>JANUWF010001404.1:1607500-4231063 GCA_026120185.1 Voacanga thouarsii
CTTTCAATTACATTAAATCTTAGCATTCCATTTTCCTTCTTGCACAAGGAATTAAATCACAACCCTTTATTTCTCTTAACCTAAAAATAAAACCATATTTTTCACCTGATTCCTCGCCCCTAGCTGGATGCCCTCTCTCTCTTTCTCTCTAATTTTCTCTCCATCTCCATTCTCCTTACCGCCACTCCCTATCTCTTGCTTTCTTCAATTTTTCACTTGCAAAAATAAGAACCCTAGCTCTTAAAATTAGAAGATCACGTGTCTATTTTAGTGGTTTTCACCTATTCTTTATAAGGTAAATGCAAAGAACTCGTTCTCCCCTTTTTTTCTTAAGATCAATGAAAGTTCATTTTTTAGATAGATTTATATATTTCTTGAAAAATACTATTTTGATTACTTTGATGAAGGATATTTGATGATATCTTGTTTATAACATGTTGTACTGAGTTTATGTGTAGATTTATGTGAGAGTTGTGAAGAATTGATGTCGGATCTATGATTGGAATTGATTAGAAAATAGAACATGATTCTGAACTTGTTGTATAATTAAAGTTTTGCTTCAAATCTAAATAATTTCAATTGGGGATCTATTGTAAACTATTTCTATATGAAACTACCATTTGGGAGTAATTTGCATTAGTTTTGCATGAATATCATTTCTAAAAGTGTGTCTTTTGATTTTTGAAATTTGCTCTATTTTTTGTCTAAAAAACTGTGTTTTAGATGCAAATTTGATGACATATTTGAGACCTTTTTTGATTGAATGTTCATCCAAAATTTTACAGTATAAACTAGAATGTCTTTGGAGTATTTTGAAACAACAATCACTGGTAAATTATGTGTGCATTGCTCTTTGTTTTTTTTTTTTTTTTAATCATTGCCAGAAGTAGTTTATCAAAGTGACTGTAGTGGCGGTTTCCATTTGAGCATTATTTTGTCTTACTCAAAGACATGATCTTCATTTGAAGTTTTTACAATATCTTCTACTAATATTGAAGTTCTAATCTGGAAATTTTCATGGAAAACCAGTTCATTTGCTATGTTAATTGAATACCTCAAATATTGCTTAGTTTTCTTTATTTGAAGTAATTTACTGAAACTGTTAGATTTACTAATGAATGTTATGTTGCTATAAACTATATGATAAATGATTTGATTCCTTTATATGATGTTTTATAATTGCATACTATGTGTTAGCAAGAACTATAATACTTGAAGTAACTTTGAATTTCATTCAGCAAGCAATTTCTTTTTCAGCTTCACCTATGCTTGAAGTTAATTATGGAAACATGTTTTGTTCTTGAATAATAACTTGATGAGTTAATTTACTAAGTATAATTGCTTGGTGTTTTCTTGACTTTATGCTTCTTTTATGACGTTAGACATGATATATTGTGTTTGTGTTATGTGCAAGGCTTGTGTTTTGAGAAAAGTAATTTAAGTGTTTGATTTAGTGGAGTTATTAAAGTAGGATTTTCTATTGAAGTTGAGTTCAAAACTTTAGAATTTATTATGGAGTTTGATGTATTATGTGTTAATGGTTAGATTTAGAGGAGATTGAGGATTGTGGATATCAAGGAAAAATTAGGACATCTATTCACTTGGATTGAGATAAGTCTTTATATACATGAAATTTTTTTTGTGTGAATGACTTTATGATATTGTGATAATTATGAAAAAAGGACTTATAAGTCCTAACATTCATGAAACCTCCTTTTATAAGAAATAAGTTATTGATTTATACACAAATCCTTATTATAAATGGTTGCACTATTGGAAAATATTTAGGTTAATTGATATAAATTCTTGTATATATAAACTATGTTACACTTAAATTATATTTTGGAAAATCATGAGATACTTTATTCACTTGAAATGTAAATGTCCAAGATGTTGAGGAAATGCATTAAATAAGATTATTTTGATAAATCTCTCAAATTGATAATAGTAGCATATGGAGCTATAGTTCAAAGTTATTGATATGCATTATATCATGATCTTTTTTCCATACATTTATTTTTGAAACTAGTAGCATGCTTTGCAAATAGTTGGCCCCAAATATCAATAGCTATATCTATTATGTGTGATATGAGATTTATGGAAAAGGAAATTCCTTATCTTGTTATTAGAAATGACATATATATTTGCAAAACATATTGAAATGGGAGATATTTTATGAAATTGTGAACTATTTTTTAGATTTAATTTATGAATATGTTTTGAAAAATGGGAGCTATGTTTTGTTGGGAAAAAAATGATGAGCTAATCCTTAATAGGATACCAATGTGTTGTGATTGTGAATTCTTGAGTACTCAAAGGGGCACTATTTCCATACTAACTTACGTGGGTTTGAAAAGCTTTCTGGTAGGAGTCCACCTTTGGGAGGTCAGCTCTTATTTTGCAGGTTGATCATAGTTGTGTTAAGGTCATCCTTAGCTAGCACGGGGTTCCAAGAGAACCTTAGTATAGATGTGGGACATCTGGGCCTTGGGCATTTGATGGGAGAACAAGTCGGTGTATTCTCTCAGTAGGATGTACACCTACTTAATGTACCTGTAATAGTATGATATCCTAGTAATGCATTTGGGATTATGATGTGCTTTGCCCACCATTTATGTATTTGCAATGGTACAGTACCTTGGTGATATGAATTAGATACCTAAAATAGTATTGTATCTTAGTGAAACGGAATTAATATTAATTTCAAGGCTCAAAATTAGAAATGTTTTAATTTGTTCTCGATGGTTATTGAAATGGATATCTCAAATGGCTATTTTATCTTGAAATGTTTTCAGTTAATCAATTTCTTGTGTACTAATAAATTCTCCAAAAAATATATTTGTGGAAATCCTTGAAGGCATATTATACAACTTTTGAGTTCCTGCATCATGAAAAGCGTTTTGAAAACAGAATCATTTGCATACTACAAGACTTACAAAGATATTTTTCTCACACTATTTTATTCATATTTTACTGGGAGATTTGAATAGATTTAGGACTCAAGAGAAATAATGTTGATATTATTTTGAGACTCGTTTCTTTTGTATGTGGATTTATTATGGATGTTTATTTAGGTTTTTCCTATTCAAGAGTTCATGTAATTATTTAAAGGCTTTGTAATAGATGCTTATTTCCGAAGTAATTTAAGCTTTTAGAGTTTTATTATTATTAAGTTTTGTTCTTTATAAAACCTTTTTCATTTAGACGGGGCAACGTCCCTAATATGCTAGGCTCATGGTTGTAGGGTTTACATCTTGACCAATTGCGTTGTTCTTAATGTTTTCTTTTAGTTGAGTTGATTAAGTAGAGATATCAGTTAATTAGACTTGAGATTAGAATTTCATATTGTTGTGCGTGTTTGCATGTATAAGAAAAATCTTAATTATTGTGCTCCACATACACAAGTATTAATAGTTAAAATACCAAATAGAATCATACAAAACATACACATATAGAGCCAAGTGCATCTATCGTGTAGTTTAATGTCATTGGAAAGTATCGAAGAATCTTAGGGAACTAGTGTTATCACTCCTACTTCCTTCTTTCCTCATTGTTTAGCCAAAAGTGAATGTGAGATGTAAACTAACTACATAAGAAGAGAGGTTATGTTCTTGTACACAAGAGAGAATCACAATACCCCCAAGGATAAGAAAGAGAAAAACCCAAGCAACAAAGAGGAAGTCCCCCACTTACGACCTAAGAAATGAGTATCCCTTGAACCCACAATTCCTAATTCTAGGCACCGGAGTGAGTCATAAGTCAATCTCTCCCTCTCTCAAGTTATGAGATTTTTACCCCTATGTTTGATTAATCGATATCTCTACCTAACCAACCAAGCCTAAAGGTGCATTAGTCATTACTCACCATCTCAAACCATCCGAAGGTCACAAAATCCCTATCTCTAGACAATTTCATAAACCCTTTGGTCATTATCCCTAATTCCCAACCTCCCTCTCCGGTTAATTGAAAATGACAATTGCTAACCTAATAAAATGGGTGTCCTATCCTTAACCCTATCTCTTGAACTTATTAAGGAAGAATAATCAATTGAAATAAATCAATCAAACCCCATTCAACCAAATGTAGCCAAATACGATCAAATAACCAAATATTCAAGAACAAGAATCATATATCTAAGGAAAATACATCATTCTCAAGTACAAAATAGGGTACAACCCTTTATTATAATTAAAAATCCATTCTTAGCACAAGAATACAAGAAATATTACAAAAGGAGTAGAAAGGCAAACTCATTGACAAGCTTTGCTTCTTCCTCCTCTTGCAATCTTCAAGTAGACTCTCTTCCTCTTCTTGGATCTCTTGGTCCTTCCCTCTTCTTGGCACTTCAAGATCTAGGGTTCTAGAGAGAAACCCTAGCCTTTTTCCAGCTCTCCTCCTTTGATTTGGTGAGTAAATGATGCTTTTATAGGAGTTTGGGTCATGTGAGATATGAAAATACGCTCAAACTTATATCTTTTCCGTAAGTGGGTGGCCTAGGGAAGTTGTGAAGCTTAAAACACAAGAATGAAGCATGCATACAGACAACACAAAAGCCAAAAACGCATAGAAAAAAAAACATAGCAGAAGAAAATTTTCTTTTACCTCTGCGCTTTAGGACTTTCTTTGGTGCCGAAGAGGATGATTCAACAATAGGAATTTCTCCTCTACTGGTTGAAACCTCTGGTTCAAAACCCGCTATCCGTCTACTCCTCCTTACTTGCATGAATGCCGAGGCTTCTCAATTTTCAGAATATTCCTCAGCCTAAAACTTTGTTGGTGAAACAATTTAAGCGAGGAAACACAGTCTCAATCTCTCTTGATTCTCTGCTATCAAATTAACAGTATCAAGAAAGAATAAGAAGAAATCGAGAGAGAGGAAAATCAAACCAGATGACTTGGTTTTTTTTTTTGTTCACAATAGTATATGCACGATATACTTGGTTTCTACTAATAACAAAAAACACCGAAGTTCTAGTATTTCAAAACACCCAGACGTTATCAAGATTGACCTTCACAGAAGACGTTTAGCTTATCCTAAACTCTTCAGTTCTGTGAATAAAAAAAATAACCCTAGTCCATACTATTGGGCCAAAAAGTATTGTTATTTATTCTTAGACTCAATGAGCCCATAAATAATAAACCTTAATTATTTATTTTCTGGGCTTATAAAAATAACTCAATAAATAATTAATAAGTCCAAATAGACCAAGATAATTATTCGAGCCTTTTTTCTAGTTTAGGCCCAGGTTAATTTTTTCAATTATTTAATCTGGGCTATGGCCCTGAATAATTAATTAACTAATTAAACTGAATAATAAATTTAATTTAATTTCTCTTGAACTTTTATTTTATTTCAGTCCAATAATAAATTAAACTTCCTGAATAAAATAAAATCCTCTTTAACTGAGACCATTTCCTCAACCTAAAATTAATTAGGACTTATGGGCTATTCCGAGGATCAAAAAGACACTTCGCCTTGCTACTAAAATGACCAAAATACCCCTACTATATAAATAGCTATATTTTACATTTTAGATATTTTCTAATATCACCATAAGAAAATATTGACCCCAAGGACAATGCTGCGTTAGCAATGTCTCTGACTTACAAGTGTAATGACTAAAATACCCCTCTACACATCGTCGTTTAATTAGAGAGGAAGAAGTGTACTAACACCTCTCTAAAAGACATCTACCATCCTTAGGCTTCTAATCTAATGATTCACGACTTCTTGGAATATTTTTGCTTTCCAAGGGAGCTACCCTAAAGCAAATATTCAAATCATGTTCCCCAGCGCTCTGGATATTTATATCATTTGGACAGCCACAAGAGGCGGTATAGCATAGAAGCTATCTTGTACAAGTACTGTCTTAACTAACTAGTCATATATACCTAACATACAAGTATATTGGTCCTACAATAGAACCTCAACTATAATACATCAAAGCATACGCTTCTAGCTTCGTCAGACCACCAACTCATACTCAAGTTGTAGAGCATATGTCCATACTATAACAACAGTAGTCTAGGTTTCTACCATATAGTACTTTTAGAAACCACTACTACAGGTACAGTTCTATGTATTCAAAATACGCTTGTGTTATGAAATGAGAAGACTACTCATTGGCTAAAGGTAAGCCATTACACAATTAGAATTCATAACATAATAACCTTACTATAATGAGATTCCCTTTCTTGTCATTCGGTTAAAAACGATAGTTTATGTGTTAAGTAACCCATAGTCCATACCTTACTGTAAAAGACCTCCACTCACATGAACCATTTACTTAAACATAATAGGTCTTTTCCAGCGAAAATTGTGCACAAAAGTAATGAAAAATTCGCAAACAATTTCTAAGAATAATACTTTTATTAATACAAATCAAGATTATATTAGAAACCTAGTCTAAGAGGGCATACATCCCAACAATCTCCCACTTGCACTCTAAGATTAAGTAAGTCTATAGGTGCTGAAGGTTGAAAAAGAAACAGAGGAAGGCATGCACGTAAGAAGCTAAAAAAAACAAAGGCAAAAAATAACGAAACACAACACCACGGAAGCATTTATTCAATACCTTTGTGCACCTTAAGCCTCTTTAGCTGTGAAGAAGTCGACTGAACCTTAGGGATAACTTCTTCTTCTCTACTTGATGAAGCCTCCGGTTGAAATCCTGCTATCTTCCTACTTTGCCTTGTTTGCATGAACGCCAAAGCTTTCAGGATCTCAGAATATTCCACTATCTCAATCCTTGTTGGTGAAACAAAAGGTGAGGAGCAACAGTCTCAACGTTTTTGATCTTTTGCTATTGATTAGCAATATTAAGAACAACGAGAAGAAGAACTCACGAGAGAGAATAGAGAGAAAAAGAAAATACAAAGGCTTGCTACAATCTTTTTTTTTTCCCACAGAGATATGAATATCTTTTTCAAAAACAAAAACACGGTATTAGATATCTGATAACAATATCCTCAAGATTTGATATTTCAAACACTCGGATGTTATCAACAGAGTGAGTTTAGCTTAGCCTTAAACTCTTCTAAATCGTATTTGGAAAAACCCTATGGTCCAGGCTATTGGGCCAAAATAATATTTATTATTTTTCTTGGACCTAAAGAGTCCAAAATAATAAACATTAATGATTTATTTTCTGGGCTTACAGAAATAACCTAATAAATAATTAAACAAGCCTTTTTTTCATTTAGTTTAAGCCCAGGTTAATTTTCTAATTATTCAAACTGGACCTAGGCCTTGAATAATTAATTAACCAATTAAACCAGATAATAAATTTCTCTCAACTTTTTATTTTTATTCAAGTCCAACAATAAATTAGACTTCCTGAATAAAATAAAATCCTCTTTAACTGAGACCAATTCCTCAACCTAAAATTAATTAGGACTTACGGGCTATTCCGAGGACCAAAAAGACACATCGCCTTGGCTACTAAAATGACCAAAATACCCCTGCTATATAAATAATTGTATTTTACATTTTAAATATTTTCTAATATCACCATAAAAAAATATTGACCTCAAGGACAATGTGTCTCCGACCTACAAGTGAAATGACTAAAATAATCAACAATCTTGCATTGGGGAAACCACTACTACAGGTCATATTCTACGTATTCAAAATACACTTACGTCATGAAGTGAAATAGCCCCTCCAAATAAGGTGAAGACATATCCGCTAGGGGAATTTCTCTTATCCTTATCCGCCTAGAAGTCTGAGTCTGTGTATTTTGTGGGAACTAAGTCATTAGCTTTGTAAACCAGCATATAATCTCTCATTCTCTTAAAATACTTGAGAATATGCTTTACAACTTGCTAATGAACCTCCCTAGGATTTGACTGATATCTGCTAACTAAGCCTACGGTAAAACAGATATCTGCCCTAGTGCATAGCATAGCGTACATGAGACTTCTTACAGCTGAGACATAAGGAATCCTACTCATTCTATCTTTTTCCTCTTGAGACTTTGGATAGTCCTTTGAAGAAAAAGATAACTCATGTCTACAAGAGATTAGAACTCCCTTGCACGAGTCTTGTCAATGTATGTAACTTGGGATAATTCTAACATCCTCTACTTCCTATTTCTAAAAAGCTTGATTCCAAGAATGTAACTGGCTTCTTTCAAGTCCTTCGTACTGAATTAACTAGACAACCAAACCTTTGTGAATGACATTGTCCCTACATCATTCCCAATGAATAAAATGTCATCGACATATAGTACAAGAAAAACCATTTTTATGCCTTCCAGTTTCCTGTACACACATGATTCATTCTCATTTTGAATGAAACCGTAAGACTTTAAGTCTCATCAAAACGAATGTTTCATACTCTGGATACTTGATTAAGTCCATAAATGGATTTCTTAAGCTTACAAACCGGATGGACTTAAGTATAGTTGCCAGGGAAATATTTCCTCATAGTCAATACTTTCTTTTTTAGTGTACCCTTTCGCCACATACGTAGCTTTGAAGGTTTTTACCATCCCATCCACTCCCCTCTTCCTCTTGTATACCCACTTATACCCAATGGGTTTTATCCCTTCAGGTGAAGCTACAAGATCCTAACCTTGAATGAAGTGTATAGACTCAATCTCGGCTTTTATTACTTTATGTTATAGGTTTGCATCGGCATCAGCAATAACCTCCTCCTATCTAGTGCGATCTTGTTTCTAATGGTCGGAAACTAGGTCAAAAACCTCTCCAGTCCATCTTTCTGAAACCCTAACTACCCTCCCACTATGACAAAGCTCCATTTGTACAGGTTCCTAAGGCTATATCTCTTCTTGTTCTATAATCGGGTTAGAAGAAGTCGATTCAGAAGATAACTTCTCCTCAAGTTCTAACCCTATTGAACTTTTAGTGGATGTGCTTTTATCATCCTCTAAGTATCTAGCATTAGTACTCACAAGTGCTTTATGCCCTTTGGGATGATAAAACTAACTACCCTTTGTTCCTTTTGGATACCTAGCAAAATAGCATAAGTCTGATTTTGGTTCTAACTTATCTCCCTTAATCAGTGCATAAGTTGGACAACCCTATATCATGAGATGATTTAAACTTACCTTACATCTAGTCTACATTTTATAGGGCGTCCTAGGTACTGACTTGAAAGGCACCAAGTTCAGAATATATGCTGCTGTTTTCAAGGCATATCCCCAAAATGACACCGAAGGAGTAGCATGAGACATCATGTTTCGAACCATTTCCATCAACGTCCTATCTTACTCTCAACTATTTCGTTCTATTGGGATGTTCCTGGCATAGAGAGTTGGGATATTATCCCATGATGTACCATGTAATCCTTGAATTCACCAAAGAAGTACTCTCCACCATGATCTAATTGTAAGGTCTTAATAAGTTTACCTGTCCAACGCTCCACTTCAATCTTAAACTTTTTGAACTTGTCAAAAGAATCAAACTTGCATCTCATCAGGTAAACATAACCATACCGATATAATCATTTGTGAAGATGATGAAGTATTTAAACCCCTCTCTTGCTGGTGTAGATAAAGGATCAAACACATCAGTGTGAACAAGACTCAATATCTCCTTAGCCCTATTCGTCTTTTGGGTAAACGACCTTTTGGTCATTTTTCGCTTAAAATAGGATTAGAACTGAGGCCAACTTTTCAATCTCAATGAGCCTAAAAGTCCATCACAGATTAACCTCTGAATCATGATTGAGTCAATATGACCATACCTTAGATGCCAAAGATATGAGTCATTGACATTTATCTTTCTCTTCCTATTTAAAGGTTCAGATTCAGTATAGTTTAATTGATTATTAATAGGATTAATAAAGAATAGGTTTCCATACAAGTGCCCAGTACATAAAACTTCTCCATTTTTACTGATAGTTATACCAGAATAGAAAGAAACAGAATATCCTTAATTTATTAGTTTTGCAACTGCAACCAAATTCTATCTAAAATCGGGTATAAATAAAATATCCATCAAGACAACTATTCAATTACAATAAAAAACCAACTCTCCTACTACAAGGGCTCATACTTGTACTCTATTTCCTATGCGTAGTTCATGTTCGTCCTTCTGGAGTCTTCTAATCTTTCTAAACCCTTACAAAGAGTTATAGATGTGATCAGTGGCTCCTGAATCAACAATCCAAGTGGAAGTTAATCCAACCATTGATATAGACTCTAGATAGAAAACATTACCTATGGATTTTTCTTGACTTGAAGATCTGGACACTTCTTTTTTCAGTGTCCCTTCTTTCCACATTTGAAACATTTGTCCTTAGGTTTGTCCTTGGGTTGGGACTTGGGTTGGTGCACTGTGTTACCCTTCTTCTTCTTGAACTTTTTGGGCTTAGGCCTAGTTCTTGAAGAAAAAGCAATAATAGCATTTGCTTGTGGCTTCATGACCTTCTCTGCCACCTGAAACTCTTTCATTAACTCGGTTAAACTCATGTTTAACTTGTTCATGTTGTGGTTCAACTTGAACTGAATAAAAGAGCCAGGTAGAGATTTAAGAACCATGTCCACTTAGCTCTCGGGGTCAATGATAGCCCCCAAGACTTCTGCCTCCTCAACAGTAGCAATCATTTTGAGCATATGCTCTCTAACTGATACTCCATCGGCCATCTTAGTATTGATGATTGTTCGAAGAGCTTCCTACCTTGCGAGCCGGCTCTTGTCTGCGAACGTTGTGGCTAAAGATGTACTTATATCATACGCAGTTGCCATGTGCTCATGTTTGGATTGAAGTATATTAGACATGGAGGTTAACATATAACAGCGTGTCTTTTTGCCAACCTTCTTCCACGCCTTCTCAGCCTCTCGCTCCTCATTGGTGGAACCCTCTCTGATTACCGGACAAGTTTCGTAGAGGATATATTTATACTCCTCAGGTGTAAGTATAATGTCCAAGTTCCTTTCCCAGTTCACATAGTTAGGACTTGTTAGCTTATTTTCCCAGAGAATAACGGCTAAGGAACTGAAAGAACCTCCACCAACCATTTCTAAAAATAAAAAATAAAAGAAATTCTCAGTTTTGTAGAAAAAACAAAATAATTTTGTGCACTTTATCCTCATATTAAACTGATAATAGTTAACCCCATCACTATTATCTTTAACATGATTAATTTGGCTCTTAGGAAAACTGACATAGCTTCTTGAGAAGATTAATAGTTTCTTGAGCTAAATATATTAACCACCACAAATTAATTTCCCTTCTAGTTAATAATCTAGAAGATAACTCCATCGAGGGGTTGGCCATTTATTCTCATTTTCTATGGACATACCTTGCACTATAACCTCTAACGTGGGCTGACCGATCATAGTACGCGTCTTAGGTTATTAATTATATCCTTTTATTAGTTCTAGATTCTTGTAGTATCTCCATCCTATACGGGTTCACTCCCAGGGTGACGCGAGGAGACCTACGATCTCTAATGAGGATCGTAATGAAAGTTGTGGAGTCATTAGAACCCCTCTCCCATTTAGTTTTTAAAACAAGGGTTTTCTCAAAAAAATATCCTGTGAAAAATTCCATTAAGTTTTCTTTTAACTTCAAATAAAATATCTAAACCCATAAAAAATTTTATGTCAAGGTTTATACCCTTTGAGAAATTTTTATGAATTTTATTTAATTAAAGCTTAATGATTTCAAAAAATTTCCATTAAAACTTTCTAGAGACTTTGGTCTCAAGTTTTTATTTGGCAAAAATAATTTTTCTTTGTGAAAATAAATTAAAATGGTTTTTCATTTTAACTTACAGAAATTTCTAAATCCAAAATATTTTCAAAGTCAAGGATGAAAAAAACCTTTGAGAAAATAACCAAGAATTAATTTTTGTTTAAGTTAAAATTAACCATTTAACTAAAGAAAAATAGTTTTTCCTTGCCAAAAATTCCATAAGACTTTGGTCTTTCAGAAAACATGCACATAGGTATTAAAATAAATAGCATGCTAGAAAATTGTAAATGTTTCATTCTTTTCTATTTTTAAACCTAAGTGCCCAAATAATAGAATTAAATATAATAATTAAATTAATTAATGGTCTTGTTTAATCCTAAAATCCCTTACTATTATTTTTCATGCAAAATATTCAATAAACATTAATTATTGCAAAAATAATAACTTCACCTGGTATGGACCAAAAACATAAAAGAAATTTTGCAAAAATTACAAGGGAAAAAGAAAAAAAAAATCCCTTGGTCTTGTGCACCTGCCACACCGGATCATGGCCTATATCGAATCTGGTCACCATTGTGACCAAATCCTGGGGAGGAGTACTTGAGCCTCCCCAGGATCGACTCACAAAGCATCGAGCCGAGGGAAAGACTCAGGCCAAGCTACGGCTTCCAAGCCGTGGCTTGGCCTGGGCTGCTCCTCGACTGGTGAATCACCGAGCCGCTGCGTGGCTCGGCTGCTGTGGTGGCAGCTCGACTCTAGTCTTATTCTTCATTTTTTTTCCTGCGACTTTTCCTTTAGAATTCTTCTACAATTCTTCTTTGCAATATCACAGGCAACATTTTTCATATAGATTTTAATCAAAACAAAAACAACATCCACCTATACCTTTAAAACTCGAGCTTACACGATTGGCTATGGAAAAGCAATAGATTACAGTGAGTCCTAAACCTCAACCGTGACACTTACAAAATCTATCTCATACCAGAAAAAAAGCGAAGGATCACAGGTTCAAAACCAAAACAATTATCTGGCCATTTTTATTAGACCAGCATACTTCCTAAGCCATTTAAACTTCATGCTTTGATACCAATTGAAGCTTAAAACACAAGAATGAAGCATGCATATAGACAACACAAAAGCCAAAAATGCAGAGAGAAATAACACAGCGGAAGAAAATTTTCTTTTACCTTTGCGCTTTAGGACTTTCTTTGGTGCCGAAGAAGATTGAATAATAGGAATTTTTCCTCTACTCGTTGAAACCACTGGTTCAAAACCCGTTATCTGCCCACTCCACCTTGCTTGCATGAACACCGAGGCTTCTCAATTCTTAGAATATTCCTTAGTCTAAAACTTCATTGGTGAAACAATTTAGGCAAGGAAACACAGTCTCAATCTCTCTTGATTCTCTGCTATCAATTAGCAGTATCAAGAAAGAACAAGAAGAAATTGGGAGAAAGGAAAATCAAACTAGATGACTTGGTTTTTTTTTTTTTTCATTCATAGCAGTGTATGCACGATATACTTTGTTTCTACTGATAGCACAAAACACCGCGGTTTTAGTATTTCAAAACACCCAGACGTTATCAAGATTAACCTTCACAAAAAATATTTAGCTTACTCTAAACACTTCAATTCTGTGAATTAAAAAAAAAAAAAACTTTGGTCCATACTATTGGGCCAGAAAATATTATTATTTATTCTTAGACTCAATAAGCCCATAAATAATAAACCTTAATTATTTATTTTTTGAGCTTATAAAAATAACCTAATAAATAATTAATAAGCACAAATAGACCAAGATAATTATTCAAGCCTTTTATCTAGTTTAGGCCCAAGTTAATTTTTCTAATTATTCAATTTGGGCATAGGCTCTAAATAAATAATTAACCAATTAAACCAGATAATATATTTAATTTAATTTTTCTTGATCTTTTATTTTATTCTAGTCCAATAATAAATTAAAATTCTTGAATAAAATAAAATCCTCTTTAACTGAGACCATTTCCTCAACCCAAAATTAATTAAGACTTACGAGCTATTCCAAGAACCAAAAAGACACATCACATTAGCTACTAAAATAATCAAAATACCCATATTATATAAATAGTTATATTTTGTATTTTAAATATTTTCTAATATCAGTATAAGGAAATATTGACCTCAATGATAATGCTGCGTGAGCAATGTATCCGACATATAGGTGTAATGACTAAAATTGTAACACCCCACTATCTACATACCCAGATAGGGCGGGATGTAGCCCCGTCCAGAGGACCATGGGTCTTTATAACAAGGTACAAAAGAAAATTGACTAAATAAAATAATGAAATAATCTTATTACATCCGAAGGTAAAACTTATACAAGTTTGAGAATTTAAAACTAACAAACATCTCTTAAAAGAAACACAAAACATAAATAAAAATAAACTGAAGATCATCTCTTATTCCTTCGACCTGCTCAGTATAAGCACTCTCCTGAAATCATGATATAAAAATGTGTGAGATTGGCATTTCAGTAAGTCTCGTATGTGCGAATGTCATATTTAAATATTTCATGTATGCATGTTTATCAAAATCATCAAATCATGTTTGCAAGTCAATTTCATCAATAACAGTTACACAAAGGAGCCTTGCTCATTGAATCCAAAACATCTCACAATAAATCATCATCTCATCATATTCATAAACTCATTAAGTTAGGATTAGCAATGATTCAAATAATAGCATCATAATCCATATCATGGTTACCACCATGATAGCGTCCCAATATAACCTTACAACAATGGGTAGTGGGGGATCCTCCCACTAGGGTGAGATACTCCTCCATCTCTACACCCAATACTCCGATTATCCAATTCGGATAAATAATATCCACATGGACTAATATGCTAGCTCGGACCGGCCTGACTAAGAAGTACTGTCGCCTCTCCAAGTTGAGTTCATCTTCTGGAGATGGCCTCCTGCTAGAAGACTCACTCTTACTCTTCAAGACTAGTACTACTAGCCTACCCCCACTGAGTACTCAACGCTCTCCATTTAGGGGCAAAATCATTTTCCCTTATTTTGAATTCTTTAATTAATTTATCTTTGCAAAACGTGATTTTTCACAATAGCATTTCCAAAACGTTTAGTGATAGAGTATGAAATCGTTTTTCAATTTGAATAGCTGAGATTTGACAAACTCATTTAGAAAGTAAGATATCCACATTCTCAAACCAAGTATCAAAACATCACCATATAACTCATTGTGTTCAACTAATGTTTCAATCCTCTTATCAATCATCATATTGACATCAATACCAAATATCGTTGTACAAAAACTTGCAAACATGTAGCATTTATTAAAACGGTTATGCAGGGACTTACTTAGACAATTCAACAGCTAAGCCAAAATCAATCGATTGCCCTCACTTCAACTCCTTCCTTATCTAGTATCAACAATTCCAAAATTAGAACCCAAACTACATATTACCTAGCCACTATCAATTCATAGCATCTAAACTAATTAACTCATCATATTACATTCATAATTTCCCCTTGTCTTGCCATTTATCATACATAATACATACATTTACCTAAATCATGCCCCAATGTAATAACTCCAATATTCAACCAGTATTAAATCATCATAATAAGCCCATTTAACGTCAAAAGATCCCATCTTAGCCAACATAGCATAGATCTCGACTCATCATAACCAGATATAATATTGTCCTATCAAACATGCTTTAGCTAATTCCCGCACCATCGTATTTAACAATCTAATCCATTCATGCTTTCATGCTAGTCTCTACAAGCATTCTTAAATTAATACTTTAAAGATCAAAGCCATTTGAACTAGCAAAAATAGATTCTTAGATACCTCTTAGCGAAATAGACTCAAAAAGCAAGACAACCCTTTGGTGATCAACTTGAGTTCAATGGAGAAGTAGTTGGTCCGCCTAGATGCTCTTGATCAAGATTCACCATGAAAAGGGAGAAATTAGTCCCTTTAGACATGATTTAGGAAGGGAAAAAAAAGGAAGAACGAAAGGCGAGATGTATAGAAGGATTGGAGGTTGTTTACCTTGAGTGTTGTTTCAGTTTTGCTTTAGTCTTAGAGTGTGCTGGCCGAAATTTTGAGAAAGCAGAAAGCTGCTTGTTTCATGAGTTTGAGAGGCTTAGAGAGTGGGGATTTTCACTGGTTTGATGAAAAGAAAATATTGGATTTTGGTGTTTGGGTGTTTGAAGAAGTTCTGCCTTGCTATGGACTATTGATCACAAGAACAAGGTAGGACAGCTTCGGTCCTTTCTTGTTAGCCAAAATTGGTGTGGTTTGGGAGATGTTGATGGCTATGTTTTGGTGCTTAAAGTGGCCGAAAATCTGTAGAGAAAAAGAGAGAAGAGTAGGCTGGTTTCGGTCCTTCTTGTGGCGAGAATGATAGAAGAAAAATGAGTTTTGTGCAATTGCATTTTTGCTCAACAATAAGAAAGAGTTTGAGAGTGAATTGGTCTGGAAATTTCGTGCATATTGTGTGTGTGTGTGTGTGTGCTATGGCCGAACATCTGGAGCAAAGGAAGGGGAAAATTTCTGGTATTTTGGCCAAATAAAAATCATATTGGTTGAGGTTTATCTTGGGTAGAATTATCCTAGTTTTTGAAGAGTTTAAGTTGAGCTCAACTAGCTCCTAAGGTGGTGGCCAGCTTAGGGTTTTTTTTTTTTTTTTCCCCAACAAATTACATGAAGATATTAAGTTATTTGATCAAAAAATAGTTTAATTAACTACCTATGTTATTTTGAGTAAATTTAAATAGCTAATAGATAATTATTTCAAGAGAACAAAAATCTGGTTTTCTTGAAGCTAAAACCGAAATTCCTTTTATTCCTCCCCTAAATTTCGAAAATCCATAATCTAAGAGATAAATGCTTAATTTAAAACCAGCATTTATCCTTTTATATTCCTTTTAAAATTCTTTGAAGAAAATTAAAATATGGAGACTTATCTCCTTTAAAAAGTGGTGGCCACATTGCAGAAAATAGGATATATTTTTTTATATGCTTTATTTCTCAATAAATTACTTAAATAATGCTTTTAAAATTCTAGATTTGTAGTATTTAAAATTCTCTAAAATATTATGATAAGATACTAAAATTAAGAATTTAATTTATTTTCTAATCCGTTATCAAATACTCCCAAGATAATTCACACTCCTAGATTTTAGGAGTTGGTCTCCAAGGTGGCTGCTACTCCAAGGGAAATTCGGCCAAGGCTTAGGGAAATTAGGGAAAATGAAATAAAAGAAAGAAAAAGTTTGCAATAGCCGGGATTCGAACTCAAGCCCACCAAAAATTAAACACCAAGCTTTATCCACTAAACCACAACAACTCTTGTTTAAATATTCCCCTAACAAATTCCCTTAACTCCTACTCACTTACTTCATTTCCTTTCTAATAAATTCTCCTCAATGAAGCAAAAGCTCAACCAACTCAAGTAACACAACAGAACAAATATAAATTCATTGAAACAACAAACTCATGGAACTCATATATTCATGAAAATAGTTCAAATTACCAAATGTAATATAAAATGTTATGACATGTATGACTTTTTCCACATAATAAAGGTGGTTTAATAAGGGGTATTACAAAAATACCCCTCTACATATCGCCGTTCAATTAGAGAAGAATAAGTGTACTAATACCTCTCTAAAATACAACTACCATCCTTAGGCTTCTAGTCCAATGATCTACGACTTTTTAGAATATTTTTGCTTTCTAAGGGAGCTATCTTAAAGCAAATATCCAAGTTATGTTCTCCAAGATTCTAAATATTTAGATCATTCGAACAGTCATAAGGGGCGATATAGCATAGAAGCTATTTTGTGTAAGTCTATCTTAACTAATTAGTCATATATACCCAACACACAAGTATATTGATCCTACAATAGAACCTTAATTATAGTACATCAAAGTATTCTAGTTTTGTTAGACCACCAACTCATATAGTACTTTTAGAAACCACTACTACAGGTCAAGTTCTATGTATTTGAAATACACTTGTGTTATGAAATGAGAAGACTACTTATTGGCTAATAGTAAGCCATTCTACATTTAGAATTCATAACACAATAACCTTACCTTGATAAGATTCTCATTCTCATCATTTGGTTAAAAACGATAGGTTATGTATTAATTAACCCATGGCTCATACCTTACTATGAAAGACCTCTATTCACATGAACTATTTATTTAAACACAATAGGTCATTTTCAGCGAAAATTGTGTACAAAAATAATAAAAAATTCACAAACAATTTCTGAAAATGATACTTTTATTAATACAAATCAAGATTACATCAGAAATCTAGTCTAAGAGGGCATACATCCCAATAAGTTGAACTTTCCTAGGTTGCCATGTTTTTCTAGAATCAAGACTAAAGGCATGAAAAACGGAAAACACAGGGCACGCAACGGAAGTGAAAAACAAAAACTGAAAAAAAAACGGGAAAACTCTAAAGAACAGGGAACTCCGAACAGGCCGGCTCCGGCAGCCCTAGCCGGCGTTGGTCATGCTCTGTACGGATTCCGAGGTTTAAAAAAATACCTCTTTTCCTCGTTCTTAGAATTGGCTAGACCAGAATGTGTGCAACCGGGGTAAGTACGCTGGTGGAAACCTCTAGTGCGATTCCTGCAAGTCTCCTACTTCGTCTTTGCATGTAGGTGAACGCCAAACTCTCAATCTTCCGGTATATGGCCTACCTAATTCCGTTTGGTGAACAACTCACAGACTAAGGAATTTTTTCTAGAGAGAGAGAAAGAGAGACATCCTTTTTTTTTTTTCACAAAGAAGAGGCAGTGATCAAAACAACGTTATCTCCAATCCTCTTGTTTAACCTAAATAAAAACCCTAGGTTAAACTGGACTGGGCCATTGGACTCTTAATTTAACCTTTTAGGCTTAATTAATTATTCTAATTAGAACCAAATAAATGGCCCAATTAATAATTAATTTTCTAGCCCAAATAAACTAGTCCAATTAACAAGCCTATATTAGTTTAGTTCTAGATTAATCTTTAATTATTCAAACTGGGTCAAAGCACTGAATAATTAATTAACCCACCAAACTAATTTAATTAATTCTCTCTCTCCATGGACCTTTATTTTATTCTAGCCCAACAAGTAAATATGCTACTTAAATAAAATAAATTCCATTTAATTTAAGATCAATTCCTTAGTCTGTATTTAATTACGATTCACGGTCTATACTGGGACCAAAAGACACATCATCTTGGCTACTAAAATGACCAAAATACCCTTACCATATAAATAGCTGTATTTTGCATTTTAAATATTTCTTAATATCACCATAAGAAAATATCGACCCTAAGGACAATGCTACGTTAGCAAAGTCTCTGACCTACAGGTGTAATGACTAAAATACCCCTCTATACATCGCGTGTATTTAGAGAAGAAGAAGTGTACTAACACATCTTTAAATGACATCTACCATTCTTAGGCCTCTAATCCAATGATTCACGACTTCCTAGATTATTCCCGCTTTCCAAGGGAGCTACCCTAAAGGAAATATTCAAGTCATATTTCCCAGGGCCCTAGATATTTAGATCATTCAGACAACCACAAGGGGCGATCTAGTATAGAAACTATCTTGTACAAATCTGTCTTAACTAACTAGTCACACATACCCAACATGCAAATATATTAGCCCTATTATATAACCTCAACTATAGCATATCAAAGTATATGCTTTCAATTTCGTCAGACCACCAACTCATACTCAAGTCGTACAGTATTAGTCAACGCTATAGCGATAGTAGTATAGGTTTCTACCATATAGTACTTTAAGAAACCACTACTACAGATCTTGTTCTACGTATTTAAATTACGCTTATGTCATGAAGTGAGTAGACTACTCACTGGCTAAAGGTAAGCCATTCTTCATTTGGAATTCATAACATAATAACCTAGACATGATAAGATTCCCATTCTCATCTATCGGTTAAGAATAAATGTTTACATGTTAAGTAACCCGTGATCTATACCTTACTGTGAAAGACTTCCATTCACATGGACCACTTACTTAAACACAATGAGTCTTTTCCAAATGTAATTGTGCACAAATAAAAATGTAAATTCACAAACAATTTTTGAAAATAAATTTTTTTATTAAAACATTCGATATTTACATCAAAACCTAGTCTAAGAGGGCATATCTCCCAACAAAGACAGGCTAGGGAAGTTCAACTTCCCCGTTTTAATAATTATAATAATCATGATAATAATAATATTAGTAATAGTAATAATATTAATATCATTTAAAATTAATAAGGTTGATAGTATTCAACAATAATGATAGCAAAAAATAATAATAATAATAATAATGTTTAACATAAACAATTGAAATGGTATTGCCGACAAGATGAACCAATTTAGAGTTTAAAATAGGTAGTGCTAAATCTATAATAATATCAGTAGAATTGATAGCACAAATAGTACTACCTAGGATAGAATATTAATTTAACATAAACACTACATACTGTAAAACACATTGCCTAACTCGATTGCACAAAGCTGACGCCAAATTCCAGAACCCACAGTAGCCAACAAGCATGCCTTGCGAGAATAGGAACAAAAAAGTAATCAACCTTGGGCATTACACATGGTTTACGATTTCCTATCCGACGACAAAAATACCCCAAGAGAACATGCATTCAACCATAGCACCATTCTCAAGCCACAACAGTACAGGTTTCACCCAAGCTTTCACCAAAACAGCATAGACAACACATCCAGATACTTTCTCCTTCACCAAAATTAAAACTAATTTAACAGGAATTTATATTCATGAGAGGAACCACCCTATTCCAAACCATCCCACGTACAGTGAAAAAGAATGACAAGAGAGGGCCAAGACTTACTTGTTTAAAACTAGGCAGAAAATGATGATTGTGGCTGAGATACTTCTGGCCAAAAGTCCTAACTTCCTAGCTAGGAGATCCCTTGGACTTTGGTAGATAGTTTGCTCGGCGTTTGCTCGCTCCGATCATTGATTGGAACCCAAGTGTTTTGCTGTTTTGGTAAATTGGAATGTGTTTTGCTTAGGTTTTGCAAAATTTGGATACACAGAACTTTTACAATTCTCAAAGTCTGCTTAAGTGTTCTGGGAAAGAAGAGAAGGCTTCATTTTGGCTTCGTGAGTTCTCTTTTTTTTTTTTTTTTCTTTTTTTGTCAATAGCTGAAGAGAAAAACGGTAGTTTGAAATTCAAAGAAACTTCCCAACCAAAGTAGGAAGCTGGGTTGATAAAAGTGTGAGTAAAACAAAGAAAGTATTTACCATCTTCAAGGCTATCACTCCGGGAGTTGATAACCTTAGTTACCCCGGATTTTTATTTTTATTTTTTATTATTTTTTTGAAAATGAAAATAATACAGAAAAAAATGGATCAAAAAGAAAGGAGTATGCGGGAGGTGGTTTGAACCCGGGTCCTCTCAAATTCAACCCTCAATTTTAACCAATTATCCACAACAGTTTTTGTTTTGCTAATTCCAACATATATCTTATCTCTAAACAACCCAAAATCTAATTATTCTTTCGTGCCCTCAATACTAAATTATAAAATCCTTCCTCTCCCCAAACTAAATTTCCCAAGCAACCTAAATAATCATAATCACATAATCAAGCAATGCAAAGCTCTAACCACTTAACCACATTAAATCTTATTTTTTTTTCCAACCAAATTCTCTTCTTATCTAAGCCTCAAGCCAACTTTCTATTTCGACATCAAGTAAAATTACCTTTTTACCATTTCTACTCAACAAGCACAAATAAATCTATAACCCATAAACCATAATTCTAAGGCACACAAAATCATGCAAGAGATAAATTTTATGCATGATGACATGATATGCATACTGTCCCTTTTACTCTAGGGTAGGTTTAGGTGGGGTTTTACAAGAATGGAGTGGTGAGTGGTGATTTGAACAAGAATTTATCTCTATTAAAACACAAAAATAGTAGAAAATATATGCATGATGAAACTTTATCATACACCCCACACTTGAATCCTTACTTGTCCTCAAGCAAACCAAAAAGTGCCACAAGCAAAAAGATTTTTCACATGATAAAATGGGACTTTTGAACATAAGTAGGCCAAGATAGTAAAGATGTTATTTCCCTTTTGAGTTAAGAATCAAGTCCAACACCCAATTAGCCAAGCCGATTTTTGTGTAAACTAATAAATTAGGAACGAAATAATCAAGGCCATCGAAGTTAAGTTAAACAAGTCTATGCTCATTCAAGGTGTTCCATTTTGATTCTTTGGGTTTTGAAAGTGTGTAGAGTGATTTATATAAGTCAGGCCGAATAAGTTAATTCTATATTCTATGATCTCCCAACCACCAAAAACCAAAAAGGCAAATGAAGGATTGGTCTATTAGCTCATTTTATTCTCTCAATTCTTTTTTTTTTCTATTTTTCTATTTTTCTTTTTCTTGTAGTAAGGTAATGCAAAAGCCTAGTAAATATGTATAATAATGATTTACCTTACTCCAGAAATTTTTTATATTTTTTTAATTACATAAGGTAGTACAAAGGCCTAGTAAAGATCTAGATGAAGATTTTTCAGCTTTTGTACCACCTTGTTTAATTTTCTCAATATTTTAGTTCAATCCTCATTTACGCATCTAAAATAAGGACAAATTGAGCAATCATAGAACAAAGATTAACCTAAAGTTTTGTGCTTATACTTCATCACAACCACTACCTCAATTCCTAAGAAACAATATGCTGGATTAATCTCAGAATAATAGGATGCCAAGATGAAGTAGATCTACAAAAGTAAACAGTTAAAGGCTGCACAAAGCAAGGGCATTTGTAATTTTGTTCACTTAATTATTACAATCCCGTTTCTGAATCTCTGCACCGACACAATTTGCACCCACAAACTAAAGCTTTTGAAAGAAATCCACAAAAACACTTAACAGGATCAATGCTAACACTTAAAGGCCATCAATTACGTAAATATAAAACCAAGTAATCCTCCATCCCAAACAGATCTTTTTTTTTTTTTTTACATTTTTTTAGAAAAAAAAAAAAAGAAGATGTCTTGGCCGTGTAAGTATCCAAAATGGAAAAGGGAAAAAAAGGGAAGAAACCAAAATAATGGAGAAATTTATTTTTCGACATTAGCCCCTATTATTCTTTGCGACACCAAAGCTTCTATCCTTTAGTAGTAGCACCTTGTACCATTCCATCATATGGAAATGACTAAGGCTAGCAATACAAAGAATACGTGCCAAAAACATACAAGAAGTGGCCACTAACATTCTATACTATTTTAGGAAATTAATTAGTTACAACATAACCAGAATACCACAATAGGCAATCTTCTTAGCGATTAGTTACAATATAACCAGAATACCACAGTAGGTAATCTTTTTCATCACTAAGAATTTCTATACTCCTCTATTTTTTGAGGTGTCCCTCTTCCCATTTCAGATGTATCGTAATGGAATCTATCATACACAATTCCTTTAAATGCCCAATCTAATTTTTCTCATGATTAAAGAGAGAAAAAAACTTCGATGACATAGAAAAAGAGAATTACCACAGTCAAAAATCAAGTGAATTTGATTAATAACCCTTCTTCTCTTTATTTTAGGTTTCTTGGGACTCTTCTTCAGTGGCTGTGAAATTTTCAACAGTTGAGAGTTGGAGGGAGTGGTCTTTTTAATGGAAGGGGAACTCACTATCTAAGTGATGTGAAGAGCAAATATTCGTGTAGAGTAGAGGAGAAATAGAGTGGAAGGGGAAAGGAGACAAGAAAGAATGGGGGAGAGAAGAAACAGAGTGGAACGATGAAAAACTAGTGAGAAATGAGGAGACCCAAGAGAAGGGAAAAGTTACGAATTTAGGTTAGGTTAACTTCTTAATTTGATAATTAAGTTTTTAGTAATTAAATATTAAAATAAAAATTATTTAAAAAAGAGGCTCTATAATAAGAATGTTATAAAAGATAATAAGCAAATATCGCAGAGGATTCGAAGCCTCCGTTTCATGACAAAAGTTTGTGTTATAATAATATGTCAGATTAAATCAATTTCCCAAAAATTATGTCATTTGTTTTTATTATAATGACACGAATAAATTTAGAATCATCATAAGTATTCTATTATTACATTTTATAAAAAGTGTAATTAAAAATATGTCACGAAAGTCACCTTTAGCGAACAACAATTGCTTAGTGAGGAAAGAATCAATGATGGCTCTAGTGCCTATGAGGTGGCGATTCCAATAGTGATAGTGGTGGTAACGGTGGTAGAGATAGGTTCTTGAGGGAGCGAGTGGGTTTTCTTCTATGGCAGTTGTGAGACTTAGGTTCTCATTTTTATTTTCTATGAATCGTTTTCTTTGCTAACTAAAACATCATAACCTAAAACAAAATATTTTTGAAACTCTAACTGAAATACATTCCGATGTTGGAATGTATGCCCTCTGAGACTAGGTTTTTTATGTAAAATCGAATTATTTAATAAAAGAATTTATTTTCAGAAATTGTTTGTGAATTTACTTTTTGTTTGTGCACGATTTTCGTTTGGAACAGACCCATTGTGTTTAAATAAGTGATCCATGTGAATGGTGGTCTTTCACAGTAAGGTATGGATCACGGGTTATTTAACACATAAACATTTGTTCCTAACCTATTGATGAGACTGGGAACCTCATCATGTTTAGGTTATTACGTTATGAATTCCAAATGGGGAATGGCTTACCTTTAGCCAGTAGGTAGTCCACTCACTTCATGACATAAGCGTATTTCGAATACGTGGAACAGGACCTGTAGTAGTAGTTTCTCAAAGTACTATATGGTAGAAACCTAGACTACTACTGCTACAGCGTAGACTAGTACTCTACGACTTGAGTATGAGTTGGTGGTCTAGCGAAGCTGGAAGCATATACTTTGATTTGCTGTAGTTGAGGTTCTATCATAGGGCCAATATACTTGCATGTTGGGTATGTGTGACTAGTTAGTTAAGACAGACTTATACAAGATAGTTTCTGCACTATGTCGCCCCTTGTGGTTGTCCGAATGGTCTAAATTATTCAGGGCCCTGGGAAACATGACTTGGATGTTTGCTTTAGGGTAGCTCCCTTGGAAAGCGGAAACATTCCAGGAAGTCGTGGATCATTGGACTAGAAGCCTAAGGATAGTAGATGTCATTTAGACGGGTGTTAGTACACTTCTTCCTCTCTAAATGTACGGCGATGTGTAGAGGGGTATTTTAGTCATTTCACCTGTAGGTCGGAGACTTTGCGAATGCAGCATTGTCCTTGAGGTCAATATTTCCTTATGGTGATATTAGGAAATATTTAAAATGCAAAATACAGCTATTTATATAGAAGGGGTATTTTGGTCATTTTAGCAGCCATGGCGATGTGTCTTTTTGGTCCTCGGGATAGCCTGTAAGTCCTAACTATTTTTGGGATGAGAAATTGGTCTCAGTTGAAGAAGATTTTATTTTATTTTGTTTTATTTTATTTTATTCAGGAAGTCTAATTTATTATTGGACTGGAATAAAATAAATAAATAAATAAATAAAATAGGAGTTGAGAGAAATTAATTTTCTAGTTTATTTGGTTAATTAATTATTCAGGGCCTAGGTCCAGTATGAATAATTAAGAAATTAACCTGGGCTTAAACTAGGGGAAATAATTAATGTTTAATTATTTATTGGGTTATTTATGTAGGCCCAAGAAATAAATAATTAAAGATTAATTATTATGGTTCATTTGGGCTCATTAATTATTTATTGGGTTACTTATGTAAGCCCAGAAAATAAATAATTAATATTTATTATTTTGGGCCTTTTGGGTCCAAGAAAAATAATAAATATTTATCTGGCCCAATAGCTTGGACCTTAGGGTTTTTTCCAGATACGGTTAAGAGGAGTTTAAGGTTAGGCCAAACTGTTTCTCAGGATAACATCCGGGTATTTTGAAATCCCGGGGAGATGTTTTTCAGAGATTGAGAGACCTAATTTTGGCTAAATATAAACAACTCTTTGAAAAGAAAAAAAAACCCTAATTTTCTTTTCCTAAGCAGACTCTCACGTGAGTCTCTCTCTCTCTCAAGGCTCTCTCCTTCTTCTTATTTTTCCCTTATTCTTTGCTAACCAATAGCGAACGAACCAAGGAGAATTGAGACCCTTTCTCTTCACCATAGTGTTCACCGACTAGAGGGTAGGCTGAGGAATATCCCGAGAGCTGGAGAGCTAAGCGTTAATGCAAACAAGACGAAGTCGAAGGCTAGCGGGTGTTCAACCGGAAGCTCCTTCAACTGTGCAAAGCAAGGCGATTCCAGTCGTTCAATCCGCTCTTACTCAACCTAGAAGGGTTAAGGAGCGCAAAGGTATGATCTTCACGCTTCCGCATGGCCTTTATGGCTCGCGTTTAATTTTTTTTTTTTTTTTTTGTCTGTTTTTCCGTCCATGGCTCCCTGTTTCTGCGTTTTGCCATCAAAGTGGTATCAGAGCCATTGGTTTTGATCAATATAGGGAGCATGGTAGTTAATAAAATGGAGAAGATGATTATACCTATGATCCTTCGCTGTTTTGGTATGGGATAGATGGTTTTGTAAGCTTCACAGTGGAAGCATAGGATCTCTGTAAATTTTTTGGCTTTGGTGTTTTAATCGTGTAAACCCAATTTTAATGGGTATAGGCGGTTGTGGTTATGTTTTGGATGAGTTTTTATGTCCAAAGAAGCCAAAGAAGACAGAAAAAATTCGAAGAAAAAAATTTCTGTGAAAAAATTCGCGTGGGTGAAAAACGGAGAAGAAGAAAACTGTTCATAAGCCGCCGCGTGGAGCCGAGCCGCCGAGCCGAGCCGCTTCTGTTCTGTGAGTGGAGCCGTGCTTCTGGAGCCGCTAAGCCGAGCCAATTGGGAGGGGATTTGAAGCTGATTTTGCAATTGCAAAATTGCAATTGCAACTTCAAATTCGCGCGGGTCGTGCGCGGGTCGGACGCCAGAAAACGGGCCAACACACGGGCGGGTGAGGCGGAGCTGGGCGCGGGTCGCGGGCGGGCGGAGCGCTCCACGGGTTGAAGCAGCTGCCGATCAAGTGCGGCTGGTGCACCGAGGGGCGCGGTGGACCGCAATACAAAAGGTGCCGATCTGGTGCATCCGGTGTAGTGGACCGCCAGCGTTTTTTTTTACACTTTTTGTTTTTTTTCCTTTTTCGTTTTGGGGTCCCATACCAGGCGAAGTTAATATTTTTGCAATATTTATATTCTTGGAATATATTTGCATGAAAAATATTAGTAAGGGATTTTAGGATTAAACAAGATCATTAATTAATTAATTAATGTGTTTAATTCTATTATTTGGGCACTTAGGTTTAAAAAATAGAAAAGCATGAAAACGTTTATTGTTTTCTAGCATGCTATTTTTTTTTTTTATGTACCTATGTGTGCTTTTCCTCAAAGACCAAAGTCTTTGGGAACCTTTTGTTTTGGCAAGGAAAAATATTTTTCTTTAAAAACTAAATGGTTATTTTAATTGGTACAAAAATTAATCCTTGAATATTTTCTCAAAGGATTTAATCCTTGACATAGAAAATATATTGGATTTAGATATTTTTGTAAATTAAAATGGAGAGCCATTTTGTTTTGTTTTGGACTAGAAAAATGATTTTGTCAAATAAACTTGAGACCAAAGTCTCTAAGTTTTAATTGGAAATTTTTGAAATCATTAAGTTTTAACTTATATAAAATTAGTCCATGGAGGAAATCTCTCAAAGGATATAAGTCTTGACATAGAGATTTTATTGGACTTAGATATTTTATTTTTGAGTTAAGAAAAACTTAATGGAAATTTCAAAATGATATTTTTCAGAAAACCTTTATTTTAAAAGACTAAGTGGGAGAGGGGTTCCAACGGCCCCACGGCTTCCATCACGGTCCTCATTAGAGATCGTGGATCCCCTCGCGTCACCCTGGGAGTGAACCCGTATAGGATGGGGATACCACAAGGATCTAGATCTAATGGAAGGATGTAATTAATAACCCGGGGCACGTACTATGATCGGCCAGCCCACGTTGGAGGTTATAGTGCGAGGTATGTCCATAGGAAATGAGAGGAAACGGCCATCCCACGATGGAGTTATTCTCTAGACCATTACCTAGAAGGGAAATTAATTTGTGGTGGTTAATACACTTAGCTTAGGAAACTGTTAATCTTCCCAAGAAGCTATGTCAGTTTTCCTAAGAGCCAAATTATTTTCAGTAGCACAAATTTCATTTTGTTTTCACAAACTAATTTCTTTCTTTTATTTTCGATTTTCAGAAATGGTGGGAGGTTCTTTTAGTCCATTGGCCGTTATTCTCAGGGAGAATAAGTTAACGGGTCCAAACTATGTGGACTGGAAAAGGAACCTGGACATAATACTCACAGTCGAGGAGTATAAGTATGTCCTTTACGAAACCTACCCTGTTATCGAGGAAGGTTCCACCGCTGAAGAGCGAGAGGCTGAAAAGGCATGGAAGAAAGCTGACGAAATGGCACGTTGCTATATGTTAGCTTCCATGTCTAATGTGCTCCGGTCAAAACACGAGCACATGGCTTCGCATATGACATAAGTCAATCGTTGGCAACTATGTTCGCGGACAAGAGCCGGCCCGCAAGGCGGAGGCTCTTCGAACAATTGTAAACACTAAGATGGCCGAGGGAGCATCGATCCGAGAGCATATGCTCAAGATGATTGCTGCTTTCGAGGAGGCAGAAATCTTAGGGGCTGTCATTGACCCCGAGAGCCAAGTGGACATGGTTCTCGAATCTCTACCGAGCTCTTTCACTCGGCTCAAGTTAAACTATAACATGAATAAGTTGAACATGAGTTTGATCGAACCGATGAAGGAGCTCCGGATGGCGGAGAAGGTCATGAAGCCGCAGTCTAAGGCCATGATTGCTAAGGCCTCTTCTTCAAGAACCGGGCCTAAGCCCGGAAAGTTCAAGAGGAAGAAGGGGAATGCAGAGACCTAGCCCAAGAACCAGCCCAAGGACAAACCAAAGGGCAAGTGCTTCAAGTGTGGAAAGAAGGGACACTGGAAAAAGGAGTGTCCAGATCTTCAGGCCAAGAAAAACCCCACAGGTAATGTTTACTATCTAGAGTCCATATCAATGGTAGGATCAACTTCCACTTGGATTGTTGATTCAGGAGCCACTAATCATATCTCGTAACTCCTTGCGTGGGTTTAGGAAGATAAGAAGACTCAAGAAGGGCGAACATGGGCTTCGAGTGGGTAATGGAGCACAAGTCTGGGCCCTTGCAGTGGGAGAGCTGGATCTTATTTTTTATTATAATAAGATAGTGGTTTTAAAAGACATTTTACATGTACCTGGTTTTCGTCAGAATTTGATTTCAGTTGCAAAACTTATTAATCAAGGATATTCTGTATCTTTCCATTCTGGTATTTCTATCAGTAGAGATGGAGAAATTTTATGTACTGGGCACATGTATGGAAATTTGTTCTTTTTAAACCCTATTAATAACCAATCAAATAACGCTCTGTCTGAACCTTTAACTAAGAAGAGAAAGACCAATATCAATTATTTATACATTTGGCACCTGAGGTTGGGTCATATTAACTCAACCAGGATTCAGAGGCTAATCCATGATGGGCCTTTGGGCTCATTGAGATTGGAAAGTTGGCCTCAGTGTGAATCTTGCCTGATGGGAAAAATGACCAAAAGGTCTTTTACACCAAAGGCGGATAGAGCCAAGGAGGTGTTGAGTCTTGTTCACACTGATGTGTGCGGTCCATTGTCTACACCAGCTAGGGGAGGTTTTGAGTACTTCATCACGTTCACGGATGATTGTACGAGGTATGGTTACATTTACCCGATGAGACGCAAGTCTGACTCTTTTGACAAGTTCAAAGAGTTTAAGGCTGAAGTGGAGTGTCGGACAGGTAAATTAATCAAAACCTTACGATCGGATCGTGGTGGAGAGTACCTCCTAGGTGAATTCAAGGACTACATGGTACATCATGGGATAGTATCCCAGCTCTCTGCGCGGAACCCCCGACAGAAACGGAGTAGCCGAGAGAAGGAACAGGACGTTGATGGAAATGGTTCGAAGCATGATGTCTCATGCTACTCTTCCAGTTGTCCTTTTGGGGATATGCCCTGGAAACAGCGGCATATATTCCGAACTTGGTGCCTTCCAAGTCGAGTACCTAGGACTCCCTATGAGATGTGGATCGGGCGTAAGCCAAGTCTGAATCATCTCAAGATTTGGGGGTGTCCAGCTTATGTACTGATCAAGGGAGACAAGTTGGAACCAAGATCAGAATTATGCTATTTTGTTGGGTATCCAAAAGGGACAAAAGGAGGCTATTTTTATCATCCTAAGGAGCAGAAGGTACTAGTCGGTACCAATGCTAGATACTTGGAAGATGATCAAAGTACTTCCACTAAAGGTTCAACGAGGTTGGAACTTCAGGAGAAGTTATCTATGGAATCAACTTCTACTGACTCGATTTTGGAACAAGAAGAGGTACAGCCTCAAGAGCCTGTACAAATGGAGCCTCGTCGTAGTGGGAGAGTGTCTAGGGTTCCGGATAGATGGACTGGAGAAGCCTTTGAGCTGGTTTCCGACCATCAGGAACAAGACCCCGCTAGATACGGGAGGCTATTGCCGATGCCGATGCAAATCGTGGCATGAAGCAATGAAAGCCGAGATCGAGTCTATGTACCTCAATCGGGTTTGGGATCTTGTAGCTTCACCTGAAGGGATAAAACCCATTGGGTGCAAGTGGGTATACAAGAGGAAGAGAGGAGCGGATGGGAGGTGGAAACCTTCAAAACTAGGCTTGTGGCGAAAGGGTATACTCAGAAAGAGGGTATCGACTATGAGGAAACCTTTTCCCCGGTAGCCATGCTTAAATCCATTCGCATCCTCCTTGCCATCGCCTGTCACTATGACTACGAGATATGGCAAATGGATGTCAAGACGGCATTCTTGAATGGTCATCTTAGTGAAGACATCTATATGTCCCAACCGGAAGGCTTCATTGCTGAAGGCCAGGAACACATGGTTTGCAAGCTTAAGAAGTCCATTTATGGACTTAAGCAGGCATCAAGAGCATGGAACATTCGTTTTGATGAGACTGTAAAGTCTTATAGTTTTATTCAAAACGAAGATGAACCATGCGTGTACAGGAAACTTGAAGGCATCAATGTGGTTTTTCTTGTCCTGTATGTGGATGACATTCTACTCATTGGAAATGACGTAGGGACATTGTCATCTACAAAGGTTTGGTTGTCTAGTCAATTCAGTATGAAGGACTTGGGAGAAGCCAGCTACATTCTCGGGATTAGGCTTCTTAGAAATAGGAAGCAGAGAATGTTAGGATTGTCCCAAGCGACATACATTGACAAGATGCTGGCCAAGTACAGCATGGACTTATGCAAGGAAGCTCTAATCCCTTGCAGACATGGGTTGTCATTTTCTTCGAATGACTGTCCTAAGTCTCAAGAAGAAAAGGATAGAATGAGTAGGATTCCCTACGCTTCGGTGGTGGGAAGTCTCATGTACGCCATGCTGTGTACTAGGCCAGATATCTGCTTTACCGTGGGCTTAGTTAGCAGATATCGCTCAAACCCGTGGGAGGTTCATTGGCAAGCTGTAAAGCATATTGTCAAGTACCTCAAGGGAATGAGAGATTATATGCTGGTTTACAGGGCTGATGATTTGGTTCCTACAGGATACACAGACTCAGACTTCTAGCGGATAAGGATGAGAGAAAATCCACTAGTGGATATGTCTTCACCTTGTCTGGAGGAGCAATTTCATGGAGGAGTATCAAGCAATCTTGTATTGCTGACTCAACCATGGAAGCTGAGTATGTGGCAGCTTCGGAGGCGTCCAAGGAAGCAGTCTGGCTACGGAAGTTTCTTTCAGAACTTGGAGTCGTACCACATATGGATAGGCCGGTTGTGATGTATTGTGACAACACTGGAGCAGTGTCGCAATCTAAGGAGCCTCGGAACCACAAGAAGGGGAAACACATCGAGAGGAAGTACCACCTGATCCGGGATTTCATCCAGAGACGGGAAATCGTGGTGGAGCATATTACCTCAGAAAACAATCTAGCAGACCCATTCACCAAGCCTTTGGCTGAGAGAGTCTTCAAGAGACACTTAGACGCCATAGGGGTGGGCACCTATGGACTTACCTAGTCTTAGAGTGCAAGTGGGAGATTGTTGGAATGTATGCCCTCTTAGACTAGGTTTCTGATGTAAAATCGAATTATTTAATAAAAGAATTTATTTTCAGAAATTGTTTGCGAATTTACTTTTTGTTTGTGCACGATTTTCGTTTGGAACAGACCCATTGTGTTTAAATAAGTGATCCATGTGAATGGTGGTCTTTCACAGTAACGTATGGATCACGGGTTATTTAACACATAAACATTTGTTCCTAACCTATTGATGAGACTGGGAACCTCATCATGTTTAGGTTATTATGTTATGAATTCCAAATGGGGAATGGCTTACCTTTAGCCAGTTGGTAGTCCACTCACTTCATGACATAAGCGTATTTCGAATACGTGGAACATGGCCTGTAGTAGTAGTTTCTCAAAGTACTATATGGTAGAAACCTAGACTACTACCGCTACAAGCGTGGACTAGTACTCTACGACTTGAGTATGAGTTGGTGGTCTAGCTAAGTCGGAAGCATATACTTTGATTTGTCGTAGTTGAGGTTCTATCATAGGGCCAATATACTTGCATGTTGGGTATGTGTGACTAGTTAGTTAAGACAGACTTATATAAGATAGTTTCTGCACTATGTCGCCCCTTGTGGTTGTCCGAATAGTCTAAATTATCCAGGGCCCTGGGAAACATGACTTGGATGTTTGCTTTAGGGTAGCTCCCTTGGAAAGCGGAAACACTCCAGAAGTCGTGGATCATTGGACTAGAAGCCTAAGGATGGTAGATGTCATTTAGAGGGGTGTTAGTACACTTCTTCCTCTCTAAATGTACGGCGATGTGTAGAGGGGTATTTTAGTCATTTCACCCGTAGGTCGGAGACTTTGCGAATGCAAGCATTGTCCTTGGGGTCAATATTTCCTTATGGTGATATTAGGAAATATTTAAAATGCAAAATACAGCTATTTATATAGCAGGGGTATTTTGGTCATTTTAGCAGCCAAGGCGATGTGTCTTTTTGGTCCTCGGGATAGCCCGTAAGTTCTAACTATTTTTGGGATGAGGAATTGGTCTCAGTTGAAGAAGATTTTATTTTATTTTGTTTTATTTTATTTTATTCAGGAAGTCTAATTTATTATTGGACTGGAATAAAATAAATAAATAAATAAATAAAATAGGAGTTGAGAGAAATTAATTATCTAGTTTATTTGGTTAATTAATTATTCAGGGCCTAGATCCAGTATGAATAATTAAGAAATTAACCTGGGCTTAAACTAGGGGAAATAATTAATGTTTAATTATTTATTGGGTTATTTATGTAGGACCAAGAAATAAATAATTAAATATTAATTATTATGGTTCATTTGGGCTCATTAATTATTTATTGGGTTACTTATGTAAGCCTAGAAAATAAATAATTAATATTTATTATTTTGGGTCTTTTGGATCCAAGAAAAATAATAAATATTTATCTGGCCCAATAGCTTGGACCTTAGGGTTTTTTCCAGATACGGTTAAGAGGAGTTTAAGGTTAGGCCAAACTGTTTCTCAGGATAACATCCGGGTATTTTGAAATCCCGGGGAGATGCTTATCAGAGATTGAGAGACCTAATTTTGGCTAAATATAAACAACTCTTTGAAAAGAAAAAAAAAACCCTAATTTTCTTTTCCTAAGCAAACTCTCACGTGAGTCTCTCTCTCTCAAGGCTCTCTCCTTCTTCTTGTTTTTCCCTTGTTCTTTGCTAACCAATAGCGAATGAATTAAGGAGAATTGAGACCCTTCCTCTTCACCATAGTGTTCACCGACTAGAGGGTAGGCTGAGGAATATCCCGAGAGCTGGAGAGCTAAGCGTTAATGCAAACAAGACGAAGTCGAAGGCTAGCGGGTGTTCAACCGGAAGCTCCTTCAACTGTGCAAAGCAAGGCGATTCCAGTCGTTCAATCCGCTCTTACTCAACCTAGAAGGGTTAAGGAGCGCAAAGGTATGATCTTCACGCTTCCGCATGGCCTTTATGGCTCGCGTTTAATTTTTTTTTTGGTCTCTGTTTTTCCGTCCATGGCTCCCTGTTTCTGCGTTTTGCCATCATCCGAGATGGTGATATGTTTTGCCTTAATGAATATTTTTATTTTGGAGACACTACTATTGTAGATTATTAAAAAAAAAAAATCATGATGATTATTTTAAAATGTCCCTAAAATTTTGAATGAAAGGATACTTAAGTGTTCTATATTTAATATGACTAAATTGTTACTTTTTCAAAAAAAAAAAAAGTGTCGAAAATATTTTTGCATTTCGACATTTTTTTTTTTTTGTTAATGTCAGGAATATATAAAATATGCTGACTCTTTTATTTCATGTTGGAAAATTTTTAATTAGTTGAGATTTTATATTAAATGTCAAGAATATTTATAGTATGAAGATGTTTTTAATTAATGTCAATCAAAAAATCCTTTTGAAATAGGACAATTAATTTTAAAGTGTTCCTATAATTTTAAATGAGACGACACTTATATAAAAAAAAATGTCGTCGTTATTTGACTTATTTAATTAAACATTGCTTTTTTTAAAAAGTGTCGGAAATATTTTTAATATTACGACGTATTTTCATTAATGTTGAAAAAATATATAATATGCAGGCACTTTAATTAAAAACCGACAGGATATTTTTTATTTGTTGACATTTTATTCTAAACGCCGAGAATATCTTTATTATAGGAACACTTTTAATTAATGACGTCAAAAAGGTGTAATTAGAATAGATTTTTGTTGTGGTGGGTGATAACCTTCTCAATCAAACCAATTCTACTAGCTATAATTCTATTTTAATTTTCTAATATTTTAAACCTAACTAACAATCCCCTACTTAGGTTTAAAATATTAGGATAACTTGTTGTATGCATAAATAAAAGTGTCTTTCGACTTAAATTTTTATTAATATATCAAAATTCTAAAGAAATCAAAGGTGTCTTCTCCGTAGCTTAAACCTAGATTCCTCTATATTAGAATAGGATATATCATACACATGGACAAAAACTCTTTCTTTTCTCAATCACCGTGAGCTTTAGCACTACTAATATGGCCTTGTGCTACGTCCTAATTCATAAACACTTACAAAGTTTGCGAAATCAAACTTTGTTTGAACCAATTCCACTTCACTATGCTTATATAGGTTATGTTTATTAGTTTTTTTTAGGTCAAACTTTGTATCATTAAGAGTACTTAGGTACTCACCCTATTTTACATAACCACTTAATCAGTTCACCAATGCTTGCTAATCAACCACTAATAATTTGTTATTACCTCTTAAACCCTTAGAATTGATAAGCAAAAAGAAAGGTGAAGCTCTCATTACTAGCAATCAAAACTGTTTTAGACCCATTGCAATAGTAGTCCTAGAAATCATATCTCTCGAGACCCATTTTGTTAATGGGTTAGTAAGATTCTCTTAGACCAAATGTAAACAACCACAATAATTCCTTTAGAAAGTAGTTATCTTACAAATCCATGTCTTAGTCCAACATGTCTAGATTTACCATTATAAATTTTACTAAATGTCCTAGGCATGGTTGCTTCACTATCACAGTACAAAGATATAACTGGCATCGGTTGTGGCCACAACTTTATTTCTAATAAGAGATTTCTTAACCATTCAGCCTCTCTGCCTGCTACTACAAGAGCTACAAGCTCTACTTCCATTGTTGAATGTGTAATGCAAATTCGCTTCTTGGATGCCCAAGAAATAAAACCACCAAATAGTGTAAATATCTAGTCTGATGTTGAAACATTTTCGTTTATACTTGGCATCCAACTAGCATCACTATATCTTTCTAAAACTGAAGGAAACTTATTACAAAATAATCCAAGGGTTTTTGTTCTTTTAAGATGCCCAAAAACTCTACTAACCATTTGCCAATGACCACTATTAGGATTATGTATGTATAGTGATAATTTACCCTTTGCAAATGCCTATTTGGTCTTGTACAATGCATTACATACATTAAACTATCAATTGCACTAGTATATTTAAGTAGACTTCTTGATCTTCCTATATTTTCTTCGAACTTGTTTGAAACATCAAAAGGGGTATTAACTTCTTTCATATTTAAATGACTAACCTTAGAGAGAATCTTGTCACTATAATGTGATTGACATAATTCATAACCTCCACTATGTTTCTTAACTTTGATACTTAAGATAGTATCAAATTCTCCTAAATCTTTCATTTTAAATTGTGAAGTCAAACACTTCCTAGTTTCCTTTATTCCTTGCATGTTAGTACTTATTATCAACATATAATTAACATATAAACATACAATCACACTATAATCCATAGTGAATTTTGAGTATATGCATCTACCTGCTCCATTAGGTTTAAAATCATTTGATAAAGATTACCTTATCAAAATTATCATGTCATTGCTTTAGACCTTGTTTTAAACCACAAAATACTTTTATTAACTTGCAGATTTTATTTTCATTTCTTGGAGGTACAAACCCTTCTAATTGTTCTATGTAAACTTCTTGTTGTGTGCGTCTATGTGTGCTCTCTTGCAAAGGAGAAATTCATTCAAAATCTAATCAAGTTTTAATGTAAAATAATAATTTAACCTACATAACACACTATTCTAGACAAGTATACCCATCTTGTATTACAATGTTGCATTGGTAAGTATTAAAGAATCCCTAGGAACCGCCTCAACTATCCCTACTTCCACCTTTGTTTCATTATTCAATCAATCAAAATAAAGAAATAAAGTTACTAAATACTACTAAATCTAACTAATTACCAATTAGCACAACACAAATACATCAACTTAATTACAAGGTAGAGTCTAAAAGATCACAAGAATAAGATACAAGTACGAAAAGGAAATTGGTCATGTAATTAATAGTGAATTCCCCTAAATAAGATTAAGTATTAAACATCACTCAATCAATTGAACCAAAATTCAAGCATTAGCAAAGGGTTCCCCAAAAGGCAAAACACACTCTTTCTCATGTAATGAGTTTCCTACTTTGAGCCCAACCTATAGATATCTTTATCATCAACTTAAATCTAAAGAGCGTAAAAATAAAAAACTCCCAAATCTAAAGCTAAAAACATGTAAAGTCCCTATCTTTAGATGACCTAACAACTTTATCTACCACGAAGTTCTCACCCCCCAAATCCTTCCTCAAGTTTATCAAGGGAAAACAAATATATTTGAACCAATATAAATGGATACTCATCTCATAAATCCTTTTCTCAAAGTCAATATAAGAGAATAACCTAATCAATCAATTCAATCAAATAAGCCTAAGTAATAGATTACCAAAACAAGTTTTAGGATCCGCTTCTGTATATAGTACTATTAGTGTTACATCCAAAGCACTACTTCATGTTCTTTCAACCAAGAAGACCATAGATCGTGAAGAAATAAAATCAAAACCTAAATCTTTTTCTTTCCTAACTCTTTTACTTCCTCTCAGTTCAATAGAATGATCAATATCTTTTCTTTTATTTAAAGAATTAGGACCAATATCATTATGATTTGTTATATTATTTTGATGATCACTAGAGTTATGTAAAAAATTTGTTTCAAGAAAATCTACATCTCTTGATTCTTTAATAACATTTTATTGAAAGTCTAATAATCTATAGGCCTTAGAATTTTCTGCATAACTAATGAAAATACTCTTTATAACTCTTGGTCCAAATTTAGTTTTTTTCTTTAATATTATTCTATTATGAATATGACATGCAGCTAATAGTGCTTCTCCCCACAAATTCACAGATAATTTTGAATGCAAAAGTATAGCTTTCACCATATCCACCAATTTTCTTTTTCTTTTTCTTTTTCTTTTTTGTTGTTTAGCCAAACCATTTTGTTGAGGTGTGTAAGGTGCACTAGTTTGATGTATTATACCATTTTGTTTACAAAATTTAGAAAATTCAAATGAAAAATATTCTCCACCATGATCACTTCACAAAATTTTAATTTTCTTTTCCAATTGATTTTCAATCATAACTTTGTAATTTTCAAACATTTCAAATGCTATATCTTTTGATTTCAACAAATAAATATGTGTATACCTAGAATGATCATCTATGAAAGTGACAAAAATATCTCTTTCCTCCTCTTGTTAGGTGACCATTTAATTCACAAATATCATAATGAATAATTTCAAGCAATTGACATATTCTTTTATTTTTAGGAAAAGGCTTCTTAGTAATTTTAGATTTCAAGCATATTTCACACTTAGAATTATTATGACTAATTTTAGGTATTAAACCTTCTTTAGACATATATTTAACATATTTAGCATTTATATAAAATAATCTATCATGACATAAATCATAATTAGAATCAATCATATGAGCAAAAATATTAACTTTATTAATACTAAGTTTAAACATGCCATCACAAAAAGTATCCTTGACCTACAAATACACCATTCTTTGACAATACAATTTTCTCTGCTTTTATGATAGCCTTAAGGCCTTTTTTACATAATAGATTTACAAAAACCAAGTTTTTCCTCACAACTGATACACAGAGAACATTTATCAAAATCAACTTCTTCCTGGAAGTAAACTGAATTTCCACAACTCCTTTGCCTTGAACCTTAGCCAAGTCATTATTTCCCATAAGCATGTATATTCATCTTTTGTAGCAACTTCATAATCTTTGAATAAGTCTTCATTGTTGCAAATATAAATAGTAGCACCAAAGTTATACCAGCAATCTGTGGTTCTCTCAAATGTTGCCATATTGCATTCAATGATTATGTCAATTTTCAAATAAAAAACAATGTCAATAATCTCAGTAGAGTTTTAAATAAGATTGACTTTCTTTTGCTTTGAATTTTTTTGTGTCTTTCTCAACTTTAAGATGCTTGAAAATTCGACATTTCTTTTTAAAATGTCCTTTCTTTCCACAAAAGAAGCAATTCTTATTTTTCTTGTTGGAAGAATTCTCATTTCCAATATTAGCATGTTTTCTTTTCTTATTAGTCTTGGTTTCAATAACATTCACTTTTGAACTAATATCTAAAGTAAATTTCTTCTCGCGTATGCGAGTTTCTTCTTTAATTCTAACATATTTCATGAGTTGATCAAGAGTGAAATCTACTGATGTATGCAATAATTTCTGTTAGCCCTAGGGACATTCTCCTGTGATTTGACTTATAATAAACATTGATGAGGAATAATTTATGTGATCTATATGTGATAGGACATGCTCAACCTCGTTCCTTTAAAGGCATGCAAATAAGACTGCTAAGCATTAAGCAATTGGAATCCAAAGAAGTGATTGATCAAGTACAACTCTAAAAGCTTGCAAGATCATGAAGTCCTTATGAAGGAACTTTAGACTAGGAATCGTTTGTCAAGGTATTTTGTGTAAACTTCGATGTCTCCTTTACCCTATGATTCAATTTAATATTTTACCTTGAAGCATACAAATAAAATGATTTCAAAGAGTAAGTCTTCAAATGTTTAGATTGAGTAGTTTGGATAGACCTCTGAATCCAAAAATCCATCCAAAACTCTATAACAGTTTTAAAATGTTTCTGCCTAAAAAAGTGTTATTTTGGACTCACCTTTTAGATGCACATTCTTCCGATCCCTGAGTCCAAGATTTTGGAAAACTTGATAGCGAAAAACTAGTCATTGCTATCTTACTTTTTGCTCCTATAAAAGCTTTCAAAACTCGATTTTGAAGCAGATTTTTGTGCCCTCTTTCTCAGAAATACTCTTACACTTTAGAATACAAAAATCTCCATTTTCATTTGTGCTTCAAAAGTGAAATTAAATTGTTAAAAAAGGTAAAAGGTATTGGTGCTCATCGGTTCGCAATCTACTCAAATTTGTGAGCTGTCTATAAACTTTCTTTCAATCTATCTTGTATCAAGGTTGAGGAGGTAAAACCCAGTTGGAGTGAGCCTTGATTGATGTGATTAAAGAAGTTGGGTGTAAAACCATAGTTGGTAATCCTCTTGTATAAGATTGGTATTGCCTACCACCATAAAGTTGGGAAAAAAGGTTTTAGTAAGTGTGTTGAAATCCTTAAGTAAGAACTTAAGGTGGTGGATGTAGATTATTTGTTGATCGAACCACTATAAATCTCTGAGTTTCATTTCATGTCTTTTTGCTTAAATTTCTTCAGTACACTTTCACTGACTTTTATCTTTAAATGTTCTATCCTATTTGCTAAAATCAGTGAGCTATTGATGATCATTGCATTCTGATTTAAACCTGTCATTTAATATCTCAACTACCCATCGTTACTTCATATCAATTTGTGCTCTCTTTAAAAGACTCCTGGTCACATTATTGAAATCATGAAGCACCCTTAAAGTTTCGAAGCATCTCTACTGATCAGTTTGAAAGATTTATTTTCGGGAACAAAATTTCTAATCTACTCTTATATGCCAAAAACCTTATTCAGCCCCCCCCCCTAAGGTTTTTTCAATTTCTTTCGATAACCATTCCAAGTGGTTAGAAATTTAGCAATAATAGCAGCCACTAGAAGTGATTTGGAGACCTCAACTTTCGAATCTTTCATTCTTGAAACTAAAACTAATAAATCATCAAATTGGCTCATAATAGACTTATTATCATCCATTTGATACTCAATAAACTTCATACTCAAAAAAAGATCTGTACCTTATTTTTCTGAAGTATGTTAATTTTTTCCGTGGAAATGGCCTCTTTGCAAAAAAATAAATAAATAAAAGGGGAAGGTTGAGTATATTATGTGGTTCCCCTTTATCCTCGTGAGGCAAGGAGTACTTATGTACTAGGGTTTGCCCCCTTTTTTTTATACTTGTTAATTTTCTAAAACTTCCCATTCCTACTCCCATGAAATAAGTCATATAAACAATTTGAAAGAGAGTTGAGAATGAAACCTCCGCAACATATTTCATCTTCATCTCGTTTCTTCGTCAACCTCCAAATTTTCAATATCATCTTCACTTGCTTCTGAAAGAGATGGTAGATTTTCTTCAGGCAAATAAGCCATACCAACTTCACTTACGAGAAATAAGATCTTATCTTTCCACTAAGTATAGTTTGTTCGATCAAATCGATTCAATTTGAACATTTCTATGCTAAACATCTTATTGAACATCCTATCATTCTTTGTAGCCTTTATGGTGATATTAATCCTTAAGATTGTTAAACAAGATACAACGGATACCAACAAAATAATAAAAGAATAAATAGATAAAATTGGCTCTGCACACAAGAATAATGCTACCCTTAAGGAATATTTATCCCCACTTTGTTGTTATTGGGTTAAGACAAAATCCTCTAGTATTTAACAAAACCAAGACACGGATTTTATACCAACAAAAGTATAGAATTCTCCAAGAAAGAGAGAAGAATTTAAGAAGTTTGTAGCAATAGGTAAAGAAAGAAGAGAGCTAAACTAGATAATGTAAAATCTGATCATTTCTCTTTAACTTTATGTGTTTATATAGACATCACATCCCATCAATAGTTGCAATTATTAGTGAGTAGAAAGACACCACTATTTATGAATAATCACTGAACATAACTTGCCATAGAAGTCACAACTCTTTGTGACAACCTTTTTAATCGAACCGATTCGGCGAGTTGTAATTCTATTTTAATCTTCTAATATTTTAAACCTAACTAACAATATGTGCAAGTGAGAATGTAATCTCAAAGAATAAGTTATCTTAAAAGAGTACACTAATATGTTCCAGATTTGATATTTATTTAGGGATGTTGATGTTGTGAAGGCAGATTTTTTTTTTTATTTTTGTAGGATTTAATTTGTTGATTCTTAGAAATGTATAATTCATTGTAATAGATAAAAGGGTTCTTGGTTTAGGTTTTTCATGTGTTTGTCAGGATGTCCGAAAGGACCTCTGAACTTTCGCAACTAAACAAAATGCATTTGGGGTGAGATGAAGTTTGCATCCAAAAGCAAATCAACATCATGTATTCAGTTTTCGAGTGCAGCTCTGTTCATTTACAAGAGGCGCAGGACGTAATGCTTAAAATCTTCTCACAGGATCCAACGAGAGATCAACAGAAAGAGCCTTTAAAATAGATCTGGAAACCCTGATTCCTAAAAGTTCACATTCACAATAAGAAAGGGGATGGTTCTACAAAATCAAATCATAAATATGAAAACTGATATAGAGGCTTCTGCAGGATGCTGTCACCTGGTGGCTCCATCCGCAGGCCTAATATGGTAGTTCGGGACAAAGAGTTGTTGGGGTTCTAATGGTTATTGTGCATTACAATACATTCGACATACTTTATAATGTTTAGAGTACACAAAATAATATATAAGAAACTATAATATATATTTACGTATAAGACATCATGAAACATACTATTTTGCACCCTGTTCTGTATACGTGTACCACATACATTGTGAAATATATAACTACCGCTTAATATTATTCTCCTTAACTGCTCCTACCCCAAGAACAAATGTATCTTTATTTGAACAATGAATACTGCCCTCAACCAGAAACAAAAAATAAGAATACGATGCAATTCATAGAGCTACTTATGTTGTTAGTAATTAGAAAAACAGAGGATTTATACGACTATTGTAGAATTTCATACATGTCGGAGCTCTTCTTCATTGTATAAACCAAGATAAGATGAGTGATTTACAGAGTCTAGAAAATTGGATAATATGCCACTGAAAGACCATATCATATCATGTTAATGACCGATTTTAAAGGTTTGTACTCCAGAAATATACCATCCTTGACAATACAGTTGAGGACTGCAGCTAAAATATTATTGTACCTTGATTTTCCATCATTTACCAGAGTTATTAAGGTTCTGGAAGAGCTCTGGAAGGTGAGCATTTGTAAGCTTCGTCCTCTTGCTAATTTCCTGCTTCTTCTTTTTAGGCTTGGGTTTGGAAGCAATACCATGAACTTGTGCTGCGGCTCTCCTCTTTGCAGTGTTTGTGGCAGGCTTCATTCCATTCTTCTGAAGATCCTTTTCAATATCAAGCATGTCTCTTGGTAATTCAATTTCACGAAAAAATTGTTTCAAATCATCATCGACCTTGATGGGTACTCTAGGATCATTAGGGTATGCTATGTCCTCTTGAGAGTCGAAGTTTGATAACAGCCAAACCTGACCAGCAGCTTTAAGTGACTGCAATAGTACAAAGATATCTTTAGATGATTCTTAAGTAAAAAAAGGTGAAAAAGAAAAGAAAAAAAAAAGTGACGACCTGAACAGCAGCAATGCAGTGTGCATTACTATAAAGGGCTGGTAAAACCCATTTCTTCAAACTATCACATGTACCACATAAAAAATATTCACTCAAAATTATCAGAAAATTCCAAGATGCTTAACATAATGATGCCAATGCTCTCCTTTCGTAAAGCCAATTCTTATGGAAATCACAGGTCACACTGAATTTAACTGTGATAAAGAACTTAAGAAGTTAGTAAGTTGGGATTACCTGTAAATCCTCCATGACTGTTGGGTATGCATCCTTGAGGTCAATTATGGCAATACCCTCAGGAAACTTCCGTACTAAGAAAAGGAGCTGGTCCTTGTTCTTTATGTCATGCTTAGACTATAAACAGGTCAATAATACATCAGAGATCATTAGGAAGAAAGAGTAAATCAAAATTTCCTGAACAAAGATGAAATCCTAGACAAATTTAAATAGCGCACATTAAAAGTGCAGAAAAAACTGAAGAATAGAAGTTACCTTGTAAGAGAATCGTCTCCCATCATAATGCACTTTTAAGTTGTTCCTCAAACTATCAAAAACAGCCTTGTTCAAATTCACATCAACGTAGCACTCTTCATTTATTTGCTCTGGTGTCAGAGCTTGCCTTCTCTGCAGACATGAGATTTAGATTTATAGGTAAACGACAAACTGGTAAGTTGCTGATAAATATCAGCATGACTTGCTTCCAACAATCTTAAAAATAACAGAAAACAGTTGTTATAGACAGCTTTAACTTATTAATAAAAAAGTACACCAATAATCTTGGGGAAATTTATTCACTAAAAAGTATCAAAACAAAGTGCCAAGGTATAAACTAACTCCAAACAGCACCAAGCAAACAGTGATGCCATTTCACCATCAAATCATGTCCTAATAGAAAATTAAAATCACAAGAAAAGCACCACCAATCAAGTTTGGAAGTAGTAGTATTGGCCTAAATGTTCCCTCTTAATCTGCTTTTGTTAGCTTCAACCACAAAGTGACCATCTTATCTTCTTATAGCTAATAACAACTAAATACTCTTGCCATATACATGAGAAGAACATGATAAGTTAAGATTCACTTAGATCTTTATCAAAGCGCATATCAATATCAAATAACACCAATAAATAGTCTTCCAGAGTAGATCAATTTCAAACACGAAATTATATGGCATAGCAACAATCACATAAAATCATTTATGGCCAATGAATAGTATAGTTTTCATTTTGACTATTAAATCCATTATGGTCAATAAACAGTTTAATTTGCAATTTTAGAAATGAGCTTTTGATGCCTACTCTAATCCCACACTAATTTCCTCTATTATTTAAAAAAAAAAATCATTTTCACATAAATTCAGTATATATTAAATGTATCAATGTTTCTCAAAAAACATGTTGCATACAACAAAAACTACAAACTTTGGGAGGTTCCAAGGCAAGTTAATCATTGAAATAACAAATGATAGAGATACTACCAAGCAAAAATAATGTATCATGAGTCCAAACTAACTATACACTCCACCACATAATAGTGCATATAATCATTTTTGGCACAATAAGATTCATCTATTAGTAAGCTGCTTTCTCATCCTTTTTCCTGGTTGTAGCACCATATGATAGAACCAACAGGCAAAAACAACATATTTACTCAAAACAAAAGAATATTGTACACTACTTCAAACTAATGACTGATGGTTAATTGTCCAGCATATCTTGAGGGGCACTCTTCATTCCCCAGAGCCTATTTATTTCAAACAAATCTATTCAGGGAAAAAACAAAAAAAAAAATCTTTGTTTACCTCAGTAATGAAGAGATAATACAATAATAATTACCTCAAGTTTGTTGATACTTCCTTACCTTTCTAATCAGGTATTAAGAACAAATAATGAAGATTTTGCAACTCCTGGCCACAAAATACCCTTCAGCCATGGAAGGTAAGTCAAATTCATATCTAAACATTCCCCAAATGCACCAAAAAATGCAGCCAGACAGCAGAGGAAATACATAAGACTGGCCCAAAATTGCTAAGGAATAACAATTTAAGTCATCCCTGTTCCAGCTCTAATGGTAATAAATTATCAAAACAGAACCAAGAATGAGAAATTATGGGGAAAAAGAAAGATCTGATGCACAAGAAAGACGAAATGAGTCAAATAGTAAGAGTCTATGATGGTAAGAATCTCATGCACCAGAATAGAACTGGGACCCTTTAAAGAGAAATCTGTCCTTCAAAAGGCATGATCTAGGGATATTAGGATTAGATTAAAAATATAGAATACTACATTCAAACTATTTCTAAACTGTCCAATTAGCCAAATTAACATATTACTTTGTTCTTGAGATATGAAAAGCAACAAAATGAAAACATCCAAACACAATCAAACAGTTCTAAGCAGTAAAACAATTCTTTTTGTGCATGCTTTATATCAAAGGCCATACTTGTTAGGCATACCAAAAAAGCTGAAACTATGTATGAAAACTCTTAAGACATCATAGGATACAAAAGTTATTCTGGCACCTTAGGATAAAAGGCTTTACCTGTGACCAAGACAGCTACAAAGAGATTAACAGCATTCAATCAACATTAGACACTTCAAGAAAGATACAGCTTAGCAATCAGATAGTATGCTAGAACAAGTACAGCAGGACTAGCACCTCGAACAGCAAATCAATAACGCGTTTAATTTGTGCCCCAACAGGTGCTTTCCTTATGCTGTTAATATGCTGAAGCCTTTCGGTATCATTTGAAAACTTGACAGGAGGGGAAGGAGATGAAAGGTTTGATGGTCCAGATTTCAGAGGAGTTGCCTTAGAGTTCTGTTTTGCAATGCTTGTAAGCGTTGATTGACACTTCTCCTGCTGTTTCTTAAACCTATTCAAACTGTCTTGTAATGATGCCATCTGAAGACAACAGCAGGAATTTAATACTAACTTACTTACATATTGAACATCTAGCCCAAGAAAGATGCTAAAACGCAGCATTGAAAACAAGGATAACTCAAGAAAACCAATTTATCTTTGAGAATTGCAAACTGAGGACACATGTTTAACATAAAGCTCACGAGAACCAATTTTATTGTGATATTGATAACTTCCAAAGCAGATTTAATTTATAGTTCAACCAGAATGCTACAATCAGCATAAACAGAAATAAAACTGATCAACATGAAATGAATTATTCATCTTAACCTGCAACGAACTTAGCCAAAATGCTAACGATTAGGAGAGTGATAAGAAACTACAGGGACAAGGACCAGCCTTGACAAGTCAACTAATCACAGCTGAAAACTTAAAATCTTATGTTCATATCAATGTTGCTCCTGACGATGAAAAGGTAATTTTGGCAGAGGCATATAAAAACATAAAAAACCATTCCCCGAGAATAATTGAAAGCCAAGTTGCAAAAGGCTACTCAACTAAACCAAGAACGATATGAAATCAAACAATTTTCACCGCTGTTTCCTTGGCTCCAAATTACCAGTCTAAACAGCTGCAGAACATAAGGTTTCAGGAACGCAACCACCAATTATTCCTCTGGCAGCAAAATGGAAAAAGAAATAAGAACAAAAATCAAAGAAAATAATTTCCTTTTTTTATCATTTCTAATAATTTTTCATCTGTCAGAATCAACAGATCATTAGCAACTAACTCTTAAGACCTCCCAATTAGAGATCATGTAAGATATATTATCCAAATGTCTGCATAACTAAATCTCAAAGCTCCATTATACTTCAGAACATTCATTACAAACTTAGACATCAGTTGCAACTGAAACCATCTAATCAAGATGTCCAAGCCAATCATTATCCAAATTCAAAACAACTAAAAACACCGTATTATATTTCGATCAACCGATCAATTAACAAGATCATAGTCAACTATGAAGACTTTTGAAACCCAAAATACCCAGGTCCCATTAGCTTTGTTATTTTCCTTTAAAAATGCCAGAAGGTCCAACCGATCTCCAAGTCTTCAAGAGGGTTCATAAGAAGAAACAAATTCTTTAAATAAAAAAAAAATCTATTTTCTTCAGAGTTAGAGGTTAGATAGCATCATTGAAAATTAGAAAGAAAAAAAAAAACGCTAAATCTACACTTACCGTAGGATCGAGATTCAGTCAAAGAATAAGAAGGAAATAGACACCAACGATTAGATTTCAAGTTTTTATCTTGGATTTTTGCTGGAACACCAAAAGTCTGGGGAATTTTTCCTCCCTTTCGGCGAGAAAAGTGGGTTTTGCAAAACCAGAGGCAGTTCTTATGCTTTTATAGGGTTTGCTGGCCGGAAATTTCTTTTGACCTTTCTTATCATGCTTTCCAGATCGAAATGCAGATCGGTCATTTGGTGGTTCCCTAGTTGGCCAGATTTAATAGATTTTGTTTTTTATTTTTTTTTATCATAATAAAATTGTATTGCTCTCAACTAGCGCGGTCAATTCGGGCATATGGGAAGGGCTTGGCTAAGCCCGAATTCGATCCAAACTAAGTTAAAATATTTACTCACGAATGTAAGGTCGAGCAAACTTAGAATGCAAGATGCGAGTTTAAGCCGGCCCAAAATATTTCAAAAAATATATACACATAATTTTTTCGCCTCATGTATAATACTCCACTTAAAAATCAATCATTTTTTCCCTACAATCTATTTCGAATAACATAAATACTTGTAATTAAAATTTAGTTTTACACAATCATCTTCTACCATAAATGTATTGTAATGACAATTTTTCCACTTAAACTAGAGACTCAATCCGATCCCGCTCGATTGGGTTAGAGATTTTCAAATATAAGTGGGAATGAGACTAGGAGCGGGCTTCATTTGTTGGTGAGCCAGGGGAACGGAGATTGCATAATCCCCGCCCCCCCCCACACACACACACATATATATATATATATATAATATAATCAAATCAAATAGAAAAGAAGAGGAAAAAAGAAAAAGAAATGAAAAAATTATAAATTATAAATTATACTTTTACTAATTTAATAATATGATTAATACGTGAACCATTAAAAATCATCACAAAAGTTTTCGAAATAATTAAAAAATTTTGAACAAAAATATATCGAGGCCAAAAAAAATTCTAAAAAATCTTTATAAATATTTTCGGGTCTAAATAGGTCACTGCTTCCCCACTGGATAGGGATCGGGGATTGTTTTGTCCCCAACGGGTTAGGAGCAGGGATCCTCACCTTTCTCCATGGCGGAGATGGCCGAGGATGGGGAAATGGGGGGTATACAGAGGCAGGGATTGAAATTTCTAGCCATCGATCTAGCCCCAAGCCCATTGTCATTGCTATAAGTGTAGTATTTGTAGTTATATATGATCATTTCTCTATATTTGATTTGATTAGGCATTTAGAGAATATTGTTATTAACAAAAAGGCTTGTTTATTGAAATTTTTTAATAAACATAATGAGACAGATATTAAGTCTAATAGACTTTAATGATTAAACGAAAAGAGAAAAAACAAAAAGAAAAAGAAATTGTATGAACCATATTGTAATGTAAGCAAAGTCGATTTGATTAAGTGTTTGGATATGTTGTTATTAGAGAAAATACATGTAATATTAATTTTTTTTTAAAAATAAGGAAACAAATGATTAATGTTAAACTTATAAAATACATTTCAAGTCTTTACTAGTTCAAGTAAAAAGAGAAATCATAGTAACCATATTTTAGTTTTACTGGTTAAAATTTGGTTAAGTGTTTGGTGCATGTGTTTATTAGTGAAAAGTCTTGTGTTATTGATTTTTTTAATATATTCTTTGAGAGATTTTTTCATAGACTAATTTTATTCAGGTTAAAAAACTTAATGATTTCAAAAATTTTCCAATTAAAACTTTCTAGAGACTTTGGTCTCAAATTTATCGGACAAAACAATTTTTCTTTGTGCTAAAATAAAACAAAATAGCTTTCTATTTTTACTTACAAAAATATCTAAATACAATATATTTTTTATGTCAATGATTAAATCCTTTAAGAAAATATCTAAGGATTAAATTTTGTTCAAGTTAAAATAACCATTTAATTTGTAGAAAAATGTTTTCTTTGTCAAAAATATTCCCAAAGACTTTGGTCTTTGAGAAACCGTGAACATTGGTACTTAAAAAAAATAGTATGCTAGAAAATAGTAGACGTTTTCATACTTTTCTGTTTTTTTAAACCTAAGTGTCCAAATAATAGAATTAAACATATTAATTAATTAATTAATGATCTTGTTTAATCCTAAAATCCCTTACTAATAATTTTCATGCAAAATATTAAATGAATATTAACTATTGCAAAAATATTAACTTCGCCTGGTATGAACCCCAAGACAAAAAGGAAAACGCAAGAAAAATTACAAGGAAAAAAATCAAAAATTTCTCCTTGGTCCACTGCACCCGCCGCACACAACTAGGACCCATAGATGACCTAAAATCCAGAGCGAGTCTAGACCCTAGCCGGCGTTGGTTCGGGCGGCCTAGCCGGCGTTGGTTCTGGTCTGGACGAGTTCTTCTGCAGTTTTTTTTTTCTACGATTTTCTTCTATGAATTTCCTCTATTTTTCTGTGCAGCTTTTGGTACCATTGGCTCTTCGATTTCAATCCCAATACAATGAAATCAACCAAAACCAACAATCGCCGATACCCATTAACATTGGGCCTACACGATTTGCTAAGAAAAACAGTAAATTACAAATCTCTTACACCTCAATCCGAGAGGTTTAATAGAGAATCTATCCATACCAAAACAGTGAAGGATCACAGTTTAAACCACACATATGTGTCCAGTTTTATCTAGATGCATGCTCCTTTATTTTCACAAAACCTTCATGCTCTGATACCAATTAAAGGCATAAAAAGGAAAAACATAGGGCACGCAGTGGAAGCAAAAGCAAAAAAACTGGAAAAATTGATGAACAAGGAAATCGAACAAGGCAGCACCGGCTCCGTCAACCCTAGCCGGCGCCGGTTGCACTTTGACTGATTTTGAGGTTAAAAAAAAAATTTACCTCTTTTTCTCGTTCTAAGAATTGGCTGGACCGGAATGTATGCAACTAGGATAGGTACGCTGGTGAAAACCTCTGGTGCGATTCCTGCAAGTCTCCTACTCCGTCTGTGCATGTATGTGAACGCCAAACTCTCGGTCTTCCAATATATGGCCTATCTAATTCCGTTAGGTGAACAACTATAGAACTAAGGAATATTTTCTAGAGAGAGAGAGAAAGAGACGTGTGTTTCTTTTTCCACACAGAAGAGTCTGTTAAAAAAACAACGATGATCTCCAATCATCCTGTTTAACCTAAATAAAACCCTAGGTTAAACTGAACTAAGCAATTGGACTCTTAGTTTAACCTTTTGGACTAAATTAATTATTCTAATTAGAACCAACTAATTGGCCCAACAAATAATTAATTTTTCCAACCCAAATAAACTAGTCCAATTAACAAACCTATATTAGTTTAGTCTCAGGTTAATCTCTAATTATTCAAACTAGACCAAAGCCCTGAATAATTAATTAACCTACCAAACTAATTTAATTAATTCTCTCTCTCTCTCCATAGACCTTTATTTTTATTCTAGCCTAATAATTAAATTAGACTACTTAAATAAAATAAATTCTATTTAATTTAAGATAAATTCCTTAGCTCGTATTTAATTAGGACTCACGGTCTATATTGGGGACCAAAAGACACACCGCCTTGGCTACTAAAATGACAAAAATACCCTTGCCATATAAATAGTTGTATTTTACATTTTAAATATTTTCTATTATCACCATAAGGAAATATTGACTCTAAGGATAATGTTGCGTTAGCAAAGTCTCCGACCTACAGGTATAATGACTAAAATACCCCTCTATACATCGTCGTACATTTACCATCCTTAGGCTTCTAATCTAATGTTGAGGAAGAAGTGTACTAACACCTCTCTAAATGACATCTACCATCCTTAGGCTTCTAATCTAATGATCCACGACTTCTTGGATTGTTTTTACTTTCCAAGGGAGTTACCCTAAAGCAAACATCCAAGTCATGTTTCCCAGGGCCTTAGATATTTGGATCATTCAGACAATTACAAGGGGCGATATAGTATAGAAACTATCTTGTATAAGTCTGTCTTAACTAACTAGTCACACATACTCAACATGCAAGTATATTGGCCCTATGATAGAACCTCAACTATAGCATATCAAAGTACATGCTTCTAGCTTCGTCAGACCACCAACTCATACTCAAGTCGTAGAGTACTAGTCCACGCTGTAGCAATAGTAGTCTAGGTTTCTACTATATAGTACTTTTAAGAAATCACTACTACAAGTCCTATTCTATATATTCGAAATACGCTTATGTCATGAAGTGAGTGGACTACTCACTAGCTAAAGGTAAGCAATTCCTGATTTGGAATTCACAACATAATAGCCTAAATATGATGAGATTCTCATTCTCATCAATCGGTTAAGAACAAATGTTTATGTGTTAAGTAACCCGTGATCCATACTTTACTGTGACAAACCTCCATTCACATGGACCACTTACTTAAACACAATGGGTCTTTTCTAGACGTAATTGTGCACAGATAAAATATAAATTCACAAACAATTTCTGAAAATAAACTCTTTTATTAAAACATTCGATATTTACATCAGAAACCTAGTCCAATAGGGCATATTTCCCAACATATTACAGGTCTTGTTCAATATTTTCAAAATATGCTTGTGTTATGAAATAAGTAGACTACTTATTGGCTAAAGGTATGACATTCCCTATTTAGAATTCATAACATAATAACCTTGCCATGATGAGATTCCCATTCTCATAATCCGGTTAAGAGCAATAGTTTATGTGTTATGTATCCCATGTTCTATACCTTACTATGAAAGACCTCCATTTAGATGAACCATTTACTTAAATATAATGGGTCTTTTCCAATAAAATAGTGCACAAATATAAAGAAATTTTTGCAAATAAATTCTGAGAAAAATACTTTTATTAATACAAGTCAAAAATACATCAGAAATCTAGTCTAAGAGGGTATACATTCCAACAGGCACTTCATTAAGGTTTAGATCATTACATTTTGTTTTCTAAATGGGGAATGATTTACCTTTAATTAGTGAGTAGTCTACCCACACATATAGTACTTTTAAGAAATCACTACTATATGTCTTATTCTACATATTCGAAATACGCTTATGTCATGAAGTGAGTGGACTACTCACTAACTAAAGGTAAGCCATTCCCCATTTGGAATTCACAACATAATAGCCTAAATATGATGAGATTCCCATTCTCATCAATCGATTAAGAATAAATGTTTATGTGTTAAGTAACCCGTGATCCATACCTTACTGTGAAAGACCTCCATTCACATGGACCACTTACTTAAACACAATGGATCTTTTCCAAACGTAATTATGCACAGATAAAATATAAATTCACAAACAATTTCCAAAAATAAACTCTTTTATTAAAACATTCGATATTTACATAAAAAACCTAGTCTAAGAGGGCATATTTCCCAACATATTACAGGTCTTGTTCAATGTTTTCAAAATATGCTTGGGTTATGAAATGAGTAGACCACGCATTGGCTAAAGGCATGACATTCCCTGTTTAGAATTCATAACACAATAATCTTACCATGATGAGATTCCCATTCTCATAATTCGGTTAAGAGTAATAGTTTATATGTTATGTATCATATACTCCATACCTTACTATGAAAGACCTCCATTCAGATGAACCATTTACTTAAATATAATAGGTATTTTCCAATAAAATAGTGCACAAATATAAAGAAATTTTCGCAAATAAATTCTGAGAAAAATACTTTTATTAATACAAATAAAAAATACATTAGAAATCTAGTCCAAGAGGGTATACATTCCAACAGGCACTTCATTAAAGTATAGATCATTACATTTTGTTTTCTAAATGGGGAATGATTTACCTTTAATTAGTGAGTAGTCTACCCACACCAATAGTGTAAGCAAATTTGAAATACGTAGAACTAGTCCACACAATAATAATCTTTATAAAAGTACTAAAATAAATAAAGATTGGTTTATCGTAGGTATTACATGGACGAGTACTCTAAGTCTTCAGTACAAGTTGGTGGTTTGGTAAAGTTAGACTTGTGCACTTTGATGCATGTTAGGTGAGGTCTTATTGCAAGGTCAATAACCTTGTACGTTGGGTGTATGACTCTAGTTAATTAAGACAAGCATATAGAATAGAGTTTCTATACTTTATTACGTGAAAAAATCATTCTTTTGTGATTATCCGAGATAATCTATATAGTACAGGACCCTGGAAAACATGACTAAGTATGTACACTTTTAGGTAGCTCCCTGTGATAATTCAAAAATTGCTCTAACACTTTTTCTGAATGATATTTACCATCCTTTGATAGATAGTCCATAATCCATGACTTACGTAGAGGGGTATTATCGTTAATACACATATAGGTCGAAGGCACTGCACTTGTAATATTATTCTCATGATCAATATTTTCATATAGTGATTAGTGGAATATTTAAAATGATAAAATACCTCTATTTGTTAGTAAGGGTATTTTGTTCTGTTTACTAGCCAAGAATAATATGTCTTTTGGTCCCCAGAGTAGCTCAAATAACCTTAGTAAATTTATTTACTATATAGGCTTCTTGGGTAATTTATTATTAGAAAAATTATTCTAGGAGTCCAATTAAGTTTTTATTTGGCTAGAATTATTATTTAGGTGAATTTAATTTAATTCGTTTATTAATTAATTATATTGGGTAAATTTTATGTTGGGCCCAAGTAGATTAATTAATTAATAAAAGAGTGAATTTAATTAATTAGTTTATTAATTAATTATCTTTGGTAATTTTATATTGGGCCCAAGTGGATTGATTAACTAATAAAAGAGCTAATTAATTTATCTTGGACTAATTAAGAAAAGTCTAGGCCTACTAGGGTTTGGGTGTGGCGGCTAAAAAGTTTTAGTAACCTTGGGTAGCAGCCACATGAGAAAAGGAAAAGGAAAAAAAAAAGAATATAGGAACGGGTGGCTATTTGGTTTTGTAAGGGAGAAAGAAAGCTAATTATTTAAAAGGACATTGCATGTGCCTAGAGTCGGTTGACTGAAGTAACACAGACCCAAAACAGCTTTTGATTTTTCCTTAGGCAAACCGCCACTATTTTCTTAGTCCTTCATTTTTCCATTAACGTTTATCTCTTTTGTTTTTTTTTTCCAATTTTATTCACCCTAATTCTACTTTTAATGGTAGAGGTCCATAGAGATTTGAGAATACTTTGAAAGGTCAAGACCTAGCAAACGTGGTAAGTGTTTGATATGAAGGAACCGACGGTTAGTTGGTATATTTGTGGAACAAGTAGACGTTCAAGTTGAAGAAGCGTAGTCGAACTGGAATCTAACTCTAATTATTCAAGTAAAACACCCTAGAATTAAGTATTTCTAGACTTTGGCTTGAGAAAAATTTTTAATTTGTTATCTTTCGCTTTCCCATGATCCTGTCATTTTTTTTTTCCTTCTTGCCTTTGGCCAAGACTTCTTACATTCAGCCGCCATTTTGAGAGTACCACTCCTAAAATATGGCAATATGATTATCTTAGAAATTAAATTATTAAACCAGAAAGTTTATCCTTTATTCTTTAATAAATACATTTTAAATAAAGATATTATCTACATAAGAAAATTATCTAGATCATAAAACCTAATTTTTATATTCTATATATATTTTATCTTCTTAATCTCTTGATTTTTGAAAAAATGAATAGCTGGAAAAAAATTATGGCGGCCACTTCTTAAGGATAGGGCTATTTTAATTTAATGTTTTTGAATTCTAAGATATTAGAATAAAAATATAGATTGTATCTCTTGAAAATTTTTACATTATCTCCATTAGAATTTATTTTTATCTTGTATAGTTTAACTTTTTGGAAAATTCCAGCACTGATGCCACCATATATGGAGCTATTTTAGCTTAACTCAAAACTTGAAGAGAGTGAATAAATTTATCCAAACTAATTTTTATCCTATCTTCTACTATATGAGATTTTTATTTAATCGAAAAAAAAAACTCCTTTTCTTTCTTTAATCTCACAAAATTCGGTCACTCTCTCTCAAACCTCTCTTATTTTTTGCCAGCATAGAGTAACAATGAAGCTACATTTTCTTTCTTTCTTTCTTTATTTAAGAAACCGAAGTAAGGAAATAGTACTTCATTCCTTGAAACACTCAAGCCTTCATCTCTTTTTTTCTCAGATAGAGTTAGGGTTTATCTAAAGTACATCACACAACTTTCATCTTCCATTCCCCAAGGAAAACTGAAACTCTTGCACATATTTCTACCTTTTAAATATCACACACACACGAAACCAAACCAAACCAAAACTTACAAACCTCCTTTACGTCCAAAATCGAAACATTAACATCCCCCAAACCCTCTCAACTCTCTCTCCTGACCTCATTGTTTCATTGAGCAACTAGTTATTTCCTTGTTTGCTTCATCTACAAAAACACTGCACAAAGCAATATTTTTTTTTTTTTGTTATAATCATAATGGAAACAAAACTTATATCATTTTAAGACATCTTTCTTGACCTTCTTAGTTGCACCCTTTAATCATACAAAAACCCACAGCATTGCTTAGTCCTTTCAAAGTAATCAGATATTCTTCTCTCTTCCTCTTTTCTTTCCTTCTCCCTTTTTCTTCTTCTCTACTTGGCCGAAACAAAAGGCTAATTTTCCTTTCTCCCCTACAAATGTCCAGACACTCTGGTTCAACAAAGAGTCATTGATTTACCTCTCATTAGGAGGCGGATAGCTTGTTGGGTGCTAAAATTCACATGCCACTTGATCTTCTTAGGTAAACCAAGTACTTAGACACTAGCTATTAGATATAGAACTTTTTACTAAGTTGCGCGAATAGATGAGATCTAATTCTTTATTGCTGAATCTAAAGTTATGGTTATTGAGTTTATATCGTAATTAAAGGATGTGATCAAGTTTCAAATTAAATGGTGTGAATGAAGCCATATGCATGTTCTAGGAGTAAGATCTGATTTATTCTTGCTAGAACTAGAGTAATAAAGGATGGAAATGATTTGATATATATTTTGTTTAGACTGTATGATTTGATCTGAATGATGTTTAATAAATAAGATGTGATATCTTGATTCAGTTGAGCATGTTTTGTTAATCATATGACCAAGGAAGAATTGCATTATTCAGTAGTTGTTTTGATGAAATATACTGATAAGTGGTGGGATTTGATTACGACATGGGATGGAAAATTACTACCATTGTTTGATGACTTGATTAGTCTAAGTTTTTTTGTTAATTGGACTGAATTATATGTGGCTTAGTCATGTAAGAATAAGACCAGTATAGATTAACAGTTGTTGTATGATATATCTACTTGATATGGATACTTTTGATGGTTGTATTATGTTTGGAAATGGAGTCTGACGGTAGTATTACATGATTCTAGATAAGGTTGATAATTGAAGTTAAAGATCAAAATACCTGATTTTATGTACCTGACTAAGCTATATAAAGTAAGTCCTTGCATAAAACCATATTTGCCAATGCTCATGTTTGCAAGTTGTTTAAGTTGTATTGCTAAATCAAAATGTTTTTTCTTGGATTGCAACATGGTTTGTATATTTTGATAGAAAGGTTTTGCAAAAACAAGGTTTTCCATTAAAAGATTATTTTTTATTATTAAACGATTTCAAGCAAACTACTCTAAAACCATGATTGCAAGACCAAGAGTTGAAAGAAATTGTTTGAGATTGATCCTTGAGCAAGATATTGATCAGTTGATTTGAGATTAATCCTTGAGCTATTGGGAAATATGCCCTCTTAGACTAGATTTCTAATGTAAATATCGAATGTTTTAATAAAAGAATTTATTTTCAGAAATTATTCGTGAATTTATATTTTATTTGTGCACAATTATGTTTGGAAAAGACCCATTGTATTTAAGTAAGTGGTCTATGTGAATGGAGGTCTTTCACAGTATGGTATGGATCACAGGTTACTTAACGCATAAACGTTCGTTCTTAACTGATTGATGAGAATGAGAATCTCATCATGTCTAGGTTATTATGTTGTGAATTCCAAATGGAGAATGGCTTACCTTTAGCCAGTGAGTAGTCCACTCACTTCATGACATAAATGTATTTTGAATACGTAGAATAGGACCTGTAGTAGTGGTTTCTTAAAAGTACTATATGGTAGAAACCTAGACTACTACTGCTACAGCGTGGACTAGTACTCTACAACTTGAGTATGAGTTGGTAGTTTGACGAAGCTGGAAGCATGTACTTTGATATGCTATAGTTGAGGTTCTATCGTAGGGTCAATATACTTGCATGTTGGGTATGTGTGACTAGTTAGTTAAGACAGACTTGTATAAGATAGTTTCTATATTATGTCGCCCCTTGTGATTGTTTGAATGATTTAAATATCCAAGGTCTTGGGAAATATGACTTGGATGTTTGCTTTAGGGTAGCTCCCTGGGAAAGCAGAAATAATTCAGGAAGTCGTGGATCATTGGACTAGAAGCCTAAGGATAATAGATGTCATTTAGAGAGGTGTTAGTATACTTCTTCCTCTCTAAATGTACGGCGATGTATAGAGGGATATTTCAGTCATTACACCTATAGGTCGGACTCTTTGCTAATGCAGCATTGTCCTTGGGGTCAATATTTCCTTATGGTGATATTAGGAAATATTTAAAATGCAAAATATAGCTATTTATATGGTAAGGGTATTTTGGTCATTTTAGTAACTAAGGCGGTATGTCTTTTGATCCCCAGTATAGACCGTGAGTCCTAATTAAATATAGTCTAAGGAATTGATCTTAAATTAAGTGGAATTTATTTTATTTAAGTAGCCTGATTTAATTATTGGGCTAGAATAAAATAAAGATCCATGGAGAGAGAGAATTAATTAAATTAGTTTGGTGGGTTAATTAATTATTCAGGGCTTTGGCCCAATTTGAATAATTAGGGATTAACTTGGGACTAAATTAATATAGGCTTGTTAATTGGACTAGTTTAATTGGGCTGGGAATATTAATTATTTGTTGGGCCATTAAGTTGGTTCTAATTAGAATAATTAATTTAGTCCAAAAGGTTAAACTAAGAGTCCAATGGCCTAATCCAGTTTAACCTAGGGTTTTATTTAGGCTAAACAGGAGGATTGGAGATCATTGTTGTTTTCTGATAGACTCTTCTTTGTGAAAAAAAGAAACACACGTCTCTCTGTCTCCAGAAAATATTCCTTAGTTCTGTTAGTTGTTCAGCAAACAGAATTAGGTAGGCCATATACTGGAAAATCGAGAGTTTGGTGTTTACCTACATGCAAAGATGGAGTAGGAGGCTTGCAGGCATCGCACCAGAGGTTTCTACCAACGCACCTACTCCGGTTGCACACATTCTGGTCCAGTTAATTCTTAGAACGAGGAAAAGTGGTAAATTTTTTTTAAACCTCGGAACCTGTAAAGAGCTCAACCGGCACCGGCTAGGGCTGTTGGAGCCGGCATTGGCTCTATTCGGATGTTTCCCTGTTCTTCAGTTTTTCTAGTTTTTTTTTTTTGCTTTCGCTTTCGCTGTGTGCTCTGTGTTTTCCTTTCTTAAGCCTTCAATTGGTATCAGAGCATAAAAGTTTTGTGAAAATATAGAGAGCATGCATCTAGTTGAATAAAACTGGACACATATGTGTAATTAAATCGTGATCCTTCGCTATTTTGGTATGGATAGATTTTCTTGTTAAACCTCTTTGATGGAGGTATAGGGGATTTGTAATTTACTGTTTTTCTTAGCAAATCGTGTAAGCCCGATATTAAAGGGTATAGGCGATTGTTGATTTTGGTTGATTTAATTGTATTGAGATTGAAATCGAAGAGCTAATGGTACCAGAAGTTGGACAGAAAAACAGAGGAAATTCGCAGAAGAAGATCGCAGAAAAAAAAACTACAGAAGAACTCGTCCAGACTAGAACCGGCGCCGGCTAGGGTCTGGACTCTCTTCGAATTTTAGGTCACCCATGGGTCCTGGTTCTGTGTGGCAGGTGCAGTGGACCACAGTGCAAATGGGTGCTTGATCCAGTGCGGTGGGTGCAGAGGACCAAGGAGAAATTTTTTATTTTTTCCTTGTAATTTTTCTTGCATTTTCCTTTTTGTTTTGGGGTCCATACTAGGTAAAGTTAATATTTTTGCAATATTTAATATTCATGGAATATTTTGCATGAAAATTAGTAAGGGATTTTAGGATTAAATAAGATTATTAATTAATTAATTAATGTGTTTAATTCCACTATCTGGGCACTTAGGTTTAAAAATATAAAAGCATGAAAAAGTCTACTGTTTTTTAGCATACTATTTTTTTTAAGTACCTATGTGCATGGTCTCTCAAAGACCAAAGTCTTTGGAAATATTTTTTACAAGGAAAACATTTTTCTACAAATTAAATGGTTATTTTAACTTGATAAAAAATTAATCCTTAGAAATTTTCTTAAAGGATTTAATCATTGACATAGAAAATATATTGGATTTAGATATTTTTGTAAGTTAAAATAGAAAGCCATTTTGTTTTATTTTGGCACAAGAAAAATTGTTTTGTCAAATAAACTTGAGACCAAAGTCACTAGAAAGTTTTAATTGGAAAATTTTTGAAATCATTAAGTTTTTTAACTTAAATAAAATTAGTCCATGGAAAATCTCTCAAAGAATTTATACCTTGACATAGAGATTTTAATGGATTTAGACATTTTATTTTTGAGTTAAAGGGAAAAAATTAATGGAAATTTTCAAAATGATATTTTTCAAAAAACCCTTTTTTTAAAAGACTAAGTGGGAGAGGGGTTCCAACGGCTCCACGGCTTCCATCACAATCCTCATTAGAGATGTGGGTCCCCTTGCGTCACCTTGAGAGTGAACTCGTATAGGATGGGGATACCACAAGAATCTAGATTTAATGGAGGGATGTAATTAATAACCCAAGACACGTACTATGATCGGCCAGCCCCTCGTTGGAGGTCATAGTGCGAGGTATATCTATAGGAAATGAGAGGAAATAGCCATCCCGTCAATGGAGTTATCTTCTAGATCATTACCTAGAAGGGAAATTAATTTGTGGTGGTTAACACACTTAGCTTAGGGAACTGTTAATCTTCCCAAGAAGCTATGTCAGTTTTCATAAGAGTTAAATTAACTATTATCAGTTTTGATAATAAGGATAAAGTGCACAAATTTGTTTTATTTTCACAAACTAAATCCTTTTTTTTTTTTCGATTTTTCAGAAATGGTGGGAGGTTCTTTTAGTCTATTGGCCGTTATTCTCAGAGAGAATAAGTCAACGGGACCAAACCATGTGGATTGGAAGAGGAACCTGGACATAATACTCACAGCAGAAGAGTATAAGTATGTCCTTTACGAAACGTGCCCTATTATTGGGGAGGGTTCCACCGCCGAGGAGTGTGAGGCTGAGAAGGCATGGAAGAAGGCCAATGAGATGGCTCATTGTTACATGTTGGCCTCCATGTCTAATGTGCTCCACTCCAAACATGAGCACATGACCACTGCGTATGACATAACTCAATCATTGGCCACGATGTTTGCGGATAAGAGTTGACCCTCAAGGCAGGAGGCTCTTCGAACTATTATAAACACTGAGATGGCTGAAGGAGCATCAGTTAGAGAGCATATGCTCAAGATGATTGCTGCTTTCGAGGAGGCAGAGATCTAAGGGGCTGTCATTGATCCCGAGAGCTAAGTGGACATGGTTCTCGAATCTCTATCAGATTCATTTACTTAGTTTGAATTGAATTACAACATGAACAAGTTAAATATGAGTTTAACTAAGTTGATAAAAGGAGCTTCAGATGGCAGAGAGGGCCATGAAGCCACAATCTAAGGCTATGATTGCTAAGGCTTCATCTGTTGGGTATCTTAGGCTTGTATCCTATATGGTGTAGTGAAAAATAAATGAGATACCGTCCCAGGACCCGCCTATGTGTGGAAAACAAGATATAAAGATAATAAAGGTAACAATTTTTACCTTTGTTTGATTGTCTGAAGGACAAAATTTCTTCTTCAAGTTGAGGCGTGATCCAGCAATCCTATTGTGCAAACTCCATGTGGGTTGAATGTTTAACCACTATAATCACAGTGTGTGATTATCTCTAATAATAATCTACACAGAAGAATACTCAAGCACCAAAATTTCCTATGCTAGCAGAAAAAGATGGCGGCTAGGGCTGTTTTCGTTTTCAGCAAAACAAGAGAGAGAGAGAGAGAGAAGAAGAAGGCGTTTGTTTTGTGGCTCCTATTTTCATGTGAATCACCCTTGGATTAAGGTTTCGAGCATATCCAATATATCTTCCAAAATCTACTGAAAATCTGAAATTCTAAAACAATTACAATTTCCTAATTGTAATTGGAAACATCAAGTTCCTACAATTACAATTTGGACCACAAATTATAACTAATTATAATTTGTCCACAACAACTTCTCTTTCTCGCAATTAACCCCACTATGTTATCAAATAATATTTTGAGTATATAATCCTCTATTGTGTGTGACTTATTAGGTTTTCTAGTCAATTGGTAGCGAACATGAATTAATCCAAACGTCTTTGAGATTAATAATCCATAATTAATTAGAATTAGTCCTATTAATTCTAATCAGGATTGATTTATTAATTCATCAATTAATAAACCTATATTCTCAGATCATGAGCAGTATTTAGCAACACATCATGACCACCCAAGAGTCCAAGAAGTCAAGTGGCTTGACATGAACCCTTCAATAACAAATTTCAGTGCAATTAATTCCTTTCACCATACAATATCTCATTCGGTTTGGAGTACGAAATTAGTGTCAACTCCTTCTAGAATTAATTCTGGCCCGAATACAATAGTACTTGTACCAGGAACCCACTACTCTAGATGTGTATCAATTGGAATTGTTTCCAATACACAATCGCCTTGGCCAAGGACTTTCCGAGTAGTAATTCCTACAAGTGGCCGTGAGATATTCGCCCCTACTATATAGGAGTGGTGAATCCTTTATTGACCCTCTCAACTACTTTCGTTTACCTCACAATGTACCTAATATCCATCCTATAGGCGGCCCTCGATTGAGCTCCAGAGATTGGAATCAAAGTACAAATCTTAGCAAATAAAGTACCTTGGAGATCTCAAGTCTAAGGATACTTGCACATTTGCTATATTGAGATTATATCATTGACACTAAATAGTTATCCATGTGATTATCTCAAAGCTAGGTCATCCAATGAACTTGTTCCATTAACAAGCATCCATGTATTAACTTTGAGTATCTTAATGCTCATGGTTATGAGAACCACCACCTGATCAAATCAGGAAGTCTAATACATGCTAGTCTTAACGCATTAATGATGTCCTGTCTCATTAATACTATGACTAGGGACTATTTAGGTACTAACATCATCCAGTGTAATAAGAATCTCATATAATGATTTCCTTAACACAGTGTTGTACTAGGGACTTTATCGAATAGTTATATTACTTAAAGTAAATAAAAGAAACTGTAAGATAAATAATGCCTTTTATTTAAAATAAAATGTGTCATATACAATGTACAAGTGATTGCCTCTAGGGCACAACACTAACATCATCTTCTAGAACTGGGCCCAAGCCCAGGAAGTTGAAGAAAAAGAAGGGGAATGCAGCGGCCCAGCCCAAGACCTAGCCCAAAGACAAACTCAAGAGCAAGTGCTTCAAATGTAGACTGAAGGGACACTGGAAAAAGAAGTATCCAGATCTTCAAGCCAAGAAGAAATCCATAGGTAATGTTTTCTATCTAGAGTCTATATCAATGGTTGGATCAACTTCCACTTGGATTGTTGATTCTGGAGCCACTGATCACATTTGTAACTCCTTGCAGGAGTAGATCTCCAGAAGGGCGAACATGTATTACGTGTGGGAAATGGAGTACAAGTTTGGGCCATTGCAGTAGGAGAGCTGGATCTTATTTTTGATTGTAATAGAATAGTGGTTTTGAAAGATATTTCATATGTACCTGGATTTCGACAGAATTTGATTTCGGTTGCAAAACTAATAAATCAAGGATATTCTGTATCTTTTTATTATGGTATTTCTATCAGCAAAGATGGAGAAATTTTATGTACTGGGCACATGTATGAAAATCTATTTTTCTTAAACCCTATTAACAATCAATTAAATAACGCTCAATCTGAACCTTTAACAAGGAAGAGAAAGACCAATGTCAATAACTCTTATCTTTGGCATCTAAGGTTGGGTCATATAAACTCAACCAAGATTCAAAGGTTAATCCATGATGGGCCTTTGAGCTCATTGAAATTGGAAAATTAGCCTCAGTATGAGCCCTGCCTGATAGGAAAGATGACCAAAATGTCATTTACCCCTATGGCGGATAAAGCCAAGGGGTATTGAGTCTTGTTCACACTGATGTGTGTGGTCCCTTGTCTACACCAGCTAGAGAGGGTTTTGAGTACTTCATCACTTTTACGGATGATTGTACGAGGCTTGATTTTATTTACCTGATGAGACGCAAGTTTGACTCTTTTGACAAGTTCAAAGAGTTTAAGGCTGAAATAGAGCGTCGGACAGGTAAATTGATCAAGACCTTACGATCGGATCGTGGTGGAGAGTACCCCCTGGGTGAATTCAAGGACTACATGGTACATCATGAGATAGTATCCCAACTCTCTACGCCGGGGATATCCCAGTTGAACGGAGTAGCTGAGAGAAGGAATAGGACATTGATGGAAATGGTCTGAAGCATGATGTCTTATGCTACTCTTCCAGTGTCTTTTTGGGGATATGCCCTGGAAACAACGACATACATTTTGAACTTGGTGTTTTCTAAGTCAGTACCTAGGACTTTTTATGAGATGTGGATTAGGCGTAAGCCAAGTCTGAATCATCTTAGGATATAGGATTGTCCAGCTTATGTATTGATCAAGGGAGATAAGTTGGAACCAAGATCAGAATTATGTGATTTTGTTGGGTATCCAAAAGGGACAAAGGGTGATTACTTTTATCATCCTAATGAGCAAAAAGTATTGGTTAGTACCAATGCTAGATACTTAGAGGATGATCAGAGTACTTCCACGAAAGGTTCAACTAGGTTGGAATTTGAGGAGAAGTTATCTTCAGAATCAACTTCTTCTGACCCGATTGTGAAACGAGAAGAGGCACAGCCTCAAAAACCTATACAATTGGAGCCTCGTCATAGTGGGAGAGTGTCTAGGGTTCCAGAGAGATGGACTGGAGAAGCTTTCGTGCTAGTCTCGGACCATCGGGAATAAGATCCTACTAGATACGATGAGGCTATTGCTGATACCGATGCAAATCTATGGGTGCTTGCCCATGCAATAGTGGTGACAAACTAATCTTCATATATTTTGTACTACTTTTATAAAAATCACTATCACATGGTCAAATTCTACGTATTCCAAATATGCTTACAGTATTGGCATGAGTCTCACTACTTAAAGATAAACCATTCCCCATTTAAAAATCAAAGTGTAATGATCTAAACCTTGACGAAACGCCAACTTCTTCAATTGATCAGGCACATTTTAGCTTGTATATTAGTAGTCCATGATCTGCACCTTAATGTGAAAGTACAACCCAGTCATATAAATCACTTACAAATATACTTAGACCTTAATGTGCAATTACACACACACACACACACACACACAACTACTAATAAATAAAATATTTTATTATTTTCCAAAAATATGGAAATACATAGTCTTTTTTGGGCATACATTCTCGTAGCATCCCTATGCGGGGTTCAGGAAGGAGCCCCAATACCTAAACAATAAATAGAACTTATCAACCCTTTGTCTTGAATAGGTTTTAGAAAACAAATTTGAAAACAGATTTCTTTGAAAATAAGTTTTAGAAATCAAGGAAATTTAACCGTCCATAGATTGGAAATAGGCTTTGAAGTAATTTCCAAAACGTTTAATTCTAAAACAATTTTAGACGTCTTCAAAAAAAATTCCACATTTTCTAGTTCAATGACTCTTAACCAATCTCAGTTGTAAAATAAATTTATAGATATTTGTCCAATAAATGCTCATATATAATGAATACATGTGTTGACATATGATATCATATACCATACATAATATACAATTAAATAGAACTTTAAGGCATAAATACATACAGAACTAATTAGGACTCGTTGTGGATCTAATACCACTGTTAGAGAAAAAACTAAATCTAAACACATAAAATTTCAGCGAAAATAAAACGTATCTACCTCTATCAAGGATCCTAATAAGTTGGAATCAATATTTTTGGTTAAAGATTGTACTTTTTCTTTACATTTTCCTGATTGCTTCTTGCTGAGCCTCTGATTCGAATCACAAGTACGACCTTACAAACCTTATCTCTGAAGTATGTACTCGAAGAAATTTTGATTGATTCCTTGAGTTCTAATGCTAGCTAAAATTTGAGATTTCTTACTCAGAGTAACAAAAAGAGAGAGATTAATTCCCAAGAGTTTTAGGATGACCTATAATTTCTTTTTTAAAGACTTCTAAAAATACATCCTTGATATCTTGAATCAAATCCTAGATATCAAGCGATTTGAAATATGATTTTCAAATCAGATATGGATTCTATTTCTGAGTTAGGATTTCAACCAAATTACAATTCTGATCTAACGTGGAAATCTTTCTTTTATTCATCCAAATTGGGTTCTAAATTGAATTTAATTAATTAGACAACCCAAACTAATTTGGCACAATTAATTAAACATCCAAACCAAGCCAAAAATACTATTTGAAGTCCAATCCAATTTAATTTTAGAGCTTGACCCAATGGGTACTTTTAATGTTGGTCATGACATATCTTTGTCACAAATAATGACCACAATCTAGCAACATATCATTATTCCCAAATTACAAGCAAATGGTTATTCAACATAATTACCCTAATGATCGAGTAAATGGTTCCTTTGTCCTTGATATCTTGGATGAACGCAAGTCACATAACATGTCATACTTGTATTGTTCAATCTATGCATATTTATTGATTCTTGGCTGGATAATTAAAACGACATTGCTATCCCCATATTGATTCATTTGTTCATGGCCATATAAATTAGTCCTACTCAATCAACAGACCCAAGATATCACTCTTGATATATAGGAGGGATAAATCCCACTACGAACCATTTTCCCCAAATCCCTTCCCCATTCTATCTCTCACTTTCAAGGATTTGCTAAGTGTCCCTCCCATGATCTCTATTTATTTTTTACAAATAAAAGTATATTATTTTGATTATTTATTTATTTTTTTCGAACAAAAGTTTATTATTTAGATTATTTTTGTTTATTATTTAGTTTATTATTCAGGGTTATTTATTTATTTATTTTGGCCTAATATTTAAGTTTATTATTCAGGGTTTTTTATTTATTTAAGTTCATTATTTATTTATTTTTCCATTATTTATATATTTTTTCCAAATAAAAATTATTACTTAAATTATTTAGACTATTATTTAGGTTTATTATTTAGGGTTATTTATTTATTTATTTAGGCTTATTATTTAGAGCATTTAGGTTCATTTATTTATTTTTTGAAGTAAAAGATTATTATTTAGATGATAAAAGTTTTTTATTTGGAAAAGAAAAAAATAAATAGATATTATAGGAGAGACACTTAGCGAATCTTTGAGAGTGGAGGAGAAGATGGGGGAGGGGGGATTTGGGGGAAAGGATTCGAATCGGACAAATCCTATCTTAGTTATACTTACCATTTCCCATAGTCTATAACATTCCCAACTAGTACCTTCATTACCCAACCTATTATGTATAGCATTTGGCACCATGAAAGTATATCACTCATAATGTAGGAAATCTCGCGTGATCTTAATTCCAAGGATCACATATTAATAGGAGTGGTACAAGATATGAAGGCTACACCAAAGAAGGGAAAGATAGATTCAAGCCACAACTCAGAGCTCCTTGGGTGAGGCTCATTTTCAAAAGGCATTAAGGCGGATATCAAGCTAATGAAGCCAACAAGCCAAGGATAAAAAGGGTGTTGAAGCAATGGATGCCGGAAAGAGGACCAAAAGGAGCTCAGAGTAAGCCACAATTCATATAGAGGTTCAAAGCCATTCATTTCAAAGCAAAGGAAACTAAGGAGATCAAGATTAAAGTACAAAATAGGGGTTGCATGGCTTAAATGCATGGGCATGTATCAAGCCATGTAATTTGTAGAAAAAAATTGCTCCCATAACTTTGGGTGCATGGTCGTGCCCCAAGCCATGCCTTTGTACACGACCAACTACACAGCCATGCAGTTGCCCATGCATAGGGCATTTTGAAGTAGCTCGATATATGAATAGCCATGAAACATCACTAAAGGTTTTGAATTGTTTATTTTGACTTTGTTTCTATTCTTTTACATATAAATTTGGTTTATAATATTTTTAAAAGGCCAAATTGACTTATTTTAAGGCCTCTTTTGACTATGATTAGTATCTTTAATAGCTTAGGGCTTGGCATCTATATATATGACGATTATCTCTTGTAATAGGATAGTCAGAGTATTTTTTTTTAGCATTTTGATAGGAAACCAAATCCTCTTTAGAAGAGAGTTGTATAAGTGTGATTCCCATTCATCAAGACCAAATTAAAAGGTTTAGTCCCATATTTGATCAATGTTTCTAAATTTTATACAGATAATATAAAATTTCTTTCTCTATTCTTAGGTACTAGAAATCTCATAGTGTTCTTGATAAGTTTGAGTTTGGGTCCTTTGAATCCCATCCTTGTTGTTCTAATCTCTTGACATATTAGGTTATTAAGGAATTTGAAGTAGGCTAGATTCACCAAATTTCAAGTAGGTTAGTTGCATTTGCATATAGTTTTCTTGTTTGTATGGATTTAGCAGGGAGTTGGATGACCAATCTTGACTCTATGTGCTTGGATTTCAACAGGTGCTTCTATGCTTAAATCATAGTGGTATCAGAGCTTGATTGCGTTGTTTCTAATCAACCAACTTTCTTTGGGCAAAAGGTACAAACTTACTTCAAGAACTTGTGAAAAATTTTCACATTTTCATCACTTATTTTGAAGCTATTTTAGAATACTTAGAAGTTAATATTGTTCCATGGACTTAATGTTAAATTGGTCTTATTGTTGGAATGTATACACTCAAACTATGTATCTGACATAAATTCGATTAATAAATAAAAATTTCTTTCTCAAATTTGTTTGTGTAATTTTACTTTAACTTTTTTCGCACAATCTTGTTTGAATAGAACCACTATATTTAAGTAAGTAATCCATGTGAATGGAGGTATTTCACAGTAAAGTATTGGTCATGGGCTACTTAACACATAAAAGGTAGTTCTTAGCCAGATAATGAGAATGGGAATCTCATTAGGTTTACGGTTATTATACTATAAATTTAAATTAGGGAATATCTTACCTTTAGCCAGTGAGTAGTTCACTCACTTCATAATATAAGCGTATTTAGTATACGTAGAACATGACTCGTAATAGTAGTTTCTCAAAGTACAAAAATAATAGAAACCAAGACTACTACTGTAACACCCCATATTTCCATAGCATAGTGGGCGGTAATTTTATGGGATGTCGCCTTGTCTGATTGCTCAGACAAATGGTCTTTATAACAATTTTCACTCAACATATAGCAAAAATTTTTCCAAAATTACTTTTACTGAATATAGAAAGGTACATAGAATATAATGTCTAATACATATAATCAAGGGTATAACATATGCAAAACATATCGTGAGTCTTTGCAAGTCCACTATATTTCTGTTGCACTTCTACTCTAGGCTGAAAATGCTTCAAGTTTCTTTCTTTTTCTCTTCTTGGAATGCTTTCTCTCTCTTTTTTCCTTTTTCTCTCAATTTTCTCTAGTTTTTCTCCCTTTTTCTTTCCTTTTTCCCCCTTTTTTCTTCCTCTCTCCTTATGAACGAAATTCAAGCTATATTTTAGCCTCTCCACCACCATTCTTATGGCAAATATGTCACATGGTTAATTGGAAATTACTGTGGTCAAAACCTTATTACGAAGGGAAATTCTTACATGCACCATATGCATTGTATGGTTGAACCACTTGCAACGAAAATTGTACGTGAAATGTTATGTACAATTTTATCTGCACATGATACAACTATCCAATGCACCAGTACACGTGCATCGAGTGCATGTAAGAATTTCCCTATTAAGAAAGCTTATGAAAATCTTGCTAAATAAGCTTAGGAATATACTTATTAAATTTTATCTCAACCAATCAAATAGAAACACTTGGCCTCATTAACCAATCACTAAAAGGCACTAATTTTCTTCTACCAATCATATTATGCCACTTGTTTCAATTTCGACCGCACTTTAGAATTTCCTCAAGAAATAACTAAAATTCGAACCAATATTCATTTCAATTGAAATAAAACTTTTATTTCACCAATGGATTCTACATATTTTACTGACTTTAATAGTGGGAATCAAAATTCTCAATTCATTTTCAATCCTTTTCAATTTGCGATTAAAATTCCTTTTGCGGTTAAAATTACGACAATACCCATAAAAGCTCAAATTATACCAAAATGTTTGTCCCATCGCATTAATCAACTTTTGTTCTGAGTTTATACCTAAATTCTCATTCTATATGAAGTAATCATTAATTGAAATATAAAAGTACGGGTAGAACAATCTCAAAATTCTATCTGGGTCCCTACAATTTTAAAATTCCCATAACACTCCTAAATATTTTTTATGACACCAAAACATTCATATCATTATACTGATCATTTCTTGTTCTGGTCACTTATGCAAATTCTTATTCTATACAAAATAGTAACTAATTAAAGTACAAATGAATAGGTTATTATAATCTCCCCTTCTTCAAGAAATTTCGTCCTCAAAATTGCTATTTTTCTTGATTCCATCAGATGTCCACTTCTGGTTACCCTTGTCTTCTATTCCTTCTTTACCCTACATGAATCTTGATGGGCTCTCTATTTCCCTACGATTCTCTATGTTTGACTTCTTTATGAGTAGAGGGGGCATTTTCTTGTTTCTTAGTGTACGGACAACTAGCTAAAAGTATGTCCTACTTTCCTAAATTGATAGCACACTCTAAATTTCTTCTGACAATGCTCAAAGTATGTCAACCCTTGTAACAATAAGTACACTGAACGTACTTTGTTCCTCTTGAAATCAGCCCCTCCTTCCTTGGGTGCTTTTCTTCATGCCACTGACTAATATTAGCTTTCCTCTTATGGTTCTATCTAAGTTGATTCAAGTCTTCTATTTCAAGTCATGAGGATATTTCTATAGCCATACTATAGCCTATCGAGGCCATAGCAATCAGTGTTCTCTTTAATTCAGGTCGTAATCCTTTTTTGAATCACCGAGTTTGATCAGAGTCTATCTATACCAATAAAGGGCAATACTTTGATAGTCGAACAAACTCAGCAGTATATTTCCCAACAACACATTCTACTTGGGAAAAATTTAAAAATCATTTTCCTTACTTTCAACTACCTATTGAGATATAAATTTATTTTTAATTCTTCTAAGAATTCAATCTAAGTCCAGTCTTTTTGTTTTTGTTCTCGCTCATCTTTCTTCATGAACCACCAATCTTGAGCAGGTCATTAAAGTTCAAAAGCAACAAATTGAACTTTTTCCTGCTCAGAGTAATCTAAAACCGCAAATATATCTTTCATTCGTTCCATCCATTACTTAGCTTCTTGTTCTGAGTCTACTTGTCCATAAAATCAAGGGGGATTGAACTTTCAAAATCATTCTAATGCTCTATCCATTTCCTCCTCAAAATATTGTCTTCCTTGGGTTGGAGCTCTGGTTACATGTTGACGTATTGAGGTAATGTTTTGTAATAATTGTGCCATCTCATTCCTTTGAGGTTGTGCTTCCATTTTGGATGTGGTATTTCTAGTAATATTAGCCGCTTTCCTCCGGCTCAATCTCTAGTGCTACCATAAATAACCTTTCACTGCATATCGTCTTCTCTTTAAATATTTTGCATATGTAAACATGTATCTCTCAAGAAATTCTTCAAAATTTTCAGCTTAATATTATGCCTTCACATACATCGTTATTGCATGATCTATAATTAAACCTCCTGTATTTATATCATTTTGCATATAGATCATGCATTCACGTCCACTTGTTAGAATTACTACTCGTGAAATCCTTGACCAAAGTGAAGTGTATTGGAAACAGTTCCAATTGATACACATGTAGAGTAGTGGATTCATAGTACAAGTACTAATATATTCAGGCTAGAATTAATATATATTTTGGAGGGAGTTGGTGCTAATTCCATACTCTAAACCGAATATGATATTATATGGTGAAGGGAATTTATTACAATGTAGTTTGTTATTGAAGGGTTCTTCTCAAGCCACTTGACTTCCTGGACTCTTGGGTGGTCATGATGTGTGGTTAGATTCCGCTCATGATTTGCTGAATATGGGCTTATTAATTGAAGAATTAATAAACCAATCATGTTTAGAATTAATAGGTTAATTCTAAATTATTAAGAATTATTAATCTCAAAGACGTTTAGATTGATTCATATTCACTACCAATAGATTGGGAATACCTAATAGGTCACACACAATAGAGGATTAAGTACTCAAGATGTTATTTAATAACATTGTGGGGTTAATTGTGAGAAATAGAAGTAATTGTGGCCAAATTAGAATTAGTTATAATTTTAGGCCAAATTGTAATTGCTAAAACTTATTATTTCCAATTGCAATTTGGGAATTCTAAATTGATTAGAATTCACAGAAACACAACTTCACTGGGAGAATTTTCGTAGATGATGCCGTGGTGATTGATCACCTAAATTTTAATAGAGAGAATTGTGTTCTCAGAACATTCAGTACAGACAGCTTCCTTCTCTCTCTCTCTCTCATTTTTGTCTTCTATACACAAAAATAAATTCCTAGCCGTCAAGAGAGTCTTCTAGCAGAGACTTGTTTTGATTTTCTTGGGTCCCTCATGTGGATACTATCAGAGCCAACCTCACACTGAGATTGGAATGGCTCGTCTTAGATGCTGGTGTTGACTGGTTTATGGAACGAATGTATTTAGATCATGCCTCAATGGTTCAACGTAAAAAGAAAGTTTTGAATGATAGTGGTAAAACCTGTGTCAATCTTTTACTTGTTTAAATCATATGCATCTGATCTTGGGCTGGAATTTCTATTTTTCCGCTGGTATAAGTGTTATAGTATTTCTGAAAACCTTGGTATCGAGACTGCTCGCTTGTGATATTAATGGGTTAATTTATGCTATGAAAGTGTTTTGAGCATGAATCTGGGCATTGTTTGTCATTTGTTTTGGGTCACTGCGAGTGTGTTATGAAAAGTGCTTGTAGAATACACTATTTTTCTGTTCAATTTATTTCTTAAAATTGTTTCAAGGATCGTGGGTCTCTCTTGTGTTGTAAACTTGTTTGATTTTCATGAAAATCAGTTTTTTGAAAAATTATAGTTTCATTTTCAATACAGAAAATATGTTTCTGTGTTTTCTGCTTGTGCGACATAAGAAGTTCTTCTGGTTTAATTTCCTGCATAATAGAATGTCTATTTTGATTGGAGCTGGAAATTGTTTCGTGAGGTTTTGAATTGCAGGTTTGTGAACATTGCTATATAAACATGAACAGAATGTCTGTTCTCTAAAAATGCTAAAAAATAATCGAAAGAAATCGATCCAGAAATAGTTTCTGGAGAAGAACGAAGGAAAAAAAAAATGTTTTTTTTTGTCCCAAGCTGCGGCTCGCTAGGAGCCAAGCCGCCAAGTTGCGGCTTGCTCAAGACTTACTTCTCGAAGCCAGGCTTCCGTGGGTCTTCCTCAAGTGATCATAGGGAGGATGTTACATCCTTCCCAGCATGAAACTTTGTCATATATGTAAAAAAAATTTAAAAAAATTCCTCCATTTCGGTTGATTTCTTTCGGGTGGCCCACGATGAATTTTTTTTTTCTCCATTTCCACTTGCGCCCAAAGCTTTCCATAAGTTTTTTTTTTACTTAATTCTCATTTTGAGAATTATATCTTATTATGATTAGTTTTTGTTTGGGACCCATGATTTGGGATAAAATTATATTTTGAAAATTAATATATTTTCTAAAATATTGATTTTAGATTATATATTATTATTTAATTCCTAAAATATGATTTTAGCAATTAATAAATTTTCTAAAATATTAATTTTAGATTTTATCTTAATTAAATTTCTAGAATTTAATTTTAAAAATTAAATCTAAAATATTGATTTTAGATTTTATCTTAATTTAATTTCTAAAAATTTGATTTTAGAAATTAAATCTAAATTTATTTTATTTTTCAAAAATAGAGATTTTGGAATTATAAAGCTATATGTTTAATTTTTGTTTAAGCATAATTAATGGCATTGTGGATGGTTATGGACTAAAACCGAATTATATCTGTTCATAAATTTTCACAGTTTTGGTTTTTATTAAATAGGACCTGCGAGTCTTGCATTTTCTAAAATTCTTATGTAATTCTCTTTTCATATAACTCCCCTCGAATGTAACTTGAGGCTTCTGTATTTAGGAAATTTGTGTAATTAGAATATATAGGTTAGATAGGAATATAATTATTTTAATTTTGGAGATGGCGACCAAAACAAGGCGAGAGGGTAAGACCTTATACTTAAAACATGCATGAACATATAGGGTTAACCATGTTAATTTCCTTTTTGGCTTGAGGAAATTAATTTAGAGAAAGTCCATAACCATACCACGCAATAGCTTTATTACCTTGGTTATCAATTTATGTGATTTATTGATATACTTATGCATGTCATTTGATGAAATAACTAAAATGAATACATTCCTCAGTTAATATTAAACCTAATTCCTTCCCTTAATATAGTAAGAACAAGAGCCATTTTTCAAGACTAGGTTGTTCGGCTAACCCAAACCTACTCAACATCGGGCATGTTCAAGCTATGGAATTAAATTCTTATGAAATTAAATTCCTGATTAATGGGTTGAGTTTAACTAAATTCTTTATCCCGGTAGAGCTTACTCAAGCATAAAGAAATTTAGAAGAAATATTGGGGTAGCCCAAAAGGCTTTAAGATTAAAAGATTTTACTCACCAAATGATCTGGTAATTACATACGATGTAATTGGTATTGGATACCTATCATTGAATTCAAGGATAGCTTGTTGGGCAAACCCAAGATTATTCTTGAGGAATTTGAATACCGGTCCACTAGGAAAGCTTTCAACAGGCTTTCCTGAATCAATAGTGGGGCTATTGGTTGGAGTAAAATAGTAGAACAATAATGTGATTAATTAAATACCTAATTATTTGCATTACCTGTGCATATACATCTAGCTAATGTTCTCTATCTTTACATCTAGGTCACGTGCATCATGTCAACTAACCTTAACTTACATAGCATCTAGGAGACAAACAAATTAACTGAATCAAACTATCTACACTGGTATAGAAACTTAAGAATCATTCTCAAGTCGAAAAAGTTGCTCTACGTGCTAGATACTCCTATTCCACCACCCCCAACTCAAGATGCTCATGCTGATGAGTATGCTATCCGCAAGAAGCACAAAAAGGACAGTGACACAACATCTTGTATCATGCTTGTGTCAATGACTAGCAACTGCAAAATGGCTTAGGGTGCTTCTATGGCTACTCATGGGCTGAAGATTCTGGGTTTGATTGAGAAGCTTGGATCTCTTGGGTTAGTGATGGACCATGAATTAATGTTGACTTAATTCTACAATCTTTACCTAATAGTTTTTCACAATTTATGATTAACTATTAGATAAACAAGATTGAGTCCACCATTCTTGAGTTGATCAATCTGCTTAAGACTGTGGAGTCCTCTATGAAGAAGGATTCCAATGTGGTCTTAATGGTAGAATCTTCTTCTTCCAAGAAGAAAGTTCAAAGGAAGAAGAAAAAGGCTCCAACTAAGCCCAAAGGTGGTGTGAAGAATAAGGATGCAGCCATTAAAGGCCCATGCCATCACTGTGGCAAAATGGGCCATAGGATGTGCAATGACAAGGCCTACTTGGAGACCGTTAAGGAAAAGAAGTAGAAGGAGAAGCTTGCGGGCACTTCTACTTCTACTCTTGGTATGTTTATGATTGAGATAAATACTGCCTTTAAAAATGATATATGGGTATTAGATACTAGATGTGGATCTCATTTGTGCAATAATTTACAGGGACTAAAGGGTATTAGAAGGCAAGAGAAAGGCGATGTGGATCTACGTACAAATGGAGCAAAGGTTGTTGTGCTTGCTGTGGGGGCATACGAGCTGAACTTAACTTTAGGATTAGTTTTAGAACTTCAAAACTGTTATTTTGTATTAGTTTTAATGAAAAACATTATCTTAGTTGCATGCTCAAACCTGTATGGATTTCATTTGATACTTAAGAATAAATGTTATTTTTCATTGAATGATATTCATTATGGTTCTACAACTTTAGTTAATGGTTTATATATTCTAGACATGGATAATCTAATTCTCAATATAAATAATAAGAAACCAAAGATTGATAACACAAACACCTCTTATTTATGGCATTGCCGTTTAGGCCATGTAAACGAGAATCGTGTTTCTAAGTTACATAAGCTTGGTCACTTAAGCTCATTTGATTATGAATCATATGGCACTTGAGAGTCTTGTTTACTAGGTAAAATGGCTAAAACTCTTTTTTTGAAAAAAGGAGAAAGGGCTAAAGAGTTATTAGAACTTATACATTATGATGTATGTGGCCCAATGTCTATATAAGCAAGAGGAGGTTATAAATATTTCATAATATTTATCGATGATTATTCATGATATGGGTATTTGTATTTAATGAAATACAAATTTGAAGCTTTTGAAAAGTTCAAAGACTTCAAGAATGAAGTAGAGAAATAACTTGGCAAAAGTATTAAGACTCTAAGATTGGATCGAGGAGGTGAATACATATGCTAAAAGTTTTAGGGCTATCTTAGAGATAATGAGATTTTATCTCAATGGACTCCACCAGATACACCTCAACAAAATGATGTATCTGAGAGAAGGAATCGAACCCTTCTAGACATGGTATAGATTATGACGGCTTCTGTAGACTTCCCAAAATCATTTTAGGAGTACGCACTAGAGACTACTGTTTATATTGTAAATAGAGTTCCGTAAAAAAAATGGTTGATATTACCCCATTTGAGATGTTCTTTGGCAAGAAACTAAAGTTATCACAGTTGAGAGTATGGGTTGCCTGCCTTTGATAAAAGGCCATAATTAGACAAACTTGACAGTAAGTCTGACAAGTGATTGTTTGTGGGTTATCTGAAAGAATCTTTTGGGTACTACTTCTATCTCTCTTCTGAAAAAAAAGTGTTTCTTTCGAAGCATACTGTCTTCTTAGAAAAGAAGCACATGCTTAAAGGGGACAGTGGGAGTAAAATTGAACTTAGTAAAGTTAAAAAAGAACAAACAAAAAAGGATCAATCATCTAATTCCGCATCTATTGAGAGAATAGATGAACCTTCTACCACACAAGATCCTCGTAGATTGAGTAGGATATGTGTGGCACCTGAGAGATATAGATTTCTTATAAGTTACCACAATGACATATTGCTTACAGACAAATATGAGCCTATTACCTACAAGGAAGTTCTGAATAGTTCAGAATCTGACAAATGACTTGAGGCCATAAAGTCAGAGATGGATTCCATATAGGTAGTAGGCTACTACCTACTACCTACATATACCTACTACCTACTACCTACTACCTGCTACTTACATGTCAGAGATGGATTCCATGTATGACAACCAAGTATGGACTTTTGGTTGATCTACCCAAATGAATCAAACCTATTGGGTGCAAATGGATTTTCAAGAAGAAAACTGACATAGATAGTAACGTAGTTACCTATAAAGCACAACTAGTAGTTAAGGGTTATCGTCAACAATATGGTATTCACTATGACGAAACCTTCTCGCCAGTAGCCATGTTAAAATCCATCAAGATACTTCTAGCCATTGCCACCATTGCCACTTATCATGATTATAAGATTTGACAAATGGATGTGAAAACAGTTTTCCTAAATGGAAATCTGACTGAGAAAGTGTATATGACATAATCTAAAGGTTTCATATCCAATAATAGCACAAAAGTGTGTAAGCTGCAACGATCCATTTATGGATTTAAGCAAGCTTCTAGTAGTTGGAACATCTATTTTGATAAAATAGTCAAAGAGTTTGGTTTCATCCAAAATATGAAAGAGCCTTGTCTGTGTTAGTGTTGTGCTCTAGAGGCAATCACTTGTACCATGTATATTGCACATTAAATTAATAAGAGGCATTCTTTATCTTTCAGTTTGATTGTTATATCTAAATATGTGTACAAACCGTTAGATAAAGTCCCTAGTACAACACAGTGTTAAGGAAATCATGATAGAGATCATGATGTGAGATTCCTACTACACTATGCAGTGTTTGTACTTAAATAATCCCCAGTCATAGTATTAATAAGATGGGACATTATTAATATGCCAAGACTAGCACATGTTATATCTCTTGATTGGATCAAGCGGTGGTTCTCATATCCGTGAGTATTGGGATACTCAGGATTAATGTGTGGATGCTTGTTTTGGAACAAGTTCATTGGATGGCCTAGCTATGAGATAATCACTTGGATAACTATTTAGTGCCAGTGATAGAATCTCATTATAGCAAGTATGCAAGTATCCTTAGACTTGAGATCTCCAAGGTACTTTGTTTAACGAGCGTTGTACTTTGATTCTAATCTTTGGAGTCTTATCTAGGACTGCCTATGGGATGGATATTGGGTACAACGTAAAGTAAACGAAAGTAGTTGAGAAAGTCAATAAATGATTCACCACTCCTAATAGTAGGAGAGTATATCTCAAGACCACTTGTAGAAATCATTACTCATGAAGTTCTTAGCCAAGGTGACTATGTGATGGAAATGGTTCCAATTGATACACATATCGAGTAATGGATTTCTTGAACAAGTACTAAAATATTCGGGGCAGAATTAATAATATTCTGGAGGGAGTTGACACTAATTCCATGCTCTAGACCGAATGAGATATTGTATGGTGAAAGGAGTTTATTGCATTGATAATTTGCTATTGAAAGGTTCATGTCAGGCCACTTGACTTTCTGGACTTTTAGGTGGTCAAGAGTCATTGTTAGATGTCGCTCTTGATATGCTAAATATAGATTTATTAATTAGAGAATTAATAAATTTAATCCTTTATTAAGGATTATTAATTCTAATATTGATAGAATTAACTCATATTATGCTACCAATAAGACTAGGAAACCTAATGGGTCACACACAATAAATGTTTGAATGCTCAAAAATATTATTTGATAATATTGTGGGGTTAATTAAGAGAAGGAAATATATTTATAGGTGAATTATAAGTTTGTTATAATTCATGGGACCTAATTGTAATTAAGTAAACTTCAAGGACCAATTTATTGACAATTGGATATTGAAGGACTAAGTTGCAATTTACGGTTATTATAAATCTATAAATATAAGGAAACGGTTTCCTTAGGGTAAGAGACACAGACTATTCACGCAATAACAGAGAAACCGTTTCTTTGTCTCTCTCTTGATCAAACCCTAGCCGTCTCTCTCTTATTAATCAAACCCTATTCTCCTAAATTCTACTAGCATAGAATTGTGAGATTGTGAGCGTTTGACCTTGTGTGGATTATCATTAGAGGGAGTTCTTTCTTAGACTTCAGTTGAGCTGCTGTGAACTGATTTTGTGATCTGGATCGCGCCTGCGTTCTTGGAACAAGAAAAACTCAAAAATTCCGGCTTGAAGAGGTAATAAGTGTGATCTTCTCTTTTTCCCGTTTCTACTGCAAACCCGTGATCCATGGCTTGGATTTCTTGCTATTTTCCACTGCGTTTAATCTGTTTAATTAATTTAGAAATCCTACAGTCTGTACAAGAAGGTTAGTGTGAGAGCAATCGTTTTCTTATTACTTTATGTAGATGACATTTCTAATAGGAAACAACATACCTGTCCTTCAATCAGTTAAAGTTTGGTTATCAAAGAAATTCTCCATGAAAGACCTTGGAGAAGCAACCGATATTCATGGAATAAGGATCCATAGAGATAGGTCAAAAATGTGCTAGGTCTTTCACAATCTACATACATAGACAAAGTGCTAAAGAGGTTTATCATGGATCAATCCAAAAGGGATTCTTACCCATGACGCATAGAGTTAGCCTTTCAAAGTTGATATCTCCCAAGACACAAGTTGAAAGGGATCACATGAGTATATTCTTCGTGATGCGTAAATTTTGAGTGCATAAAAATTATCAATTTTAAATCCATCCCGTAGTCAAGTATTAATTAAAACATTAATCCCAAAATATATATACGAGCAAGTATACTCATCGTAAGCATAGCATATGGAATTAACAAGTATCAATCCTCAAATGAACAAGTACACACTAATCACTTTTCATTTATTGTTTAACCGACCAAATAAAGTGATAAAATAATAAAAAAAATAAAGATATATATACAACTCAAGAATGTAGGATTATGCATTTTAGACAATTATCCTAGAAAACATAATAATGGACCAACTAGCAATTCTCTCAATTAATTATCATCTTGGTATCATGAAGGAATGTAAAGTAAAATTTAATTATTTGTCAAGTCATGAATCTACTTAGATAAATTCCACTTCGTTTGTCAATCCATGGAACTACTAGATTTTGATTCATATTAACAAATTTGTCAATCAAGCTAACATAACTGAAACATGCGTTAAGCTCATCATTATATTTTTTATTCAATTAGAAAATTTGTTAATCAAGCCATCTTAACCAAAATATGCATGAATCTCAATTCCTTAAAAACATGAAATTAGCTAATGGCCCTATGTCAAGGTAAAATCAACTAATCTTTGATCACTTAGCCCTTTAATCTTAACTTCTTCATTTAAATCCATTAAGATTTAACCAATATGAAATTAATGCAACAAAACTCCTAACATCATTTTGTCTAAGTCAATTAGAATACCTCGCATCAATAACCAATGATATCAAGTAATCAAACACCAAAGATGACAAAGAATTGATCAAATAACGAAATTAACACAAAAATCATGAATTCCAAAATAATGTTATATTATAATAAAGATATTGAATACATCATTGTTTAAGGAAAAGAAGACAAAGATAAAAGAAAGCACTCATAGACAAGCCTCTTTCTTCATCCTTGAAGACTCTCTTGAACAATCCTCCTTGATTGGGTGAATCTCTCCTTCAATGAATGTTTGGGAGTTTTCGCTCTTGGATCCACCTCTCTCTCTATGTCTCTCTAAACCCTTGTGTTTTCTTGTGCTTTTATAGGCCTCTTGGATGCTAAATTCGTGGCTGAGGAAGTCTTGACTGAGTAGGACTAGGAAAATGCCAAAATCATTGCACAATTCCTAATTTCTGTACAAAATATTTGCCCTTCAGAACGTACTTGGCTCCGGGTACCTTCAGGCCTCTTGGCGCTAGGTGCACTATGTTCTTCCTATGTTTTTGTTAGTGTTGTGCCCTAGAGGCAATCACTTGTATATTGTATATGACACATTTTATTTTAATAAAAGACATTATTTATCTTACAGTTTCTTTTGTTTACTTTTAAGTAATATAACTGTTCGATAAAGTCCCTAGTACAACACTGTGTTAAGGAAATCATGATAGGGATCATGACATGAGATTCCTACTACACTGTATAGTGTTAGTACTTAAATAGTCCCTAGTCTTAGTATTAATGAGACAGGACATCATTAATGCGTTAAGGCTAGCATGTGTTAGATTTCCTGCTTTGATCAGGCGGTGGTTCTCATAGCCGTGAGTATTAAGATACTCAAAGTTAACACATGGATGCTTATTAATAGAACAAGTTCATTGGATGACCTAGCTTTGAGATAATCACATGGATAACTATTTAGTGCCAGTGATATAATCTCAATATAGCAAACGTGCAAGTATCCTTAGACTTGAGATCTCTAAGGTACTTTGTTTGCTGAGCATTGTACTTTGATTTCAATCTTTGGAGCTTGATTGAGGGTTGCCTGTAGGATGGATATTGGGTACTTTGTGAGGTAAACGAAAGAAGATGAGAGGGTCAATAAAGGATTCACTACTCCTAATAGTAGGGGCAAATATCTCATGGCCACTTGTAGGAATTACTACTTGAGAAGTCCTTGGCCAAGGCGATTGTGTATTGGAAATAGTTTCAATTGATACACATCTAGAGTAGTAGGTTCCTGGTATAAGTACTATTGTATTCGGGCCAGAATTAATTTTGGAGGGAGTTGGCACTAATTTCGTACTCCAAATCGAATGAGATATTGTATGGTGAAAAGAGTTAATTGCATTGAAATTTGTTATTGAAGGGTTCATGTCAAGCCACTTGACTTCCTGGACTCTTGGGTGGTTATGATGTGCTACTAGATACCACTCATGATCTGGGAATATGGGTTTATTAATTGATGAATTAATAAACTAATCTTGATTAGAATTAATAGGATTAATTCTAATTAATTATGGATTATTAATCTCAAAGACGTTTGGATTAATTCATGTTCGCTACCAATTGACTGGGAAATCTAATAGGTCACACACAATAGAGGATTATATACTCAAGATGGTATTTGATAACATAGAGGGGTTAATTGCGAGAAAGAGATGTTGTGGATAAATTATAATTAGTTATAATTTGTGGTCCAAGTTGTAATTGTGGGAACTTGATGTTTCCAATTACAATTAGGAAATTCTAATTGTTTTAGAATTTCAGATTTTCAGTGAATTTTGGAATATTTTTTAGATATGCTCGAAACCTTAATCTAAGTGTGATTCACACAAAAATAGGAGCCACAAAAGAACCTTCTCATCCTCTCTCCCTCTCTCTCTCTCTCGATTGTTCTTGAGAAACAGCCCTAGCCGCCTTCTTTTTCTGCTAGCACAGGAAACTTTGGTGCTTGAGTATTCCTCTGTGTGGATTACTATTAGAGATGATTACACACTGTGATTATAGTGGTTAGACGTCCAACTCTTGTGGAGTTTGCACAAGAGGATTGCTGGATCGCGCTTCGACTTGAAGAAGAAAATTTTTGTTCTTCGGACGATCACCCAAAGGTAAAAGCTGTTACCTTTATTATCATTATGTCATGTTTTCCACACATAGATGGGTCCGGGGATGGTATTTCGTTTTATTTTCCGCTGCGTCGTATAGGATACGAGCCTGAGATACCCAACCGTTATGCTCTGTTTTGGGACTGTTCTCCTTAGCAGACAGTATTGACCCCGTGGCAGGTGCACTTGCCAAACCTAGTGCCAGGTTTGTTTTGGTTTTCCCTTGAAGCTTGTCTTGAATTCCTCTGTTGGACCCGAATGCACCCGGTCCCTTGGCTAGGCCTAGCGTAGGTACATTCTAGAATTGTTCACTTTTTGCTCAATTTTAACTCAAATCTATACAAATTTTCCAAAAACACTTTTCACAAGCAAAATGTCAAATAGGAAGGAATATGCCTAGTTATTACAAAAAGTGTATCTCAAAACAACCTCAAATAACTAGGAAAATAGTGGTGATTTTAACCCCTATCACATATCCCCACACTTGAACATTTGCTTGTCCTCAAGAAAAACACTTTAGTACAAGAAAATCCATTAAGAAAACACAACCTCTTACTCATTCAAAAATTTCTTTACAACATTACCAAGGATTATAATTACCTTCAAACTTTAGATACAACTCCTATAATTCATACCCTTGAAACACTTTAAACTTTGAAACTTTTGACAAGATACCACAAAACTCTTGAAGTGAAATTCATGAAGTTCATACCTTAGCCTAAGAAAATTATTTCACTCTTCAAGTAAAAATATAGATAATATGAATCACATAAGTTAAGCCATCTACCAACTTAAGCATTATAAATCTAAAAATTGCACAACTCAAGTCATGACATAAGAAAAGCACTCTATTTTTTTCTCTCAATTTTTTTTTTTAATGATTTAGAGAATTGATAACCTCAAGTGCATGGATTTCTCTTCACACACCCTATTAGCCCCTTTTATAATCATCACTCATCATATTTTTTTTTAAACAAACCCTTCTTTCTTTCTCTATTCTTTCTTGCCTTTTTTCCTTCGAGATAATCTTAAGAGAGTGCACCGAATTCACTTGCTACTTCTCCCCATATTGACCCCCTTTCAGCCAAAGGTCTTCAATGATAATCAATAAGAGTAATTTTTTTTTCAATTCACCTAACAATAGTGTTGTTTCCACTCATTGTGTTTTTTTTTTCTCAACTCAAATTAAAATTTTTCATAATTCTCCTCAATCTTTCCCCTTAAAGATCTTTTATCAACTCACATTTTTCATCATACTCAAAGCTTAGCAAAATTTAAACTCATAATACAAGAATTAGCCAATAAACTCTTCCCATATACATCACATCCTCCATATTTCAACTAGATAAGGTAAATAGCATTCAAACACCAATGCGTAAACAAGATGAATGAAAATTCTCAAGTCTTGAAAAGTATCTTATGCAACAAAACCAATTTCACAAAACAATCCACCTAATGAATGACAAAACTCATATCCAAGTAAGAAAAAGAATTACAACCTTGCTTAACAATGAAAACCACTGAAATTTTGAAAAATTTTAAAAAATGATATGGAAAAGTACTTCTTTAACCTCATTCTTCTCCCCACACTTAAACTGGACATTGTCCTCAATGGCCAGAGACAGAACAATAAAAATGCAGCCAAGAAGACCAAAATGAATAAAAAAGAAGGATAAAGTAAAAAAGATACTTGTATTACATCGTAGGGCCACTATGTTTGAATCCACCCCAAGGAAAGTTCTTGACAAGAAAAGTCATAAGGGTACCTAATGAAGAAAAAAACAAAATAAAGAAAACCATAAATCTAGAAAAAAAAAGCAAAAATAAAAGAAATGATACCTAAAAGATAGTAAATGTCATTAAAATTTAAAATAAAAGAAATAAAATAAAATACAAGAGAATAAGTCAAGAGTCATCCTCATCGTCAGCTACGCGACTGGAACAAAGTGCTATCATTTGATCTTGAACAACATAGTGGTGATGAATGTCTGGAATGGAATTGTGAAGTTGGACGAGGATAGTCGTTTAGCTCTCCATCTAAGCCTTCATACGTGCCTCAAAATTAGTACATGAATGAGAGCTAGTGGCATGAGGGGCAGGTCTAGTATGTAATGCCTCTTCTTCCTCCTCATCAAGGGAAAACTCCTCCCTTCCAGAGTGTTGTACCTCATACGGCCTCTTCCACCTCTCTTCCCTTTCATCATAGCGATACCTACTGAACCAAAGTATGCTTCGTCACTAGGTCGTGGTCAGTAGTAGGCTCACTCAGCTCTCCATCCATCCTTATTCGAAAGTCTCTTAGAATATGCATAATAACTTAAGGGAAGTTAAGGGCTTTGGCTGCAATGTTAGAGGCCACAACCTCTCGCATAAAGTGAATGATAATTGGAGCAAAGGGAATAGGCTCACTTTTTCTCATCTTATCCAAAATATAAAGGTCAAGGACCCTAGACTCATTGAAGCCAGTAGTCTTAGGACAAATATTGAAAGCAAAAATATAGACTAGGGCACGCCATTAGGCCTCAAGGTCATTGTTTGAGTAATAACCAAGTTGACCTAATTGCCCTTTCCTCCTCATGCGAAAACTAGCTCTTACAGCCTTTACATCCCATGTAGGCTCAGAAATGATCTTTTGGTTATCATGGTTCACAGCTATCTACTGCCTTTCATCCGGGACTCCCAAAATTCTAGCTAGTCGAGGTCTGTAAAACTCAATGGGAATCCCTTTGACCATGGTGGAGATGACTTGGAGATTATTTTTCTTTTTGTACTGCATGTTGGCATAAAACTCTCTTACGCACACAAGACAATAAGGACCCTCCATTCTAATGATGGGCTCCTACCCCAGGTGCCTAAACTTAGTAGAAAGCTTTAGAGAATAGTCAAAAGAAGGCTTATAGCACTTTTCTGCTATAATCTTATTGTGTTGGTACCTGTCATACCAAATTTGACACATAGAATTAGAGAATTGGGTAGGTTGGGTAGGTAGAGGTTCGAAGGAAGGTGTGGATGAAGATGTCTCTCGAGCTCTTTTCACCCCTAGTTCTAGCCCCTTAGGTCTCCTAGATATGATGGAAGGATGAAGAAAAATAACAGAACAAAAAATTATGATTCTCTCAACTCACTCTTTACAACACAAGCAATGCGCAACTCTCAACCGTCTCGCTATGACAACACCATTCAACACCACCAATAACTCAACCACAAGATAGGTAATAAAACACTACTTAACCTCTTCCAACAAACCTACAAGAAAGATAGCCATATCCCAATCCAAACACAATATCAACAAGTGTGATCAATTCCCCAATGTTCAATAGTGATTAGTGAATCAATATTCAGCTCAGAATCATAGTGCTCAATTAGCCATACCATTTATATTATAATGTAAAGCACAAGGCTAAGTGAAACATAAACAGGTATCTTTTATCCCAAAAATTACTCACAAAGAATACATGCTCAATCACTTCCAAAAAGATGTAAAATATCAATAGCATTAATCCGAAAGCAGTATTAATGATATTCTCATGCCAATGAAATCTCAAAGAAAGAAATGTTAACAATCAAATTCTTCCCCAAAAAATATTCAAGAAATTTTGCCCAAAAATGCATAGAAAACTACCTAAAATTCATAAGAAAAAATTTAACCGTAGAAAGTGTAGAAAATTCATACCACAATGATCTCCAATGCATGGGCAATGATTCTATGCAAAAAGATTATAGAAATTGTACCCCTAATGGAAGGTTTGAAAAATGGATTTTGGGTGAAAAGATTGATTTTTTCTTGTTTTGATCCAAACTTTAAGGAACAAAGTGAGGATTTTGTATTTTGGATGTGTTTTGGAGGAATAGAAAGTAACTTGGTAATGTTTCGAAGATGAACCCGATGATGGGTGGAGAGAAAATTGGAGAGGGATGAAAGTTTTTTGAACAAAAATGACTAAGAAGACCGGTGTTAGTGTGGCGGCCGAATGGGCCTGGCGCTGGGCCCAAGGATTGGGCTTGGCGCCGAACCTATTCTGTTCCTCGGCAATGGCACCAAAAACTTGATGCATAAATTTTAGATGCATAAAATTTATCAATTTTAAATCCATCCCTTAGTTAAGTTTTAATTAAAACATTAATCTCAAAATACACATAGGAGCAAGTATTTTCATCATAAGCACAGTATAGGGAATTAACGAGTATCGATCCTCAAAGGAACAAATACACACAAATCACTTTTCATTCATGATTTAACTGACCAAATAAAGTGATAAAATAATAAAAAAATAAAAAATATATATATAACTTAAGGATGTAGGATTATGCAATTTAGACAATTATCCTAGAAAACATAATAATTGATCAACTAGCAATTCTCTCAATTAATTATCATCTTGGTATCATGAAGGAATGTAAAGTAAAATTCAGTCATTTGTCAAGTCATGAATCTACTTAGATAAATTTCACTTCGTTTGTTAATCCATGTAACTACTATATTTTGATTCATATTAACAAATTTGTCAATCAAGGTAACATAACCAAAACATGCATTAGGCTCATCATTATATTTTGATTTAATTAGCAGATTTGTAAATCAAGCCATCCTAACCAAAATATGCATGAATCTCAATTCTTTAAAAATATGAAATTAGCTAATGACCCTATGTTAAGGTGAAATCAACTAATCTTTGATCACTTAGTCCTATAATCTTAACTTCATCGTTCAAATCCATTAAGATTTAACCAATATGAAATTAATGCAATGAAACTCCTAACATCGTTTTGTCTAAGAAAATTAGAAGAACTCGCATCAATAACCAATGATATCAAGATAACGCATCAATAACCAAAAATACCAAAGATGACAAAGAATTGAACAAATAACCAAATTAACACAAAAATCATGAATTCTAAAATAATGTTAAATTACAATAAAGACATTGAATACATCATTGTTTAAGGAAAAGAAGACAAAGATAAAAGAAAACACTCATAGACAAGCCTCTTTTTTCACTCTTGAAGACTTTTTTGAACAATCCTCATGGATTGGGTGAATATTTCCTTCAATGAATATTTGGGAGTTTTCGCTTATGGATTCACCTCTCTCTCTATGTCTCTCCAAACCCTTGTGTTTTCTTGTGCTTTTGTAGGCCTCTTGGATGCTAAATTAATGGCTGAGGAAGTCTTGACTGAGTAAGAGCAAGAAAATACCAACAATTCCTAATTTCGTGCACAGAATATTCGCCCTCCAGAGCGTACCTAGAAACAGTACCTTTGGGCCTCCTGGCACCAGCTCCACTCTGTTCTTCTCCTGTTTTGCTCTATTTTTGGACTGTTCTCCTTGGCAGACAGCATTGACCCAGCTCCAGGTGCACTTGCCAGGTCTGCTTTGGTTTTCCCCTAAAGCTTGGCATGAATTCCTCTATTGGACTAGAATGGACCCGGCACCTAGTCCCTTGGCTGGGCCTGGCATGAAGTACACTCTAAAATTGTTCACTTTCTACTCGATTTTAACTCAAAGCTGTACAAATTTGCCAAAAAAAATACTTTTTACAAGTAAAATGTCCAATAGGAAGGAATATACCTAGTTATTACAACAAATATATATAAAAATAACCTCAAATAACTAGAAAAATAGTGGTGATTTTAGCCCCTATTACTTCGGTAGTTAGATCTATCATCTACACTATGAAATGTACAAGACCTAAGGTATCCAGTGCTCTCAATTTGACGAGCAGATACCAATCGACCCTGGTGAGGGTCATTGGACAGATGTAAAGAACATCCTTAAGAACTTGCGAAGGACTAAGGATGTGTTCTTGGTTTATGGAGAAGGTAGTTTGAAAGTAAACGGCAATAAGTTGGAAGAGTTCCAAACAAGAGAATATTACCGACTCTACGATACTATCATTTGATCCGAGAGATCATAGATAGACAGGATATAAAGATAGAGAGAGTTCATGCAGATGAGAACATAGTTGACCCGCTTACAAAAGTACTATTCCAAAAGAAACATGATATACATGTTGAGTCATTCAGTATTAGATACATGAATGATTAGCTCTAGTGCAAGTGGGAGTTTGTTAGTGTTGTGTCATAGAGGCAATCACTTGTACTTTGTATATGACACATTTGTTTTATAATACAAGGAATTATTTATCTTTTAGTCTGTCTTCTTTACTTTCATGTAAAATAACTGTTAGATAAAGTCCCAAGTACAACACTGTGTTACGGAAATCATGATAGAGATAATGATGTAAGATCCCTATTACATTGTATAGTGTTAGTATTTAAATAATCCCTAGTCATACTATTAATGAGAAAGGACATCATTAATGCATTAAGATTAGCACGTGTTAGACTTCCTGACCTGTTTAGGCGGTGGTTCTTACATTCGTGAGTATTGTGATACTCAAAGTTAATACATGGATGCTTATTAATAGAACAAGTATATTAGATGACCTGACTATGAGGTGATTATATGGATAACTATGTAGTGCCAGTGATAGAATCTCGTTATAGCAAACGTCCTTAGACTTGAGATCTTTAATGTGCTTTGTTTGCTGAGCATTGTACTTTGATTCCAATCTCTAGAACTAGATCGAGGGCCACCTATGGGATGGATATTGGGTACAATGTGAGGTAAAGCAAAGTAGTTCAAAGGGTCAATAAAGGATTCATCACTCCAAATAGTAGGGGCTAATATCTCACGGCCACTTATTAGAATTACTACTCGTGAAATCCTTGGCCAAGGTGATTGTGTATTGGAAATAGTTTCAACTGATACACATGTAGAGTAGTGAATTCTTGGTACAAGTAATAATATATTCGTACCGGAATTAATATATATTTTGGAGTACTCCAAACCGAGAGAAAGGTACGTGTTGAATTTCGGGATGAAATTCTTCTATGGGGGGGATGATGTAAAACTCCACCTAAACCTACCCTAGAATTAGAGGGCTGGGTTTTATTTCATGTCATATCACATAAAAGCATATTTCTTGAATGAATTTTTGTGCCTTCGAATTGTGATATAAGGGTTATATGGTTTATTTATGCTTGTTAAGTAGTAAGGGTAAAAAGGGAATTTTACTTGAGAAGGAAATAGGAGGAAGGCTTGAGGCTTAAAAAGGAAGAGAATTTGATTGGGAATATAAGAACAAGATTTAATGTGGTTGAGTGGTTAGAGTTTTGTGATTTAATCTCTAAGGTCTTGAGTTAATCAAAAGGTATAACGACCATTGGTATTGAATGTGAAGACCAGAATAAGTCCACTTAGGACAAAGAAATAGTGCTAATTCTACTTTCTAATAGAGTTATTAGTTTTGCAGCTCTAGAAGAAAATTCCATAATATAATTACATTTTATAATTGAGTCAAGGGCTTAAAAAGAGCTCTGTTTCCAAACAGATTTTTCCATCTGTAATGGGCTTTAGCACTTGTGTTTCACGTTTCATAAACTTCCATCAAAGTACTTTCATCTTAAGACTTTGATCTTAATACGAAATTACTCGAGTCTTAGTTTTCATTCCCTTAAGAATCCGATTTACCTCGTATGAAGCCACCGTCGCCATATGTCATTCGTACCACGGATCTTATTTCTCCCTATTGACAAAAAAAAAAAAGAAATTCTAAGAAAGAAAGATGGTTTTGATTCATTTGTATCTAGAAGAGGAACTTTATCAAAAAGATTGTTGTAAGTAATAATAGTGCAAAAGCCCATTGGTCAAGAATAGCAGCCTCGGGCAATGCCTCTCTCGATCTTTTCTATTTTGGTTCTCAGACCTTTACTTTCTCTACGAGAATACAAATGGCCCTTTAGACAGCACTACAGTGCCTTCGCGGAAAAAGCTTTGTGACCCTATGATGGAACTTCTTCTATAACCAAGAAAGGTAGCTGCAGTGACTGAGGAAAGTAGAGTTTTGGCGTCTAAGTTGAGTTAGTTAGCCTGAATGAAGGACAACGGTTAGTATTGATTCCGAGTCCATTAGCTACTGAGAATGAACTAAGAAAAGCGATTTCGAACACTACATAATATATTTCAGTCGGTGGGTAACCCACTACCTAATGGCAGGAATAGTAGGATAGTAAAGCAACACTTCTTAGATGTTTGTGCCCCCACAGTATAATATCTATGTCAAAGAGCGGGCTAAAAGATCTTATATTCCCCTAAGAGTGGAAAATTCCGCATCCATAGCAGTCTATTCGTCGCAAACAGTATTTTTCTAATTCGCTCAATGGAAAGTATTGAGAATGCAAGCATTACAAAAATTGTTCAATTCGAGGAAAAAAAGGACGCGGACAGAAGAATCAAACCCCTAAGAGGTGAGCAAAATGTTCAGAGAAGAAGCTTAAAGGCTTGTAGTATGTAGAACTAAAATAGTAGTTGTTCAACCGGTTGAGAAGGAGAGAGGAAATAGATCTCCATTATAGATTTTGACTAGATCCTACTATAAGATGCAGCTCTTCCCTAGGAGGGAAACCCGGCCAAGTTGCCTAAAAAGTTTATATGCTTACCGAAAATTCGGTCATTAACCACCCCTGTAGACAAGACCAGGACCACTTAGCTCAAAAGCGGGGGTGAGAAAGTTTAAGAAGATTTCAGCTTCCTTTTTATGTAATATATATACAAGTTTTGTAACAAAGAGAGTCTCTCGAAAAGCTGGGAACTCTATGATACTTTCCAACTAGGGATGGTGGGTTTAGCCCCTATCTCTCCTAACCGATAAGACCTAGGGCAGAAAACTCATAAAGAAGAACACTATTTTCAGTAAAACAAAACGGCTTCACTATTCTTTAAGCAACTCTTTTGTGTGCAGTGCAGCCTTTTTTTCTGTATACTTATACCATTAAGATCTTTTTCTTGTCGTTTGGTGTTGCCAAAAACTAAAGAAGCATTTTCTTTCTTTTTCGCCTTACGCGAGGTGAGGTAAGACAACGGGGACCTAGACTACTTGGTTTGCTTTCCGGTCTCTTGTTGACAAAGACATAAGAAAAGTGGGAAAGTTGTAAAGTAATGTACATTTGTTTCGGCACCTCCCACTTATAGCGGGCCAGAGGGAAAACATAGGTTCCGAAATCTGGAATTGTGTAGATAGAGAAAGCACTCAACCTTATTGTCACTTCCACTTGGGACCAACGCCCAATATGAGACCAGCTCCCTAGGAAAGAGAAAGTCAACTGGTTGGAGAGTAGCAAAAACCGGAGACAGAGAAGAAAGTATCCTAAAGGACGAATGGATGATTCAAGGCCTGAAGTCGGATTGAGCTGCATGTAGCTATTTCGGGTGGAAACCAATAGTAATAGGACTCATTATCTCTTGGGTCCTAGTTGTTTTCCAACTAGATCAGCTATACATTCGATAAGGATGTTTAGAACAAAGGCAGATAGAATAGATAAATAGGTAAGGTTTTTCAGAAAAGTTTTATGTTGCATTCTCATCTTCTTGTAATCTCAACTCGAAGAGGGATAGATAACCCTTATATAAAAAAGGTAGTTGACTTGTAAAAAGCTAAAAGATGGACGGGAATAAGAAATGGAGCATCAAGACCTTGTTCCAAACTAGTGCCAAACTCTCGGCCTTTGCCTTAGACAGAAGAATAAGGGATTGAATAGGACAGGACAAGGGGGAAAGGAAGGACTTAAGCCCTTTTTCATGGGTAGTCCTCGTCGTGAGGAAATCTGACAGTAGCAACTAAGTGAAAAGATCCAATCTCTTTTGAAAGAATCCTAAAGAATTCTAGCTTCCCTCAATAGCATCTCCATTTAAGAATCCGAATCGTAAGCCAAATAATCAGCCTTTTCCGGCACCGAATCTTCATTCAAAAGAGTTTCTTTTATCCGCCTGCGTTTGGAGACGTCTCAAAAGAATATACATAAGAGAACATTCCCTGCTCCATCCATACCATAGGAAAGAAAGGAAAGCTTGAATTGGAACGGAAGGCCTAGTCTTAGTGCTAGCAGACCTTCGGATTAAATCTGCTCTGCCATTTTCTTTTTTTGAACTAGTGGCACATTGTCCTTCAATAGGAGCTGAACTCAGACCTTGTATAACTGCTTGGAGTTTAGGTCAATAGACAGAAGATTGCTTGTAATATGATGATATAAGCCAATCAATAGGATGAAATGGGAGTCATCATCCACATATATGATTGGATTCGGACAAAGGGTAAAAGAGGAAAGCCAGAGCTTATATATGTGAAGAACTAAGAGGAGCCATTCAAGTGGATAAGGAAAAAGATAGGAGGTGATTGGAGAGATTTCATTTCACTTACTGACGATACACTTATAATAAAGAAAATGTTTTGGAATAGTTTTTGAAAGAGGGTAGTACATTGTCTAGTAAGAGTTACTATCTAGTCATTACCTGTAAGGCAAGCTAAAAAAACTTTATTTCAAACAGTATTAATGAAGATAGGACTCAAATTTTATCAAGGAGAACTGTTCCAACTTCTCAATCCTCATTCAAGGGAACGAAAACAACTCATCTGCGACTAATATAGAGGAAAATTCACCCTACAACACAAGACGCATTCGAACTTTCAATACATTTTTTTCTCGATGCTTTGAATAGTGTAATGTAATAAGGAAGCATTCCAATCATTGAAAAAACCTTCTTGCTATTAGGTGGGCTTTCATCGAATTGTGGGATATTTGATTGAATCAGAGAATCGGTTCTTACAGTGCCTGGAATTGGGCAAATGAATGAAGATGGCATGAAGTCGATAGCTGCTTATCCGGATTTGGGCTTTCTTTCTTAAGGCAGGAAGGAAAGGCAAGTTTTTTTTAACAAAGGAAAGGCTCGCCGAAGGTTGATTTTTGGGGATTAAATGCCTTCTTAGAATACAAAGAGGAAGAGGTGACTAGCACTTTTAAGAGGATTTTTCTTTCTCTTTCTTGGAATTGTTATCTAAAGTACAAAAGAGTAGCGGGATTTCTAATAGGAGAAATTCAAGGATTAGTTAGCACTACCTCAGATCTAAAAGGAAAGAAAAGAGCATAAAGGAAGGTGCCAAGATTCATATATGAATAAGAATGATCTGTTGCACCCTCCTAACAGACTTTCAACTTACGCTGTGATTGAGACATCGCCGATTGCTGTGGATCAACCTTTCCCTATGAAATTATGGAGTGGATGATTCTATTATTTCCATGTCCAGTAGGGCCTATCATTCCTATTCTACACAGCAGCCCTTACGTTCCACTTTTAGTGACATTGATTCACAAACAAGGTAATCATTTCTATGATGCCTAAGATAAGTAGGAAGCAGCCTTTTGAAAAAGACGTTAGAGGGGAAGAAGCTATAAAAGACTTCAAAGATAAGAAGAAGCTCCCCTTCATGGTACGCCCTTTCAGGTACTTTCTAACTTTCTTCTTTCAATAGCGGCTTTTCTTTATGAAATCTTTCTTTAATCTTACGGGTGATTATTCAATCTTTAAGGCCTTTCTTACACGTTATTTTCTTTCTTACGGTACCGCCTTCCTCTTACGGGAAAGGACTAGGAAGTATAGATATCATATATGATTTAGCATTCTTAAGGTTTCAACCTTTTCTTTAGAAGATATACTCTTAACCTTTCCAATCCTTATTCAAATATCTTTATTCAAAGAAGCCATAGAGCTTTTTAGTCAAGTACACAGGAAGAGTATTTAGGTAGAGGAATAGGGCATTCCATTCCGTGCAACGAGCAGAAGTCGCGTACTAAGACTGAGATGCCTCGCCGGCTGATTGTGCCCAAATCCAACATTGGTAGAGTGCGGCCTTGACGTACTTATTCGCATGGTCTGTCTTTGCTCCTTCTTTCTCTCCCGCACTGCTTTCTGTTATTGGTAAATAGTCTTTAAAAGCTAAGGGACCTAAATGAAGTGAGAAAGCTTCGAAAGTGTAGCATGGAAAAGTAGACCAAGTTGCTAAGGAAGTATCCGACTCCTAAGTAGACCAAATCGAGAATGTGCGTCGGTTAATGAAGTGGGTTGGGTGATGGTGGTGATTCAAGCAAAGGAATAAGATTCGGTATCTACTCTAGCTATGATCTTTCCCATAAAGCTAGGCATGCCAAATCCGTATTCTAGTGCAAGTCAGAAGACTAGCTATAAGGAACTATAAGGAAAGAGCCTATTCCATATACCAAAGCCAAGCTAACTCAATAAAAGATTGAACGAAGTACAAATTACGAATTCTATAGCAGTTGATGTTACGGTAAGCAGAAGTGCTGGTATTGACTTCGAAGGAAGGGCTTTGGCTACTCAACCAAGGCCAAGGGTAGAATATGCTAAGACTACTAGGTTCGAAAAAACTCTTATAACGATGTTATCTCAAGAAAAGATTGGCCTCGAAGGGATAAATAAATTCCTATATGGGAAGGCCTCCTACTATTTATCTTACCTTTAGAAGTCAATAGCCTCATGCTAGACTTTCAAGGGCAAAGAAAGCCGAATTATGTTGAATTCGATTCCTTCTCTGAGGGGGTAGCCCTATATAGAAAGGTCGATCGATGTAATTAAGTTGCCATTCTTCTTCTTCAAAACTCTGCAGCTATTAAATCAGGTGAGGCTGTCGGTATAGTTACTGTTGAAGAAATGCCACATCTGCTTGTGACGAATAGCTTTTTTCCTAGTGAATCATAAAAGGGGCCTAGGGCTTCATCGGGTACGTGTGCCTTACCGTCATTGAAATCCTTAGGTGTGGGTGCGTAGCTTACAAAATTAATATTACTTCTTGAGGTCTTTATCCTTAGTTTACGTGGCTCAAACTAAAGAGGCTAATAGAGATCAGTGGCCTTCTTGAGAATATTCTGTCGTAGCTCAGGTCGAACTCGATTCCTATTCCTTTATGGAAAGCGTAAACGTGTGTCGTGCCTGAATCTATTAGAGAAGGGTGCTCGGTCAAAAAGTTTTCAGAAGTTCTTCAACTGACCCTTCATCTAGCTCTTTGGGTTGACTTTTGAAATCGTTCTCTGAAGATATTTCCTTATCAAGGTGCGCAAGCCCAAGCCTAAAATAAGGGTGCTAGGGCCGGTGGTGATAAGGCATCCTCCGCCTAAGTATTTTTGTGGTGCTATGCCTATTTCTCTTTCTCTCTCGCTCAAGGTATTTTTGGGTTTTTTTAGCTTATTGTTCTTGCTTCGCTGCTTCTACCACTTGCTTGGCTTCTACTCGCCCCTGTGCCTTTTGAATTTTTAGTGATTTTGTCCTGCTTTGACAGCTCTTTTCTTTGGCAGAAATTACGATCATTTTATTTTGGTCTCGTTGATTTGGTTCACGTTGCACACTTAAGTACTAGCCCTCACCTCACCCTTAGGACTTTTTTGCTCTTCCCATAAAAACCATTATTACTATGATAGTAAAAGGAAGGCCAATAGTGATAGAGTAATTCCTACTAGAGATATTCACAGGGTACTCTACTACTCGATCGTAAGAGATAGAGACTTTACCCTTGACCTTTTTTTCAAAAGATTACTCTCTGAAAGGATTGCAAACTAGAACCAAATATCCATTCCACCTATGGATGCAATCTATTACCTAATATTAAAGACCTCCTATGCATCAACATCAAAGTGAAATGGTCTACAAATGTATGAAAGATGCTCGTAATATTCATTTATAAGCTAGGCATTAAATGGTTTGATCACAGGATTGGATTGGATGGATTTCTAGCTATATCATAGTTAGGCTTTACGAGCTTGCTTTCTTTCTGAATCTGCTTTTGATATTGACATAGTTGAGTCTCAACTTGAGCTTGAGCGCGACGTTCTTTTTCCAGTCAGAAAACTAATCAAATAAATACAGAAAGCTTACTTTAACCAATCCCATGATCTTCTGGCAGGTATCATCACAGGACCGCTTGCTACATTAACTAGAGACTGAGACGCTTCAAGCATTGCTCCAACCTACTAGTTAAATATGAAACATCATACAAGGAATTTTGCCTAAAGCACACCTTGCTCGCTCAACTCAACCATCGGCTATTGGAGTGAGCATGGGACATAGGAATACTCAGGGAACGAAGCAATTGCTCAAACAAAAGCAAAGGTAGTGTAGCATCTTGCTGAATCATATAGAGTTTGTCCCAAGGCTTGGAAGTGGTACGATCTGGCTAAGGGCCAATCCTTTCCCAAAGAGTAAAAGCACATCGGCCTTTAAAGCATCTTCATATTCTATTTGCAAACAACCCACACCAATCCTAGCCCCTTAAAGGCTTACACCCCATCAATATGTAGCCCCCTGCCGTTTTCTAGAATAATAGAAATCTCTAGCCTCTACTTAAAAGGGTCTTTTATTTATCAGTTTTCTGCTATCGCTATCTTACGCATTCTTTTATTCTTCCTTAATTCGCCCAAAGCAAAGTGGTCAACTGTTGACTGACCAAACCTCAAAGACTCGAAATAAGGGTTCCGCTTCACTGCAACCAGACGAGCTAAAAAAAGCAAGGCTACAGCTTATTTGGAAATCTACGAATCCGTGCCAGTGGATTCCCCTGTAGCCCAGATCCTTTTGAAAAACATGAGCAGCTTAAGTTAGAAGTTTTGCTCGAGTGGAACAGTTTTTGGCACTCTATTTCATATCCTTCTCCTGTTGGTGAGTTACCTCTTCCTTGAAGCAAAGCTGCCACCTAAGTTCAAAGTGCCAGAATTCGAAAAAGAAAATTAGGAACTACTGACCTAATACTGCATCTAAAGATCTACGCCAGGAGAAATTAGTACTGGAAGCTAAGAATGATGCGGAACCTTTTTCCATAGAATGGAAGTAAAGAATGCCATTTCCAATAAGTACTTCATTTACTTTCATTTTCATTAGTAGAAATGGAAGTCATTCTGCTTTTTCTACCCAACGATACTGAAACTCTAGACTCAAAAGAATGAGTCCTTCGACTTGCCCAAGAGAAGGATCAAGGGTGAAGTGAGTCTTAAGATCGGAGCTCCCAGCGCACATTCAAGCTCACATCCCACATTGCTATAAATTGGGTTTGGTACCGATCCTCATGCTTACCCAATCACTCATTTTATTTGACTTAGGCACTTAAGGACATAGTCCTGCACCGAGTTGATAGACCAATAAGAAAGGTGTCATTCTCAATTCCCTTAACTTTAGGGATTGCAGTTCAGAAAGTATTCTACTACTTAGCTAGCCCAAAGCCAACATTTTTTACCTTATATTCTTGGTTATGATAGGCATGCCTTATTTCATTCTATCCTATCTCTTGGTAGAATCTCACATCCCAGAAAGTCATGCAAAAGGACCTGTGGCTAACAACCACTCTTTTGAAAAGCTGCTCTTTCGGCCCAGAGTGGATTTTTCTTCGCTGTATAGCTTCTGTTCTACAATGATCTTTTCCCTTCCAGTTGTACCCTTTACACTCCCTTAAGAGTGACTGGTATCTAGATGAAGAGTAAGAGGTTTCTGTACTACTAATCGGCTCCTTTCTTCTTTCCATCGACAAGTAGGGTTACCTACTCTAACCCCTCTTTCTCATTGTAGGCTTCAGGCTTACCTCTATTGGCACTTCAAAAGGTGAAAATCTCATCGTAGTTTGGTGACCCACCACTTCGGATCCTACTCCAGCCTTTTGGTAGTAGATGAAGCTACCGCTAGGGCTATGAATAGGTTAATCTATCCTTCTCTTACGACATGACTCAGGGACAAAGGCAAAGACAACCTATCTTGATGCTACGAGTGCCTACTACTAATGCTAGTGGAAGCTTCTTTTGCAGTTGAGAAAAGTGCATTGCAGTTGTCAGCTATTTTTAGACATTGTGTATTTTCTTGACCGGCCCATTTTTCACAACATTCTATTACACAATGCCTCGAACCAAAAATATCCTTCCCAAAAGAAAGAAAGACAAAGCCTTCTCCTCACGTGCCCCCTCCGAAAATTCCCTATCCATGTCAATACTTTGTTGATGAATCATGTGCCACTTGGTATGCTCATAGAATATCCAACAAGATTATAGTTGAGAATACTATCGAACAAGACTTAGATAGATCTCTAAAAATTTCTTAACTCTTTCATAGGATAGGTTGGAAACCTATCCTTTAACTCAAGGGACCCTATTATCTGGACTTGGGTGAAAGAGTTCTATGCGAATATACATGACAAGAAATAAGGTCATTTCATGCACATTGACACCACTATCAAGGGTGTCCCCATCCATCTCATGAGGTAAGCCATGGCATAGGTTCTTTATGTTCCAAATAGAGGCAAGTGGGTTGTTTTTTACTAATTCAACAAGAAGGTCACCTTAGACGAGCGTTGGAAGTTCAATGCTGCAAAGAATGAGTTATAGTTAAGATACAAGTGGACTACGGAATTACTTGTGTTGCAAACAAAGGGTTTTTCCCTCCTAGTTAGATCTATTGGTTTATCTATTAGGGTGGAATGTCTGTCCAAAAGTTAGTGCCATCAATGAAGCAAGGGTTATTGATGTGTACTGTGCTCACAAAATGCTACACTCCTCGCCAATACCCTTAGCTCATCTTCTCGTCTCATCTATGCATGAGGTAACCACATATGGTAGTTCCTCAAAGGCCTTTGTACTTTCCTTGGTCATCACCTGGGTGCTTCTTCATATTGCTATCGATTTTCTTAGCGAAATAGCCATGCCCAAGTGCTCAAACGATGTAATCAGATCAAACTCTAAAGAATATGGGCCATGTTTTTTATAAAAATGAAAAAAGATAGCTAACACTAAGGGAAACCCAAGATTTAGAATAAGAGGATGACCCTCGAGAGCTTCGACATCCCAATCTCCAAGACAAGCTAATTGAACAAGGTGAAATAAGAGCCACCTAGCTGCAACATGATGATTGGTTTGCATAAAGCATGACTAGAAATGGAAATTAGGCTAAGAATAGCAGCTATAGTAGCAGTGTGAGTCCTTCACCTATCTTGGAGATTAGATAGACCAACTCTAGGTGGACCAAAGGGTCATTAGGGGTTCCCTTGATGACATCTGGCAAATGCAACACTAGTAAGAGCAATACTTGGATAATATTTGGAATGCTGTATATAGGAATGAAGGGCCATATAGAGGAGCGGGACAATCAACTTCAGGAGAAGGCCACTTTTAATTTTGTTTTTGGGGATTTTCTTTCATTTGCTTTCCTCCGTATTTTATTTTCTTTAGACTTAGTTTTGTACATATTTGATATTAATTTAATTCTATTTTTATTTTGACAATATGTATTATTATTTCTTACAGTTAACATTCACTGTATTTTACTTATTTTTTGCAATTTTCGTTTCTTCTTTTGACACGATTGCACTTTTTGATGAAGCTGCAATCACTTGGGGAGTATTACTAACTTTCTTTCCCATTTTATTCATTTCAATCCAATTTGGATAAATTAAATGTTCTATTCATGCCAATGAGGACATTGTCTTTACGTGTGGAGAAGTGGTTAGTTAATATTCTCTTCAAGTTTTAATTATGATTATGAAATTATTTTTTATTTTGAGGAGTTATGCAATTGGGTCAATTTTTTTTTTCGATTTTTGGACTTGTTGAGCTTTATGGTATCACTATTGTTTCCCTTTTAGCATGAGAATTGAATCTAAAACCTATTGGATGAGTTTGTTTTTAGGTAAACTTGTACATTATGAATAAAATAGTAAGATCTTAAGAATTTAAATTAACCTTGTTTAGGCTTTAGTAAAAGTGACACCATATTATTTCTTAGGAGTTAAGGTAGTGGTTATGATGAAATAAAAGTATTAACCTTTAAGTTAATCTTTGTTCTACGGTTGCTTAACTTATCCATATTCCGAGTGAGTAGACATGGATAGAGGTAAAAAAAATTGAGAGAATAAAGCAAAGCAATACAAAGTTGAAAAATCTTTATTCATATCTTGACTAGGTCTTTGTATTACTTTGTCTAATCCGTAAGAAAATAGAAAATTTTCTAGAGTGAGGTAACACAAAAGCTAAAAAACCCTTATTATGTATCTTTACTATGCTTTTGCATTACCTTACTACAGAAAAAGAAAAAGAAGAGAATTGAACAAGCATTGAGAGAATAAAGTGAGCTTATGGACTAATCTTACATTTGCCTATTTGGACTATGGTGGTTGGGAGATTATACAACGTAGAATTAGCTTATTGGGCCTAGCTTATATGAATTATGCTACTCACTTTCGAAACCCAAAGCATTAGAATAGAACACCCTAAATGAGCATAAACTTGTTCAACTTAACTTCGATGGCTTTGATCATTTCGCTCTTAATTTTTTAGTTTACACAAAAATTGGCTTGGCGAATTGGGTTTTGGACTTGATTCTTAAATGAAATGGGAAATAATACCTTTAGCATCTTGACCAACTCATGTTCAAAAACATCATCCTATTTTGTGAAATACTATTTGTTTGTGGTGCTTTATGGTTTGCATGATGATAAGCAAAGGTTTAAGTGTGGGAGTATGTGATGACGCTTCATCATATTTACTTTTTTTATTATTTTTGTGCTTCAATTGAGATAAATTCTAACATATCTCACTACTCACCACATCTTTTTTATCTTATTTTTGCTAAGAAATAGAAAATATCAAGTAAAGATAAAAGGGTAGAAAAAGGGAAGAACAAGGAAGAAAATACAAGAAATAGAGATTAAAGAGATTAAGGAAACTATGTGCATTTACCCAGTAAATAGGTGGCTAGGTTTTCTAGGCCACCAGCTATTCGTCAGTTTAGGTAGAAATTCCTGAAAAATGGCAGCCCAAGGAAGTCTAGCTTCCCTTGGCTACCTAGTTATCTTCTTACTTGTAAATAGTTCAAGAAAGATGGCAGCCCAGGGAAGTCTAGCTTCCCTAGGCTGCCCAGTGGTCTCTTGTATATATATATGTTTCCAAAATATTAGCAGCCTAGGGAACCTTCACTTCCCTGGGCCATCTGGTTCTAGACAAATATGTATATATAGTGTTAGGATGGTAGCCCTGGGAAGTTAGACATCCCTAAGCCGACTGGTCTTCTTTTAAAATTACCAATTTTCCAGAATCTTGGGGGCCTAAGGAAGTTAGACTTCCCTTGGTTGCCTTGTTTCTAGAAAAACATAGTAGCTTATGAAAGTCTAAGTTCCCTAAACTACCCACTGGCAAGAAAAACACATTTTTGTGAGATCTACACAGCCAAGCCTTTATATAATTGTTCTTTTCACACAAAATCATGGGAGGAGAGTTTGGGAAAGGCTAAGGTTTCTCTCAAGAACCCAAGTTCTTATGAGTTTGAGCATCAAGAAGAGAGAAAGACCAAGAGATCTATGGAAGAGAAAAAGGAGCTTATTTGAAGATTTCAAGAGGAAAAAGAAGGAGACTTGTCTATAAGTTTGCCTTTCTATTTATTTTGTAATTCTACTTGTACTCTTATGCTAAGATTTGACGTTTAGTTGCAATGAAGGGTTGTACCCTATTTTTGTGCTTGAGAATGATGTATTTCCCTTTAGATCTATGATTCTTGCTCTTGGGTGTTTAGTTATTTGAGCTTATTTGGTTTTCTTAGTTGAGTTGGGTAGAGATTGAGTTATTTCAATTAAATGTTCTTCCTTAATAATTTTGAAAGATGAGGTTGAGGATAGGACGCCCACTTAACTAAGTTAATATTTGTCATTTTCAATTAACCCGAGAAGGAAGTTGGGAATTAGTGCTAACCATATGTTTTATGAAATTACCTAAAGATAGGGAATTTATGGCCTCCGGATAATTTGGAATGGTGAATGATGATTAATGCACCCTTAGGTTTGGTTAGTTAGGTAGAGATACTGATTAATTGAATTTAGGGGTAGCAATCTTATAACTAGAGAGAGTGTGAGATTGATATTTGACTCACTCCAGTGTATGGAATTAAGAATTATGGGTCTAAAGGGTACTCATTTCTTAGTTCTTCAATAGGAGACTTCCTTTTGTTATATAGGTTATTCTCTTTCTTATTCCTTGAAGAAATTGTGACTCTCTTTTGTGTGCAAGAACACTACCTCTCTCCTATTGTAGTTAGTGATATACCCTACATTTACTTTTGGCTAAACAATGTGAAAAGAAGGAAGTAGGAGTGCTAACTACATTACCTAATATTCTTCAATAGTTGCTAATAATGCTAGACTACACAATAGGTGTACTTACCTATATGTGTATGTTGTGTAATTCTAATTGGTATTTTAATTATTAAAATTTATGTATTTGGGGCACAATGATGTGGATTTTCTTATATATGCCAAACTCATGCATCAATATATTCAACAAGTTTCACCTTATCTCTTAGTTTAAGAATATGACTCAAATGATTTATATTAGCAAGGAATGATGAAACAGAAGATTGGTCCGTATGCTCAATTTTTTTTTGCAGGGTAATGCATTCGCCTCGTAGAGATGGAATAAAGATCTTTCAACTTTTACATTACCCTCATTAGGATAAAGTAATGCAAATGCCTGCTAAGATAAAATGAATGATTTCAGCTTTTGTATTGCTTTATTCTAAGCACTCTCCAATCCACAATTACTTAAACCTAGAGTTAAGACTAGTTAGAATATCACAGAATATTAAAAAAGACCAAATTTCCCTTGTTATACTTTATCACAAGTTTCTCATCCATTCCCAAAAAAAAAAAAAAAATGTCATAACATTTACTAAAATATAAATAAGGTTAAGCCAAATTCTCAAGACATAGCCTATATCACATTAAATATACAAGTTTACCTAAGAATATCCTAGTTAAAACAATCTCATACCAAATTTCCATGACAAGAGAAAAAGAATGGCAATCCCATAAAAATCAGAATATGTCAAAAATCGAAAAAAAGTTAACTTAATTTTCACTTTTAACAAGAAAATTTTAACAAGAAGACACCAAATATTAATAAAAATTTTAATAAGGAATACCACAAAACTACTCCCCCACACTTAATTTGGGCATTATCCTCAATGGCCAAAATATACGCAAAAAAGCATAAACATCCAAAAAGACCAAAATTGATACGGAGGAAAGGTTAAGCAAATACTCACCAAATGAATTAAGCTTTAATAGATGTTAAAGTAGGAAGAAAATGAGTAATTCTCGACTTATTAACTTGTAAAATTGAAAAATAAAACATAAAGACTTTAAGCGACTAGAAATACAACACACCAAAACATAAGAAGGCAAAATAAGATAAAATAAAAGACTACCTAAACAATTCCTAAGAAAGCATGTAAAGAAACACTCATCTCCTACACTTGAAAACCGCATTATCTTTATTGTTAAGGAGTGAGAAAATGACAAAAAAAATAAAAACAAAATAACTATATAAAAACTTATATAAGGCAAATAAAATCAAAGCTCAAAACATAAACACACTCTTTCCATTCATAATATTTCCTCATCATCCTATTGTAAAGAAAAGTGACGATCAATCTGAAAAGTACGTATGATGAATCAAATAAGAATAAAGGAGATTTTTTGGAAGTAAGATATATGCAAATCATTAGTCCCAACAAAATTAAACATATAGACCTAATTCCCTTGCAACTCTTTAAACATACAAGCCAAATCTTCCACATATGAATGCAAATAATATTTAAAGAATGCATCATCAATTAAAGCATCAATTATCCTTTCCAATGCATCATTACAATCAAAACTTCCCAACTCAAAACCTAGTATTATAGCTCTGAAAGAAGTAGTTGAGAAATACTTATTTTGCATTGTAGTGTTTACAATAGATAAGTTACCTCCCTTTGAGTTGGTTGAAAGGCATAATTGGCCATTATACTCCAAGGACTCCTTGTAACTTTTGCATGAAAACTTTTCTTCCTTGAAGTATGGTTGGTTCGTCACATCATCATTTGCTTCATTGTATTCCATGAATTGAGAAGTACCCGCAAACTTATATGAGAAAAAGATATTAGAAGGACATATATGAGAGTGGGGTCCATCTCTTATCATACTATTCAATGGGTCCTCATGTACTCTCTTTTCTTCTTGGGGGTTCTTTTCTTATAGACTCTCACACATTTGTTTCATTTTTTTATCCCCCTATCCTTATATAGTAGAATCTCTTGTCCTCTAAATATATAGGCCATTTTGATATCTTCCTTCAAAAGGCACACTTTTTTATCAACACTTTTCAAAGGTTGCTCTATGGCTCTTCCTTCATCAATTTTCTTTTTTTGTAGCCTGCTCGGATAAAGTATAAGCAATTTACACTCTAGTAGTTTCTTCTTCATTATTTCAAAAATGTTATGCCTATACAGTGTCGTGCCCCTTACTTATGACGATGTCGTGTGCTCCCTACATGCCTTACCTTGCTTTTCTGTAATTTCTTCTATTGTCTTTCCTTGTACAAGGTCCACCAATGTATTGAAAGAATTATTCTCTCGCATCTCCTTAATTGTCTTCAATTTTTGTTCACTTTGATGGCTCTATCTTTGAAGGAATGTATTGGTATTCGCAACAAACTTGTTTACTATTTCTTCAAGTGAAGGCTTAGATTGTGAAGGTGAAGGTGGAGGTGGAGGGTCATATGGATAGTAGTCTTGGTTACTACTCTAATAGGCACTAGAATAACCACACCTCTCCAAACTATATGCGCTATCTTGCCCTTGGTCCTAAAAAAGATAAGCTCCATTAGGTTGAGGGTAATAATCAAGGTGCTCTTCTCCATATAACTCACAACTCTTACCTTGATCTTCTGAGAGAATTACACTCTAATTACTATTCTTCTCACTAAAGGCATTAATACAAGCTTCCAATCGGGCCAATTTCACATCATTAACAGCCTATTTACTTTGTGTCCATGGCCACATACTATCCCATGAATTACTAGCTATGATGATGGTTTCAAACAACATAATCTAAAAAAACAAAAACAAAAATTAATAACAAGGAAATTAATAACAAAACTACAAAATCTACCAATATCTACAAAAGTGACACAATGCACACAAAAACAGAAACAAGAAAAGATTTAAACTAGAATAAGAGCAAATAAAAACAAAGAAACAAACAAATGGCTAAATCAACAATACTCAAGCTTTTCACAATATTGGTAGACCCTAGCTATTGGGGATATGCCTTAAAATAATTTGTACTTATATTATTTTCGTTATGTATTTTGTAATAATATGAGGCATTTTTTTTCATGAATAGTGCATTTAGTTTTATGGTCATCAAGTATGTGACTTGATAGTAAAATCCTATAACAAATAGAATGAGTATTCTTAAATTGTTCATAATCGATTATTGTTAGTGGAACAATAATAAATTAAGATAAGTATGTTCGTGACTTGATGGCTATATTTTACTAGTAATGGATATATGGGATATCAAGACAAAACATAAATAAATGTTAGAAAAAAATTGTGCTGGATATAACCCACTGTGAGAGTACTTCATGGGACATGTCATAAGTACTTTCTAGCTATAATAATATTAAAAGTCCTTTGACCTGAATTCATCATAGTTTCCTACTTGTTAAATTCTATATCTTGATGTTGTCTAAAGTTGCACTTAGCTAGATAATAAAATTAGACCACTGTTAGATATAGAATAACCCAGGGAGAGGAATATTATGGTTGATAGTGAAGGAATTTGTCCCTCTCATTCTTGGGAAAAATATCCATAAGTTCCTTGATAAGTTAGACTGTTAAAATGTATGACCGTGTTCAAATATATCAATTTGAGATATTGATATCATTTGTTTGAACAGTCTACCATGAGATCAAGAAATAGTTGATTAAGTTTAATAAGGATGACATGCTCCGTGCTTTATGCTTAATTTGGATATCGTGTAACAAAAGGATTAAATATAAAGTTATGGTTTGGTTCAAAGAAATCACTGGTCTTTATTTAACCTGGATAGTTATAATGTTTTGTTAGAAACCGCCTATAACTTGTGAGTCATTTAAATATGATTTAGACGCTCTGCCAGTGTTAAATGAATCTAAAAGGTCACACATTAAGCAAACACATTAGGTTATTTTTTTTGGTGACCAGGTTCGATGTATCTAAATATGTATGTGTCTAGGTTCATCGAACCTAGAAAAATGACCAGATACAATGAATTTGGAAATATGTTCACATTTGATGTATCAGGAAGATGTCCAAATTATAAGAATCTGACTCAAAAAATTAATTAGTTAAATTATCGAGATGATGGTAAAATCTTATCATAATGTTTTAATTTAATTTGAACTTAAAATAAGATATAATAAGATATTATGAGAGTTCGACTCCAAGAAGTTCATGTGGTTTAAAAAAAAAAAAAACCTAGCTATCTTCTTGTGACAGACTTCTTATAAAATTTTTGTATTTCTATAACCAGAAAATTTAGCTTCTCAAACCCTAGGCGCTAGCATTCCTGGGTAAGGAACTGAGTTCTCCGTGTGTATCCGATAGAGGACGTTCGCGCATTGTAGTGTCTAGTGATCATTCGAAGTGCACATACGCCTAGAAATCTTAAGGCAGAAGTCTTGCTTCTGGCAATACAGAGGTAATTCTGTATACCATTAATCGACCTAAATCGTTTGACCTGGGTCCTCGGAAGAAATTCGTGGATGTTTTTCGCATTTAGGAGTCCATGAATTCTAACACTACCAATGGTGCCAAAAACTTATAATGTGTTTTTCGAGCATTGAAAGTATTTTCAATAAATCCACACACAACCAAGTTGTATTTAGAATGCTAAACACTCAAACCACATAATTAGGTAAGTATACTCATCACATAATATGAGAAATAGCAAGTATCGAATCTATACGATCTTAGCAATTACTGCTACTTTACTCTAATATCACTGTTTAGCCTATAAAATAAAGAAATAAAATATATAAACAACTTTAATAACTCCTATACTAGAGATTATACCAAGTTCACACAAGAAAAGTCACTAAGGTCCTCAAAGATAAGAATAAGGAGAAATGCCATATAAAGAAGAACATCTCCCAAATCTATGTCAAGAAAAGAAAATACCCTTAAACCCATCAATTCTCAATTCAAGCACCAGAAGGATTCAAATGCAAATCTTATTCTCTCTCGAGTAATGAAATTCCTGTTCCTAGCAAACCACTGGGCATCTCTACCTCACCAATTTAATCTAGAAAACACCTTGAGCAATAAATCCCAATGAAATCCGGGGGCCATTGTATCTCTATCTCTAGGCAATATCATAAACCCTTTGATTACCAAGTTCAATTCCCCAACCTCTCTCACGAGTTAATTAAAGTAAAATGAACATTACATCTATAAATTGGGTGTTTAACTCCTAACTACATCTCTCAAATTTATTAGAAGTAAGCTAATCAATTGATAAAATCAATCAATCCAACACAACAATGCCCAAGTAATCAAATAAAAGAAATGGAAATTTAATTGATCTAAAAGAAAATCAATCTAAGAACACAAACTTAGGGTTTAGCTCTCAAATATAGAGATTCAAAATTGTCAAAATAGATTACAAGAAAGTGTAAAAAGCACTCATAGATCAGAAAATTTCCTTTTTCTTCCTTGAGATCCTCTCGAGCAACTTCCCTCTTCTTCTCCTTTGATTCTTCTTGATCCTTCTTCTCTTGTCTCTTGGGGTTTCTTAAGCTTCTAGGAGTTCTTTGGTATTTTTGGCTGCCAAAGACTGATTCTTAGGATTAGAAGTTAAGTATTGATTGATGCCTATTGAAAAACTCCAAAAATCACTGAGTAGAGGGTCTTCTGCGATGTTGCACGGCATCGTGGATAATGGCTTAAATGGTGCCAGCATGCTTTGATCCTTCACTTTTGCCTCAAAATGACATCATGGGATTAAGTATTGCTATTTGCTAGATTGGTGCATGGTGACGTGGATAATGACTAGTATGATGCTGTGAAGTTCCAAAAGTTCTGCATTTTTTGCATCTTGATAATACACGGGACATGTAAGATGAGGGGACGGCACTGTTAACTCCCCAAATATTGACTTTTAAAGCTCTGCAGATGCACTACGACATGTTGCTTCCTCAATTTTTATCTCTCTTTCTTCTCTCATCTTAACCTCTTGTTCCCCCTTCTTTTGTTCCTCCCTATTCTCTTTTTTTTTCTCCTCATTTTTTTTTCTCACTCATCTTTTTTTCCTCTCATTTCCCTCTCTTCTTTCCTTTCTTTTTCCCACAAGATATTTTGATCTCTCAAAACCTCACTAGGGGATAAGGGAAGTAGAGTGATTTTCTTTCCATCTATTCTCAAAGAATGAGTGTTCCTCTTCCTTTCATAGACCACATCTCTATCAAACATCCAAGGTCTTCCCAACAAAATATGCCATACATGCATGAGAAATATATCACAGATCACTTCATCCTTATACTTCCCCATATCAATGGCAACTTTGTCTTGTATGTTTACCTTCACCTCTCCACAATTGTTCAACCATTATAACTTGTAACGTCTAGGATGTTTCAAGGTTTCTATTCATAACCCCTCCACCAATGTAGCACTAATCACATTTTTACAACTCCCTCCATTAATGAGGATACTACATAGTTTTTGTTTGATTAGACATCTTGAAAAAAATATATTCTGACTTTGCGAATTTTCTTCTTCTTCCACACCCTCACAAACATTTACAACTTCCATTGCTACGCTAATCAATGCACATGGTTTCTTAAGTATATCCCCATCTCTTCTATCCACTCTATCTCCTCCACTAGATTTGGTATCATTTTGTGAAGTTGAACTAGATGCTTCATCCTTTTTAACTTCACATGTTCTCATTTGCTCTTGCACAACTTCTAGCCAACTTTTCTTTTTCTCCACTTCTGGATGTGAGCTTTTTTCTACTTTATAGGTACTTGAAACACTTTTGGGACCTTCATCCATAGCATGTATTTTCTCATTCACCACCTTAATCCTTGAATTCTTTAGCTCTTCAACAAATTCCATACTCTTTTTCTCAACTTCTTCTTGTTCATTCTCCTCTATTACGTCTAATAGATGTGACTCTTCATCTAGAAAGAATAATATATTGTAGAACTTCTTAGTCACCTCATTTATTGGACTCAATTGATCCACTTCATATCTTTCATTATCACTAAGCTCATCAACATTTTTCTCAACTTCTTTATGAACTATTTCATTATTTTGATTGAGCATTTTTTAGCCTTTAGCTTCCTTTTTTACCTTCTCCTTCTTCTCAAAGCCATGCAATTCATCTTACTCAACTCTCTTAACTTTTTTTTCACTTCTTGCCCCTCTTGGTCCCTCAACATATACAACTTTTTTCTTAGCCACTTTGATCTCAAGTCTAGCTTTTTAATTCTCAATTTATCCCTCTCATTCGCAATTGTGCACCTCATAAAATCTTTCATATTCCATTTTATTTGGGCAATCAATCTTTATGTGCCTTGTACTACAGCAAATCTTACGAGCCAATCCTCTACTACCCCTTTGTTGCACCATGCTTATAGAGGCTTGAGATTCTCCCCTTTTTCCTTGCAACTCTTGCTTCTTCTTTTGTTCTTGTGGTAAACTTGGGCACCAGTAGTAAAAATAGCCATCACTCGGCTATTGTAGCTTTTCTTCTCATGCATCCCTTCTTTCGGTGTCTTATGCACTACATTTCTCCCTCTTTGTTTAACTCTTTTTGGACAATAAAAGTGTACTAAAAACTCCCACAAATTTTGTATTCACGCTCCCTCAAGTTCTTTTGCACCCTATGCGTTGTTATTTTTTGTGCTCCTCCCACATAAACTTTCTCATTCCAATATTTCTTAAAACTACCATATCCTTCCTCACTCGAATAAGATTCTCCATTGTTTTAACTCCTCCTACTCCAATCTTCTATACGAATCAAGTTCTCACATGCTTGACCACTTTCCCCTAGGTCTCTTTTATAGCTTTCATACTCTCATCCACTTGTACTTGGCCCCTTATCATGTTCATCCAAATATCCCATGCTCTGATAGTCATCCTCCTCATATTCTTACTCATATTTATTTTCTTCCATATAACCACTCTCACCATAGTAAGACTCCTCATCAAAGTCATACTCTTCGTTCTCACACCTACTAGCCATTGAGAATTTTCTTTCAAGAGAAGTACCCACAAAATTGCAGTAGAAGTTTCACTTCACTCTCTCACATGTTTACACTCAATTTTTAGTGGTTACTCTTTATTCCTGTTTGCACTCTTCTTGACTTTTATCACAATGAATTCACCCTTTTGCCTTTTTCAAACTCTCAATTCCACACTCAAGTTCTTCCCAACTCTTTCCCACTTTAAATGATTTATTTCTACTAATCAAGTGTACTAAATTCCAAAGAATAAGAAAGAAAAGAGTCTTAAAGGCAATTTATCAAACACTTGGTGTGCAATCTCGTAGCTTAATTTTGTATAGCAAATTTTAGCTTGTTTAAGCCCCTAAATCAACTAATTTTCACGCCAAATAACTCCCCAAACATCAATAAATCAATAGAGTCAAATTCACAACATTTCCATGGCACAATTTCAAGTTTTTGACATCCAAAAATAGCAAGAGAAAAAGTGACAAAAATTTAAAAATCACTAGATCTAGAACAAGATTGTACCTTAATCCAAAGAAAGTTAGTTGATTAGAATCAACACAATACAAGCTCTGATACCACTTGATATGATTTTGGGATGCACCAAATTTGTGGATTAAACTCAAAAGCAAGAAACCTACCAAACCCACACACAAGAACACTAAAATGCTAGGAAATTAACACTCCTGTGATATTGTGAATCTAGCCTACTTCAAAGACACTCTAACACCCTAATCTATCAAAGATTAGAACACCAAGGATAGAAATTTGAAGGCATCTAACTCAATCCAATCAAACACACTAGATGTAAAACCCCGCCCAAAACTACCTTTGACTATGGGAAAAAGTCATGCATTGCATAGTATTTTGCATTTTATGTGGTAGCTTAGAATTATTTTATTTGCATGGATGCATGTGAATTTTTCCGTTGCTCTTGCATTTGAATTAATTAAGATGAAATAGTGTGTTGTTAAAGATTTGGTTAAGGGAGGTTTGGTCGAAGATTTGGAAGGATGAGTATTGGGGTGGTAAGAACTTCTTGTAGGAAGAATTAGTATTGGAATTAATTTGGAATAGCGGGGAGGATGGTGATTTTTCCGTGGTGGCCCGAGTTCGAATCCTATCTCTTGTGAATCCTAGTTTCTGTTCTTGAAGATTCTTTTCCTTAGAGTTTCCATGTATTGGCCGAAAAAGATATAGCAAACCTAGAGAAATTTTAGTGCCATTACTCCAAGGAAATAAGTCTCTATATTTATTTCCTAAATCCAAGGACTTTGATGTGAATAAAGTTCATTTTTAATTTTCAGCTTTTATTCCTTCGGATTTTCGAAAAACCCTAGCTAATAATTAAAATTTCAGCTTGATTTTAGCTTAATAGATGTTGCCATGGATAGTTGGAATTAATGAGTCATTTTCCTAGTAGGAAACCTTGTTGATTTTAACCCTAGAATGTTAGCCAAAAATCTGAAAAAATTTCCAACAAGTGCCGCCACTTCTTGGAGGAATTTTAGCTCAATCCAAACTCTTCTAGAACTAGAGGAAATCTTATCCAAATCCTTGATAAAACCAGATTTTATTCAATCCTAAATCAACTAGGATTAGAATCCCTTTTCCTAGCTAAATTTCAGCGGCTTTGTGCAAGCACAAGCTACACGAAATTCTTGCACTCCTAATTGCAATCAAACTCTTCAAACCCTAGCTCAAATTACCTAGAACAACCTCCACCAAATTAGATTACTATAGTAACACAAAATCAGATTTTTCTTCACCAAAAATTCTAGAATTTTCGTCCAGCTTATGCCCAGAATTTTCGACAGCTTTGCACTCCAAAACCTACCAAAACTCTTTGTTGATTAAGCCAAATTCCAGCACCTAAAAATCACACTTTTCTCCTCTGGAATTTCATCAAAAACAGCAGCCAAAACAGTCCAAAAATCGTCACTCTTGCACAGAATTTTCGCACAGCACTTGCACAGAATTTTCAGTCACCAAAACTCACACAAACTCTCTCTTATTTTGGCCAAAAAACCTAAACACACTTAACCCTTCTTTTGAGCATTATTTTGGCCAGCCTAGGGAGCAATTTCAGAACACTTTTCTCCTCTTAATCCCTCTTGAATTTGGATAGCATCAAAGGTACAACATACTGTAAATTTTCGCCCTTGCTATACAAGAAACCTAAAGCCATTAAGAGTCCTTCTTAGCCCACCATCTAACCCTAAATCAAACTTCTCTAAAACTAAATCACAGTAGCCAAAACTCCCTCCTTACCACACAAAAATTCCAGCAAATTCTCGAAAAACTCAAGAACTATTCTAAGCAAAAATCGAACACACCTTAAGGTAAGCAAAAATCCTCTCAACCTCTTGATGCCGTTTTCTCTAATGATTCTTTTCTCCTTCTTCTTCCCTTAAATCACGCCACATAGAGGCTAATTTCATCTTCTTCTTTAATTTTCGGTCAAGAGGAACAAAGGAGGTAGATTTTCTCTTCTTTTCAAGCGAACTCGGGACGATCACCATAGGAGCATCGAGACCTCATTACCCGGTTGTTGCAAGGTAAGGGAATACCCACCCTTGATGCCGAAAGTAAGGTTTAATGATGTCTATTAGTTGGATGAGCATATGGTCATGGTATATGATCTTTGGGGATTGGATAGTTTACTTGGATTTAAATAGGGGATTGCGAATTGTTGTGAAAATAAATGAGATTAGAGCATGTTTGAATTAATTGAGACCCTGATCATGATATTATATGGTGTAGATCAGGAGGATAATTGAGGAAAGCAAGTTGTGATTTTATCTCATTTATCTGAGGCATATCATGTAAGTCCTTGCATAAACTCTTTTGTTAAATGTTGTGATGGTAAGTCCTTGTATAAACTCTTTTGTTAAATGTTGTAATGGCAAGTCTATGTTGTGAAGCTTTGTAAAGCTATTGTTGAACTATGATTATTTGGGTTGTAAACGTGGATGATTATTCTTTAAACTGTTTTGTAAAACTAATGATTTTATCAAAAAAACTATTCTTTGCTAAATTTTTAGAAAACTCTTTTAGAGAAAAACCATGTTGTACAAAGCCAAGGTGTGGAGATATTTTGAATCAGGAATTAACGGATATGTTCATTGAGTACTCAATAAGGGTAGGCTAACAATACTAGTCTTGGAGGGCTAGAGTAAGTCTTCTGGCTGGAGGCCACCTCCAGAAGATGAACTCTGCTTGAAAAGGCGACAGTGTTGGTTGGTCAGGCCAGTCCGAGCTAGCATTTGTATCTGGTATGGTATTATTTATATTCCCGGCATGGACACCCAGATGGTTTTGTTGGGTGTAGAGATGCAGGAGTATCTCACCCGGTGAGCTATACACTCACCCGGTGAGCTGTACACTCACCTTGATCAGAACGCCCAACGTGTGGTAATCTGGTCTGGACAAGGTGCACAAAGTGTGGTGCCTTGGCCATTTTGTTCTCATAGAGCCCAACGTGTGGTGACATGACTGTTTATTCGAGTGGAGGATTTATTTTGTACCAAGTGTGACAATGAGAAAAACCCACTCCTTGCGAAAAGAGATTGTTTATGACTTGCCAAATTATTTCTACAAATGTTTTACACTTTGCATACACGTACTATTCAAAACACCATGTGCACACACAGGACTTACTGAGATTTATTCTCACACGATTTTACATCATGTTTTCAGGAGATAGATTGTGCTGAGTCAGCGGGGCTTTGATAGTAGAGGCTTTTGCTATTTTTCCTATGCTGTTCTAGAAGACTTTTGTCGTTTATACTTCTGAACAATATTTCTTTTATTTCGTATTGCTCCAATTTGAGCCTAATATAATAAGAGTATTTCATCATTTATCAAAGTTGATTCTTTTGGAGATTACCTTTATATTTTATACCTCGTTTTAAAGACCCCTTGTCCTACGGGACGGGGCGACATCCCCGCCCTTTTAGGGTATGTAGTCGTGGGGTGTTACAAGTAGTATCAGAGATATGGTTTAGGCAATTACTTGACTTATTAGGTTCTATCCTCTTAGGTATTTTGATTTGGTACTAATTCTTGTCTTTTGTTTATAGGATGGTCAAAAGGGTTGTATTGGCTGTCAGAGACTGGCCCGCTGGCTGCGGGAATCCACCTGCCCCACTACCCGTAGCTGATCCACCCGCGTCTGATTTAGAGAAGGAGCGTGAGCTGCCGGTGCTAGATGACCCGGTGGTTGAGGCAGAGATAGAGGCCGGGAAGAGCTTAGGAAAGTACGAGGGAAATGAGGAGATGGCAGAGTTGAGTGAGGAAGAGGTAGATGAGCTCGAGAACAAGGGGGACAATGAGAACGAGGGAGAGATGGCTGGGGTAGAAGAGGAGGATGAGGAAGGAATAGAGGTTCCCCAGAGCCCACAGATAGGAGACGTTGATAAGACCCTTGCTTGCTATGACCCTAAGGAATCCGGTGGTGCGGAAGGTAGGTCAAGGGATGGAGTTGCCTCGGGAGATAAGGAACTTAGGCCGTCAGTTCCAGGAGGGGTAGATAAGGGAAAGAGGAAGCTAGAAGAGAGTCCTAAAGGGTGTGGACTCCGATATGGACTGGGTATAGATGCCATGCTAAGTGGAAAGGGGTTGGTTGATCCATCTGACTTAGGGAGTGAGAGGCCTGCGCCTAAGGGTGCGGTTAAATTAGCACTGGATGAGCTCTATGAGACGGCCATGTAAGCCAAGAGAGGCCAAGAGGGTGAGTCAGGGCAGCCAAGTGAGAGTGTTGGATTTGCGAGGAACTACATAGGGAAACCTGATAGTTTCATGGGGTGGCTTGTGGAACTAGCCTCTGATGACTCCGATGCTTCAGTTGAAACTAGAGAGAGTCGAGTCTAGAAGACCAGTAGCTTTTACTTTTCTTTCTTAGGGATTTGCATACCTTTGGTTGTTTATTTCTTTCAAAGGAGCATGTTGCTCATAGGACTTATTTATTATTTTATTAAATAAAAAGGGTGTCATATAGGATAACCCCTTCTTTTTTGCAAAGAATGGTTTATATAAAAAGCATGGGTTTCGTTTATTACTTGATTTACCCTTGCACGATATCATCACATTCTCTTGTAGATAAGTACATTGCTATCAACTGATCATGCATCTAAGCATATTCTTTTCCCCTTGGTAACTAACTGACCCGGAGTGAATGTGATTAAGATGGCACCAAGACGCAGAACAGTTGTGCATAGCAGAACAGTATAGGAGAGTGCATCCTCCACCCCGGAATTTGAGTAGATGCATCGTTCCACCCCCGACGTGGAAGAGCACCTACCACAAGAGTAGGAATTGGCTTCGGGGAGGTCACGGGATGTGATCATGGGTCAGGCTTTCAACAAGATAGCCTCGATCCTGCAGAACCTGACTGAAAGGGTGGACAAGGTGGCCAGGAAACCACCGCGGGGGGAGGATGAGGCTCTGGAGCATTTCCTGAAGTTCCGGCCTCCCGTCTTCCAAGGGGAGGTGGAACAGGACGAGAAGGCCAAGCAATGGATTGAGCAGATGGAGGACATCTTTGCTACTTTGCAGTACTCGAAAGAGAGGATAGTGAAGTTTGCTGCTTTTCGGCTAAGGGGACCGTCTCAGGCATGGTGGCAGTGAGTACAGGGTGATTGGGACAAGGAGGAGCAGGAGTGGATCTCGGACGATTTTACGAAAGCTTTCCAGGCTGAGTACATTCCTTGATGGGTGGCTGAGAAGAGGGAGGATGAATTCCAGACCCTCATGCAGGAAGGCATGACCGTGGCCCAATATGCAGCCCGATTCATGCAGTTGTCCAAGTACTGCAAGTGCTTGGTAGATACGGAGCAGAAGCGCACCCGGCAATTCGTGAAAGGGCTTAGGCCAGAGTTGAGGAAAGCATTAGCCCCATCGCCGCCAACGCCATACACTGCTGCTGTGGACATAGCTTCTCGGACGGAGAACGAAGATCGGCATCGACCGGTGAACCGACCCTCCCGACCGAGTCGTCCACCTATGAGGCCTTCCGGTAATAAGCGACTTGCGGCCTTTATGCCGTGGGGAAACTGGGGTAAGCAGCCTCGAGTGCCTGTAGTAGGACCAATGCAAGACAACCTAAATTGCCGACTGTGTGGGAAGTGAGGTCACACCGAGAGGAATTGCTGGGCTAATGGGGGTGTAAGGAGGTGCTTCAATTGCGAAGACCCGAGACATTTGAGAAACGCCTGCCCCAAACCCCTAAGGATTGAGCAGACCACGCCGGCTCAACCAATGGGAGGTAATAGAGGTGCCCCTGCTGGACCAACTGGAGCGGGAGGCCAGAAGCCTCAGGTGAAGGCTAAAGTCTTTGCCTAGAACCGAGAGGAAGTCGGAGAGGACGCCGCCATGATTGAAGGTAACCTTTCTATCCAAGGTTGTCTTGTTAATGTTCTGATAGATCCAGGATCCACACACTCTTTTGTAAGTAAAGTATGTGCTTCACGTCTAGGTTGGGAAGGAAAGGAGCTACCTTATACCCTAGTAGTTAGTTCCCCTTTGGGAAAGATGGCGGAAGCAGGCAAGAAAATGGGAAGTTGTGGAGTTGAGGTAGGGAAGGAGATTCTGGAGGCCGACCTTATAATCCTGCCCATGGATGATTATGACCTGATCTTGGGCAGAGACTGGTTGTCGAAGCACGGAGCTCGTATGGACAGTAAGATCAAGACGGTGAAGTTTGTGAGACCTGGTCGGGACGTACTTGAATTTAACGGCAGACGAACAAAGGAACTGAAATTTCTCATTGTTGGAGCAAAAGCCCGAAAGTTGCTCAAGAAAGGATGTACGGGATATTTGGCGTATCTCCAAAATAAACCAAAAGACCAGTGTACCTTGGAAAGTACGGAGGTAGTGAAAGACTTTTCGGATATGTTCCTTACGGAGCTCACTTCCCTACCCCCTGAACGGGAAGTTGAGTTCACCGTGGATCTGATTCCCGGAGCAGAACCGGTGTCAAGAACCCCCTACTGGATGACACCGACAGAGTTGAAGGAGCAATTGGAAGAATTGCTAAGGTAAGGCTACATTCGGCCGAGTACGTCACCGTGGGGAGCCCCGGTGTTGTTTGTCAAGAAGAAAGATGGTACCTTGAGGCTATGTATCGACTATCGGGGACTGAACAATCTAACGATCAAGAATAAATACCCTTTACCCTTGATCGATGAGTTGTTTGATCAACTGCAAGGCGCCGCTTGCTTTTGAAGTTGGACCTGCGGCAGGGATACTACCAGGTGCGGATTAAGGAAGAAGACATTCCTAAGACTGCATTCAACACGCAATACGGCCACTACAAGTTCGTGGTAATGCCGTTCGGTGTAACCAACGCACCGACAGTATTCATGGATTTGATGCATCGCATTTTCCAACCATACCTGGACAAGTTCGTGGTTATATTCATTGATGACATTTTAATCTACTCCAAGAATCCGGAGGACCACGCGAAGCACTTAAAATTGGTCTTAGAGAAGCTAAGGGAATTCAGGCTTTACGCCAAGTTCAGTAAATGTGAGTTTTGGCTGAGCTCAGTGCCTTTCCTTGGTCACGTGATATCTAAGGAGGGGATCAAAGTGGACCCTGCCAAAGTGGAAGCCGTAGCTAACTGGAAACAACCGGAGAACGTTACCGAGATACGAAGTTTCCTTGGGCTAGCCGGATACTATCGGCGATTCATCAAAAATTTTTCTACTCTGGCTTCACCAATGGCGCGACTGTTGAAGAAGGATGTCTCTTTTGCTTCGAGTGAGAAGTGTGAAAAGAGCTTCCAAGAGCTTAAGAGAAGGTTGATTACAGCACCCGTGCTGAGTCTGCCTGAGGCTGATAAACCCTATGCACTCTATACAGATGCGTCTAAGGAAGGTTTGGGGGCTGTGCTCATGCAGGAAGGGAAGGTCATAGCCTATGCATCTAGAAAGCTAAAGCCGCATGAAGCTAATTATCTAATGCATGACTTGGAATTGGCAGCTATAGTGTTTGCCTTGAAGAAATGGTGACATTACTTGTACGGTGTGCATACGAGGTCTTCACTGACCATAAGAGTCTAAAGTACATCTTCACACAGAAGGACCTGAATCTTCGACAGCATAGGTGGAAGGAATTTCTCGAGGAGTATAAGTGCCCTATTAATTATCACCCGGGCAAAGCGAATGTGGTAGTTGATGCACTGAGTCGGAAGGTGAAGATGGCTCACTTGAGAATATAGGAGATGTCAGCAGTCCAGGATATCCTAGAGCAAGAGGTAGAAGTTCAATGGAGGAAGATCTGTGTGAGCAATCTAACCATGAAGCCCGATCAGGATCAGGAGATTGTATCAGGCCAACAGGATAGTGCGGAATTTTAGATTTTTAAGGAGAAAGAGATCGCAAGAGGAAGTGACTTCCGAACCAATGACAATGGGGTATTATACTTTCGGGACCGGATTTGTGTGCCTGACATCCGAGACCTAAGGAAGAGGATACTGGACGAAGCGCACAAGAGCAAATATACCATACACCCTGGGGAGGTAAAGATGTACCGAGACTTGAAGAGGAAATATTGGTGGGTTGGAATGAAGAGGGATGTAGTTCAGCATGTGTCAACCTGCCTGACGTGCCAGAAGGTTAAGATGGAGCATAAGAAGTCTGCAGGTTTACTGCAACCGTTATCGATTCCCGAGTGGAAATGGGAAGAGGTGACCATGGACTTTGTGACTGGCCTTCCGATGACCAAGTCACACATGGATGCAATTTGGGTGGTAGTGGACCGATTGACTAAGACAGCGCATTTTATATCAGTGAACGTGCGGGACTCGATGGAAAAGTTGGCTCAGACATATACCCGAGAAATTGTAAGGTTACATGGTGTACCATCGAGTATTGTGTCGGATAGGGACCCTAGATTCACTTCAAAGTTCTGGGGTAAGTTTTAGGAGTCCTTGGGCACGACCCTAAAATTCAGCACCTCTGCTCATCCGCAGACGGACGGTAAATCTGAGAAAGCCATTCAGATTCTGGGAGACATGCTCCGAGCATGTATCTTGGACTTTGGAGATAAGTGGATTGAGTCTTTACCGCATGCGGAGTTAGCATATAACAACAATTATCAAGCGTCGATTGGGATGGCGCCGTACGAAGCACTGTATGGGCGAAAATGCCAAGTACCGATATACTGGGGATGGATAGAAGAGGGGAACGTTAAGAGGACTGGTGAAGTATGCATTCAGGAGATGACGAACAAGATCAAGTTAATTCGAGAAAGGCTAAGGGCAGCGCAAAGCAGACAGAAGAGTTATGCAGACTCTAGGAGAAGGGAACTGGAATTCCTAGTAGGTGATTGTGCATTCTTGAAGTTGACTCATAGTAGAGGAATCCTAAAGCATCCGAGAGGAGGGAAGTTGAGTCCTAGGTATTTAGGACCGTTCCCGATATTTGAGAAAATTGGACCAGTGGCCTACAGATTGGATCTACCTGATGGTCTAGCAGGGATGCATGATGTATTCCATGTTTCTCAGATGAAGAAGTACAACCCTGATCTGAGTCATGTACTCAATGAGGAACTGTTAGAGTTGCAACCGAATCTAAGTTATGTGGAGAGACCAGTCAAGATCTTGAAACGGAGTACCAAGACTCTTCGAAACAAGCAGATACCTATGGTGAAGATACTTTGGGATCATCATGGAGCACAGGATGCGATGTGGGAAACGAAGGAATGGTTAAGATGGAAGTATCCGGATATGCTCTAAGGGTATGACATCTGAATTTCGGGACGAAATTCTCTTAAAGGGGAGAGGATGTAATACCCTGCCCAAAACTACCTTTGACTATGGGGAAAAGTCATGCATTGCATAGTATTTTGCATTTTATGTGATAGCTTAGAATTATTTTATTTGCATGGATGCATGTGAATTTTTCCGTTGCTCTTGCATTTGAATTAATTGAGGTGTAATAGTGTGTTGTTAAAGATTCGGTTAAGGGAGGTTTGGTCGAAGATTTGGAAGGATGAGTATTGGGGTGGTAAGAACTTCTTGTAGGAAGAATTATTATTGGAATTGATTTGGAATAGTGGGAAGGATGGTGATTTTTCCGTGGTGGCCCGAGTTCGAATCCTATCTCTTGTGAATCCTAGTTTCTATTCTTGAAGATTCTTTTCCTTAGAGTTTCCATGTCTTGGCCGAAAAAGATATAGCAAACCTAGAGAAATTTTAGTGCCATTACTCCAAGGAAATAAGTCTCTATATTTATTTCCTAAATTCAAGGACTTTGATGTGAATAAAGTTCACTTTTAATTTTCAGCTTTTATTCCTTAGGATTTTCGAAAAAAAACTAGCTAATAATTAAAATTTCAGCTTGATTTTAGCTTAATAGATGTTGCCATGTATAGGTGGAATTAATGAGTCATTTTCCTAGTAGGAAACCTTGTTGATTTTAACCCTAGAATGTTAGCCAAAAATCTGGAAAAATTTCCAGCAAGTGCCGCCACTTCTTGGAGGAATTTTAGCTAAATCCAAACTCTTCTAGGACTAGAGGAAATCTTATCCAAATCCTTGATAAAACCATATTTTATTCAATCCTAAATCAACTAGGATTAGAATCCCTTTTCCTAGCTGAATTTCGGCGGCTTTGTGCAAGCACAAGCTACACGAAATTCTTGCACTCCTAATTGCAGTCAAACAATTCAAACCCTAGCTCAAATTACCTAGAACAACCTCCACAAAATCAGATTACTCTAGTAACACAAAATCAGATTTTTCTTCACCAAAAATTCCAGAATTTTCGTCCAGCTTATGCCTAGAATTTTCGACAGCTTTGCACTCCAAAACCTACCAAAAATCTTTGTTGATTAAGCCAAATTCCAGCACCTAAAAACCACACTTTTCTCCTCTGGAATTTCATCAAAAACAGCAGCCAAAACAATCCAAAAATCGTCACTCTTGCACAGAATTTTTGCACAGCACTTGCATAGAATTTTCAGTCACCAAAACTCACACAAACTCTCTTTTATTTTGGCCAAAAAACCTGAACACACTCAACCCTTCTCTTGAGCATTATTTCGGCCAGCCTAGGGAGCAATTTTAGAACACTTTTCTCCTCCTAATCCCTCTTGAATTCGGTCAGCATCAAGGGTACAGCATGCTGCAAATTTTCGCCCTTACTGTCCAAGAAACCTAAAGCCATTAGGAGTCCTTCTTAGCCCACCATCTAACCCTAAATCAAGCTTCTCTAAACCTAAATCACAGTAGCCGACACTCCCTCCTTATCACACAAAAATTCCAGCAAATTCTCTCTGCAAATTCTCTAAAAACTCAAGAACTATTCTAAGCAAAAATCGAACACACCTTAAGGTAAGCAAAAATCCTCTCAATCTCTTGATGCCGTTTTCTTTAATGATTCTTTTCTCCTTCTTCTTCCCTTAAATCACGCCACATAGAGGTTGATTTCATCTTCTTCTTTAATTTTCGGTCAAGAGGAGCAAAGGAGGTAGCTTTTCTCTTCTTTTCAAACGAACTCGGGACGATTACCATAGGAGCATTGAGACCTCATTACCCGGTTGTTGCAAGGTAAGGGAATACCCACCCTTGATGCCGAAAGTAAGGTTTAATGATGTCTATTAGTTAGATGAGCATATGGTCATGGTATATGATCTTTGGGGATTGGATAGTTTACTTGGATTTAAATAGGGGATTGCGAATTGTTGTGAAAATAAATGAGATTAGAGCATGTTTGAATTAATTGAGACCCTGATCATGATATTATATGGTGTAGATCAGGAGGATAATTGAAGAAAGCAAGCTGTGATTTTATCTCATTTATCCGAGGCATATCAAGTAAGTCCTTGCATAAACTCTTTTGCTAAATATTGTGATGGGAAGTCCTTGTATAAACTCTTTTGTTAAATGTTGTGATGGCAAGTCTATGTTGTGAAGCTTTGTAAAGCTATTGTTGAACTATGATTATTTGGGTTGTAAACGTGGATGATTATTCTTTAAACTGTTTTGTCAAACTAATGATTTTATCAAGAAAACTATTCTTTGCTAAATTTTTAGAAAACTCTTTTAGAGAAAAACCACGTTGTACAAAGCCAAGGTGTGGAGATATTTTGAATCAAGAATTGACGGATATGTTCGTTGAGTACTCAATAAGGGTAGGTTAACAATACTAGTCTTGGAGGGCTAGAGTAAGTCTTCTGATAGGAGGCTACCTCCAGAAGATGAACTCTGCTTGAAAAGACGACAGTGTTGGTTGGTCATGCCAGTCCGAGCTAGCATTTGTACCTGGTATGGTATTATTTATATTCCCAGCATGGACACCCAGATGGTTTTGTTGGGTGTAGAGATGGAGGAGTATTTCACCCGGTGAGCTGTACACTCACCTTGATCAGAACGCCCAACGTGTGGTAATCTAGTCTGGACAAGGTGCACAAAGTGTGGTGCCTTGGCCATTTTGTTCTCATAGAGCCCAACGTGTGGTGACACGACTGTTTATTCGAGTGAAGGATTTATTTTGTACAAAGTGTGACAATGAGAAAAACCCACTCCTTGCGAAAAGAGATTGTTTATAACTTGCCAAATTATTTCTACAAATGTTTTACACTTTGCATACACGTACTATTCAAAACACCATGTGCACACACAGGACTTACTGAGATTTATTCTCACACGATTTTACATCATGTTTTCAGGAGATAGATTGTGCTGAGTCAGCGGGGCTTTGATAGTAGAGGCTTTTGCTATTTTTCCTATGCTGTTCTAGGAGACTTTTGTCGTTTATACTTCTAAACAATATTTCTTTTATTTTGTATTGCTCCAATTTGAGCCTAATGTAATAAGAGTATTTCATCATTTATCAAAGTTGATTCTTTTGGAGATTACCTTTATATTTTATACCTCGTTTTAAAGACCTCTTGTCCTACGGGACAGGGCGACATCCCCGCCCTTTTAGGGTACGTAGCACATAAGAATAGAGATGAAGTTTAGACCTTAAGATTTAGAGACAAGATCAAATGTGAGACTAAATCCTTTGATTTAGTCTTGATGTTTAATGGAATCACCCATGAGGATCTTGTTAGTGTTATGCCGTAGAAGTAATGATTTGTACATTGTATATGACACATTTTATTTTAATAAAAGGCATTATTTATCTTATATTTTCTTTTGTTTACCTTTGTGTAATATAACTGTTAGATAAAGTCCCTTGTACAACAATGTATTAAGAAAATCATGATAGAGATCATGATATGAGATTCCTACTACACTCAATAGGGTCAGTACTTAAATAGTGTTTAGTCGTAGTATTAATAAGACTGGACATCATTAATGCATTAAGACTAACATGTGTTAGACTTCCTGATTTGATCAAGCAGTGGTTCTCATATCCGTGAGTATTGAGATACTCAAAGTTAACACATGGATGCTTGTTAATGGAATAAGTTCATTGGATGACCTAGCTATGAGATAATCCCATGGATAACTATTTAGTACCAGTGATATAATCTCAATATAGCAAACATTCAAGTATTCTTAGACTTGAGATCTCCAAGATACTTTGTTTGCTGAATATTATACTTTGATTCCAATCTCTGGAGCTCGATCGAGGGCCGCTTATAGGATGGATATTGGGTACATTGTGAGGTAAATGAAAGTAGTTGAGAGGGTCAATAAAGGATTCACCACTCCTAATAGTAGAGGCGAATATCTTATAGTCACTTGTAGGAATTACTACTCAAGAAGTCATTGGCCAAGGCATATGCGTATTGGAAATAGTTCCAATTGATACACATCTAGAGTAGTGGGTTCCTAGTACAAGTACTATTATATTCGAGCCAGAATTAATTCTGGATGGAGTTGGCCTAATTTCGTACTCCAAACCGAATGAGATATTGTATAGTGGAAGGAGTTAATTGCACTATAGTTTGTTATTGAAGGGTTCATGTTAAACTACTTGACTTCTTAGACTCTTGGGTAGTCATGATGTGTTGTTAGATACCACTCATGATCTGGGAATATGGGTTTATGAATTGATTAATTAATTAACCAATCCTGATTAGAATAAATATGATTAATTATGGATTATTAATCTCAAAGACATTTTGATTAATTCATGTTCGCTACAAATTGACTGGGAAACCTAATAAGTCACACACAATAGAGGATTATATACTCAAGATGTTATTTGATAATATAGTGGGATTAATTGCAAGAAAGAGAAATTATTGTAGACAAATTATAATTAGTTATAATTTGTGGTCCAAATTGTAATTGTGAGAGCTTAATGTTTTCAACTACAGTTAGAAAATTCTAATTTTTTTAGTATTTTAGTTTTTTCAATGAATTTTTCGGTTTATATGATGATATAACTGAAACCCTAGGAAAAAGATTCACATGAAAATAGCAGCTGCCAAAACTCTCTTCTCTTCTCTCCTCTCTCTCTCGTTTTGCTGAAAATGAGCCATCTTTTTCTACTAGCACAGGAAATTTTAGTACTTAAATATATCCTCTGTGTGGATTACTGTTAGAGATAATCACACACTCTGATTATAGTGGTTAGACATTCAACTCTCGTGGTGTTTGATCAAGAGGATTGCTGGATCGCGCCTCGACTTGAAGAAGAAAATTTTGTTCTTCGAATGATCATAGAAAGGTAAAAAGCTGTTACCTTTGATCTCTTTATGTCTTGCCTTCCACACATATGTGGGTCATAGGATGGTATCTCATTTTATTTTTCCGTTGCGCCATATATGATATGTATGAGCGATACCCAACAGATCCCCCTCAAGAACTCTCTTTAGAGAGAAAATCTGAATTCTCTTTCCCAAAATACCAAAGTTGTGTTATAATAATTATACTTACCCTAAAATACTATAAATATATATAGTTATCTTACCCTAACTACTTTATAAATAGTACAAAATGACCCCAAAATAACTTATAAACATCAGAGGTTCGGGTTCTAGTATAGAGCATGCACCAGGTATGTCTCCTGGGGATGCCACCGAATCCAATCTGGAGGAACAGTTCCTATGCACAAAAGTCGGTACAATAAAAACGGGACTTAACCAATCTACATCCGGCATCAGTTAGGGCTTCTAGGGCTGGCATTGAGTCTATCCTGTTGGAAAAGTACTGGTGTCAAAAATTGAAGAAATCTGGCAGCTCACAGCCGGCACTTGGTCGATAGATTTGGGCCGGCTTCGGGTCAGCTCCGGGCACTCTAATTCCTTCTCATTTGATTTCCATTAATTCGATTCCTTTTCCATGCTTTCCCTTAATCTTCAAAATAGTTTTGAAACCAAGATTATTTCCATTTAAAGCTCCCTTGGGTCGCATTCCTTCATTTGCCTGTTTGCCTTTTAATTCTTGTTCATTTGTTTACTTGACCTTCCATAAGGATTGCTACCTTCTTTGTACTCCTTTTGGCCTTCCTTTCATTATCCACTCCTTCATCATTCTCTTGTCCCTTGGTTTGTTGGCTTGGTTGGCCTTAAACTCCTGTGTGAAACATCTTGAATATCGATCTCACATAAGGTGCCATGATCTGTGACTAAGATTTCTCTTTGTCTTCTTTTGAGTGGCCTACGTACCTAGGGCGATTCCTATCATATTCCTTAGCTGGATGGCTTGTTTGGATTAAATCCTCCATTGAAAGCCTTCGTAATTTAAACTCTTCCTTGACACTATAGAACGTCGTGTGAATCTCTATCCCCCTTCTTTAGCTTTAGCATGATGCTTAGGTGGATTCTTATCATTTTCCCCTTCTTAAAGATAATTCATCTTCGAATTGATACTTGCATTACAATGCAAAAGTGACATTTTGTGTGAAGGTAAGACTTTTGGCTTTGGATTCACACCAACTCCCTTCTTTTCTCTCTTTTCAACCCAAGCTCTCAACCTCATGTTATCCCCACTTGTTTTCTTTTTCTCAACCTCTTGTTTTGCTCTCTATTGCACCACTTTACTTTGTGTGTGCCTCCCTCCGTGCTCTCTCACTCTTTTCTCTTCTCCTTTTACCTCAAGCTCTTTTATCTCTTCCCTCTTCTCTTTTAATTCTTTCTTTTCTTTCATCTTCTCTTCTCTCTTGCTCATGTTTTCCCTTCCCTTACTTTTCCCTTTCTTTTTGTTCTCTTTTCTTTTTATCTTCTTTCCTTAAAATATTTTGATCTTTGACAATCTCACTTGGCTGCATAGGATAAAGTATGAATTTTGTTCCATCCTTGCTCAAAAAGTAACTGTTTTTCTTTCCATGATGAACTACATCTCTATCATATAGCCAAGGCCTTCCCAATAATATATGCCTAACATGCATGGGAAACACATCACATATCATCTTATCTTTATATCTTCCCATGATCATTGTAACCTTAACTTATTTGTTTACCTTTAATTCACTACAATTGTTCAATCATTGAAGCTTATAAAGTTTACATTTTTCAAGATCTCCATTCCTAATTCCTCCACCAATATAGCACTAATCACATCTTTACAACTCCCTCCATCAACAATCAAGCTACATGGTTTCTCTCTGATTTAACATATTAAATAGAAAATATTTCTCTTTGTAGATCCTCCTTTCTTTTAACCACACAAGCTTCAACAACTTCCCTCGTAATACAAATCAATAAACATGGTCTCTTAAGTACATACCTATCTTTTTCATTCACTCTAATTTCTCCACTAGATTTGGGGTCTTTTTGTGAAGTTAAACTAGATGGCTCATTCTCATTAGTTTCACTCATTTTCATTTGCTTTTGTACCATCTCTAGCCAACTCTTCTTTTTTCCTCTTGATGTGAGCTTTCTCAAGCTTTATAAGTACTTGAAGCATTTTCAAGACCTTCATCTAAGCACGCATTTGCTTCCCCTCTACCTCATTCCTTTAATGCATTTTCTTTTCAACAAATTCTATTCCATTTTGTTCAACTTTTTCTTGCTCATTCTCCTCTAACACTTCTAATAGATGTGACTCTTCTTCTAGAAAGAATAAGATATTATAGAACTCCTTAGTCACCCCCTTTGTTCAACTTAATTGATCCACTTCATCTCCTTCGTCATCACTAAGCTCCTTATTAATCTCATGAACATCTTTCTCAACTTTATCATACACTACTTCATCATTTTGATTGAGCATTTCTTGGCCTTTGGCTTCCCTTTCTAGCTTCTCCTCCTTCTAAAAGTCATGCAATTCATTTTGCTCAACCCTCTCAACTTTTTCTTCATTTCTTGGCCTTCTTGGCTCCTCAACTTCTACATCATTTTTCTTGGCTACTTTGGTCTCAACTCTAGCTCTTTGCCTTTCAAATTCATGAATCTCACTTTGCTCCTTAGAGGACTTCTAACGATATTCAAATGATTTGTGCACATAGCCACTACAATGCTCACAAGGAATTGTGATACCCCTTTGCAAATCAAAACCTCGTCCTTGATCATTCAATCTTGGGCAATCATATATACTATAATCATAATTTCAACAAGTAGAACAAACATAATCTTATTTTCTCCTCATTCCTCTTGTAAAATTTTGCATGCACTTCCCTCATTATACTTAGAACTTCTTGAACAATTATAACATATTTTGCACTCATTGGGAACAAACCGTTCCTGCATCAAATCTTTCATCTCTTCCCAAGAAATCACCATTTGATACCCACTTTACCTTCTTTGTGCATTCATTTGCTCCCACCATTCGAAAGCATTTTTGGAGAACCCCATTAATGCACAATTCACTTTGTTTCTTTCACTACACTCAAAGTATTTAAACAAAATTTTCATTCTTCTTCCCCATTCATAGTACTCCCTCAAATCTCTCTTCCCAAAGAATGGAGGTGTCAACTTCTCGTTGTACTTTAACTCCATATTCTCCACATCCTTCTTCATTTTTTGTAATCTACTATTTGAATGTTTTTGTACTCCTTCCACATAAACCTCCTCACATTTTTTTTTTCATAGCTATCATACTCCCTTCCACTTGTACTTGGCCCTTCATCATGTTCATCTAAATATCCCTTGCTCTCATAATCATCCCCCTCATATTTTCAACTTTCTTTTCCATCAAACCCATCATATCCTCTTTCACTTGTGCTTAGCCCTTCATCATAGCTATCCCTATAAGACTCATCTTCACAAGCAAGCAAATTCTCATGATTATCTTCATTTCCCCAATAATCTTCCTCATAGTCATATTCATGTTCTTCATATCCCTCATAAATACTTCTATTGGAACAAAACTCCCCATCATAATCATACCCTTCATAATCACTCCAACAAGCCATTGTGAATTTTCTTTCAAGAGAAGTACCCATAAAATTTATGTAGAAAACATAAGAAAAATTCCTCACTTAATTCCTTCATGTATTTACACTCAATTTTTAGTGGTCACTCTTTACTCGTGTTTGCACTCTTCTTGGCTTTTATCACAATGAGCTCACCCTCTTGCCTTTTTCTTTTAACACTTAAATCCTCAAAGATTTGCTTCCAAAACAACCTCCCTAATTGCTTAGGAATTAGTCCAACTAGACATGTTAAACCAACCCTCTAAGGACAATGCAACTAGGGGTCTTAGGGGAATTCAATTCAAAAATTGATGATTACCAAGGAACAAGGCAAGTTCAAGCAAGAATTGCAAAGAATTAAGGCTTAACAAACTCAAGATTTAAAGAGTGATTTATGATGGCACCCACTTAGCAAAAACAACAAGGATTCAAAGATGGACAAGTTTGAATCACTTCCAAATATCTCAAGATGATTTAAAACCAAGTATTCAATCCACCAATAATAAGAAATAAATCAATGAAGTTAATTAGAAGTGGAAGATGCAAGCTTAGAACCCATACAAAGCATTATATAGACACTTGAGTATTTTATCAAATACATGATAGGAAACTACTCAAATAAAGGATTTTGGAATGTTAGGATGTGATCACAACCCCAAGGATATAATTTTGATGCACAATTAAAACATTGAAGGCAATAATAGCATAAGAAGTTCAAGAATTCAAAGACAAGTGATATGACTATATATGCACCAACAATTTCCCAAACTATAACATAAACCACAATGACCAACAATTTTCTACTAGTAACAAAAAAATAATTCTTACTTAAAACAGGTTACTAAGTAAGAAAATCATAGGAATTCATCATAGGAAACATTTGGTAGTCGTGTGTGCACAATCACAAGTCATAGAAGCAACATATCAAACACCTTGTAGGCAAGCTCGTAACTCAAGGTACTCCAAATTTTTCTTCCTTATAATAGCCCCAAAAACTCAAAATTCCCAATAAAAATTAATCCCCAATGGTTATACTAATATCAAGGAACAATTTCAAAGCAAAAACATAGCATAAACTTGAGTTTTATAGCTCCCAAAATTAGCATAAACATGAGTTACGGAATTTTCTTGTGTTCAAAATTTTATATTAAAAATACCTAAGAAACCTCAAAATTTCTGCAATTTTAAACCTCACATAACTTCATAATCATCAACCAAACATGTAGGATCAATTTCACAACAAACCCATGGCACAATTTAAAGATCTTGACATTCAAAAATAGCAAGAAAAATAGTCATGGAATTTCTTTCCACTTGTTTGATCTCAAAATCCACAAATATTAATGCCAAATGATTCCTCGGACATCATACCAACATATAAGATTAATTTAACATCAAGTTCTTGGCATAATTTTCAGTTCCAAACATTCAAAATAGCATCCAATAAAGTGATGAAAATCTGAAAAATTTCACAAAAGCTTGAAGAAATTGTACCTTTGTCCAAAGAAAGTTGTGTTAATTAGAATCAACACAAGCTTGCTCTGATACCAAACTTTTTGATATGATCTTGGCAGTACCAATTTGAGGTTTGAAGCTCAAAATAAAGAGACCTAATTCAAGACTAGAACCCTAGGTGAAACTAGCTATCTAGAACCTAAAATCTACTGAACTAACCAACTAAGTCAACACCCAAACACCCCTAACCCAAGAAAGATCAAGAAAAAATAGGATGAAAAGATTTAGGCAACCAATTGAACTACTAAAAGAGCCTTAGATCAGCTAGAAATCTAAGACCCACTTTAGAAAGAACAATGATCTATCCTAAGAGGATTAGAGTTAGATTCTTAAGTTGGACTAAAGCTTAAGAAAAGTCTTGATTGATTTTGGAATCATCCAAGAGGAATACTCTCAAGAACTCTCTCTAGAGAGAACAAATGATTTCTTAATTCAAAATATCCAAAAATTGATTCCTCTTTACAAGAGCTATAATGCCATATATATAGGCATCTAAACTAGCTAAGGTGAGATAAAAGCTTAGCCATTCAAGCCTTTTAAGGGTCTAAATCATCCCTGTTATATAATAAAAGTTGTGGGAATTTAATTGGGAACAAAATAGAATAAAACAAGAAAATTCAATAAAACAGAGTTATGCCCGAAGAAACCTGGCGCTAGATGTGCTCTGGAAATGGAACACATTTTCAATCTGATGACCTGGCACCAGATGTACCAGTGAACCCGGGGCCTAGTGTATTCTGGTCTCCTCCAGCCTGTTTTTCTTATCTCTTCATCCTCCTCTTACTCTTGTTTCTCTCTCCATACTAATTGTTGTTCATGCTTTGATCTTCTTAGCCTTTCTTTGATACTCCATTGCTTAACAGCTTTCTTGATTCCTGATTTTTCTTCTTGAAGGTCTTTCAAACTTCCCTTTAGCACCCACTTTTTTACTATCTTCATATTCCTTGGTTAGATGGCTTGTTTGGCTTGAATCATCCATTGAAAGCCTTCATAATTTAAACTCTTTCTTGGCACCATGGAATATGGTTTAAATCTCCATCCTCCTTCTTTAGCTTTAGCATGAATCTTGGGTGGATTCCTATTAGACTTGGATATCATTTGTCCAGCCTTCGTGTTATATATTCACTAAAAACATTTAGTCATGTCTATTGTAGATTAATTTAGTTTCTCAATCAATTACCAACTGAGACACGCACACTTACCATCGATCAACTCCTTTTCAGATTGCTTGTTCTAGAGCTATTGGAACAATCGAAGAAATCTCCTGGAGAAAGAGTCCTCAAACTTTGAAACGTAATCACTACATCTTTAATTTTAAAATCTAAAAAATTCTCCTAGATTTCCTCAAATATATTCTAATCTAGACAATTAGTTGTTATCACTTGGGTGGCACACGATATTTATTATTCCTCAAAGGAATCCAGCCAGCATTCTCACAACATAAAACTAGAAAACCACACTCACTCAGCTTCTTTTCTTCTCTCTTTCAATTCTTCTCTCTTTTAATTCTTCTCTCGATACACAAGCAGAACACATGAACACTCATAACACTCTCAGTTTACCCTCTTCTCCAGGTGCTAACTGAAACATGAAGGAAAAATAAAGACTCCATCTACATCTCTCCCTCTCGATCTCTTTCTTATAAGTAAGAATGGCACATATCTTCTCTCTAAAGTAGACACCAATTCTTTCATTTCATTCTTTTCAAATCAACTCTCACACACACTTTGTTCTCTCTATAAGGCCACAGCCTTTCTTCCTTGTTGAAAGATTGGGACTCTTTCTAGGTTGCACACAAGACAATGTTTTCCTTCTCAAGTTCAACACACTTTTCTCTCTAGTGGTAATTCGAATTCCATTTCTTTCTTCAAATCTTCATTTCTTTATGATAAGGGCATCTAGAGGAACCTTCGGTATGCCAAGAATTTTTTTTTTTTTTTTGTATGTGTGTGTGTGATCTTTAAATGGAGAGAGATTTTTTTTTTTCATGCTTGCAAACGTATTTAGTTAGGTTGGGAACCTGGAGGAATTGTCTAAGGGTCTTTTAGGTCGGATATACGAAATGTATGAGAGTATTCTAATTTACTGAATGATGAAGATTTTTTTATCCATATGCCATTTGCTCATGTTTAGAAATAGGGGAAACTTTCTAGGATGCATGGACCAAGTGTATTATATAGTGATATATTTTTATGATTTACAAAAATTGATAAAATGCTAATGACATGTTTGCTTCAAGTTCATTGTCGTATCATGTTAAGAAGCATGACTTTAGGGTGCCTTATTACATTACTTGGAATCTGAGTTCTGGCAAGAAAATTTAACTCATTCCCTCCATATTTAAAGTTAATATTATTGCTATGATAAATTTGTTCTTATATTTATGAGTTTTAACATTAGTGATTATTTATTACTAAAATGTTTAATTAATGTAATATGGTTATCAAATTATTCTTCACCTCGTATAATATTTTTGTATTTGCTGTTATCATATCCTAATTATAATATTAATGTTACTAACATAACTTTTATAATATAATTTACTGCACAATATTATTTATAACAACTAATATCTATAGTATTATTTATTTAGTTTACTTTTTATTTATTCAATTATCTATTTATTTATAATTTAACTACTATAATTATTTATTACTATTCTAATTTCTAGTTGTCATTATTAAAAAAGAAAATTATTATTTGTTATTTACTATGATAAGTATTTATGAGTATTATTATTATTATTATTATTATCGTCATCATTTTATTACTATTTCCTCCTTTCTATTTGATAGTATGCAGGTTGTGTGAACTTTACCTTGGTGGACTTAACTTTATGTGCCTAGGTGGAGTAGGAAATCTAAATGTGGGTACTTTGTTGAGAGGCTAATTAGAGCAATGATTGATTAAGTATTTTAATTTTTTATGACAAAAGAGGGAAAATTTCTAAGGTCGAGAAGCAACTCATTAGCCTTTGAATAACCACCTAAGTTGAGAAGGTAAATCCTTGCATAAAATTATTTGTTGAACAAATGCTCTGTTGCAAGTCTAATGTTGCTCTTATTATGACAAAGAAGTCATGTACTTGAAATGCAAACATGGTTATTTTCTTTCTCTATCAAAACAAACATTTTGATCAGATAAATTGTTGATTTTTCTTTAAATAAAAATTCAAACTGAAACTACGTACCAAGATAACATTTTTGAAATAGCAAAGTGTTACGTGTGAATTTCTCCTAAATAGAAAAAATCAAACATTGAGTACTTAATAAGGGTAGAAGTACTAGTCCTAGTCCTAGAAGGTTAGAGTAAGTCTTTCAGTAGGAGGTCACCTCCAGAAGATGAACTGTTGTTGGACAAGGTAATCGTACTATAAGTTATGCCGGTCCGGGCTAGCAACACAACCCAGGTAAACCGTTATCCAGAATTGGACAATTGGTAAGTTTGGGTTAGAGATGGAGAAGTATCTCACTCAATGAGCCAATCACCCACTATATTGTGATGTAGAGTTTCACAGTACTTGGTCATGATGTAGGGTTTCACAGTATTTGGACATAATGCAGGGTTTTATGGCCTTGGACTATGATGCAAGATTTCATAGTCTCTCTTTTAAGAGTGATTTACTTTTCTAAATGTACTCTTTTGATTATGATTAAAAGTTATAAATTACCACTCTATGTATTTGAAATGTAGAAGGGACTTGCAAATAATCTTTCAATCTTTTTAGGCTGCATATCACAAAACTATTTTAATGTACAAGAACACACATAGGGCTTAGTCTGTGTGTTTTTTCAATCTTAAAAGCTACAAATTACCACTCTTTTTATTTTATTGTATGAGAGCACACACAGGGCTTACTATATGTGCTCTTACAATTTTAAAAGTTGCAAATTATTTTTCTAGATGTATTCTTTTGATTATGATTAAAAGTTTCAAATTACCACTCTATATATTTAAAATGTATTGAGAAGACTTCCAGTACATCTTTCAATCTTTTCAAGCTACATAGCACAAAATAATTTTAATGTACAAGAGCACACATAGGGCTTACAGGGAAATAATTCTCACACCTTTTATACCATGTTTCCAGGAAGATCCTATATTGACAAGGCTAAGCTTGCCTAGAGTTTGAAGACTTTAATTCTTTATTTTAACGTACTTCTTTTAAATAATTTTATTTAGTTTTTTTTAGACTCGTATAAGTTTTTGATTAGTTGTAATCAGTTTGCAGTTTAGCATATTTCCTTTGAATTTTTTTTACCTAGTTATAAAGACCCCTAATCCTATAGACGGGGCAACATTCTCATCCCTTGTGGATACGTAGGTAGTAGGATGTTACATCTATCAACATACCTTTCTTTGTGAGCCTCTTAATGGCCCTGCCTATATTTCCAGTAATGATGACACTAAGTCAGGCAGCGATGAAGAGTCCAATGATGACGATAAAGGATCTAGTGGTTTCTGATGATAATAATGCATAATGTTTCCTATCTACCTGCATGAGTTCCACAGGGGAGTTTCTTTCTTATTTTTTTTTTATTTTTTCTTTTCTGTGCTATTCATGCTACTATTGAGGACACTTCTAGCTTTATGTGTGGGGAAGGTATATAATGGCACTGTTAGATTTAGGTATTTTGTTTTCAAGTAAATAAAAGAAAGCAAGTTAATAACAGAAAAAAAAAAAAACTAAGTTGTCTTTGATGCGCAAATGGCTTCAAGGTCAATTTCTTAGTGTATATCTCTGTTATGTGATGATAAAGCAATTGTTCTTTATTTCTTATAATCTTTGCATAAATCACCTTGCGCACCATTGACCATTGTAGTGCTTACTAAATGCTTTACATTACTCTAGAGCCAGATTTCATTGCTAAAAATTCTGTTTAGTACTCTAGAACTTACTCTAATACCTATCGAGGGAAAATAAGAAGGCATTCATGATTTTGTTTGTAGACGATAGTTATAGGTCTTCTTTGGATAATTTGAACCTTTCAAGCCTACCCCTGGAGTTATACCTAGTGGTCCTTTATGCCTAAATCTATGACTGTCTTTCATGAATCAGTGAATATATTGATCCATTATCTCTTTTTGAGGGCTTGAATAATGCTCCAATTGTTTTATTGCTCTTTGTGGTGTGGTAACAAGTTTGAAAGGGGAAATTGTTATCCTAAGTAGGAAGATCTCGATGGAATATCATGACTTGTATAAAAAGATATCGTTCTATGTTTGGTTGCCCTCATTTCTGTGCTTCATCAATATCATGAGTAGGGTCATACTTCGCTACTTTGGATAGAATTAGAGCTGGAAATATTTTGGTGATCAAGAGTATGAGCGTGTATTATGTTATGTGTTGAATCACTGGGTACTAGTGTTTGGAGTATTGAGTATTTATGTCAATAATAATAGCCATTTCATTTTTTGGAACTAGTGATGAAAAAATATGTAAATAAGGAAAAAGAAAGAAAAAGAGAAAGAATAAAAACACAAGAAGAAGAGTAGTTGTTTATTGATATGGGATAATTGTAAGGCAAGTCATGGTACTGAGTTCTCATAGTATTGATGATTGCTGCAACATTTGTGATAGTGAGGATATGAGGATTATCCAGGTTACATTTTAGTTCATGATGTGGGGATTTAAGTATTATATTTTTATGTGTAATAGAGTAAGAAATGAATTGGAGTTTTTGCTATGTTTTGAAATCACCTATTCCTTGCAAACTCTCTTCTTTTTGTATTTTGTTATCCTATATCTTTCAGTTGTTAGCCCAATCCCTAGCCTTACATTACAAGCGCTAAAGTCCTACCTGATCTAAGTAGAATCATGATATACCTCAATTAGTAGAGAGAAGGTGTGACTAGTAAGCCTATAGAATGGATATTTTTATTTAAATTGCCCTCCTCAAATGACTTGAGAATTATGTTGTGTATTTCCTTTGCACTAATGGTCATACTCATACTTACACAAGTCTTGCATTTGTTATGAGAAGTAAATGAACAACTGTTTTTGTTGGCCTACATGGAGAACACACTTGAGTTATGATCTTGAAGCTAGTTAAAAATTTTAACTTGATAAGGCTTTTTGCTTGAAGATAAGAAAACCTTGAAATGTATGGGAGTTTGATGTATTAGTATAGCATTAGATATATGGGGCAATTTCTAGATAAATTTTGTTAAAGTTTAGTGCAATATGAGCTCTAATGAGATAATTTACTTGGTTTTTATTTATTTGAATCTTGCATGGACTAGAACGCGAAGTGTCAACAAATTAGAAGACTAACGCGTTATTTGCAAAGTCACCAACGAAATGGATCCTGGGCCTGATGCATGAATCCAGCACTTGATCAAGTAGAACTCAGCACGGATCTATGGCCCAAGTCTAGGTCTATTCCTACTGAGGTTGGACAAGGGAAAGGTATAAAAGCAAAACGTGAAATAGAGAGTGCAACGGCTGGCTGGAATTTTTTTTCATTAAAATATTAGAATTCTATGTTGGGGAGAACAAGAGTAAGGATTTTATTTTTCTTGGGTATTACTATATAATTCTGGAAGAGTTTTCTTTTCATTGGTAGAATATATTAAAGGCAACTCGTGACTCAAGTTGGAGATTGAATAAAAGACAGTAATGTTTTCCTATATTTTCTTCCTTAATTTGATCTTGAATTTTTCCTTCATTATGCATTAAATTTTCATTCTATGGCCATGATGTAATCGGGGTTCATTGTTATATTGTTCTCTTGATTCTGTAGTTTGAAAGGTATTACTGAGTCCTTGTCTGATCATTACACTTAAAGTGTTTCAATGTTTGATCACCATTCAAATTGATTCACCCTTAACTAAAAAAAATTGAAAGATAATCTAAGTAAGTAAGATAGGTAATCAGACCATGTATTGCATGTGAAACAAACATATATTTGCATGGTGTGTGTGATTATTATAATGTCATTTTATTTTATGCATTCCATTAAATTGAATTCAACATAGAAACCTGGTTGGATTATTTGATGGAATAGAATTAATATACCTTGAAAAAGGATATTGGATAAGATTGGACATTGATCAATTGATAAAATACACTCCAAAATAACGAATTGGTTGGATGACATAACTGTTGAACTAGTTAACTCATGCACCTTAGATTCCCTCATTACAACCTCTTACCTAAGAAATTGTCAATCTCAATTGTTTCATCCTAGTTTTAATAAACAACAAAATCGAACTCTATGTTTTCTTTCGAATCAATTTAGAATTAGTTTCATTAGAAGGAGTTTTGATTTCTAATCTCTGTGGGGTGATCATGTTACTATAAAGAAGTCTAGTACACTTGCTAGTGCTCCAATTTAGGTATCATAATGCTAGATACTTTGAATAAAGTATATCCACAAAGATTTAAGTAGAATAGAACTTATAAAGAAGTTGTCTTCTAAGTGGACTTCTAGTACCCAACTATGGAACAAGAAGAAGCATAGCCTAAAGATCTTGTACAAAAAGAGTCTAGTCATAGTGGAAGCGTATCTAAGGTTCCAAAAAGATAGACAGCAAAGGTCTTTCATATTATCTCTAACTATTACTAACAATATCCTACTAGGTACGAGGAAGCTATTAACTTATGCTGATGTAGATATTATGGCATGAAGCAATGAAAGCTGAGATTGATTTAATGTATTTTAATTAGGTTTAGGATCTTATAGCTTTACTTGAAAGATAAAACCTATTAGGTACAAGTAGGTACACGAAAGAAAGAGAAGGGTGGATAGGAAGGTGGAAACCTTCAAAGCTAAGCTGGTAACAAAAGGTTACACTCAAAAAGAGGGAATTGATTATTTGGAAACATTTTCCTTGGTAACCATGCTTAAATTTATTTGTATTCTCCTTGCTATTACATGTCATTATGATTACGAGATATGGCAAATAATTCTCAAGATAGCTTTTCTTAATGATCATCTTAGTGAAGACATCTGTATATCTTAGCTAGAAGGTTTTATTGCTAAAGGTCAAGAGCACATCGTTTGAAAGCTCAAGAAATTCATTTATATACTTAAGCAAATGTCAAGAGTATGGAACATTTGTTTTGATGAGACTATAAAGTCTTACGGATTCTGATACATAAATTTTATGTGTAAAAAAGTCATCAAATTTAAATCTATCCCTTAGTCAAGTTTTAATTAATCCCAAAATACATCAAGGAATCTACTAATTTAAATCTATCCCAAAATACACATAGAGCAAGTATATCCATCGTAAACATAGTATAGGCATTAACAAGTATCGATCCTCAAATGAACAAGTATCACTTTTGAATCATTATTTAACCAACCAAATAAAGTGATAAGATAATAAAAATAAAGACATATGTTGATGCGTATTTATTTGAGTATAAAAATCATATAAAAACTAAGCACATTCCCAATCAAGTTTACATTAAAAAGTTAACCCCAAATTACACATATGAGCATGCGTACTCATCATTAACATAGCATAGGATTCAAACGACTGTCTATCCTCAAGGAACAAGTATACATTAATCACTTCTCTTTCATTGTTTAACCGACTCAATAAAGTGAAAATAAAATAAAAAGGAAAATAAAATAAATAAAATAAAATATATACATGTCAAGGATGAAAAATTATGTAACTCAAGCCATTGTTTAGACAAAGATGATCTTAAAGTATCCAATCTCTATCACAACCAATTATTCTCTTGACATCATGAAGGATTAAAGTAGACTCACTTCTTTCCCAATCCATGAAATCACTATCTTCTAGACAAATTAGCATCGCATACTCTGTCTCAACTAATTCACCCAAAAGACACATTAAATACAATCCTTTGATTAAATTTTCATACCCTGGCAAATTTAAAACATGAAATTAATCAATGAATCCATACTCTGGCAAACATCAATTAACCTTTAATTACCACTTCTTAGCAATTAACTCCTTTCCCAAGCAAGTTAAAAGACAACAAATATGAAATTAAACAAATTGAAACCTCCATCAACCCCTTTCCCAAGCAAGTCAATGGAAAGAAATAATCAGTCAATCTCATAATCAACCTAAGTAATTAAATACCAAGAGTAACAATCAATTAATCAAAAGATCAAACAACTCTAAAAATCATGAATATCTAAAACAATGTCAAATTACAATAAAATAATTAACATATCATTGTTCAAGAAAAAGAAAAAGAAAAAGTAAAAGAAAGCACTCATAGGCAAGTTTCCTTCTTCTTCCTTTGAAAACCTTCTTGCACAACCCTCCTTGAATTGAAGAATTCCTCCTCTTATTTGAGTGATTTTCTGTGATGGTCAATGAATTCTCTCCTTTTTTTTTTTTTGTGTTTTCCATCTATTTATAGGCTTAGGAGGTGCCTAAACTCATTGGTGTAATGTTCTTGGCTGAGTAGAAGTTGGAAGATACTAAAACTCTACAGATTACCAAAACTGCATAGAAAAATCACAATCCCACCTTTTCCTTAGAGCACAACTGGCGCTGCCTTGGCTCTTAGAGCTGGCGTTGGTTCCACTCTACTCCGCTCTATTTCAAAAATTTTTGTTGCCTCGAAGTTCGTGTTATCAGTGCATGACCGGTGCCGGTTCCAGTGCCCTAGTCGGCGCTCCCTCTCCTTTGTTTTGCGACGTTTTTACTTTGTTTTACCCCAAAAACCTGTAATAATGAACAAAATACCATTCCAAGGGTAAAATCTCAAATATGAAGAAATATAACTAGTTATTGACCAAAATGTTTCACAAAAGAACCTCAAATAACTAGGAAAAGTATGACTAATTTAGCCCCTATCATATGTACAACTCAAGGATGTGAAAATATGCAATTTAGACAATTATTCTTGAACATATGATAATGAATCATCTAGCAATTGTCTCAAGCAATCATCATCTTGGCATCATGAAGAAATATAAAGTAAAATTTAATCGTTTCCCAAGTCATGAATCTACTTATATAGACTCCACTTTTTTCCCAATCCATGGAATTACTGTTGTTTGATTAAATTAGAAGATTTTCCAATCAAACCAACAACAAAACATGCATTAAACACAATTTCTCATAAATATGAAATTAGCTAATGACCCTATGCTCTAGGTAAAATCAACTAATCTTTGATCACTTTAATTCTTTGATCTTAGCTTCGTTTTCCAAGTCCATTAAGATTTAACAAATATGAAATCAATGCAATGAACTCCTCACATTGTTTCCCAAGTCAATTAGAAAAAATTGCATTAATAACCAATGATAACAAGTAATTAAATATTAAGAATGATAGAAAATTGATCAATTAACTAAATTAACAAAAAACCATGAATCCCAAAATAATGTCAAATTACAATAAAAATATTAAATACATCATTGTTTAAAAACAAGAAAACAAAAGTAAAAGAAAGTACTCATAGATAAGCCTCCTTCTTCTCCTTTGAAGATTCCCTTGAACAACCCTTCTTGAATGGTGAATCTCTCATTCTTTGAGTGACTTGCAACTTTAATTCTTGGATTCACTCCTTTCGCTTATGTTTTCTCTTGGTTTTATTAGCTTTTCTTATGTCAAAATTTGTTGCTTAAGGAGTCTTGGCCAAGTAGGATTCGAAAAATACTAAAATCTTTGAAAAATTATCAAATTCGTGCATAGAATTTTTGCCTCTCCAAAGCAAACTTGGAACCGGGTCCAATTGACCAACCTGGCACCATGCGTATTCTATTTTTCCCCTAGACGTAGCTCTATTTTCCCTATTATTCCAATTGGACCAAGTGCCTAGTCCACTTGCTAGACCTGGCGCCATGTGTGTTCTGTAAATTTCCACTTTTTGCTCGAAATCAAGTTAAATCTACACAGATTTGTCAAAAACACTTTCTACAAGCAAAATGTCAAATATGAAGGAATATGCCTAATTATTACATCAAAAGTGTCTCAATTTAACCTCAAATAACTAGAAAAATAGTTATGAATTTAGCCCCTATCAGATTCATTCAAAATGAGGATGAACAAAGGTTTTTTCTTATGTTATATATGGACGACATTCTACATATTAGTAATGATGTAGAGATATTATCATCAACAAAGGTTTAACTTTCTAGTTAATTTAGTATGAAAAAATTAGTAGAATCTGGATATATTCTTGGAGTTAAACTTCTTAGAAATAGGAAGTAAAAATATATTGGAATTGTTCCAAGTTACATACATTGACAATATATTAGCCAAATTCAGCATAGACTAATGTAAAGAAGCTCAAATCCCTTATAGACATATGTTATCTCTTTCTCCAAAAAAATGTTCTAAGACACAAGAAGAGAAAGATATGATGAGTAGGATTTCCTATACTTTAGCTTTAGAAAGTCTCATATATGTCATGCTGTGTAGTAGACCAAATATCTATTTTGCTATAGGCTTAGTTAGCATATATCAATCAAACCCAAGGGAGGTTTATGGCAAGTTGTAAAGCATATACTTAAGTATCTCATGTGAATAAGGGATTATATATTGGTTTACAGAGGTAATGACTTTGTTCCAGCATGATACACAAGCTCAAACTTCCAGTAGATAAGAATGAAATAACATATATTAGTGGATATATATTTACCGTGTCTGGATGAGCTATTTTATGGAGGAATATCAAATTATCTTGTATTACTAATTTGACTATAGAAACTGAGTACGTGCAACTTTAGAGGCATCTAAACAAGTAGTTTGGCTCCAGAAGTTTCTCTTGGAACTTAGAGTTGTACCATAAATGGACAAACAATTGTACTCTATTTTGATAACTCAAAAGCTATTTCAAGATCCAAAGAACTAAGAAACCATTAGAAAGGGAAGCATATCAAGAGGAAGTACCACCTAATCCATAAATTTATTCAAAGACAAGACATCATGGTGGAACAAATAGCCTCAGAAAATAATCTAGTGGATCCATTCACTAAGCTTTTGGTAGAAAAGGTCTTTAGAAGATACTTAGATGCCATAAGTATAGGCAGCCATGGACATACATAGTCTTAGAGTGCAAATGGGAAATTGTTGGAATATATGCCCTTCAAACTATATATCTTATATAAATTCGAATTAATATATAAAGTTTTATTCTAAATAATGTTTATTTTTCTTACTTTAATTTATTTTGTACAAATTATGCTAGAAAAGGCCTATTGTACTTAAGTAAGTTATCCATGTGAATGGAAGTCTTTCATAGTAAGGTATGGATCATAGGATACTCAAGACATAAATTGGTAGTTCTTAACCGATTGATGAGAATAGGAATCTCATCATAACAAGATTATTATGCTATGAATTTCAAGCAGAGAATAGCTTACCTTTAGTTAGTGAGTAGTCCTCTTACTTTATAGCATAAGCGTATTTAGAATACGTAGAACTGGACCTATAGTAGTGGTTTCTAAAAGTACTAAAACAAGAGGAACCCAAACAATGACATCTACAGCATAGACTAATACCCTACGACATAAGTGTGGGATTGGTAGCCTGGCGAAGCTGAAAGCAAATAATTTGATGTACTATGGGTGATGTTCTATTGTACGAATATTATACTTACATGTTGGATATATGTGACTAGTTAGTAAAGACAAATTTATATAAGATAACTTCTATGCTCCTATTTGGAGATATCGCCCCTTATAACTATTCAGATGATCTATAAATCCAAGGCCCTAGGAATATGACTTGGATAATTGCTTAAGGGTAGCTCTCTAATAAAGTGAAAATATTCTATAAAGTTATAGATTATCAGACTAGAGGTCTAAGAATAGTAGCAAGACATTTAGAGAGTGTTAGTATACTATTTTCTCTCCTTATAACTAGAATTACGTAGGAGTATTTTAGTCATAATACCTATAAATTAGAGACACTACTAAGAACAACACTATCCAATATCTTCTTATGGTGATATTAGAAAATATTTAAAATATAAAATATAACTATTTATATAACAAGGGTATTTTAGTCATTTTAATACCCAAGCACGATATGTCTATTAGTTCTCGGAATAGCCTGTAAAGCCTGATTTCTTTTTGGGCTTAGGATATGGTCTCAAATAAATTGTGTTTTCTTTTATTTAGTAAACCTGATTTTTTTACTGGGTTGAAATAAAATAAAAGAGAGAATTAATTAAAGTCTGGTTTATTGTATAGTTAATTCTTCAAGGCTTGGACCTAGATTGAATAATTAAAGATGGCTTAAATCTAAACCATAAAAGGGCTTGAGATATAGGCTTGGTCTAATTGAGCTATTTAATTATTTATTTTTCGGCTTGTTCTGGTCCAGGATAAAATAAATAATTAAAACTTGACTCAATAGCTTGGACTAGGGTCCAAGAAATAAGTCCTAGCCCACTTGGGGCTAAGTTTAACTAGCCAAGATTATAGGGAGGCCAACTAAGGCTTTGTCAAGCCCTAGCTAGCCACTTTTTTTATATGACTTAGGGTTTTTTGGATGGGGTTAATGATACCCTGGAGAACAGACATTGCATAGCAAAGTTTGAAATAAAACCCAAGAGAGTCTTAGAGAAAAATTCCGGTGTTCTCTCTTTCCCTTTGGCTGCCTCTCTCTCTCTCTCTCTCTCTCTCTCACATGTCTCTCTCTCTCTCTCTCACAAAAAGCTTGAAACATTGACTTAGAATATGTTTTTTCTCTTAGTTTTTGATAAATAGAAGTTGAAGAAAACTTATTCTTCATTTTGCTTCATAGCAATGAGTTAGGAAATTGATTGAAATCATACACTTTTAGCTTTCACCAGCTAGAAGAAGGTAGGATTATATTCCAAAAGATTGAAAGTTTGAAGCTTAATGCACCAGAGTAGAAGATCGGCGGGATTCGAGCCAGAATCTCAAGGAGAACACCTAAAGTGAGGGAACCGAAAACAGAGAGCATGCACTGTACGTTAAAAATTTCACAGAGAAAAATAAAACCAAGCCTTAAAGGCTATACGGAAGTGTGAAGATCATACCTTTGCGCTCCTTTACCCTTCTAGGTTGAGTAAGAGTGGATTGAACGACTGGAATCGCCTCGCTTTGCCCACTTGAAGAAGCTTTCGGTTGAATACCCGCTCGCCTTCTACTTCGCCTTGTTTGCATCAACGCTAAGCTTTCCAACTCTCGGAATATTCCTCAGCCTAACCTCTAGTCGGTGAACACTATGGTGAAGAGGAACGGTCTCAATTCTCCTTGGTTCACTTGCTATTGGTTAGCAAAGAACAAGGAGTAAACCCAAAGGAAGGAGAGAGACGTTGAGAGAGAGAGAGACTCACGTGAGGCTCTGATAAGCTTAGGAGGATTAGGGTTTTCTTCTACCATAGACTAGTTTATTCGTTAGCCAAAACTAGGTCTCTCATTATCTGATAAACATATCCCCGGGATTTCATATTTCAAAACACTCGGATGTTATCCTGAGAATCTGTTTGGCCTAACCCTAAACTCTTGTTAACCGTATCTGGAAAAAAACCCTAAGGTCCAAGCTATTGGGCCGGAAAAATATTTATTATTTTCCTTGGACCCAAAAGGCCCAAAATAATAAACATTAATTATTTATTTTCTGAGCTTATATAAATAACCCAATAAATAATTAATGAGCCCAAATGAACCAAAATAATTAATTTTTAATTATTTATTTATTGGGCATATATAAATAACCTAATAAATAATTAAACATTAATTATTTTCCCTAGTTTAAGCCCAGGTTAATTTCTTAATTATTCATACTGGACCTAGGACCTGAATAATTAATTAACCAAATAAACTAGATAATTAATTCCTCTCAACTCCTATTTTAATTAATTTATTTATTTTATTCCAGTTCAATAATAAATTAGACTTCCTGAATAAATAAAATAAAATAAAATCCTCTTCAACTGAGACCAATTCCTCAACCCAAAATTAGTTAGGCTTATGGGCTATTTCGAGGACCAAAAAGACACATCGCCTTAGCTGCTAAAATGACCAAAATACCCATGCTATATAAATAGCTGTATTTTGCATTTTAAATATTTCCGAATATCACCATAAGGAAATATTGACCCCAAGGACAATGCTGCATTCGTAAAGTCTCCGACCTACAAGTAAAATGACTAAAATACCCCTCTACACATCGCCGTACATTTAGAGAGGAAGAAGTGTACTAACACCCCTCTAAATGACATTTACCATCCTTAGGCTTCTAGTCCAATGATCCACAACTTCCTGGAGTATTTCCGCATTCCAAGGGAGCTACCCTAAAGCAAACATCCAAGTCATGTTTCCCAGGGCCCTGGACATTTTAGACCATTCGGACAACCACAAGGGGCGATATAGTGCAGCAACTATCTTGTACAAGTCTGTCTTAACTAACTAATCACACATACCAAACATGCAAGTATATTGGCCCTACGATAGAACCTCAACTATAGCAAATCAAAGTATATGCTCCCAGCTTCGCCAGACCACCAATTCATACTCAAGTCGTAGAGTACTAGTCCACGCTGTAGCGGTAGTAGTCTAGGTTTCTACCATATAGTACTTTGAGAAACCACTACTACAGGTCCTGTTCTACGTATTCGAAATACGCTTATGTCATGAAGTGAGTGGACTACCCACTGGCTAAAGGTAAGCCATTCCCCATTTGGAATTCATAACATAATAATCTAAACATGATGAGATTCCCAGTCTCATCAATAGGTTAAGAATAAAAGTTTATGTGTTAAATAACCCGTGATTCATACCTTACTGTGAAAGACCACCATTCACATGGATCACTTATTTAAACACAATGGATCTGTTCCAAACGAAAATCGTGCACAAACAAAAAGTAAATTCACAAACAATTTCTGAAAATAAATTCTTTTATTAAAATATTCGATTTTACATCAGAAACCTAGTCTAAGAGGGCATACAATCCAAGTTCTGTTGGGATGTATGCCCTCTTAGACTAGGTTTCTGATGTAATTTTGACTTGTATTAACAAAAGTATTTTTCTCAGAAATTGTTTGTAAAAACTTCTTTATATTTGTGCACAATTTTCATTGGAAAAGACCCATTGTGTTTAAGTAAATAGTTCATGCCAATGGAGGTCTTTCACAGTAAGGTATGGACCATGGGATACTTAATACCTAAACTACTGTTCTTAATCAGATGATGAGAACATGAATCTTATCATGGCAAAGCTATTGTGTTATGAATTCTAAATTGGGAATAGCTTACCTTTAGCCAATGAGTATATTTCAAATACGTAGAACAAGACTTGTAGTAGTGGTTTCTAACAGTACTATGTGATAGAAACCTAGACTACTACTGCTACAGCGTAGACTTGTACTCTACAGCTTGAGTATAAGTTGGTAGTTTGACGAAACTGGAAGCGTATGCTTTTATATACTATAGTTGAAGTTCTTTAGAAAGACCAATATACTAGTTTGTTGAGTATATGTAACTAGTTAGTCAAGAGAGACTTGTACAAAATAGGGTCTACACTATATCGCCCCTTGTGCTTGTCCAAATGATCTAATTATCCAGGGCCCTGGGAACATGACTTGGATATTGGCTTTAGGGTAGCTCCCTTGGAAAACGAAAATATTCCAAGAAGTTGTAAATCATTGAATTAGAAGCCTAGGAATGGTAGATATCTTTTAGAAAGGTATTAGTACACTATTTCCTCTTCAAATGCACAGCAATATGCAGAGGGATAATTTAGTCATTTCACCTATAGGTCGAAGACATAGCTAATGCAGCATTGTCCTTAAGGTCAATATTTTCTTTTGGTGATATTAGAAAATATTTAAAATGCAAAATACAGCTATTTATACAGGAAGGGTGTTTTGGTCATTTTAGTAGCCATGGGGATGTGTTTTTTTGTCCTCGGAATAGCCCATAAGTCCTAATTATTTTAGATCGAGGAAATGGTCTCAATAAAAAGGATTTTATTTTATTCAAGAAGTCTAATTTATTTTTGGATTGGAATAAAATAAAGGAACGAGAGAAATTAAATTTATTATCTGGTTTAATTGATTAATTAATTATTCAGGGCCTAAGCCCAAATTAAATAATTAGAAAAAATTAAACTGGCCTAAACTAATTAATAAAAGGCTTAAATATTTATTTTGGTTCATTTGGGCTCATTAATTATATATTGGATTATTTTAATAAGTCCAAGAAATAAATAATTAATGGTTATTATCTTGGGCTCATTGGATCCAAGAAAAATAATAAATTATTTTTTGCCCAATGGCCTGGACTAAAGGTTTTTTTTTTTTTAATTCACAGAATAGAAGAGTTTAGGCTAAGCGAAATCTCTTATGTTGATAGCCACCATATGTTTTGAAATATTAAAAACACCAGGGTTTGGTTATCAAGATTGTGAAGAGTCGTGGGTCTCGGTTGAGATAAACACACAAAACACACAAGAAAAAAACAGCCTTCTTCTCCCCCCCCCCTCTCTCTCTCTCTCTCTCTCATGCGTCTCTTTTTCTCTCTGCTTATCTTCTTGAATTAATCAATAGCAAAGGATCAAGAAGAGCTTTCCTCGCCTAAGTTGTTTCACCAACATAGATTGGGCAGTGGTATATTCTAAAAAGCAAAGGGCTTCATGTTCATACCCTAGAAAAGTAGGAAGATTGCTGGTTTTCAACTGGAATCATCATCAAGCCAAGAAGCCATTCCAGTGGTTCGCTCACCTTCTTGGCCAAACAAACCAATGACACAAAGAGGTTTTTTTTTTTTTTTTTTTTTTTTGCTTCCACTACACCGTGTCGCGGTGTTTTTCTGGTTTTGGTTTCATACATGCACGGCTTCTATTTGTTTTCAAAGCTTCAAGTGGTATCAGAGCAGGTTGCTTTGAAAGGCTTAGGATTGATGCATGCTAGTTAATAAAATTGGCAAGACCATTTTTTAATGAATGCCATAAGATCCTTCGCTATTTTGGTATGGGTAGTTTTGTCTCTAAACCTCACGGTTGAGGTATAGGAAATGCTGTAATAATTTTAATGCTTTGTTTAGCTATCGTGTAAATTAGATTTGAAAGGGTATAGGCGGGTGTGATGTTTTTTGATGAAAAATGTAACAAGAAACCCCCTTGGATCGATCATGAAGAGAATTGCAGATGAAATCAGTGGAAAAAAAAAAGAGAGAGAGAAAGACAGACCGAGCTGCTTAAGCCCAACTGCTAACCGAGCCCAGTCGTAGCTCAGTCTGCTAGGAGCCGAGGCAGGCGCCCAGGCCGGCCGCGGCTGGGCCCAAGCCTACCTTGGCTCGGCCACGCAAGAGTGGGATGCGGAGAGCATCCTGTCCAGGATGCTTCCTGGGCATTCCTGGGTTGTGGGCACCCACTCGCGGTCCATGGTCCTATGCGGCGGGTGCACAAGACCAAATTTTTTTTTTTTTCTTTTTGGTCTCGTACTAGGTGAAATTATTATTTTTGCAATAGTTAATATTATTTGAATATTTTGCATGAAAAATAATAGTAAAGGATTTTTTAGGATTAAATATGATCATTAATTAATGTGTTTAATTCTATTATTTGGGCACTTAGGATTAAAAATAGAAAAGCAAGAAAATGTTTATAGTTTTCTAGCATGCTATTTGTTTTAATTCCTATGTGCATGTTTTCTCAAAGATCAAAGTCTTTGGGAAATTTTATTTGACAAGGAAAAATATTTTTCTTTAATTAAATATTTATTTTAACTTAAACAAAAATTAACCCTTGGTTATTTTCTTAAAGGTTTTTTATCCTAAACATAGAAATTATTTTGGATTTAGAAATTTTTGTAAGTTAAAATGGAAAGCCATTTTAATTCATTTTAGAAAAGGAAAATTTATTTTTGTCAAATAAAACCTTGAGATCAAAATCTCTAGGAAATTTTAAATGGAAAATTTTTGAAATTATTAAGTTCTTAACTTAAATAAAATTAATCCATGAGGAAAAATTTCGAAAGGATATAAACCTTGACATAGAAATTTTTATGGATTTAGATATTTTATTTTAAGTTAAAAGAGAACTTAATTGAAGTTTTTCAAATGATATTTTTTCAAGAAAACTCTTATTTAAAAAACTAAGTGGGTGAGGGGTTCCAATGGCCCTACGACTTCTATCACGATCCTCATTAGAGATCATAGGTCTTCTCGCGTCACCCTAGAAGTGAACCCATATAGGATGGAGATACCACAAGGATCTAGAACTAATGGAATGATATAATTAATAACCCGGAACATGTACTATGATTAGCTAGCCCACGTTGGAGGTTATTGTGTAAGGTATGTCCATAGGAAATGAAAAGAAATGGCCATCCCCTCGATAGAGTTATCTTCTAGATCATTACCTAGAAGGAAAATTAATTTGTGGTAGTTAACACACTTAGCTTAGGAAACTATTAAACATCCCAAGAAGCTATTTAATTTCCTAGGAGCCAAATTAATCATGTTAAAGATAATAGTAGGGTTAGCTATTATCAATTTAATATGAGGATAAAGTACACAAAATTATTTTGTTTTCACAAGTCTAAAAATTTCTTTTATTTTTCAAATTTAAAAAATGGTTGGTGGAGGTTCTTTCAGTCTCTTAACCGTTATTCTTTACGAGAATAAGCTAACGGGTCCAAATTATATGGTCTGGAAAAGGAACCTGGACATAATACTCACAGTTGAGGAGTATAAGTATATCCTTTACGAGACCTACCCTGTAATCAGTGAAGGTTCCACCGCTTAGAAGCATGAGGTTGAAAAGAATGAAAAAAGGCTGATGAGATGGTATGATGCTATATGCTGGCCTCCATGTCAAATGTGCTCCAATCCAAACATGAGCACATGGTAACTGCATACGACATAAGTACGCCATTAGCCATAATGTTCACGGACAAGAGCCGACAAAGGCTCTTCAAACAATAGTAAACACCAAGATGGCTAAAAGAGCATCAGTCAAAGAACATATGCTCAAGATGATTGTTGCTTTCGAGGAGGCAGAAATCTTGAGAGCTATCATTGACCCCAAGAGCCAAGTGGACATGGTTCTCGAATCTCTATCGAGATTCCTGTATTCAGTTCAAGTTGAATTATAATATGAACAAGTTAAACATGAGTTTAATGTAGTTGATGAAGGAGCTCTAGGTGGCAGAGAAAGTCATGAAGCCACTAGCTAGGGCTATGATGGCTTATTCTTCAAGAACTGGGCCCAAGCCCAGAAAGTTCAAGAAGAAGAAAAGGAATGCAGTGCACCAACCCAAGTCACAACCCAAAGACAAACCTAAGGGCAAATGCTTCAAATGTGGGAAGAAATAACACTGGAAAAATGAATGTTCAGATCTTCAGGCCAAGAAAAACCCCATAGGTAATATTTTCTATCTATAGTCTATATCAATTATTAGATCAATTTTCACTTAGATTATTAATTTAAAAGTTACTAATTATATCTGTAACTCCTTGTAAGGGTTTAGAAAGATTAGAAGACTCCAGAAGGGCAAATATATACTAAGCGTGGGAAATGGAGCACAAGTTTGGGCCCTTGCAGTGGGAGAATTAGAACTCACTTTTGATTGTAATAGAATAATTATTTTGAATGATGTTTTATTTGTTCCTAGTTTTAGACATAATTTGGTTTCAGTTGCAAAACTAATAAATCAAGGATATCCTGTTTCTTTCCATTCGGGTATAATTATTAGTAGAAATGGAGAAGTTATATGTACTGTGCACATGTATGAAAATTTATTTTTTATTAATCCTATTAACAATCAACTAAATAACACTCAGTCTGAACCTTTAAATAGGAAGAGAAAAACCAATGGCAATGACTCATATCTTTGGCATCTAAGGTTGGGTCACAGTAACTCAACTAATATTCAGAGGCTAATCAATGATGGGCCTTTAAGCTCATTAAGATTGGAAAGTTGGCCTTAGTATAAATCCTGTCTTGTGGGAAAAATGACCAAAAGGTCCTTTACCCAAAAGACGGATAGAGCTAAGAAAGTACTGAGTCTTGTTCACACTGATGTGTGTGGTCCTTTGTCTACACTAGCAAGAGGGGGGTTTGAGTACTTCATCACTTTAACAGATTATTGTATAAGGTATGGCTATGTTTACCTGATAAGATGCAAGTTTGACTCTTTTAACAAGTTCAAAGAGTTTAAGATTGAAATGGAATGTCGGACAGGTAAACTAATCAAGACTTTATAATTGAAACGTAGTGGAGAATACCACCTTGGTGAATTCAAGAATTACATAGTACATCACAGGATAGTATCTCAGCTCACTGCGCCGGGAATACCCTAGCAGAATGAAGTAGCTGAGAGAAGGAACAGGACATTGATGGAAATGGTTCAAAGCATGATGTCTCATGCTACTCATCTAGTGTCTTTTTATGGATATGCCCTAGAAACAGCGACATATATTCTGAATTTGGTATCTTCCAAATCAGTACCTAGGACACCCTATAAGATGTGGATTGGGCGTAAGCTAAGTCTAAATCTTCTCAAGATATGGGGTTGTCCAGCTTATATACTAATCAAGGAAGACAAGTTAGAACCAAGATTGGAATTATGCTATTTTGTTGGGTATCTAAAAGGTACAAATGGTAGTTACTTTTATCATCCCAATGAGTAAAAAGTACTTGTGACTACTAATGCTAGATACTTAGAGGATAATCAAAGTACATCCACTAAAGTTTCAACAAGGTTAGAACTCGAAGAGAAGTTATCTTCTGAATCAATTTCTTCTAACTCGATTATAGAACAAGAAGAGGCACAGCCTCAGGAACCTGTACAAACGGAGACTCGATGTAGTGGGAGGATATCTAAGGTTCCAGAAAGATGGACTAGAGAGGCTTTTGACCTAGTCTCCGACCATCAAGAATAAGATCCCACAAGATACAATGAGACTATTATTGATGCCGATACAATCCTATGGCACGAAGCAATAAATGCCGAGATTGAGTCTATGTACTTCAATTAGGTTTGGGATCTTATAGCTTCACCTGAAGGGATAAAACCTATTGGGTGTACAAGAGGAAGAGGGGAGCAGATAAGAAGGTGGAAACCTTTTCCCTGGTAGCTATGCTTAAGTCCATCCGTATCCTCTTTGCCATTGCAAGTCATTATGATTACGAGATATGACAAATGGATGTTAAGACGACATTTTTAAATGGCCATCTTAGTGAAGACATCTATATGTCCCAATCAAAAGGCTTTATTGCTAAAGGTTAGGAGCATATAGTTTGTAAGTTTAAGAAATCCATTTATGGACTTAAGCAGGCATCCAAAGCATGGAATATTCATTTCGAAGAGACTGTAAAATCTTACAGTTTCATTCAAAACTAGGATAAACTATGTATGTATAGGAAACTGGAAGGCATAAACGTGATTTTTTTTTTTTTTGGTACTTTATGTAGATAACATTCTACTAATTGAAAATGATGTAAGGACACTATCATCCACTAAGGTTTGGCTATCTAGTTAATTTAGTATGAAAGAATTAGGTGAAGCCAATTACATTCTAGAAATAAAGCTTCTTAGAAATAGGAAGTAGAGAATGTTAAGTTTATCCCAAGCTACATACATTGACAAGATACTAGCCAAGTTTAGCATGGACTCATCATATAAGGGGCATTGATCTTTGTAGACATGGGTTGTCTTTTTCCTTATAGGACTATCTAAAGTTTCAACATGAAAATGATAGAATGAGTAGGATTCCATATGCTTCAGCTGTAGGAAGTCTCATGTATGCCATGCTGTGTGTTACGTCAAATATCTGCTTTGTTGTAGGCTTAGTGAGCAAATATCAGTTAAACCCTAGGGAGGTTCATTGGCAAGTTGTAAAACATATTCTCAAGTATCATAAAGGTACGAGAGATTATATGCTAGTTTATAGGGCTGATAACTTAGTTCCTACAAGATCACAGACTCAAACTTTCAGGTGGATAAAGATGAGAGAAAATCTACTAGTGGATATGTCTTCACCTTGTCTAAAGGAGCCATTTCATGGAGGAGTATCAAGCAATCCTGCATTACTAACTCAACCATGAAAGCTGAGTATGTGGCAACTTTAAAGGCATCCAAGGAAGCAGTTTAGCTCCGAAAATTCCTTTTGGAACTTGGAGTCGTGCCACAAATGGACAACCCGATTGTGATGTATTACGACAACACTAATGCACTCCCACAATCCAAAGAACCTAGGAACCACAAAAAGTGTAAGCAAATAGAGAGAAAGTACTACCTGATCTGGGATTTTATCCAAAAATAGGAAGTCATAGTAGAACAAATTGTCTTGGAGAATAATCTAGCAAATCTTTTCACCAAGCCTTTGGCAGAGAGAGTCTTTAGAAGACACATAGACGCCATAAGGGTGGACACATATAGACTTACTTAGTCTTAGAGTGCAAGTAGGAGATTGTTGGGATGTATGCCCTATTATATTAAGTTTCTGATGTAATTTTGACTTGTATTAATAAATGTATTTTTCTCAAAAATTATTTGTAAAATCTTATTTATATTTGCGTACAATTTTCATTGGAAAAGACCCATTGTGTTTAAGTAAATAGTTCATGTAAATGAAGGTCTTTCATAGTAAGGTATGGACCATGGGATACTTAACACATAAACTACTGTTCTTAACCGGATGATAAGAATGAAAATCTTATCACGACAAAGTAAGTGTTATGAATTCTAAATACGGAATGGCTTACCTTTAACTAATGAGTAGTCTTCTCATTTCCTAACATAAGCATATTTTGAATACGTAGAGCAAGACCTGTAGTAGTGGTTTCTAAAAGTGCTATGTGATGGAAACCTAGACTACTACTACTACAGCATGGAATTGTACTCTACAACTTGAGTATGAGTTGGTGGTCGGATGAAGTTGGAAGCGTATACTTTGATATACTATAGTTGAGGTTCTTTAGATTGACCAATATACTTGTATGTTGAGTATATGTAACTAGTTAACCAAAACAAACTTGTATAAGATAGTGTCTACACTATATCGCCCCTTGTGGTTGTCCAAATGATCTAGTTATCCAGGGCCCTGAGGAATATGACTTGGATATTGGCTTTAGGGTTGCTCTCTTGGAAAGCAAAAATATTCCAAGAAATCGTGGATCATTGGACTAGAAGCCTAAAGATAGTAGATGTCTTTTAAAGAGGTGTTAGTATACTCTTTTCTCTTTAAATGCATGGCAGTGTGTAGACAGGTATTTTAGTCATTTCACTTGTAGGTCAAAGACATAACTAACGCAATATTGTATTTGAGGTCAATATTTCTTTATGGTGATATTAAAAAATATTTAAAATATAAAATGAAGCTATTTATATAGCAAGCGTATTTTAATCATTTTAGTTGCTAAGGCGAAATATTTTTTTAGTCCTCAGAATAGCCCCTAAGTCATAATTATTTTAGGTAAGGAAATGGTCTCAATAAAAAAGATTTTATTTTATTCAAGAAGTCTAATTAATTTTGGACTGGAATAAAATAAAAGAACGAGATAAATTAAATTCATTATCTAGTTTTATTGGTTAATTAATTATTCAGGGCTTAAGCCCAGATTGAAAATTAGAAAAAATTAACCTGGGTCTAAACTAGTTAATAAAATGCTTAAATAATTATTTTAGTTCAATTTGGCTCATTAATTATTTATTGAATTATTTTAATAAGCCGAAGAAATAAATAAATAATTGTTATTATTTTGGACCCATTAGGTCCAAGGAAAATAATCAATTATTTTTTGCCTAATAACCTGGACTAAAGGATTTTTTTTTAATTCACGGAACAAAAGAGTTTAGGCTAAGCCAAATCCCTTCTGTTGATAGCCATCGGATGTTTTGAAATATTAAAAATACCAGGGTTTGGTTATCAGGATTGTGAAAAGTCGTGGATCTCAGTTGAGATAAACACATAGAACACACGAGAAAAAACACAGCCTTCTCTCTCTCTCTCTCTCTCTCTCTCTCTCTCTCTCTCTCTCTCTCTCGTGTGTCTCTTTTTCTCTCTACTTGTTTTCTTGAATTTGCCAATCAATAGAAAAGGTAGAAATTTTAAATTTCCGCTATGTTTTTGCTTTGGTTTTTTACCAAGATCCTTTTAGGAGTTCACAAGTTTGTGTTAGGGATTTCTATATTGTATTTTTAGGATATTTTGAGAATCATATAAAGTTGATTTTGCCTACTAATCACTTAAAAAACCTACCTTTATGACTTTTGGATATAGCTCTCTTCACTAATTAAAATTTTGTATTTGAATTATGATTTCTACGGTCTGAAAACATGATCTATTGGATGAATTTGATTAAAATCTTTTATAGTAGGATACTTTAATATCAGTAGAAGGTTTTAAGAAACAAGAATCATGGTTAAATTCGTTATCATTAATTGTGAGTGAATTTTTAAAATCAACTATTCAATAGCTGACTAGATTTTACTACAGTGATACTTTAATTTGGGACTCACAAAAAATCTATTTTTGTGCACCATTTTTAGGGGATCTTTACTTAAAATTTTAGCACACATGTTGAGGTTTTAAAAAAAGAATTTTGGAACAATTTGACATTCGTTTGCTATGTCAAACTGGTATCTCAATTACTACCTTTTTTTATGATCTTAAAGAAGAATTCTCTTGTTTTTAAGACATATTTAGGATTTTTACTATAAATTAAGTATGCATTTCTTTAGTTTTGTATTACAATGTTCTGAGAATATTTTGATAAGTTCATAAAGATATTTTATCAATTTTATTAAAGTTCGAACTTGATGTCGATTGATAAACTAAACCGCTTATGTTTGACAATGAGTTTTAAGAAAGAAATCATTTAAACATTAATGTGTTTGTATGAGTGGTTATAATTACTGATTTGCTACAATTAATCGATTGGAATTTCATGTAATATATGAAGATTTACATGTTACTTTGTGATTGGAATTGTGCTCAAAATATGTAAGTTGATGACATTGTTGTATAGGAACTATGGTTGGTTGAATTATTCTTTGAGAATTAATATAGGAGATTCATACATGAATTACTTATATAATAGATTCGGGTGGGACATGAAGGTGTGGATTGCAACTAAGTTAGGACTACTCTTTATTTGCTTGGATTAACATAAACTCTTGCATTCATAAAATATTTTGTACACAATTTGTTTTGGAAAATTTACTAAAATGGTTACTTATAAGATAGAAGCCATGCATAGAACTTTCTGTTTAATTGATTTAAATAATTCATGAACTTTTCTTCATGCATAAAATGAATTGTGAAAATTATAGCATATGCTATGAAACATTGCCTTCACTTAGCATAATAATTTCATAAAAGCTTTTAAATATGAAAACATTAGCCTTCATTTACCTAGAACATAAACATTTTTGTGAATGAATGATTCAAAAGATAATATGTAAATGAAAGATTTGATCATGTTTGAAAATCTATTTTGAAAATATGATGATCTAACATTATAGGAAGATCTACTATGAGAAATATCATAAACATCGTCACTAAAATGTTGAGTATTCAATAAGGGCAAGATCTATGTACTAGCCTTTGGTTAGATTGGGAATATCTTTAGATAGGTGACCACCTCTAGAAGGTTGATTCTTTTTTATCAGGGTGTTAGTGCAAGTAGGTTGAACCAATCATTAGCTAGCGATGCAATTTCAAGTGGGATTGACGACTGGATATAGGACAACCAAATTGTTTTAGGTGAGAGAAAGATGAGCATCTCACTCGGTAACATGTACACCTACCTAATATTATGATGCAAGATTTCATGATATTCATTATGATGTAGGGTTTCATGACACTTGCTCTATGATTATAATGCAAGGTTTCATGGTATGACTTTTCTGTAATAATATAATTGGTTTAAGGATTTCAAGTAAATGTTTTACTTGCATTTTAATTGACCTTGAAAATATTTCCCAATATAGACATGGTACTCTTTACTTCAAGTATTTTGCATGATCTCTTCTAAGAGGTTTACTTGACAATTAGTTTGAAACAAAATTTTATATTTTAAAATTGGTTCAAGCTAAATATATTATTACAAGAGTTTCAATGCTTATAAGGGTCACAAAGACAAAACAATAAATAAATAGTCTCTAAAGTACATAAATATACATAAAGTCTTCAATCTCTTAAGGGTGCTCAATCTTGTCAAAGTTGGAGCTTCTTGAAAATCATAACACAAAGAGTGTGAGAATTACTTCCTAGTAAGTCCTCTATGTGTTCTTGAATATTTTAAAATATTTTCATGATGCAAGTTCAAATAACTTCAAAGGAAATATTTGCAAGCCATTGCGTGATAATTTTAAAGACATTGAGTGGTTGTTTGCATGCCTTTAATGTTAAGACAAACTAATGTCAATTGCAAAAGCCAAGAAGAAATGTTTCTTAAGAAAATAAACTACTCATCAATTTATTAAAATAAGAGGACTATGAAACCTTGTATGACAATCCTAAATGTTGTCACAAAACCCTACATCAAGACAAAGTACTATGAAACAGATAAGAATCCATCCAAGTAATATGCTAAAGCTAAAGACGGGGGATGGAGATTCAAACTACATTCCATGGTTCCAAAGAAGAATTCAAATTACGAAGGCTTTCAATAGAGGATTCAAGCCAAACAAGTTACAAGCTAAGGAATAAGAAGATAGTAAAGAAGTGGGTGCCAAAGGGAATCTCGAAAGTCCTTCAAGAAGATAAATCAAGAATCAAGAAAGTTCTCAAGCGATGGAGGATCAAAGAAGGGCCAAGAAGATCAAAGCTTAAACAACAATTTGTGTTGAGGATCAAGTGCGCGAAAAAGAAAGGTTGAGGACAAGAAAAATGAACCAGCTGTGGAGAACTAGGCCCAATAAGCCTACCTAGCATCGGGCCCTCTCGGCCTATTGGCAAATTTTTGCAGAACCAATCCAGTGCCAAGCCCATCATGTCAGCCCGGCGCCAGGTCACTTTGGGCCTTGCCTTGTTTTGTTCAATTTTTCTTGTTTTGTTATGTTTTTTTCCCAATTTAATTTTCATGATTTTTATTATATAATAGGGATACTTTAGACCTTTTATGTGAAACCCCAACTAAAACCAACACTAGAGTAAGGGGGTCAGGATGTATACCATATTTTCTTGCATGCATAAATATGTTCTTGTATGATTTTATGTGCTTTGGATATGTGATCTGTAGCCTAGATGGCTTAATTGTGTTTATTGAGTAAGAAGGGCAAAATGATAATTTTGCTTGAGGTGGAAATAGGGAGATAGCTTGAGGATTAAATAGGAAAAATATTTGGGAGAGAAAATAAGAATAAGAGTTGTTATGGTTTAGTGGTTAGAGCTTTGAAATAAATCCTTGAGGTCTTGAGTTCAAATTCCATCATTTGAGTTTTAGCATGATTAAATTTTATTTTTGTTAGGTAGGCTATATTTCGGCCCTTGCATGCCTTAGGGAGGAGTAGGATAGTGTTGTCCTAGGGGAGGTATAAAAGGAATGTCTTAATCCTACTCATGTGCCCTACAAAAATTTCTAAGGGATTCATACCCTTTTTTATCTCTAGCTTTCCTTAATTCTTAATCAATTAGGTTGTTCAATATATCTAAGCCAATTTTATTTCCATAAAATTCCAACAAGGTTCTGTGATATTGAGGTTTCGAAAATGTCTATGTGAGGATACCTGGTTGACCAAAAATAGGGAAGAGTTATGGAAGGTTCCCAAGAGAATTAATCTCCATGGTTGAACCTTCAAACTCCAACCTATGTGTGTTCATCTTCTTCATGTAGTAATTTGGAAATTTTTCCAGCTTCTTGATCAGTTCAATTGTCAAAATCTTCAGCCATCTTTCCTTCTCAAATACTTCCAGAAGAATAACTAATTCACTCAGCTTGAAGGCTGAAAACTTCAGCCAAAATCGGACTGCTCAAAAGCTGCGCAAACCAGGAAAATTCTTGGGCAGTTTTCTCAACTTGGTGAGCCAAGAACCAAGCTGTTTCTTCTAGCTTTTCAACCAGCAATTCAACCTTGCCTTTCCTTCATAAAAAAGGCTGGAAACCAACCTTAAAGGACCTTCCAATATCCCATTAAACTTGCAGCAAATCGGATGAGACATGGCAGAAAAATCTGCACAGAATTTCCAGCAAGCCTTGCGAATGACCAATCTGAATTTCCAGCTTTGTTTCTTCTTCACCCTTGTCTAAAACTCATCCCATTTTTCTGTAAAACCCACCTTGATCAGCCATGAACTAAGCTTCATCATCCCCACCATTGTTCTGCACAAAAGGAGCTCCATGGCTGCTCCTAAAATCCTTCAATCAATCACTGCAATCAAGCCCTCAATTGGAGTCCAAAATTCCAGCAATTTATTTCATCAACCTTCCATGGATTAAGCCTCAAACATCCAGAAAATTCCCTCACCATTACACTCCATAATTTGGCCACCCTAAAGCTCATTCGAACATCATTCAACTCAGCAAAAATTCTAACCAAACAGCCGACCATTGAAGCTTCCAAAAGACCTCCATCAACCAAGATCTTCTTACCATATTTACTACCACAATTGATTCCCTAAATTATTCCTTTTGAATTTCAAACAACCAGCTTTCCTTTTTCTCCAAAATATGAAAATCTAATTACCAGAATTTCTAGTTCATTCGGTCACCCTTTCCAAGCAGAATTTCGGCCAGCCTTTCTCCCATTCTCTCCAAACCTCCATTTCTACATTTTTTAACATCAAATGCTGAAATCAAAGTTCCACTTTTGGATTAAAAAAATCAGAATTTTCTTTAGGGCTCAAGAACACCTTTAAGGTAAGCATAAACAATTAACTCCATCTTCTTCCATCTTTGATCTTAATGAATATATACTAATAAACTTTCTCTCTCTCTCTCTCTCTCTCTCTCTCTCTCTCTCTCTCTCTCTCTCTCTCTCGGCCGAATGGTTACTCCAACCATGGCCATTTTTCTTCTTCCTCCTTAGACGGATCAAACCTTCCAAGCGTGGGGATTCTCTTGAAACGTCTTCAAGGTAGTCATCATTCAAGTAAGCCTCTTCAATCTTCTCTTTAAATTCTAGATTCATGTCTTTAGGATGTTACTGGAAAAGGATGGATTATGATTAGAGTTTGAACATGTGTTTTTGTGATGGAGTTGAGATTGAAGCATGAAAATGAATGTGTTTATATGATGGAGTTGCGATTGATGCATGAGGAGGATTTGTCTTGGTTAAATTTTATGATGTTTTAGGGTTTGATGCATGCCTTCATGTCGTGAGTAGTATGAATGATTAAGTATGTTAGAGATTATGTCACCTTTGGTGAATAGGGTTTCATGTTCTTGTATTCTTGTTGAGGCCATGAATATGATTATGTTTAGTGGAGTTGGGATCATGTGTTGGTAGATTTGGATCTATGCTTTTATTCATGATTTGGATGTTTTGTTGACTAGTGTAGAGTGTATGTTTATGATTACGGTTAGCAATAGGAATTATGATCATGACCTTGTTGTTCCTAAGCTATTTAAGTTAGCCAATTTGATTTCATCAATAAAAATTAATACTATATTTCCTTCTAGTGAATTCGAAAACCCTAGGAAAATGTGGATTTTGGCTGTCATATGAAATAATGATATTTTAGCCAAATAAATTATATCATTTATTAAAATTAAAATATAATAATATTATATATAATAATATTATTAAATAAATCTTTTTTATATATAAATAATCATAATAGGTAAAATATTAATCTTATAAGTTATATATTCATAAATACAATTAAAATCTATTTATTATCTGTTAATCAAATATATTAAAATTTACTTATTATTAATTATATTTACCAATTATTTTCTAACCATTAGTTATTATAAATCATTATTTTAAATGATATCATCTAGGACCTAGGACCCTTCATCAAATAAACCCTAATTTATTTATAGCAAGATTTAAACCTACAATTTATTAGTAACTATTTCACAAACCCTGGTTATTTTAATATCAAGCTAGATTTATTTTATAAACCGTTTTATTTATTATCTAGCCTTAAAGTTTGGGACACTAAGGTCATGATTGTAGTAAGTTGAGCTAGAATTATTTATGAAAGTAAATTTTGGCTTGAGTTTAATTATGGCTTGTGTTTACCCCAGGCGGGGTTAGGTCAGCTTTTGGAGATCTTTATTTTATTTCAAGCAAAGGATCAGGTAAGCTCCTGCATAAAACTTATTTGTTGTAAAATGTTATGGCAAGCTAATCGCGATGTTTGTGAACACTGACTTGGTAAAGTAAATTAGGGACTGTTTCCTTTCTTATTTTGGTCAACCCAATTATTTGAAAAATAACAAGCAGATTTATTTAAACACTAAACTATTCTAAAACTGATTTTGACAAGGACTTTGGAAACCTTTAATTGCCATTTTCAAGTAAATCTATGTTTTATCGGTTTTCTCCTAAGTGGGACAATCAAACGTTGAGTACTCAGTAAGGGTAGGCTAGCGGTACTAGTTTTCAAGAACAAGAGTGAGTCTTCTGGCAGGAGGCTACCTCCAGAAGATGAACTCAATTTAGAGAAACGTCAGTACTACTTAGTCATGCCGGTCCGAGCTAGCAGGTTTCAGTCATGTAGATTGTGTGTTGCCGGAGTGGACAACCGATTTTGTTTGGGTCTAGAGAAGGATGAGTATCTTACACGGTAGGCTAATCACCTACCTTTTTGTTGGTCTGCACAAAATGTGGCATTTTGACCGATGTATGGTTATGGAGCCCAACGTGTGGTAACCCATGGCTGCCCTTTTGAGTGGTTGATTTTCTTGTATATGAATGGTTGGAAAAGCCAAAACACCACTCTTGATTTTGAATATTATTTATTGCTTGCCAGTTTTTTCTTATGGAGTTCTTACACTTTGCATTCATGAACTGTTTTCACTGGATACTCAAAGCACACACGGACTTACTGAGATTTTTATCCCATCACCCTTTTTACCATGATTTCAGGCTGATCCTGCTATGGGGATGAGTAGCTAGTTGTTGCCTGCCTTGGAAGATATTCTGTTATTTAATTTATGTAATGATTTGGCAGTTGAGAGTAAAAAATTTTATTTTGGATTTATTCATAAATTTTTAGGTTGTAATAAGTTTTAAATTTTAAAGTATTGTTTTATTTTTGTTGTGTGTCCTAGTTATAAAGATCCCTTGTCCTTTGGATGGGGCGACATCCCTGGCCCTGTTGGGCCTAGGCAGTGGGGTGTTACATTTTAAATACTTGAATAGCTAAGATTTCATCTTACCTTAGTTAGATTTAGTTTCCTTTATATATAGCATTATAACATTCAATGTAACAACTTTGAATATTGATAGAAATCAAAAAGTCTCTTTTGAGAGCTTTTGAGAGGTGATTCCTCTTGAGTAAATCCCATAACTATCAAGACCATTCTTAGGGCCTAGTCCTTTCCTATGTATTGAATCTATAAACCCTTTTAGTATAGATCAATTAGTTTGCTAATTTGGGTCTTAGGTTATAGATAATCTAATGTTCTTGTTGGAGGTAAAGTTTGTTGCTTAAATCATCTTTTTCAAAGTGTTCTTGGTTTCTTGTTGAATTGAGGGTCTTTGGTTGTGATTTGGATTACTTAATTCTCATTTTTAGTATTCTAAGTTCTCCATTTTGGCTTACGGTAATAGTATTTGAATTGGGCGTGTCATTTCTTCACTAAACTCACTATTTTGAGTTCTTACATGGGTCTTGCATTTTACCCCAAATTTAGTTACGAAATTCAATGAAAAATCACCCCCAAGATTGTATCAAATAGTTTGGTATCAAAGAGAGGAAAGCTTTGATTCTTATCAAGGCTTGATTCTTCAAGACAAAGGCTTCAAATGTGCAAGAAAAAACAGAGGAAACTTGTCACTAAGAAAGGTGCTTCAAAAAGGTCTTCAAAACTTGGATTTTTCTTGCTTTTCTTATTGAGAAATTGATCTTGTATGTTGGATTGATGTTTGAGTAGCTATTTGAACATTTAAATTGCATAAATCTTGTGGTTTTTTGGGTTTATTTACCGCAAATTTGTTGAGCTCAAAAAGAATCTCGTAACTCATTTTCATTCTAAATTTGTGAACTATAAAACTCTGCTTTTTACGTCTACTTATTGAGAAATTATTCCTTGATATTAGTATAATCATTGGGGATTAATTTTCCTTGTGATTATTGAGTTTTTGAGTTGATACAAGTGTGAAAATTTTGAAAACCCTTGAGTTACGAGGTTGCACCTCAAGTGTTTGATATTTTTCTTCAGTAAACTTTTCACTTGAAATTATGGCTAAAAACTTTTATCAACACTTCTATAATTGGTTAGTTGTTGCTTTCAAGTATTTTGGGGACACTGTTTGTCCAATTGAGCTCATTATATTTGTTGAATTCTTACTCTTGTTCTTGAATGATATGCTCTTTAAACTCCTAGTGTTACACTAAAAATTCTTGTTATGTCTTGTCCATTAACCTATTCCTTACTCATGAAGTTACTGAACACTTTTAAATTCATTGACTCTTGATATAAACTCCTTGAGGCTCATTATTGTCGATGATTAAAATTTCATCTAAGTCTAGTTAGATGTCCTTAAAGGGTTAGTAAACTTGTCAAGTTTGGACTAGCTCCTAAGTAATTGGAGATATTTTTATGGAAAGAACTCATTAAGAAAATTGAGTGCTTGAAAAAGGTAAGAATGTGAGCTTATTCTTTTTTAAAGCCAAAGAAGAGTTAAACACGAGGGTGAGTGCATACACGTGAGGGAGTGATTGTAAGGAATTACTTTATATTTTTTATCCAAATTTTCTAAGTGAGAACCTTTGAAATTCTCAATACAATGTCCCAATGAACTTTATTTGATATTCAAGCCGTCTTTTAAATTTTTCAAGCAAAAATGGAAGGCATGAGGAGGACATTGAGGGGATGAAATCTAACTAAAGCCAAACCTCAATGAATGTAAAAATGGGAGATAGCCTTAGAGTAAAAAATGAGTGCAAACCTCCACCCCCATTATATGAGCAACTAATGATGGGAAGTGAAGAACACTTTAAGATAGGTTATCTAAAAATTCCAATAAGACATAAGGGCAAAAAAATGAGGAGTGAAAAATTGATGGGTGCAAGGGAAGGGACTTACCTTTAGAAGTCCATATATAACAATGACATATTTCAACAATCACCAAACAAGAAATATAAGCCACCAAAATAATCATCGAGAACAACCTAAAAGCCTAGAAAAGAAGAAGGTGGTAAGGAAAGGCTTGAGGTTGAGAAGGTTTTGCCATTGAATGCTGTTGCTAGAAAGATTAAGGGTGTGAATGATGTTGAGAATAAGGGGAATTCACAAAGGTATAATATCTTTTACACTAGGTGCCTTATCCAACAAAAACCTTGTAGTATGATCATTGATGGAAGAAGTTGCACAAATATGATAAGTGCTACCTTAGTGGAAGACTTGAGATTAGAAATTATGAGACATCCTAAACCATACAAACTCTATTGGTTGAGTTATTGTGGTGAAGTTAAAATAAACAAACAAGTTGAGGTTAAGTTTGCTATGGGGGCCTATAAAGATGTGGTACTATGTGATGTGTTTCCAATGCAAATGGCCATATTTTATTAGGAACGCCATGGATGTTTGATAGAGATGTAATGCACAAGCGGAGACAGAATAAATATACATTGGAGAACGATGGAAAGAAGATTACACTACTTCTATTATCCCCTAGTGAGGTGCTTAAAGATCAAAATATCTTGAAGGAGAAGGACAACGAGATAAAAGAGTTGAGAACGAAGCAAAAGCAAGAGAGAAAAGAAGAAAAGCTTAAGGAAACTTCAAAATAAGAGGGTGCAAAAGAAGAGAAAGAGAAAACGAGTGAGGAGGAAGACAAAGTAAATAAGACATTCTTGTGCTCGAAGAGTGAAAATAATGTGTGTGTGTGTGTGTGTGTGAGAGAGAGAGAGAGAGAGAGAAGAGGATATAAAGAAGAAAGGTGAAGATGAAGGGAGGGGGGAAATGATTTTTATGTAGGAGAACATAAACTTGTATTTTTTGTCTTCACAAAAAGATTCTTGTTTGAGATCTTACACAAGTGCTAATTCAAGAAAGAATCGTCTTTAAGAAGGGAGAAATGATAGAAATCTATCCAAGCAATATGCTAAAGCTAAAGAATGGGGTTGGAGATTCAAACCACATTCCATGGTGCCAAAGAAGAATTTAAATTACGAAGGCTTTTAATGGAGGATTCAAGCTAAGCAAGCCACCGGGCAGAGGAATAAGAAGATAGTAAAGAACTGGGTACCAAAGGGAAGCTTGAAAGTCCTTCAAGAAGACAAATCAAGAATCAAGAAAGTTCTCAAGTGATGGAGGATCAAAGAAAGGCCAAGAAGATCAAAACTTGAACAACAATTTATGTGAAGGATCAAGTGTGTGTGAGAGAAAGGTTGAGGACAAGAAAAATGAACCGGCTATTGAGAACCAGTACGCACCCGGTGCTAGGCCCAACAAGCCTACCTGGCATCGAGCTCTCTCGGACAATTGGCCAATTTTTGCATAGCCAACCCAGCCCCAACCCATCATGTCGGCCAGGCACCAGGTCACTTCGGGCCTTGCCTTGTTTTGTTCAATTTTTCTTGTTTTGTTCTATTTTATTTCTAATTTAATTCTCACAATTTTTATTCTATAATAGGGATATTTTAGACCTTTTAAATACTTAAATGGCTAAGATTTCATCTCATCTTAGTTAGGTTTAGTTGCCTATATATATAGTATTATAACATTCAATGTAACAACTTTGAATATTGATAGAAATCAAAGAGTCTCCTTTGAGAGCTTTTGAGAGGTGATTCCTCTTAGGTAAATCCCATTACCATTCTTAGGGCCTAGTCTTTTCCTATATATTGAGTTTATAAACCATTTTAGGATAGATTAATTAGCTTGCTAATTTGGGTCTTAGGTTATAGATAATCTAAAGTTCTTGTTGGAGCTAAAGTTGGTTGCCTAAATCACCTTTTTCAAAGTGTTCTTGGTTCCTTGTTGAATTAAGGGTCTTTGGTTGTGATTTGGATGACTTGATTCTCATTTCTAATATTCTAAGTTTTCTATTTTAGCTTAAGGTCCTAGTATTGGAATTGGGTGTGTCATTTCTTCACTAAACTCACTAATTTGAGTTCTTACATAGGTCTTGAATTTTGCCCTATATGTAGCACGAAATTTAATAGAAAATCACCCCCAAAATCGTATCAAAAACCCTCCATCACAGTGTAATAGATGATCGACCCACTAGGTGAGAAACTCCTCTATATCTTATCCAAACTTACCAGTCATCTATCTTCAAATAACGGCCCACCTAAACCAAGTTGCAAGCTCGAATTGGCTTGACTTACTAATATTGGTGCCTTATCTAAAAAGAATTTGCCTTTCAGAGGTGGCCACATACTGGAAGACTAGCCCTTATTTTCAAAGACTAGTACTAACAAGCTAACCTTATTGAGTACTCATTATTTATTTATTTATCCTACTTAGGGACGTTCTCAAACAAACACTTTTCTGTCATCTTGAATATGCAATCATGGTTTAGTATAGGTTTTATTTGAAAATTTCATTTAAGTAAAATCAGTATTTTATTGTGAATGCTTTTGTTTGATCGAAATATTATTTAGTGTAAAAGAAAACGTTTAACCATACTTGGATACCATGTGTACAATTTTGTATGACAAAGTGTTCCAAATAATGCTTGACTTGCAAATTAGAGCATCATTTATCAATGAATTTATGCAAATGACTTACTTGATCCTTCTTCACATTAATTTAAATTATCGGTTTGCCTTTTGACAACAAAGTCCAACCCCATCTATCAAAAGCTCAATTACAGTCTATTCTGGTAATTCATCTTTATATATATGTCAAATATACTCACATACAATATCATCACCTTAGATCATGCATTATACTCCAACAGAACTTTCATAACTTCAATTATCTCAAATATCGCTAATCAAAGATTTATTGTAAACATAACTTCACATAAAGTAACTCTAAAATATCATAGCACAAAGTCATACTCAAATCAAAACCTAAATATCAAAGGGATCATTTCTAATATTAAATTAATAAGTCCTTAATATCACAATATCATATAGCATAAAAAGAATCACAGTTCCCTATCAAGGTTCTATATATATAATGAATATTCACCAAATAAGCAAATTTCCATCTTAGTCACATCCACATATATCATATATCACTAATACTATAGCATGCTATAGCATATAAAAATCATTCCATGTATCACATAAACAGGTTTCTTGATATCATGTGTACAACTAGATCGTCATAATACTAGCATCTCAGCACATTCAACTATTCTACTAGGTGACACAAATCTCATATATCATCATATTATTAATTCATTCTAAAGCACGCTATCATCGTATATAGACAATTAAAGAGATAAACACCACCATAGTTTACTCTATCAAAATATCTAGATATGCTTTCCGATACCACCTTGAGTTATCCACAACAAAAATATGGTAGGTCAATGATTACAGAGTGAAATATAGAGACAAGGATTACTTGTTTAGAAGTCGAGTTGTTTGTTTTCTTGAAATGGTGATTACTACTCAAAATTGTCCAATATTTGATTACCAAGAGTGCAGCAAGCTTTAATCTTTCAATAAGAAGGTTAATGTGAATAAGAAAAAGATGAGGAGTGTGAAACTCCAGCCAAAACCAACCTTAGAGTAAGGGAATTGGGATGCATATCATATTTTATTGTATGTTTAAATATATTTTTATATGATTTTATGTGCATTGAATTTGTGTTTTATAGTCTAGAGGGCTTGATTATGATTATTGAGTGAGAAGGGCAAAATGGTAATTTTTCCTAAGGTGAAAATATGGAGATAGCTTAGGAGTTGAATAGGAAAATATTTTTAGAGAGGAAATAAGAACAAGAGTTGTTGTGGTGTAATGGTTAGAGCCTTAGAATTGATTCTTGAGGTCTTGGGTTCAAATCCCATTATTAGAGCTATAGCATGATTAAATTTTATTTTTGCTTGGGAAGTATCATTGTCGGCCTTAGTGGTGTTTGGAGTAGGGTAGAGATGTTGTCCTATGAGAGACATGATAGGAGTCTTCAAATCCTACTCTTTTGCTCTACACAAAATTTCTAAGGGGAATTCATTTCCTCTTAATCCTTAGTTTTTCCTAATTCTCAATTCATTAGTTTGTTCATTGTGTTCAAGCTAATTTTATTTTAGAAAAATTCCAGCAATGTGTTGTGGCTTTGAAGGTTCAAAATGTCTTAGTAAAAGAATCATATGGACTGAAACAATGGATGAGGGGGAAAGATTTTAAGTGAATTAAATTCCTTAGTGAACTTTCTAAAAATTCACTCTAGCTAGGTTCATTTCCCTTTGTACATAGAACTGAAATTTTTCCAGCTTTGTGTGCCTTCAAGGTGTCGAAATTCTTGACCATTATTCCCTCCCAAATGCTGCCAGAAAATGGCCCTTTTGATCAGCTTAAAATCTTGATTTTTATGGCTATTTTCAGACTGCACAAAGATGGTGCAAAATCAGAAAAAAAAAATCCTGTACAAATCGCAGCTTTGGAGGTCCAAAACCAAGCTGTTTTCTTCTAATTTTTGTACAGCACCCTAGCTATGTTTTTCCTCCATGAAGTAGGCTGGAAACCAGCCTTGAAAGCCCCAGAAATTCCCCTTCAAAGCCTCTGTAAATTTCCTGGAAAAGGGCAGCCGAAAACTGCCCAGAAAATTCCAGCCTTGCAAAAATCTGTGCAGTGGTTTTTTTTCCAGCTTTGTTTCCTTATTCTCTCCTAGCCGAAACTCCATCCTTTTTCTGAAAAAACCACCCTTAAACCTCCATTAATAGAACTCCATTTTCCTCCCAAAGTTCTGCATGAAAATCCAGCCATGGATGCATAAAAGATTTCCAAAAAAATTCTGCAATCATTCCTTGATTTGGATACCAAAATTCCAACTACCATGATTTAACAACTTTCTATAAAATATACCTCAAACAACCAGACCTTCTCTCCACCATTATACTCCATAATTTCGGCCACCCTAAGCCTCCTTCAACCAGCTTTCATTCAACCAAAACACTGCCCAGAAATTCGTCCATGGCAGATCTCCAAAAGCTCTCCAATAATCAAAGATATTCTTGTGATATCTAGTTTCCAAATTTGCTTCCCAAAAATATTCTTCAAGGATTTTAACAACTAGCCTTTCCTTTTTCCTTCCAAACCATAAAAACCATCTTCCTAAACCCTACAAACAGTTTGGCAGCCCTAATCTCTTCAGAATTTCGGCAGCCTCCATCCAAGAACTCTCTATTCTCTTCAACCTCAAGAACACATAGTACACCAAGAACACCTACTCCTTCCTTTCACCTAATACCTCTCCAAATCACTTCAAACTACCTCTAAAAATTCCAGATTTCATCTATTCATTGCTGTGAGTCCATCCGTACCATTTTTAACATCAAACTCCAAAATCCAACTTGCACTTTTGGATCAAAAACCAGAAATTTCTGTTAAGGTCAAGAACACCTTCAAGGTAAATTTATTCTAACAACTTCATCTTCTCCAATCTTGATCTCTAGTGAGAGCCTATGTGAATAAACATGCTAATGGTCTCTCTCTCTCTCTCTCTCTCTCTCTCTCTCTCTCTCTCTCTCTCTCTCATGGCCGAAAATTCCCCTCTCTTGGCCGGATGACTTTTTCTCCCATGAACATGCTTTCGCCATCTCCCATGGACAAAGTTAGACATGTAGGAGTTGAGATCTACTCTAAACTCCTTCAAGGCATTCCTCAACCAAGTAAGTACCTTCAATCTTTCTTTTTAAACTCTAGATTCATGTCTCTAGGATGATGTTGATAGTAGGTGGATGGCGATAGGATTTAAGTATATATATATATATATATATATATATATATTGTTGAGATTGAAGCATGAATATATGTATGATTGTGAAGGAGATGGGATTTATGCATGGAATGATTATCTTGGATGATTATATAATGATTTGAGGTTGATGCATGTCATGGTAGTATTTGTAATGAAGTATGCTAGAAATTATGTCACATTTGGTGAATAGGATTTATATTCATGTTGGATTATTGAAGCCACGATCATATTTATGCTAGTAAGGGTTAAATCATATTTTGATAAATTGAGATCTATGCTTGTATGCATGATTTGGATGATTTGATGAATTGAAGGGTTGTATATGTTCATGATTGTGGTTAGCTATAGGAATATGATCATGATCTAGTTGTTCCTAAGCTAAATTTTATTTCATTAATAAAATATTTAATAATATGATTTTTCTGGTAAAATTTTGAAAACCATGGAAAAATGTGGATTTGGTCTTTTATATAAAATAGTGATATTTTAGTCAAATAAATAATAGTTTTTGCTAGAAAAAAAAATATATATATTATTTAAAATGATAAAATCAATTAAAGCCTTTTATGGAAATAATTATAATTAATAAAATATTTATTACTAAAAATTTAATTATTATCTTTTAATCAAAACCCATTAAGGATTTGCTTATTATTTTTCAAGCAAGACTCATTAAATTTATTTTCAACAAATTTTAGCTATCAATTATTTTCTAACAACTAAATTATTAATAAATCATTATTTTACCTAATACCACCTTGGACCCTTTTTCAAATAAACCATAATTTATTTTTAGCAAGATTTAAACCTTCAACTTTTTGTACCTATTTCCCAAACTCTAGTTATTTTAATATCAAACTAGATTTATTTTATAAACCCTTTTTATTTATTATTGAGCCTTAAAGCTTGGGACACTAGGGATATGATTGTAGTAAGTTGAGTTAGTTTTATTTGAGAAAGTAAGTCTTTGGCTTGAATTTGATTGTGGTTTGTATTTACCCTATGCGGGGATAGGTCAGCTGTTGGAGACCTTTGTTGTGGGCAAGGATCAGGTAAGTTCCTGCATAAAACCTGTTTGATGCAAAAATGTTTATTATGGCAAGCCAAGTGTAGAGTGCGTGGACACTCATTTATGTAAAGGCGATTGAAGGTTAAATCCTTTCTTATTTCACACATTTGAATTATTTAAAAGCCAATGAGCAGATTTACTCAAACTCAAATTCTTTCTAAAATTGATTTTGTTAAAGACTTTGGAAAACCCATTAATTTCCATTTTCATGTGGAACAGTGTTTTGTTCATTTTCTTCCCAAGTGGGATATGTTATGTTGAGTAATCAATGGGGGTAGACTGGTAGTGCTAGTTTTGAAGAGCAAGAATGAGTCTTCTAGCAGGAGGCCTCCTCCAGAAGATGAACTCAACTTAGAGAAATGTCAGCACTACTTAGTCATGCCGATCCAAGCTAGTAGTTTTTCTTTCAGTCAAGTGACTGTGTTTTGCCGGAATAGACACCCGGTTGTTGTTTGGGTATAGAGAAGGAGGAGTATCTTGCCCGGTAGGCCGATCACCTACCTTTAGTCAGTCTGCACAAAGTGTCGGCATTCTGACCGGCAGTATGCGCAAAGTGTCGGCATACTGACCATCCGGTTATTGGGCCCAACGTGTTGTAACCCATAATCCTTTCTTTCGAGTGGTTGATCTTATAAATTATGTATGGCTGGAAAAGCCAAAACGCCACTCTTGCTTTTGACTAATGTTTATTGCTTGTCAATATTTCTCTTATAAAGTTTTTATACTCTGCATCCACGAACTATTTCCACTGAACACCCAAAGCACACACGGACTTACTGAGATTTCTGTCTCATCACCTTTTCACCATGATTTCAGGCCGATCCTGCTGTGGGGATGAGTAGCTTGTGTTATCTACCTTGGAAGAGAATGTTGTCTTTTATTTTTATGTATTGCTTTGGGGAGTTGAGAGTGGATGATTATATTTATGGATTTGTATTTCTTTTGGGAATTCATGGTTTTATTCGTGGATTTATTCTTGGGTTGTAATAAATTTTAAGTTAAATTATTATTTTCATTTTGCTATTTTAATTGTGTGACCTAGTTATGAAGACCCCTTGTCTTTTGGACGGGGCGACATCCCCGGCCCTGGCGGGCCTAGGTAGCGGGGTGTTACAAGGAGAGATTATTAATTTCAGTCTAGAAAAGAGAATAAGAAGAGAATTTTAGTGCTTTAATTCCTTTCTCTTGTTTAAAGGTTGTTGAAGCCGAGAGGATGAAGGAAAAAATTTCGTGTGTCTTGATCATTAAAGAGAAAATAACAAGAAGATAAGAGGGAAAAGAAGATGTGTTGTGTATGTGTAAGTTTTGATTTACTCTTGAGAGAATGGAGAGGTTTATGGTGTTAAAGATGACCGAATTGAGTATGAATGGTAGTAGGTATGTGTCGGTTGTGATGAGGAAATAGGTAATGTTTGTGACCGAAAGCTTAACTCGAGATGGGGTGAGTGTTGGAGAATCTTTAGTAGCTTGTTTAGGTTGTTTGAGTTTCAAAATTTAAAAGAGTTGGTTGGAGGAAAAGACGGCTATAGTAGAGCTTGAGAGAGTGGCATGGAGATGGTGTACCTAAGAGAAGTGAGGAAGGAAGATGAGAAGAAGAAAATAGAGAATGGTGCTCAGTGGTGATGAGGGAACTAAAAGGGAAGAGAGTAGGAATATCTCGGTTTTATTAAGAGTAATAGAGAATGAGAAAATGTTAGGAGATTATAGGAGTTAGCTTAGGTCATTGAAAATTCAAATAAATTTGAAAAAAAGAGGAAGATGACTGAAATCTTGAAGTGAAAGGTGGGGCATGAAGGAGCTTGTTCGGTTCCTATAGGAGGAGGAAGTGCATTTAAACTGAGATAGTGATACTCGTCTTCTTGGTGAGCAAAGAAGATAAGAAGACTGAGAAAAGAGAAGGGAAGTATGTTGTGTGAGACTTGAGGGTGTAATGAGAAAAGGGAAAAAATAATGTAATGGAAGGAGTGTGACTTGAATGAACTTTAACTTAAAGAAAGCTGGAACCGAGTAGAAGAGAAAGGAAAGAACAAGATACGTTCTGGTTGTACTCAAGCTAAAGAAAACCAAGTGGGAGATAGAAGAGAGGAAATGGTATGTGTGAGCTTTCAGGTATGTGGGAAGTAAGCTGAAATCGAGTGCCTAATCTTGTATGAATGACCATAGTAATGAATTATTTTAGTCTATTCTAAGTAGGAGAGCATTTAAGAGGTGTTTGAATAGACTAAAGAAAATAGATAAGAAGAACAAAAGAGGCCAAGAATAACCTTTGCTCAATGCATATGTTTTAGCTAAGAGGAATTGGAGGCCGAGCGAGGTGAAAGAAAACAAGGGAATGCCAGTGCTAGTCAAGAAGAGATTTACTAGGAGCTAGCTTTGGAGGTCTCTATGAATTTCAAAATTCAAACAAACCAACTAGTACTAAAAATATACATCCTGGTTTGGGGAGTATCCAGTTGAGACTAAGTAAGAAGGGGAATTGAAGAGAAATTGAAATGGAGAAAAAGTGCATGTGTGCTAGACAATACGAAATTTATTAGGAACTTTAGATTTCAAACAATCTTTTCACGATCAAATTTTGCTCTTAAAATTTAAAAGAAAATCCCTTGTCTCTAGCCTTGCTTCTAGTTTTGGCCCAAAAAAAAAGAATTGAAGAGGCTAATGGAAGGATAACCGGCTGCCACAGAGGGAGATAAGCTAAAAGATTTCTAGGAAGGTTTTTAGGAAGTTCGAATTTGAACTCTTGAACTTCCGCTTCTTAAGAACAAAAATCCCTAAATGAGTAATTTACTCCCTCAAAGCTCAACCAAAAGAACACCAAACAAACACAATTTGAAAAGAAGTGATATTTTAAAAAGAAAGGATAAGACAAGAATAGTAATAACAAGTAGTTCAAATTCAAACATCTCAAGACATAACTCCTACATCTTAGGAGTGTAAAAATGATATTAAATGGCAATTAATATGAGTTTAACTGGCCAATAGAATTAAAAGAAAAGAATTCAAAATAATTCTGTTTGAGATGAGATTTGAACTCAAATTGTTGAGAAGCAAACTCAAAGCTCAAAGCATCTCGGCAATCCAATCCTTGTGTTCATTTCTATTCTCAGCAATTCATTTTACCTCTAACTCATTCTCAACCCATCACCTCAACTAATATCATCACATAAAAAGTCCATACATATATTCAAAATATAATCCCAAACCAACTCAACTATTCAATAAAACCACAAGCATTCAAAGTAAAACACATATAAATACATCAAAAATTACATATGCACATGTTATATATATCATGAAATTCATGTCCCCTTCTATAGCTAAAGATGGTTTTAGGTAGGGTATTACACTGCGTGCAGCTAGGTTAAATTTAACGTGTAACAAGAGTCGACTCAACAATATTTTGCCTAAAAATTTCCACTAGTGTTATGCCTTGCTGACCCATGTGCTACTGAACTACAATTTTGTTCACAAATATTAATAAAGGATCTTGTTTCCATAAAAGTTTCCAAACTTAGGCAAACTTAGCTATTTTGAACCAACTATAACATTATCTTAATATATGTTCATCACTCAAGCTAAAACCTTCCCAAAACCTTAAAACTAATAAGATGGGATGTCAATTTGATTCAATTGTAAATTTTAATCCTGTTTATTATAAGATTAATACTCTTAGCCAATATAAATATATTGGTCCATTAATATACATTTTCTGTTATTAGTGTTACTCCTCTTAGATGTTGGAATTATGCCCTCAAAGACTATATATTTTGTGTGGACATACTGCAATAAAATATTTATTCTTAGATGTATTTTATATTATTGCATATTTAAAAGTCCAAGTATGACAAGTAATAGTCTATGTATTGGGTTGTTCTTCACAATAAGGTATAGGCCATGTGTACATGTCATACAAATAAAATTTAGTTCTTAATTGTTTAATGGAACTGGGCATTTCATCAAGGTAAGACTATTATACCATGATTTCCAATAAGGAATGGTTTACCTTCAATCAGTGAGTAGTTCACTAACGTCAGAGGCATAAGCGTATTTCAAATACGTAGAACTACAGATGCAGTAGTGGTCTCTCTTAAAGCACTATAAGTATAGAGACAAGACTATTACTGCTACGGCGTGGACGAATACCTTCATACTTGAGTATGAGTTGGTGGTCTAGCGAAACTAGGGTTTTACACTTTGATTTAGATTGGGTGAGATTTCTTTTATTAGAAAAATATCCTTCTATATTGGGTGTATTACTCTAGTTAGTTAAAATGGACTCATGCAACAGAGTTTCTATTCTTCACTTAGTGAGGTTGAATCATCCCTTGTGATTGTCCAGGATAAACTAATGATCCAGGGCCCTGGAAACGTAACTCTAGAATGTGCGCTTTTGGGTAGCTTCCAATGATACGCAAGTATATTTAAGTGAGTCGTGGATTATCAGACTAGATATTTAAGGATGGTAGATATCTTTGAGATGGGTGTTAGTACATTTATCTTGTCTCATTGATGGGTGTTACGTATAGGGGTATTTCCGTCATTTCACCTGTAGATCAATGACATTGCTTTCAACAATATCATTCTTGGAGTAAATATTTTCATATGGTGATAAATGAAAATATTTAAAATGATAAAATACGGCTATGTAATAGTAAGGGAATTTTGGTCATTTTAGTAGCCATGAATAATATGTCTCCTGGTCCCCGGAGTAGCTTAAGTTACCTTGGTGTTATTTAGACACAATCTGGGCTTAATAAATAATTATTTGGAAGAGAAATAAAATTTATTCTAAGAGTCCAATTAGAAATAATTAATTAGTCTTGGATTTTATTGAGGCCCAGAAAAGATAATTAATTAATTAAGAGAATTGGGTTGGAATAAATCAATTAATTGGAATAACATATGTTGACATGTATTTAGAGTCCAATTAGAATTAATTAATTTATCTTGGATTTTAATGAGACCCAAAAGAGATAATTAATTAATTAAGAGAATTGGGCTGGAATAAATTAACTAATTGGGCAGATATATGTTAACATGTATTAAAAGTCCAATTAGAATTAATTAATTTATCTTGGGTATTTAATGAGGCTCAGAAAAGATAATTAATTAATTAAGAGGATTGGACCAATCTTAGATTGATTTTTTAGCACAGCACCGAGCCCATTAGGGCTTAAGGAGCCCTAAGCTGGCCGAAAAAAAGGACAAAAGAAGAAAAAAACACACATTTTTTTAAAATTTTTTCTTCTCTAGAGTGTGCCGTCTCTACTCTCCCTCTCCCTCTTTGGTTTTCACCCCCTCTCTCCCTTCCCTCTTGGAGGGTGTTTTGATTATCCAAGAAGGAACTCTCACGAAGCTAATGCCAAGAGCAAGGTGGAGTCATACTCCGAAAGATGAAGAGAAAAACGTTTGATGCATAGGAGTTGAAAATTGGCGGGAATTCTAATTGAACAACAGGGGCCTCCTTCTCCCCTTCTAACGTAAAAAGTTCCAGTGCAACCCGTCCCCACATTGGTAAATCTGCGACCAGCAAGAAAAAGTAAGTACTCTCTCCTAGATGTGGCTTGCAAAAACTGAAAATTTTCTGCTGTGTTTTCCTTTGATGTTTTTCTACGACCCTCAGGTAGTATCAGAGCCACGGTTTTCAACTAGGAGCATATACTAGTGTTAAAACTGAAAAAGGTGGTTCCTTTTACTATTTAAAAATGAATTTTGTGTGATTTCATGTGATCTCTCACATATTGGTTTCTAGAGTTCATATACGCCTCGCAGTTGACGCATAGGATCATGTTCTAATAGTTTCCCATTATTTTTCTGGTTTTAAGTAGATTTAATGTACGCCTCGTGGTTAGAGAGTTAGGCACTTGTAAAGGCATGTTTTTTATGCTTGGTTTTGCGTTTTTTTGTATTCTTTTAGCCTATAAATTTTGGGGACTGGAAGAACGAAATTGCTAGAATTTTTGAGAGGCGAAAAGTGGCTAAAAAGCTAGAAAGTTCTGGGTTGTTTGGGGGCTACAATGTGCAGAATTTTTCTATGTAGAAGCTGGATTTTTTCCAGCAGTCAGCGAACTCCAAAGATGACCCGGTGCCAGGTGGGCCAAAAGGACCCAACGCTGGTCCACTCTGCCTAGAGGTGGTCGTGCACAATTTTGTCCAAGAAATAGGAGAACACTGCTGAAGTTTTGTTCCCAGTTTTCCTTAATGTAATCATGTTTTTAAAACCATTGTATGAGGTTAATTTTCTGCAATAGTTTCATTTATGGATGAATAATTTGCACGAAAATGAATAGTAAAGGATGGAATCACCTTAGGATTAAACAAGATCATTAATTTTTAATTCATGATGTTTAATCTATTATTTGGTCACTTAGGAATAAATGAATAGTTTGAGCATGAAAAAGTTTACTTTTAGTATCATGCTTATTTCGTTTCTATGATCAAATGCACAAGTTCTTGTGAGACCAAAGTCTCACTAGGTAGGATGGTTTTTTGATACAACATTTTAATCTAAGAAACTTTAAAAATAAAAGAGTTCATGGTTTATTCTCTTAAAGGATATAATCCTTGACATAGAACATAATGTTGAACTTAAGGTTATTGAATAAAGTTTTACTTTGTTATTAACTTAGAATAGTAAAATAAAATCATAGTTTATTCTCTGAAAGGATTTAATCCCTGACATAGAGAATAATATTGAATTTTAGATTTTTACTAAAATTAATGATACCATAAGATTATAGAAAATATTTTTGGACATAAAACTCTATTTTCAATAAAAGATTAAGTGTAAGAGGGGTTTCAACGACCACATGGCTTCCATCACAGCTCTCATTAGAGATAATGGATTTCCCCGTGTCATTCTGAGCATGATCCCCTATAGGATGGATTTTCACAAGTATCTAGAACAAATGAAAGAGTACAATTAAAAGCCTAGGGTATTTGCTGGGATTGACCAATTTACATTGGAGGTTCTAGCATTAGATTACCCGTAAGTGGTATGAATTAGTGGCCATCCTATCGGTGGAATTTTTTCTAGGCCATTACCAATTTTAGGAAGTTTTGATTTGTGATGGTTATACACTTAACTTAGAATGCTATTAATTTTCCTACGAAGCTCTATTAGCTTTTCTAAGAGCCAAACTATTTATATTATTGATAATGGTTTTAGGAGTTATCTATTATCAAAGAAATAATATAAAGAATGTGCAATTTTTATTTCTTGCAAACTAAATGAATGTTTTTTGTAATATTTTTAAAATGTCTTATTTCAGTCCATTGCCAATCATTCTTAAGGAGAATAAGTTAACAATACCAAATTATTGTTCGGGTATCTCATGCATATCATATATGGTACAACGGAAAAATAAGATTGAGATACCATCCTAGGATCCGCATATGTGTGGAAAACAATACATAAAGAGAACAAAGGTAACAGCTTTACCTTTCTTTGTGCGTCTAAAAAACAAAATTTTTCTTCGTGTCTGACGATTGTGGTGCGATCCAGCAATCCTCTTGATCAAACACCACGAGAGTTGAGTGTCCAACCACTACAATCACAATGTGTGATTATCTCTAACAGAAATCCACACGGAGGATCACACTCAAGCACTAAGATTGTGGCGGCTAGGGTTCTTCTTATTTTTCAAAAAAAAAAAATGAGAGAGAGAGAAGAAGGAAAGGCTTTTCCAAACTGTTGTTTTTCGTTAAACTCGTTCGAATAGGGTTTCATGCATATACCTTATATGTCACAAAAAATCACTGAAAAACTAAGAATTCTAAAACAGCTAGAACTCCCTACTTGTAATTAGAAACATCAAGTTTAAATAATTATAATTTGGCCCATAAATTTTAACTAATTATAATTTAGCCATAACAACTTCTCTTTCTCGCAATTAACCCCACTATGTTATCAAATAACATCTTGAGTATATAATCCTCTATTGTGTGTGACCTATTAGGTTTCCCAGTCAATTGGTAATGAATATGAATTAATTCAAATATCTTTGAGATTAATAATCCATAATTAATTAGAATTAATCATATTAATTCAAATCAGGATTGGTTTATTAATTCATCAATTAATAAACCCATATTCTGCAGATCATGAGCAGTATCTAGCAACACATCATGACCACCCAAGAGTCCAGGAAGTCAAGTGGCTTGACATGAACCCTTCAATAACAAACTACAATGCAATTAACTCCTTTCACCATACAATATCTCATTCGGTTTGGAGTACGAAATTAGTGCCAACTCCTTCCAGAATGTATATCAATTCTAGCCCAAATATAATAGTGCTTATAGCAGGAACCTACTATTCTAGATATGCATCAATTAGAATTATTTTTAATACATAGTCGCCTTGGCCAAGGACTTCTCAAGTAATAATTCCTACATTGGTCGTGAGATATTCGCCCCTACTATTAGGAGTGGTGAATCCTTTATTGACCCTCTCAACTACTTTCATTTATCTCACAATGTACCCAATATCCATCCCATATGCGGCCCTCAATCTGGCTCCAGAGATTGGAATCAAAACACAATGCTCAGCAAACAAAGTACCTTGGAGATCTCAAGTCTAAGGATACTTGCACGTTTGCTATATTGAGATTATATCACTGGCACTAAATAGTTATCCATGTGATTATCTCATAGCTAGGTCATCCAATGAACTTGTTCTATTAACAAGCATCCATGTGTTAACTTTGAGCATCTCAATACTCACGGATATAAGAACCACCGCCTGATCAAATCAGGAAGTCTAACACATAGTAGTCTTAACACATTAATGATGTCCAGTCTCATTAATATTACAACTAGTGACTATTTAAGTACTAACACTATACAGTGTAGTAGAAATCTCATATCATGATCTCTATCATGATTTCCTTAACACAATGTTGTACTAAAGACTTTGTCTGACAGTTGTATTACACAAAAATAAATAAAAGAACTTGTAAGATAAATAATGCCTTTTATTAAAATAAAATGTGTCATACACAACGTACAAGTAATTGACTCTAGGGCATAACACTAACAAATATGTAGACTGGAAGAGGAATCTGAACATAGTACTCACTGTCGAGGAGTACAAGTATGTTCTTACGAGTCCCTATCCTAAGATTAAGGAAGAATCCACTGATCAAGATCGAAAGGCTAAGAAGACATGGAAGAAAGCCAATGCGATGGCTAAAAGCTACATGTTGGCTACCATGTTTACTGTGCTCCAATCTAAACATGAGCATATGGCCACTGCGTACGATATTAATTTGTCATTGCATACCATATTTGCTGACAAGAGCTGGCTCGCAAGGCCGGAAGCTCTTAAGGCAATCATGAACACTAGGATGGCTAAGGGGGCATTGCTTCGAGAGCATCTGCTCAAGATGATTGCTTACTTCAAGGAGGTTGAGGTCCTAAGCAAGATGATAGATTCTAAGGGCCAAATTAACATGGTTCTTGAAACTCTGTCTAACTTATATTCTCATTTCAAATTGAACTACAACATGAACAAGTTGAATATGAATCTCGCGGAGCTTATGAAAGAGCTCTAGGTGGCTAAGAAGATCATGAAGCCCGTGTCAAAGGTTTTGGTCTCTCGTTCTACCTCTTCTTTTGGAATTAAGGCAAAGTCTAAGAAATTTAAGAAGAAAAAGGTCCAGAACAATGCAGGGGCCCAGCCCAAAGCATCTGGTCAGGCCAAACCTAATGGAAAGCCTAAAGGCAAATATTTTAAGTGTGGCAAGAAGGGGTATTGGAAGAAAGATTGTTCGGACTTCGTAGCCGAGTTTACTTTGGGTATTACTTTATACCTAGAGTTTGTTTTGATGGTTAGATCAACAACTTCATAGATAGTTGATTTTGGAGCCACTGACCATATCTGTAACTCTTTGCAGGGGTTCAAAAGGATAAAGAAACTCAGTAAGGGTGAGCATGGACTTTAAGTAGGCAATGTAGCAAGAATATGGGCTGAAGTAGTAGGAGATCTTAAGCTTTTTTTTATTGTAATAGGAAGTTAGTTTTAAAAGATATTTTATATGTTTCTTATTTCAAATAGAATTTGATTTCAGTTTCCAAATTGATGAATCAAAAATATTCTATTTCTTTCCATTCTGGTGTTTTCATCAGTAGAAATGGTAATTTAATTTGTACAAGAAACATGTATGGGAATCTTTTTTATATACATCCTATTCAAAATCAAATAAACAATATTCAAAATGAACATGATAATAAAAAGAGAAAGACCATATCAATGACTCGTATTTGTGGCATTTAAGATTAGGACATATAAATCCCAATTAGATTTAAAGGCTAATCATTAGGTTTATTGAAACTAAAAGAATGACCTTAGTGTGAATCCTACCTTAAAAGTAAAATAACCAAAATGTCCTTTATCAAAAAGGCAGATAGAGCCATGGAAATACTAGCACTAGTTCATACGGATATTTGTGGTTCGATGGCTACACCAGCTAGAGGAGGCTATGAATACTTCATCGCTTTCGCAAATGATCACACTCATTTTGGTTACATTTATCTGATGAGGTGTAAGTCTGACTCTTTTGATAAATTCAAGGAATTTAAGGTTGAAGTGGAGCATCAAACAGGTAAACTAATTAACACTTTCAGATCGAATCGTGGTGGAGAGTACCTCCATGGTGAGTTTAAGGATTACTTGGTACATCAAGGCATAGTATCTCAGTTAACTGTGCCTGGGACTCCCCAACAAAATGGAGTAGCTGAGAGAAGAAATAGAACTTTGATGAAAATGGTCAAAAGCATGATGAGTCATACATCTCTTCCTAAACCTTTTTGGGGGTATGCCTTAGAAACAGCGGCATATATTTTGAACTTAGTACCTTCCAAACCAATACCTAGGACACCCTATGAGATATGAACTGAATAAAAGCCCAGTCTGAATCATCTCAAAATATGGGGTTGTCCAACTTATGTGCTGACAAAAAGAAGTAAGTTAAAACTAAGATCAGAGTTATGCTACTTCGTTGGGTATCCAAAAAGAACGAGAGGTGGATATTTCTATCATCCTCAAGAGCATAAAGTGCTTGTTAGTACTAATGCTAGATACTTAGAAGATGAACAAGTTACTTCCACCACGAGTTCAAGCAGATTAGAGTTAGAAGAGAAGTTGGTTACTGATTTAACTTCTTCGAGTATTTCTAACGCTCCGATCAAGGAACCAAGAGAAACACAACTGGATGTTCCGATACAAATTGAGTCTCATCGTAGTGGGAGGATCACAAGAGTTCTAGAAAGGAGGACTGGAGAGATCTATGATCTAGTCTCTGATCATCAAGAACAAGATCCCACTAGATACAAGGAGGCCATTGTTGATACTAATGCAAACAAATGGTAGCTCGCTAAGAAAACTGAGATTGAGTTTGTGTACCTCAATCAGGTGAGGGATCTTATCACTGCACCTGATGGGATAAAACCCATTGGGTATAAATGGGTATACAAGAGAAAAAGAGGTGCGGATGGAAAGATTGAAACCTATAAAGTAAGGTTAGTTGCTAAAGGTTATACTCAGAAAGAAGGGATCGATTATGAGGAAACATTTTCACCAGTAGCCATGCTTAAGTCTATTTGAATTCTCTTAGCCATCGCATGTCATTATGACTATGAGACATGGCAGATGGATATTAAGATGACCTTCTTAAATGGCTATCTTAGCAAAGACATTTATTTATCCGAGTCAGAAGGTTTTATTGCTAGAAGTCAAGAACAAATGGTCTGTAAGTTTAGGAAGTCCATCTATAGACTTAAACAAGCATCACGAGCATGGAACACACATTTTGATGAAACTATGAAAGCTTATGGTTTCATTCAAAATGTGGATGAACCATGTGTGTATAGGAAATCAAACAGTAGCAAAGTGATTTTCCTAGTACTTTATGTGGATAACATTCTACTCATTAAAAATGATGTAAGAATATTGTCATCTGTTAAAGTTTAGTTAGCTAGTCAGTTTAGCATGAAAGACTTGGGAGAAGCTAGCTACATTCTAGGCATTGAGCTTTTTAGAGATATGAAGCAAATAATGTTTGACTTATCTCAATCTGCTTATATTGACAATATATTAGTCAAGTACAATATAGATCAATGTAAATGGGCTATTATACCCTTTAGACATGGATTATACTTATCTTCCAAGCTGTGTCCTCAAACACAAGAAGACAAGCGAAAATTAAATAGGATTCTTTATGCTTCAGTTATGGGAAGTCTTATATATGCTATGCTCTATACTAGGCCAAATATCTGCTTTGCAGTAGGCATGGTTAATAGATATCAGTCAAACCTAAGGGAAGCCCACTGGCAAGTGATAGGCGTTAAATTAGTCATACTTTTCCTAGTTATTTGAGGTTCTTTTGTGATACGTTTTGTTCAATAACTAGTTATATTCCTTCATATTTGAGATTTTATCCTTGAAAAGGTATTTTGTTCATTATTACAGATTTTTGGATAAAACGAAGCAAAAACGTCGCAAAACAGAAGAGAGGCGGCGCCGGACAGGGCATTAGAACCGGCGCCGGCCATGCACTGTTGACACGAATTTGAGGCGATGAAAAATTGTCAAAACATAGTGGAACCAGCACCAGCTCCAGTAGCCAAGGTGGCACCAGTTGCATGCTGGAATACATTGTGCAAAATTTGGAAAAAAATCGGCGAACGAGTAGAGAACCAGAACAGAACCGGCGCACCGGCTGTGCTTGAGAGAAAGGCGGAACTTTGATTTTTCTACACGGTTTTTGGTAATCTATGGAGTTTTAATATCTTCCAACTTCTACTTGGCCAAGAACATTACACCAACAAGTTTAGGCACTTCTCAAGCCTATAAATAGATGAAAAACACGAGAAAATGGGAGAATTCATTGATCATCACAGAAAATCACTCAAATTAAAGGAGGAATTCTTCAATTCAATGAGGGTTATGCAAGAAGGTCTTCAAAGGAAGAAGAAGGAGGCTTGTCTATGAGTGCTTTCTTTTACTTTGTTTTCTTTTTCTTGAACAATGATATGTTAATTGTTTTTTTGTAATTCGACATTGTTGTAGATATTCATGATATTTAGAGTTATTTGATCTTTTGATTAATTGATTGTTCTTCTTGGTATTTAATTACTTAGGCGTATTACGAAATTAATTGATTGTTTCTTTTCATTAACTTGCTAGACCAAAGAGGTTGATGGTGGTTGCAATTGATTAATTTCATATTTATTTGCTGTTAACTTGCTAGACCAAATAGGTTAATTGTTGAGGATTAAGTAATTAAAGGTTAATTGATGTCTGCCAGACCAAGGATTCATTGATTAATTTCATGTTTTAAATTTGCCAGACCAAGAAAATTTAATTAAGGATTGTGTTTAATGCGTCTTTTAGGTGAATTAGTTGAGACAGACCAAGTGATGCTAATTTATCTAGAGGATAGTGATTTCATGGATTGACCATCGAAGTGAATCTACCTTCATCCTTCATGATGCCATGAGAATAATTGGTTATGATAATAGTTGGGTTCTTTAAAATCATGTTTCTCTAAACAATGGCTTGAGTTACATAATTCTCCATCCTTGACATGTATATATTTTTATTTTTATTTTCTTTTATTTTATTTCTTTTTTCACTTTATTGAGTTGGTTAAACAATGAAAGAAAAGAGATTAATGCATACTTATTCCTTGAGGATCGACACTCGTTTGAACTCTATGCTATGTTAATGATAAGTACGCTTGCTCATATGTGTAATTTGGGATTAATGTTTTAATTTAAACTTGATTGGGAATAAGCTTATTTTTATACCCAAATAAATACGCATCAAATTTTTGGCGTCGTTGCCGGGGAACAATATCATGAAAGCTTAGATTTTGTTGATTTAACCATGTAAATAGGTAAATAGGTAAACATGTGAATATGTAAATCTGTACAATTGTTCTTTTCGCAAAAAAATGTGCCATCTTTTGTATCCTGTGTATCTTCTGTATACCTTTGTAATCTAACTTACTAACTTTAACTTAATTGACTAACATACTTCATGTCGTATTATAAATACCACTGACTTTGTTGGTTAGGTAGCTTGTGAGGATATCTAATATGTGTGTGTGTGTGTGTGTGTGTGTGTGTGTGTGTTTTTTTTCTCTTCTTTGCTTTTACCTTTTTGTTTTTTTTTTCTTTTCTTTATTTTTCTATTATTTTTGTTTGTTTTCCTTTTCTTTGATTTTGGTGCGAGGTTGATATCATCATGAACAACTATTTGTGGGCACAAAATCAAAGGAGTTACAATGATGCTAGATTGGCAAGATTACAAGCTCGCATTGATGTTCTTAGTGAGACGTTATTAATAACATTGGTGAATTCTTTTATTGCCAATACAAATTCATCTGTTCAGTAGCATGAAGAAACGTCTCAACGATTGAGCTATCAAAGAACACAACTAGCCAAGTTGGTTGAGGATGCCATAAAGGCCCATATGCTTGAACAAGAGAATCTCCAAGGAAAGGAGATGCGACATGAGAACCAATTGTCCAATGTGGAAAGGGAGGTATTCAATTCTACTCTACATGCTAATAATTCTAATATCTCTTTATCACATGATTTTTTTTTTAGGTTCCTCTCAATTCTTGAAAAACAATGGTCCCAATGATGATGTATGGAGTTTAACATGCCTCAAGAAGTTGGATTTATCATTTATTCTAAGAATTCTATGAAACCCTTTGAGGATGTTGACGAATTCTACCCTTCACCCCAATTTTATGGAGGTAACTTGGTATTTATAAAAGCATTGAAAAGTAAGAATTTCTTGATCTCATCGTTAAGAACTCAAATACTAAGTTTAAAGGGGAATTTTAATTATGAACATTCTTTTGAAGGGTTAAAAGGTGATTTCAAGCTTGATGCATTCTTTAGAAACCATGTGCACTTATATGTTGACAATAATATTTGTGTGTCTAAAGAAATGTTAGAAAAAGAGGTTTATGTGTTTTGTTTTAGTGAGAGAAATTATTTCCATAAACCTTTTGTTTTTCAAAAACCTCTCTCCATTCTACATTCATCATGCCAATCTTCTATTTTGAGCTTTAATTTCTTTTCAAAAGATTTGATGAGGAAGCATGATGAGTATAAAAGTTTTTGTTTTATTTTTTTTATTTGAGTCTTTTTCTTTAGTTTGTTTTCTTTTATTTCGGTAGGTTTTTATTTTATTATTATTTTCCTTATGCTTTTATTTGTGTTTTGTTTTACAAGAATAAAGTCCTCTTGGACAAGCCCTTCTCTTTACCTCAAGTTTAGATATCTATTGGAGCATTATTGCACTTAGGAAGTATTACTTAAACTTTCTAACCCATTATTATTTTTGGTCCCTTTGGAGATGCTTTCTTGTATTTATTTTTTGCCAATGAGGACATTGTCCAATTTAAGTGTGGGGGAGTGGTTTGGTGATATACTTTGTCTAAGTTTTTATCAATTTTATTTTGAGCACAAAGTTTGGAAAATTGGAGCTACTCCGTCATGGAATTAATTTCTTTCTTCTCTTTTCCCATTTATATTTTTGGTCTCTTGGCATTGTTTATTCCTTGTTCTATTTATTTGGCCATTGAGGACAATGTCTAAGTTAAGTGTGGGGGAGTGATTTGATTGAAAATTCTTCTATGTATGCATAGATTTTATCCTTCTTGTGAGCAAAAATTTTCAAAATTTTTTCTGATTTCCTTTGAGATTTCAAACTGTATTTTTAATGCATGTCTTTAAGATAGATTATAGAGCATATGTTCTATATCATTTATGGCTTATGCATGACTTTTTGCACACACTTGGACTAAGTAGTTCTTAATCAAATGCTTTACATTATTCTTAAACTTGTGTTTCTACTAAAATTCATGGAGCATTCTAGAACTTACTTAAATATCTCTCGAGGCGAAATAAGAAAGACATCCATGATTTAACTTAAGGATGACGGTAATAAGCTTTCTTTGGATAGTTTGAGCTTTTTAAGTCTACCTATTTTTTATATTATCCCTAGTGCCTATTTTGAGCCTAAATTGTTGATTTTTTTTTTCTTTAAAACCCATTATCATACTTTGTCCATTACTTGTTTCTGACAGTTTAAATAATTTTCCAAATCTTTATGCTCTTGATGGATGAAAGTATATGTAGGAGAATGTTGAGGAAGAATACTTGGAGAAAGATCATGACTCGTTACTTTCAGTCATGTATCAATAGTTGTGTTGAGCAAGAAAAAGAAAAGAAAGAGAAAGAGGAATTGAAAACAAGAAAAGAAGACCAAAAGCTGATAGAAAGAATGGAAAAAAAGTGAGAGAGAAAAGAACAACAGCAGTAAAAATAAAAAAGGAGTGAAGAAAAAGGAAATTGAGAGAGAAAGAAAAAAATGATCGCAAGAGGAATGGTGATTGAGCTGTAAAAGTTAAGTTCATATCAAATCTTTGACACCATTGCTGAAAAGTCAAGTGATCTTGTGAAAAATAAAGAAGAATTGATGAAGGAAGTAGAAAAATAAGAGAAGAAGAAGAGAAAAAAATGCAGGCTTTGCTTGAGTTGAGCTGTAAGTTCTAAATAAGGTTATAGTTTGGTTGATTTTTGGAATAGAAGAGCAAGAAGAGTTGAAAATTATTGATTCATTTGTTTATCCTTTTCTTGCGAACTCACAGCTTCTTTGATATTTGATTCTCCTATATCCTTCATTTGATAAGCTACATTATAAGCCTTTAGCCTTACATTACAAGTTTGAAAGTCCTACTTGACCTAAGTAGAATCATGATATGTCTCGAATTAGTGGAGAGAGTGTATGAAAGGTAAGCCTATGGAATGCATATTCTTTTTTTAACTAAATTCTTTCTGATAGTTTGAGAATATTGTTAAGTATTGAGATGGTTCTACTAAGTCATTATTCACTTACACAAGTCTTGCATTTGTTGTGAAAGATGTAGCAGCATGTGTTTTATGTTCTTGAATGAAGGAAGCATTAGAGATATTGTTTTGAAATCGATTGAGTGATTGATAAAATTCTTGTGTTTTTCCTACTTGTCTTTGATACTTTGCTTGAGGACAAGCAAAGAGCTAAGTGTGGGGGAATATGAAAGGGGCTAAATTAGTCATACTTTTCCTAGTTATTTGAGGCTCTTTTGTAATACGTTTTGTTCAATAACTAGTCATATTCCTTCATATTTAAGATTTTGCCCTTGGAAAGGTATTTTGTTCATTATTATAGATTTTTGGGTAAAACGAAGAAAAAACGTCACAAAATAGAAGAAAGGCGGCGTCGGACAGGGCATTGGAACCGGCACTGGCCATGCACTGTTGACACAAACTTCGAGGCGGTGGAAAATTATCAAAACATAGTGGAATCGGTGCCGGCTCCAGTAGCCAAGGCAGCGCCGGCTACATGCTGGAATAAATTGTGCAAAATTAAAAAAAAAAAATCATCGAACAAGTAGAGAACCAGAACACAACCGGCGTCGCTTCCAAGAGCCAAGGCGACGCCAACTATGCTCTGAGGGAAAGGTGGAGCTTTGATTTTTCTACACGGTTTTTGGTAATTTATGAAGTTTTAGTATCTTCCAACTTCTACTTGGATAAGAACATTACACCAACAAGTTTAGGCACTTCTCAAGCCTATAAATAGATGAAAAACACATGAGAAAATGGGAGAATTCATTGATCATCACAGAAAATCACTCAAATTAAAGGAGAAATTCTTCAATTCAATGAGGGTTATGCAAGAAGGTCTTCAAAGGAAGAAGAATGAGGCTTGTCTATGAGTGCTTTCTTTTACTTTGTTTTCTTTTTCTTGAACAATGATATGTTAATTGTTTTTTTGTAATTCGACATTGTTGTAGATATTCATGATATGTAGAGTTATTTGATCTTTTGATTAATTGATTGTTCTTCTTGGTATTTAATTACTTAGGCGTATTACGAAATTAATTGATTGTTTCTTTTCATTAACTTGCTAGACCAAAGAGGTTAATTGTTGAGGATTAAGTAATTAAAGGTTAATTGATGTCTGCCAGACCAAGGATTCATTGATTAATTTCATGTTTTAAATTTGCCAGACCAAGAAAATTTAATTAAGGATTGTGTTTAATGCGTCTTTTAGGTGAATTAGTTGAGACAGACCAAGTGATGCTAATTTATCTAGAGGATAGTGATTTCATGGATTGACCATCGAAGTGAATCTACCTTCATCCTTCATGATGCCATGAGAATAATTGGTTATGATAATAGTTGGGTTCTTTAAAATCATGTTTCTCTAAACAATGGCTTGAGTTACATAATTCTCCATCCTTGACATGTATATATTTTTATTTTTATTTTTTATTTTTTCACTTTATTGAGTCGGTTAAACAATGAAAGAAAATGGATTAATGCATACTTGTTCCTTGAGGATCGACACTCGTTTGAACCATATGCTATGTTAATGATGAGTACGATTGCTTATATATGTAATTTGGGGTTAACGTTTTAATTTAAACTTGATTGGGAATAAGCTTATTTTTATATAATTTTTATACCCAAATAAATACGCATCAGCAAACCGTAAAGCATATACTTAAATATCTCAAGGAAATGAGAGATTTTATATTTGTATATCATGCTGACGATTTGGTTCCTACCAGTTACGTAGACTCAGACTTCTAGGCAAATAAAGATAAAAGAAAATCCTCTAGTGGATATGTCTTCACTTTGTCTGGAGGAGCTATTTCATGGAGAAGTATCAAACAATCTTGCATTGTTGATTCTACTACGGAAGCTGAATACGCTGCTACTTCGGAAGCTGAGTACGTTGCTGCTTTAGAAGTTGTATGGCTCCAGAAGTTCCTCATAGAACTTGGAGTAGTACCACACATGGATAGGCCTGTCACCATTTACTATGATAACTCTAGAGTAGTGTCATAATGTAAGGAGCCTCGAAACCATTGGAAGGGCAAGCACATTGAGAGGAAGTATCTCCTTATCCAGGAATTCATCCAAAAATAGGAGATTATGGTTGATTAGATTTCCTTTGTCAACAATCTAGCGAATCCCTTCATCAAGCTTTTGACAGAAAAGGTGTTTCGCAAACACTTAGATGCTATAGGCGTAGACACTTCTAGACTTTCTTAGTATTTCTAGTGCAAGTGAGAGATTGTTGCAAATATGCCCTTAAAGACTATATATTTTGTATCGACATATTGCAATAAAATATTTATTCATTCAATTTAATTTTTTTTCTTATATTATTACACATTTGAAGGTCCAAGTATAACAAGTAATGGTCTATGTGTTGGGTCATTCTTCACAGTAAGCTATAGGCCATGAGTACATATCATACAAATAAAATTAAGTTCTTAGTCATTTGATGGAACTGGGCATTTCATCAAGGTAAGACTATTATACTATGATTTCCAATAAGGAATGGTTTACCTTGAATTAGTGAGTAGTTCACTGACGTCAGAGGCATAAGTATATTTCAAATATGTAGAACTAGACCTATAGTAGTGGTCTCTCTTAAAGTACTATAATTATAAAAACAAGACTATTACTCCTACAGCGTGGACGAATACCTTCATACTTGAGTATGAGTTGGTAGTCTGGCGAAACTATGATTTTATACTTTGATGTATGTTGGCTGAGATTTCTTTTATTAGACCAATATCCTTGTATACTGTGTGTATTACTCTAGTTAGTTAAGACAAACTCATGCAACAGATTTTCTATGCTTCACTTAGTATGGTTGAATCACCCTCTTGTGATTGTCCAGGATAATCTAACGATCCAGGGCCCTGGGAACGTGACTCTAGAATGTGTGCTTTTAGGTAACTTCCAATGATAGGCAAGTACATTCAAGTGAGTCATGAATTATCAGACTAAAGATCTAAGGATAGTAGATGTCTTTGAGATGGGTGTTAGTACATTTATCTTATCTCATTGATGGGTGTTACGTAGAATGGTATTTTCATCATTTCACCTGTAGATCGGAGATATTACTCTAAGCAATATTATTCTTGGGGTCAATATTTTCATATGGTGATAAATAAAAATATTTAAAATGATAAAATATGGCTATTTAATAGTAAGGGTATTCTGGTTATTTTAATAGCCATGAATAATATGTCTCTTGGTCCCTGGAGTAGCAGTGTTATTTAGACACAATCTGGGCTTAATGGATAATTATTTGGAACAGAAATAAAATTTATTCTAAGAGTCCAATTAGAAATAATTAATTAGTCTTCGATTTTAATGAGGCCCAAAAAAGATAATTAATTAATTAAGAGAATTGGGCTGGAATAAATTAATTCCTTTAGCTGATATATGTTGACATGTATTAAAAGTCCAATTTTAATTAATTAATTAGTCTTGGGTATTTATTGAGGCCCAAAAAAGATAATTAATTAATTAAGAGGATTAGGCTAGTCTTGGGTTAATTTTTTAGCACAACATCGAGCCCATTAAGGCTTCATGATTTTCGGCCATTAGGGCTTAAGGAAGCCCTAGGCTAGCCAAAAATAAGTACAAGAAAAGAAAAAAAAACACACGTTTTTCCTCTCTAGAGTGTGTCGTCTTTGCTCTCCCTCTTCCTCTCTGGTTTTTGCCCCTTTCTCCCTTCTCTTGGGGGTGTTTTGATTATCCAAGAAGGAGTTCTCACCAAGCTAATGCCAAGAGCAAAGTAGAGTCATACTCCTAAAGACAGAGAAAAACATTTTATGTGTAGGAGTAGAAGATTGGCGGGAATTCCAGTTGAACAGGAGGCGCCTCTTTCTTCCCTTCCAACGCAAGAAGTTTCAGTGTAACCCGTCCCTATATTGGTTAATCTATGACCAACAAGAAAAAGTAAGTACTCTCTCCTAGATGTGGCTCGGAAAAACTTGAAATTTTCCGATGCATTTTTCCTTTGATGTTTTTTTGCTATCCTTCATTAGATCATCAAATTTTATGAAATAACTAAAATATATATATTTGTTTAATCATCCTAGACCTAGATCGATCGTGTTAAAAAATAGAAATTTAATTTGTTTTTACTATATTATATATACATTAAATGAAATAAGTTCACCCCATAGAATTTATTATAATTGCTTAATCCTTTACTCTTTTAATCTTTCTCACTCATGAAGTTACTCAGTGTATTCTGAATCAACTAAAATAATATAAGTGCCCAATTTTAGTGATGCATTGAAGTAGAAATCAGATCATTCTCGTGTTAAAGTAGGAGGCTCCATCATTTGTCCCATTTCCGTAAGATTCTTTTTGGCGTATAAAATGTCAATGTGATCCATGATTTAAATAATTTGAAATTTAGATGAATAATTGGTTACAACCTAAACAAATCACGTTGTGGCTCTCTCATGGTGCATTCTTAGATAGATACAAAATTAAGGTAAATATATTGTCTGTAAGATATATTTTTAATTTTAATATATGTGTTTCTTTGAGGAAACAAATTTTTAAAATTTCAGCCATACTTTTTTTTCCCTAAAAATATCGTCACCTCATATTTATTTAATGTGAGCTAAATTAAAAAGAGGCTGACCTCACATCAAGCACAAGCATTAGCATGTAGGCCGGCCCGCATGGTTTCGGGCCGTGTTAGGCCTATCCCCATAGGCCATGTAGGCCGGTCCCACGCATAGGCGGACCGGTCCGTGCTAGGCCCAAGCCTATCCTCTCTCTCCTTCTTTTTTTTTTATCTTAATTCGATTAAAAATTTTAATCTGTACTTATTTTGTAATTTTTTATTATTACTTAAATAACACGATTGTTTAAAATTAAAAAAAAAACCATCTTGAAAGGTTAGGGGTTTGATTTGGACCTCTACCAATTTTATTTATTAATAAAATAAAGATTACATAAGAGAGTGACTTGATGCCTAAACCTCTTTAAAATATTACAATGAACAAAATTTAAAAATAGAATAAATATCCTAAAAATAAAGATAAATAATTACATAATGTTACTTATCCTAAGTTCCTAATAATTCGAATACTAAACTAACTATTTGGCTCACCCTATTTTTCATCTAACTCATCATCAACAATCCACGAATTGGTCGTTATATCTTCAACTACGAATCAACTACTACAACACATTAATATCTCCAAAGTATAAGGAGCCAATCGAGATCTTCTATCATCAATTGTTCGAGCGCTCCCATTAAAGATATTTTTTGATGGCACTATGAAGACAGGTAGTGTCAAAAGATCACTTGACATTTTAAATAAAATTATATATTGATTTACATGAGCCTTCCACCAACCACAAATGTCAAAATCTTGATCATCATTTTTCTACATCTCGTAAATTACTATCTCATTATAGATGGTAGATGATCTTCTTTGACATTTCATGATACCCCATAGATTAAATGCTGATGAAATCGAAGAGGTAGATCTTCGTGATGGTTGAAATTGATTGTTAGATGATGATGATGATGATGATGATGAACCTTACCTACTTAAAGTAGCAGAACTAAAGCAAAAAGACTCAAAGTCATACAAAATATACATGTAAGATAGAGCTTTAGTTGTTTTATATTTTATATCTTTTATCATGCATTGCTTAAGTGTTGGAGATTCATCAAAATCTAATATTTCATAGAGATATTCAATAATACTATGAAATCCAGTAGTTTTTAATCACAATGCCATACAATAAAATAGAAATATCTTTATAATATTTTTTATATTTTTCAAACATACTTCTCATAAAATAACCATATTGGGGATGCTCCAAACACTCACAAAAAATATGTGCTACCTTAACAAGTATTGGAAGAATATGATTAGTAATGGGATAATAAGATCCCGATAAAAGTTCAGTTGCTTCTTTAAAAGTAAATAAAAATGTTGAAAATGCAATACAATTTTCAAAATGAGTTTCAGTGAATTGAGGTTGAAAATTGTTACTATTACAAAATTCAATAAGTTGATTTTGAAAAGGTATAACACTTTCAAACATATCCAGAGTTGAGTTCCATCTAGTTTTACAATAAAATCTAATTTTTTAAAAAATACATCATATTCTCAGCATAAAGCCTTAAAATTTTGTTACCTAGTTGGAGAAGTTTAATGAATAAAACAACATTTCTAATTATATTAACAATATCATCAATATATTTATATCCTTCCTTAACACACAAATTAAGTATATGATAAGCACACCTAGTATGAAATAAAATACTATCTAATATAGGATTCATAGTATTTTTCAAAATTGCTATAGTAGAATCATTATTTGAAGTGTTATCTAAAGAAATAGAAATAATTTTATTTAAAACCCTATACCCATGATATGTTTGAGTAATCATTCTAGCAATACTAGTACCTACATGAGGATATTCAAATAATTTAAAACTGATGCGTAAATTTTGCGTGTAGAAAAAACCATACATATTTAAATTCATCTCTAACCAAGTTTTAATTAAGATGTTAAACCCCAAATTATTCATATGAGCAGGTATACTCATCGCAAGCGTAGTATAGGGAATTAATGAGTATCGATCCTCAAGGAAAAACTACCATTAGTCACATTTTATTCATTGTTTAACCTACCAAGTAGATTGATAAAGAAAAAATTAAAAATAAAAATAAAAACGAAATATATACACAACTCATGGAGTGAAAAACATTTAATTAAATAATTATTCTCAAAACATGACATGAATCATCTAATATTTATCACAATCAATTATTGTCTTAGTATCATGAAGGAATAAAAATAGAAACCACTTCTTTCCCAATTCATGGACTTACTATTTCTTGATTAAATTAGCAGATTTTCCCATCAAATCAACATAACCAAAGAAATGCATTAAACTCCTTCCTCATGAATATCCCTATACTCTAGGCAGTATAAACATGAAATTAGCAAATAATCCTATACTCTATGCGAAATTAACTAATCTTTGATTACTTAAGTTCAATTCTCAAACTTCTTTCCCAATTTATCTAAGATAACAAGTGCATAGAATTGACTAAATTGAACTTAATCTAACTTCATTTCCCAAGTCCATTAGACATAAATTCAATTCCATCAATCTACCAAATAAAATCAAGTAATCAAATACCAAAAATAATAATCAATTGATCAAAGATTAAATAAATAACAATATCATGAATCCAAAATTAGTACCCAATTACAATAAAATATTAATTTCATCATTAATCAAAGAAAAAGAAAACAACGGAAAGAGATAGGTACTCATAGACAAGCCCTTCAACTTCCAAAGAAAACTCCTCCAAAATCAATGCTCCTTGAATGATAAATTTCTCCAGAGAAAATATTACATGATGCACTCTAATTATATTTCTAATTTTCCTTATTGTGCACACCTTTTACTATGTGATTGGCCTTTATTGACAGGCATACAACTTCCTAAAAATCTAAACTAGAGAAGAAGTAATTTCTAATTAGAATTCTAAAAATCTACACAAATCACCCAAGTCCACCAACTTAGTCATGATAAGCCCGAGCCGAAGACCATCTGAGCTAAATCTTCCTTTCCTTTTTTTTTTTTTTTATTGAGCTACTGAGTCAACTAGTCGAGCTACCGAAGTGGAGCCTAAGTAACAAAGTCAAGCCATCTGCATATTCCTTTTCTTTTCCTTTGGTCGAGCAACGAAACTGCCTGCGAGCCGCCGAGCCGACCGAACCACATTCTTCTTTTTCCTTGTTAAAGTCAGCTTACCCAAGCCACTGAGCTCATTTCCTCAAAGAAGCCGAGCTTACGCCGCAGCTTTTTCTTTCTTTCTTCTATGAACCAGCTCACTCGAGCCACTACAAGCCAAGCTTCCTGAGCCGCCAAGCCATTTCTGCCTTTCTTCTTTTCTTTTTTTTTTTTGTCCAGCTACGGCTTCCTTGTTGAAGCCGGCCGAGGGACAAGTGCATCCTTCCGCAACTGTGTGCTTTGTTTTTGTCATGATTTTCTCTATTTTTTTCATTGCTTTTCAGATTTAGCCCAGTGCTGGTCAATCTTTTTAGGTTGGCCCCGGGTCTTCACTGGAATTCCTCAATTAAACTCTAAATTCACCTATTTTCGCATCAAATCACAAAAAATATTTCTATAAGCTAAATATTAAATAGAAATGAATATGACTAGTTATTACTTCAATAGTATCATAAAATATCCTCAAATTACTAGGAAAAGATATGTAAATTTAGACCCTATCACATTCTTCCACACTTGAATCTTTACTTGTCTCGAAGTAGAGTACATAAGACATAGCACACAAAACAAATTAGCACTTCTCAAATTCATCCACAACAAAGTCATTCTTTTTCCAACATTAGATATAAATTTTTCATTCATTCAATCCTTTAAAAATCTTTGTATACTCATGTATTAAATCAAACATGTCAAGACCCTTAAAATTAAGTTAAACAAGTTTATACTTTAGTCTAAGAAAATTATTTCACCCTTCAAGCCAAGACATAGATAACAAAATCATATAAGTTAAGTTATTTAACCAATTCAAAACTCATAGACTAAAATTTGCACAACTTTAAATAGAAAAATAAGGAGACATTCATTTTTTTTTTTCAATATAACTTAGGGAATTAGCCTCAAGAAAGTGGATTTCTCTACTAACCGTATTGGCCCTCTTTTTGTCATCAACATTTTTTTTTCTTTGCTTTCTGCCCTCGAGATAGCCTCAAGAGAGTGAACTGAACAATACTTGCTACTTCTCTCCGTAATGCTCTCCTTTTCAGTAGAAATTTTTCTTTCTCTTTTTCTATTATTTTTTAAAGAAGGATAAGCATTTTTTTTCAAAATAAAACAAGCATTTTCTTTCTAGAAAAATAAACAAATCTCTCCACTTATTGTTTTTCAGCTCACCAAAAGAAAATTGCACTTTTTTTTTTTTCAATTCTCACCATCCTTATTCACAACTCCAAGTCAAACAAATTTATAAAACCATGAATTAAGAATTAATCAACAACTTTTCTCAAATTTCATCACATCATCCATATCCAAACAAGAAGAGTAAAATAAAATTCAACTACTAAAATATAACCAAGGTTAACTTAAATTGCCAAGACTTAACATATTCAACTTAATACACAATTTTGCCTAAATAAAAAACATCCAACCAATGAAAAAATCATATCCGAAGAGAAAATCATAACCTTATCATAGGAAAAATAATTTCATACTAATTTTAAAAAATTTTCCCCATAGTCTTAAGAAAATCCATTGAATCTCAAAAAGATGCACTTGAGAAAGTATTAAATCTCTCCCCTATACTTAAATTAGACATTATCCTCAATGGCCTAAAATAGAACAATAAAGTATAACCAAGGGACCAAAAATGTAAAGAGGGAAAAGAAAATAATTCTCCCCAAAACAAATTAGCTCCAAGAAAAAATAAGTTCTCCTTCAAAAAGTCGAAAGAATTATTGTCAGTAAGAGAATAGTGAATAAACCTACAAAAAGAAAAACAAACACACCAAGTAAAAGCATAAAAAGGAATTGAAAGTAAAAAAAAAAAAATAAAAGCACACTAAAAATTAAAGAAAAAGAAAAATAGAAAGTCAAAGTATTTAAGAACCCCCTAAAGTAGAGCCTCCAGACGGGCCTCCAAATTATTTTTCAAAGGGACCACCAAATTGGCCACCACGACCTCCAAATGGATCATGAGGTCCTCCTTGTCTCTCCCAATAATATCACCAATAATCCCATTGAATATCATGATTGAGCCTTAGATTGCGCAAAATATCATCTTGGCGTTGCTAAGTATGCTCAATCATATCAAACCTTTGATCATGCCTTACCTTCATATCAGCTATGTCTACCCTCATTCTAGCTATTTCATCCCTCTAATACTCTAAAGATTTATGAATGTTGGTTAGAATGTTATCACTGACACTTGATGGTCTCTTAGAATGCCTTTGTGGTTGGGAAGATTTCTCTTCTTGCTCAACTGGAAAATTAGGAATGCTATTTCAAGGAACCTCCCTTGGCTGGGACCATATAGATGTTGTATCATTAAACTTATAGCCACAATGAGTTAGTGCTTGTTCAGTTACTTATGCGTGTTTTTTAGTGTAGTAAATATTGTCAACAAATTACACAATTAATCAAGTTTGAATTAAAATGCCAACCACTAAAACCACATGTACGGGCAAGTATACCCATTGTATAGTATAGGGAATAACAAGTCCCGAATCCACGAGAACTTAAGCTCCCACCTTACTTTATCCAAATCTTTATTGTTTAGCCAATAAAATAAGAAAAGAATAAAAAGGAAAATAAATAAAGATAAAAATAGGTATAACTCAAGGATGCAAATTCATGTAACTAGACAATTATCCTAAAAATACAATATTGAATCAATCAGCATTCATCACAATCAATTGTCACCTTGGCATCATGAAGGAACTTTGGTGAAATTCAATCGTTTCTAAGTTATGAACTTACTTATGTAGATTCCACTTCTTTCCCAATCTATGGAATCACTATCCCTTGATTAATTTAGCTTATTTCCCAATCAAACCAAAGCAACCAAAAAATGCATTAAACTCATACCTTACAAACATGAAATTAGCCAATAACCATATGCTCTAGGTGAAATCAACCAATCTTTGATTACTTTAGTTCTTTAATCTTAACTTCGTTTCTCAAGTCTATTAATATCTAACAAATACAAAATCAATGCAATGAACTTCTAACATCATTTTTCAAGTCAATTAGAAGAAAATGCATCAATAACCAAGGATAATAATAGATTAATCAAAAATCCCAATTAACTCAAAATCATAATCTTTAAAATAATATCCAATTACAATCAAAATATTAAGCATATCATTATTCTAGAAAAGTAAATGAAGGATAAAAGATAGAACTCATAGACAAGCCTTTCTTCTTCTCTTGAAACCCTCATTTAAACAATACCCCTTTGAGTGGTGATTTTGTCTTTGAATAATAAGTAACCAGCTTAGGTCCTTCAAATCACACCTTTTTCTTGTGTTTTTCTTGTTTAAATAGGCCTCGAAGAGCCTAAAATTTGTTCTCTAAGAGTCCTAGGCTGAGTAGAGATTGGAAGATACCAAAACTCTTGGGAAATTACCAAATCCGTACATAATTGGAAAGGTCGCCGACATTGGGTAGATCAGGGCTAGCACCAGCTCCGTTTGGCACGGTCGGCGCAGGCTATGCTCTGGTTGGTCTAGTCGTGCTCTATTCTTTGAATGACAAAACCCCTATTTTTCTAGATCGGGGCTGGCGCCAACTGCGTGGGTCAAGACCAGCGCTAGCCGTGCTCTAACGATTTGTTCGTTTTTTTATCATTTTCTGCAATAAAAATCTAAAACACCTTTTCAAGGGTAAAATATCAAATATGAAGGAATATGCCTAGCTATTACAATAAATGTATCATAAAACACCATCAAATAACAAGTAAAATATAGATGAATTTTGCCCCTATCAGTTATCACATTTCATGAAGTAGGTTCCATAAGTTCATTCTCCAGAGAAACATTAAAAGTATTCAAAACTAATAAAATCAACAAGGGAAGAACAAACGCTTTTGTAGCAAGGCAATAAGCTAGAACCTCTCGCATAAAAGTTAGTAACAAAGGGGCATAGGGAATGTGTTCTCCATAAAGCATTTTAAAGAGTATATAAACATCAATGAATCTAACTTCATTCAAACTACTCAATTGAGGGAAAACATTGAAACACAAGAGATACAAAATAACCCTCAATTGAGGAGCAAGATCATTACTAGGGAGAAAGGAAGAACCATGTGTAGATACTTTTGGTTCCAAACCCAACTGGTGATAAGCAATATTGAAATTCCAAGTTGTCTCAGAAGAGATCATGTTATTATAGCGGTCAATTTCTATCCAAGGGTCACTATCATCAACACTTAAAACGGTAGCTAATTTAGCCCAAGTCAAAATTACAGAAGTGCTCTTTACAGATGTTTTGATTTGCTATAAATGTCCTTTCCTTTTATTTTTCATGTTTGCATAAAATTCTTTCACAAAGGGCAGGATAAAAATCACCTCTCAAGCCCAAAATTGGGCCCCAACCAATCCTTTCAAACATCTTAGTTATATGCAAGGACCTATTAAGGTAAGGCTTGATTGTTTTTTCAACAATGATTCTATTCAATGCCCTAACATCATACCATTCCTCATATTTTTTATCAGTGAAATTTTTAGGATGGAAGGAAGGTAGCTCTAATGAAGGGTTAAAAGATAAGGATGGTCTTGTGCATTTGTGAGGTTTGAAAAATTGTTTGGTTTTAGGCATTTTGGCTCAAACAAAAACAAACACAATTTGCAAAAATGTTTTCTTCTTAGTTAAAAACTTTTTTCCCAAGATTCTATTTTTCAAATGCAATGCCATTGACAATTTCCAACTCTAATAGCAAAACCACAATGTCAAACTACAATTCCACTAACTTTAATCAACACAGCAAAATATCACAAGTATGCTCACCAATTATCCAAAATTACCATATTTGCAAAAAATTCATAAAAATATATAGATAACTTTAGAAGCAATCACAAGACTAACAACCCATTCTATGTATTTTTTTTTTTTTACCACCAAATAAACTCAACAAATCTATTTCCAATTTCAGTGAATTTTTCCTCAAAAATAAACAAAAAAAAATGCCAAGAAATTCAAGAGGATAAAATCTGTCGTAATGTGAAGAGAGTTTTGCACCAATGTGTTACCCAACTTGTGAGCTTTAAAGTTTTGAATTCTTAGGGGATAATTTGTAGAGGAATCAAAGCATTCACCAAAAAAGAAAGATGAAAAAAGGAAATGGTGACAATTAGAGAAACAAAAGTAGTATTCTAGAGGAATAGGGAAAGGAAAATCAAAGAAGAAAGAGAAAAAGAAGAAAAAGACAAAAGAAGAAACAAACAAACAAAACAAAACAAAATGAGAGGAATGGGGAGGGGGTCGGTGCTTCACGGGAACAAAACAAGAAAAAGAGAAGAAAAGCAAAAGAAAAAGGAATCAAAAAAAGAAAATGACAAAACAGGAATCTGGGAAGAAAAAGGAAAAAGTAAAAGAAAAGAAAAAGAGGAAAAATGGGGTGGGGAATGGCTTCGGTCAAAACAAAAAATATATTTTTTAATATAAAATCAAAATAAATACATAAATAAAAACTAATCATAAGTTAATGCACGAGCACAATACATGTAAAATAAGAATGCATAAATTAGACATTAAACAAAAATTAAAAATTATTAAAAAAATAAAAAAAATCAGTTCGTCTAAAATATCATGTCAGTCTAGTGTAACATAAGCGAAAATCCAAACCTGAAAATAAAATGAGTTAGTATTGACTCAAAATTTAGGACGTAAAAATAATCAAATAGTTGAATTCAATTAATACACTTATTTCATATTAACATGGAGTTAGTAAAATTAAATAGGTAATTATACAATATATACAAACATACAAAAACAAGTTAGTAATTATTAATATGTATAAACCTATTTATATATTTACATGGCTAAATCAATGAAATCCAAACTTTCATGATATTGTTCCCCAACAACGGCACCAAAAACTTACTGTGTAAATTTTGGGTGTAGAAAAAATCATACAAATTTAAATGCATCCCTAGCCAAGTTTTAATTAAGGCATTAATCCCCCAAATTACGTATATGAGCAAGTATACTCATCGCAAGTAAGTATAAGGATTTAACGAGTATTGATCCTCAATGAACAACTATTATTAGTCACTTTTCATTCATTGTTTAACCTATCAACTAAATTGACAAAGAAAAAATAAAAATAAAAAACACAAAATCTATATACAACTCGTGAAGAGAAAAACATGTAATTAAATAATTATTCTCAAATACATGACATAAATGATCTAATACTTATCACAATTAATCATTATCTTAGCATCATGAAGGAATAAAAATCGAAACCACTTCTTTCACAATCCATGGAATCACTATTTCTTGATTAAATTAGTAGATTTTTCAATCAAACCAACATAACCAAAGTAAAAAATCTTAGAGGGGAGTGAATAAGGTTTTTTGCAAACAAATGCAGATTAAAAATTTTGGTCCCCTTAAAAAAATTGAACTAATTAGCAGAAATGTTTTGTGGCCTCAAGAGTTCAGGCAGGTGTCTTTTAAATTAGCACAGAATGATAAGGGAATGTTAAGAAATAAAGATGGATAGTTGAGATAGTAAGGACAAGTTTAAATCAGAAAGAAAAGGTCATAAATGAGTTATTGATTTTAGAAGATAAGATACAACATTTAAGATCCGAAGATAGCAAAGAATGCAGTAAAGAATTTTGCCAAAATAGCACAAGAAAATGCTCAAGAATTTATAGTGGTTCTATCCTCAAATAATCTACATCCACTACCTTGAGTTCTCACTTAAGGATTTCAACACCACTCACTAAAAACCTTTTCCCAAATCAATGGTGGTAGGTAACACCAATCTTACACAAGAGGATCACCATACTTGGTTTTACTCCCAACCTCGTTAATCACAATAATCAAGGCTCAACTCAATTGGGTTTTACCTCCACAACCTTGATACAAGTCAAATTGAAAGAAAGATTACAGAAATAGCTCACAGATTTGAGCAGAATGTGAACAAAAAAGCACCAACACCTTTTACCATTGGAACAATTCTATTTCACTTTGAAGCACATACGAAAAGGGAGATTTTTGTATTCAGAAGTGTAAAAGTGTTTCTGAGAAAGATAGTACAAAAATCTACTTTAAAATTGAGTTCTAAAGGCTTTTATAGGAGCCAAACCCGAAGTCCCAATGGCTAGTAACGGCTAGTTACTTTCTGTCAGGATTTTGGATTCACAAAGTGGAAGGATATTCGTCCAAAATATGAGTCCAAAACAGTACTTTTTTAAGCAGAAACATTTTGAAAAATGCTATAGATTATTGGATGGAGTTTTGGATTCAAAGGTCCATCCAAACTACTCAATCCAAACAGCTAAAGATCTATTCTTTAAAATCATTTTATTTATATGTTTCAAGATAAAAATAAATTGATCATAAGGTAAAGAGACATAGGAATTTATAAGAAATACCTTAACAATGATTTCTAGTCTATAGTTCTTTTACAAAAACTTCATGATTTGGAAGCTCTTGAGTTGAAGTTATACTTGACTTGGATTCCATTGCTCAAGAGTTGCTTAGCAGACTCATTTGCACGCCTTTGGAAGAATTAAGGTCAAACATGTCCTCACATATAAATCACATAAGTTAGTCCTTATCAATGTTTGTCATAAGTCAAAACACAAGAGATTGCCCTTAGGGCTAACAATCTTCCCCTTTTTAAGTGATGATAAACTTGATAGGATTATGACATGAAAATAATGATATATATAGTATGGACATGTTAGACGGAAAGAAATAAGAGTATTTTTAACTGAAATGCATTCTCTCGTTGTAGGACTCAAAAAGTGCTTATAAGATTAAGATAAGAAAATTCATGAATAGTCTCATAAACAAGGCTCAATGAACCTATGTCCCAACCTTCCTCCTTATCCCCCTTCCTTCTATAAAAAAGACTATTTCTCAAGAAAATAGCCAAATAGTAGTCACACAAAAAAATATGTAGAGATATGAACATGAAGAGGTGTAGAGAATAGATCATAAAAGCAATACTCCGCCTATATATATGCACATATGAACAGTAGTTGGAAAGATACTAGCTATAAAGTACGTTTAAAAATAAGACTGGATTTCAAGGTTTTGGACTGCCAAAACGTGCGTCCAAAATGGGTTAAAAAGAGACAAAAGATAGCGTTTTAAAAAGTTAGTTTTGGACTGATATTTTGGATTGAAGAAATGCGAGTCTAAAACTCCTCCTGTGTATGTGCAAGGTAAAAAACATTCCCAAGAGTAATCAATAATTTTCCTGGAATTTGACGAAATTTATTTTTGTCAAGAAGATTCAACACAAGGATTTTCTTGTGAAAAAAAAAATCATGAATGTCTACTCAGGTATTCTCATCATCCAAATATTTTAGCAAAAATGTGCATCACTCCCATAGTCAAAACAATAGTCACAATAGTTACAACAATATATGCTCCAGAACCACAATATATTCACAATTCATAAATCATAACCCCCAACCAATATACTTTCTCTTTCTTCTCCCTCTTTGTCATCAATCAAAAAAGGGACATAAGAGGAGATCAAACAAGGATATGGTGCAAAAATTAAATAGAGAAAAAAATATATAGTGCAGATTGTTAAGTCTTGATCTAGATAATAAGTATATAATCAAAAAGATCAATAGGGGATTAGTGCGAAACTAAAAATTGTTCAAGCAGAAAGCATAAAATTGTTCATCAAAAGAAAACCAATAAGATTGTTTAGGCATAGGAGGTCAGCAGGCAACAGTCATGATTTGCAGGTTAGGAAATGTGGATGGTCGTAGGATTCGAGTTGGCACCCTTCTTGGATTGTTGTTCAGCAATTATGTTGAACTTTCTTTTAACTACCACGTGCTTTTGGCATTTTCCAGAGCAGCTTCCAGGTATGGCTAGCTTGAGACCTTGCAATGCAGTTGTATGGGTAGTAGTTGTGGGAACTTCACTCTCCTTCCCTTTATCCTTCTCACTTTCTTCTGCTGCTTCTGTTTCCTTTTCCTGTTCCTTTTGCACTTTTTGCACGGTTTATTTACTAGTCACTTCTTCGTCTTGAGGAGATGTAATTTCCTTTCCATGCATTTGTTCTTGAGAAGGAGCCTGTTCATTAGGGGTTCTCTCAATGGTTATTTCTACCTTCTTTTCTTCCACATTACTCAATCTAGTTCCTAAATTTTGCAATTCAATCATAACTTCTGTCCAAAATCCATCAAATTCTTCAGCAAAACTGCTTAAAGCATTCAAGATGCTTTGACTTAGACCACTTTCCTTAATCTTTTACTTGCCCTTGTGTGAAACCCCACCTAAAGCTAACCTTAGAGTAAGGGGGTCGGGATGAATATCATAATATTCTACATAAATATATATATATTTGAATAATTTTATGTGCTTTCAAATTGTGATTTATAGGTTCAAAGGCTTAGTTATGCTTATTGAGTAGGAAGGGTAAAACGATAATTTTGCTTGAGGTCAAAATAGGAATATGGCTTGAGGTTTAGATAAGAAGAATATTTGGGTGAGAAAATAAGAACAAGACTTAGTGTGATTAAGTGGTTAGAGAGTTGTGAACTAATCTCTATGGTCATGAGTTCAAATCCCATCACTTAAATTTTATTCATAATTATCTTAGTTATGTTTGAATTTTTATTTTCTTACATTCCTTAAAGATAGGAATGTTGTCTTAGGAGAGATATGAAGAGAATGTCTTAATCCTATCATCATGTCCTAAAAAGAATTCTAGAGGAATTCTTGTCCTTTTTATTACCTCTAGCTTTGTACTAACATCTTCACAATTTAAATTATTTAAAATTCATCAAGTCTCATCTTTTAATTTCAGAAAATTCTGTGATGATTGCTTAGCCTTGAATTTCAAAAATCAATCTTGAAAGTTAAAGGGTTCACCGAAAATAGGAGAGAAGCTAGGAAGGGTTCCCAAGGGAAATCAATCACTAGGGTAAAACCTTTAAACTCATCTTCATGTTTTTCATGTTCTTGATGAAGAAAATCTGGAAATTTTTCAGAATTTTGAGCAGTCTAGCTTTCAAAAAACTCAGCCAGTTTTCTTGCTCATTTGCTGCAAAAAAAATGACCAATTCATGTAGCTTGAAGACTGGAATTTCAGTGCAAAATTCGGACTACATAACACTGCACAAAACCAGAAAAATTTCTGTGCAATTTCACTGCACACCAAGCTAGAATTGAAGCTGTATTTCTTGTCATCAATCCAGCAAAACTCCTCTTCTTTTTCTGCAAAAAGAAGGCTGGAAACCAACCTTAAAAGTCCCTCAAACATCCCTCAAAACCATTGGCAAATCAGGCTGAAGAAATGCAGAAATTCTGCACACAAAATTCAGCAAGCCTTCGAAGCATTGAACACCTTGAAACCAGAAAATTCCCAGCCTTGTCTCCTTACGCCTAGACTGAAAAACCACCTTCAAACCTCTGCAAAATGGACCTTGTTCATCCATGGACTGAACACCATTAACCTATAAACTTACCTTAAGTACTTGGACTCCAAAATCACACCTAAAAAATCTCCTAAGATCACTCTATTCAAAACACATTTGAACTTCAAAAAATTCTAGAATTTTGCTCCATGAAAACACTCTTGTATTAAGCTACTAAACCAGAAATTCCTCTGCCATTAAGCACTAAATTTTGGCCAGCCTTAAATCCTGAACAGCCTTCATTCATTTTAGCAAAGTAGCTAGTCCAGCTGGCACCATTGAAGAACAAAGAAACCTCCATCAATCAAACACCATTAGCTTATCCAATACCTCAAACAACTCCACAATTTCCTCCATTTGAATTTCAAACAAAATCATATTATTCTCTTCCCCTCTAGCTGAAAACCGAAACTCCTAATTCCCCTAAACCAATCAGCCAACACCATTGCAGATTTCGTGCAACACCTTTCTCAAATTCTCTCAATTTTCACCAAAAACACCAACACACACTACATTCCTTCAAGCTAAAACCTACCCTAAACACCTCCAATCACTCTCAAATACTTCAGATTGCTCCTACATAATCCCTAGTGTTCATTTCTGGTATTTATAACACAAAATCTCGCAACCAAGAAATTTCAATCGGATCAAAAACCAGTTTTTTTTCCTTGAAGGAACATCATCAAAGTAAATCAAGAATAACTTCTTTGTTCATCATTTTCCATTCAACCTTCAATGTACCATACTAATGCTCTCTCTCTCTCTCTCTCTCTCTCTCTCTCTCTCTCTCTCTCTCTCTCTCTCTCTCTCTCGATCGAAATGGTTGATCAACAACTATGGCTATTTTTTTTCCCTTGGACAACTCAAGACTATCAATTGCGTGTGGACCTTCTTTAGTCTTTATTGAAGTAATCAAAAATCAAGTATTTTTCCCTTAATCCTCCTTTTTAATTTTGATTTCATGTCTCTTAGGTGTTGATAGGAAGGATAGAATATGAGTGGGGGATTGAATGTATGCATGTGAATGAAGGGGTTGGGGTTAGGACATGAGAATGGTTGTATATGAATAAGCTATATGAATTTTCTTGGGAATCAATGTATGTTCATCATGTCTTAGAAGAGTTATGGATGTTTAAAGCATGTTAGATGTTATGACACCTATGGTGAATAGGATTTTTATGTTCTTATTTCCATTGAAGCCATGAATGATGAATATGCCTAGTAAGGTTTTGGCCATGTGATAGTATATGATGATTTAAGCTTATATTCATGAATGGATTAGTTTATTATTTGATGATTCATGAATCTTCTTTAGCAATAGGAAAATCATGATTATTTTCTTGTTAATCCTAGGTTATTTTTATTAACAAATTTTATTACCTTAATTAAAATTACTACTATATTTTTAAAGGTTTTGAAATCTCTAGGAAAATTTGAAAATGGAATATTAAATGGAATATTGATATTTTATTAGTCAAATAAATAATATCTTTTATTAAAAATAATATATGTGTGTGTGTGTGTGTGTGTAATAGTAAATAAAATCTTTTATATAAATAATAATAATAATAATAAATAAAATATTAATGACCTTGTAGACCATAGTTAAGACTTTTACCTATATTCATAAATATTATCAAAATTTATTTGTTATTTATTAATCAAAAATTGAATATAATTTGTTTATTATTAATTTTATTTATTACTAATTATTTATTATCTATTAATATTTTAATTAAAAATTAATTGTAATTTATTATTTATTTATAATAATACTATTTAAAAATTACCATTTACTAATATTAATTAGGACTTAGTAGTATTCAATATTTAAACACTAGTTTATTTATTAATAATAATACTCATGATTTATTATTTGAACCTATAACTTAATAGTAATTATTTTAGAACCCCTAGTTATTTTAACTTATCAAGCTAGATTTATTTTATAAAATCCTTTATCATTTAGCCTTAAAATTTAGGACATTAGGGTCATGGTTAGTCATGGTTGTAACTAGTTGAACTAGGAATTATTTATGTAAGGCTGGTATAACTCGAGTATAACCTTATGCCTTATGTTTACCCCAGGCAGGGTTAGGTTGACCTTGGAGGATTTTTGAACTCAAGCAAGCAAAGGATCAGGTAAGCTCCTGCATGGAGTCATTTGAAGACCAAAAATTATTGTGCCAAGCCAAATTCAATGTGTATGATCATTCGTTTGTAAAGGCAATTAAGGACTATTTTTCCTTTTTATTTCAGTCAAGCAAATCATTTGAAAATTAAACAAGCAATTTTACGCAAAATACTAAACTCTTTCTAAAACCCAACTTTGACAAGCATTTTAGAAACCCTTAATTGCTATTTCCAAGTAAATCAATATATGATCAAATTTCTCCCAAGTGAGACAATCAACGCTAAGTACTCAATAAGGGTAGACTACTAGGACTAGTCTTTGAAGGGTTAGGGTAAGTCTCTCAATAGGTGGCCACCTCTAAGGGGTGAGTCCTTCCTGGATAGGATGCCAGTCCGATAGGTCATACCGATCCAAGCTAGCAAGTTTTAGTCAAGTGGACTGTGTGCTTTCAAAGTGGACAATCGATAAGTTTGGGTGTAGAGATGGAGGTGTATCTCACCCGATAGGCCGTACACCTACCTTTTGTCAGCATGCTCAACGTGTGGCATTCTGACCATTATATGGTCATGGAGCCCAACGTGTGGTAACCTATGGCTACCTCTTTGGGTGGTGATATTTATTGTGCTCATGTATGGTTTGGAAAGTAAAACACCACTCTTTTTTTTTAACATTTATTTAATACTTGCCAACACTTTCTCTTATAAAACTTTTACAACTTGCATACATGAACTGTTTTACCTGAAACACTTATAGCACACACAGGCTTACTGAGATATTTATCTCACCACCTTTTATGCCATGTTTTCAGGTCGATCCTGCTATGAAGGTCATTAGCTAAATTGTTGCTTGTGATTTTGAAGACTCTTTGTTATTTTCCTTATGTGATGTTTTTGAGAGATTATAGCAGACAATTTATTTTTGATTTGTTCATGTATTATTGAGTTGTAATAGGTTTAATTTTAAAGTATTTTTTTTATTTTATTTTATGTGACCTAGTTATAAAGACCCCTTGTCCTATGGATGGAGCGACATCCCCGGCCCTGTTGGGCCTAGCTAGTGGGGTGTTACACTTTGTTTGAGGAATCTTCTCCTATGTTAGACTTCCGTTTCATTCCCATTTGGGCAGCAGGTGCAGTTCTTCTTCTCTCAACCTTGATTTTTATCGGCTTCTCTCTTTCCTCATTCGATACATTCATGCATAAATTTTAGGTGTATAAAAATTAATAAATTTAAATCCCTCCCTTAGTCAAGTTTTAATTAAAATATTAATCCCAAAATACATATACGAGCAAGTATACTCATCGCAAGCATAACATAGGGAATTAACGAATATCGATCCTCAAAAGAACAAGTACATACTAGTCACTTTTCATTCATTGTTTAACCGACCCAATAAAATGATAAAATAATTTTAAAAAATAAAGAAATATGTACAATTCAAGGATGTAGAAATATGCAATCTAGACAACTATCCTGTAAAACATGGCAATGAATCATTTAGCAACTATCTCAATTAATCATCATCTTGGCATCTTGAAGGAATATAAAGTAAAATTTAATCATTTCCCAAGTCATGAATCCACTTATATAAATTTCACTTCTTTCCCAATCTATGGAATCACTATCTCTTGATTAAATTAGCAGATTTCTCAATCAAACCAATATAACCAAAAAAAATGCATTAAACTCAATTCCTCATAATAAACATGAAATTAGTCAATAAACTTATACTCTAGGTGAAATTAACTAATCTTTGAATACTTAGGTTCTTTGGTCTTAACTTCGTTTCCCAAGTTCGTTAAGAAGTAGCGAATATGAAATTAATAAAATTAAAGTAACTCCTAATGTCGTTTCTAAGTTAATTAGAAGCAAATCTAACTTTATCAATTCTTCTATGATCACAAGTAATCAAACACCAAGAATGCTAGAAAATTGATCACATAACTAAATTAATACAAAAAAACATGAATCCCAAAATATTATCGACTTACAATAAAAACATTAAGTGCATCATTATTCTAAAAAAAAAAACTCATAGACAAGCCTTTTTCTTCTCCCTTGAAGACTCTATTGAACAAAGTTCCTTGATCTGATGAAATCTTCCTTTAATGAGTGATTTGCTAATTTGATCCTTGAATTCATACTTTTATCTTGCATTTTTCTTGTTTAAATAGTCTTTCAAGATGCTAAAATTCATCCCCTAAGGGTTCTGGACGGAGTAGAGATTAGAAAATACCAAAACTCTTGGAAATTACCAAATCCGCGCAAAAATTGGAAGACTCGCCGACATGGACCAGAGTGGAGTTGGTGCCAACTTGGAAGGTTACGGACGATGCCGGCCGTGCTCTGTCAGCCCAATTGTGCTCTGCTTTTCGTGAAAAATTTCTCTTGTTTCTCTAGAATGGGGCAGGCGCCAGTTCCATAGGTCACAACTGGCGCCAACCGTGCTCGGACGGCGACAGTTTTGTCATTTTTTCATCATTTTCTATAATAAAATTCCAAAACACCTTTTCAAAGATAAAATATCAAATATAAAGGAATATACCTAGTTATTAGAATAAATATATCATAAAACACCATCAAATAACTAGGAAAATATTGATGACTTTTGCCTCTATCACACATCTCTAAGCAAGACCCATTCCTTGTTTACTTGAACAAATCCCATTTTTTCGAAGGATTCCATGCTGTACACATTTATCTTAAGATGACCAAGAGCACAAGTACTTAAATCCACATTGAAATGCGTAAAGACTTTGGTCAAGAGATTGACGTATGGCAGTGCCTTGTGAGATGTATTTCTCGACTGAAGCATAAGCTTAACTGTTAGAAAACTAAAACTTATCTGTCTTTCCTCAGACAGGGCCAATATCAGTATCATTTGCATGATACTCACAAATGTTTTATGCCTAAAACTTGGAGCAACCATAGTCGACACCATATGGTGCAAAATTCTTCCAGAACTATTCAACCACTTTGAATTTCTGTCACTTGAATTTTTTAAACTTTTTCCTCCAATAAACCTTTTCTCAAACCTTCCCAAACCAAATAGGTCCAATTCTTAAGGAAATTTGTTCATTTCAAAAAAATGGATCCCTCCATCTCTAACACTAAAAATTCGATTCAACAACCGATTGTTAAATTCCATTTTTACTGAGCCTACTCTAGAAGTGTACCATTGCACTATAAAACCTCTCCCAATCTCCTCAAATCTTTCCTTTTTCAAATTAGCATAAAACTCCCAAACTAGATGGGTGTATAGTTTCTCATCTATCGATAGCAAAGCCCCCTATCCAAGATTTTCAAACAAATTCAAGATGTCAAAAAAGTTCAGAAATGCCTCACCATCAACCCGATATCCCATGACCACTATTCTATTTCTAGACAGTCAATCATTAAATTCAGACTCATATTTCAGATCAATAAATCGAGGTACTTGGGTTTCAGAGCTTTCCTATACAGGATGCTCTGTTGATGAGAGGGATTGTGAAGCTGTTTCTTCAATAACCATTTTCTTTCCTTTTTGTTTGGTGGTCGGTGGTGTTGCAGCAACCACTTTTATCTTAGCTATTGCTTTGCTTTCTTTCCCTTCTTCATTTTTGTCCAGTTTCTTTGTCAGATTTTGATATTTTCGTCATGGCAAAAGTGGAAAGAAGATGTAGGATTTTTTATTTTAGTGGAGAAGATGAAGATACAAAGTGAGAGAAGCAGAGAGAACAATGGATGTTTCAAATTTCTAGGAGAGAGAGAGAGAGATAACCTTTTTGTAATTTTCTAGGTTTTAGAGTAGATAAGTACAATTAAGTACCCTTAATCAAATATTTGCACCAGAGATAGGGTCACCCTTTTTTAAAAGGGCAGACATTTGAAAATTTAAAAAGTGACTTTTGGACTCATGTACTCTTTCATCCGAACAACAAAAAAAATAATTTGGCTTTTCACGAATTTTAGGCTATTGCTATTTTGGATTTGGACCGAGTCCAAATTGGTTTGTCCAAAAAAAAAAAATGGAATAAAAGATGTTCTATTGAGGGGATTTTAGATTTATGTTTCTTAGATACTGCATCTAAAAACTCTATCCGAAAAGTGTATCTTCAGAAGTTCTACAAGAACAAACAAACAAATCCTTAGCAAAGTTGTCAGTTACATAATTTTAGTAATTTCCAAACCTCTTCTCAGATGATTAAATCTATCTTCGGCCAAAGGTTTAGTGAAGATATCTTCAAGCTGTTCATTAGTTCAAATATATTCAACACACACATCACCTTTAAGCACGTGATCTCTAATAAAATGATGCTTAATTTCAATGTGCTTAGTTCTAGAATGTTGAACAGCATTTTGGTTAAATTAATAGCACTAGTATTATCACATATGATAGGCACGCAATTCAAATTTAAACTAAAGTTAGGCAAGGTATTTTTCATCTGCAAAATTTGCTTGCAACAACTACCCGCAACTACGTATTTAGCTTCGGTTGTTGAAAGGGAGACACAAGCTTGCTTTTTGCTATACCAAGAGACAAGGTAGTGTCCAAGAAATTGATAGTGTCCACTGGTACTTTTTCTTTCAACCTTGCAACCGATATAGTCAGCATCCTTATATTCTATAAGATCAAACTAATTAGTTCGAAGATACCACAAGCCATAATCATATGTTCCAATTAAGTATCTAAGGATCCATTTTATAGCACATAGATGAGATTCATTTGGACATGATTGAAATCTAGTACAAAGATATACTGAGAACATAATATCCGGTAGGCTAGCAGTAAGGTAAAGGAGTCTTCCGATCATACCTCCACACTTATCCACTTTCTTACCTTTTTTCATCTTTATCAAGCTTTAATGATGTGCTTATAGGTGTACTTATTTCTTTTGCTTCGTTTATACTAAACCTTTTGAGCAATTCCTTAGCATACTTAGCTTGATTTAAGAAGATTCCATCCTTGGTTTATTTGATTTGAAGATCAAGGAAGAAATTTAGTTCTCCCATCATGCTTATTTCAAACTCTTGCTGCATTATCTTAGCAAATTTCTTGCACAAGGAATCATTAGTAGCTCCAAAAATAATTTCATCAACATATATTTGCACAATTAACATATTATCAAAATTTTCAGATTTGATAAATAATGTGGTATCAACTAAGCCTCTTGAAAAACCTTTTAAAAGAAAAAAACCACTTAGCCTTTCATATCATGCTCTTGGAGCTTGTTATAAACCATAAAAGGCTTTGGAGAGTTTATAGACATGGTTTGCAAAACATTCATAAGTAAAACCAGGAGATTGTTTTACATATACTTCTTCTTCAATGAAACTATTTAAGAAAGCACTTTTGACATCCATTTTTTAGAGCATAAAACCTTTGAAAAATGCAAATGCAAGTAACATTCTTATTAATTCAAACCGAGCAACGGGAGCAAAGGTTTCATCATAATCAATGCCCTCTTCTTGATTGAATTCTTTGGCAATTAATTTGGCTTTATTTCTAATAACACTACTAATAGGGCTTAAATTAGTCATACAATTTCTAGTTATTTGAGACCATTTTGTAATACATTTTGTACAATAACTGGTCATATTCTTTCATATTTGAGATTTTATCCTTGGAAAGGTATTTTGTGCATTATTTTAGATTTTAGGGGTAAAATAAGGCAAAATCATTGCTAAATAGACTAGAGGCGGTGCCAGCCACATACTGTTGGCACACACTTCAAGATGATAAAAAAATTGGTGAAACGAGAGCTAAACAAAACACAGCCGGCGTAGGTTGGAAGCCCAGAGGCGGCGCCGGCTGCAATCTAGAAGGAGTGGCATGAAAATCATAAAAAATCAGTGAACGGATAGAAAGGCAGAACATAACCGGTGCAGGCCCTAGGTAGGATAGGTGGCGCCGATTGTGCATTAGTGCAAAGGCAGTGCCTCAATTTTCATGTGCATTTTCTGGCAATTTACAGAGTTTTAGTATTTTCCTACTTCTATTCGGCCAGAAACCCTAGAAGGACGAATTTAAGACTTCTAAAACCTATAAATAGAGGAAAAAACACAAGTCATAGAAGGGAATTCATGGATCAAAACACAAATCACTCAAAATTAAGAAGGAATTCATCAGATCAAGCAGGATTGTATAAGAAGGTCTACAAAAAAAGAAGAATGAGGCTTGTCTATGAGTGCTTTCTTTTAACTTTGTTTTCTTTTCTTGAACAATAATGTATTAATTGTTTTATTGTAATTTGACATTATTTTCGGTATTCATAATTTTTAGAGTTACTTTGATCTTTTGATTAATTAATTGTTATTCTTAGTATTTAATTACTTATGCTGATTACGAGATTAATTTGTTGTTTCTTTCTATTAACTTGGCTGGAAAAGGGGTTGATGGTGGTCTCAATTCATTAATTTCATATTTGTTGTCTATTAACTTGCTTGGAAAATGGGTTAATTACTAAGAATTGGGTAATTAAAGGTTAATTGATGTCTGTCAGAATATGGATTCATTAGTTAATTTCGTGTTTTAAATTTGCCAGGATATGGGGATTTAATTAAGTATTGTGTTTAATGCATCTCTTTGGGTGAATTAGTTGAGACATGATATATGATACTAATTTGTCAAGAAGATAGTGATTTCATGGATGGGAAAAGAAATGAATCTATCTTAAACCTTTATGATGCCAAGAGAATGATTAGTTATAATAATGATTGGGTACTTTAAGGTCATGTTTGTCAAATAATGGTTTGAGTTACATAATTCTCCATCCTTGACATGTATATATTCTTTTATTTTATTCTATTTTTCTTTTTATTTCTTTTTCACTTTATTGAGTCGGTTAACTAATGAAAGAAAAATAATTACTGCATACTTATTCCTTGAGGATCGACATTTGTTTTAAACCCTATGCTATACTTAATGATGAGTACGCTTACTCATATGTGTAATTTGGAGTTAACGTTTTAATTTAAACTTGATTGGGAATGTGCTTATTTTTATATGATTTTTTATACCCAAATTCGTACACATCAACTACCATGCTCATGAAGTTTATTTCTGAAAACCCACTTGGTACCAATTACGAGATGATTAAGTGGTCTAAGGACAAGCTTCCAAACTTGATTCCTTTCAAATTGGTTCATCTCTTCTTTCATGGCTATAATCCAAAATTCATCATGTAAAACTGTATCAATACAATTTGGTTTAGTGCTAGAAAGTAGAGCAAAATTATCAACAAAATACCGTCTGGTTTTGACTTCGTAGCTAGGATCTCCAATGATCTGTTCTTTTGGATGGACAGTTTTGTACTTCCAATCTCTTAGTAGTTCTTGATTCGTGGGCTTTTCAGTCCTTTATTTATTTTCTTCAACTTATTGTTCTTCTAATTCCTCTTCTTTGGCATGAATATCAAGTGGAGGAGCCATTTGCTACTCACTGCCCTTTTCTTTTGAGATACCTATTTCATCATCATCATTTCTAGAAGAATATATATTTGATTCATCAAACACAATATGTACGGATTCTTCCACACATAAAGTCCTTTTATTGTACAATATATATGCCTTTTTGTTGAAAGAGTATCTGAGAAATATAGCCTCATCAGATTTGCTGTCAAATTTTCCAAGGTTGTCACGAGTATTGAGGACAAAACATTTGCATCTAAAAATTTTAAAATATGAAATGGATGGAACTTTGTCAAATATGAGTTAAGAAGGAGTTTTTCTTAAGAAATGTCTTAGCATAACATGGTTGACAATATAGCAGGTTGTATTCACAGGCTCAGCCCAAAAATATTTTGGAATGGAGTTTTCACACGGCATTGATCTTACCATTTCTTGCAAGGTTTTATTTTTCCTCTCAACCATACCATTTTGTTGAAGAGTTTTTGCAGCTGAAAAATTATGTGAAACACCACTTTCATCACAGAATTTAGTAAAGTCATGATTGCAAAATTCTCTACCATTGTCACTTCTAATTGAGATCAATTTGCATCCAAGGAAATTTTGAACACATTTCTGAAAATTCAAAGAAGGCTTCATCCTTTTGAGCAAGAAATAAAGTCTAAGTGAATCTTGAGAAGTCATCTATAATTACATAAGCATACCTCTTACTACCAAGACTAGTAGTCCTCATTGGTCCAAACAAATCCACATATATGAGTTTAAGAGGTTCTGATGTTAAAATCATTTTCTTAGGTTTAAAAGCGGTTTTAGTTTTTTTCCCAAATTGGCAAGCATCAAATACCCGATTTCTATCAAATCTCATTTTGGACAGTCCTCTAACAAGTTCCTTTGAAGATAATTTGTTTAGCAAATCAATAGATACATAACCCAACCTTCTATGCCAAAGGTAACTATCATTATCACTCACAAAAAGGCATCTAATATCATGAGCCACAAGATCATCAAGATAAAGTACATAAACATTTCCAACACAGTTAGCAACAAGAATCGTCTTATTGCTAGAACTTTCCATGATGATGCAAGAATCTTTTTCAAAAATAACTTTGCATCTATTATCACATAGTTGGATGATACTAAGAAGGTTATACTTTAATTCACCAATTAATAGCACTTGCTTGATGATAGTTGAAGATTCCTTAACAATGTTACCTATGACAAGTATTTTTCCTTTCTTTTTGTCTCCAAATATGACAAATCCATCGCTTGTAACTTGAATATTTTCCAACAGTCCAATATTTCCAGTTATGTGCCTTGAGCATCCACTGTCCAAAAATCATTTTGTAGAGCTCATCTTGTCTGATAAATGTTCTTATACTTAAGATGGAAGAGTGATTTTTGGTACTCATACCTTCTGGCTCCATGGGGGTTAGTGATAGTTCTTTTTATTCTCCAAACTATTTTTATACCAGTTTGCACATTCTTCCTAACATGACACTTAGATGCTTTGTGCCCAAATTTTTCACAATATGTGCAATAACTGTATGTCATATATGATGAAGTAGCTTTTACAAAATGAGATTTGTAATTTTCAACTTTGTTCTCATGGCTATAGCTTAGACCATTTCGGTTTCCAATTATGTGTTTTGCACTAAGTAATTTTTCCAAATTAATTTTGCCATTTGTAAACTTTTTAATGCATGTGGTGAGATCATCAACTCTATTTTTCATATCATCAAAATTGTTAACCATAATTTTAAGAGAATGAATTTTGTCACACAAGTATTTATTTTCTAGAGACACATGATGCAAGGAAGTAATAATAGTATCTTTTTCAATATTTGAGCACATATACGACTCAAGTGAGACTTTGTTCTCATTCAACAACTTTGCATTCTCATCTAACAAAGAATCAATTTTCATCTTCATTTCTTTGTTTCTTCTAGAAAGCTTTTTAAATTCATGAAACATATCATAAAGTAATTCACTAGGATCATCATGCTTTTCACAATCAGAATTATGCAAATCGGTTATCAAATCTGGAGAGGTAGGATTTATCTTATCCTCCATAGCCATAAAGCAAATGTTTGATTTTTCATTTTTAGAATCACAACTTTCTTCAGTCTCGAATTCAACTTGATCCTAAGTTCCAATCATTCCTTTTTCTTTCTTCAGCTTTGTGTCTTTCTTCTTCTTTTTAAATTGTTTAGCCTTATTTTCTTTTGCTACTAGACATTCAATGATGAAATGCTCTATGCTTTTACTTTCAAAACATTGAGGCTTGAAGGAGGAAGTTTGTCATTACTTTTTCACAAGCTTCTTACCCTTTTTGAAATGGTCTTTTCTGAACATTTTTCTAAACTTTCTAGCAATCATAGCCAATTCTTATGTGTCTAAATCAGTCCATCATCACAATCAGTTTGATCACTGTTGGCCTCTTCATTAACTGCTTTTAAGGCAGTTCCCCATTTGCCTTTGTCTTCATCATCATACTCTTGAAAATTTTTGAGTTTCATTTTATGGGTTAAAAGAAAGCCAATTAACTCTTCAGTAGGTAAGTTATTTAGGTTTTTAGATTCCTCTATAGCCAAGGTTTTTTGCTGCAACATTTTGGCAAAGCATCAAGCAGTTTTCTGTTTTGCTCATTGAGGGAATAAGGTTTCCCATACACTTTTAGTCCATTCATGATATTTGTAAATCAAGTGAACATATCAGTGATATTTTCACTTGGCTTCATAGTGAATAATTCATAATCTCAGACTAAAAGTCCTAGCTTCAATTCTTTTACTTAATTAGTCCCCGCATGGGTGACCTCAAGTAATCTCCACATTTCGTAAGTTGAATCACAACCACTAACCCGGTTGTATTCATTAGCATCAAGAGCACAACTTAATATATTCATTGCCTAGAAATTCAAGGTCATTTTTGAAATATCCTCGTTGTTATATTCATCATTCTGTTTATGCACTTTTCTGCCTTTAATAAATTTTGACGGAACAAATGGTCCATTTTCAATCAGATTCCACAACTTAAAGTTTATTGAGCACACATATATCTTCATTCTGTTGTTCCAAAATGTGTAGTTTCTTTCGTTAAACAAAGGAGGTCTATTTGTTGAAGACCCTTCAACATAAGGCAGAGCAGATGTGTTTACCATACAGATCTTTTTTACACGATTGTTAAACCGAAGATAGTGTAGACCAATCCTCTGATACCAATTGAAAAATATTAGAGGAGATGAATAAATTTTTTGGCAAACAAATGCAGATAAAAAATTTTGGTCCCCTTAAAAAATTCGAACTAAGTAGTAGAAATGCTTTACGACTTCAAGAGTTCAAGTAGGTGTCTTTTAAATCAATACAAAAAGATAAGAGAACGTTATGAAATAAATATGGATAGTTGAGATGTTAAAGACAAGTTTAAATTAGAATGGAAAGGCCATAAACGAGTCATTGATTTTAGAAGATAAGATACAGCATTTAAGATCTGAAGATAGCAAAGAATGCAGTAAAGCATTTTGCCAAATAGCACAAGAAAATATTCAAGAATTTATAGTGGTTCGATCCTTAAATAATCTACATCTACTACCTTAAGTTCTCACTTAAGGATTTTAACACCACTCACTAAAAACATTTTCCCAAATCAATGATGATGGTGACACCAATCTTACATAAGAGGATTACCACACTTGATTTTACTCACAACCTCTTTAATCACAACAATCAAGGCTCACCTCAACTGGGTTTTACCTCCACAACCTTGATACAAGTCAGGTTGAAAGAAATATTACAGAAATAGCTCACAAATTTGAGCAGAATGTGAACAAATAAGCACCAACACCTTTTTATCTTTGAAACAATTCTATTTCACTTTGAAGCACATACAAAAAGGAAGATTTTTGTATTCAGAAGTGTAAGAGTATTTCTAAGAAAGATAGTACAAAAATCTGCTTCAAAATCAAGTTCTAAAAGCTTTTATAGGAGCCAAACCTGAAGTCCCAATGGCTAGTTACTTTCTATCATGATTTCTAGGATTTTGGATTCACAAAGTGGAAGAATGTCCGTCTAAAACAGCACTTTTTTAAGCAAAACATTTTTAAAAATGCTACAGATTATTGGATGGAGTTTTGGACTTAGAGATCCATCTAAACTACTCAATCTAAACATCTGAAAACCTATTCTTTAAAATTATTTATTTATGTGTTTCAAGATAAAAATAAATTGATTATAAAGAGACATAGGAATTTATAAGAAATACCTTAACAACGATTCCTAATCTATAATTTTTTTTACAAAGGCTTCACGATTTGCAAGCTCTTAAATTAAAGTTATACTTGACTTGGATTTCATTACTCAAGAGTTGCTTAGTAGACTCATTTGCACGTGATATGATCTTGGGGCTAATTTTCTAGTGAATTTCGTAACTAAATTTTGGACAAAATACAAGACCCATGTAGGAGCTCAAAACTGTGAGTTTTATAAAGTAACAAGACATACAATTCAAATATTAGGACTTTGAGCCAAAATAAAGAACTTAGAACACTAAAAATAAGAATCAAATCATCTAAATTACAACCAAAGACTCTTGACTCAACAAGAACCAAGAACACTTTGAAGAAGATGATTTAGGTAACCAACTTTACCTCCAACAAGAACCTTAGATTAGCTATAACCTAGGACCCAAATTAGCAAGCTAATTAATCTATTCTAAAAGAGTTCATAGACTCAATACATAGGGAAGGATTAGGCTCTAATAATGGTCTTGATGTTCATGGGATTTACCCAAGAGGAATCACCACTCAAAGCTTTCAAATGAGACTCTTTGATTTCTCTCAATACTCAAAGTTTTTGTTACATTGAATATTATAATACCATATATATATATAGGCAACTAAACCTAACTAAGGTGAGATGAAATTTCAGCCATTCAAATCTTTAAAAAGTCTAAAATATCCCTATTACATAATAAAAGTTGTAGGAATTAAATTAAAAATAAAAATAAAATAAAACAAGAAAATTCAGCAAAACTGGGCTATGCATGAAGTGGCCTGGCACAAATTATCCTTCATGGGGCTGGCGCCAGGTCGGTTCTGCAAAACTTAGCCGACGAGCCAAGAGCACCTGGCACCAGGTAGCCTTATTAGGCTTAGCGTCGAGTGCGTACTGGTTCCCCAAAGCTGGCTCATTTTCTCTTGTCTTCAACCTTTCTCTTGTGCTACTTTATTCCTCTACACAAATTGTTTTTTCAAGCCTTGATCTTTTTGTCCCTTCTTTAATCCTCCATCGCTTGATAACTTTTTTAATTCTTGATTTGTCTTCTTGAAAGTCTTTCAAGCTTCATTTTAGCACCTACTTTTTGACAATCTTCATATTCATTGGCTTGGTGGGTTATTTAGCTTGAATCCTCCATTAAAAGCCTTCGTAATTTAAATTTTTTATGGCACCATAGAATGTGGTTTGAATCTCCATCCCCCTTCTTTAGCTTTAGCATATTACTGAGATAGATTCCTATCATTTCCCCCTTCTTGAAGACAATTCATCCTCGAATTAACACCTATGTAAGATCTCAAATAATAATCTTTTTGTGAAGATGAAAATACAAGTTTATGCTCCCACATAAAGCTCATTTTTCCCCTCATCTTCACTCTTCTTCTTTGTAGCCTCTCTCTCTCATTTTTTTACTCTTCAAGCACAAAAAGATCTCATTTGCTTTGTCTCCATCATCTTTCTTTTTTGTACTCTCTTTAAGCTCTTTCTTTATTCTCTTGTTTTTGCTTCTTTCTCAACTCTCTTCTTTTGTTGTCTTCTTCCCTCATGATGTTTTGAACTTTAAGCACCTCATTAGGGGATAACAGAAGTAGTGTGATCTTCTTTCTATCCTTCTCCAATGTATATTTATTCTCCCTCCTATCAAACATCCATAGCCTTCCTAATAAAATATGCCCTACTTGCATTGGGAACATATCATATAGCACCACATCTTTATAGGCCCCCATAGCAAACTCAATCTCAACTTGTTTGTTTACTTTAACTTCACCACAATCACTCAACCAATAGAGTTTGTATGGTTTAGGATGTCTCATGGTTTCTAATCCCAAGTCCTCCACTAAGAAAGCATCTAAAAGATTAAACTTTCAATTAGTATAAATATTTTAGGATACTAACGAAGTACATGGTGTCCTAGGATTAAACCATGACTCCTTTTGTTAGGATCGGACATATTATACACATTACATTTAAGTTCTTCTATTAAATTTCTCGTTTAACTTCTAGCACTATGAATGGCCTTGTGCTAGCAATCCATTTTCTATGAATATTTACAAGAATAAATCCTTTTAAACTCTTGTTAAATTGGCACCACTTCATATTCATATAGGTGGGGTTCATTTATAGATAGAAAAACTCCATTAAGAGTATAAACTCATCCTCTCTACTAAACATCACTAACAACCATCACCTTTTATATGGAACTTGATTTAGTGATCTAATAAGACACATAACAATGACCTGTTATTATCCATTAAACTTCAACCAATAACTGATTTGATTAAGTGAAGTAGGGTTGCCATTATTGGTGTCTAAAGGATTATATTTTAGTCTCATTCTATAAGTAGTCTCCCAGACTTTATCTCTTGGTAAAGCCTTAGTAAGCATATCCGATAAATTTGCTGTAGACTTCACATAAGAGACAGTAATAATACCATTAGATATTAATTCTCTAATATAACTGTGACATAGACTTATATGTCTTGATTTTCCATTATATATATATATATATATATATATATATATATATATTACTAAAGGCATTTGACATTGTAGCCTCACTATCACAGTATATAATAACGGGTGGTATAGGTTGTATCCATAAGTCAACTTTAAATAACATATTTCTTAACCATTCAGCCTCTTTACCTGCTGAAGCCAACGCTATGAATTCAACTTCCATAGTTGAATGAGCAAGACACGTTTGTTTCTTAGATGCCCAACTAACAGCACCACCCGTTATGGTAAATATCCAACCCGAGGTTGATAATATATCACCAACTTTTGCAATCCAACTGGCATCAGAATAGCCTTCTAGTACAGCAGGAAAATTAGAATAACACAATTGTAATTTTACGGTTCTTTTAAGATAACCAAGTACTCTTTCAACCGCTTTCCAATAAGCTACACTTGGATTGCTTGTAAATCTTGATAATTTACTCACTGTAAAGGCTATACCAGGTCTTGTGCAACACATAGCATACATCAAACTTCCTATAACACTAGCATACTTCAATTGTTCTATTGATCTAGCATCATTTTTTACTAGTTTAACACTAGAATCATATGGAGTATTATATTCTTTAATATTTAAGAATTTATATCTATTCAAGAGCTTCTCTATATAGTGAGTTTGACTTAACATAAATCCATTATCATATTCCGTAACTTTAATTCCCAAAATTGTATCTACTTCTTTAAGATCTTTCATCTTAAAGGTAGAAGTAAGAAACTTTTTCATTTCATTTATACCAAGAATATTTGTACCAAAAATAAGCATATCATCTACATAGAGACATATAATTACTCCATAATATTTTTAATGGGGTTTGAACTGGGAGGTAAGTCAACTAGAACCCATGTATTATTAGCCATAATTGAATCCATTTCATCATTTATAGCTTCTTGTCAAAAAGTGGCATCTCTAGAAGGTAAAGCTTCCTTAAATGTTTTTTGGTTCATCATCAACATTTGATATCTCCATTAGTCTTATAATTTTTACTCTACTTCCTTCAACTAGGAAAGTAATATGATCAGGAGATACAAAATCAGGATCAAGATGTTTAATTTTCCTTTGCCTTTGACTTCTCCTTGGTTCAGATGGTTCATCAAATTCTTTTCTTTTATTAGAATTTGAATCTAATTTATTTTACTCTTCTATATGATCATGTAACATATTATCACGTACAAAGATGTTTTCAAAGAATTCTATATGAATAGACTCTACAATAACATTAGATTCTAAATCAAGTAAACGATATGCTTTTGAATTTCGGGCATAACCAACAAAAACAGATTTTATGCCTCTTGCACCAAGTTTTTGTCTTTGAGAATCAGGAAATCAATAGTATGCTATACACTTCCACACTTTCAAATACTTTAAATTTGGCTTCCTTCCATTCCAAACTTCATATGGTGAAATATGAGTCTTCTTTGAAGGAATTCTATTGAGAATATGGCATGCAGTAAATACTACTTCTCCCCATAAGTTGAATGGTAATTTAGCATTTAATATCATTGCATTTACCATGTCAACTAGTGTTCTATTTTTTTTTTTTTTCAGCCAATCCATTTTTTTGAGGTGTAAAAGGAGCTGTTCTTTGGTGAATTATACCATGATCTTCACAAAACTTATCAAATTCACCAAAAAAGTATGCTCCTCTTCTATCACTTCTTAACATTTTAATTTTTCGTTCCTTTTGATTCTCTACCTTAGCCTTAAATTCTTTACATACACTAAGTGCTTCATCTTTAGTTCTTCACAAATAAACATGTGCATAACGAGAATAATCGTCTATAAAAGTAATCAAGTATCTTTTACCTCCTCTAGTTAATTTTCCATTTAATTCACAAATATCTGAATGAATAAAATCTAATATTTTATGCATATGTTTTGCTTTAGGAAATGGTTTCCTAGTAATTTTAGCTTTTGCACATATTTCACATTTGTCTAAAGAATCGTACTTACAAGAAATATAATCATGATTAGATATGTATTTCAAAGTAGAATAATTTAAATGTCCTAATTTAGCATGCCAAAGATCAGAAGACTCAATAATATAACCAGAACTAACATTGATTTCATTAATGCTTAACTTGAACAAGCCATCAAGGGTGTAACCCTTTCCTACAAACACACCATTCTTGGTGATCACAACCTTATCAGATTCTATTACAATTTTAAAGCCTCGTTTGCTCAGCAAACTAGTAGAAACTAGATTCCTTTTAACATCAGGAACATGAAAAACATTCACCAAAGTAAGCTTTTGTCCTGAGTTGAATTTCAAAACAATAGTTCCTTTACTAAACACATGAACTGGTGCTTGATTACCCATAAAGACCTCAGCATCATCTTTCATATAAGTACTGAACAGATCTTTGTTGTTGCACACATGAATGGTTGCACCGGAATCAAGGAAAAACTCAGAAAAACAAGTGAAAACAACTGAATTTATTTCAGTAACCATGGCTACCAAACTTTCTTCAGTACAAAGTTTGCCTCTTTGGTAACACCAATATTAGTATTAACACTGGTATCTGCTTTCTTCTCTTCACTCTTCTTGAACCTACATTCTTTAATGTAGTGACCTTTCTTTCCACAATGGAAACATGTATGCTTCCTTTTGTTGTTGTTCTTCTTGAATGGCTTTGTTCTGATCTTAAGATGTTTCTGAAATTTGTTTCCAGATTTTGCTCCCATAGCATTTACTTGCAATTTCGTATTGGAACTTTCAACAACATTTTTCTGCAATTTCTCTTCTCTGATACGAGTTTCACACTCAATCTATAGATGAGTCTGAAATTACTCGAGAGTCAAACTCTTTGGTTGTAACAGAATCTTCTTTTTGTAGCTGTTCTAAGAGGGAGGCAATTTGGACAGAATTGCACCAATTTGTAGTGCATCAGGAATACAAACTTCCAAATCCCTTAATCTGGAAACTAAAATTTGAAGTTCATGGACTTGATCCATGACTGGCTTGTCATTAGTCATTCTGAAATCAAAATAATTTATAGCAAAAAATTTGTCCGTACCTTTTTTGTCATCCTGATATTTAGTCTCCAAAGCAATCCAGATGTCCTTTGGAGTTTGGAGTGCAGCACAGAGATCATACAGACGATCTGTCAGAGAATTTAGAATAAGTCCACGACACATCAATTGATCATCTTCACCTTTTTCCGTTCAGCCTTCAACCCATCACTGTCTTCCGGTGTTGGTACAGGAAGAGCCTCCAGGGACGGATCAAGAATATAGAAAACTTTCTATGTGGCTAGAAGAAATCTCATCTTGTCTTTCCATCTTGTAAAATTCATTCCATCGAATTGATTCGGTTTGATAGCATCCTGTTGTGTTAACAATTTCATCGTTGCAGCATTCATCAACGCCATGGAAAGATAATATTACACTCAAATTGTTAGAAAAAATAAAGAAAGAACAAACTTTGAGGCGTGATTACACTATCTTAAGTGTAATATTGTCTTGCTTATCAAAATAAGTTATCCCAAGATACAACAAAGTTTCATGAGAAATCTATATATATATATATAATAGGAGCTGCAGAAGCTCCTAAGACAGCCACCTGACATTGTCCTAAACAGCCAACTAGTAATTTGAAACCTAATAAAACTCTTAATAATCAAACGTCCCTTCAATGAATCCATACTCCTAATCCTTTCAAACCTCTTCAGATTCACTCCCTATTAATCGAGATGACTGTACATTATTCTTTGCATTATGTTCATTGTTCTTTGCATTATGTTGCGTACATCTAAACAGAGGAGGATTTATTGAATCATTCATCTTCAATCACATAATAAATAGTCTCCGAAGACTACACAGAAACATGGAAATTTTTAGCATTTCTCTTGGCATCGATTGCAGAGAGAACTGTGTAGACAAGAATGAAAATGCCAATAATCTCAGCACAAAGGCCGTCACCCTTTGTATAACCATGGTTTACAACGTTGGCACCTCCACCTTTAACCTCAAAGAGTGATGGCTGAAATCCCTTCACCACAGTACAAAGAGCCCTCAGAATGATCTCAAAGTGGTTTATGATGGTGGCCAACAGTTAAATTGCCTAAATCATCAAGAATAAGAGGAAGACATAGAACAGAGCGAAACAGAAAGGAAAGGGATAGGGGAAGCTGGAAGAGAGAGGAAGGGGATGTGCACAACAGAGGAGCTCGAAGGAGCATGGAGGAGAAAGGCTCACATTTTCCATAGATGGAGAGAGAAACACTACTTTTACCCTAGAGAGACCGGTTTAGCTCCGCCTATAGCAGGTTTCGTTACAATTCTACAGCATCAACGCTATGATTTAGTGGGTTTTTTTGAGCAATATTATATGAATATAATGGTGGTGATGGTGGGAGGGACGGCGGCGGCTGTTGGTGACGGAGGCGGTGGTCGTTGTAGTTACCGTCCTGGGGATAGATTTTTGGTTGGGCATTTTTTGATATTGACCAGGCTGATTTTTGCTATGTATAGATTTTTTTTTCTCTATCCCAAAAAACACAATTACGCCGTCATTTATAGCCAATAATTGATCAAAATTGCTAATTTTTAAGTCTATAAACTGTCTTAGTTTTATTAAGCATTTGCCCCTGATTTTGACCGAATTTTTGAAACAGGGAATGGGTGATTTCCTACACGATTTGATGTATATGATGGATCAAAATGGGGGAGCACAAGTATGCATACTGTAACACCCCTACTAAAGGTAACAACGGAAGCATACCAATATTGGGTGTTGCCCCGTCTAGATACCCAGATAAGGGGTCTTTATAACAAATAATCAACAGAGTATATAAGGTCCAAAGAGGAGACATCCGGATCTATTCTGCTCTCACTGTGGTATCGTCCTCTATCCGTAGGTTCTTCCAATTTTGGATCCTACAAAAAAAGTAAAATAAAAGACACGTGTGAGTGAAAAATCACCCAGTGAGTCCTGTGTGTGTGCCAATGTTTCCCTTAAAAGAGAGTCGATTTTCAAAATCTTTGCTGAAGTAAATTATATAACAGGGAAAATAACAATAATTGATAAATTCAGGTCATTTTATCATATATGTTCGAAAAACAGTAATTTTCAAACACACGGCCCCCAATTCAATAAATGCGGGTTCTTCCCCATCTAGAAGTGCGACCCGCGTGCAAAGTTCAAAGAATTTCGTCTTTGGCTACAGGGTCTCTTGTGCCAGGGACTGCGCCTTACAGCACGTCACCCATGTCATGCCGGAAGGATGAGCAGCGTACCAATGTACCTCACCGTGCACTTAGGGATCTTTTACATGCCACCATAAGCCAGGGGTCCCAATCCTGACGTCAATCACCATCGAGGTGGCAAGGGGTTGAACACACCGAGTGTCCCCACTCGGTCTCTTGTGAACAACCCACCAATCATAATCAATAGGCAATTGCTGGGCTCACAACGGCTAGCCAGGGACGACTCGTCACAATGTCCTGTCGCCCTGTTTGGAGTAAGACAATCCCCAGAACTGATCAGGTTACTTAGGGTCGTCTATCTCTAACATGGGCTAGTACAAAGATCAAAGTCCATGTTGAGTACTCAACGCAACAATACCAACCCCATCTGACTGATCAGGCCAGAAGGTCATCTGATCCCGCAGGATTTTCAAATCAAAACATTTCTTATTGTCTGGGGCCGTACTTGATCACAAAAATCATTTTCCAAGGGTATTCGTGTCATTTCACCCATGCCAGATACCAAAAGATTTTTTGAGGGTATCCGGGTCATTTTACCCTTACCCGATTTGAAAAATGTTCACAAAAGTTCCAATAAGGAAAATTTGGTCATTTACCGAATACCCGAGTTCCAAAAATTTCATAAAACATTCCCATAAGGATATCTGGATCATTCTCCAAATACCGATTTTAAAGTTTATCATTTTCCGGAAATCTCAAATATTTAATCTAAAATGACTAAATTCACATAATTCGGGTTTTAATCATCCAATAAGGTTTTCGAACCAATTATGAAATTCATTCAAGTCGAAATAGCGTAAACATAAGTCTTGCTCATGTATTCTATAAACACATTTAAGCATTTCCAAAACGGTATCAAACATGTCATTTCATGGAAAATTAAAGCACACTAACTTTTAAAAGTTTTTAGAAATCATAGGGACTCACCTCGTGTCCTAAGCCTCTCATTCCGTTCACGACCGTCTAACCTCCGTTCCTACCGTTTTTGACATTTTGTTAGCTGTTTGTCGCTAAACCTACACCAAATATTGTTTTCGGGTCAATTGGTGTTTGGCCAAAAAAAATAGCCATCGGGTAGCCGACGTGCCCGACGGTTAGCCGACGTTCAACCGTCGTTTAGCCATTGGGGCCGGCAGTTAGCCGATGCTTAAGAAAAACGTTCAACTTTCGTTCGCATCATTTTTCCATCGTTTGATCAATTCTTTCATTTTCCTTTTCCCACATCCTTCCTCACTTTATAAACAAGGGATTCACTGCATGTTTCCCTAATTGTTTTGTCCAAAATCACATAATTAATCACCCTTAAGTCCATTCATTTTCGGACTACTTTTCTGGAATTTCACTGGTTTGACATACCATTTTGTGTTGCACATAACTTTTAATTTACAGTTCCGATTTGGCTCCATGATATACCAAAATGACCGTGAGACTCTTAACTTTAATTAAGTAGAGGCCATTTTTAGGTTTCTGGTTCCAGCATCACGGTACTGGGCAAAAACAGCCTCAGTAGTTTTGACTTAGTTTCACTATTCATTCTTTCCTAAACATTCTGCAATTTTCCAGTTTGACACCCTAACTTGTTTTGCCCATAACTTTTAATCCACAAATCCAAATGATGTCAAACTAATTGTAAAATATCCTTAAGACATTCCTTTACTAGTTCCAATTCATGGAGTACCAATTCTATTGCCCATTCTGTTCAGTTTTGCACACAAAGTTCTAGTAATAAAAATCCCGTCACTGATTTGGCACCTTTTACTATTTTCACCATAACTTTTGATCCGTAAATCCGATTAACGTCAAACTTGTTCTAAAATGTCTCTATGATCCTTAGCTACAAAGATATATGTATGCTTCATTCAAATCCAGAAATGTTACATATTTACTGAACATGAAACCTCCCAGAATTTTCTGCACACAAGGACAGCTTTCATACAACTTCACCTAACTATCACACATAAACTTCTCACAATATATATACCAAAATGATCTCCATGCTTTATATAATAACTTTACTTCAAGTAAGGTAGATCTTTACCTTTTCTTTGCTGCGTTTGGAGGCTGGACAGTCCAAGCATCTTCTTGCTTTTCTCTCTCTCTTTCTCTCCTCTCTATTTCCGGTTTCTCCCTCTCTTTCTTCTCTATTTCCTTTTCTTTTCTCTTCTCCCTTTTCTCTCTTGTTTGCTCCGAAATTCTGGCTATCTAAAGCCATTTTAGTTGGCCTTCATGGCCTATTTATAGATGTTAGAAGGCTTGTATAGGAAGCTTTGCTTATGTAATGCCTTACATCACATGCTTTTGTCATGGCTTATGTAGGACTCTTGAGTAGGAAGCTTTGAAATGTAATTGGTACACATAGAATGATGAACCACAATTTCTAGAAAGGTTTAGGTGATGACTCATCACTTGTAGAAACTTATGGAAAACTTTAGAGTACTCTAGAACCTTAAAGAAATTTATAGAAAAAGGTAGAAACTCTTAGAATATTATAGATATTTTTCAATCTTGCATGGCCATGCATAATCAACCTTGATTAACTTACTCAAATCAAGAGTAGCTTAATTAAGCTTGGTCAAATGAAGTCAAAATGTGGTCCAACTTGGTCAAAATTTTCATGCTTATGGGCCATCCTTATGTATTTCTTGTGAACCATTCTTATTTATTTCTTGTGGGCCATTCTTCTTTATTTCTTCTTCCTTTTTTGTTATCACAACCAATCAAATAGAAACACTTGGCCTCATTATACAATCACTAAACAACACTTATTTTTATCCACCAATTATAAGAAGCCACACGTCTCATTTCCAACCGTAATTTTTCATTTTCTTCAGAAATGGCCAAAATCGGGTCCGTAATGAAAAATATTTTATTTCACTACCCAACTCCAAAAATTCCACTGAATCCATTGGTAACACTTAAATTCTTCAATTCCCTCTCTACTTGGTCAAATTTTCGGTCAAAGTCGCGAGCGCGGTCAAAATGACGAAAATGCCCCCGATACCCCGAGTAGCATATTTCGCACCAAAACGTGCACCTCATTGCATTGATCAATTTCTCTTTCTAGAGTACCCTAAAATTCTTATTCTTTTAATCTTAATAGCCTTCCAAAAATTTAGGGTTCGGGTAAAACAAATCTAATAATTACATCTAGGGCCCGAAAAAATTTTATTTCTCCAGAGTGTTCGTCTCAATACACCGATCAACTTTTGTTTTGGCTGTTGATATAAATTCTCATTCTATTATAGGTAGTAACCAACCGAAAGTAAAAAGGTAGGGTGTTACACATACGCTTAATGACATAATGGTAATTTTGCCAATAGAATCTGTGCTCGGTGATTGATTGATTGATTTTATTCTTTGTGATTTTTATTTGAGTGGGTGAAGGAGGAGAGTCTGGAGGATCTGCAGAGGACATTCATGGAGATGTTCGGTGGAGTAAAACAGTCATAATAACATTCAATCCCATTGGTAGGGGTGTTCATTCAGTTTCGATTTTGAAATTTGATTTTTAATATTTTTTCTAAAATCGAACTATTAGAGTTATTGAATTTAAAAGAGTTTTTTTCTTTGATTATTTTTTAAAAGAAAATATAAAAATGATCTTAAGAATTTAAATAAATCAAATGAATGTATTTTTTTAAAAAGGAAATGTCAAGAGTATCTGGATGTATTGAATCCAGATCTTTATCTAAATAATTAATTCATAAATATTGTATTACCTTCATTTCAATTTAGCTGGATTCTTTGAATCCAGGTAATCTTAACATTTTCTATAAAAAAAAATACTTTTATTTAAATTGAATTCAGATAATTAATTAATCTAAAATACTTTTGACATTTCTTTAAAAAAAAAAATACATTCATTTGATTTATTTAAATTCATTGAACTAATCATTATACTAGCCTTTTTGAACCTCCTAGAATTTTGTTCTTTTTAATTTCTCATTTTTCATCTTCTTGAGAACTCCAAAAGTACTATTCTATATTTATAGATTTCATCCCTCCAAAAATTTGAAGGTTTTGTTTTTTTAAATATCATTGTTATTTGAATTGTTTTTTTTTTTTAATCAGAGTTATTTCAATTTTTTGTTCTTTTAAATATTAAAGTTATCTTTTTATCTGAATTGTTTTTAAATGCAAGAAAATTTTAAAAAAAATTACTGAAACTATCCCGTGCAACGTATGGGCACCAACCTAGTCTAAGTAGAAATAGAAAAACCAGATTTAAACTTGTAAAACTTCTGCAATTTTTATAACTCCTTAATAGTTACCAATTGAGAAGTAACAACCCTTTGAGTTTTTATCCGAAAGTTATATCCCTTAAGAAAAGTTATATCCCTTAAGAAATATTAATTCAGAAAAAATATAAAAAGAAAGTCTTTTTTAAACAAGCCCAAGTTGCCCCAAGTGCCTTTTTAATATATATATCAAATTATAAAATGGACTAACCAAAGGGTCAAGCCCATGTCCACTAAGAGCACTTTAGATACTACTCTTTAGCACAACTACTAATAAAGAGTTTCAAGACCTTTCTTTTTCTAATGTGAGAAATGATTGAACAAACTATCTATCATTGCTAATCTATGTGCTACTCAAGCACAATTTCACTCACTGATTTTCCTTTAAGAAAGCTTCACATTTCCGTAGAAGTTTCCAAACTTAGGCAAGAATTCAGTGCCTTAGACAATTTTTTTATGAGAGGTGTCATCTTCTAATTTATTTTAATTTTTTCTTCTAACTTCTTGAGATGAAAAATCATTTATTATAATTTTATAATTCATATTTTAAAAAGCTCATGAATAATGCACAATTTTAATTTTTTTTTTCACATCTCTCACTTATTAAGATAACAAAGAGTAAAAGAAACATAAAAAATCGCCCCTTCAATGTTTGTTTGTGTTTTTTTTCCCTTGAGTTGTTTAGTTTTCTTTTTTTCAAAAGAAAGAATTGTGAATTTTCTAAAGTATTTTTTTTTACGTGTTTTTATAAGTGGATTTTTTTCCTCCTCAGTTAACGGGTCCTCGTGCCGTTTTCCTTAAAAGAAAAAAAAAATGCTGAATACGCATTCTTAGGATGTCTACCATGCCAGGGCCTTAGACGGCTATCCTATTTGCCTTAAAATAGCCACCACTATGTATTAATAATGCAATTGAACCTCTTAAAGATTTAAAAAAGAAACGGAAAAAAAAAAGAAATTATTCGCGGCACAGTTTTATTTTTCACCTCTCTTGTGTAAAATCATTTGTGCTAATTTCAACTCACTCACTCTTAGTATAAATTAGAGTTGCACATGAGTCATACCTTTACCACAAATTGTTCGTGTTCATTTCGAATTCTACATTTTTTGAGTTTGTATTTGAATTCAAATATTACTAATATATTTAAATTTTTAGTTAATTATTCAACTCAAAAGTTCATAAATATATTCAATTATTACATACCATCAGGCGAGGCCGTGACGATTGTCTTGAGGCTTTCGCGGCTCTGGCAACCTTAGTTATTTTCCTTTAATAAATTATCACATCTTCCACCATCTAATTATGTGCATAGCCATGATTTCATGACTCTCTAAGAACCATCTCTTCTGACGTTTACTTGGTCAAAACCCCGTATTGTTTGGTTCCAACACAATTTTCTTGGTACCAAATATAATTTAATGGTAAAACAGAATTTTCGAGCTTGTAAAGGTTCCCACTTTCCCGCTTTGAAGACGAAAAATTTGCAATAAAAGAGAAGGAAAAACAAAGAATGAATCAAACAGGGTGAGTCTGTAAGATTAGGCTAAAATCAATATACTTTGAGAAAGAAAATATGACAATGGAAGCTGTTGCAGCTAACGGACCGGCCCCTGAACAGAAGAAGAACAGGATTCAAGTATCCAACACAAAGAAACCCCTCTTCTTCTATGTCAACCTTGCAAAGGTTAGTTTCTATAAGAATTATTTACCTCTGAGTATTCGGAAATCTTCTCATTTCACCTTAATTATGTCTATTTCATTTATGTATACAATATATAATGTACTTTCATATGTTAGTAAAAGAATATAAAAGGTTGTTTTTAAATTTTGGCGGCCAACAAGACAATATGAGTTATCAGTTGCTTGTTTGTAATGAATATTAAAAAAAAGGGGAAAAAAATCACCAAGAGATGTTTCGGAGGCTGTAAACTGTTTTAGCCTTCATGATACAACAGTTGCATTCGTTCTTTGACGCAGAGGTACATCCAGCAGCACAATGAGGTTGAACTTTCAGCTTTGGGAATGGGTAACAATCCTTGAACACTCCTCATTCTTTTGGGAAATGTAGCGCAATATTTAAAAATAAAAATAAAATTTTTGTACGAGTTATGTTTATTATCTGATTTCGTTATCTTAATAATTAATATATAATTTTTACAACACACGATGTATCAGCATCGATTGATTTAACTCATTTGAGTTTTATTGTGTTTTATTATTTATTTACTCCATTACAAGAACTAGTTACTCTAGGTAACAAAATTGTATATTTCATGGCAGCTATCACTACAGTTGTTACAATTGCTGAAATTCTGAAGAACACTGGTTTGGCTACAGAAAAGAGTAAGTATTTCTTCGTTGGATCAGGGATTCTGCATGCTTCTTATTTGAATGATCATACTAATGTTGGATTTGAACAGAGGTCTTAACATCAACAGTTGGCATGAGAGATGAATCGAAGGGCCGAGTTGTTCAAAAAGCTAGGGTAAGAATGGCACGCGAGTGCACACAATATATATATATATATATATATATATATATATATATATATATATATATATATATATTCTTATAGCAATCTATTCCTTTTTCAAATAACTTATTTAGCGATCAATTAATTAGATCGAGATTGTGCTGGGAAAGACGGAAAAATTCGATGCCCTGATGAGTGCAGGCAAGGGAACAAACAGGGGAACAACCAACGCCACTCACGAAGAAAACAAGCAGTAGAAAAAAACATGAGAATCCATTTTCGTGGGGTGGGCTATTGTTCACTTTTAATCTTATATATCAACTGCTGTTAATATGGGAATTTGTTAATGTGAGTGAAGTGACAACAAAAGCAACCAAGGATGGCTCTTCTTGTTGTAAAAACATTATATGGCTGTTAGCTGTATGCTATACCTCCTTGAGAGCTGTTATGTACTGCAGTTTCTTTAAACTTGTATCTTCTCAAGACATGTATAGAAATTATTGAACAGAAACAGTTTACGGATATTACTTTTTCCCGGTTTCCACTAATGAAAATTTAGAGCCATTTTGGCTTCGGATTTTCTGTTACTGAGGACTAGTAATAATAGTACATAAGCTATGAGCATTAAAGACGTACAGAGTTACGTTGTAGATGTCGACTTCTTAATGACAATGCTTTATAAGTTACAAACTACGAGTAACGAGTCAAGTATAAAAAGATTGCGTATGCTAAAAAGGTTTAAGCATTAATAACAAAAGGGGACGTTTGCAACCCATTAACCACAAGGTCAATTGGCACTCTCTTTTAACTACAAGTTTACCCTGAGTTTACCTAAGCTTTACCAGTCACATAACTGTTTTTAAACTACGAATATGAAAATTCTTTTTTTCTTCTTCCAGATGTAGATAATCCAGGGAACATCATTGGATATCTTATCAAAGGTCCTTCCTTTCTTGAGCATACAACTTTAAGAATTGTACTACTAATAACAAAATCAACTTAAATTATGACTGACCTGTGCAGAAAATGAAAGGGACTTGAACCCAGTAACACAGGTAATTTGGCCCATTTTTTATTATAGGATAAGGCATCTAAGAAAATCTTGAAGCTAATTCTAGTCACAAAGAAGGAAGTGACTTTTTTGAATTAGCTCCTAATTTCCTATTTGCAACTTATAAAGAATGCAATTGATCGTGTTGCCCTTACAGCCACCTCCCACCCCTTCCCCAAGGTTAGTCGCCAAAACTATAACGAACTCCCCAGTACCGTGAAAAGCTTGGAAGAAGTAAATTGAACAGTAAAAAGAAAGACAACAATATCAGACAAACCATAAGAATATATTGCAACTCTCAACAACTAATGAAATAATTTTACATTAGTTTACAAATGAGTATTCGCCACGCAGCAAAAGTATCTCCTCAAATAGAAAAGGGAGTATCGAGAAAAATAACCTCAAATTCTTTAAAGTAATACCAAATGGCATCATCAATTTACAAGCAATCGGACAAAACACCAATGTGGAATGTGAAACTTTAGGGAAAAAGCAGACTCAGAAAGAAAGTAAAGAAAGTATAGAGTTATGGGAAAAAAAGGTGCACACCGCTTTGTCTAAGAAAGCTAGTTAATGATACTGTACATTTGGTCCAGTTCCTTGATTGTCACGCCTTAATGTTGAAGAAAACAAGCTTATGAAACTGTACACTTGATCTAGCACCATCGTGATGAGATATGTACGACCGAAGACATTAAGGGTCAATCTTTTTTTTTTTTTTTTGAATAGGCACCTGAAATAATTGAAAATGAAACATTAGACACCTATTGGACACCATTACTTGATGTACCAAGCCAAATAATTTCAGGAGGAGGAGGATATAAGAACTATACTGTTGTTTTTTTTTTTTTGGTTTGGGTGTGGAATATGGAAAAACATCTCAGATATATAATCGAACCTTCATTACAAAATATGCTAATGTTGCCACTGGCAAAGTAAGAGCCCCAGTATTAGGGGGGCCAACGACTCCTTGAGTTATAGACGCCCTTCGTTTGATACCCCCGCCCCCCTTTCTTTGGCTTTAGATAGCCTCATTATACTTTAAACCTTGGTAAAAAAAATTAAAGATGAAATTTTATCATAATTGTCTTAATGCATTTAGTTGAAGGTTTTTCTTTTAATAATAATTTTGGTACATGCGAAGTTAAAATTACTACCACATGAAGCTTCAAAAAGAATTTTGCTAAAAATGCCAATTTAAAAATGGTGGAGAAAAAGTGAGCTTAAAAGCAATCTTACAATTAGCTGATAGTAATTCTTTGAACGGGCACCCAAAGAAAAATAATATTTCTGTGATTTGATTATTCTCAAAAACTTCTCTTCTCGTCGTCATCTGGTCTCCAATTTTCTCCAGGAATCTTTCTAACTCCATAACATCGAATTATACATCTACTCTTAACATTTTGAGTCCATCTTTTTCTCCCCAAATTTCTTTCAATATATGATCTTGAATTATGCACTTGTCCCTAAATAATTACCTTTTGAGGGGGTCAATGATATAGATTTTTATGATATTAGCCTGTGTTCTTTCCACAAGAAATTTTGAACGGGTTTGAAGTTCCCGCAGATTTGATTTTCACTGCATTTCTTGGTACAGTTACAGGAGATTACCATAAGAATTAAAAGTCCAGTGATTCATGGAATTCCAATTTTAATTAAAAGCTACAGGATTTGCAGCAAAGTTCTATATATTGAATCGATCAATCATTGAATATAATTATTGACTCCAGTAATTACGATTAGACTTAAAATACAGTTACGTTCTTTTAGTGGGGTAGAACGTAATTAATAAATTATTTTTATTAATAAAATAATTTATTAAAGCTTAGTCTAATTATATCCGATCAGATCCCTTCGGTGACTCTAAATTATGGGATAATAATAAATTATAATTTATTTATAATTTATTAATGAACATTACCAGAAACAAAAAATCGTATTTGAGATAGAATAGGATAAGTGAAAATAGTTGTACCCAACTATACTTTTCTTATTCTATCAGGATTCGTATTTTGAGATAGAATCAAATATACATATTAATCTATGACTCTATTTTCTAGATAAAAAAAAATATCGTTGTTGTTTTCTAAATTTTTCTCAGTTTTTGTGAGTCTATCCTCAATAAAGAGATAAATAAAATACGATTAGCAATTTTCTGATCCAAGAAGATTACATTGAAGAAGATTTAGGGGTTTGGAGCATTACCAGAAGGTTAAAGATTTCAAGAATCGTATTGATGAAGACGATATCTACAAATGTATGATCCGTTTTCACGTATTTTCAAAGTTTAATCTGGTTGACACATAAGTATGTCGAACCTATAAACTAACAATTGGTATCAAAGCCTGATTTTGATATATGTTTATGTATTAAGATTAAATCTTTTATGCATATACTTAGTTGAGCGGTGTAAGAATAATGTATTTATATTCATGGTGAATGATTTGATTAATTCTATTCAAAATAAATTTATGGCCATAGTTTTTTTATTCGGTAAATATGTATAAATATTATTGAGTCTTGTAACAAAAGTGATGGATTACGTCTCCATATTTCCCTTTTGAGTTTTCTTTTAATTTTATTTTTATGTTTTAAAAAAAAAAAAGAATTGTAATTGGCAGACTGAAGCTTGGCGAATAGATGCCAGCAGGAAAGGTGACAAATCTGGGATTCAATCCCTGGTCACTTTAAAGGAACTTTAAATAACTTACCACTGCTCCAATGAAGATCATATGTTAAGGATTTGCTCCAACAGAATTATATGGCAGAAGATTGAAAATTTGGTTATTTTGTTAGCCAATTAAATTTTTAATTATAATTTTGTAATTTTATTTATGAGTCTAAGTTGGCTATGAGATTATTTTTATTTTATAGTTTTTACTGTTTAATTTGGTTGAATTATATATCATTCATGTTAACATGCTATATAATTTGCATTAATACTGTTTTAGGTACTATTTAGCTATGCATAAATAAATTAATATTTTTTTACTAAATTATTTTTTAAAAAAAATGTAAAATGATTAATTTTAATTAACTTTTGGCCTCCCCTATTAGTCCATTAGTAAAATTAACGTTTGCTTCGTGTCATTTTAAATAGTCTCCCCATAGGAATGCAATATTTTATTGGTTACTAAATTGGGTATCAAAATTTAATTTTTTGTAATTTAATTCATTTATAATTACCCTATAGGTGATGTGATTAGATTGAAAACTTTATAAAAAAAAAATTGAATATAAGAGTTACACTTTAATCAAAGACATTGTAAAAACTTCTTGTAAAATATCCAAATAATGTCTATGATGGCCAAAATATTAACAATACTAAAACTAATATTGCATTTAGATACAAGATATATTAATTTTAGTGGGATGATCCAAACTAGCTATAAGTTATATTGTTATCTCCTATAAATGTGCATATTACTTTGGGGTTTTAGATTGTGGATCTTGACCTAACTATAAATTACATTATTATCTTCTATAGAGGTACATGTTACTATAGAATTTTAGATTGTCATATTTTAATAGTAATTTATATTACTACTTAAAATATTATCATATTGATCATGCATCATACTACTATTTTATATTGATCATGCATCATAATATAATAAATGGCTCATATGTTTTATTTTATTTAATTTCAGAAAAATGACTTTCAACACTTTATCCCAAACTTTAACAAAAAACTAATTGGTTGGAGAAAATTTTATTGATTGGAAAAGGAATCTCATAATCGTACTCACTGTTGAAAAGCTCAAATACGTGCTAACTGAATTGTATCCTGCTAAGCCTACTGAACAGTCCACGTGCGAACAAAATGAGACTTATGATAAGTGGTTGAGTTCTGATGAGATGATTCGCTACTACATTTTGGGATCATCTCAAATGTGTTGCAGTAAAAACATGAGAACATAACAACCGCAACAGACATCATGAGAAGCCTTCAGTAAATGTTTGAGCGCAAAGGACATCAAGCCCGTCAAGCAGCAATGAGGCGCATAGCGCATGAAACCTGGAACGCCCGTGAGAGATCATATGTTAGAATTGATCGCTCAATTTAACGTGGTAGAGGTCTTAAGGGCTAAAATTAAGCCTGAGTCTCAAGTTGACATGGCTCTAAAAACTCTTCTAAAGATGTTTTCACAGTTCAAAGTTAATTATAACATGAACAAGATAGAGATGTCTCTTATAGTCTTATAGAGTTAATGAAGAAGCTTGAGAGCACTAAGGCTATCCTAAAAGTGGGAAGTGGCAACACTCTTATTCTATCTCATGCTGGATCTTCTTCTTCTAAACCTAAGGGCAAAGGAGGAAATAAGAAGAAGTAGAATAATAATAATAAAGGGCCTAAGTAGCAGGTTAAGAAAGCAAAAGTGGATGAAAAGCCCAAAGGCAAATGTTTCTACTACAAGCAAAAGGGACATTAGAAGATGCAGTGTCCAGATTATTTAACTAAACACAAGCAAGGTATTGGTAAGTTATCCTACATTGAAACTTGTTTAATGGTTGATTCTACAAATACTTGGATAGTGGATTCTGGAGCCACTAGCCATGTTTGCAATTCATTGTAAGGGTCCCAAGTAACCAGACATCTCAATAAAGGAGAGCATACTCTAAAGATTGGCACAGGATCAGTGATATCTGTAAGAGTTGTTGGAGATATTTATCTTTATTTTGATAATAAACATTTGGTTTTGAAAGATTATTATTATGTCCCCGACATTTATCGAAATTTGATTTCGATTTCTTTATTATTCAAACAAAAATATTCTGTTAAGTTTTATAAATTTTCAGTAGAGATATTTTTAAATAACTCTTTGATATGTCGTGGATATTTAAATAATGATCAGTATGTTTTGAAACCTACCAACAGTTCATTATATCATACTGAAATTAACAAACGCATTAAATTATCTCCTACTAATGAGACTCTCCTATAGTATCTTAGATTTGGTCATATTAATCTAAATATGATTCAAAGACTTATAAAAGAAGATCTTTTAAGTGACTTAAAGGTGGAACCTTTTTAAGTTTGCGAATCTTGTTTGAAAGGTAAAATGACCAAAAGATCATTTCTTTTCAAAGGAAATAGAGCAAAGGAAGTCTTAGAATTAGTGCACTCTGACGTATGTGGACCAATTAGTGTCCAAACTAAAGGTGGGTATTAGTATTTCATTACTTTTACGGATGATTATACAAGATATGTCTATATTTACCTAATGACTCATAAGTCTAATGCCTTAAAAAAATTCAAAGAATTTAAGGCTGAGACTGAGAAACAATTAGGAAAGAACATTAACACACTTCGATCAAATCAAGGTGGAGAATATCTATCCCATAACTTTAGATCATACTTGTCAGAAAATAGGATTTTATCCCAACTAAGTGCACCTGACACTCCTCAATAAAATGGAGTGGCTAAAAGAAGAAACAAGACCTTGTTAGACATGGTCAGAACAATATTAGGCTTCTCTACACTCGGTACATCTTTTTAGGGATATGCTATACAAACTGCGATATATATATTGAATATGGTTCCATCAAAGTCTATCCCTAAGACTCCATTGAAATTGTGGAATGGGCAGAAGCCTAATTTGACACATATCCGTATTTGGGGTTGTCCTGCATATGTGCTAAAGGAAAAGATGGATAAGATGGAATTACGATCAAATTTATGTTTGTTTGTTGGGCATCCAAAAGGAACAAGTGAATACTACTTCTATAGTCCTCAAGATAAGAAAATATTTATAAGCATAAATGCAATTTTCTTAAAGGACAAGTTCATAGAAGAATGAGGATCTAAGAGTACGATTATTTTGGAAGAAACCAAGAGAGACAATCCCAAACAAATAGTTACAGAAACCCATACTCAATATTCACGTGGAGTGAAAGAACCTCCACGTGAATTTTCTTCAGCACATAGAAAGGAAGAACCTCCTACCCCTGTTCAAAATCCAGTCATTGAGCAATTAGGAGATCTAATTGCAGTCAACGAGGAGGAGGAAAGTCCAATCATCCAAGAACCTCCATAGCTTAGACGCAGTGGGAGAGTAATTCGACGTCCCTCTAGATACTTACTCTATGGAAAAATTTTCCAAGCAATCTCTTTTGAGGAAGAAGAAGATCCCACCACGTATAAAGAAAATGTAGAGGACATAGACGCAGACCATTGAAAGAGTGCAATGGATTCAGAAATGAAATCCATGTACACTATCTCCATTTAGGAACTTGTGGACTTGCCTAATGGGGTAAAACCTATTGAGTGCAAATGAGTCTACAAAAGAAAAAGATTAGTAAACAAGAAAGTAAAAACTTTCAAAACTAGATTGGTTGCTAAGGGTTATACACAATGAAAAGGTATTGACTATGAGGAATCCTTCTCTCCTGTGGCCATGTTAAAGTCTATAAGAATCCTCCTATCCATTGCAGCTCATTTCGACTATGAAGTATGGCAAATGGACGTCAAGACAACTTTCCTTAATAAAAATCTTGACGAATGTATCTACATAGTACAGCCAGATGGTTTTATCCAAAAAGGTCAAGAACAAAACGTTTATAAGCTGAATAGGTTCATATATGGGTTTAAACAAGCGTCTAGATCTTGAAATATCAGGTTTGATCAAGCCATTAAATCTTATGATTTTAATCAGCATCTTGATGAAACTTGTGTCTATAAGAGAATTATAGATGGTAAGGTAATTTTTCTCATACTGTATGTTGATGACATTCTTTTCATTGGAAATTATGTAAGAACATTAACATTGGTGAAAAGTTGTAAGAACATTAACATTGGTGAAAAGTTGGTTGGGTAAACAGTTTGATATAAAGGACTTGGGAGAAGCAAGATATGTTCTAGGCATTCAGATCTTTCAGGATAGAAAAAATAGACAGATAACTTTATCCCAAACTTCATATATTAACAAAATACTTACGAGATTTTCAATGCAAAATTCCAATAAATGTCAATTATCTATTAGACATGGAATTCAATTATCTCAGAAGTATAGTCCTAAAACTTCTAATGAAGTTGAATACATGAAACGAGTTCCTTATGCATCAGCTGTAGGAAGTCTCATGTATGCTATGCTTTGTACTCGTTCAGACATTTGTCATGCTGTTGGGATGGTCAGTAGATATCAGTTAAACTTAGGACCGGAACACTGGACAGCAGTGAAACATATATTCAAGTATCTTCGCCGAACTCGAGGATATATGCTAGTTTACTCAACTCCAGAATAGATTACACGGTTTCTAATTTTTAAGCTGATAGAGATCTTCGCAAGTCCACTTCAGGCTCTATTTTCACCTTAGGTGGTGGTGCAGTTGTGTGGAGAATTATCAGACAATCATGTATTCCTGACTCTACAATGAAAGGTGAATATGTGGCAGGTTGTGAAACAACTAAAAAGGCAATATGGTTGAAGAAGTTCTTAATAGAACTTGAAGTGGTTCCTTCTGCATCTCGAGCCATTAGTTTATACTGTGACAACAGTGGTGCAGTGGCAAATGCAAAAGAACCACGCAGCCATCAGCGTGGTAAACACATTTAACGTAAATATCACCTACTTAGGGAGATCGTTCAAAGTGGACATGTAGAAATGTGCAGGATTTCTTCTGCTGAAAATCTTACTAATCCTTTTACTAAAAGTTTACCTGTAACTATTTTTGGAAGTTATATAGAAAGTATGGGTATTTCTGATATATCCCATTTACTCTAAGATAAGTAAGAGAATTTTTGTTAGATATGTCCATCGAGTAAATATAATATTTGTATTTTGAAATTAAATATAGTATGTCTTTATATATTTATATGTATAAATTATGTATGAGCCTATTTTGTCCACGAATTATTCAGATATTATAAATCAAGTGTTTATTTGTTAAATACAGAAAGATTTGATTTATAATTTAATTCGAAATAAATTATTCGCGAGACAATTTATTTTAGAATATCGTCTTAATTTTATTGAAATCTGTCTTTGACTTTAGTAATAAAATTAAGGATATATATTTGATATATTGGATGGACCATTAATATTTATTTGTGGAATAGACCATACAAATAAAATATTAAAAGATTGTCGTACATAACACCTTAATCCTGAGCAAATAATTATTTATATTTACTAACTTGAAGTTCCTTGAGTTGTCAAAGAGTTAGATTAACTTAATAATCAATATCTTGGCATATTTAGCAATTAAAGTGAAATAAATATGAAATAATTATTATGCAACATGAAATTCGTCACCTTTAATAGGCAAGATCAATTCCTCATGAGCTCTTCTAAAAGATAGTTAAATCTAAGCTCAATAATTCAATAGTGTCTATTGAATTCAATTTGTAAGTATGACGTGATCATATGATACTGTCAAATTTAAAATGAGAATCGAGGATTTGAATGAAGGGCACTATGGTCATACCGCCTCATTCAAAGTATTATATTAATCGACAGGGATAATTTGTTGGATTGATCAATCATTAGATATAATTATTAACTCCAATAATTGCGATTAGACTAAAAGTACAATTACGTTCTTTTAATGGAGTGAAACGTAATTAATAAATTATTTTTATTGATAAAATAATTTATTGGAACTTAATCTAATTATATCCGGTCAGGTCCCTCTGATGGTTTCTAATTATGGGACAATAATAAATTATAATTTATTTATAATTTATTAATAAAAATTACAAGAAACAAAAAAATCGTATTTTAGATGGAATAGAATAAGTGAAAATAATTGTACCCAATTATACTTTTCTTATTCTATCATATTTTGAGATAGAATCAAATATACATATTAATCTAGGACTCTATTTTCTAGATGCGGGGAAAAAAACATCGTTGTTGTTCTCTGAATTTTTCTCTTAGTTTTTGTGAGTCTACCCTTAACAAAGAGAGAAACAAAATACGATTAACAATTTTCTAATCCAGGGAGATTACATTGAAGAAGACTTGGGGGTCTGGAGTATTATCAGAAGGCCAAAGACTTCAAGAATCGTATTGGTGAAGTCGATATTTACAAAAATATGATCTATTTTCACGTATTCTCAAGATTTAATCTAATTGACACATAAGCATGTCAATCTTATAAACTAACACTATATAATTCAATAAGATGAAACATCTCTAGGAGATATGGATGTTTTCAGCATGTACTATCAAATATACATGTCTATGTTGATAAACCATGGGGTCAAGCAAATATACGAAGATGATATTCATGGTTTTGAACTTAAATACCTACTAAAACAAACAATCTCTTACTCCAAAATTGAATGTCCACATTTCTATTTTAAGATGCCAAAAAAATAAATGTCTATTTTCATAAATTAAACATATTTTTTCTTTTCTATAACTAACCTAGTTAATTCTAAGGGCTACAAACTTCGTTAACCCATGGGTTAATAAGTACAAAGTGGTAACTTATTTATAGTCAAAGGCTTCCTTAAATTTTTGTGTCAAGCCAAAACAAGATGTTAAATCCGGATGGAGGGAGTATAATTCAGTGAGGACTAGAAAACGTAAATTTTGAAAACAATGGGATTTCGTACTAGTTCAGGATCTATTCCCCTGCATATAATAGAAGTCATTCCAAAGAAACCAATAACATCAGCTACCATATAATTTTAGCCAGCCCCTGGAATAAGCTACTTGTATTATCTACTCCAGAACTAATGATTTCTTACTATCAGATCAGCTACCAACCGCAACAGCTTAGACTTATCATGGCTTTTAATTGTTTGGTTTATTGGTTTAAACAATTTTTCTGCAGTCCTTCCCTAAAATCTAGTCAAGTCATTATATAAGTTACATAATTATAAAAACACCTAATGATAAGAATATGAGAAGAACTAATCAGGTTGCTGCATAAGGAGAATAATTCAGAAAATAACTAAACAGAAAGCAAGTAGCATTTCCTTTTAATATTATAAACAGGAAACCTTTTGTCTTGTCAATTGTTACCAGCATACAAATGCTGGCTGAATGTAAGTCCTAGTAGAGAGAAGGAAATATCTATGAAACCAAAGCTGGAAGGATCTGTACCCCACTAGATTCGTTAATGCTCACAACTCACAACAAATACCACCATTTGTTCGTGTCTTTTTATCATTTGTTATCTCTGGTATATGAATTACCCTGCTAGTTTGTTCTGTTAGAGCTCATTACTGCCCAGAAAAATAGTACCAGTTTTAAACGACCTTTAATTTGTACATTAACTAGTTTTATCAGTTTGCAAAAACTTCAAATTTACAGGTCACAAACAATAAAGGAGTAAGGAATTTGGAAAATTACAGCTGCAATGGGAAACGACTTCAACTGGAACTCGATCAACATATTAAGGAGAGTTTGATGTGGATTATAGTGCTTACCTTAAGCTGGACTACAGAGACCTTCCTGTAAGAATTCTTCTTTTGATGCCAATTGAATGTAATTCTCGGACTTGACAGGCCATCTCCTGAATAAATTTAAGTCCCTCATCTCCCTTGCCGAGGGAGCTCATAGAATGTTGAAGAAAGCTGTGTTCTGCTTCAAGGGCTTTTAATCTATCACTTAGCACCAGAAACTCATTTTTCAGAGCATCTAACTCAATATCCTTATAGAAGTATTGCATAGGTTGGAGTTCTCCATTTCCTTTGCTTGCGTGCTCTGAATCCTTCTGCAGGAAAGCTGATCCTTCTGAAGCTGAACAACTTTCTGCATTTACTACAGAGTATTTCAGGTCTACATCAGTTTCACCATTTTCTAGAGTATCCTGCCTATAATCAAGCCGTTTACAATTACCCACTTCAACATTTTCCTCTTCTGAAAAGCTGCCATTATAGAATAGCTCAAGTTTTTCCTCCAATTTTTTTAAACATTGCAAAATGTGTAATGATTCATCTTCAAAGGCAAGTGACATCCTCAAACATAGGTCCTGATCCCCACTGAAATTGGCAGCATCATCAGTTTTGCTGCACGTAGTAGACATGATATCTCCTGAGCTGCAAACAGTAGTATGTCTTTGTTCCAAACTTGTTTCTAACAGCTCTACACATATCTCTCGTATATTTAAGTCACAATTAGGTTCAGCTAAATTTTCTGTTGGAGATGCATAACCTAATTTTTTCTTGTATGCATCAAGCTCGGCTTGTAGATCTTGAATTTCCTTCTCTTTCCCAGCAAGAAAGTCATTTGCTTTCTGCAGAGCTTCACCATCATACTCAGCTTGCTCTTCCATCATTCTTAAGCATTGCAGCGCTTCCATATGGAGTGCTGCCTTCTCCTCTTGTAATCTGGTAATCATCGCCATTGCTTGATTTGCTGCGACTGCAGAAGCATTTCGCTCTTCCTCCAATTCTTTATACAAAGCACCCATTAATTTTTTATCATGCTCAACTTGTCGTTTTAACCTGTCAACTACACTTTCACCTTCAATTTCACTGACAGAACTTCCATCAAGAGATATACCTGATTCGTTTCTCTCAAGTGAGATCCTTTTCTGAAGTATTTGCATCCCTATCGAGCCAGAGGCTTCAGTTCTCAATTCATCAATGTTTCCGGAAACCCTAGGGCTCATATCATTTAACTGTAATTCCATCCCTCGGGCAGCAGATAATTGTGATAACAAGAGCTTCAAATCTTCACTCACTCTTGTAGAATCCTTGAAAGATTTCTGTTCCAAAAGCTTTCCAGACAACTGCCTTCCCCTACTTCCAACAGCTAATTTATAAGCATCACCAAGTTCTAGCATATTGGCTATCTGCAAACCAGTGTCGCTCATAAAAGATTTTAAATCTGATTGTTTTTCATTTGTACAAGTCAAATTACTTGCCAACTCAGCCATTTCATTATACTCTTTAACTGCTTCTTTTCCAAGCTCTTCTACTCCGTTGGAATTGACTGTAAGATAATTGAGATTCCAAGAGACAAAAAGGTCCTTTTAATTCCAATGGTGTAATTATCCAAAAATTCACCCCAGAGGTATTTTATAACATCTTTGTATCATTTAATCATCTATTTAATACCAATAGTATTATATCCATAAATTCACTCTAGAGACATTTCATAACATCTTTGCATAATTTAATCCAGTTTCAAAACATTTACACTTACTACAGCTCTAGTACACAAAAAGCAGATAGAATAGATGTTCAAATGAGACCTCTTTTAACTATTTCTTTTCTTTCGCCATTTTTAGTTTTCTTCCAGTGGGATTAGGAACAATTAGAACAATATACAGAAATAATAGCAATGCATTTTCAACTACCAAAACAATTCAGATTTCTGGGTAATGAATAATGTTTGAGACTTGAAAGGGAACGAAAAGGAAAAATGCCATGAAATATTTAAGTATTTATACCATTTATTCTTTTTTTTTTTTAAAGGAGGCAAGCTAGTACTCACACGTCTCTTCTGGCACATTAGCAGATGATTGAGCAGCACTAGAGTATGGAAGGACGTCACTGAAAGAAATGGGCTCTGGTGCAGTAGCATCAGTCTTCTGCTCAACATGCTGCCCGTTGAGTTCCTCTAGACCATGGACAATAGGTGCAGAAAATACCATAGTATGTAAATCACTAGCTTCAAAATGTCCTTCTGAGTCCAAAATTGAATGCTGGGGTACATTGGATGAATTCGTGACTTCTTCTGAAGCAAAATCACCAATAATTAAATCTTTTTTCCTATATTCAGACGCTAAATTGTGGCTTGCATCATTGATAACATGAATTGTATCATTAGCACTGTCGTCATCAGAAAAGCATACTTCTGATTCTGTATCAGAAGTAATCTTGACCGTTTCATATTCTACATGTGGTAAATGATTGATGTCATTCTTTCCTGCATGGAAAGCCTCGACTTTCTGAGATGAAACATCTTTGAAGCCCTTTAGTTTATTTCTATCATGTCCATTTGCCACTAATAAAGGTTCATCAAGATCAGCTACCTTATATCCCATTGATTTGGTATCGGAAACCGTTTGATATTTTATGTCCAGCAAAGAATCAATATCATCCTTTCTTGAAAGGGAAGCTACAACTTTCTGAGATGAAGCATCCACAAACTCTTTAAGTTCATCTCTATCATGTCCACTAGTTTCCAATAAAGGATCATTGACATCAGCTGCCTCATAGCCTATTGATTCTGTGTCAGAAGTAATCTTAAGCTTTTGATATTCTACATGTGGTAACTGATCAATATCCTGCACCCCTAAGGGGGAAGCTATGACCTTCTGAGAGAGAACATCTGAGAACTCTTTGAGTTCAACTTTACAATGCCCATCAGTAGCCATCAAAGGTGCACCAAAATCAGCTGCCTCATACCCAATTGTTTTGGTCTGAAACAACATTTCAGCATAACCTCTGGAAATAAATTGCTCATTGCAACAGGTACACTTTCTTCCATTTAAAGAGGTAGGATTATCATGAGCAAGCATATGATCAGGGTCAAGCCCAAGATGAAGTTCATCCCCCAATTTTTCAACAAGAAATCTGTATGTTTCGGCATTGGACTTATTCACTGTGGCAAAGGAAAAGAGGCAACTTTCACACATTCCGTGAACATCAACAAGGTTGTCATGTAGATGACAAAGGACTAACGAAGAGATTTTTAGTTTATGCTTGCGGCAAACTAAGTGCCAGTAAAATCCTTCTTTTTCTTTGCCCAGAACATGGTCCAGTCTCGAGCACAGTAGACAAGGAATTTGCAACTCACAATAACGAGCAAATTTGGTTACCATGTATGAGAAACTAGCATCAATAAATAGAAGGAAGATAAGAAACCATTCAAGAATGGCAGAAACTAGTGCTGTTTTAATGGTAACAGAACCTATTTGATTCTTCACGCCAACAGATGAACTCCCCTTTCTGTCCATTTTTATATTACGCAACTCCAGAATAAGTTCGCTAACCAATGCAGTAAGAATCTAGGTCAACTATCCAGCACGCATCAAATGCTGATTCATCAGAGAACGCACAGATACAGCACAAGAAAGAAAATTACAGTAAGCAAGTTGAACATTGAAACAGTTAAACAGAAAAGACAGTAAAGAAAAACACACATTCAACACATAATTCACACCAGAAATGTGCAGAATATAACCTCCCCTACCACCACCCCAAACCAACACGCACCGAAAAAGACAAATTACCCAAGAAACATCCTTGATCCAACAAAGTATAAAATTTTCAACGAGGAAGAATAACTAGCTGTTTCAGAAAATACATAAAATTAAAAGGTGCTTAAAACAGTTCAAATTTAGCATCAATTGATACGGTTAGTATAGTTTCCATTCGGGATCCAAAACAGACATTAGAAAGCACATATACAAACAACCCCCATCCCAAAACCTCTATCACTAAATGCAGAAGCAAAAGTTCATTTGAAAATTTAAATTTTGAAAGGAGCAAGCTGTAAGAGCATATGAAGAACCCAAATCAATTAGGTGATAAAAACATTTATTCAATCACAAGTAAATACTAAGATAATGCAAAAAAAAAAGAAAAAAAAAAAAAAGAGCTCGTTGCAGAAGCAAACCTGATCAGCTGAGGAACCCAACTGGGTGTTCAAAGAGTTTCAATCTATAAACGACCAGACTGAAACAGTGAGCAAAGGAAATACACGGACAGACAGACACAGAATCGGAACACTTTTTGCTTTGAAGGAGACTAGACAAAGAAAGAAATGTATATTTGATCGGCTTTCAAAGGCTTTGCTTTATATTTTACTCCCATATTATCTTTGCTTACGGCCTAAAATTCTAAAAAGGTAACCGTATTTTATTTTTGTTATTATTGTCATTATAAGTAGAGAATGTTATAAAATTTGGATAGTGTTAAAATAAAATTTACACATTATACATTAATAAAATTCTAACTATTTTTTGCACAAGAATTTCTTTAAACTTCTCTATTTTTTTTCTCACAATTTTCTCACAATTCTTTCACAAAATGATGGTGTAATTTCAAACTTAGAGAATAACTCTATTTATAGAGCTTTTAATTAGTGGAATACATCATTTTCTACTAATCTTAATTAGTGGTGTCTCCATTAAATGGTGGACATCCATAAAAATCCATAATTAGTGGAGTTTCCACTAATATATTCATAACACTCCTCCTTAGATGTCCATCCATTACATAAAGAATATGCCTCATTAAAATCTTACTAGATAAAAATCCAGTGGGAAAAAAATCTAGTGAAGGAAAAAGAGTATACTATTCTATATATCTATTTATTACTCCCCCTGATGAGATGGTTCATTTAAATCTTTGAACCGACGCATATCAATTTTATATCTCAACTTCTCAAATGTTACAGTCGGTAAAGTCTTCATGAAAATATCTAAGAGGTTGTCACATGATTGAATTTGTAGCACATCAATTTCACCTTTCTTTTGAAGTTCATGAGTAAAGAAGAATTTTGGTAAAATATGTTTTGTCCGATCTCCTTTAATATATTCTCCTCGTAATTGAGTTATGTAAGCTGCATTGTCTTCATAAAGAGGAGTTGGAATATCTCTGATAGATGATAATTCACAACTTTCTCGGATATAATGAATCATTGATCTTAACCATACACATTCTCGACTTGTTTCATGAATAGCTATAATTTCAATATGATTTGAAGAAATAGCTACTATAGATTGTTTTGTAGAACGCCATGATATAATAGTATTCCCACATGTAAAGAGATAGTCCGTTTGAGAACGTGCTTTATGTGGATCAAATAAATAACTAGCATCTGCATAACCTATCAATGTTGGGCTGGTTTTATTTGAATAAAATAATCCGAGATCTATTGTACCTTGGAGATATCAAATGACTTGTTTAATTCCATTTTAATGTCATCATGTTGGTGAAAAACTAAATTTTACTAATAAATTGACAGCAAAGGCAATATCAGATCGTGTATTATTAGCAAGATACATCAATGCATCAATTGCACTGAGATATGGTACTTCAGGACCAAGAAGTTCTTCATCCTCTTCTTGAGATTGGAAAAGACCTTTATTCACATCTAATGACCGGACGATCATTGGAATACTCAATTGATGTGCTTTGTCTATGAAAATCCTTTTTAAAACTTTTGATGTATATGTTGATTGATGAAACTTGCTAAATGTTCAATTTGTACACCAAGGCAAAATGTAATTTTACCAACATCCTTGATGTCGAATAATCAATTGTTTCTTGGAACTCTTCAGGAGTTCCAACAAGATTAATATCATCAACATATATAACTAATATCACAAATTTAGAATCAGATTTCTTAATAAAAACGCATAGACATACCTGGTCATTTTTACATCCCGCTTTTAATACATATTCACTAAGACAATTAAACCACATGCGCCAAAATTGCTTCAGGCCATATAATGATTTCTGCAACTTGATGGAGTAATTTTCACAAAGATAATGTTTATATGCTTCAGGCATATGAAATCCTTTAGGGATTTTCATGTAAATATCATTTTCTAAATTTTCATACAAGTAAGCAGTGACAACATCTAATAGGCGCAAATCTATCTTTTCATGTACTGCTAAACTGATAAGATATCAGAGTGTAATAGCATCAACAACAGGACAATTAGTTTTATCATAATCCATACCTAGTCTTTGTGAAAAATCTTGGGCTACTAACCGTGCTTTATATCGTATGATTTCATTATTTTCATTGCGCTTTCTCACAAATATCCATTTGTAACCAATAGATTTTACACCTTCTGGTGTTCCAACTGCAGGTGCGAAGACTTCACGTTGTGTTAGTGCATTTAACTCCGATTAAATCGCATCTTTCCATTGTAGCCAATCTTTTCTATGCCGACATTCATCAACTGATATTGGTTCAGGATCATCATTATCTTGTATAACATCAAGAGATATATTATATGCAAACATATTATCAATAATTATTTCTATCCGATTCCAACTTCTACCGAAAGTGATATAATTGATAGAAATTTCAATGTTACCTTCATCAACTTCTGGTTCTTTGTCATCAGTTTTCTCTTGGTCTTTATCATTCTTTTCTTCAATATGATCTTCTGAATCATTTAATTCTCTTTTCTTTCGAGAATTTTTATCTTTAGAATCAAGAGGTCGGCCACGCTTCTGACGTGCTTTTGACTTAGCAGCTATAGGTATAATATTTTGTTCTATTAGAACTTCAATTCGAATAGAAGTATTTATAACTGAAATATACGATTTTGTAACTCTTTTGGAGTCAACAAAAGTGTCTGGCATTTGATTTGCAATACTTTGCAAATGAATTATCTTTTGAACTTCAAGTTCACACGCGCTTGTACGCAGATCAAGATAATTTAATGATGTTGTCCAATGAAGATCTTTCTTATACTGTTTTTGTCCCCCCCCTAATTTAGGGAATAATGATTTCATAAGAGAATAAGGGGAAAGAAAAAGAAATGTAAGAACATGATGACAAGTAGGAAATGCCAAGAAATCTATTATAGAAATCTCTTTTTTTTCACTCTTCCCGGTACCATCTTTTCCTTTTCCTCCTTGTCTTTTCTTCTTCTCCGTCCCTCCACCTATCATCTACCTCTTCTTCTTCTTCGTACAGATATATATATATATATATATATATATATATATATATATATATATATACATATATATGTATGTATGTATGTATGTATGTATGTATGTATGTATGTATGTATGTATGTATGTATGTATGTATGTATGTATGTATGTATGTATGTATGTATGTATGTATGTATGTATGTATGTATGTATGTATGTATGTATGTATGTATGTATGTATGTATGTATGTATGTATGTGTAACATCCCACGACTACGTACCCTAAAAGGGCGGGGATGTCGCCCCGTCCCGTAGGACAAAAGGTCTTTAAAACGAGGTATAAAATATACAAGCAATCTCCAAAAGAATCAACTTTGATAAATGAAGAAATACACTTATTACATCAGGCTCAAATTGGAGCAATACGAAATAAAAGAAATATTGTTCAGAAGTATAAATGACAAAAGTCTCCTAGAACAGCATAAGAAAAATAGTAAAAGCCTCTACTGTCAAAGCCCTCCTGACTCAGCACAATCTATCTCCTGAAAATGAGATGTAAAACCGTGTGAAAATAAATCTCAGTAAGTCATGTGTGTGCACATGGCGGTTTGAATAGTACGTGTATGCAAAGTGTAAAACATTTGTAGAAATAATTTGGCAAGTCATAAACAATCTCTTTTCGCAAGGAGTGGGTTTTTCTCATTGTCACACTTTGTACAAAATAAATCCTCTACTCGAATAAATAGTCATGTCACCACACGTTGGGCTCCATGAGAACAAAATGGCCAAGGCACCACACTTTGTGCACCTTATCCGGATCAGATTATCACACGTTGGGCGTTCTGATCAAGGTGAGTGTACAGCTCACCGGGTGAGATACTCCTCCATCTCTACACCCAATAAAACCATCCCGGTGTCCATGTTGGGAATATAAATAATACCATACCAGGTACAAATGCTAGCTCGGACTGGCCTGACCAACCAACACTGTCACCTTTTCAAGCAGAGTTCATCTTTTGGAGATGGCCTCCTGCTAGAAGACTTACGCTAGCCCTCAAAGACTAGTATTGTTAGCCTACCCTTATTGAGTACTCAACGAACATATCCGTCAATTCCTGATTCAAAATATCTCCACAACTTGGCTTTGTACAACGTGGTTTTTTCTCTAAAAGAGTTTTCTAAAAATTTAGGAAAGAATAGTTTTCTTGATAAAATCATTAGTTTGACAAAACCGTTTAAAGAATAATCATCCATGTTTACAACCCAAATAATCATAGTTCAACAATAGCTTTACAAAGCTTCACAACATAGACTTGCCATCACAACATTTAACAAAAGAGTTTATACAAGGACTTACCATCACAACATTTAACAAAAGAGTTTATGCAAGGACTTACTTAATATGCCTCAGATAAATGAGATAAAATCACAGCTTACTTTCCTCAATTATCCTCCTGATCTACACCATATAATATCATGATCAGGGTCTCAATTAATTCAAACATACTCTAATCTCATTTATTTTCACAACAATTCGCAATCCCCTATTTAAATCTAAGTAAACTATCCAATCCCCAAAGATCATATACCATGACCATATGCTCATCCAACTAATAGACATCATTAAACCTTACTTTCGGCATCAAGGGTGGATATTCCCTTACCTTGCAACAACCGGGTAATGAGGTCTCGATGCTCCTATGGTGATCGTCCCGAGTTCGGTTGAAAAGAAGAGAAAAGCTATCTCATTTGCTCCTCTTGACCGAAAATTAAAGAAGAAGATGAAATCAGCCTCTATGTGGCGTGATTTAAGGGAAGAAGAAGGAGAAAAGAATCATTAGAGAAAACGGCATCAAGAGGTTGAGAGGATTTTTGCTTACCTTAAGGTGTGTTCGATTTTTGCTAAGAATAGTTCTTGAGTTTTTCGAGAATTTGCAGAGAGAATTTTGCTGGAATTTTTGTGTGGTAAGGAAGGAGTGTCGGCTACTGTGATTTAGGTTTAGAGAAGTTTGATTTAGGGTTAGATGGTGGGCTAAGAAGGACTCCTAATGGCTTTAGGTTTCTTGGACAGCAAGGGCGAAAATTTGCAGCTTGCTGTACCTTTGATGCTGGCCGAATTCAAGAGGGATTAAGAGGAGAAAAGTGTTCTAAAATTGCTCCCTAGGCTGGCCGAAATAATGCTCAAGAGAAGGGTTGAGTGTGTTCAGGTTTTTTTGCCAAAATAAGAGAGAGTTTGTGTGAGTTTTGGTGACTAAAAATTCTGTGCAAGTGCTATGCGAAAATTCTGTGCAAGAGTGATGATTTTTGGACTGTTTTGGCTACTGTTTTTGACAAAATTCCAGAGGAGAAAAGTGTGGTTTTTAAGTGATGGAATTTGGCTTAATCAACAAAGAGTTTTGGTAGGTTTTGGAGTGAAAAGCTGTCGAAAATTCTGGGCATAAGCTGGACGAAAATTCTTGAATTTTTTGTGAAGAAAAATCTGATTTTGTGTTACTAGAGTAATCTGATTTGATGGAGGTTGTTCTAGGTAATTCGAGCTAGGGTTTGAAGAGTTTGATTGCAATTAGGAGTGCAAGAATTTCGTGTAGCTTGTGCTTGCACAAAGCCGCCGAAATTCATCTAGGAAAAGGGATTCTAATCCTAGTTGATTTAGGATTGAATAAAATCTGGTTTTATCAAGGATTTGGATAAGATTTCCTCTAGTCCTAGAAGAGTTTTGATTGAGCTAAAATTCCTCCAAGAAGTGGCGGCACTTGCTGGAAATTTTTCCAGATTTTTTGCTAACATTCTAGGGTTAAAATCAACAAGGTTTCCTACTAGGAAAATGACTCATTAATTCCAACTATCCATGGCAACATCTATTAAGCTAAAATCAAGCTGAAATTTTAATTATTAGCTAGGGTTTTTTCGAAAATCCTAAGGAATAAAAGCTGAAAATTAAAAGTGAATTTTATTTACATCAAAGTCCTTGAATTTAGGAAATAAATATAGAGACTTATTTCCTTGGAGTAATGGCACTAAAATTTCTCTAGGTTTGCTATATCTTTTTCGGCCAAGACATGAAAACTCTAAGGAAAAGAATCGTCAAGAAAAGAAATTAGGATTCACAAGAGATAGGATTCGAACTCGGGCCACAACGGAAAAAATCACCATCCTCCCCGCTATTCCAAATCTATTCCAATACTAATTCTTCCTACAAGAAGTTCTTACCATCCCAATACTCATCCTTCCAAATCTTCGACCAAACCTCCTTTAACCAAATCTTTAACAACACACTATTTCACCTCCATTAATTCAAATACATGAGCAACAGAAAAATTCACATGCATTCATGCAAATAAAATAATTCTAAGCTACCACATAAAATGCAAAATACTATGTAATGCATGGCTTTTCCCCATAGTCAAAGGTAGTTTTGGACGGGGTATTACATCCCCTCCCCCTTAAGAGAATTTCGTCCCAAAATTCAGATGTCATACCCTTAGAGCATATTCGGATACTTCCGTCTTAACCATTCCTCCGTTTCCCACGTCGCATCCTGTGCTCCATGATGATCCCAAAGTATCTTCACCATGGGTATCTGCTTGTTTCGAAGAGTCTTGGTACTCCGTTCCAAGATCTTGACTGGTTTCTCCACATAACTTAAATTCGGTTGCAACTCTAATGGTTCCTCATTGAGTACATGACTCGGATCGGGGTTGTACTTCTTCATCTGAGAAACATGGAATACATCATGCATCCATGCTAGACCATTAGGTGGATCCAATCGGTAGGCCATCGGTCCAATTTTCTCCAATATCGGGAACGGTCCTAAATACCTAGGACTCAACTTCCCTCCTCTCGGATGCTTTAGGATTCCTCTACTAGGAGTCAACTTCAAGAATGCACAATCACCTACTAGGAATTCCAGTTCCCTTCTCCTAAAGTCTGCATAACTCTTCTGTCTGCTTTGCGCTGCCCTTAGCCTTTCTCGAATTAACTTGATCTTGTCCGTCATCTCCTGAATGCATACTTCACCAATCCTCTTAACGTTCCCCTCTTCTGTCCATCCCCAGTATATCGGTACTTGGCATTTTCACCCATACAGTGCTTCGTACGGCGCCATCCCAATCGACGTCTGATAACTGTTGTTATATGCTAACTCCGCATGCGGTAAAGACTCAATCTACTTATCTCCAAAGTCCAAGATACATGCTCGGAGCATGTCTTCCAGAATCTGAATGACTCTCTCGGATTTACCGTCCGTCTGCGGATGAGCAGAGGTGCTGAATTTCAGGGTCGTGCCCAAGGACTCCTGAAACTTACCCCAGAACCTTGAAGTGAATCTAGGGTCCCTATCCGACACAATACTCGACAGTACACCATGCAACCTTACAATTTCTCGCGTATATGTCTGAGCCAACTTTTCCATTGAATCCCGCACGTTCACTGGTATAAAATGCGCTGTCTTGGTCAATCGGTCCACTACCACCCAGATTGCATCCTTGCGTGACTTGGTCATCGGAAGGCCAGTCACAAAGTCCATGGTCACCTCTTCCCATTTCCACTCGGGAATCGGTAACGGTTGCAGTAAACCTGCAGACTTCTTATACTCCATCTTAACCTTCTGGCACATCAGGCAGGTTGACACATGCTGATACATCCCTCTTCATTCCAGCCCACCAATATTTCCTCTTCAAGTCTCGGTACATCTTTACCTCCCCAGGGTGTATGGTATATTTGCTCTTGTGCGCTTCGTCTAGTATCCTCTTCCTTAGGTCTCGGATGTCAGGCACACAAATCCGGTCCCGAAAGTATAATACCCCCTTCTCATTGGTTCGGAAGTCACTTCCTCCTCTTGCGATCTCTTTCTCCTTAAAAATCTGAAATTCTGCACTATCCTGCTGGCCCGATACAATCTCCTGAACCAGATCGAGCTTCATAGTCAGATTGCTCATGCAGATCTTCCTCTCTTGAACTTCTGCCTCTTGCTCCAGGATATCCTGGACTGCTGACATCTCCTGCATTCTCAAGTGAGCCATCTTCACCTTCCAACTCAGTGCGTCAGCTACCACATTTGCTTTGCCCGGGTGATAATTAATAGGGCACTTATACTCCTCGAGAAATTCCATCCACCTACGCTGTCGAAGATTTAAGTCCTTCTATGTGAAGATGTACTTCAGACTTTTATGGTCAGTGAAGACCTCGTATTGCGCATCATACAAGTAATGTCGTCATTTCTTTAAGGCAAACACTATAGCTGCCAACTCCAAGTCATGCGTTGGATAATTAGCTTCATGCGGCTTTAGCTTTCTAGATGTATAGGCTATGACCTTCCCTTCCTGCATTAGCACAGCCCCCAAACCTTCCTTAGACGCATCTGTATAGAGTGCATAGGGCTTATCAGCCTCAGGCAGACTCAGTACGGGTGCTGTAATCAACCTCCTCTTAAGCTCTTGGAAGCTCTTTTCACACTTCTCACTCCAAGCAAAAGAGACATCCTTCTTCAACAGTCGCGTCATTAGTGAAGCCAGAGTAGAAAAATTTTGATGAATCGCCGATAGTATCTGGCTAGCCCAAGGAAACTTCGTATCTCGGTAACGTTCTCCGGTTGTTTCCAGTTAGCTACGGCTTCCACTTTGGCAGGGTCCACTTTGATCTCCTCCTTGGATATCACGTGACCAAGGAAAGACACTAAGCTCAGCCAAAACTCACATTTACTGAACTTGGCGTAAAGCCTGAATTCCCTCAACTTCTCTAAGACCAATTTTAAGTGCTCCGCGTGGTCCTCCAAATTCTTGGAGTAGATTAAAATGTCATCGATGAATATAACCACGAACTTGTCCAGGTATGGTTGAAAAATGCGATGCATCAAATCCATGAATACTGCCGGTGCGTTGGTTACACCGAACGGCATTACCACGAACTCGTAGTGACCGTATCGCGTGTTGAATGCAGTCTTAGGAATGTCTTCTTCCTTAATCCGCACCTGGTAGTATCCTTGCCGCAGGTCCAACTTCGAAAAGCAAGCGGCGCCTTGCAGTTGATCAAACAGCTCATCGATCAAGGGTAGAGGGTATTTATTCTTGATCGTTAGATTGTTCAGTCCCCGATAGTCGATACATAGCCTCATGGTACTATCTTTCTTCTTGACAAACAACACTGGGGCTCCCCACGTTGACGTACTCGGCCGAATGTAGCCTTGCCTTAGCAATTCTTCCAATTGCTCCTTCAACTCTGTCGGTGCCATCCGGTAGGGGGTTCTTGACACCGGTTCTGCTCCGAGAGTCAGATCCACGGTGAACTCAACTTCCTGTTCAAGGGGTAGGGAAGTGAGCTCCGTAAAGAACACATCTAAAAAGTCTTTCACTACCTCCGTACTTTCCAAGGTACACTGGTCTTTTGATTTGTTTAGGAGATATGCCAAATATCTCGTACATCCTTTCTTGAGCAACTTCCGGGTTTTAGCTCCAACAATGAGAAATTTCAATTTCTTCGTTCGTCTGCAGTTGAATTCAAGTACGTCCCGACCAGGTCTCACAAACTGCACCGTCTTGATCTTATAGTCCATACGAGCTCCGTGCTTCGACAACCAGTCCATGCCCAAGATCAGGTCATAATCATCCATGGGCAGGATTATAAGGTCGGCCTCCAGAATCTTCTTTCCTACCTCAACTCCACAACTTCCCATTTTCTTGCTTGCTTCCGCCACCTTTCCCAAGGGGGAACTAACTACTAGGGTATAAGGTAGCTCCTTTCCTTCCCAACCCAGACGTGAATCACATACTTTATTTATATAAGAGTGTGTGGATCCTGGATCTATCAGAACTTTAACATGACAACCTTGGATAGAAAGGTTACCTTCAATCACGGCGGCATCTGCTCCGACTTCCTCTCGGTTCAGGGCAAAGACTTTAGCCTTCACCTGAGGCTTCTGGCCTCCCACTCCAGTTAGTCCAGTAGCGGCACCTCTATTACCTCCCATTGGTTGAGCTGGCGTGGTCTGCTCAATCCTTAGGGGTTTGGGGCAGGCGTTTCTCAGATGTCCCGGGTCTCCGCAATTGAAGCACCTCCTTACACCCCCATTACCCCAGCAATTCCTCTCAGTGTGATCTCGCTTCCCACACAGTCGGCAATTTAGGCAGCCTTGCATTGGTCCTGCTACAAGCACTTGAGGCTACTTACCCCGGTTTCCCTTCGGCATAAAGGCCGCAGGTCGCTTATTGCCGGAAGGCCTCATAGGTGGACGACTCGGTTGGAAGGGTCGGTTCACTGGTCGATGCCGATCTTCGTTCTCCGTCCGAGAAGCTGCGTCCACAGCGGCAGTGTATGACGTTGGCGGCGATGGGGCCAATGCTTTCCTCAACTTTGGCCTAAGCCCTTTCACGAATTGCCGGGTGCGCTTCTGCTCCATATCTACTAAGCACTTGCAGTACTTGGACAACTGCATAAATCGGGCTACATATTGGGCCACGGTCATGCCTCCTTACCTGAGGGTCTGGAATTCATCCTCCCTCTTCTCAGCCACCCATCGAGGAATGTACTCAGCCTGGAAAGCTTTCGTAAAATCGTCCCAGGTCCATTCTTGCTGCTCCTTGTCCCAATCACCCCGTACTCGCTGCCACCATGCTCGAGACGGTCCCCTTAGCCGAAAAGCAGCAAACTTCACCATTCTCTCTTCCGAGTACTGCAAAGTAGCGAAGATGTCCTCCATCTGCTCAATCCATTGCTCGACCTTCTCGTCCTGTTCCACCTCTCCTTGGAAGATGGGAGGCTGGAACTTCAGGAAACGCTCCAGAGCCTCATCCTCTCCCCGCGGTGGTTTCTTGGCCACCTTGTCCACCATTTCAGTCAAGTTCTGCAGGATTGAGGCCATCTTGTCGAAAGCCTGACCCATGGTCACATCTTGTGACCTCTCCGAGCCAATTCCTGCTCTTGTGGCAGGTGCTTTTCCACGTCGGGGGTGGAATGATGCATCTGCTCAAATTCCAGGGTGGAGGATGCACTCTCCTGCACTGTTCTGCTATGCACAACTGTTCTGCATCTTGGTGCCATCTTAATCACATTCACTCCAGGTCAGTTAGTTACCAAGGGGAAAAGAATATGCTTAGATGCATGATCAGTTGATAGCGATGTACTTATCTACAAGAGAATGTGATGATATCGTGTAAGGGTAAATCAAGTAATAAATGAAACTTATGCTTTTCATATAAACCATTCTTTGCAGAAAAGAAGGGGTTATCCCATATAACACCCTTTTTATTTAATAAAATAATAAATAAGTCCTATGAGCAACATGCTCCTTTAAAAGAAATAAACAACCAAAGGTATGCAAATCCCAAAGAAAGAAAAGTAAAAGCTGCTGGTCTTCTAGACTCGACTCTCACTAGTTTCAACTGAAGCATCGGAGTCGTCAGAGGCTGGTTCCACAAGCCATCCCACGGAACTATCAGGTCTCCCTATGTAGTTCCTCGCAAATCCAACACTCTCACTTGGCTGCCCTGACTCACCCTCTCGGCCTTTCTTGGCTCTCATGGCCGTCTCATAGAGCTCATCCAGTGCTAATCTAACCGCACCCTTAGGTGCAGGCCTCTCACTCCCCAAGTCAATGGATCAACCAACCCCTTTCTCCTTAGCATGGCATCTATACCCAGTCCATATCGGAGTCCACACCCCTTAGGATTCTCTTCTAGCTTCCTCTTTCCCTTATCTACCCCTCTTGGAACTGACGGCCTAAGTTCCCTCTCTCCCAAAGCAACTCCATCCCTTGACCTACCTTCCTCACCACCGGACTCCTTAGGGTCGTAGCAAGCAAGGGTCCTATCAACTTCTCCTATCTGCGGGGTCTGGGGAACCTCTATTCCTTCCTCATCCTCCTTTTCTACCCCAGCCACCTCTCTCTCATTCTCATCGTCCCCCTTGTTCCCGAGCACATCTACCTCTTCCTCACTCAACTCTGCCATCTCCTCATCTCCTTGTACTCTCCTAAGCTCTCCCCGGCCTCTATCTCCGCCTCAACCACCGGGTCATCTAGCACCGGCTGCTCACACTCCCTCTCTGAATCAGACGCGGGTGGATCAGCTACGGGTAGTGGGGCAGGTGGATTCCCGCAGCCAGCGGGCTAGTCTCTGACAACCGATACAACCCTTTTGACCATCCTATAAACAAAAGACAAGAATTAGTACCAGATCAAAATACTTAAGAGGATAGAACCCAATAAGTCAAGTAATTGTCTAAACCATGTCTCTGATACCACTTGTAACACCCCACGACTACGTACCCTAAAAGGGCGGGGATGTCGCCCCGTCCCGTAAGACAAGGGGTCTTTAAAACGGGGTATAAAATATAAAGACAATCTCCAAAAGAATCAACTTTGATAAATGAAGAAATACACTTATTACATCAGGCTCAAATTAGAGCAATACAAAATAAAAGAAATATTGTTCAGAAGTATAAACGACAAAAATCTCCTAGAACAGCATAGGAAAAATAGCAAAAGCCTCTACTGTCAAAGCCCCGCTGACTCAGCACAATCTATCTCCTGAAAACATGATGTAAAACCGTGTGAGAATAAATCTCAGTAAGTCCTATGTGTGCACATGGTGGTTTGAATAGTACGTGTATGCAAAGTGTAAAACATTTGTAGAAATAATTTGGCAAGTCATAAACAATCTCTTTTCGCAAGGAGTGGGTTTTTCTCATTGTCACACTTTGTACAAAATAAATCCTCCACTCGAATAAACAGTTATGTCACCACACGTTGGGCTCTATGAGAACAAAATGGCCAAGGCACCACACTTTGTGCACCTTGTCCGGACCAGATTACCATACATTGGGCGTTCTGATCAAAGTGAGTGTACAGCTCACCGGGTGAGATACTCCTCCATCTCTACACCCAACAAAACCATCCGGGTGTCCATGCTGGGAATATAAATAATACCATACCAGGTACAAATGCTAGCTTGGACTGGCCTGACCAACCAACACTGTCACCTTTTCAAGTAGAGTTCATCTTCTGGAGGTGGCCTCCTGCCAGAAGACTTACGCTAGCCCTCCAAGACTAGTATTGTTAGCCTACCCTTATTGAGTACTCAACGAACATATCCGTCAATTCCTGATTCAAAATATCTCCACACCTTGGCTTTGTACAACGTGGTTTTTCTCTAAAAGAGTTTTCTAAAAATTTAGGAAAGAATAGTTTTCTTGATAAAATCATTAGTTTGACAAAACCGTTTAAAGAATAATCATCCACGTTTACAACCCAAATAATCATAGTTCAACAATAGCTTTACAAAGCTTCACAACATAGACTTGCCATCACAACATTTAACAAAAGAGTTTATACAAGGACTTACCATCACAACATTTAACAAAAGAGTTTATACAAGGACTTACTTGATATGCCTCAGATAAATGAGATAAAATCACAGCTTGCTTTCCTCAATTATCCTCCTGATCTACACCATATAATATCATGATCAGGGTCTCAATTAATTCAAACATGCTCTAATCTCATTTATTTTCACAACAATTCGCAATCCCCTATTTAAATCCAAGTAAACTATCCAATCCCCAAAGATCATATACCATGACCATATGCTCATCCAACTAATAGACATCATTAAACCTTACTTTCGGCATCAAGGGTGGATATTCCCTTACCTTGCACCAACTGGGTAATGAGGTCTCGATGCTCCTATGGTGATCGTCCCGAGTTCGATTGAAAAGAAGAGAAAAGCTACCTCATTTGCTCCTCTTGACCGAAAATTAAAGAAGAAGATGAAATCAGCCTCTATGTGGCGTGATTTAAGGGAAGAAGAAGGAGAAAAGAATCATTAGAGAAAATGGCATCAAGAGGTTGAGAGGATTTTTGCTTACCTTAAGGTGTGTTCGATTTTTGCTTAGAATAGTTCTTGAGTTTTTCGAGAATTTGCAGAGAGAATTTGCTGAAATTTTCGTGTGCCAAGGAGGGAGTGTCGGCTACTGTGATTTAGGTTTAGAGAAGTTTGATTTAGGGTTAGATGGTGGGCTAAGAAGGACTCCTAATGGCTTTAGGTTTCTTGGACAGCAAGGGCGAAAATTTGCAGCTTGCTGTACCTTTGATGCTGGCCGAATTCAAGAGGGATTAAGAGGAGAAAAGTGTTTTGAAATTGCTCCCTAGGCTGGCCGAAATAATGCTCAAAAGAAGGGTTGAGTGTGTTTAGGTTTTTTGGCCAAAATAAGAGAGAGTTTGTATGAGTTTTGGTGACTAAAAATTCTGTGCAAGTGCTGTGCGAAAATTCTGTGCAAGAGTGATGATTTTTGGACTATTTTGGCTGCTGTTTTTGACGAAATTCCAGAGGAGAAAAGTGTGGTTTTTAGGTGCTGGAATTTGGCTTAATCAACAAAGAGTTTTGGTAGGTTTTGGAGTGCAAAGCTGTCGAAAATTCTGGGCATAAGCTGGATGAAAATTCTTGAATTTTTTGTGAAGAAAAATCTGATTTTGTGTTACTAGAGTAATCTGATTTGGTGGAGGTTGTTCTAGGTAATTCGAGCTAGGGTTTGAAGAGTTTGATTGCAATTAGGAGTGTATGAATTTCGTGTAGCTTGTGCTTGCACAAAGCCGCCGAAATTCAGCTAGGAAAAGGGATTCTAATCCTAGTTGATTTAGGATTGAATAAAATCTGGTTTTATCAAGGATTTGGATAAGATTTCCTCTAGTCCTAGAAGAGTTTGGATTGAGCTAAAATTCCTCCAAGAAGTGGCGGCACTTGCTGGAAATTTTTCCAGATTTTTGGCTAACATTCTAGGGTTAAAATCAACAAGGTTTCCTACTAGGAAAATGACTCATTAATTCCAACTATCCATGGCAACATCTATTAAGCTAAAATCAAGCTGAAATTTTAATTATTAGCTAGGGTTTTTTTCAAAAATCCTAAGGAATAAAAGCTGAAAATTAAAAGTGAACTTTATTCACATCAAAGTCCTTGAATTTATGAAATAAATATAGAGACTTATTTCCTTGGAGTAATGGCACTAAAATTTCTCTAGGTTTGCTATATCTTTTTCGGCCAAGACATGGAAATTCTAAGGAAAAGAATCTTCCAGAAGAGAAACTAGGATTCACAAGAGATAGGATTCGAACTCGGGCCACCACGGAAAAAATCACCATCCTCCCCGCTATTCCAAATCTATTCCAATACTAATTCTTCCTACAAGAAGTTCTTACCATCCCAATACTCATCCTTCCAAATCTTCAACCAAATATCCCTTAACCAAATCTTTAACAACACACTATTTCGCCTCCATTAATTCAAATGCAAGAGCAACGGAAAAATTCACATGCATCCATGCAAATAAAATAATTCTAAGCTACCACATAAAATACAAAATACTATGCAATGCATGACTTTTCCCCATAGTCAAAGGTAGTTTTGGGCGGGGTATTATAGTATGTATCGATATATATCTCAATCATCAGTCATTAGTAAACATAAAAAAAAAAAAAAACCTCAAAGTAGATATGGAGACTCGTAATTCATTTGAGACATGGTCAAATTTTGATTTGGTTTCTAACGCACAAGATTTTGATGTGTTTTCTTTTCCAAGCCAACTGCTTCCGCCTAATTTCAGGTCTAACGCAGAAGATTTTGATTTATTTTCCTTTCCAAACCAACCGCTTCTGCCTAATGTCAAGTCTACGCTAAAGAGTTTGATGTATTTTCCTTTCCAAACCAACCACCTAATTTCAGGTGAGATACCTTTAAGGGCTTCCTTTTTTTTTTTTTAGTGTGTTTAATAACGAAATAATGAAATTAAACTCTCTTTTGGTTTGTTGTGATGTAAATCAATGGTAGTTTTGGACATGCTGCTTTGAATTTTTAATTTGATCTACCCATTCAAGAGACTGCTTTTGATGCTGTTCCTTTGAATGAGGATATACTTGTGAATTATCCTTTCTACTCCCTAATGGATTTTGAACAAAGCCAGAATATGGTTCCAGGTTATCATACATTCAAACATGGATTTTGCATGGTATTACCTTTACTGATATTATTTTTCCTTTTTTAGGAGAAATAATGAGTGGTCTTGGCAACGAATTCAGAGTAAGGACCCATGAAATGCATAATATCGAAGTTCAAGATATTATTGCAGACGAAATTCCTATGGAGAAGAAGAGGATTAGGAGGCAGAGAGAGGAGAAGGGCAATAACTTCAAGACACTATCAAAAGAAACCATTTCATAGTACTTTTACCTACTAATCAAGAGCGCGGCCAAAGAATTGAATATTAGCTTAACCCCTCTCAAGAACAGATATAGGGAATTGGGAATTCGTCGATGGCCTTATAGGAAGTTGATGAGCTTGGAGACCCTAATCAAGAATATTCAGGTTTTCTCTCACACACACTTGTAATTTGCAAGTAGGAAACTATAAAAGATTTATAAGTAAATAATGACTGGAATGAATGTATCTCCACCGATGATATCATTTCGATTTACAGGAGTGAGATAAAGATGAATGAGGACATATGGTTGAGAAGAAGTTAAGAGAAGCCATTGAGATATTGGAACGTGAGAAGAAGTTGGTGGAAGAAAGTCCTGATACGCGATTGAAGGACCAAACACAGAAATTAAAACAAGCATGCTTCAGGGCCAAATATAATAAGAAATTTAAGGGGATGAAAAAATCCCAAGACTCATTGCGCAATAACTTCACGGCTAATTCTGTTGCTAGTCTAAATGCTGGCCCAATTGAGAATAAAGAGGAGGAGGATGCCGAAGAAAAGGAATTGAAGTCCATAATTGCTACCTGTTTGTCTTTCTGTAATGTAAACGTGGAAAAAGAACAATTACAAACATTCATTCTCAATTTGTCAGCTCTATTGAAAAAGAGCAACTACAAGCATGTATCCTCAAGTTTACGTGAACACCAGTGAGATGAATGAAGGAAATGCAAGTGAATACAATACTTATGATCAAAATGAGATAGATTTTTTTTTTGAACTGTTAGCAATAATATAGTATATATTGACATCCGAATGTAATATCTCAAAGATGTGATACTTATTATTAATGGAAATATCATTTTCCCTTATTATCTTTTCTGGTCTACTTCAGGTGGCCAATATTTCTCTGTGCTAAGGGAAATATCGAGTGTGTCCATAACTATAACTACGGCCACTGCCACAACTACGACTATAACGATGGCTTCTGCTGAAGCCAACAGCATTCACTTCTAGGAGTGTTGTTGAGCCAGTTGGTCTGGCTTCATAATTTCTCAATAATAACTTATTATTTTTCTTTGCAATGAGGAGGGTAGTAAGTAAATCTGTGTATACCCTTTTTCTTAATATTGTTGTTGTAGGACAATATTCGAGGCATGAAAGGTGGAGAATATCTTCTCCAATATATATATATATATATATATATATATATTCGCATAATTTTAATTGAGATGTAATTTTATACATCGCGGAGCTATATTTATTCACGGTTTTAAAATCTTACAACTTCAGGTGTAATCATTTATACCGTGCACTTGGTAGTACAACCATCATCAGGTGGTCAAATTCTTTTTTATTTTTTTTCAGCATTTAGATACATTTTTGTATCGAGAACCCATGACATATAATTTTTTCCAGAAATATCAAGGCCTACAAATTCTAGTTTAGTAAGGTTAGCTATAGGGATCAATAAATGCATACCTGTCTTCTGATTTTGATAACGGCAGAGACTCGTGCTGATAACGTGTTATAAAATTTGGGTAATGTTAGAATAAAATCTACACATTACACACTAAGAAAACTCTAACTATTTTTTGCACAAGAATTTCTTTAAACTTCTCTCTTTCTTTTTCTCACAATTTTCTCACAATTCTTTCACAAAATGATGGTGTATTTCAAGCTTAGAGAATAGCTCTATTTATAGAGCTCTTAATTAGTGGAATACATCATCTTCAACTAATCTTAATTAATAGTGTCTCCACTAAATGGTGGATATACATAAAAATCTATAATTAGTGGAGCTTCCACTAATATATTCATAACAGAGAAAGATTTTTGTATATATATATTATTTGTAAACCATATTACATAAAAAAAATTATCCTTTTCTATAATATATTTTCAATGCAATAATGTATGAAGATTTATATATTCTAAAATCTTTTTATCCAACTTTGTTCCCTAAGTTTTGATTTTGGAATAGTTGCATCCTAAATTCTCCCAAATTAAAACTAAATATTAATATTTGAATTAAACAAATAAATACTCTCCTGTTTTAAAATACTTATCCATTAAACCCTTTACACACAGATTAAAAGTATTGAAAATAATATTATAATTTAAATAAAGTTCATATTCTACATATATTAAAAACAACATAACTATTGATTTGTGAAAAATATCATACTACATATTTGATTCCATTCATAAATCTATTTTCTTCCCTATAAGTTATGGTTGGAATAGGAATGCTAGTTCTTATTGTTCATATATTATGATATGAATATATCACACCAATTCGTTATGTATGGATAATGAGATTCTATTGATACATAGCCAATTCCAATAGACTTATTAGGGGGTCACATTGGCGTGCATCCAATAGGAATTGAACCTACGAATTCGCCAAGAAGTAGGAAAAAAAAAGATTTTTGAAAAGTTGTATAGTTGATTTAGAATAAATGAAGGTAAAATGAGAATAAACTAATTATTAATTCTAAAAATATATACATAAACATCTATTTTGAAAGAAAATAAAAAAGTTTTATAAATAAATATTTTGAAATTGATGGAGTATTATATATTTCTTTCATCCCACAAATCATGTTAATCTAACATACACAGATTAAGAAATTACTAAAACTTGTTTAATTATAATAAAAAAAACTATTATACCCCTAAATAAAGTAAACAATATTAATTATTCTCTTATATACATCCATTAATGATTTATTGGGAATGTACACAATCTCGATTGAATGATGGATAAATTAAGAATATAAACAATAAATTTATTTTTTGATTTGTGAAATTGACAAGTATTTTAATACAATAAAAATTGAAAATTTTTATATGATTTTTAGGATGAAGGAAATATATTTTTTCATAACTAGATGAAGGAAGCATATTTTTTCATAACCAACTTTTTTTTTATTTACATAATAAAAGTTTTGAATAAGATAGTAACTTACTTTTTAGTTAAATTTTTATATCACATTAAAGTTACATATTTTATTGTGAAAAAATTGAATTAGAAACTATGACTCGATCCTTAAGAAATAAAAAAGTGATAATAATAGTTGCTTTTTCTCTTATCTTTCTTATTGTTGTTTGCTATAAATTAAGGGTTTTTTTGATAAAATTAAAATATGAAGACTGAAATTTGAATATTTAAGTACGAAATTTTGAAATTTGAAGTTTAGAGACTGAATTCTAAATTTGAAGTTTGAATTAATTAGTATAATTTATTTTTATATTATATTTTATTTATAGATTAAATATAAAAAATATTAATAATTATATCAATATTTAATATATTCAAATTTCAGGTTTAAGTAACTTTCAAATTAATTAAAATTTATAATATGATTTCAATACGTCTTAATTAACTAAATGATAATAAAAATCTGTTATCAAACATACTTAATTAATTAAGAAGTTAATATTATCTGTTATCAAACATATATAATAAAATAAGTACTTAATTAATTAATTATAAGTGCTTAGTTGTATTATCAAACATGTCCTAAAGAAGTTTATGGAAAAATACAAGAAAGAGAGGATTTTTTTTTGGGGGGAGGGGTGGAACAGTTTTACAAAGGCATCTAAGAATGATTTTGAATTATTAACAAAAAAAAAAGAAGGAAGTTTCGGGTTAAAGACTCACATTATGATATATTGTGAATGAATAATACGATATTAATATTTTATAAAAAAACTTTAGCTTAATTTCACCGGTGCTCTAGAGCAGGTTACTTGGAAAAAGTCATGTAGTGCGTGATTAGACTGTAAACGTCACCGAAAGTGTTTGAATATAGCAACGCCACGACGCAGCAGACGTGACCCGTGGGTATAGTGTTTTCTGAGATCGGATTGGATTGGTAAATGCTCTTAAAATAATAATGGAGTCTATTCAACTATGAATAAGATATGAAAAAAAGTATATATATAAGAGAAAGTTGTGGCTTGACAACAAAAAGAGGGGGTTGCATATCTGTGGCTTTTGTGGGTTGGCCTACAACGCATACCGGAAGGCGGTGGCCGCCACCACGACCCCATCATAGAAAAGTTGGATGCTTCTCTAAGTAAGAAATAAAGATGAAGGGAAGGAAATTTTATCTTGGGCAAAATATATCAACCATTTTTAAACTTTCACAAATTTTGATTTTTACTCTCGAATTTTAAAATACTTGATTTTAGCTGTCGAACTTTTAAAACATATAAAAAATAACACTTTCAACAATAAAAGCCCAAATACAATACAAAATCACTAAATTTTAACTCTCATTCTCCTATTTTTATTTCTAAAATATTATTCTTCAACTTTAATCTCACTTTTTTCTCTTAGAATTAGCTCTTCTATTAATTAAAACTATTAAGTGTTCAGGGAAGTTCATCACATGACTTACACATGACCTATTTTATAAGTATTTTCATTTACTCAACTCTCACAATGTAGTGTCATCCTTCTAATTCTTATAAAGTAACCTTTATATATAACAGAAAAAAACTATTGTAACTTGCGCATCTCTCACTTATCTTTTTAGATTTTTTTTTTTTATAATTCACTTCTACTTTCAAATTTATTCTTCCTTCCTGTAGAAATGCCAAGAAAGTTAATATTCGTCAAGAACTGAATCGATTTTTTTTTCTTCTTCATCTTTACGTCTTAGTTTTGTTTATCAAAGAGTAAAATATGTTATTTTTGTTATATGGTTAGATTCGAAAAAGTACGAAAGAGTAATTTCAAAATTATTGAGTCGCATAAAAGGTTTGAAGTTATATCTTAAAATTGTTGTTGATAAATGAAGAAATTCGAAAAGAAAAGAACGAGATTAAAGTTGAAGAATAATATTTTAAAAATTACAATCAGGGGAATGATAGTTAAAATCTGGTGATTTTGTATTGTACTTGAATTTTTATTGTTGAAAGGGCTATTTTTTAAGTGTTTTAAAAGTTCGAAAGTAAAAATCAAAATTTATAAAAGTTTAAGAGTGACTGATATATTTTGTTCTTTTATCTTTCCATTTTTTTTCTTTCGAAAATGAAAGATTTTGACTGGGGACTAATAAGTACATTGAATGATTATTAGTGACTATTAAAGGAGGCCATATTGAGAGGATTAGGCACCATTTTAGCATTAAGGATTTGTTTGATATTGACAATTAGACGATTAAAATTAATTAATTAATTAATTATCTATCTAATTAAATATTCTTAATAATGAAACATTGTGTAGTATATATTTACTTTAATATATTTGATAACAAATTATGATTGTCATTTAATTGTTTAAGATTAGGAGTTAGGGTTTATTTGACAATTTAATTAGGCACTAATATTTAATTAATTAAATATTTATTTCATTAGTGTGTTTAATAATAAAAATATTAAGTGATTAATAAATTAAGTACGTTTAATAATAAATTTTTATTATCACTTTATTAATTAAGACGTATTAAAATTCTATTATAAATTTTAAGTACAACAAAAATTACTTAAGTTTGAAATTTAAATATCTTAAATGTTAATTTAATTATTAATATTTTTATATTTAATTTAAATTATAATAAAATATAGTATAAAATAAATTAATTAATTTAGACTTAAAATTTTATTTTTAAAATTCAGTATTTAAAATAATTAGATTTAACCTTCAAATTTTAATTTTATCTAACGAATCCCCATTTAATAACTTAATTAAATATTTAAAAATAATTAATTAAGTATACTTGATAAAATATATTGTTGAGCATTAAATTATTTTAGTGTGTCTGACAACAAATCTTTTTATTTCTTAATTGATTAAAATATAAATATCATATTATAAATTTTAAATGACAAAAAATTCACCAATTTAATCTTTAAACTACTTTTTTGAATAATATTCATATCTCTAAACTAGTATTTAAACTTTCTTAATCGCTAAGTCATTTTCGATCAGCCAACGGGCCCTTCTCACGTGGATAAATTACTAAGGACAGTTTCAGGAATGAACATTAATTTTCGCTCCACTTCTACCCAACACTCCAGCCAACGTGATTACCTCAACACTCCATAATTATCTAAAATTCACAATTTTGCAAAATCCCAAAACGTCCCAAATCCCTTCATCCAAGTTCTATAAATTTGCAACCGATTGAAGATTTGAGCAACATCAAGATTGTGCTACTGTGGGACGCCTACAATGCAATGGACATTGTGGGCCCAAGTCAATCTTGGTAGCCAAATCCTGGGATGTGAAAATTATGGGGTAATTTGCTGCAAATTTCTGAAATTGGTAGATCTTTAAATTGCATGTAACATTGTGACCAGAAGCAGGGAACTAAAGGGTGTGGTTAGTTTGAATGATGTGATCCTTCAACTAGTGAACAAGCAAATTGTGTTATTCTTGGGCTGCCACACGACAGCAATTTGGTTGAGGGTGAAAATGCGTGATTGAAGAGGAAGGGTTAATTTCAAATTAGGATGTAGAAATTGGCATTTTTCTCAAATAAGGACACTGAATATGAAAATTCTTAAAAGTGTCCCAGAATTTGGCAAAAAACGTTCCAAACAAGAACTTATGTTATCTTCAGTTACTTGAGTGATGGTCAATATAGAAATAGTGAATCATTATGGATAAAAATGTCAATTCACCTAAAATCTTAATCTTTAACTTTTCTTCTTTCCTTTTCTTCTTCCTTCCCGATTGCAGTCATAGCCGCCACTATACCATCCCACTTCTTCTTCTTTGCACTACCCAGAATCACTATTGCCTCAACCCCACCATCTTTTCGCGCTGCTACACTTATCCCCGCTCTCTTTTTCTTCTCCCACTATCATGGCTTACCCCCACCTCTCCCCCGCTACCCAGAACCATTGTACCTCATCAAACCCTATTCTTCTTCCTTAAGCACCATTATATCACCCTTTGCCTCTTCTTCCTGCTGACTAGAACTGCACCAACTTCACCAACAAAATGAAATATACAAAAATCTTACCCTCCTTCTTCCCTTTACCAAATCTACCGTAGCCTCACCCCTACCCTCTTTTTCTTCCATCTTCTTCATTCTCCTTCTTCTTTCTTACTGCCGTAACCACACTCTTTTCTTTTTCCCTTGTCGTTCCCTAAACACTTTGCCTCATTCTAACTTCTTCGTCACACTTCTTACTTCCAAATCTACTCGCCATGGCACCGCCTACGTTCTGTCCTGTTCTTCCTTAACCACTGGCACCTCACTCCCACCCTCGCAGCCCTCTCCCCACACCATTCTTCTACCTTTGTGTCTCTCCTCCTCTTCTTCTTCTTCGTTCTCCTTCTTCTTTCTTACCGCCACCTCTTTACCCTCCTTTTCCTTCTTCTTTTGACTACCAAACCCATTGTTACTGCATCTTTCCTACCATTTTCTTCTTCTCTACTAGATCTATTGCTGCTATGCCCATACTCTTTTCTTGTTCACTTCTCATTCCCTAACCACTTTGCATCACCCTACCTTCTTCTTCCCACTTCCTACTACCAAATCTACTTGTAGTAGTACCGTCTTCCTTCCATCCTTTTCTTCGCTAACCATTGTGCCCCACTCCTACCCTTGCAGCCCTCCTTCCATTCCCTGCACCATTCTTCTACCTCGTGGCTTTGTTCTTCCCTTCTCGCAGCTCACCACCCTACACCCTGCACCCTTTTTCTACTCTATGTCTCCTTTATTTCTCTCTCGTAGCCCTCTTTACACATCTTCACAATTCCCCCTCTGTTTCTCTGTCTCTCTTCTTCATTTATTCCTATTCTGTAGCCCTTTCTCTACCATCCTACCTCTCCTCTTCCCCTATTCTTGTAGCCATATATCCTCGTTGTAACACTCCACTACCTATGTAACTCAAAAGGGGCGGAGATATCACCATGTCTATAGGACCAGAGATTTTTATAACTAGGTAAAAAAAATTCAAAAGAAATAACTAAAATCAAACTTAATACAAATGACCAAATACTTATACAAGTCTCGAATGAAGAAAGTAAATAAATCAATTTAAAGAAATAAAGTCTTTAATATTTAGGCAAGCTTAACCTTGTCAATGCAGGATCTTTCTGAAAATATGGCATAAAATGTGTGAGAATTATTTCCTAATAGGCCCTATGTGTGCTCTTATACATTTAAATATGTTTTGTGAAATGCAGCTTAAAATATTTGAAAAAAAGTGTTTGCAAGTCATATCAATATACTTTTAACACATAGAGTGGTAGTTGGTAAATTTTAATCATAAAACAATAGATTTGCTTTGAAAATAAACTACTCTTAAAATTGGGACTATGAAACCTTGTATCATAGTCCAAGGCCATGAAACCCTGTATCATGAGCAAGTATTGTGAAACATTGTATTACAGTATAGTGGGTGATCGACTAATTGGGTGAGAAAACTTACTAATTGTCCAACTTTGGGAACAATCCATTTGGATTGAGTTGCTGGCTCGGACCAGCTTAACTTCCTAGTACTGGCGCCTTATCCAAAAAGAGTTTATTTTCTGGAAGTGGCTACCTATCGGAAGACTGGCCCCTAACCTTCAAAGACTAGTATTAGTAGTTTGCTCTTATTGAGTACTCAACACTTGGTTGCTTTGCTCAGGAGAAATTCAATATAACACTTTGTTGTTTGAAAGTACAATAAGGGTTAAATGTAGTTTATATTTTGGATCCTTTTATTAAAGAAAGTCAATATTTTCTTTGAAAGCCATTGTTTGGTAAAAGATATTTGTTTTGGTAAGAGGAAAGAAAATAACCATGTTTGCATTTCAAGAACATAATTCCTTGCCATAATAAAACATTCGAATTGCAATAGAGCATTTATACAACAAGTAGTTTTATGTAAGAACTTACTTGATCTTTCTTCTCACAATCAGGCTATTGGTTTTGCCTTTGTCAATAAAGTCCATCCTCGTTTATCAAAAGTACAAAAATATCTAATCACAATTTACTCTATTGATTCAGTAAAATACACATGTACCAATCATACATATTTACATTAGAACCTTAGATTAAATACCAACTCACTTCTTATAGCTCTTCATAGTAGCCATGACTCACATAAACCTATTCACATGGACTATAGCGTAAAATCATACTCAAATCAAAACTCAAATATCAATAGGGATCATCTTTACTATCAAATAAATAAGTCCTTAGAATCACACTTTCATATAGTATCCAACGAATCATATATCCAGGTTTTGTATTCATAAGGAAGCATTCACTAAAAGAAGATAATCCCACCTTAATCATATCCACATATATTAGCATGTGTGTAGCATAAATCATCTCATTCAATTGTATCACTAGTTATCACAAGACTATCTTAATATTAGAATCCTAACTTATTCAACCATCCCACTAGGTGTCATAAACCAGATGTATCATCATATCACATATACATCATTCTTCCATAAGCATTTTATTGCCATCATATAATAACAATTAATAAGACAAATCCCTTACAATTCATTCCACCAAAACATCTAGATATACTTTTCAAAACAACCTCGAGTTTCCAAAACAACAATAGAAACAAACGATCAAAGAGTGAAATATAGGATCAAGAGTTACTTGTTTTGAAGACAAGTTGTTTGACCCCTTGAAATAGTGGTTTTGTTTGGAGCCGAGAGGATGAAGATGATTTAGCCTTGAATCTTGACTTTTGGAGAAAAAAGGCTTTGTTTTCTTGTTTGATAGTATTTGTGTGTGTGTGTGTGTGTGCACGTGAGAGAGAAAGAGAGATAGAGAGGGAAGAGCTTGTGTGTGTTTTGGGTTCTCTTGAACGATTAGAGAGTATTATAGTGTTGGGAAAGTCCGAATGGAAGTAAGCAAGCTAGTGTATATGTGTATGCCGGCTGCTTGGTGAAATTAAGAGAAAGGGGAAGAGGAATCCGAGATAACGAATGGAAGATGAGTGCAAAATGTTAGAGTAACTATGGAGATTTCAAATTAGGATGAAGTCTAGAGAGTTTTAAGGAGCTATCTTAGGACTTTTAAATTTTTAAAGTTGAAAGACCTTAGTTGAGAGAATAGTGGTTGCTTTAGTGGAGAAGAAGTTAGTGTATTAAAGTTGTGAACAGAGAGAGAGAGAAAAAAATGAAGAGAAGAGAAGGAGATGAATGAAGAATGGTGTACTTCAGGTGGCTTGGTGACTGGAGAACCTGAGAATGCAAAGGAAAAGGAGAAAGAAGAAATGAATAAAAGATGAGATTCAGTTATAGGTGAGTAAGAGAACTAAGTTTGTTGAGAGGTTGTAGGAGCTATCTAGGTCTTTGATTTTCAAATTCAAATGGATTTGAAAGAGAAATGGTTGGCTATAATGGTGAAGTAAAACATGGGGTGTAGTGTATCCCTTCTTTGGTTTCTATGGAAGGGAGAAGTGTATTGGAATCGAGAGGGTAATGTCTCGCTCTTTGATGAAGAGTGAAGAGATCAGTAATGAAAGGATGAAGGCGGTCCCAAGTGCTTTGTATGTTTCTCAGCTAGACGAAGATCAAAATTGAAAAGAAAAGAAAAGGAAGAGGGTGTTATTTTTGATTGTGCATATTCTATATTAAGCAAGGAAATATAACAAAGGAGATGGTGAATGTGAGCTTTCAAGTGTATGTTGAGTAGGAGGGACCAAATGCTTAGTCTTGCGTAGTTGAACCTAACAATGAATTGTTTGGTCTAATTTAAGTAAGAGATCCACTAGAAGTATGTTTAGGCCTTTTGAATTCAATTGGAAGAATTTTGATTAGAGAAATGGACAATATGGATAAGAGAGGCTGAGAGCAACTTAGCTCCCTGAAAGTGTTTCGACCAAATGAAAGTAGGGGCTGAGAAGAGTGAAAGAGAATAAGAAGGAATCAATTTCTCTTGGTAAGGTATGAACTAGTCTAAGGGAGTTTCTAGTTAACTTCAATTTAAATTGAGGCTACTTACTAGGAAGATTCTTAGGAGCTAAATTACGAGATCTTTTAGGAGTTGTCAAAAGTTAAACAAATCAACTTGCATTAGAAACATTCTTCCTAGTTTGAGGAGTAATTTGCTTGAAACTAAGAAGGAAGATAGCCGAATAGAGGTTGGAAGGAAAGAAAAGTGTTGTGTGCTAGATATTAGGAATTTCTTTAAGGAACTTTAAATTTCAAGCAAGCTTTTTTTTAAAATAAAATTTCCCTTTCAAACTTAAATAAAATTTCTTGTCCTTTGCCTTACTTCTAGCTTCAGCCATAGAAAAGGGAACATGAATAGGAGTGATTATTAGGAACGTTCACCGGCTACTATGAAAAGGGAAGTAAGGGGTTCATTTAAAAAATTAAATCAAATTTGAACTCCTAACTTCCTCTACTTTAAATTCAAATTCCCAAAAGAATGGTCTTCCTCCCCTTAAGGTCAGTCAACATGGACTAAACAAGTTTAAATTTTGAAAATGAATTAAATTTAAAGGATTTAAGAAAAGAAGAATAAAAGTAGGAAACTCAAATTAAAAAAAGTATGAAAATTAACTTCAAATTAAATTTAATAAGGTTATGACTAGAAGTAGGAAAACTAGGATTTCAAATTTCCATTTGAATTTCCTTAAGACATAACTCTTGTGTCTTAGGAGTTCCATATAAACTAAATTGGTAGTTTGAAAGACACTAATCTAGCCAAGGAGTTAAAGAGGGAAGAAAGCCAAAATATTTTGTTTGAGGTAGGATTTGAACTCAAGTTGTTAGAAAATAATCACCAAGATCTAACCACTTAATCACAATAACTTTTATGTTCACTTCTACTCTCATCAATTCATTCTTCCTCTATCCCATTCAACTCATCTCTTCAACCATTATCATCACATAAAAAAAGGCCATACACCCAAACAAAATTCAATCCCTAATAATCCTAACTACTTAATAAAATCACAAGAATTTATAACACATATAAATGCAGCAAAAATTCTTATGCACATGGTATATGCCCTGCAATGCATGCTCCCTACTATACCTAAGATTGGTTGTAGGCATGGTATTACATCCTTCTCCTCTTAAAGGAATTTTATCCCGAAATTCACAGTATCATACTTTTAAAGAAAATCTGGATACTTCCGCTTCATCCACTTCTCTGTCTTTCATGTAGCATTCTACATTCTGTGGCACTCTTGTAATACCTTTACTATTGGTATTGCTTATTCCAAAGCACCTTAATATTTTGGTCCGTGATCTTAACTGGCTTTTCCATATAGCTCAACTAAGTAATTTATGGTTGAATAAGTGCTCCGATTCAGGTTCACATTTCTCAAGCCGTGACCTATGGAATAGGTCATGTATCTTGATTAGTCCATCTAGTAGGCCTAGTCGATTAAGCCATCCACGCTATTTTTCTTGGTCACTTGAAAAGTCCTAGTTACCTTGTACTATTTTTTTTCCCCTTTCGGGTGTCTAAAAAGTCAACTTCATGAATGCCTTATCACCATCCTAGAACCCCAGTTCCCTTGTCATTAGTAGGGTAAAGCCAACCTATCCCAAAACAGTCTAATCTCAAATTAACTTGCTTACTCAAACACTAGGAGTTAAGTTACAAATTTGATAGGGAAAAGAACCAAACATTAGAGAAAATTCCAACATCAAGCGAAGAATAGTGATCAAGATAATACTAAAGAGTGAGAAAGTGAAAGATTGAAATACGTAATTATCAAGAAGCTATTACAATTGATGAGAACCGATGCTTCTACTGATTAGAAGACAACGTGTACTTATAAGCGCTAAAAAAAAGGTATTAAGCTAAAGAATGAGCACATAGTGAAATTAGGATTTTTGGGAAAAAAAAAGGAACTATAAAAAGAAGAAACAAGTTAAGATGTGTTAAATCCAAAGAATGAAGAAAATCATGAAGTAGATGGATAAGGTCTCAAAAGATATCAACGTGAAAGTGATATAGAAAACTAGGTATAATATTGAGGAGTTTGATGAAAAGTAATTGCGAACAATAAATGAAATTCCTAAAGTTGCCTTAGATAACCAAGTCCTTGGGAAAAAGCTTTCAACAACAACAAAAGCTGGAGTAAGAGTATTGGCAAGAAGAAGCTCAAAGGAAAGTGAAAAGAAGAGAGGTCAAGAAGAGTTGTGCTATCATCTAAGAAATCGCCATTGTGGCTTCCACTCTTTTCTTTGATGTATCCGTATGTGAAATATAAATTTTTTCTTTTGGCACGACAAATATAGATGCAGACACGAGTTTTCTCTTAGACACTTGTAGGCTTTTTCCACATTTCTCATCTCGCAAATACGACATATCTTCTGAAGTAGTCAAGCCAATGACAGCGTAAGGATTGTGAATCTCCTAATGAGGTGACGATAATATTTTGCTAATACCAATAAATTCCTACTTCTCATCTAGCAAATACGGCGTATCTTCTACAGTAGACTTGGGTTGCATCAAGTGGCAAAATTCTATACCTAGTTAGATTTATCTTATTCTTATCTTGAGTTACTACATGTCTTGAAAATAAAACTGCATTTGACCAAAATTCACACTACAAACTAGTTAAGAGTTTTTGCCCCTCATTATTGCTAAAGCCAATCTTAATAAAGGACCGTAGGAAAAATAAATATGCACCAGAAGACAGCAAATTAAAATTTTTCCCAAACCAAAATATAGGAATACTTAATTCTAGCGTGTTTTACTTGAATAATCGGAGTTGGATTTGAATTTGACAGTACTTTCTGAACTAGAATGCCTACTTGTTTCACGGGTATACCAGCTAACTGTCGACTCCTTCACATCAAATACTTACCATATTTGTTAGCTTTTGACCTTCCAGAATATTCTTTAACTTCTATAGACCTCTATAAGTGAAAGAAGAATTAGGGTAAAGAAGATTGGAAGAAAAATAAAAGATCTAAACATTAAAGAAAAAATGAAAACAGTCCATTTCATTTGTTTCTAAGGAAAACCGAAAGCTGTAGGAGTTTTTTGTGTAATTTCGATCAACTACACTATAGTACAAAAAACTAGACATATATAAACAACAGCTTTTCTTTTCTTTTCCTAAACCACCCATCGTAAATCATTTTTTCCTTATTTTCATTTTCTTTTTCCATGTGGCGGCTCCTTGGGTTACTAAAAACTTTTAGCCGCTACTTCCAAACCCTAATGGGTCAGGTCATTTCTTAACTAGTCTAAAACTAATTAAATAACTTTCTTATTAATTAATTAATTAATTTAGATCCAATATAAAATTATCCAAGATAATTAATTAATAAACTAATTAATTAAATTAGCTTATTTATTAATTAACTAAACCACTTGGGCCCAATATAAAATTATTCAAGATAATTAATTAATAAATCAATTAATTAAATTGTCCCAATTAATTATTCTACTCCAAATAAATAATTAATTAAACTCCTAGAATAATTCTTCTAATAATAAAATCATCGAATAAGCCCATATAGTAAATAAATTTATAAAGGTTATTTGAGCTACTTTGGAGACCAAAAGACATATTATTCTTGGTTACTAAAATGATCAAAATACCCCTGCTAACACATAGCAGTATTTTTATCATTTTAAATATTCTATTTATAACCATATAGAACTGTTGATCTCGAGAATAATATTGCAAGTGCAATATCTTCAACTTAAAGATGTAATAACGAAAATACCCCTCTATATAACACCCGTTATTCAAATAGAAAAATTACATTAACATATTTCTCAATGATATCTACCATCCTTTGATAGCTAGTCTGATAATCCATAACTTCTAGTATGTATCCACTTAGCACATGGAGTTATCCAAAAGTGTACATACTTAGTCACGTTTTCTAGGACTCTAGATTATTAGATTATCCTGGACAATCATAAATGAGTAATTTCTTCACATAATGAAACATAGAAACTCTATTGTATAAGCCTGTCTTAATTAACTTATGTCATACACCAAACGTATAAGGTTATTGGTCTTGCGACGAGACCTCACCCAATATACATCAAAGTATACATGTCCAACTTCACCAGACCACCAATTTATACTCAAGTCTTATGGTACTCGTTTACGCAGTAGTTGCGATAAATCAATATTTATTTATTTTAGTACTTTTATAAAGATTATTATCGCGTGGTTCGGTTCTACGTATTCCAAATACGCTTACACTATTGGTGTAAGTGGACTACTCACTGGATAAAGGTAAACTATTTCTTATTTAGAAACCATAGTGTAATGATCTAAACCTTGGTGAAGTGCCCAACTCCAGCAATCGATCAAGAACAATTTTTTTCACTTATGTGTTAGTATCTCATAATCAACACCTTACTATGAAAGCAGAACTCAATCACGCAGATTGCTTACTAACACATTTAGACCTTTAATGTGCAATATATGTAAATAAACAACCATTAATGAATGAAATTTTTATTAGTCTCCAAAATATAGAAATACATAGACTATTTTGGGCATACATTTCAACAATCTCCCACTTGCACTAAATGGACTATGATAGTCCATATGTGCCTACCCCTATAATGTCTAATTAAGTGTCTTCGAAACACTATATTTGTTAAAGGCTTGATAAATGGATCTGCCAGATTATTTGTAAAGAAAATCTGGTCAACCACTAGCTCCTATTTCTGGATGAACTCCCGGATCAAGTGATACTTCTTTTTAATATGCTTGCCCTTTCGGTCATTTTTGTTAGAATGTGTACCCAAAATATATTATGTATTTCTATATTTTGTTAGAATGTATTTCTGTATATATATATATATATATATATATATATATATATATATTACATATTAAGTTCTAAATGTGTTAGTAAGTAATCTACGTGATTGGTTCATGCTTTTACAGTAAGGTATAGATTATGGAATACTAACACATAAGCAAAAATATTATTCTTGATCGATTGATGAAGGTGGGAACTTCGTCAAGGTTTAGATCATTACACTATGGTTTCTAAATGGAGAATGGTTTACCTTTAGCCAGTGAGTAGTTCACTCACACTAATAGTGTAAGCGTATTTGGAATACGTAGAATTGAACTGTGCTATAGTAATCTTTATCAAAGTACTAACATAAATAAAGATTGATTTATTGCAGCTATTTTGTGGATGACTACCCTGAGACTTGAGTACAAGTTGGTGGTCTGGTGAAGTTGGTCTTATACACTTTAATATATGTCAGGTGAGGTCTTATCGCAAGGCTAATGACAATGTACGTTAGGTGTATGACTCTAGTTAATTAAGACGGACTTATACAATAGAGTTTTTATACTTCATTACGTGAAGAAATTACCCCCTTGTGATTTTTCGGGATAATCTAATAATCCAGGGTTCTTAGAAACGTGACTAAGTATTTATACTTTTAGGTAGCTCCCTATGCTAAGTGGATATATTCTGGATGTCATAGATTATCGAACTAGTTATCAAAGGATGGTAGATGTTATTGAGAAAGGTATTGGTACATATTTCTTAACTCAATGACGGGTATTACGTAGAGGGATATTTTCATCATTTCACCAGTAGGTCGAAGATACTGCACTTGCAACATTATTTTCGGGGTTAATATTTTCATATAGTGATAAATGAAATATTTAAAATGATTAAAATACTACTATATGTTAGCAGGGGTATTTTGGTTATTTTAGTAGCCAAGAAAAATATGTCTTTTGGTTTCCAGAGTAGTTCAAATAAATTTGGTAAATTTATTTATTGTATGAGCTTATTAGATGAATTTATTATTAGAAGAATTATTCTAGGAGTCCAAATAATTATTTGTGTTGGCTAGAATAATTAATTGGACCAATGTAATTAATTAGCTTATTAATTAATTATCTTGGGAAACTTTATATTGGCACCACATAATTTAATTAATTAATAAAAGAGCTAATTTAATTAATTAGTTTATTAATTATTTATCTTGGGTAATTTTATATTAGGCCCAAGTGGATTAATTAATTAATAAGAGAGCTAATTAATTAGTCATGGACTAATTAAGAAAAATCCTGGCCCACTAAGGTTTGGTCACGACTAAGGAAATTGAATAATCCCTAGTAGCGGCAACATGCCAACAAGAAAAGAAAACAGAAAAAAGAAAAGAAAAGAAAAAGAAACAAAAAAGAAAAAGAAAAGGAAAAGCGGAAATTGTTTTCAGAAAAGGAAAAGGAAGTTGTTGTTTTGTTTATAAAATAAGGCATTACGTGTGCCTGACAGGAGTTGACAAAAAATCTTCAAAAAAGAAAACAATAGCTTTCAGTTTTCCTTAGACGAAAACGATCGTTGTTCTTTTCGTCGTTTTTCCATCATTCGTTTTCCTTAATGTTTAGCTCTTTTATTTTTCTTGCAATATTCTTCACTCTAATTCTTCTTTCACTGGTAGAGGTTCATAGAGGTTAGAGAATACTCTGGAAGGTCAAGAGTTAACAAACGTGGTAAGTGTTTGATGTGAAGGAGCCGATGGTTAGTTGGCGTCCTTGTGGAACAAGTAGACTTTCCCATTCATGAAGCGCCATCAAATCTAAATCTAACTCTGGTTATTTAAATAAAATACTCTAGAAGTAAGTACTCCTAGAATTCGACTTGGGAAAAAAATTTAATTTGCTATCTTCTATTGCGTATTTAATTTTTCTACGATCCCTCAAGTGTTATCAGAGACATGGTTTAATGATGTGTTTGAATTTAGGTATAAAAATCATATAAAAATAAGAACATTCCCAATCAAGTTTAAATTAAAATGTTAATACCAAATTACACATATGAGCAACCGTATTCATCATTAAGCATAGCATAGGGTTCAAAACGAGTGTCGATCCTCAAGGAACAAGTATGCATTAGTCACTTTTTTTCATTGTTTAATCGACTCAATAAAGTGAAAAAGACTAAAAAGAAAAAATAAAATAAAATAAAAGAAAGTAAAATAATATGTACATGTCAAGGATGGAGAATTATGTAACTCAAACCATTATTTTGACAAACATGATCTTAAAGTACCTAATCATTATCATAACTAATCATTCTCTTGGCATCATAAAGGATTAAGATAGATTCACTTCTTTTTCAATCCATGGAATCACTATCTTCTAGACAAACTTACATAACATATTCTATCTCAACTAATTCACCCAAAAGATGTATTAAACATAATCCTTGATTAAATTTCCATATTTTGGCAAACTTAAAATATGAAATTAACCAATGAATCCATATTCTGGTAGACATCAATTAACCTTTAATTATCCAGTTCTTAGCAATTAACCTATTTTTCAAATAAGTTAAGAGATAACAGATATGAAATTAATGAATTGAGACCACCATCAACCCCTTTTTTCAAGCAAGTTAGTGGAAAGAAACAACAAATTAATCTCGTAATCAGCATAAGTAATTAAATATCAAGAATAACAATCAATTAATTAAAAGATCAAAGTAACTCAAAAAGTCATAAATACCTAAAACGATGTCAAATTACAATAAAACAATTAATACATCATTGTTCAAGAAAAGAAAACAAAGTTAAAAGAAAGTACTCATAGACAAGCCTCTTTCTTCTTCATTCGTAGACTCTCTTGCACAATCCTCCTTGATTTCAAGAATTTCTCTTTTAATTTGAGTGATTTTCTATTTTGATCTGCAAATTCTCTCCTTTTCCCTTGTGTTTTTCCTCTATTTCTAGGCTTTAGAAGTGCCTAAATTCGTGCATCTAGGTTTCTGGCTAATTAGAAGTAGAAAAATACTAAAACTCTATAATGCGCAAAAATCGAGGCACCGCCTCATTGGCAGTGCACAGCTGGTGCTGCCTATCCTGCCTAGGGCCAGCGTCGGTTGTGGTTTGTTCATTTATTCGTTCGTCGATTTTTCTTGATTTTCATGCCACCTCTTCCAGATTGTAGCCGGTGCCACCTCTGAGCTCCCAACCGGCGCCGGCTGTGTTCTGTTTAGCTCTGTTTCATCGATTTTTTATTATCTCGAAGTGAGTGCCAGTAGCATGTCACCGGCGCCGGTTCTTCTGTCTTGGTCGGCGTCGCCTCTACTTTGTGTAGCGATGTTTTTACCTTATTTTATCCCTAAAATCTGAAATAATGCATAAAATACCTTTCCAAAGGTAAAATCTCAAATATGAAAGAATATGACCAGTTATTGTACAAAATGTATCACAAAATAACCTCAAATAACTAGAAAATATATAACTAATTTAAGCCCTATCACATTCCCCCACACTTATCTCTTTGCTTGTCCTCAAGTAAAGTATCAAAGATAAGTAGAAAAATAAAAGTTTTCACAAAATCACTCAATCAAGTTTAAAATAATATTTCCAATGCTTTCTTTATTCAAGACAACAAAACATATGTTACTATACCTTTCATAACAAATGCAAGACTTGTGTAAGTGAAGAATGACTAGTAGAACCTGTTGGGTATCTCAGGCTCGTATCATATACGGCGCAGCGGAAGAATAAAACGAGATACCATCTCAGGACTCGCATATATGTGGAAAACAAGACATAAACAGATCAAAGGTAACAACTTTTTACCTTTCTTTGATTGTCCGAAGAACAAAAATTTCTTCTTCAAGTTGAGGCGCGATCCAGCAATCCTTTTGTGCAAACTCCATGAGAGTTGAACGTCTAACCACTATAATCACAATGTGTGATTATCTCTAACAGTAATCAACACAGAAGATACACTCAAGCACGAAGCTTTCTGTGATAGCAGAAACATAAAATGGTGGCTAGGGTTCTTCAAGTTTTTTACAAAATGAGATATAGAGAGAGAAGAAGAGAAGGTTGTGTTGCTAGAGTTGGAGTTTTCGTATGTTGTGTACCAGTTAGGGTTTCATGTTTCATCTATATGTCACACGAAAATCTTGCTGAAAAATCCTCCATCCTAGAATTCTAAAACAGTTAGAATTCCCTAATTGTAATTGGAAATATCAAGTTCTCACGATTACAATTTGGACCATAAATTATGACTAATTATAATTTGTCCATAACAACTTCTCTTTTTCTCAATTAACCTAACTATGTTATCAAATAACATCTTAAGTATATAATCCTCTATTGTGTGTGGCCTATTAGGTTTCCCAATCAATTGGTAGCGAACATGAATTAATCCAAACGTCTTTGAGATTAATAATCCATAATTAATTAGAATTAATCATATTAATTTTAATCAGGATTGATTTATTAATTCATCAATTAATAAACCCATATTCTCAAATCATGAGCGGTATCTAGCAACACATCATGACCACCCAAGAGTCCAGGAAGTCAAGTGGCTTGACATGAACCCTTCAATAACAAACTTTAGTGCAATTAACTCATTTCACCATACAATATCTCATTCGGTTTGGAGTACGGAATTAGTGCCAACTCCTTCCAGAATTAATTCTGGCCCGAATACAATAGTACTTGTACCAGGAACCCACTACTCTAGATGTGTATCAATTGAAACTATTTCCAATACACATATGCCTTGGCCAAGGACTTCTCAAGTAGTAATTCCTACAAGTGGCCGTGAGATATTCACCCATACCATTAGGAGTGGTGAATTCTTTATTGACCCTCTCAACTATTTTCATTTACCTCACAATGTATCCAATATCCATCCCATAGGCAGCCTTCGATTGAGCTCTGGAGATTGAAATCAAAGTACAATACTCAGCAAACAAAGTACCTTGGAAATCTCAAGTCTAAGGATACTTGCATGTTCGCTATATTGAGATTATATCACTGGCACTAAATAGTTATCCATGTGATTATCTCAAAGCTAGGTCATCCAATGAACTTGTTCTATTAACAAGCATCTATGTGTTAACTTTGAGTATCTCATTACTCACGGATATGAGAACCACCGCTTGATCAAATCAGGAAGTCTAACACATGCTACTCTTAACGCATTAATGATGTCCTATCTCATTAATACTACGACTAGGGACTATTTAAGTACTAACACTATATAGTGTAGTAGGAATCTCATATCATGATTTTCTTAACACAGTGTTGTATTAGGGACTTTATCGAACAGTTATATTACTTAAAAGTAAACAAAAGAAACTGTAAGATAAATAATACCTTTTATTAAAATAAAATTTGTCATATACAATGTACAAGTAATTGCCTCTAGGGCACAACACTAACAGAACCATCCTAACACTTAACATCATTCTCAAACCATTGGAAATAATTTAGATCAAGAAAAATATGCATTCCATAAGCTTATTTTTCATACACTCTCTCCACTAATCTGAGACATATCATGATTCTACTTAGGTCAAGTAGGACTTTTAAGCTTGTAATGTAAGGCTAAAGGATTTGTAATGTAGCTGTCAAACGAAGGATATATGAAAATCAAATATCAAAGAAGATGAGACTTTGCAAAAAAAGGATAAACAAAATATACCAAGACTTTCCAAACTTTTCTTGCTCTCCTATCATAAAATCAATTAAAAACCCATAACCTTGTATAACAATCATATCATAGTTCACGCAAATCTTGCAGTCCTTTCCTCAATAATTCTTAACTCATTATTTATATTGCACAAGATCATCAAAAATTTCAGTAATTTTTATTCCAGCTCTCTTCCAACAGTCTTCCTATGATCTTCTCTCTCTTTTTTTTTTTTAGCTTTTCTTTCTTTTTCTCTTCTTTTCAAATGTTGCTTTTGTTTGTTTCTCAGTTTCTTTTTTTTTTCCCAACATTTTCTAGCAGCTTTTTGTTTTTCTCAATTTCTTTTTTTTTCTTTTCTCCATTCACCACTCCACTCAACACATGACGCATGACTGAAAGTAACAAATCATGACATTTACACAAGTATTTTCCCTCACAATTCTTCTACTTGTACTTTTTTCTATCAAGAGCAATCAAAAATTTGAAAGAATTATCAAACTCTTAGAAAGAAGTAATGGACAAAGTATGATAACGGGTTTTAAGAAAGAAATTAACAATTTAGGCTCAAAATATGCACTAGGGATAATATACAATAGGTAGGCTTGAAAAGCTCAAACTATCCAAAGAAAGTCTATTACCGTCATCCCTAAGTTAAATCATAACTGTTTTTCTTATTTCGCCTCGAGAAGTATTCAAGTAAGTTCTAGAATGCTCAATGGTTTTTAGCAAAAAAATAGGTATAAGAATAATGTAAAGCATTTGATCAAGAACTACTTAATCCAAGTGCGTGCAAAAAGTCATGCATAAGCCACAATTGATATAGAACATATGCTCTATGATCTAGTACAAAGACATGCATTAAAAATATATTTTGAAAGCTAAAAAAAAAATCAAAAAATTTTGAAACATATGCTCAGAAGGTTCGAAGAAATTCAAGAAGAATAAATGAAGCATAGAAGAAATCCTATTCTAACTACTCCCCCACACTTAAACTGGACATTGTCTTCAATAGCTAAACAAATAGAGTAAGGAAATATTACCACAGGACCAAAAATAAAGGGGAAAAGAGAAGAACAAAAATACTTCCATTCATTGTGCATTCTTCTTCAAAAGAGTTGAATTCCAGCAAAAATGAGCATTATTGAAGTGCCTAAAAAGAAAAATACACAAAAGAAACACACCAAAGCATAAAAACTAGAAAAGAAAAAAGAAGCAAAAAGTAAAGAAAATATTACAAAAAAGAAAAGTAAAAGAAATAACTAGAAAAGTTATGAAAATATAAAGGAAAAACAAGAGTGACAAGTAGGAACGAGTGTAGAAAAATCCTCTCAGTCCTCCCCACCATCATCATCAGGTGCCGACGTGCTATCCTCACCATGCGGTCCCGGTAAACGCTGCATCCACTCAGCCCATTGCTGCTCCATAATCGTCTGCCTCCGGGCAATATCATCGATGGAGTCGCGCATGTGTAGCAACATCTCCGTCTACTGAGCTAACTGCCCCATCACCGTGGTCTCAAAGTCAGTCCGTGGTTGGGATTGTGAACTACTGGCTCGTGCTCGCGATAGTGGTGGTGGGTGTTGCTCTTCCATAGGTGGTGGCTGAACTTGTCCGGGATACTTGACCTCATAGGGAGTTAGCCATTTTTTCATCTCCGGGCTATATTTGTACCCACAGCTCATCAATGTTTGCTCCGTGATCATGTCATGCTCAGTGGTAGTCTCAATCAATTCCCCCTCAGTACTAATACCAAATCTCTCAGAATTTTCATGATTACTAGAGAGAAGATGAAGGCTTTGGTAGAGAGACGATGATGGACCACATCCTTAATGGATTGTATGATCAATGGGGCAAGAGGGATAGGCTGAGTGGACACCATCCTATGCAAGATGTATACATCAATAAGGTGTGTCTCATTGAATCCACTGGCTCGGGTAACAACATTAAAAGCAAACATGTATATTAGAGCCCAAAAGTTGGCATCAAGATCATTGCTAGAGTAGAAGCTATTGGCTTGGAAAGTATTTTTCTTGTGCAACCCTAGAGTAGCTCTAGTTCTAATGGTATCCCAATTAGGGCCATAAAGAATCTTTTGATTATTAGTATCTATCCCTAGCCACGAATCATCATCATACACCTGGAGAAGAGTAGCTAAATAGTTTCTTGTGATGATAATGGGGGTTCCCTTCATTCTTGTCTCAATGTGTGGAACTTTAGACCCCGATCCCATATTCGGACTATTCCCTTCACCCCGGTTGGGTGCTTGCATCTGGGCTGTTTCTACTTTCAGCGCCATTTGATCGACTTCCGAAACCCTTCCACCTACTGAAGCTGCACGACGCTTGGGTGCCATTCTAAACCACACCCCAAATGATAAGTGTATGCATGTAAGGTTCAAATCATTTTAGTTGCACATGCATTCATAGTCAAATATATGTTACAAAAATCGAATGTAAATTTTGTCTAAGGAATAAATTCTTTTTCAAAAATGGACTTGCATAAAAATTTTGATAAAAAGTAGAATTAAAAATCCTTGACATAAAAGTTCTTGAAAAATAATAAACAAATAAAAATTCAAATCAAAATAATTCTTAGCCCTCTAGTCCTCATCATAACCCTCATCATCAGCCTTATACAACCATTCCCTAGAGTTCTTGGAAAAATCTACCCCATCCCTGCTAGTAAATCCCTCCATTGGCTCCTTCCCAGGGTGCCTAGCACTCTCCCCGGGCTCAACTCGGCTGAAAGAAGGAAGGAAAGAAGGCCTAGGTGGAGACTCATAGTCTATCTCTCCCGGGTCATCACTATCTACTGCTAAGTCCACCTCGGGATTAGGAGGGTGGGGTCCAGGCTCCACTATCATCACCTCATCTTCACTGTCCGAGCTTATGTCTATCACTGGAATTGGGGGTGGCTCAATGATCTAAACCTTGTCCTTACTGCTATCCTCCATAGGGTTAACCTCATCATCACTGTTATCCTCCATAGTGTTAGAATTCGTGGACTCCTAAACGTGAAAAACATCCACGAATCCCTCCCGAGGACCCAAGTAAACGATTAAGAAGATCTAAGGTTTAAGAATTACCTCTGGTTACTGTAATCGAAATCCTTCGATTCTGGTTGCGCTGTTGTACATTCAACCCGAACAATCTAAGGTTTAAGAAGTACGCTGCAGTATGCGAACGTCCTCTATCGGATACACACCGCGAACTCACTCGATACCCGGGGAGTGCTAGCGCCTAGGGTTTGAGAGATTTTTTTTCTTTTCTGGTAGAGAATGGCACGAATGTTCTCAACCGAAAAATTGGACTATTGAAAAGACGGCTTGGGTTTTCTTAAAAACCCCCGAACCTCTTAGAGTCCAACCCTAATAATTTCTTATCATATTCTAATTTAAATTCAAATTAAATTAAAACTGATATGATAAGATTCTGCCATTATCTCGGTAATTTAACTAATTAATTTATCGAGTCAGATTCTTATAATCTGGACATCATCCAGATACATCGAATGTGGACATATTTCCAGATTCATTGTATCTGGTAAATTTTCTAAGTATGATTAACTTAGACATATTTCCAGATTCATCGAACCTGGTCACCAGAAAAATAACCTAATAAGTTCGCTTATTGTGTTACCCTATAGGTTCATTTAACACTGGTAGTGTGCCTAAATCATATTTAAATGGCCCACAAGTTATAAGCAGTTTCTAGTAAAACATTATAACTATCCAGGTTAAATAAAGATCGGTGATCTCTTTGAACCAAACCATAATTTTATATTTAGTCCTTTTGTCACACGATATCCAGATTAAGCATAAGGCACGGAGCATGTCATCCTTATTAAGCTTAATCAATTATTTCTTTATTTCATAGTAGACTGTTCAAACAAATGATATCAATATCTTAGATTGATATATTTGAGCACGACTATACATTTTTAACAGTCTAACTTATCAAGGGGCCCATGGATATCTCTCCCATAACTGAGAGGGACAAATTCCTTCACAATCAATCATATTCCTCTCCTTGATTTATTCTATATTCAACAGTAGTCTAATTTATTATCTGGTTAAAGACAACTTTAGACAATGTCAAAATATAAAATTTATCAAGTAGGAAACAATGATGAATTTAGGTCGAAGGACTTTCAATATTATTATGGCTAGAAAGTACTTATGACATATTCCATGAAGTACTCTCACAGTGGGTCATGTCCAATACAATGTTCTATAACATTTATTTATGTCTTGACTCATATCACAAATATCCATGGCCAGTAAAACATAGCCATCAAGTCACAAATATACTAATCTTAATTTATTATTATTCCAATAATAATAATCGATCAGGGACAGTTTTAGAATAGTCATTGTATTCATTGTAGGGTTTTACTATCAAGTCACGTACTTGATGACCAACAAAATAAAACTCACTATTCATGGAAAGGAAAGCCTCATATTATTATATAAAACATAATGACAATAGTATAAGTACAAATTGACTCTAGGGCATATCCCCAACACATAGGGATAACCTCATCATCACTGTTATCCTCCATAGGGATAACTGGCTGAGGGGTAGGCTAGGGAACTGGAAGGTCCTGCGGGTATATAGGGATAGACGGGTGCCACTGCTGCCCTTTCCTTGCAGTCCTGAGCATCCTAACCATCCTACAGTATCGACAAGATAGGTTAGATAAAGATTTGAACTTAAATAAATAACACATATACTATCACTAATTGTCTAAACCTAGGCTTTGATACCACTTGTAACACCCCGTTACTTAGGCCCGCCAGGGTCGGGGATGTCGCCCCGTCCAAAGGACAAGGGGTCTTTATAACTAGGTCACACAAATAAAATAGCGGAATAAAAATGAAACTTGAACTTAAAATTTATTACATCCCAAAAATAAATCCAAGAATACCAAAAATAAATCCATAATAAAATTTATCTACTCTCATCTCCCCAAAACATTACACAAAATAAATTATCAGAAAATCCTCCAAAGCAGCCAATATCTAGCTACTCATCTCCATAGCAGGATCGACCTAAAATCATGGTAAAAATGGTGGTGAGACAGAAATCTCAGTAAGTCCGTGTGTGCTTAAGTGTCAGGTGAAAACAGTATGCAAAGTATAAAATTCTTTATAAGAAATCACTGGCAAGCAATAAACATTAGTCAAAAGCAAGAGTGGTGTTTTGGCTTTTCCAACCATACACAATCAATAAAATCAACCACTCAAAAGAAATGATCATGGGTTACCACACGTTGGGCCCCATAACCGCTTGGTCAGTATGCCACACTTTGTGCATCCACCGATCAGAATGCCACACTTTGTGCAGACTGACAAAAGTAGGTGATTGGCCTACTGGGTAAGATGCTCCTCCTTCTCTATACCCAAACAACAACCGGGTGTCCATTCTGGCAACACACAGTCACTTGATTGGAAGAGAACATTGCTAGCTCGGACCAGCACGACCTACTGGACTGACGTTCTATCCGGAAAGGACTCACCCCTCATAGGTGGTCACCTACTGAGAGACTTACCCTAACCCCTCAAAGACTAGCCCTAGTAGTCCACCTTTATTGTGTACTCAACGTAACTTATCCCACTTGGGAAAATAGAACAAACACAGTTCCACTTGAAAATGGCAATTAAGGTTTTCCAAAGCCTTTGTCAAAATCAGTTTTAGGAAGAGCTTTGAGTTTGAGTAAATCTGCTTATTGATTTTCAAATAATTTGTTTGACTGAAATAAGAAAGGAATCAGCCTTCAATTGCTTTTACAGAAATGAGTGTCCATGCACTCTACATTTGGCTTGCCATAATAAACAATATTCATCAATCAGGTTTTATGCAGGAGCTTACCTGATCCTTGCTCACAATAAAAGGTCTCCAACAGCTGACCTAACCCCGCATGGGCAAATACAATCCACAATCAAACTCAAGCCAAAATCCACTTTCTCAAATTAAAACATCTCAACTCACTACTATCATGATCCTAGTGTCCCAAGCTTCAAGGCCAAACAATAAATAAATAGGTTTATAAGCTAAGCCTAATTTGATATTTAAAATAATTAATGTTTTGGGAAATAAGTACTAATAAGTTAAAGGTTTAAATCTTGCTAAGAAAAATTTAGAGTTTATTTGATAAAGAGTCCTAGGTGGTATTAGGTAAAATAATGATTCATTACTAATTTAGTTGTTAGAAAATAATTGATAACTAAAGTTAGTTGAAAATGAATTTTAATGAGTCTTGCTTGAAAAAATAATAAATAAGTTTTAATAGGTTTTGATTAAAAGATAATAATTAAATTTATAATAATAAGTATTTTACTAATTATGATTATTTTCATAAAAGGCTTTAGTTGATTTCATTATTTTATAGAATATCTATATATTTTATTTTTCTCGCAAAAGCTATTATTTATTTGATTAAAATATCCTTAATATATATAATAATCCAAATCTACCATTCCTAGGGTTTTTTTGAAATTACTTAGCAAAATCATATTATTAAATATTTTATTCATGAAATAAAAATTAGCTTAGGGACAACTAGATCATGATCATACTTCTATGGCTAACCACAATCATGAACATATACAATCTTTCAATTCATCAAATCATCCAAATCATGCATATAAGTATAGATCTAAATTTATCAAGACATGATCTAACCCCTACTAGCATAAATATGATCATGGCTTCAATAATCCAACATGAATATAAATCCTATTCACCAAAGGTGACATAATCTCTAGCATACTTCATCACAAATACTACCTATGACATGGAGACATGCATTAAACCTCAAATCATCATACAATCAACTAAGATAATCTAACCAAGATAATCCCATCTCCTTCATATTCATACATACATTCATGCTTCAACCTCAACAATATATACTCAAATCCTATCCACAATCCACCTTCTATCAACATTATCCTAGAGACATGAATCTAGAATTTAAAAGAAGGGTTAAAAAGGCTTACTTGATTGCTGAATATCTTGAAGGAGTTTCGAATGGTTGTCAACCCCTAGATGCCTAAATCCGCCCAGGGAAGGTGGAGAAAGCATGGCCATTGGAGAAAAAGCCATCCGGCCAAGAAGGAGAGAGATTCGGCCGAGAGAGAGAGAGAGAGAGAGAGAGAGAGAGAGAGAGAGAGAGAGAGAGAGAGAGAGAGAGAGAGAGAGAGAGAGAGAGGACCATTAGCATGTTTATTCGATATATATATTCATTAGAGATCAAGATTGGAGAAGATGAAGTTGTTAGAACAAACCTACCTTGAAGGTGTTCTTGAGTCTTTACAAAATTTCTGGTTTTTGATCCAAAATAGCAAGTTGGATTTTGGAGTTTGATGTTAAGAATGGTATTGATGGACTCACGGCAGTGAGTAGGTTCAATCTGGAAATTTTAGAAGAAGTTTGAAGTGATTTGGGAGAGTATTAGGTGAAAGGAAGGAGTAGTAGTTCTTGGTGTGTTGTGTGTTCTTGATGTCGAAGAGAGTAGAGAGCTTTTGGGATTGGAGGCTGCCGAAATTTTGTAAAGATTAGGGCTGCCGAAATGCTTGAAGGGTTTTGGTAGCTGATTTTTTGGTTTGGAAGGGAAAAGGAAAGGCTAGTTGTTGAAATCCTTGAAGAATATTTTTGGGAAGCAAATTTAGAAACTAAATATTCAGGAATATCTTTGATCATAGGAGAGCTTTTGGAAGTCTACCATGGCCGAATTGCTGGGCAGTGTTTCGGCTAGATGAATGCTAGTTGAGGGAGGCTAAGGGTGGCCAAAAATACTGAGTGTAATGGTGAAGGGAAAGTCTGGTTGTTTGAGGTATATTTTATGGAAAGTTGTTAAATCATGGTGGCTGGAATTTTGGTATCCAAATCAGATCATGTTTGCAGAATTTTTTTGGAAATCTTTTAGGCAGCCATGGCTGGATTTTCGTGCAGAAGTTTGAGGAGGATAATGGAGTTCAGTTACTGAAGGTTTAAGGGTGGTTTGTGCAGAAGAAGGATGGAGTTTCGTCTAGGGATGAATTAGGAAACAAAGCTGGAAAGTTTTCCTGCACAGGATTTCGCAAGGTTGGAATTTTCTGGGCAACCTTCGGCTGCCACCTTCTAGTCGACTTGCAAGGAGTTTGAAGGGAAATTTCAGGGGCTTTCAAGGCTGGTTTCCAGCCTTCTTTATGGAGGAAAAAACATGGCTAAGGAGTTGAGCAAAACCTGGAAGAAAACAGCTTGGTTTCAGACCCCCAAAGTTGTGAATTCGCCTAGGAATTTTTCTGATTTTGCACCACCTTTGTGCAGTCCAAAAATGGCCAGAAAAATCCAAGTTCTAAGCTGATCAAAAGGACCATTTTCTGGCAGCATTTGGGAGGGAATAATGGCTAAGAATTTCGACATCTTGAAGGCACACAAAGCTGGGAAAATTTCAGTTCCATGCATGAAGGAAAATGAACTTAGCTAGAGTGAAGTTTTTAGAAAGTTTACTAAGGAATTTAATTCACTTGAAATCCTTTCCCCATTTTCCATGGTTTCAGTCCATAAGATGTCTCTTACTAAGACATTTTGAACATTCAAAGCCACAGCACATTAAGGAATTTTTCTAGAATAAAATTGGCTTGAACAAATTGAACAAACTAATGAGTTGAGAGATAGGAGAAATTAAGGATCAAGAGGAAATGAATTCCTCTTAGGAATTTTGTGTAGGGAAAAAGAGTAGGATGAGGATACTCCTATCATGTCTTTCTTAGGACAACATTTCTACCCTACTCCAAGCACATAAGGCCGAAAATAATACTTCCCAAGCAAAAATAAAATTTAACCAAGCTAAAGCTCCTATGATGGAATTTGAACCCAAGACCTCAAGAATTAATTCTAAGGCTCTAACCACTAAACCACAACAACTCTTGTTCTTATTTTCCCTCTAAAAATATTTTCCTATTCAATCCTCAAGCTATCTCCCTTTTTCCACCTCAAGTAAAAATTACTATTTTGCCCTTCTCAAGCAATACTCACAACCAAGCCTTCGAGACAATAAAACTCAAATCCAAAGCACAGAAAATCATATAAAAATATATTTAAACATGCAATAAATTATGATATGCATCCTAACCCCCTTACTCTAAAGTTGGTTTTGACTGGGGTTTCACATCCTCCCCTCATTAGAAGAATTTCGTCCCGAAATTCAAGCATACCTCTATTTCAACTCGGGATACTTTCGTTTAACCCACTCTTTCGACTCCCATGTGGCATCCTGCGTGCCATGGTGCTCCTACTGAATCTTAACCATCGGTATCTGTTTGTTCCGGAGAGTCTTGACACTGTGGTCCAATATTCTCACAGGCTTCTCCACATAGCTCAGATCTGGCTGCAACACTAACGGTTCATCATTCAATACATGATCGGGATCAGCATTGTACTTCTTCAATTGTGACACATGAAACACATCATGGATTCCTGTCAACCCATCTGGCAGGTCCAATCAGTAAGCTATCGGTCCAATCCTTTCCTTAATCGGAAACGGCCCCAAATATCTCGGATTCAACTTTCCACCCTTCGGATGCTTCAAAATTCCCATATTCGGTGTCAATTTAAAAAATACGCTGTCCCCGTCTTGAAATTCTAATTCTCTTCGCCGGTTGTCCGTATAGCTCTTCTGCCGACTCTGTGCCGCCTTTAACCTTTCCCTGATCAATTTCACTTTATCCAACATTTCTTGGACACATACTTCCCCGATTTTGCTTACATGACCATCTTTAGACCAACTCCAATACAACGGTACTTGACATTTGCGCCCATACAAAGCTTCATACGGCGCCATCCCGATCGAAGCTTGGTAGCTGTTGTTATATGATAACTCTACATACGGTACACACTCTATCCATTTATCTCTGAAGTCTAAAACACAGGCTCTCAGCATACCTCCAATATCTGTATCACCCTCTCTGACTGTCTATCGGTTTGCGGATGCGCCGTCATACTGAATTTTAGACTCGACCCCATCGCTTATTGAAATTTTCCCAAAAAATGAGATGTAAACCTCGGGTCTCGATCTGACACTATGCTTGAAGACACTCCATGTAGTCGGGCTATCTCTCGAACATAAGTTTGGGCCAGCTTCTCCATCGAGTCCCTCATATTCACCGGTATGAAATAGGCTGACTTGGTCAGTTGATCCACCACTACCCATATGGCGTCCTTTTGCATCTTTGACATAGGAAGCCCGGTGACAAAATCCATAGTCACCTTCTCCCACTTTCATTCCGGTACTGGCAAAAGTTGCAATAGTCCCGCTGACTTCTTGAGCGCCACTTTGACTTTTTGGCAGGTGAGACAGGTCGAGACATACTTGATCACATCTCACTTTAGTCTAGGCCACCAATAGGCTCTCTTCAAATCTTGATACATCTTGACTTCCCCCAGATGAATGGCGTACTTGCTCTTGTACGCCTCCTCCAAAATTCGGTCCTTTAACTGCTGCTCCCCGGGTACACACAACCGATCTCTGAAATGGAAAACTCCTGCCTCATCTTGATGGAATTCACTGCTTGGCCACTTAAGCTCCTTGTCCTTGAAAAGTTGAAACTCAGCGTTGCTTTGCTGAGCTTCCTCGATTTCCCTCTTCAAATCCAGCACCAACTTCAAATTGCTGATGACAATTCTTTGGTCTTGCACTTCCACCCTTCTATCCAACACATCTTGAACCTCTTGCATTTCCTGCACCCTTAATCTGGCCATCCCAACCTTTTTGCTTAGGGCGTCCGCCACAACGTTGGCCTTCCCGGGATAGTAGTTGATCGAACAACGGTATTCCTCCAAGAATTCCATTCACCTTCGCTGCCTCAAGTTCAGATCCTTTTGAGTAAAGATATACTTCAGACTTTTATGGTTGGTGAACACCTTATATTCGGCTCCATACTGGTGGTGTCGCCATTTTTTTAGGGCAAACACTATAGCTGCTAGCTCCAGATCATGAGTGGGGTAGTTGACTTCATGAGGTCTTAGCTTTTGAGAAGCGTAAGCGATCACCTTCCGGTCCTGCATCAACATTGCTCCCAATCCTTCTTTCGAAGCATCGGTATATAGCGCGTAGGGTTTCCCTTCCTCCAGTAGACTCAATACCGGTGCTGTCATTAGTCTGCGCTTCAGTTCTTGAAAACTTTTCTTGCACTTCTCATTCCACACAAATGGAACATCCTTTCGTAATAATCGGGTCATTGGAAATGCAAGTGTTGAAATTCCCTTGATAAACCTTCGGTAGTAACCAGCCAATCCCAAGAAACTCTGGATCTTGGTGATACTCTCTAGCTGGATACCACTTCAACCTTCGTCAGGTCCACCTTGAGTCCCTCCTTGGTTACCACATGGCCAAGGAACGCCACACTGTCCAACTAGAATTCACACTTGCTGAACTTAGCGTACAGCTTGTGCTCCCGAAGCTTCTCCAGTACAAGCTTCAGATGCTCCGCATGCTCCTCCGGACTCTTGGAGTAGATCAAAATGTCGTCGATGAAGACCACCATGAACTTATCCAGATAGGGTCGAAACACTCGGTGCATCAGGTCTATGAATACTGTTGGGGCGTTAGTCACCCCGAACGGTATCACCACGAACTCGTAATGTCCATATCTGATATTGAAGGCTGTCTTGGGAATATCATCCTCTCTTATCCGCACTTGGTAGTACCCTTGCCTCAGATCCAACTTAGAGTAGCAACTGGGTCCTTGCAATTGGTCGAATAATTCGTCAATCAACAGTAGGGGATATTTGTTCTTGACTGTCAAATTGTTCAAACCCTGATAGTCAATGCATAGCCTCAGAGTGCCGTCCTTCTTCTTCACAAATAGCACAGGCACTCCCCAGGGCGACGTGCTAGGTCGGATGTAGCCTTGACTCACTAATTCTTCCAACTGCTATTTCAACTCTTTCAACTCTGTCGGTGCCATTCGGTACGGGGTTCGCGATACTGGTTCCGCTCCCGGAACTAAGTCGATGGTGAATTCCACTTCTCGGCTGGGAGGTAGAGAATCAAGCTCCGCCAGAAACACATCGGGGAAATCCTTCACTACTTCAGTGTCCTCCAAAGTGTACTGGTCCTTCGGCTTTTTTATCATGTAAGCCAGGTACCCTTGACACCCTTGCTTCAACAATTTTCGGGCCTTAGCCCCGCAATCAAATACTTACATTCTTTCACCCTCTTGCCATTAAATTCTAATACATCACAACCCGGTCTGACGAACTGGACTGTCTTATTTTTACAGTCTACCCTAGCCCCATGCTTGGCTAACCAGTCCATTCCCAAAATTAAGTCATAATCCTCAATGTCTAACACTATTAAGTCTCCCTCCAAACTTTCTTTCCCCACATTAACTTTACACTCTTTTACATACCGATCCGCTTGCACCATTTTCCCCAGAGGCATGCTTACCTCTAAAATGAAAGGTAGCTCCACTCCATCCCAACTCAAATGACATGCACACAACTTGTTTATATAGGAATGAGTAGAGCCAGGATCAATCAAAGCATTGACGGAACGTCCTTGAATAGTGAACGTACTTTTACCACTGCATCGGCCCTAACTTCCTCTCTATTGAGAGCGAATACCTTAGCCTTCACTTGCGGCTTTGGTGCTCCACTCCCGGCTGCTCCCGTCGGGTTGGCTCGGTTGGGCCCCGGGTTCTGAGCCGGGTTTCCGAGTTACTACTAATAACTCTACTTTATCTTTGCCAAATGAAATTGCAGCTATTCTCCAAGAGTTTGATGATGTTTTCCCAACGGAGGTACCCGGAGGATTGTTACTCATAAGAGGAATCGATCACCAAATAGACTTCGTGCCCAGAGCCGTCATCCCTAACCGACCGGCCTATACAACTAATTTGGAGGAGGCTAAAGAATTACAAAATTAAGTTGAGGAATGATAGGGGCTAAATTAGTCATATTTTTTCTAATTATTTGAGGCCATTTTATGATACTTTTTATATAATAACTAGTCATATTCCTTCCTATTTGATATTTCCTTTATAAAAATGCTTTTATGTAATTTTATGCAAAAATAAGAGAAAATTAGAGCTAATTGTGTGATTTTCCAGAATAGAGGCAGCGCCAGCCCAGGAAGGTAGAACCGGCGTCGGATAGCTACTGGTGGAATAGAGAAGTGTGCAAAGAAATTGAAGGAACAGGGGAATAAATTGCAACTGGGAATTAGAAAGGAAAAGGGAGAATCGACTCGTTCATAGCTTAACCGAGCCAATGCAACAACAAAGAAAATTTGGTGGGGCCCAGTTGCAAATCAAAGTCAACAATGTCGAGTAGCAGCCAAAATAAGAAAAGAAAGTAAAAGAAACAGCTGAAACAAGAAAGAAAAAAGAAAGAAATTAGCTTCCGGGTAGCTCAGCAACAAATAAAAGAATGAAACAGATTTCCGCAGCTGTCGGCTCAATTAAAGCCGCTACAACAACAAAGCACAAACAGAAAGAAGTTCGGTCTTCAATCGAAGTAGATGGAAATCGGCTCACTTGAGCTGAGGCAACAAAGACAATCAGTGGTTTCAAGCAATCTCACACGGATCAAAGTAGAAGCCAATTCAGCAATTTGAATTCCACTAGCTTCAGCACAAGACGACAAAAGCCAAATCAAGAATCCAAATTAATTTCCAATTTCGCAAAGTCAAGGCATTGGACTTCTCAATTCTTATTTAGTTATTCAGGATTTTATTTTAGACTTTTTTATTTATCCTTTTTGGTTTTGGATATCTCTAGGTAATTACTTCTTTTTTACTTAGGATTCTTTTAGGAACTTTATAAGCCTATATATAAAGGCCAATTTACCCTAGAAAATGGAGGTGCATAATGTAGAGACTTAGATATATTTTAGAGTGCATCACCAATATGTTTCGGAAATAAAGAGTTCAAGGAGGATTGTGCAAAAAGGTCTTCAAAGGAAGAAGAAGAAAGCTTGTCTATGAGTATCTATTTCTTTCCTTTGTTTTCTTTTCTTAAACAATGATATGTTAATTATTTTATTGTAATTCCACATTGTTTTTGATATTCATGGTTTTTAGAGTTATTTGATCATTTAATTAATTGATTGTTATTCTTGGTATTTAATTACTTGTGCTAATCACAAGTTTGATTGGTTGTTTCTTTCCATTAACTTGCTTGAGAAAGAGGTTGATGGTGGTTTCAATTCATTGATTTCATATTTGTTGTCTTTTAACTTGCTTGGGAAAGGGGTAATTGCTAAGAACAAGGTAATTAAAGGTTAATTGATGTCTGCCAGAGTATGGATTCATTGGTTAATTTCATGTTTTAAATTTGCTAGAGTATGAAAATTTAATCAAAGGATTGTGTTTAATGCATCTTTTGGGTGAATTAGTTGAGACAGAGTATGTGATGCTAATTTGTCTAGAAGATAGTGATTTCATAGATTGGAAAAGAAGTGAGTCTATTTTCATCCTTCATGATGCCAAGAGAATAACTGGTTATGATAAAGATTGGGTACTTTAAGATCATGATTGTCTAAACAATGGTTTGAGTTACATAATTCTCCATCCTTGATATATATATATATATATATATATATATATATTATTTTGTTTTATTTTATTTTATTTCTTTTTCACTTTATTGAGTCAGTTAAATAATGAAAGAAAAGTGATTAATGTATACTTGTTCCTTGAGGATCGACACTTGTTTGAACCCTATGCTATGTTAATGATGAGTACACTCGCTCATATGTGTAATTTGGGTTTAACGTTTTAATGTAAACTTAATTGGAAATGTGCTTAATTTTTATATGATTTTTATACCCAAATAAATACGCATCAAGGAATTGCTTGAGAAAGAACATGTAAGAGATAGCCTAAGCCCTGGCGCGATTCCAGTTCTTTTGGTTTCCAAGAAGGATGGGACTTGGCGCATGTGTGTGGATTATCGTGCCATCAACAATGTCATGGTTAAGTATTGCTATCCCATTTCTAGCCTAGATGACTCACTTGATGAATTGTTTGGTGCAAGCATGTTCTCCAAAATTGATTTGAAATCCGGTTATTACCAAATTAGGATTAGTGAGGGGGATGAATGGAAAATGGCTTTCAAAACTAAACAAGGATTGTATGAATGGCTTGTTATGCCATTTGGGTTGTCTAATACTCCTAATACTTTCATGCATTTATGCATAATGTTTTAAGAGAATTCATTGGGAAATTTATTGTTATGTATTTTGATGACATTTTAGTCTATAGCAAGTCATATGTGGATCATTTAAATCTTCTTCAATGTGTGCTTGTTGCTCTTAGAAGGGAAAGATTGTATGCTAACTTGGAAAAATGCTCTTTTTGTTTGGAAAGAATTATATTTTTTGGGTATGTTATGAGTGCTAAGGGGATTGAGGTTGATGAGAAAAAGTGAAAGCCATCCAAGAGTGGCCCACTTCTACCACTATTACCCAAGTTCGTAACTTCCATAGGCTTGCTAGCTTCTATAGGAGATTCATCAAAAACTTTAGTACCCTAGCAACCTTTCTAATGGAAGTAGTGAAGAAAAATGTGGGATTTAAGTAGAAGAAAGCCCAACAATAAGCCTTTCAAACATTTAAGGACCAATTAAGCCAAGCCCCAATTCTCATCCTACCAAGCTTTGAGAAAGCATTTGAGATAGAGTGTGATCCAAGTGAGGTGGGGATAGGTGTTGTTCTAATCCAAGATCGAAAACCCATTGCTTATTTTAGTGAGAAATTGTTTGGGGTAGGCACCAATTATTTTATATATGACAAAGAACTTTTTGTCTTGGTGAGAACCTTAGAATATTGGCAACATTACCTATTGCCATAAGAGTTTGTGATTCACACTGACCATGAAACCCTTAAACACCTCAAAAGCCAACAAAACTTGAACAAAAGGCATGCAAGGTGGATGGAGTTCATTGGGACATTTCCTTATGTCATTCAATATAAAAAGGGTAAGGACAATATGGTTACGGACGCACTATCTCGATGGTATGCACTTTTAAACCCTTCAGATGCTAAAATTCTAGGTTTTGAGTTTGTGAAAGGATTGTATGAAAATGATGAGGAGTTTGGGAAAATCTTTCATGCTTGTGAAAAATATGCATTTGCTAGGCATAGGGGATTTTTGTTTAGAGAATCAAGAATTTGTGTGCCAAAAGGGTCCATTAGAGAATTGCTAGTTAAGGAGGCCCATAATGGGGGACTAATGGGACATTTTGGTGTTGCAAAAACCTTAGGCACACTTAAAGAACATTTCTTTTGGCCCAAAATGAGAAAGGATGTAGAAAAACATTGTTCACAATGCATAACATGTAGGCAGGCTAATTCTAAGTCACTTCCACATAGACTGTACTCTCATTTACCTGTTCTAAATACCCATTGGGTTAATATTTCCATGGATTTTATTTTAGGATTGCCTAGATCCAAAGGGGGCAACGACTCTATATTTGTGATTGTTGATAGGTTTTCAAAAATGGCTCATTTTGTGGCTTGCTCCAAAACTAATAATGCTTCATATATTGCAGATGTATTCTTTAAGGAGGTGGTAAGGATGTATGGAATCCTAAGGGCTATTGTGTCTAATAGGGACACTCAATTTCTTAGCCATTTTTGGAGGGTCTTGTGGAATAAACTTGGTACTGATCATTTATTTTTCACAGCTTGTTACCCCTAAATGGATGGGCAAACAGAGGTGGTCAACTAGACACTCACCTAACTTTTAAGGACTATTATCAAGAAAAATATGAAGAATTGGGAAGAGTGCTTACCCCACATTGAGTTTACCTACAACCGAGTTATTCATTCCACTACTTCTTGTTCTCCTTTTGAAGTTGTATATGGTTTTAATCCTCTAACGCCTTTGGACATGATTCCTTTGCCTATAAGAGAACACATGAATCTTGATGGGGCCAAGAAAGCAGAATTAGTGAAGGCACTCCATGAAAAAGTCAAGGCAGCAATCGCAAAACGAAATGAAGATATTATCTTTAAGTGCAACCAAGAGAGGAAACCAATTTCATTTGAGCCCAGTGATTGGGTTTGGATACACTTTCACAAGGAGAGATTTCCTACTCAAAGAAGGAGCAAGTTGGACCCAAGAGGAGATGGATTGTTTCAAGTCATTGGCTTAGTTGGAGATAATGCCTACAAGGTTGACTTGCCCGGTGAGTATAAAGTTAGTGCTATATTCAATGTTAGTGGCTTAACTCCTTTTGATGTAGGTAATGATTCGTGGAAGAATTAACTATAAGAAGGGGGAAATGATAGGAATTAAGCCAACCAAGCTGCTAAAACTCAAGAAAGGGAAGTGATAATGCAAGGGCCAATGACAAGAGCAAGGACTAAGAGACTCCAAGGCAATATCTAATTGCTCCTACAACCATACTTGATGATGGAAGGGATTTGGAGTGAAGAAGGCAGCCGCGAACTTAATTTGATGAACATCCAAGTGGAATCCCAACAACAGCCCATGCTTGTACTAACGGAGGGAGCGAAAGAGGGAGAAAACACTGAATTTCAGCTTCTAGCTTCAACCTGGCACCGAGCCTAAGGCATACCTGGCGCTAGGTGCATTTTGCCAACTAACACACTGGAATTCTAGTTCTAACCTGGCGCCAGGTCTAGAACTTACACCTGGCGGCGCCGGGTCTAGTCGGACATAGGGCTGGAATTCCAGTGCTGACCTGGCGCCAGGTCCAGCACAGCTCCTGGCGTTGGGTCTAGTCAGGCAAGACCCCCTACTTTGCCGATTTTTACAGTTTTCTCCACATTTTTTTTAAACACTTTGTAAAGACCCTTTTAGCCCTTAAATTGTCTTGGGGCCTGAATAGTTACTTAGTTAGGGTTAAGATAGTATAAATACATCTTTTGTGATTTGATAATTTAATTGATCTTACTTTATTTTAAATTGTGAAAAGAGAGCTTTGAGAGGTTTAACCTCATTTTTCATTTTCTTCAAGACCTTGCTTAGGGTTTAATCCTTCTTATGTATGAGTCTTTAAAATCTATGGATAATCTATTGTGGTTTCTCTTAATTGGGTCTTAGTTGCTTTGTTCTTCTAAGGTTTTTTTTTTTTTTTTTTGAATTTCTTTGTTTGGGTGCCTATAGTTCTACTTCTCTTATTCTTGATTTCCTTTGTTGTGTTAAGGGTATTTAAGTGAATCTATAGCCGGTCTTACTATATTTCTTGTGGGTCTTTGATGTTTTGTTCCTCAAAAGTTTGCCAGGGAAAAGTTAGATAGTTTTCTTTCTTCTTTTTGCCATAAATTTCCACTATTTAGGTTATATTTGCTTAGCCAAGGGTTTTATCCATTTGTTTGCCTTTAGTCCACAAATTCACTCTCAAAAGATCATATCACACATATAGCAAAATGTATAAGTGCTAATGACTCTTTGGCCCTTTCTCATTTTCAAAAGAAGGCGTTTTGGCCATTTTACTAAGTAAACAAGATTAGCATGCATGTGCCATATGATTCATAATCAAATGACCCTAAGTCATCTAACTTGTGTAACTTAAAAACATGATTCTCATTTATATGGCTTAAGCGATAATGCCATAAATAAGATGAGGTTGAATTATCTATCCTTGGTTTATTATTGTTTATATTGAGGATTGAATTATCCATATCTAGAACATATAAACCATTAACCAAAGTTACGAAAATGAATATCATTCAATGAAAAAGAATAACATTTATTCTTAAAAATTAAATAAAATCCACATAAGTCTATACACGCAATTAAGATAATATTTTTCAATAAAACAGGTATAAATAACAATTTTGCAGTTCTAAAACTAATTCTGAAGGCAGGTATAGTTCGTAAGTCCCCACAACAAGTGCAACAACCTTTGCTTTATTTGTAGTATGTAGGTCCATGTCGCCCTTCTCAAGTCTTCTACTGTCCTTTAGTCCCTGCAAGTTATTGCACAAATAAGATTTACATCCGGTATCTAATACCCATATCTCATTTCTAAAGGCAGTATTAACCTCAATCATAAAAATACCAGGAGTAGAAGTAGAAGTGCTAGCAAGCTTCTCCTTCTGCTTCTTTTCCTTAACAGTCTCCAAGTAGGCTTTACAGTTTCACCTCCAATGGCCCATCTTTCTACAATGATGGCATGGTGATGCGTATGGATTTGGGTATAAAAATCATATAAAAACTAAACTCATTCCTAATCAAGTTTACATTAAAATGTTAAACCCAAATTACACATATGAGCAAGCGTACTCATCATTAACATAGCATAGGGTTCAAGTGAGTGTCGATCCTCAAGGAACAAGTATGCATTAATTACTTTTCTTTCATTGTTTAACAGACTCAATAAAGTGAAAAAGAAATAAAATAAAATAAAATAAAAATAAAAATAAAAATATATACATGTCAAGGATGGAGAATTATATAACTTAAGCCATTGTTTAGACAAACATGATCTTAAAGAACCCAACCATTATAATAATCAATTATTCTTTTGGCATTATGAATGATGAATGTAGATTCACTTCGATGGTGAATCCATGAAATCACTATCCTTTAGATAAATTAGCATACTTGGTCTGTTTCAACTAATTCACCCAAAAGACGCATTAAACACAATCCTTAATTAAATTTCATTGGTCTAGCAAATTTAAAGCATGAGAAATTAATCAATGAATCGTTGGTCTGGCAAACATTAATTAACATTTAATTACTTAATCCTCAACAATTAACTTCTTTGGTCTAGCAAGTTAACAGCCAATAAATATGAAATTAATCAATTGCAACCACCATCAACCTCTTTGGTCTAGCAAGCTAATGAAAAGAAACAACTAATTAATCTCGTCAAACGCCCAAGTAATTAAATACCAAGAAGAACAATCAATTAATCAAAAAGATCAAATAACTCTAAAAATTATGAATACCTAAAATAATGTCGAATTACAATAAAACAATTAATATATCATTGTTTAAGAAAAAGAAAACAAAATAAAAGAAAGCACTCATAGACAAGCCTCATTCTTCTTCCTTTGAAGACCTTCTTGCAGAATCCTCCTTGAATTGAAGAATTCCTTCTTTGATTTGAGTGATTTTCTGTGATGATCAATGGATTCTCCTTTTTTCCCTTGTTTTTTCCATCTATTTATAGATTTGAGAAGTGTCTAAACTCATTAGTGTAATGTTCTTGGCTACTAAAACTCCACAAATTACCAAAAATTGTGTAGAAAAATCAAAGCACCACCTTAACTTCAGGGCACAACCGGCGCCGCCTAGGCTGCCAGAGTCGGCACCGGTTGTGTTCTGTTTCTCCAATTGTTCACCGATTTTTTCTTGATTTTAGCACCACGCAGTCCAAAGTACAACCGGCGCCGCTTGGCTATTGGAGCCGGCGCTAGTTCCATTCTATTCCACTCTATTTTGACCATTTTTTCCGTTGCTTTGAAGTTCATGTAAACAGTGCATGGCCGGCGCCGATTCCTCTATCGTGGCCGATGCCGCCTCTATTCTGTTTTGTGACGTTTTTACTTCATTTTACCCAAAAAATCTGAAATAATGAACAAAATACCTTTCTAAGGGTAAAATCTCAAATATGAAGGAATATGACTAGTTATTAAATAAAATGTATCACAAAAGAGCCTCAAATAATTAGGAAAAATATGACTAATATAGCCCTTAGCATATAGGTCTTTAGTGGCTACCTCCTTCTTTTTCATACCACTTTTGAGTTTTGTGGAAGCCTTCTTCTTCTTCTTATAAACCTTCTTCCTAGAAAAGGAAGATTCTACTAACATAATTGTATTGGATTCCTTCTTTATAGAGGACACTTTTAGTTTTGAGTAGACTGATCAACTCGAGTATGGTGGACTCAATCTTATTCATTTGATAGTTAATCACAAATTGTGAAAAACTACTAAGTAAAGATTGTAGAATTAAGTTGATACTTAATTCATTGTCCATCACAAAACCAAGAGATCCAAGCATCTCAATTAATCCCAACATTTTCAGCCCATGTGTGGCCACATAAATACCCTCAGCCATCTTTGAATAGAAAAATTGTTTTGATATCTCATATCTTTCCATTTTGGCTTGGGTATTAAACAACTCTTAAAGATGTAAAATAATCAAGTAAGCATCCATATGCTTATGTTGTTTTTGCAGTTCAGGGGTCTTTGACACCAACATAACACAGAATATCATGTCACTGTCCTCTTTATGCTTCTTATGGACAGTATGCCCATCAGTATGAGCATCTTGAGCTGGTAGTGGCGGAATAGGAGCCTCTAACACGTACAGTAACTTTTTCGACTTTAGAACAGTTCTCAAGTTTCTATACTAGTTGAGAAAGTTTGTTGGTTTCCAAAATGCTACGCAGGTTTAGGTTGGTCGACATGATGCAGATGACCTAGATATAACAATAGAGAAAATTAGCTAACTGTATATGCACATATAATACAAATAATTTGGTCATTAATTAAGTGTATTATTCTATTATTTTACTCAAACCAATAGCCCCCACTATTGATTTGGAAAGCCCGTTGGAAGCTTTTCTAGTGGATCGGTATCCAAATTCTTTAAGAATAACCTTGGGTTAGCCTAACAAGCCACCCTTAAGTTCAATGGTAGGTATTCATTACCAATTACATCGTATATAATTACCAGATCATTGGGTGATTAACATATTTTAATCTTAAAGCTTTTAGGCTAGTCCAATCTTGCCTTTAATTTTCTTTATGCTTGAGTTAGGCTAACCAGGATAAAGAAATTAGTTAAATCCGACCAATTAATCAAGAATTTAAAATTTCATAGCTTGAACATGCCCAATGTCAAGTAGGCTTGGGTTAGCCTAATAACCTAGTCTCGAAAAAGGGCTGTCGTTCTTACTATATTAATGGAAGGCATTAGGTTTAATTTTGATTGAGGAATTTGTGATATTTGTGTCTTAACATAGCATGCATAATATCATCATAGCCATACATTGCAAAATAATAACGTGGTTTGGTTATGGACTTTACTATAATAATTTCCTTGAGCTACAAAGGAAATTAATTTAGCCAATCCTAAGTGTTCATGCATGATATGGGAAGAAAACCTTACCCTCCTCCTTTTGGTCTTGATAATCTTCTGTTGAACTTGTAATAAATTTATTCTATCTAAACTATGTAATCTAATCACATAAAATTCTAATAAAGAAACCTCAAGTTATATTCAAGGGGAGTTTTGATGAGAAGAAAAATTTACACACGAAAAATAGAAATGACAAGACTCGCATGCCCTATTTAAAATGCACGAACAATTTAATTAGGTCCATAGTTGATATGATCTTGAGTGGGTTTTTTCTTGGTGTTGTGGGTGGTTTAGTTGGTTATGAGTTCCACTCAACCCAAGGGGCCAAAACAGAGAATTTCTTGAGAAAAAAAAGGGGAAAATGAAACTAACAATCTACCCTCTATCAAACCCTTGAAGAACTAAGCTTCAAAGACCCTCAAGAATAGTAGATAGTTCTACTATAATCTCACCCTAATATCCTTGAAGCAATAAAGGCAAACAAGAACAAATAGAATAGAGAAAATAGGCACCCAAATAATGAAATTCAAACAAATCTTAGAAGAGCAAAGCAACTAAGACCCATTCAAAGAAACCACATTGGATTATCCAAAAGATTTATAGACTCATTCATAAGGAGGACTAACCCTTAAGCATGGTCTTGAACAAGATAAACAAGGAGGCTAGGGCCTCTCAAGACTCTCTCTTCAAATTTGAATAAAAAGTGTGAATTGTGTTGTCAAATCACTAAAGGTTGTATTTATACTACCCTAACCCTAGCTAAATAATCCCTGAGGTTTTAATACAATTTAGAGCCTTAATAGGTCTTTACAAAACATTTAAAATGGAGAAAGCTAGAGAAAATATAAAAAACGCGGGGCAGTCGACGGCTGCCCAGGCTGCAGCCGGCGCCAGTTAAGACTCTATTGCCAGCACCAGTTGTGCACTATCTTCGAGCCGGTCGAATGCTAGAATGAAGCTGGCACTGGTTTTGATGCTTGGGCCGGTGTCGGATGTCCGTTAGAAGGCCAATTTTGGTCAAATTTCGTCCGCCTTTGTTGCTGGCTTGAGTTCATGTTGGGATCCTTCTTGGATAGTCATCAAAATGAACTCTTGGCTAGCTTCCTCAACCTTCCAACCCTCTTCCATCCTCAAACATGGTTTTATGAGCAATTGAAACTCATCTTGAAGCTTCTTGGTCCTCGATCTTATCATCGGTCCTTATCCTTGCACGGTCACGCTTCCTCCTCCTTGATCTTGACCTCCATGATGAAGCGGAGTCTCATCAATAGTCCATAAACAAACTACCATGCTAATTTTATGCTCAAAATAAAATTAAGTATAACAAATAATTCCAAAATCACTATTTTAAAAAAATAGAGTAAATTCTAAAATCAATATTTTAGAAAGTATATTAATTCCTAAAATTAATTCCAAAATCACTATTTTGGAAAATAGAATAAATTCTAAAATCACTATTTTAAAAAATATATTAATTACTAAAATCATATTTTAGGAAATAAAATAATATATAATCTAAAATTAATATTTTAGAAAATATATTAATTTATTAAAACCATATTTTAGGAATTAAAATAATATATAATCTAAAATCATTATTTTAGCAAAATATATTAATTGCTAAAATCATATTTTAAGAATTAAAGTAATACATAATCTAAAATCATTGTTTTAGAAAATATATTATTTTTCCAAAACCAAGCTTTTTGGAAAATAAATATGTTTGTCCCAAAGTATGAATTTGGGAAAAAAACTGGGCAATAAGTGAAAGAAAAAAAAAAAAAACTGTGGGCCATTTTGTATATGAAGACGAAACAAACCAGAAAAGGGGGAATTTATATATATATATATATATATATATATATATATATATATATATATATGAAATAGGAATTGCATCATAGGGAGGTTGTGTATAAGCCTCCGCAAGATTGCAATTGCAAATCCCACTTGAGCCGCACAATTAGAAGCCAAACCCATGTAAGCCGCGGCTTAGGATATCTTATGCCTCAAGCTGCGGCTTAGCTTGCCTCAATGTGTTTTTTGCCCCAAGCCGCGGCTTGGGGCAAAAAAAACATTTTTTTTTACTCTTCTTTGTCTTCCCAGAAATGATTTTTGGGAAAAATTCTTCAACGAATTCTACAACAACTTTAGAGAACAATTTTCTCTAAGACATTCAAAAAAATTTTTCATTCCATTCTATGAACTCATTCAAATCCATTTCAGTAAAACAAATCTAGAACAAATCAAAATTTGTTCAGGAAAAAAAGACAGCTTTAGGAAAACAATTTCCTTTTAACTTACGAACTGCACGCCTAGAAAGCATCTTTTCTTTGTAAGAACTAACACGTTAATTCTTGTTTTAAAACCATTTTTGGAACTTTTATAGAAACATATTCGTTGTAACCAAAGCCCACATAATCATTTTTTTTTTCACAAACCACTCTTGTGAAAAACGATTTTTCATAGAGAACACAGAGATAACAATGAAACAAATTTCATGACCAAAACACAACCTATTAACGCATAAACGATGGCTCTGATACCACTGTTAGGAATTCTTCATGCAAAATTATGGTTGCGCAGCGGGAAAAAAAAAAGAATTCCACACCAAGGATCACGTTTATGCATTAACAGAATTAAAATAGGTGAAGAAAATTACTTTACGTGAAGCCTCTATGAAACAAAATCTTCTATGATAAATTAGTATTCTCCGAGGTGTGATCCAGAAAATGCAGAGAATGCTTTCTTCTTCGTTCCGTCAAAACACCACAATCTAAGTGTAGGATTGTCTCTAATAAAATCCACACGAGAATGGTGCTCAAGGGAAAAACCAAAATTTTGTGCTAGCCAAATTACTATGGCAGCTAGGGCTTTTGTTTTCCAGAAGAAGTATAATAACGATACAGGAGGAGTTCTCGGTTTTTAATTTCCTTAAAAAAACTCTGCTCATGTGTGTAATTATATATAATCATAATCCCATGCTTATTTGGTAATTAGAATCCATTACATATAAGGATTCTTAATTACTAATAAATATTATGATTATAGTTAATTACAATGAAGCCCATAAATTATAACTAATTATAATTTGACCACAATTACTTCTTCTTTTCACAATCAATCCTGTAATGTTATCAAATAACATCTTGAATACTCAATTCTCTATTGTGTGTGACCTATTAGGTTTCCCGGTCTATTGGTAGCAAAATATGAATTAATCTAAACGTCTTTAGGATTAATAATCCTTAATAATTTTAGAATTAACTTATTAATTCTAATCTTGATTATTTTTTTTAATTCTCTAATTAATAAATTCATATTTAACAGATCATGAGCGGTATCTAGTAACACATTATGACCACCAAAAAGTCCAGAAAGTCAAGTGGCTTGACATAAACCTTTCAATAGAAAACAATAGTGCAATAAACTCCTTTTACCATACAATATCTCATTTAATTTGGACTACGAAATTAGTGCCAACTCATTCCAAAATACTAAATTAATTCTGGCTTAAATATTTTAGTACTTGTTTATGGAAGCCACTACTTATCATATGTAGCTATTGGAACCATTTCTAATATACAATCGCCTTGGCCAAGTCCTTCCAAAATAATAAATTAATTCTGGCCCAAATATTTTATTACTTGTTCATGGAATCCATTACTCATCATATGTATTTATTGGAATCATTTCCAATATACAATTGCCTTGGCCAAGGACTTCTCGAGTAGTGATTCCTACAAGTGGCCATAAGATATTCGGTCCTACTATTAGGAGTGGCGAATACTTTATTATCCTCTTAACTACTTTTATTTGCTTCATGTTGTACCCAATATCTATTTTATATGTGATCTTGTCAGGGCTCCAGAGATTGGAATTAAAGTCTAACACTTAGCAAATAAAGTACCTTGAAGATCGCAAATCTAAAGATACTTACATATTTGCTATGATGAGATTCTATCACTGGCACTAAATAGTTATCCATATGATTATCTCATAGTCAGGTCATGCATGTACTTGTTCAAGTAACAAGCATCTATGTGTTAACTTTGAGTATCACAATACTCACAGATGTGAGAATCACTGCCTGATCAAATTAGGAAGTATAACACGTGCTAGTCTTAACGCATTAAAGATGTCCTATCTCATTAATACTATGACTAGGGATAATTTAAGTACGAACACTATCCAATGTAGTAGGAACCTCACGTCAAGATCTTTATCATGATTTCCTTAACATAATGTTGCACTTGTGACTTTATTTAACTGTTATTTTACATGAAAGCATAAATAAAATAAACTAAAATATAAAGAATGCCTTGTTTTATTTAATAATGTACAATATACAGAATACATGTGATTGCCTCTAGAGCAAAACACTAACATTGCTCACTGCTGAGGAGTACAAGTATATTCTGATCGACCCTTGTCCTAAAATTAGGGAAGATTCTATGGACCAGAATCGTGAGGTAAAGAAGGTATATAGGAAAGCTGATGAAATAGCTCGATGCTATATGTTAGCTTTAATATTGAATGTTCTCCAGTATAAGCATAAAAACATGCCAACTGCATAAGACATCGATGTATTGTTGCATACTATGTTTACTGACAAGAGCTGGCCTACAAAGCAGGAAGCTCTTAGAGTAATTATGAACACTAGGATAGCTGAGGGAGCATCGATTCACTAGCATATGCTCAAGATGATTGTTCACTTCTAGGAAGCCGAGGTCCTTGGGGCAACAATTAATGCTGAGAGCCAAATTGACAAAGTTCTTGAGACTTTGTCAGATTCGTATTCTCAATTCAAGCTAAATTATAGTATGAATAAGTTGAATATATCTTTGACTGAGTTGATGAAAGAATTCCAGGCTGCTGAGAAAATCATGAAGCCTTTGTCAAAGGTTTTTGTTACTCACTCTGGACCATCTTCTAGAACTAGGGCCTAGCCCAAAAAGTTCAAGAAGAAAAAAGCCCAAAACAACACAGGGGCCCAGCCTAATGCTTCTAAGCCCTCTCCATCCAAGCCCAATGCCAAGCCTAAGGGCAAGTATTGCAAGTGTGGAAAGAAGGGGCACTTCAAAAAGGATTGTCCGGACTTCTTGGTTAAGTCCTCCTTAGGTATTGCTCTTTACTTTGAATCCATTTTGATGGTTGGATCATCATCCACTTAGATTATTGACTCGGAAGCCACTAACCATATCTGTAACTCCTTGCAGGGGTTCAACAAGATAAGCGACTCAGTAGAGGAGAGCATGGATTAAGAGTGGGTAACGGAGCACATGTGAAACTCCACCAAAAGCCAACCCTAGAGTAAGGGGGTTGGGATGCATATCATATTATTCTGCTTGAATTTATATATTTTTGAATGATTTTATGTGCTTTAGAGTTGTGGATTATAGGTTAAAATGCTTAGTTATGCTTATCGAGTAGGAGGGGTAAAATGGTAATTTTGCTTGAGGTCAAAATAGGAAGAAAGCTTGGGGATTTCATAAGAAGAATATGTGGTTGAGAAAATAGGAACAAGAGTTGTTGTGGTTTAGTGGTTAGAGCTTGGTGAATTAATTTCTAAGGTCATGAGTTCAAATCCCACCATTTAAGCTTTTGTCATGATTATCTTAACTAAATTTGAATTTTTGTTTTCTTGCATTCCATGAAAATAGGAATGTTGTCTTAGGGGAGACATGAAGAGAATGTCCTAATCTTATCCTCATGTCCTAAAAAGAATTCTAGAGGAATTCTTGTCCTTTTTATTACCTCTAGCTTGTCCTAACATTTTTATAATTTAAATTCATTAAATCTCTTCTTTTGAACTCCAAAATTCTGTGATATTTCCTCACCTTGAATTTCGAAAATCAGCTTTGGAGGATGAGGAGTTGGTCAAAAATAGGAGGGGAAATAGGAAGGGGTTCCAAGAGAAATCAACCACCATGAAAGAACCTTCAAATTCACCTTCATGTTGTTCATATTCTAGTGAAGGGAAATCTGGAAATTTTCCAGAATTTTTGCAGACATCTCTTCGAAAAATTCAGTCAGTAAACCCACACATTTGCTGCCAGGAAAATGGTCATTTCATGTGGCTTGAAGTCTGGAAAATCTGTGCAATTTTCGGACTGCACAAACTGTGCAAAACCAGAAAAAAATTTTGGGTATTTCGTAGCTTTCAATCTGGAAAAGCCAGCAAAACACCTCTGTTTTTCTCTAGAAATAAGGCTGGAAAATCACATTTGAAAGGCCTTCAAACCCCCTCAAGAAATAGCTGCAAATCGGGTTGGAGAAGTGCAGCAAATTCTGCACAAAAATCCTTCATCAACCTTCGAAACTCTTGAACCTTGAAATCAGAATTTTTCCAGCTTTGCTTCCTTCAAGCCTAGGCCGAAAATCACCCTTCAATTTCTGTAAAATTGACCCTTGTTCAGCCATGGACTGAACATCATGACCTTCACATTTACCTTGAGTACATGGATTCCATAACCACACCTCAAAACCCTCCTAAGATCACTCCATTCAAACTCTTTTTGAACTTCAAATAATTTCAGATTTTTGCTTCATGAAAACACTCTTGTATCAAGCTAATAAACCAGAATTTTCTCTGCCATCTTAGACTTCATTTCGGCTAGCCTTCTAACCTGAACAAGCTTCACTCATTTCAACAAAGGTAGCTAGTTCAACCGGCACCATTGTAGAGCATAGAAACCTTCCTTGATCAAACACCATAGCTAACCTCCTACCTTAAACAACTCCACAACTTCCTCCATTTAAATTTCAAAAAAAAAAAAAAAAAATCTGATCACTCTCTCTCCCATAAGCTGAAAACCGAAACTCCTATCCACCCCAAACCATTAGGCCAACAACACTCCAGAAAATTGTGAGCCTTTTCTCTTATTCTCTCCATTTTTCACCAAGAACACCAAGAACACACACTAAACTTCTTCAAGCCTAAACCTACTCTAAACACTTCCAATCACTCTCAAATACTCCAAATCACTTCTATTTAATCCCTAAACTTCATTTCTAGGATTTATAACACGAAACCTCGCAAACAAGAATTTTCAAACGGATCGAATTTAGCCTTTTTCCTTGAAGGTCTCAAGAACATCAACAAGGTAAATCAAGAACAACCTTCTTGTTCATCCTTTTTCCATTCAACTCTTAATATACCCTCCTAATGCTCTCTCTTTCTCTCTCTCTCTCTCTCTCTCTCTCTACCGAAATGGTTGATCAACCATCAACCATGGCTATTTTTTCCGGTGGATCACTCAAGGCTCTTTATCGCGCGTGGACATTCTTTTGTCTTCATCAAAGCAATCGACAATCAAGTATCTTTTCTTAAATCCTTTCTTTTTAAATTCTGAAATCATGTCTCCTAGGTGTTGATAGGGAGATAGAGTATGAATGGAGATTGAGTATATGCATGTGGATTAAGGGGATGGAGTTAAGACATGATGATAGTTGTATATGGCTAAGTTGTATGTGTTTTCTTTTTTCATTGTATGTTCTTCGAGCTTAATGAATTTTATGGATGTTTGAAGCATGTTAGAGATCATGACACCAAAGGTGATTAGGCTCTTATGTTTCTATTTTGCATTGAAGCCATTAATGTTGATTATGCCTAGAAGGAAGTTAGCCTTGTGATAGTATGTGTGAAGTCAAGCATGTGTTCATGAATGGATTGGTTTATTATTTGATGTTGGAGAATGTGTTTATGAATCTTTTCTCGCAATAGGAAAATCATGGTGAAAGAGTATTTCCTTGTTAAGTCTAGGTTATTTTTATTAACAAAATTTTATTACTTTAAATGGAATTATTACTATATTTATCTCTATAAAATTCGAAACTCTAGGAAGATTTGGAGTGGTTTATTAATTAAAATATTGATATTTTCTTTATCAAATAAATGAGATCTTTTGTTAAAAATAATATATATATAGTAACAAATCTTCTATAATAAATAAAATATTAGAATTAAGGACCTTGTAGGCCTTAGTTCAAACTTTTACCTAGATACCTAAATATTATTTATATTAAAATCTATTTGTTATTTATTAATTTAAAATTTAAAATAATTCATTTATTATTAATTTTATTTATTACTAGTTAATTATTATCTAAAAAAATAATAAATAAATAAATAAATATTTGTAATTTATTATTTACTTATAATAAAGCTATTTTTAATTACCATTTGTTAATATTGTTAGACTTAATATTATTTAAAATTCAAACCCTCTTTTATTTATTAAGAGCACACAAGAATTGTTAAATGAGTCTATAGTTTACTAGCAACTATTTTAGAACCCCAAGTTATTTTAACTTATTAAACTGGACTTATTTTATAAAATTCTTTTTTTTAGCTAGCCTTAAAGCTTAGAGCAATAGGGTCGTGATGGTAATGGGTTGAACTAGGATTATTTTGTGTAAGTGAGTTTAGCTTGAATGTAACCTTATGTTTTGTGTTTACCCCAGGCGGGGTTAGGTCAGCCTTGGAAGACTTTTGAGAGCAAGCAAAGAATCAGGTAATCCCCTGTATGGAATTTTGTGAAGACAAAAAATTACTGTGGCAAGCCAAATGCGATGTGTATGGACATTTATTTTGTGAAGGCAATTAAGGACTGTTTTCCCTTTTATTTCCAGACAAACAATCATTTGAAAATTAAACAAGCAGTTTACACAAAATGCTAAACCCTTTCTAAAACCCAACTTTGACAAGACTTTTAGAAACCCTTAATTGCTATTTCCAAATAAAGCAGATTATGATCAATTTTCTACTAAGTGGGACAATCAACATTGAACACTCAATAAGGGTAGACCACTAGGACTAGTCTTTAAAGGGTTAGGGTAAGTCTCTCAGTAGGTGGCCACCTCTGAGGGGTGAGTCCTTCCTGGATAGGATGCCAGTCCGGTAGGTCATGCCGGTCCGAGCTAGCAAGTTTCAGTCATGTGGACTGTGTGTTCCGGAGTGGACAACCGGTAAGTTTGGGTGTAGAGATGGAGGAGTATCTCACCCGGTAGGCCGTACACCTACCTTTTGTCAGCTTGCACAAAGTGTGGCATTCTGACCGTTATTTCATCGTGGGGCCCAACGTGTGGTAATCCATGGCCACCCATTTGAGTGGTTGTATTTATTGTGCACATGTATGGTTTGAAAAGAGAAATGCCACTCTTTATTTTCAACACTTATTTATTGCTTGCCAGCACTTTCCCTTATGAAACTTTGACAACTTGCATACATGAATTATTTTACTTGAAACACTCAAAGCACACACGGGCTTATTGAGATTTTTATCTCACCACCTTTTATGCCATGTTTTCAGGAAGATCCTACTGTGGAGGTCATTAGCTAGATTGTTGCCTATGCTTTGAAGACTCATGTTATTTCCTTTATGTGGTGTTTTGAGAGATTGTTGCAAACAATTGATTTTAGATTTGTTCTAGTATTCAACTTTTGGGTTGTAATAAGTTTAATTTTAAAGTCTTTATTTTATTTTATTCTATGTAACCTAGTTATAAAGACCCCTTTTCCTCTGGACGGGGCAACATCCCCGGCCCTGATGGGCCTAGGTAGTGGGGTGTTACAGCACAAGTATAGGCCGAGGTAGTAGGAGACTTAGAACTTTTATTTGATTGTAATAGGATTTTAGTTTTAAATGATATTTTATATGTTTCTAGTTTTAAATAGAATTTGATTTCAGTTTCAAGATTGATTAATCAAGGTTATTCTATTTCTTTCCATTTTAGTATTTTAATATGTAGAAATGGAAAAGTTATTTGTACTAAAAACATGTATAGAATTCTTTTTTATATTAATCCTATTAATTGTCAAATAAATAATATTCAGACAGAACCTAATAATAAGAAAAAAAAGGTCATATCAAATAACTCTTATTTATGACAATTGAGATTAGGACATATAAATCCTAATCGGATTCAGAGGTTAATCTAAAATAGGTCCATGGATTCATTGAAATTGGATGAATGGCCTTAGTGTAAATCTTGCCTTACGCGTAAAATGACCAAAAGGTCCTTTACTCAAAAGGCGAAAAGGGCTAAGGAAATATTAGAGTTAGTTCATACTAATGTTTGTGGTCCTATGTCTTCACCTGTCGGAGGAGGTTATAATTACTTTATCACGTTCACAAATGATCACTTATGTTTTGGTTATGTTAACTTGATAAGGTAAAGTCTGACTTATTTGATATATTCCAGGAGTTTAAGGCTGAGGTGGAGTGTTAAATAGGTAAACAAATAAAAAAGCTAGGATCGAATCGTGGTAGAGAATATCTTCTTCGTGAATTCAAGGACTTCTTGGCACATCAAAGTATAGTATCTTAACTAACTACACTTGGGACCCCCAGCAGAATGGCGTAGTTGAGAGAAGAAATAGAACTCTGATGGAAATGGTCAGGAGCATGATGAACTATGCTACTTTTCCTATTTCCTTTTGGGGATATGCTCTAGAAACAGTAGCATATATTTTGAACTTGGTACCTTCCAAGTCAGTGTCTAGGATACCCTATCAGATGTGAATTAGACGAAAGCCCAGTATGAATCATCTCAAGATTTGGGATTGTCCATCTTATGTACTGACTAAAGAAAGTAAGCTAGACCTAAGATCAGCATTGTGCTATTTCGCAGGGTATCTAAAAGGAACAAGGGGTGGATATTGTTATCATCTCCAAGAGCAAAAAGTACTTATAAATACTTATGCTAGATACTTGGAGGATGAACAAAGTGTATCCACTGACGTTTTGAGTAATGTGAAATTGGAAGAGAAGTTGATTGACACTTTAACTTCAAGTACCTCAATTGAGGACCAAAAGAGACACAACCAAATATTCCCATATAGACTGAGCCGCATCGCAGTGGGAGGATATCTAGAGTTCCTAAGAGATGGATAAGAGAGGCTTTTAAGGTGGTCTTCGACCATCATGAATAAGATCCCACTAGATATGATGGGGCCATTGTTGATGTAGATGTGGACAAATGACAAACTACAATGGAAGCTGAGATTGAGTCTATGTACCTCAATCAAGTCTGGGATCTTGTCATTGCACCTGAAAGGAATAAACCCATTGGGTGCAAGTGGGTATACAAGATAAAGAGGTATGCAGATGGAAAGGTGGAAACCTTTAAAGTAAGGTCAGTTGCAAAAGGTTATACTCAGAAAGAAGGGATCGATTATGAGGGTACCTTTTCATCTGTTGCCATGCTTAAGTCCATACGCATTTTCTTAGCCATCGTATGTCATTATGACTATGATATATGGCATATAGATGTCAAGACAGCCTTTCTTAATGGCTATCTTAGCAAAGACATCTATATATCCTAGCTTGAAGGCTTTATTGCAAAAGGTCAAAAAGATATGGTCTGCAAGCTTAAGAAGTTCATTTATGGACTTAAGCAAGCATTACATGCATGGAACATATGTTTTGTTGAGAATGTAAAGTCTTATAATTTTATACAAAACATGGATGAACTATTCGTGTATAGGAAGATAGATGGCAACAACATGTCTTTTATTGTACTTTATGTGGATGACATTCTACTCATTAGGAATGATGCATGGACATTGTCATCTATAAAGGTTTGGTTATTAAGTCAATTTAGCATGAAAGATATTGGAGAAGCTAGTTACATTCTTAGAATAAAGCTTCTTAGAGATAGGAAGTAAAGAATGTTAGGCTTATCCTAATCTATTTACATTGACAAGATATTGGCCAGGTTTAGCATGGATCAGCATAAAGGAGCATGATGAGGGCTCATCACATACATATTTTTTAGTATTCTTGTCATTTAATTATATTAATTCCTTGTTGAAATCACCACTCACCACACCATTCCCATCTTGTTTATGTAAGAAATATAAAAAAGACCAATTAAAGATGAAAGTGAAGAAAGGAAGAAAAATGGAGCAAAAATGGAAGAAAAATGAAGAAGCCACACAAGAAGTGGCGGCCTGGGGAATTGGAACTTCCCTAGGCCGCCTAGGATCAAAATTTCTTAAAATAAACAAATAAATAAATAGTACTTGATACTATTCACGTGAACAGTACCCCCGACACTTTCCTGGGCTACTCACATGCTTAGAAACGCTCAATTTTAAAATTTTCTATGATTTTTCTTCATTTCTTTCACTTTTCTCTATAAATACCCCATTATAAACCCTAAATTGTTATCCCTGGTGGGCTAGCCACCAAGAGATCCCTTAGGGAGCTCAAAAGATCCTTCAAGGAAGGGAAGACCATGGAGAAGAAGGGAGAAGAAGAAGGGGTTGTTGAAGGAAATCTAAGAAAGAAGAAGCTCAAGATCTTGTCTATGAGTGAAGTTCTTTTTCTTTGAATTAATTTTACAATATTGATGTTTATATGATTTTAATTATATTTGAGGGATGAACCCTAACTTATGTTCTTATATTGGATTGTTATTATAATTTATTAAATTCCTATTCTTGTATTTGACTACTTGAGCATTATTGTATTGGATTGATTATTTGGGCTTGGTTAATTTATTCAATTAATTGGTTCACTCTTAATAATTTTGAGAGATAGGATTAGGAGTTGAACACCAAATTAATGGGTCCAATGTTTGTTTTCCTTTGATTAATTCGAAAGGGAGATTAAAGGATTAGAACATGGTAGTAAATGTGTTTTCAATAGTGCCTAGAGATAGGGTTATTAGGGCTTCCGGGGTACCTTTTAGGTGATGGGTGAGTTTAATACTTCCTTGGGTTAGGTTGATTAGGTAGAGATACCAATTAATTGAGTTCTTGGAAATGAATCTCATAACTTGAGAGAGAGTGTGGTTTATTTTTGAAAACTCATATCGGTCCTCGAGTGGGAATTTGATGAACTTAGCGATGATATCTTTACTTGATATATTTTGGGGGGATTTCTTCTCGTACATAGGCTTTCCCATATTCTTACTCCTTGATAATCCTTGTGACTTTTCTTGTGTGGGTCCGATGTACTCTCTATTGTATTAGGTTAGCATAGATAGTTTTTACTTCTTTAATCTTTATATTTATATTGGCTAGGCAATGGGATTAGAGCAAAGTAGTGGTAATTGTTAAGTTCACGCAGATTCGATACTTGCTATTCCCTATACTACGCAATGGGTATACTTGTCCTATTGTGTGGTTTTGGTAATTGGCATTTTAATTTAAAACTTGATAATTTGTGGCCTTTGTTATACTATTTCCCAAAATAAAAACCCCATATCAAGTTTTTGGCATCGCTGCCATGGCATCGCTGCCAGGGAACGACATTGGTTACATTTTTAAAACTTTAATTCTTGTTGATTTAGCCTTGTATTTGTACATACTTGCACATATCACTAACTTATGTGTGAATAGTTGGTGTATGTGTGTCGTGATTGTATTTCATTTTGGCCAAAATTATACTAGAAGATCCTTTAATTAAATTGTATTTGAAAACTATTTGTTGTTGTTGTTGTATTGCCAAAATTTTATTTGAAGAATTTTTCTTTGATTATTGTTGTACAATTCATTCATTTGGATATTTGAATAATTTCAATTTCATTTATTGGATTTTTTATTTATATATTGTTCTTTGAGTGGTTGAGTAAGAATGATTCTTGGAGAAATTTATTAGATGTGGAGATTTGTGGTGTATAATTCATGGTGTTGGATTTTTTTTTTTTTGTTAGGATATTGGAGATTGGTTGATTGGATGGAGATTGTACTAGATTGAGATTTTGAGGTTGAAAAGAGAAACATGCTATATGATGTATGTTTTAGGTATGTGAATTTGTTATGTGGAATTTCTTTTGGACTTATGCTCAATCTTTGTTCATTTTTTGTGGAATGGAAAATTTTTTTGATCTTTTTTAGAATATGCATTGAGCTTTGAAGGTTAAGGTTTGTTTTGGGAAGAAATTTCATTTTTGCATTTGTTTGATTAATGAATGGGTCTTTTGGACTGGGAATTTTTGTTCTTCTTTTGGAAACTGAAAATCATTACTTTGTTATGAAATTTGTTTTTGGGCATACAATGTTGAGGTTTAATGAATATCTTGAAGGTTATTGATCTTTTGTGTTTCTCTTGAAGGATAATTTCCCTTGTACATGAACAGGAGAGTGCAAGGTGTGATTGAAAACTTTGATCCCAAATTAAAGAAAACATTGAGGAAGCAGTGATTTCTCTCTTTATTTTCTATAAAGCTTCGATAATTTTTTTAAATTTTTTATTTTGCTTTGTTTTATTTCATTTCATTTTATTTCGCTTTCTTGCAACTTTTGTGATGCTTTTGTGGTCTTTCCTATGATTTAATTTCAGATTTTGTTGAAGTACTAGTAAAACAAGTGGCATAGAAAATTTTAATGCACTATTGTTATGCTTTATTTGTTGTGTATTTTGATTCCTCTTTTTAGCATAAATTTTTGTTTCAAGTATTAGAGGTTAAAAATTTAATTGAAGTAGTGGTGAATAAATTGAGGAGTTGATTGGTTTGTATAGTTGGGGTGTGTTCTTGTAGATTATTGATTCTTGTTTCGCGATTTTGTTCGGTTCTTGTAATATTTTCTCTACTAGTGATTTTTCTATTGAAATTAATTGTTGATTATTTGGGAGACCTTTTTGGTATTCTTTGGAGGTGGTAGTACTAGTTGATTGAGGGATGTTGTAATACTGATATTTTGTTTTGTGTAAGAACCCTTGGTATAAATAATACTTCTAATGCTATGTAGACTAGTTTTTTTTTTTTTTTTTTTTTTGGGTACATAGGTAAGGCTTTGATAAAAGTATATGCCCATATTTGTGAATGCTGATTTAATGTGTCCATAGTGAAAGTATTGGATTTTTCATTAGCCAGTAACTCAACTCAAATGCAACTCTACCTTTAGCCAGAAGGAAATTAGAAACTTATTACCAATGTGGATTAGCTATTAAGACTGCTCCGCTCACTAGGATACTGTCTTACGCTGTACCCGATCTCAGACCGGACATAACATAACTATTGAGGTATTAGTATAGTTCTTGATACTTACGTATGTTTTTTTACTATTTATATTAGTTGATTTTATGACTTGTTAATAATATTTGTGTACTATTATTATTATTATTATTATTATTATTATTATTATTATTATTATTATTATTATTATTATTATTATTATTATTATTATTATTATTATTACATGATTTATTTATTATTAATATTGATCCTAATGAATTTGGGATAGCAACTCCTTGTATTCTTTTTAATTATATTTACTTTTAATTTATTTTCTTTGTCTATTATTTTTGTATTCTTTTTATTTTTATATCTTTATTCATGGTATACTGTTGTAGTTCTCTTTATTTTACAGGATTGGAGATATTATTCATTGAAACAATCCTCACTTTTTTCCCCCCTGACACAATTGAGTTGCAAGATGCTTAGGGGAGTATTGCTTTACTTTCCTCTCCTTTTTATTTCTTTTATCATATTGAAAATGCATAATTTATTTGATTTTTGGACAATGAGGACATTGTCCCATTAAAGTGTGGGGAAGAGGTTGAATAATATTTTCTTTACTATTTTGTATTATTTATTTTTGGATTTTTCCTATTTTTGTGCTAAATTTCTTGTTTTTGCAATTTGGCTAAATTTTGTTTCTGATTTTTTTTTTTTCACATTGTTGGGTTAATTCTAAAGACTTTTGGGTATATATGTTGATATGTGTTAATTTGGTGGAGTTATTATTTTTCTTTTTGCTTGGGAATTCTACTTAACACTTGTTTAGGAGAGTTATTTTTATGTACACTTGTATATTGAGCATGACATGGACTAAGATTGGACAAGTGAGTTAATATTGTTTATGCCTTTGAAAATGTTGTGAAGCTTAATTCTTTGAGAATGGATGAAAACTGAGTGATGAAATATAGAGTGTGCCTCACAGGCTTATATCTAGTTTTGTGGCTAATCCCAATTATTCATTCATTCATTCATTTGTGTTGTATATCATATTATAGAAAATGTCAATTATTTTTTGTATTTCTAAATAAAAAGGCAAATAGGAGCAAGAGGTAGGTTGCTAAATGTACCTTCCGAAGTGAGGAGAAAAAAAAAAGGCTCTAGGAATGCAAAAATGCATGTCCTATGACGAAAAACAACGTGTGGTGAAAAAGAAACAAAAAGCAAAAAGAAAAAAAAAAAAGGCAAGGGATGAAAAAGAGCATTCAAGTTAAATGACTACAAATGCACTCCATTTGTAGAAAGAAAAATGATGAAAAATGATAGGCTTCTACTTTGCTAATTCAAATCAAAATGTATTGTTGTATCAAAGAGTATGGTCTTGTTGTATTGTAATGTAGCATATGCAATATATGTACTTGGGATAGCCATGAGACTTGAATGAGTTGTTTGGTCCTATCTCATGTGAATCACTTTGTTTGAAATCTTGATTGAAGATATTGAGTGAATCATATTTAATTGTCATAAGCTTGTTTAATTTCATTTTGAGGTTCTTGGTTGTCTAGCCTAATATAAGGTTATACATGGAATTAACTTGGACAGATTGGTGTTGAGATAAATTCTAAAATGGAGGATGAAATAATCTCTTTATCATTTTGACCATATTGTATATATGCTTAGTTGTTCTTGATGATTCACCTAAAATGCTATGTAGAATATTTTTCATCTTACTTGTAAATTAGCTATTCTTTATCCACATGAAATAATGTATTTTTCTTAGTTTGTACAATAGTTAAGTTGTGAATAATTGAAGGATGCTTGATTTTTCTATTAGTTAATTCTTTGTTCATGAATAAGTGTGGTTTGCCTGAGGATAAGCAAAGACTTTAAGTGTGGGGGGTGTGTGATGAGGACTCATCACATATATATCTTCTAGTATTTTTGTACTTTAATTGTATTAAATCCTTGTTGAAATCACAACTCACCACACTATTTTCATCTTATTTTGTAGGAAACAAAGGAAATAAGAATTGGAGATGAAAATGAAAAAAATGAGGAAAAAGGTGTAAAAATGGATAACAAATGAAGAAGCACACAAAAGCAAGAATAAAGGATGCTAGACAAAAAAATAATGACGGCCAAGGGAACTAAAAGTTCCCTAGGCCACCTAGCTCATGTTTGTATTGTATTTGTCCAGAAAAGTGGCAGCCAAGGGAAGTTCCATTTCCCTAGGCTATCTACTTCATTGTATATATATGTATTCTTGGCAAATGGTGGCCTATGGAAGCTTAACTTCCCTTGGCTGCCTAGTATATGTACATATATATATGTGTTGTGTATTGTGCTTGGAGGCGTAGGTAAGCTAAACATCCCTAGGCCACTTGGTCTCCTTCCTTGGCATCTAATTGTCTAGAAACATCATGGCCTAGGAAACTTGCCGCCTAGTCTTGAATGTATATCTATGTAGAAAGCTAGCATGGTAGCCCAGGGTGAAGGATCAAAATAGAAAACATCAAAGAAAACGTAGCGGAAAATTTTTTAATTTTCTGAGCACATCTAGGAGAAAGTACTTAATTTTCCTTATTGGTCACGAATGAACCAATGTAGGGACGGGTTGTACTGGAACTTGCGTGGGAGGAGGAGAATGAGGCACCTACGATTCGACCAGTATTCCTGCCAATCTTCTACTCTTATGCATCAAACATCTCCAAGCTTCTTCTATTCATTTTCCGGAGTATAACTCTACCATATTCTTGGGTTAGCTTGGTGAAGGCTCCTTCTTTGAATAATCAAGATGCTCTCCAAAGAAAGACGAGAAAACTAGAGGAAAAGACGGCACAGAGAGAGAGAGAGAGAGCTCAGGAAAAACTATGTTATTTTTCCCTCTCTTGCACCTAAATTTCGGCTAGCCCTAGGGCTTGATGAAGCCCTAATGGCCGAAAAACATTAAGCCCTAATGGGCTTGGTGCTGTGGTCATAAATCAGTCTAGGATTGGCTTAATCCTCTTAATTAATTAATTACATTTTCTGGGCTTCATTAAATACCCAAGGCTAATTAATTAATTCTAATTGGACTCTTAATATATGTCAACATATATTAGCCCAATTAATTAATTTATTCGAGTCCAATATTCTTAATTAATTAATTATTTTTTCTAGGCATTATCAAAATCTAAGACTAATTAAATAATTCTAATTGGACTCTTAGAATAAATTTTATTCTCTTCCAAATAATTATCCAATAAGCCTAGATTGTGTCTAAACAGCACCAAGGTAACTTGAGCTAATTTGAGGGACCAAGAGATATATTATTTACAGCTACTAAAATGATCAAAATACCCTTACTATTAAATAGTTACATTTTACCATTTTAAATATTCCCATTTATCACCATACGAAAATATTGAGCCCAAGAATAATATTGCTAAAGCAATGTCTCTGACCTACAGGTGAAACGATGAAAATACCCTTCTATGTAACACCCATCAATGAGACAGGATAAATGTACTAACACCTATCTCAAAGACATCTACCATCCTTAGATCTTTAGTCCAATAATCCACTTGACTTACTCGAATGTACTTACTTATCATTGCAAGCTATCCAAAAGCACACATTCTAGAGTCATGTTCTCAGGGCCCTAGATTATTAGATTATTCTGGACAATCACAATGGGGTGATTTAACTTCACAAAGTGAAGCATAGAGACTTTGTTGCATGAGTCCATCTTAACTAACTAGAGTAATACACCAAACGTACAAGGTTATTGATTTTACAAAAGAAATCTCACCCAACATACTTCAAAGTACAAGACCCTAGCTTCGTATACATCAAAGTAGAAGATATTTGACCTAGTATAAAGCATAGCATACATGAGACTTCCTACATTCGAAACATAAGGGATACTGCTTATTTTCTACTTGGAAGATAAGGATAATCCATATCTAAAGGGTATAATAGACCCTTTACATTGATCCATGCTATACTTGACCAATATCTTATCAATATAAGTAGACTGGGATAAGCTTAACATTCTCTACTTCCTATCTCTAAGAAGCTTAATACCTAGAATGTAGCTAGCTTCCCCCATGTCTTTTATGCTAAATTAACCAATTAGCCAAACCTTAACAGATGACAATGTCCCTACATCATTTCTAATTAGTAGAATGTCATCTACATAAAGTAGCAAGAAAATCTCCTTGCTACTATCTGATTTCCTATATACACATGGTTCATCCATGTTTTAAATGAAACCATAATCCTCTACAGTTTTATTAAAACGTATATTCCATGTTCGTGATGCTTACTTAAGTCTATAGATGGACTTCTTAAGCTTATAGACCATTTGTTCTTGATCTCTAGCAACAAAACCTTCTGGCTGGGACATAGAGATGTCTTCGCTAAGATAACCATTTAAGAAGGCCGTCTTGACATCCATTTACCATATCTCGTAGTCATAATGATAGGTGATGGCTAAGAGAATATGGATAGACTTAAGCATGGCTACTGGTGAAATGGTTTCTTCATAATCGATCCCTTGTTTCTCAGTATAACCTTTAGCAACAAACATTGCTTCATAGGTTTCAACCTTTCCATCTGCACCTCTCTTCCTCTTGTATACCCACTTACACTCAATGGGTTTTATCCCATCAGGTGCAGTGACAAGATCCCAAACCTGATTGAAATACATAGACTCAATCCCGGCATTCATGGCTAACTACCATTTTTCTGCATCAACATCAACAATGGCCTACTCATATCTAGCGGGATCTTATTCCTGATAATCAAATACAAGATTATAGATCTCTTCGGTCCACCTTTCTAGAACTCTTGTGATCTTTCTACTACGATGAGGCTCAATTTGTAAAGGAACATCCAGTAGTGTTTTTCTTGGTTTCTTGATCGGAATGTTAGAAGTACCTGAAGTTGAATTAGTGATCAACTTCTCTTCTAACTCTATTCTACTTGAACCCGTGGTGGATGTAAGTTGTTCATCCTCTAAGTATCTAGTATTAGTACTAACAAGTACTTGATAATCTTGAGGATGATAAAAATATCCACCTCTCGTTCCTTTTGGATACCTGACGAAGTAGCATAACTCTGATCTTGGTTCTAGCTTATTTCCTTTTGTCAGCACATAAGCTGGACAACCTCATATCTTGAGATAGTTTAGATTGGGCTTTCGTCTAGTCCACATTTCATAGTGTGTCCTAGGTACTGAGGCACCAAGTTCAAAACATATGCCACTGTTTCTAAGACATACCCCCCAAAAAGAAATAGGAAGAGATGCATGACTCATCATGCTTTTGACCATTTCCATCAAAGTTCTATCTCTTCTCTTAGCTACTTCATTCTATTGGGGAGTCCCAGATGTAGTTAACTAAGATACTATACCATCATGTACTAAGTAATCCTTAAACTCACTGAGGAGGTACTCTCCACCATGATCTGATCTCAAAGTTTTAATTAATTTACCTGTTTGATGCTCTACTTTAGCCTTAAACTCCTTAAATTTATCAAAAGAGTTAGACTTGCGCTTCATCAGATAAATATAACCAAAATGAGTGTGATTATCTGTAAAAGTGATGAAGTACTTGTAGCTTCCCCTAACTAGTGCAGTCATCGGACCACAAACATCCGTACGAACTAGTGCTTGTATTTCCATGACTCTATTTGCCTTTTTTATAAAGGACCTTTTGGTTATTTTACCTTTAAGACAAGATTCATATTGAGGCCATTCTTCCAATCTCAATGAATCTAAAGGCCCATTATAGATTAGCCTCTGAATCTAATTGGGATTTATATGTCCTAATCTTATATGCCACAAATACGAGTCATTTGATATGGCCTTTCTTTTTTTATTATTAGGTTCAGCTTAAATATTATTTACTTGATTTCTAATAGGATATATATAAAAGAAATTTCAATACATGTTTCCATTACAAATTAAATTACCATCTCTACTGATGGAGATACCAGAATGGAAAGAAATAGAATATTCTTGATTCATCAATTTGGAAGCTAAAATTAAATTCTGTTTAAAACAAGAAATATATAAATTATCTTTTAAAATTAACTTCCTATTACAATAAAAAATAAGCTCAAGATCTCCCACTGTTTCAGCCCATATTCTTACTCCATTCCCTACTTGAAGTCTATGCTCATTCTTGCTAAGTCTCCTTATCCTTCCAAACCCCTGCAAAGAGTTACAGATATGGTCAGTGGCTCTAGAATCAACTATCCCGGAAGATGTTGATCCAACCATCAAAATAGACTCTAAGTATAGAGCAATACCAGAAGTAGATTGGCTAAAAAGTTTAGATAAGCTTTCTTTTAATGCCCTATCTTGCTACACTTGAAGCATTTGCCTTTGGGTTGCCCATTGGGCTTGGCCTGACCAGTTGCATTGGGTTGGGCCCCTGTGTTGTTCTGGACCTTCCTCTTCTTAAATTTCTTAGGCTTTGCCTTAATTCTAGAAGCAAAAGCAGAACGAGAGACTAAAACCTTTGACATGGGCTTATGATCTTCTCTACTGCCTGGACCTCTTTCATAAGCTCCATGAGATTCATATCCAACTTGTTTATGTTGTAGTTCAACTTGAACTAAGAATATGAATCAGGCAAAGTTTCAAGAACCACGTTAATTTGGCTCTCAGAATCTATTGTTGTGCCTAGAACCTCGGCTTCCTCAAAGTAGGCAATTATCTTGAGTAGATGCTCTCGAATCAATGCCCCCTTAGCTATCCTAGTGTTCATGATTGCCTTAAGAACTTCTTGCCATGCAGGCCGACTCTTATCAGCAAACATGGTACGTAATGACAAATTCATGTCGTACGCTATGGTCATGTGCTTATGCTTAGATTGGAGCACACTAGACATGGAAGCCAACATATATCACTTATCTCTTCAGCTTTCTTCCATACCTTTTCTTCCTCTCACTCCTGATCAGTGGATTCTTCCCCAATCTTAGGGCAGGGATCCGTAAGAACATACTTGTACTCCTCGACAGTGAGTACTATGTTCAGGTTCTTCTTTTAGTCCACATAATTTGAGCTTGTTAACTTATTCTCCTTGTGAATGATTGACAATGGACTGAAACCAAATATTTCTGAAATATTGCGAAAAAAAATTCATTTAGTTTGTAAGAAATAAAAATACACATTTCTATATATTATTTCTTTGATAATAGATGACTCATAAAACCATTTTCAATAATATAAATAGTTTGGCTCTAAGAAAAACTAACAGAGCTTCGTAGGAAGATTAATAGCATTCTAAGTTAAGTATATAAATATCACAAATCAAAACTTTCTAAATAGGTAATGGTCTAGAAAAGTTCCACCAATAGGATGGCCACTGATTCATACTACCTATGGACAATCTAGTGCTAAAAACCTCCAATATAGGTTGGTCGATCATATCAAATACCCTAGACATTTAATTTTGCTCTTCCATTAGTTCTAGATACTTGTGAAAATCCATCCTATAGGGGTCATGCAGAGAATGACACGAGGAAATCCACTATCTCTAATGAGAGTTGTGATGGAGGCCATGGGGTCGTTGGAACCCCTCTCCTACTTAATCTTTTATTGAAAATAAAGTTTTGGCCCAAAAACATTTTCTATAATCTTATGGTTATATTAACTTTAGTAAAAAACTAAAATTCAATATTATTCTCTATGTCAAGGATTAAATCCTTTGAGAGAATAAACTATAAATTTATTTTACTATTCTAAGTTAATAACCAAGAAAAACTTTATTAAATTAGCTTACATTATTCTCTATATCAAGGATTAAACCCTTTAAAAGAATAAACCATGAACTCCAGCCATACATAAGTAATAAAATCAACCACTCGAAAGAAAGGGATATGAGTTACCACACGTTGGGCCCCATAACCGGTCAGAATGCCGACACTTTGTGCAGACTGACAAAAGTAGGTGATCGGCCTACTGGGCAAGATACTTCTCCTTCTCTATACCCAAACAACAATCGGGTGTCCATTCCGGCAAACCACAGTCACTTGACTGAAAACAATCTGCTAGCTCGGACCGGCACGACTCACTGGACTGACATCTTATCTGAGAAGGACTCACCCCTCAGAGGTGGCCACCTACTGAGAGACTTACCCTAACCCTTCAAAGACTAGTCCTAGTAGTCCACCCTCATTGAGTACTCAACGGCGTTTCCCACTTGGGATAAAATGAACAAAACACTGTTCCACATGAAAATTGCAATTTATGGGTTTTCCAAAGTCTTTAACAAAATCAGTTTTAGAAAGAGTTTGAGTTTGAGTAAATCTGCTCATTGGCTTTTAAATAATTCAAATGTTTGAAATAAGAAAGGATTTAACCCTCAATTGCCTTTACATAAATGAGTGTCCATGCACTCTACACTTGGCTTGCCATAATAAACGTTTTGCATCAAACAGGTTTTATGCAGGAGCTTACCTAATTCTTGCTCACAATAACAAGGTCTCCAACGGCAGACCTAACCCCACATGGGCAAATACAAATCACAATCAATTTCAAGCCACAAACTACTTCCTTAATTTTAAATCGACTCAACTTACTACTACCATGATCCTAGTGTCCCAAGCTTTAAGGTTAAACAATAAGTAAATAGGTTTAAGAGTTGAGCCTAGCACAATTATTTAAAATAATTAATGGTTTGGGAAATAAATTTAATAAGTTGAAAGCTTAAATCTTGTTAGGGAAAATTTAGAGTTTATTTGATCAAGAGTTCTAGGTAGTATTAAATAAAATATTGATTTATTAATAATTTAGTTGTTAGAAAATAATTGGTAGCTAAAATTAGTTGAAAATAAATTTAATGAGTCTCACTTGAACAATATTAAATAAATTCTTAAGGAGTTTTGATTAGAAGATAATAGTTAAATTTTTAGTAATATATATTCTACTAATTGTAATTATTTTCATAAAGGCTTTAATTGATCTCATTATATTAAGTAATATATACATATATATATATATATATTATTTTTCTAGCAAAAATCATTATTTGTTTGACTAAAATATCCTTTATATATATGACAATCCAAATCTACCCTTCCTAGGGTTTTTTTTTTTCGAAAATACTAAGAGAAATTATTTTATTGAATATTTTATTCATGAAGTAAAAATTTGTTTGGGGACAACTAGATCATGATCAAATTCCTATGGCTAACCACAATCAATACATACACAATCCTTTAATTCATCAAATCATCCAAATCATGCATACAAGCATAGATCTCAATTTATCAACACATGATCTAACCCCTACTAGCATAAATATGATCATGGCTTCAATATTAATCCATCATGAATATAAACCCTATTCACCAAAGGTGACATAATCTCTAGCATACTTCATCACATATACTACTTATGACATGCATCAACCTCAAATCATCATATAATCATCCAAGACAATCCTTCCATGCATAAATCCCATCTCCTTCACAATCATACATATATTCATACTTCAATCTCAACAATATATATATATATATATATATATACTCAAATCCTATCACCATCCACCTATTATCATTATCACCCTAGAGACATGCTTCTAGAGTTTAAAAGAAGGATTGATGGTACTTACTTGGTTGATGAACGCCTTGAAGGAGTTTAGAGTAGATCTCAACTCCTAGGTGTCTAACTTTGTCCAAAGGAGATGGCGAGAGCATGATTATGGAGAAGAAGTCATCCGGCCAAGGGAGAGGAGTTTCGGCCGTGAGAGAGAGAGAGGGGGAGAGAGAGAGAGAGAGAGAGTGAGAGAAGAAGAAGAAGAAGAAGAAGAAGAAGAAGAAGAAGAGATCATTAGTATGTTTATTCACATAGGTTCTCACTAGAGATCATGTTTGGAGAAGATGAAGTTGATAGAGTAAATTTACCTTGAAGATGTTCTTGTCCTTCACAGAAATTTCTGCTTTTGATCCGAAGTAGCAAGATGATTTGAGGAATTTGATGTTAATAATGGTGTTGATGGACTCACAGCAGTGAGTAGGTCAAATCTAGAAGTTTTTGAGAGGATTTGAGATGGTTTGGAGGGGTATTAAGTGTAGGGAAGAGGTAGGTGTTCTTGGTGTAGTGTGTGTGTTCTTGGAGATTGAGAGATTTCGAGAGGTGGTTCTTGTGCAGCTGCCGAATTTTTGTGAGGGATAGGGCTGGCCGAATTTCTGTAGGGTTTAGGGAGTTGTTTCTCTGATTTGGAAGAGAAAAGGAAGGGTTAGTTGTCACAATCCTTGGAGAATATTTTTAGGAAGTGAATTTGGAAACTAAATATTCTAGGATATCTTGATAATTTGGAGAGCTTTGAAGGTCTCCTATGGCCGATTGGTTGAGCAGCTTTTCTGAGGAATTAAAGCTGATTCAAGGTGGCTTATGGTGGCCGAAACTAAGGTGCACAATGATGAAGAAGATGTCTGGTCATTTGAGTAAGATATTATGGAAGGTTGCTAAACAAGGATGGCTGGAATTTTGGAAACCAATCAAGCTAAATTGCAGGGATTTGTTGGAGAGATTTTCGGACAGCCATTGCTGAATTTCGTGCAGAAGCTTGAGGGAAACAATGGAGCTCTGTTAATGGAGGTTTAAGGAAGGTTTTGACAGATTAAGGTTGGTGTTTCGGCCAGAAGAAAAATAGGAAACAAAGCTGGAAATTTGGACTGCCCAGCATTTCGCTGAACAGGAATTTTTCTGGGCAGATTTTCGACTGCCACTTCCAGCCAATTTGCAGCGAGTTTTGAAGGGAATTTCAGGGGTATTCAAGGCTGGTTTCCAGCCTTCTTCATGAAGGAAAAACATGGCTAAGGTACTGAACAAGATCTGGAAGAAAACAGCTTGGTTTTGGACTCTCAAAACTGTTTTTCGTACAGGAATTTTTTCCTGTTTTGCTCCAGCTTTGAGCAGTCCGAAATTGGTCAAGAATTTTCAGGTTTCAAACTGATCCTAAAGATCATTTTTCTGGCAGCATTTGGGAGGGAATGTTAGCTAAAAATTTCGACATTTTGAAGGTACAACAAGCTGGAAAATTTCAGCTCATGCCATGAAGGAAGATGAACTAGTCTAGAGTGAAATTTCAGCAAGCTTACTAGAGGGATTTTTCCCCTTGGAATTTCCCACCATTCTTCCACATTTTTCAGACCATGAGAAGCCTTTTACTAGGGCATTTTGATCCCACAAGATCACAGCATTTTACTGAAATTTCTGGAAAGAAAATGGATAGAACATCTTGATCAAACTAAGAAGTTAAAACCTAAGGAAAACCAAAGATCAAGAGAACAAGAATTCCCTTTAGGAAATTCGAGTAGGGCAAAAGAGTGGAATGAGAATACTCCTAGCATGTCTCTCTTAGGACATCATCCCTACCTTACTCTAAGCTCCTAAGACCGAAATTTCCTCCACTAAGCAAAAATAAAATTTAATCTAGCTAAAGCTTCTATGATGGAATTTGAACTCAAGACCTCAAGAATTAATTCCAAAGCTCTAACCACTACACCACAACAACTCTTGTTGATATTTTCACTAGAAAATTATTTTCTATTCAATCCACAGGCTATCTCCCTATTTTCACCTCAGGCAAAAATTACCATCTTGCCCCTCTCACACAATACTCACCAACAAGACTTCAAGACAATAAAACCCGAATCCAAAACACATAAAAATCATATGAAAATATATTTAACCATGAAATAAAATATGATATGCATCCCAACCCCCTTACTCTAAGGTTGGTTTTGACCGGGGTTTCACACTCCCGGTACGTCCCCACCAAGCACCTCCTCATCATCCTCAGACAACACTACACCATCAGGGATACTATCATCCTCATCATCTTCATCATCCTAAGAATGCGGCAAATATCGCCATCAATCTCATCAGAGTCATCACCTACCTCCTCATGTGGCAATGGTGTCCTTTCAATGGTAGGTATCCTTTCCACATTAAGGTCTCGCACAAATGGAGTAACAACGGGTACTGTTGGGTCAAACGAGTTCACGACGAGACAGGGTGCATGACGGCAGCCAAGACCAGGTCCTGTCAGAAGAAAATATCCTGGCATACCTACTCGATAGATCGTCCTAATCTTTATAGATTTCTTCACACTCGAGCTCTCACATGTTTCTTTCTTTCCTTCATTACTGCGCTCATCCATTGGGAGCTTGCCCTTATCACTCCTATCTGCCATACCTACACAATAAAAAATTTCTATCAATTCCTATAATGATACCACAGTTCTATAAAACTATGCTCTGATACCAATTATAACATCCCTACTAAAGACAACAGCGGAAGCATATTAACACTGAGTGTCGCCCCATCCAATTTCCCAAATAAGGGGTTTTTATAACAACAATAACAGAATAAATATATATATATATATATAATTCTAGACTCAACAATATCGTATACTGATGGCCACACACACACACACACACACACACACACACACACACATATATAAATATCAAAAAATCTCATATATACCATCTCTAACTATAATAGAATAAAGTACATAACCAAAAGGGAAACCGTCCAGACTTACATTGCCGACACTGTGGTATCGTCTTTCTATCCGTAGGTTCGCTCAACTCTCGATCCTACAACAAGGTAAGATAAAGACACATGTCAGTGGCGAATCACTCAGTGAATCCCGTGTGTGCTAGTGATTTACGAAAGAACATAGTACATAAAACTTTTGTGGGATAGCATATCGTTTCTTTACTGGAAACAATTCCAAAATTCTCTAAAAAAGAGTTTATCCAGAACTCAATCATTTTTGAAAAACTGTATTTTATTTTCAAAACATTATCCCAATTTTTCAAATTACAAGCACTTTTCCAACAAAAGATCGGCCTGTATGCACGTCCCGGAGTCTTTACCTTCAGTGCCACGTATCATTGTACTGAAATCGCCGCCTTTAGTACTCAATCCGTGCATCGTTGGAAAATAAGTACACCGTAGCGTATTACAATTAATAAGTACACGTAACATACAATCTTTTACTTGGTATTGTAAGCCAAGGGTCCCAATTCGAATATCAATCACTATTGAGGTAGCAAGGGGTTTGAACAACGCCAGGTGTCCAGCCCAACCCTTGGACAGCCTAAATCACAAAGTGCACACAAGGCACGGCAATTTCCAGATACTAGACGGTTAGCCAGGACGAGTTATCCCTATGTTCTATCGCCCTATTTGGAATAAGACAATCACCAAAACTAGCTAGATTACTTGGGGTCATCTATCTCTAACATGACTTAGTACAAAGATCAAAGTCCTTGCTGAGTACTCAACGTCACCAATACCAATCCCTTCTGACTGATCAAGCTAGAGGGTTATCTGATCTCACAGCATTTTCAAAACAAAAATCTTTGGGGCAAAACAACATTTTTCAGAATTTGATCCCAATGTCTCGCAAGTCAGATTATAGTTCCCATAAGCTCTACAGGGCCAATCAATTCATTCCATGGGCACATAAGGCCAATAAAATAATTTTCAAGATCAAAATGTCATTTTTCAAAAGTTAATCTCATCATGAGATATCATTTTCCAAAATTGAGTCAAAACAGGAATACTTGGGTCATTTTACCCTATACTTGATCACAAAAGTCATTTTCAAGGGCATTTGGGCTATTTTACCCATTCCTAATTCCAAAAGACTTTTTGAGGATATTCCAGTCATTTTACCCTTACCCGATTTGAAAGTGTTTACGAGAGTTCTAATTAAAATATTTGGTCATTTACCAAATACCCAATTCCAAAGGTTTTTATAAAACATTCCAATAAGGATATTTAAATCATTTTCCAAACACTCGATTTCAAAAGGAACTTATTTTAAGAAATCCAAAATTCTAATCCCAAAAGAGAATTAAATACAAACTTTCCAAACACATTTTCATAAAATGTTTCAATAAAGGCATTCTAGTCAATTTATGAATACCTGATTCCAAGAATTACCATTTTTCAAAAATCCCAAGTATTTAATCCAAAAGGGCTAAATTCATAAAATTCACACTTTAATCATCCATTAAGGTTTCCAAGCCAAATATAAAGTTCATTCGAGCCCAAATTGGCATAAAAGTAATTCTCGCTCAGATAAACCTTAAAGATATTCAAGAATTTCCAAAATGGTATAAAACACAGTATTTCATGAAAAAACAAAGCACACTAGCTTTTAAAAGGTTTTAGAAACCAAAGGGACTCACCTCATGTCCTAACTAAACTCTTGTCACTTACGGCCATTCACCCACTGTTTCTTCTGTTTTCAACGTTCTATTGGCCATTTACCAATAAACCTACACCCAACATCATTTTTGGGTCAAATCGTGTTTGCCCAAAAAATAGCCGACGGTTCGCCAAGGGAGTCAACGTGTAGCCGATGGTTAAAGAAAATGTTCAACTTTCGTTCACGTCATTTCTTCATTGTTTGTTTGATTCTTTCGTTTTTATTTTTCTACATTATTACTCCCTTCATATGCAAGGGATTTACTTCATATTTCCCATTTATTTCATCCAAAATCACACAATTTTTCTGCTTTGACACATGATTTTGTTTTGGACATAACTACCAATCCACAACTCTGATTTGGCTCTTTGATATACCAAAATGATCATAAGACTCTTAACTTTAATTTTGCATTGGCCTTTTCTTGATTTCTAGTTCCTATGATATGATACAGTGTAAAAATAGCCCCAGTAATTTTGCCTCAATTCTACCATTCATGCTTCGCTTTGTTCTCCTTTAGTCTTTAACACATTAGAACCATTAATTCATTAAATTCTCCTTCAAATCATCTATAATTCTGTAATTTTGAAATTCCAATAGCTCACAAGAGTCACCTTTATTAAACACAAATTCATCTTTCTAATAAAAAACTAGTATAAACCATTTTCCCAACCAAGTAAATTCTATTTTTACTCTACTTTGATCATCATCCCCTCAACTGAAAACAACCCTTCAACCCACCATAATTATTTAGTTCTTCCTCACACAAAATATCATTCAAAAACCCTTAAGCACTCGGCACACATATAAGCATATACAAGGTTCATACACAAAAGGTCACATACCCTAGCTTTGATCCAAAATCAAGACATGAAAATCATGTTTTTATATTAAAATTCACATTAACATAATCATCATTCACACAACAAAAACTTTAATTCAAGCAAGATAGGGTTTTACCTTGTATCTGAGGATATTAGAAGTGATTTTGCTCCAAGAACTCACAAAACTCACCTAGAACATCAAGAACACACATTAGCCTTTTCTCTCTCGTTTTATTCCTTTTTCTCTTGGTTTTTCTCCTTCATGGCTGTCAAAATTTTAGCTGTATAACAGCCCCTTCTCACCGCCAATCATTCTTCAATCTTGGCCATTCATTTCTTATTTTTATTAATTGAATGGTGGATATACTTTGGTGTGGTCCAATGAGATTTTTAAACACCAACCACTTATTTTCCTCTCACAATTTCCCTTCATTTCTTCTTCCATGGTTGTCGGTTTCTTGGCCAATTTTCAGCCAGTCATTCATCATCTCATGGTCCAAACATTAGCAAATCATATTGATGCATAAATTTTGGAAATATAAAATCAACAATTTTAAATCTACCCCTTAATCAAGTTTTAATTAAAATATTAATCTCAAAATATACATAGGAGCAAGTATATTCATCGCAAGCATAGTATAGGGAATTAACGAGTATCAATCTTCAAAGGAACAAGTACGCACTAATCATTTTTCATTCATTATTTAACTAACCCAAATAAAGTAAGAAAAGAATAAAAAGAAAAACAAAAGAAACATATACAACTCAAGGATGTAGGTTTATGCAATTTAGACAATTATCCTAAAAAAAATGATAATGAATCACTTAGCTAATATCACAATAAATTATTATCTTGATCTCATGAAGGATTTAATATAGACCCACTTCGTTTGCAATCCACAGAATCACTATCTCCTAGTTAAATTAGTGAATATATTCTGTCTCGACTAACTTATCCAAAAGATGGGAATGTTGTCTTAAGGGAGACATGAAGATAATGTCTAGGTCATGTGATCATATCCTAAAAAGAATTCTAGAGGAATTCTTGTCCCCTTTAATTTTTCTAGCCTTGTCCTAACCTTTTTGAAATTTAAACTATCCTTAATTCATTAATCCATTTTTAATCCCAAAAATTCTGTGATAAACCCCTAGCATTGGAATTCAAAAATCAGCTATTGAGGGATAGGGAATGGCCGAAAATAGGGAGGGAGTTAGGAAGGAATTCCAAGGAAAAGAAATCACCATAGCTATACCTTCAAATTCTATCTTCATCTTGTTCATGTTTTGGTAAAGGAAAATCTGGAAAATTTTCTAGAATTTTGCAAGGTTGTTTTTGAAAGTTTCAGCCAACGTTCTTACCCTAATTGCTACCAGAAAAATGGTCATTTCATGTAAGGTTGAAGGCTGGAAATTTAGTGGATTTTCGGAACTACACAACCTGTCCAAAACCAGAATTTTTCTTCACCAATTTCGCTGCATTGAAGCTGGAATTTGAAGCCACCTTTAGGTCATAAGAACAGCTGGAACTTCCTCTGTTTTTCTTCAAGAGGAAGGCTGGAAAACCACCATTAAAAGACCTTCAAACACCCTCAAAAACCAGCTACAAATTGGGCCAAAGAAAGCAGAAAATTCTGCACCAAAATCATCTCCATTCCAAGTGCTCTTGAAGCATTAAAAAACCAGAAAACTGTCTAGCTTATTTTCTCAAGGCAAAGGCCGAAAATATCCAATCAAAAACCTCTACAATTCAGACCTTGATCAGCCATAGACTGAACCCCTTGGCCTCCACACTAACTTTGAATGTTTGGACTCCATGAACACACCTCAAAACGCTCCTAAGACTACTTTATCCAAAACTCATTTGAACTTCAAACTAAATTCCAAATTTTTGCTCCATTAAAACACTCTTGTAGCAAGTGATCAAACTAGAATTTCTCTGCCATTATAGACCAATTTTTGGCCAGCATTATGAACTAAAAAAACCCTCCATTCTTTGCATAAATCCTAGCTAGTTTAGCCTTACACAATTGAAGAGCAAGAGACCTTCCGGGAACAACCTCTATTAACTAATCCTCTATCTCAAACAACTCCTCATTTTCCTCCATTTGAATTTCAAAAAACTGAAGACTTATCTCTCCTTCTTGATAACCAAAACTCCTATCTACACTAGGCCATTTGGCCAACAACAATTCCAGCAATTCTCAAAGCCATTTTCTCTCAAACTCTTTCAAAAACACCTACAACACCAAGAACACACACTCCTCATCTTCAACCCTAAACCTATCATAAACATCTCCAATCACTCCCAAACACTCCAGATCATCCATATGTAATCTATAGTCTTCATTTCTAGCCTTTATAACACGAAACCAAGCAAACTAGAATTTTTGAACGGATCAAAACCAATTTTTTTTGTTGAAGGTTCCAAGAACACCAAAAGGTAAAACAAGAACAACCTCCTTGTTCTTTCTCTTCTACTCAACTTCTAATATTCCTTTCTAATGCCATTCATCTCTCTCTCTCTCTCTCTCTCTCTAGCTGAAATGGTGATGATCAACCATGGCTATTTTTCAGACCACTAAAGGTTCTCAAGCTTGTGTGGACCTTCACTAATCAAGGAAACCTTCATCAAGCGATCATCTACCAAGTATTTTTCTTGAATCTTCCTTTTTAAGTTCTAGATTCATGACTCTTAGATGTTGATAGGATAATTGAATAAAATGGGGGTTGAGTATATGTATGTGGATAAAGGGGATGGAGTTAGGACATAATAGTTGGAATGTATGATTAGACCTTGTGGATTTTTATTTTGAATCAATGTATGCTCATCATGATTAGAGGGATTTATGAATGTTTTGATGCATGGTAGATGTTATGACAACAATGGTGATTAGGCTTTTATGCTCTTAATTTCCAATAAAACCATGGATGATGATTATGTCTAGTAGGAGATTGGCCATGTATTAGTATATGTTGATTCAAGTATATGTTCATGGATGGATTAGCATAATATCCATTGTATGAGAATGTGTTCATGGATCTTTTCTAATAATAGGAAATTATGGTAAAAGCTATTTTCTTTGTTAAATCTAAAACTATTTTTATTAACAATTTTTATTAGTTTAATTAGAATTATTATTCAATATAATCTATAAAATTCAAAATTACTAGGAAGGTTTGGAAATAGAATATTAATTAAAATATTAAAAATAAATAATAATAAATAATAAATAATAAAATATTGAAATTAATTAATATCAAATGACCTTGTTGGCTGTATTAATTAGCCATACTAAAACTTTTACCTATATCCATAAATATTATTTATATTAAAATCTATTTATTAATTATTAATTAAAAATTATTTCATTTATCATTAATATTATTGGTTATTTATTATCTATTAATTAATAATTAAAAATTAAAGTGTAATTTATTATTTATAGTAATAATACTATTTAAATATTACCATTTACCAGTATTATTTAGGACTTAGGATTATCCAATATTTAACACTAGTTTATTTATTAGCAATAATACTCATAATTTATTATTTGGAACTATAACTTATTATTTTTTATAACCCCTAGTTATTTTAACTTATCAAGCTAGATTTATTTTACAAAATACTTTGTCAAGTAGTAGTAAGGCTTAAGACATTATGGTCATGGTTAGTTGTGGTTGTAACTAGTTGAACTAGGAATTATTTATGTACGACAGATATGGTCCGAATGATATCTTATGCCTTGTGTTTACGCCAGGCAAGGTTAGGTTGACCTTGAAAGATTTTTGAATTCAAGAAGAGCAAAAGATTAGGTAAGTTCCTGCATGGAATCATTTGAAGACCAAAGTTAATGTGGCAAGCCGAACTCAATGTATATAAGTGTTTGTTCTGTAAAGGCAATTAAGGACAATTTTTCTTTTTATTTCAGTCAAGCAAACCATTTGAAATTAAACAAGCAAACTTTTACACAAACGCTAAACTTTTCTAAAAACCCAACTTTGGCAAGAATTGCTATCTTCAAATAAATCATTGTATGATCATTTTTCTCCTAAGTGGAACAAACAACGTTGAGTACTCAATAAGGGTAGACTATTACGACTAATCTTTGAAGGGTTAGGGTAAGTCTCTCATTAGGTGGCCACCTCTGAGGGGTAAGTCCTTCTAGGATAGGATTCGAGTCCTGTAGGTTATATCGGTTCAAGCTAACAAGTTTAGTCAAGTGGATCGTGTCTTTCCAAAGTAGGCAACCGGTAAGTTTAGGTGTAGAGATGGAGGAGTATCTTACCCAGTGGGCCGTACACCTACCTTGTGTCAGTATGCTTAACGTGTTGCATTCTGATCGTTATATTGTCATGGTGCATAAAGTGTAGTGCCATGGCTACCTCTTTTGAGTGGTTGTATTTATTGTACACATGTATGTTTTGGAAACCAAAGCACCATTCTTCATTTCTGAAACTTATATAATGCTTGCCAGTACTTTTTTTTAGGAAATTTTACAACTTGCATACATGAACTGTTTTACCTGAAACACTCAAAGCACACACGGGCTTACTGAGATTTTTATCTCACCATCTTTTATACCATGTTTTCAAGTCGATCCTACTGTGAGGTCATTAGATAGAATGTTGCACAAGTCTTGAAGACTCTTTGTTATTTTTTTTTCTATGAATTGCTTTTGAGAGACAGTAGTAGACATTTATTTTTGAATTTGTTCATGTACTGCTGGGTTGTAATAAGTTTAATTTTGAAGTATTTCTTTAATTTTATTTTGTGTGTCCTAGTTATAAAGACCATTTGTCCTGTGGACGGGGTGACATCCCCAGCCCTAATGGGGCATAGGTAGTAGGGTGTTATAGTTTCGTCCTTGGCAGGCAAAATGGACTCGGTACCAGGTATATTTGCCAGACCTAGCGCCAGGTTTGTTTTGGAAAAATTCTTGAAGCTCGCTCAATTCTACTGCTGGAGTAGAATGTGTTTGGAAATATGCCCTCTTAGACTAGGTTTCTGATGTAAATATCAAATGTTTTAATAAAATAATTTATTTTCAAAAATTATTTATGAATTTACATTTTATTTGTGCATAATTATGTTTGGAAAAGATCCATTGTGTTTAAGTAAGTGGTTCATGTGAATGGAGGTCTTTGACGAGTATGGTATGGATCACGGGTTACTTAACACATAAACGTTTGTTCTTAAGCGATTGATGAGAATGAGAATCTCACCATGTTTAGGTTATTATGTTATGAATTGCAAATAGGGAATGGCTTACCTTTAGCCGATGAGTAGTCCACTCACTTCATGACATAAGCGTATTTCGAATACGTAGAACAAGACCTATAGTAGTGGTTTCTTAAAGTAATATATGGTAGAAACCTAGACTACTACCGCTACAGCGTGGACTAGTACTCTACAACTTGAGTATGAGTTGGTGGTCTGACGAAGCTGGAAGCATGTATTTTGATATGACAACAATGGTGATTAGGCTTTTATGCTCTTAATTTCCAATAAAACCATGGATGATGATTATGTCTAGTAGGAGATTGGCCATGTATTAGTATATGTTGATTCAAGTATATGTTCATGGATGGATTAGCATAATATCCATTGTATGAGAATGTGTTCATGGATCTTTTCTAATAATAGGAAATTATGGTAAAAGCTATTTTCTTTGTTAAATCTAAAACTATTTTTATTAACAATTTTTATTAGTTTAATTAGAATTATTATTCAATATAATCTATAAAATTCAAAATTACTAGGAAGGTTTGGAAATAGAATATTAATTAAAATATTAAAAATAAATAATAATAAATAATAAATAATAAAATATTGAAATTAATTAATATCAAATGACCTTGTTGGCTGTATTAATTAGCCATACTAAAACTTTTACCTATATCCATAAATATTATTTATATTAAAATCTATTTATTAATTATTAATTAAAAATTATTTCATTTATCATTAATATTATTGGTTATTTATTATCTATTAATTAATAATTAAAAATTAAAGTGTAATTTATTATTTATAGTAATAATACTATTTAAATATTACCATTTACCAGTATTATTTAGGACTTAGGATTATCCAATATTTAACACTAGTTTATTTATTAGCAATAATACTCATAATTTATTATTTGGAACTATAACTTATTATTTTTTATAACCCCTAGTTATTTTAACTTATCAAGCTAGATTTATTTTACAAAATACTTTGTCAAGTAGTAGTAAGGCTTAAGACATTATGGTCATGGTTAGTTGTGGTTGTAACTAGTTGAACTAGGAATTATTTATGTACGACAGATATGGTCCGAATGATATCTTATGCCTTGTGTTTACGCCAGGCAAGGTTAGGTTGACCTTGAAAGATTTTTGAATTCAAGAAGAGCAAAAGATTAGGTAAGTTCCTGCATGGAATCATTTGAAGACCAAAGTTAATGTGGCAAGCCGAACTCAATGTATATAAGTGTTTGTTCTGTAAAGGCAATTAAGGACAATTTTTCTTTTTATTTCAGTCAAGCAAACCATTTGAAATTAAACAAGCAAACTTTTACACAAACGCTAAACTTTTCTAAAAACCCAACTTTGGCAAGAATTGCTATCTTCAAATAAATCATTGTATGATCATTTTTCTCCTAAGTGGAACAAACAACGTTGAGTACTCAATAAGGGTAGACTATTACGACTAATCTTTGAAGGGTTAGGGTAAGTCTCTCATTAGGTGGCCACCTCTGAGGGGTAAGTCCTTCTAGGATGGGATTCAGGTCCTGTAGGTTATATCGGTTCAAGCTAACAAGTTTAGTCAAGTGGACTGTGTCTTTCCAAAGTAGGCAACCGGTAAGTTTAGGTGTAGAGATGGAGGAGTATCTTACCCAGTGGGCCGTACACCTACCTTGTGTCAGTATGCTTAACGTGTTGCATTCTGATCGTTATATTGTCATGGTGCATAAAGTGTAGTGCCATGGCTACCTCTTTTGAGTGGTTGTATTTATTGTACACATGTATGTTTTGGAAACCAAAGCACCATTCTTCATTTCTGAAACTTATATAATGCTTGCCAGTACTTTTTTTTAGGAAATTTTACAACTTGCATACATGAACTGTTTTACCTGAAACACTCAAAGCACACACGGGCTTACTGAGATTTTTATCTCACCATCTTTTATACCATGTTTTCAAGTCGATCCTACTGTGAGGTCATTAGATAGAATGTTGCACAAGTCTTGAAGACTCTTTGTTATTTTTTTTTCTATGAATTGCTTTTGAGAGACAGTAGTAGACATTTATTTTTGAATTTGTTCATGTACTGCTGGGTTGTAATAAGTTTAATTTTGAAGTATTTCTTTAATTTTATTTTGTGTGTCCTAGTTATAAAGACCATTTGTCCTGTGGACGGGGTGACATCCCCAGCCCTAATGGGGCATAGGTAGTAGGGTGTTATAGTTTCGTCCTTGGCAGGCAAAATGGACTCGGTACCAGGTATATTTGCCAGACCTAGCGCCAGGTTTGTTTTGGAAAAATTCTTGAAGCTCGCTCAATTCTGCTGCTGGAGTAGAATGTGTTTGGAAATATGCCCTCTTAGACTAGGTTTCTGATGTAAATATCAAATGTTTTAATAAAATAATTTATTTTCAAAAATTATTTATGAATTTACATTTTATTTGTGCATAATTATGTTTGGAAAAGATCCATTGTGTTTAAGTAAGTGGTTCATGTGAATGGAGGTCTTTGACAGTATGGTATGGATCACGGGTTACTTAACACATAAACGTTTGTTCTTAACTGATTGATGAGAATGAGAATCTCACCATGTTTAGGTTATTATGTTATGAATTGCAAATAGGGAATGGCTTACCTTTAGCCAGTGAGTAGTCCACTCACTTCATGACATAAGCGTATTTCGAATACGTAGAACAAGACCTATAGTAGTGGTTTCTTAAAGTAATATATGGTAGAAACCTAGACTACTACCGCTACAGCGTGGACTAGTACTCTACAACTTGAGTATGAGTTGGTGGTCTGACGAAGCTGGAAGCATGTATTTTGATATGCTATAGTTGAGGTTCTATCGTAAGACCAATATATTTGCATGTTAGATATGTGTGACTAGTTAGTTAATACAGACTTATACAAGATAGTTTCTATACTATATCATCCCTTGTGGTTATCTGAATGATCCAAATATCTGGGGCCCTGGGAAACATGACTTAGATGTTTGCTTTAGTGTAGCTCCCTTGGAAAGCGGAAACAATTCAGGAAGTCGTAGATCATTAGACTAGAAGCCTAAGGATGGTAGATGTCATTTATAGAGGTGTTAGTATATTTCTTCCTCTCTAATGTACGGCGATGTATAGAGGGGTATTTTAGTCATTACACCTGTAGGTCGGAGACTTTGCTAATGCAACATTGTCCTTGGAGTCAATATTTCCTTATGGTGATATTAGAAAATATTTAAAATGCAAAACACAGCTATTTATATGGTAAGGGTATTTTGGTCATTTTAGTAGCCAATGCGGTGTGTCTTTTGGTCCCCAGTATTGACCGTGTCCTAATTAAATACAGGCTAAGGGATTGGTCTTAAATTAAATTAAATGGAATTTATTTTATTTAAGTTGCCTAATTTAATTATTGAGTTAGAATAAAATAAAGGTCCATGGAGAGAGAGAATTAATTAAATTAGTTTGGTGAATTAATTAATTATTCAAGGCTTTGGCCTAGTTTGAATAATTAGGAATTAACCTTGGACTAAAGTAATATAGGCTAATTAATTGGACTAGTTTATTTGGGCGAGAAAATTAATTATTTATTGGGCCATTTGTTTGGTTCTAATTAGAATAATTAATTTGGTTTAAGAGGCTAAACTAAGAGTCCAATGGGCCAAATTAAAAATCCGGTTTAACCTAGGGTTTTATTTAGGTTAAACAGGAGAAAAAAGAAGAACGTTATTTTTTCAGTGCTTCTTCTCTGTGAAAAAAAAAGAGACGCCTCTTTTTTCTCTCTCCCAAAAGAAAATTCTTTTGCCCTGTAAGTTATTCACCAAACGGGATTAGGCAGGCCATATATTGGAAGATCGAGAGGTTGGTGTTTATATACATGCACAGACGGAGTAGGAGGCTTGCAGGAATCGCACCAGAGGTTTCCACGAGCGTGCCTACCCCAATTCTGCATATTCCAGTCCTGCCAATTTTTGAGAACAAGAAGAGGTAATAAAGAAAAATTATTTTTCTTTCTTTTCTTCTTCACGCAGGAAAGCTACAATTTTTCCTGGTGTTCGGCTGATTTTTGGGCTATGTTTCACTCGCGATTTAATCTTCAATTGGTATCAAAGCATGAAGATATTTGCTCATATAGGAAGCATGTATGTTTGTTAATAAAATCGGACAGTTATGTGTGATTAACTGTGATCCTTTGCTGGTATTTTGGTATGGATAGATGGCTTATTAAACCTCTCAATGTAGGTATAAGTGACCATGTAATCTGTTTTTTTCATTAGCAAATCATGGAAACCCAATTTTAATGGGTATAGGCGGTTGTTGGTTTGTGATTTCATTGATTTTGGGTTGAAATCAGAGGGCCAAAGGTTGGAAAATTATCACAGGAAAAAAAAAAACCAAAAGATCGCGGCAGAAGGAAATCGCACTGGAAATCTGAAGCAGACGGTACTATTCATCGGCTTGGCTTGGCGTGGCAATGGCTATGTGCAATTGCGATTTGCAATTGCAAATTGCAATTCGGGCAGCATGCGAGTCAGCAACAACGGACGCGGGTCGGGGGACTTGGATGGTCCATGAGGCGATTGATCTAGTGCGGTGGGTGTTCTGGACCGCTGTGCAAAATGGCTTTGTTCTTGTGTGGCAGGTGCAGTGGACCATTGGGAAATTTTTTTCCCTTGTAATTTTCTTGCATTTTTTTTCTTTGTTTTGGGTTCCATACCAGGTGAAGTTAATATTTTTGCAATAGTTAATATTCGTGGAATATATTTGCTTGAAAAATATTTATAAGGGATTTTAGGATTAAACAAGACCATTAATTAATTAATTAATTAATGTGTTGAATTCTATTATTTGGGCACTTAGGTTTAAAAAATAGAAAAAGCATGAAAACGTCTACTATTTTCTATCATGCTATTTATTTTCGAGTACCTATGTGCGCATTTTCTCAAAGACCAAAGTCTTTGGGAATATTTTTTGACAAGAAAACATTTTTTTCTAAAAAAATAAAAAATAAAATGGTTATTTTAACTTAAACAAAAATTAATCCTTAGATATTTTCTCAAAGGATTTAATCATTGACATAGAAAATATATTGGATTTAGATATTTTTGTAAGTTAAAATAAAAAGCCATTTTGTTTTATTTTTGCACTAGAAAAATTGTTTTGTCAAAATAAACTTGAGACCAAAGTCTCTAGAAAGTTTTAATTGGAAAATTTTTGAAATCATTAAGTTTTTAACTTAAATAAAATTAGTCCATGAAAAAATCTCTCAAAGGATATAAACCTTGACATAGAGATTTTAATGGATTTAGATATTTTATTTTTGAGTTAAGGAAAAACTTAATGAAAATTTTCAAAAGGATATTTTTTCAGAAAACCTTTATTTTAAAAGACTAAGTGGAAGAGGGGTTCCAACCATCCTACGGCTTCTATCACGATCCTCATTAGAGATTGTGGGTCCCCTCGCGTCACCCTGGGAGTGAATCCATATAGGATGGGAATACCACAAGGATCTAGATCTAATGGAAGGATGTAATTAATGGATTTATGGACTTAAGCAGGCATCGAGAGTATGGAACATTAGTTTTGACGAGACTGTAAAGTCGTACGGTTTTATTTGAAATGAGGATGAACCACGCAGGTATAGGAAACTTGAAGGCATTAATGTGATTTTTCTTGTCTTGCATGTGGATGACATTCTACTCATTGGAAATGATGTAGGGTCATGTCATCTACAAAGGTTTGGTTGTCTAGTCAATTCTATATGAAAGACTTGGGAGAAGCCAGCTACAGTCTCGGGATTAGACTTCTTAGAAATAGAAAGCAGAGAATGTTAGGATTATCTCAAGTGGCATACATTGACAAGATGCTGGCCAGGTACAACATGGACTCATGCAAGGGTGCTCTAATTCTTTGCAAACATGGGTTGTCATTTTCTTTAAGGGATTGTCCTAAGTATAAAGAAGAAAAGGACAGAATGAGTAGGATTCCCTACACTTCGGCTGTGGGATGTCTTTTGTACGCCATGCTATGTATTAGGCTAGATATCTGCTTTACCGTAGGCTTAGTTAGCAGATATCAGTCAAACCTTGGGGAGGTTCATTGGCAAGCTGTAAAGCATATTCTCAAGTACCTCAAGGGAACGAGAGATCATATGCTAGTTTATAGGGCTGATGGTTTGGTTCCTACAGGATACACAGACTCAAACTTCCAAGCGGATAAGGATGAGGGAAAATCCACTAGTGGATATGTTTTCACCTTGTCTAGGACAGCCATTTCACAGAGGAGTATCAAGCAATCTTGCATTGATGACTCGACCATGGAAGCTGAGTATGTGGCAGCTTCGGAGGGATCCAAGGAAGCAGTCTGGCTCTGGAAGTTCCTTTCAGAACTTGGAGTCGTGCCACATATGGACAGGCCAATTGTGATGTATTGTGATAGGGGCTAAATTAGTCATATTTTTCATAGTTATTTGAGGTTCTTTTGTAATACATTTTTTTCAATAACTAGTCATATTCCTTCATATTTGAGATTTTACCCTTAGAAAGGTATTTTGTTCTTTATTTCAGATTTTTAGGGTAAAATGAAACAAAAACGTCGCAAAATAGAGGAGAGGCGGTGCCGGCTAGGACCCTAGAACTAGCACCGGCCATGCATTGTTGAAACGAACATCGAAGCGACAAAAAAATTGGTGGAACAGAGCAAAATAGAACCAAGGCGGTGCCGGCTGTGAAGCTGGAACCAACACCAGCTGCATTCTGAACATATTGTGAAAAATTCAAAGACAAATCGACAAACGAATGGAGGAACAAAACACAACCGGCGCCGGCTGTGCCTTGAAGCTAAGGCAGTGTGTGATATTTCTACGTAGTTTTTGGTAATCTGAGGAGTTTTAGTATCTTCCAACTTCTACTCGGCCAAGAACTTTATACCTACGAGTTTAAGCGCTTCTTAAGCGTATAAATAGATGAAAAACACAAGGGAAAAGGGAAGAATTCATTGATTATTATAGAAGATTACTCAATCAAAGGAGGAATTCTTCGAGTTTAAAGAGAGTTGTACAAGAAGGTCTTCAAAGAAAGAAGAAGAAGACTTATCTATGAGTGTTTTCTTTTACTTTGTTTTCTTTTTCTTGGACAATGATATGTTAATTATTTTATTGTAATTTGACATTGTTTTAGATATTCATGGTATTTAGAGGTATTTGATCTTTTGATTAATTGATTGTTCTTCTTGGTATTTAATTACTTGGGCTGATTGCGAGATTGGTTGATTGTTACTTTCTATTGACTTGCTTGAAAAAAGGGTTGATGGTGGTTTCAATTCATTGGTTTCATATTTGTTATCTCTTAACTTGCTTGAAAAAGGGGTTAATTGCTAAGAACTGGTAATTAAAGGTTAATTGATGTCTGCCAAAATATGGATTCATTGGTTAGTTTCATATTTTAAGTCTGCCAAAATATGAAAATTTAATCAAGGATTGTATTTAATGCATCTTTTGGGTAAGACTGGTTGAGACAGAACATGTGATACTAAGTTACTTAGAAGATAGGGATTCATGGATTGAAAAAGAAGTGAGTTTATCTTAATCCTTTATGATGCCAAGGGAATAATTAGTTATGATAATGGTTGAGTTCTTTAAGGTCTTGTTTGTCTAAATAATAGTTTGAGTTACACACTTCTCCATCTTTGACATGTATATATTTTTATTTTATTTTATTTTTATTTTTATTTTTATTTTTATTTTTATTTATTTTTTACTTTATCGAGTTGGTTAAACATTGAAAGAAAGGTAATTAATGTCTACTTGTTCCTTGAGGATCGACACTCGTTTGAACCCTATGCTCAGTTAATGATGAGTAAGCTTGCTCATATGTGTGATTTGGTTTGAACGTTTTAATTTAAATTTGATTGGGAATGTGCTTAGTTGTTGTATGATTTTTATACCCAAGTCCGAACACATCATATTGCGACAACACTGGAGTAGTATCACAATCCAAAGAACCCAGGAACCACAAGAAGGGGAAGCACATCGAGAGGAAGTACCACCTGATCCGGGATTTCATCCAGAGACAGGAAGTAGTGGTGGAACAGATTGCCCCAGAAAACAATCTAGCAGATCCATTTACCAAGCCTTTAGTTGAGAGAGTTTTTAAGAGACACTTAGACGCCATAGGGGTGGGCACCTATGGACTTACATAGTCTTAGAATGCAAGTGGGAGATTGTTGGGAAATATGCCCTCTTAGACTAGGTTTCTGATGTAAATATCAAATGTTTTAATAAAATAATTTATTTTCAAAAATTATTTGTGAATTTACATTTTATTTGTGCACAATTACGTTTGGAAAAGACTCATTATGTTTAAGTAAGTGGTCCATGTGAATGGAGGTCTTTCACAGTAAGGTATGGATCACAGGTTACTTAACACAAAAACGTTCATTCTTAACTGATTGATGACAATGAGAATCTCACCATGTTTAGGTTATTATGTTATGAATTGCAAATGGGGAATGGCTTACCTTTAGCCAATGAGTAGTCCACTCACTTCATGATATAAGCATATTTCGAATACGTAGAACAGGACCTGTAGTAGTGGTTTCTTAAAGTAATATATGGTAGAAACCTAGATTACTATCGCTACAGTGTGAACTAGTACTCTACGACTTGAGTATGAGTTGGTGGTCTGACGAAGCTGGAAGCATGTACTTTGATATGCTATAGTTGAGGTTCTATCGTAAGACCAATATACTTTCATGTTGGGTATGTGTGACTAGTTAGTTTCTATGGTTGTACAAGATAGTTTTTATGCTATATTGCCCCTTGTGGTTGTCTGAATGATCTAAATATCTGGGGTCCTGGGAAACATGACTTGGATGTTTGCTTTAGTGTAGCTCCCTTGGAAAGCAGAAACAATCCAGGAAATCATAGATCATTGGACTAGAAGCCTAAGGATGGTAGATGTCATTTATAGAGGTGTTAGTACATTTCTTCATCTCTAATGTACGACAATGTATAGAGAGGTATTTTAGTCATTACACCTGTTGGTCGAAGTCTTTGCTAACGCAGCATTGTCCTTGGGGTCAATATTTCCTTATGGTGATATTAGAAAATATTTAAAATGCAAAATACAGCTATTTATATAGCAAGGGTATTTTGGTCATTTTAGTAGCAAGGCGAGTGTGTCTTTTGGTCCCCAGTATAGATCGTGAGTCCTAATTAATTACAGGCTAAGGGTTTGGTCTTAAATTAAATTAAATGAAATTTATTTTATTTAAGTAGCTTGATTTAATTATTGGGTTAGAATACAATAAAGGTCCATGGTGAGAGAGAAGTAATTAAATTAGTTTGGTAGGTTAATTAATTATTCAGAGCTTTGGCCCAGTTTGAATGAGTTGGAATTAACCTGGGACTAAAGTAATATAGGCTAATTAATTGGACTAGTTTATTTGGGCCAGAAAATTAATTATTTATTGGGCCATTTGTTTGGTTCTAATTAGAATAATTAATTTGGTCTAAAAGGCTAAATTAGGATTCCAATAGGCAAAATTAAAAATCCGGTTTAACCTAGGATTTTATTTAGATTAAACAGGAGAATAAAGAAGAACGTTATTTTTTTAGTGCTTCTTCTCTGTGAAAAAAAAAGAGACGCCTCCTTTTTCTCTCTCCCAAAAGAAAATTCCTTAGCCCTATAAGTTATTCACCAAATGGGATTAGGCAGGCCATATACTGGAAGATCGAGAGGTTGGCGTTCATATACATGCACAGACGGAGTAGGAGGCTTGCAGGAATCGCACTAGAGGTTTCTACGAGTGTGCCTACCCCAGTTCTGCAAATTTCAGTCCAGTCAATTTTGAGAACAATAAGAGGTAATAAAGAAAAATTATTTTCTTCTTTTCTTCTCCACGCAGGAAAGCTACAATTTTTCCTGGTGTTCGGCTGATTTTTTTGATGTGTTTCACTCGCGATTTAATCTTCAGAATGGACCTGGCGCCTGGTCTACTGGCTGGACCTGGCGCCTAGTACATTCTATTTTTGTATACGTTCTGCTCGATTTTAACTTAAATCTACACATATTTGTCAAAAACACCTTATATAAGAAAAATGTCAAATAGGAAGGAATATTTCTAGTTATTACAACAAATGTATCTTAAAACACCCTCAAATAACTTAGAAAGGAATGATGATTTTAACCTCTATCAATTCCCCCACAGTTGAACATTTGCTTATCCTCAAGCAAAACACTTTAATCTAAGAAAAATTATCAAAACAACACAAGTTTTTTTTTTTTTCTCCATTCAAAAATTTCTTCATCATAGCAAAGATCATGTCTTCCTTTCAAACTTTAGATACAACCCTTGTCATTCATATCCTTTGAAAATAATTTCAAACCTTGAAACATTAGCCAAGACATCACAAAACTCTTGAAGTCAAATTAATCAAGTGCATACCTTAGTCTAAGAAAAATATTTCACTCTTCAAGTAAAAATATAGATAACATGACTCACATAGGTCAAACTATTTACCAACTAAGCATTATAAATCTTAAAATTGCACACTTAAGTTATGATGTGAGGAAAGCACTCCAATTTTTCTCTCTCAAAGTTTTTCAATGACTTAGGGAATTGATAGCCTCAAATGTATGGATTTTTCTACACAGCGTATTGGTCCCCTTTTACAGTCATCACTTATAATTTTTTCCACAATTCTTTTTTCTATGCTCTTACTTGCCTTTTTGCCTTCGAGATAGCCTCAAGAGAATGCACCAAATACACTTGCTACTTCTCCCCATATTGACCCCCTTTTCAGCTAAAGGTCTTCAAAGATCATCAATAAGAGTCTTTTTTTCTCAATTCACACCAACAATAGTGTTGTATTCACTCATTATTTTTGTCTCAACTCTAATCAATTTTTTCAACATTCTCCTCAATCTTTTCTCTCAAAGATCTTTTTTTCAACTCACATTTTTTATTTTTTCATTTTTTTCCATCATAACTCAAAGCTAGCAAAATTTAAACTCATAATACAAGAGTTAGCCAATAAACTCTTCCCATATTTATCATATCTTCTAAATTTCAACTGGATAAGTCAAATAACATTCAAATACTAATGCATAAATAAGATTAATCAAAATTCTCAAGTCTTGACAACTATCTTTTCCAATAAAACCAATTTCATCAAATTCCACCTAATCAATGACAAATCTCATATCCAAGTAAGAAAAAGAATTACAACCTTGCGTAACAATGAAACCACTAAAATTTTCAAAAAAAATTATCACAAACAGAAACTATATTCATCAAATAATATGAAAAAGTACTTCTTCAACCTTTATTCTCCCCCTACACTTAAACTGAACATTGTCCTCAATGGCCAAAGATAAAATAATAAAAGTACAAGCAAGAAGACCGAGATGAAGAAAGAAAAAGAATAAAGTAAAGAAAATACTTCCATTATATTGTTGTGGCATCAGGTTGAATCCACCTCATGGAAGGGTCAGTATAAGGTACCTACTAAAAGCAAAGAAACAAAAGAAAGAAAACATAAATCTAGAAAAAGAAAATAAAAATAAAATAAACGAAAAAGAAAAAGAAAAGAAAAGACACCTACAAGCTAGTAAAGGTCATTAAAATTTAAAAGAAAAAAAATAACAAAAAATAAAATACAAAAGAGTGAGTCAAGAATCATCCTCATCATCATTAGGGTTATCATGGTCAGCTCCACAACTGGAAGATGCACCGGTAACGTGTTGGATCAAAGTGGCTAGCTTTTGATCTTTGACGTCCTAGTGGTGTCGAATGTCGGCAATGAAATTGCGAAGCTGGAGAAGGATAGTCATCTAGCTCTCCATCTGGGCCTCCATTCATGCCTCAAAATTAGTGCGTGAACGAGAGCTGGTGGCACAAGGGTTTAGTCTAGCAAGTGGTGCCTCTTCATTCTCCTCATCTAGGGGAAGCTCCTCCCTTCCGGGGTACTGCACCTCATATGTCCTCTTCCACTTTTTTGCCCTCTCATCATAGCGATACCTACACTGAACTAAAGTATGCTCCGTCACGAGATCACGGTCAATAATGGACTCACTCAACTTTCCATCTAGTCGTGCTCCAATGTCTCTCAAAATGTGTATAATAACTAAAGGGAATTTGAGGGCTTTGGCTACTATGTTAGAGGCCACAACCTCTCTCTTAGAGTTAATGATAATTGGAGCAAATGGAATAGGCTCACGGTTTGTTATCGTATCTAGAATATACAGGTCAAGTATCCTATACACATTGAAGCCACTAGCCTTAGGATAGACATTGAAAGCAAAGATATAAACTAGGGCACGCCGCTGAGCCTCAAGGTCATTGTTGGAGTAATATTGATATTGACCTATTTTCCCTCTTTGCCTCATACGAAAACTATTCCTTACAGCCCCCACATCCTAAATAGGCTCAGAGAATAATCTTCTAGTTATTATGGTCCACAGCTATCCACGGTCCCTTATTCGGGATTCCTAAAATTCCAACTAATCTAGCCTTGTCAAACTCAATGGAAATCCCTTTGACCATGGTGGAGACGACTTGGAGATTGTTTTTTTTTTTTTTATCCTGCATGTTGGCAGAAAATTCTCTCACGCGCACAAGACAATAAGGACCTTCCATCCTAATGATGGACTCCCACCCCAGAGCCTAAACATAGTAGAAAACTATAGGGAATTGTCTAAAGATAGATTATATCATTTTTCTACTATAATTTTATCATGTTAGTGCCTGTCATACCAGATTTGGCACATAGGATCAGAAAATTGGGTAGGTGGGAAAGGTAGAGGCTCGAAGAAAGGTGTAGATGAAGATGCCTCTCGATCTTTCTTAGCCCTCGGTGCTTACCCTTTAGGTCATCTAGACATGATGGGAAGATAAAGAACGATAATAAAAATTGAAAAGTAGGAGGCTCTTAAGTCACTGTGTACAACAAATATGCAACTCTCAACCGTCTCACAACCACAACACCCTACAACACCACCACCACTCAACACAAAACACCTCAAGATATTCAATATACACCACTCAACACCCTCCAACAAACCTGTTGGAAAATAAGATATATGCTAAACCAAACACCTTACCAACTAGTCTGATCATATCCACAATATGCAATAGTGCTCAAGGAAATCATATGCAGTCTAGAATCTCAATGCTCAATTAGCCATACTCTTGATATCATAATGCAAAGCTTATTAGCATAAGGCTAAGTGAAACATTGAACAACTAGCCTTCTATCCCAAAAGTTAATCACAAAGCATGCATGCTCAATCACTTCCAAAAAATGTAAAATATCAAGGGCATTAAGCATAAAGCAGTATCCATGATATTCCCATGCCAATGCAAGCTCAAAGATAGCAATCTTAACAATTAAATTCATCACTAGAAAATATTCAAGAATTTTTTCCCAAAAATGCATAGATAATTACCCAAAATTCATAAGAAAAAACTTAATCGTTGAAAGTGTAGAAAATTCATACCATAATGTTCTTCAATGCACGGGCAATGATATTATGCAAAGAGTTTAAAGAAATCGTGCTCCTAATAGAAGAATTGAAAAATAGATTTTGGGAGAAAAGGTTAGATTTTTCCTTATTTCGATCCAAACTTTCAAGAACGAAGTGGATATATATATTTATTTTTTGTTTTGGAAGTGTTTTGGAGGTATGGAAATTGATCTAGTAGTGTTTTGAAGATGAACCCGGTGATAGGTTGAGAGAAAATTGGAGAAGAGTGAAAGTGTTTGAACAAAAAATGGCTAAGAAGGCTGTTTTGAGTGTGGTGGCCAAACAGGTATGGTGTCGAGCCTGTTCTGCCAGCACTTTTCTATTAAGCCGTGTTGACCCGGTGCCCAGGCCACTGGTTGGGCCCAGTGCCAGGTCAGCTCTACCTAAAAAATCATATTATTTTTTTCAAAAATGCATTTTTAATGAAAATACAGACAAAGAAACATGAAATCATATGAAGCATGCAGACTAATGGCTAAACAAATGAAAATAGATGAGAATTAAAAAGATTGTTCAGCAAAAACTAAAAGAGTTAAAAAATTAGCGTTTCCTACGGTCTTGGTCCCGTGGGTTGGTCTCTATGTTGCCTAGCAGTGTTCCTGATTGACGATCACTAAGGAGTTTGGCTAATTGTCCAATTTGACCCTCCAAGTTGCACATAGATGCCTCAAAGTTTCTCATGGTTGCATCAATTCCTTAGAACTGTGTTTCTGTTCCACTTACCAGTTTGGTGACCATTTCCTCCAAGGATGGTTTAGCTGGTGGGGCATTGCATGGTAGAGATGGTTGAGTCCTTTGCATCTCGAAATTTGTAGAAGAAAAGTTAGGGTGATTCCTCCAACTTGGGTTGTAAGTATTACTGTAAGGATTGTTACCTTACCGCCCATTACCTACAAAAGCCGCTTGGTCCAATGTTTCTTGTGAAGACCTCATACTTTGGCACTTACGGTTTGGATACCCTTCCCCACAAAAATCACAAGTCATACTTATTACCTTCCCCTGGGAAAGATGCATTACCAATTGATACATTTTCTGCGTGAGTGCTTCCACCTTTGCCTTTAAGGTAGCCATTGCATCCACCTTATGCACTCCTTGTACATGAGCTCTAGACAGTAAACTCCCCAGGCATAGTTATTTGTAGCCAGATTTTTAATTAAATCAAATACCTCTTCTGGGATTTTAGAATTTATGGAGCCTCCTACAAATGCATCCACTAACTACCTTGTAGCGAAACTCAACCCACTGTGAAAAATCTGCATTTGCATCCCCAACTCGAATCCATGGTGAGGACACTTTCTCAGCATCTCTTTAAGCCTTTCCCAGCACTTATAAAGGTTTTCGGCCTCTAATTGTTGGAAAGCAAAAATGTCAAACCTAAGTTTGGAAGTTCTAGTTGGTGGAAAATATTTAGCCAAGAATTTTTCAGCTAGCACATTCCAAGGAGTAATGGATCCAGTGGACAAGGATTTTAGCCATTATTTCTCTTGATCTCTCAAGGAAAAAGAGCCGAGTCTTAGCTTGATGGCATCCTCAAAAACACCATTCATCTTAAATGTCTCACAAATCTCTAGAAAGCTCACAAGATGGGCATTGGGATCTTCCTTAGGTAACCCGTCAAATTGGACCATATTCTGAATCATTTGAATCATATGGGGTTTTATCTCAAAATGAATGGCCTCTATTCTTGGCCATGCGATACTAGAACTTGTACCTGAGATTGCTGGTTTTACAAAGTCATTCATCACCTGCCTATTAGCTCCGCCGTTACCACCATCGTTGGGCTGATTTATCTCCATTGCTTTCCTTACACTTTTACTTATAACCTTCCGGACCTTAGTGAGAGTTCTCTCAATTTTTGGATCAAGGTCGACTATCTCAGCTTTGGATCATCTGGTCGTAAACTAAGAGTAAGGTCTACATAAGATAGAAAAGTTTTGAGATTATAGAATTTAAAAGTTCAACAATTAGGGTACATTTACAAATTAAGTTATAAAGAATTGCACTTACAGCGACATTCAAGTACAAGTATATAGGAAAATAAAATACAGCACTTAGTCACCCAAGGCACATATATGCATATTCACATATTTACATATAAACATATTAACATGGTTCAATCAACAAAATTCAAGCTTTCATTATATTGTTCAACGATGCTAAAACTTGATGCGTAAATTTTAGGTATATAAAATCATTAATTTTAAATTCATCTCTTAATCAAGTTTTAATTAAAATATTAATCTCAAATACACATGTGTTCAAGTATGCCCATCGCACACATAGTATAGGGAATTAACGAGTATCGATCCTCAAAGGAACAATTACACACTAATCACTTTTCATTCATTGTTTATTCGACCCAAATAAAGTAAGAAAAGAATAAAAAGAAAAAGAAAAGAAATATATACAACAAAGGATGTAAGTTTATGCAATTTAGACAATTATCCTGGAAAGAATGACAATGAATCACTTAGCTAATATCACAATCAATTATTATCTTGGTCTCATGAAGGATTTAATATAGACCCATTTCGTTTGCAATCTTTGGAATCACTATCTCTTAGTTAAATTAGTGAACATATTCTGTCGCGACTAACTTATCCAAAAGATGCATTAAAATCAATCCTTACATAAACCCTGATATTCTAGGTGATTTAAAACATGAAATTAGTCAATGAATCCAAATTCTAGTAATCATCAATTAACCTTTCATTACCAATGTTCTAAACAATTAACCCATTTTTCAAGCAAGTTTAGAGATAATGAATATGAAACTAATTAACTTAAAACCATTATCAACCTCTTTTTCAAGCAAGTTAACAATAAGAATTAATTAATCAATTTCGTAATAAAACGAGTAGTTAAATACCAAGGAAAATAATTAATTAATTAAGTAGTTGAATTGATGCATAAATCATGAATCCCAAAATATTGTTATATTACAATGAAAACATTGAATATATCATTGTTAAAGTAAAAAAAGACAGAGAAAAGAAAGCACTCATAGATAAGCATCTTTCATCTTCCTTGAAGAATCCCTTTGACAATACTCTTTGACTTGGGTGAACACCTCACTCAATGATAAAATCAGAATTTTTGCCCTTTAATTTACCTCTCTTAGTTTTATATCTCAAATCCTTGTGTTCTCTTGTGCTTTTATAGGCCTCTTAGATGCTAATTTCGTGGCTAAGGAAGTCTTGACTGAGTAAGAATAGGAGAATACCAAAATCCTTGGATAAGCCCTAATTCTGCATACAGAATTTTCGCCTCCAGAGCCTACCTAGCGCCAAGTACCTTTGTCCCACCTAGCGCCAGGTGCACTTTATTCTTCCTCTATTTTTACTCTATTTTTGGCTGTCTCTTCCTTGGCAGGCAGAATAGACCCGGCGCCAGGTACAGTTGCCAGACCTGGCGCCAGGTCTATTTTGGAAACATTCCTAAAGAACACTCAACTCTGCTGCTAGACCAAAATGGACCCAGTGCCTGGTCCATTGGATGGGCTTGGTGCTAAGTACATTCTGTTTTTGTGCACTTTCTGCTTGATTTTAACTTAAATCTGCTAAAAACACCTTTTACATGCCAAATGTCATATAGGAAGGAATATGTCTAGTTATTACAACAAGTGTATCTTAAAACACCCTCAAATAACTAAGAAAATAATATCGATTTTAACGAGTATCACACATTGCACAAGACCTTAATCAAACGGGCCTACAAGTGATGTGTTCCAATTACAAAATTATATATCATTCTTTATTTATTTTGTAATCTTTTAATTCCATGCATTTTGCATGAATCCATCATGAAATCTCTTTTAAATTGATACATGTCCATAGGCTACCAATCGTAAAATGCCACATGCACCATTTTAACTGCGATTTCCTATTTTCTTCAGAAATGACCAAAATCGTGTCCGAAATCGAAAAATATTTTATTTCACCATTCTACTCCAAAAATTCCATTGAATCCAATAGTAATACTTAATTTTTTTCTATTCCTTCTCTGCTTGCTCACATTTTTGGTCAAAGTCATGGGCACAGTCAAAATGATAAAAATGCTCCCGATACCCCGGGTAGCATAATTTACACTAAAACGTGCGTTTCATCGCACTGATCAATTTCTCTTCTCAACGTACCCTCAAATTCTTATTTTATTAACAACAGTGGCCTTCTGAAGATTTTGGGTACGAGTAGAACAATTCCAATAGTTATATCCAGGTCCTGACAAAATATTATTATACCAAAATATTCGTCTTATTACACTGGTCAACTTTTGTTCTAGCCATTAATACAAATTCTCATCCTCTTACAATTAGCAGCCAATTGAAAATAAAGATGTGGGGTGTTACATTTTCCCTCCTTACAAAAAATTTTTTCCTCGAAATTGGCTTACACTAAGAATAAATCTGGATAGTTTTTCAACATCTTCACTTTTGTTTCCCAAGTTGCATCTTGCACAGAATGATGATTCTACAATGCTTATACAAGTGGAATTTTCTTATTCCACAATTCTTTTTTAGTATATTCCAAGATCTTAATAGGCTTTTCCTCATACTTCAAGCTTAGAGTCATCTCAATGGGTTCTTCATTCATAATGTGGGAAGGATCAGCCACATATTTCCGAAGTTGGGATACAAGAAACATGTCGTGAATACCTTGAAACTTTATGGGTAACTCCAACCGCTAAGCTACTTTCCCAACCCTCTCGATAGTAGGGAATGGTCCTACATACCTAAATGCCAATTTCTTTTCTTGTCCTTTGATTCCCAATTGTTGTTGTGGGGTCAACTTCAAGAATTTATGATCTCATTCTATAAATTCCAAATCTTTCTAACATTGATTCGCATAACTTTTTTGTCTACTCTGAGCTTTCTCTGACTTGATTTTAATCATCTTCGTAGCCTGTCGAACTTTTCAAGATTGAGGGTATCTTATTCACCAGCCTTTCATCCTAGACTACATTCCTTGCATATAGAGCTTTAAATGGGGCCATTGTAATTCGTCTGTAAATTCTGCATACGCTAAATTATCAATCTGCTTAGTTCCAAAATCTAAAGCGCAAGCCCATAACATATCTTCTAAAACCTAATTCACTCATTTAGTCTACCCATCTTTTTGTGGGTAAGCTACTGTACTGAACTTTAAGGTTGTCCCATATCTTTGCCGCAATTTAGTTTAAAACTTTGAAGTAAATCTAGGATCTTGATCCGACATAAAATTAGACAGTACTCCATGAAGTCTGATCACTTCCTCCACATATATTTTACTTAGCTTCTCTAAAGAATGCAGTTGATTAATAGGGATGAAATGAGCAGACTTCGTCAATTGATCCACTATCACTCATATAGTATTTCACTGTCCTACTGCCACGGGTAATCTCGTATTGAAATCTATTGTAATTTCATCATATTTCCATGATAGAGTAGGTAATGGCTGTAGTAACCCTTTAGGCCGTTGCTAATCGGCTTTCACTTGTTAACAAGTTAAACATCGAGCCATAGAGCCTGAAATATCCTTTTTCATACTAATATACCAATAATGCAGTTTTAAGTCCTGATACATCTTTAAGGCTCCTAGATAGATGGTACACTTACTCTGATGTACTTTTGTTAAAGTATCCTGTCTCATCGCAGATTGCTTAGAATACAATACCGATCTCGGTAATAAATAATTCCATCATTATCCCTTCGAAACTCATCTCCTCCTTTCTTCACCTCCTTTTGCACCAACCATTGGCAACTCTTCATCTTTATTTTGCTCTTCCTTTAACTATTATAGGAAAGTAGGGTGAATGGAAATATTACTCAGCCTTATTTCTCCATCTACTGCTAATGTTTCCAATTCTGGGATTTGTAACATCCGAAAAGCTGATAAGTTCACCTTCCTACTCAGGGCATCTGCTACTGTGTTTGCCTTCTCAGGATAATACTTAATTGGACACCGATATTCTTTCAGAAATTCCATCCACCAACATTATCTTATATTCAAATCCTTCTGGGTAAAACATAGTTTAAACTTTTGTGGTTAGTGAAGACCTCAAACTCAGTTGCATACAAATAATATCTCCATTTCTTAAGAGCAAATACAACAGCTGCTAATTCCAGGTCATATGTAGGATAATTCTCGTCACGAGGTTTCAATTTCCTAGAGATATAGGCTATTACCTTTTTTTCTTGCATTAGTACTCCTCCCAATCCTTCATTTGACGCATCTGCATACATCTTATAAGGTTTATCCATCTTTGGCAATGCCAAACAGGTGCAGAACTTAACCTCTTCTTTAGTTCCTAAAATCTTTTCTTACACTTCTCGGTCCAAACATAAGGAACTTTCTTTTGGGTGAGTTGAATCAAAGATGAAGCTATGTTAGAAAATCCCTCAATAAATCTCTGATAATATCCTGCTAATCCTAGAAAACTTCGTATTTTAGTTGGAGTCTTGGGACGTTTTCAATTTGTCACCGCTTCGACTTTTGCAAGGTCTATTGTCTGGTGCATTGGGTATTATATGTCTCAAGAATGCTACTTCTTGTAGCCAAAACTCACATTTACTGAATTTTGCATACAATTTAGCATCTCTTAACTTCCCTTAGACTTTCCGAAGATGTTGTTCATGTTCTTGGGGATCTTTAGAGTATACTAGAATGTCATCTATACCATAAAATTATCTAAGTAAGGCTAAAATGTTTAGTGCATTGGGTCTATGAAAATAACAGGTGATTAGTAACACCAAAGGGAATCACTACAAACTTAAAATGTCCATATCGTATGTTAAATGCAGTACTCGGTATATTCTATTTCCTAATCCAAACTTGGTAATATCTTTGAGAATTATCTTGCTCTTTGTAACTGATCAAACAATTCATCAATTATACGCAATGGATATTTATTCTTTACTGTTATTGCATTTAACCCTAACAATTCTATACACATCTGTAATGGCCCATCTTTCTTCTTAACAAACAATACAGGTGTTCCCCACGGTGAAGTACTTGGATAAATGAACCCTAGCTCCATTAATTCCTATAGTTATTTCTTGAGCTTCTGTAATTCTATGGGTGCCATTCTATAAGGAGTCATTGAAATCAGTTTTGCCGATAGCACAAGATCAATAGAAAACTCTACTCCTCTCTCCAGTGGTAACTCCTTCAATTATGCTGGAAAAACATCTAAATACTCATTCACAACAGGAACATCTTTGGGGTTCTTAACCTCTCTTGACTTATTAATTACATAAGCTAAGTATCCTATGAACCCTTTCCTAATCATCTTCTAGGCCTTGAGTCCCGATACAAAAGCATTACTTTTTCTTCCAGCTTCACATACAAATTCTAATATAGGTTTCCCAGGCTGATGGAAATGTACTACTTTATGTCAACAATCATCTTGAGCATGATACTGGGATAGCCGATCCATGCCCATTATAGTATCATAATCCTCTATGCCAAACATATCAAATCACCTTCCAATATTTCCTCTCCTACCAAGATCTGAAAATTCCTATGTATTTTCATACTATTCATTTACTTTTCCAATGGGGTACCGACAATCATTTCATAAGAAGTTTATTCCCCTTTTATTCCTATAGAATCAAGAAATGAATTGGTAATAAGAGAATCCATAGAACTAGGATCTACTAATACTTTAGCATTATGATAAAAAAAAAAGGAGCGTACCTTCCACCACTCGAGCATTCGTTTGGGGGTTTGATGGGTCCAGCACTAGAGGTAGATGTTTGTCTAGAGTTCCCTTTTCTTAGTCCTAACTTCTGTCCTTTATTGTTTCCTCCAAGCCGACTGCATCCTCCTATCCTTGGAGAGTGAGGGCAACTGAAACTCTTATGCCCTACCTCTCTACAATTAAAGCATTTAAAGGGGGGTTGTCCTTCAGCCTCCCCTCCCCTCCTTAGTATTTTCCCTTTTTTTTACCATCGGGGCCCTCCAAACCTTTTCTGACTCATACCCCAAAATCCACTTTGATATCTCCTACTTATATTCTCATTCACTCTAGTAATATTCTTAGATAATTGTTAGATAGTATCAACCATCTTTTGGAAGGTCTAGAACATAGGGTGGTCCAAACTTGCAAGGTGCGGACCTTCCGCCTATGGCTCCTCCACAATCGGCTTAGGGTTATTTCGAGTAGTTCGCTTAGGAGGCATCTTAACAGTTCATAATATTTTACCGATATAGCAGTGTAACATAGCTAAAAAACGATCATAAAAATGGGTACAGTGCACGTAGCAAGAACATAACATATATCCATTCTCATTTATCACAAAGTCAGTACAAAATTTGTCTGTCAAGCACACAATCATATACACTGATCGAACTATACATATCGTACTATATATATCTACATCTCATTCTCCTACTCGTTATCATCACTATATGAGACGGGAGGTCATGAATCAGTAGAAACTGTGTTAGATTCCGCTACATCTAACTCCTCATCTCCATCTGCATCTAGGTGCAACCAAGCCAATAGCTCTAGGTCTATCTCTAAATTCTTCTCAGGCTCCTCAACCATAGGTACCTCTACCTCGGTTACCTCCTGATCCTCTCCTTCACCAGCAATCTCCGAACCCGGCATCTCCTCCTTAAGTACTCTCGGTACGTCCCAACTAAACACCTCCTCATCATTCTCAGACAACACTACACCATCGGGGATACTATCCTCCTGATCATCATCATCTTGATAGTGTGACAAATATCGCAATCATTCTCATCAAAGTCGCCACCTGCCTCCTCATGCGGTGACGTTGTCCTCTCAGTGGTAGGTATTCTCTCCACATCAAGGTCTCGCACAAATGGAGCAACAACGGGTAACGCTGGGTCAAACAAGCTTACGGTGAGATGGGGTGCATGACGACAGCCATGACAAGGTCCTGTCTAAGAAAAAAATCCTAGCACACCTGCTTGGTAGATCGTCCTAATTTTTCCAGATTTCTTCATACCCGAGCTCTCACCTATCTCTTTCTTCCCTTTATCATCGCGCTCGTCCATTGGATGCTTGCCCTTATCACTCCTATTCGCCATACCTACTATGCTTTGATACCAATTGTAACATCCCTACTAAAGATAACAGTGGAAGCATATCAATACCGGGTGTCACCCCGCCCAATTTCCTGGACAAAGGGTCTTTCTAAAAAATAATAGAGTAAATATATATAAAGTCCAGACTTAACAATATCACACACTGATGGCCACACACATATATATAAATATCAGAGAACCTCATACATGCCATCTCTAACTATAACAGAATTAAGTACATAGCCAAAAGGGAAACCGTCCAAACCTATACTACCGACACTGTGGTATCGTCTTTCTATTCATAGGTCCGCTCAACTCTCAATCCTACAAAACGGTAAGATAAAAACACGTGTGAATAATGAATCACCCAGTGAATCTCGTGTGTGCTAGTGCTTTACAAAAGAACAGAGTATAGAAAACTTTTGTAGGATAGCATATCATTTGTTCACTGGAAACAATTCCAAAGTTCTCTAAAGAAGAATTTATCCCGAACATAGTCATTTTTGGAAAATTGTATTTTATTTTCAAAATATTGTCCCAATTTTTCAAATCATAGGCACTTTTCCAATAGAAGATCGGCATGTATGCAAGTCCTAGAGTCCTTGCCTTCGGCGCTACGTATTATTGTACTGAAACTGTTGCCTCTAGTACTCAATCCATGCGTCGCCAGAAAATAAGTACACCGTAGCATACTACAATCAACAAGTGCACGTAGCACATAATCTTTTACTGGCTACCATAAGCCTGGGGTCCCAATCCTGATATCAATCACCATCAAGGTAGCAAGGGGTTTGAACAACACCAGATGTCTAGCCCAGCCCGTGAACAACCCAAATCACAAAGTGCACACAAGGCACAACAATTGCTAGGTATTAGATGGCTTTCTAGGACGACATATCCCAATGTTCTGTCGCCCTGTTTGGAGTAAGACAATCCCCATAACTAGCTCGATTACTTGGGGTCGTCTATCTCTTACATGAGCTAGTTCAAAGATCAATGTCCTTACTGAGTACTCAACGCCACAAATACCAATCCCTTCTGACTGATCAGGCCAGAGGGTTATCTGATCTTGTAGAACTTTCAAAACAAACATCTTTACGGAAAAATAACATTTTCCAGAATTTGATCCCACTGACTTACAAGTTAGATCATAGTTCCTATAGATTCTGGAGGGCCAATCAATTTATTCCATAGGCACATCAGGCTAATAAAATAATTTTTGGGATCAAAATGTCATTTTCCAAAAGTTAATCTCATCACGAGAGATTATTTTCCAAAATCATGTCAAAACAGGGTAAAAAGTTCTTTTCACATATCAAAATAAATTTCTAGGAGTACTCGGGTCATTTTGCCCTGTACTTGATCACAATAGTCATTTCCAAGGGCATTCGGGTCATTTTACCCATATCCGATTCCCAAAGACTTTTTGAGGGTATTCTAGTCATTTTACCCTTACCTGATTTGAAAAATGTTCACAAGAGTTTCAATAAGGATATTTCGGTCATTTACTGAATACTCGATTCCAAAGGTTTTCATAAAACGTTCCAATATGGATATTTGATTCATTTTTCAAACACCCGATTCCTAAAGGAATTTATTAAAAAAAAAAAATCAGAATTCTAATTCCAAAAGATGATTAAATACAAAGTTTCCAAACACATTTCCATAAAATGTTTCAATAAAAGCATTCTAGTTAATTTATGAACACTCGATTCTAAGAATTACCACTCTTCGAAAATCCTAAGTATTTAATCTAAAAGGACTAAATTCACAAAATTTACGCTTTAGTCAACCATTAAGGTTTCCAAGCCAAATATGAAGTTTATTCAAGTCCAAAGTGGCATAAAAGTAATTCTTGCTTAGATAAACCTTACATATATTCAAAGATTTCCAAAATAGTATAAAACACAACATTTCATGGATAAATAAAGCACATTAGCTTTCAAAAGGTTTTAGAAATCAAAGGGACTCACCTCGTGTCCTAACTAAACTCTTTCCGTTTACGACCGTTCACCCACCCTTTCTTCTGTTTTCAACGTTCCGTTGGCTGTTTACCGATAAACCTACACCAAACATTGTTTTTGGATCAAATTGTGTTTGGCTAAAAAATAGCCGACGTACCCAACGAGTAGCCGATGTCTAACCAACCTTTAGCTGAAGGGGCCGAGAGTAGCCGACAGTTAAGGAAAACGTTCAACTTTCGTTCACATCAATTTTTCGCTGTTTGTTCTATTCTTTCATTTTTCTTTTTCGACATTCTTTCTCCCTTCATATACATGGGATTCACTTCATATTTTCCATTTATTTCATCCAAAATAACACAATTAATCATCTTTAAGTTCATCCATTTTCTATGCAAAATTCTAAAAAAATTTGTTGCTTTAACACATGATTTTATTTTGGACATAACTTCTAATCCACAACTTTGATTTGGCTCTTTGATATACCAAAGCAATCATAGGACTGCTAACTTTAATTCTACATTGGCCTTTTCTAGATTTCTAATTCCCGTGACACGCTACAGGGCAAAAACAGCCCCAGTAGTTTTTCCTCAATTCCACTATTCATGTTTTCATTTGTTCTCCTTGAGTTTTTAACACCTTGGAACCATTAATTCATTCAAATCTCCTTTAAATCATCTTTAATTCTATTATTTCCAAATTCCAACAGCTCACAAGAGTCATCCTTATTTAACATAAAGTCATCTTTCTAATCAAAAGCTATTATAATCCATTTTTCCAACAAAGTAAATTCCATTTTTATTCTACTTTGATCATCATCTCCTCACTTGAAAAAAACCCTTCAAGCCACCATAATTATTCAATTCTTCCTCACACAAAACCTCATTCAGAATCCCTTAAGCAGTCGGCACACATATAAGCATATACAAGGTTCGTATACAAAAGGTTACAAACCTTAGTTTTGATCTAAAATCAAGATATGAGAACCATGTTTTCATGTTAAAATTCACATCAATATAATCATCATTCACCGAACAACAACTTTAATTCAGGCAAGGTAGGGTTTTACGTTGTATTTGAGGCTATTTGAAGTGATTTTGCTCCAAGAACTCTCAAAACTCACCAAGAACACACACTAGCCTTTTTCTCTCTCTTTTTTAATTCCTTTTTCTCTTGGTTTTTCTCCTTCATGGCTGCTGAAATTCTGGTTGTATAACAGCCCTTTCTTACTACCATTAACCCTTCAATCTTGGCCATTCCTTTCTTGTTTTTATTAATTGAATGGTGGATATACTTAGGTGTGTTCCAATGAGATTTGTACACACCAACCACTTATTTTCCTCTCTTAATTTCGCTTCATTTGTTCTTGCATGGCTGCCAGTTTCTTGGCCAATTTTCAGCCATTCATTTATCTTCTCATGGTCCAAACATTAGCCAATCACATTGCACAAGACCCTAATCAAACAGGCCCACAAGTGGTGTGTTCCAATTACAAAATGACACGTCATTCTTTATTTATTTTGTAATTCTTTAATTCCAAGCATCTTGAATGAATCCTTCATGCAACCTCTCTTAAATTGACACATGTCCATAGGCGACCAATCATAAAATGCAACACGTACCATTTTAACTGTGATTTCCTAGTTTCTTCAGAAATAACCAAAATCGGGTCTGAAATGGAAAAATATTTTATTTCACCATTCAACTCCAAAAGTTCCACTGAATCCATTGGTAATACTTAAATTCTTCCATTCCTTCTCTATTTTGTCACATTTGAGGTTAAAGCCGTGGGCGCGGTCAAAATGACAAAAATGCCCCCGATACCTCGGGTAGCTTAATTTACACCAAAACGTGTGATTCATCACACTGATCAATTTTTCTTCTCAGCGTACCCTCAAATTCTTATGTTATTAAAAATAGTGGCCTTCCAAAGATTTTGGGTACAAGTAGAACAAATCCAATAATTGCATTCAGGTCCCGACAAAATATTATTCTACCAAAATATTCGTCTCATTACACTGATCAACTTTTGTTCTTGCCATTGATACAATCAAATTCTCATCCTATTACAATTAGTAGCCAATCGAAGATAAAGATGTAGGTTATTACATAAAGGAAGTATTAAAACTCTATGAATACCTTCTTTCTAGGTTTGACCCTGAATCAAAAGAATTACATCGCCCTATCTCTAAGTGCACCTACCACTCTTATCATTCATAAGTGTTCTATTCATATACATGATTTCTCAATCCATATATATATATATATATATATATATATATATATATATTTAAACATTGAATCAACATATTGGTAAATCTCAATTCAACATAATACAAATCATGAATAATTCCAAGAACTAGTATTTCATTAAATTAAAAGAATAACTTAAAATTTAAGTTTATGGTTCATCCCGTCTATATTTTAAAAGAAATTTTAAAACCTAGTGATAGTAGAAATAAAAATAAAAGAAAATAAACACAAAGTAGAAAGATTTATTCCCATGAAATCTTCAAATCTTTAAGTCCTCACTAGATTGATGAATTCTCCCTTGGAAACACCTTGTTCTCCTCTTTGAATGTGTATATTGAACTTTCCTCAAAGTGGTGTACTTTATTCCTTCTTGACGGCTTCTTAAAACCACTTTTTATAAGTGAAAATTGGGGTCTCAATAAGTATTTTGGGTTTGACATGGCTTGAAACATGGCTATGCAGGGGGTGTTTCAGACTATACATTTTCTTTTGCAAACCAAAGAATGATGCTAGATGTAGCAAGGAAGATGGCCTTGTCCCAACACATGGTAGCCTCTGAAATTTTATTTTCTTACTTTGTTTTAGCTCTGTTCTTCCTTTGTTCAAATGTAGTCTTAAACATGGCCTAGCACATGGTTGTGGGCTCTTATAACTTGAAAACCTATGATTTTTAGCACTTTTATGCATTGCAACTTTATTAAAATCATTCATAAACTTCCTTTTTATACATTTAAGCCCTAAAATCAAATATCAACCAATTAAGCACCAAATTACATAAATAGTTTAGAAAATCAAGTAAAAACAATCCATGATAAAAATATGTACAATTAGGCATATATCAGACTCCCCCGCAATTAAGACTTTACTTTCCTCAAGTAAACCAAACTAATACAAAATAAATAAATAAATAAATAAATAAATAAATAAATAAATAAATAAATAAATAAATAAATAAAAATCATACAAGTTCTCATCTCAAGGATCTTCAAATAACTCATTAAACATATAAAAATGACTACTCATCAATTAACCAAGCTACTTAGTAACCTTACTGAAGTTTCAAGTATAACTCTCGTACTCCAGATTTATCACAAGTAAATCCAATAATCTTATCCAGAACTAGTACCAAGGTTAAAATTTGTGCAATATATAAAAGCTCAACTTAAATCAAACTGAATATTATAGCACAATAAACCATCCTCTTATTCTATGTTATCTTTTTTTTCTTGTGGATTTTCCCTCTTTTCCCACTTTCTTTCAATTTTTGGAGTTTTTGACCTTGTTTGAGACGTCAATACAACTTTTTAACATGAGAATAATGTTAAGCATGAAATTGTCAAATTTTTATGGCCATTTTCCTTAATTTTTGTGCATGCTATTGTGATTATGGATGTTTTTGCTTATTTTATGTTCTTGAATGCTTCTAATTTACTTTGATTTAAAAAAAAAATAGTGAAACAAAGAGTAAAATAATGAATCTTCATAAAAGGATGGTTGTCGGATGATCTAGGAGGCCTTGGAATATGATTTGATAAGTTTTAAAGGTGTTTCAGTGCATGTGTATGAGATGACACATTACTATGCATCGAACCATGCTAAACAGAGCAAAAATAGAGTTTTAGGAGCATTGTATTTCATCATGCCATGCTAAACAGGTGATAGGGCTTAAATTAGTCATGCTTTTCTTAGTTATTTGAGATTCTTTTGTTATACATTTTATTCAATAACTAAACATATTCCTTCATATTTGAGATTTTACCCTTGGAAATGTATTTTGTTCATTATTATAGATTTTTGGGGTAAAACAAAACAAAAACGTCGCAAAACAGAATAGAGGCGGCGCCGGCCAGAACAGAGGAACTGGCGCCGGCCATGCACTGTTTATACGAACTTCGAAGTGATGAAAAAATTGTCAAAATAGAGCTGAACAGAATGGAACCGGCGCCGGCTCCAGTAGCCAAGGCGGCGCCAGCTGTACTTTGGACTACATGGTGTTGAGATCAAGAAAAAAATCGGCGAACAATTGGAGAAACAGAACACAATCGGCACCGACTGTACCCTGATGTTAAGGCGGTGTTTTGATTTTTCTATGCAGTTTTTGATAATTTGTGGAGTTTTAGTATCTTCTAACTTCTACTCGGCCAAGAACATTATACCAACGAGTTTAGGCACTTCCCAAGCCTATAAATATATGGAAAACATAAGGGAAAAAGAGAGAATTCATTGATCATTATAGAAAATCACTCAAATCAAAGGAGGAATTCTTTAATTCAAGGAGGGTTGTGCAAGAAGGCCTTCAAAGGAAGAAGAAGGAGGCTTGTCTATGAGTGCTTTCTTTTACTTTGATTTCTTTTTTCTTGAACAATCATATATTAATTGTTTTATTGTAATTTGACATTGTTGTAGATATTCATGATTTTTGGAGTTATTTGATCTTTTGATTAATTGATTGTTCTTCTTGGTATTTAATTTCTTGGGCGTATTACGAAATTAATTGATTGTTTCCTTTCATTAACTTGCTAGACCAAAGAGGTTGATGGTGGTTGCATTTGATTAATTTCATATTTATTGGCTGTTAACTTGCTAGACCAAAGAGGTTAATTACTGAGGATTAAGTAATTAAAGGTTAATTAATGTTTGCTAGACCAAGGACTCATTGATTAATTTCATCCTTTAAATTTGCCAAACTAAGGAAATTCAATTAAGGATTGTGTTTAATGCGTCTTTTAGGTGAATTAGTTGAGACAGACCAAGTGATGCTAATTTAACTAGAGGATAGTGATTTCATGGATTGACCATCGAAGTGAATCTACCTTCATCCTTCATGATGCCAAGAGAATAATTAGTTGTGATAATAGTTGTATACTTTAAGATCATGTTTGTCTAAACAATGGGTTGAGTTACATAATTCTCCATACTTGACATATATATATATATATATATATATATATACTTATTTTTATTTTGTTTTTTCACTTTGTTGAGTCGGTTAAACAATGAAAGAAAAGTGATTAATACATACTTGTTCCTTGAGGATTGACACTTGTTTGAACCCTATGCTATGTTAATGTTGAGTACGCTTGCTCATATGTGTAATTTGGGTTTAAGGTTTTAATGTAAACATAATTGGGAATGTGTTTAGTTTTTATATGATTTTTATACCCAAATCTATACGCATCAACAGGGGATCTAAATTACTTCAAAAGTTGTGCAAATTTGAAGTATGTAATATGCATGGCTAGAAGCTCAACCATGCAGATGCCTATGTTGCCTGGCACAGCTTATGGCATGACTATGCAAGTGCCGACTATGATGTAGCTCTATTTTTATAGGAATGTCAGGTTGTATCATTCTACATTCCTCAATAGGTTATATTGATCTGTAGAAGATGATGTATTCTATTCCAATTCCATTTAACATGAATATAGGATCAATATCATACAAGTGCAGCGGAAAATTAAAATTAAATTAGAATTTAGATTTGTATACTTACTTTTTCTCCTAGGATTAGAAGAAACCGTGGAAATAACTGAATTTAGCTATTCAATAGTTTGTCTAGAACTCTTTTGAACAATGACTTCTAGAATAGTATTGATTGGAAGACCTTCCAAACATCTACTCCTACACATGAAATGCATACAATGCTAAAGCTTTTAACCGTCCAAGATATTCTCTCAATCTCATAAAATAGACTGCTAGTCAAAATTGGTTAGGATTATTTTCTAAGGAAAAAATTGAGGGAGAGCACAAGGAGAATGGTAGCTAGCTTGTTTTGATTAACCTAGCTAGCCCTGCATGAGGATTATATATAAATCATTAGGGCTAGCTACCCTAGTCCAAAATAGATTAGGATTGCTTTCCACCAACTAGGCCTTTTATTATTTGTCTTGGATATTTTATTAAAACCTAAAATAAAAAAAGTCCAATTTATTAAATATTTTATCTAGACCTTTTATTTAATTAAATCTCAAAATAATAAATACGTGACCCAATGTAATTATTAGGCTAATCTTTATTTATTTTATTCAAACTCATATATTAAATTGGACTACTTAAACTTAATTATTGTAGCCCACCAATAAATCTTGAACTTAATTAATTATTCTAACTTAATAGACTTTCTAGAATAAAATAAATCCTCTCATTCCTCAAACAATCTAAATAATTTGTGCAATTACTAAAAGACATATTATCCTTGACTACTAAAAAGATAAAAATGCCCCTACTAATTAAATAGTTGCATTTTATATTTGAATATCTTCATTCGTTATCATATAAAGATAATGTCCCTGAAGATAATATTGTGTTGGAATGTATGCCCCAAATAGACTTTGTATTTCTGTGTTTTGTATGCGTAAATTTTGGGTGCATAAAAATCAGCAATTTTAAATCCACAATTTAGTCAAGTTTTAATTAAAATATTAATTCCAAAGAACACATAGAGCAAGTATAGTATCGTAAGTATAGTATAGGGAATTAACGAGTGTCAAAGGAACAAGTATACACTAATCACTTTTCATTCATTGTTTAACCTATTAAATAAAGTAATAAGATAAAAATAAGAAAAATAAAGAAATATATACAACTCAAAGAAGTGAAAATATGCAATTCAGACAAAAGCTTTTAAAAACACAATAATGAATAACTTAGATAATAACACAATTAATTATTATCTTGGTCTCATGTAGGATTTAATATAGACCCACTTCGTTTGCAATCCATGGAATCACTATCTTCTAGTTAAATTAGTGAACATATTCTGTCTCGACTAACTTATCCAAAAGATGCATTAAAATCAATTCTCATATACACCCCTATATTCTAGATGATTTAAAACATGAAATTAGTCAATGAATCTATATTCTAGCAATCATCAACCAACCTTTGATTACCAATGTTTTAGACAATTAATATCTTTTTCAAGCAAGATAAGAGATAACAAATATGAAAATAATTAATTGGAGTCATTACCAACCTTTTTTTCAAGCAAGTTAATAATAAAAATCAATCAACCGGCTCTGTAAGCAAAACAAATAACCAAATATCAAGAACAATAATCAACTGATGAAAAGACTAAATTAATAAATAAATCATGAATCACAAAAACAATGTCAAATTGCCATGGACATATTAAATACATGACTGTTTAAGGAAAAGAAAACAAAGGTAAAGAAAGCATTTATAGACAAGCCCCTTTCTTCCTCCTTGAAGAATCTCTTGAATAATCCTTAATGATTGGGTGAATATCTCCTTTTGAATTATGAAAATGCTAGGACAAAGCTAGAGGTAATAATTAGAACAAGAATTCCCTTAGAATTCTTTTTAGGACACAATGATAAGATTTAGAACATTCTCCTCATGTCTCCCCTAAGACAACATTCCTATTTTTATGGAATGCAAGAAACAAAAATTCAAACTTAATTAAGATAATCTTGATAAAAACTTAGATGATGGGATTTGAACTCATGACCTTAGAAATTAATTCCAAAGCTCTAACCAGTAAACCACAACAACTCTTGTTCTTATTTTCTCACTCACATATTTTTCTTATTTAATCCTCAAGTTATCTTCCTATTCGGACCTCAAGCAAAATTATCATTTTACCCCTCCTACTCAATAAGCATAACTAAGCATTTTAACTTATAATCCATAATTCTAAAGCACATAAAATCATTTAAAAACATATATATTCATGCGAAATAATATGATATGCATCCCGACCCCCCTTACTCTCGGGTTGGCTTTCGGTAGGGTTTCACATCCTCCCCTCCTTAGGAGAATTTCGTCCCGAAATTCAGTCGCACATTTATCTCAGATCGGGATACTTTCGCTTCACCCATTCTTCTGTTTCCCAGGTGGCATCTCGCATGCCATGATGCTCCCACTGTACTTTTACCATCGGAATATGCTTGTTCCGGAGAGTCTTGATACTTCGGCCCAATATCTTTACGGGTTTCTCCATATAGCTCAGGTCGGGTTGTAGCACTAACGGCTCATCATTCAAAACTTGCCCGGGATAGGCATTGTACTTCCTCAACTGCAAAATATGGAATACGTCGTGAATTCCCGTCAATCCATCTGGCAAATCCAATCAATACACCACCGGCCCAATTCTCTCTTTTATTGGGAACGGTCCCAAATACCTCGGACTCAACTTTCCCCCTTTTGGATGTTTCAGGATCCCCCTATTCGGTGTCAGTTTTAGTAATACGCTGTCTCCCACCTGAAATTCTAACTCCCTCCGCCTATTGTCCACATAACTCTTTTGTCTGCTCTGGGCTGCTTTCAACCTTTCCCTAATTAACTTGACCTTGTCCAACATTTCTTGAACATAGACTTCTCCCGATTTACTTATGTGACCATCCTCTAACCAACTCCAGTATAGTGGAACCTGACACTTACGTCCATATAGAGCTTCATACGCAGCCATTCCAATCGAAGCATGATAACTGTTATTTAATGACAACTCGGCATACGGCACACTTTTGATCCATTTATCCCCGAAATCCAATACACAGGCTCTCAGCATATCCTCCAATATCTGAATAACCCTTTCTGACTGTCCATCGGTCTGCGGATGCGCCATCGTACTGAACTTCAGACTAGAACCCATCGATTCTTGAAACTTGCCCCAAAATCAGGATGTAAATCTCGGATCACGGTCGGACATAATACTTGAAGGCACTCCGTGTAATCTGACTATTTCCCGCACGTAGGTCTGAGCCAACTTTTCCATTGAATCCTTTACATTCACGGGTATGAAATGCACCGACTTGGTCAATTGATCCATCACTACCTATATGGCGTCTTTTTGGTTTCTTGCCACCGGGAGTCCGGTAACGAAGTCCATGGTCACCTCTTCCCATTTCTATTCCGGTACTGGCAACGGTTGCAATAATCCTGCCACCTTCTTGTGCTCCACTTTAACTTTCTGACAGGTTGGACACGTTGAGATATATTTAACTACGTTCCGCTTCATCCCAGGCCACCAATAAGACTTTTTCAGATCCTGATACATCTTGACCTCTCTTATGCGCTTCTTCTAAAATTCTGTCCCTTAACTGGAGCTCCTCGGGTACACACAAACGATCTCGGAAGTACAACACTCCCACTTCGTTTTGTCGGAACCGCTTAAGCTCCTTGTCCTTGAAAAGCTGGAATTCCGTATTGCTCTACTGGGCTTCAACAATCTCATGCCTTAGATCTGGTATCAACTTCAGGTTGCTAATAATGATCCTCTCTTCTTGCACTTCTACTCTTCTATCCAACACATCCTGAACCATTTTAACCTCCTATACTCTTAGCCTGGCCATTCTGACTTTCCGGCTAAGGGCATTGTCAACGACGTTGGCTTTCCCGGAGTGGTAGTTAATAGGACAACGGTACTCTTCCAAAAATTCCATCCATCTTTGCTGCCTCAAATTCAAGTCTTTCTGGGTGAAGATGTACTTCAGGTTTTTGTGATCCGTGAACACTTTATATTCCGCTCCATACAAATAGTGCCGCCATTTCTTTAATGCGAACACAATGGCAGCCAGTTCTAGGTCATGCGTGGGATAATTGACTTCATGAGGCTTCAATTTTCGAGAAGCATAGGCGATCACCTTCCTATCTTGCATCAACACTACTCCCAAGCCTTCCTTCGAAGCATCCGTATATAGCCGTAAGGTTTATTTGCCTCTAGTAGACTCAGCACAGGCGTAGTCATTAACCTCCGCTTCAACTCTTGGAAACTCTTTTTGCATTTTCCATTCCAATCAAAGGGTATGTCCTTTCTCAGTAGCCGGGTCATAGGAGATGCTAGCGTTGAAAACCCCTTAATAAACCTCCGGTAGTAGCCAGCCAATCCCAAGAAGCTTCGAATCTCTGTGATGTTCTCCAGTTGCTTCCAGTCCGAAACTGCTTCAACTTTCGCTGGGTCTACTTTGATCCCATCCTTGGTCACCACATGACCAAGAAATGCCACACTATCTAGCCAAAACTCGCACTTGCTAAACTTGGCGTAAAGCTTGTGATCCCTTAGCTTTTCTAGTACCAACTTCAAATGTTCTGCATGGTCCTCCGGGCTCTTAGAGTATATAAGTATGTCGTCGATGAAGACCACCACGAACTTGTCCAAGTAGGGTCGGAACACTCGATGCATCAAGTCCATAAATACCGCGGGTGCATTAGTTACCCCGAAAGGCATCACCACAAACTTATAGTAACCATATCTTATATTGAAGGCCGTCTTGGAAATATCTTCCTCATTTATTCTTACTTGATAGTAGCCTTGCCTCAAATCCAGTTTGGAGTAACAACTGGATCCTTGCAACTGGTCGAACAGCTCGTCAATTAACGGCAGAGGATATTTATTCTTGATGGTCAAGCTGTTCAAGCCTCGGTAGTCAATACACAACCTTAGAGTCCCGTCTTTTTTCTTTACAAATAGCACAGGTGCTCCCCAGGGTGACGTGCTAGGTTTAATATAGCCTTGTCTCACCAACTCTTCTAGCTATTCCTTCAATTCTTTCAGCTCTGTCGGTGCCATCTGATACGGAGTTTGAGACACCGGTTCCACTCCTGGGACTAGATCAATGGTGAACTCAACTTCTCGAGTGGGAGGTAGAGAAGTGAGTTCCGCAGGGAACATGTCAAGAAAATCTTTTACCACCTCAATATCCACCAGAGTGCACTGGTTCTTCAACTTGTTTATTACATAAGCTAAATATCCTTGACATTCTTGCCTCAAAAATTTCCGGGCTTTAGCCCCAATTATCAAAAACTTCAATTCTTTTACTTCCTTGCTATTGAACTCCAACACATCACATCCTGGTCTAATGAACTGAACCGACTTATTCTTACAGTCTACTCTAGCCCCATGCTTCGCTAGCCAATCCATTCCTAATATCAAATCATAATCATCAATAGCTAAGACTATTAAATCTCCCTCCAAACTTTCTCTCCCCACTTCAATTTTATAATTCTGCACATACCGATCCGCTTGTACCATTTTCCCCAAAGGCGTACTCACTATCAAGGTGAAAGGTAGTTCTACTCCATCACAACCCAAATGATATGCACAATTCTTGTTTAAATAGGAATGGGTAGATCCAGAGTCTATCAATGCATTAACGGAACGACCTTGGATAGTGAACGTACCTTCCACTACTACTGCATCAGCTCCAACCTCCTCCCGATTGAGAGCGAAAACTTTTGCTTTCACCTGCGGCTTCTGCGTTCCACTCCTGGAAGCTCCTGAGGTATTGGCTCGATTGGGCCCTGGGTTCTGCGCTGGGTTCCCTTGTCCGATTCGGAGAAGCTTAGGGCAGGCGTTCCGTAAATGGTTCGGGTCTCCGCAGTGGTAGCATTTCCACCTGCCTCCTCTGATCCAACAATTTCTGTTAATGTGGCTCCTTTTTCCACAGTGCCCGCATACTGGAAGATTTTGTGCAGGACCAACCGGCGTTGTTCGGGCTTGCTTTCCCTGATTCTGCCACTGCTGGGTTGGTAGGGCGCTTGCTAGGTTGCTGCCTCTAAAAAGGTCTCAGCGACGGTCTTGTCAGTACGAACGGTCGTGAAGCCAATCGGTTGCGATCCTCATTCTCAGTACGGGTGGCTGCGTTCACAGCCCTCGAATAAGTCACCGGTGGAGAAGGTGCTAACGCCCTTCTTAAATCTTGCCTTAATCCCTTAACAAATTACCTCGTTCTGTTCTGTTCAGTATCTACCAGCCTCTTATAGTACTTTGACAGTTGCGTGAACCATGCTGTGTATTGGGCCACCGTCATGCTTCCCTACTTTAGATTTTGGAACTCATCTTCCCGTTTCTCAACTATCCACTAAGGGATATATTCTGCCCGGAATGCTTCCACAAAATTAGCTCATGTCCAATCTTGGTCAATCATCTCCCAGTCGTCCTGAACCATTTGCCACCATGCCCGAGCTGGACCCCTCAGTCGGAATGCAGCAAACTTCACCATTTGCTTCTCAGTGTACTGGAGCGTAGCAAAGATATCCTTCATTTGTTCCACCCATTGTTCGGCTTTCTGGTCTTGCTCGGCCTCCCCCAAGAAGATAGGAGGTTGAAATTTCAGAAACCGCTCCAATGCCTCATCTTCCCCTTTCGGATTCCTCCGCTCAGTCAAGGTTTGTAAAATCTCGGGCACCTTGTGGAACGCTGCCGTCATAGTTACGCTAATTGGTTCTTCCGATCCCATTTCTGGCTCCAGTTCGTTCTCATCCCCTTGGTTCGGTGATAGCATTTGAGTTGTATCAAACTCGGTGTCACGGGCTATGCCTCAGGATCCCTTCTGCTGGATGTGGCTGCACGACGTCTGGGTGCCATTCTAAACCATTCCCCAAATAATGAGTTTATGCATCAAAGTTAAAAATATCCAAATTGAGCATGCATTCATATTCAACTTCAAGTGGAAGAAAATTGGATGCAAGTTTTGTATAAAGAATTGCATATAGATTTTTCCTCAAGATCTAGAGTACTCCAGGCACTCTTATTTGCATAAATTAGGAATTAAAGCAGTAAACATAGGAAAAGAAAAGAAAATCCTTAGCAAAGGAATTCATGGAAAGCAGTAAATAAACATCCCAATCGTAGCAGCACTTAGCCTCTCTAATCCTCATCAGAGTCTTCAAAGTCAGCCTCATATAACCATCCCCCGGAATTCCTAGTGAAGTCTATCCCAGCCCTATCTGCAAACCCATCTATTGGCTCTTTCCCGGGTCTCCTAGAACTCTCCCCGGTTTCAACCTAATCGGGTGAGGTTACAAAGGAAGGTCTAGGTGGAGATTCATAATCTATCTCCCCTGGGTCATCACTGTCAGCTGCCAAATCAACTATGGGACTAGGAGGGAGGGGAACATATTCCATGTCTATCTCCTCGTCTTCACTGTCAGTAACCAGGTCGATCACGGGTATTGGGGTGGCTCAATGATCTGAACCTCATCATCACTACTGTCATCCAGGGGAATGATTGGCTACGGTGCAGTCTGAGGTGCAGGCTAAAGCACAGGTAGGTCCTCCGGGTAGATAGGAATAGGAGGGTGCCATTGCTGCCCTTTCCTTGCTGTTCTAATCATTCTAACCATCCTACACCATAAACAAGACAGGTCAGATAAAAGGTTTGAACTTAATAAATCAAAACAGATTCTATCAATACTTGCCTAAACCTAGTCTCTAATACTACTTGTAACACCCCACTACCTAGGCCCATCAGGGCCGGGAATGTCGCCCAATCCAGAGGACAAGGGGTCTTTATAACTAGGTTACTTAGAACAAACTAAAATAAAGACTTTAAAATTAAACTTATTACAACCCAAAAGATAAATACTGATACAATTCCAAAATAAATTATTTGCAACAATTTCTCAAAACGTCACATAAAGAAAATAACTCGAGTCTTCAAAGCATAGGCATTAATCTAGCTAATGACCTCCACAGCAGGATCTTCCTGAAAACATGACATAAAAGGTGGTGAGATAAAAATCTCAGTAAGCCCGTGTGTGCTTTGAGAGTTTCAGGTAAAATAATTCATGTATGCAAGTTGTAAAAATTTCGTAATGATAAGTGCTGGCAAGCATTAAATAAGCATTGAAATTAAGAGTGGTGTTTTGCTTTTCAAACCACACATGAGCACAGTAAATACAACCACTCAAAATGGTAGCCATTGGTTACCACACGTTGGGCCCCATGACTAAATAACGGTCAGAATGCCACACTTTGTGCAAGCTGACAAAAGGTAGGTGTACTGCCTACCGGGTGAGATACTCCTCCATCTCTACACCCAAACTTACCGGTTGTCCACTCCGGAAACACACAGTCCACATGACTGAAACTTGCTAGCTCAGACCGGCATGACCTATGGACTGGTATCCTATCCAGGAAGGACTCACCCCTCAGAGGTGGCTACCTACTGAGAGACTTACCCTAACCCTTCAAAGACTAGTCCTGGTAGTCTACCCTTATTGAGTACTCAACGTTGATTGTCCCACTTGGGAGAAAATTGATTACACATTGTTTTATTTGGAAATAGCAATTAAGGGTTTCTAAAATTCTTGTCAAAGTTGGGTTTTAGAAAGAATCTAGCATTTTGTGTAAAACTGCTTGTTTGATTTTCAAATGATTTGGTTGACTGGAATAAAAAGGAAAAACAGTCCTTAATTGCCTTTACATAAAGAATGTCCATACACATCTCATTTGGCTTGCCACAGTAAGTTTTGTCTTCAAATAATTCCATGCAGGAACTTACCTGATTCCTTGCTTGCTCAAATTCAAGAGTCTTCCAAGGCTGACCTAACCCCTCCTGGGGTAAACACAAAACATAGGGTTACACTCAAGCTAAATTCATTTACACAAGTAATCCTAGTTCAACTTATTACCATCACATCCCTAATGTCCTAAGCTTTAAGGCTAGAGGATAAGGAATTTAAAAAATAATAATAATAAGTCTAGTTTGACAAGTTAAAATAACTTGGGGTTCTAAAATAATAGCTAATAAATTATAGACTTAATTAATAATTCTTGAGTGTTATTATTAATAAATAAATGAAGGTTTGAATATTGAATAATACTAAACCCTAAATAATATTGATAAATGTTAATTTAAAAATAGCTTTATTGTAAATAAATAATAAACTACAAATAATTTTTAGTTAATTTTTTTAATAGATAATAAATGATTAGTAATAAATAAAACTACTAATAAATGAATTATTTTAAATAAATAACAAATAGATTTTAATATAGATAATATTTAGGAATATAGGTAAAAGTTTTAACTAGGGCCTACAAGGTCATTAATTAATTCTAATATTTTATTTATTATTATTATTCATATAAAAGATTTATATATTATTTTTAATAAAAGATTTTATTTATTTGATAAATAAAATATTAATATTCCAATTAATAATCCAATCCAAATCTTCCTAGAGTTTCGAATTTTATAGAGAAAAATATAGTAGTAATTCCAATTAGAGTAATAAAATTTGTTAATAAAAATAACCTAGTCTTAACAAGAAAATAATCTCTCACCATGATTTTCCTATTGCTAGAAGGGATTCCTAAACACATTCTCCAACATCAAATAATAAACCAATCCATTCATGAACACATGCTTGACTTATCACATACTATCACAAGGCCAACTTTCTTCTAGGCATAATCGTCATTAATGGCTTCAATGGAAAATAGAAACATAAGAGCCTAATCACCTTTGGTGTCGTGATGTCTAACATGCTTCAAACATCCATAAAATTCATCAAGCATGAAAAACATACATTGATTCAAAAGGAAATACCTACAACTTAGTCATATACAACAATCACTATGTCTTAACTCCATCCCCTTAATCCACACGCATATACTCAATTCCCCCATTCATATTCTATCTCCCTATCATCTCCTAAGAGACATGATTCAGAATTTAGAAAGAAGGTTTTGAGAATAATTACTTGATTGACGAGTACTACGGTGAAGACTAAAGAAGGTCCACGCGCGACGGAGAGTCTTGAGTGATCCCACGGAAAAACAGCCATGGTTGATGGTTGATCAACCATTTCGGTTGAGAGAGAGAGAGAGAGAGCATTAGAAAGGTATATTGAAAATTGAATAGAAGAGGATGAATAAGAAGGTTGTTCTTGATTTACCTTGTTGATGTTCTTGAGACCTTCAAGGAAAATGCTGATTTTGATCCGATTGAAAGTTCTTGTTGGCGTGGTTTTATGTTATAAATACTAGAAATGAAGTCTAGGGATTAGATAGAAGTGATCTGGAGTATTTGAGAGTGATTGGAGGTGTATAGAGTAGGTTTAGGCTTGAAGAAGTTTAGTGTGTGTTCTTGGTGTTCTTGGTGAAAATGGAGAGAGTGTGGGAGAATGTTGCACGAAATCTGGTATAGTGCTGGCCGAATGGTCTAGGTTGAAGGGGAGTTTTGGATTTTAGCTTGTGGGAGAGAGTGTGGTCAGATTTTTTTTTTTGAAATTTAAATGGAGAAAGTTGTGGAGTTGTTTAAGGTAGGTGGTTAGCTATGGTGTTTGATCAAGGAAGGTGTCTAAGCTCTTCAATGGTGCCGACTGAACAAGGTGGTTTTGATGAAATGAATGGAGATCAATATTGCTCCAAGGCTGGCCGAAATTCAGTCTTAAATGGTAGAGGAAATTCTGGTTCATTAGCTTGATACAAGAGTGTTTCCATGGAGTAAAATTCTGAAATTAGTTTGAAGTTCAAAAAAGTTTGAATGGAGTGATCTTAGGAGGGTTTTGAGGTGTGGTTATGGAGTCCATGAGTTCAAGGTAAGTGTGAAGGTCAATGATGTTCAGTTCATGGCTGAGCAAGGATCAATGTTACTGAAGTTGAAGGGTGATTTTCGGCCTAGGCTTGAAGGAAGCAAAGCTGGAAAAATTCTGGTTTCAAGCTGTCCAAGGTTTCGAAGATTGGTGCAGAATTTCTGTGCAGAATTTCTGCACTTCTTCAACCCGATTTGCAGCTGGTTCTTGAGGGGTTTGAAGGTCTTTCAAAGGTGATTTTCCAGCCTTCTTTCTGGAGAAATACAGAGGAGTTTTGCTGGCTTGAAGATGGACTAAAATAGCTTCATTTCCTTGATTGAAAGCTGCGAAATGCCCAGAATTTTTTTCTGGTTTTGCACAGTTTGTGCAGTCCGAAAATTGTACAGATTTTCCAGCCTTCAAGCCACATGAAATAACCATTTTTGTGGTGGCAAATGAGTGGGTTTACTGGCTGAGTTTTTTGAAGAAAGGGTCTGCAAAAATTTTGGAAAATATCCAGATTTTCCTTCACTAAAACATGGACAACATGAAGGTGAATTTGAAGGTTCTATTATAGTGATTGATTTCTCTTGGAAACCCTTCCTATTTCCCCTCCTATTTTCGGCCAACCTCCCTCCTCCAAGATTGCTTTTCGAAATTCAAGGGTGAAAAATTATCACAGATTTTTTTTGGAATTACAAGAAAGATTTGGTGGTTTTGGTTCATTTGAATTATGAAAATACTAGGACAAAGCTAGAGGTAATAATTAGAACAAGAATTCCCCTAGAATTCTTTTTAGGACATAATGATAAGATTTAGAACATTCTCTTCATGTCTCTCCTAAGACAACATTCCTATTTTTATGGAATGCAAGAAACAAAAATTCAAACTTAATTAAGATGAGATTTGAACTCATGACTTTAGAAATTAATTTCAAAGCTCTAACCACTAAACCACAACAACTCTTGTTCTTTTTTTCTCACCCACATATTTTTCTTATTTAATCATCAAGTTATCTTCCTATTCGGACCTCAAGCAAAATTACCATTTTACCCCTCATACTCAATAAGCATAACTAAGCATTTTAACCTACAATCCACAATTCTAAAGCACATAAAATCATTCAAAAACATATATATTCATGCGAAATAATATGATATGCATCCCGACCCCCCTTACTCTCGGGTTGGCTTTCGATGGGGTTTCACACATAATGACAATAAAGGCAACAACTTTTACCTTTGGGTGATCGTGCGAAGAACAAAATTTTCTTCTTCAAGTTGAGGCGCGATCCCGCAATCCTCGTGAACAACCTCCACGTGAGTTGAACATCTACCCACTAAAATCACAGTGTGTGATTATTTCTAATAGTAATCCACACAGAGGAATACTCAAGCACCAAAATTTCTGTGCTAGCAAAAATTAATGGCGGCTAGGGTTTTTCTTTCAAGAAAAAAAATGAGAGAAATAGAGATCAAAGGAAGAGAGAATCGTGTGTTGTATTTCAGCTATTGGCAAGGGTTTTTCGTGTGTTATTAGCTACTATATATCACACGAAATTCCCTTCCCAAAACTGAGAATTCTAATCCTATTAGAATTCTCTAATTGTAATTAGAAACATCAAGTTCTCACAATTACAACTTGCACCACAAATTATAACTAATTATAATTTATCCACAACAACTTTTCTTTCTCTCAATTAACCCCACATTATTATCAAATAACATCTTGAGTATATAATCCTCTATTGTGTGTGACCTATTAGGTTTCTTAGTCAATTGGTAGAGAACATGATTTAATCCAAACGTCTTTGAGATTAATAATCCATAATTAATTAGAATTAATCCTATTAATTCTAATCAGGATTGGTTTATTAATTCATCAATTAATAAACCCATATTCCCAGATCATGAGCGGTATCTAGCAATACATCATGACCACCAGGAGTCCAGGAAGTCAAGTGGCTTGACATGAACCATTCAATAACAAGCTTCAGTGCAATCAACTCCTTTCACCATACAATATCTCATTTGGTTTGGAGTACGAAATTAGTGCCAACTCCCTCCAGAATTAATTCTGGCCCAGATAGAATAGTACTTGTAACAGGAACCCACTACTCTAGATGTGTATCAATTGGAACTATTTCCAATACACAATTGCCTTGGCCAAGAACATTCGAGTAGTAATTACTACAAGTGGTCGTGAGATATTCGCCCCTACTATTAGGAGTGGTGAATCCTTTGTTGATCCTCTCAACTACTTTTATTTACCTCACCATGTACCTAATATCCATCCTATAGGTGGCCCTCGATCAAGCTCCGGAGATTGTAATCAAAGTACAAGGCTCATCAAACAAAGTACCTTGGAGATCTCAAGTCTAAGGATGCTTGCGCACTTGCTATATTGAGATTATATCACTGGCACTAAATTGTTATCCATGTAATTATCTCAAAGTTAGGTCATCCAATAAACTTGTTCCATTAACAATCATCTATGTGTTAACTTTGAGTATCTCAATACTCACGGTTATGAGAACCACCGCTTGATCAAATCAGGAAGTCTAACACATGCTAGTCTTAACGCATTAATGATGTCCGGTCTCATTAATACTATGACTAGGGACTATTTAAGTACTAACACCATCCAGTGTAGTAGGAATCTCATATCATGATCTCTATCATAATTTTCTTAACACAGTGTTGTACTAGAGACTTTATCGAACAATTATATTACTTAAAGTAAATAAAAGAAACTATAAGATAAATAATGCCTTTTATTAAAATAAAATGTGTCATATACAATGTACAAGTGATTGCCTCTAGGGCACAACACTAACAAATTACTACTCGGAAAGTCCTTGGCTAAGGTGATTGTGTATTGGAAATAATTTCAATTGATACACACCTAGAGTAGTGTGTTCCTGGTACAAGTACTATTATATTCGGGTCAGAATTAATTCTAAAGGAAGTTGGCACTAATTCCGTTCTCCAAATTGAATGAGATATTGTATAGTGAAAGGAGTTAATTGCACTGAAGTTTGTTATCAAAGGGTTCATGTCAAGCCACTTGACTTCCTGGACTTTTGGGTGGTCATGATGTGTTGCTAGATACCGCTCATAATCTGAGAATATGGGTTTATTAATTGATGAAATAATAAACCAATCCTGATTAGAATTAATAGTATTAATTCTAATTAATTATGGATTATTAATTTCAAAGACGTTTGGATTAATTCATATTCGCTACTAATTGACTGGGAAACCTAATAGGTCATACACAATGTAGGATTATATACTCAAGATGTTTTTTGATAACATAGAAGGGTTAATTGCGAGAAAGAGAAGTTGTTGTGGATAAATTATAAGTAGTTATAATTTGTGGTCCAAGTTGTAATTGTGGGAACTTGACGTTTCCAATTAAAATTAGGAAATTCTAATTGTTTTAGAATTTCAGATTTTCAGTGAATTTTGGAACATATATTGGATATGCTCGAAACCCCAATCCAAGTGTGATTCATACGAAAATAGGAGCCACAAAAACACACGATCTTCTCTCTCTCTCTCTCTCTCTCTCTCTCTCTCTCATTTTGCTGAAAATGAGAACAGCCCTAGCCACCATCTTTTTCTGCTAGCATAGGAAATTTCGGTGCTTGAGTATTCCTCTGTGTGGATTACTATTAGAGATAATCACACACTGTGATTATAGTGGTTAGACATCCAACTCTCGTGGAGTTTGCATAAGAGGATTGCTGGATCTCGCTTCGACTTGAAGAAGATCAATTTTGTTCTTCAGACGATCACCCAAAGGTAAAAGTTGTTGCCTTTATTATCATTATGTCATATTTTTCACACATAGACGAATCTTGGGATGGTATCTAGTTTTATTTTCCGCTATGCCGTATAGGATATGAGCTTGAGATACCCAACAAAACCTCGTCCTCATGAGATTTTTCATCAATTCCTATGTACCAATAGCATTTTCTCCCATTCTCCTTCTATTAGCCAAACCCTGCTCCCACCATACCAATGCATAGTCTGAAAATCCCAATATTGCCAATTTCACCTTATTTCTCTCACTATAACCTTGGCAACCAAACAGAATTTTCATTTTCCATTCCAATTCAAAATATGCCTCGGGATCATTTTTCCTTGGGAATTGTGGTACCTTCATTTGATATTTTTCAATTCCCGCTCTCCCTCATTTTTATCTCTTCTCCTACCTCTCATGACATTACCCCGATATTATTTTTCATAGTCTTCCTCCAAGTACCCCTCTTCCCACTCAAATTCTCTCTCAATATTTCTTTCAACTCCCCTCATAGGATTCTCACCAAATCTCCCTCGGCCTCTTCCTCTACCTCTACCTCCTCTCAACCCATTTCTCCCTCCTTTTGTAGGAACCTATTAATATCCACCAACTGAATATTCATCCCATTCTTCTCTAGGTTGTGTATTCACGGAAGGCATGTTGTAGGCTTCCGGTTACTTTTGTCCCCTCTTTGACCAGTGGTAGCTGTTTGGTCTTGTTGAGTTCGGAATTCGGTCATCTCCCCCCAAATGCCCTGCATACTCCTTTGCAATGAAATAACGGTTTCACGAAGATCTCCCGGATCCTTTTATGGTCTACTTGCTCCACCAAGATTTAGCCTAGTCAGTTCCTCTCCTTGAGTCATTGTTGGAGTTTAGATTGATATTCCTATAAACAAAAATAGAAATTGGTTTCCTCACTCACTCCCTAAGTGTTTACACTCCACTCTCATGTTTGCGTTTCTTAGCTTTTTCAAATTAGAATATTTCTCTGTTGCCTTTTTTGTTCACTCAACGTTTCACTTGTTCAACCAAATTCCTCCCCAATTTCAAATGGTTTAGTTCACCTTTATCTATCAACTATTAGGATGCTTCAATACAAGGGCCTTAGGATGATAATTTTAGTGAACACATAGAGGTCAAGAAACAAGTAAAAGACAAGGTGTTCACAACGCATAACAAAGAAAAGATAATTTAAAGAATACAATGAAATGGTTTTAAGAATAACACTATTGTTCAAGCCACATTCTTTCTTTGTGACATTTCATCAAACACATATTATTCATAGAGTAAATGGTCATTGGGACTTTTCATCAAACACCTTATGTGCAAGATTTTCCTATGGAACTTTTTAAGCAAATTCCTTCCCAAGCAAGCCCAATGTAGTCACAAAAAAAAAAAAAAAAATCATTGTATTCCCAAGGATCTTTCTTAAGAAACTCAAGATCAAACAACACTATAGATTTGATAGATCCAAGCTAAGATAGAGATCTAAGCTTATACTTACTCTGATACCAAATTTGATATGAGCTTGAGGGAGGAAGTCTTTCTAGATCTAAAAGTGGCTTTTATGTGGACTTGAACAAAGCAGAAGGATTTCAAGACAAGCATAACAAATAAGAAAAAGACATAAAGAGATAAAAAAGAGTAACAAAGAAATACCTTTTTCCACAAACAAAGAACCCTAAAAGAACTAGCTTTTAGAACCCCAAATTTAGTATGAAAGGTCTACCACAACAATACCTTAGAGCCCTTGACTTAGCATGAAATTAAGAACTAAAACGATAGGGAATTGTGGGTATTTAAATAAGAAATAACAAGAATCCTAAATGACTTACAAGAAGAACCCTTGTTGATTTCCTAGTTGAATTATCCTTAAAATTTATAGACACTTTCTCAATGGTGGACTATGCCCTTAGGTTGATCTTGGATTGTAGCTGAACAAGGAATCCCTCAATGCTTCAAGCCTTCAAGAATAAATCTTCATTCATGTTAAAATGTGTAATAATTTGGTCTTGTTCTTACAATACAAAGCATTATATAAAAGTGTTCTGTTCTTGAACTAAAATACTTTTAGATTTTACAAAATAACCCTAAAAATATTTGAAAAATGTCAGGGGGTTCGGATCCAGAGCAGGGCCAGTGCTGGGTAGGTCTTCTAGGGATGGTGCCAGGTCCATTCTAGATGAACAATACCCGTTCACAAAAGATGAAATCAAAGTAAGTCTTTATCCAGTACACAGTTGGCATCGGATTGGGTAGGACCAGTGTCGGGTGTGTTCTGTTGGAACAGTACGTCTGTCAAAATTTGAAGAATTCTAGAAGTTCATAGCCAGCGCCTAGTAGGGCTACTTTCGCCGGTGCCGAGTCCATTTTGCTGTGCGATGTTTCTGTGCGAACTACTTCTAGTTAACGTCCTTCTCCAACAGCATGGTCTGTTCTCGATCCTTTTCCGGTAATGTCCTTATGCTATCCCACTTGAAATGAGCTTATGGATATGCTTGAAGATTGTGTTGGAATTGTTTGCAAAGGACTCTCGTCAACGGACTGGGCAAGCTCGACTTTGTTTCAATTTCGTCCTCCCCCCCTTAAGAAAATTAGACGTAAGATTGGGCTAGCTTAAAGGCTCTGCGATCAAAAGATGTTAATCATCCAATAATTTGGTAATTATATTTGAATTAATTGGTAGTAGATACCTACCATTAAACTTAAGAATACTTTTTTAGGCTAACCCAAGGTCGTTCTTAAAAAAATTAGATGTTGGTCCACTAGGAAAGCTTCCAATGGGCTTTCCTAAATCAATAGTAAGGGCTATTGATTTGACTAAAATAGTGGAATAATTATGCACTTAATTAAAGACCTAATTAATTGTATATAATGTGCATATATAATTTGCAAATTTCTCTATCTTTACATCTAGGACATTTGCATCATGACTACAAACTGGAACTTACGTACCATTTTAAAAATGAACGAGCTTAATGAGACCAATTTCTAGGACTTGTATAGAATTTTAAGAATTGTTCTTAAGTTGGAAAAGTTACTCTATGTGCTAGATATTCCTATTCTTCTACCTTCAGCCATAGATGCTCTTGCTAATGAGCATGAGGTTCACAACAACCATGAGAAGCACAATGACACCACATTTTGTATCATGCTAGCATTAATAAACTCTAAGTTGCAAAAGTAACATGAGTATATGGATGCTTACTATAGTATCTTTCATGTTAAGGAGTTGTTTGATCAATAAGCAAGAATAGAGAGATACGAAATCTCTAAAATCTAATGTGGTTGAGAGTGCTTCTGTGGCCACTTATGGGTAGAAAATGTTGGGCTTGATTAAAAATCTTGGATCTCTTGGGTTTGTAATGGATTATGAATTAAATGTTGACTTAATTCTACAATATTTACCAAGCAATTTTCACTATTTGTGATTAACTACCAAATGAACAAGATTAAGACCACAATGCCCGAGTTGATTAACCTTCTCAAGACTATAGGAACTTCCTCCAAGAAGGAAACCAATGCAATTATACTGGTAGATTCTTTCTCTTCTATGAAGAAAGTTTCCAAGAAGAAGAAGAAGGTATCCATCCACTAAGGCCAAATGTGGCGTAAAGAAAAAAGCGGTAGCCACCAAAACCCCATGTCATCATTGTGTCAAGATGGGCCATTAGAGGTACAACTGCAAAGCTACCTGGAGACTGTCAAAGAGATGAAGGAGAAGAAGAAGTTTCAGGCATTTTTACTTCTACTTCCACTCCTGGTATGTTTATAATTGAGATTAATACTATCTTTAAAAATAAAATTTGAGTGTTGGATACCGAATACGGATCTCATTTGTACAATAAATTGCAAGGAGTAAAGGACAGTAGAACACTTGAAAAGGGTAATGTGGACCTACGTGCTGTAAATGGAGCAAAGGTTGTTGCACTTACTGTGGGGACTTATCATCTACACTAGCCTTTTTGATTAATTCCAGAACTTACAAATTATTACTACGTACCTATTTTACTTAAGAACATTTTCTCAGTTGCTTGTTTGGACATGAATACTTTTTATTTAATTTTTAAAAATAAAGGTTGTTCTATTTCATTAAATGATGGCCAATATGGTACTACAACATTGACAAAAGGTTTGTATGTTATACACATGAATGATCTTGTTCTCAATATAGAGAACAAGAAATAAACAAAAGATTATTCAATCTCATCTTACTTATGATATTTTCGTTTAGGCCACATAAATGAGAATCGTGTTTCTAATTTACATAAACTTGGGGACCTAAAGTCATTTGATTATGAATTATATGTGATAGGGCCTAAATTAGTCATATGTTTTCTAGTTATTTGAGGCTATTTTGTGATACATTTTGTTCAATAACTGGTCATATTCCTTCATATTTCAGATTTAACCATTGGAAATGTATTTTGTGCATTATTTTAGATTTTAGGTGTAAAATATGGTGAAAACGTCACTAAACAGAATAGAGGCAGCGTCGGCCAGGACAGGAGAACTAGCACCGGCCACGTGCTACTGGCACGCACTTTGAGGTGATGAAAAATCGGTGAAATAGAGCTGAACAGAACACAATCAGTGCAATACGAATAAAAATTAGCTTGTTCAATAAAAAGGGTGCTTTTGTTATTTTTCAATAAAGCACCCTTTTCTTGTTCAATAAAAAGAAAAGCTGAAAGAGAAAGAAAAGAAAAGCACAGGAAGAGAGCTGAAATAAAAATTGTTGAAATTTTTGATGATCTTAAGTAATACGAATGATAAGTTAAGAATTATTGAGAAAAAAAAGGAATGCAAGATTTGCTTGAACTGTATTATAATTGCTATACAAGGTTATGGATGTTGATTTGGTTTGATGATAGGAGAACAAGAAAAGTTTAGAATCCTTTAGTACATTTCATTTATCCTTTCTTGCAAACTCTCATCCTCTTAGATATTTGATTTTCCTATATCCTTCATTTGCAAGCTACATTATAAACCCTTTAGCCTTACATTACAAGTTTAAAAGTCCTACTTGAGCTAAGTAGAATCATGATGTCTCCGATTAGTGGAGAGTGTATATGAAAAGTAAGCTCATGGAATGCATATTCTTTTTGAACTAAATTCTTTCCAATGGTTTGAGAATATTGTTAAGTATTGGGATGGTTCTGCTAGTCATTATTCACTTACATAAGTCTTGCATTTGTTATGAAAGGTATCGTAGCATATGTTTTGTTGTCTTGAATAAAGAGAGCATTAGAAGTATTATTTTGATAGTAATTGAGTGATTTTGTGAAACCTTGTGTTTTTCCTACTTGTCTTTGATACTTTACTTGAGGACAAGCAAAGACCTAAGTGTGCGAAAATGTGATAGGGCCTAAATTAGTCATATATTTTCTAGTTATTTGAGGCTATTTTGTTATACATTTTGTTCAATAATTGGTCATATTCCTTCATATTTGAGATTTTACCATTGGAAAGGTATTTTGTGCATTATTTCAGATTTTAGGGGTAAAATAAGGTAAAAACGTCACTATCAGAATAGAGGCTGCAGCGGCCAGGACAGGAGAATCGGCGCCGACCACGTCCTATTGGCATGCACTTCAAGGTGATGAAAAATCCATGAAACAGAGTTGAACAAAACACAACCGGTGGCAGTTGGGAGCTCAGAGGCGGCGCCGGCTGCAGTCGGGAAGGATTGGCATGAAAATGAAGAAAAATTAGCGAACGAACAGAGAAATAGACCACAACCGGTGCCGACCCTAGGCAGGACAGGCGACACCGATTGTGCACTAGTACTGAGGCGATGCCTTGATTTTCGTGTGCATTTCTGTCAATTTGTAGAGTTTTAGTATTTTCCAACTTCTATTCGGCCAGAAACCCTAAAGGGACAGATTTATGTACTTCTAAAGCCTATAAATAGAGGGAAAATACAAGGAAATATGGAGAATTCATAGATCAAACTAGAAAATCACTCGAATTAAAGGAGGAATTCTTCAGTTCAAGGAGGATTATACAAGAGAGTTTACGAAGGAAGAAGAATGAGGCTTGTCTATGAGTTCTTTCTTTTAACTTTGTTTTCTTTTTCTTGAACAATGATGTATTAATTGTTTTATTGTAATTTGACATTTTTTTTCAGTATTCATGATTTTTAGAGTTACTTTGATCTTTTGATTAATTGATTGTTATTCTTGGTATTTAATTACTTATGCTAATTACGAGATTTGTTGGTTGTTTCTTTCCATTAAATTACTTGAAAAAGGGGTTCATGGTGGTCTCAATTTATTAATTTCATATTTGTTGTCTCTTAACTTGCTTGAAAAATGGGTTAATTGCTAAGAACTAGGTAATTAGAGGTTAATTGATGTCTGCCAGAATATGGATTCATTGGTTAATTTCATGTTTTAATTTTGCCAGAATATGAAAATTTAATCAAGGATTGTGTTTAATGCATCTTTTGGGTGAATTAGTTGAGACAGAATATGTGATGCTAATTTGTCTAGAAGATAGTAATTTCATGGATTGAAAAAGAAGTGAATCTATCTTAATCCTTCATGATGCCAAGAGAATAATTAGTTATGATAATGATTGGATATTTTAAGATCATGTTTGTGAAAATAATGGTTTGAGTTACTTAATTTTCCATCCTTGCCATGTATATATTCTTTTATTTTATTTTATTTTCCTTTTTATTCTTTTTCACTTTATTAAGTCGATTAAATAATGAAAGAAAAGTGACTAATGCATACTTGTTTCTAAAGGATCGATTCTCGTATTAAACCCTATGCTTTGCTTAATGATGAGTATGCTTGCTCATATGTGTAATTTGGGGTTAACGTTTTTAATTTAAACTTGATTGGGAATGTGCTTATTTTTATATGATTTTTATACCCAAATTCAGACACATCATGTTTTTGGCGCCGATGCGGGGGAACAATATCATGAAAGCTTGGATTTCATTGATTTAACTATGTTTATATGTCTATATGTAAATATGTATATACGTTCCTTATATAAAGAAGTGCCATATTTTGTTGTTTGTATAATTGTATTTTAATTTCACTATATGTTGTAAATAGGTAACTAGGTAGATACATGCTCCTAATAATTAACTTGTCTTTGTATGTTTGTATATATTGTATATTTGGTTCTTAATTTTACTAACCTAATATTAATGTAGAAAATGTGTAGTCATTGTATTTTGAATTGGATGATTTTTACGTCTATAATTTTGAGTCAATACTAACTCTTCTTATTTTCAGGTTTGGACTTTTGGCTAACATGATATTTTTTACGGACTAAATTTATTTGTTTCTTTATTTACAATTTTTAATCTTAGTTTAATATTTAATTTATGAATTTGTGGTCATGCATTCAATTAGGATAGTTTTTAGTTGTAAAAAAAAAAAGAAAAAGAAAAAAGAAAAAGCATTAGTGTATTGATTATAGATTGGTAGAATTACAAGCTCACAGTGATGTTTTTAGTGAGACATCATTAGAAGCATTAGTGAAATCTTTTGTTGCCATACAAATTCATCTGTTTAGGAGCATAAAGAAGCTTCCCAACGATTGTGCGATCAAAGGAAGCAATTATTTAAGATTGTTGAGGAGACTCATGAGTTTAGGCTAGCCCGTACAATTGACCATGGAAAAAAAAAAAAAAAAGAGAGGCCATAAGGGACAATTGCATGATGTGGCAAGAGAGGTATTTGATTCTACTCTATGTGCTCATAATTCTAATATTTCTTTATAACATGATTTCTTATGTTCCTCTCGCTTCTTGGAGAACAATGGTCCCTATGATGATGTATGGCGTTTAACATGCCTCAAGAAGTTGGATTTATCATTCATTTTAAGAAACTCTTTGAGGATGTTGACGAATTCTACCCTTCACCCCATTAAGTGGGAGGTAACTTAGTTTTTGTAGAAGCATTGAAAAGTAAGGATTTCTCAGTCCCATCTTTAAGAACTCAAATACTAAGTTTAAAGGAGAATTTTAATTGTAAAAAATCATTTGAAGGGTTAATTAGTGATTTCAAAGTTGATGCATCCGTTAGATACCATGTGCACTCAAATATTGAAAAAGATATTTATGTGTCTAAAGGAATGTTAGAGAATAAGGGTTATGTGCTTTGCTTTGTTGAGACAAATCGTTTTCATGAACCCTCCATTTTTCAAAATCCTCCATTCATTCTACATTCATTATGTCTATCTTCTACTTGGAGCTTTAATCTCTTTTACAAAGGTTTGATGAGGCAGCATGATGAGTGGAAAGAGTTAGTATCTTTATTTTGTGTTTGGCTTTGTTAAGTGTTTTGTTTTCCCTCCCCAAATAAAGAAAATATTTTCCATCTTAAATGTGGGGGGGTAAGTTATGTCTTTATTTGTTTTGTTAGGATTTTTCTTTCATACTATATGCTTTACATTTTTCATACTATTTTCTTTACTTTTTGCTTATTTTTCTTCTCTAGTTTTTAAGCTTTGGTGAGTTTCTTTTGTATTTTTCTTTTTAAGTACTTCGACAATGCTCCTTTCTGCTAGAACTCAACTCTTGTGTAGGAGAATGCCCACTATAATGGAAGTATTTTCTTTCTAATTTTTCCCCTTTATTTTTGGTCCCATGGCAATATTTCCTTGCTCTATTTGTTTGGCCACTGAGGACAATGTCCAGTTTAAGTGTGGGGGAGTAGTTCAAATGGGAATTCCTCTATGCTTCAATCTTCTTGAAATTCTTTGTACCTTTTGAGCAAAATTTTTCAAAATCTTTTCAAATTTTATGCGCTTTCAAGATGTATTTTTAATGCATGTCTTTATGCTAGACCATAGAACATATGTTTTATATCATTTATGGCTTATGCAAGACTTTTTGCACGCACTTGGACTAAGTAGTTCTTGATCAAATGCTTTATAGTGTTCTTAAACCAGTTTTTCTGCTAAAATTTATTGAGTATTCTAGAACTTACTTGAATACCTCTCGAGGCGAACTAAGAAAAACATTCATGATTTAACTTAGGGATAACAGTAATAGGCCTTCTTTAGATAGTTTGAGCTTTTCAAGCCTAACTATTTTATATAATCCCTAGTGACTATTTTGAGCCTAAATTGTTAATTTCTTTCTTAAAACCCGTTATCATACTTTGTCCATTACTTTTTTCTGAGAGTTTGATAATTCTTCCAAATCTTTGATTGCTCTTGATGGATAAAAGTACAAGTGGAAGAAGTGTGACGGAAAAATACTAGTGTAAATGTCATGACTTGTTACTTTCAGTCATGCATCATTGTTGAGTTGGAGTTGTAAAAGGAGAAAGGAGGAAGAAAAGAGGAAGAAAGATTGAGAAAAATAAAATGCTGCTGGAAAATGTCGAAAGAAAAAAAAAATTGAGAAACAAACAAAAGTAGCATTAGAAAAGAAAAGAAAAAGAAAAAGAAAAGCTGAAAGAGAAAGAAAAGAAGAGCACAGGAAGAGAGTTGGAATAAAAATTGCTGAAATTTTTTATGATCTTTTGAAATACGAATAATGAGTTAAGAACTATTGAGAAAAAAAAGAATGCAAGATTTGCTTGAACTGTATTATAATTGCTATACAAGGATATGGGTTTTAATTTGGTTTGGTGATAGGAGAACAAGAAAAGTTCTGAATCCCTTGGTACATTTGTTTATCCTTTTCTTGCAAACTCTCATCCTCTTTGATATTTGATTTTCCTATATCCTTCGTTTGAAAGCTACGTTACAAACCCTTTAGCCTTACATTACAAGCTTAAAAGTCCTACTTAACCTAAGTAGAACCATGATATGTCTCGGATTAGTGGAGAGAGTATATGAAAAGTAAGCTTATGGAATGCATATTCTTTTTGAACTAAATTATTTCCAATGGTTTGAGAATAATGTCAAGTATTGGGATGGTTCTGCTAGTCATTATTCACTTACACAAGTATTGCATTTGTTATTAAAGGTATCGTAACACATGTTTTGTTGTCTTGAATAAAGAAAGCATTGGAAGTATTATTTTGATAGTAATTGAGTGATTTTGTGAAACCATGTGTTTTTCTTACTTGTCTTGGATACTTTACTTGAGAACAAGTAAAGAGCTAAGTGTGGGGAAATGTGATAGGGCTGAAATTAGTTATATATTTCGTAGTTATTTAAGGCTGTTTTGTGATACGTTTTGTTTAATAGCTGGTCAAATTACTTCATATTTGAGATTTTACCATTGGAAAGGTATTTTGTACATTATTTCAGATTTTAAGGGTAAAATAAGGCAAAAACGTCGCTAAAGAGAATAGAGGCGGCGCCGGCAAGGACAGGAGAACCGGCACCGCTAAAGAGAATAAGCAAATCTTGCATTCTTTTTTTTCTCAATAGTTCTTAACTCATTATTCGTATTTCAAAAGATCATAAAAAATTTCAGCAATTTTTATTCCTACTCTCTTCATGTGCTAAGTGTGGGGAAATGTGATAGGGCTGAAATTAGTTATATATTTCCTAGTTATTTAAGGTTGTTTTGTGATACATTTTGTTTAATAGCTGGTCACATTCCTTCATATTTGAGATTTTACCAGTGGAAAGGTATTTTGTACATTATTTCAGAATTTAAGGGTAAAATAAGGCAAAAACGTTGCTAAACAGAATAGAGGCGGCGCCGGCAAGTACAGGAGAACCGGCACCGACCACGTGCTTTTGGCATGCACATTGAGGTGATGAAAAATCCATGAAACAAAGCTGAACAAAATATAGCCGGCGCTGGTTGGGAGCTTAGAGGCGGCGCCTGCTGCAGTCTGGAGGGATTGGCATGAAAATCTCGAAAAATCAGCGAAGGAATGGAGGAACAGACCACAACCGACGCCGACCCTAGGCAGGACAGGCGGCGGGCGCTTACTATGCACTAGTACTGAGGCAGTGCCTCGATTTTCGTGTGCATTTTTGGTAATTTGTAGAGTTTTAGTATTTTTCTACTTCTATTCGGCCAGAAACGCTAGAGGGACGGATTTGGGCACTTCTAAAGCCTATAAATAAAGGGAAAACACAAGGAAAAATGCAGAATTCACAAATCAAAATAAAAAATCACTCAAATTAAAGGAGGAATTCTTCAATTCAAGGAGGATTGTACAAGAGGGTTTACGAAGGAAAAAGAAGGTGTCTTGTCTATGAGTACTTTTTTTTTTAACTTTGTTTTCTTTTTCTTGAACAATGATGTATTAATTTTTTTATTGTAATTTAACATTGTTTTCGGTATTCATGATTTTTAGAGTTACAATGATCTTTTGATTTTTAGAGTTACCTTTCCAATAGTTTGAGCTTTTCAAGCCTACCTATTTTATATTATCCCTAGTGACTATTTTGAGCCTAAATTGTTAATTTCTTTCTTAAAACCCATTATCATACTTTGTCCATTACTTCTTTCTGAGAGTTTGATAATTCTTCCAAATCTTTGATTACTCTTGATGGATAAAAGTACAAGTAGAAGAAGTGTGAGGGAGAAATACTAGTGTAAATGTCATGACTTGTTACTTTCGGTCATGATTCATTGTTGAGTTGGAGTTGTAAAAGTAGAAAGGAGGAAGAAAAGAGGAAGAAAGATTGAGAAAAATAAAATGCTGCTGGAAAATGTCGAAAGAAAAAAAAAACTGAGAAACAAACAAAAGTAGAATTCGAAAAGAAAAGAAAAAGAAAAAGAAAAGCTGAAAGAGAAAGAAAAGAAGAGCACAGGAAGAGAGTAGGAATAAAAATTGCTGAAATTTTTTATGATCATTTGAAATACGAATAATGAGTTAAGAACTATTGAGAAAAAAAAGAATGCAAGATTTGCTTGAACTGTATTTTAATTGCTATACAAGGATATGTGTTTTAATTTGGTTTGGTGATAGGAGAACAAGAAAAGTTCTGAATCCCTTGGTAAATTTCGTTTATCCTTTTCCTGCAAACTCTCATTCTCTTTGATATTTGACTTTCCTATATCTTTCGTTTGAAGGCTATGTTACAAACCCTTTAGCCCTACATTACAAGCATAAAAGTCCTACTTAACCTAAGTAGAATCATGATATGTCTCGGATTAGTGGAGAGAGTATGTGCAAAGTAAGCTTATGGAATGCATATTCTTTTTGAACTAAATTATTTCCAATGGTTTGAGAATAATGTCAAGTATTGGGATGGTTCTTCTAGTCATTATTCACTTGCTCAAGTTTTGCATTTGTTATGAAAGGTATCATAACGTATGTTTTGTGGTCTTGAATAAAGAAAGCTTTGGAAGTATTATTTTGATAGTAATTGAGTGATTTTGTGAAGCCATGTGTTTTTCTTACTTGTCTTGGATACTTTACTTGAGAACAAGTAAAGAGCTAAGTATGGGGAAATGTGATAGGGCCGAAATTAGTTATATATTTTCTAGTTATTTAAGGCTGTTTTGTGATACATTTTATTTAATAGCTGGTCATATTCCTTCATATTTGAGATTTTACCAGTGGAAAGGTATTTTGTACATTATTTCAGATTTTAAGGGTAAAATAAGGCAAAAACGTTGCTAAACATAATAGAGGCGGCGCCGGCAAGGACAGGAGAACCGGCATCGACCACGTGCTGTTGGCATGCACTTTGAGGTGATGAAAAATCAATGAAACAAAGCTGAACAAAACATAGCCGGCGCTGGTTGGGAGCTTAGAGGCGGCGCCTGCTGCAGTCTGGAGGGATTGGCATGAAAATCAAGAAAAATCAGCGAAGGAATGGAAGAACAGAGCACAACCGACGCCGAACCTAGGCAGGACAGGCGACGGGCGCTAGCTATGCACTAGTACTGAGGTAGTGCCTCGATTTTCGTGTGCATTTTTGGGAAATTCGTAGAGTTTTAGTATTTTTCTACTTCTATTCGGCCAGAAACGCTAGAGGGACGGATTAAAGCCTATAAATAAAGGTAAAACACAAGGAAAAATGCAGAATTCACAAATCAAAATAAAAAATCACTCAAATTAAAGGAGAAATTCTTCAATTCAAGGAGGATTGTACAAGAGGGTTTACGAAGGAAAAAGAAGGTGTCTTGTCTATGAGTACTTTTTTTTAACTTTGTTTTCTTTTTCTTGAACAATGATGTATTGATTGTTTTATTGTAATTTAACATTGTTTTCGGTATTCATGATTTTTAGAGTTACAATGATCTTTTGATTTTTAGAGTTACCTTTCCAATAGTTTGAGCTTTTCAAGCCTACCTATTTTATATTATCCCTAGTGACTATTTTGAGCCTAAATTGTTAATTTCTTTCTTAAAACCCGTTATCATACTTTGTCCATTACTTCTTTCTGAGAGTTTGATAATTCTTCCAAATATTTGATTGCTCTTGATGGATAAGAGTACAAGTAGAAGAAGTGTGAGGGAAAAATACTAGTGTAAATGTCTTGACTTGTTTCTTTCGGTCATGCATCATTGTTGAGTTGGAGTTGTAAAAGGAGAAAGGAGGAAGAAAAGAGGAAGAAAGATTGAGAAAAATAAAATGCTGCTGGAAAATGTCGAAAGAAAAAAAAACTGAGAAACAAACAAAAGTAGCATTCGAAAGAAAAGCTGAAAGAGAAAGAAAAGAAGAGCATATAAAGAGAGTTGGAATAAAAATTGCTGAATTTTTTTATGATCTTTTGAAATACGAATAATGAGTTAAGAACTATTGAGAAAAAAAAGAATGCAAGATTTGCTTGAACTGTATTTTAATTGCTATACAAGGATATGGGTTTTAATTTGGTTTGGTGACAGGAGAACAAGAAAATTTTTGAATCCCATGGTACGTTTCGTTTATCCTTTTCTTGCAAACTCTCATCCTCTTTGATATTTGATTTTCCTATATCCTTCGTTTGAAAGCTACGTTACAAACCCTTTAGCCTTACATTACAAGCTTAAAAGTCCTACTTAACCTAAGTAGAATCATGATATGTCTCGGATTAGAGGAGAGAGTATATGAAAAGTAAGCTTATGGAATGCAAATTCTTTTTGAACTAAATTCTTTCCAATGGTTTGAGAATAATGTCAAGTATTGGGATGGTTCTTCTCGTCGTTATTCAATTACACAAGTATTGCATTTGTTATGAAAGGTATCATAGCGTATGTTTTGTTGTCTTGAATAAAGAAAGCATTGGAAGTATTATTTTGATAGTAATTGAGTGATTTTGTGAAACCATGTGTTTTTCTTACTTGTCTTAGATACTTTACTTGAGAACAAGTAAAAAGATAAGTGTGGGGAAATGTGATAGGGCCGAAATTAGTTATATATTTTCTAGTTATTTAAGGTTGTTTTGTGATACATTTTGTTTAATAGTTGCTCACATTCCTTCATATTTGAGATTTTATCAGTGGAATGATATTTTGTACATTATTTCAGATTTTAAGGGTAAAATAAGGCAAAAACGTTGCTAAACAGAATAGAGGCGGCGCCGGCAAGTACAGGAGAACTGGCACCGACCACGTGCTGTTGGCATGCACTTTGAGGTGATGAAAAATCCATGAAACAAAGCTGAACAAAACATAGCCGGCGCTGGTTGGGAGCTTAGAGGCGGCGCCTGCTGCAGTCTGGAGGGATTGGCATGAAAATCAAGAAAAATCAGCGAAGGAATGGAGGAACAGACCACAACCGACGCCGACCCTAGGCAGGACAGGCGGCGGGCGCTAGCTATGCACTAGTACTGAGGCAGTGCCTCGATTTTCGTGTGCATTTTTGGTAATTTGTAGAGTTTTAGTATTTTTCTACTTCTATTCGGCCAGAAACGCTAGAGGGACGGATTTGGGCACTTCTAAAGCCTATAAATAAAGGGAAAACAGAAGGAAAAATGCAGAATTCACAAATCAAAATAAAAAATCACTCAAATTAAAGGAGGAATTCTTCAATTCAAGGAGGATTGTACAAGATGGTTTACGAAGGAAAAAGAAGGTGTCTTGTCTATGAGTACTTTTTTTTTTTAACTTTGTTTTCTTTTTCTTGAACAATGATGTATTAATTGTTTTATTGTAATTTAACATTGTTTTCGGTATTCATGATTTTTAGAGTTACAATGATCTTTTGATTTTTAGAGTTACCTTTCCAATAGTTTGAGCTTTTCAAGCCTACCTATTTTATATTATCCCTAGTGACTATTTTGAGCCTAAATTGTTAATTTCTTTCTTAAAACCCGTTATCATACTTTGTCCATTACTTCTTTCTGAGAGTTTGATAATTCTTCCAAATATTTGATTACTCTTGATGGATAAAAGTACAAGTAGAAGAAGTGTGAGGGAAAAATACTAGTGTAAATGTCATGACTTGTTACTTTCGGTCATGCATCATTGTCGAGTTGGAGTTGTAAAAGGAGAAAGGAGGAAGAAAAGAGGAAGAAAGATTGAGAAAAATAAAATGCTGCTGGAAAATGTCGAAAGAAAAAAAAAACTGAGAAACAAACAAAAGTAGAATTCGAAAAGAAAAGAAAAAGAAAAAGAAAAGCTGAAAGAGAAAGAAAAGAAGAGCACAGGAAGAGAGTAGGAATAAAAATTGCTGAAATTTTTTATGATCTTTTGAAATACGAATAATGAGTTAAGAACTATTGAGAAAAAAAAGAATGCAAGATTTGCTTGAACTGTATTTTAATTGCTATACAAGGATATGTGTTTTAATTTGTTTTGGTGATAGGAGAACAAGAAAAGTTCTGAATCCCTTGGTAAATTTCGTTTATCCTTTTCCTGCAAACTCTCATCCTCTTTGATTTTTGACTTTCCTATATCTTTCGTTTGAAGGCTATGTTACAAACCCTTTAGCCTTACATTACAAGCATAAAAGTCCTACTTAACCTAAGTAGAATCATGATATATCTCGGATTAGTGGAGAGAGTATGTGCAAAGTAAGCTTATGGAATGCATATTCTTTTTGAACTAAATTATTTCCAATGGTTTGAGAATAATGTCAAGTATTGGGATGGTTCTTCTAGTCATTATTCACTTGCACAAGTTTTGCATTTGTTATGAAAGGTATCATAACGTATGTTTTGTGGTCTTGAATAAAGAAAGCTTTGGAAGTATTATTTTGATAGTAATTGAGTGATTTTGTGAAGCCATGTGTTTTTCTTACTTGTCTTGGATACTTTACTTGAGAACAAGTAAAGAGCTAAGTATGGGGAAATGTGATAGGGCCGAAATTAGTTATATATTTCCTAGTTATTTAAGGCTGTTTTGTGATACATTTTATTTAATAGCTGGTCATATTCCTTCATATTTGAGATTTTACCAGTGGAAAGGTATTTTGTACATTATTTCAGATTTTAAGGGTAAAATAAGGCAAAAACGTCGCTAAACATAATAGAGGCGGCGCCGGCAAGGACAGGAGAACCGGCACCGACCACGTGCTGTTGGCATGCACTTTGAGGTGATGAAAAATCAATGAAACAAAGCTGAACAAAACATAGCCGGCGCTGGTTGGGAGCTTAGAGGCGGCGCCTGCTGCAGTCTGGAGGGATTGGCATGAAAATCAAGAAAAATCAGCGAAGGAATGGAAGAACAGAGCACAACCGACGCCGAACCTAGGCAGGACAGGCGACGGGCGCTAGCTATGCACTAGTACTGAGGTAGTGCCTCGATTTTCGTGTGCATTTTTGGGAATTTCGTAGAGTTTTAGTATTTTTCTACTTCTATTCGGCCAGAAACGCTAGAGGGACGGATTAAAGCCTATAAATAAAGGGAAAACAGAAGGAAAAATGCAGAATTCACAAATCAAAATAAAAAATCACTCAAATTAAAGGAGAAATTCTTCAATTGAAGGAGCATTGTACACGAGGGTTTACGTAGGAAAAAGAAGGTGCCTTGTCTATGAGTACTTTTTTTTAACTTTGTTTTCTTTTTCTTGAACAATGATGTATTGATTGTTTTATTGTAATTTAACATTTTTTTCGGTATTCATGATTTTTAGAGTTACAATGATCTTTTGATTTTTAGAGTTACCTTTCCAATAGTTTGAGCTTTTCAAGCCTACCTATTTTATATTATCCCTAGTGACTATTTTGAGCCTAAATTGTTAATTTCTTTCTTAAAACCCGTTATCATACTTTGTCCATTACTTCTTTCTGAGAGTTTGATAATTCTTCCAAATATTTGATTGCTCTTGATGGATAAAAGTACAAGTAGAAGAAGTGTGAGGGAAAAATACTAGTGTAAATGTCATGACTTGTTACTTTCAGTCATGCATCATTGTTGAGTTGGAGTTGTAAAAGGAGAAAGGAGGAAGAAAAGAGGAAGAAAGATTGAGAAAAATAAAATGCTGCTGGAAAATGTCGAAAGAAAAAAAAAACTGAGAAACTAAGAAAAGTAGCATTCGACAAGAAAAGCTGAAAGAGAAAGAAAAGAAGAGCATATGAAGAGAGTTGGAATAAAAATTGCTGAAATTTTTTATGATCTTTTGAAATACGAATAATGAGTTAAGAACTATTGAGAAAAAAAAGAATGCAAGATTTGCTTGAACTGTATTTTAATTGCTATACAAGGATATGGGTTTTAATTTGGTTTGGTGATAGGAGAACAAGAAAAGTTTTGAATCCCTTGGTACATTTCGTTTATCCTTTTCTTGCACACTCTCATCCTCTATGATATTTGATTTTCCTATATCTTTCGTTTGAAAGCTACGTTACAAACCCTTTAGCCATACATTACAAGCTTAAAAGTCCTACTTAACCTAAGTAGAATCATGATATGTCTCGGATTAGTGGAGAGAGTATATGAAAAGTAAGCCTATGGAATGCATATTCTTTTTGAACTAAATTATTTCCAAAGGTTTGAGAATAATGTCAAGTATTGGGATGGTTATGCTAGTCATTATTCACTTACACAAGTATTGCATTTGTTATGAAAGGTATCGTAGCGTATGCTTTGTTGTCTTGAATAAAGAAAGCATTGGAAGTATTATTTTGATAGTAAATGAGTTATTTTGTGAAACCATGTGTTTTTCTTACTTGTATTGGATACTTTACTTGAGAACAAGTAAAGAGCTAAGTGTGGGGAAATGTGATAGGGCCGAAATTAGTTATATATTTTCTAGTTATTCAAGGTTGTTTTGTGATACATTTTGTTTAATAGTTGCTCACATTCCTTCATATTTGAGATTTTACCAGTGGAAAGCTATTTTGTACATTATTTCAGATTTTAAGGGTAAAATAAGGCAAAAACGTCGCTAAACAGAATAGAGGCGGCGCGGGCAAGGACAGGAGAACCGGCACCGACCACGTGCTGTTGGAATGCACTTTGAGGTGATGAAAAATCAATGAAAGAAAGCTAAACAAAACATAGCCGGCGCTGGTTGGGACCTTAGAGGCGGCGCCTGCTGCTGTCTGGAGGGATTGGCATGAAAATCAAGAAAAATTAGTGAAGGAATGGAGGAACAGGCCAGAACTGACGCCGACCCTCGGCAGGACTGGCGGCGGGCGCTAGCTATGCACTTGTACTGAGGCAGTGCCTCGATTTTCTTGTGCATTTTTGGTAATTTGTAGAGTTTTATTATTTTTCTACTTCTACTCGGCCAAAAACGCTAGAGCGACGGATTTAGGCACTTCTAAAGCCTATAAATAAAGGGAAAACAGAAGGAAAAATGCAGAATTCACAAATCAAAATAAAAAATCACTCAAATTAAAGGAGGAATTCTTCAATTCAAGGAGGATTGTACAAGAGGGTTTACGAAGGAAAAAGAAGGAGTCTTGTCTATGAGTACTTTTCTTTAACTTTGTTTTCTTTTTCTTGAACAATGATGTATTAATTGTTTTATTGTAATTTAACATTGTTTTCGGTATTCATGATTTTTAGAGTTACAATGATCTTTTGATTTTTAGAGTTACCTTTCCAATAGTTTGAGCTTTTCAAGCCTACCTATTTTATATTATCCCTAGTGACTATTTTGAACCTAAATTGTTAATTTATTTCTTAAAACCCGTTATCATACTTTGTCCATTACTTCTTTCTGAGAGTTTGATAATTCTTCCAAATCTATGATTGCTCTTGATGGATAAAAGTACATGTAGAAGAAGTGTGAGGGAAAAATACTAGTGTAAATGTTATGACTTGTTACTTTCAGTTATGCATCATTGTTGAGTTGGAATTGTAAAAGGAGAACGGAGGAAGAAAAGAGGAAGAAAGATTGAGAAAAATAAAATGCTGCTGGAAAATGTCGAAAGAAAAAAAAACTGAGAAACAAACAAAAGTAGCATTCGAAAGAAAAGCTGAAAGAGAAAGAAAAGAAGAGCATATAAAGAGAGTTGGAATAAAAATTGCTGAAATTTTTTATGATCTTTTGAAATACGAATAATGAGTTAAGAACTATTGAGAAAAAAAAGATTGTAAGATTTGCTTGAACTGTATTTTAATTGCTATACAAGGATATGGGTTTTAATTTGGTTTGGTGATAGGAGTGCAAGAAAAGTTCTGAATCCCTTGGTACATTTCGTTTATCCTTTTCTTGCAAACTCTCATCCTCTTTGATATTTGATTTTCCTATATCCTTCGTTTGAAAGCTACGTTACAAACCCTTTAGCCTTACATTACAAGCTTAAAAGTCCTACTTAATCTAAGTAGAATCATGATATGTCTCGTATTAGTGGAGAGAGTATATGAAAAGTAAGCTTATGGAATGCATATTCTTTTTGAACTAAATTCTTTCCAATGGTTTGAGAATAATGTCAAGTATTGGGATGGTTCTGCTAGTCATTATTCAGTTACACAAGTATTGCATTTGTTATGGAAGGTATCGTAGCATATGTTTTGTTGTCTTGAATAAAGAAAGCGTTGGAAGTTTTATTTTGATAGTAATTGAGTGATTTTGTGAAACTATGTGTGTTTCTTACTTGTCTTGGACACTTTACTTGAGAACAAGTAAGGAGCTAAGTGTGGGGAAATGTGATAGGGCCGAAATTAGTTATATATTTCCTAGTTATTTAAGGCTGTTTTGTGATACATTTTGTTTAATAGCTGGTCATATTCATTCATATTTGTGATTTTACCATTTAAAAGGTATTTTGTATATTATTTCAGATTTTAAGGGTTAAATAAGGCAAAAACGTCGCTAAACAGAATAGAGGCGGCGTCGGCAAGGGCAGGAGAACCGGCACCGACCACGTGCTGTTGGCATGCACTTTGAGGTGTTGAAAAATCCATGAAACAAAGCTGAACAAAACATAGCTGGCGCTGGTTGGGAGCTTAGAGGCGGCGCCTGCTGCTGTCTGGAGGGATTAGCATGAAAATCAAGAAAAATCTGCGAAGGAATGGAGGAACAGACCACAACCGACGCCGACCCTAGGCAGGACAGGCGGTGGGCGCTTGCTATGCACTAGTACTGAGGCTGTGCCTCGATTTTCGTGTGCATTTTTGGTAATTTGTAGAGTTTTAGTATTTTTCTACTTCTATTCGGCCAGAAACGCTAGAGGGACGGATTTAGGCACTTCTAAACCTATAAATAAAGGGAAAACACAAGGAAAAATGCAGAATTCACAAATCAAAATAAAAAATCGCTCAAATTAAAGGAGGAATTCTTCAATTCAAGGAGGATTGTACAAGAGGGTTTACGAAGGAAAAAGAATGAGTCTTGTCTATGAGTACTTTTTTTTAACTTTGTTTTCTTTTTCTTGAACAATGATGTATTAATTGTTTTATTGTAATTTAACATTGTTTTCGGTATTCATGATTTTTAGAGTTACAATGATATTTTGATTTTTAGAGTTTCCTTTCCAATAGTTTGAGCTTTTCAAGCCTACCTATTTTATATTATCCCTAGTGACTATTTTGAGCCTAAATTGTTAATTTCTTTCTTAAAACCCATTATCATACTTTGTCCATTACTTCTTTCTGAGAGTTTGATAATTCTTCCAAATCTTTGATTGCTCTTGATGGATAAAAGTACAAGTAGAAGAAGTGTGAGGGAAAAATACTAGTGTAAATGTCATGACTTGTTACTTTCAGTCATGCATCATTGTTGAGTTGGAGTTGTAAAAGGTGAAAGGAGGAAGAAAAGAGGAAGAAAGATTGAGAAAAATAAAATGCTGCTGGAAAATGTCGAAAGAAAAAAAAAACTGAGAAACAAACAAAAGTAGCATTCGAAAAGAAAAGAAAAAGAAAAAGAAAAGCTGAAAGAGAAAGAAAAGAAGAGCACAGGAAGAGAGTTGGAATAAAAATTGCTGAAATTTTTTATGATCTTTTGAAATACGAATAATGAGTTAAGAACTATTGAGAAAAGAAAAAAGAATGCAAGATTTGCTTGAACTGTATTTTAATTGCTATACAAGGATATGGGTTTTAATTTGGTTTGGTGATAGTAGACCAAGAAAAGTTCTGAATCTCTTGGTACAGTTCGTTTATCCTTTTCTTGCAAACTCTCATCCTCTTTGATATTTGATTTTCCTATATCCTTCGTTTGAAAGCTACGTTACAAACCCTTTAGCCTTACATTACAAGCTTAAAAGTCCTACTTAACCTAAGTAGAATCATGATATGTCTCGGATTAGTGGAGAGAGTATATGAAAAGTAAGCTTATGGAATGCATATTCTTTTTGAACTAAATTCTTTCCAATGGTTTGAGAATAATGTCAAGTATTGGGATGGTTATGCTAGTCATTATTCACTTACACAAGTATTGCATTTGTTATGAAAGGTATCGTAGCGTATGTTTTGTTGTCTTGAATAAAGAAAGCATTGGAAGTATTATTTTGATAGTAATTGAGTGATTTTGTGAAACCATGTGTTTTTCTTACTTGTCTTGGATACTTTACTTGAGAACAAGTAAAGAGCTAAGTGTGGGGAAATGTGATAGGGCCGAAATTAGTTATATATTTCCTAGTTATTTAAGGCTGTTTTGTGATACATTTTGTTTAATAGCTGGTCATATTCCTTCATATTTGAGATTTTACCAGTGGAAAGGTATTTTGTACATTATTTCAGATTTTAAGGGTAAAATAAGGCAAAAACGTCGCTAAACAGAATAGAGGCAGCGTCGGCAAGGGCAGGAGAACCGACACTGACCACGTGTTGTTGGCATGCACTTTGAGGTGATGAAAAATGCATGAAACAAAGTTGAACAAAACATAGCCGGCGCTGGTTGGGAGCTTAGAGGCGGCGCCTGTTGCAGTCTGGAGGGATTGGCATGAAAATCAAGAAAAATCAGCGAAGGAATGGAGGAACAGACCACAACCGACGCCGACCCTAGGCAGGATAGGCGGCTGGCGCTAGCTATGCACTAGTACTGAGGTAGTGCCTCGATTTTCATGTGCATTTTTGGTAATTTGTAGAGTTTTAGTATTTTTCTACTTCTATTCGGCCAGAAACGCTAGAGGGACGGATTTGGGCACTTCTAAAGCCTATAAATAAAGGGAAAACACAAGGAAAAATGCAGAATTCACAAATCAAAATAAAAAATCACTCAAATTAAAGGAGGAATTCTTCAATTCAAGGAGGATTGTACAAGTGGGTTTACGAAAGAAAAAGAAGGAGTCTTGTCTATGAGTACTTTTCTTTAACTTTGTTTTCTTTTTCTTGAACAATGATGTATTAATTGTTTTATTGTAATTTAACATTGTTTTCGGTATTCATGATTTTTAGAGTTACAATGATCTTTTGATTAATTCATTGTTATTTTTTGTATTTAATTACTTATGTTGATTAGGAGATTAGTTGGTTGTTTCTTTCCATTTACTTGCTTGAAAAAGGGATTGATGGTGGTCTCAATTTATTAATTTTATATTTTTTGTCTCTTAACTTATTTGAAAAATATGTTAATTGCTAATAATTACGTAATTAGAGGTTAATTGATGTTTGCCAGAATATGGAAATTTAATCAAGGATTGTGTTTAATACATCTTTTGTGTGAATTAGTTGAGATAGAATATGTGATGCTAATTTGTCTAGAAGGTAGTGATTTCATGGATTGAAAAAGAAGTGAATCTATCTTAATCCTTCATAATGCCAAGAAAATAAGTAGTTATGATCATGATTGGGTACTTTAAGATCATGTTTGTCAAAATAATGGTTTGAGTTACATAAGGAACGTGTGTGCTTTGAGTGTTTCAGGTAAAACAGTTCATGTATGCAATTTGTAAAAATTGTACAAGAGAAAGTGCTGGCAACCAATAAATAAGGTTAAAAATAAAGAGTGACATTTTACTTTTCAAACCGTACATATGCATAAAAAATACAACCACTAAAATGTGTAGCCATGGGTTACCACACGTCGGGCCCCATAACTTTGTGCAGACTAACAAAAGGTAGGTGATCAGCCTATCGGGTGAGATACTCCTCATTCTCTACACTCAAACTTTTCGGTTGTCTACTCCGGAAACATTCAGTCCACATGACTGAAACTTGCTAGCTCGGACCGACATGACCTACTGGACTGGCATCCTATCCGGGAAGGACTCACCTCTCAGAGATGGTCACCTACTGTGAGACTTACCTTAACCCTTCAAAGACTAGTCCTAGTAGTCTACCCTTATTGGGTACTCAACGATGATTGTCTCACTTGAGAAAAACTGATAATACATTGTTTTATTTGAAAATAGCAATTAAGGGTTTCTAAAATTCTTACCAAAGTTGGTTTTTAGAAAGAGTTTAGTGTTTGAGCAAAACTACTTGTTTGATTTTCAAATAATTTGTTTAACTGAAACAAGAAAGGAAACAATCCTTAATTGCCTTTACAAAATGAGTGCCCATACACATCGCATTTGTCTTGCCAAAGAAATCTTTTGTCTTCAAATAAGTTTATGTAGAGGCTTACCTGATCCTTTGCTTGATCAAATTCAAGAATCTTCCAAAGCTGACCTAACCCCGCCTGGGGTAAACACAAGTCATATGGTTATACTCAAACTATATTCGCTTCCATAAATAATCCAAGTTCAACATATTACAATCATGCCCTAATGTCCTAAGCTTTAAGGGTAGATGATAAAGGAATTTATAAAATAAGACTAGCTTGATAAGTTAAAATAACCAGGGGTTGTAAAATAATTACTAAGAAGTTATAGGTTCAAATAATAAATCTTGAGTGTTGTTATTAATAAGTAAACTAGGGTTTAATTGATGAAGAATCCTAAGTCCTAGATGATATTATTAAATGATAATTCTTAGATAGTAAAATGAATAATAAATTATTACTAATCTCTTATTTAATAATTAATAGATAGAAAATAATAAATAAAGTCAATAATAAATAAATTTTATTAAATTTTGATTAATAGATAATAAATAAATTGAAATAGTATTTATGAACATATGGTCTACAAGGCCATTAATATTTTACTTATTTATATGAAAGGTTATATATATATATATATATATATATATATATATATATAGTACGTACGTATGTGTGTGTGTGTGTGTGTGTGTGTGTGTGTGTGTGTATCATTTTTAATAAAAGGTATCATTTATTTGACTAGTAAAATATCATTATTTCATCTAATATTCCACTTCCAAAACTTCCTAAGAATTTCGAAAACATAGTAATAATTTCAATTAGGGTATTAAAATTTACTTATCAAAATAAACTAGGATCAATAAGGTCATGATCATAATTTTCCTATTGACAACAAGATTCACGAGCATATACTCCAACATCAGTCAACAAACTATTATATTCATGAACAAAGGCTTAAATCTATACCTACTATCACATGGCCATCTCTCTACTAAGCATAATCATATTCATAGCTTCAATGAAGATAAGAACATAATATCCTATTCACCAAAGGTGACATAATATCTAGTATGCTTAAACACTCATAATTTCTTAAGACATGAAGAACATGCATCGATCCACAAGGAATTTCATAAAGCTTAATCATGATCAATCATTCTTATGCTTCAATCTCAACCCCTTCATACATATGCATATACTCAATTCCCAATTATATTATATCCTTTTCAATCAACATCTAAGAGACATGAATCTAGAATTTTAAAAAAAAAAGGTTAAAGAGATATACTTAGTTGATGACTATCTTGATGAAGATTTAAGGAGATACACAAGCTTGGGAGGCTTGAATTGTCCAAGTGAGGGGAAAGAAAACAGCCATGGTTGTAGCAACCATTTTGGCCGAGAGAGAGAGAGAGAGAGTATTAGTATGTCATGTTAAATATTGAAGGGAAGAAGATTAAAAAAAGTTGTTCTTGGTTACCTTGATGATGTTCTTGAGACTTCAAGAAAAATTCTGGTTTTGATCTGATTATAGATTTTTATTTTCAAGATTTGATGTTATAAAATCCAAAAATGGACTCTAGGGAGTATGAAGGCATGTTCTGGAGTTTTTGGGAGGGATTGGAGGTGTTTAGAGTGGACTTAGGCTTGAAGAAAGGTAGTGTGTGTTCTTAGTGAAAATTGATAGAATTGGAGAGAAAGTGTTGGACGAATTGCTGAAGGGGTTGGCCGAATGATTAAGAGAGTTCTGGGATTCTGATTTTCAGATTAGAGGGAAGAGGAAAATCTGGTTGTTTGAAATTCAAATGGAGAAATTTAAGGAGTGTTTTAAGGTAAAAGATTTGGTTATGGTGTTTGATTGATGAAGGTTCCTTGGAGCTACAATGAAGCCGGTTGGTTTGCTATGTTTTGCTGAAATGAATGAGTGTTGAAGGAGCTATAAGGTTGGTTGAAATTTTGAGTTCAATGGTGGGGAGAATTTTTTGTTATGGAGCTTAATCCAAGGGTGTTTTCATGGAGTAATTGCTGAAATTTTTTTGAACTTCAAATGGAAGTTTGATTGGAGTGATTGTAGGAGGAATTTGAGGAGTGGCTATGGAGTCTACTTGTGCAAGGTTAGTGGAGGAGGTAATGGAGTTTAGTCCACGGTAGAACAAAGATTAACTCACAGAAGTTTGAGGTGATTTTCGAACAAGGCTAGAATTTTTCTGGTTGAGATTCAAATTGTTCGCTGGAATTTGCTGTGCAATTTTTCTTCAATGTTCCAGCTAATTTGCAGAGGGTTTGGAGAGGCATTTGAGGGTCCTTTAAGGCAGGTTTCCAGTCTTCTTTATGAAGGAAAAACAGAGGTAATTTACTGGTTTGAAGGGCAGAAGAAATAGTTTTGATTTTGGCCTGCTATGCATCGAAGCTGTCCAGAATTTTTTTCTGGTTTGCACAGCTTTGTGCAGTCCGGTATTTGGCAAAAGAATTTCAGTCTTCAAGTTGAATAAGTTGGCCATTTTTCTGGCAGCAATTGAGTAAGAAAGATGGCTAAGATTTTTGAAAGCTAAGCTGCCCAAGAATCTGGAAAAATTTTAGATTTCTTCCATGGAAAAGATGAACACTATGGAGTGAAGTTTGAAGGTTCACCTATGGAGATTAATTTCTCTAGGGAACCTTCCTTAACTCCTTCCCTATTTTCAGTCCAATCTCCAACCTCTAGGAATCATTTTTGAAATTTCCAAGGCCAAGAATCCTTGCTGAATTTTCTGGAATTAAAACCATAGATTTGGATGAATTTTGAACAAACTTAATTGGTAAAGAATTTCGGGTAAGCTAGGGAATAAAGGGACATGAATCCCTTAAGAATTCTTTTTAGGACATAAGAATAGGATTAGGACATTCCCTTCATGTCTCCCCTAGGACAACACTCATTTTTTTACTTATGGAATGCAAGAGACGAAAAATTCAACCTTAGATTAAAATAATCATGACAAAAACTTAAATGATGAGATTTGAACTCAAGACCTTAGAGATTAATTCTAAAGCTCTAACCACTAAACTGCAACAATTCTTGTTCTTATTTTCTCTCCCAAATATTCTTCCTATTTAATCCTCAAGCTATCTTCCTATTTTAACTTCAAGCAGAATTACCATTTTACACTTCCTACTTAATAAGCATAACTAAGCGATCTAGACTATAAATCATAATTCTAAAGCACATTAAATCATTCAAAAATATATATATTCATGCAAAGAAATATGATATGCATCCCGACCCCCTTACCCTAGGGTTGACATTAGGTGGGGTTTCACAGTCTTCTTAGAGAAAAAGCATATACTTAAAGGAGACAACAACAACAACAACAATAACAAACTAAGTCTTAGGCTCAAGAAACTTGAGGTCAGCTACATGAACTAATACTAGGTTACGTGAGATTATCCACATGGATCCTCTCTTTCCACTTTCTTCTATCGATCGTCATACTTTCATCCAAATCTAACAAAGACATATCTCTCCTAACCATCTCTATCGATGTCGTTTTAGGCTTGTCTCTCTCTACCTTTACCTAACCTATCCTGCCTCCCTCCCTGAAATATTTTGTCATATTTAATTTTAAGTTTGTTTGACTGTGGCCTTTTAATAAAGGTAGGGTAACCCCATATTCTCATGTAAGATAACTTCGGTTTCTTACTAAAGAATAACTTAAATAGGATAGTATCAATCGATTTTTACAGAACGTTGTTTGGTATATAAACAACAGCCTCTAGACAATGTCCCTATCTGGTATACCAAACCTCGATCGGTATATCATCCTGTCGAAATACTTCCAAACCTCGATTGATATACCATATGGTTCCACTGCCTTTTTTGGTCTCATCATTTTAAGGGCCTCTCAACCTTCACGCTTCTAAATACAATAAATAAATGCACAATTAACCTCTTCATTCGAAATCCAAGGCTACCCATACTCGGAACTTGAATTTGACTCCCGTTAAATAACTTATCAAAATAGAACCTCCATCTCTCCTTGATTTCTTCGTCTTTAACCAAAACTCTGTGGTTGTTCATCCTTCACATATTTCACCACACCGATATCTCTCGTCTTTTTCTTCCTAAAACATGCCATTCTATATATATTCTTCTCCCCATCTTTAGTATCCAGCTTTTCATATAGATCCTTGTAAACTGTGGATCTTTCTTTTCTAATAGTTTCTTTAGCTTTTTTCTCGCGACCCTACAGTCGGAGTAAAATTGAACTTAGTGAAGTTTAAGAAGAATAAAAAAATATAGATCAACATCTGATCCCATATCTATTGATAGAATAGATGAACCTTCATATGCACAAGAACCTTGTTGGTTGAGCAGGATACCTATGGCACCTAACATATATAGATTTCTCATAAGTAACCATAATGACGTATTGCTCATAGATGAAGATGAGCCTATACTTATAAGGATGATCTGAATAGTTCAGAATTTGACAAATGGCTTGAGATCATGAAGTTGAAAATGGATTCCTTGTATAACAACCAAGTATAGACATTGGTTGATTCACACGAAGGAATCAAACCTATTGGGTGCAAATGGTTTTCAAAAAGAAAGCTGACATGGATGGTAACGTAGTTACCTATAAAGCATGACTAGTTGCTGAAGGTTATCATCAACAGCATAGTATTAACTATGACAAAACTTTCTCAGCAGTTGCCATGCTAAAATCTATAAGGATACTAGCACTTGCCGCCTATTATGATTATGAGGTCTGACTAATGGATGTGAAAACAATTTTGCTAAATGGAAACCTAATTGAGAAAGTGTATATGATACAACCTGAGGGTTTCAAATCTAAAGATAGCACAAAAGTTTACAAGTTGCAAAAGTCCACTTATGAACTTAAGCAAGCTTCTAGAAGTTGGAACATCTATTTTGATGGAACAATTAAAGAATTTGTTTTCATTTAAAATATGGATGGACCTTGTGCATACAGGAAGGTTAGTGGGAGTGCAGTTGTTTTCCCTATTATTGTATATAGATGACCTATTGCTAATAGGGAATAATGTCTATTCTATAATCAGTCAAAATATGGTTATTAAAGAAGTTCTCCACGAAAGATCTTAGAGAAGCAACTTATATTCTGGGAATAATAATCTATAGAGATAGATTAAAAGAGGTTGCTTGGTCTTTCACAGTCTACAAAGTGCTAAAGAGGTTTAGTATAAGTCATAAAGGTATACTGATGCCAATTTCCAATCTGATAATGAAGATAACGAGTTATAATCAGACTATGTGTTCAATTGGACTACTATCACACGATCTATAAAATCATTGATAGGAAAGATGTAAAAAATAGAGAGAGTTTCTACAAATAAGAACATAGTGGACCCACTCACTAAGGCACTGTCCCAGAAGAAATATTATTAACATGTTGAGTTATTCGTTATTCGATACATGAATGATTGACGCTAGTGCAAATGGAAGATTATTAGAGTTATACCCTATAGGCAATTAATTATATGTTGTATACGGTATATTTGTTAATAAAAAGCATTCTTTATCTGTTAGTTTAATTAATAATTTCATGTATATGTGTATAAAACTATTAGATAAAGTCCCAAGCACATAGTATAGAGTTAAGGAAATTATGATGGAGATTATAATGTGATATTCCTACTACACTATGTAGTACTTATGCTTAAACTGTAATACCCTGTATTTTAACATTCGATTGGCTACTACTTATAATAGGATAGCAATTGTATCAATGGCCAGAACAAAATATGATTATTATGATGAAACGAACATTTTGGTATAATAACATTTTGTTGGGACCTGGATGTAATTATTGAATTTGTTCTAGCCGTATCCTAAATCATCAGAAGGTTGCTACTATTAATAAAATAAGAGTTTGAGGCTACATTGAGAATGGAAATTCATCAGTGCAATGAAGCGCATGTTTTGGTGTGAATTAAGTTATTCGGGTTATTGGGGGCATTTTTGTCATTTTGACCGCATCCACGATTTTGACCGTGATCAAACTGAGAAAAAAAATTGAAGAATTTAAGTATTACCAATGTATTCAATGGAATTTTTACAGTTGAATGGCAAAATAAAATATTTTTTCATTTTGCACCCGAAATTTTATTAATTTTTACAAAAAAAGAAATCGCGGTTAAAAGAAATGGGACGTGTGGCATTTTGTGATTGTTATCCATGAACATGTGTCAACTTATGGGCGGTTGCATGAAGAGTTCATTCATGACATATGGAATTAAGGAATTACAAAGTAAATAAAAGAATGATGTGTTTAATTGTGATTGGAACACATCATTTGTGGAGCCATTATATTTATGTCTTGCACAATTTAAGTGGTCAATATTTTTTCATTTAGAGGCGGTGGAAGGGCTGGAAAAAAAAGCCAAACATTCAGCAACAACAACAGTGAAGAGAAGAGGAAAATTTAAGGAATAAAATCAAGAGAAATGGTGTGTAATTATATGATTGGAACACACCTACATGAAAATCACCATACAATTAATTGAATTAGCAATTAATTGGCCAAAATTCCGATGAAGTATGGTGGTGGGAAGGCTATTTTATAGCCAGAATTTTGGCAGTGTAAAGAGAGAAAAAAAGAGAAAAAGAAATTAAAAAAAAATAGCACAAGAGAGAGAAGAGGTGAATAATGTGTGTTCTTGGTGTAGTGTGCGTGTTCTTGAGAGTTTCTTGGAGCAAATCACACTAAAGAGCCCTATATACAGGGTAAAACCTCACCTTGCTAGAATTAAAGTTGTTGTTTGGTGAGTGGTGATTATTTTGATGTTCATTTTAACATGAAAACATGATTTTCATATCTTGATTTTAGATAAAAAAACTAGGGTATATAAACTTTGTGTGTGCTTATGTGTGCCGGCTGCCTAGGGGATTTATGGATAATGTTTTCTGTGATGAAGGAATGAATATTCATGGTAGTTCGAATGGTTGATCTTGGTTGAGGAGGTGACGCTGAAAGTCAGTGAAAATAGCAGTTAAATGGTTAGAAGGATAGATTATGCTGTCTTTTGATTAAAGGAAGTGAATTTGTGTTGAATAAATGATGCGTATGAATTTGGGAATAAAAATCATATAAAAATAAGCATATTTCCAATCATGTTTAAATTAAAACGTTAACCCCAAATTACACGTATGAGCAAGCGTACTCATCATTAAGCATAGCATAGGGTTTAAAATGAGTGACAATCCTCAAGGAACAAGTATACCTTAATCACTTGTCTTTCATTATTTAACCGACTCAATAAAGTGAAAAAGAATAAAAAGGAAAATAAAATGGAAGAAAAGAAAATATACATGTCAAGGATGGAGAATTATGTAACTCAAACTATTAAGATAACTAATCATTATCATAACTAATCATTCTCTTGGCATCATGAAAGATTAAGATAGATTCACTTCTTTTTCAATCAATGAAATCACTATCTTCAGACAAATTAGCATCACATATCTTGTCTCAACTAATTCACCCAAAAGATGCATTAACCACAATCCTTGATTAAATATCCATATCCTGATAAATTTAAAACATGAAATTAACCAATGAATCTATATCCTGGTAGACATCAATTAACATTTAATTACCCAGTTCTTTGTAATTAACCCCTTTTCCAAGTAAGTTAATAGACAACAAATATTAAAGTAATGAATTGAGACCACCATCAATCCTTTTTCCAAGCAAGTCAATAGAAAGAAACAACAAATTAATCTCGCAATCAACATAAGTAATTAAATATCAAGAATAACAATCATTTAATCAAAAGATCAAAGTAACTCTAAAAATCATGAATACCTAAAATAATGTCAAATTACAACAAAACAATTTTTACATCATTGTTCAAGAAAAGAAAACAAAGTCAAAAGAATGCACTCATAGACAAGTCTTATTCTTCTTCCTTCGTAGACTCTCTTGTACAATCCTCCTTGATTTGATGAATTACTCATTGATTTTGAGTGATTTGTGTTTTGATCCATGAAATCATCCTCTAACCTTGTGTTTTCCCTCTATTTATAGGTTTTAGAAATGCCTAAATTCATCCCTCTAGGGTTTCTGGCAGAACAGAAGTAGGAAAATACTAAAACTCTGCAAATTGCCAAAAATGCGCATGAAAATCGAGGCACCACCTCAGTACCAGTGCACAGCCGATGCCTACTATCCTACCTAGGGTTGGCACCGGTTATGTTTTGCTTCTCTATCCGTTCGCCGATTTTTCTTGATTTTCGTGCCAACTCTTCCAGACTGTAGCCGGTGCCGGTTCTATTCTATTCCGCGATTATTTTTCCTTATTTTATCACCAAAATCTAAAATAATGCACAAAATACCTTTCCAAGGATAAAATCTCAAATATGAAGGAATATGACCAGTTATTGTACAAAATGTATCACAAAATGGTCTCAAATAACTAGGAAATATTTGACTAATTTAGGCCCTACCAATAAACATGACTTTTTATGACTTGTTGGAATCTGAACATTGAAGGATCGAATATTATTTGAAGAAAAAATTGATTGAATTTAATGTTCTCAAGGTGTTAAAGATTAAAGGAAATCAAAGGATAACTTGAATAGTTGAGTTTGGACAAAACTACTGGGACTGTTTTGCCTTTGTATTGTGTCATGGAAATCTAAACTCAGGAAAGGGCTTACAAAGAATTAAATTTAAGATTTTTTTGATCGTTTTGATAAATCATAGTGCCCTATTGGAGTTTTGGATTGAAAGTTATGTACAAAACAAAATTATGTGTCAAGAAGAAAATTCGAGAATTTTGGTTAGGAAATGAACGAACTTAAGAAGGATTAATTGTGTGATTTTGAGATGAAGTGAATGAGAAACATGAAGATAATTCAATGTTCATGAAGAGAGGAAGGATATGGAAAAAGGAAAATGGAAGAACCGAACAAACGATGAAAAATTGACATGAACGATCGTTGTCTATTTTCTTAACCGTCGGCTGGACGTCGGCTAACCGTCGAGCACATCGGCTAAGCATCGGCTAACCGTCGGGCATATTGGTTGAATATCGGCTAACCGTTAGGTACGTCGGCTCAATGTCAGGCACATTGGCTGAACATCGGCTAACCGTCAAGCATGATGGTTGAACATCGGCTAATCGTCAAGCACGTCGGCTGAACGTCGACTAACTATCGGGCACGTCGGCTATTTTTCGACCAAATCTAACTAAACCTAAAAAACGATGTTTGATGTAGGTTCAACATAAACAGCTAATGACATGTTGGAAATGGTGAAAACGGTAGTCGAACGGCACGTGAACGATAAATGCTTACTTAGGACATGAGGTCAATCCTTTTAACTTCTAAAACCTTTTGAAAGCTAATATGCTTTACCTTTCCATGAAATGCTATGTTCTACACCGTTTTAGAAATTCCTAGATATATTTAAGGTTTTTCTTAGCAAGATTTATTTTTATGCCATATTGGACTTGAATGAACATCATAATTGACTTGTAAATCTAAACGGATGATTAAAGCACAAATTTTGTGAATTTAGTCATTTTGGATTAAATACTTGGGATTTTCAAAAAATGGTAATTTTTGGAATAAGGTATTCACAAATTGACTACAATGCCTTTATTGGAACATTTTATTGAAACATGATTGGAAACTTTGAATTTAATCCTCTTTTAGGATTAGAATTTTGGATTTCTTGAAATAAGTTCCTTTTGAAATTAGGTATTTGGAAAATGATCCAAATGTCCTTATTGGAATGTTTTACGAAAACTTTAGGAATTGGGTATTCGGTAATGACCAAAATATCCTTATTGGAGCTTTTGTGAATGTTCCTCAAATCGGGTAAGAGTAAAATGATGCGAATACCCTTGGAAAGCCTTTTTGGAATCGGGTATGGGCAAAATGACCTGAATACCCTTGGAGATGACTTTTGAGATCGGGTACGAGCAATCTGACCCAAATACTCATGGAACCTTGTTTTAATGTGCAAAAAGAACTTTTTACATTGTTTCAACACAGTTTTGGAAATGATCTCTCAGTGTGAGATTGACTTTTAGAAAATGATATTTTGATCCCAAAAAATACTTGATTGGCCTGATATGCCTATGGAATGAACTGATTGGCCCTGTGAGCCTATGGGAATAATTTTCTGACTTTTGAGTCAGTGGGATTAATTTCTAAAAAATGATATTTTGGCCAATGTTTGATTTAGAAATCCTGCAGGAATAAATAATCCTCTGGCCTGATTAGTTAATAAGGATTGGTATTGGTAACATTAAGTACTCAGTAAGGAATTTGATCTTTATACTAGCCTACATTAGAGTTAGACGACCCTAGTAACCTGGCCTAGTTCTAAGGATTGCCTTACTATAAACGGGTTGATAGGACATTGAGATTAGTCATTCTGGCTAGTCATTTAGCTCCTGTCATGTGCCGTGCTTGCATGCGCACCTTGTTGTTTTGTCATTCACTGAATGCTGGACGGGGACACTCGGTAGTGTTTGACTCCTTGCCACCTCGATAGTGAATGACGTCAGGATTGGGACCCCTTGGCTTACGGTGGCAAGTAAAATATTTAGTATGCTGTGGTACACTTATTTAGTTTAGGTAGTATGCTGCAGTGTACGTACCCTTCAGTGACATATAGTTGAGTACTGTAAGCTATGGTCTTAGCACAATAAGATGTGGCACTGAAGGCAAAGCCTTGTGAGCTTTGCACACAAGATGACCTTCTATTGGAGAAGTGCCTGTAATGTGAAAATTAGGGTAATGGTTTGACATTAAAATATAATTTTTCAAAAATAATTGAGTTCTAAATAAACTCTTCTTTAGAGAGTTTTGGAATTAATTTCAGTGAAAAAAGGAAAAGAAAACCTCTCTGTAATGCCCCTTTTAGGGACATAAACACAACATTATTTTACCTTATCTGTTTTGTAAAGCACTGGCATACACGGGACTTACTGGGTAATTTTTCACTGACACATGTGTTTTATCTTACTATTTTGTAGGATCCGAAGTTGATCAGACCAATAGATTGGGAGACGATACCACAATGACAACAGTCTAGATCCGGATGCTTTCTCTTTTGATTACGCACCTTATTACTGATGTAATACAGAGATTCCATGTACGAGACTCTCTATTATGTATGTATATGGCCACATCAATATGAGTTAGTTGTAACAATCTAGGTCTTAGTTACTATTTTGGTACTTCGCTATAAAAACCCCTTGTCTGGGTAACTAAATGAGCCGACACCTGATTTTGAAATGCTTCCGTTGTTACTTTTAGTAGGAGTGTTACAATTGGTGTCAGAGCATAGTTATCATAAAACTGTAGCATCGTCCTAAGTATTGATAGAAACGTTTTAGCTTGTAAGTATGACGGATAAGAAAGATAAGGGCAAGTGCCTAATTAATGATCGCCGCAATGATGGGAAGAAGGAGACAGGAAGATCAGGACAATCTACTAAAAGGGTGTGCCGAGACATTTCACTTTGATAAGACCCAACCTTTGCCACCGTCATGCAGCCTATCTCACCGGGAGTAAGTTTAAACCTGTAGTGCCTGTTGTTCAGCTATTTACATGAGACCTCATTTTGGAGAGGACACCTACTCTCGAGAAGATACCGTTGCCAATTAGTAAGGCAGGGGAAGCAGGCAGTCTGACGATATTGATGGCGATGTTGAGCCACACCATAAGGATGATGACGAGGAGGACAGTATCCGCGACGATACAGTGTTACCTGGGGATGACGAGGATGTTATTGTTGTGCCCTAGAGGCAATCACTTGTACATTGTATATGACACATTTTATTTTAATAAAAGGCATTATTTATCTTACAGTTTCTTTTATTTACTTTAAGTAATATAACTGTTCGATAAAGTCCATAGTACAACACTGTGTTAAGAAAATCATGATAGAGATCAAGATATGAGATTCTTACAACACTGGATAGTTTTAGTACTTAAATAGTCCCTAGTCGTAGTATTAATGAGACAGAACATCATTAATACGTTAAGACTAGCATGTGTTAGACTTTCTGATTCGATCAGGCGGTGGTTCACATAACCGTGAGTATTGAGATACTCAAAGTTAACACATGGATGCTTGTTAATGGAACAAATTCAATAGATGACCTAACTTTGAGATAATCACATGGATAACTATTTAGTGCCAGGGATATAATCTCAATATAGCAAACGTGCAAGTCTCCTTACACTTGAGATCTCCAAGGTACTTTGTTTACTGAACCTTGTGCCTTGATTCCAATCTCCGGAGCTCGATCGAGGGCAGCCTATGAGATAGATATTGGGTACATTGTGAGATAAACGAAAGTAGTTGAGGGGGTCAATAAAGGATTCACCACTCCTAACAGTAGAGGCGAATATCTCACGGCCGCTAATAGGAATTACTACTCATAAGTCCTTGGCCAAGGCATATGTGCATTGGAAAGGGTTCCAATTGAGGCACATTGAGAGTAGTGGGTTCCTTGTACAAGTATAATGATATTCGGGCCAGAATTAATATATATTCTGGAGGGAGTTGGCACTAATTCCGTACTCCAAACCGAATGAGATATTGTATGGTGAAATGAGTTAATTTCATTGTAATTTGTTATTGAAGGGTTCATGTCAAGCTACTTGACTTCTTGGACTCTTGGGTGGTCATGATATGTTGCTAGATACCACTCATAATTTGGGAATATGGGTTTATTAATTGATGAATTAATAAATCAATCCTGATTAGAATTAATAGGATTAATTCTAATTAATTAAATATTATTAATTTCAAAGACGTTTGGATTAATTCATGTTCGCTACCAATTGATAAGGAAACCTAACAGGTCACACACAAAAGAGGAATATATACTCAAGATGTTATTTGAAAACATAGTGGGGTTTATTACAAGAAAGAGAGGTTGATGTGGCCAAATTATAATTAGTTATAATTGATGGGCCAATTTATAATTCTGAGAACTTGATGGTTTCCAATTGCAATTGGAGAATTGTTTGGAATTCTCATTTGTGGTTTTTGTAGAGGCTTTTGGTTATATGAGATATAATCAAAGTGGTTTTATTATTGAGCAAGAAGTCATACAAAACAAACAAAAGGGCACACATGAAGGAATGGGTGCCAATGCTCCTTTTTATTAACACACATGAAATAATGTGTGTAGGGCCATCCTTTCAAAAGAATAATAGAGATATGATCTTCATGTTCTCTTGTACATCTCTCTCTCTCTCTCTCTCGTGTGGCTTCTTCTAAGAGGGAATCCAAGACTCTTCTTCTTCTTCTTTCTCTGGTTTTGCTAATAAAGAAGAACAAGGAAGCTAAACCCCAGCCACCATTGTTGTTTTCTGCTAGCACAGAAAATCTTGGTGCTTGTGTGAATCCTCTGTGTGGATTTCTGTTAAAGATAATCACACACTGTGATTATATTGGTTGGACATACAACTCTTGTGGTGATTCTTCAAGAGGATCGCTAGATCACGCCACAACTACCTTACTCGAAGAAGGAAAATTTTATTTTCCACACAAACAAAGAAAGGTAAAAATTGTTATCTTTGTTTCTTTGTTATATATATATATATATATATGTGTGTCTTGTTTTACACACATATACGGATCCTAGATGGTATCTTGTTTTTATTTTTCCATTGTACCGTATATTTTACGCATGAGATACCCAACAGAGGAGGTATTCGGTGAAGATGTTCCGGGGGTATTATAGGAGGAGATGTCGGGGTTGGAGGTTGCTAAGGCAGTAGTGGATCAAGAGGTACTTGAGATAGAGATGCCTGTGGTTGAGGAACCCGAGAAGGAGCTGGAGATAGACTCGGAGATAGTGGCTTAGTTGCTAGAGCTTAAAGCAAGGGGTGTCATAGCTCCAGGTGTTTGGATTTACCCCAATATGGATAGAGATAAGGGACCTGACTCACCCGAGTCCTACACAGTTTCTGCCAACTTAGGACCTCCCATTTCAGACAGCGATGATGACGAGTAGGAGGATGAGATGTAGATGTATGTAGTAAGATATGTACAGTTTGGCCAGTGCATGTTAGATATGACAGTATGCTCAGCACACAAATTTTGTACTGACTTCGTGTTTTAACGAGAATGAATATATATTATGTTTCTTGCTATGTGCATTATGTCCACTTTTGTACATGCTTATAAGCTATATTATATTATTTTACTAGCAAAACTTTGTGAACTATATAGATGCCTCCTAAACAAACCCCCGAACGACCGTCACGAACTACTTGAAATCACCCTAAGCTAATAGTGGAGGAAACACATGTGGAAGGTTCCCATCTTGCAACTTTAGACTATCTTATGTTTTAAACCTTCCACAAAATGACTGACACTATTCAATAGTTGACTGAGACTACCACCAGAGCAAATGAGAATGCTAGAATGAATGAGAATAGGAGCAGGGGAAGTCAAGGAAATGAATTCGAATAAGATTGAGCTCTTGAATGCTTTATAAAATTTCACCCTCCGCAATTTCAAGTGTGACCTGATTCAGAACAAGAGGCAGAAAACTTCATTGAACAAATGGAAAAGATTTTTGCAGCTCTGAATTACTCAAACTAGAGAAATGTACAACTTGCCACATTTTAGTTAAAAGGACTTACCCAAGATTGGTGGACAAGAGAAATGGATCAATAAGAATGGGAGTGGACAAACTTCAAAGCAAATTTCAAGAAGGAATTTATTCCCAGTTGGGAAGTGGAAAAGGAGGACGAATTTCAAGCTTTTCAATAGGGAGGTCATACTGTGGGTCAGGATGCCGCTAAATTCACTAGACTGTCAAAATATTATCCACTTCTAGTACATTCAGAGATAGACATGATTAGACGTTTCATGAAAGGCCTACGGCCAGAGTTGAAAAGAGTATAGGTAAGCATGGCTCCCACCAGTTATAGTGCTACAGTAGAGATGGTGTAACACCCCTACTAAAGGTAATAGGAGAGGCATATCACACTGGGTGTCGCCCCGTCTAGTTACCCAGACAAGGGATCTTTATAATGAAAAAAAAAAAACCAATAGAGTATGTAAGGTCTAGATCCATACAACAACCTATACTGATGGTTATGCACACATATATAATAAAGAATCTCATACATGAAAATTGTTGGGTATCTCACGTGTATCATATATAGTGCAACGGAAGAATAAGAACAAGATACCATCCCAAGATCTGCATATGTGTGGAAAACAAGACATATATATAGAAAACAAAGAAACAAAGACAACAGCTTTTACCTTTCTTTGTTTGTGTGGAAAGCAAAACTTTCCTTCTTCATGTTTGATTATTGTGGTGTGATCCAGTAATCCTCTTGAAGAATCACCACGAGAGTTGTATGTTTAACCACTATATTCACAATGTGTAATTATCTCTAACAGTAATCCACACGGAGGATCTCACTCAAGCATTAAGATTTTTTGGGCTAGCAAAACACAACAATGGTGGCTGGGGTATTTCTTGTTCTTCTTGTTCAGCCAAACCAGAGAATGAAGAAGAAGAAGAAGAAGAAGAAGAAGGGTCTTAGTGTTCTCTTGGAGAACCACATGAAATTGAGAGAGAGTAAAGAGTAGAGAACAAAAGATCATATCATATATCCTCTTGTGTGCCCTTTGGTTTTTGTAGAATTGGATCATATGACCTTTGGTTTTCATGTTTTGTTTTTCTTGTGTGACCATTGAAGTCACACGAAAAGCTCAACAATAAAACCACTTTGGTTATATCTCATATAACCAAAAGCCTCTACAAAAACCACATCTGAGAATTCCAAACAATTCTCCAATTGCAATTGGAAACCATCAAGTTCTCAGAATTATAAATTGGCCCATCAATTAAAACTAATTATAATTTGGCCACATCCACTTCTCTTTCTCGTAATAAACCTCACTATGTTATCAAATAACATCTTGAGTATATATTCCTCTTTTGTGTGTGACCTATTAGGTTTCCTGGTCAATTGGTAGCAAACATGAATTAATCCAAACGTCTTTGAGATTACTAATCCTTAATTAATTAGAATTAATCCTATTAATTCAAATCAGGATTTGTTTATTAAATCATCAATTAATAAACCCATATTCTCAGATCATGAGCGGTATCTAGCAACACATCATGACCACCCAAGAGTTTAGGAAGTCAAATGGCTTGACATGAACCCTTCAATAACAAACTACAATGCAATTAACTCCTTTCACCATACAATATCACATTCGATTTGGAGTACGAAATTAGTGCCAACTCCCTCCAGAATATATATTAATTCTGGCTCGAATATAATTATACTTGTACCAGAACCTACTACTCTCAATGTGTCTCAATTGGAATACTTTCCAAAACACTTACGCCTTGGCCAAGGACTTATGAGTAGTAATTCCTAAAAGTGGCCGTGAGATATTCGCCCCTACTATTAGGAGTGATGAATCTTTTATTGACCCTCTCAACTACTTTTGTTTACATCACAATGTACCCAATATCCATCTCATAGGCGGCCCTCGATCGAGCTCCGGAGATTGGAATCAAAGTACAAGGCTCAGCAAACAAAGTACCTTAGAGATCTCAAGTCTAAGAATGCTTGCACGTTTGCTATATTGAGATTATATCACTGGTACTAAATAGTTATCTATGTGATTATCTCATAGTTAGGTCATCCAATGAACTTGTTCCACTAACAGGCATCCATGTGTTAACTTTGAGTATCCCAATACTCACGGATATGAGAACTACCGCCTGATCAAGATCAGGAAGTCTTAACACATGCTAGACTTAACACATTAATGATGGCCTGTCTCATTAATACTATGACTAGGGACTATTTAAGTACTAACACTATACAGTGTTGTAGGAATCTTATATCATGATCTCTATCATGATTTCCTTAACATAGTGTTATACTAGGGACTTTATCCAACAGTTATATTACTCAAAAGTAATCAAAAGAACTGTAAGATAAATAATGCCTTTTATGAAATAAAATGTGTTATATGCAACGTACAAGAGTTGCCTCTAGGGTATAAAACCAACAAAAATTTTAATTCAACATCGGTAATAAGGTACATTATTCAAAAGGGAAATGTTCGGACCTATTTTGCTGTCACTGTGGTATCGTCCTCTATCTGTAGGTCCACTCAACTCTAGATCCTACAAAAAGGTGAGATGAAAGACATGTGTGAGTGAAAAATCACCTAGTGAGTCCCGAGTGTGCTAGTGCTTTATCAAAGAGACAGAGTACTTAAAACTTTTGTAGAATACTATATCATTTGTTTATTGGAAACGATTCCAAAACTATTTAATGAAGAGTTTATTCAGAACTCAATTATTTTTGGAAAACTGTATTTCAATTTCAAAACATTGCCCTAATTTCTAAATCACAGGAACTTCTCCAATAGAAGGTCGACCTGTATGGAAAGCTTATAAGACTTTGCTTTGTCATCACGACCTTATTGTTCCAAGGTCTTTGCCTTACAGCACTCAACCGTGCATTGCCGAATAAGTACACTGACTTGCACCGTGTTATCATACTGAGATCGTAACCTCCAGTACTCGACTTGCACTGTGTCATCGTACAGAGACTGCAAGCTATAGTACTCTATCCGTGCATTGCTGGGAAATCTTTTACTTGCTACCATAAGCTAGGGGTCCCAATCCTAATATCAATCACCATCGAGGCAGGAAGAGTCAAATGTGCTAAGTGTCCGTACCTAGCATCTAGCGAATGACTCAAAATTAAGAAGCATTCGCAAACGCGGCAATTTCCAGGTACTAAACGGCTAGCCAGGATGACTCATCTCAATGTCCTATCACCCTATTTGGAGTAAGATAATCCTCAGAACTAGCTAGGTTACTTGGGGTCATCTACCTCTAACATGAGATAGTACAAAGATCGAAGTCCTTGGTGAGTACTCAACGTTAACAATACCAACCCCGTCTGACTGATCTGGCCAGAGGGTTATTTGATCCCACAGGATTTTCAAATCAAAATATTTTTAGGGCAAAACAACATTTTCTAGAATTTGATCCCAATGGCTCGCAAGTTAGATCATCATCCACATAGGCTCCACAGAGCTAATCAATTCATTCCATGGCACACCAGGCCAATAAAACAATTTCAGGGTTCAAAAGATCATTTTCCAAAAGTCAATCTCATCATGAGAAATCATTTTCAAAATCGTTGAAATAGGATAAAGAGTTCTGTTCACACATCAAATCATGTTTCCAAGAGTATTTGGGTTGTTTTCCTGTACTCGATCACCAAAGTCACTTTCCAAGAGCATTCGGGTCATTTTACCCATGCCTGATTCCAAGAGACTTTTCGAGGGTATTCAGGTCATTTTACCCTTACCCGATTTGAAAAGTATTCACAAAAGTTCCAATAAGGGTGTTTTGGTTATCTACCGCATACTCATTTCCAAAAGTTTTCATAAACATTTCGATAAGGACATTTAGATCATTTTCCAAATAACCGATTCCAAATAGAACTCATTTCAAGAAATCCAGAATTCTAATCCGAAAAGGGGATTAAATCCAAAATTTCCAAACATATTTCCATAAAATGTTCCTGTAAGGGAATTCCAGTCAATTTATGAATACCCGATTTCAAAATTTACTATTTCTCAAAAATCCCAAGTTTTTAATCCAAAAAGGACTAAATTCACAAATTCATGCTTAAATCGTCCATTAAGGTTTCCAAGCCAAATATGAAGTTCACTCGAGCCCAAAGTGGCATAAGAATAATTCTTGCTCAGATAAACCTTAACCATATTCGGGGATTTCCAAAATGGTATAAAACATAGAATTTCATGGAAAAAGAAAGCACACTAGCTTTCAGAAGGGTTTTAGAAATCCAAGGGACTCACATCGTGTCCTAACTAAACTCTTTCCGTTTACGGTCGTTCAATTATCATTTCCACCGTTTTTAACTTTTCGTTGGCCGTTTACTGACAAACTTACACCAAGCATCATTTTCGGATCAAATCATGTTCGACCGAAAAATAGCTGACGGGTAGCCCACGTCCACCCGACGGGTAGCCCACGTCCAACCGACGTTTAGCCCACAGTTAGCCAACGGTCAAGGAAAACATTCAATTTCCGTTCTTCTCGTTTTTTCATCATTTGTTTGATTCTTTCGTTTTCCTCTTTCCAAATCCTTTATCCCTTCATATACAAGGGATTCACTTCATATTTCCCATTTATTTCATCCAACATCACATAATTAACCATTCCTAAGTTCAACCATTTTCTAAGCAAAATTCTGGAATTTTGCTGCTTTGACACATGATTTTGTATTGGACATAACTTTCAACCTACAACTCCGATTGATGCCAAAATAATTCCAAAATGTCCTCAAGATCTTCCTTGATGATTTCCAATTCACAAAATACTCATTTCCGTTTTGTTTTCATTCAGTTCGGTCCATAATATCCCAGTACTTCAATCCCGTAACTGAAATGACAACCTTTGGTATTTATATCATAACTTTTTATTCACAGCTCCAAATCATGCAAAATTGGTCCCAAAATGATCCTAAGACATTTAGCTATAATTTCCAGGTTATGGGGTTCCAAAACAACCAGCCATATTGTTCAGTTTATTACCTCTTCAGAGCTGCACGAAATTCTTCCAAAACAGAATTTCTGTTTTGTTCCTTTCCTTCACTTAATCCATTTTCTTTTCTTTCCTATCTCATACATAAGTCGTTTAATCATTACAGTTCTTTTTTTATCAGCTAAACATCACATAATCCTTCTTGATTCCAGTCATGCACAATCAGTATCTTTCATGTTTAAACGACTACAAAACCAACAACTTTGAATAATAACAACAATATTCTATTTTCTTCAACGATTATACCATTTGTTATCTTATTTCCTTCTTCCATTTTAGTAGCCTTGAACAACTCTTTAAACCATCTTCAAAACACCTTCAAACATCATATAAAACACAGCATACATGCCTCCAAATGCGCTACCATGCACAGCAAATACAACAACCCCAAAACATAGATATTTTCTAAACATAAATCACAATTCATATGAATTTTCTCAATAAAATTCATATCAAAACAATCCTTATTCTTCATCCTTCAACTTTAATTCATGAAACATAGACTTTTACTTTGTTTATTGATTGCTCTAGACTAAAAATGCTCCAATTTCCTTCCTTTTTCTCTTCTTGGAATGCTTTCTCTCTTTTTTTTTCCTTTTTCTCTCAATTTTCTCTAGTTTTTCTTTCCTTTGTCTTCCTCTCTTCTTTCTTTCTTCTTTCTTATACTTTCTGTCCATTTTTACCTGTTAAAATACAACTTCCACCGCCATTCTCATGACCAAAATCACATGGTCATGTGGTTCATTAAATGGTCAAAATCTTCCTTTGAAAGTTTTTGCAAAATCTCCTATTTTTCTTTTATTTTCTCTTTTCTTTTCTTCCTTCATTGTACTAAAATTCAGGCACTTCTTCAGCCATTTTCCATGTCCACTTTCTTGGACTTCTTGGTCCAAATTGTGACCAAGATTGGTCACCAAGTCAACCTTTGTGGGCTATGCAATTTTCAACCATTTTCCTATTAGTTGATTTAATTAATTTCCTTAATTAATAATCTTATCCAATAAGCTTTTGAAATAAAATAATCCCACAAATATCTTACTTCCCCAATGGTATTTTGACACTTGTTTTCATCCTCTAATCATATTATGCCACTTGTCTTAATGTCGACCGTGCTTTAGAATTTTCTACAGAAGTGACCAAAATCAGATCCGAAACGGAAAAATATTTTACTTCACCATTCAACTCCAAAAATTCCACTGAATCCATTAGCAATACTTAAATTCTTCAATTCCTTCTTTATTTGGTCAAATTTACTATCAAAGTCACGGGCGCAGTTAAAATGACAAAAATGCCCTCGGTAACCCGGATAGCATAATTCACACCAAAACGTGCACTTCATCGCATTGATCAATTTATCTTCTCAACGTACCCTCAAATTCTTATTTTATTAATAATAATAGCCTTCCGAAGATTTAGGGTATGGGTAGAACAAATCTAATAATTACATCCATGTCCTACCCCAATATTATCGTACCAAAATATTTGTTTCATTACACTGATCAACTTTTGTTTTTGTTATTGATACAAATTCTCATCCTATTACAAATAGTAGCCATTCCAAAGTAAAAGTTGGGGTATTACAAATGGCTTCCAGGACAGAAATGGCTGACATTGAACAAGCGGGGTGAGAAAAGGTCAAAGTGGATTTCGAGGTGTGAATCAGAAACGATCTGGAGGGTCCCGAAGGCAGAAGAAAGAAAAAATCCAAAGGAAATGAAGCCCGACTAGAAGACAACCCTCTATTAGATGCTTCAATTGTGGGAAGGTAGGGCATAAGGTTTCCAATTACCCTCACCCTCAAAGGATAGGAGGATGAAGTCAACCAGTAGGAAATAATCAAGGACAGAGGCCAGGACTAGGAAGAGGGAATCCAGGATAGGCTTCTACCTCTAGACCCGGACCTACTAAACCACAAGTGAATGCTTAAGTGGCTGCATTGGAAAAGACAGATAATTATGCCATAATAGTGGAAGGTATGCTCCTTATTTTTTATCATGATGCTAAGTATTGATAGATCCTAGCTTTACATATTCCTTTTTTGGTAATTCATTTCTTGATACTATGGGGATTAAAGTAGAAGAAGCTTCATATGAAATGATTGTTAGTACCCCATTGGAAAAACAAATGAATAGTGAGAAAATACATAAAGGATATAAGACTTTGGTAGAGAATGAAAATTGGGAGGAGATTTGATATAGTTGCCTATAGAGGACTACGATGCTATCTTGGGCATAGACTGGCTATCTCAGCATTATGCTCAAGTTGACTGTAAACATAAAGTAGAAAAACACTGACAGCCTTGGAGACCTATATTAGAATTTGTAGGTGAGGTTGGAAGGAAAAGTAATGCTTTTATATCGGGACTCAAGGCCCGGAAGATGATTAGGTAAGGGTGTGCTGGATACTTAGCTTATGTGATTAATAAGCCAGGAGAGTTTAAGAAACATGAAGACATCCTTGTGGTAAACGAGTATTTAGATATTTTTCCAGCAAAATTTAAGAAATTACCATTGGAGAGAGAAGTAGAGTTTTCTATTTATTTAGCGCCAATGGAAAAATCAGGTTCAAGAACTCCTTATAGAATGGCACCTACAGAACTACAGGAGCTTAAGAAATAATTACAGGAATTAATGGAGTAAGGATTCATTCGGCCTAGTACCTTACCTTGGGGAGCACCTGTATTGTTTCTTAAGAAGAAAGATGGATCACTACAGATGTGTATAGATTATCGAGGGTTGAAAGTAGTAATGATGAAGAATAAATATGCATTGCCCATGGTTGATGAATTGTTTAACCAGTTACAAGGAGCAGGATGTTTTTCGAAGTTAGACTTGAGGCAGGGATATTTCCAAGTTCAGATTAGGGAGGAGGATATACCGAAAAGTGTATTTAACATACAATATGGACATTTTGAGTTTTTAATGATGCCCTTTAGTGTTACCAATGCACCTGTTGTTTTCATGGACCTAATGCACTGAATGTTTCAACCTTACTTAGACAGTTTTGTTGTTTTATTCATAGATGATATCCTAGTGTATCCTAAGGATCCTCAAGAACATGAACAACATCTTCAAAAAGTATTGGGGAAGTTACGTGAAGCTAAATTATATGCAAAACTTAGTAAGTGTGAGTTTTGGTTGCAAGAAGTAGCATTCTTGTGACATGTAATATTCAAATATGGGATTACGGTAGATCCTACAAAAGTCAAAGCAGTAACCAATTGGAAACGTCTCGAGACTCCAACTAAAATACGAAGTTTTCCAGGATTAGTAGGATATTACCAAAGGTTTATTGAGGGATTTTCCAAGATAGTTTCACCTTTGACTCGTCGTACTCAAAAGAAAGTTCCTTATGTTCGGACCGAGAAGTGTTAGAGAAGTTTTTAGGAACTAAAGAAAAGGTTAAGTTCTGCTCCTGTTTTGGTATTGCCAATGATGGACAAACCTTATGAAGTGTACACAAATGCGTCGAAAGAAGGATTGGGAGGAGTATTAATGCAGGAGAGAAATATGATAGCGTATATCTCTAGAAAATTGAAACCTCATGAGGAAAAATACCCCATAAATGACTTGGAGTTAGCAGCTTTTATGTTTGCTTTTAGGAAATGGAGACATTATTTGTATGGAGCTGATTTGTAGTCTTTACTGACCATAAGAGTTTGAAATATGTTTTACTCAAAAGGATTTGAACATGAGGTAATGTAGGTGGATGGAATTTTTGGAAGAATTTCGATGTCTAATTAAATATCATCCTAGAAAAGCAAATACAATATCAGATGCCCAGAGTAGGAAGGCAAATTTATCAGCTCTTTGGATGCTACGAATTCTAGAATTAGAAGCATTTACCATAGACGGAGAAATAAGAATGAATAATGTCTTCATTCAACTTGCTTTCCTACAACAGTTGAAGGGAGAGCAAGATAAAGATAAAGAGTTGCAAAAGTTGGTGCAAAAGGAGGCGAGGAAGAGAGAAGGTGAATTCTAAAAGGAAAATAATGGGACTATTTGTTATCAAGATCGATATTGTATTCCAAAACAATCGGCAATGACACATGATATTTTAACAGAGGCATATCGAAGTAAGTATACCATCCACCCCAGGAGCAGTGGAGATGTATCGGTACTTGAAATAACATTATTGGTGGATTGGTATGAAGAAGGATATTTTCGACTTTGTGACTCAATGTTTATTTTGTCAGCAGGTGAAAGCCGATCAGCAATAACTTGGAGGGTTATTACAGCCATTACCTACTCCATCGTGGAAATGGGATGAAAATACCATAGATTTTATTACAAGGTTACCCAAGGCAGTAGGACAGCAAGATACTATATGGGTGATAGTGGATTGACTGACTAAGTCCACTCATTTCATTCCCATCAACCAATGAGATTCTTTAGAGACGTTAAGTAAGATTTATATGAAGGAAGTAATCAGACTACATGGAGTACTCTCTAATACTGTGTCAGATCGAGATCCTGGATTTACCTCGAAGTTTTAGACTAAATTAAAGTAGAGATATGGAACAATATTAAAGTCCAGCACAACAGCACACCCACAGATAGATGGACATACCGAATGAGTGAATAGAGTTTTGGATGACATGTGCGGGCTTGTGCCTTGGATTTTGGAACTAAGTAGATTGATAATTTGGCATATGCAAAATTCGCATACAATAATAGTTATCAATCAACAATTGGAATAGCCTCATTCGAAGCCTAATATGGAAGGAAATGTCAGTCCCAATTGAATTGGGAAAGTTTAGGATGGAGAACAGGTGAAAATGATGCTTTTAATCTTGAAAAAGTATAATAGGCTGTGAAAATGATAAAAATCAAGTCGAAGGCAGCTCAGAGTAGATAGAAAAGTTATTCATATTGACGCATGAGTGATTTGGAGTTTGTAGAAGTAGATCATGTATTCTTAAAGTTGACTCCACAACGACAATTGGGAACTAGTGGACAAGGGAAGAAGTTGGCACCTAGGTACGTTGGACCATTCCCTATTGTCAAGAGGATTGGCAATGTGGCTTATCGATTGGAGTTACTAGTAGAGCTTCAAGATATTCACGACATATTTCATGTCTCCCAACTTCGGAAGTATGTAGCTAATCCTACACACATTTTGAATGAAGAGCCTATTGAGATGACTCCAAGCTTGAAGTATGAGGAAAAGCCTATTAAGATCTTAGAGTATGCTTAAAAGGAATTGCCGAATAAGAAAATTCCACTAGGAAAAGTGTTATGGAATCATCATCTAGTGCAAGATGCAACCTGGGAAATGGAAGCGAAGATGTTGAAGAAGTATCCAAAATTATTCCAGGTGTAAGCCAATTTCGTGGACGAAATTTTTGTATGGAGGGGAGATTGTAATATCTTTTATTTTAAACTTCGATTGGCTACTACTTATAATAGGATGAAAATTGTATCAATGGCCAGAACAAAAGATGATCAGTATGATGAAACGAATATTTTGGTATAATAACATTTTGTCGGGACCTGGATGTAATTATTGAATTTGTTCTACTCGTACCCTAAATCTTCAAAAGGCAACTACTATTAATAAAATGAGAATTTGAGGGTACACAAAGAATGGAAATTGATCAGTGCGATGAAGTGCACGTTTTGGTGTGAATTAAGTTATTCAGGTTATCGGGGGCACTTTTGTCATTTTCACCGTGTCTGCGATTTTGACCACAATTTTTACCAAACTAAGAAATAATTGATGAATTTAAGTATTACCAATGGCTTCAGTGGAATTTTTAGAGTTGAATGGTAAAATAAAATATTTTTTCATTTTCAGACCCGAATTTTGATTATTTCGGAGAAAAAGTGAAATCACAGTTAAAAGAAATGGCACATGAGGCATTTTGTGATTGGTAGCCATGAACTTGTGTCAACTTATGAGAGGTTTCATGAAGAGTTCATGCAAGACATATAGAATTAAAAAATTACAAAATAAATAAAATAATAATGTGTTTAATTGTGATCGAAACACATCATTTGTGGAGCCATTTTATTTATGTCTTGCACAATTTAAGTGGCCAATATTTTTCCACATAGAGGTGATGGAATGTCTGGAAAATAGCCAAAAATTTGGCAGCCACAAGAATGAAAAGAAGAGGAAATTTTAAGGAAGAAAATCGAGGAAAATGGTGTGTAATTATATGATTGGAAAACAACTACACGAAAGCCACCATACAATTAATTGAATTAAAAATTAATTGGCCAAAATTATGATGAAGTATGGCGTTAGGAAGGCTATTTTACAGCTATGATTTTGGTAGTGTGAAGGGAGAAAAACAAGAGAAAAAGAGAAAAAGAAATAGCAAAAAAGAGAGAAAAGGTGAATAGTGTGTTTTAGTGGTGTAGTGTGTGTGTGTTCTTGAGAGTTTCTTGGAGAAAATCGGAACAAAAAGCCCTATATACATGGTAAAACCTCACCTTACTGCAATTAAAGTTGTTGTTGGGTGAATGGTGATTATTTTGATGTTCATTTTAACATGAAAACATGATTTTCAATGTCTTGATTTAGAATCAAAAGTTAGGGTTTATAAACTTTGTGTGTGAACCTTTGTGCGTTAATGTGTGCCAGCTGCCTAAGGGATTTATGGATAATGTTTTGTGTGAGGAAAGAATGAATATTCATGGTAGCATGAAGGGTTGATCTTGGTTGGTTAGAAGATGATCAAAGTGGAATGAAAATAGGAGTTGCATGGTTAAAAGGATGGATTATTGTAACTTTTCATTGAAGCAAGTGAATTTGTGTTGAATAAACATAGCATTGATGAGTTGTTGGAATTTGAAAATTGAAGGATCAAAGATGATTTGAAGGAAAATTTGAATGAATTTAATGTTCTCAAGGTGTTAAAGATTAAAGGAGATCAAAAGATAACATGAATAGTTGAGCTAGGGCAAAACTATTGGGAGAGTTTTACCTCTGTATTGTGCCACAAAAATCTGAACCCAAGAATGGGCTTATATAGAATTAAATTTAAGAGTCTTATGGTCATTTTGATATCTCATAGACCCCAATCAGAATTATGGATTGAAAGTTATGGATGCAACAAAATTGTGTGTCAAGAAGGAAATTCCAGAATTTTGGTTAGGAAATGAATGAACTTAAGAAGGATTAATTGTGTGATTTTGAGATGAAGTGAATAAGAAAGATGAAGATAATTCCTTGCTCATGAAGAGAGGAAGGATTTGGAAAAAGAAAAACAGAAGAATTGAATAAACGACAAAAAAATGACATCAACGATCGTTGTGTGTTTTCTTAACCATCAGTTGGACGTCGGCTAACCGTCGGGCATGTCGGCTGAACGTTAGCTAAGCATCGGGCACGTCAGCTAACAGTCAGCTATTTTTTTTTATCAAACCCAACTAAACATAAAAAATGATGTTTGATGTTGGTTCGCCAATAGATAGCCAACGAAGCGTTAGAAACAGTGAAAACAGTAGTCGGATAGCACGTGAACCATAAAAGCTTACTTAAGCCATAAGGTGAGTTGCTTTGACTTCTAAATCCTTTTGAAAGCTAGTATGCTTTACTTTTCCATGAAATAATACGTTTTACACCATTTTGGAAATCCCTAGATATATTTACATTTTTCTGAGCAATATTTATTTTTATGCCATCTTGGACTCCAATGAACATCATAATTGGCTTGTAAACTTTAAAGGATGACTAAAGCATGAAATTTGTGAATTTAGTCCTTTTGGATTAAATACTTGAAATTTTCAGAAAATCACAATTTTTGGAATCGGGTATTCACAAATTGACTAGAATGCCTTTATTGGAACATTTTATGGAAACATGACTGGAAACATTGAATTTAATCCCTTTTTAGGATTAGAATTTTAGATTTCTTGAAATAAGTTTCTTTGAAAATTGAGTATTTGGAAAATGATCCAAATGTCCTTATTGGAATGTCGACACGATTTTGGAAAATAATCTCTCGGTATGAGATTGACTTTTGGAAAATGACTTTTTGATCTCGAAAAAAACTACTTCATTGACCTGATGTGCCTATGGAATGATCTAATTGGCCCTGCAAAGGCTATGGATATAATTGTCTGACTTGCGAGTCAGTGGGATCAATTTCTAGAAAAATGATATTTTGGCCCAAAAAATGTTTGATTTGGAAATCTTGCACGAACAAATAATCCTTTGGCCTGATCAATCAATAGAGATTAGTATTGGTAATATTAAGTACTCCACAAGGATTTTGATCTTTGTATTAGCCTACGTTAGAGATAGGTGACCCTAGTAACCTGGCCTAGTTTTAGGGATAGTCCTACTTCAAATGAAGTGAGAGGACATTGAGATAACTCGTTCGGGCTAGCCGTTTAGGTACTGGCATGTATCGCGCTTGCAAGTGCACCACGTTGTTGAGTCATTCCAAGAATGCTACGTGGGGACACTCGGTAACGTTTGACTCCTTAACGTCTCGATGGTGAATTACATCAGGATTGGGACACCTTGGCTTATGGTGGTAGGTAAAATATTTAGTGTGCTGCAGTATACTTACTTATTTTCGATAATATATTGCGGTATACTTACCTTCCGACTACGTACAGTTGAGTGTTATAGGTTGTACTCTTAGCATTGTAAGACGTGGCACCGAAAGCAAAGCTTTGTGAGCTTTGCACGCAGGCCACCTTCTATTGGAGAACTACCTGTAATGTTAAAATTGTGGCAATAATTTAGAATTGAATCACAGTTTTTCAAAAATTATTGAGTTCTAAATAAACTCTTCTTTAGAGAGTTTTGGAATTAATTTCAATGGAAAAAGAAAAAGAAATCCTGTCTATAGTGCCTTTTTTGGGGAGAGAAATGCAACATTGCTTTACCTTATCTATTTCTGTAAAGCACTGGCACACATGAGACTCATTGGGTGATTTTTCACTTGCACGTATCTTTTATCTTACTGTTTTGTAGGATCCAGAGTTGAGCAAACTTATGGATAAGGAGACGATACCACAGTGATAGCAGTCTAGATCCAGATGCTTTCTCTTTTAATTATGTACCTCATTACTGATGTAGTATGTAGATTACACGTACGAGACTCTCTGTTATGTATGTATATGGCAACATCCGTATGAGTTAGTTGCATCAGTCTGGGCCTTGGTTACTATATTGGTTCTTCATTATAAAGACCCCTTATCTAGGTAACTAGAATGGGCGACACCCAATTTTGATAATCTTTCGCTGTTACTTTTAGTAAGGGTATTACATAAACCATCATAATCATAGTATTAACGAGATAGGACATCATTAATGTGCCAAGACTAGTACGTGTTATACATATTGATTTGATCAAGCAGTGCTTCTCATATCCGTGAGTATTGTGATACTCAAAGTCAGATCGAGATCCTAGATTTACCTCAATGTTTTTAACTAAAGTACAGTAGAGATATGGAACAACATTAAAGTTCAGCATAACAGCGCACCTACAGATAAATGGAAAATTTTAAAAGCTTCGTTTTCGAGGTAATTAATTTTCTTCCTTCTCCTAACCCACATAATTATATATGAGTAATCCTATTGCGTGGATTTTGTTTTTAATTTCCACTGCACATAAATCATTTCTGCATGATCGAAATCCAACATACGGAAGGTGATTAATCCATAAATTAGAAGTGCCTATGCCTCCACGCATGCATGTGGGATGTGAAATAATTACACTTTTGTAGCATTTTTTCTTAGTTTTTTTGTATGCTTTTATAAGATAAACTATGGTTTTCTACTCAAAATGTGTTTTCATAGATCTTAAGGACTCTTGAAGAAAAATTAGTAGAATTAGGGCTTAAATGATATCTTTTAATGAGATGAAGGAATATATGTGCATTTATGGTCTTGGAATACATATTTTACAATTTCTCTAAGTGTTTTTCAGGTGCACGGATTGATGCATGGCCATGCACCTAGCCCTACAAAACAGAACAAACCGCAGAAGGCATGCATGGCCTAGTGCAGGGCTGTACATGATCCCGTGCATAATAGGAGATATTCGTTACTCCTAGAAGTTTCCAAGAAATGAGGAAAAATCAGCTCTATCATCTACAAAGCCAGAGGCATGGCCGTGCAGGGGGCAGTGCACTATGCACGGATACTACACACGGCCATACAAGAATGTCATGCTAGCTATAAGAAATTTGGAAGATTTTTTTGCACGACCATTATGCTCAGCCGTGCATACAAGCCGTGGAAGCAACTTGAAGAGCTTTAGGAGTTTCTAAATTGATCTAAAGATGGTTTAGACTTTCCAAATCCAACCAAGAATGGTTTAAAAGGCTTCTATAAAAGCAACGGATGTCCAAAAACATATATGCATGAAACCCTTAAAGATACTTCTTCAAAAAACATAATTATTTGGAGGAAAAACATCCAAGAAGGCCAAAGAAGGAAGGAAAATGCAATGAGGCAAGAAGACTTGTGTCACGCCCCGAACCCGAGGATGACGTAACAGTATCCCAAAATGTAATACTGAACCCGAAACCCGAAACAAATAAAACATACTAAAATAACCTAAATGCCATTAACTAAAACACAATGGAAAATAAAATCCAATAACCTTGTACTATTCCAACAAACGCTAAAACCTCAATTGTCATCAGTATAAATCTAACATGAATAGTATATTACATAAGTTCTTTAGAAAAATCACTCTAGGTCCTCCACGAACCACTCGTCTAACATTTCCTCTTCCAATTGAGAACCTAAAATATTAGATAAGGGGTAAGCTCACTAGTGTTGTAAGGAAAACATGACATAACTGGGATTGAGCAAGTTACATAAGTAAGAGTTTCACAAAGCATTTAGTCTTTCAACAGAAATTTGTAATTTGTCATGGTTAGGGAGATGGTTGCAGTTCGAGCTTAAGAAAATTCTCACATCTATCTCATATCAGAGGTTGGTACCACAAAACATTAGGATTCTTAGGCAAAAGTCAGAGAATTAGAGTTCTGATGGGAATCGAAAAGGTTGTGTATCACACAAGGAAACAAGAGGAGGGAAAAGAAGAACGATGAATTCCTTAGTTTTACTCAATACTAAATCAAATGATGTATAACCAACACCCGAATACTAAACCGGTGTTGTTTATCCAATAAAAATAGTGATGAATCAGTTAAGCAAAAAAAAAATAAATGCTTGTACAGAAAGTAATCGGCACCGAGATCAAAGTAGAGTGGACCCAGTGCCGTGTGAGAGGAGCACTGCCGGCGCTTGCCGTGAGCGAGGGAGCCAGCACGGATGGGCTCTGGAATACATAAATGCAATTTTCAGAGCACCCAACAGCTAACCTGCAACACCCCAACCCCATCAACTAATCTAACCTTTCCCTTTACCTAGGAAAATACCAGTTTTGTGCACCAAAAACCATTTAAACATATATTACACATAGTTAAACACAACTTAATTCACAAAGACGATATGCTTTGGAAAAGGCTTTGACTAACTGATATTAGTCTTCTTACTATTGTATCCCATTAGGAGAAGGACCAGTGCACAAAATAGGTTGGCTAGGTACTGTATCCGCCTAGCCTAAGGCTAGTATATAGAACATAATGGGATCATCCCTACTAATTCCAAGCATTAAACAAAACAGAATCAAAAATCAGAATTCTGAATAGTGCCAGAACAGAAATTTAAATATCCTATAAACTATACCTATCATCGTAATAACCCAATCACAGTTATGAACTATTTACCATGCTTCATCCAAATTTTATACTAACATAATTTTTCTAGAATTTTAGAGAAGAGGAGCATTTGTTGAAAACACCAGTTAGGAACCAAAAACACATATAAGTTAGAATCCCTTACTAGGAATATTCAATTACAGACTACTCTTATCACCTCCAATTCCTTTTTCCCTTACAGTCTAGTTATCAATAGCTTATTAGAATCATCAGACTTATAATTTTCCCCAAATTTGAATCTCAAAATCAAGAACCATAGATACTAATTATGAACATAAATATGGGAAAAACAAAAATGCCGAAGCATGTCACAAAACAAAAACCAAACACAGAAGCAGTGCAGAAAAGCTATTTACCTCTACATTTTCTCGCTGGTCTAGGTGGTGCCAGTGCCTCGGTCTGAACCAGTTCTGGTTTTGAGATTAATTCTTCAGGTTGTTGTCCCGTAAGCTATCGGATTCTTCTGGGCATCAACGCAACCTTCTTGTCTTTCGGAATATAACCACGCCTAAAAGCCTAGTGAAGGATATGGATGAAGAGTATGATCTTCCTATTCTGACTGAATGCTATCAAGCATTAACCAGATAGGTTTTGTGCCTTGTTCTTGTTGTTGACAAAGTACAGAGAACATACAATCATAATAAAATACGAGAGGCGGAGGAGAAAAAAAAAAAAACAACGACGTGCTTCTGTCAAAGACCCCCTCTATTTTATTGAATCCCAACCGCCTTGATAATAGGTTATTATCCGGGTATTCAAATATCAAACAAAGGTGATAGGTTCAGAGAAGCCCTAAGGCCCATGTCATGTTAAGCCATTAACAAGGCCTATGGACCTATGGCTCAGTTCATCGGGTTAAGCCTTTTATTTAATTTAATTATTCCTGGACTAATACAAGCCTAATAATTAAATTAATTAAATAACCTAAATGAGCCAATATATAATTCTCCCTTTTTTTGGACCTTTTATTTTATTCTAGCCCAATAAATAAACTAGGCTACTCAAATAAAATAAAATCCATTCTACACAAGACTAATCCCTCAACCCAAACCCATCAGGACTTATAGACTATTTTGAGGACTAAAAAACATATAGTTTTGGCTACTAAAATGACCAAAATACCCCTATTATAAAAATAGCTGTATTTTACACTTTAAATATTTTCTAATATCACCATAAGGAAATATTGACCCCAAGGACAATGTTGCATTAGCAAAGTCTCCGACATACAGGTGTAATGACCAAAATACCCCTCTACGCATCGCCGTACATTTAGAGAGGAAGAGTGTACTAACACCTCTTTAAAAGATATATACCATCCTTAGAACTCTAATCCAATGTTCTACGATTCCTAGAATATTTTCTCTTTCCAAGAAAGCTACCCTAAAGTAAATATCCAAGTTATGTTCCCCAGGGCCCTAGATATTTAGATCATTCGAACAGTCACAAGGGGTGATATAGTGCAGAAGCTATATTGTACAAGTCTGTCTTAACTAACTAGTCATATATACCCAACATATAAGTATATTGGCTCTATGATAGAACCTTAATACAGCATATCAAAGTCCATACTTCCAGCTCTGTCAGACCAACTCATACTCGAGCGGTAGAGTATTAGTTCACACTGTAGCAGTAATAGTCAGGGTTTCTTCTAAATAGTATTTTTAGAAACTACTATTATAGGTCTTATTCTACGTATTCAAAATACGCTCATGCTATGAAGTGAATAGACTACTCACTGGCTAAAGGTAAGCCATTCCCTATTTAGAATTCATGACATAATAACCTAAACATGTTGAGATTTCCATTCTCATCAATCGGTTAAGAACAAACGTTTATGTGTTAAGTAACCCATAATCCATACCTTACTATAAAAGACCACCTTTCAGATGGATAACTTACTTAAACACAATGGATCTTTTCCAAATATAATCGTGCACAAATAAAATGTAAATTAACAAACAAATATTGAGAACAAATTCTTTTATTAATAAGATTGATAATTACATCATAAACCTAGTCTAGAGGGTATACATTCCAACAATCTCCCACTTACACTCTAAGACTAAGAAAGTCCATAGGTGCCCACCCTTATGGAATCTAAATGTCTTTTGAAGACTCTCTCAGCCAAAGGCTTAATGAATGGATCTGCTAGGTTATTCTTCGAGGCTAATTGTTCCACCAAGATTTTCCGTCTCTGAATGAAATCCTAGATTAGATGGTACTTCCTCTCGATGTGCTTTCCCTTCTTGTGGTTCTTGGGTTCTTTGGATTGCAAGACTGCTCCAATATTGTCGAAATACACCACAATCAGTCTGTCCATATATGGCACGACTCTACGTTCTGAAAGGAACTTTTGGAGCCAGACTGCTTCCTTGGATGCCTCAGAAGCTGCCACATACTTAGCTTCTATAGGTGAGTCCTCAATGCAAGATTGCTTGATACTCCTCCATGAAACATCTCCTCCAGACAAGGTGAAGACATATCCACTAGTAGATTTTCTTGCATCCTTATTTGCCTGAAAGTCTGAGTCTGTGTATTCTATAGGAACGAAGTCATCAGCCCTGTAAATCAACATATAATCTCTCGTACCTTTGAGGTACTTGAGAATATGCTTTACAGCTTGCCAATAAACCTCCCCAGAGTTTGACTGATATCTGTTAACTATGCCTACCGCAAAGCAGATATCTGGCCTAGTGCACAGCATAGCGTACATAAGACTTCCCACAGCCAAAGTGTAGGTAATCCTACTCATTCTATCTTTTTTTTCTTTGGACTTAGGACAGTCCTTTAAACAAAAAGACAACCCATGTCTGGAAGGAATTAGAGCTCCATTGCATGAGTCCATGTTAAACTTGGCCAGCATCTTATCAATGTATGTCACTTGGGATAATCCTAACATTCTCTTCTTCCTATTTCTAAGAAGCTTAATCCCAATAATGTAGCTAGTTTCTCCCAAGTCCTTCATACTGAATTAACTAGACAGCCAAACCTTAGTGGATGGTAATGTCCTACTTCATTCCCAATGAGTAGAATGTCATCTACATATAGGACAAGAAAAATTATATTTATGCCTTCTAATTTCCTATACATGCATGGTTTATCCACGTTTTGAATGAAACCATAAGACTTGACAGTCTCATCAAAACGAATGTTCTATGCTCTACATGCCTATTTAAGTCCATAAATGGACTTCTTAAGCTTACAAACTATATGTTCCTGGCTTTAAGCAATAAAACCTTCCAATTCGGACATATAGTTGTCTTCACTAAGATTGCAATTAAGAAATGCTGTCTTGACAACCATTTACCATATCTCGTAGTCATAATGACATACGATGGCAAGGTAAATATGGATAAACTTAAGCGTGGATATTGGGGAAAAGGTTTCCTCTTCCTCATAATCAATTCCCTCTTTCTGAGTATACCATTTTACCACAAGCCTAGATTTGAAAGTTTCTACCTTCCCATCCACTCCCCTCTTCCTCTTGTATACCCACTTACACCTAATGGGTTTTATCCCTTCAGGTGAAGCCATAAGATCCCAACCTAATTGAAGTACATAGACCTAATCTCAATTTTTATTACTTCATGCCATAGATTTGCATCGACATCAACAATAGCCTCCTCGTATCTATTGGGATCTTGTTCCTGATGGTTAGAGACCAGCATAAAAGCCTCTCCAATCCATCTTTCTGGAACCTTAGATACCTCCCTACTACGACGAGGCTCTGTTTGTATAGGTTCTAGAGGCTGTGCCTCTTTTTGTTCCACAATAGAGTCTAAAGAATTTGATTCTGAAGATAACTTCTCCTCGAGTTCAAACCTTATTGAACCTTTAATGGAAGTACTTTGATCATCCTACATGTATCTAGCATTAGTACTTACCAGTACTTTCTGCTCCTTGGGATGATAAAAGTAACCTCCTTTTGTCCCTTTTGGATACCCAACAAAATAGCATAATTTCAATCTTGGTTCCAGGTTGTATCCCTTGATCAGTACATAAGTTGGACAGTCTCATAGCTTGAGATGATTCAGACTCGGCTTACGCCCAATCTACATCTTATAGGGTGCCCTAGGTACTGACTTGGAAGGTACCAAGTTCAGAATGTATACCGCTGTTTCCAGGGCATATCCCCAAAAAGAGACTGAAATAGTAGAATGAGACATCATGCTTCGGACCATTTCCATCAATATCATGTTCATTCTCTCAGCTACTCCATTGTACTGGGGTGTCCCCGGTGTAGAGAGTTGAGATACTATCCCATGATGTACCATATAATCCTTGAATTCACCGAGGAGGTACTCTTTACCACGATTTGATCGTAAGGTTTTGATCAGTTTACCTATCCGACACTCCACTTCAGCCTTAAACTCTTTGAACGTCAAAAGAGTCAGACGTGCACCTCATCAGGTAGATATAACCAAGTCTTGTACAATCATCTGTGAAAGTAATGAAGTACTCAAAACCCCTTCTAGCTAGTGTAGATAAAGGACCACACACATTAGTGTGAACAATGCCCAATATCTCCATGGCTCTATCAGCCTTTTAGGTGAACGTCCTTTTGGTTATTTTTCCCATAAGGCAGGATTCATACTAAAGCCAACTTTCCAATCTTAATGCGCCCAAGAGCCCATCTTAGATTAACCACAGAATCCGGGTTGAATTAATATGACCCAACCTTAGACTCTAAATATATGAGTCATTGACGTTGGTTTTTCTCTTCCTACATAAAGGTTTAGCTTGAGCATTATTTATTTGATTGTTTGTAGGATTTAAAAAGAATAAGTTTCTATACATGTGCCCAGAACAAAAACTTCTCCATTTCTACTGATAGTAATACCAGAATAGAAAGAAACATAATATCCTTGATTTATAAGTTTTGCAACTGAAATCAAATTCTGTCTAAATCCAGGTACATAAGAAATATCCTTCACAATAACTACTCTATTACAATAAAAAATAAGATCCAACTCTTCCCACTGCAAAGGCCCACACTTGCACTCTATTTCTTACTCGTAGTCCATGCTCGCCCTTCTGGAGTCTTCTTCTCTTCCTAAACCCTTGCAAGGAATTACAAATATGATTAGTGGCTCCAGAATAAACAATCTAAATGGAAGATGATCCAACCATTGAAACTGACTCTAGATAGAGAACAATACTTGTAGGATATTTTTTGACCTGGAGCTTTGGGCACTCTTTTTTCCAGTGTCTCTTCTGCTCGCACTTGAAGCACTTACCCTTTAGCTTGTTGGGCTGGTTCTTAGGCGGGGCTACTGCATTTCCTTTTTTCTTCTTGAACTTCTTGGGCTTGGGCCCAGTTCTGAAAGAAGAAGCCCTAGCAATCATAGCCTTGGACAGTGGCTTCATGGCCTTCTCTACCACCTGGAGATCTTTCATTAACTCAGTTAAACTCATGTTTAACTTGTTCATGTTGTAGTTCAACTTGAACTGAGTAAAAGAGCCCGACAGAGATTCGAGAAACATGTCCACTTGGCTCTCGGGGTCAATAATAGCCCCTAAGACTTTCGCTTCATCAAAAGTAGCAATCATTTTAAGCATATGCTCCCTGATTGATGCTCCTTCAGCAATCTTAGTGTTTATGATCGTCCTAAGAGCTTCCTATCTTGCGGGCTGGCTCTTATCGGCGAACATCGTGGCTAGTGACTGGTTAATGTCGTACGTAGTGGTTTTGTGGTCATGTTTAGACTGGAGCATATTAGACATAGAGGCTAACATGTAGCAATGAGCCATCTCGTCGGTCTTCAACCATTCCTTCTCAGCCTCACTGTGAAACCCCAGTCAAAACCAACCTTAGAGTAAGGGGGTTGGGGTGCATATCATATTTCATTGCATGTTTAAATATATTTTTATATGATTTTATGTGCATTGAATTTGTGTTTTATGGTCTAGAGGGCTTGATTATGGCTATTGAGTGAGAAGGGCAAAATGGTAATTTTTGCTTGAGATGGAAAAAGGGGGATAGCTTGAGGATTCAATAGGAAAATATTTTTTTTGAGAAAAAATAAGAACAAGAATTATTGTGGTGTAGTGGTTAGAGCCTTAGAATTAATTCTTGTGGTCTTGGGTTCAAATTCCATTATAGGAGCTTTAGCTTGGTTAAATTTTATTTTTGCTTGGGAAGTATTATTTTGGCCTTATGTGCTTGGAGTAGGGTAGAAATGTTGTCCTAAGAGAGATATGATAGGAGTATTCTCATCCTACTCTTTTGCTCTATACAAAATTCCTAAGGGGAATTCATTTCCTCTTGATCCTTAATTTTCCCTATCTCTCAATTCATTAGTTTCTTCAATTTGTTCAAGCCAATTTTATTCTAGGAAAATTCTAGCAATATGCTGTGGCTTTGAAGGTCCAAAATGTCTTAGAGAAAGACATCTTGTGGACCAAAACCATGGAAGAGGGGGAAGGATTTCAAGTGAATTAATTTCCCTAGTAAACTCTTGAAAACTTCACTCTAGCTAGGTTCATTTTCCTTCATGCATTGAAGTGAAATTTCCCAGCTTCTTGTGCCTTCAAGGTGTTGAAATTCTTAGCCATTATTTCCTCCCAAATGCTACCAGAAAATGGCCCTTTTGATCAGCTTGAAACCTGAATATTTCTGGCCATTTTCACACTGCACAAAAGTTGTGCAAAACCAGAAAAATCCCTGGGCAAAATCGCAGCTTTGGAGGTCCGAAACCAAGCTGTTTTTTTTTCAGTTTTTGTTCAGCATCTTAGCCACATTTTTCCTCCATGAAGAAGGCTAGAAACCAGCCTTGAAAGACCTCTGAATACTCACTCAAACCCTCTACAAACAAACTGAACAATGGCAGAAAAATCTGCCCAGAATTTTCCTTCAAACCTGCAAAATCACTGAACACAATTTCCAGCTTTGTTCTCCTTCAGCCTTGTCCGAAACCTTCACCATTTTTCTGCACAAACTTCTCTTCAATAGCCATGAATTGAACTCCATTTTATTCCCCAAGCTCCTGCACGAAATTCAGACATGGCTGCCCAAAAATCATTACAAAAAAAATTACTGCAATCATGCTTGATTAGTTACCAAAATTCTAGCCACCATAATTTAACAACTTTCCATAAAATATCCCTCAAACAACCAAACCTTCCCTTAACCATTATAATCCTTATTTTTGGCCATCCTTAGCTCCTTCAACCAGCTTTCATCCAGCCGAAACTCTGCACAAAAATTCGGCCATGGCAGCTTCCCAAAAACTCTCCAACAATCAAAGATATTCTTGTTTCCAAATTTGCTTCCCAAAAATATTCTTCAAGGATTTCAACAATTAGCCTTTCCTTTTCCTTTCAAACCAGAAAAATCATCTTCCCAAACCTCTCAAAACAATTTGGTCACTCTCTCCCTCAGAATTTCTGCCAGCATTAACCGAAAGTCCTCCATTCTCATCAACCTTCAAGAACACCTACTTCTTTCTTTTGTCTAATACTTTTCTAGATCACTCCAAACTTCTTCTAAAAAAAAATTCCAAATTTCATCTATTCACCACTGTGAGTCCATCCACACCATTTTTAACATCAAACTCCTAAATCCAACTTGCTTTTTTGGATAAAAAACAAGAAGTTTTGTGAAGGCTCAAGAACACCTTCAAGGCAGGGTTGTTCTAACAACTTCATCTTCTCTAATCTTGATCTCTAACGAGTATAAATATGAATAAACATGCTAATGGTCTCTCTCTCTCTCAGCCTGACCTCACTCTCTCTTGGTCGAATGGCCTTCTCCAATGACCATGCTTTCTCCATCTTCCTTGGACGGATCTAGTCATCTAGGAGTTGAGATTCATTTGAAACTCCTTCAAGGTATTCATCAATCACGTAAGTCTTTAACTCTTCTTTTAAATTCTAGATTCATATCTCTAGGATGATGTTGATAGAAGTCGAATCACGAATGGGGTTTGAGTATATATTGTTGTGATGAGTTGAGAGTGAAGCATGAATATATGTATGAATATGGTGGAGATGGGATTTATGCATGAAGGGATTATCTTGGTTGATTGTATGATGTTTTGAGGTTTAATGCATGTCTTCATGTCATAGGTAGCATTTGTGATCAAGTATGCTAAAGATTATGTCATCTATGATGAATAGGATTTATATTCTTGTGAGATTATTGAAGCCATGATTATATTTATGATAGTAAAGGTTAGATCATGGCTTAGTAAGTCTAGATCTATGTTTATATGCATGGTTTGGATGATTTGATGAATTGGAGGGTTGTAAATGTTCATGATTATGGTTAGCATTAGAACTTTGATCATGATATAGTTGTCCATAAGCTAATTTTATTTCATGAATAAAATATTTCATAATACGATTTTTGCTAGTAATTTCGAAAAAACCCTAGGAGGGGTAGATTTGGATTATTATATATAATAAGGATATTTTAGTCAAATAAATAATAGCTTTTGCTAGAAAATTAAATATATATATATATATATATATATTATAAAATAATGAAATCAACTAAAACCTTTTATGGAAATAATCATAATTAGTAAAATATTTATTACTAAAAATTTAATTATTGTCTTTAATCAAAACCCATTAAAATTTTATTTATTATTTTTCATGCAAGACTCATTAAATTTATTTTTGACTAATTTTAGTTATCAATTATTTTCTAACAACTAAATTATTAATAAATCATTATTTTACCTAATACCACCTAAGACTCTTTATCAAGTAAACTCTAAATTTTCTTAGCAAGATTTAAACCATCAACTTATTAGTACATGTTTCTCAAAACATTAATTATTTTAAATATCAAATTAGGCTTAGCTTATAAACCTATTTATTTATTGTTTGACCTTAAAGGTTGGGACACTAGGATCATGGTGGTAGTGAGTTGAGTTGTTTTAAATTGAGAAATTGAATTTTGGCTTGAGTTTCATTGTGGTTTGTATTTGCCCATGCGGGGTTAGGTCAGCTGTTGGAGACCTTATATTGTGAGCAAGAATCAGGTAATTTCCTGTATAAAACCTGATTGATTAAACATGTTTGTTATGGCAAGCTAAATGTAGAGTGCATGGACACTCAGTTTTGCAAGGGCAAATGAGGATTAACTTCTTTCCTATTTCAGACAAACAATTTATTTGAAAATTAATAAGCAGATTTACTTAATCTCAAAACTCTTTCCAAAACTGATTTTGACAAAGACTTTGGGAACCCTTAATTGCCATTTTCATGTGCAACAGTGTTTTGTTCATTTTATCCCAAGTGGAAAATGTCGTTGAGTACTCAATATGGGTGGACTACTAGGGCTAGTCCTTGAGGGGTTAGGGTAAGTCTCTCAATAGGTGGCCACCTCTAAGGGGTGAGCCCTTCCTGGATAGGACGTCAGTCTAGTAGGTCGTGCCGGTCCGAGCTAGCAGTGTTCTCTTCCAGTTAAGTGACTGTGTATTGCCGGAATGGACACCCGGCTGTTGTTTGGGTATAGAGAAGGAGGAGTATCTTGCCCAGTAGGCCGATCACCTACTTTTGTCAGTCTGTACAGAGTGTGGCATTCTGACTGGCAGTATGCACAAAGTGTGGCATGCTGACCATGCGGTTATGGGCCCAACGTGTGGTAACCCATGATCATTTCTTTTGAGTGGTTGATTTTGTTAATTATTTATGGTTGGAAAAGCCAAAACACCACTCTTTCTTTTGACTAATGTTTATTGCTTGCCAGTGATCTCTTATAAAGAATTTAATAGTTTGCATTCACAAACTGTTTTCTCTTGACACTTAAGCACACACGGACTTACTGAGATTTTTGTTTCACCACCATTTTTACCATGATTTCAGGTCGATCTTGCTATGGGGATGAGTAGCTAGATAGTGCCTGCTTTGGAAGATTTTCTGATAATTTATTTTATGTAATGTTTTGGGGAGATGAGAGTGAATGAATTTTATTATGGATTTGTTTTTGGTATTCTTATTTATTCTTTGACTTATTTTTGGGATGTAATAAATTTTAAGTTCAATTATTATTTTTTTATTCCGCTATTTTATTTGTGTGACCTAGTTATAAAGACCCCTTGTCCTTTGGACAGGGCAACATCCCCGGCCCTGGCGGGCCTAGGTAGCAGGGTGTTACAAGTGGTATCAGAGACCAAGTTATAGGCAAATATTGATGATAGATGTTCCATTTATTTAAGTTTAAAATCTTTATCTAATTTATCTTGTTTATGTTGTAGGATGGTTAGAATGCTTAGAATTGCGAGGAAATGGCAGCAATGGCACCCGTTTATCCCTATATACCAGGATGACCTTCTAGTTTCCCAGCTTGCCCCTCAGCCAGTTATCCCTATGGAGGATAACAGTGATGATGAGGTTAACCCTATGAAGGATAGGAGTGAGGACGAGGTCCAGATCGTTGAGCCACCCCTAATTCCAGTGATAGACATTAGTTTTGACAGTGAGGATGAGGTGATGATAGTGGAGCCTGGACCCCACCCTCCTAATCCCGAGGTGGACTTAGAAGTAAATAGTGATGACCTATGGGAGATAGACTATGAGTCTCCACCCAGGACTTCTTTCCTTCCTTCTTTCAGTCGAGTTGAGCCCGGGGAGAGTTCTAGGCACCCTGGAAAGGAGACAGTGGAGGGATTTACTAGCGGGGTTGGGGTGGATTTTTCTAAGAACTCTGGGGGATGGTTGTGTGAGGTTGATTTTGAGGATTCTGATGAGGACTAGCGGGGGCTGAAAGCTGTTATGATTAGGATGTTTTATTTACTACTTTTCATGAACTTCTATGTTAAGAATTTCTTTTCTGTTTACTGCTTTAATTTTAAATTTCTACAAATAGGAGTACCTAGAGTACTCTAAGATTTGAGAAAATTTTTTATGCAATTCTTTATACCAAAACTTGCATCAGATTTTGTTTTACTTAAACCTGAATGTGAGTGCATGCTCAAAATGTTTTAAACTTGAATACATACATTCATTATCTGGGCATGGTGGAAAATGGCACCCAAGCGCTGTGTAGCCACATCAAGCAAAAGAGTTCTGGAAGTAGAGCCTGTGATACTGGAGTTTGAGATGACTTAAATGCAGCCACCCAACCGGGGAATCGAAAGTGAACTAGATTTGAAAATGGGGTCTGAAGCGCCTGTTAGGATGACAATGGAGCAAGCTTCTCGTCAAGTTTAGCAAGTGCGAATTCTGGATGGGCAGTGTGGCGTTCCTTAGCTATGTGGTGACCAAGGAGGAAACTTTACGCGCTATATACCGATGCTTCGAAAGAAGGATTGGGAGCAATGTTGATGCAGGACTGAAAAGTGATTGCTTACGCTTCTTAGAAGCTAAGACCTTATGAAGGTAACTACCCTACTTATGATCTGTAGCTGGCAGCTATAGTGTTCACCCTAAAGAAATGGCGACACTACCTGTATGGAGCTGAATACGAGGTATTTACCGACCACAAGAGTCTAAAGTATATCTTTACTCAGAAGGATCTAAACTTGAGGCAACGAAGGTGGATGGAATTTCTGGAAGAATACTATTGCCCGATCAACTACCATCCCGGGAAGGCCAATGTTATGGCAGACGCCCTAAGCAGAAAGGTTGGGATGGCCAGACTAAGGGTACAAGAAATGCAAGTGGTTCAGGATGTGTTGGATAGAAGGGTGGAAGTGCAAGACAAAGGAATTATCATCAGTAATTTGAAGTTGGTGTTGGATTTGAAGAGGGAAATCGTGGAAGCTCAGCAAAGCAACGCCGAGTTTCAAATTTTCAAGGACAAGGAGCTTAAGTGGCCAAGCAGTAAATTCCGTCAAGATGAGGCAGGAATTTTTCATTTTAGAGATCGGTTGTGTGTACCTGGGGAGAAGCAGTTAAAGGACTAAATTTTGGAAGAGGCGCACAAGAGCGAGTATGCCATTCATCTAGGGGAAGTCAAGATGTATTAGGACTTGAAGAGAGCCTATTGGTGGCCCAGACTGAAGCGGGATATGGTCGAGTATGTCTCGACCTATCTCACTTGCCAGAAGGTTAAGGCGGAGCGCAAGAAATCAGCAAGACTATTGCAGCCATTGCTAGTACCGGAATGGAAGTGGGAGGAGGTGACTATGGATTTTGTCACCAAACTTCCCATGTCAAAGACTCAAAAGGACGCCATATGGGTGGTGGTGGATCGACTGACCAAGTCAGCCTATTTTATACTGGTGAATGTGAGGGACTCGATGAAGAAGCTGGCTCAGACTTATGTTCGAGAAATAGTCCGACTGCATGGAGTGCTTTCGAGCATAGTATCAGACCGAGACCCGAGGTTTACGTCTTGTTTTTGGGGAAAGTTTTAGGAAGCAATGGGGTCGAATCTAAAATTCAGTACGATGGCACATCTACAGACCGACGGACAGTCGAGAGGGTGATACAAATATTGGAGGATATGCTGAGAGACTGTGTTTTGGACTTTGGAGATAAATGGATAAAGTGTGTATTGTATGCAGAATTATCATATAACAACAGCTACTAAGTTTTGATCGGGATGGCACCATATGAGGCATTGTATGAGTGCAAATGTCAAATACTGTTGTCTTAGAGTTGGTCCGAAGACGGTCATGGGAGCAAAACCAAAGAAGTATGTGTCCAAGAGATGCTGGATAAAGTGAAATTGATCAGGGAAAAGTTAAAGGTAACACAGAATCGGCAGAAGAGCTATGCGGACAACCGGCGAAGAGAATTAGAATTTCAAGCCGGGGATAGCGTATTTTTGAAATTGATGCCGAATAGGAGAATTTTGAAGCATCCGAAGGGCGGAAAATTGAATCCGAGATATTTGGAGCCGTTTTCGATTAACGAAAGGATTAGACCGGTAGCTTACCGACTGGATCTACCAGAGGGGTTGACGGGAATCCATGATGTGTTTCATGTGTCACAATTGAAGAAGTATAATGCGGATCCTGGTCATGTATTAAATGATGAACCATTAGTATTGCAGCCAGACCTGAGCTATATGGAAAAGCCTGAGCGGATATTGGACCACAGTGTCAAGACTCTCCGGAACAAACAGATACCGATGGTTAAGATTCAGTGGGAGCACCATGGCACGTAGGATGCCACATGGGAGTCGACAGAATGGGTTAAGCAGAAATACCCTGATTTGAAATAGAGGTATACTTGAATTTCGGGATGAAATTCTTCTAAGGAGGGGAGGATGTGAAACCCCAGTCAAAACCAACGTTAGAGTAAGGGGGTTGGGGTGCATATCATATTTCATTGCATGTTTAAATATATTTTTATATGATTTTATGTGCATTGAATTGGTGTTTTATAGTCTTGAGGGCTTGATTATGACTATTGAGTGAGAAGGGCAAAATGGTAATTTTTGCTTGAGGTGGAAAAAGGGTGATAGCTTGAGGATTCAATAGGAAAATATATTTTTTGAGAGAAAGTAAGAACAAGAGTTGTTGTGGTATAGTGGTTAGAGCCTTAGAATTAATTCTTGAGGTCTTAAGTTCAAATTCCATCATAGGAGCTTTAGCTTGGTTAAATTTTATTTTTGCTTGGGAAGTATTATTTTTGGCCTTATGTGCTTGGAGTAGGGTAGAAATGTTGTCCTAAGAGAGACATGATAGGAGTATTCTCATCCTACTCTTTTGCTCTACACGAAATTCCTAAGGGATATTCATTTACTCTTGATCCTTAATTTTCCCTATCTCTCAATTCATTAGTTTGTTCAATTTATTCAAACCAATTTTATTCTAGGAAAATTCCAGCAATATGCTGTGGTTTTGAAGGTTCAAAATGTCTTAGAGAAAGACATCTTATGGACCGAAACCATGGAAGAGGGGGAAGGATTTCAAGTGAATTAATTTCCCTAGTGAACTCTCTAAAACTTCACTCTAGCTAGGTTCATTTTCCTTCATGTATTGAACTGAAATTTCCTAGTTTTTTGTGCCTTCAAGGTGTCAAAATTCTTAGCCATTATTCCCTCCCAAATGCTTCCAGAAAATGGCCCTTTTGATCAGCTTGGAACCTGAATATTCCTGGCCATTTTCGGACTACACAAAAGCTATGCAAAACCAGAAAAATCCTCGGGCAAAATCGCAGCTTTGAAGGTCCAAAACCAAGCTGTTTACTTTCAGTTTTTGTTCAGCATCTTAGCCACATTTTTCCTCCATAAAGAAGGCTGAAAACCAGCCTTCAAAGACCTCTGAATACCCACTCAAACCCTCTGCAAACTAACTGAACAATGGCAGAAAAATCTGCCCAGAATTTTCCTTCAAACCTACGAAATCACTGAACACAATTTCTAGCTTTGTTGTCCTTCAGCCTTGTCCGAAACCTTCACCATTTCTCTGCACAAACTTCTCTTGAACAGCCATGAACTGAACTCCATTGTCTTCCCCAAGCTCCTGCACGAAATTCGGACATGGCTGCCCAAAAATCTTTCCAAAAAAAATTACTGCAATCATGCTTAATTAGTTACCAAAATTCTAGCCACTATAATTTAACAACTTTCCATAAAATATCCCTCAAACAACCAGACCCTCCCTTCACCTTTATAATCCTTATTTTTTTCCATCCTTAGCTCCTTCAACCAGCTTTCATCCAGCCGAAACTCTGCACATAAATTTGGCCATGGCAGCTTCCCAAAAGCTCTCCAACAATCAAAGATATTCTTGTTTCCAAATTTACTTCCCAAAAATATTCTTCAAGGATTTCAACAACTAGCCTTTCCTTTTCCTTTCAAACCAGAAAAATCATCTTCCAAAACCTCTCAAAACAATTCGGTCACTCTCTCCCTCAGAATTTCTGCCAGCATTAACCAAAAGTCCTTCATTCTCTTCAACCTTCAAGCACACACAGAATACCAAGAACACCTACTCCTTTCTTTTGTCTAATACTTCTCCAAATCACTCCAAACTTTTTTTAATAAAAATTTCAGATTTCATCTATTCACTGCTGTGAGTCCATCCACACCATTTTTAACATCAAACTCCAAAATCCAACTTGCTCTTTTGGATAAAAAACCAAAAGTTTTGTGAAGGCTCAAGAACACCTTCAAGGTAGGGTTGTTCTAACAACTTCATTTTCTCTAATCTTGATCTCTAATGAGTATATATATGAATAAACATACTAATGGTCTCTCTTTCTCTCTTTCTCTCTCTCTCGTCCGAGCCTCACTCTCTCTTGGCCAAATGGCATTCTCCAATGACCATGCTTTCTCCATCTTCCTTGGACGGATCTAGTCATCTAGGAGTTGAGATTCATTCGAAACTCCTTCAAGGTTTTCATCAATCAAGTAAGTCTTTAACCCTTCTTTTAAATTCTAGATTCATGTCTCTAGGATGATGTTGATAGAAGTCAAATCATGAATGGGGTTTGAGTATATATTATTGTGATGAGTTGAGAGTGAAGCGTGAATATATGTATGAATATGGTGGAGATGGGATTTATGCATGAAGGGATTATCTTGGTTGATTGTGTGATGTTTTGAGGTTTAATGCATGTCTTCATGTCATAGGTAGCATTTGTGATTAGGTATGCTAAAGATTATGTCATCTATGATGAATAGGATTTATATTCTTGTGAGATTATTGAAGCCATGATTATATTTATGCTAGTAAAGGTTAGATCATGGCTTAGTAAGTCTAGATCTATGTTTATATGCATGATTTGGATGATTTGATGAATTGGAGGGTTGTAAATGTTCATGATTATGGTTAGCATTAGAACTATGATCTTGACCTAGTTGTCCCTAAACTAATTTTATTTTATGAATAAAATATTTGATAATATGATTTTTGCTAGTAATTTCGAAAAAACCCTAGGAGGGGTAGATTTGGATTATTATATATAATAAAGATATTTTAGTCAAATAAATAATAGAGTTTGCTAGAAAAATTATATATATATATATATATATATATATATTATATAAAATAATGAAATCAACTAAAACCTTTTATGGAAATAATCATAATTAGTAAAATATTTATTACTAAAAATTTAATTATTATCTTTTATCAAAACCCATTAAAAATTTATTTATTATTTTTCAAGCAAGACTCATTAAATTTATTTTCAACTAATTTTAGTTATCAATTATTTTCTAACAACTAAATTATTAATAAATCATTATTTTACCTAATACCACCTAGGACTCTTTATCAAGTAAACTCTAAATTTTTCTTAGCAAGATTTAAACCATCAACTTTATAGTACTTGTTTCTCAAAACATTAATTATTTTAAATATCAAATTAGGCTTAGCTTATAAACCTATTTATTTATTGTTTGACCTTATAGTTTGGGACACTAGGATCATAGTGGTAGTGAGTTGAGTTGTTTTAAATTGAGAAAGTGGATTTTGGCTTGAGTTTGATTATGATTTGTATTTGACCATGCGGGATTAGGTCAGCTGTTGGAGACCTTATATTATGAGCAAGAATCAGGTAATTTCCTGCATAAAACCTGATGTTTGTTATGGCAAGCTAAATGTAGAGTGCATGGACACTTAGTTTTGCAAGGGCAATTGAGGATTAACTTCTTTTCTATTTCAGACAAACAATTTATTTGAAAATTAATAAGTAGATTTACTCAATCTCAAAACTCTTTCCAAAATTGATTTTGACAAAGACTTTGGGAACCCTTAATTGCCATTTTCATGTTCAACAGTGTTTTGTTCATTTCATCCCAAGTGGGAAATGTTGTTGAGTACTCAATATGGGTGGACTACTAGGGCTAGTCCTTGAGGGGTTAGGGTAAGTTTCTCAGTAGGTGGCCACCTCTGAGGGGTGAGTCCTTCCCGGATAGGACTTCCATCCAGTAGGTCGCGCCGGTCCGAGCTAGCAGTGTTCTCTTCCAGTCAAGTGACTGTGTGTTGCCGGAATGGACACCCGGTTGTTGTTTGGGTTTAGAGAAGGAGAAATATCTTACCCAATAAGCCGATCACCTACTTTTTTTAGTTTTCACAAAGTGTGACATTCTGACCAGCGGTATGCACAAAGTATGGCATGTTGACCATGAGGTTATGGGGCCCAACGTGTGGTAACCCATGATCATTTCTTTTGAGTGGTTGATTTTATTGATTATTTATGGTTGGAAAAGCTAAAACACCACTCTTGCTTTTGACTAATGTTTATTACTTTCCAGTGATCTCTTATAAAGAATTTTATATTTTGCATTCACGAACTGTTTTCTCCCGACACTTAAGCACACACGGACTTACTGAGATTTTTGTCTCACCACCATTTTTACCATGATTTCAGGTCGATCCTGCTATGGGGATGAGTGCCTGCTTTGGAAGATTTTCTGATGATTTATTTTGTGTAATGTTTTGAGGAGATGAGAGTGAATGAATTTTATTATGGATATGTTTTTGGTATTCTTGGACTTATTTTTGGGATGTAATAAATTTTAAGTTCAAGTATTATTTTTTTATTCCGCTATTTTATTTGTGTGATCTACTTATAATGACCCCTTGTCCTTTGGACGGGGTGACATCCCCGGCCCTAGCGGGCCTAGGTAGCGGGGTGTTACACTCACGCTCAATATCGGTGGAACCTTCCCCGATAATAGGGCAGATTTTGTAGAGGACATACTTATACTCCTAGGCAATGAGTATTATGTCCATGTTCCTTTTCCAATCCACATAATTTAGACTCGTTAACTTATTCTCTCGGAGAATAACATCCAAAGGACTAAAAGAACCTCTACCAACCATTTATGAAAATATTGAGAATAAAATAAATCTCAGTTTATGAAAAAAAAATTTTAAAAAAATTGTGCACTTTATCCTCATGTTAAATCTGATAATACTTAACACTAGCACTATTATCTTTAATATGATTAATTTGGCTCTTAGGAAAATTGACATAGTATCTTGGGAAGATTAACAATTTCCTAAGCTAAGTGTATTAACTATCACAAATTAATTTCCCTTCTAGGTAATGATCTAGAAGATAACTCCATCTATGGGATGGCCATTTTTTCTCATTTTCTATGGACATTTCTCACACTATAACCTCCAACGTGGGCTAGCCGATCATAACACGTGTTTCGAGTTATTAATTACATCCATCTATTAGTTATAGATCCTTTTGGTATCCCCATCCTATACTGGTTCACTCCCGGGGTGATGCGAGGGGACCTATGATCTCTAATGAGGTTCGTGATGGAAGCTGTGGGGCCGTTAAAACCCCTGTCCCACTTAGTCTTTTAAAATAAGGGTTTTTAAAGAAAATATCCTTTTGAAAATATCCCATTAAGTATCCCTTAACTATTTGTAAAATATCTAAATTTATAAATCTCTATGTCAAGGTAAAATCCTTTAAGATATTTCTATGAATTAATTTTACACAGTTTAGACCTTAATGGTTTCCAAAAATTTCCTTTTAAACTTTCTAGAGACTTTGGCCTCAAGTTTAATTTGACAAAAATAATTTTCTAGTGCAAAAATAAAACATAAATAACTTTCTATTTTAACTTACAAAATATCTAAATCCAAAATATTTTCTATGTCAATGATTAAATCATTTGAGAAAATATCCAAGGATTAATCTTTTTTCAAGTTAAAAATAACTATTTTTTTAATTTGAAAAATATTTTTCTTCTCATAAATTTTCCAAAGACATTGATCTTTGAGAAAATGCACACATAGGGTACAAAAAGAAATAAGCATGCTAGAAAACTGTAAACGTTTTCATACTTTTATATTCTTTTAACCTAAGTGTCCACATAATAGAATTAAACACATAAATTAATTAATGGTCTTTTTTAATCCTAAATTTCCTTTACTATTATTTTTCATGCAAAATATTTAAAGAATATTAACTATTGCAATAAAAATAACTTCACCAGGTATAGGACCAAAACCCCAAAAAAAAAAAAAAAAAAATCCGCTGGTCCAGTGCACCCGCCACACTAGATCGTGACCTATGGGAAAAACCCATCGACCACGATCCCAGGCGGGAGCCCACGCAGCAGCTTGAAGGAAGTTGCTGCCCGATTTTCAGAAACCGGGCTACGGCGAGTAACAGGCTTCCGCAAGGAAACTTCCTCATGCACGGTGTGGAGTCGTGGCCAACTCGAGCCCAGCTATGGCTCCAAGCTGCGGCTGGCTTAGACAGCTTCAGCTCTTCCCACATCTGCAGTGCGGCTCGGCTAAACGGCTTGGCTCCTCACGGCTCAACTGCTATAGTGATCATCGTCTCTAAAATTCTTTTGCGCATTTTAGACATTTTGGGACTCGTTTTTTACATAGATTTCTTCCAAAAATCATCCAAAACAATCCACAAATGCCTATGCCTTTAGTTATAGGTTGACAAGGATACTATGAAAGCCTTAAAAAATAATAATAATAATTACAGTGTTCCTATGTCTCAACCGTGAGACTTATAGAGGATTCTACCCATACCAAAAAACACGAAGGATCACAAATTATAATCATCTGACCATTTTTATTCACTAACATGCAACCTATATTACCATATACGCAATACTTTGATACCACTTAAACGTAAATGTGGCAAAAATAAGTTGAAGTCAATCGAGCTAATGCTGCGGGAGCCTCCAGAAGTGGAACTCAGAAGCCGCAAGTGAAAGCAAAGGTTTTTGCTCTTAACCGGGAGGAAGTTGGAGCAGATGCAGCGGTGGTGGAAGGTACGTTTACTATCCAAGGTCGTTCCGTTAATGCATTGATAGACCTTGGATCTACCAATTCCTATTTAAACAAGAATTGTGCATATCATTTAGGTTGGGATGGAGTAGAACTATCTTTTACCTTGTTGGTGAGTACGCCCTTGGGGAAAATGGTGCAAGCGGATTAGTATGTGTAGAATTGTACGATTGAAATGGGGAAAGAAAGCTTGGAGGCAGATTTGGTAGTCTTAGCAATTGACGACTATGACTTGATTTTGGGTGTGGATTGGTTAGCTAAGCATGTTGCTAAAGTAGACTGTAAGAATAAGTTCGTCCAATTCATTAGACCAGGATGCGATCTGTTGGAGTTCAACGGCAAGAGAGTAAAAGAGTTGAAGTTTTTGATATTTAGAGTAAAAGACTAAAAATTGTTGAAGCAAGAATGTTAAGGATATTTGGCCTATGTGATAAATAAGCCGAATGATCAGTGCACCCTCAAAGATACTGAGGTGGTAAGAGATTTTCTCGACGTGTTTCAGGCGGAACTCACTTCTCTACCTTCCAACCGAGAAGTTGAGTTAACTATTGATCTAGTTCCAAGAGCGGAACCTGTATCCCGAACCCTATATCGGATGGCACCAACGGAGTTGAAGGAATTAAAGAAGCAATTGGAGGAATTGGTGAATCAAGGTTACATAAGACTTAGCACGTTATCCTGGGGAGCTCCAGTGCTATTTGTGAAGAAGAAGGATAGGACCTTGAGGTTGTGTATCGACTACCGGGGGTTGAACAACCTGACCTTCAAGAATAAGTATCATTTACTGTTAATTGACGAGCTGTTCAACCAGATGCAAGGCTCCAGTTGTTATTCCAAATTGGATTTGAGGCAGGGATATTATGAAGTGAGGATAAAGAAGGAGGATATTCCCAAGATGGCCTTCAACAACAAGATATAGTCACCACGAGTTTGTAGTGATGCCTTTTGGGGTGACAAATGTACCAGCAGTGTTTATGGATTTGATGCATTGAGTTTTCCAACCCTACTTGGACAAGTTCGTGGTGGTATTCATCAATGATATACTTATATACTCTAAGAGTCTCGAGGATCATGCAAGACATTTGAAGCTGGTATTGGAAAAGTTAAGAGAGCACAAACTTTATGCCAAATTTAGCAAGTGCGAGTTTTGGCTAGATAGTGTGTCATATCTTAGCCATGTGGTAATCAAGGATGGAATCAAGGTGGACCCAGCAAAAGTTAAGCAGTTTCGGACTGGAAGTAACCAGAGAACATTACGGAAATTCGAAGCTTCTAAGAACTGGTCGGCTATTATAGGTGATTTATTAAAGGGTTCTCAACGCTAGCATTGCCTTTGACTCGGCTGCTAAGAAAGGACATGCCCTTTGTCTGGAATAAGAAATGCGAAAAGAGTTTCCAAGAGCTAAAGCGGAGGTTAATGATAGCACCCATGTTGAGTTTGCCAGAGGGAGATAAACCTTATGCTCTTTATACTGATGCTTCGAAGGAAGGTTTGGGAGTAGTATTGATGCAGGATAGGAAGGTAATTTCCTATACTTCTCAAAAGTTGAAGTCTTATGAAGTCAACTATCTAACGCATGATTTGGAGCTAGCTGCCATTGTATTTGCTTTAAAGAAATGGAGGCATTACTTGTATGGAGCTGAGTATGAAGTGTTTACCGATCACAAGAACCTGAAATACATCTTCACCCAGAATGACTTGAATTTGAGGCAGCGGAGATGGATGGAATTTTTAGAAGAATATCGTTATCCTATCAAGTACCACCCCAGAAAGGCTAACATTGTTGCTGATGCCCTGAGCCGTAAAGTCAAAATGGCCAGGCTGAGAGTGCAGGAGATTCAAGCAGTCCAAGAAGTGTTGGATAGAAGGACATAAGTGCAAGAAGAGAGGATTATTGTTAGCAATTTGAGATTGATACCAAATGTAATGTGGGAATTCATTGAAGCTCAGCAAAGTAATGTGGAATTCCAACTTTTCAAGGACAAAAAGCTTAAACGGCATGGCAGTGATTTTTGACAGGACAAAGTAGGAGTTTTGTATTTCTAAGATCGTTTGTGTGTACCTGATGAGCACTTGTTAAAGGATAGGATTTTGGAGGAGGCGCATAAAATCAAGTACGCTATTCATTTGGGAGAGGTAAAAATGTATTAAGACCTAAAAAGGGTTTATTAGTGGCCCGGAATAAAGAAGAACGTGGTTAAGTATGTCTCCACATGTCTAACCTGTTGCAACCATTACTGATACTTGAATGGAAATAGGAAGAAGTGATCATGGACTTCGTTACCGGACTCCCTATGGCAAGGTCTCAAAAGGATGCCATATAGGTAGTGGTAGATAGATTGACCAAGTCAACACATTTCATACCGGTAAACTTAAGGGATTCAATGGAGAAGTTAGCTCAAACCTATGTGCGAGAAATAGTCAGATTGCATGGAGTGCCTTTAAGTATTGTGTCCGATCGAGACTTGAGATTTGCATCCCAATTTTGGGGCAGGTTTCAAGAATCAATGGGTTCTAGTCTAAAGTTCAGTACAATAGCGCATCTACAAATCGATGGTCAGTCAAAAAAGGTTATACAGATATTTAAGGACATGTTAAGAGCTTGCATATTGGATTTTGGGGATAAGTGGATTGAATTTCTATCGTATGCAGAATTTGCTTACAATAATAGCTATCAGTCTTCAATTAGAATGGCCCCATATGAGGCATTGGATGGACGTAAGTGTCAAGTACCTTTATACTAGAGTTGGTCGAAAGACGGCCACATAAGAAAGTCTGGAGAAGTCTGCGTTCAGAATATGTTGGATAAGGTAAAGCTGATCCAAGAAAGGTTAAAGGCAACCTAGAGCTAACAAAAAAGTTATGTGGACAATAGGCGAAGAGAGTTGGAATTTTAAGTAGGAGACAGTGCGTTCTTGAGGTTGACACCGAATAGAGGAATTTTGAAGCTTTCGAAAGGTAGGAAGCTAAATTCGAGGTATTTGGGACCGTTTCTAATAAAAGAAAGAATTGGACCGGTGGCGTATCGACTGGATTTGCCAGATGGATTAACTGGAATACATGATGCATTTCATATGTCTCAGTTGAAGAAGTACAATGCTAACCCTAGACATGTTTTGAATGATGAACCGTTGGTATAGCAACCCGACTTAAGCTATGTGAAGAAACCCATGAAAATTTTGGACCGAAGTATCAAGACTCTTCGGAATAAGCAGATTCCTATGGTAAAGGTACAGTGGGAACATCATGGCATGTAAGATACCACATGGGAAATGGAAGAGTGGGTAAAGCAGAAGTATCCCGACTTGAGATAAAGGTACGACTGAATTTTAAGACAAAATTCTTCTAAGGAAGGGAGGATGTGAAACCCCACCTAAAGCCAACTCTAGAGTAAGGGGGATGGGATGTATATCATGTCATCATGCATAAAATATACCTTTTTAAATGATTTTATGTGCCTTAGAATTGTGGTTTATAGGATAAATGGCTTATTTATACTTGTTGGGTAGAAAGGGTAAAAAGGTAAATTTACTTGAGGTCAAAATAGGAAGATGGCTTGAGGTTTAGTTAAGAAGAATATTTCGGTGAGAAAATAAGAATAAGATTTAATGTGGTTAAGTGGTTAGTGCTTTGTGATTTAATCTCTAAGGTCTTGAGTTTAAATCCTATCACTTAAGTTTTATTTATAATTATCTTCACCGTGTTTGAATTTTCGTTTTTCTTATATTCCCTAAAGATAGGAATGTTATCTTAAGGAAGATATAATGGTAATGTCTTGACCATGTGGTCTTGTCCTAAAAAGATTTGTAGAAGAATTCTTGTCCATTTTAATTTTGCTAGCCTTGTTCTAACATCTTTGAAATTTAAACTATCCTTAATTCATTAATTCAATTTTTAATCATAAAAATTCTGTAATAAGCCCTAGCTTAGAATTCGAAAATAAGCTCTTGAGGGATAGATGAGGTCGAAATTGAGGAGGAGAACTAGTTAGGGATTCCAAGGAAAAGAAAACACCATGGATATTCCTTCAAACTCCATCATCATCTTGTTCATGTTTTGGTAAAGAAAAATCTGGAAAATTTTGGAGATTTCTTTCAAGGCTGCTTTCAAAAATTTCAGCCAGCTTTCCTACCCAATTTCTGCAAGAAAAATAGACATTTTATGAAAGGTTGAAGGCTGAAAATTCAGTGAATTTTTAAACTGTACAAACATCCCAAAACCAGAAATTCGCTTCAGCAAACTAGCAGCATTAAACATGGAATTTGAAGGCACACGTAGAACATGTGAACAGATGGAACTTCCTCTATTTTTCTTCAAGATGAAGGCTGGAAAACCACTATTAAAAGACCTTCAAACATCCTTAAGAACCAGCTACAAAATCGTGCCAAAGAGAACAGAAAATTCTGCACCAAAATTATTTCAATTCCAAGTATTCTTGAAGCTAAAATTCCAGAAATTTTCCAGCTTATCTCTTCAAGGCTAAGGCCGAAATTCTTCACCAAAACCCACTGAAATTCGGATCTTGTACAGCCATGGACTGAACATCTTGACCTCCACACCAACCTTGAATGATAGGACTCCATGATCATACCTCAAAAAGCTCCTAAGACTACTCTATCCAAAACTTATTCAAACTTCAAACTAAATTCCAGATTTTGTTCCATTAAAACACTCCTATAGCTAAGTGATAAAACTAAAAAATCCTCTGCCATTATAAGACCATTTTTGGCCAGCCTTAGGTACTGAAAAACCCTTCATTCTTTGAATAAAACATAGATAATTCAGTCATACACCATTGAAGAACAAAAGACCTTCCATGAACAAACTCCATTAACTAATCTTATACCTCAAACAACTCCACCTTTTTCTCCATTTGAATTTCAAAAAAAATCTGAAAACCTTCTCTCTCAGTCTTGATAGCTGAAACCCCCTTCTGCACTAGGCCATTCGGCCATCATAATTCTAGCAACACTCAAAATCCATTTTCTCTCAAACTCTCTAAAAGAACACCAAGAACACACACTTCACATCTTCAAGCCTAAACCAATCCTAAACAGCTCCAATCACTCCCAAGAACTGTAGATCATCCATATTCAACCTATAATCTTCATTTCTACACTTTATAACACTGAATCACACAAAGTTGAATTTCAAAACGGATAAAACCAACCTTTTTTGTTGAAGGTTCCATGAACACGAAAAGGTAAAATAAGAACAACCTTATTGTTCTTCCTCTTCTACTCAACTTCTAATATTCCTTTCTAGTCTTATTTGTCTCTCTTACACACACACACACTCTCTCTCTCTCTTGGCCGAAATGGTGATGAACAACCATGGCTACTTTCTAACCACTAAAGGTCATCAAGCGCTCGATGATCTTCTCTAACCAAGGAAAATCCCTCATCAAACGATCATCAATCAAGTATTTTTTTTTCCTTAATCATCCTTTTTAATTTTCAGAAGCAAGACTCCTAGATGTTGATAGGATGATTGAATAAAGTAGGGGTTATGTATATGTATATGGATGAAGGGGATGGAGTTAGGACATGAGAGTGGGAATGAATGTTATGTCTTATGGATTTTGTTTTAGAATCTATATGTTCATCATGATTGAAGAGATTTATGGATGTTTTGATGCATGTTAGATATTATGCCACCATTGGTGATTAGGCCTTTATGATATTATTTTTCAAAAAATCTATAGATGATGTTATGCCTAGTATAAGATCATTCATGTGGTAGTGTTTGTTGATTCAAGACTATGTTCATGGAGAAATTAACATGTTATTTATTATATGAGAATATGTTCATAGATCTCCTCTAACAATAGAAAATTATGGTAAAAACTATTTTCTTTATTAATTCTAGAATTATTTTTATTAACATTTTTGTTGTTAATTTAATTAGAAATATTAGTCGATTTAAGCTATAAAATTTGAAAAACATTAGGAAGGTTTGAAATAGAATATTATTTAAAATATTAATATTTTATTAGTTAAATAAATAAAATCTTTTATTAAAAAAATAATAAATAATAAAATATTAGAATTAATTAATATTAAATGACCTTGTAGACCATATTAATTAGCCTTACTAAAACTTTTATCTATATCCATAAATATTTTTTATATAAAAATTTATTTATTATTTATTAATTTAAAATTAAGTCTAATTCATTTATTATTAATTTTTATTGGTTATTTATTATCTATTAATTATTAATTAAAAATTAAATATAATTATTTTTTATAATAATACTATTTAAATATTACTAATTACCAATATTATTTAGGATTTATCATTATTCATTCTTTAACACTAATTTTATTTATTAGCAATATTACTCATTATTTATTATTTGAAACTATAACTTATTATTATCTATTTTATAACGCTCATTTATTTTAACTCATCAAGCTAGTTTATTTTATAAAATATTTTATCAACTTGTATTAAAGCTTAAGACATTATGGTTATGGTTAGTTGTGGTTGTGACTAGTTGAACTAGGAATTATTTATTTAAGGAAAATATGGTTTGGATATTGTCTTATACCTTTTGTTTACCCCAGGCGGGGTTAGGTTGACCTTGGAAGACTTTTGAATTCAAGAAGAGCAAAAGATCAGGTAAGTTCCTGTATGGAACTATTTGAAGACCAAAGTTATTGCGGCAAGTCAAACTCATTGTATACGAGTATTTGTATGGTAAAGGCAATTATGGAAAAATTTCCTTTTTCATTCAGTCAAGCAAACCATTTAAAACAAAACAAACAATTTCACACCAAACGCTAAACTTTTCCTAAATACTTAACTTTGGCAAGAATTTTAGAAGCCATAATTGCTATTTTCAAGTGAATCATTGTATGAGTTTTTTCCTCCTAAGTGGGACAAACAATGTTGAGTACTCAATAAGAGTAGACTGCTAGGACTAGCCTTTGAAGGGTTAAAGTAAGTCTCTCAGTAGGTGGCCACCTCTGAGGGGTGAGTCATTCCCGGATGGGATGCCAATTTTGTAGGTCATACCGGCCCGAGATAGCAAGTTCAGTAAAGTGGACTGTGTGTTTCTGGAGTGGACAACCAGTAATCCGAAAGTTTGGATGTAGAGATGAAGGACTATCTCACCTGGTAGGCTGTGTACCTACCTTGTGTCAGTGTACACAAAGTGTGGCATTCTGATCATTTTATTGTCATGGTGCACAAAGTGTGGTGCCATGGCTACCTCTTTTGAGTTGTTGTATTTATTGTGCACATGTATCTTTTGGAAAGCAAAACACCACTCTTCATTTATGAAATTTATTTAAGGCTTGCCAGGACTTTCTTTTATGAAACATTTACAACTTGCATACATGAACTGTTTTACCTGAAACACTCAACGCACACACGCGCTTACTGAGATTTATATCTCACCACCTTTTATACCATGTTTTCAAGTCGATCTTGCTATGAAGGTTATTAGCTAAAATATTGCCAATGTCTTGAAGACTCATTGCTATTTTTCCTATGTATTTCTTTTGAGAGATAGTAGCAGACAATTATTTTTGAATTTGTTCAAGTATTGCTGGGTTGTAATAAGTTTAATTTTGAAGTATTTCTTTTATTTTATTTTGTGTGTCCTAGTTATAAAGACCCCTTGTCCTATGGATGGGGCGACATCCCAGCCCTAATGGGGCAGAGGTAGTGGGGTGTTACAATTTATCTCTGCATTTCCTCATTGGTTTAGGGAGTGCCGGCGCCACAATTTGAACCAGTTCTGGTTTTGAGATCAATTCTTCAGGCTGTTGTCCCGCAAGCCGTCAGCTTCTTCTGGGCATCAGCGCAACCTTCTTGTCTTTCGGAATATAACTGTGCTTGAAAGCCTAGGGACGGCTATGGATAAAGAGTATGATCTTTCTATTCTAACTGAATGCTATCAAGCATTAATCAGATAGGTTTTACGTCTTTTTTCTTGTTGTTAACAAAGCACAATGAACATATACTCACGAGAGAAGACGAGAAGCATGAGGAAAAAAAAACAACGATGTGCTTCTGTAAAAGACCCCTCTATTCTATAGAATCCCAATTACCTTAAAAATAGGCTATTATCCGAGTATTCAAAAAACAAATAGAAGTGATAAGATCAGGGAAGCCCTAAGGCCCATGTCATGTTAAGCCGTTAACCAGGATTGTGGAGCAATAGCCCAATTCAATGGGTTAAGCTTTTAATTTAATTTAATTATTCCTAGACTAATACAGGCTCAATAATTAAATAACCCAAATGAACCAATATAAACCTCAAGCCTTGGCCCAATTCATTAGATTAAGCCTTTAATTTAATTTAATTATTCGTAGCCTAAGACAAGCCCAATAATTAAATTAATTAAACAACCCAAATGGGCCAATTACAATTCTCCCTTTTTTTTTACCTTTTATTTTATTATAACCCAATAAATAAACTAGGTTACTCGAGTAAAATAAAATCCATTTTGTACAAGATCAATCCCTCAACCCAAACCTATAAGGACTTATGGACTATTTTAAGGACCAAAAGACACATCAACTTGGCTACTAAAATAACCAAAATACCCTTGCTATGGAAATAGCTGTATTTTGCATTTTAAATATTTCTAATATCATCATAAGGAAATATTGACCCCAAGAACAATGCTACGCTAGCAAAGTCTCCGACCTACAGGTGTAATGACCAAAATTGTAACACTCCACGACTACGTACCCTAAAAGGGCAGGGATGTCGCCCCGTTCCGTAGGACAAGGGGTCTTTAGAACGAGGTATAAAATATAAAAGAAATCTCCAAAGGAATCAACTTAGATAAATAAAGAAATACTCTTATTACATCAGGCTCAACTTGGAGCAAAATGAAATAAAACAAATGTTGTTCAGAAGTGTAAACGACAAAAGTCTCCTAGAATAGCATAGGAAAAATAGCAAAAGCCTCTACTATCAAAGCCCCGCTGACTCAGCACAACCTATCTCCTGAAAACATGATGTAAAACAGTGTGAGAAAAAATCTCAGTAAGTACTGTGTGTGCACAAGGAGTTTTAAATGGTACGTGTATGCAAAGTGTAAAACATTTGTAGAAATATTTGGCAAGTCATAAATAATTTCTCTTTTGCAAAGAGTGTGTTTTCCTCATTGTCACACTTTGTACAAAATAAATCATCCACTTGAATAAACAGTCATGTCACCACACGTTGGGCTCCAAGAGAACAAAATGGCCAAGGCACCACACTTTGTGCACCTTGTTCGGACCAGATTACCACACGTTGGGCGTTCTGATCAAGGTGAGTGTACAGCTCACCGGGTGAGATACTCCTCCATCTCTACACCCAACAAAACCATCCGGGTGTCCATGCCAGGAATATAAATAATACCATACCAGGTACAAATGCTAGCTCGGACTGGTCTGACCAACCAACCCTGTCGCATTTTCAAGCAAAGTTCATCTTCTGGAGGTGGCCTCCTGCCAAAAAACTCCCTCTAGCCTTCCAAGACTAGTATTGTTAGCCTACCCTTATTGAGTACTCAACAAACATGTCCGTCAATTCCTGATTCACAATATTTCCAAACCTTGGCTTTGTAAAACGTGGTTTTCTTTAAAAGAGGTTTCTAGAAGTTTAAGGAAAAGAATAGTTTTCTTGAGAAAATCGTTAGTTTGACAAAACCCTTTAAAGAGTAAATATCCACGTTTACAACCCAAGAAAACATAGTTCAACAGTAGCTTTACAAAGCTTCACAACATAGACTTGCCATCACAACATTTAACAAAAGAGTTTATGCAAGGACTTACTTGATCTGCCTCGGATAAACCAGGTAAAGTCACTGCTTGCTTTGCTCAATTTTCCTCCTGATCTAAAACCATATAATATCATGATCAGGGTCTCAATTAATTCAAACATGCTCTAAACTCATTTATTTTCACAACAATTCGCAATCCACTATTTAATTCCAAGTAAACTATCCAATCCCCAAAGATCATATACCATGACCATATGTTCATCCAACTAATAGACATCATTAAACCTAACTTTCAGCATCAAGGGTTGGTATTCCCTTACCTTGCAACAACCGGATAACGAGGTCTCGATGCTCCTATGGTGATCGTCCCAAGTTCCCTTGAGAAGAAGAGAAAAGCTACCTCCTTTGCTCCTCTTGACCGAAAATTAAAGAAGAAGATGAAATTAGCCTCTATAGGGCGTGATTTAAGGGAAGAAGAAGGAGAAAAGAATCATTAGAGAAAACGGCATCAAGAGGTTGAGAGGATTTTTGCTTACCTTAAAATGTGTTCGATTTTTGCTTAGGTTAGTTCTTGAGTTTTTCGAAAATTTGCAGAGAGAATTTGCTGGAATTTTCATGTAGAATGGAGAGGTTAGACAGCTACTATGATTTAGGTTTAGAGAAGATTGGTTTAGGGTTAGATGATGGTGTTTAAAAAGACTCCTAATGGCTTTAGGCTTCTTGGACAGCAAGGGCGAAAATTGCAGCTTGTGATGTCTCTCCTTGCTACCGAATTTAGGTGAGTTTAAGGGAAGAAAATAATCTACAATTTGCTCCCTTGTGCTGGACGAAATATTGGTCATGAGAAGGGTTGATTGTGTTCCGAATTTTGGGCCAAACAAGGAAGAGTTTGAGAAGGCTTTGGTGACTAAAATTCTGTGCAAGATGGCCTTATGTGCTGTGCGAAATTTCTGAATAGAAGAGGAAGAATTTTTGGACTGTTTTTGCTATAGTTCTGCCGAAATTTCCAAAGAAACAATGAGGGTTTTAGGAGTAGAAATTGGCTTGATCAGCTGGGGTTTTTCGATGGGTTGTGTGTGCAGAATTTCGGTTGGAATAGGAGTACAAAAGCTTGCCGAAATTTCCTGTACAAAGCTGACGAAAATTCTGGTTCCTAAGCTGGCCGAATTTCTGTAGTTTTGTGCAGATAGAATTCTGGTTTTGTGCAGCTAAGGTAATCTGAATTGATGAGGAGTATTTAGGTGTTTTGAGCTAGGGTTTGGAGAGTTGGATTGCACTTAAGGAGTGATGGAATTTCGGACAGCTTCTGTTGTCACAAAGCTGCCGAAATTCTACTAGGATAAGGAAGAAAATCCTAGTTGAATTAGGGTTGAAATAAAAGTCTGATTTGCTAAGGGATTTAGGATAAGATTTCCTAGCTTTGGAAGAGTTTGAGTTGAGCTAATGTCCCTCCAAGAAGTGGCGGCACTTGCTGGAAATTTTTCCAGATTTTTAGCTAACATTTTAGGGTTAAAATCAACAAGGTTTCCTACTAGAAAAATGACTCTTTAATTCCAACTATCCATGGTAACATCCATTAAGCTAAAATCAAGTTGGAATTTTTTTTATTATCTAGGGTTTTTTCTTTCTTTTTCGAAAATCCTAAGGAATAAAAGCTGAAAATTAAATGTGAACTTTATTCACATCAAGGTCCTTGAATTTAGAAAATAAATATAGAGACTCATTTCCTTGGAATAATGGGACTAAAATTTCTCTAGGTTTGCTATATCTTTTTCGGCCAAGATATGGAAACTCTAAGGAAAAGAATTTTCAAGAAGAGAAACTAGGATTCACAAGAGATAGGTTTCAAACTCGGGCCACCATGGGAAAAATCACCATCATCCCCGCTATTTCAAATCAATTCCAATACTAATTTTCCCTACAAGAGGTTCTTACCACCCCAATACTCATTCTTCCGAAACTTCGACCAAACCTCCCTTATTCAAATCTTTAACAACACAACTATTTCACATCAATTAATTCAAATGCAAGAGCAACGGAAAAATTCACATGCATCCATGCAAATAAAATAATTCTAAGCTACCATATAAAATGCAAAATTCTATGTAATGCATGACTTTTCCCTATAGTCAAAGGTGGTTTTGGGCGGGGTATTACATCCCCTCCCCCTTAAGAGAATTTCGTCCCGAAATTCAGATTTCATACCTTTCGAACATTTTCGGATACTTCCATCTTAACCATTCCTCCGTTTCTCACGTTGCATCTTGTGCTCCATGATGATCCCAAAGTATCTTCACCATGGGTATCTGCTTGTTTCGAAGCGTCTTAATACTCCGCTTCAAGATCTTGACGGGTCTCTCCACATAACTCAGATTTGGTTGCAACTCCAACGGTTCCTCATTGAGTATATGACTCGAATCGGGGTTGTACTTCTTTAACTGAGAGACATGGAATACATCATGCATCCCGGTTAGACCATCAGGTAGATCCAATCGGTAGGCAACCGGTCCAATTTTCTCCAATATCGGGAACGGTCCCAAATACCTAGGACTCAACTTCCCTTCTCTCGGATGTTTTAGGATTCCTCTACTAGGAGTCAACTTCAAGAATGCACGGTCACCTACTTGTAACTCCAGTTCTCTTCTCCTAAAGTCTGCATAGCTTTTCTGTCTGCTTTGCACTGCTCTTAGTCTTTCCCGGATTACCTTAACTTTGTCCGTCATCTCCTGAATGCATACTTCACCAGTCTTCTTAACGTTCCCCTCTTCTGTCCATCCCCAGTATATCGGTACTTGGCGTTTTCGCCCATACAATGCTTCGTACGGCGCCATTCCGATCGACGCCTGATAGCTGTTGTTATATGCTAACTCCGCATGCGGTAAAGACTCAATCTACTTATCTCCAAAGTCCAGGATACAAGCTCGGAGCATGACTTCCAGTATCTGAATGACTCTTTCAGATTGACCGTCTGTTTGCGGATGGGCAGAGGTGCTGAATTTCAGGGTCGTGCCCAAGGACTCCTGGAACTTACCCCAGAACCTTGAAGTGAATCTAGGGTCCCTATCCGACACAATGCTCGATGGTACACCATGCAACCTTACAATTTCTTGGGTATATGTCTGAGCCAACTTTTCCATCGAGTCCCTTACGTTTACCGGTATGAAGTACGCTGTCTTGGTCAATCGGTCCACTACCACCCAGATCGCATCTTTGTGTGACTTGGTCATCGGAAGGCCAGTCACAAAGTCCATGGTCACCTCTTCCCATTTCCATTCGGGAATCGGTAACGGTTGCAGTAACCCTACAGACTTCTTATGTTCCATTTTAACCTTCGGCTCGTCAAGCAGGTTGACACATGCTGAACTACATCCCTCTTCATTCCAGCCCACCAATATTTCCTCTTCAAGTCTTGGTACATCTTTACCTCCTCAGGGTGTATGGTATATTTGCTCTTGTGTGCTTCGTCCAGTATCCTCTTTCTTAAGTCTTGGATGTCCGGTACACAAATCCGGTCCCGAAAGTATAATACCCCATTCTTATCGGTCCAAAAATCGCTTCCACCTCTCGCGATCTCTTTCTCCTTGAAAGTTTGAAATTCTGCACTGCCCTATTGACTTGATACAATTTCCTGGTCCAGATCGGGTTTCAGGGTCAAGTTGCTCACGCAGATCTTCCTCTCTTGCACTTGCGCCTCTTTCTCCAGGATATTCTAGACTGCCAACACCTCTTGTATTCTCAAGTGTGCCATTTTCACCTTCCGACTTAGAGTGTCTGCTACCACATTTACTTTACCCGGATGATAGTTAATAGGGCACTTATACTCTTCCAGGAACTCCATCCATTTACGCTGCCAGAGATTCAAGTCCTTTTGCGTGAAGATGTACTTCAAACTCTTATGGTCAGTGAAAACTTCGTATTGCGCACCGTACAAGTAATGTTGGCATTTCTTCAAGGCGAACACTATAGCTGCTAGCTCCAGGTCATGCGTGGGATAATTAGCTTCATGCGGCTTTAGCTTCCTAGATGCATAAGCTATGACTTTCCCTTCCTGCATCAGCACAGCTCCTAGTCCTTCCTTGGATGCATCTGTATAGAGTGCATAGGGCTTATCAGCCTCAGGCAGACTCAGCACGGGTGCTGTAATCAACCTCCTCTTAAGTTCTTGGAAGCTCTTTTCGCACTTCTCACTCCAAGCAAAAGTGACATCCTTCTTCAGTTGTCGCGTCATTGGTGAAGCCAGAGTAGAGAAGTTTTTAATGAAACGCCGATAGTACCCGGCTAACCCAAGGAAACTTTGTATCTCGGTAATGTTCTCCGGTTGTTTCCAGTTAGCTACGGCTTCCACCTTGGCAAGGTCCACTTTGATCCCCTCTTTGGATATCACGTGACCAAGGAAAGACACCGAGCTTAGCCAAAACTCACACTTACTGAACTTGTCGTAAAGCTTGAATTCCCTCAACTTCTCTAGGACTAATCTTAAGTGCTCCGCGTGGTCCTCCAGATTTTTGGAGTAGATTAAAATGTCATCGATGAATATAACCACGAACTTGTCTAGGTATGGTTGGAAAATGCGATGCATCAAATCCATGAATACTGCCGGTGCGTTGGTTATACTGAACGACATTACTACAAATTCGTAGTGGCCATACCGCGTGTTGAATGCAGTTTTAGGGATGTCTTCTTTTTTGATCCTCACCTGGTAGTATCCTTGTTGTATGTCCAACTTCGAAAAGCAAGCGGCGCCTTGCAGTTGATCAAACAACTCATCGATCAAGGGTAGAGGGTACTTATTTTTTATCGTTAGATTGTTCAATCCCCGATAGTCAATGCATAGCCTTAAGGTTCCATCTTTCTTCTTGACAAACAACACTGGGGCTCCCCACGGTGATGTACTCGGCCAGATGTAGCCTTGCCTTACCAATTCCTCCAATTGCTCCTTTAACTCCTTCAGCTCCGTCGGTGCCATCCGGTAGGGGGTTCTTGACACCGGTTCCGCTCCGGGAATCAGATCCACGGTGAACTCAACTTCCCGCTCAAGGGGTAGGAAAGTGAGCTCAGCAGGGAAAACATCCAGAAAGTCTTTTACTACCTCCGTACTTTCCAAGGTACACTGGTCCTTATGTTTGTTCAGGAGGTACGCCAAATATCCCGTACATCCTTTCTTAAGTAACTTCCGGGCTTTAGTACCAGCAATAAGAAATTTTAGTTCATTCGTTCTCTTGCTGTTGAATTCAATTACATCCCGTCCAGGTCTCACAAACTGCACCGTTTTGATCTTGCAGTCCACACGAGCTCCGTGTTTCGACAACCAGTCTATGCCCAAGATCAAGTCATAATCATCCATGGGTAGGATTATAAGGTCGACCTCCAGAATCTCCTTTCCTAGCTAAACTCCACAACTTCCCATTTTCTTGCCTGCTTCCAGCACCTTTCCCAAGGGGGAACAAACTACTAGGGTATAAGGTAGCTCCTTTCCTTCCCAACCCAGATGTGATACACATACTTCACTTACATAAGAGTGTGTGGATCCTGGATCTATCAGAACATTAACCAGACAACCTTGGATAAAAAGGTTACCTTCAATCACGGTGGCGTCCGCTCTGACTTCCTCTCTGCTCAAGGCAAAAACTTTGGCCTTCACCTGAGGCTTCTGGCCTCCCGCTCCGGCTGGTCCAGCAGTGGCGCCTCTATTTCCTCCCATTGGTTGGGCCGGCGCGGTCTACTCAATCATTAAGGGTTTAGGGCAGACGTTTCTCAGGTGTCCCGGGTCTCCGCAATTGAAGCACCTCATCACACTTCCATTACCCCAGCAGTTTCTTTCGGTGTGGCCTCGCTTCCCACACAGCCGGCAATTCAGGATGCCTTGCATCGGTCTTGCTACTGCCACTTGAGGTTGCTTGCCTCGATTTTCCCAAGGTATAGAGGCCGCAGGTCGCTTGTTGCTTGAAGGCCTCATAGGTGGACGATTCGGTTGGAATGGTCTACTCACCGATCGATGTCGATCTTCATTTTTCGTCTGGGAAGCTGCGTCCACGGCGGCGGTGTACGATGTAGGTGGTGTTGGAGCCAATGCCTTCCTTAACTCTGGCCTAAGCCCTTTCACGAATTGCCGGGTGCACTTCTGCTCCGTATCCACCAAGCACTTGCAGTGCTTGGACAACTGCATGAATCGGGCTGCATATTGGGCCACGGTCATGCCTTCCTGCCTGAGGGTCTGAAATTTGTCCTCCCACTTCTTAGCTACCCAATGAGGAATGTACTCGGCCCGAAAGGCTTCTGTAAAGTCATCCCACGTCCATTCCTGTTCCTCTCTATCCCAGTCACTCCGTACCTGCTGCCCCCATGCTCGAGATGGTCCCCTCAGCCGAAAGCAGCAAACTTCACCATCCTCTCTTCCGAGTACTATAAAGTAGCGAAGATGTCCTCCATTTGCTCAATCCACTGCTCGGCTTTCTCGTCCTGTTCCACCTCCCCCTGGAATGTGGGAGGCTGGAACTTCAGGAAACGCTCCAGGGCTTCATCCTCTCCCCGCGGTGGTTTCCTGGCCACATTATCCAATCTTTCCATCAGATTCTGTAGGATCGAGGCCATCTTGTCGAAAGCCTGACCCATGGTCACATCTCGTGACCTCTCCGAAGCCAATTCCTGCTCACGTGGCAAGTGCTCTTCCACGTCGGGGGTGGAACGATGCATCTGCTCAAAGTTCGGGGTGGAGGATGCACTATCCTGCACTATTCTGCTATGTACAACAGTTCTGCGTCTTGGTGCCATCTTAATCACATTCACTCCGAGTCAGTTAGTTACTAAGGGGAAAACAATATGCTTAGATGCATGATCAGGTGATAGCAATGTACCTATCTACAAGAGAATGTGAGGATATCGTGCAAGGGTAAATCAAGTAATAAATGGAACTCATGCTTTTCATATAAACCATTCTTTGCAGAAAAGAAGGGGTTATCCCATATGATACCCTTTGTATTTAATAAAATAATAAATAAGTCCTATGAGCAGCATGCTCCTTTAAAAGAAATAAACAACCAAAGGTATGCAAATCCCAAAGAAAGAAAAGTAAAAGCTGCTGGTCTTCTAGACTCGACTCTCTCTAGTTTCAACAGAAGCATCGGAGTCGTTAGAGGCTGGTTCCACAAGCCACCCCACGGAACTATCAGGTCTCCCTATGTAGTTCCTCACAAATCCAACACTCTCACCTGGCTACCCTGACTCACCCTCTCGGCCTCTCTTGGCTCTCATGGCCGTCTTATAGAGCTCATCCAGTGTTAATCTAACCGCACCCCTAGGCGCAGGCCTCTCACTCCCCAAGTCAGATGGATCAACCAACCCCTTTCTCCTTAGCATGGCATCTATACCCAGCCCATATCGGAGTCCACACCCCTAAGGACTCTCTTCTAGCTTCCTCTTTCCCTTATCTACCCCTCCGGGAACTGACTGCCTAAGGTCTCTCTCTCCCGAGACAACTCCATCCCTTGACCTACATTCCTCACCAATGGACTCCTTAGGGTTGTAGCAATCAAGAGTCCTATCAACTTCTCCTAGCTGCGGGGTCTGGGGAACCTCTATTCCTTCCTCATGCTCCTCTTCTACCCCAGCCATCTCTCCCGCGTTCGCATCATCTCCCTCGTTCCCGAGCTCATCTACCTCCTCCTCACTCAACTCTACCCTCTCCTCATCTCCCTCGTACACTCCTAAGCTCTCCCGGCCTCTATCTTCTCCTCAACCACCAGGTCATCTAACACCGGCAGCTCACGCTCCCTCTCTAAGTCAGATGTGGATGGATCAGCTACGGGTAGTGGGGCAGGTGGATTCCTGCAGCCAGCGGGCCAGTCTCTGACAGCCGATACAACCTTTTTGACCATCCTATAAACAGAAGACAAGAATTAGTACCAGATCAAAATACTTAAGAAGATAGAACCCAGTAAGTCAAGTAATTGCCTAAACCATGTCTTTGATACCACTTGTAACACCCCACGACTACGTAACCTAAAAGGGCGGGGATGTCGCCCCGTCCCGTAGGACAAGGGGTCTTTAGAACGAGGTATAAAATATAAAGGTAATCTCCAAAGGAATCAACTTAGATAAATAAAGAAATACACTTATTACATCAGGCTCAACTTGGAGCAAAATGAAATAAAACAAATATTGTTTAGAAGTGTAAACGACAAAAGTCTCCGAGAACAGCATAGGAAAAATAGCAAAAGCCTTTACTATCAAAGCCCCGTTGACTCAGCACAACTATCTCCTGAAAACATGATGTAAAATAGTGTGAGAATAAATCTTAGTAAGTCCTATGTGTGCACAAGGTGTTTTAAATGGTACATGTATGCAAAGTGTAAAACATTTGTAGAAATATTTAACAAGTCATAAATAATTTCTCTTTCGCAAAGAGTGGGTTTTCCTCATTGTCACACTTTGTACAAAATAAATCATCCACCCGAATAAACAATCATGTCACCACACGTTGGGCTCCATGAGAACAAAATAGCCAAGGTACCACACTCTTTGTGCATCTTGTCCGGACCAGATTACCACACGTTGGGTGTTCTGATCAAGGTGAGTGTACAGCTCACTGGGTGAGATACTCCTCCATCTCTACACCCAACAAAACTATCCGGGTGTCCATGTCGGGAATATAAATAATACCACACCAGGTACAAATGCTAGCTCAGACTGGCCTGACCAACCAACCCTGTCACCTTTTCAAGCAGAATTCATCTTCTGGAGGTGGCCTCCTGCTAAAAGACTCCCTCTAGCCTTCCAAGACTAGTATTGTTAGCCAACCCTTATTGAGTACTCAACGAACATATCCGTCAATTCCTAATTCATAATATTTCCAAACCTTGGCTTTGTAAAACGTGATTTTCTTTAAAAGAGGTTTCTAGAAGTTTAAGGAAAAGAATAGTTTTCTTGAGAAAATCGTTAGTTTGACAAAACCCTTTAAAGAGTAAATATCCACGTTTACAACCCAAGCAAACATAGTTCAACAGTAGCTTTACAAAGCTTCACAACATAGACTTGCCATCACAACATTTAACAAAAGAGTTTATGCAAGGACTTACTTGATCTGCCTCGGATAAACTAGATAAAGTCACTGCTTGCTTTGCTTAATTTTCCTCCTGATCCAAAACCATATAATATCATGATCAGGGTCTCAATTAATTCAAACATGCTCTAATCTCATTTATTTTCACAACAATTCGCAATCCACTATTTAATTCCAAGTAAACTATCCAATCCCCAAAGATCATATACCATGACCATATGTTCATCCAACTAATAGACATCATTAAACCTTACTTTCGGCATCAAGGGTGGGTATTCCCTTACCTTGCAACAACCGGATAACGAGGTCTCGATGCTCCTATGGTGATCGTCCCGAGTTCCCTTGAGAAGAAGAGAAAAGCTACCTCCTTTGCTCCTCTTGACCGAAAATTAAAGAAGAAGATGAAATTAGCCTCTATAGGGCGTGATTTAAGGGAAGAAGAAGGAGAAAAGAATCATTAGAGAAAACGGCATCAAGAGGTTGAGAGGATTTTTGCTTACCTTAAAATGTGTTCGATTTTTGCTTAGATTAGTTCTTGAGTTTTTCGAAAATTTGCAGAGAGAATTTGCTGGAATTTTCATGTAGAATGGAGAGGTTAGACAACTACTATGATTTAGGTTTAGAGAAGATTGGTTTAGGGTTAGATGATGGTGTTTAAAAAGACTCCTAATGGCTTTAGGCTTCTTGGACAGCAAGGGCAAAAATTGCAGCTTGTGATGTCTCTCCTTGCTGCCGAATTTAGGTAAGTTTAAGGGAAGAAAATAATCTGCGATTTGCTCCCTTGTGCTGGCTGAAATATTGGTCAAGAAAAGGGCTGATTGTGTTTAGAATTTTGGGCCCAACAACGCAGAGTTTGAGAAGGCTTTGGAGACTAAAATTTTGTGCAAGATGGCCTTATGTGCTGTGCGAAATTTCTGAATAGAAGAGGAAGAATTTCTGGACTGTTTTTGCTATAGTTCTACCGAAATTTCCAGAGAAACAATGAGGGTTTTAGGTGTAGAAATTGGCTTGATCAGCTGGGGTTTTTCGGTGGGTTGTGTGTGCAGAATTTCGGTTGGAATAGGAGTACAAAAGCTAGCCGAAATTTCATGTACAAAGCTGTCGAAAATTCTGGTTCCTAAGCTGGCCGAATTTCTGTAGTTTTGTGCAGATAAAATTCTGGTTTTGTGCAGCTAAGGTAATCTGAATTGATGAGAAGTATTTAGGTGTTTTGAGCTAGGGTTTGGAGAGTTGGATTGCACTTAAGGAGTGCTGGAATTTCGGACAGCTTCAATTGTCACAAACCTGCCGAAATTCTACTAGGATAAGGAAGAAAATCCTAGTTGAATTAGGGTTGAAATAAAAGTCTGATTTGCTAAGGGATTTAGGATAAGATTTTCTAGCTTTGGAAGAGTTTGAGTTGAGCTAAAGTCCCTCCATGAAGTGGCGGCACTTGCTGAAATTTTTCCAGATTTTTAGCTAACATTCTAGGGTTAAAATCAGCAAGGTTTCCTACTAGAAAAATGACTCTTTAATTCCAACTATCCATGGTAACATCCATTAAGCTAAAATCAAGCTGGAATTTTATTTATTAGCTAGGGTTTTTTTTTCTTTTTCGAAAATCCTAAGGAATAAAAGATAAAAATTAAATGTGAACTTTATTCACATCAAGGTCCTTGAATTTAGGAAATAAATATAGAGACTCATTTCCTTGGAATAATGGCACTAAAATTTCTCTAGGTTTGCTATATCTTTTTCGGCCAAGACATGGAAACTCTAAGGAAAAGAATCTTCAAGAAGAGAAACTAGGATTCACAAGAGATAGGTTTCGAACTCGGGCCACCATGGGAAAAATCACCATCCTCCCCGCTATTCCAAATCAATTCCAATACTAATTTTCCCTACAAGAGGTTCTTACCACCCCAATACTCATTCTTCCAAAACTTCGACCAAACCTCCCTTATCCAAATCTTTAACAACACAACTATTTCACATCAATTAATTTAAATGCAAGAGCAACGGAAAAATTCACATGCATCCATGCAAATAAAATAATTCTAAGCTACCACATAAAATGCAAAATGCTATGCAATGCATGACTTTTCCCCATAGTCAAAGGTGGTAGATCATGACATGTACTAACACCTCTCTAAGAGATTTCTATCATTCATAAACCTCTAGTCCAATGATCTACCACTCTTGGAATGTTTCCACTTTTCAAAAGAGCTATCCAAAAGCAAACATCCATGTCATGTTCCCAAGGTTCTAGATATTTAGATCATTCTAATAGTCACAAGAGGCGATATAGCACAGAAGCTATCTTGTACATGTCTGTCTTGACTAACTAGTCACATATACCCAACATGCAAGTATATTGACTCTACGATAGAACCTCAACTACAACATATCAAAGTACATACTTACAGCTTCGTCAGACCACCAACTCATACTCAGGTGGTAGAGCAGTAGTCTATACTGTAGGACAAATAGTTTAGGTTTCTTCTAAATAGTACTTTTAGAAATCACTATTACAGGTCTTATTCTACGTATTCGAAATACGTTCATACTATGAAGTGAATGGACTACTCCTCGCTAAAGGAAGCCATTCCCCATTTGGAATTTATAACATAATAACATAAATATGATGAGATTCCCATTCTCATCAATTAGTTAAGAACAAACATTTATGCGTTGGGAAACCTGTGATCCATACCTTACTATGAAAGACTACCATTCACATGGATCACTTAAACACAATGGGTCTTTTCCAAATGTAAATCGTACACAAATAAAATGTAAATTCACAAAAAAAAATTGAGAACAATTTTTTTATTAATAAGATCGATAATTACATCAGAAATCTAATCTAAAGGGCATACATTCTAACAAATTGAACCTAGATAGAAGTATAAAGGGAACTCGAGTTACCTAAACCTATAGACTCAAGCACTTCCCTTTCCCTTGTCTCATTCTCTTAGCCCTTCTTCTCTTCCTGAACAACCTCTGAATGGTGAACAACGTGAATGTTAGAAATAACGTACTGAAAAAACATAAGTCAGTCTTAAGAGTAATAATTGCTATTAAGTCCCCTAATTATTCTCTCTATTAATTAAGTCCTTAACCTCATGGGCTAAAGCCCATAACGGTTTAGATATACAAAGATAACTCGAATTAAAAATTCGGCCGTGGGCTGACATTTCACCCTTTTATACAAAGTTTTGCCCTCAAAACTTATGCATATAAATTCCCAAATAAAGCAGGATACTTTCATCGTGCATCTTTTTCCAACTCCCATATAGCTTCCTGCTTAAAGTGATTAGTCCATTAAACTTTCACGTAAGGTATAGACTTTCCTCTCAGAACTTATATCTTCCAGTCGACAATCTTTATTCCCATTTCCTCATAAGTCAAGTCCTCACAAACCCGCAATGGAGATGCTTCCAACACATGACTCGGATCTGCTACATACTTCCTTAGCTGGGATACATGGAATACATTATGTAGCCTGGATAAAGCCGATGGCAATGGTAATTGGTATGCCAAATCCCCAATCCTCTGAAGAATCTAATAAGAACCCACATATCTCAGACTTAACTTCCCACTCTTACCAAACCTCATAACTCATTTGGTTAGGAAAACTTTCAGATACACTTTGTCCCCACATTTAAATTCTAAAAGTCTTCGCTTACTATCAACCCAACTCTTCTGACAATGTTGAGCTGCATTCAACTTCTCACGAACAATCTACACATTCTCTTATGCTATTTGTATCAACTCTGGCCTAGCTATCCTTCTTTCACCCAGATCGTCCCAACACACCGGGGATCTATACCTCCTGCCATACATTGCTTCATATGGGGCCATGCAAATACTGGATTGGTAACTATTGTAGTAGGAGAACTCTATCAAAGTCAGACTATCTAACCAATTCCATTTGAAGTCTAATACACGGTCTCGTATCATGTTCTCTAACATCTAAATCGTTCTCTCAAATTAGCCGTCAGTCTGAGGGTGAAAAGCAGTGCTCAAAGTGATAGTGGTTCCTATCGCATCATTAAGCTCTTCCAGAAATGAGACACAAAATGAGTATCTCTATCTGATATAATACTCACTGGCACCCCCTACAACCTAATAGTAGCATCTATATACATTTGAACTAGTTTTTCCATCAAAGCAGTTAACTTCTTGGGCAAGAAATGGACTGACTTAGTCAATTGGTCAACTATAACCCATACAATGTCCTTTCCAGTCCTGGATCTCGGTAAACCTATGATAAAATCCATGGTAATGTGTTCCCAATTCTAAAGAGGAATCTCGAGAGGCTTCAACAATCCTATAGGTCTTTGGTGTTTTACCTTAACCTATTGACATACCAAACACTTAGATACAAAGTCCGCTATGTCCTGCTTCATTCCACTCCACCAAAAATACCATTTAAGATCCTGATACATATTAGTCCCTCCTGAATGAATTGAGAGTTTCGTATTATGACCTTCCATAAGCACTTCCATCCTTAAGGCCTCATCACTAGGAATGCATAGTCTGCCCGCAAACTACCATCCTCATAAACCTGGAACTCTAGCTATGCTCCGCTGAAAGCTGCTGCCCTCTTCTTTTCTGGTTCTCTGTCTCCAAGTTGTTCTTCCTTAATCCATTCTACCAAAGAAGATTAAGCTATCAAAGCTGCCAAATAACCCGAGGCAAGTTGCACAACTTCCAGCTCCAGCTTCTCAAATTCTGAAATCAATTGTTCCTACTCAGTGAGACAAGCTGCCAAGGTTCCAACTTCTTTCCTACTGAGAGCATCAAGTACACGGTTTACTTTTCCCAGATAATAGCTTATTTTCAAATCATAATCTTTAATTAATTTTAGCCAACACCTCTGCCTCATATTCAGCTCTTTTTCGGTGAATAAATACTTCAAGCTCTAACTATCAGTGAAGACCTCACACGTTTCACCGTACAAGTAATATTTCTAGATCTTTAATGCAAATACCACTATAGCTAACTCTAAATTGTGAGTCAGGTAGTTCTACTTATAGGGTTTCAACTAACACGATACATAAGCTATTACTTTCCCATTTTACATCAACATGCAACCAAGTCCATTCTTTGAAGCATCACTATAGATGGTAAAACCCCCAGTCTCAGAGGGTAAGGCCAAACCTGGTGTAGAAGTCAACAACCTCTTCAACTCCTAGAAGCTCCTTTCGCACGCATCACTCCACTTGAACTGGACCCTTTTCTAAGTAAGCTGAGTCAAAAGAGTGGCTATCTTAGAGAAATCCTCCACAAACTTTCGGTAATAACCTGCCAAACCCAAAAGATTCTGAACTCAGAAGCAGTAATAGGTTTAGGCCAATCAAGGATTGCCTCAATCTTCTTAGGATCCACCGTAACTCCTTCTTCCGAGATCACATGGCCCAGAAACACTACACTCCTCAACTAGAACTGACATTTACTGAACTTTACATACAGTTTCTGCTCATGAAGCATTTGCAACACTATTTTAAGATGCTCTCAGTGAGCTTCTTCTAATGAAGAGTTCACCAAAATGTCGTCGATAAACATAACCATGAACTTATCCAATTCGTTTGTGAAGACTCTATTCATTAACTCCATGAATGTTGTAGGGGTATAGCCAAAGCAAAAGGTATAACCAAGAACTCATAGTGCCCATAGCGCATTCTAAGGGCACTCTTCAGCATGTTCTTGGGCTTGATGTGCAACTAGTGATATCCCAATTGCAAGTCTATCTTTGAGAACACCTTAGCCTTCTTTAGCTGATCAAATAAATCATTAATTCATGGTAACGAGAACTTATTCTTCACCATGATTTTGTTCAACTCCCGATAATTAATGTATATCCTCATGCTGCCATCCTTCTTCTTTACAAACAAGATAAGTGCACCCCATAAAGAAACACTGGAACGAATGAACTTCTTGTCTAGCAAATCCTGAAGTTGGGTTTTCAACTCCCTCAATTCTACTGGTGCCATTTGGTATGGGGTTTTTGAAATTGGCTTAACACATGGTATCAAATTGAGCTTAAAGTCCACTTCCCTTTTCCGATGGTATACCTGCCATATTTTCTGAAAAGACCTTCTTAAATTCCTTCACTACTTCTATGTCTTCAAAACATGGTTCTTTCTTCTCAATATCCACCACATACGCCAAGTATGCACCACATCCTTTCTGTAGACTCTTGCAAGCTTTGACCATTGAAATCACTGGCATTGATCCTCTGCTAAGCTCTCTTCCTCTACTTTAGAATTGGAACTCTGCTCTTCCTGGCAAAGCAATCTATACTCTCTTCTCTCGTCAGTCCACTAAGGCATGATTTCTAGCTAACCAATCCACACCCAAGACGGTGTCAAAGTCCACCATGTTCAATTGAATCAAGCTCGCATCCAACTTCTTTCCTTCAATCTCTACCTTCCACACCTATGCATGAGGTTGGAAACCAAAACCTTCCCACTAGGAATAAACGCCCTATAAGTATTGTCTAACAAGGTGGGAATAGGTTTAAGTACTTTGCAAATCTACAAGATACAAATAAATGGGAAGCACCACAGTCAAATAACACATAAGCTAGCTAGCACAGAGTTAACCAGAATCATACCTGTGACTATGTCCTTAGCTGTCTCAGCCTCATCATGAGTAAGTGCAAAAACCCAAGCATTAGGCTTTTGTCTCCACTCTCCCGTCTTTAGTTTCTGCGCCTCAACATTTGCTTGGGCTGGCCCTATAATTGGCTTTGGGCACTAGTAAACCTTCTGTCCAGGAAAGCTGATAATTAAAAGGCATCTCATACGTCTTGGTAAAAAGGTGTTGATCGAATCTGAATTATTAGAGTAATGCTTTTGGTTTTTCTTGTTTGAAAAAAAAAAGCCATCATTTTTGGGTTTTTTGTTTCCTTTGTTTTTCCTTAAGATTTAGCTCTCCTATTTTGTTCTAATTTTCTTCACCCTTATTCTAATTTTACCGGTAGAGGTCCATAGTAGTTGGAGAATATTATAGAAGGTCAAGAGCTTGCAAATGTGGTAAGTGTTTGATGCGAAGGAGCCGACGGTTAGCTGGTGTCCCTACAAAACAAGTAGACGTTCCTATTCAATAAGCACCGTCAAACCCAAATCTAACTCAGGTTATTAAATTTAATCACCCTAGAAGTAAGTATTCCTAGATTTTGGCTCGAGAAAAATTTTAGTTTACTGTCTTCCACTACGTATTTATTTTTCCCGCGATTCTTCAAGTAGCCCCTCTAACCGAAGTTGCAAAGAAAAATGTGGGATTTAGGTGATTAGAAGCCCAGGAAAAATCATTCTAAACCCTCAAGGACAAATTGAGTTAAGCTTAATTTCTTATCATACCTAACTTTGAAAAGGCATTTGAGATAGAGTGTGATTTGAGTAGAATAGGGATAGGTACAGTTTTGACCCAAGAGCAAAAGCTCATTGCTTACTTTAGTAAGAAATTGTCCGGGGTAGCCCTCAATTACTCCACTTACGACAAAGAACTCTTTACTTTAGTTAGGACCTTGGAATATTGGCAACACTACCTATTACCAAAAGAATTTGTGATCCATATTGATCATAAGACCTTTAAACACCTCAAAAGCCAACAAAATTTGAACGAAAGGCAAGCAAGATGGATAGAGTTCATTGGAACATTTCCTTATGTTTTTCAATAGAAAAAAAGGTAAGGAAAATGTAGTTGCCAATGTCCTATCGTGAATGTACGTACTTTTAAATTCCTTGGATGCTAAATTTCTTGGTTTTCAATTTATGAAAGAATTATATGCTAGTGATGAGAAGTTTGGAGATATTTATCATGCTTGTGAGTAGTGTGGCTTTGGCAAGTATTATAGATATGATATTTTCTTTTTTAGAGAGGTATGGCTTTGTGTGCTATGATAGTTTCAGTTTTCGAGAGGTAAGGCTTTGTGTGCTAAAGGGTTCTATTAAGGAATTGTTAGTCAACAAGGTAAATGATGGGGGATTAATAGGTTATTTTGGTGTTGCAATGATATTAGGCATCCTTAAAGAACACTTTTTTAGCCTAAAATGAGCAGAAATGTGGAGAAATATTGTTTTCTATGCATAACTTGTAGGAAAGCCAAGTTTATATCACTTTCTTATGGATTATACACTCTTTTACCACCCCGAATGCACCTTATGTTGATATTACAATGAATTTTACTATAAGTTTGCCTAGAACCAAAGGGGAAAGGATTTTATATTTGTAATTATCGATCAATTCTCAAAGATGGATCATTTTGTGGCTTATTTCAAGATTAATGATGCTTTTCACATTGAAGATTTATAATTCAAAAAAATTGTGAGAAAGCATAAAATTCCAAGGACTATTCTATCGGATAATGACACTAAGTTTCTTAGTCATTTTTTGAGAGACTTATGGATCAACTTTAGTAGTAACTTATTTTTTACAACTTGGCACCCTCAAATGGATGGACAAATAAAAGTGGTCGACCAGACTCTTACAAAACTCTTAAGAAACATCATCAAGAAGAGCATAAATAGTTGGCAAGAGTGTTTGGCACACATGCACTTTGCATATAATCGAGCCACTTACTCTACTACTTCTTATTTTCCATTTGAAATTGTGTATGGTTTTAGCTCTCTAACTCCTTTGGATTTTTTTCCCTTGCCTAGGTGAAAGGGTTAGCCTTGATGGAGTAAAGAAGGTGGAATTAGTGAAGATTCTCCATAAAAAGGTGAAGGCTAGCGTTGAGAAATAAAATGAAGATATTACTTTCAAGTACAATTAAGGAAGAAAAAATGTGTCATTCAAACCCGAAGATTAGGTGTAGATGTATACTCGCGATGAGAGGTTTCCAACATACAGGAAGACCGAGCTAGACCTAAGAAGAGATGGCCCATTTCAAGTTATTCCTAAAGTTGGGGATAATGCCTACAAGATTAATTTGCCGGTGATTGATTGTAAAGTGCAATATTAAATGTGAGTGATCTTTCACTTTTTAATGTATGAAATAAAGATGATTCAAAGGAAAATCCTTTCTAAGAAAGGGGAGGTAATGAGATTCTACCTCATCAACAAGAATGATAAACACAAGAAATAGGAGATGCACAAGCAAAGATAAGGATGAAAAGTTCCAAGAAGGTCTCCAAGTATTCATGAAGCCTTATTTAAAGTTGGAGGAACTTTAAAAGCCATATGAGCGGTTTATGGAGTACAGCTTCATAACAAATGAAGAGAGGTATCAAGAAGAAACTACGAAAGATCAAAGAATTACATTTGAATAGCATATTAAGGCTGGAAGCTGGGGATGCACGACTAAATTCATGGGCATACAGCTGGCCCTGTTTCACGACCACACCTTTTAGTAGATGTGCATAACCTGATGCATGGCTTTACACCCATGCCATGCACATATATGGCCACACACACTAGGTGTGTAATTTGCACAAAAATTTTGCTCTAGAAGTTGAATAGTGAAATATGCACAGGAATTATGCATGGCCATGCATCTAGACGTGTTGGTGTGCATGGCTATGCTTGCTCCACATATGGTCATGCCATAAATGGGATTGCATTATTTTTAAGCCTTTTTGAACTATTAGTATGTATTTTTATTTTTCACGACTCGTATAGTTATTCAAAGCTACAAACTTATTTTTAAGCCTCTTTTGAGTAGGATTAAGCTCCTTAATAGCCCTAGGGTACGTTATGTATAAATACTCTCTTTCTCTTGACAAGATAACATATTATGTTTGAATAGACAAAATTTGAGATGATGTTCCTCTTTGGATCTTACCAAATTCAACACCTAACTTAGGGATTAGTCCTCGTTTTTGTTGGTGTCTCTTATCCAGAAAGGATAATCCAAATTTTTCTTCAAATTAGGTCTTAGAAAGCATGTTCTTCTAAGGTTCTCCACTCTCTTGTTCTTAGTTCCTTGTTGGATCTTGGGTGATTAAGGTTGTTGTAGAAGATTTAACCGCTAATCTAAAGTTCATTGTAGCGTAGTTCTCAAAAAGTTGTTAGATTATGGATCGATTTTTTTTATCTTGTCAATATTTTGGAAACCTTAATTGTGATCATAGTTACTTATCAAGGCCACTAAATTTGTGTGATTATTTAGCCTTCCAAGCTCATATCATCATGTCTGTATTTTCTATAGTAATTGTGCTTTAATTGTGATAAAAGCTTGGTTAAACCACTACTCACTACCCCCCTTTTCATCTTGTTTTTTCTTTTTAGTAAATGAAAAATATGCATTGGAGATGAGTAAAGATGAAAGGGAAGAAAACATTGAAAAAATAGAAGATGTTGGACGGTAAAATGATGGCACTTCCCTCGACCTCCTAGAAGACATTCTAGGCGTCTTGGAACCTCCTCAGCCTCTTAGAAGACATTCTAGGCATCTTGGAATAGAAGAATGGAAGTCTAGGGAAGTTCAACTTCCTTAGGCTGCCTAAGTGCAAAGCAGACAACCTTTTTTCCAGTGAAACGGCAGCCCAAGGAAGTAGCTACTTAGCCAGGCACTCTCAAAAAAATGGTGGCCCGAGGAAGTTGGGCTGCCCTCAAGTGTAGATAATGCACTGTTTGGTGTATTTTTGAAGACACACGGGACATTGGCTTTAAATATTCCTTTATACACTTCAAAGCATTGTCTTTGAGTCTTGGACTTAGGTTTTCTCTCCAAGAACCCTAGAAGAACAAACTTGCACACTAAAAGAAGAATAGAATCTTGAAGATTCAAGGAAGAAGAATGGAGGATTGCAATGAGAACTCATGGAAAAGAAAGAAAATGACTTGTGTATGAGTGTTTTCTTACCTTTTTTTTTTTTGTTAAACATTGATTTTTTTTTATTATAATGAACGTTTGTATCATATTTTATGCTTGGGTTGTTGTATTTTATTTGGATCTATGAAATTTACTCTATGGTAATTATTTATTTTTGCATATTGTGCTATTTTGGTAGTGTGGGTTTAATTAATATTTTTAAATATTTGTTGTACTTTAATTATTTCGAGTGATGGGGTTAAGATCGGAACACCCACTTAGCTAATGTAATGCTTGCCATCCTCGATTAACCCGAAAGGGATGTTAGAGATTAAGGCTAATAACAAATGGATTTATGAAATTTCCTAGAGATATGGATTTTGTGGCTTCCGGATGATTGGGTTTGTGAGTGATGTTTAATGCCTTATTGGGTTTGGTTGATTAGGTAGAGATACTGCTTAATCGACTTTGGAACACCCACTTAGCTAATGTAATGCTTGCCATCCTCGATTAACCCGAAAGGGATGTTAGAGATTAAGGCTAATAACAAATGGATTTATGAAATTTCCTAGAGATATGGATTTTGTGGCTTCCGAATGATTGGGTTTGTGAGTGATGTTTAATGCCTTATTGGGTTTGGTTGATTAGGTAGAGATACTGCTTAATCGACTTTGGGACTCAGGATCTCATAACTCAAGATAGAGTGAGATTAATTTATGACTCACATCGATGCCTAGAGTTGAGATTTATTGATGTAGGGGTACTCATCTTTAAGATATTTAATGGGGCCCTTTGTTACATGGCTTTTCTCTTCTTCTAATTCCTTGTTAAACTTGTAACTCATTCTTGTATTCTTGTATAAGAACTTTATTCTTCTCCTAGTGTAGTGTAATAATTTATACTTCACATATTTATTTCCACTAAACAATGAGAATAGAGCGAAGTCATGGTAATTGCTAAGTTCTCGTAGATTCGATACTTGTTATTCCCTATATTATGCGATGGGTGCACTTACCCGATTGTGTGGTTTTAGTGTTTGTCATTTTAATTAAAACTTGATTGTAGCTCTTGTTGATACTATTTCCAATACTTCGAATCACACTATTACCATCCACCTAGAATCAAGCTATTTAATCCTAACATTTTTAAACGGGTAAAAAATTGGCAGCCTCTCTTGAATTTTCTCAAATTTTGATTTTTGCATTCGAACTTTAAAATATGTTATTTTAACCCTCAAACATTTGAAACACGTAAAAAATAGCCTTTCCACCAATAAAAGTCCAAATATAATACAAAGCCACTATATTTTAGCCCCCATTCTCCCTTTTTTACTTTCAATATATTATTCTTTAACTTTAATCTCACTATATTCTTTTTGAATTTTTTTCACATTATCAACAGCAATTTTAAGATCTATCTTATGCAGCTTAATAATAATGAGATTACTCTTTTGTGCATCTTTAAATCCAGTTATACAAAAAAAAACAATAAATTTTAACCTTTAATAAACAAAACTCAGATGAAAAGATTAAAAAAAAAAGAAATCATATTTAGTTCTCGATAGATAGTAAAGAAAGCCAAACTTAATTCTCGATAGATTGTAATTTTCAAGGCATTTGTACAAAAAAGAATAATAGATTTGAAAGGAGAAGTGAATTACAAAAAAAAAAATGATCTAAAAGGAGAAGCGAAAGACACGTAAGTCTTAATAGTCTTTTTCTATGATATACAGAAGTTACTTCGTAAGAATTAAAGGAAAACCTGTTGCCATGTTTTAAGGGTTATGAGTGGGTGAAGATACAAAAAAAACACGCCATATGCGAGTCATTTGATGAACTTCCTGAGCATTTAACAATTTCAATTGACAAAAGGACTATTTTTTAGGCATTTTAAATGTTTGAAGACTAAAATTACACATTTTAATGTTCGAGGTAGAAATTAAAATTTGAAAAAGTTCACGATGCCTGACATATTTTTCCTTTATGAAAATTATGCTAATTTGGAAAACCCAAAAGAAATCGAAAAAGGAAATAAGATCTTAAATTTAATTATCATTTAATAGTTATTGTTAGAAATAAATTATATAAAAAAAATGTTTGTATGCAGCGTTGTCAAAATTTGGGGTATCTAACTTTTATCAAGCATGTCAATTCATACTCGAAATGTTAAATTCCCAACTTTTTTTAGTTATTAAACAAGTCGAGAAATAGTGTTTAAAGCACAAATTCTTCTCCAAAGATTGTGCTCTTTTAAGAGTTGTCGGATATCCAAATGCTAAGATGTTTGGGTGATGGACCAACGTGATTCATTTCCTAGGATTTTCACTGGGAGCATATGAAAGGAAAAAGGTGTGTTCTACACTCAAACAGATGCTATATCATTATCCAATTGTAGTTATATCAAAATATGTATTTGATGATGGCTTATGGGTAAGTGCTTGCATTCAGGATTTTCCGTTTCATGTCTGCAAATGTGCTTGCTTAGAGGTCTCTGCAGAATTCTTGCAATAAATATCAGGTCCTCCAGTGATGTAAAGAGTACTAATTGTACTCTAAGTAAACTTTTTGCTTCATCTGTTAATTTGAACCCGAAATAGTGAAGGAGATCAATTTCTACTACCTTCATTTGGAGATAACCGAACTATTTACCTAAGCAAATTCAAAGGCCAGCCCGAGAAAATGAAGAATAATTTATATTTTAATGTAACATATAAAAAAAGACAGCTGGAAGAAATGTTGGGAGATTCTGCATACATGAAAAGCTACAAATTTGAATGGTGATTCAGGCCAAAAGATCTTATTTTCAAGACATCTCTTAGGTTGATAGTCCTTGACATCATCTCCCCATATGTAACGTATCCTACCCATAGGATAGGATATGTACTAAATGCTATCTCCTTTGTTCACTTTGAATCCATCGGGAAGAATCTCAATTTCGTCTGCATACCTCCCATCCTAACATAGAAAAAATATAATTCATGTATTACCTTTTCCATAATTGATCATATGGAACTGGTGCACTATTCATGAGGATTGGATTATATTGCATGATTGATAAAATGCATGCAAACCTCATGTATTTATATGCTAGTTCCACCTACCCTCCCCCCATTTACCTGACTCGCAAAGTATAAGAATCCAACATCTAGTGCATTTCATTTATGATTTATGGTAGACAACATAAGTTTTTTCTAGTGGATTTGAAGTGCAATTCATATCTAGAGGTAAATGAAAAATAAGAAAGGCCCACTTAAGCAAAAGTAATAACAAAAAAGAAAGTTCACTAAAATCTCTGAGGTGTTACCACTGAGATTGCAAGGTGTAGCCTAAAGATCTTTGTCAGAGTTGCATGAATATAGTGCATTTTATCCAGTATTTCTTCAATAATACTTGCCATGAACCCTTTAATACTTCCTTTACCACCTTTACTACCAATAATTTCATTCACTTCTTCCACAATTCTTTCCTGGATTACCGCGTACCCACAAAGTATATAGAAAAACCATGATAGTGTTTGTTGTCATATCTTTGCCGGCAATCATAAATTTTAGAATAATGTCCCTCATATATTGATTAGTCATCTCCTCTGGATCCATTCTGTTTTCCATAAGAAACCTTGAAAGTATGTCCTTCTTATCATTCTTGTAGTCATCATGAATTATTGGAGCCAAATTAGCCTAAATATTTTTACATTTTGGTTAGCTAGTAGACTAAAAAATTTGGCTGATATGGATGATGCCACAAAAAAAAAAAAAAATCAAGAAATACTAATGATTAATGTCCCAAACTTTTATTTATTTATTTATTTTTTGAGGTGTTACAATATTCGAGTTCAAATTCATGTAGAGAATCATGACCATAGAGACAGTGTATAACAATTCACTTGGGTACGAAAATTTGAAATTTTCTAAACAGTGCACTTATTATCTTGTGCTAATTCTTTGAATTTTAGATTTCTCCTACAAATTTAAGGTATCAATCACATATGGTAAGCTTTATACTCACTATATACTTCTAAATTTCAAGTTGTTGCCTCGTTGTCTTGATAAGTCATCTACAAACTGGTGGATGATTCTAATATTCTACTTGAGAGAACCTTCACAACCAATGTTTACATATCATTTAATCAGCTAAAAGGGATCAATGTATGGCTAATGTATTAGTTCACTTGAGTCATCAAGGGCCTTCATAAATCTGATGGCTTCCTTACTTGATCCTTCCAGGCAATCCAAAACAACTCCAAATCCAACTATGGATATGGAATCTAGGGTGCATCTCATCAACGAATTTTGAAATCATGGATGATGGAACTATATTCCAGTCATAAAGGTTAATTGGGAGGAGGGGGATATGATAAGTAAATTTGAGTTATGAAATGATATAGATTTAATTTTCAACAAAATTTCACTATGCCCTGACTTCTAAGGTTTTTGCACGCATTGAGTGACTTCCCACAGGTTTCCCATATTACCTAATTGAATGGGATGAAATGGAAAATTTAGATGCTAAAATGTAGGGAAAAAAAATCTTTAAGTTTTGAAATTTGTACCATAATCATTAAGTCATGGATGTCTTACGTGTATGTCAAAATATTGGTCGGCCTGAGAAAATTGGGAAACATTTCTAACCAATTTTGAAGCATTATATCTAAAAACTGTGCAGCTAAAGTCTCTCAGCATCTTAAGAACTCAAAGCTTGCAGGTTTCCTCTGCTATTACCATTTCTGACCATTTATAGCAAAGATCCTTTAACCAAATAAATTTGTAATTATATGTTTATTATACTTTCCCTTGAGGTACTTATGAAAGTTGGTTTTGAGTATATGCTTAATATTTAAAGGACCTGTTATGTACATGTTACTTTGGTCCGTAGAAAGAAGTCCAAAAGTAGGATGTCTCATTGCAATTTCTGTGAGGTAGTCATGCAATCTATTGAAGTAGAAGAGTTGATTGAACACTGTTCCAAGAACTAGTTGGTACTTCATACTTCTTATTGATTTTCCTCTGAAAATTCTTAGAATTAAAGCTGTAAAAGGTCGCGAGAAAAGAAACTGTGTAAAAGTTGTCATTGGGAAGTTGGATACAAGGAAATCCATATCTGCAAAAGATTGTTTTAGGGAAAAAAAAAATGATTCTTAGACCATATAAGCCATTGATAATTATTATTACACATTTATGTGAAGATAATAACTATGCGAAGAGTTACTTTCCACTCCAAGTAATATGTATTATTTCTCTATCAGCCGAGAGAGAGAAAATGAGTTATTGTTTTCATTAGAATGCAGATAGAACAACCAATGCCAAAAATGCCTTCATAAAACCTTTTTTTATAATTTCTTCCAAGAGAAAAGAAAATTTTCCTTTAAGATAGACGAGGTCTCCTACACATTTTAAAAAAAATTCAATTGAACTTTAAACCTACTGTTGAGCACTGTATTATTATAAATTTTCCCATAAAGAAACCACATTAATAAGAGAAAAATGAATACTCTGAGGTTAAGAATGTCATGGAAATTGGTGAGAATTGCTTGATTTTTAAATAAATCTATTGTTATTAATATCTCCTCCAATGAAGATGTAACACCCCTACTAAAGGCAATATCGGAAGCATGTCAACACCGGGTATCGCCCCATCTAGTTTTCTGGACAAAGGGTCTTTATATCAGAAAAAATAGAGTAAATACATATATAAGGTCCAAACTCAACAGAATCCCGCACTGATGGTTACACTTATACAAATATCAGAGAATCTTATACATACCATCTCTATCCATAACAGAATACAGTACATGATCAAAAGAGAAGTTGTCCAGACCTAAACCGCCAACTCTGTGGTATCGTCCTTCTATCCGTATGTCCACTCAGTTCTGGACCCTACAAAAGGTAAGATAAAAGACACGTGTGAGTGACGAATCACCCAGTGAGTCCCGTGTGTGCTAGTGCTTTATGAAAGAATAGGATACATAAAACTTTTGTGGAATAGCATATCATTTGTTTACAGGAAACAATTTCGAAACTCTCTAAAGACAAGTTTATTTAGAACTCAATCATTTTTGGAAAACTTTATTTCATATTCCAAATCATTGCCCCTATTTTCAAATCACAAGCACTTTTTCAATAGAAGATCAGCCTATATGCAAGTCCCATAGTCCTTACCTTCAGCGCCACGTATCATTGTACTGAGACTGCAACATTTAGTACTTAACTATGCATTGCTAGAATATGTACACCACAGTGTACTTTTGCTCAGGTATACTACCGTATACCATATGTACCGTAGTACACACTGGCCACCATAAGCCAGGGGTCCTAATCCTGACGTCAATCACTATTAATATGGTAAGGAGTTAAACGAGCAGAGTGTCCCCACCCAGCATCCAGAGAATGACTCAAAATTAAGAAGTGTCCGCAGACGTGGCAATTTCCAAGTGCTAAACGGCTAGCTAGGACGACTCATCTCAATGTCCTATCACTTCGTTTGGAGCAAGACAATTTCTAGAATTAGTCTAGATTGCTAGAGCCGTCTAACTCTAACGTAGGCTAGTACAAAGATCAAAATCCTTGCTGACTACTCAACGTTAATAATACCAACCCCATCTGATTGATCAAGCCAACGGATTATTTAATCCCATAGCATTTTAAAATCAAAGCATTTTTAGGGTAAAATCACATTTTCCAGAACTTGATCCCACTGACTTCCAAGTTAGATCATCATTCACATAGGCTCTGCATAGCTAATCAATTCCTTCCATAGCACTTCTAGCCAGTAAGATTTTAAGGGATCAAAAGGTCGTTTTCCAAAAGTTAATCTTATCACAAGAGATCATTTTCCAAAATCATATTAAAACAGGATAAAGAGTTCTGTTCACACATCAAAAAATATTTCCAAGAGTATTCGGGTCATTTTCCCTGTACTCGATCACAAGTCATTTTTCAAGGCCATTTGAGTCATTTTACCCATGTCCAATTCCAAAAGACTTTTTGAGGATGTTTCGGTCTTTTTACCCTTACTCGATTTGAAAAATATTTACAAGAGTTCCAATAAGGATATTTCAATCATTTTCCAAATACCCGAGTTCCAAAAAATTTCATAAAACATTCCAATAAGGACATTTGGATTATTCTCCAAATACTTAATTGTAAAAGGAGCTTATTTCAAGAAGTTTAGAATTCTAATCCCAAAAGGAGGTTAAATTCAAAGATTCCAAACATAATCCCATAAAATGTTCCAATAAGGGTATTCTGGTCAATTTATGAATTTCCAATTCCAAAAATTACCGTTTTCTAAAAATCGCAAGCATTTAATCCAAAAAGGACTAAATTCACAAAACCATACTTTAATCATTTGTTAAGGTTCCCAAGCTAATCATGAAATTCATTCAAGCCCAAAATAGCATAAAATAAATCTTGCCCAGATAAACTTTAACCATACTCATGGATTTCCAAAACAATATAAAACATAGCATTTTATGGAAAAATAAAGCATACTAGCTTTCAAAAATGGTTTTAGAAATCCAAGGGACTCACCTCATGTCCTAAGTAACTCTTCCCATTCACAGCCGTTTAGTCACCGTCTCTACTGTTTTCAACTTTTCTTTGGCCATTTACCGCTAAACCAACACCAAACATCGTTTTTGGGTCAATTCATGTTCGGTTGAAAATTAACCGATGGTTAGCCGACGTCTAGCCGACGTACCAAACGGGTAGCCGACGTCCAATGAATGTTAGCCGACGGGGCCGACGGTTAAAGAAAATGTTCAATTTCCGTTTTCATTATTTTTTCATTGTTTGTTCGATTCTTTCAACTTTCTTTTTCCATATTCTTTCTCCCTTCATAAACAAGGGGTTCGCATCATATTTCCTAAATATTTCATCCAAGGTCACACAAATAATCATCCTTAAGTTTGTCCACTTTCTAAGCAAAATTCTGAAATTTTACTACTTTGACACATGATTTTGTTTTGGACATAACTTTCAACTCACAACTTCGATTTGGCTCTATGATATACCAAAATTACCGTAAGACTCTTATATTTAATTCTGGACCTTTCTAGAGTTCTAGTCCCCGTGACCCGTTACTGGGCAAAAATTGCCCGGTAATTTTCTAGTTTTTAATCCATTTTCACAAAAACAACTTCACCTACTTATGCTTTTTTATTCAGAACACCTATATGACCCTTAATCCACTTTATTTCCCTTCAAACAACCTTAATTCTTCTAGTTTTCAGGTTTAAGAAATCCACCAAGTTCTTATGCAAATAACATCTGATTAACATCAACATTAAAAAATAATCATAATCTATTTTCTTTAACGTTTAGTCCTGTTGTTATCCCAACTCTTCCATCTTTATTGTCAATCAAATCACCATTCAAACACCCTTATTCACCATACAAAATATAGGCTATGAATCCTTCATCCAACCGATACACACACTTGCGCACACAAAGTTCACATAGTACACAATAATCATTTTAATCATCATAAATCTCACGTTTTCATTTTGTAAATATATCAAAACGATCACCATAATGAAGTCTACAACTTTAATTCTTGAAGCATAGGATTTCACCTTGGGTATGAGGTGTTCTAGCTTGAATTTACTCCAAGAATCTCCAACTTCTCCAAGAATAGTAGTTTCTCTCTCTTTTTCCAATTTTCCTTGATTTTCTCAACTTTTTCTTTCTTATTTCCTCTCAATTTTTTTTCTCTTCTCTTCTTCTTATGCTACCAGTTTCCCCCTCATGAATCCACCACCACTCTTGGCCAAAATAATGAGCAATAGGATTTTGCTCAAATAAATGAATCATTTTTTTCACATTTTTCTTAATTATTTTGCAAAGCTTATTTAAGAAGTCTTGCATGTGTGAATATTTCATGCACCCTCTTATTATTTGACACTTGTCCCTTGCCACTAATCACAAGAAGCCACACGTCCTATTTTTCAACCGCATTTTCCTATTTTCTTCAGAAATAACCAAAATCGGATCTGTAATGAAAAAATATTTTATTTCACCATTCAAATCCATAAATACCCCCATTGGTAACACATAAATTCTTCAATTCCTTCTCTACATGATCAATTTTGCAGTCAAAGTCACATGCTCGGTCAAAATGATGATAATGCCCCCGATACCCTGGGTAGCGTATTTCACATGAAAACAAGCGTTTCATTGCACTTATCAATTTTCCTTGAGTACCCTAAAGTTTTTATTTTGTTAATAATAGCCTTCTGAAAATTTAGGGTACGGGTAGAACAAATCCAATAAAGACATCCAAGTCCCGACATAATTTTATTTCACCAAAGTATTCGTCTCATTACACCGATCAACTTTTGTTTTGAACATTAATACAAATTCTCATCCTATTACAAATAGTAGCCAATCGAAAGTAAAAAGGTGGGGTATTACATTTTCCCCTCTTTACAAAAATTTCGGCCTCGAAATTTTACGTACACCTGGAATAGTTCTGGGGATTTCTTTAGCGTCTTTGTCTTGGTTTCCCAAGTTGCATCTTGTACAAGATGATGGTTACACAACATTTTTACAATTGAGATTTTTGATAGGGGCTAAATTAGACATTTTTCCTAGTTATTTGAGGTTCTTTGGTGATACATTTTGTTCAATAACTAGTCATATTCCTACATTTTTGAGATTTTACTCTTGAAAAGGTATTTTGTTCATTATTTAGATTTTAGGGGTAAAACAAAGCAAAAACATCGCAAAATAGAACCAAGGAGGCGCCGGCTAGGGCAGAGGAATCAGCGCCGGCCATGAGCTATAGACACGCACTTTTAGGTGACAAAAAATTATTGAAACAGGACTGGATCAGAACACAACCAACGCTGGCTCCAGCAGCCAAGGCGGCACCAGCTGTGCCCTAAGGATGAGACGGGATTTTGATTTTTCTACTCGATTTTTGGTAATCAGTGGAATTTTCGTATCTTCCTACTTCTACTCGGCTAAGAGCATTACACCAACGAGTTTAGGCACTTCCTAAGCCTATAAATAGATGAAAAACATAAGAGAAATGGGGAAAATTCATAGATCATCATAGAAAATCACACAAATCAAAGGAGGAATTCTTCAAGTCAAGGAGGATTGTGCAAGAAGGTCTACAAGGGAAGAAGAAGGAGGCTTATCTATGAGTGCTTTCTTTTACGTTGTTTTCTTTTTCTTGAACAATGATGTTTTAATTATTTTATTGTAATTTGACATTGTTTTAGGTATTCATGATTTTTAGAATACTTGATCTTTTGATTAATTGATTGTTATTCTTGGTGTTTAATTACTTGTGCTTATTACGAGATTAATTGGTTGGTTCTTCCTATTGACTCGCTGAGACCAAAGGGGTTGATGGTGGTTTCAATTTATTGATTCCATGTTTGTTGTCTATTAACTCACCGAAACCAAGTGGGTTGATTGATGAGGACTAGGTAATTAAAGGTTAATTGATGTCTGTCGAGACCAAGGATTCATTAGTTAGCTTCATGTTTTAAGTTTGCCGAGACCACGAAAATCTAATCAAGGATTGTGTTTAATGCATCTTTTGGATGAGTTAATTGAAACGAGACCAAGTGATTCTGATTTATCTAGAAGGTAGTGATTTCATGGATTGAAAAAGAAGTAAATCTATCTTAATCCTTCATGATACCAAGAGAATAGTTAATTATGATAATGATTAAGTCCTTTAAGATCATGTTTGTCAAAATAATGGCTTGAGTTACATACTTCTCCATTCTTGACATGTATATATTCTTTTATTTTTATTTTTTTTCCTCTTTATTTCTTTTTCACTTTATTGAGTCGGTTAAACAATAAAACAAAAATGATTAATGTATACTTATTCCTGGAGGATCGACACTCGTTTGTACCCTATGCTATGTTAATGATGAGTACACTTGCTCATATGTGTAATTTAGGGTTAACATTTTAATTTAAACTTGATTGAGAATGTGCTTAGTTTTTATATGATTTTTTTACCCAAATAAATATGCATTAATTTTCTTATTTCGCAATTCTTTTTTAGCATACTCCAAGATCTTAGTAGACTTTTCCTCATATTTCAAGCTTGGAGTTATCTCAATGGGTTCCTCATTTAAGATATGCGTAGGGTCAACCACATATTTTCAAGGTTGGCAGACATGGAATACATCGTGAATTCCTTGAAGCTCTATGGGTCACTTCAACCGATAAGCTACTTTCCTAATCTTCTCAACAATGGGGAATGGTCCTACATACCTAAGTGCCAATTTCTTCCCATGTCTATTAATCCCTAATTGTCTTTGTGGAGTCAACTTCAAGAATGCACAATCCCCTTCAACAAATTCCAAATCTCTTCTACGTCGATCCGTATAACTTTTCTATCTATTTTGCATTGCCTCCATCTTGGTTTTGATCAGCTCTACAGCCTACCGAACCTTTTCGAGATCAAAAGCATCTTATTCACTTGTTCTCCGTCCTAAACTTTCCCAATATAATGGGGACTGACATTTCCTTCCATATAAAGCTTCAAACAGGGCCATTTCGATAGTTGATTGATAACTATTGTTGTAGGCAAATTCTGCATATGCTAAATTATCAATCCACTTGGTTCTCGCAACATATCTTCTAAAATCCTATTTACTAGTTTAGTTTGTCCATCCATTTGTGGGTGCACTACTATTCTGAACTTTAAGGTTGTCCTGTATTTCAGTTGCAACTTAGTCCAAAACCTTGAAGTAAATCTGGGATCTCGATCCGATACAATTCTAGAGGGTACTCTGTGTAGTCTAATTACTTCTTCTATATAAATCTTGCTCAACTTCTCTAAGAAACCCGTTAATGGATAGGGATAAAATGAGCGGACTTAATCAGTCGATCCACTATTACCCATATGGTATCTCATTGTCCTACTACCATAGTCAATCCTGTAATGAAGTCTATAGTAATTTCATCCCATTTCCATGATGGAGTTGGTAACGGCTACAATAATTCTCCAGGTCGCTGCTGATCAGCTTTCACTTGATGACAAGTTAAGCATCAAGCTATAAAATCTAAGATATCCTTCTTTATACCAATCCACTAATAATGCAATTTCAAGTCCTGATAAATCTTTACAGCTCTTGGACGGATATTATATTTACTTCAATGTGCTTCTGTTATAATGTCTTGCTTTATCACGGACTGTTCGGGATACAATACCAATCTTGATAAGAAATGATTCCATCAATGTCCCTTCGAAACTCATCTCCTACTTCATTTACCTCTTTTTGCACCAACCTTTGCAACTCTTTATCTTTATCTAGCTCTTCCTACAACTATTGTAGGAAGGTAGGTTGATTAGAAATATTACTTAGCCTTATTTCTCTATCTACGGTAAATGTTTCCAATTCTGGAATTTGTAACATTCGAATGGCTATTAAATTCACTTTCCTACTAAGGGCATCCACTATAGTGTCCGCCTTCCCAGATTGATATTGCACACCGAAATTCTTCCAGGAACTCCATCCACCGAAGTTGTCTCATATTCAAATTTTTTTTGAGTAAAAACATACTTCAAACATTTGTGATGGGTGAGAATTTCAAGCTCAGCTCCATACAAAAAATGCCTTCACTTTTTAAGAGCAAATACAATAGTTACCAACTCTAGGTTGTGCGTAGGATACTTTTCCTCATGGGGTTTCAATTTCTTAAAGATATAGGCTATCACCTTTCTCTCCTGCATCAATACTCCTCCCAATCCTTCTTTTGATGCATCCATGTACACCTCATAAGGTTTATCCATCTTTGGCAGTGCCAAAATAGGAGCAGAGCTTAACCTCTTTTTCAGTTCTTGAAAACTTTTCTCACACTGCTCGGTCCATACATAGGGAACTTTCTTTTAGGTGAGTCGAGTCAAATGTGACACTATCTTAGAGAATCCCTCAATAAATCTCCGATAATACCCTGCTAATCCCAGGAAACTTCGAATTTCAGTTGGAGTCTCGGGATGTTTCCAATTTGTCAGCTCCTCGACTTTTGCAGAATCTAGTGTAACCCCGTCTTTGGATATCACATATCTAAAGCATGCTACTTCCTGCAACTAAAACTCACACTTACTGAAATTTACATACAATTTGGCCTCTCTTAACTACCCCAATATTTTTCGATGGTGTTGTTCATGTTCTCAGGGATCTTTAGAGTACACCAGAATGTCATCTATGAATATAATCACAAAATTATCTAAGTACGGTCGGAATGTTTGGTGTATCAGGTCCATAAAAATAGTAAGGGCATTAATAACACAAAAAGGAATCACTACAAACTCAAAATGCCTATATCGAGTGTTAAATACAGTTTTCGGTATATCTTCTTCCTGAATCTGGATATTGTACTATCCTTGGCTCAAGTCTAATTTTGAAAAACATCTAACTCCTTGCAACTGGTCAAACAGTTCAACAACTATAAGTAATAGATATTTATTCTTTACCATCACTGCATTCAACCTTTGATAATCTGTATACATTTGCAATAACCCATCTTTCTGCTTGACAAACAATGTAAGTGCTCCCCACGTTGAAGTACTTGGTCGAATAAACCCTTACTCTATGAATTCCTGTAGTTGTTTCTTTAGCTCCTGTAATTCTGTAGGTGCCATTCTATAAGGGGTCCTTGAAATAGGTTTTGCTGATGGCACGAGGTTAATGGAAAACTCTACCTCTCTATCCGGTGGTAACTCCTTCAATTCCGTGGGAAAAACATCTAAATATTCAATTACAACATGTACATCTTTAGGCTTCTTAACCTCTCCTAGCATGTTAATTACATAAGCCAAGTATCTTGTGCACCTTTTCCTAATCATTTTCTATGCCTTGAGCCCCTATATAAAAACATTAATTTTTCTTCCAACCTTACCTACAAATTCCAATATAGATTTCCTAGGCGGATGAAAATGTACTACCTTATGTCTATAGTAAAGTTGAGCATGATGCTGGGATAGCCAATCCATGCCCAAGATAGCATAATAATCATCTATAGGCAAACATATCAAATCTCTTCCCAATAATTCATCTCCTACCAAAATCTTACAATCCCAATATATTTTCTCACTATTCATTTACTTTCCCAATAGAGTACTGACAATCATTTCATATGAAATTTCTTCCCCTTTTATCAACATAGAATCAAGAAATAAATTGGCAATAAAGGAATGCATGGAACTGGGATCTACAAATACTTCAGGAGTATGATAAAAAAAAATAAGGAGCGTACTATCCACCACTGTAGCTTGATTGTCTATCCTCTCTAATGCCACTACCTGAACATTTACTTGTAGTTTAGGAGGTCCAATTCTAGAGGTAGAAGCTTGCCCTGGGTTTCCCCTTCCAAATCCTAACCTCTGTCCTTGGCTATTGCTTCCAAGTTATCTCCATCCTCCTATTCTCCGTGGGTAAGGGCATTGAAAACTCTTGTGGCCTAACTCTCCACAATTGAAGCATTTAAAGGAGGGTAGGCTCCAATCAGGCCAGTTAGGCCTCCCTTCCTTTACATCTTTCCTTTCTTCTGCTATCAGGACCTTGCAAATCTATTCTAATTTATGCTCCAAAATCAGCCTCAGTTTCCCTCACCTGTCTGCTCAATATTAGCCATTTCCGTTCTAGAGGCCATCTTTACTGCAGTGTTGTAACTGGTGGGAGCCATACTAGCTAATACTCTCTTAAACTCTGGCCATAAGCCTTTCATAAAATGTTTAACCCTACCTGCTTGAATGGACTAAAAGTGGGCAATATTTTGATAGTCTAGTGAATTCAGCAGCATATTGCCCCACCGTATGACCTCCTTACAGAATAGCTTGAAATTCATCCTCATTTCTTTCTACCACCCAAATAGGAATAAAATCCTTCTTAAAATTGTCCTTAAAATTTGTCCACTCCCATTCTCATTGATTCATCTCCCTTGCCCACCAATCTTGGGCAAGACCTTTCAACTGGAATGTTGCAAGCTATACCTTCCTTTGCTCCGAATAATTCAGCATTGCAAAAATCCTTTTCATCTGTTCAATCCAATTTTTCGCCTCCTGTTCTGAATCAGGTCTCCCTTGAAAATCGTGGATGGTGAAATTTCAAAAAGTGCTTAAGGGCTCGATCCTATTCAACTTCATTTTGCTGACTTTTCTTACTCATACCCTTATTCACCCTAACATTCTTATTTACTCTAGTAGCAGTCTTAGTTAGTTGTTGGATCGTATCAGCCATCTTTTGAAAATTTTGAAACATGGAATGGTCCAAAGTTGTAAAATGGGGACCTTCTGCATATGGTTCCTCCACTATTGGCTTAGTGTTATTTCGAGTAACCCGCAATGATCGTCAGGAGGTCCGTTTAGGAGGCATCTGTACAGTTCATAAGATATTACTGATATAACAATGTAACATGGCTGAAAAGCAATCATAAAGATAGGCTTAGTGTATATAGCAAAACATAACATATATTCATTCTCATTTATCACAAAGTCAATACAAAATATGTGTACCACACACACAGTCATATACAACAGTCAAATAGTACATATCATACTATGTATCTACATCTTATCTTCCTACTAGTCATCATCTTTGTCCGATACGAGAGGTCCTGAGTCAGTCGAAACTATGTAAGACTCCGCTACATCAACCTCATCATCGATATCCGTATCTAGCTGTAGCCAAGCCAATAGCTTTGGGACCATCTCTAAATCCTTCTCAGGCTCCTCAGCTACAAGTGTCTCTACCTCAAGTATCCCCTGGTCCTCTCCCGCATCAACAACCTCTAAATCTAGTATCTGCACCTCAAGTACCCCGAGTACATCCCCACCAAACACTTCCTTATCATCCTCAGATAATACTGCACCCTCGGGGATACTATCCTTCTCATCATCATTATCTTGATGGCGTGGCTTATCACCATGATCAATCTCATCTGAATCTCCATCCTCCTCCTTAAGTGGTGATAACCCCTTGGGAGTAGATGTCCCCTCCATACTAAGGTCTCGTGCAAAAGGAGTAATGACGGGTACTACTGGGTTAAACCTACTCCCGGAGAGACGGGGTGCATGACGGCGGCCAGGTTAGGTCCCGTCAAGAGAAAATATCCTGGGACACCTACTCGGAAGATCTTCTTGATCTTTCCTGATTTCTTCACACCCGATCTTTCTCCTATCCCTTTCTTTCTTTTATCACCGTGCTCATTCATTGGGCACTTGCCTTTATCGCTCCTATCTGCCAAACCTACACAATAAAAGGGTTTTTATCAATTCCTATAACGATACCATAGTTATATAAAACTAAGCTCTGATACCAATTTTAACACCCTAACTGAAGACAACAGTGGAAGCATGTCAACAATGGGTGTCGCACCGCCCAGTTTCCCAGATAAAGGGTCTTTATAACAAAAATAATAGAGTAAATACACATATAAGGTCCAAACTCAATAGAATAACATACTAATGCTCACATATATACAAATATCAAAGAATCTTATACATACCATCTCTAGCCATAATAGAATACAATACATGATAAAAAAGAAAGCTATCCTAACCTAAACCGCCGACTCTATAGTATCGTCCTTCTATCTGTAGGTTTGCTCAACTCTGGATCCTACAAAAGGTAAGATAAAAGACACGTGTGAGTGACAGATCAACCAGTGAGTCAGTGTGTGGTAGTACTTTATGAAAAAATATGGTACTTACAATTTTTATACAATAGATTATCATTTGTTTATTGGAAACAATTCTAAAACTCCCTAAGGAAAAGTTTATTCAGAACTCAATCATTTTTGGAAAACTTTATTTCAAATTTCAAATCATTGCCCCAATTTTCAAATCACAGGCACTTCTCCAACAAAAGGTCGGCCAGTATACAAGTCCTACAGTCCTTGCCTTTGACATCACGTATCATTATATTGAGATCGCAGCCTCCAGTACTCAATGATGAGTTGCCAGAATAAGTACACCGCAGCGTACTTCTGCTCAAGTATACCACAATATACCTAGTATACCACAATACACTCTTACCACCATAAGCCAGGGGTCCTAGTCCTAACATCAATCACCATTGAGACGGTAAGGAGTCAAACGCGCCGAGTGTCCCTGCCTGGCATCTAGCAAATGACTCAAAATCAAGAAGCACCCACTGACGCAGCAAATGCTAGGTGCTAAATGGCTAGCAAGGACAACTTATCTCAATATCCTGTCACCCCGTTTGTAGCAAGACAATCCCAAGAACTTGGACAAGTTGCTAGGGTTGTCTAATTCTAATGTAGGCTAGTACAAATATCAAAATCCTTGATGACTACTCAACGTTAACAAGACCAACCCCATCTGATTGATTAGGCCAGCGAGTTATCTGATCCCGTTAGATTTTCAAATTAAAAAATTTTTGGGGGAAAATCACATTTTTCAGAACATGATCCCACTAACTCGCAAGTCAGATCATCATTCGTATAGGCTCCGCAGAGCTAATCAATTCATTTCGTGGTATGCTGGCTAATGAAACAATTTCAAGGATCAAAAAGTCGTTTTCCAAAAGTCATTCTCATCATGAGAGATCACTTTCCAAAATCAAATTGAAATAGGATAAAGAGTTCTGTTCACACATCAAAATATGTTTCCAAGAGTATTCGGGTCGTTTTCCCCATACTCGATCACAAAAGTCATTTTCCAAGGGCATTCGGGTCATTTCACACATGCCCGATTCCAAAAGACTTTTTGAGAGTGTTCAGGTCATTTTATCCTTACTGAATTTGAAAAATATTCCCAAGAGTTCTAGTAAGGATTTTTCGGTCATTTACCGAAAGCCCAAGTTCCAAAGGTTTTTGAAAAATATTCCAATAAGGACATTTGGATCATTTTCCAAATACCCAATTCTAAAAGGAACTCATTTCAAGAAGTATAGAATTCTAATCCCAAAAGAAGGTTAAATTCAATGATTACAAATACAATCCCATAAAATGTTCCAATAATGGCATTTGGGTTTATTTACGAATACTCGATTTCAAAAATTACCGTATTTCGAAAATCCCAAGCATTTAATCCAAAAGGGACTAAATTCACAAAACCATACTTTAATCATCTATTAAGGCTCCTATGCTAATCTTAAGTCCGAAATAGCATAAAACAAATCTTACTTAGATAAGCCATAAACGTATTCAGGGATTTCCAAAACGGTATAAAACATAGCATTTCATGAAAAAACAGAGCATACTAGCTTTTAGAAAGGGTTTTAGAAATTCTAGGGACTCATCTCTTGTCCTTAGTAACTCTTCCTGTTCATGGCCGTTTAGTCACCATCCCTACCGTTTTTTATGCTCCCTTGGGCGTTTATCACTGAACCTACACCAAACATCATTTTTGGGTCAATTCGTGTTCAGGTGAAATCTAACCGACATCCACCTGACGTGCCCGATGGGTAGCCGACATCCAACTGATGTTTAGCCGAGGGTTAGCTGATGGGGCCGATGGTTAAAGAAATCGTTCAACTTTCGTTCTAATCATTTTTTAGTCGTTTGTTCAATTTTTTCGTTTTCCTTTTCCACATCCTTTCTCCCTTCATAAAAAAGGGTTCAATTCATATTTCCCAATCATATCATCCAAGATCACATAATTAATCATCCTTAAGTTCGTCCACTATCTAAGCAAAATTCTGAAATTTTGCTGCTTTAACACATGATTTTGTTTTGGACATAACTTTTAACTCACAACTCCGACTTGGCTCTATGATATACCAAAATGACTGTAAAACTCTTAACATTAATTATGCATTAGCCCTGTTCAGTGTGCTGGTACTTATGACTCATTACTAGGCAAAAACAGCCCCAGTAGTTTTCTGGTTTTTAATCCATTTTCACAAAACAACTTCACCTACTTGTGCTTTTTGATTCAAAACACATATATGACCCTTAGTCCACTTTATTTACCTTCAGACAACCTTAATTATTCTGGTTTTTAGGTTTAATAAACTCACTAAATTCTTATGCAAATAATATATGATTAACATCAACGTTCAAAAACAATCATAATCCGTTTTCTTTAACGTTTAATCTCGTTTTTATCCCAACTCTACCGTCTTTCTTCTCATTCATGAACCCCATTTAAATCACCATTCAAATACCCTTATTCACCATACAAAATATAGCCTATGAATCCTTCATCCAACCGGTACACACACTTGCACACACAACGTCTCATATAGTACACAATAATCATTTTAATCATAAAAAATCTCACGTTTTCATGTTATAATTCATACCAAAATGATCACCGTAATAAAATCTACAACTTTAATTCTTGAAGCATAGGATTTTACCTTATGTATGAGGTGTTATAGCTTGAGTTTACTCTAAGAATCTCCAACTTCTCTAGGAACAATAGTTTCTCTCTCTTTTTCCAATTTTTCATTGATTTTCTCAACTTTTTCTTCCTTATTTCCTCTCTCTCCTTTTCTTTTCTTTTTTTTTCTCTTCTCTTCTTCTTATGCTGCCGGTTTCACCCCCCTAAATCCACCGCCATTCTTTGTCAAAATAATGACCAATAGGATTTTGCTCAATTAAATGAATGGTGGCTACTTTACACATGTCGCAATCTCATTTTTTTTACATTTTTCTTAATTATTTTGCAAAGCTTATTTAAGAAGTATTGAATGCATGAATATTTTAAGCATCCTCTAATTATTTGACACTAGTCCCTAGCCACCAATCACAAGTAGCCACTGTGAAACTCCAGTCGAAACCAACCTTAGAGTAAGGAGGTTGGGATGCATATCATATTTTATTACATGTTTAAATATATTTTTATATGATTGTATGTACTTGGGATTTGTGTGTTGTAGTCTCGAGGGCTTGATCATGTTTATTGAGTAAGAAGGGCAAAATGATAATTTTAGCTTGAGGAGAAAATAGGGAGATAGCTTGGGGATTAAATAGGAAAAATATTTTAGAGAGAAAATAAGAACAAGAGTTGTTGTGGTTTAGTGTTTAGAGCTTTGGAATTAATTCTTGAGGTCTTGGGTTCAAATTCCATCATTGGAGCTTTAACATGATTAAATTTTATTTTTGCTCAGGAAGGTTGTATTTTTGGCCTTAGGTGCTTTAGAGTAGAGTAGATGTGTTGTCTTAGGGGAGACATGATAGGAGTATCCCAATCCTATTCTTGTGCCCTAAAAAAATTCCTAAAGGAATTCATTTCTTCTTGATCTTTAATTTTTCCTAATTCTCAACTCATTAGATTGGACATATTTGTTCTAGCCAATTTCATTCCAGAAATTTCAGTAAAGTGCTATGGCCTTGAAGGTTCAAAATGTCTTAGTTAAAGACATCTTATCGACTGAAAATGTGGAAGAGATGGGAAAGGTTCCAAGAGAATTAATTTCCTTAGTGAACCGTCAAAACTTCACTCTAGCTAGGTTCATTTTCCTTCATGTAATGATCTAAAATTTTTCCAACTTCTTGTGCATGCAAAGTGTCGAAATTCTAAGCCATTATTCCCTCCCAAATACTACCCAAAAATGGCCCTTTTGATCAACTTGAAATCTGAAATTTTCTAGCCATTTTCGGACTGCACAAATGCTGTGCAAAATCAGAAAAATTTCTGGGCAAAATCGTAGTTTAGGTGGTCTTAAACCAAGCTATTTCCTTCCAATTTTCTCCCAGCTCCTTAGCCACGTTTTTCCTCTATGAAGAAGGCTGGAAACCAGCGTTGAAAGATCTCTGAATGCCCCTTCAAACTCTCTGGAATCTGGCTAGAAAATGGTAGAAAAAGCTGCCCAGAAAATTCCAGTAATGGTGAAATTCTGTGCAGGAATTTTCCATCTTTGTTTCCTATTCCAACCCTGGCCGAAACTTCATCATTTTCCTGCACAAACCTCCCTTGAACAGCCATGAACAGAACTCCACTGTCTTCCCCAACCTTCTGCACGAAAATCAGACATGGCTGCTCCTAAAATATCTCCAACAATTACTCTAATCATGCCTTGATTGAATACCAAAATTTTAGCAATTCTAATTTAGAAAACAACCATAAAATAACCCTTAAACAACCAAACCTTTCCTTCACCATTACACTCCTTCTTATCGGCCACCATTAACCTTATTCAACCAGCTTTCATCTAGACAAAACACTGAACATCAATCGGCCATAGCAGCTCCAAAAAGCTCTCCATTGATCAAAGATATTCTTGCTATATTTTGTTTCCAAATTTGATTCCCAAAAATATTCTTTTAGGATTTCAACAATCAGCCTTTCCTTTTCCTTTCAAACCAGAAAAATCATCTACCTAAACTACACTAACAATTCGGCCACTGCACACACAGAATTTCAGTAGCCTCCAATCCAAAATCCCTCCATTCTCTTCAATCTTCAAGCACACATAGAACACCAAGAACACCTACTCACTTCTCTCGCCTAATGCCTCTCCAAACCACTTCAAACTTCATCAAAAAAATTCCAGAATTCATCTACTCATTACCGTAATTCCTTCCATAACATTTTTAACATCAAACTCCAAAATTCAACTCTCTCTTTTGGATAAAAAATCAATATTTTTGTGAAGGCTCAAGAACACCTTCAAGGTAAGTTTGTTGAATCAACTTCTTCTCCACTAATCTTCAATCTCTAATGAATATAAAAGTGTATGATCATGCTAATGGACTTTATTCTTCTCTCTCTCTCTCTCTCTCTCTCTCTCTCTCTCTCTGTCTAGGCTGAATACCCTCTCCTTCTTGGCCGAATGATCTCTTCAACAATGGCCATGCTTTCTTCATCTCCCTTTGACGAATCTAGTCATTTAGGAGTTGAGGTCCATTCGAAACTCCTTCAAGGTACTCATCAATCAAGTAAGTCCCTCCAACCCTTTTTTTAGACTCTAGATTCATGTCTCTAGGATGATATTGGAGGGAGATGGGCTATGATTGTGGTTTAAGCAAGTGTTGTTGTGATGAGTTAAGATTGAAGCATGAATGAATGTGTGTATATGATGGAGTTGGGGTTGATGCATGTGATGATTTATCTTGGATGATATTATGATATTTTAGGGTTTAATGCATGTCTCCATGTTGTGAATGATGTTTGTGATCAAGCATGTTGGAGATTATGTCACCTTTGGTGAATAGGATTTATATTCATGTATGCTTGATAGAGCCATGATTATGTTTATGCTAGAAGAGGTTGGATCATGCCTTGGTAAATTTAGATTTATATTTTATTCAAGATTTGGATGATTTGATGAATTGAAGTGGAGTGTATATTCATGATTATGGTTAGCAAGTGGAATAATGATCATGATCTAGTTGTCCCTAAACTAATTTTATTTCAACAATAAAAAGGTTAATATTAAATTTTGCCAATAAATTTTGAAAAAACCATAGGAAGGGTAGATTTGGAATATCATATATGAAATAAGGATATTTTGGTCAAATGAATGATAACTTTTATAAAATATATAGATATTATATAAAATAATAATATCACATAAAATCCTTTTATATGAATAATCATAATAAGTAGAACATTAATTTTTGTAAGTCTTATACTCACAAAACCTATTAAAATTTATTTGTTATCTTTTAATCAAAACCTATTATAATTTATTTATTTTCTATCAAGCAAGACCATTGAAATTTATTCTCAACTAATTTTAGTTATCAAATATTTTCTAACAATTAGTTATTAATAAATCATTATTTTACCTAATACCACCTAGGACTCTTCACCAAATAAACTCTAAATTATTCATAGCAAGAATTTAAACCTTCAACTTGTTAGTACCTATTTCCCAAAACACTAATTATTTTAAATATCAAATTAGTCTTAGCTTATAAACCATTTTATTTATTATTTGGCCTTAAAGCTTGGGACACTAGGAACAGGGTAGTAGTGAGTTGAGCTAGTCTTATTTGTGAAAGTGGATTTTGGCTTTAGTTTGATTGTGGTTTATATTTATCCCAGGCTGGGTTGGGTCAGCGGTTGAAGATCTTTATTTTATCTCAAGCTAAGGATCAGGTAAGCTCCTGCATAAAACCTGTTTTGATGCGAAATGTTTACAATGGAAAGCTAAATGTAGAGTGCATGGTCATTCATTTCTGCAAAAGCAATTGAGGATTGACTTCTTCCTTATTTCAGTCAAACAATTATTTGAAAATCAATAAGCAGATTTACTCAAACTCAAAACTCTTTCTAAAACTAATTTTGACAAAGACTTTGGAAACCCTTAATTGCCATTTTCAAGTGGAACTGTGTTTTGTTCATTTTTCCCAAGTGGGATAAATTACGTTGAGTACTCAATAAGGGTGGACTGTTGGAACTAGTCTTTGAGGGGTTAGGGTATGTCTCTCAGTAGGTGGCCACCTCCGAGGGGTAAGTCCTTCCCGGATAGGATGTCAGTCCAGTAGGTCGTGCCGGTTCAAGATAGCAGTTATTTCTTTTAGTCAAGTGACTGTGCTTTGCCGGAATGGACACTCAATTGTTGTTTGGGTATAGAGAAGGAGGAGTATCTTGCCCGGTAGGCCGATCACCTACTTTTTATCAGTCTGTACAAAGTGTCGACATTCTGACCGGTTATGGGGCCCAACGTGTGGTAACCCATGATCATTTCTTCTGAGTGGTTGATTTTTTTGATTCTGTATGGTTGGAAAAACCAAAACACCACTCTTGATTTTTAACTAATGTTTATTGCTTGCCAGTATTTCTCTTATAAAGGTTTTATACTTTGCATTCACGAACTGTTTCCACTGGACACTCAAAGCACACACAGACTTACTGAGATTTTTATCTCATCACCCTTTTTACCATGATTTCAGGTCGATCCTGCTGTGGGGATGAGTACCTAGATATTGCCAACCTTGGAAGATTTTTCTGATGTTTAATTTGTGTAATGCTTTGGGGAGTTGAGAGTGGATAATTTTTATTATGGATTTGATTTTGGAATTCTTGGACTTATTCTTAGATTTATTCTCGAGTTGTAATAAATTTTAAATTAAAGTATTGCTTTTATTCCACTATTTTGATTGTGTGTGCTAGTTATAAAGACCCCTTGTCCTTTGGATGGGACGACATCCCCGGCCCTGGCGGGCCTAAGTAGTAGGGTATTACAAGTGGTATCTGAGCCTAGGTTATAGGCAAATATTGATAGTATATATGCTATTTATTTAAGTTTAAATCTTTATCTAACCTATCTTGTTAATGCTGTAGGATGGTTACGATGCTTAGTACCTCGAGGAAAGGGCAGCAGTGGCACCCGCCTACCCCAATATACCTAGAGGACCTTCCAGTTCCCCAGCCTGCCCCTCAGCCAGTTATCCCAATGGAGGATAGCAGTGATGATGAGGTCTAGATTCTTGAGCTACCCCCAATCCTAGTGATAGGCATAAGCTCTGACAGTGATGATGAGGTGATAGCAGTGGAGCCTATACCCCACCCTCCTAGTCCCGTAGTGGACTTAGCAGCAGATAGTGATGACCCGGGGGAGATAGATTATGAGTCTCCACCTAGGCCTTCTTTCAGCCGAGTTGAGCCCGGGGAGAGTTCTAGGCACCCCGGGAATAAGCTAATAGAGGGGTTTACCAGTGGGGTTGGGGTAGATTTTTCCAAGGATTCTGGGGGTTAGTTGTATGAGGCTGATGATAAGGGTTCTGATGAGGACTAGAGGACTAGGAGTTGTTTTGAATTGGATGTTTATTTATTTGTTATTTTTTGAGATCTTTTATGTCAATAATATTTAATTTCGGATTTTGTCAAAATTTTAGATTTTTGCAAATCAATTTTTGAGGGAGAATTTATTGGTAATTCTTTGGACAAAATTTTCTTTTGAATTCTTTTTACTTATATCTGTCTGTGAATGCATGCGCTCCTAAAATAATTTGATTCTTGAATGCATACACTTATCATTTAGGGTGTGGTTTAGAATAGCACCCAAGTGCCGTGCAGCTTCAACAGGCAGAAGGGTTCAGAGGCCGATCATTTGGCATCGGAAATAGAGATAGCTCGATGCAATCACCCAACCGGGGTGATGGGAGTGGTCCGAATATGGGAGTGAGGTCCGAATATGGGAGTGAGGTCTAAAATTCTGATTGATGTGACAATGGGCCAGGCATTCAGTAAGATGGCAGAGATACTGCAGACTTTGACTGAGCGAAGGAACCCTAGAGGTGAAGATGAGGCCTTAGAGCAGTTTCTGAAGTTTCAACTGCCTGTTTTCCGAGGCGAAGTGGAACAAGATCAGAAGGCAGAGCAGTGGGTTAATCAGATGGAGGATATATTCGCAACGCTCCAACACACTGCGGAGTGGATGGTTAAGTTTGTGACCTTCTGATTGAGAGGACCAGCTCGGGCACGGTGGCAGCAAGTTCAAGACGACTGGGAAATGAGCGAGCAGGAATGGGCGTGGTCTAACTTTGTTGAGGTCTTTTGAGCTGAGTACATCCCTTAGTGGATCATGGAGAAGTGGGAGGACGAATTTCAGAATTTGAAACAGGGGAGCATGTCAGTGGCTCAGTATGCGGCAAGATTCACTCAACTGTCAAAATACTGCTAGAGATTAGTGGATACCGAGCAAAATAGGATGAGGTAGTTCATCAAGGGACTGAGGCGAAATTGGGGAGGGCGTTAGCACCTTCTCTGCCAACGACTGATGTGTCCGAACTTGGGTGTAAAAATCATATAACAACTAAGCACATTCCCAATCAAGTTTAAATTAAAATGTTCGACCCAAATCACACATATGAGCAAGCACACTCATCATTACAGAGCATAAGGCTCAAACGAGTGTCGATCCTCAAGGAACAAGTAGACATTAATTACCTTTCTTTCACTGTTTAACTAACTCGATAAAATAAAATCGAAATAAAATAAAACAAAAGAAAATAAAAATAAAAATATATACATGTCAAGGATGTAGATTTATGTAATTCAAACCATTGATTAGACAACCACGATGTTAAAGTACCTAACCTCTATCATAACTAATTATTCCCTTGGCATCATGAAGAATTAAAATAGACTCACTTCGTTCTCAATCCATGAATCCCTATCTTCTAGGTAACTTAGTATCACATATTTTGTCTCAACCAGTCTTACCCAAAAGATGCATTAAACACAATTCTTTGATCAAGTCCCATTCTTAGGCAAACTTAACCCATGAAATTACCCAATTGAATCCATATTCTGGCATACATCAATTAACCTTTAATTACTCTGTTCTTGCAATTAACCCCATTTTCAAGCAAGTTAAAAGGCAACAAATATGAAACCAATCAATTTAAACCATCAACCCTATTCTCTAGCAAGTTAACGGCCAATCAATTAATCTCGCAATCAACCCAAGTAATTAAATACCAATAATAACAATCAGTTAATCAAAAGATCAAATAACTCTAAAAACCATGAGTATCTAAACCAATGTCAAATTACAATAAAACAACTAAAACATCATTGTCAAGAAAAAGAAAACAAAGTAAAAGAAAGCACTCATAGACAAGCCTCCTTGTTCTTCCTTTGAAGACCTTCTTGTACAATCATCCTTGAATTGAAGAATTCCTCATTGGATTAAGTAATTTCTATGATGATTTATGAATTCTCCCCTTCTCCCTTGTGTTTTTCATCTATTTATAAGCTTAAGAAGTGCCTAAACTCGCATGTACAAAGTTCTTGGCTGAGTAGAAGTTGGAAGATACTAAAACTCCTTAAGTTTCCAAAAACGCATAGGAAGATCGCAGCAATGCCTCAAGGATAGAACACAGCTAGTGTTGCCTTGGTCCTTCAGAGCCGGCGGCGCCTATGCTCTTCTTCTCCACTTGTTCACCGATTTTTCTTCGAATTGTGCGTACAAGTTCCAGACTACAACCAGCACCGGTTCCAGCCTCACAGCCAGTGCCGCCTTAGTTCTGCTCTGCTCTATTTCTACAATTTTCATTATCTCTTTGAAGTTCGCGCCACCTCTAGGGCCACAACCGGCGCTGCCTCTGCTCTGCTTCACAACGGGTTTGATTCGTTTTACTCAAAAATCTGAAGTAATGACCAAAATACCTTTCCAAGAGTAAAATCTCAAATATGAAATAATATGACTGGTTATTGCACAAAATGTATTACAAAAGAACCTCAAATAATTTAGCAAAGTATGACTAATTTAGCCCCTATCATATTCCCCCACACTTAACTCTTTGCTTGTCCTTAAGCAAAGTATCGAGAACAAGTAGGACAAACACAAGGTTTTAATCAAGTCACTCAATCAATTCCAGAACCATATCTTCGATGCTTTCTTCATTCATGAATATAAAACTTATGATACTAAATCATTCACAACCAATGCAAGACTTGTGTGGTGATAAATGACTTAGTAGAGCCATCTCAATACTTCACAATATTCTCAAACCATTGGAAAGAAGTCAGTTCAAAAAGAATATGCATTCCATATGCTTACTTTTCATACACTCTCTCTACTAATTCGAGACATATCATGATTCTACTTAGATCAAGTAGGACTTTTAAGCTTGTAATGTAAGGCTAAAGGCTTTTAATGTGGCTTAGCAAACGAAGGATATAGGAAAATCAAAAATCAAAGAAAAACTGAGAGTTAGCAAGAAAAGGGTAACCAAAATAAATCTATAATTTCCAACTCTTCTTGCTCTCCTATTCCAAGAATCAATCAAACCATAACCTTATATGACAAACCTTATGCACTTCAAGTAAATCTTGCATTATTCTCTTTTTCTTTCCCCTCTTCTTGTCATTAACTATTTTTCTCAAGATCACTAAATTTTCCAGTAATGGTGTCAAGTGTTTTATATAAATTTAACTTTCACAGTTCAATCACCATCCCTTTTGTGATCTTTTCTCTTTTTTTTGTTCTTCCGTTTTTTCCTCAATTCTCTTTTTTTTTTTACTCCTCTTTTGTTTTCACTGCTGCTATTCTTTTTATTTTTTCACTCACTTTTCTAGCATCTTTTTGTTTTCTCTTTTCAATTCCTCTCGTTTCTTTTCTTCTTTCTCATTTTTTTGCTCAAAAATTTTTTTCTTTCTTCCTCAATTTTTTAACTTATTTCTTCCATTCTACTTCCTTTCTTTTCCCAGCCCCACTTATAATTGATCCATGACTGAAAGTAACAAGTCATGATCTTTATCCCTGCATTCTTTCTCATCATACATATACTTTTATCCTTCAAGAGCTTAAAGATTTGGAAAATTATGCAAACTCTCAGTACAAGTAATGGACAAAATATTATGACGGGTTTTAAAGAAAGAAATCAACAATTTAGACTCAAAATAGGCACTAGGGATAATATAACAATAGGTAGGCTTGAAAAGCTCAAACTATCCAAAGAAGGCCTACTACCGTCATCCCTAAGTTAAATCATGATTTCCTTTCTTATTTCGCCTCGAGAAGTATTCAAGTAAGTTCTAGAATGCTCCATGAATTTTAGAGAAAAAAATAGGTTTAAGAATAATGTAAAGAATTAGATCAAGAACTACTTTGTCCAAGTGAGTGTAAAAAGTCATGCATAAGCCATAAATGATCTAGAACATATGCTCTATACTCTATCGTAAAGACATGCATTAAAAATATAGCTTGAAATCTCCAAAAAATCAAAAAAATTTCGCACAAAATTTACTCCCAAGAAGGCTAAAGAATATGTATAGAAGACTTGTCAATCAAATCCTTCCCCCACACTTAAACTGGATATTATAATCAATGGCCAAATAAATATAACAAAAATAAACAATACCATGGAACCAAAAATATAAAGGAAAAGAGATAAGAAAAACAAACTTCCATTCATCCTGTCATACAAGAGCTGAATGCTTGAAGAGGGAGGCATCATCAAAGTACCTAAAAAATAGAAAAGAAAATACCAAAGCATAACAACTAGAAAGAGAAAATAAAGCAAAAACAAAAGAAATGAGAAAAATACAAAGAAAGGAAAGCCAAACTAACTAAAACAAAAACATGAAAAGAGAAAGAAAACAAAAACAAGAGTGAGCGAGGAAATATAGACAAGCATCATCAGTCCTCCGCATCATCAAAGTACTAGTTATCATGGTGCCACGTGTAAGGTCATGGACGCTTGATCCATATGGCAACGTGGCGTACCAATATAGTGTTTCACGCAATTTCCATTTACCTTGAAAGTGCCCTTACTAGGGTGAGTAATTTCGAGGGTGCCAAAGGGAAATACCTTACTCACCGTGTATGGTCACGACCATCTAGATTTCAACTTGCCTGGAAACAGTCGTAAGCGAGAATTGAATAACAATACTTGATCGCCTATCACAAAATCGTGTTGTCGAGTAATATTCTTGTCATGTTAGGATTTCACTTTCTCTTTATACCGGAGTGACGTATCATAAGCAGCTTTTCGCAATTCCTCCAAAGCTGTGAATTGAAGTAACCTAGACTTCCCAGTTGACTCAAGATCAAGATTGACCAGTTTTATTGCCCAATAAGCCTTGTGTTCAATTTCAACTGGTAGGTGACATGATTTACCATAAACTAACAGAAATGGAGTCGTGCCAATCGGTGTCTTAACGGCTGTTTGATATGCTCAAAGGGTATCATCTAATTTTATGCTCCAATCCTTCCGAGTGTGGTTGACAGTTTTTTCCAAAATTCGTTTGAGTTCTCTATTAACCACCTCAACCTGTCCACTTGTTTAGGGGTGATAGGGGGTAGCCAACTTATAGTGCACATCTAGGTGTGTGAGAACCTTTTTCATTTGTGCATTACAAAAATGAATTCCCCTATCACTAATGAGGACCTTAGGAACACCAAAATGAGTGAAAAGTTTTTTCAGAAATTTGACCACCACCCTTGTATTATTAGAGGGTAATGCTTGGGCTTTTGCCCATTTAGAGACATAATCCACTGCCACCGAAATATATTTATTCCTCAAAGAACTAGGAAAAGGTCCCATGAAGTCTATGCCCCAATAGTCAAATACTTCACACGCTTGAAAAATTTATAATGGCATCTCATTAGATTTGGAGAGGTTACCTGTACGTTGACACCTATCACAACTTTGGACAAACCTGTGGGCATCTTTAAACAATGTGGGCCAATAGAATTCGGCATCTACCCCCTTTCGTGCAGTGTTGTTGGCTTGGTAATGGCCTCCAACGAGTCCTTCATGATAATGTTGAAGAATATCTTCCTCTTCCCTAGAATCCACACATCTCCAAATGATTTGGTTCGCACAGCATTTAAACACATATGGATCATCCCAAAAGTAATACCGAACGTCGGAGAGGAATTTCTTCTTTTGATGCATCATCAGGTCTTTTGGAGTAATTCCTGCAGCCAAGTAGTTAGCAAAGTCGGCAAACTATGGTGTGGTTGGAATCTCACCTTCTATGAGCAAGAGTTGCTCATTCGAAAAAATGTCATCAATGTCTTCTTCTAGCATGGATCCTAGGTTTGGATTATTCAATCTTGACAGGTGATTCACAGCCAAGTTTTCGGCACCCTTTTTGTCCCTGATCTCCAAATCAAATTCCTGCAATAATAGAACCCATCTTATCAATCTTGGTTTGGAATCATGTTTGGTTAATAGGTACTCCTGGGCTGAATGGTCCGTATATACAATGACTTTGGACAAAATAAGATAAGAATGGAATTTATCAAAAGCAAACACTATGGGAAGCAATTCTTTCTCTGTTGTTGTGTAATTTTCCTGTGTATTCGTTAAAGTCTTGTTGGCATAGTATATCGGTAGGAAGTGCTTGTTCCGTCTTTATCCTAATACTTCACCAACTGCAAAATCACTTGCATCACACATTAGTTCAAAGGGAAGAGACCAATCTGGTGCAATTAGAATGGGTAAATTAATCAATTTCTCTTTAAGTATGGTAAAAGCGTTGAGACATTTATCATCAAAATTAAACACAGCATCATCTTCAAGTAAAGAAGTAAGAGGTTTCGAAATTTTTGAGAAGTTTAAGATAAACCGCCTGTAGAAACTTGCATGACCAAGAAAGCTCCTTATAGCTTTTACCGAGGTAGGAGGAGGTAGCTTCTCGATTACTTCAATTTTTGCTCTATCAACCTCAATACCCTTTTTCGAAATTTTATGCCCTAACACAATACCTTCTTGTACCATAAAGTGGCACTTTTCCCAATTAAGCATGAGGTTAGTCTCTTTACATCTTGCTAGCACCTTTTCAAGGTTGGATAAGAACAAGTCACATGAATCACCAAAAACTGAGAAATCATCCATAAATACCTCCATGATGTCCCCCACGAGTCCTTCAAATATAGCTGTCATGCACCTTTGGAATGTTCCGGGACCATTGCAAAGGCCAAATGGCATCCTACAATATGCAAAGTACCACATGGACATGTGAAAGTGGTCTTCTCTTGGTCCTCCGGAGCTATGGGAATTTGCAGGTAGCTAGAGAATCCATCTAAGAAACAATAATACTCGTGTCCGGCTAACCTTTCCAACATTTGGTCAATGAAAAGGAGAGGGAAGTGATCTTTTCTAGTGGCTTTGTTTAGCATCCTATAATCTATGCAAAACCTCCAACATGTGATCAATCTCATCGGGAGTAACTCATTTTTATCATTGGGGCTCACCATCATTCCTCCCTTCTTTGGTACCACTTGAGTAGGACTCACCCAAATGCTATCAGAGATAGGGTAAATGATGCCTGAATCTAAGAGCTTAACCATCTCACCTTTTACCACTTCACTCATATGTGGGTTCAACCTATGCTGGGGTTGCACTACGGGATTAGCACCTTCTTCCATCAAGATCTTGTGCGTGCAAAAGGATGGACTAATGCCTTTAATATCAGTGATCTTCCAATCTATAACTCTCTTATATCTTCCCAACATACTTACCAGCTTGGTCTTTTGTTCTGGCTTGAGATCTTTGGCAATGATGATAGGCAACTTACGTTCTTTAGCCAAGAACATATATTCCAAATGCTAGGGTAGGTCTTTTAAGTCTAATTCGGGAGGATCTTCTATAGATGGTTTCATTCTCCATAAACTTTTTTTTTCTATTTCCAAATTCTGCATTCCATCCTCGTTATGACATTCCTCTAAATACGTCATTAATGTTTCCATCAATTCTTCCTCACTAGATTCTGTATTAACTCAAAAATCGGTTTGTCAAGAATATCAACTCTTAGACACAAATCATCAGAAGACATAGGTTGCTGCATGCTTTTATGGATTTGAATTATAACTTCCTCATCCCTAACCCTAAGTGTCAACCTCCCCCTATGAACGTCAATTAATGCTTTTGTTGTAGCTAGGAAGGGTCTACCTAGGATTAAGGAGATTTTAGAATCTTCATCCATGTCAAGAATAACACAAAATCCATGGGAAATATGAATTTATCAACTTTGACCAACACATCTTCTATTATGCCCCTAGGATATTTGATAGATCTATCCGCGAGTTGAATACTCATCCTAGTGGGCTGTGGTTAAACTAGGCCTAGCCTATTGAATATTTTATATGGTAATAAATTAATGCTAGCACCTAGATCAGCTAATGCATTACAGACATGAAGAGTGCCAATTAGACATGGGATAGAGAAACTCCCTAGATCACTTTCTTTATGTGGTAATTTCGAGTTGTCTTGCAGGATAGCTGAGCATTTTTCGTTGAGAACTACTGTAGACAACTCTTCCAATCGCTTTTTGTTGACGAGTATGCTTTTGAGGAATTTGGCATATTTGGGCATGTGGATTAAAGCCTCACTGAGGGGAATGTTTATGTGTAGCTATTTGAACACTTCAAGGAATTTGTCGAATTAAGCATTTATCCAGCCCTTATATAGACGAGTAGGGTACAGTACGTTAGGCTACAAAGCAGGTTTTTCAAGAGGTGGATAGGGGGTAGCCGGTGCCGCCTCTACTTCAGCCGGCGCCGGTTCCATTCTGTGTTGTATGGTTTTGGGTTTTAAAGATAGCCGGCACTAGTTCTCTTCTTCCAGCCAGCGCCGGCTCTCATCTGGACTGTTTGGTAATTCTTTTTCACTTCGCAATGTGATAGTAGCTATTTCTATAATGGCTAATGGTGTAGGTTCATGAGATTTTATTACCATATCCGTCAAAAACTAGATTTGTCATTCCATGTTGCGGATCATTGCTTCGAATTTTTTGAGCGTGGAATCAATTTCTTGAAAATGCCTCGTGACATGCACTGCAAATTTCCTAATTAAGGTTTCAAGCTCTCTTGATTTTGGTCCTATGAGTGTTCTCTCTGACGCGTAATGGGGGTACTGCCCCCTATTCGAGCTCCTTAGATCCTAATTCGCCATTTCTCCTAAACATAGAGATGAGTTAGATACGGAATTACAAGATTACATAGTTAGTTAAAAGACATAGTCCAAGTTGGTAGGTTTGGTGAGGTAACAAGGTTATACAAGAATACACGAAATACAAAAGATAGCACCGTTTTGCGGAATGAACAAGTATACATATTTACATATTTACATATTTACATGGTTAAACCAACAAAATTTAAGCTTTCATGCTATTGTTCCCCGGTAATAGCGCCAAAAACTTGATGTGTCCGGACTTAGGTGTAAAAATCATATAACGACTAAGTACATTCCCAATCAAGTTTAAATTAAAATGTTCAACCCAAATCACACATATGAGCAAGCATACTCATCATTACTGAGCATAGGGTTCAAACGTGTGTCGATCCTCAAGGAACAAGTAGACATTAATTACCTTTCTTTCATTGTTTAACCAACTCGATAAAACAAAACCGAAATAAAATAAAACAAAAGAAAATAAAAACAAAAATATATACATATCAAGGATGTAGATTTATGTAATTCAAACCATTGATTAGGCAACCATGATCTTAAAATACCCAACCTCTATCATAACTAATTATTCCCTCAAGAATTTAAATAGACTCACTTCTTTCTCAATCCATGAATCACTATCTTCTAGGTAACTTAGTATCACACATTCTGTCTCAACCAGTCTTACCCAAAAGATGCATTAAACACAATTATTTGATTAAGTCCTATTCTCAGGCAATTTAACCCATGAAATTACCCAATTGAATCCATATTCTGGTAGACATCAATTAACCTTTAATTACTCTGTTCTTGCAACTAACCCCATTTTCAGGTAAGTTAAAAGGTAACAAATATGAAACCAATCAATTTAAACCATCAACCCTATTCTCAAGCAAGTTAACGACACAATCAATTAATCTCGCAATCAACCCAAGTAATTAAAAACCAAGAATAACAATCAATTAATCAAAAGATCAAATAACTCTAAAAACCATGAGTATCTAAACCAATGTCAAATTATAATAAAATAACTAAAACATCATTGTCAAGAAAAAGAAAACAATGTAAAAGAAAGCACTCATAGACAAGCCTCCTTCTTCTTCCTTTGAAGACCTTCATGTACAATCCTCCTTGAATTGAAGAATTCCTCCTTGGATTGAGTGATTTTCTATGATGATTTATGAATTCTCCCCTTCTCGCTTGTGTTTTTCATCTTTTTATAAGCTTAAAAAGTGCCTAAACTCGTATGTACAAAGTTCTTGGCCGAGTAGTAGTTGCAAGATACTAAAACTCCTCAAGTTTCCGAAAACGCATAGAAAGATCGCAGCACCGCCTCAAGGACAGAACACGGTCGGCGCCGCCTTGGTCCTTCGGAGCCGGCGCCACCTGTGTTCTGCTTCTCCACTTGTTCACTGATTTTTTTCCGAATTGTGCACATAAGTTTCAGACTGCAGCCGACACCAGTTCCAGCCTCACAGCCAGCGCCGCCTTGGTTCTGCTCTGCTCTGTTTCTACAATTTTCTCCATTGCTTTGAAGTTCGCGCAACCAGTGTACTGCCGGTGCCACATTCAGGGCCACAGCCGGCGCTACCTCTGCACTACTTTGCGATGGTTTTGATACGTTTTACCCAAAAATCTGAAGTAATGACCAAAATACCTTTCCAAGGGTAAAATCTCAAATAAAAAAGAATATGACTGGTTATTGCACAAAATGTATTACAAAAGAGCCTCAAATAATTAAGCAAAGTATGACTAATTTAGCCTCTATCAACGACCTATTTCGGGGCAGTGGACGCGGCTACCCGAACAAAAAATGAAGACTGTAGCAGGATGGCGGCAAGGCCTTTCCAGCCGCCAAGACAGCCGCAAGGGCACTTTCAAGGGCAGCAACCTCACAAGCGCCCTACCAATTAGCAGTGGCAGAACCGAGGGAAGCAATGGTGGACAACACCAGTGGGTTCGGCCTAAAACCTCCTGACATGCTGACAGTGTGGAAAAAGAGGCCACACAGAGAAGAACTGTTAGTCCAAGGGTGGTGAGAGGAAATGTTATCATTGTGGCGACCTGAACCACCTGAGGAACGCCTAACCCAAGTTGATCAAGCCAGGCAAGGAAATCTGGTGCAGAATCTGGGGCCTAATAGAACCAACATCATGGAAGCATCGGGAGTGGAGCACCGAAGCCACAAGTGAAGGGCAAGGTATTTTCTCTCAATAGAGAGGAAGTTGGGACTGATGCAGCGGTTGTGGAAGGTACGTTTACTATTTAAGGACGTCCCGTTAATGCATTAATTGATCCTGGCTCTACTCATTCCCACTTAAACAAGATTTGTGCATGTCATTTTGGTTGGGATGGAGTAGAGCTACCTTATACATTAGTGGTAAGCACTCCTTTGGGAAAAATGGTACAAGTGGATCGGTATATGAAAAATTGTAAAATTAATATGGGAAGAGAAAGTCTGGAGGGAGACCTAATAGTATTGGACATTGAAGACTATGATTTGATATTAGGGATGGACTAGTTAGCCAAGTATGAGGCTAGGGTAGATTGTAAGAATAAGTCAGTTCAGTTCGTTAGACCGTGTTGTGATGTATTGGAGTTCGATGGTAAGAAGGTAAAGGAGCTAAAGTATTTGATAGTGGGGGCTAAGGCCCGGAAATTGCTGAAGTAAGGATGTCAAGGGTACTTGGCTTACATGATAAACAAGTCGAAGGACTAGTGCACTTTGGAGGATACCGAAGTAGTGAAGGATTTTCTCGATGTGTTCCCAGCGGAACTTGAATCATTACCTCTCGGCCGAGAAGTGGAATTCACCATCGACTTAGTTCCGGGAGCGGAACCAGTATCGCGGACCCCATACCGGATGGCACCAGCAGAACTGAAAGAGTTGAAGGAACTATTAGAGGAGTTAGTGAGTCAAGGCTACATCAGACCTAGTACGTCGCCCTGGGGAGTGCCTGTGCTATTTGTGAAGAAGAAGGACGGAACTCTGAGGCTATGCATCGTCAGAGTTTTTCTTCAGTTACCATATCGTACTCAGTGGTAGCCTCCATCTGTTCTCCCTCAAGTCTAACACCAATGTCTTTTAGAATTTTCATTATAACTAGGGGGAAAATGAAGGCTTTTGTAGAAAGACGGTGATGAACAGCATCCCTAATAGATTGGATGATCAAGGGTGCAAGAGGGATTGGCAGTGTGTTCATCATCCGATGCAAAATATAAGTGTCAATAAGTCTAATCTCATTAAAACCACTAGGAAGGGGTACAACATTAAACCTAAACATATAGACTAGAGCTCTAAAGTTGGCAGCAAGATCGTTGTTTGAATAGAAACTATTGGCTTGAAAGGCATTATGCTTATACAACCCTAGTGTGGCTCTAGTCCCGCTAGCATCCCAATTCGGGTCGAAAAGAATTTTTTGATTATTCATGTCTATCCCTTGCCAAGAATCATCGTCAAATACCTAGAGGTGGTTAGCTAATTGATTTTGGATGATGATAATGGGGATTCCTTTCATTCTCGTTTCAAAATGGGGAAGGTGTTTATTGCCTTTATCAACTATATTAGCATAAAATTCCTTGATGAGCACTGGACAATACTTCCCTTTTAGTTGTACTATTGACCTCCATCCTTATCTTCTAAACATCATTCCAAATTTGTGTGCACGGTCCAAGCTGGGTGCGAAAGTATGCTCGACAATGATTTTATTGGATGCTCTCCTATTGTACCATTCCTCACAAATTGCATCTATAAACTCAGTAGGTCTAAAGAACAAAGGATCGCCAGATAAAGGGGTTTAGGAAGAGGAAGCCCTCGCCCTTTTAGACGAATGACCCCTTGCTCTAGACATCATATCAAGAAGTGGTGAAAATAGAAAGAAAGAACAATTGAGCTCAAAGACTTAACACGGGGCCAACTACCCTTTACAAACACACTCCTCAAATCTCACTCAAACCTCAACCAATCTCACAACCGCACAATCCAAACTCCTTCGATATATATCACACTCCAACCAACAATCAATTCAATCACCTCTAATTAATTCAACACAACCTGCAATAGTATATGTAAAGTTCCCTGTAAAGCATAAACGTATTGAATATCCTCAATGCATGCAAGTAGACATGATGATGTTAATAAAGGCATCGTCATGGAATTACGTGAAAAACAATGCACATTCCATATATAGCCCATACTAAACCATCACAAATAGCCATAATTCCACCCTTAGCTATATGCATGAAGCCCCTAATGATCATATGCATGAATCAAGTATCAAAGAATCATTAACTCCTAATCTAATCCAACTCATGAAGCTTCAAGGAGTAATGCACAATTCAAGCTAGCATACATAATCCCAATTTTTGGCCAAAATTGTCCTTAAGATTAGAAAAAATAATCTACAACATTTCAACCATGAGAATTGAATAAAAATAATACCTTTGTGCTCATGTATGCATGGGAAACCAAAAGATGTACGCTTTTTGCAGAAATCCAAGCTCCTTGCTCATGGATTAAATATGATGTTGTTGTGAAAACTGAAAGAATTTGAGGATTTTGATCTGTAGGATCAACAAAAGAGAGGTAGATAGATGTTATAGAAGTGTTTAGGTGGTGAAAATTCAAATTTTGAGAAGTGAAGGATGTAAAGCCGGTGCGGGTTAGAGAGAATTTGAGAGGGAGATTGGAGATTTTGAAGAAAAAGTGGCCAGAATGGCCCTTAAGAGTGCCTCACCCAACATGAACCGGCGTCGGTCCTGCCTCTTAGAGTCGGCGCCAGCTTGGTTCTGTCCGGTTCTCCAATTTTTTTTTTGTTTTTTTTTAATTTTTTTAAAAATGAGAAACACACAATAATGATGAACAATGCACTGTAATTCATAAAAAATAATCAATCCAAATGACAGAAGCAAAAATTATTTTAATCACAAAACTGAAAGTAAAATAAACAGAAAAACTGGCTTCAATGCTTTCCACGGCTTTGATCTCGTGAATTTTCCTCTATGTTTCCTGGAAACGTCCCAGCATGACGATCTCCTAGTAGTTTGGCTAACTGACCAATTTGGTTCTCCAATTACACATGTAGGCCTCTAGGTTGCTTGTTATCACATCGACCCCTTGGAACATAGTCTCCGCGGTACTTACCAATTGGCCAATTAACTCTTCCAATGGTGGTTTTGAAGGTGCTGCGGTATTGTTCATGGGGTTTTGACTCCATTGATTGCCTCCAAAATTGAAAGAACCCTGCCTAGGTTGATTTCCATTGCTCCAAGAGAAATTAGGGTGATTTCTCCAACTGGGATTATAGGTAGAGCTAAAAGGGTTATTACCTGACCGGACGTTACCTGCAAAAGCCGCTTGTTCCGAAATTTCTTGGAGTGACCCCATATTTTGGCATTCATGATTGGGGTGTCCCTCACCACAGAAATCAGAACTTATGTTTAACACCTGGCCTTGAGGCATCACCATTTGTTCCATCTTTTTGGTTAAGGCGTCCACCTTAGCTTCCAATGCTTCCACAACATCCATCTTATGTACTCCTTACACACGAGCTCTAGAGCTTGTACTGCCCCAAGAATAGTTATTAGAAGCCAAATTTTCAATAAGTTTAAATACCTGTTCTGGGGTCTTATGATTGATGGAACCCCCTGCAGAAGAGTCCACCACTTGACGTGTCGCAAACGTGAGGCCATTCAAAAAGATAAGCATCTGCATTCTTAGCCCAAATCCGTGGTGTGGACATTTTCTTAACATCTCCTTAAATCTCTCCCAACTTTCATATAAGGGCTCAGAGTCTAATTGTTGGAAAGCAAATATCTCATTCCTATGCTTGGTTGTCCTAGCTGGAGGAAAATATTTTGCCAGAAATTTTTCAGCCAAGGCATTCCAAGTAGTGATGGAACCAATAGGTAAAACCTTTAACCAAGATTTAGCTCATCCCTCAAAGAAAAAGGAAAAAGTCTTAACTTTATGGCATCCTTCGAAACACCATTCATCTTAAAAGTATCACAAATCTCAAGAAAACTAGATAAATGAGCATTGGGATCTTCTATAGGTAGCCCATCGAATTGAACCATGTGTTGAACCATTTGTATAATGTTGGGCTTTACTTCAAAATTATTCGCGTCCATCCTAGGCCTAGTAATACTCGAGCCTGTGACCGAGATTGCAGGTTTCACAAAGTCATCCATAACTCTCCTATTTCCAACATTGTTGTTTTGAGCACCATCTATTTCAATGATTAAATTCTTTTGGATTGTCCGGTGGATCTTTGATAATGTCCTTTTGATTTTGGGGTCAAAATCAACTATCTTATCTTTGGATTTTTGAGTCATGTACCAAAGATAACACCTAGAAAAATAAGTAGCAAGTTAGATACATAATTAATAATTAAAATAAAATTAAAAGAATACAAAGTTAGTTAGTAGGTTAGGTTACAAGGGTATACATACATACACAAAATACAAAAGATAGCACCTTTTTGCAGAAAGAATAAGTACACATATTTACATATTTGCCTATTTACATATTTCCATGGTTAAATCAATAAAATCCAAGCTTTCAAGATATTGTTTCCCAGCAACAGCTCCAAAAACTTGATGTGTATTGATTCGGGTATAAAAATAAGCACATTCCCAATCAAGTTTAAATTAAAACGTTAACCCCAAATTACACATATGAGCAAGCGTACTCATCATTAACATAGCATAGGGTTCAAACGAGTGTCGATCCTCCAAGAACAAGTATGCATTAATCACTTTTCTTTCATTGTTTAACCGACTCAATAAAATGAAAATGACATAAAAAGGAAAATAAAATAAAATAAAATATATACATGTCAAGGACGGAGAAGCAGGGAACTTAAACCATTGTTTAGACAAACATGATCTTAAAGAACCCAACCATTATCATAACCAATTATTCTCTTGGCATCATAAAGGATTGAAGTAGATTCACTTCGATAGTCAATCCATGAAATCACTATCTTCTAGATAAATTAGAATCACTTGGTCTCACCTCAACTAATTCATCCAAAAGATGCAATAAACACAATCCTTAATTAAATTCCATTGGTCTTAGAAAATTTAAAACATCAAATCAATCAATAAACCCTTGGTCTCGAAAAACATCAATTAACCTTCAATTACCAGTTCTAAGAAATCAACCCCTTTGGTCCAATAAGTTAATAGCCAACAGAATATGAAATTAATAAATTGAAACTACCATCAACCCCCTTGGTCCAGTAAGTTAATGGAGAGAACCAACCAACTAATCTCGTAATAAGCACAAGTAATTGAATACCAAGAATACTAACCAATTAATCAAAAGATCAACCGATTCTAAAAATCATGAATATCTGAAACAATGTTGAATTACAATAAAATAATTAATACATCATTATCGAAAAAAGAAAACAAAGTAAAAGAAAGCGCTCATAGACCTCCTTCTGCTTCCTTTAAAGACCTTCTTGCACCACCCTCTTTGAATTGAAGAATTCCTCCTTTAATTGAGTGATTTTCTGTGATGATCAATGAATTCTCCCATTTTCCTTTGTGTTTTCCATCTATTTATAGGCTTAGGAAGTGCTTAAACTCATTGGTGTAAGGTTCTTAGCCGAGTAGAAGTAGGAAAGTACTAAAATTCTGTAGATTAACAAAAACAGCATAGAAAAATCAAAGCACCACCTTAACTTCAGGGCACAGCCAATGCCACCTAAGCTTTTGGAGCCGGCGCCAGTTGTGTTCTGTTTCTCCAATTGTTCGCCGATTTTTTTCTTGATCTCAGCTCCATGTTGTCCAGAGTGTAGCCGGCACCGCCTTGGCTACTAGAGCCAGCATCAGTTCCATTCTGTTTTGCTCTATTTTGATAAATTTTCATCATTTTGAAGTTCGTTTCATCAGCGCATGGCGGGCGCCGGTTCCTCTGTCCTGGCCGTCGTCGCCTCTATCCTGTTTTGCGACGTTTTTGCTTCATTTTACCCCTAAAATCTGAAATAATGAACAAAATACCTTTCTAAGAGTAAAATCTAAAATATGAAGGAATATGACTAGTTATTGAATAAAATGTATCACAAAAGAATCTTAAATAACTAGAAAATGTTTGACTAATTTAGCCCCTATCAATTTCTCTTGTGTGTTTCTTGTATTTATAAGCCTTCTTGATACCAAAACTCATTACTTGAGAAGTCTAGTCCGAGTAGAATTCTAAAAATACCAAAATCCTCTGGAAAATACCAAATTCGTGCAAAACCACCTTTGTGCAAAGTGGACCTAGCACTAGGTCCAGTCGAGCCACCTGGCACTAGGTCCAATCTATTTTTGGACTCAATTTCCTCTTTTCCAAAGCAAACCTGGCGCCTGGTGCATTATCTGGACCTGGCACCAGGACCAATCTAGAATCCTTCACTTTTTACTCGAAATCTGCACAAATTTGTCAAAAACACTTTTTTCAAGCAAAATGTCTAATAGGAAGACCTAGTTATCACAACAAAAGTATCTCAAAATAATCTCAAATAACTAGTAAAATAATGACGATTGTAGCCTCTATCAGGCACTAAATACAGTCTTCGCTACTATTCGGCAAGAAGAATTGAACTGAATCTCAACAGGTCATGCGACTAAACAAGTATGGGATATTTGCAAATATTTGAAGGTACAAGCACAATTCGAATGTCAAAGTAACCGCTTTTAACATCATAATTTGAAGAACGGAAGATGGGTGAACATGGGATATTTGCCATATTCGGTAATTAAGGGACATTGGCAATCAAGCTCATCAACTTCAAGATGAATACTGAGAAGAAAGATTGATTTGAAAAACACTAAGGACGTTGCCACCAAGGTTTCAAGCTAAAATTTCTGTCGTTGAAGAATGTAGAGATGTGCCAAAAATTCCACTAGATGAGCTAATGGATTCTTTGTGGAATTAGGAGACGAATTTACAACATCACACAAAATCTAAAGAACAAGTTGTGGAATTAAAGTCAAAGAAGAGTCTGACGAGAACAAATATTCTAATGATGAAATTTGTGTGGTGACAAGAAGATACAATAAAATGTTGCAAAAATATAAGCAGATGAATAAACCTTTTAGCAAACCATTCCATAGAAAACTTGAATTTTAACAAAAGACCAATGCAGAGTAAAAATCTACACATAACAAGAATGCTTCGAAAGGACCAAAATGTCATAAATGTGGTGGAATTGTTCATATTCGAATTAACTACAAAAATTTGAAGAAAAACATGAAAAATAAGTCTTATGAAACCATCCTGAGTGATGGTGATGATGATGTTCAGTATTATCTAGATGAATTCGATTTTAATGAAGGAGATGATTTTGGTCAATCAAGTAGTGTTGCATTCAATGCAGTAGTTGAGAAGGATTTAATTCTAGAAATTGAAAACAATGAGAATGTATCTGATAATGATGATGACGAAATGTCACCAGAAACACTTCTATAGGATTATGAGTTGTTATACTCAAAATGGCCTGAGGGTCTAAAGAAAATCAAAATATTAAAGAAACGGGTTGAAGAACTTAAACAATTGCTTGGTGTTCCACAACAAACAATATGGTTGTATGAAAAAGAAATTGAGCAAAAGGAGGTTGAATTAAAGATCAGCAACCAACGATTGCAAAAATTAAGTCAAATGTTTATAGATGTTGAGTTAGCCATCTAAAGACTAAATACAGGTAAAACAAAGCTGGACAAAACTAGTTTGGGCTATAACGAGTCCAACAGGACTGTTATTGCATAGCAAACAAATCTAATCGTTGCAAAAAAAAAAAAAAAAGGACAATTAAGGAAGTCCATACCAAAGCTTAATAAAACCCCCTATTTAAAGTAATTACTGTTTTCTTTCAAGTCATATATGGAAGAATTTCTTGAAGAGATTCAAAGATCTTTAACATTGCAAGAAGTTTATCAAACTTGAATTTGACAATGGCAAGAAATCTCCAAATATGAAGTGTATACGAATCAAGAAGACTAAAAATCAAAGAACATGTTGTTCATATATTTCTTAAGGCTACAATGGAGGATGCATGGTATCTTGATAGTGGTGGCTCAAAACACATAACCAGAAGGAAGGACTTTTTTGGGAATTATGAATACAAAAATGGAGGAACAGTCATGTTTAGTAGTGGATTAAAGAATAAGGTCATCAAAACAGATACACAAAACCTTAAAGATGTATCATCCCACAATTAAAGGGCCTAAATAACCGCAAATATTGCCCATCTAAATTATATAAGCGGTCTTTATAATGAAATTAATAAAGAAAATAACTAAAACGTAAAAGGAAAATGAAATTAATCCCTACAAAGCTCTGAATAATACATTATATCTTAAATACAAAATAATCTCTCAAGAATACTTCAACTATATAGTCTTCAAACATAGTTCGTAAAAATAAAAATAGTATCCGGGTACAATCTCAAAGGTAATCAAAATCCATAAGACTTCAGCATTCTCTCTTCGAAGTATGAGCTCCTACAAAATATAAATTAATAGGTGTGAGATAAAATCTAAGTCTCGTATGTACTTCGTGAGAATTTCTAGAAGAAAACAATTTCATGATGCACGAATAGTTATTCCAAAAATAAATATGATTTAATAACATGTTATATTATCAACACACGAGATAATATATGGGAGTTCTATATCCAATTCAATATTTTTAGGAAATAAATTATTTCTCATCAACAACATCTGACCATATTAAACATATTATCTGTATATAGCTTACTATTGTAACCATCTCTTATGATCACACATTACAATACAAAATTCGAAATTCATGTTTTGAATGCATATATTAAAATTCTATTTGCCCATTTGTGATTTGAAATCATTCACCGACAGGATCTCGTCCTATCTACTCGAAATGATCTCAATCCAATCGCATCAACACCATAAGAATTCCATCCTATACACAAGATAACATAAATGTATTAATAACCCAATTTGTAGACCACAATTAATTATACAAGAACCATCATTGTGGTCGACCCTACAGCCCAGATGTCCATGTCTAACCTTCATTTTCACATGTTGAAAAATGTGTTGCTATCTCAGGATAATTAAAAAACAAATATTAACACATAAAAAAAAAAGACCATTTTCCGATGGTAGCCTCCTATCAGAAAGCGTTCTCAAACTCACACAAGTTTGTATAGATGAAAAGTCCTTTTGAGTACTTAAGAAAACATTGTACAAAGCCGCATGGCTCGCAGCCACATGAATAGATCAGTGCAATACTTTTTCGAAAAATTTTGCAAACATTTTCGAAAATATTTAATACACAAAAAATACTCCCTAGTTTGATTTCAAAAATCAACTCAAAAGCCTTTATTTGTTCCATGATTTCAAAATCACTTCAAACGAGTTTTATCTAACACAACATTCTATAAAAATCCCCAAGATTTTATAATTGTTTGGAAATTCCATAAATAAATAGCTCACAAATACCATAGGTATAGTCCATGTTAAATGAAACTAGTTGTGCCAAAACATGCTATATATTTTGCAGTCCATTTATGCATGATCATTCGTAATTCTACATGCTTAAAAAAATTTAATGCAACCTTTGCATACAACATACTATGAATATGCAATTTCCCAAAATAAAGCATAACTGAATACTGCATAAACATAAATTCGCCATTTGCTTCACAAATAGAACAACATGCTCACAATATATAATTTCTCAAAACAATGACCAAATCCCAACATTTAACAAAATATCACTTGGATAAATAAATCATTTCATAATTCAACAATTCTTGAATAAATAAACATTTTATTTCACAATAATAAATTTGTGAATAAATATTTATGTAACTAAAATATTTGTCAAGAGAGATATATTTCACATGCATTCTTATATTTAGGAAATCATGAAATGTGGAGACTTACTTTATGTCCAAGGAAAGGTTAGTAACTTAATTTGAGGATTGTAGCCTTGCTCACCAACAAACTCTAACAAATAATTAAACAAATATCAATTTCCTAAATTATAATTCATACTTAGAAGTGTTTCCCGAATTAATCAAAACTTAAGTAACTCTAGGCTTATAGACTAGCTCTCACCAACCCCTAATCAAAAAACACTTAATTACCATCATTCAAACTCAAATAACAGATCTTCAAAGCGTAAATGCACTCAACAATTCTCTTTAACACATAATATATTCAATTTCTCAAAGTAAAAAAAACAATATCTACATAGAAAACACAGTATAGTTAATACGTAAAAGTCTAGTATAATCACTTAATCTAATAGCATATAATTTTCACAATTTAAGTTCATATGGTAAGTAATTAAGATTCAAACATGCTCAAAAAATTCATTTTATTGTACATGTCATTCAATCATACAAGGCATGATCATATTTTCTAAACACAATATATAGAATAGCTATTATATTGCAGTTTAATAAAATCTTGCAATCATATATGAACCAAGGTACTGAACTAATCATTCTATAGCCTTCCTAAGTTGATATAGTAACAATTCAAATCAATACAAGGATAATTGAATAGCAAAAACATGGTTTTATCTTCAAAATAATAAATCGGTGTTTTGATCATAAATATGGGCAGAACAGGGGTTTCTTTGTGTAATTAATTAACAAGGAAATACTACTAAAAATGAAATGAAAATTTGTAGCATACAACTTCTACATGTGTACAAATTACAATAAAAATTTTAGTGCAATCTGATGTGTCTATCTATGCCAATGATTTGTTTAAAATAACACCTCTGATATTGTAACTTTAAGACTCTTTTTTATAGTAATTTTTTAAAATTCAAAGAGAGCCAATTACTTGGCCAAAAAGAGTGATTCCAGTGGAAAATTCTAGTTTATTGTGTAAAAATCCCAGTTTCAAATTTAAAAGTGGAAGGATTAAATCGGAGGTTGAGATTCATAGAAAATCTGCCTCGGTGAAAACCAAATAGAGTAACTTTGAAAAATCATATAAAATCAACCAAATTAGAAATTACCATGATTCTAATGGGAAATTACTCCTAAGATACCGTAGAATCAAATAAACAAAGAGTGTGGCATCTTCTTCAACAAAATGTTTGCTATTGTAAGTGAAAGTTCATAGAACTGGAGATTTCAGCAAGCAAATTCAACTTCTAATCATAAATACACCATTAACCCTTTGTCAATTCAATCCTAGTCAGATTAAATCCATATACCCAACACCAATCCAATATAATAACATCAAAATTACCCTATCTCATTCGTATAAAAATCATCATAAATTTCATTTTTCTCAATAACATCAAATCTGCCCAGTCTTGGCTACTCATATAAAGTATGGATTAAGCAAAGAGATCAGTTCAAATTACCTACCCAAGTGTAGAAATCTTGAAAACACTTCAAAAATCAACTCTAAAATACTTTTTTTCCTTAGAAAATTAGAAAGAATTCAAAGAATTTGTGTATTGAAATTAAAGAGAGAAGAGAGAGGATAGAGGGGCGATTAAGCGTGAGAGAGATAGGAAAAACACTTGAATATGTATGTTTGTGTGTGTCTTGGTTGAATGGAAATGAGGGAATGATCTGGGTTTTTAGGTTTTGCTTGGTGAATAAGTGTTTTTCTTAATAAAAGAATATTTAGATTAATTAAATTATGTTTAGAAGTTGTTTTAGTGCATAAGCGTCATTAAAAATCAACAGTTTTGATTAAAATTCGTATTGGCTAGGATTGGGCTGCTCTAAAGAAGGATATGGCAGTTATTTAACATATTTAGGGTGCTCTAGGATTTATTTGAAAAAATCAATTAAAAATTAATTTGGTGTAAAAATTAATGCAGATGTAGGCTTGGTTGATATTATAACTTTTGTTAAAGTTTAGCATATCATATTTATTGGTCATGGACCTACAGATGTAGGCTTGTTGATAGCAGAATTGTGTTACCAAAATGTTGTGTTTGTTAGACTCCTTGTTTTACTATTTGTCAAACTTACATAACCTTAATAGAAAGTTAACAAAACCACATGAAGTTGACAAATCAAGCCAAACAAGTGGTCTCAAAATGGTACATCATATTAGAGTTGCTATTAACATAGTAGGTGAGATATGGGAAGTTGATTTCAAAAGAGATATCTGGACTAGTAAATAAGTGAGTCTCTGTCATTCGACCACCATTACTGATATGCATACTCAAAAACCAAAATAGAGATTTTCACAAGAAATCTTGATGCAACTACTTGGAAAACTATTCTAAAATGGTAGAAACCTCCTATGAAGGCAAGTACTAGTTCCGAAATAGCAGAATTAAAACCAATAGATGAATGGACGGAAAAAGAATATCATCTTGACAATGCCAGTGCTCCACTGATGCTTGTTTTTTTGTGTAGAAAATATTACCAACAAAATTTAATTAATATTCCAATCACTCAAACCACACATACGACAAGTATACCCATCATATAGTATAGGGAATAGCAAGTATCGAATACACGAGAACTTAGGCTCTCACCTTACTTTACCCAAATTTTTATTGTTTAGCCAATAAAATAAGAAGAGAATAAAAAGAAAGATAAATAAAGATAAAAATAGATATAACCCAAGGATGCAATTTCATGTAACTGGATAATTGTCTTGAAAACGCAAGTTTGAATCAATTAGCATTCATTATAATCAATTATCGTCTTGGCATCATGAAGGATTTAATATAGGCCCGCTTCATTTGCAATCTATGGAATCACTATCTTCTAGTTAAGTTAGTGAACATATTTTGTTTCAATTAACTTATCCAAAAGATGCATTAAAATCAATCCTCATATAAACCACTGTATTCTAGGTGATTTAAAACATGAAATTAGTCAATGAATCCATATTCTAGCAATGATCAACTAACCTTTGGTTACAAATGTTCCAAATAATTAACCCCATTTTTAAGCAAGTTAATAAATAATGGATATGAAATTAATTAATTGAAGTCATTACTAACCTCTTTTTCAAGTAAGTTAATAATAAAAATCAATCATCCAACTCCGTACGAAAAAGAAGCAATCAAATACCAAGAACAACAATCAATTGATCAAAAGTTCCAATTAACACAAAATCCTAACCTCCAAAATAATATCTAATTACAATCAAAACATTAAGCTCATTATTGTTCTAGAAAAGTAAACAGAGGATAAAAGATAAAACTCATAGACAAGCCCTTCTTCTTTTCTTAAAAAGCTCCTTTAAACAATGCTCCTTTAAGCGGTGATTGAGTAGCTAGTTTGGATCCTTCAAATCACACATTTCCCTTGTGTTTTTCTTGTATATAAGCCTTCTTGATTGCAAAATTTGTTGCTTGAGCAGTCTAGAATGAGTAGAATTCAGAAAATACCAAAATCCTTTGAAAAATAACAAATTCGAGTACAACCACCTCCGGATAAAATAGACCTGGCGTCGGGTCTAGTCTAGCCATATGGTGCCAGGTCCAATCTATTTTTGAACTCAATTTCCTCTCTTCTAGAGCAAACCTAGTGCCTGCTGCATTTTCTGGACCTACCACCGGGTCCAAACTAGAATCCTTCACTTTTTGCTCGAAATCTATTCAAATCTGCACAAATTCATCAAAAACACTTTTTACAAGCAAAATGTCAAATAGGAAGGAATATGCCTAGTTATTACAACAAAAGTATCTCAAAATAACTTCAAATAAGTAGTAAAATAATAGTGATTTTGCCCCTATTAGGCACTAAATACAGTATTTCCTACTATTAGGCAAGAAGAATTGAAGTGAATCTCAACATGTTATGCTACCAAAGAAGTATGGGATAAATTGCAAATATTTGAAGGTAAAAGTGCTGTTTTAATGTCAAAGTAACAGCTTTTGACATCTCAATTTGAAGAATTGAAGATGGGTGAACATGGGAAAGTTGCCATATTCGGTAACAAAGCAATCGACATTAGCAAGCAAGCTCATTAACTTCGTGATGAATACCCAGAAGAAAGATTGATCTGAAAAACACCGAGGATGTTGCCACCAAGGTTTCAAGATAAAATTGCTGTCCTTGAAGAATGTAGAGATGTGCCAATGATGCGTATTTATTTGGGTATAATAATCATACAAAAACTAAGCATATTCCGAATTAAATTTACATTAAAAAGTTAAACCTAAATTACACATATAAGTAGGCGTACTCATCATTAACATAGCATAGGGTTCAAACGAGTATCGATTCTCAAGAAACAAGTATACATTAGTCACCATTCTTTCATTGTTTAACTGACTCAATAAAGTGAAAAAACAAAACAAAATAAAATAAAATAAAAATATACACATGTCAAGGATGGAGAATTATGTAACTCAAAACATTGTTTAGACAAATATGATCTTAAAGTATCCAACCATTATCACAACTAATTATTCTCATGGCATCAAGAAGGATGAAGGTAGATTCACTTCGATGGTCAATCCATGAAATGACTATCCTCTAGATAAATTAGCATTACTTGGTCTGTCTCAACTAATTCACCCAAAAGACGCATTAAATACAATCCTTAATTAAATTTCCTTGGTCTAGCAAATTTAAAACATGAGATTAATCAATGAGTCATTGGTCTGGCAACATTAATTAACCTTTAATTACTATGTAACACCCCGCTACTTAGGCCAGCCAGGGCCGGGGATGTCTCTCCATCCAAAGGACAATGGGTCTTTATAACTAGGTCACACAAATAAAATAGCGGAATAAAAATGATACTCGAACTTAAAATTTATTACATCCCAAAAATAAATCCAAGAATGCCAAAAACAAATCCATAATAAAATTTATTCACTATCATCTCCCCAAAACATTACACAAAATAAATTCTCAGAAAATCCTCCAAAGCAGCCAATATCTAGCTACTTATCCCCATAGCAGGATCGACCTGAAATCATGGTAAAAATGGTGGTGAGACAGAAATCTCAGTAAGTCCGTGTGTGCTTAAGTGTCGGGAGAAAACAGTTCGTGAATGCAAAGTATAAAATTCTTTATAAGAGATCACTAGCAAGCAATAAACATTAGTAAAAAGCAAGAGTGGTGTTTTGGCCTTTCCAACCATAAATAATTAATAAAATCAACTACTCAAAAGAAATAATCATGGGTTACAACACGTTGGGTCCCCATAACAGTATGGTCAGCATGCCACACTTTGTGCATACTGCCGGTCAGAATGCCACACTTTGTGCAGACTGACAAAAGTAGATGATCGGCCTACTGGGCAAGATACTTCTTCTTCTCTATACCCAAACAACAACCGGGTGTCCATTCCGGCAAAACACAGTCACTTGACTGAAAAAGAACACTGCTAGCTCGGACCGGCACGAACTACTGGACTGACATCTTATTCGAGAAGGACGCACCCCTCAGAGGTGGCCACCTACTGAGAGACTTACCCTAACCCCTCAAAGACTTGCCCTTGTAGTCCACCCTTATTAAGTAATCAATGTAACTTATCCCACTTGGGAAAAAAAGAAGAAACACAGTTCCACTTGAAAATGGCAATTAAGGTTTTCCAAAGCCTTTGCCAAAATCAGTTTTACGAAGAGCTTTGAGTTTGAGTAAATCTGCTTATTGATTTTCAAATTGCCTTTACAGAAATGAGTGTCCATGCACTCTACATTTGGCTTTCCATAATAAACATTTTTCATCAATCAGGTTTTATGCAGAAGCTTACCCGATCCTTACTCATAATAAAAGGTCTCCAATAGCTTACCTAACCCCGTATGGGCAAATACAAACCACAATCAAACTCAAGCCAAAGTCCACTTTCTCAAATTAAAACATCTCAACTCACTACTATCATGATCCTAGTGTTCCATGCTTTAAGGCCAAACAATAAATAAATAGGTTTATAAGCTAAGCCTAATTTGATATTTAAAATAATTAATGTTTTGGGAAATAAGTACTAATAAGTTAAAGGTTTAAATCTTGCTAAGAAAAATTTAGAGTTTATTTGATAAAGAGTCCTAGGTGGTATTAGGTAAAATAATAATTCATTAGTAATTTAGTTGTTAGAAAATAATTGATAACTAAAGTTAGTTGAAAATGAATTTTAATGAGTCTTGCTTGAAAAAATAATAAATAAGTTTCAATAGGTTTTGATTAAAAGATAATAATTAAATTTATAATAATAAGTATTTTACTAATTATGATTATTCCCAAAAAGGCTTTAGATGATTTCATTATTTTATATAATATCTATATATTTTATTTTTCTAGCAAAAGCTATTATTTATTTGACTAAAATATCTTGAATATATATATAATAATCCAAATCTATCCTTCCTAGGGTTTTTTTGAAATTACTTAGCAAAATCATATTATTAAATATTTTATTCATGAAATAAAAATTAGCTTAGGGACAACTAGATCATGATCATTCTTCTATGGCTAACCACAATCATGAACATATACAATCCTTCAATTCATCAAATCATCCAAATCATGCATATAGGCATAGATATAAATTTATCAAGACAGATCTAACCCCTACTAGCATAAATATGATCATGGCTTCAATAATCCAACATGAATATAAATTCTATTCACCAAATGTGACATAATCTCTAGCATACTTCATCACAAATACTATCTATGACATGGAGACATGCATTAAACCTCAAATCATCATACAATCAACCAAGATAATCCATACATGCATAAATCCCATCTCCTTCATATTCATACATACATTCATGCTTCAACCTCAACAATATATACTCAAATCCTATCCACAATCCACCTTCTATCAACATAATCCTAGAGACATGAATCTAGAATTTAAAAGAAGGGTTAAAAAGGCTTACTTGATTGCTGAATATCTTGAAGGAGTTTCGAATGGATCTCAACTCCTAGATGTCTAAATTCGTCCAAGGAAGATGAAGAAAGCATGGCCATTGGTGAAGAATCATTCAGCCAAGAGGAGAGAGATTCGGCTATGAGAGAGAGAGTGTGTGTGTGTGAGGGACCATTAGCATGTTTATTCATATATATATTCATTAGAGATCAAGATTGGAGAAGATGAAGTTGTTAGAACAAACCTACCTTGAAGGTGTTCTTGAGTCTTCACAAAATTTCTGGTTTTTTATCCAAAATAGCAAGTTGGATTTTGGAGTTTGATGTTAAGAATGGTATTGATGGACTCATGGTAGTGAGTAGGTTCAATCTGGAAATTTTAGAAGAAGTTTGAAGTGATTTAGGAGGGTATTAGGTAAAAGGAATGAGTATGTGTTCTTGGTGTGTTGTGTGTTCTTGATGTCGAAGAGAATAAAGAGCTTTTGGGATTGGAGGCTACCGAAATTCTGTAAAGATTAGGGCTGCCGAACTGCTTGAAGGGTTTTGGTAGCTGATTTTTTGGTTTGGAAGGGAAAAGGAAAGGCTAGTTGTTGAAATCCTTGAAGAATATTTTTGGGAAGCAAATTTGGAAACTAAATATTCAGGAATATCTTTGATCATGGGAGAGCTTTTGGAAGTCTACCATGGCCGAATTGCTGGGCAGTGTTTCGGCTAGATGAATGCTGGTTGAGGGAGGCTAAGGGTAGCTGAAAATACTGAGTGTAATGGTGAAGGGAAGGTCTGGTTGTTTGAGGTATATTTTATGGAAAGTTGTTAAATCATGGTGGTTGGAATTTTGGTATCCAAATCAGATCATGTTTGCAGAATTTTGTTGGAAATCTTTTAGGCAGCCATGACTGGATTTTCATGCAGAAGATTGAGAAGGATAATGGAGTTCAGTTACTGAAGGTTTAAGGGTGGTTTGTGCAGAAGAAGGATGGAGTTTCGGCTAGGGATGAATTAGGAAACAAAGTTGGAAAGTTTTCCTCCACAGGATTTCGCAAGGCTGGAATTTTTTGGGCAGCCTTCGGCTGTCACCTTCCAGTCGACTTGCAAGGAGTTTGAAGAAAAATTTTAGGGGCTTTTAAGGCTGGTTTCCAGCCTTCTTTATGGTGGAAAAAACATGGCTAAGGAGCTGAGCAAAACCTGGAAGAAAATAGCTTGGTTTTGGACCTCCAAAGCTGTGAATTCGCCCAGGAATTTTTCTGGTTTTACACCACCTTTGTGCAGTCTGAAAATGGCCCAAAAAAATCCAAGTTCTAAGCTGATCAAAAGGGCCATTTTCTGGCAGCATTTGGGAGGGAATAATGGCTTAGAATTTCGACACCTTGAAGGCACACAAAGCTAGGAAAATTTTCAGTTCTATGCATGAAGGAAAATGAACTTAGCTAGAGTGAAGTTTTTAGAAAGTTCACTAAGGAATTTAATTCACTTGAAATCCTTTCCCCCTCTTCCATGGTTTCGATCCATAAGATGTCTCTTACAAGACATTTTGAACCTTCAAAGCCACGTCACATTGCTGGAATTTTTCTAGAATAAAATTGGCTTGAACAAATTGAACAAACTAATGAGTTGAGAAATAGGAGAAATTAAGGATCAAGAGGAAATGAATTTCCCTTTGGAATTTTGTGTAGGGCAAAAGAGTAGGATGAGGATACTCCTATCATATCTCTTTTAGGACAACATTTCTACCCTACTGCAAGCACATAAGGCCAAAAATAATACTTCCCAAGCAAAAATAAAATTAACCAAGCTAAAGCTCCTATGATGGAATTTGAACCCAAGACCTCAAGAATTAATTCTAAGGCTCTAACCACTAACCACAACAACTCTTGTTCTTATTTTCCCTCTAAAAATATTTTCCTATTCAATCCTCAAGCTATCTCCCTTTTTTCACCTCAAGCAAAAATTACCATTTTGCCCTTCTCAACAATACTCACAACCAAGCCTTCGAGACAATAAAACTCAAATCCAAAGCACGGAAAATCATATAAAAATATATTTAAACATGCAATAAATTATGATATGCATCCCAACCCCCTTACTCTAAGGTTAGTTTTGACGGGGGTTTCACATCCTCCCTTCCTTAGAAGAATTTCGTCCCGAAATTCAAGTATACCTCTATTTCAACTTAGGATACTTCCGTTTAACCTACTCTTCTAACTCCCATGTGTCATCCTACATGCCATGGTGCTCCCACTGAATCTTAACCATCGGTATTTGTTTGTTCCGGAGAGTCTTGACACTGCGGTCCAATATTTGCACAAGCTTCTCCAAATAGCTCAGATCTGGCTGCAACACTAACGGTTCATCATTCAATACATGATCGAGATCAGTATTGTACTTCTTCAATTGTGAAACATGAAACACATCATGGATTCCCATCAACCCATTTGGCAGGTCCAATTGATAAGCTACCGATCCAATCCTTTCCTTAATCGGAAACGGCCCCAAATATCTTAGATTCAACTTTTCGCCCTTCAAATGCTTCAAAATTCCCCTATTCGGTGTCAATTTAAAAAATACGATGTCCCCGACTTGAAATTCTAATTCTCTTCGCCGGTTGTCCGCATAGCTCTTCTTCCGACTCTGTGCCGCCTTTAACCTTTCTCTGATCAATTTCACTATATCCAACATTTCTTGGACACATACTTCCCCGGTTTTGCTCACATGACCATCTTCGGACCAACTCTAATACAATGGTACCTGACATTTACGCCCATACAAAGCCTCATACGGTGCCATCCCGATCGAAGCTTGGTAGCTATTGTTATATGATAACTCTGCATACGGTACACACTCTATCCATTTATCTCCGAAGTCCAAAACACAGGCTCTCAACATATCCTCCAATATTTATATCACCCTCTCTGACTGCCCATCAGTCTGTGGATGCACCGTCGTACTGAATTTTAGACTCGACCCCATCGTTTTCTGAAACTTTCCCCAGAAACGAGATGTAAACCTCGGGTCTCGATCTGAAATTTTCCAATCGGACTATCTCTCGAACATAAGTCTGGGCCAGCTTCTCCATCGAGTCCCTCACTTTCATCGGTGTGAAATGGGCCGACTTGGTCAGTCGATCCACCACTACCCATGTGGCATCCTTTTGAGTCCTTGACATGGGAAGCCTAGTGACAAAATCTATAGTCACTGCCTCCCATTTCTATTCCGGTACTGGCAATGGCTACAATAGTCTCGCCAACTTCTTGTGTTCCTTTTTGACCTTTTGGTAGGTGAGACAGGTCAAGACATACTTGACCATATCTCGCTTTACTCCGGACCACCAATAAGCTCTCTTCAAATCCTGATACATCTTGACTTCCCTCGGATGAATGGCGTACTCGCTTTTGTGCGCCTCCTCCAAAATTCGGTCCTTTAACTGCTGCTCCCCGGGTACACACAACTGATCTCTAAAATGGAAAACTCCCGCCTCATCTTGACGAAATTCACTGCTTGGTCGCTTAAGCTCCATGTCCTTGAAAAGTTGAAACTCGGCGTTGCTTTGCAGAGCTTCCACGATTTCCTTCTTCAATTCCGGCACCAACTTCAAATTACTGATGATAATTCCTTTGTCTTGAACTTCCACCCTTCTGTCCAACACATCCTGAACCACTTGCATTTCCTCTACCCTTAGCCTGGCCATCCCAACCTTTCTGCTTAGAGCGTCCACCACAACATTGGCCTTCCCGAGATGGTAGTTGATTGGGCAATGGTATTCTTCTAAGAATTCCATCCATCTTCACTGCCTCAAGTTCAGAACCTTCTATGTGAAGATATACTTCAGATTCTTGTGGTCGGTGAATACCTCGTATTCGGCTCTATATAGGTAGTGTTGCCATTTCTTTAGGGCGAACACTATAGCTGCCAGCTCCAAATCATGAGTGCGGTAGTTGACTTCATGAGGTCTTAGCTTCCGAGAAGCGTAAGCAATCACCTTCCGGCCCTGCATCAACACTGCTCCCAGTCCTTCTTTTGAAGCGTTGGTATATAACGCGTAAGGTTTCCCTTCCTCTGGTAGACTCAATACCGGTGTTGTTATCGTTCTGCACTTCAGTTCTTGAAAACTTTTCTCGCATTTCTCGTTCCACACAAATGGAACATCCTTTCGCAACAATCGGGTCATTGGCAAAGCGAGTGTCGAAAATCCCTTGATAAACCTTCGGTAGTAACCAGCCAGTCCCAAGAAACTCCAGATCTCGGTGATACTCTCTAGCTGCTTCCAGTCGGATACCGCTTCAACCTTTGTCGGGTCCACCTTGATTCCCTTCTTAGTCACCACATGGCCAAGGAACGCCACACTGTCCAACCAGAATTCGCACTTGCTAAACTTGGCGTACAACTTGTGCTCCCGAAGCTTCTCCAGTATGAGCTTTATATGCTCCTCTGGACTCTTGGAGTAGATCAAAATGTCATTCATGAAGACCACCACGAACTTATCTAGATAGGGTCGAAACACTCGGTGCATTAGGTCTATGAATACTGCTGGGGCGTTAGTCACCCCGAGCGGCATCACCACGAACTCGTAATATCTATATTTAGTGTTGAAGGCCGTCTTGGGGATATCTTCCTCTCTTATCCGCACTTGGTAGTATCCTTGCCTCAGATCCAACTTGGAGTAGCAACTGGATCCTTACAACTGGTCGAATAGCTCGTCAATCAACGGCAGGGGATACTTGTTCTTGACCGTCAAATTGTTCAAACCCCGATAGTCAATGCATAGCCTCAGAGTGCCGTCCTTCTTCTTCAAAAATAGCACAGGCGCTCCCCAGGGCGACGTGCTAGGTTGGATGTAGCCTTAACTCGCTAACTCCTCCAACTGCTCTTTCAACTCTTTCAACTCTGTCGATGCCATCCGGTACGAGGTTCGCGATACTAGTTCCGCTCCCGGAACTAAGTCGATGGTGAATTCCACTTCTCAGCTGGGAGGTAGAGAATCAAGCTTCGCCGAAAACACATCGGAGAAATCCTTCACTACTTCAGTGTCCTCCAGAATGCACTGATCCTTTGGCTTGTTTATCACGTAAGCCAGGTACCATTGACATCCTTGCTTCAACAATTTTCAAGCCTTAGCCCCCGCAATCAAATACTTACATTCTTTCACCCTCTTGCCATTAAATTCTAATACATCACGACCTGGTCTGACGAACTGGACTGTCTTATTTTTACAATCTACCTTAGCCCCATGCTTGGCTAACCAGTCCATTCCCAAAATCAAGCCATAATCCTCAATGTCTAACACTATCAAATCTCCCTCCAGACTTCCTCTCCCCACATTAACTTTACACTCTTTTACATACCGATCCGCTTGCACCATTTTCCCCAGAGGCGTGCTTACCTCTAAAATGAAAGGTAGCTCCACTCCATCCCAACCCAAATAACATGCACACAACTTGTTTATATAGGAATGAGTAGAGCCAGGATCAATCAAAGCATTAACAGAATGTCCTTGAAAAGTGAACGTACCTTCTACTACCGCTGCATCGGCCCCAACTTCCTCTCTGTTGAGATCGAATACCTTGGCCTTCACTTGCGGCTTTGGTGCTCCACTCCCGGCTACACCCATGGGGTTAGCTCGATTGGGCCCCGGGTTCTAAGCCGGGTTTCCTTGCCCGACTTGGTGTAATTTGGGGCAAGTGTTCCTCAGATGGTTTGGGTTGCCACAATGATAGCATTTCTTTTCACCACCCTTAGACCAACAATTCCTTTCAGTGTAGCATTTCTTACCATACTGCCTGTATGATGGGAGATTTGGGGCAGGTCCACCCGGTGCCGTCCGAGCTTGCTTCCCTCGGTTCTGCCATTGGTGATTGTTGGGGCGTTTGTGGGGTTGCAGTCTCGAGAAGTGTCCCTGCGGCCGCCTTTCCGATTGGAAGGGTTTTGCCGCCATCCTGCTACGATCCTCATTTTCAGTTCGAGTAGCTACGTCTACAGCCCCCGAATAAGTTGTTAGTGGAGCAGGTGCCAATGCCCTTCTCAGCTTCGATCTCAGCCCCTTGACGAACTGCCTTGCCCTATTCTGTTTGGTGTCCACCAATCGCTTGCAGTATTTGGACAACTGAGTGAACCAGGCCGCGTATTGGGCTACCGACATGCTTCAAATTCGTTAGCCTAATACCGTTTGGTGGAATTCGTCTGCCTCAAATTCTGGAATTCGTCTTCTCGCTTCTCCACAATCTACTGTGGCATATACTTCACCCTGAAGGCTTTAACAAAGTTGGACCACGTCCATTCCTACTCGTCCATCTCCCAGTCGTCATGGACCCGCTACCACCACGCCCGAGCTGGTCCTCTCAATCGGAAAGTTGCAAACTTAACCATCTGCTCCTCGGTATACCGGAGTGTTGCGAATATATCCTCCATTTGCTCCACCCATTGCTCAGCCTTTTGGTCTTGTTCCGCTTAGCCCATAAAGGCGGGCGGTTGAAACTTCAAGAACCGCTCTAAAGCCTCGTCTTCACCCCTTAGGTTCAGTCGCTCGGTCATCGACTGCAAAATCTCGGCCATCTTGCTGAATTCCTGGCCCATAGTCACATCAACTGGAACTTCAGACCCCGATCCCATATTCGGACTATTCCCTTCACCCCGGTTGGGTGCTTGCATCTGGGCTGTTTCTACTTTCGGCGCCACTTGATCGACTTTCGGAACCCTTCCACCAACTGAAGCTGCACGACGCTTGGGTTCCATTCTAAACCCCACCCCAAATGATAAGTGTAAGCATTTAAGGGTCAAATCATTTTAGTTACACATGCATTCATAGTCAAATAGATGTAAACAGAAATTAGATGTAAATTTTGGCTAAGAAACAAATTCTCTTTCAAAAATGGACTTGCATAAATTCGAAATTTTGATAGAAAGCAGAATTAAAAATCCTTGACATAAAAGTTCTTGAAAAATAATAAACAAATAAACATCCAAATCAAAATAATTCTTAACCCTCTAGTCCTCTAGTCTTTATCAGAACCCTCATCATCAGCCTCATACAACCATCCCCCAGAGTTCTTGGAAAAATCTACCCCATCCCTGCTAGCAAATCCCTCCATTGGCTCCTTCCTAGGGTGCCTAGAACTCTCCCCGGGCTCAACGCAGCTGAAAGAATGAAGGAAAGAATGCCTAAGTGGAGACTCATAGTCTATCTCCCCCGGGTCATCACTATCTGCTGCTAAGTCCACCTCGGGATTAGGAGGGTGGGGTCTAGGCTCCACTATCATCACCTCAACCTCACTGTTTGAGCTTAAGACTATCACTGGAATTAGAGGAGGCTCAATGATCTGGACCTCGTCCTCACTACTATCCTCCATAGGGTTAACCTTATCATCACTGTTATCCTCCATAGGGATAACTTCATCATCATTGTTATCCTCCATAGGGATAACTGGCTGAGGGGCAAGCTAGGGAACTGGAAGGTCCTCTGGGTATATAGGGATAGGCGGGTGCCACTGCTGCCCTTTCCTCGCGGTCCTAAGCATCCTAATCATCCTATAGCATCAACAAGATAGGTTAGATAAAGATTTGAACTTAAATAAATAACACATATACTATCACTAATTGCCTAAACCTAGGCTCTGATACCACTTGTAACACCCCACTACCTAGGCCTGTCAGGGCCGGGGATGTCGTCACGTCCAAAGGACAATGGGTCTTTATAACTAGGTCACACAAATAAAATAGCGGAATAAAAATGATACTTGAACTTAAAATTTATTACATCCCAAAAATAAATCCAAGAATGCCAAAAACAAATCCATAATAAAATTTATCCACTCTCATCTCCCCAAAACATTACACAAAATAAATTATCAGAAAATCCTCCAAAGCAGCCAATATCTAGCTACTTATCCCCACAGCAGGATCGACCTGAAATCATGGTAAAAATGGTGGTGAGACAGAAATCTCCGTAAGTCCGTGTGTGCTTAAGTGTCGAGAGAAAACAATTCGTGAATGCAAAGTATAAAATTCTTTATAAGAGATCACTGGCAAGCAATAAACATTAGTCAAAAGCAAGAGTGGTTTTTTGGCCTTTCCAACCATAAATAATCAATAAAATCAACCACTCAAAAGAAATAATCATGGGTTACCACACGTTGGGTCCCTATAACCGTATGGTCAGCATGCCACACTTTGTGCATACTGCCGGTCAGAATGCCACACTTTGTGCAAACTGACAAAAGTAGGTGATCGGCCTACTGGGCAAGATACTCCTCCTTCTCTATACCCAAACAACAACCGGGTGTCCATTCCAGCAAAATACAGTCACTTGACTGAAAAAGAACACTGCTAACTCGGACCGACACGAACTACTGGATTGACGTCTTATCCGGGAAGGACTCACCCCTCAGAGGTGGCTATCTACTGAGAGACTTACCCTAACCTCTCAAAGACTAACCCTAGTAGTCCACCCTTATTAAGTAATCAACGTAACTTATCCTACTTGGGAAAAAGATTCCAAAGCCTTTGTCAAAATCAGTTTTAGGAAGAGCTTTGAGTTTGAGTAAATCTGCTTATTGATTTTCAAATTGCCTTTACAGAAATGAGTGTCCATGCACTCTACATTTGGCTTTCCATAATAAACATTTTTCGTCAATCAGATTTTATGTAGGAGCTTACCTGATCCTTACTCACAATAAAAGGTCTCCAACAGCTGACCTAACCCCGTATGGGCAAATATAAACCACAATCAAACTCAAGCCAAAATCTACTTTATCAAATTAAAACAACTCAACTCACTACTATCATGATCCTAGTGTCCCAAGTTTTAAGGCCAAACAATAAATAAATAGGTTTATAAGCTAAGCCTAATTTGAAAGTTAACAGCCAATAAATATGAAATTAATCAATTGCTACCACCATCAACCTTTTTGGTCTAGCAAGCTAATGAAAAAAATAATCAATTAATTTCGTAATACACCCAAGTAATTAAATGCCAAGAAGAACAATCAATAAATCAAAAGATCAAATAACTCTAAAAATCATGAATACCTAAAACAATGTTGAATTATAATAAAACAATTAATACATCATTGTTCAAGAAAAAAAAACAAAGTAAAAGAAACCACTCATAGACAAGCCTCCTCCTTCTTCCTTTGAAGACCTTCTTGTACAACTCTCATTGAATTGAAGAATTCCTCCTTTGATTTGAGTGATTTTCTATGATAATCAATGAATTCTCGCCTTTTCCCTTGTGTTTTCCATCAATTTATAGGCTTGGGAACTGCCTAAACTTGTTGGTGTAATGTTCTTAGCCGAGTAAAAGTGGAAGATACTAAAACACCGCAGATTACCAAAAATCGCGTAGAAAAATCAAAGCATCGCCTTAATTTCAGGGCACAGCCGGTGCCGTCTTGGCTCTCGAAGCCGACGCCGGTTGTGTTCTATTTTTCCAATTGTTCGCTGGTTTTTTTCTTGAATTCCGCACAATGTATTCCAAAATGCAGCAGGCGTCCCCTTGTCTACTGGAGCCGGCACTGGTTCCATTCTGTTCCGCACTGTTTTGACAAATTTTCCTTCACCTCGAAGTTCGTGCAACTAGGGCATGGCTGGCACCGGTTCCTTTGTCCCAGCCGACGCTATCTCTAATTTGTTTCGTGACGTTTTTGCTTTGTTTTACCCAAAAAATCTGAAATAATGAACAAAATACTATTCCAAGGGTAAGATCTCAAATATGAAGGAATATGATTAGTTATTAAACAAAATGTATCATAAAAGAGCCTCAAATAACTCGAAATAAAATATGACTAATTTAGCCCCAAGCAAAAAGAAAATTTAACCAAGCTAAAGCTCCTATGATGGAATTTGAACCCAAGACCTCAAGAATTAATTCTAAGGCTCTAACCACTAAAACACAGCAACTTTTGTTATTATTTTCACTCAAAAAAATATTTTCTTATTCAATCCTCAAGTTGTCTCCCTTTTTCCACCTCAAGCAAAAATTACTATTTTGCCCTTCTCAAGCAATACTCACAATCAAGCCTTCGAGACAATAAAACTAAAATCCAAAGCATAGAAAATCATTTAAAAATATATTTAAACATGCAATAAATTATGATATGCATCCCAACCCCCTCACTGTAAGGCTGGTTCTGACTGGGGTTTCACATTTTATATATATGAACATATGGAATAAAGAATCTAAAAGATAAAGAATGGCTTTCATTGATTTAACGTGCAAAATATATTGAACAAATGATTTCTTCTTGGGCACAATCCTAACATGTAATAACCCGCCTTGCGCAAAGCATTTGTGTAGAATAGTCTTGTTTAAAATAAAAATACATATACAAAGAAATTAATGATATATTTTCTTTTCCTTATTATTAATAATATTATTAAGGCTACAAATTAATAATATTATCCATAGTTTTATAATATAGCCATCACCAGTGCTATTATTATTATTATTATTATTATTATTATTATTATTATTATTATTATTATTATTATTATTATTATTATTATTATTATTATTATTATTATTATTATTATTATTATTATTATTAATTCATTTTATCCTATTTTATTTTAGTTTATTTTATTATCATATTTATTATTATCGTATTTTCTTCTTATTATTATTATTATTATTATTATTATTATTATTATTATTATTATTATTATTGTTGTTGTTGTTGTTGTTGTTGTTGTTGTTGTTGTTGTTTAATGATAATATTATTATTATCATTTTTATTCTATTATCCATTACTATTATTTTTATATCTATTATTTAATACCAATATCTCTTGGTAATATTAAATTATAGTATTATTATATTCAATAATTATAATTGAATTATTATATTATTCTTAATATTATTATATATATATAATGCAATTAATACCACAAATATCCTAATTATATTAAATTATATACAAAGATATTTTAGAGGGCCCACAAGAAATAAATGAAGATGACCCACAAGATGATATTTTTGACCAAGTTAGACCACCCTTTGACTTCATTTGACCAAGATTAATTAAGTTAAATTAGGTTAGAGCAAGTTAATTATAATTATGCATGGCCATACAAGGTTAGCAAATATAGTAGTCTTGAGAATTCTAAGGATTACTACAAGCTTTACCAAGGTTCTTGTAGATTCTACATGGTTCCAAAATCTTCTAGGATGTTCAACAATCTTCTTATAAATCCTAGAGAAGTCTAAAGACTTCTAGAAGTGCCAAATCACCCTAATTCTTTTACTAAGGCCCAAAACAAGACCAAGAGAAGCAAGTTATATAAATAGGAGCAAGTGGGAGGACTTTCGGTAAAGAGAGAAAGCTGGGAGAAGAGGAGAAAAATAGAAAAGTGAAGAGAAGAAAGGAAGAACAAAAGAAAGACTAAGGGAGAGAAAGAGATTTTTCGGCAGCAAGAAAAGGAAAGAAAGAAGAACCGGCAGCAAGAAAATGAAAGAAGAAAGAACCGGCAGCAAGGAGAAGGAAAGGAAGGAGTGTCACAGCTTTGCCTTCATCTTGGAAAGGTAAGGGATCACTTCTAAAAGATAAGAGAATGATACTAGAAGTTGGAAGCCATTTGCATATGAATTTGTTGATGTTGAGTAATGAAAATATTTTGATTTTGTGAGGGTTGTTGGGTTGACCGGTTGGGTTGGTGATGAATTGAGCATGGGTTTCAGTCCATTTGAGATGTATTGGAGTAATGGTATGCTGAAAATTTGGAAAGGAAAAGGATGGAAATGATACAGAGACAAGAAGAGCTAATTGATGGTGATGAATAACTAGCTTCTGTTGTTTGGAAACTTCAAAGTAAATCTGAGTAAGAATGACTGGAAATGAAGCATAAATAATCCTAAACATGTCCTAGACTAGATAGAATGGATTTGGAACAAGTTGTGTGGAGGTAGTGAGGGTTTTGAATGGCTAAGAGATCATGAATAGCAAGAATGGTGAAAGCTGTAAAAAATTTACTGGTTTGGTATGCTTGGAATAATTTATTTGTTTGAACAAAAGAGAAGTTCTGGGCATGAAAACCTGTTAGAACAATGATTTTGGGATGTAAAATGAGGTATTAAAGGGTTTACATGTGGTATGATATGTTGAAGAAACCATAGAAAGAAATTAAAACAAGTTGGGCTTCTAAACTGTAATTTTGAATCTCCAACCCAGAATAGTAAGTTTAGCTAAAAAACTAAATGAAATGGAGAGAGGTTTGAATACCCCATGACCAGAAGTTGATAGAGAAGTGTCCTAGGAGTATTTTTGGAAGTAGTTTCACCTCATTTGGACCTTTATTGAAAGAGATATGTACAAAATACTCGAAGATGACAAAACTGAACTCCAAACTCGGAACAGTGGAATTAATTGAAAACTGTACAAAATGGGATGGAGTTTACATGTCTCGTGACCTGGAATTGATAGAGGGATGTCTTAGGAATATTATGGAAGTAACCTGTCCTTTTTTGGACTTATATTGAATATGTTATGTGAAGAATAGTGGAGGATGGTAAAGCTGTAAAACCAGAAAACCATCAAAAGCATTAATTCAATTATTTCTTTAAGGAACTTATAGAAACCTTATTCGAACCATCAAGCATTTGAACCCACTAAGTAATAATACAGAGATATACTAATGCTTTAGGTAAATCAAGTCGAGGGAACTTCTTTTAGGACTATACGAGTGCAACTTCGACTTCATATACAAGGTGAGTCCCATTGATTTCTAAACCTTTTTAAAGGCTAGTGTACTTTAATTTTCTATAAAATGCTATGTTTTATGCCATTTTGGAAATCCTCAAATATGTGTAAGGTTTACATGAGCAACATTTGCTTTTAACCTATTTCGGACTCGAATAAATTTCATATTCAACTTGGAAACCTTACTGGATGTTTAAGACACGAATTTTGTGAATTTAGTCCTTTTCGAATTAAATATTTGAGATTTCTAAAAAATGATAAATTTTGGAATCGAGTATTTGGAGAATAATCCAAATATCTTTGTTGGAATATTTTATGAAAAATCTTGGAACTCGGGTATTCGATAAATGACTAAAATATCCTTGTTGGAACTTTTGCGAATATTTTTCAAATCGGGTAAAGGTAAAATGACCCAATTACCCTCAAAAAGTCTTTTGGAATCTGGCATGGGTGAAATGACCCGAATACCCTTGAAAAATGACTTTTGTGATGAAGTACAGCCCCAGACATAAAAATTGTTTTGATATGAAAATTTTGTGTGATCAGATGACCCCTTTGTCTGATCAGTCAAATGGGGTTGGTGTTGTTGCGTTGAGTACTGAGTAAGGACTTTGATCTTTATACTAGCCCATGTTAGAGGTAGACGACCCCAAGTAACCTGATCAGTTTTGGGGATTTTCTTACTCCAAACAGGGCGACAGGACATTGAGATGAGTCGTCCCTGGCTAGCCGTTGTGAGCCCGGCAATTGCCTAGTGATTATGATGGTGGGTTTTTCACATGATACCGAGTGGGGACACTAGGTGTGTTCAATCCCTTGCCACCTCGATGGTGATTGACGTCAGGATTGGGACCCCTGGCTTATGGTGGCAAGTAAAAGATCCCTAAGTGCACGGTGAGGTACATTTGTACGCTGCTTATCCTTCCAGCATAACATGGGTGACGTGCTGTAAGGTGCAATCCTTGGCATAAGAGACCATGTGGCCGAAGGTAAAGTTTCTTGAACTTTGCACGCAGGTCGCACTTCTTAATGGGGAAGAACCCGCATTTATTGAATTAGGGGCCATGTGTTTGGAAGCCATTATTTTTCAAAAGTACATGATAGAGTGAACCTAAATTCTTCAATTACCGCTGTTTTTCCTGTTACAAAATTTATTACAGCAAAGAAATTGAAAATTGACTTTCTCTTCTAAGCAAAACACTGGCACACACGGGACTCTCTAAGTATACCACTTACAGGTATGTTTGCCTTTTTTTTCTAGGGATTGGAGCTGAAGAATAACGATGGTATTCCAGGACTTCTTCTATGGCACTAGATAGAAAATATTTTGGAGTGATCATTGTACATAATCTATGAGATGTTTTAGCGTATGTATTTTGGAAACTATGACAATGTACCTATCGTGACTCATATATCTATATAAATAAAGTGCATGTTTCATATATTTACTTATGTTTCGACTTTACCGCTTACTTTAAGCTTAAATCGTTATAAAGACCCCTAGTTTGAGAATTCAGACGGGGCGACATCCCACCTAGGTTCGGCCCACCACGACAAAAAGAAAATGTTGGGTGTTACAATTGGTATCAGAGCATTAACCATAGAGTTTAATTTGCATACATTATTTGTAGGTATAGATATAATATCTGTGGGTTCAGATGAAGTAGTCGAGATAGTTGCTATACCCTCTGATAAGTCGGCAGCAAAAGATGATAAAGATGAGGTAGTTGAAGTGGTTGTTGTATCTTCGGATGAGTCAACTATAAGAAAGGATGTGGATATGTTAGGCCCAGGATCTGATACTCTTGAGTATTATCGTGTATCGACCGACTCAAGACCCCCCATTTCCAGTAATGATAGCGAGTTGGAGGACTACTTAGGAAGTTTTGGCATGAGTAACAGCTGATGTACATATTGAGTACGTATGTTGGTAGGAGATAATAAACAAGATATATATATATATATATATATATATATGTACTAAACCCTATAATTTTGCTGTAATATACCAGGGTGTTATGTTTTTTACCAGGATAACATTCTTCCCTGACATACTAATCTAACTCTATTATTGATACTAATTTAACAAGGAAAGCCGATTGTCTTTATTATACTACCAAAGCGAACCCCTTGTCACCACCCAAAGGAATCATTTGCTAACAATTTAGCCAAGAGAGCGCCCGATGAATCTCTGGAAAACACTATAATGCAAACTTTCCAGAAAATGATAGAAGTGTTACAACATATGACCTAGATAACCTCTAGAGAAGGACGGTGAACTGAAGTTGAAGCAGATCAAGCTTTGGAGTGATTCCTAAAAATTTCAACCTCTTTCATTTTACGGCCGACCTGAGCAAGAACAAGAAGCAGAATCCTGAATAGAACAAATGGAGAACATATTCGCCGCTCTAAGTTACTCAGAGCAGCAAAAGGTATAATTTGCCACATTCAAACTTCAAGGACCAGCACAAGGCTGGTGGACATGAAAGAAAGAGCAGGACCTAGGAGGAAATTTCGAGCAGAATTCAAGAAAGAATTTATACCATGTTGGGTTGTAGAAAGGTGAGAAGATGAATTTCAAATTTTAGCCAAGAGAGAAGGACAGTAGGTAGCTACTCTGCTGAATTTACGCGACTTTCGAAATATTGCTCCCTCGTAGTGCAAAATGAATCAGACAAGAATAGCTTCAAGAGTCAAAGAGATGGATTTAGAGCAAGCTAAGCAGGGAAATAAAAGGGTATTTCAAGCCCTAAACCGAAATAAGAGGCCTAGAGGGAATAAGTGGCCAAATAAAGGAAAATTTCCAAGGAGAGAAGGAGGCAGTATAGGGAAGCCGTTCATTCGCTGTTATAATTACAGAGAAGAAGGACAAAAAAAAAATTATGACTGCCCATATCCAAATAAGACGACTGGATGGATAAATCCACAAGGGAATGATATGGGAGTAAGGCCAGAATTTGCTAAAGGAAACCCAGGCCAACCCTCTGCACCCAAATTTGGAGTCGGCAAACCTACCGTGAAAGCTCGAGTGGTAGCCCTAGATAAAGTAGACACTAATACATCGGTGGTGGTGGAAGGTAAGATTTTTTTTATTATTTTCGGTAAAGAAGCCCAAATTTTAATAGGTCCAGGCTCTACCCATTTTATTTCTTGCATGCCCTTTTGCTCAAAAGGTAATTATTAGAAGTAAGGAGGCTCCCTATGAAATGATAGTTAGTACCCCTCTGGGAAAGCAATTAAGCAGTGATTGAATTTATTTGGGGAGTGAAATAAAAATTGGAGATGTAGCCCTAGAAGGAGACCTTATAAGTTTACCCATAGCAGACTATGATGCCATTCTAGGAATAGATTGGCTATCGCAACATCCCACGAGGGTTGATTGTAGGAATAAACTGGTGCATTTTAGGGGACCAGGAGGAGCTACCCTAGAATTTTGGGGAGATAAAGCAAAACAATAAGTGAGTTTGATATCCGGAGTGAAAGCAATGAAGCTAATCCGAAAAGGGTGTACTGGGTATTTAGCTTACCTTTTTGAATAAATCCATTAAACCTGAGAAACTTGAAGATATACCTGTGGTTCGAGAGTACTCGAATATTTTTCCAGAGGAACTGATTCCCAAAAAGAGAAGTTGAATTCAATATTGATTTAGTACCAACAACTGAGCCAGTCTCTAGAACCCCATACCGGATGGCACTTTAAGGATATGCATAGACTATAGGAGGCTAAATGCTCAAACAATAAAGAACAAATACCCATTATATATGGTGGATGAGTTGTTTGACCAACTACAAGGCGCAGGATATTACTCTAAATTAGATCTGAGACAGGGGTATTATCAAGTAAGGATTAGAGAAGAGGATATTCCTAAAACCACCTTCAATGCACGCTAAGGGCATTATGAGTTTGTGGTGATGCCCTTTTGAGTTACTAATGCCCCTGCCACTTTCATGGATCTTATGCATCGGATTTTTCAACCCTATTTGGATAACTTGTTGTTATTTTTATTGATGATATTTTAGTGTATTCTAAGAATCCTCAGGAGCACATTTACGAAAGGTGCTTGAGAAATTAAGAGAAGCCAAGTTGTATGCCAAGTTTAGCAAATGTGAAATTTTGGTTGGATAGAGTATCTTTTCTAGGGTATGTGATCTCTAAAGAAAGGATTTTTGTGGACCCTGCAAAGGTAGAGGCTGTAATAAATTGGAAGCAACCAGAAAATCCTACGGAGGGGAGAAGTTTCTTAGGCTAGGCGAGATATTATAGAAGTTTTAATGAAGGGTTCTTGAACCTTGCTTCGCCATTAACCCAATTAACCCAGAAGAAGGTGACATATGAATCATCGGAAGGCTGTGAGAAAAGTTTTCAAGAATTGAAGTGAGGATTGATCACCCCACCTGTCCTAGCCTTGCTTGCTATGAATAAGCCCTACGAAGTATATACCGATGCATCTAAGGAAGGATTGGGCGGAGTATTGATGCAAGATAGGAGGGTAATAGCGTATATATCAAGGAAATTGAAACCCCATGAGAGAAATTACCTCACTCACGATTTAGAATTGGCAGTCATTGTGTTCGCCTTGAAAAAGTGAAAGCATTATCTTTTTGGGGTGGAATTTGAGGTTTTATCAACCATAAAAGCTTGAAATATATTTTCTCTTAGAAGGACTTAGATATGAGGCAACGAAGGTAGAAGAGTTTCACTGCCCAATCAAGTACCACCTGAGAAAGGCTAATGTAGTAGCAGATGCATTAATTAGGAAATGATGTATATCTACACTATAGATGGCGCAGACTTCGGAGTTGGAAACAATAGCGCTTGAGGAATCGAAGTGCCGATTACCTCTATATTGGGATACCTTAAGACGGCATCAGGAGCAGTATGATGTTTTGGATATGGAAAGGGCACGACAAAAGATGTCGCAAATTAAGGAGAAATTGGAGATTGCCTAAAATAGGCAGAAAAGTTATGCAGATCACCATCAGAAAGATGTGGAGTTTAGTGTAGGTGATTTAGTGTTCTTAAGGTTAACAACCCGTCGAGGCAAGAGAACACGAAGAAAAAAACTAGCTCCACGGTATATTGGACCCTTTCCCATCACCGAGAAAGTCGGAAAAGTGGCTTATAGACTAGGATTACCACCAGACCTTCAAGGCATCCATGATGTATTTCATGTATCACAACTTAGACGATATGTAGCAGATCACAGTCATGTTTTGAATGATGACGCCATAGAGTTATCACTGAATTTAAACTATGTAGAAAGGCTAGTTAAAATCCTAGAGCGCGTCGAAAAGAAGTTGCGGTAGAAGCAAATCCTACTTGTTAAGGTGCTATGGAGCCATCATCCTGTAGAGGATGCTACCTCGGAGACAGAAGCATAATTTATAAGGTTTACCCAGAACTCTTTGGAGGTGAGTTTTAATTTTGGAGGACGAAATTCCTTTTAGGAGAGGAGATTGTAAACCCGCCTTGCCCACCTTGCGTAAAGCATTTGTGTAGAATAGTCTTGTTTAAAATAAAAATACATATACAAAGAAATTAATGATATATTTTCTTTCCCTTATTATTAATAATATTATTAAGGCTACAAATTAATAATATTATTCATAGTGTTATAATATAGCCATCATCAGTGCTATTATTATTATTATTATTATTATTATTATTATTATTATTATTATTATTATTATTATTATTATTATTATTATTATTATTATTATTATTATTATTATTATTATTATTATTATTATTATTATTATTTTATTTCATTTTATCCTATTTTATTTTAGTTTATTATTATTATCGTATTTTCTTCTTCTTTTTCTTCTTCTTCTTATTATTATTAATATTGTAGTTTAATGACAATATTATTATTATTATCACTTTTATTATATTATCCATTACATTTATTTTTATATCTATTATTTAATATCAATATCTCTTGGTAATATTAAATTATAGTATTATTATATTCAATAATTATAATTGAATTATTATATTATTCTTAATATTATATATATATATAATGCAATTAATACCATAAGTATCTTAATTATATTATATTATGTACAAAGATATTTTAGAGGGCCCACAAGAAATAAATGAAGATGGCCCACAAGCATGATATTTTGGACCAAGTTAGACCACCCTTTGACTTCATTTGACCAAGATTAATTAAGTTAAATTAGGTTAGAGCAGGTTAATTATAATTATGTACGGCCATGCAAGGTTAGCAAATATATTAGTCTTGAGAATTCTAAGGATTACTACAAGCTTCACCAAGGTTCTTGTAGATTCTACATGGTTCCAAAACCTTCTAGGATGTTCCACAATCTTCTTGTAAAACCTAGAGAAGTCTAAAGACTTCTAGAAGTGCCAAATCACCCTAATTCTTTTACTAAGGCCCAAAACAAGACCAAGAGAAGCAAGTTATATAAATAGGAGCAAGAGGGAGGACTTTCGGTCAAGAGAGAAAGCTGGGAGAAGAGGAGAAAAATAGAAAAGTGAAGAGAAGAAAGGAAGAACAAAAGAAAGACTAAGGGAGAGAAAGAGATTTTTTGGCAGCAAGAAAAGGAAAGAAAGAAGAACCAGCAGCAAGAAAAGGAAAGAAAGAAGAACCAGTAGCAAGAAAAGGAAAGAAAGAAGAACCAGCAGCAAGAAAAGGAAAGAAGGAAGAACCGGCAGCAAGGAGAAGGAAAGGAAGGAGTGTCACAGCTTTGCCTTCATCTTGGAAAGGTAAGGGATCACTTCTAAAAGATAAGAGAATGATACTAGAAGTTGGAAGACATTTGCATATGAATTTGTTGATGTTGAGTAATGAAAATATTTTGTTTTTGTGATGGTTGTTAGGTTGACCGGTTGGGTTGGTGATGAATTGAGCATGGGTTTCAGTTCATTTGAGATGTATTGGAGTGATGGTATGCTGAAAATTTGGAAAGGAAAAGGATGGAAATGATAAAGAAACAAGAAGAGCTAATTGATGGTGATGAATAACTAGCTTGTGTTGTTTGGAAACTTCAAAGTAAATTTGAGTAAGAATGACTGGAAATGAAGCATAAATAATCCTAAACATGTCCTAGACTATTTAGAAGGATTTCGAACAAGTTGTGTGGAGGTTTTGAGGGTTTTGAATGGCTAAGAGATCAAGAATATCAAGAATGGTGAAAGCTGTTAAAAATTTACTGGTTTGGTAAGCTTGGAATAATTTATTTGTTTGAACAAAAGAGAAGTGCTGGGCATGAAAACCTGTTAGAACAATGATGCTGGGATGTTAAATGAGGTATTAAAGGTTTTACATGTGGTATGATATGTTGAAGAAACCATAGAAAGAAATTAAAACAAGTTGGGCTTCTAAACTGTAATTTTGAATCTCCAACTCGGAACAGTAAGTTTAGCTAAAAAACTGAATGAAATGGAGAGAGGTTTGAATACCCAATGACTAGAAATTAATAGAGAAGTGTCCTAGGAGTATTTTTGGAAGTAGTTTCACCTCATTTGGACCTGTATTGAAAGAGATATGTTCAAAATACTGGAAGATGACAAAACTGAACTCCAAACTCGAAACAGTGGAATTAACTGAAAATTGTACAAAATGGGATGGAGTTTACATGTCTCGTGACCCGAAATTGATAGAGAGATGTCTTAGGAATATTATGGAAGTAACCTAACCTTATTTGGACCTACATTGAATAAGTTATGTAAAGAATAGTGGAGGATGGTAAAGCCGTAAAACCAGAAAACCATCAAAAGTATTAATTCAATTATTTCTTTAAGGAACTTATAGAAACCTTATTCAAACCATCAAGCATTTGAACCCATTAAGTAATAATACGGAGATATACTAATGTTGTAGGTAAATCAAGTCAAGGGAACTTCTTTTAGGACTATACGAGTGCAACTTCGACTTAATATACAAGGTGAGTCCCACTGATTTCTAAGCCTTTAAAAAGGCTAATGTGCTTTGATTTTCTATAAAATGCTATGTTTTATGCGATTTTGGAAATCCTCGAATAAGTGTAAGGTTTACATGAGCAACATTTGCTTTTATGCTATTTCGGACTTGAATAAATTTCATATTCAGCTTGGAAACCTTACTAGATGTTTAAAATACGAATTTTGTCAATTTAGTCCTTTTCGAATTAAATATTTGGGATTTCTAAAAAATGGAAAATTTTGGAATCAGGTATTTGGAAAATAATCCAAATATCCTTATTGGAATATTTTATGAAAAATCTTGGAACTCGAGTATTCGGTAAATGATTGAAATATCCTTATTGGAACTTTTGTGAATATTTTTCAAATCGAGTAAGGGTAAAATGTCCTGGATACCCTAAAAAAGTCTTTTGGAATCTGGCATGGGGTTAAATGACCCGAATACCCTTGAAAAATGACTTTTGTGATCAAGCACGGCCCCATGCAATAAAACTGTTTTGTTATGAAAATTATGTGTGATCAGATGACCCTCTGGCCTGATCAGTCAGATGGGGTTGGTGTTGTTGCATTGAGTACTCAGCAAGGACTTCGATCTTTGTACTAGCCCATGTTAGAGGTAGACGACCCCAAGTAACTTGATCATTTCTGGGGATTTTCTTACTCCAAACAGGGCGACAGGACATTGTGATGAGTTGTCCCTGGCTAGCCATTGTGACACTTGCAATTACCTAGTGATTATGATGGTAGGTTGTTCACATGATACCGAGCGGGGACACTCGGTGTGTTCAATCCCTTGCCACCTCGATGGTGATTGACGTCAGGATTGGGACCCCTGGCTTATGATGGCAAGTAAAAGATCTTGAAGTGCACGGTGAAGTACATTTATACGCTGCCCACCCTTCTGGCATAACATGGGTGACGTGCTGTAAGGTGCAGTCCCTGGCACAAGAGACCGTGTGGCCGAAGGCGAAGTTTCTTAAACTTTGCACGCGGGTAGCACTTCTAAATGGGGAAGAACCCTCATTTATTGAATTAGGGGCCATGTGTTTGGAAGCCATTGTTTTTCAAAAGTACATGATAGAGTGAACCTAAATTCATCAATTACCACTATTTTTCCTATTATAAAATTTATTACAACAAAGAAATTGAAAATTGACTTTCTCTTCTAAGCTAAACACTAGCACACACGGGACTCACTGAGTATACCATTCACACGTATGTTTGCCTTTTTTTCTTAGGGATTGAAGCTGAAGAATAACGACGGTATTCCAGGACTTCTTCTATGGCACTGGATAGCAAATCTTTTGGAGTGATCATTGTACATAGACTATGAGATGTTTTAGCTTATGTATTTTGGAAACTGAAACAATGTACCTATCGTCACTCATATGTCTAGATAAATAAAGAGCAGGTTTCATATATTTACTTAAGTTTTGACTTTACCGCTTACTTTAAGTTTACATCATTATAAAGATCCCTAGTCTGAGAATTCAGACGGGGCAACATCCCACCTAAGTTCGGCCCACTACTACAAGAAGAAAATGTGGGGTGTTACATAACATATATATGAATATATCATATATATATATATATGTATGTATGTATGTATGTGTGTATATGAATAGAGATATATATAAATATGTATGAATATATGAACACATACACATACACACACATATAGAAATATATGTATGTATATATGAATATGTGTATAAATATAGATATGTTAATATGTATATATTTATATGTGTATATGAATAAAGATATATATAAATATATATGAATATATGAACACACACACACACACACACATCAAAAAAGCTAAAGTCTGACCGTGTTTCATCATCACTATCATCTGCTGCTAATTGAATATGATTTTGTAAAACTTGTAGTTGGAGTTGAAGATCTACTTCAGAAAATTTTGATTTTCCTTTACTTGGGGAAGAGCTGGCATCTGTTTCTTTTTTTACTAGTATTATTGGATTCACTGGTGTAGATAGCTTTGGTGACCATCCTTTGAGTTTAATTTCTCAGCACAAATGTCAAACTGATTCAAAGCTTTCTAATTTATAGTTTCATCCAATGATACAACAAATTTTCTTTTCCAGAAAGAATTTACACAATTGAATATATGCGGGGAATTGACTTCTCTTGATTTGCATTAATGGAATTCCTCTAGGCTTTCGGAATATCACCACCACCTAAGATTGCCAATGAAAACGAAGGGGCTAAGTAGGTCTCACTTTCTTGACAATCCGTTAACAAGTAGTATCAACAAAAAAGAAATCATTGCACTGTTGAAAGTAGCAGAGAAGATAAAATCTTAGAGTAAAAAAAGCAAGGCATCAAAAAGAGACACTTCTGGAGTCACATACCAGAAGATAAAAACTAGGACTTTTTTTTAAGTTTTGTAAAACCCGGATAGATCAAGCCAAATCATGCTTATCACTAATATCTCTCGGTTTTTCAAAACCTTAACCGAATTCTTATCCCATAAAATCACTCCCAGCTATCTAGCCAATCCTAGCCCAACATTTTCTTTTAATTTACCTGAATTTGATAAATTTTTTTGGATGCTAATTCTTTCAGCTAATTCTTTTTATTTAATGAGAAATATATGAAATTATTGTTACTTTGACCTAGAGCTGCTGCCACTCTTGGGAGGAATAAAAGAAATTTATTTTTATTTTATTTTTTTGGAAAAGATTTTGGAGAATTTTCAAATCATATTCTAGCTATATTTTCTTTCTAATTTTCTTCCCTTTGGCCGCTATGAACCACACCCTTGGCTGGCTACTAGAGCTTCTAATCCTATTAGGATTTGATTGAATTATCTTGTAAAACCTAACTTAAGTAAAAACCTAAAAAACTTAGGAAAGTCTCCGATTTTTCCTCCCATGTGCTACCTTTCTCTATTTTTTTCCCTAATCTAATGCTTCGTCTCCCCAAAACTTAAACTAAATTAGATTTTGAATAGCCAAAATCCTTCCTAGCTGTCTGTAATACCCATCATTATCATGCATCCATACGCATATAAAATTTCATTTCAAGGGCATACTAATATGTGGGAATTTTATTTGAGCATATTATGAGTGAATAATTGAATATTTTATAGTGAATTTATTAGGATAAATTTGTGACTACTTCTCATATACTTTATTTCTAAGTGAAATATTTGTATAAGAAATTTACACACACACATATTATGAGTGAATAATTGAATATTTTATATTGAATTTATTTGGATAAATTTGTGATTACTTCTCATATACTTTATTTCTAAGTGAAATATTTGTATAAGAAATTTACACACACACACACACACGCGCGCGCGCGTGTGTGTGTGTGTGTGTGTGTGTGTGTGTTGAGATGCTTTATTTCGATTAATTTTATGTCTTCGATGAGTAATTAACTATTAGATAGTATTTTTACCATTTATTTAGTGAAAATATTATTTTTGGGGTCATTAATTTTATAAAGGACTTAATACCAATTTTTATTAAATAAAAGTCCTATTTTAATATTTTGAGTATTTTAATATTTTATTTTAATTACTTTTGACTATTAATTGACCAATATTTTGGTCTATTTAAACTTTTTGAACTATTCTACTTAAATTTGAACTTTTGAACCTTTACTTATTATTTTTGTACAAGACCATTTTCTTTTTAATTTATTTTATTTCAGTAAATTCTAGAAGCTTTAAGTATGTTGAAATACTATCATATCTCTCTTAATGGTAGCCCAATCTTAGCCATTCGTACATTTTAATCTTAACCATTGATTTTAATGAAGTTTAGCATTAAAACAACTTCTAAAGACCATTTAACTAATCTAACGCTTTTTTTAATTAATCAAAACACTTTTTGTCCATATAAACACACCAAAAATCAAATCTCTCTCCCTCATTTCACTTGCCACACATAGATTCACAAACACTTCAAAGTGTTCTTGCTATTTCTCTCATCTCTCTTCATTTCTTTGTTTTCTCATAAGAATACTTAAATTCCTAGCTTAAGAACACTCATTCAAAGGCTTTTGAACTCAGAAAATTGAAGTAATCAAGTTATATTTTCAAGAAGGTAAGAGTTTTCTCCTCATTTTCCTTTACAATTCATGTTTTAGTGATGACATCCTTGATGGGTAGATTTGATATTCTTGAAGAAATTTGGTTTTGAAGATTTTAATGATGGAGGATTGCTGAAAAATTGATTCTAACAAGTAGTATTAACGTTGGGGGATTGAATTTGGATGGTTTGATATGTTTAGAAGGAGTTTCAGTGGTGGAAATTGTGTTGAGGAGGAGAATTGTGTGCAGAATTTATTGATCTTGTAATATTGTGAGACCAGTAATGAAAACATACTTCAATAATTTTTATCAAACTTAATTCATCATATTCTCTTATTTCTTAGGAGTAACTCCATTGGAATCATGCAATTTGGACTTGTAGTAGATTTTATATGATTTTTCAAATTTACCCTATTCAGTTTTTAATAGAGTCTGAATTTCCTGTGAATTTCAACCTTTGACTTAACCTTTTTCCTTTTGAATTTTCATAAGATACTTTAGTAAAAAACCACTATGTCTTATCAGTATTTATCACCTAGAATAATCCAATTTGGGCTTCTATTTTATTTTTAATGATTTACACAAAAATACTGCCAGAATAGAGTTTAGATGTTACTATGTGGGTAGCTTAAATTTAAGCAATTAATAAACTAAGTTAGACACCTTTGCTTTTTCTAAAATTTTACCAGTATATTCATCTAATATTGAAGTTATATTATGACAAATTTAATTCCATTTGGAGTTGATTTGGTTACTGACATGATAAGCTCAAAATGTGCCATGTTTATCCTGTTTATTCTAACTTACTGATTTGAACATGTGTTAGAAAAGCTATAATTTCAGTTTGAATTCCTAGTTCCATCAATATGACATGATTTTGTATTAATATTGGAATGATATATGAAGCTTGGTGATTCACTTTGATGCTTGTGCATGTTTGCTAAAAGTATAAAGTCATTACATTCATGAATTATTACTTGATGTAGACTATTATGCTAAATATATATTCCATTTGCAAAACCTTATTATCTTGCTATAAATGCTCCATGATATTGATGTGTAATGACTTTATATTGATGTAAAAAGGCTAAGAACTAATTTGCATGTTGTTTTATATGTATGATTAAGAAACCTTAACTACTAGTTGTTACATGTTTACTAGTTACTGAAGTGACTAGGAAGCTTAAAAATCAACTTGCTAATACAAACAACAACAACAACAACAAACTAAACTTAAATCCCAAGAAACTTGGGGTCGTCTACATAAATCAATGTCAGGCAACATGTGGTCATCCACATGAATCATCTCTCTCCACTTCTTTCTATCGACTGTCATACTCTCATCCAAATCTAACAAAGACATATCTCTTCTAATCACCTCTATCCATGTCATTTTAGCCTACCTCTACCTCTGTCTAACCTATCCTGCCTCCCTCCCTCAATCCTCCTAACAGGAGCATCTCTTGGTCTTTTCTGTATATGTCTAAACCAACGCAGATGGCTTTCTCTTATCTTTTCCTCAATAAATGCCACCACTACCTTTTCCTTAATGGTCTCATTTCTAACTCTATCATTTTTAGTATATCCACACATCCACCGTAACATACGCATTTCAACTACTTTCATTTTGTGAATATAACACCAATCAACTTGCTAATACCAATTAAAAAATTATTATAACAAATTATTGAACATATTTACAAACTAAACTTATATAATATATGATTGAACCTTGATGTTTATCTTGGGATTTTTTTTTTTTTGTTGGGGTTTGCTGTGAGTTAGACTTGTGATTTTAGAGTTGAATAAGACTTTAACGAAGATGATTAAGATTACAAGGGAGGTGTATATGATGTGATTATATTTATGATAGGAAATTAGTTTTTTTATTCAATTTATGTGTTAGATTTTGTGAGAGTTAAAGAAATAGAACCTACTATCGAGGATTACCTTAGGACTTAATGTAAGTCCTTACATCTTATTATTTTCCTAAAATATAAGGAATGCATCTAAATTATTTCAAATTTATTAAATGTATTTATTGCATAAAAATGTATTTCAAATTTATTATTTGTGTAGCAAAATGTTTTATTTCTTCTAGAAATATCAATTCATGGAATGAATCATTTATGCAAGTGATCTTTATTCAAAATTCGATATATGACTTTTGATTTTGGAAATTATGTATTAAGAGCTTGTTGCTCTATGCAAAGCAAAAGGTAAAGTATTGATTACGCAATATTCAATTATGCAATATTTTTGGAAAATTGCATGTCCATGTTATGACGAATATAAAAACTTGCATTATGTCTTTATGAGCATATAGAGTTGCCAATGCACATACATAAACCATTGCGAGATCCATGGCATGATTTGAATAATTATTTTCTTATATCATGAAAACCTATTATGAAATGTATATAAACTATATACTTGCGAAATCTTGGGACGTTGGCAAATTCTTTTGACAAATCAAATCTTGATAATATATATATATATATATATATATATATATATATATATATAGTTTGTGAAACATATTGAGTTTATTAAAAACTTGGGAGTACTTTTGTAACTTAAATATTTTTAGAAATATTTGCAAAAGCTCTTGAACAAGGTATTTAGTTGTTTTCAAAAAACATTACACTAATCTGTTCAAATTGGCATTGTACGGTGTTTGCTGTGAACAATGTGGTTTTGTGTGCTATTATTCTTGAGTACTCAAAGAGATTTTGAACTTGTATTAACTTGTGCGGGCTTGAGAACACAATCTGTAAGGTGGCCACCTTAGGATTGTGCTTTCTTTGTTCACGGGGTGGCAATATGTGATGTTTATTCATCCTTAGCTAGCAATACATTTTTTGATGGAGAAAATGGAGGACGGACGTGGGACATCTAGGCCGTACGGCAAACCATAACGATGGTAATTGTATATTTAATTGTGGTATACACACACACACACACACACACATACATACATACATACATACATACATACATACATACATACATACATACATACATACATACATACATACATACATACATACATACATACATACATACATACATACATACATACATACATACATACATACATACATACATACATACATACATACATACATACATACATACATACATACATACATACATACATACATATAATATGTTCATAGGATGGAATTTTTATCGTGTTGATGCGGTTAGACGGAGATCCTTCTAGTTAGACAGGAGGAGATCCTATTGGTGTCTGATATGAGATCCCAATGTAAATTTTTGAAATATGATTATTGGAATGTGCAAATTGTGTTTTGATTTTCAGGACATAGATTTCAAAATATAATGTTTTTTTGACAAAATGATGCAATCATGTTAGTAAGATTAATATAGTAATGTGCTTGTGGGAAATATCTATGTTTTTGAGAAATGATCTATTTCTTTCTAAAAATATAGCAAGTGTTGTATAAATGTTTTTGGATCATGGAAATCTCCCAAAGACTGTCTTATGTATATTGAAATGATTGTAAGTATGAGATATTATGACTGCATATTTAGTTTGAAAAATATTCATGCATCATGAAAAGCTCTATTTGAAACTTTACACAAGTCACACACGGGACTTACTGAGATTTTTATCTCACACCTATTAATTCATACTTTACAGGAAATTATGCTTATGAGCGAGATTCCAAGTTGTTATGGCTTATATGTTGGATTGAATAATTGTACATGGATATTATCTTTACTTTCTGGATATTGTAGTTGACTTTCTTAGGTTGTTATTCCTTTTAGGATTTAATGTAATATTTGGAGCCTCGTAAGATTTAATTCTGTTGTATTTACTTTTACGTTGCGATTAATTTTTCTATATTTCGCATCATTATAATTACCACTTGTTTAGACGGAGTGACATTTACAATTATGTTGTAATATCCATCCTTTTCTGTACTTTGACAAGCTACTATTCTAGATAAAATAAGAATTTGTATGAGTGACTAGAACAGGAAATGATCAGTATAATGAAATGAACATCTTGGTGTAATAAAAATATCCAGGGGTATTGTTGCAATTTTAGAATTCATATGGAAGTTTTGGATTTGTTCTACTTGTATTCTAAATAATCAAATTGCGACTACTTTAATAGAGTGAGAGTTTGGGGATACACTCAAAATAAAAAGTGATCAATGCAATGAGATGAATATTGATAGGGGCAAAATTCATCACTAATTTCCTAGTTATTTTATGTTCTTTTGTGATACTTTTGATGTAATAACTAGGCATATTCCTTCCTATTTGATATTTTACTTGTTGAAAGTGTTTTGGATGAATTAGTGCAGGATTTAGTAGATTTCGACCAAAAAGGTCAGAAATTCCAGACTTAACCTGGCGTTAAGTCAAGCTGATGCACTAGGCATCGGTTTGCTTTGGATAAGCAAAGAAAAAATAGAGCAAACCATGAGGAGAAAGCTAGAATGCCCCTAGTGCTAGGTTGGTCGAAGTGACTAGGCACCAGGTCCATTCTGTTCAGAGGCGGTTTTGTGCGCGATCTTCTAAAGGATTTCGATATTTTCTGAATTCTACTCAGACTAAACTTCTCAAGCCACGAATTTTGGTGTTAATGGATCTTATAAATACAAGAAAAATACGAGAGAAATGTGTGAATCCAAGGATCACAGCTTCCAATCACTTACAAGAAGAGGAGATTTATCATTCAAGGAGCATTATGCAAAATGGTTTTCAAGAAGAAGAAGAAGGACTTGTCTATGAGGTCTTTTTTTTACCTTTGTTTTTTTTTCTAGTATAATGATGTAATTAATGTTTCAATTGTAATTTGACATAATTTTTGGGAACTGTGATTTCTTGAATTAATTTAGACTTTTTGATCAATTAATTATTTATCTTGGGATTTGATTACTTGTTTTTATTACGAAGTTGATTGATTGAGTCTTATTATTAGCTTGCTTGAAAAATGGATTGATAATGACTTCAATTAGTTGATTTCATATTTGTTATCTCTTAACTTGCTTTAAAAATGGATAATCAAAGGTTAGTTGATGATTGCTAGAATATGGATTTACTGACTAATTTCATATTTTAAATCACCTAGAATATAGAAATTTATATGAGGATTGATTTTAATGCATCTTTTGGGTAAATTGATTGAGACATAATATGCTCACTAATTTAACTAGAAGATAGTGATTCCATGGACTGCAAATGAAGTGGATTTATATTAAATCCTTCATGAGACCAAGATGATAATTAATTGTGATATTTGCTAAATGATTCATTGTCATATTTTCAAAAGTTATTGGCTAAATTCTATATTTTCACATCCTTAAATTGTATATATTTTTATTTATTTTTATTATTTTCATATTACCACTTTATTAGGTTGGTTAAATAATAAATGAAAAGTGATTAGTGTATACTTATTCCCTTGAGGGTTGATACTCGTTAATTCCCTATGCTGTGCCTGTGATGAGTATACTTGTCTGTATGTGTAATTTGAGATTCATATTTTAATTAAAACTTGTCTAGGGATGGATTCAAATTTAATAATTTTTATACACCCAAACATTACGCATCAAATATTCTGGTATAGATTAAGTCATTAGGGATAGTATCGTAAATTTTATTGCGATCAGGGTTTTGACCGCAAATTGGGAAGAATTGAGCATTTTGGTTTCCACTAATGAGTTCAGTGAAATTTGTAGATTCCATTGATAGAATAAAATATTTTTTTTATACGGGCCGGAATTATAGTTATTCTGATGAAATTCTAAAATGCAATAGAAATTGAGAATTTTAGACAAGCGGCGTAACATGATTGGTGGATGAAAAAAGTGTTAAAATATCATTGGAGGAGTGAAATATTTGTGTGGTTATTTAATTGTAAAAGCTTATTGAATAAGTTTAAGAATTAAGGAATTTAATTAAATCAACCAATAGGAAAAATGGTCGAAAATGGATAGCCCACAACTTGTGACGAAATGGTCACAATTGTTGACCATATATGGCAGTGAAGACATAGCAGCCGGCCACAAGAAGAATAAAAGGAAGAAGGAAAAGAAAAAGAAAGAAAAAGGAAATAAAAGTTAGAGAAAAATAGGAGAAAATAGAAAAAGGAGACAGAAAGCATCTTTTGAGAGAACGAGGAAGAACTTGGAGGAAATCAAGCTTGAAGAATCACACAAACAAGGTAAAAGGCTATACTTCATGAATCAAAGTTATAGATTTCATTGCAATGATCATTTTGATATAAATTTTAACATGAAATTATGAAGATTATGATTATGTGTAGCATTATTTGTGAATTATGTGAAGAATTGTGTTTGTGAGTGGGTGCCAGTTGTCTAAAAGGTTATGCGCTATATTTTGTAGGATAGATAAGTGTGTTTTGATAGTGATTTGAAGGGTTGAACATGGTTGCAAAAGATGATAGAGGAATTGGAAAGAAAGCGGAAGTTAAATGCTTAAGAGGACAAATTATGATCATTTTTTGTTGTAGATGTTTGTAGTGTGTTGTTTAAATATGAACATGGTAAATTACTAGAATCTGAAAAAATGAAGATTTGAGGGTGTTTTGAAGGGAAATAGAGTGGATTAAGTGTGCAATAGATTTTATGAAGTATGAAGAACAAGTAGGTGAAGTTGTTTGTGGAAAACGGATAAAATCCAAGGAAAATTCTGATACCTTTTCGTCTTAGTAGTTTCTGGACAAAACTGAAGTCAAGGGAATGGACTCCATAGAAATGTAGTTGAAGGTCTAATGAGGATTTTGATATAAAATGGAGATCAATTAGAGTTGTGGATAAAAACTATCCACAAAACAAAATGGTGTATCAAAGAGGTAAAATGTAGAATTTTATTTTAAAGGAAATGAACTCAAAGGAGTTTTATTTATATGAAAAAAGGATTGAAAAGAATGAGAATCATGAAGAGATGTTACGCTTATGAAGAGAAGGGAAATGTGGAAATAAGAAATGAAGGATTTTGATACACGATATATGTACATATATGTGCTTACTCTATGAAGAGAATGAAGAAATAGGAAATGAGTGATTTCCTTTCATTGGTACTAGTTGAATATTGAGCTAAGCTTTGGTATACCAAACTAAGAGTGAAATGATGTTTAATGTAAATTGTTCACATTAAGCATTTGGTGACCAGCTACATACGATATCTAGTCAAGGACACAAAGTGAGTCCCACTTGTTTTATAAGCTCCATTTTTTGCTATTTAAATTATGTTTTATTGAAGAACTATTCTATGAATCCTTTTGGTTTCTCTGAATAATCTTATGGTTTTTCTAAGGAAGAACTATTATTATGCCATGCTAGGCTTGAATGGAAAATGTGAGCTTTTCGTAAAATTAAACTATTCATAATCAGTGAAGAATTTGCTTAAAGTCTTTTTATAACAAGAATTATGGACCTTGTGCTTTTCTGAGGAAGTATGGTTTCTCTGAATGGGAAAATTATTGGAGACTTTAGGAAATGATGTTTTTTATAAGGAATTTGGTTCACTTGAGTTATGAATATTTCTTAGGAATAAATGTATACCTGAAAGGCTTTCTTCTTATTTATTATAAGTCAAAATAATGTTTTATTGTTGGAAAGCATAAATATTCCTTTTTAAGGACAAGTTTTTTGGGAAAATGTGAATTATGGATTTTGAGAATTATAATTGGGATTCTTTGAACTTAATTCTTCTTTTAGGATTAGAATTCAAGATTTTCTGGATATGACTTATTTTGAAATCGGGTATTCTTCGAGTGATGAAAATACACTTGGAAAGTTATTTTATCGTACGAGAAGGACTTTTTATCCTTTTTCTCTCTTGGTATGAGATTAGCTTTGGAAAACGGTATTTGGCCCTAGAAAATGTTTTATTGGTATTCCTTTGAAATAGATATTTATCTGGCATTGTGAGCCAGTGGAATTATACTGGTTTTGTGAACTAGTGGAAACTTTGAGTACTCAGTAGTGGCTATGACCTTTGTACTGGCCCTCATTAGAGATAGATAGTCTCAAGTTACCGGGCCAAGGTAAGGGATCATTTTACTCCAAACGAAGCAACAAGATATTGGAATTAAATGAGTTCCCCAACTAGCATTGTCCCAATGCGTAAGCAAACTATTAATTAGTTGGTCTTGGACGGGGCACTCAATTGGTGATCAGCCCTTGTCAACCTCATGGTGAGGGGAATACGAAGTGGGGACTCGTATTATTATAAGTAAAAATAATTGATATAATTTGAGATAGATTGTGATGACAACTTTACCTATCTAGCAATGTATAGTTGAGTGCTATAAAGCAAAGTCCCTGGCATAATAATATCGTGATGCCAAAGGCGAAGCTTTGTAAGCTTTGCCCACAGACCAACCTTCCATTGAGAAAGGTGCCTGTCTTTCTTAAAAATGGGGCAGTAATTTTGTGTAAAACTTAATTTTTCAAATATGACTGGATTTTGGATAAATACTGTAACACTCCATCTTTTTACTTCCAATTTGCTACTACCTGTAATGGGACGAGAATTTATATCAATGGCCAGAACAAAAGTTGATCAGTATAATGAGACGAATACTTTGGTAAAATAAAGTTTTGTCGGGACCTGGATATAATCATTGGATTTGTTCTACCTGTATCCTAAATTTTTGGAAGGCTATTCAGATCAACAAAATAAGAATTTTAGGGTACTCTAGAAAGAGAAATTAATTAGTGCAATGAGACGCACGTTTTGGTGCGAATTGTGCCACCCGGGGTATCGGGGGCATTTTGGTCATTTTAACCGCATTCGTGACTTCGGCCGCGAATTTGACCAGGTATAAAAAGAATTGAAGAATTTAAGTGTTACCAATGGATTCAGTGGAATTTTTGGAGTTGGATAATGAAATAAAATATTTTTTCGTTACGAACCCGACTTTGGTCATTTTTGAAGAAAATAGAAAATTACGGTTGGAAATGGGACCTGTGGCTTCTTATGATTGGTGGATAAAAATAAGTGTTGTTTAGTGATTGGTTAATGAAGATAAGTGCTTCTATTTGATTGGTTAATGAGGTCAAGTGTTGCTATTTGATTGGTTATAAGTTGAGATAATTTAGAGGGTCCACAAGAAATAAATAAGGATGGCCCACAAGCATGACAATCTTGACCAAGTTAGACTACCTTGTGGCTTCATTTGACCAAGCTTAATTAAGCTAATCTTGATTTGAGTAAGTTAATCATGGTTGATTATGCATAGCCATGCAAGATTAGAAAATATCTATTAATTCTTGAGAATTCTAGGAATTTCTACACTTCATCACCATATGGACCATTGAAAACTCACCAAGTATTGATTCTATGAATGGTTACAAGAACATTCATGCAAGAACTTTCTAAAGAATTCCATAGAACTCTTGAATATTCCAAAGAACACATAAGTAGCTAAGTGGACCAATCAAGGGCTTCCAAATGTTAAAGCCATTTAATGCACCTTTGACTTGAAGATCATATTCCTCTATATATAGGCCATGAAGGCCAACTAAAATGGCTTTAGATAGCCAGAATTTCGGAGCAAACAAGAGAGAAAAGAGAGAAGAGAAAAGAAAAGGAAATAGAGAAGAAAGAGAGAGAGAAACCGGAAATAGAAAGGAGAGAAAGAGAGAGAGAGAAAAGCAAGAAGATGCTTGGACTGTTCTAGCCTCCAAACGCAGGAAAGAAAAGGTAAAGATCTACCTTACTTGAAGTAAATTTATTATATAAAGCATGGATATTATTTTGGTATATATATTGTGAGAAATTTATGTGTGAATTATGGAAACTAGTTAGGTGGAGTTGTGTGAAAGTTGTCCTTGTGTACAGAAAATTCTGGGAGGTTTTATGTTCAGTAAATCGATAAAATTTCTGGATTTGAACAAAGCAGGCATATATATTTGTATCTAAGGATCATATAGACATTTTAGAACAAGTTTGAGGTTATTCGGATTTACGGATCAAAAGTTATGGTAAAAATAGTAAAAGGTGCCAAATCAGTAACGGGATTTTACTACTGGATTTTTGTGTTCAAAACTGAACAAAATGGACAACAGAATTGGTACTCCATGAATTGGAACTTGTAAAGGAATGTCTTAAGGATATTTTACAAGTGGCTTGACATCATTTGGATGTGTGGAATAAAGGTTATGGGCAAAACAAGTTAGGGTGTCAAACTGGAAAATTGCAGAATGTTAAGGAAAGAATGAATAGTGAAACTAAGTCAAAACTACTGTGGCTGTTTTTTCCCCGTACCGTGATACTGGAACCAGAAATCTAAAAATGGCCTATACTGAATTAAATTTAAGAGTATTACGGTCATTTTGGTATATCATGGAGCCAAATCGTAGCTGTAAATTGAAAGTTGTGTGTAAAACAAAATGGTGTGTCAAACTAGTGAAATTCCACGAAGTAGTCCGAAAATGAATGGACTTAAGGGGGACTACTTATGTGATTTTGGATAAATTAATTGGGGAAACATGAAGTGAATCCCTTGTTTATGAAGGGAGGAAGGATGTGGAAAAAGCAAAACGAAAGAATTGATCAAACGATGGAAAAACGACGCGAACGAAAGTTAAACGTTTTCTTTGACTGACGGCTAACCATCGGCCCTATCTGCTAAACGACGGTTGAACGTCGGCTAACCGTCGGGCACGTCGGTCGGACGTCGGCTACCCGCCAGCTATTTTTCATCCAAACACGAATTGACTCGAAAATGATGTTTGATGTAGGTTTAGCGATAAACGGTCAATGGAAGGTTAAATGGCCATGAATGGAAATGATTGCTTAGGACACGAGATGAGTCCCTTAGATTTCTAAAACTCTTTCTAAAGTTAGTGTGCTTTATTTTTCCATGAAATGCTATATTATATACTGTTTGGGACATTTTATGAAAATATGTTTGGAAACATTGAATTTAATCCTCTTTTGGAATTAGAATTTTGGACTGCTTTAAATGAGTTCCATTTTGGAATCGAGTATTTGGTAAATGTTCCAAATGTCCTTATTGGAATATTTTATGAAAACCTTTGGAACTCGGGTATTTGGTAAATCAACGAAATATCCTTATTGGAACTTTTGTGAATATTTTTCAAATCGGGTAAGGGTAAAATGACCCGAATACCCTCAGAAAGTCTTTTGGAATCGGGTATCGGCAAAATGACCTGAATATCCTTGGAAATGACTTTTGTGTTCGAGTACGGGAAAATGACCCGGTTACTCTTAGAAGCACATTTTGATGTGTGAATTGAACCATTTATCTAGTTTCATCATGATTTTGGAAAAATGTTGTTTTGCCCCAAAAACTATTTTGATGTGAAAATTCTGTGAGATCAGATAACCCTCTGGCCTAATCAATCAAACGGGGTTGGTGACGTTGACTACTCAGCAAGAACTTTGATCTTTGTACTAGCCCATGTTAGAGATAGACGACCCCAAGTAACCTGATCAATTCTGGGGATTGTCTTACTGTTGGGAATATGCCCTCTTAGACTAGTTTTCTGATAAAAATAACGAATATGTTAATAAAAGAATTTATTTTCAGAAATCGTTTGTGAATTTATTTTCTTTATTTGTGTACATTTTCATTTGGAACAGACCCATTGTGTTTAAATAAGTAATCCATGTGAATGGAGGTCTTTCACAGTAAGGTATGGAGCATGGGTTATTTAAACACATAAACAGTTGTTCTTAACCGATTGATGAGAATGAGAATCTCTTCATGTTTAGGTTATTATGTTATGAATTCCAAATGGGGAATAGTTTACCTTTAGCCAGTGAGTAGTCCACTCACTTCATGACATAAGCGTATTTTGAATACGTAGAACAGGACTTGTAGTAGTGGTTTCTAAAAGTACTATGTGGTAGAAACCTAGACTACTACCGCTACAACGTGGACTAGTACTCTATGACTTGAGTATGAGTTGGTGGTCTGGCGACGCTGGAAGCATATACTTTGATATGCTATAATTGAGGTTCTATATTAGGTCCAATAAACTTGTATGTTGGGTATTTGTGACTAGTTAGTTAAGACAGACTTATACAAGATAGTTTCTATACTATATTGCCCATTGTGGTTGTCTGAATGATCTTAATATCCAGGGCCCTGTGAAACATGACTTGGATGTTTGCTTTAGGGTAGCTCCCTTGGAAAGCGGAAACACTCCAGGAAGTCGTGAATCATTGGACTAGAAGCCTAAGGATGGTAGATGTCATTTAGAGAGGTGTTAGTTCACTTCTTCCTCTCTAAATATACGGCGATGTGTAGAGGGGTATTTTAGTCATTTCACCTGTAGATCGAAGACTTTGCTAATGCAATATTGTCCTTGGGGTCAATATTTCCTTATGGTGATATTAGAAAATATTTAAAATACAAAATACATCTATTTGTATAGTAGGGGTATTTTAGTCATTTTAGTAGCAAGGCGATGTGTATTTTTGTAAGTCCTAATTAATTTTTGGGTTGAGAAAATGATCTCAATTGAGAGAGTTTTATTTTATTCAGGAAGTCTAATTTATTATTGGACTGGGATAAAATAAATGGAGATAAATTTATTTTCTGGTTTAATTGGTTAATTAATTATTCAGGACTTGGGTCTAGTTTGAATCATTAAAAAATTAACCGGGACTTAAACTAGAGGAAAATAATTATTACTTAATTATTTATTGGGTTATTATTTAATCCCCATAAGTAAATAATTAAAGTTTAATTATTTTTGGTTCATTTGAGTTCATTAATTATTTATTGGGTTATTTATTTAATCCCAAGAAAAATAATTAATGTTTATTATTTTGGGCTTTTTGGGTCCAAGAAAAATAATAAATATTATTTTGGCCCAATAGCCTGGACAATAGAATTTTTCCGGACACAGTTCGGAAGAGTTTAGGGTGAAGGCAAAATTTATTTTGTAAATAATATTCGAGTATTAAATCCCAGGAATATTATTTTTATCAAAATAATTATTTTTCATTTTATGACTCTTGACTTTCTGTGTGGAAAAATAAATTAAAAGAAAAGAGGAAAAAAACCAAAGGTCTCTGTCTCTCCCTCTCGTGTGACTGTTGGTTTACTGGCTTTTGGTTTTGTTTGTTAACCATAAGAAGCCAAGTAAACGAAGCCAACAGTTGAGTCTGTGAGAAAAACAATTGATGATCATTTTTCCTTCTACCCAAATGTGTGCTCACCAACAATGGATTAGGCTGTGGAATATTCTGAGAACTGGGAAGCCAAGCATTCATTTTCCATCAGAGGAGAAGAAAGAACCGGAACCGGAGGAAATGCAGTGCACTGGTGTTCATGGACGGATGAAGAAGAAAGTTGTTCTTCATGTTCAAATTAGTTCTTCTTCAATCTTCAAGTTTAAGGCTCCAAGAGGTATGTTTTCAAGCCACCATACTGCCATGCTCTGTTATATGTTTGTTCTTCCATTTTTTTATTGTTCCGTGAAGCATGCTCTGTCTATGTTCAATTCCTTCACTTTACTCCAAACAGGGCGACTGGACATTGAGATGAGTCGTCTTGGCTAGCCGTTTTGAGCCTATCAATTGCCTATTGATTATGATGGTGGATTGTTCACATGATATCGGGCGGGTACACTCGGTGTGTTTAATCCCTTGCCACCTCAATGGTGATTGACGTCAGGATTGGGACCCCTGGCTTATGGTGGCAAGTAAAAGATCCCTAAGTGCAAGGTGAGGTACATTTGTACGTTGTTCACCATTCCGACATGACATGGGTGACATGCAATAAGGCGTAATCCCTGGCACAAGAGACTGTGTAGCCGAAGGCAAGGACTACGGGACTTGCATACAGGCCGACCTTCTGTTGGAGAAGTGCCTGTGATTGGAAAAAAATGGGGCAATGATTTGAAAGTTGAAACACCATTTTCCAAAAAATTATTGAATTCTGAATACACTCTTCATTAAAGAGTTTTGGATTCATTTCTAATGAACAAATGATATGTTATTTCATAAATTTGTGTGTACTCTGCTTCTTTAATAAAACATTAGTACACACGGGATTTACTGAGTGATTTTTCACTCACACGTATCTTTTACCTTACCCTTTTGTAGGATGTGGAGTTGAAAAGATCTAAGGATAGAGAATGATACCACAGTGACAACAGAATAGGTTCAAACGTTTCTCTTTTTGGATAATGTACCTTATTATTGAGGTTGAATGGAAACTTTCATGTATGAAATTCTTAATTACTTGTGCACACTTGACCATCAGTATGGGTTGTTGTATGAATCTGGACTTGCATACTTTGTTGATTTCCGTTATAAAGATCCCTTGTCTGGGTAAATGGACGGGGCGATACCCGGTGTTGATATGCTTCCATTGTACTTTTAGTAGAGGTGTTACAAATACTTTAGCAGTGAATTGTAGAACTATTTTCAGTGAAGAAATGTAATGCTTTCCCATAATGGTTTTATGAAGTGACAACTGATAATATGTTATTTTTCTGTTTTATAAATCACTAGCACACACGAGACTCACTGAGTTATTTTCACTCACATGTGCAGTATTTCTTTTGAAATATTTTAGGGATTGAAGGTATTGCCGAAGCTCGATGGCCTGCCAGAGGCTCATGCTATACTTTCAATCTGTTATACCCTTGAATATATGTATCAAATGTCAGACTCTATGTGTCATCTTGTGTTGAACAAAGATATTTTGGGAAAATTTTTGCTGCCTATTAGATGAAGTTCTGATACGGTAAAATGTGGAAGCCTCTTGATTTTGGAAACAAGAACACTAGAGTTGGTCACCCAACTCCCCACCAAATTTACACACATAAAGAACTAAATGCAAATGCAATTAACCCAAAGAGATTTGGTAAATCTAGCATATTTCAAAACACCTAAATACCCTAATCTATCAAGATATTAGAACAAAAAGATGGGATTTGAAGGCACCAAAAAACTCAACCTATCGAGAACACTAGAGAAATACTAGCACCTAAGAATAGATAAAGAGATTTAGACTATCCATTTGATGTTTAGAGACTTAGAATTAAATGTGGGACTAAGCCCTTTGATTTGGTCTTGAAATGGGAATTACCCCTTACACACTCTCCTCTAGAGAGAATTTGGTTTCTCTACCAAAAATATTCTAGGTCTCAAAAGTCTATCTATTACAAAAGTAAGGAGGCATATATAAAGATAACAAACTAAACCTAGCAAATGGGAGATGTAATCTCAGTCATTCATCTCCCAAGTAAGTCCAAAATATACCTATTATAAGTTAAAAGTCAAAGGAATTAAATTAGGAACAGAATAAAGTAAAATAAGAAAAATTAGGTGGTGCTCAAAGTGACCTGGCTCCAAGTGCTTGGGTGGACCTAGCGCCGGGTCTGTTCTGGAAATGGAACATTTCTTCTCTAGTGGTGACCTAGTGCCGGGTGCTTGGGTAGACCTTGTGCCGGGTGTGTTCTGGTCTCTACACAGCTTGTTTTTCTTTCTTTTCAGCCCCCTATTGTGCTCCTTTTACCTTCCATACCAATTGTTGTCCAAGCTTTAATATTCTTGGCCTTTCTTTAATCCTCCATTACTTGACAACCTTCTTCATCCTTCTCTTGTAAAAGAGCTTCACCTATGGAGCTATGTGTTGCGTTTTTGCCCTCCTTCCCCATTCTTTAGATTGGTCTTCATGCCTGGGATAATTTCTATCATTTTCCCCTTCTTTGTGATGATTCGTCCTCGAATTGTCACCTACATAAAAATTCAAAAAAGGAATTTTAGATGAAGGCAAAAATGTCATATTTTGAATTTTGCCATACTCGTTGTTTTCTCCTTTCACTACTCACATTTTTCTTTTCATTTTAACTCCACTCCCTTCTTTATTCTCAACCCCTTGCTTGTCCTTCATTTCTTTTTCTTTTAAAGTTGAAGAGGTCACTCTATTTTTATCTTGCTTACTTTTCCTCTTCTTCCCCTCTTTTTTTTTTTTTTTTCTCTCTCATTTTGTTTTCATTCTACCTCAAAATATTTTGATCTTTCAAAACCTCAATAGGGGATAGGGGAACTAAAGGTGAACTTTTTTCCATTTATCTTCAAAGTCTAAGTGTTTTTTCTCCCATTGTGGACTACATCCTTATCAAATATCCAGGGTCTTTCTAACAAAATATACCCAACATGCATGAGATAAACATCACGCAATACTTCATCATGGTATCCCCCCATATCAAATTCAACCTTGACTTACTTGTTCACCTTCACTTCTCCATAATTATTTAACTAATGAAGCTTGTAGGGGCTAGGGTATTTCAAGGTTTCTAGCTCTAACTCCTTCACCAATATAGCACTAATCAAGTTTTTGCAACTTCCCCCTCATCAATAAGAACATTACATGTTTTTTCCTTCATAAGACACCTTGAAAAGAAAATATTTTCCCTTTGCATCTTATCTCTTTCTTTACCCTCACAAGCATCCCCATCTGTTCTTGCTACTCCAATCAATGGATAAATTAGCTCAATCACCATTCCTTCCTTACTACCTATTCCAGCCCCTCCAAGTTTATGTTTTCCCATATCTCTTGATTGATTAAGTAGAGGGTTGGCATAAGTGGTTTGCTTTGGGTATACCCTCATTTGGCTGTTAATAAGAATAAGCTCATACTCTTACCTTTTTCAAGCACTTAATCTCTCTAAGTTTAGTATCAGAGAGAGGAAGCTTTGATTCTAATCAAAGCTTGGAGACATTAAACAAGCCTTCAAATTTGGTCAATCTTGTAACTCAAATTTGTGCTACAAAAAGGTTAAGTTTTCTTTGATTTTTCTTGTGTTTTATGTGTTAAACTTGAGCCTAATTGTTAGTATAATCTTTAAAGATTGCAAATTTCTTGTTGTTTGTTGATTTTGGGGGCTAAAATTACTTAAAATTTTTGCTATATCTTGAGTTCCAAAAATTACTTAGAAAGTGTTTGATATTTTGCTTCAGTTAACTTTTTACTTGAAATTGTGGTTAAAACTTTTACAAACACTTTCTATAGTTGATTATCTATCATTTCAAGTATTTTGGTGATATTACTTGTCCAATTGAGCTCATTGTAATTGTTGAACTCTTACTCTTGTTCTTGAGCAACATGTTCTTGAACTTCTAGTGCTTCATTGAAAATCTTGCTAGGTCTTGTCCATTTACCCATCCCTTAGTCTATTGAAATTTTCATGCTTCTTGAGTTTATTGACTCTTGATATAAGCTCCTTGAGGCTCATTATTGTTGATGATCAAATTTTCATCTAAATCTCGCTAGTTGTCTTTAGAGGGTTAGTAAACTTGTCAAGTTTGGACTAGCTCCTGAGCAATTGGGGAGATTTTTGTGGAAAGAATTCATTAAGAAATCACTCCCAATATCATATCAAGTTCGTTATAATGACCCATTGTCTGAGCAATTAGACGGGGCGACATCCCAAAAATTACATTCCACTACGCCATAGAAATATGGGATGTTACACATGTAGGCCCTACGATTGTGAAGTGTTATAGTTGTTATCGGAGCATCGTTAAATGTATGTTTTGATAAAATGAATAGATTCTAGATTTTAGAATATGGAATTATTAGTTAAGTCTAGGTTAAGTTGAGCCTAGGATTAGGTATTACCTTTAAAATTAAGTGATAGAAATTGCCCCAGGTACGAAGGCCACTCAAAAGAGGATAAAGAGAAACCCAAACCATAGCTTATGGTACCTTAAGTGAGATCTATTTTTAAGAGGTTTCAATATGAGTTTAAGGCTAACTAAGCCAACAAACCAAGGGCCAAGAGAATGATGAAGGAATTGATAAAAAAAGAAAAGCAAAAAGAAGTACAAAGAAAGTAACAATCTTTGTGGAATGTTAAGTAAACAAATGAACAAGGATTATAGGGCAAATGGGCAAATGAAGGAATGCGGCCTGAGGGAGCTTCAAATGGAAACAATCCTAGCTTCAAAACTATTTGGAAGATCAATAGAATGTATGATAAAGGAATGAGCAGGAATTTGAGTGCCCACAACTAACCCAGCACCGGCCCAGATCAGCCAACCAGGCACCGACTGTGATATGTAAAATTCTTCAATTTTTTAGCGCACACACAGTTCCAGCAGATTGGACCTGGCGCCGACCCTAATAGCTTGACCCGGCACTGACTATGGACTGGCTAAGTCCTATTTTTATTGTTCTGACTTTTGTGCATGAGAACTGTTCCTCCAAATTGGACCCAGTGCTACCCTTAAAAGATGTACCCAGTGCCTGCTTTGTTCTAGAACCTGAACTCCTAACATTTTGCAGCTATTTTGGGGTTATTTTGTAATATTTAAAAGTGTTTAGTTCAGGAACAAAACATCCTTCTATAATGCTTTACATTAAGTTATGTTGGGGAACTATAAGTACCTTATTATAATATTGTAAACCAAGAACCTTGGGAGATATATGAAACATTTGAGAGTTCAAGAACTCTTTGAGAGCTTTGGAGAGGGTGATCCTCTTGAGTGATTCCCATAAACATCAAGACTAAATCAAAGGATTTAGTCCCACATTTGACCTTATCTCGAAATCTTAATCGATAATCTCAACTTCATCTCCATTCTTATATGCTAGGTTGCCTGGTGTGTTTGATTAGATTGAGTTAGGTGCCTTCAAATTCCTATCTTTAGTATTCTAACCAATAATTAGATTAGGGTGTTAGGGTGTCTTTGAAGTAGGCTAGATTCACATTATCACAAGAGTATTAATTTATTTGCTTTTTGATATTCTTGTGTGTGAGCTTGGTAGGGTTCTTGTTTTGTGTACAATCTACAATTTTGGTGCTTCTCAAGATAATATCAAGTGGTATTAGAGTGTGCATTGTGTTGATTCTAATCAACCAACTTTCTTTAAGCTAAGGTACAATCTTCTTCAACATCTATTCATTTTTAAATTTTCATAACTTTTTCTATTGCTATTTTTAGAACTCAAAAACTTGAATTTGTGCAACGAAAATGTTGTTATTTTGACCCTATATGGTATGTCGATGTTTGACGAGCCTTTTGGTGTAAATATTTGTTGATTTGGGACCAAAACTAAGCTGAAATTTGCTATAATAAATTGAGCTAGGGAATGCACACAATGTGTTTGATATATTGCTCTAGTGGTTTGTGATTGCTTATACTTGACTACCAAAGCTTCCATTCATGAAGTGTGATGACTAATTTGATTATTAGAGTGCATTTGTGAAGTTAATTGGTGTTATTGCTAATTGTAGAAGATTTGTTCACATTGCAGTTGTCTCATATTTGGAAAAAATTTGCACATCTTGAACTCCTACTTCTATTTCTTGAATTTTCTTGTGTCGTCATTTTCTTAAGTCTTGTTAATTGCTAATTTATGTTCTTGAGGTTGTGATAGGCATCACCAAGTTTAAAACTCTTTGAAATCTATGCATTTTTCTTACTGCACACCAAGTGTTTGATAAATTGCCTTTAAGATACATTTCTTTCTTATCAATTAGAATTTAGTTGACTTGACTAGTTGAACTAAATCCTTTGAAGTAGAAAAGAGTTAGGAAGAGCCTGAGTGTGAAATTGAGAGTTTGATAAAAGGCAAGATGGTGAGTTCATTGTGATAAAAGCCAAGAAGAGTGAAAACACGAGTGAAGAGTCACCACTAAAAATTAAGTGTAAACATGTGAGGGAGTGAAGTGAGGAATTTTTTGTGTGTTTTCTACTTCAATTTTTGTGGCTACTTCTCTTGAAAGCAAATTCACAATGGCTAGTTGGAGTGAAAGTAAAGGGTATGACAATTATGAGCAGTCTTGCTTTAGTGAGAGTAGTTTTGAGGAAGAAAAATGAATATAAAAGAATGACTATGAGAGCACGGGATATTTAGCTGAACATGATGAGGGGCTAAGTACAAGTGGAAGAGAGTATGAAAGGTATGAAGGAAACCTAAAGGAAATTGATAGAGAATGTGAGAATTTGAGTCCTATATTTCCTATGTTAGATTGGAGTAGGGGGGGTGAAAATAATAGAGAACCTTATTCGAGTGGGGAAGGATATGGTAGTTTTGAGGAACACAATTGGGAATATGAAGAAGAACATGGGAGTGAGGAATATTGGAATGAGAAAGTTTATGTGGGAGGAGCGCAAAAAATAACTAAGCATGGGATATAAAAGAACTTGAGGGAGCATGAATGCAGAATGTGTCAGAGTTTTGAGCACACTTCCCATGATAGTCCAAAAAGAGTTAAATAAAAGAATAGTGGAGAATTGACTTGTGAGATTTGTTGTAGTAGAAGGCAGACAAAGATTGATTGTCCAAATAAATTGACATATGAAAGATTTTTATAGGGAGCAGAATTGCAAAGGAGAAAGATAAATTGAGAAGTAAAATGTGAGACTTGAGGCCAAAGTGGTAAAAAAAAAAAAATTGTAGATGTTATGGAGCCAAGAAGGGTAAGAAATGAAGAAAAGGTTGAGAGGGTTGAACAAAATGAATTACATAGCTTTGAGAGAGAGGAAAAGCTAGAAAATGAGGCCAACTACCATGGAATGCTCCATCCAAATGATGAAGTAGTGTGTGAAGAAGTTGAGAAAAATGTTGATGAGCTTGATAAGGAGCTTAGTGATGAAGAAGAAGAAGATGTGGAACCATTGAATTTAACAAATAGGGTGACTAAGGAATTTTACAACATTCTATTCTTTCTAGAGGATGAGTCAAACCCATTAGGAGTGTTAGAGGAGAATGAGCAAGAAGGAGTTGAGCAAAATGGAGTAGAATTTATTGAAATGCAAATATATTCAAAGAATGAGGTAGAAGAGGAGTAAATACCTGCTGTGGATGAAGGTTTCCAGATTGATTCAAGTACTTATGAAGTAGGAGAAAGCTCACATCCACAAGAAGAGAAAAAGAGGAGTTGGCTAAAGATGGTGCAAAAGCAAATGAAAATGAGTGAAACTAGTAAGAATGAAGCATCTAGTTAAACTTCACAAAATGACATCAAATCTAATAGAGGAGATAGAGTGGATGGAAGAGATGGGGATAAACTTAAGAAACCATGTGCATTGATTGGAGTAGCAATGGAAGTTGAAAAATGCTTGTGAGGGAGTGGAAGAAGAAGAAAATTCGCAAAGAGAGATTTTTTTTTTCAAGGTGTCTAATGAAGCAAAAACTATGTAGTGTCCTCATTGATGGAGGGAGTTGTAAAAATGTGATTAGTGCTACTTTGGTGGAAGAGTTAGGAATAGAAACCTTGTAACACCCTAGACCTTACAAGTTACAATAGTTGAACAATTATGGAGATGTGAAGGTGAACAAATAAGCCAAGGTTGCCATTGATATGGGGAAGTATAAGGATGAAGTGGTTTGTGATGTATTTTCTATGCATGTAGGGCATATTTTGCTAGAAAGACCTTAGTTGTTTGATAGAGATGTGTTCCATGAAGGGAAGAGGAACACTTGCTCTTTGCAAAAAGATGGAAAGATAGTCACTCAACTTCCCTTATCCCCTAGTGAGGTTTTGAGAGATCAAAATATCTTGAGGGAAAAGGAAAAAGGAAAGAGAGAGGGAAAAGAGAGGAAAAAGAAGATGGGTGAGAAAGAAAATGAGAGAAAAAATGAGAGAAGAGGGAAGAACAAAAGAAGGGGGAACAAGAGGTTGAAGTGAGAGAAGAAAGAGAGATAAAAATGGAGGAAATGAAGGAAGACAGGATTGAAAAGATAGTGACCATCTCAAGTTGGAGAGAAAAGAAGAAGAAAGACAAACAAGAAGACGAAGAAAGAAAAGAGAGATAAGGTAAAATGAGAAGAAAAATGTAAGTAGTGAAAAGAGAAAATACAGAGAATAATAAGGTACAAAGTTATGACATTTTACTTTCACAGAAGCTCTCTTGTTTAAATTCTTGTACAGGTTTTGATTTGAGGATGAATCCTTTTCAAGAAGGGGGAAATGATAGGAATCGCCTTAAGCATGAAGGTAACTTAAAAGAAGACAACGAGAAATCTAAACTATAGCTCATAGCACCTTGACTGAGATCCATTTTCAAGTGGTTTCAATAGGAGTTTAAGGCCAACCAAGCTAACAAACTAAAGGCCAAGAGAATGATAAAGGAGTGGATAAAGAAACGAAGGCCAAAAGGAGAACAAAGAAGACAACAATTCTTGTGGAAGGTCAAGCAAACAAATGAACAACGATTAAAGGGCAAACGGGCAAATGAAGGAATGCGACCCAAGGGAGCTTCAAATGGAAATAATCCTGGCTTCAAAATAATTTGGAGTGATTAAAGCATGGAAAAGGAATGGAGGTCAAATGAGCAAGAATTGGAGTGCTTAAAGCTGACCTGGCACTGACCCAGATGGACCGACCAAGCACCAGCTGTGATCTACAAAATTTCTCAATTATTTTGCACACGCACTGTTCCAGCAGATTGGACTCGATGCGCGGCCCTAAAAGCCTGACCCGGCGCCGATTATGGACTAGCTAAGTCCCGTTTTTATTATTTCAACTTTTGTGCACGAGAACTATTCCTCCAGATTTGATTCGGCTCCACCCCCTGGAGACATACTCAGCACCTGCTCTATTTTGTAACCCGAATGCCTAATATTTTGCAACTATTTTAGGGTCATTTTATAATATTTAAAAGTGTTTAGTTCAAAAATAGAACATCCTTCTATAATACTTTGTATTAGGTTATGTTGGGGGACTATAAATACCCTATTATAACATTGTAAACCAAGAACCTTAGGAGAGATATGAAATATTTAAGTGTTCAAGAACTCTTTGAGAGCTTTGGAGAGGGTGATCCTCTTGGGTGATTCCCATAAACATCAAGACTAAATTAAAGGATTTAGTCTCACATTTGATATTGTCTCTAAATCTTAAGGGATAATCTCAACTTCATCTCTATTCTTATGTGCTAGGTTACCTAGTGTGTTTGATAGAATTGAGTTAGGTGCCTTCAAATTCCTATCCTTGATATTCTAATCTATAGTTAGATTAGGGTGTTAGGGTATCTTTGAAATAGGCTAGATTCACATTATCATAATAGTGTTAATTTCTTTACATTTTGATGTTCTTGTATGTGAGTTTGGTAGGGTTTTTGTTTTGAGTTCAATCTAAAATTTTGGTGTTACCCAAGATCACGTCGTTAAGGATTTTAAATTTAGGAATGACTATAGTTAACCCTGTTTGAGCTCTTTTGATGGTGATTTGAACTTGAAAATCTTGATACTTGTTGATGAGTTGATATGGGAGAATGTTTTATCTCTGTATGTTGTAATGATGATAACCTTGATAAGGTTATAAGAAAAACTCTATGTTGACAAGACTAGTTAGATATTTTGGGGAATGTGATAAGTATGCTTTTGTGAGATTCTTTGGATATAAGAGAACTATCAGTGATGAAGAGAGATATAATCTTGATACATATTCTAGTCTTCCAATTTTAACTATCCTGGTTCCAGTTCGATGGAAAAGACTGTATTATGATGATGGGAGTTTAGAAATGATAATTATTGTTGGGATTTAGGATTTTAATATCTGTATTTTGGAGATTTATGATTTTCTATTATACCTGCTAATTATGTGTGAATTATGGGACATTGTCTAGAATGCCCCTACAATTGCCTATGGTGTATAATATGTGAAATATCTACGAAATATTTTTATATGTATTTTATCTGACTAAGAATGCTCTATGGACTTACTTATGTTAATACATAACATGTTTTCACTTTAATTTTGGACTAGAATAATTGGGTTGAAGAATATAACATTGAGGGATATTTGGATATTGTGTGTGAGTAGAATTTAGAGAAGTGATGATTATGGAAAGTAGATATTGTTTACAATTGTGCCACTACAGTGGATGCAATTACCCTAATAAAAGTGGAAGACCTAGATAGGGCAATTTCAAGGACGATTCTGAAGATGGGAAATTTCCATGCTAAAAGGCCGATAGAGCAATAATAAAAGAATAAGGGAAGACATGTAAGGACTAGTTCGATGAAAGCTGCTCCAAATTCGATAATTTACCATCACTGAAGGAGGAAAAACACGTGGAAATATATTTTTAGGTCAATGAGTCAAACTAGAGATGCTTTAAATGTGGAGATTCTACACATATAAGGGAGAATTGCTCGAGACTATTTCAATTTAAATAAGGAAACCTCACTCCACAATCATGTTTGAATAATTGAAGAAATATAGCTAGAATTGATGGTGACAACAACCCAATACCACTAAAGAATATAAAGTGCTTGTTTTGGAACAAAGAAAACTTGGAAGCCGATGCGACTCGAAGTTGTCATGAAGATTAGAAGATTCTTAGGATTCTAGTATTACCATTATATTTCGTTAAAGGAATTGTGAACCTTACTTTACCTTCGATTTTGCTATAACAGAGATGTACATTGCAGTTGTAAAAAAGGAAGAATGAGAAGAGTTTTCAAGAGTCTAAGAGAAGATCAAAGATTGCACTTGTCAAACTTTTGGCATTATACGCGGATGGATCAAATCAAGAATGGAAAGTCATGTTGGTAAATTCTTATGATGGTGATTCAGTCTAACTTAATCTCGCTTCCTTATTCTTTCTTCTAAGTTTCCTCATACAAACTATATCTTTTCACTTATTATTGTTATTATGACCTTTTTTCTAAGATTTGATTATAGAAGGCCACATTTGCTACTTCACTTATTGTTAGAAATTGCTCCTTATTAAATGTATCTATATTGTACCCAAATTCTTTATATAGTTTACATGTTACCTGTCTATTGCTTATCTCATTAGCCGTATTCTGTATATTTCTTATTCTTCTTCATTCTTTTGATTTGCACACTTTATCATGTGCTTTTTCTTTCGACCTATTTCTTACCAACTTTTTTCTTTTCTACTTGTTGTGAATTTTCTTTTGAAGACTTGGTTGATTAAAGCAATCTTTGCTACTTTAGTCAATGTTTGCAATTGTTATTCATCAAACTTTCAACCATCTTCTAAACACTTTCTATGTTGCCTCTATGATGACTTTCTATTTTTCTTCATTGGATTTAGTCCACTTATTTTATATTTTATTTCCTTCCTTTGAGTTAGCACATGTTGATTTGTGTCTTCTTTAGTTAACTCCTCTTATCTTTGGAATACTAATGTCACCATTTCCACAAATCTTTCACTTTTTTATTTTTGTAATTCTCTTTGATACTCAAAACTTTCTTTTGTTTTTCAAATGATATTGATTTGATATACTTACCTTTCTACCTAATATCTCCGTTTATCTCCTATAAATTTTCTATTAATGGTTAAGCATTCAAGGAACTTTTTCTTATCACTCAATAGAAATGTTTAATTCTTCTCAATCATAATACTTTAATCGACAATCAAATGTTATAATCATTTCACTCTTTATTTTCTTGTAGTTCTTATAATTGTACAAAACTTTCTTCTTTCATCCTCAGGTAATATTACTTTCATGTGCTTGTTTTTGTGCTAAATATCTTCTTTAAATTTACTTCTTATATTAGAGCTTGAATATCCAAGACCTTTTCCTTTTCATTCATCAAAAGTACTCAATTCTTGTTAATCATACGAAAATTCTTTAACAGTCAATTTTTTCAATATTATCATTTTACAAATTTATGTTTTCTTAAATTATTAAACTTTTCATGGCATTAAATTTAGCCTACTTTGCATTCCTATATTTTGTTCGAACTCACAAATTCATCTTTAGAAATGGCATGTGCTGGAGATTGAGACTATATCATATGCCTTATGGGAAAAAAACTTTATTCACAGTATCATTTGAAGCTATCAAAAGTTATATCTGCCTTGAAGAAAAGAAGACATATGAGATATTACGGATCAGAAAACCTCAAAGTTAGACTTTACATAATGAAATTTGTATCCAAAGAAGTAGAGATTCATTAGAACAATGTGAGTACAATGCTGAGCTAAAATAAGAAATCATTAATTCTTGACTAAATAATCGAAAATTTCATGTCTTCAATGAGAAGGAAGTGAAAGGAAAAAAAAATCAAGACTTCAGAGTAGATGCCAATGAAGTGACGCAGTCTCATGATCAAATGTTTGTGTAGGATAAAGATGATTATAGAAGAAACATTTTAAAGGGAGCCCATGAGAAGCCATTGTACCATGCTTTCAGAAGAAACAAAAATATATGAATTTGTGAAGAAGATGGTTTGTTGGCCAAAAATGAAGAATAAAAAATTATACACTTGTATCAACTTGATTCATCTATAGTAGAGTGAAACCAAGCATAAGAGACTTGCTAGAATACTCCAACCTATACCTATAACCCAATAGAAGCAGCAATATGTTATGAATGGTGTTATTAATTGTTTTCCAATAAGCAAGAATCAAAAGAATAAAGTTTAGACAACAAATTGTCAAATCAAGGTAATCCATATTGTTTCGATAAGTAAGTAATAGTTAATAGAGGATTTTTCTCAAGTTTATACCCAAGAAATCATACAACTATATAGTGTGCCTCAACAATGTTTCTGAATGACACCTCCAGATTTCTTGAAGAAGAAGAATGAAAATTTAATAATTATAGAGATTGAACTTGAAGATTAGTATTTCAGATTGGCCGTCGATAGAGAGTCAATCGAAAAGAGGAATAATAATTTTGAAGACATATTAGGAGCTTTCGTACTAGATTTTGGAAATGAGAAGTTCAAAAGCCTTCTATGTACAAAGCTAATTTATGGTAACAGATATTGAACCTTAATTGGTGTGGTTTGATAGAAGTTGTGTATGGGGAAAATATCTAACATCATTATACTGAGCATAGGAAGTAGATGGAAGATAGATAAAGAAAGGAGAAGCATGATTGGAAAGCGGTTCAAAGCAATAGCAAATTTATACCAACATCTGAAGAAGAAGAGAAGCTGATGAAAATTTTGGAGTGAATTATTAAAGGACTAGGAAATAAAAGGATTCCTATAGATAAGGTATTATGGGAATAACTTGAAATTCAAGATGCAACTTGAGAAACTGAGGATTGGGCAAAGAAGAAATATTCAAGTTTGATTTTTGGTATGACATCAGTAATTTTGAGGGAGAAATTCTTTTAAATAAGGAAGGATGTAACACATATCATTATCACTCATCCATATATCACATATAAAATTTCATTTCAAGGGCATACTAGTATGTTTGAATTTATTTTGAGCATATTATGAGTGAATATTTTCACTTTTTATAGTGAATTTATTTGGATAAATTTGTGACTACTTTTTATATACATTGTTTTTAATTGAAATATTTGTGTGGAAAAATTACATACACTTGAATATATATTGAGATGATTTATTATAATTAATTTTATATCTTGGATGAGTTAACTATTATTAAATAGTTTTTATGCATTTATTTGGTGAAAACATTATTTTTAGGGTCAATTTTTCTCTTCAGAACACTTAGAACCCTAGCTTAAGAATACCCATTTGAAAGCTTTTAAACTTAACCAATTCAAGTAATCAAAGTTAGATTTCAAGAAGGTACTAGTTTTCTACTCATTTTTCCTTTACAGTTCATGTTTTACTGATGATCCCCTTGTAGGGCAGATTTGATGCTGTTGAGAAAAACTTGGTTTTGATGATTGTGATGATGGAGGATTGCTGAAAATTTGATGCTAATATGTAGTATTGATGTTGGGAGAGTGAATTTGGATGGTTTGACATGTTGGGAAGGAGTTTCGATGGCGGAAATTATGTTGAGGAGAAAAATTATATGCAGAATTTGTTAATTTTTTAAATTTGTGAGACCAGTAGTAGAAACATAATTTGGGAATTTTGATCCAACTTAATGCTATTATATTCTCCATGTATCAGGAGTAAAACTTGATTGGATCATGCAATTTGGACATGTGATTGATTTTATATGATTTTTCAAGTTTACCCTATTTAGTTTTTTACTAAGGCTGAATTTCCAGTGAGTTCAACATTTGATTGAACCTTTTTTCCTTTTGATTTTGGATCTGAGATTTTAACAAACAAACCTCTGGAGTGTTTATCAATTGGAATAATCTAATTTGGACTAGTATTATGTTTTTAATAATTTTTACAAAAATACTACCAGAATAGAGTTTAGAAGTTACTTTACAGGTATCTTAACTTTGAAAAATTAATTAACTAAGTTAGGCACCTTATATTTTTCTGAAATTTTGGCAGTATATTCTATTCATTCTTATATTATATACTTTCAAATTTCATTAAATTTGGAGTTGATTTGATTATGATCTGATTAGCTCAAAGTGTGCCCTGGTTTGTCATTTTTAGCCTAAATCACTGATTTGGACATATGTTAGAAAAAGAGTAAAATATGCTAACCACCATTGAACTTTCACAAATTTCTATTTCTACTATCGAACTTTAAAATATGTGATTTTAGCCCTCAAACTTTCGAAACACCTAAAAAATAGCCCTTTCAACAGTAAAAGCTTAAGTACAATACAAAATCACCAGATTTTAGCTCTCATTCTCCCATTTTCTTATTTCTAAAATATTATTCTTCAACTTTAATCTCGCTCTCTTTTCTTCGAAGTTCTTCATTTATCAAAAACAATTTTAAGATCTAACTTCAAACATTTTAATGCGACTCAATAAGCTTGAGATTACTCTTCCCACCTTTTCGAATCTAACTATAAAACAAAAATAATATATTTTACCTTTTAATAAACAAAGCTAAGACAAAAAGATGAAGAAGAAAAAAAACCGATTCAGTTCTTGACGAATAATAATTTTCTTGGCTTCTCTACAGAAAGGAAGAATAAATTTGAAAGCAAAAGTGAATTACTGAAAAAAAAAATCTAAAAGGAGAAGTGAGAGATGCACAAGTCACAGTAGTCTTTTTTTGTCATGTATAAAAGTTACTTTATAAGAATTAGAAGGATAGCAGCACATTGTGAGAGTTGAGTGAATGAAAATACCTATAAAGTAGGTCATGGGGAAGTCATGTGATGACCTTCCATGAGCACTAAATAGTTTTAATTGATGGAAGAGATATTTTTTAGATTTTTTAAAAGTTCGAGGGCTAAAATTACACATTTTAAAATTCGAGGGTGAAAATCAAAAGTTGTGAAAATTCAATGGTGGTTGACATATTTTGCCCGTTAGAAAAACTATGATTTCACTTTGAATTCCTTGTTTTGTCAACATAACATGATTTTATATTGATATATAAGTGATATACAATGCTTGATGATTCACTTTGATTCTTGTGCATGTTTGCTAAAAGTATAAAGCCATTACGTATGAATCAATCCTTGATATAGACTATTATGCTAATTATATATTCTATTTGCAAAACCTTATTATCTTGCTATAATTGCTACATGACATCAATGTGTAATGACTTTATATTGATATAAGAAGGTTAAGTACTGATTTACATGTTGTTATTTGTGTTTGGTTAAGAAACCTTAACTACTAGTTGTTACATATTCACTAGTTACTTAAGTGACTAGGAAGCTTAAAAATCAACTTGGTAACATCAATTAAACAATTATTATAATAAATTTCTGAACATATCTACATGGTAAACTTATATAATATGAAATTGAACCTTGATGTTTATCTTGGGACTTTGTTGTTAGGTTTTTTGTAAGTTAGGCTGATGAATTTAGAGTTGAATTTGACTTTGATCAAGATGATTAAGATTGATAAGGAGATATATATGCTCTGATTTTATTTATGATAGGAAATTATTTTTTATTCAATTTATGTGTCAGATTTTGTGGGAGAAGAAGAAGTGGAAGCTACTGCCTAAGATTACTTTTCTACTTCTTTTGTTAGGACTCAAGGTAAGTCCCCATATCTTGTTATTTTCCTAAAATTTAGGAAGGCATATGAATTATTTCAAAATTATTAAATGCATTTATTGAATAAAAAATGTATTTGTAAATTTATTATTTGTGAAGCAAAATGCTTTATTTTTTCTAGAAATATGAATTCATGGAATGAATCATTTATGCTTGTGATCTTTATTCAAATGTCAATGTATGACTTTTGATTTGGAAAATTATGCATCAAGAGCGTGTTGCTCTATTGCAAAGTGAAAGATAAAGTATTGATTACGTAATATTCAATTATGAGATATTTTGGGGAAATTGCATGTTCATGTTATGATGAGTATAAAAACTTACATTATGTCTTTATGAGTATATAGGTTGCCAATGTACATGAGTAAACCATTGCAAAAGCCATAGCATGATTTGAATAATTATTTTCTTATATCATGAAAACTTATTATGAAATGTATATAAATTGTATACTCACTAAATCTTGGGACGTTTACGAATTCTTTTGAAAAATCAAATCTTGAAAAAAAAAATATTAGTGAAACATGTAGAGTTTATTCAAAACTTGGGAGTACTTTTGTAACTTAAATATTTTTGGAAATATTTGCGAAAGCTCCTGACCAAGGTAATTAGCTATTTTTGAAAAACATTTGCGCTGATCTGGTCAAGTCAGCATTGTTCTACGTTTGCTGTGAACCGTGTGGTTCTACGCCGTTATTCTTGAGTACTCAAAAGGACTTTACACTTATACTAACTTTCGCGGGCTTGAAAACAATATCCGTAAGGTGGTCACCTTTGGACTGTAGTCTCTTTTTTCATGGGGTGACAGTATATGATATTTAGTAGTCCTTAGCTAGCAATACATTTTCTTATAAAGAAAATAGAGGACGGATGTGAGATATCCAAGCCATAGGGCCGACCATGACGATGGTCACTATATATTTAATTATGGTGTATGCATTAGGTTATTCATATTCATATGTGTGTGTGTGTGTGTGTGTGTGTGTGTGTATGTATATATTATCATGTTAATATAATGGAATTCCTATGGTGTTGATGTGGTTGGATTAGATCCTTCTAGTTAGACAAGACAAGATCCTATCAGTATTTTATATGAGATCGCAATGTTAATTTTTGAAATATGATTATTGAAATGCTCATATTGTGTTTTGATTTTCGAAACGTGGATTTTGAAATATAATATTGTTTGATCGAATGATATGATCATGTTAGTAAACTCAATATGGTAATGTTCTTGTGGGAAATATCTATGTTTCTGAGAAATGATCTATTTCTTTTAAAATATAACAAGTGTTGTATAAATGTTTTTAGATATGGAAATCTCCCAAAGACTGTCTTATATATATTGAAATGATTGTAAGTCTGAGATATTATGACTCTATATTTATTTTGAAAAATATTCATGCATCCTGAAAAGCTCTATTAGAAACTTTACACAAGTCATACATGGGACTTACTAAGATTTTTATTGCACTCCTATTAATTCATGCTTTGCTAGAAATTATATTTAGGCTTATCTGTGAGCTTGAATAATGGTACTTGGATATTATCTTTACTTTTCGAATATTGTAGTTGACTTTCTTGAGTTGCTATTTCTTTTTGGATTTAATGTCATATTTGGAGCCTTGTAAGATTTAATTATGTTGTATTTACTTTTAAGTTACGTTTATTATTATTATTATTTTTTTGGTATTTTGTATCGTTATGAAGACCCTTGTTAATTAGACGAGTTGACATTCACAAGCATGTGGGCCCTATGATTGTGGGGTATTTCTCGGCCACCCCATTCTCTCTTTCTTAAAGCACTGAAATTCCTCTCTTCTTCTCAAGTAAATTGCATCCATTGTTGAAGAAGGAAATTCTGCACAACACCTACCTCTTTTAATGCTATTCTTGGATTGGATTCTTGATGTTTTTGGTGAAATCCAAAACTAGAAGACATCCTCTATACATCATAGGGTCGATTAAGTAAAGCTTCCAAGAAGGTATTAGCCAAATCCCAACTTTTCCCTTTTATTCTTGCTACCGCCATTCTTGAAGAAAAAAATAGGGTTTTATGTTAAAAAATTTCTAATGAGTTTTTCTTGACAAAAGATAATAAAAAACTTATACTTATTAATCATACTTTCTTAAGTCTTGAAAAAGAAACATTCTTTCAAAGGATTTTTACAAAAGAAAATACCTTTCTTCTTAATACGACATATTCTTGAAAAGTTGGAATTTTTCTAAGTTTGTAGGTGATTTTTTGATGAGTTCTTGTGAGATCTTGATATATGTTCTTCTTAGGTTGTTGTCACCTATCTCTATACTCTCTAAGAAAGTGTTTTCTGAGCTAATTGGTCCAGGAAGTTGATTTCTTGGAGGAAAAAATTAAATGATGTGGTTACTAGAATTTCTGCAATATTGTAGTAGTTGTTTGTTTTAATTCAAGATAATATAACAAAATAATTTATCTTTGCAAGGCCTTTGATATTGTTTTCTAAACATGTTAAGGATAATATTTATACTAGAGATCATGCATGAAAACCATGGGATTGATCCTAACAAACTTTTGAAAAATAGGGGAAAGAAAACAAAGTTTTTTTTATTTTTTATTTTTCTATGTTCTATTTAAGGCTATAATTTCTATTTGATTTTGCAAGAATTTGGGGAGAGTGAAGAGAGAGAAAATGTAGCTTTATATATGCATTTATTAACTGGAAACGTTCAGAATTTTTTGATGTAGGGATTTAAAGTTACAAATTTTGTTTACTACTTGTCTGTTTTGGGCAAATTGCTACAGTAACATTAGCAATTTTTCTGAGCATATTTCGGGGTTGATTTTCATTTTTGGCTGCATGTTTCTATTCTTTATATGTTGATATATCTCTCTGTAAAATTTGAGCCAAAGCCAATGTGTTTTCATAGGTATTTACCTATAAGACTTCAGAGTAAACTTGTTGGAATTTGTGAACAGCTTGGGTATTTTAAGGAAACTTACTAAGATTAATTTATATACTTCTTATATAAATAAGAATGATTTATATTCATACTTAGGGAAGTAATAAGGATTAAAGATTGATTTGTGTACACGGGTCATACTTGACAAGACAAAACATGCTAGAAACTAATTGAATTATATGGAATGTATTTCTCCTAAGGTGATTAGGATTATATTGTGACTTTCCATTTTACGACTTTTTCATATACTTGTTAAAAGTAAGGACTTACCTTATATGGTTGAGAAATTTATTTATTGCTAGATCAAGGTATGTTCCCTTCCATTCATGAACTATATTTATATATCTAATTTTGGAAACTTTCTTTAATTCAACACTTTCTAAATTTAGAAACATTCTATAAGCAGAAACTTTTTCTTTTTAGAAATCATTCATAAATGGAAAGTTCTAAATTTTGTTCAGTTGACTGGAAGCTAAGTAATTGATTCTAGGCTTTGTTTCAAGCAAACAAACTTATATTTTCGTGTTCATATGTACAATTTTGCGAAAATCATGGCATGACAATTTTTGGCAAGTGGCTCCGACTATTTATGCGTGAGTTAAATAATGTATATGAAACTATATCTACTTGGAAATCCGACCAATAAGGAAAATTTACATTGTTTGGCCATTGTATTGAGATAACTTGATATGATCTACTATGGAAACTTGTGTAAATGAAATTGGAAACGTTAAATACTCAATGAAAGTAAGACCTCTATACTAGTCTGGTTAGATTAAGAAGGTTTTTCGTTTGGTTTTGACTGAGGTGCCAGTATAGGAGAGTTGAGCCAGTCCTCAGCTAGCAATGGGGTTCAGAAGGAACCAATAGCTGGATGTAAGATAACCAGATTGGGATTGTGTGAGAGATAGAGAGAGGAGTATCTCCATGGTAGGATGTACAACTACCTAGTAGTTTGGGATTGCATGTACTACACTTTCGGGTGGGAGCTACCTTTGTGCCTTACACTACGGAGTTTGAAATATGGATAATGATTGCTCTGCGAACACAAGCAGAAGATCTTGATAACTCTAGAAATGATATTTATGGAAATGTTTATTATGCTCAATGCTCCCTATTACTGTTATACTTTTCCAAACAAAATTATTTTATCTGTTCGAGCATGCATCAAGAAATATTTTGATTAGCCCAATGAACACACTGGACTTACTAAGATTTCTTGTCTCACTTGTTTTAAATTTATGATTTTCAAGGTACCTCAAATTCTACTCAAGTTGGGAGTATCAAGATTGAGGTTGCAAGACTTGTTTTTTTATGTCCCTTTACTGCAAACTATACAAACTTTGAAGTTTTACTTTCTTTGGCGAATGATGTTTAAGTTTTGATAGGACTTGTAACAATTTATGGTTTTATTCCTTGTAAATTTTGAGTTGTACGTTCTTTTCTCTTATAAATACCCTTTTCTAGAGGATGGGGCAATATCCCTATCCTATTTGGATTACGTAGGTAGTTTGAGTGTTACAATTCGTGCTAGAAAGGTAAGCAAAAAATTCTTTTCTCCCTTCTTTTTCTTGTGCCACTAATGGAGATAATAAGTTAAAATTTTCTTCTTATAAAATATTAGAATTTTAATGATTTGAACTCTTGCCATGTTGTTCTTGCAAACATAAATAATCTTTTGAAAAGATTTAAACATAAGAGTCCATCTTTTTATTTAAAGAGAACAAATCGTAGAAAGTTAAAATCTTTCAACTTTCTTGTATGAGATTTTGATGATTCTTGAATGAGTTTTGTTAGGGACTATATATGTATGGTGTCACCTCTCTCTTACTTATACTAAGGACTAACTTTCATGCGAAAATGAGTTCAAGAATTCCTTTTTCTTGAAGCAAGAACATTACCTACACCTTGTTGCAAATTTCACAGATTTGTGGTATTTGGTATTAAGGTTCAAGAAAGTGAAGCAATACATCTTATTTTTTAAAGATATTTGAGCATTTTGTTCTAAATATGTTTATGATGATTTTATGTTAAAATTCATACTATATATAGTTTGTTTTGATTGTAGAGAATCTACAAAAATAGTAAACTAAGAAATCTACTTTTGTCGGTGTTTATGGTGTACTATGTTTGGGCTGTTCTGAAATCTAATCTATGCATGTTTTGAGGGGAAAGAAAGAGTGAAAATATAGGTTTTTCTGTGATATTTTAATTTGGAAAAGTTTGGATTAAAACCGGAACAAGGGTGAGGGTTCTTGATTTTTTTTCCTTGCTGCCAGATTTAGACAGATTTGAGTAGTTTCTATTCAGACTTTTCTGGTATTTATGTGAGCACAATTTTCTGAATTGGCTTGCTATATTTCGTTCCTAATACATTGAGCTATGTGTCACCAAAGTTTGAGGTAAAATAGAGGTGTTTATATAAGTGTTTTACTCCTAGAAACCTAAACATTATACACTGGAAACTGAAGACAGCTTAGGTGTTTTATGGAAAAGTAACTAAATTTAATTGATTTTCTTAAGATATGTTTAATGGTGAATTTTATGCATGCTATGGGATGTTGGAGGGTCTTAGGTACTAAGTTCATGCTAAGGGCAAGCTTGGTGCCCTTTGATGTTATTTAAAAAAACAAAGTGCATTAGGAGCATGTTATGTAACGTGAGTTTGAATTTCTTTGAGATAACATATGAAATGGTTGTGATTAATTTTTATGAACTTTTTTATAGACATAGGAGGTTACCAAGGGCAAGGACCAACCTTTTAAATTTGGGATATCCTCTTCTTATCTGACTAACGTAAGTTCCTTTACATTAATGAAATCGAATTTATATACAAAACTTGATTGTATTGTGTTGGTTTGAAAAAAAAAAGTCTTGTAAGTTTCCCTTACATTCACAAAATATTTGTATATAAGCTATTCTTAGAAGATTCCTACTTTTAGAAGCTCTCTATCTTCGAAAACTTTCTAATTTTGCACAAAAAAAAAATAAAATAAAAAAATCTATATTTGCAAACTTTCTAAATTTGAAAATTTTCTAAATTTGCAAAGCATAACTTAGAAGCTAAGTACCAAATTTAGATTTTTTTTTTTTTAGCATTCGAATTATGAATTTATGATAATTGATGTATTGTAAAAAATCATAGCATGACTCTTACACGCATATGGCTTATTCAATTATGAACACTTGTATTAAAAATTTTGATTTTGAATCCATGCCTTTTGGAAATCTTTGGGTGATTTTAAAAAAATTATATGAAATGTATTGAGCTAACTTTGTAGGAAATCTACTATGGGAGCCGTCTGATAATTGTGAATGAAGACGTTGAGTACTAAATGGAGGCTAAGCCACCTGCATTAGCTCTTGTTAGTTTGTGGATGATTTCTGGTAGATTAGCCATCTCCGAAAGGTTGCCTCTTACCAAATAGGGTGTCAGTGCCTGGTGGTGTTGATCCTCAGCTAGTGACAAGGTTCTACAGGAATTGATAGCTAAATGTGGGATAACCGGATTGGAATTGAGTGAGAGATGGAGGATTATCCCACTTGGTAGGATGTACACTTACCAAGCATTAGAGGTCAAGTGTTTCACAAAAGTGAGAGCCATCTGTATGCCCTTTCACTATATGACAAGAGTCATGTGCTTTACCAATGCGAGAACTACCTCTATGCCCTACCACACAAACTTGATTACTATTTGTGCTCTACAGAAAAATGCAGTGGTTTTGAAATCTGATATATGTGAATTTCTTAAATTGATTTATTACAAGAACTTTTCCAAGGATGTCTTGGAAGGTTTTATTTGAGGCTTAATGAACTGTTTACTATTAAAATACTTTTCAAACAAAATATTATGCATTCACTTTATCACGAGCACGCATGAGGACTTTTGGATCATGAAATCATGATTGTGTTGATGGTATTTTTTTTTTCTCACTTGTAAATTCTTGAAAAATTTTTCTTCATACATCATATTTGAGCTTTCACTTAGACAAACATACACATAGGGACTTATTAAGATATTCTGCACACTATTTTAAACCCATAATTTCAGGTAGATTCAGATTTTCATGAGGTTTGAAGCCCTATTGCTTGAAGTTCATGTTGTATGAATCTCCAATATTTATCTTATGGACTTTTGGATTTGAATATTTATGTTTCCTCTGCGGACTATGTAGAAGTTTTAAGGACTTGTAATAATTTTAGTTTTTCTTTCTTTTAAGTTTTGAGACATTCTTTTTCCTTTGTTATCAAGACCTGTTGTCTAAAGGACTAGCCAATATCCCCAATCCTTTTTGGGTTATGTAAGTAGTTGGGGTATTACATATCACATAATTAAAACTCTTAAATTCAAAAGAATATGTAGCCCTAGTGAATAGTACATAATGAAATTAAGAAATTTTACTGCGAATAGAGACTTTTGAAGTATTAAAATTGTTTGCTGATGTCTAGAATCTATTTTGGTAAGCTTGAACCTCCAATTTCTTTGGGGAAATTTTAGAATTAAATGCGTGTACAAGCATGCCCTTGTTGCTATTAGGCAAAATGCAGGACGAAAAGTTGAAGTTTTATGTTAATTTCTACTTATATTAGTAATTTAGGGTAAAAATTAACTATGATAAAATGGGCAATTATGAAAATTACTATTTTGGAAATTAAGTTTAAATCTCACTTAAATAAAATGAAATAAAGTTTTTACCTTCAAAGTACTATTTGAAGAATATTTAGTATTCTTCAATTTGAAAATATTAGTCTTATCATGTAAAAATATCTTTCAAAAAAAGTAATTGTACAAAAATGGTAGTTAAAAAAAAAAAAAAAAGGTTTTTAAGTACCAAAGTTCACTTCATAAAATATAGCTAAAATTTTACACTCTAATAGTACGATTGATTATCAAATAGAAATAGTTTTGTAAAATTGGGTAAAAATAGTAATTTCTCATGATATGATAATTAAATTAGAAAACTTATATAACCATAGAAATTATCACATAGTTCAACAACTCAAGTAATCCAACATTTTATATCATATAAACGCATATAAAAAAGCACAAATAATAGAATTTAGTTAATCGAATATGTGGATATCACACTTAAGTATTAGATTCTACCTGACAATTTGTGCTATTTGAAGCTATGTTGTTAATCTCCAGTTTCTGCTTCATGATGATATAGCTAGGATCTTGAAGCATTAGCTAAAAGTAGGATTTTCTTTTTCTTTTTTCCTTCCTTCCCCTGAAACCTTTCAACTCAAGATTGCCACTTATTCATTTTTGTTTTAACCTTATCTTCTCTCTCATGGTCCCCATTCTCTTACTTCTTTTTAAGTTTTTAATTCAATTCTACTAAAAGAAGCAGAAACTTAGAAATGTCCTTGAACATCTTAATAAATATTTTGATGTAAAGGAAATTTTTCAAATGACATTCCCAAATTAGAATTATATTCATAATTATTAAGTATATTTCCATTATAGATGATGTAAAGAAGATATCAAAATTATCGAATTAATAATTAAACTTTTCCTAATTGTAGGATTATTATTAGGAATTAATAATCTAGAAAGTCTAATGACCCGTTTATTTCTATAGCTAAAAATAGTGAATCTCTTACTATTTAGTACAGTGATACTAGAATATACATGAAAAACACTTATTATTTCTTAGTTGTTTACTCATATTATATTGTAGACACTAAACTTCTTCTATGCAACTTTGGTCTACTCTAGAATCTATAAGACTTGAAATTTTAATAGCAATTTTTTTTCTAATGGTAATCAGCACATACCATTTTTGCAATTTCATTCTAGTAATTGATGTAATAAATTCGTCTTGATCATTTTCACATATAACTTTACCTTTACTATTTTAATTACCTATTTCTTTGTCTAATTTTAAAGCTAATATGTAACACTCCAACTATCTACGTAATCTAAAAAAAGTCAGGATGTTGCCCTATCTATTGGACAAAAGGACTTTATAATAAAAGTGCAAAATCAAAATTAAAACTTAAAATAAACACCAGCCAAAATTTATTACAAGGCCCAAAACTTATACATTGTCTCCAATACAATAAATGTTCAATCAAACTAAACTTCTAGAAAATAGAATACTAAAGCATAATAAAATAAAAGACTTCAAGTTACAAAAGTCCCAACCTTGTCAGAATGCGAAATTTCCTTAAAATTATGGTTTAAAAGAATGTGAAAAACAAATCTCAGTAAGTTCCGTGTGTGTTTATGACTAAGTAAAATTCACTTATGATGCATGCATGGACATAATCTCAAATTTGTATAAGTGAGTAAAGCATGACTTTGTCAAAATTATAGTCACATTCCAAAAGATTCAAGTAAGTTCTTGTGAAGTTAAGTGTGGAACAAGCAAAGCATTATAGGGAAAAGCATTTGTCAAAGCAATTCCAGAAATAGATTGCAATTATATTGAGCTTAAGCCAATTCTCATAGTGTTCTTGTGAAATTCTTGTCATAATCTAGTTCTAGAAAATCATAAGTATAAATTTTCAAAGCCGTTGCTTGTGTTCATGGAGCTCCAATAGTTGCTAAAATGCAAGATGATTAGGCACAAAGATGGCTTCCACTCCACAGGTGAAGCACATACAAATCCAATCTACCAAGTAGGTCTATACGCTATCAAGTGATATTCTCGTCATTCTCTCACCCAATCCTAATTTAGTTGTCCTACATCTAGCCTCGATTCCTCTAGAACCTCGTTGTTAGCTAAGGACTAACTTAACTACCACATCCTGACACCCCTTTTGGAAGTGGGCAATCTTCCATAGACAGTCAATCTAGCAGAAGTCGCCTACAATCTAACATGAGCTAGTACATGAAGTATCACCTCCATTAAGTACCCAAGGTCTTCATATTAGCAATACACAAATTTCCCACAACTATTTCCTATTAGGTTAGCTCAACATATTTTCAAACATTATTTTTCAAAATATGTAAAAATTTTCATTCTAATTTTCTTAAATAATCTATTTAATGTTCAAATATGTAGAGTAGATCATAATTTTTTGAAAGTTCACAGAAGGTATGGTTTGCAAAATCAAGTTTGAAATTCAAGATTTCGTAATCAAATGAGTCATATGCTTGTTTTGGTTATGCTATGATATTCGCAAACATATGTGTGAACATAAATTCATATGTTAAGTGTCCAAAGTAAATCACAAGATTTAATACCTGACTCTTATTTCATGCTCAACCATTTAAAAAAGGTTTTAAAAAATAATTCATGCTCAAAGTGTTTCATGAATGCAAGAGAACATACCTTATTCCAATAAAAAATGGATAGTCCTAATTTAGTAAGTCGATCCCCATTCTTGGGATCCCTACCATATACTATAATTCTCCCTCCATCCTAAAAATCTTGTAAAAAATTTTATTTTTGTGGTACCAAAATACTTATCAATTTCACAAATCAAGAATAAATTTATTACTTATTTCCTAATTTTTTCCCTCCTTTAACAATTTGACTCATTATTAAATATGTGCATCCCCAATGAATGCATAGAGGAGAATAATTAATGGATGTTTACTTTTTATTTAGGGGTAGAATAGTATTTTCTATATTATATTTATACAAGTTTTAGTACATTCTTAATCTCCATCTTATGTACTAAATTAACATGATTTTTAGGACAGAAAGATTGTTATACAAGTGTTAATCACCTATGTAGGTATCCTAACAAAAAATATTACATTCTAAAGCATGTTCATACAATAACTCAATACAAGAAAACATAAATTTGGACTCCTACTTTAAAGCAAGCATTCATCAAGTGTCACACATAGTCATATCAAATAAATGGCTGAAAAACACTTAAAGCAGCAAGCATATTTGATGAGTGCTTATTATATACATAATTCCTATATAAATTTTAACTTATTTGTTGTAAAATAATGCCTAAATGACTACTAATTCCCACATTCATATATTATTTTATATAGGATTGAATAAAGGAGACTTGAGGAAGACCAAGCACAAAAGTGCAAAAAAATGGAAGTTTGCACAAAGAATAACCGGTCCATGGCTTTTTTTTTTTTGAAAAATGAAAAACTAGTCCACAGCCTAAAAAGCCATGGACTAGCTATTGCTTGAAGAAGTACGAGTCATGAAGAAAAATAAAGAACATGCATCAATTTTCACTTTTAATAGGCACTGGTTCAACGCAAAGCAGAAATTTAACTTGCTAAACATAATAGGCAGGCACTAGATCATGTAGCAAAATAGAATTCTAGATTGTTGTCTCACACGATTTTGAGGGATTTTTGGAACCTATAAATAGAGCATTTTAACGTAACAAGGGACGGCTACTCAAGAGGAAAAACACCAATTTCAAGAACAATAAATCTTTGAAGAGATTGGAGCATCATTTAAGGGACATCTATAGAAGGGGAAGAATCCAAGCTTGTATAGGAGTTTTCTTTCTTCCTTCTTTTCTATTTATACTTGATGAGAGACTTTATTTGCCTTAATTGTATCTAAAGGGATTGGATTCTTGTGTTGAATAATTTCTTTAATTTATTGAATTTCTTTTCCTAATACGTGATTGTTTTACTTTCTTGTGTTGAATCAATTGTTTGAACACCCTTTTTTAATAACTACGTGAGATGGGGTAAGGAGTTAGGTTCTAAACTAACAGGTTTAATATTTGTTTTTCCTTGGCTAACTCAAGAGAGAGGTTAAGGGATTAGAATTTGGTAATCATTAGGAGCTTGATATCGCCTAGAGATAGTGTTATTAGGTTTTTCCGAAAATTAGAGATTTTGTACTTAATGCTTTTAAGTTCAGTTGGGGAGGTAGAGATCTGCTGTAATCTGCACAAGAATGGGGAATCTATAACTCAAGAGAGAGTGGGTTTTATATTTGTGACTTCTATGGTATTAGAATTGGGATTTGATTGTCCTGGGTTGTGTTTAGCACTTAGCTAATTTTGGGGGATTCTACTTGAATACATATCACATACTCTCATCTCATTTATTGATTTGCTTATGCCCAATCTTGTGGTAGTTGTGTTAATTCTTTAGGTTTACCCTGTTAGTGTTGTGCTCTAGAGGCAATCACTTGTACCATGTATATTGCATATTAAATTAATAAGAGGCATTCTTTATCTTTCAGTTTGATTGTTACATCTAAATATGTGTACAAACCATTAGATAAAGTCCCTAGTACAACACAGTGTTACGAAAATCATGATAGAGATCATGATGTGAGATTCCTACTACATTATGCAGTGTTTGTACTTAAATAATCTCCAGTCATAGTATTAATAAGATGTGACATTATTAATATGCCAAGACTGGCACATGTTATATCTCTTGATTGGATCAAGCGGTGGTTCTCATAGCCGTGAGTATTGGGATACTCAGGATTAACGTGTGGATGCTTGTTTTGGAACAAGTTCATTGGATGACCTAGCTACGAGATAATCACTTGGATAACTATTTAGTGCCAGTGATAGAATCTCATTATAGCAAGTGTGCAAGTATCCTTAGACTTGAGATCTCCAAGGTACTTTGTTTAATGAGCGTTGTACTTTGATTCTAATCTTTGGAGTCTTATCTAGGACTGCCTATGGGATGGATATTGGGTATAACGTAAAGTAAACGAAAGTAGTTGAGAAAGTCAATTAAGGATTCACCACTCCTAATAGTAGGAGAGTATATCTCAAGGCCACTTGTAGAAATCATTACTCGTGAAGTCCTTGGCCAAGGCGACTATGTGATAGAAATGGTTCCAATTGATACACATATCGAGTAATGGATTTCTTGAACAAGTACTAAAATATTCGAGACAGAATTAATAATATTCTGGAGGGAGTTGGCACTAATTCCATGCTCTAGACCGAATGAGATATTGTATGGTGAAATTAGTTTATTGCACTGATAATTTACTATTGAAAGGTTCATGTCAAGCCACTTGGCTTTCTGGACTTTTGGGTGGTCAAGAGTCATTGCTAGATGTCGCTCTTGATATGCTAAATATGGATTTATTAATTAGAGAATTAATAAATTTAATCCTTTATTTTATTAAGGATTATTAATTCTAATATTGTTAGAATTAATTCATATTATGCTACCAATAAGACCAGGAAACCTAATGGGTCACACACAATAAATGTTTGAATGCTCAAATATATTATTTGATAATATTGTGGGGTTAATTAAGAGAAGGGAATATATTTATAGGTGAATTATAAGTTTGTTATAATTCATGGGACCTAATTGTAATTAAGTAAACTTCAATGACCAATTTGTTGACAATTGGACGTTGAAGGACTAAGTTGCAATTTACGGTAATTATAAATCTATAAATATAAGGAAACGGTTTCCTTAGAGTAAGAGATACAGACTATTCACGCAATAACAGAGAAACCGCTTCTCTGCCTCTCTCTTGATCAAACCCTAGCCGTCTCTCTCTTATTAATCAAACCCTAGCCTCCTAAATTCTACTAGCATAGAATTGTGAGATTGTGAGCGTTCGACCTTGTGTGGATTATCATTAGAGGGAGTTCTTTCTTGGACTTCAGTTGTGCTGCTGTGAACCGGTTTTGTGATCTGGATTGCACTTGTGTTCTTGGAACAAGAAAAATTTAAATTCCGGTTTCAAGAGGTAATAAGTGTGATCTTCTCTTTTTCCCGTTTCTACTGTAAACCCGTGATCCATGGCTTGGATTTCTTGCTATTTTTCGTTGCGTTTAATCTGATTAATTAATTTAGAAATCCTACAGTTGATTTAACTATGTAAATATATAAATTATGTACAATTGTTCTTTTCGCAAAAAAGGTGCTATCTTTTGTATCGTGTGTATCTTGTATACCCTTATAATCTTGAAACAATTTTTATTTTGGTCATTTTGTTCGTTCTTTTTATTGTGTCCTCATGAATTAAATTGCATTATTCATCATTACTGCATTTTCATCATCTTTCTTGCATTCGAAAAAAAAAGTAGAAAAACAAACATTAGTGTATTGATTGGCAAAATTACAAGCTCACATTGATGTTTTTGGTGAGACGTCATGAAAAGCATTAGTGAATTCTTTTGTTGCCAATACAAATTCATCTGTTCTGTGGCATGAAGAAGCTTCCCAACAATTGTGCGATCAAAGGAAACACTTAGTTAAGATTGTTGAAGAGAATCATAAGTTCATGCTGGCCCATACACTCGAATAAGAGAATCTCCCAGGAGAGGAGAGATTCTATGAGGGACAAATATCCAATGTGGGAAGGGAGGTCTTCAATTCTTCTCTATGTGCTAATAATCCTAACCTCTCTTTGTCACATGATTTCCTAGGTTCATCTCTTTCCTCGGAGAATATGGGTCCAAATAATGATGTGTTGAATTTATCATGCTTCAAGGAGTTGGATTTTTCAATACTATATCGTAAAAGTCCTTGGAGAATGGTGGTAATCTCTACCCTTCACCCCATTCAATGGGAGGTAACTTACTTTTTGTAGATGTGTTGAAAGTAAGGATTTCTTGATCCCATCTTTAAGAACACAATTGCTAAGTTTTAAGGAGAATTTTAATTGGAAAAATTCTTTTGAGAGGTTAATTGATTCCGTTAGATACCATGTGCACTTATATGTTGGAAAAGATATTTATGTGTCTAAAGGAATGTTGGAGAATGAGGTTTATATATTTTGCTAAGACAAATTATTTTCATGAATCCCCCATGCTCCAAAACCTCTCTTCGTTCTACATTCATCATGCCTATCTTCTATTTTGAGCCTTAATTTCTTTTTAAAAGGTTGATGAGGAAGCATGATGAGTGTGAAAAGTTTTTGTGTTATATTTTTTATTTGAGTCCCTTTCTTTAGTTTGTTTTCTTTTATTTAGGTATGTTTTTATTTTATTATTATTTTTCTTGTGCTTTTATTTGTGTTTTATTTTACAGGAATAAAGCCTTCTTGGACAAGCCCTTCTCTTTACCTCAAGTTTGGATATCTATTGGAGCATTATTGCATTTGGAAAGTATTACTTAAACTTTCTAACCCATTATTATTTGGTCTCTTTGGAGATGCTTTCTTGTATGTATTTTTTGCCAATGGGAACATTACCCAATTTAAGTGTGGGGGAGTGGTTTGGTGATATACTTTGTCTAAGTTTTTATCAATTATCTTGGTGTTTTCTTAGTGGTGAGCTACTTTAGAAAAATTTGGTTTAAAAGTTCTAAAAATTTAAAGATTTAGAAGAGTGAAACTTTTGGAGCTAATTTGGAATGGAAGTTGTTTTTCTTATCTTTTCTCCTTTATATTTTTGGTCCCATGGTATTGGTTGTTTTGGTTATATTTATTTGGCCATTGAGGACAATGTCCAGTTTAAGTGTGGGGGAGTGGTTTGATTGACAAGTCTTCTATACATATTCTTTAGCCATCTTGGGAGTAAACACAATTTTTGGTGCAAAATTTTTCAAACTTTTCTACTTTTCTGGAGATTTCAAGCTGTATTTATTTATTTATTTTTTTGTGCATGCCTTTATGATGGATTATAGAGCATATGTTCTAGATCATTGTTAGCTTATGCATGACTTTTTCCACTACAAAGTAGTTCTTGATCAAATGCTGTGCATGATTCTTAAACCTGTTTTTCTCTAAAATTCATGAAACATTCTAGAACTTACTTGAATACCTCTCGAGGTGAAATAAGAAAGACATTCATGATTTAACTTACGGATGACGGTAATAGGCCTTCTTTGGATAGTTTGAGCTTTTCAAGCCTAGCTATTGTTGTATTATCCCTAGTGCCTATTTTGAGCCTAAATTGGTGATTTCTTTCTTTAAAACCCATCACAATATTTTGTCCATTCCTTGTGCTGAGAGTTTGTATAATTTCCAAATCTTTATGCTCTTGAAGGATGAAAGTATATGTATGTTGGAAAAATGCAGGGGTGTAGATCATGACTTATTACTCTCAGTCATGGATCAATTACGAGTAGTGCTGGAAAAAGAAAGGAAGTGGAATGGAAGGAAGAAGTTGAAAAAAATTGAGAAAGAAAAGAATGGTGAGCTAAAAAAGATGAGAAAGAAGAAAAGAAAAGAGAGGAAGTAAAAAGACAAAACAACAAGCTGCTAGAAAGAAAAATGAGTGAAAAAGAAAAGAACAGTAGCAGTGAAAACAAAAGAGGAGTAAAAGAAGTGAGAACTGAAAAAGAATTGGAAAAAAAAAAAGAAGAGCGAAAAGATCAAAAAAGGGATGGTAAGTGAACTGTAAAAGTAAGTTCATATAAAACACTTGACACCATTGTTGGAAAATTGAGTGATCTTGTGAGGAAAAGAGTTGATGATAAGAAGAGGTGAAAGAGAGAAAAAAAAAAAGAAGAACAATGCCGGATTTGCTTGAAATACATAAGGATTGTTGTATAAGGTTATGAGTTGATTGAATCTTGGAATAGGAGAGCAAGAAGAGTTGGGAATTATAGGTTTATTTTGATTACCCTTTCTTGCTTACTCTCAGTTTTTCTTTGACTTTTGATGTTCCTATATCCTTCATTTGCTAAACCATATTACAAACCATTAGCCTTACATTACAAGCTTAAAAGTCTTACTTGATCTAAGTATAATCATGATATGTCTTGGATTAGTGGAGAGAGAGTATGAAAAGTAAGCATATGGAATGCATACTCTTTTTGAACTGACTTCTTTCCAATGGTTTGAAAATATTGTAAAGTATTGAGATGGTTCTACTAAGTCATTTATCACTACACAAGTCTTGCATTGGCTGTGAAAGATTTAGTATCATATGTTCTATGTTCATGAATAAAGAAAGCATTGAAGATATGGTTTTGGAATTGATTGAGTGATTAAAACCTTGTGTTTTTCCTACTTGTTCTTGATACTTTGCTTGAGGACAAGCAAAGAGTTAAGTGTGGGGGAATGTGATAGGAGCTAAATTGGTTATACTCTGCTTAGTTATTTGAGGTTCTTTTGTAATATATTTTATGAAATAACTGGTCATATTCTTTCATATTTGAGATTTTACCCTTGGAAAGGTATTTTGGTCATTACTTCAGGATTTTGGGTAAAACAAAGCAAAACTGTCACGAAGCAGAGCAGAGGCGGCACCGGCTGCAAGCTGGAACTGGTGTCGGCTGTACTCTGGAATGTATGCACACAATTCGGAGAAAAATCGACAGACGAGTGGAGAAACAGAACCAATGTGGCGCCAGCTCCGAAGGACCAAGGCGGCGCTGGCTGTGGTCTGTCCCCAAGGCGTGCTGCGATCTTTCTACGCGTTTTTGGAAATCTGAAGAGTTTTAGCAGTTTCCAACTTCTACTTGGCCAAGAACTTTGTACCCATGAGTTTAGGCACCTCTTAAGCCTATAAATAGATGAAAAACACAAGGAAAAATGGGAGAATTCATTAATTATCATAGAAAATCACTCAGTCCAAGGAGAATTCTTCAAAGTTCAAGGAGGGTTGTACAAGAAGGTTTTCAAAGGAAGAAGAATGAGGCTTGTCTATGAGTTCTTCCTTTTACTTTTGTTTTCTTTTTCTTGAACAATGATATGTTAATTATTTTATTGTAATTCAACATTGTTTTGGATATTCATGATTTCTAGAGTTATTTGATCTTTTAATTAATTGGTTATTATTCTTGGTATTCAATTACTTATGTTTATTACGAGATTAGCTAGTTGATTCTATCCATTGACTTGCTGGACTAAAGGGAGTTGATGGGTGTTTCGATTTATTAGTTTCATATTCTGTTGGTAATTAACTTGCTAGACCAAAAGGGGTTGATTGTTTAAGAACTGGTAATTGAAGATTAATTGATGTCTTCCGAGACTAAGGGTTCATTGATTAATTTCATGTTCTAAATTCGCCGAGACCAAGGGAGTTTAATTAAGGATTGTGTTTAATGCATCTTTTGGATGAATTAGTTGAGACGGACCAAGTGATTCTAATTTATCTAGGAGATAGTGATTTCTTGGATTGACCATCAAAGTGAGTTTACCTTCATCCTTCATGGTGCTAAGAGATTGATTGGTTATGATAATGGTTAAGTTCTTTAAGATCATATTTGTCTAAACAATGGCTTGAGTTGCATAAATCTACATCCTTGACATATACATATTTTTATTTTTATTTTCTTTTTAATTTTCCTTTTTATTTGTTTTTCACTTTGTCGAGTCGGTTAAACAATGAAAGAAGGGTAATTAATGTTTACTTGTTCCTTGAGGATCGACACTTTTTTTAATCCTATGCTCAGTTAATGATGAGTACGCTTGCTCTTATGTGTGCTTTGGGTTTAACGTTTTAATTTAAACTTGATTGGGAATGTGCTTAGTTTTGTATGACTTTTATACCCGAGTCTGAACGCATCAATGACTAAGTAGTACTGTCGTTTCTCTAAGTTGAGCTCATCTTCTAGAGGTGGCCTCCTGCCAAAAGACTCGCTCTTGCTCTTCAAAACTAGTACTACTAGCCTACCCTTATTGAGTACTCAACGTTGATTGTCCCACTTGGGAGAAAACGGATAAAACATTTCTTTACTTGGAAATAGCAATTAAGAGTTTCTAAAATTTGTATTAAAGTGGATTTTTAGAAAGAGTTTAGTGTTTGTGCAAAATTGCTTGTTTAGTTTTCAAATGATTTGTTTAACTGAACAAGAAAGGAAACAGTCCTTAATTTCTTTTACAAAATGAGTGTCCATACACTTCGCGTTTGGCTTGCTATAGTAACCTTTTGTCATGAAATAAGTTTATGCAGGAGCTTACCTGATCCTTTACTTGCAAATTCACAAATCTTCCAAAGCTGACCTAACCCCTCCTGGGGTAAACACAAGTCATGTAGTTATACTCGAGCTATATTCGCTTCCATATATAATCCTCGTTCAACTTATTACAATCATGACCCTAATGTCCTAAGTTTTAAGGCTAGATGATAAAGGGTTTTACAAAATAAGTCTAGCTTGATAAGTAAAAATAACTAGGGGTTGTAAAATAATTACTAATAAGTTATAGGCTCAAATACAAATCTTGACTGTTGTTATTAATAAACTAGGGTTTAATTGATGAAGAATCCTAAGTCCTAGATGATATTATTAAAATAAATAATATATTATTACTAATCTCTTAATTAATAATTAATAGATAGAAAATAATAACTAAATTTTATTAATTTTTTATCAATGGATAATAAATAAATTTCAATAGTATTTATGAATATATGGCCTACAAGATTAATATTTTACCTATTACTATTATTTATATAAAAGGTTTTATTTATTTATTTATTATTATATATAAATATATATATATATATTATCTTTAACAAAAGATATCATTTATTTGCCTAATATATTACTATTCCATTTAATATTCCAATTCCAACTTCCTAGGGTTTTTGAAATCTTTGGAGGAAATCATAATATTCATTTTAATTAACGTAACAAAATTGGCCAATTAAAATAGCTTAGGATTAACAAGGTCATGATCATAATTTTTCAATTGCGTACAAGAATCATGAACATAAACTCCAACATCAATCAACAAATTATTCCATTCATGAATAAAGGCTTAAATCCATACCTACTATCACATGGCCAAATCTCTACTAAGCATAATTATATTCATGGCTTCAATGAAAACAAGAACATAATACCCTATTCACCAAAGTTGACATAATATCTAGCACGCTTAAATATTCATACTCACATAAGACACGAAGAACATGCATCGATCCCCAAGAAATTTCATGAAACTTAACCATGGCCAAACATTCTCATGCTCCAATCTCAATTCCTTCATACATAAGCATATACTCAAACCCCAATCATATTCTTATTGGAATGTATGCCCTCTTAGACTAGGTTTTTGAAGAAAATATCGAATATTTTAATAAAAGAATTTATTTGCGAAAATCATTTGTGAATTTATTTTCTTTATTTGTGCATAATTTCGTTTGGAAAAGAACCATTGTGTTTAAATAAGTGATCCATGTGAATGGAGGACTTTCACAGTAAGGTATGGATGATGGGTTATTTAAATACATAAACATTTGTTCTTAACCGATTGATGAGAATGAGAATCTCATCATGTTTAGGTTATTATGTTATGAATTCCAAATGGGGAATGGCTTACCTTTAGCCAGTGAGTAGTCCACTCACTTTATGACATAGGCGTATTTCGAATACGTAGAACAGGACTTGTAGTAGTGGTTTCTAAAAGTACTATATGGTAGAAACCTAGACTATTACCGCTACAGCGTGGACTAATACTCTACGACTTGAGTATGAGTTGGTGGTCTGATGAAGCTGGAAGCATCTACTTTGATTTGCTATAGTTGAGGTTCTATCGTAAGGCCTATATACTTGCATGTTGGATATGTGTAACTAGTTAGTTAAAACAGACTTGTACAAGATAGTTTCCACATTATATCACCCCTTGTGGTTATCTGAATAATCTAAATAGCCAGGGCCCTGGAACACATGACTTAGATGTTTGCTTTAGGGCAGCTCCCTTGGAAAGTGGAAATACTCCAGGATGTCGTGGATCATTGGACTAGAAGCCTAAGGATGGTATATATCATTTTGAGAGATGTTAGTACACTTCTTCCACTCTAAATGTACGGCGATATGTAGAGGGGTATTTTAGTCATTTCACTTGTAGGTCGAAGACTTTGCTAATGCAGTATTGTCCTTAGGGTCAATATTTCCTTATAGTGATATTAGGAAATATTTAAAATGCAAAATAGATCTATTTATATGGTAGGGGTATTTTGGTCATTTTAGTAGCCAAGGCGATGTGTTTTTTTGGTCCTCGAAATAGCCTACAAGTCCTAATTAATTTTTGAGTTGAGAAATTGATCTCAGTTGAGAGGGTTTATTTTATTCAGGAAGTCTAATTTATTATTAGACTGGAATAAAATAAATGGAGAGAAAGTTATTATCTAGTTTAATTGGTTAATTAATTATTCAGGGCCGAGGTCCAGTTTGAATAATTAGAAAATTAACCGGGACATAAACTAGAGGAAAATAATTAATACTTAATTATTTATTGGGTTATTTATTTAATCCCAAGAAATAAATAATTAAAGTTTAATTATTTTTTGTTCATTTCGACACGTTAATTATTTATTGGGTTATTTATTTAATCCCAAGGAAAATAATTAATGTTTATTATTTTGGGCTTTCCGGGTCCAATTAAAATAATAAATATTATTTTGGCCCAATAGCCTGGACCATAGGATTTTTCTGAACATAGTTCAGAAGAGTTTAGGGAAAAGCTAAAATTTAATTTGTTAATAATATTCGGGTGTTTGAAATATTAAAACCCGGGAATATTATTTTTATCAAAATAATTATTTTTGGTTTCATGACTCTTGGCTTTTTGTGTGGAAAAATAAAATAAAAGAAAAGGAAAAAAAATAAAAAAAACTAAGACTCTTGACTCTCTCTCTCTCTCTCTCTCTCTCTCTCGTGGCTTTTTCTTTCCTGGCTTTTAGTTTTCTTCACTGAAAAGCCAAGTCTTGAATAAATGACCGAGAGCTGTGGAAAAAGCTAGATGATCATCTTCTCTATCCCTTTCTGTGCTCACCAACAATAGATTAGGCTGTGGAATATTCTGATAATTGAAAAGCCAAGCATTAAGGATTGCATCGGAGGAGAAGTGAAAGAACCGGAACTAGAAGCTTCACTGCATGGGAGAAGGAAGAAGTTGTTCTAGAGTTTCAAGTTCTTCAATGATCTTTAAGGTTTAAGGCTCCAAGAGGTATGTTTTTTATGCCTCCATGCTGCTGTCATACTTTGTTGATATTGTTTTGTCTCCATTTATATCCACGTGTGAGCATGCTCTGTATTTGTCAAATTCCTTCAATTCTCTCCCTTTCCATCAACATCTAAGAGACATGAATTTAGAATTAAAGAGAAGGTTCAAGAGAAATAGTTAGTTGATGACTATCTCGATGAAGATTTAATGAGATCCACATGATTAGGAGGCTTGAATCGTCCAAGAAAGAAGAAGAAAAACAGCCATGGTTGTAGCAACCATTTTGGCCGAGAGAGAGAGAGAGAGAGAGAGAGAGAGAGAGAGAGAGAGAGAGAGTATTAGTATGAAATGTTAAAGATTGAAGGGAAGAAGGTGAACAAAAGTTGTTCTTGGTTACCTTGATGGTGTTCTTGAGACTTCAAGAAAAATTATGGTTTTTTATCCAATTGTAAATTTATGTTTTCGAGATTTGATGTTATAAAATCCAGAAATGGACTCTTGGCAGTGAGTAGGAATGATTTGGAGTTTTTTTAAGTGGTTGAAGGTGTTTAGAGTGGTCTTAGGCTCGAAGAAAGGTAGTGTATATTCTTGGTGTTCTTGGAGAAATAGAGAGAATTGGAGAGAAAGTGCTGGACGAAATGCTGAAGGTGTTGGCCGAATGATTGAGTGATTTTTTGTGATTTGATATTCAAATTAGGGAGAAGAGGGAAATCTGGTTGTTTGAAATTCAAATGGAGTAATTTATGGAGTATTTTATGGTAGAAGATATCATAATGTTGTTTGATTGATGGAGGTTCTTTGGAGCTACTATGGCCGACTGGTTTTGCTGAAATGAATGAGGGTTGAAGGAGCTATAAGGTTGGCTGAAATGCTGAGTTCAATGGTGGGAGAATTTTTGGTTTTTGAAGCTTAATCGAAGGGAGTTTTCGTGGAGCAATTGCTAGAATTTTTGAACTTCAATTGAAAGCTGGATTGGAGGAATTGAAGGAGGCACTTGAGGAGTGGCTATGGAGTCCAATCGTGCAGGTCAGTGGAGGAGGGTAATGGAGTTTAGTTCATGGCTAACTTAGGTTAACTTCACAGAAGTTTCAGGTGGTTTTCGGACAAGGCTTGAAGATAGAGCAAGGCTGGAATTTTTTTGGTTTGTGATTCGAATTTATTGCTAGAATTTGTTGTGCAGTTTTTTGCAATGTTCCAGCCGATTTGCAGAGGGTTTGGGGCGGTATTGGAGGGTCCTTTAAGGCTGGTTTCTAGCCTTCTTTATGGAGGAAGGGCAGAGGTAATCTACTTGTCTAAAGGGTAGAAGAAACAGCTTTGTTTTTGGCTTGCTAAGCATCGAAGTTGTCCAGAATGTTTTTTTGGTTTGCACAGCTTTGTACAGTCCGATTTTTGGCAAAGAACTTCAGTCTTCAAGCTGAATAAGTTGGCTATTTTTCTGGTAGCATTTGAGAAAGAAAGATGGTTGAAATTTTCAAAGGCTAGATTGTCCAAGAACCTGGAAAATTTTCAAATTGCTTCCATGAAGAAGATGAACACTATGGAGTGGAGTTTGAAGGTTCAACCATAGAGATTAATTCTCTTGGAAACCTTCCTTAACTCCTTCCCTATTTTCAGTTAAAACTCTATCCTCTAAGAGCCAATTTTGAAATTCCAAGACCAAAAATCCTTGCTGAAATTTGCGGGAATTAAAACATTGATTTGGATATATTGAACAAAGTTAATTGGTAAAGGATTTAAGGTAAGCTAGGAAATAAAAAGACATGAATCCCTTAAGAATTCTTTTAGGGTATAAGAATAGGATTAGGACATTCCCTTCATGTCTCCCCTAGGACAATACTCCTATTTCTACTTATTGAATGTAAGGGCCGAAAAAAAAATTCAACCTAAAAAAAAAAAAATTAATCATGATAAAACTTAAATGATAGGATTTGAACTCAAGACCTTAGAGATTTATTCTAAAGCTCTAACCACTAAACCACAACAACTCTTGTTCTTATTTTCTCTCCCAAATATTCTTCCTATTTAATCTTCAAGCTATCTTCCTATTTTGACCTCAAGCAAAATTACCATTTTACCCTTCCTACTCAATAAGCACAACTAAGCTTTCTAGACTATAAATCATAATTCTAAAGCACATAAAATCATTCATATATATATATATATATATATATATATTCTTGCAAGAAAATATGATATGCATCCGACCTCTTTACTCTAGGGTTGGTTTTAGGTGGGGTTTCACATCCTCCCCTCCTTGGGAGAATTTCGTCCCGAAACTCAAGCATACATCTATCTCAGATCGGGATACTTCCACTTTACCCACTCTTCCGATTCCCATGTGGCATCTCACGTGCCATGATGCTCCTACTGCACCTTTACCATCGGAATCTGCTTGTTCCGGAAAGTCTTGATATTTCGGTCCAATATCCTTACGGGTTTCTCCACATAGCTCAGGTCGGGTTGCAACACCAACGGCTCATCATTCAAAACAAGACTGGGATCGACATTGTACTTTTTCAACTACGACACATGAAACACGTCGTACATTCTTGTCAACCCATCTGGCAAATCCAATCAATATACCATCGGCCTAATTCTCTCCTTTATCGGAAACGGTCCTAAATACCTCGGATTCAGCTTCCCACCTTTCGGATGCTTCAAGATTCCTCTATTCAGTGTCAATCTTAGGAATACCCTATCTTACACCTGAAATTCTAACTCTCTCCGCCTATTGTTTGCATAGCTCTTTTGTCAGCTCTGGGCTGCTTTCAACCTTTCACTGATTAGCTTAATCTTGTCTAACATTTCCTGAACACAAACTTCTCCCGACTTGCTCACGTGACCATCTTCTAACCAACTCTAGTATAGTGGTACCTGACACTTGCATCCATACAGTGCTTCATACGGAGCCATTTCAATCGAAGCTTGATAACTGTTATTGTACGAAAACTCCATATACGGCACATATTCGATCCATTTATCTCTGAAATCCAGTACACACGCTCTCAACATATCCTCTAATATCTGATAACCCTTTCTAACTGCTCATCGATTTGCGGATGCACCATCGTACTGAACTTCAAACTCGACCCCATTGCTTCTTGAAACTTACCCCAAAATCGAGATGTAAATCTCGGATCTCGGTCAGACACAATACTTGAAGGCACGCCATGCAGTCGGACTATTTCTCGCACATAGGTCTGAGCCAACTTCTCCATGGAATCCCTTACATTCACTGTCATGAAATGTGCCAATTTAGTTAGTCGATCAACCACTACCCATATGGCGTCCTTTTGGGTCCTTAACATAGGAAGTCTGGTAACGAAATCCATGGTAACTTCCTCCCACTTGCATTCAGGTACTAGTAACAGTTACAACAGTCCTGCTGACTTCATCTGCTCCGCTTTGACCTTCTGATAGGTGAGACACGTCGAGACATACTTAACCACATTCCACATCATTCCGAGCCACCAATAGGCCCTTTTCAGATCCTGGTACATTTTAACTTCCCCCGAATAAATGGCGTACTTACTCTTATAGGCCTCTTCTAGAATTCTGTCCTTCAATTGGTGCTCTTCGGTTACCCACAAACGATATCTGAAATACAAAACTCCCGCTTCATCCTACCAGAATTCACTGCCTTGCCATTTGAGCTCCTTGTCCTTGAAAAGTTGAAATTCTACATTACTTTGCTGAGCTTCAATAATTTCCAGCCTTAGGTCTAGTATCTACTTCAATTTGCTAACAACAATTTTCTCCCCTTGCACTTCCGCTTTTTTATCCAACACATCCTGAATCACTTGAATCTCCTGTACCCTTAGCCTGGCCATACTGACTTTTCTGCTTAGGGCATTAGCAACAACGTTGGCCTTTCCAGGATGATAGTTGATTGGACAACGGTTCTCCTCCAAAAATTCCATCCATCTTCACTGCCTCAGATTCAAGTCCTTTTAGGTGAAAATATACTTTAGGCTCCTGTGATTAGTGAACACTTCGTATTTCGCTCTGTACAGGTAGTGCAGCCATTTCTTTAAAGCGAACACAATGGCAGCCAGCCCTAGATCATGTGTGGGGTAATTGACTTCATGAGGCCTCAACTTCTAAGAAGCATAGGCGATCACCCTTCGGTCTTGCATCAAAATTGCTCCCAAACCTTCCTTTGAAGCATCGGTATATAGTGTGTAAGGCTTATCTCCCTCTGGCAGACTCAACACTGGTGCTGTCATCACTCTCCGTTTCAGCTCTTGGAAACTCTTCTCACATTTCTCACTCCAAACAAATGGTACGTCTTTTCTCAGCAGTCGAGTCATAGGCAATGCAAGCATTGAAAATCCTTTGATAAACCTCCTATAATAGCCAGCCAATCCCAAGAAGCTTCGAATCTCGGTGATGTTCTCTGGCTGCTTCCAGTCTGAAACTACTTCAACCTTCGTTGGGTTTACCTTGATCCCATCCTTGGTCACCACGTGGCCAAGAAATGCCACACTATCTAGTCAAAACTTACACTTGCTAAACTTGGCGAAAAGCTTGTGCTTTCTTAGCTTCTCCAATACCTACTTCAAATGTTCTACATGATCCTCCGGGCTCTTGGAATAAATGAGTATGTCATCGATAAAGACCACTACGAACTTGTCTAAGTAGGGTCGGAACACTCGTTGCATAAAATCCATAAATACCACGGTGCATTGGTTACCCCGAATGGCATCACCACGAACTCATAGTGACCATATCTTGTGTTGAAGGCTGTCTTTGGAATATCCTCCTCTTTTATCCTCCCTTGATAGTATCCTTGCCTCAAATCCAGTTTGGAGAAACAACTAGATCCTTGCAACTGGTCAAACAGCTCGTCAATCAGCGGTAGGGGATACTTATTCTTGATCGTCAAGTTGTTCAAGCCTCGATAGTCAATACACAGCCTCAGAGTCCTATCCTTCTTTTTCACAAATAGTACAGGTGCTCCCCAGGGTGACATGCTAGGTCTGGTATAACCATGCTTCACTAACCCTTCTAGCTGCTCATTTAGTTCTTTTAGCTCCTTCGGTGCCATCCGATATGGAGTCTGGGACACTGGTTCTGCCCTTGGAACTAGATCAACGGTGAATTCAACTTTTCAGCTAGGAGGTAGAGAAGAAAGTTCCGTAGGGAACACGTTGGGAAAATCCTTTACTATCTCGGTATCCTCCAAAGTGCATTGGTCCTTCAGCTTGTTTATCACATAAGCTAAATATCATTGACATCCTTGCTTCAACAATTTTTAGGCCTTAGCTCCACCTATCAAATACTTTAATTCCTTTACTCTCTTACCGTTGAATTCCAACACATTACACCCTGGTCTAATAAACTGAACCGATTTATCCCTACAATCTACCCTAGCCCCATGCTTCGCTAGCCAATCCATTCCCAATATCAAATCATAATCATCAATATCTAAGACTTTCAAATCTCCCTCCAAGCTTTCTCTCCCTATTTACAGTTTCGCACATACCGATCTGCTTGCACCATCTTTCCCAAAGGCATACTCACCAATAATGTAAAAGGTAGTTCTACTCCATCCCAACCCATATAATATGCATAGTTCTTCTTTAACTCGGAATGGTTAGATCTAAGGTCTATCAATGCATTAATGGAATGTTCTTGGATAGTAAACGCACATTCCACCACTGCCGCATCAGTTCCAATCTCTTCTCGGTTGAGAGCGAAAACTTTTGCTTTCGCTTGGGGCTTCGGCGCTCCACTCCTGGATGCTCTCGTGGCATTAGCTCGATTGGCCCTCGGGATTTGAGCCGAATTTCCTTGCCCAACTCGGTGAAGTTTAGCGCAGGCATTCCACAGATGGTTCGGCTCTCTGTGTGGCCCCTTTTCCCACATTACTGGCATAATGGAAGATTTTGCATAGGACCAACTGATGCTATCTGAGCTTGCTTTCCCCGATTCTACCACTGCTAGTTGGTGGGGCGCTTGTTGGATGGCTGCCTCTGGAAAGGTCCCTGCGGTTGTCTTGGCGGCTGGAAAGGTCTCGATGCCATACTGCTGCAGTTCTCATTTTCTATCTGGGTGGCTGTGTCTACGGCCCCTGAGTCGGTCGTTGGTGGAGAAGGTGCCAACACCCTTCTCAACTCCTGCCTTAGCCCCTTGACAAACTATCTTGTCCTGTTCTGTTCAGTGTCCACCAGTCCCTTGCAGTACTTTGATAGTTGGGTGAACCGTGCCGTGTACTGAGCTACCGTCATACCTCCCTGCTTTAGATTCTGGAACTCATCTTCCTGCTTTTCCACTATCCACTGAGGAATATACTCAACTCTGAATGCTTCCACAAAATTAGCCCATGTCCAGTCTTGATCAATCATCTCTCAATCGTCCTGAACCCGTTGCCACCATGCCCGAGCTGGGCCCCTCAATCAGAATGCAGCAAACTTCACCATTCGCTCCTCAGTGTACTAAGCGTAGCGAATATGTCTTCCATCTGCTCCATCCATTGCTCAGCTTTCTGATCCTGCTCAACTTCCCCAAGAAGATGGGCAGTTGAAATTTCAGAAACCGCTCCAAAGCTTCATCCTCTCCCTTGGGATTCCTCCGGTCAGTCAAAGTTTGAAGAATCTTAGTCATCTTGTTGAATGCTTACACCATTGCACTTCGACAAGTGCTTCTGACCTCTTTTCCAAATTTGGCTCACTCTCATTTCCCTAGTTGGGTGACTGCATTTGGGTCATCTCAACCTCTGGTGTCATAGGTTCTGCCTCTGGAACTCTTCTGCCTAATGTGGCTACATTGTGCTTGGGTGCCATTCTAAACCATACCCAAATGACTAGTTTATGCATTCAATGTTTAAAACATTTTGAGCATGCATTCATAGTTAGATTTACGTAAAAGGAAATCAGATGTAAGTTTGGTATAAAGAATTGCATATAAATTTCTCTCAAACCTTAGAGTACTCAAGTACTCTTATTTGCATAAATTTGATATTAAACCAATAAACAGGGATGAAATCCTTAACATAAAAGTTTATGGAAAGCTGTAAACAAAATATCCTAATCATAACAGCCTTTAGCCTCCCAAATCCTCATCGGAGTCTTCAAAGTCGGCCTCATATAACTATCCTCCAAATTCTTAGTGAAGTCTATCCTAGCCCCACTCGCAAACCCATCCATTGGCTCTTTCCCGGGTTGCCTAGAACTCTCCCCAGTCTTAACCTAGTTGGGTGGAGGTATGAAGGAAGGTCTAGGTGGAGATTTATAATATATCTTCCCCGGATCATCACTATTAGCTGATAAGTCAACTACGGGACTAGGGGGGTGGGGAACATATGCCATATCAATTTCCTCATCTTTACTGCCAGTAACCAAATCTATCACAGGTATTGGGGGTGGCTCATTGATCGAGACCTCATCATCACTGCAATCATCCAAGGGATTAATTGGCTACGGCGCAGGCTGAGGTGCAGGCTGAGGCACTGGTAGGTCTTCCGAGTAGATAGGGATGGGAGGATGCCATTGCTGCCCTTTCATTGCGGTTCTAAGCATTCTAACCATCCTACAACATAAACAAGACATGTTAGGTAAAAGATTTGAACTTAATAAAATAGAACATATACTATAAATATTTGCCTAAACCTAGGCTCTGATACCACTTGTAACACCCCACTACCTAGGCCTAATAGGGTCGAGGATATCGCCCCGTCCAAATGACAAGAGGTATTTATAACTAGGTCACACCAATGAAAATAAAAATAATACTTTAAAAATTGAACTTATTACAACCCAAAAAAAAAATCAGGAACAAATTCAAAATAAATTATTCACTATCATCTCTTAAAGCAACACATAAAATAAATAACACAAAGTCTTCAAAGCAGACAACAATCTAGCTACTCATCTCTGTGGTAGAATCGACCTAAAAACATGTCATAAAAGGTGATAAGATAAAAATCCCAATTAGCCCGTGTGTGTATTGAGTATTTCAGGTAAAACAGTTCATGTATGCAAGTTGTAAAAATTGTATAGAAGAAAATGCTGGCAAGAAATAAATAAGGATTAAAAATAAAGAGTGGTGTTTTTCTTTTCAATCTGTATATGTACACAATAAATACAACCACTCAAATGGGTAGCCGTGGGTTACCACACGTTGGGCCCCATGACCATATAACGGTCAGAATGCCACACTTTGTGCAGACTGACAAAAAGGTAGGTGATCGGGCTACCAAGTAAGATACTCTTCCTTCTCTACACCCTAACATACCGGTTGTCCACTCCGGAAACACACAATCCACTTGAATGAAGCTTGCTAGCTCAGACCGACATGACTAAGTAGTACTATGGCTTTTCTAAGTTGAGCTCATCTTCTGGAGGTGACCTCCTGCCTGAAGACTCGCTCTTGCTCTTTAAAACTAGTACTATTAGCCTACCCTTATTGAATACTTAACATTGATTGTCCCACTTGGGAGAAAACGGATAAAACAATGATTTACTTGGAAATAGCAATTAAGGGTTTCTAAAATTGGTGTCAAACTGTGTTTTTAGAAAGAGTTTAGTGTTTGTGCAAAACTACTTGTTTGGTTTTCAAATGATTTGTTTGACTGAACAAGAAAGGAAACAGTCCTTAATTGCCATTACAAAATAAGTGTCCATATACTTCGCGTTTAGCTTGCCATACTAACCTTTTGTCATTAAATAAGTTTATACAATGGCTTACTTGATCCATTGCTAGCAAATTCACAAATCTTCCAAAGCAGACCTAACCCGGCCTAGGGTAAACACAAGTCATATTGTTATACTCAAGCTATAATCGCTTACATAAATAATCCTAGTTCAACTTATTACAATCATGACCCTAATGTCCTAAGTTTTAAGGTTAGATGATAAAAGGTTTTATAAAATAATTCTAGCTTGATACGTAAAAATAACTAGGGGTTGTAAAATAATTACTTATAAGTTATAGACTCAAATACAAATCTTGAGTGTTGTTATTAATAAACTATGGTTTAATTGATGAAGAATCCTAAGTCCAGGATGATATTATTAAAATAATTAATAAATTATTACTAATCTCTTAATTAATAATTAATATATAGAAAACAATAAATAAAATTAATAATAAATAAATTTTATTAAATTTTGATCAATGGATAATAAATAAATTTCAATAGTATTTATGAATATATGGCCTACAAGATTAATATTTTACCTATTATTATTTATATAAAAGGCTTTATTTATTTATTATTATTATTATTATTATTATATATAAATATTTATATATATTATCTTTAATAAAAATATCATTTATTTGGCTAAAATATTACTATTCCATTTATTATTCCAATTCCAACTTCCTAAGGTTTTCAAAATCTTTGGAGGAAATCATAATATTAATTTTAATTAATGTAACAAATTTGGCCAATTAAAATAGCTTAGGATTAACAAGGTCGTGATCATAATTTTCCTATTGCTTACAAGAATCTTGAACATAAACTCCAACATCAATCAACAAACTATTCCATTCATGAATAAAGGCTTAAATCCATACCTACTATCACATGACCAAATCTCTACTAAGCATAATTATATTCATGGCTTCAATGAAAACAAGAACATAATACCCTATTCACCAAAGGTCACATAATATCTAGCATGCTTAAACATTCATACTCATTTAAGACACGAAGAACATGCATCGATCCACAAGAAATTTCATGAAATTTAACCATGGCCAAACATTCTCATGCTCCAATCTCAATTCCATCATACATAAGCATATGCTCAACCCCCAATCATATTCTATCCCTTTCCATCAACATCTAAGAGACATAAATTTAGAATTAAAGAGAAGGTTCAAGAGATTTACTTAGTTGATGACTATCTCGATGAAGATTCATGGAGATCCACACGCTTAGGAGGCTTGAATCGTTCAAGAAAGAAGAAGAAAAACAGCCATGGTTGTAGCAACATTTTCGGCTGAGAGAGAGAGAGAGAGGGAGAGAGAGAGTATTAGTATGACATGTTAAAGATTGAAGGGAAGAAGGTGAACAAAAGTTGTTCTTGATTACCTTGATGGTGTTCTTGAGACTTCAAGAAAAATTCTGGTTTTTTATCTGATTGCAAATTTATGTTTTGAGATTTGATGTTATAAAATCCAGAAATGGACTTTAGGGAGTGAATAGGCATGATCTGGAGTTTTTGGAAGCGATTGAAGGTGTTAGGAGTGGTCTTAGGCTTGAAGAAAGATAGTGGGTATTCTTGGTGTTCTTTGAGAAATGGAGAGAATTGGAGAGAAAGTGCTGGACGAAATGCTAAAGGTGTTGGCTGAATGATTGAGGGATTTATATGATTTGATTTTCAGATTAGGGAAAAGAGAGAAATCTGGTTGTTTGAAATTCAAATGGAGTAATTTTTGGAGTATTTTATGGTAGAAGATATGATAATGTTGTTTGATTGATGGAGGTTCTTTGGAGCTACTATGGCCGACTGGTTTTGCTGAAATGAATGAGGGTTGAAGGAGCTATAAGGTTGGCCAAAATGTTGAGTTCAATGGTGGGACAACACTCCTATTTCTACTTATGGATTGCGAGGGCCGAAAAAAAATTCAACCTAAAAAAAAATAATCATGATAAAACATAAATGATGGGATTTGAACTCAAGACATTAGAGATTAATTCCAAAGCTCTAACCACTAAACCACAACAACTCTTTTTCTTATTTTCTCTCCCAAATATTCTTCATATTTAATCCTCAAGCTATCTTTCTATTTTGACCTCAAGCAAAATTACCATTTTACCCTTCTTACTCAATAAGTACAACTAAGCCTTCTAGACTATAAATCATAATTCTAAAGCACATAAAATCATTCATATATATATATATATATATATATATATATATATATATATATTCATGCAAGAAAATATGATTTTCATCCTGACCCCCTTACTCTAGGGTTGGCTTTAGGTGGGGTTTCACAAACTTCAACAAACCTATGGAAGGTTGGAAACCTTGAGAGGATTGGAGGCCTGGGAAGGATTGGAAACCTAGGGAAGGATGAAATAAGGACAACAGAAAAGCCATGGAAAGGCCATAAAGGAATAGGAATATCAAGTGTTTTAAGTGCCTTGGATATGGACATACTTCCCATAAGTGTCCAAGTAAGAGAACAATGTATACCAATCTCTATGGTGAGATTTCTACCGACGAAGAAGAAGAGGGAGAAAGGTACCACGAAGACCAAGAGGGAAATAGAGATGAGAAAAGTGATGAAGGGAAAGTTGTTGGTCAAGAATACTCATTGGTGGGAGTCACAAGAAGGTCATTAAATTTACAAGCCAATGAGGATCAAGATCACCAACAAAAAGAGAACATTTTTTACACTAGGTGTCTAATCAACAAGACTCCTTGTAGTGGGAGTTGCACTAACGTGATTAGTGCAAGCTTAGTTGAGGAATTGGACATGAGTTGGATTAAACACCCCAAGCCCTAAAAATTGCAATGGTTGAACGATAGTGGGGAAATAAGAGTAAACAAGCAAGTGTTGGTGTCTTTTGAAATGGGGAAGTACAAGGATGATGTGCTATATGATGTGGTACCCATGCAAGTAAGACACTTACTACTAGGGAGGCCTTGGCAATATGATAGGTATGTAAAACATGATGGGAAGAAGAACATTTATTCCCTACTCAAGGAGGGAACTAAGTTTACCCTCACCACAATAGCCCCTAGTGAGGTGAACAAAGATCAAAGAATCATGAAGGAGAAAGAAAAGAAGAAGGGAGTACAAGATGTTAAGAAAAAGCAAGAAATTAAGAGGAAAGAAAAAGGGAGGCAAGAAAAAGAGTTGAGAGAGGATGGACAAATAAGTGCCTTTGATAATAAAGGATAGGAGTGAGCAAGGACAAGAGAGGGGAGGTAAAGGAATAGTGAATTTCTTTACAAAAGAAAGTGAGATCATAGAGGCTATAGAAGCTAAGGAACCGGCTATTCTTCTTTTATGCAAAGGTTCTTATGTTTGATTCCACATTGTCTTTGCCTCATAAAATTGCAGCTATTCTTCAAGAATTTGAAGACGTTTTCCCAAATGAGGTGCCCGGAGGACTACCACCCTTAAGAGGAATTGAGCATCAAATCAACTTTGTGCCCGTAGCCGTCATCCCTAACCGACCAGCATATAGAAGCAACCCGGAGGAATCCAAAAAGTTACAAAAACAAGTAGAGGCATTGCTTGAGAAGGGACGTGTGAGAGAGAGCCTAAGCCCATGTGCGGTTCCGATTCTCTTGGTGCCCGAAAAGGATGGGACATGGTGTATGTGTGTGGATTGTCGCTCTATCAACAACATAACGGTAAAATACCACTATCCCATTCCTAGGCTATATGACTTGCTTGATGAGTTATGTGGTGCATGCATATTCTCAAAAAATTATTTGAAATCTAGTTATTACCAAATTAGAACAAGAGAAATGGATGAATGGAAAACAACTTTTAAGACTAAACAAGGGTTGTATGAGTGGCTTGTCATGCCCTTTGGATTGTCTAATGCTCCTAGTACTTTCATGCGATTAATGCACCATGTTTTGAGGGAATTCATTGGGAAATTTGTTGTTGTGTACTTTGATGATATATTAATCTATAGCAAATCATATGTGGATCATTTGAATCATGTTCAAAGTATGCTTGTTGCCCTCCGAATGGAGAGATTGTATGTTAATCTTGAGAAATGCTCTTTTTGTTTGGAGAGGATAACATTCCTTGGGTATGTTGTGAGTGCCAAAGGGATTTAGGTTGATGAGGGAAAAGTGAAAGCCATCCAAGATTGGCCAACCCCTACCACTATTACCCAAGTCCATAGTTTCTATCTGCTAGCTAGCTTCTATAAGAGGTTCATCCAAAATTTTAGCACTATAGCAGCCCCTCTAACTGAAGTGGTAAAGAAAAAGGTGGGATTTAGATGGGAGGAAGCCCAACAACAAGCCTTTCAAACCCTCAAAGATAAATTGAGCCAAGCTCCAATTCTTATCCTTCCTAATTTTGAGAAGGCCTTTGAGATAGAGTGTGATGCAAGTGGGGTGGGAATAGGTGTGATCTTGACCCAAGATAGAAAATCCATTGCATACTTTAGTGAGAAATTGTCCGGGGTAGCCCTCAACTATTCTACCTATGACAAAGAGCTTTTTGCCTTCGTGAGGACCTTAGAATATTGGCAACGCTACCTTTTGCCAAGAGAGTTTGTCATTTGCACCGATCATAAGACCCTTAAACACCTCAAGAGCCAACAAAATTTGAACAAGAGGTATGCAAGGTGGATGTAGTTTATTGGGATATTTTCATATGTTATTTAATACAAAAAGGGTATGGAAAATATGGTACCGGATGCACTATCTCAAGGGTATGCACTACTAAACTTTTTGGATACTAAACTTCTTGGTTTTGAATTTGTGAAAGATTTATATGTTGATGATGAAGTGTTTGGGGATATTTTCCATGCTTGTGAGAAAAGTGAATTTGCTAAATATTATAGGCATGATGGTATCTTATTTAGGGAGGTAAAGCTTTGTGTGCCAAAGGGTTCTATTAGGGTGTTACTAGTTACGGAAGCTAATAGTGGGGGACTAATGGGGCATTTTGGTGTTTCAAAAACCCTAGGCATCCTTAAGGAACATTTCTTTTGGCCAAAAATGAGAAAGGATGTGGAGAGACATTGTTCTCAATGCATTACTTGTAGGCGAGCTAAGTCTAGGTCTCTTCCATATGGTCTTTATACTCCTTTGCCCACACCTAATGTGCCTTTGGTTATTATTTCAATAGACTTCATCTTAGGATTGCCTAGGTCTAAAAAGGGTAAAGATTCTATATTTGTGATTGTTGATCAATTTTCCAAAATAGCTCATTCTGTGGCTTGTTCCAAGACTAATGATGCGTCCCATATTACAGATTTATTCTTTAACGAAGTGGTGAGAATGCACGGGGTTCCAAGGACTAATGTCTCGGATAGGGATACTAAATTCCTTAGCCACTTTTGGAGTGTTTTATGGAAAAAACTTGGTACTAATCTCTTGTTTTTTATAGCTTGTCATCCTCAAACCGACGGACAAACGGAGATGGTCAACCAAACACTTACCCTACTTTTGCGGACCATAATCAAGAAAAACTTGAAAAATTGGGAAGAGTGCTTGCCATACATCGAGTTTGCTTACAATAGGGTATTCATTCTACCACTTCTTATTCTTCTTTTAAAATTGTGTATGGTTTTAATCCTCTAACTCCTTTAGATTTAGTTCCTTTGCCTATAGGTGAGCGATTGATCCTCGATGGAACTAAGAAGGCGGAAATGGTGAAGGCACTCCATGAGAAGGTGAAAGCAACCATTGCAAAGCACAACAAAGAGATTGCCCATAAGCGCAATCAAGAAAGGAAAAATGTGTCATTTGAGCCGGGCGATTGGGTATAGATGTGATAGGGGCTAACTTAGTCATGTTTTTCCTAGTTATTTGAGGTTCTTTTGTAATACATTTTGTTCAATAACTAGTCATATTCCTTTATATTTGAGATTTTACCCTTGGAAAGGCATTTTGTTCTTCATTTTAGATTTTTAGGGTAAAACGAAATAAAAACGTTGCAAAACAGAGGAGAGGCGATGCCGGCTAGGACCCTAAAACCGGCACCGGCAATGCACTATTGAAACAAACTTCGAAGCGAAGGAAAAATTATTGAAACAGAGAAGAACAGAACCAAGGCGGCACTGGCTGTGAAGCTAGAACCGGCGCCAACTGTATTCTGGAACACATTGTGCAAAATTCAAAGAAAAATCAGCGAACGAGTGGAGGAACAAAACACAATCGGAGCCGGTCGTGCCCTGAAGCTAAGGCAGTGCTATGACTTTTCTACGCAATTTTTGGTAATCTGAGGAGTTTTAGTATCTTCTAACTTCTACTCGGCTAAGAACTTTGTACCTCCAAGTTTAGGCACTTCCGAAGCCTATAAATAGGTGAAAACACAAGGGAAAGGGAGAGATTTCATTGATCATCATAGAAAATTACTCAATCAAATGAGGAATTCTTCAAGTTCAAGAAGGGTTGTGCAAGAAGGTCTTCAAAGGAAGAAGAAGGAGGCTTGTCTATGAGTGCTTTCTTTTACTTTGTTTTCTTTTTTTTAAACAATGATATGTTAATTGTTTTAGTGTAATTTGACATTGTTGTAGATATTCATGATATTTAGGGTATTTGATCTTTTGATTGATTGATTATTTTTCTTGGTATTTAACTACGTGTGCTTATTACAAGGTTAGTTGGTTGGTTTTTCCTATTAACTCGCTGAAACCAAGGGGGTTGATGGTAGTTTTTCGATTGATTAATTTCAGATTTCTTGTCAAGTAACTCGCCGAGACAAAAGGGGCTAGTTGATGTGGATTGGGTAATTAAAGGTTAATTAATGTTTGCCGAGACCAAGGATTCATTGGTTAATTTCATATTATAAATTCGTCAAGACCAAGGGAATTTAATCAAGGGTTGTTTTTAATGCATCATTTAGGTGAATTAGTTGAGACTAGACCAAGTGATTCTAATTTATCTAGAAGATAGTGATTTCATGGATTGAAAAAGAAGTGAGCCTATCTTAATCCTTCATGATGCCAAGATAATAATTATTTATGATAATGGTTAAGTTCTTTAAGATCATGTTTATCTAAATAATGGTTTGAATTGCATACTTCTCCATGCTTGATAGGTATATATTTTTATTTTGATTTTCTTTTATTTTGTTTTTCTTTGTTTGTAATTTTATCGAGTCAGTTATATAATGAAAGAAAGGTGATTAATGTCTACTTGTTCTTGGAGGATCGACGCTTGTTTGAACACTATGCTTGGTTAATGATGAGTACGTTTGCTCATATGTGTGATTTGGGTTAAACGTTTTAATTTAAACTTGATTGGGAATGTGCTTAGTTTTTGTATGATTTTTATACCCAAGTCCAAATACATCAAGTATTTGGTGCCGTTGCCGAGAAATAATAGAATGAAAGCTTATATTTTGTTGATTTAACCATGTAAATATGTAGATATGTAACATATGTATAATTGTTCGCAAAAAGGTGCTATCTTTTGTATTTCATGTATTCTTGTACACCTTTGTAACTATCCTACTAACTTTGACTATGTTCTTTTTACTAACTTTGTAACCTTGTAGTTTTGTTGTTAATCATTAATTATGTATCTAACTTACTTCTTATTTTCTTAGGTGTTACCCTTGGTACATGACTCAAAAATCCGAAGGCGAGATAGTCGATTTTGACCCTGAAATCGAGATGCCGTTATCAAAAATTCACCGAACAATTCAAAAGAACCTGGTCGTCGAGATGGATGGTGCTCAACAGAACAATGGTGGGAATAACAGAAGGGTTATGGATAACTTTGTGAAACCCGCAATCTCGGGCACAGGCTCGAGTATCACTAGACCTAGGATAGATGCAAACAATTTTGAAATAAAGCCCAACATTATCCAAATGATGCAAAATATGGTTCAATTTGACGGGCTACCTGAAGAGGATCCCAATTCTCATTTAGCTAGTTTTCTTGAGATTTGTGATACTTTCAAGATAAACGGTGTTTCTGAATATGCCATTAAGTTAAGACTTTTTCCATTTTCCTTGAGAGATAGAGCTAAATCTTGGTTAAAATCCCTACCTACAAGTTCCATCACAACTTGGAATGCCCTAGCTGAAAAAATTTTGGCCAAATATTTTCCCCCAACTAGGACAACCAAACTTAGGAATGAAATCTTTGCCTTCCAACAATTAGATTCTGAGCCCTTATATGAAAGTTGGGAGAGACTTAAGGAGATGTTAAGAAAATACCCATACCACGGATGTGAGCTGGGAATACAAATGCTTATCTTCTTGAATGGCCTCACGTTCGCAACACAACAAGTGGTGGACTCTTCTACAGGGGGTTCCATCAATCATAAGACCTCGAAATAGGTATTTGAGCTTATTAAAAAATTGGCTTCTAATAACTATTCTTGGGGAAGTGCAAGGTTAAAAGCTCATGTGTAAGGAGTGCACAAAGTGGATGTTATGGCAGTATTAGAGGCTAAGGTGGACGCCTTAACTCAAAAGATGGAATAGATGGTAATGCCTCAAGGCCAGGTTTTAAACGTCAATTGTGATTTCTGTGGAGAAGGACACCCCAATCATGAATGCCAAAATATGGGATCACTCCAAGAAATATCGAAACAAGCAGCCTTTGCAGGTAATGTCCAGCCAGGTAACAACCCTTATAGCTCTACCTATAATCCTGGTTGGCAAAATCATCCAAATTTCTCTTGGAGTAATGGGAATCAACCTAGATAGGGTTCTTTCAATTTTTGCAGAAATCAAAGGAACCAAAACCCTATGACCAACACTGCAGTACCTCCAAAACTACCATTGGAAGAGTTAATTGGCCAATTGGTAAGTATCACGGAAACCAAGTTACAATGAGTCGATGCAACGACAAGGAACTTGAGGCTTCCATGCGCAATTTGGAGAACCAAATTGGTCAATTAGCCGAACTCTTGGGAGATCGTCAAGCGGGAACATTGCCAGGGAATACTGAGAAAAATCCACGGGATCACAGCCGTGGGAAACATTGAAGCAGACTTACTTTTCTTTACTTTCAGTTTTTGTGATTGAGACAGTTTTGTTATTTTTATCATTTTAATTGATTAATTAGAGTGCATTATTCAGCATTATTGTATGTTTCACATTTTTACTTTTAAAAAAAATGGAGAACCGGATAGAACCAAGCCGGCGCCAGCTCTAAGAGCTCGAACTAGCGCCGGTTCTTGTCGGGTGAAGGATACTTTAAGGGCCATTTTGACCACTTTTCCTTCAAAATCTCCATTCTCCCTCTCAAATTCTCTTAAGCCCGCGTCGGCTTCACATTCCTCACTTCCCAAAAATTAGATTTTGCAACTCCTAAACACTTCTATAACGTCTATCGACGTCTCTTTTAATGATCCTACGGATCAAAACTCTCAAAATCTTTGATTTTTCATAACACCATTACATTCAATCTCTAATCAAGGAGCTTAGATTTCTAATAAAAGCTTGCATCTTTTGCTTGCCCATGCATACAAAAGCATAATAGTATGATTTTTATTTCATTCCTACAGTTAAAATGATGGTGATGTTTTTTTTTTAATTTTAGGGACACTTTTGGCCGAAATTTGGGATTATGTATGCTATGATTGAATTGTGAATTGCTCCTTGAGCTTCGTAAGTTGGACTAGATTAGGAATAAATGGTTCTTTGATACTTAACTCATGTACATGATCATTTGAGACTTCATGCATATAGCTATGGCTAGAATTATGGCTATTGGTGATACTTGAATATATGGAACGTGCATTATTGATCACATGATACCATGATACTGCCTTTATTTACATGATCATGTTTACTAGCATGCTTTGAGGATATCAATAAATTTATACTTTACAGTGAACTTTACATGTATTATACAGGTTGTGTCATATTGATTGAATGTGATTGATTGATTGGTTGTGGGAGTGGAGTTTGGATTTTGTGGATTGTGAGATTGGTTGAGGGTTGTGTGAGATTTGAGGAATATCTGTGCAGGGGTAGCAATCCTATTTTCAGTCTTTGAGCTTACTTATTCTCTCTTCCTATTCCTTACTTGATATCATGTATAGAGCCAGGGGTCAGTCTTCTAAAAGAGCAAGAACTTCCTCTTCCTCAGCCCCTTCATCTGTTGATCCCTTGTCCTTAAGACCTACTGAGTTTATAGATGCATCTTGTGAGGAATGGTACAGTAAGAGAGCCTCTAATAAGATTATTGTCGAGTGTACTTTCTCACACACCTTAGACCATGCACTCAAATTGGGAATGATGTTTAGACGGCTAGGATGAGGGGTCAATAGTACAGTTGAAAGGGAAGTATTGTCCGTGCTTATTAAGGAAATCTATGCTAATATGATAGATAAGGGCAATAAACATCTTCCACATATTGAAACAAGAGTGAAAGGAGTTCCTATTGTCATCACTCAAAACCAATTAGCTAACCTCCTCCAGGTTTTTAATGATGATACTTGGCAAGGAATTGGTGTGAATAATCAAAAGATTCTTTCTGACCCGAATTGGGATGTTAGAGGGACTAGAGCTACCCTAGGCTTACATAAGCATAATGCCTTCCAAGCTAATAGCTTCTATTCCAACAATGATTTGGCAGCCAACTTTTGAGCTCTAGTCTACATGTTTAGGTTCAATGTTGTACCCCATGCTAGTGGTTTCAATGAGATTAAACAGATTGATACTTATATTTTGCATCGGATGATGAACACATTACCTATCTCTCTTACACCATTGACCATCCAATCTATTCGAGAGGTTGTTCATCACCTTCTCTCCACAAAAGCCTTTGTTTTTCCCGTAGTTATAATGAAAATTCTAAAAGACTTTGGAGTGAGTCTTGAGGGAGAACTCATGGAGACTACCACAGAGCACGATATGGCCACTAAGCAAACTCTTTTGAGTTATGGGTACAAATACAACCAGGAGTTGAAAAAGTGGCTAACTCCCTTTGAGGTCAAACATCCCGGGCAGGTAAGGCCACCCACAGTAGAGGAGGAGCACCCACCACCACCAACACATGCATGGGCTAGCAGTTCTCAATCCCACTCCCAAATTGAATTTGAGACTACCATGCTGGGGTGACTCGATCAGCAAATGGCAATACTCCTATACTTGCAAGGTACTATGAAAGACATGGTAAGACTGCAAGCTACTATGGAGTAGCAGTTAGCTGAGTTGAGGCAGCATTCTTCTGTGACACATGGTGGTGCGGGTACCTTTACACTAGCTGAGGATGATGATGATGATGAGAAGGACTGATGATTTTTCTCGAGCACTCTTGTTTTTCCTTACTCTTTTAATGTTTTTTTCAGTTCATTTTTGTTTTTTTTTTCGTGTATTCTTTTTCTTTCTTTTGTTTTTGCTTTATTTCCTTTTCTAGTTTTTGCACTTTGGTATGTTTTCTTTTGTATTTTTTTTTTTTTTTACTTTGCCAATGCCTCATTCTTCAAACATTTCAGATATTGTACGACACAATGCCAAATGAATGGAAGTTTGTTCCTGTTATTTCTTCTCCTTGATATTTTTGGTCCCATGGTATTGTTGTTATTGTTATATTTATTTGGCCATTGAGGACAATGTCCAGTTTAAGTGTGGGGGAGTGATTTGATTAACAAGTTTTCTATACATACACTTTAACCTTCTTGGGAGCAAATTTTTGAGCGAAAATGTTTCAAATTTTTTTGATTTTCTGGAGATTTCAAGCTATATTTTTAGTGCATGTCTTTATGATGGAGTATAGAGCATATGTTCTAGATCATTTATGGCTTATGCATGACTTTTTGCACGCACTTGGACTAAGTAGTTCTTGATCAAATGCTTTGCATTGTTCTTAAACCTGTTTTTCTACTAAAATTCATAGAGCATTCTAGAACTTATTTGAATACTTCTCGAGACGAAATAAGAAAGACAGTCATGATTTAACTTAGGAATGACGGTAATAGGCCTTCCTTGGATAGTTTGAGCTTTTCAAGCCTACCTATTTTCAGATTATCCCTAGTGCCTATTTTGAGCCTAAATTGTTTATTTCTTTCATTCAAACCCATCACAATATTTTGTCCATTGCTTGCTGCTGAGAGTTTAATAGTTTTCCAAATCTTTATGCTCTTGATGGATGAAAGTGTATGTATGACAATGTTGAGGAAGAATGTTGGGATAAAGATCATGACTTGTTACTTTCAGTCATGGAACAATAACAAGTTGATCTAAAAAGAAAAAGAAAGAGAAAAGAGAGAGTTAAAACAAGAAAAGAAAAGAAGAGTAGCAGTAAGTAAGGGAAGAAATGATGGGGGCTAATTTGGTTATATTTTGCGTAGTTATTTGAGGCTCTTTTGTAATACATTTTGTGCAATAACTAGTCATATTCTTTCATATTTGAGATTTTACCCTTGGAAAGGTATTTTGGTCATTATTTCAGGTTTTTGGGTAAAATGAAGCAAAATCGTCGCGAAACAGAGCAGAGGCACCACCGGCTAGAAGCCTGGAACCAGCGCCGGCTGTACACTGGATGCACGAACTTCAAAGCGATGGAAAAATTGGAGAAGCAAAGTAGAACAGAGCCTAACCGGTATCGGATGTAAGGCTGGAGGCGGTGCCAGCTGCATTCTGGAACGTATACGCAAAATTCAGAGAAAAATTGGCAAACGAGTAGAGAAACAGAACATGGGTGGCGCCGGCTCCGAAGGACTAAGGCGGCGCCGGCTGTGGTCTATTCCTGACGCGGTGCTGTGATCTTTTAACGCGTTTTTTGGAAATCTGTGGAGTTTTAGCATCTTCCAACTTCTACTCGGCCAAGAACTTTGTACCTACGAGTTTAGGCACTTCTTAAGCCTATAAATAGATGAAAAACACAAGGAAAAATGGGAGAATTTATTGATCATCATAGAAAATCACTCAGTCTAAGGAGGAAATCTTCAAGTTCAAGGAGGGTTGTACAAGAAGGTTTTCAAAGGAAGAAGAATGAGGCTTGTCTATGAGTTCTTTCTTTTACTTTGTTTTCTTTTTCTTGACAATGATGTTTTAATTGTTCTATTGTAATTTAACATTGTTTTAGATAATCATGATTCTTGGAGTTATTTGATCTTTTGATTAATTGACTGTTCTTCTTGGTATTTAATTACTTGGGCAAATTCCGAGATTAGTTGGTTGTTTCTATTGTTAACTTACTAGACCAAAGAGGTTGATGATGGTTGCAATTGATTAATTTTCGCATTCATTGGCTGTTAACTTGCTAGACCAAATAGGTTAATTGCTGAGGATTGAGTAATTAAAGGTTAATTGATGTTTGCCAGACCAAGGATTCATTGATTAATTTCATGTTTTAAATTTGCCAGACCACAGAAATTTAATTAAGGATTGTGTTTAATGCATCTTTTGGATGAATTAGTTGAGACAGACCAAGTAATGCTAATTTATCTAGAAGGTAGTAATTAGTTAAGACAAACCAAGTGATGCTACTTTTCCTTAATCCTTTATGGTGCCGAGAGAATGATTGATTATGATAATGATTAAGTTCTTAAATATCATGGTTGTCTAATCAATGGTTTGATTTGCATACTTCTCCATCCTTGACATGTACATATTTTTATTTTATTTTCTTTTTAGTTTTCCTTTTTATTTGATTTTCACTTTGTTAAGTCTGTTAAACAATAAAAGGGGGGTAATTAATGTTTACTTGTTCCTTGAGGATAGATAATCATTTGAACCCTATGCTCAGTAATGATGAGTACTCTTGCTCATATGTGTGATTTGGGTCTAACGTTTTAATTTAAACTTGATTGGGAATGTGCTTAATGTTTGTATGATTTTTATGCCCAAATTTAAATGCATCAAGTTTTTTGCGCCGTTGCTGGGGAATAATAGCATGAGAGCCTGGATTTTGTTAATTTAACAATGTAAATATGTAAATATGTATATATGTTCCTTGTATAAAGAAGTGCCATAGTTTGTTGTTTGTATAATTGTATTTTACTTTCACTATATGTTGTAAATATGTAAATAGACAGATAAATGTTAATAATAACTAACTTGTTTTTGTATGTTTGAATAAATTGTATATTGAGTTATTTAATTTTACTAACCCAATGTTAATGTGGAATATGTGTAATAATAATATTTTTAACTTGTTAATTTTTACATCTGTAATTTTGAGTCAATACCAACTCTTTTTATTTTCAGGTTTAGACTTAAGCTAACATGATATTAGAGACGAACTATTTTATTAGTTGTTTCTTTATTTACAATTTTTACTTTTATTTTAATTTAGGAATTCTTAATTTAAATGTATTGTGGTCATGCATTCAATTAGGATAGTTTTTAGTTGTTAAAGAGAGAGAGAGAGAGAGAGAGAGAGAGAGAGAGAGAGAAAAAAAAACATTAGTGTATTGATTGGCAAAATTACACGCTCACATTGATGTTTTTGGTGAGACATCATTAGAAGCATTAGTGAATTCTTTTGTTGCCAATATAAATTCATCTCTTCAGTAGCATGAAGAAGCTTCCCAATGATGGTGCAATCCAAGGAAACAATTAGTTAAGATTGTTAAGGAGACTCATGAGTTCATGCTAGCCCATACACTTGAACAAGAGAATCTCCCCAGAGAGGGGAGATCCTATGAGGGACAGCTGTCCAATGTGGGAATGGGGTATTCAATTCTTCTCTATGTGCTAATAATCCAAATCTCTCTTTGTCACATGATTTCGTAGGTTCCTCTCTTTTCTTGGAGAATATGGGTCCAAACAATGATGTGTTGACTTTAGCATACTTTAAGGAGTTAGATCTTTCAACACTATATCGTAAGAAGTCCTTGGAGGATGGTGGAAATTTCTACCCTTCACCCCATTCAACGGGAGGTAACTTAGTTTTTGTAGATGTGTCGAAAAGTAAGGATTTCTTGATCCCAACCTTAAGAACTCAATTGCTAAGTTTTAAGGGGAATTTTAATTGTAAAAATTCTTTCGAAGGGTTAATTGGTGAGTTCAAAGTTGATGCATCCGTTAGATACTATGTGCACTTATATGTTGGAAAAGATATTTATGTGTCTAAAGGAATGTTAGAAAATGAGGTTTCTATGTTTTGCTAAGATAAATCGTTTTCATGAACCTTCCATTTTTCAAAATCCTCCATTCTTCATTCTACATTCATTATGCCTATCTTCTATGTTGAACTTAATTTCTTTTTAAAAGGTTTGATGAGGAAGCATGATGGGTGTAGAGTGTTTTTGTTTTATTTTTATTTTTATTTAGTTTGTTTTCTTTTATTTAGGTATGTTTTTATTTTATTATTTTTCTTGTGCTTTTATTTGTGTTTTGTTTTATAGGCATAAAGTCCTCTTGGACAAGCCCTTTTCTTTACCTCAAGCTTGGCCATCGATTGGAGCATTATTACACTTAGGAAATATTTCTTAAACTTTCCACCCCTTTATTATTTTTGGTCCCTTTGGAGATGCTTTCTGGTGTTTATCTTTTGCCAAGGAGGACATTGTCGAATTTAAGTGTGGGGGAGTGGTTTGGTGATATACTTTGTCCAAGTTTTTATCAATTATCTTGATGTTTTCTTAGTGGTGAGCTATTTTAGAAAACTTTGGTTTAAAAGTTCTGAAAAGTTAAAGATTTAGATGAGTGAAACTTTTGGAGCTAATTTGGAATGGAAGTTTGTTTTTCTTATCTCTTCTTCTTTATCCTTTTGGTCCTTTGGTATTGGTTGTTTTGGTTCTATTTATTTGACCATTGAGGACAATGTCCAGTTTAAGTGTGGGGGGGTGGTTTGATTAACAAACCTTCTACATACTCTTTAGCTTTCTTGGGAGAAGCTTTCTTACCCTTTAGCTTTCTTGTCTTAGGAACAAAATTTTTCAAAATTTTCTGATTTTCTAGAGATTTCAAGCTGTATTTTTAGTGCATGTCTTTGTGATGAATTATAGAGCATATGTTCTAGATCATTTATGGCTTATGCATGACTTTTTGCACTCACTTGGACAAAGTAGTTCTTGATCAAATGCTTTACATTATTCTTAAACCTGTTTTTTTTCTCTAAAATGCGTGGAGCATTCTAGAACTTACTTGAATACCTCTCGAGGTGAAATAAGAAAGACATTCATGATTTAACTTAGGGATGACAGTAATAGGCCTTCTTTGGATAGTTTGAGCTTTTCAAGCCTACCTAGTGTTGTATTATCCCTAGTGCCTATTTTGAGCTTAAATTGGTGATTTCTTTCTTTACAACCCGTCACGATATTTTGTCCATTACTTCTGCTGAGAGTTTGTATAATTTCCAAATCTTTATGCTCTTCAAGGATGAAAGTGTATGTATGTTGAGAACAATGCAGGGAGAGAGATCATTACTTGTTACTTTCAGTCATGGATCAATTACAATTGGAGCTGGGAAAAGAGAGGAAGTGGAATGAAAGGAAGAAGTTGAAAGATTGAGAAAGAAAAGAATGCAAGCTGAAAAAAGATGAGAAAGAAGAAAACAAACAAGTGAAGAGAGAAAACAACAAGCTACTAGAAAGGAAAGAAAATGAAAAAGAAAAGAACAGCAGCAGAAAAAGAAAAAAGAGGAGTAAAAGAAGAAAGAATTGAAAGAGAATTGAAGACAAAAAGAGTGAAAAAATCACAAAAGGGATGGTGAGTGAACTGTAAAAGTAAGTTCATATAAGATAGTTGCTACCATTGTTGGAAAATTGATTGATCTTGTGAGGAAAAGAATTGATGATAAGAAGAGGTGAAAAAAAAATTGCAGGATTTGCTTGAAATGCATAAGGGTTGTTATATAAGGTTATGGTTTGATTGGTTCTTGGAATAAGAGAGCAAGAAGAGTTGGGAATTATAGGTTTATTTTGGTTACCCTTTTCTTCCTTACTCTTATTTTTTCTTTGACTTTTGATGTTCCTATATCCTTCGTTTGCTAAGCCGCATTACAAATCTTTAGCCTTACATTACAAGCTTAAAAGTCCTATTTGATCTAAGTAGAATCATGATATGTCTCGGATTAGTGGAGAGAGTGTATGAAAAGTAAGCAAACGGAATGCATACTCTTTTTGAACTAACTTATTTCTAATGGTTTGAGAATATTGTGAAGTATTGTGATGGTTCTACTAAGTCATTTATCACTACACAAGTCTTGTATTGGCTGTGAAAGATTTAGTATCATATGTTTTATGTTCATAAGTAAAGAAAGCATTGAAGATATGTTTTGGGAATTGATTGAGTGATGTGAGTAAAACCTTATGTTTTTTCTACTTGTTCTTGATGCTTTGCCTGAGAACAAGCAAAGAGCTAAGTGTGGGGGAATATGATAGGGGCTAATTTGGATATATTTTTGCGTAGTTATTTGAGGCTCTTTTGTAATACATTTTGTGCAATAACTAGTTATATTCTTTCATATTTGAGATTTTACCCTTGGAAAGGTATTTTGGTCATTATTTCAGGTTTTTCGGTAAAACGAAGCAAAACCATCGCAAAACAGAGCAGAGGCGGCGCCGGCTGTACACTGCATGCACGGACTTTAAAGCGATGAAAAAATTGCAGAAGCAGAGGAGAACAGAGCCTAACTGGTGCCAACTATAAGGTTGGAGGCGGTGCCAGCTGCATTCTGGAACGTATACGCAAAATTCAGAGAAAAATCGGCAAACGAGTAGAGAAACAGAATACAGGTGGCGCCGGCTCCGAAGGACTAAGGCAGCGCCGGCTGTGGTCTATTCCTGAGGAGGTGCTGTGATCTTTTAACGCGTTTTTTGGAAATCTGTGGAGTTTTAGCATCTTTCAACTTCTAGTCGGCCAAGAACTTTGTACCTACGAGTTTAAGCACTTCTTAAGCCTATAAATAGATGAAAAACACAAGGAAAAGGGGGAGAATTCATTGATCATCATAGAAAATCACTCAGTCTAAGGAGGAATTCTTCAAGTTCAAAGAGACTTGTACAAGAAGGTTTTCAAATGAAGAAGAAGGAGGCTTGTTTATGAGTTCTTTCTTTTACTTTGTTTTCTTTTTCTTGACAATGATGTTTTAATTGTTCTATTGTAATTTGACATTGTTTTAGATAATCATGATTCTTGGAATTTTTTGATCTTTTGATTAATTGACTGTTCTTCTTAGTATTTAATTACTTGGGCATATTCTGAGATTAGTTGGTTGTTTCTATTGTTAACTTGCTAGACCAAAGAGGTTGATGATGGGTTGCAATTGATTAATTTTCACATTCATTGACTGTTAACTTGCTAGACCAAATAGGTTAATTGCTGAGGATTGAGTAATTAAAGGTTAATTGATGTTTGCCAGACCAAGGATTCATTGATTAATTTCATGTTTTAAATTTTTCAGACCACGAAAATTTAATTAAGGATTATGTTTAATGCATCTTTTAAATGAATTAGTTGAGACAGACCAAGTGATGCTAATTTATATAGAAGATAGTAATTAGTTTAGACTGACCAAATGATGCTAATTTACCTTAATCTTTCATGGTGCCGAGAGAATGATTGATTATGATAATGGTTAAGTTGTTGAAGACTATGGTTGTCTAATCAATGGTTTGAATTACATACTTCTCCATTCTTGACATATACGTATTTTTATTTTACTTTTTTTTCCTTTTTATTTGATTTTCACTTTGTTGAGTCGATTAAATAATAAAAGAGGGGTAATTAATGTTTACTTGTTCCTTGAGGATCGACACTCGTTTGAACCCTATGCTCAGTCATGATGAGTACGCTTGCTCATATGTCTGATTTGGGTCCAACGTTTTAATTTAAACTTGATTAGGAATGTGTTTAATTTTTGTATGATTTTTATGCCCAAATTTTAACGCATCAAGAAAGCAAAAAGCTGCTAGAAAGAATGAAAGAAGAGAAGCGAAAAAAAAAAAAAACAATAGCAGCAGTGAGAGAAAAGACACATTGAAGGAAAAAGACGAAAAGAAAAGATCACAAAAGGAATGGTGATTGAGCTGAAAAAAAAAAAAAGTTAAAGTTCGTATAAAGTCTTTAACACCATTGCTGGAAATTTGAGTGATCGTGTGAAAGAAATAGAAAATAGTTGAAAGAAAATGAGAGGAAAAAAAATGCAGGATTTGCTTGAATGGAGTTGTAATTGCTATATAAGATTATGGTTTGTTTGATTTCGGAATAGGAGAGCAAGAAGAGTTGGGAATTATTAATTCATTTTGTTTATCCTTTTCTTGCTAACTCTCAGTTTCATTAACTTTTGATGCTCATGTATCCTTCGTTTGATAAGCTACATTACAAGCCTTTAGCCTTACATTACAAGCTTAAAAGTCCTACTTGATCTAAGTTGAATCATGATATGTCTCGAATTAGTGGAGAGAGTGTATGAAAAGTAAGCCTATGGAATGCATATTCTTTTTTAGCTAATTTCATTCCAATGGTTTGAGAATATTGTTGAGTATTGTGATGGTTCTACTGAGTCATTTATCACTAACACAAGTCTTGCATTAGTTGTGAAAGATGTAATATCATGTGTTTTATGTCCTTGAATGGAGAAAGCATTGAAGATATTGTTTTCAAATTGATTGAGTGATTGATTAAACCTTGTGTTTTCCTACTTGTTCTTGATACTTTGCTTGAGGACAAGCAAAGAGCTAAGTGTGGGGGAATTGATAGGGGTTAAATTAGTCATGTTTTTTCTAGTTATTTGAGGTTCTTTTGTAATACATTTTGTTCAATAACTAGTCATATTCCTTCATATTTGAGATTTTACCCTTAGAAAGGTATTTTGTTCTTTATTTCAGATTTTTAGGGTAGAACGAAATAAAAACGTCGCAAAACAGAGGAGAGGCGGCACCGGCTAGGACCCTAGAACCGGCGCCGGCCATGCACTGTTGAAACAAACATCGAAGCAATGGAAAAATTTTTTAAACAGAACAGAACAGAACCAAGGCGGCGCTGGCTGTGAAGCTGGAATTGGTGCTGGCTGCATTCTGGAACATATTGTGCAAAATTCTAAGAAAAATCGACAAATGAGTGGAGGAACAGAACACAACCAGCGCCGATTCCAAGAGTTAAGATGCCGCCAGCTGTGCCTTGAAGCTAAGGCGGTGCTGTGATTTTTCTATGCGGTTTTTGGTAATCTGAGGAATTTTAGTGTCTTCCAACTTCTACTCGGCTAAGAACTTTGTACCTATGAGTTTAGGCACTTCCTAAGCCTATAAATAGGTGAAAAATACAAGGGAAAGGGAGAGAATTCATTTATCATCATAGAAAATTACTCAATCAAATGAGGAATTCTTCAAGTTCAAGGAGGGTTGTGCAAGAAGGTCTTCAAAGGAAGAAGAATAAGGCTTGTCTATGAGTGCTTTCTTTTATTTTGTTTTCTTTTTCTTGAATAATGGTATGTTAATTATTTTAGTGTAATTTGACATTGTTGTTGATATTCATGATATTTAGGGTATTTGATCTTTTGATTGATTGATTATTTTTCTTAGTATTTAATTACGTGTGATTATTACGAGGTTAGTTGGTTGGTTATTCCTGTTAACTCGCCGAGTCCAAGGGGGTTGATGGTAGTTTTGATTAATTAATTTCATATTTGTTGTCAAGTAACTCACCAAGACCAAGGGGGTTAATTGATGTTTGCCGAGACCAAGGATTTATTGGTTAATTTCATGTTATAAATTCACCGAGACCAAGGGAATTTAATTAAGGATTATGTTTAATGCATCTTTTAGGTGAATTAGTTGAAACGAGACCAAGTGATTCTAATTTATCTAGAAGATAGTGATTTCATGGATTGAAAAAGAAGTGAGTCTATCTTAATCCTTCATAATGCCAAGAGAATAATTAGTTATGATAATGGTTGAGTTCTTTAAGATTATGTTTATCTAAACAATGGTTTGAATTCCATACTTCTCCATCCTTGATATGTATATATTTTTATTTTGATTTTCTTTTATTTTATTTTTCTTTGTTTGTCACTTTATCAAGTCAGTTAAACAATGAAAGAAATGTGATTAATGTCTACTTGTTCTTGGAGGATCGACGCTTGTTTGAACACTATGCTTGGTTAATGATGAGTACATTTGCTCATATGTGTGATTTGCGTTGAACGTTTTAATTTAAACTTGATTAGTAATGTGCTTAGTTTTTATATGATTTTTATGCCCATGTCCGAATACATCGGGGTGCACCTTCACAAGGAGAGATTCCCCACGCAACGATAGAGCAAACTAGATCAAAGGGGGGGGTGGACCATTTCAAGTTCTTGCCAAAGTTGGAGATAATGCTTATAAGATAGATCTACCCGATGAGTATCATGTTAGTGCCACCTTTAATGTTAGTGACCTCTCTTCATTTGATGTAGATGATGACGATGATTTGAAGATAAATCCTTTTCAAGGAGGGGGAGATGATGAGACTCCACTTCATCATGGAGGACAAGGACTAATGACAAGAGCTAGGTCCAAGAAGCTTCAAGATGATTATCAATTGATCATCAAACCATGCTTGAGGATAAAAGAGGATTGGAAGGTTGAGGAAGTTAGCCAAGAGTTCATGTTGATGACCATCGATGAAGGATCCCAACAAGAACTTAAGGTGGCAGTAAAGGCGGACAAAACTTGACCAATGGAGGATTTCCAGTAGATTGCCAGCGCCGACACCTAGTAGCAAAACCGGTGCTGACTCCATTTTGCCCCAACAACAGCCTCAATCACAACATAAACAGGCACGAAGATAGATCACAACTGGCGCTGGCTGTGGTGTCCAAACCAGTGCAGGCTTCCCCCTAGGCAGTCGACAACTACCCCGCATTTTTAATATTTTCTCTGATTTTCTTCAATTTTAATTGCTTGTAAAAACTTATTATGACCCAATACTGTAATAGAATCTCAGGGATTACTTAGCTAGGGTTATGATAGTATAAATAGAACCTTTAGTGATTTGACAACAGAATTCAAAGACTTTAATTCAAATTTGAGAGAGAATCTTGAGAGGCCCTAGCCTCCTTGTTCATCTTGTTCAAGACTATACTTAAGGGTTAGTCCTCCATATGAATGAGTCTATAAATCTTTTGGATAATCCAATGTTGTTTTCTTTGAATGGGTCTTACTTACTTTGTTCTTCTAAGGTTTGTTTGAATTCTAATATTTGGGTGCCTATTTTCTCTATTATATTTGTTCTAGTTTTCCTTTGTTGCTTCAAGGATATTGGGGTGAGATTATAGTAAAACTTTCTACTTTACTTGAGAGGCTTTGAAGCTTAGTTCTTCAAAGGTTTGATAGAGGATAGGTAGTTATTTCGATTTCTCCCTTTTGTCACAAGAATCTCTATTTTTGGTCCCTTTGAGTTGAGTTGAACACATAGCCAACTAAAACACCCAAAACACCAAGAAAAGCCACATAAGATTCATATCACTTGGTCATCCAATGAACTTGTTCTATTAACAAGCATCTATGTGTTAACACATGCTAGTCTAACACATGCTAGTCTTAACACATTAATGATGTCCTGTCTCATTAATACTATAACTAGGGACTATTTAAGTACTAACACTATACATTGTAGTAGGAATCTCATATCATGATTTCCTTAGCACAGTGTTGTCCTAGGGACCTTATCGAACAGTTATATTACTTAAAAGTAAACAAAAGAAACTATAAGATAAACAATACCTTTTATTAAAATAAAATGTGTCATATACAATATACAAGTGATTGCCTTTAGGGCATAACACTAACATATACTCAAGGGTATAACATATCCAAGGTATAGCATGAACCTCTAGGAGTTCACCGCATTTGAACTGCGCCTCTGATCCCTAAAATATTTTAAAGAAAACAATACACATGTGAGTGAAAAAGTACTCTGTGTGTCCCGTGTGTGCTACTAATTATTAAACCAAGCAGATGACATATTATCAGTTACCCATATTGTCACAAAACTATTATGGGAAAGTATTGCATTTGTTCACTGAAAATAGTTCTACAACTCACTACTGGAGTATTAATCCAAAATCTAGTCATATTTGATAAACTATGTTTTACACAATGTTACTACCCCACTTTTAAGAAAGATAGGCATCTTTCTCGATAGAAGGTTGGCCTGTATGAAAAGGTCACAAGACTTCACTTTTGGCATCACGATTTTATTGTGGACATTGCCATACAACACTTTACTATGCACTATCGGAATGGTAGAGTTGTCATCACAATCTACCTCAAATTATATCAATTCTTATTACGTATGGTAGTTTGAGTCCCCACTTTGCACTCCCCTCACAAAGGGTTGATCACAAATTGGGTGTCCTACCTAGGATCAACCAATTAATAGTTTGCTTATGCATTGGGATAGTGCTAGCTGGGGAACCCAATTAATTCTAATGTCCTATCGCTTCATTTGGAGCAAGATAATCCTTGGCCTTGGCCAGGTAACTTGAGACCATCTATCTCTAATGAGAGCTAGTACAAAGGTCACAACCTCTACTGAGTACTTAGAGTTTCCATTGGTTCACGAGACCAGTGTAATTTCATTGGTTCACAAGGCCAGATAAATTGCCATTCACAAAGGAATGCCAATAAAATATTTTCTAGGGCCAAATACTGTATCCAAAAGTTAATCTCATACTAATAGATTTATTTCCAAAATCGTAGGAAAAAAGGATAAAAAGTCCTTGTACGATCAAATAAGTTCCTAAAGGTATGTTCATCATTAGCAGAATACTCGATTTGAAAAGAAGTCTTATCCAAAAAACCTTGAATTCTAATCATTAAAGAAGAATTAAATTCATGGAATCCCAATTATGATTCACAAAATCCATAATTCACATTTTCCCGAAAACTCTTGTTCGCAAAAAAAGAATATTTGTACTTTCCTACAATAAAACATTATTTCGATTCTTAAACAAAGGAGAAGAAAGCCTTTCAAGTATACATTTATTCCTAAGAAATATTCATAACTCAAGCGAACCCTATTCTTTATAGAAAACACCATTTCCTAAAGTTTGCAATAATTTTCTCATTTAGAGAAACCATATTTCCTCAGAAAAGCACCATGTCCATTAACCTTGTTATAAAAAGACTTTAGGCAATTTATTCACTGATTATGAATAGTTCCATTTTATGAAAAGTTTGCATTTTCCATTCAAGCCTTGCATGGCATAATTCTAGTTCTTCCTAAAAAAAACCATAAGATTGTTCAGAGAAACCAAAAGGATTCGTAGAACATTTCTTCAATAAAACATAATTTCACTAGCATAATATGGAGTTTATAAAATAAGTGTGACTCACCTCGTATCCTTGATAGGATATATCTTATCTAGCATGAACAAACTACATTAGACATCATTTCAAGCTTAGTTTGGTATATCAAAGCTCAAACAAACACTTAACTTAGTCAACACAAATATAAGGAAATCATTTATTTCCTATTTCTTTATCTTTCTTCTTTGTACAAAATGTGTACATATACATATATTATATATCTAATTTCTTCATTTCTCATTTTCATATTTCCTCATTTTCTCTTGAACATGAAGTCTACTTCGTGTTCTTCATCATTTGTATTCCCAAGTCATGCAAACAACTCCTTTGAGTTGGTTTCCTTTAAAACCAAAATTCTACATTTTTCCAGTTTAACACACCATTTTGTATTATGCATAACGTTTGATCTACAACTCTGATCGGTTCTTTATTTTATATCAAAATGCTCATTGGACCTTGAATTATACTGTGAATATCTTTATTTCCCCATCCTCATCTTTGTCCAGAATTTACTAGGGCAAAACAATCCTAGTATTTTCATTTCTTTAATTCATTTTCACTAAATAATATTACCATCTTGTTCTCCTTTAATTATAGCATCTATAAAACCCTTAATCCACCATGTTCCCCATCAAAACACCTTTATTTCTTCATGTTTTCAGACAAAGAAAACTAGCAATTCCATGCTTGCACATTATGAAATCACAACAAAAACAAAACTACTATAGTTTATTTTTTTCACTATATCTACAATTCTACCATCTTTCTTCACAACTATGAACAACTGCTTAAATCACCATTGAAGGACTTCTATTCACCACATAAAACATAGCACATGGATCCTTCAACCAATCAGCACACACACTGGCACATAAAATTTCACATAGATAAGAATAATCAAAATAGTAATCATGATTTTCATGTTTTCATGTTAAAATTCATACCAAAATGATCACCACGTTGAAATCCTTAACTTTAATTCATAAAGCATGATCTTTTACCTTGTTTATGACCTTATTCAAGCTTGATTTGGTCTAACAACACCAAGAACAATTTTTCACTCACATTTTTCTATTTTTCTCCCATTTTTTCTCAACTTTCACCAACTTTTCTTCCTTTTTCTTTCCTTTTTCTCCCTTTCTCTCCATCTTATTGTTGCTGTCCAGTTTTCCCCCTTCTAACCGCTATTCCTTGTGACCAAAATGGTCACATGGTCAACCTGCAATAAATGCTATGGTGCGCTATCCAACACGTGTCGCATTTTCGAATTACCACCTATTTTTCTTTTTATTTTTGAAATCTTACTTAATAAGCTTTTCTTGCAAGAATGTTTCTTGTATCCTCTCATTCTGTGACACTTGTTGATGCCCACCAATCACAAAATGCCATGTGTTGGAATTTTGATCGCGTTTCCAATTCTCCTAGAAAATAACTATAATTTTGATCTGTATTGAAAAAAATATTTTATTCTACCAATGGAAAATCTAAAAATTCCACTGAACTTAAAAGTCAAAACCAAAATTCTCAATTCTTTCCAATTAATGGTGAAAACCCCGATCGCGGTCAAAATTATGGTAACACCCTTAATAGCTCAAGTTATACCAAAACGTCCGCCCCTTCGTGCTAATCAACTTTTGTTTTGGGCTTATTACCAAATTCTCACTTTGTATAAGGTAGTCGCAATCTGAATAGTTAGGGCATTGGTAGAACAAATCTAAAATTCCGTGTAGGTCCCTACAATTTTAAAATTCCAATAATGCCACTAAATATTTTTATCGCACCAAAATATTTATCTCGTTATACTAATCATTTCTTGTTCTGGACACTGATGCAAATTCTTATTCTATATATAGTAGTAAGTTAATCTATAAAGGGAGGGATATCACAGTAGAGGTTGAAAATTTCATTGAAGTAGTGGTGAATAAATTATGGAGTTGATTGGTTTTTATAGTTGGGCTGTGTTGCTATAGATTGTTGATTCTTGTTTGACAATTTAGGTAGGTTCTTCTAATATTTTATGTAGTAGTGATTTTTCTTTGAGATTAATATTTGATTATTTGGGAGACCTTTTTGGGATTATTTGGAACTAGTAGTACTAATTGATTGAGGGATGTTGTAACAATGATCTTTTGTTTTGTGTAAGAACCCTTAGTATAAATAATTCTTCTAGTGCTATGTATACTAGTATTTTGTTGGGGATATGGCTTAGTCTTTGATGATAGTATATTGCCATATGTGCATATATTGATTTAGTGTGTCCATAGTGAATGTATTAGATATTTCACTTGCTTTGAGGCATTAGTATAGTTCATGAAACTAACATATGTATTGTTATTATTTATATTAGTTGATTTTATGACTTGTTAATAATATTTATTATTATTATTATTATTACTATTATTATTATTATTATTATTATTATTATTATTATTATTATTATTATTATTATTATTATTATTATATGATGATTTATTTGTTATTAATATTGATACAAATGTATTTTTGTGCAACTCATTGTATTCTTTTTAATTATCTTTACTTTTGAATTATTTTCTTTATCTATTATTTTTGTATTATTTTTATTCTTATCTCCTTAGCCATGGTATGCTATTGTATTTTCTTTTTTATTTTTGCTGGATGGAAGATTTTACTTCTTTCAAAAAACAATTCAATTATTCCCCTTTCCCGTGATATATTGTGTTTGAAGATGCTAAGGGAGTATTTGTTGATCCTCTTCTCCTTTTTATTTCTTTAAGTCCTATAGAAAATGTTTGTACTATTTTATTTTTAGACAATGAGGGCATTGTCACATTTAAGTGTGGGGGAAAGGTTGGATAATATTTATTATACAATTTTGAATTTATTTATTTGGGAATTTTCTTATCTTTTGGCTTTTTTTTTTTCATTTAGGAAAAACATTTTTTAAGTTTTTTCTCATTGTTTGGTTAGTTTCAAGGCTAGTTGGTATATGTGTTTGATATATGTTAGTTTGGTGGAGTTATTGTTTTTCTTTTTGCTCAGAGATCCTACCTATGACTTTTCTAGAAAAGTTATTTTTATGTACACTTAGATATTGGGCATGAAATAGACTAAGTCTGGATAAGTGAGTTAATCTTGTTTATGCCTGTAAAAATATTGTGAAGCGTAATTCTTTGAGAATGGATGAAAGCTTAGTGATGAAATATAGAGTGTGGGTTATTGGTTAATCTCCAGTTTCGTGGCTATTCTCATTCATTCATTCATTTGTGTTGTATGTTGTATTATGGAAAATTCTAAATGATTTTTTATATTTTTCAATAAAAAGGCAAATGGGAGCAAAAGGTAGATTGCTCAATGTACCTATTAAAGTGATGAGAAAAAAGAACTAGGAATGCAAAAGGCATATCTTATGATGAAATACAATATGTGATAATAAAGAAAAGAAAAGGCAAGAAAAGCGAAAAAAATTCGCAAGGGTTGCAAAAGAGCATTTAAGTTAAAATTACGTATTTGGGAAAGCCATGAGACTTGAGTGAGTTGTTGGATCCTATCTCATATGAATCACTTTGTTTGAATTCTTAATTGGAGATATTGTGTGAATCACACTTATTTGGTATAAACTTATATAATTCCACTTTGAGGTTCTTGGTTGTGTCTAGCTTAATATAAGGGTATACATGGGATTAACATGGATAGACTGGTGTTGAGATAAATTCTAAGTGAAGGAAGAAATAATCTCTTTACTATTTTAACCTTATTACATATATGCTAAGTTGTTCTTGATGACTCGTCTAGAATGCTATGTAGAATATTTTACATTATACTTGTAAATTAGCTATTCTTTATCCTTATGAAATATTGTATTTTTCTTCGTTTGTACAATATTTAAGTTATGAATATATGTAAGGTGCTAGATTTGTATATTAGCTACTTATTTGTTTGTTAATAAGGGTGGGTTACTTGAGGACAAGTAAAGGATTGAGTGTGGGGGTGTGTGATGAGGTCCCGTCATATATACATTTTCTAATGCCTTTATGTTGTAATTGTGGTAAATCCTTATTTAAATTAGCACTCACCACATCCTTTTCATCTACATTTTTTAGAAAATAAAGATAAGACCAACTTAAGATTATAAAGAGGAAAATGAAAGAGAATGGAGCAAAAATGGGAGAGAAATGAAGAACCGTTGAAGAATCACAAAAAAGTAAGAATAATCAAGAATAATGGCGGCCTAATGTTCCCTAGGCCACCTAGCATTTGTTTGGTCTATTTGTGTCCAGAAAGCTAGGCCTTCTAGTTAAGTATATTTGTGTATTGTAATTTTTTATGTGGTAGCCTATGGAGAATAAGTTCCCTAGGCCACTTGCTTCATTTGTCAGTATGTATATGTATATTGTATTGTTTAGGTGGTGGCCTAGAGAAGAATAGCATGCCCATGCTGCCTATATCAACTTCAAGGCATGCCCAAGTAGAAGCCTGGCGGCCTAGGGAACTTTTCCCTAGGCCGCCTAGCTTTTGGAATAACACGTGCTAGTCTGAATCAAGAAGTATAACACGTGTTAGTCTTAGTGCAATAATGATGTCCTATTTCATTAATATTGTGACTAGGGATAATTTAAACACAAACATAGTTCAGTGTAGTAGGAACATCACATCACGATCTCTATCATGATTTCCTTAATACAGTGTCATACTTGTGACTTTATCTAACAGTTTTATACACATCAACATATGAAACAAAGAAACTGAAAGATAAAAAAAATGCCTTTTATTGATTTAATATGCAAAATGCATTGTACAAATGCTTACTTCTATGGCACAATCCTAACATTTTCAGCTTTTGCGTTACCTTGCTATATAAAATTTTCCACATTTTTGTTGACTAGACAAGATAATACAAATGCCTAGTAAATATATAGGTAAAGATTTTTTAGCTTTTGTACTACCTTGCTTTTTTTATCTCATTATCTTACCTCAATCCTCATTTACACACCCAAAATTAAGATAAATTAACAAATCATAGAACGAAGATTAACCTAAAGTTCCCTGCTTATGCTTCATCACAACCACTACCTCAATTCCTAAGAAACAATATGGCATGACTTTTACTAAAGCCTAAACAAGGTTAATTTAAATTCTCAAGATCTAACTATCTTATTCCTAATGTACATGTTTACTCAAAAATAAACTCATCCAATAGGTATTAAATTTAATTCTCTAGTTGGGGATAACAACAATACCATCAAGGCCCAACAAAGTCCAAAAATCGAAAAAAAAAATTGTCCAATATTTGTCCCAATAACATAACTCTTGAAAATTAAAGAAAAATGGCCCAATTCATGTACAACTCCTTGAATATTAAAAACTCGAAAAGAGTATAAACCTAACCCTTCCCCACACTTAAATCAGACAATGTCCTCGTTGGCATAAATATAACAATATCCGCATCTAAAGTGGACAAAAAAAAAGGGAAAGATGGTTAGTAATACTCCCTAAGTGATTGCAGCTTTATGGAAAAGTGTAATCTTGTCAGAAGAATAAAACTGCCAAAAATAGGTGAAATGTAGTAAATGTCAAATATAGGAAACCATACTATAGCATAACCAAAATACAAATCCTAATCAAATATATACAAAACTAAATCGAAAAAGAAGAAAAGAAAAGGTAGAGTAAATAAAGCCCTAAAAAACCAAAAGCCAAAAATCAAAGCTCCTCTACAATGTGTAAGATATAGTTCGCTTTCTCCATGTTTCCAATGTTTTCTCCATGGTATAATTTCAGGCAGTTCCTATTTATTTTGGAGACTTATTTTTCTAGATGAGATAGCTTCACTACTCTGAAGAGGGAAACAATGGTCACCACGGATGGTCCGGACCACCTAGATCTTAACTTTCCTATAAATAGCCTCAGTCTCGAGTAAAATAATAGCACTTGATCGTCATCCTTGAATTCGCGATTTTGTATGATGTGCTTGTCATGCCACTTCTTCATGTTCTCCTTATATGTTCGTGATTTCTCATAAGTTGTATTCCTCCATTCATCTAGCTTATTCACTTGAAGAGGTCTTTTTTTTGCTACAAAGTCGAGATCAATGTTAAATAACCTGATGGCTGAAAAGGATTTATGCTCTACGTTTGCATGTAGATGACACAATTTTCCATAGACCACCCTATATGGAGTGGTTCCTATAGGTGCCTTGTATGCTATCCAGTAAGCCCAAAGAACGTCATCCAATTTTGCACTCTAATCTTTCCTAGTACGATTTACCACATTCACCAATATTCTTTTCAGCTCTCTATTGGCTACTTCAACTTGGCCACTAGTTTGGCGGTCATAAGGAGTAGCTAGCTTATGGGTTACACCTAACCTATTCAGCACTCTCTCTCACTAGTTGTTGCAAAAACGTGTCTCTCTATCAAATATTAGCACTTTAGGCACATCGAACCGAGTAAATAGCTATTTTAAAAACTTAATTACCACTGTAGCATCCTTTGTAGTATTGCCTGTGCTTCTACCTGCTTAGATGCATAGTTAACAAGCACCAAAATATACTTGTTGCTAAAAAAACTTTGAAAAGATCCCATAAAGTCAGTCTTCCAACAATCAAATATTTCACAGGCTTGTAAAATAAAAAGTGGCATTTCATGAGCTTTAGAGAAATTACCTACCCGCTAGCATCTATCACAAGTAGTCACAAACCTATATGCATCCTTAAATACTAAAGGCTGGTAGAATCTGGAGTCAAGGACCTTTCTTGTTGTCCCATTATTGAAGCTTAAAAATTAGCAGAATGCAAGAATGTACAGGCTACAGAAGCTAAAATAAAAGCACAGAGCACACAGCGGAAGGGAAAATTTTTTTTAACACCTTTGTACTTTAATGATCTCTTTGGCTATGAAGAACTCAACTGAACCACAGGAATCTCTTCTTCATGACTTCTTGTTGCTTTCATATCAAATCCCGCTATTCTTCTACTCTTCCATGGCATGAAGGCACAGCGTCTTGCTTCTCTGAATATTCCACCGCCTAAACCTTGTTAGTGAAACTAACAGGCAAGGAAAGCAAGTCTCTATCTTTCTTGGATCACTGCTATCAATTAACAGAACCAAGTAGGAAAAAAAAAAAAAAACAAGACGAAAAATGAGAGAGAGGGAAAAAAAAATAAGGCTTCTCTATGGTATTTTTCGTTCACTGTTGTATCTGAAATTGATACACATGGTTCTTCACCAAATAGCAAAGCACTGGGGTTCTTGTATTTCAAAAACCTCTAGAAGTTATCAATAGATGTTTAGCTTAGCCTAAACTCTTCTATTACATGAATTAAAAAAATCCCTAGGTCCAGGATATTAGGTCATTAATATTTTTATTATTTTTCTTGGACCCAATTAGCCCAAAAATAATAAACACTAGTTATTTATTTTCTGGGCCTAAAAAATAACTTGATAAATAACTAATGAACCCAAATATACCAAAATAATTATTCAAGCCTTTTTATCTAGCATAGCCCCAGGTTAATTTTTTTTAATAATTCAATTTGAATTTAGACCCTGAATAATTAATTAACCAATTAAGCTTGATAATAAAATTAACATAATTTCTCTCAACCTTTTATTTGATTCCAATCTAACAATAAATTAGACTTCCTGAATAAAATAAAATCTTTTTTTTAATTGAGACAATTTCCTCAGCCCAAAATTAATTAGCACTTATGGGCTATTTCGAGGACAAAAAAGATACATCATATTGGCTACTAAAATGACCAAAATACCCCTATTATATTAAATAGCTGTATTTTACATTTTAAATATTTCCTAATATCACCAAAATGAAATATTGACCACAAGGACAATGCTACATTAGCAATGTCACCGACTTATAGATATTATGACTAAAATACCCCTCTACACATCGCCGTGCAAATAGAAAGGAAAAAGTATACTAACATCTATCTAAAAGACATCTACCATCCCTAGGCTTATAGTATAATAATCCACGACTTCTTGGAATGTTGTCGCTTTCCAAGGTAGCTACCATAAAGCAAATATCCAAGTTATGTTCCCCAAGGCCAGAGATATTTAGATCACTCGAACAACCACAAGGGGCAATGTAGCATAAAAGCTATCTTGTATAAGTCTATCTTAACTAACTAGTTACATATACCTAACATACAAGTATATTAGTTATAGAACATAACCTCTACTATAATACATCAAAGCATACACTTCTAGCTTCGTCAGACCACTAATTCTTACTCAAGCTATAGAGTATAAGTCCACGCTATAGCGGTAGTAGTCTTGGTTTCTACCATATAGAACTTTTAGAATCCACTACTACTAGTCCAGTTCTACGTATTCGAAATATGCTTGTGTTATAAAATGAGAAGACTACTCATTCGCTAAAAATAAGCCATTCCATATTTAGAATTCATAAAATAATAACCTTACCACGATGAGATTCTTATTCTCATCATTCGATTAAGAATAACAGTTTATGTGTTAAATAACCCATAGTTCATACCTTACTTTGAAAGACCTCTATTCACATAAACTATTTACTTAAACATAATAGGTCTTTTCCAGCGAAGTTGTGCACAAAAGTAAAGAGGAATTCACAAATAATTTCAGCGAATAAATTTTTTATTAATACAAATCAAAATTACATCCTAACAATCTCTCACTTGAACTCTAAGACTATGTTTATCCATAGGTGCCTACCCCTATAGCGTCTATGTGTCTTCTAGAGACTCTTTTAGCCAAAGGCTTGGTGAAGAGATCTACAAGATTGTTCTCTGAGGTAATCTGTTCCACCATGACTTCTCATCTCTAGATGAAATCTCAGATCAGATGGTACTTCTTCTTAATGTGCTTCCTCTTTTTGCGGTTCTTGGATTCTTCGGATTGTAAGACCGTGCCAGTGTTGTCACAATACATCACAATCGATCTATCCATCTGTGGCACAACTCTTAGTACTAAAGGGAACTTCGAGAGCCAGACTGTTTCATTAGATATCTCTGAAGCTGCTACATACTCAGCTTCTATGGTTGAATCCGCAATACACGATTACTTGTTAGTCTTCTATGAAATAGCTCATTCAGATAAGGCGAATACATATCTACTAGTGGATTTTCTCTCATCCTTATTCCCCTAGAAGTCTGAGTTTGTGTATTCTGTAAGAACCAAGTCATCAGCCCTGTAAACTAGCATACAATACTCACTACTGAGGGGTATAAGTATGTCCTCAATGAAACCTACCCGGTAATTGGGGAGGTTCAACTGTGAGGAGTGAGAGTCTGAAAAGACGTGGAAGAAGGCTGATAAGATGGCATGCTCTTAGCTTCTATGTTTAATATGCTTCAATCTAAACATAAGCACATGGCAACTGCATATGACATAAGCACATCATTAGTAGCGATATTAGTAGACAAGAGCTGGCCCACAAGGCAGGAGGCTCTTCAAATTATCATTAACACCAAGATGGTTGAGGGAGCATCAGTCAGGGAGCATATACTCAAAATGATTGCTGCTTTCAAGGAAGTGAAAGTCCTGGGGGCTATCATTGACCCCGAGACACAAGTGGATATGGTTCTCGAATCTCTTCCATGCTCTTCGACTCAGTTCAAGTTGAACTACAACATGAACAAGTTGAATATGAGTTTAACATAGTTAATGAAAGAGCTCCATATGGCAGAGATAGTCATGAAGCCACAGGCAAGGGCTATGATGGTTTCTTCTTCCCAAACTAGGCCTAAGCCCAAAAAAGTTCAAGTAGAAGAAGGGTAATATAGTACCCCAACCTAAGTAGCAGCCTAAAGATAAACCCAAGGGTAAATAGTTTAAGTGTGGAAAGATGAGACACTAGAAAAATGAGTGTCTAGATCTTCAAGTAAAAAAAAAATCCCACAAGTAATATTTTCTATCTAGAGTCAATATCAATTATTCAATTAACTTTCACTTGGATTATTGATTCAGGAGCCACTTATCACATCTATAACTCCTTGTCGGGATTTAGAAATATTAGAAGACTATAGAACGGCGAACATGGACTACACGTGGGAAATAGAGCACAAGTTTGGGCTCTTGCAAAGGGAGAACTGGAACTAGTGTTTAATTGTAATAGAATAGTTATATTGAGGGATATTTTATTTGTTCCTTGTTTTAGACAAAATTTAGTTTCAGTTGCAAAACTAATAAATCAAGGATATCCCATTTTTTTCCATTCTGGTATAACTATCAGAAAAAATGAAGAAGTTTTATGTACCATGTATAGAAATCTATTCTTCATTAATTTTATTAATAATAAATTAAACAACACACAATCTAAACCTTTAAACAGAAATAGAAAGATCAATGTCAATGACTCATATCTTTGGCATCTAACCTCACTCCTCATCGGTAGAACTCTCCCCAATAATTGGGCAGGTGTCATAGAGGACATACTTATACTCCTCAAATGTGAGTATTATTGCCAAGTTCCTTTCCCAATCCACATAGTCTGGACCCGTTAGCCGATTCTCATGGAGAATAACGGCTAAGGGGCTAAAAAAATATCTAGCAACCATTTCTGAAAATTGAAAATAAAAGAAATTCTTAGTTTTGTGAAAATCAAACTAATTTTGTGCACTTTATCCTCATATTAAACTAATAATAGTTAACCCCATTGCTGTTATCTTTATCATGATTAATTTTAGCTCTTATGAAAACAGACATAGCTTCTTGTGAAGCTTAACAGTTTCCTAAGCAAAGTATCTTGACCATGACAAATTTATTTCCCTTCTAAGTAATGATCTAGATGATACCTCCATCAAGGAGATGATCGTTTATTCTCATTTCCTACAGACATACCTAGTGCTATAACCTCCAGTTGGGCTGGCCGATTACAGTACGTATCCCGGGTTATTCATTACATCCTTTCATTAGTTCTAGATCCTTATGGTATATCCATCCTACACCGGTTCCCTCCTAGCGTGACACGAGAAGACCCACAATCTCTAATGAGGATCGTGATGGAAGCCGTGGGGCCGTTGGAACACCTCTCCCACTTAGTTTTTAAAACAAGGGGTTTTTTCCAAAAAATATCCTTTGAAAATTTCCATTAAGTACTCTTTTAAATCAAAAATAAAAAAATAATATTATAAAAATTTCTATGTCAAGGTTTACACCATTTCAGAAATTTTTTCATGAATTATTTTTATTCAAGTTAAAAACTTGATAATTTCAAAATTTTCCATTAAAACTTCCTAGAGATTTTTACCTCAAGTTTTTTTTTTTTGACAAAAAATAAATTTTCTTTGTGAAAATAAATTAAAATGGTTTTTCATTTTAACTTAGAAAAATTTCTAAAACCAAAATATTTTCTATGCCAAGGATAAAAAAATATTTAAGAAAATAACCAAGTTTTAATTTTTTAAGTTAAAATTAACCATTTAAATAAAAAAATATTTTCCTTGTCAAAAAATTCCCAAAAACTTTGGTTTTTGAGAAAATGTGTAAATATGGATTAAAATAAATAGCATGTTAGAAAACAGTAGACGTTTTCATGCTCTTCTATTTTTTAAACCTAAGTGCCCAAAGAATAGAATTGAACACATTAATTAAATTAATTAATATTCTTGTTTAATCCTAAAATATTTTACTATTATTTTACATGCAAAATATTCACTGAATATTAACTACTGCAAAAATAATAACTTCGCTTGATATTGGACAAAAAAAAAAAAAGCAAAAATTACAAGGAAAAAAATTATTTTTTTCGGTCTTGCGCACCCACCACACTGGATCGTGGACCATAGACCACCCTACTCGTAGGCGCCCGTACCCGCAAGCTATCGGTGACTTCTTGCCACAATACCCTGTCAGAATTTTGACCAAATCCTGGGGAGGATACAAAGCATCCGACCCAGGATGCTAGCGTTTTCATCGAATCGTGGGTCAACTGAGCCATCCTACAGCTCCAAGCACAACGAGCCACTGTTTCGGCTTATGACTCGACTTTAGTCTTCTTCATATATATATATATATATATATATATATATATATATATATTGCAACCACACAAAAGGCATTTTTTGATACATATTTCGATGAAAACAAAAACAAATCCGCCTATACCCTTTAAATTTGGGTTTACACAATTGCTATGCAAAGTATTAAATTACAGTGGTTTCCTAAACCTCAAAGATATAGCTCACAAGATTACTATCCCATACCAAAATAGCTAAGGATCACAGGATTTACCAAACATTTATTTGACTAATCTTATTGGACTAGTATATATGCTTCCTAAGCCATTTAAAGCTTCAGAACTATATCCACTTTGATCTGATACCAATTGAAGCTTGAAAATAAACAGAATGCATGCATGCACTGGCAATAGAAGCTAAAAACAAAAGCACGGAGAACACAATGGAAGGGAAAATTTTATACCTTTGCACTTAGATATTGGTTTTTGTGCTGATTGAATGATGAAACCACAGGGATTTCTTCATGCTTGGATGATGTCTCTAGTTCAAAACCTGCAATCCTTCTACTTCGTCTTGCTTGCATGAATGCCGAACCCTTTGGAACTCAGAATATTCCACTGCCCAAAGCTTGTTGGTGAAATAATATAGGCGAGGAAACCGGTCTCAATTCTCTTGATTCTCTGCAATTAATTAGTAGATTCAAGAAATAGAAGAAAAGAAGAACAAGAGAGGGAAAATGAATAGAAGGCTTGTTTGTTTTTTTTGTTTTTTTTTCGTTAGTTGTTGTATCTCAAATTGATACACACAGTTCTTCACCAGATAACGAAACACCCGGGTTCTTGTATTTCAAAAACCCTGGGAAGTTATCAATAGAAGATGTTTAGTTTAGCCTAAACTCTTCTATTTCATGAATTAAAAAAAAAAAAACTAATTGGTCCAAGCTACTGGGCCATTAATATTTTCAATATTTTCCTTAGACCCAATGAGCCCCAAAATAATAATCACTAATTATTTATTTTCTAGGCTTATAAAAATAATCCAATAAATAATTACTATGCCCAGGTAAACCAAAATAATTATTCAAGCCTTTTTATCTAGTTTCGGCCAAGGTTAAACTTTCCATTATTCAATATGGGCTTAGGCCTAAATAATTAATTAACCAATTAAACCAGATAATAAAATTAATTTAATTTCTCTCAACCTTTTATTTTATTCTAATCTAATAACAAATTAGACTTTTTAAATAAAATAAAATCCTCTTTAACTTAGACCATTTCCTCAACCTAAAAATAATTAGGACTTATGGCTATTCCGTGGACAAAAAAGACGTATCACCTTGGCTACTAAAATGACCAAAATACCCTTACTGTGAAAATATTTGTATTTTGTATTCTAAAATTTTCTACTATCAACATAAGAAAATATTGTCCCCATGGACAATGTTTTGTTAGCAATGTCTCCGATATACAGGTGAAATGACTAAAATATCCCTTTGCACATCACCGTGCTTTTAAAGAGGAAAAAGTGTATAAACACCTCTCAAAAAGACATCTACCATCCTTAGGCTTCTAGTCCAATAATTCATGACTTCTTGGAATATTTTTGCTTTCTAAGGGAGCTACCCTAAAGCAAATATCCAAGTCATGTTCCCTAGGGCCTTGGATATTTAGATCATTCAGACAACCACAAGGGGCAATATAGCATAGAAATTATCTTCTACAAGTCTATCTTAACTAACTAGTTACAAATACCCAGCATACAAGTATTTTGGTCCTACAATAGAACCTCAACTCTAGTACATCAAAGTGTACGCTTCTAGTTTCGTCAAACCACCAACTCATACTCAAGCTGTAGAATATAAGTCTGTGTTGTAGCATAGTAGTCTAGGTTTCTACCATATAGTACTTTTAGAAACCACTATTACAGGTCCAGTTCTACATATCGAAAATTTGCTTGTGTTATGCAATGAGAAGAATACTCATTTCCTAAAGGTAAACCATTCCATATTTAGAATTCATAACACAATAACCTTACCATGATAAGATTCTAATGTGAACTTGGGGGGTTGATTTTCTATTAAATTTTGTGGCAAAATTTGGGGTAAAATGCAAGACCCAACTAAGAATTCAAAACAGTGGAATTTGTGAAGAAACAAGACACCTAATTCAAATACTAGGACCTTAAGCTAAAATGAAGAACTTAGAACTCTAGGAATGAGAGTCAAGTCTACTAATCCATACCCAAGAACCCTCAACCCAACTGTGGATGTAAGAACACTAGAAGAAAATGAACTAGGCAACCAAAGATATCCTCTACTCTAAACACTTAGATTAGCAAGAAACTGAGATTCTATTTTGATAGGTTAGTCTAATCTATCCTTAAGAGTTTATAGACTCAAATCAAAGGCAAAGAATAAAATCCTTAGATTGGTCTTGGATTTTATGGAAGAACCCTCAAAGAACTCTCTCAAGAGTGTCCTTTGATCTTAACAAAAATATCCAAGTTACATTTTAAATGTTATAATGCTATATATAGGTACCTAAACCTAACTAAGGTGAGATGAAATCTCAATCATTCGAGCCTTTAAAAGGTCCAAAATATTCCCGTTATATAATAAAAATTGTAGGAATTTAATTGGAAATAAAATTGAACAAAAAGGGGAAAATTGAGCAAAAGTCCGGTGTTCCCCGAAGTGGGCGGCGCCGGCTGTGAGGCCTCATCTGTTGTCGGCTTTGATCTAGAGAAAGCTGCTTAGGTTGAGTAGAGCTAGCGCTGGTTCGGCTTGCTAGGTCGGCACCGGTTTAGGATTGTTTTACAATTGTTTGCCCTTGTTTTTGTCTGCGACCTCCTTCTGTGCTCCTTTGGCCTTTCATACAAACTGATAGGTAGTTGCCACCTTCTTTTACCCTTTCTTTGGCACTCATCTCTTCTCATTTTTCATGTTCCTTGGCTTCTTGGTTGGTTTTGCTTGAAATCTCCCCCATAAGCCTCTTTGTCTTGAATTCTTTCATGGTGCCATGAAATGTGGCTTGTAGTCAAACACCTTCTTTAGCTTTAGCATAATGCTTAGATGGATTCTTATCATTTCCCCCTTCTTTAGGTGAATCCATCTTTAACTGAGCACCTACATAAGATTTCAAACAAGAATTCTTTTGTGAAGATAAACATACAAGTTCATGCCCTCCAACATACAACTCATTTTTTTCCTCATCTTCATTTTTCTTTCCTATAGCTTCTCCCTCTTTGTTGTCATTTTTCAAGCATAAAAGAGCCATTCTCATTTTATCTCCATCTTCCCTGCTTTTTTCACTCTCCTCATTTGCTCCTTCTTATTTCGGGGTCTCTTTTTGCACTCTTTCTTTTCCCTTCTTATTTTATTTCTTATTCTCTTTCTTTGGAAGGCCTTCTACTACACTCTTTTTTTTTCTCATTATCCCTCATTTTTCATTGCACTTGTCTCACTTTACTTGGTGGTAGGGGTAGAAGTGTGTTTAGCTTGCTTCCCTTTATAACTAAGTTGGAATTCCTCCTTCTGTCATACAACACAGTCTTATCAAATTGCCACGGCCTTTCCAAAATTAAGTAGCTAGCTTGTATAGGGACTACGTTACAAATAATTTCATCTTGATACTTCCCATATCAATTGTCAAAAACACTTGTTTGTTCACCCTCAACTCCCATTATCATGGAACCATAGCAATCTATAGGGATTTGGGTGTTTTATAAAATATAAACCCAATTCTTCCACAAGACTAGCAGTCACAACATTAGTAAAGCTCCCTCCATCAATAATAGCAACATATGGCTTTGGTTGATAAGGCAATAGGAGTAGAAAACATTATTTCTTTGTAGGCTCTTCTTCACTTCATCATCACAAACATATCCTACAACACAAGTTGCCATTTCCTTAATTGCAAAACCAGCTAAGGAGTAAAAGGGGTAGCACAACAATTCCATTGTCACTAGAATTATCATCTCCATTGTGCCCCTCATTTCGTTTCTCATCTCCACAATCCTCTTCTTTACTAGTTATCTCTTCTTAGGTACTGGTAAATATCAATTTTTTGGTTGGACACTCATATGAGGTGTGACTATACCCTAAGCATTTGAAGCATTTAATGTCCCTAGTTCTTGGAGGTCTCTTAATACCTTTCCCCTTGTCCTTAGCCTATTCTTCTCTTGGCTTATAGGGCTCTCTTAGTGGTCTTGGAGGTTTTGGTTGCTCTTCACTCTCTTAAAGTTGGTGGTTGTAAATAGGATTAGTATAGATGGTTTTTTTGGAATGTGACTTTCTTTTGAGTTGTCCCTTAGTTTTAATGGCCATATGCACCATCTCCTCCAAAGTCTCATAAGAATGTAATTTAACCACATTTACTATGTCCCTATTCAACCCACTAAAAAATCTTGCTTTTGTAACCCTCACATCCTTAACAATGTTAGCCCTCATCAAGGTCACCTCCAACTCCTTATGAAAATCCTCTACGCTTTTATTTCCTTGTCTAAGCACATGCAATTTTTTGTAAAGCTTGTTATAGTAGTGTAGGGGTACGAACCTTCCTCTCATCTAGTTTCTCAACAACTCCGAAGTGGCAACCGGTTGATCCCTCATTCTCCTTCTTTGGGATGCTACTTGGTCCCACTACACTAAAGCATACTCAAGAAAACTTGAAATGGCCAATTTAACCTTAGTTTGCTCACTTTATTCATAGCTCTCAAGCAAAATGTCCATCCTCCTTTCCCATATAAAATAAACCTTCGGGTCACTTTTATTTTGGAAAGGGGTTATTTTCATTTTGATATGCCTCAACTCTCTATCTCCCTCATCTTCCTTTTGCCTTCTCACCCTAATCTCATTTCTCCGATTTTGTCCTCCATGATCTTTCTCATGGACTCATTCATCCCAATCTTCCACTCTTTCAAACTCCCTGCCAAGCCCTCTCACATTTTGTCCATCTTGTCTACTATGCATTCTACCTCTTCCTCCTCTCAACCCTTGCCTACCTCCACTTAATGGTGTAGGTGGATGACTTCGTACGGAATGCTCATCCCAATCCTATCTTTGCTCACATAATGGGGTTGTGACAATGTTTCCCTCTCTCATCCTAGGGCTATCTTCTTCTCTATAACCCTTTCTTTGTGCAACAGATGAGGCTTGGCCTTAGTTGGTTTGCAATTCAGTTATATCTCTCCTCATCTCATCTATTTTTGCATTGACAGTTTCAAAGATATCTTAAATATCAAAAGAGTCTTAGGACATTTTTGTTAGGATTTTACTTGGATGGTTTAGATAGAAGAAATATTCCTCACAAGCACTCCTTTATGTGTATGCACTCACCCTCATGTTTAACTCTCTTTGGCTTTTATATCAATAAGATCACCATCTTGGCTTTTTCAATTCATTCATGTTCTCAACAAGTTCTTCCCACAAAAATCTCCCAAATTGCTTTGGAATTAGTCCAAAATTTGATAAGTCCACTAACTCTCTAAAGACAACCAACTAGATATCTAATAGTGGAAATTGATCAACACACAACAATAAGACTCAAAGAGTTTATATCAATCAAGAAAATTCAATGAATGTAAGAAACTTAACTAAATTGACTAGGGAATGGGTGAATGGACAAGGCCTAACAAGAATTTTCAATGTAACACTAGGAGTTCAAGGAATATAGCATTCAAGAGCAAAGGTAAGAATTTATCAACTGAGATGGTCTTAAATGGACAAGTAATGTCCCCAGAAATACTTGAAATGATAGATAATCAACCATAGAGAGTGTTCAAAAATGTTTAAGCCACAATTTCAAGTAAAAAGTTCACTCAAAAAAAATATCAAACACTTGAAGTGCAACCTCATAACTCATGAGGTTTCAAAATTTTTACACTTGTAGCAACACATGAACTCAATAATCACAAGAAAAATTAATCCCCAATGATTATACTAATATCAATGAATAATTTCTCAACAAGTAGATGTCAGAAACAAGAGTTTTATAGTTCACAAATTTAGCATGAAAATAAGTTACGTGATTCATTTTGAGCTCAACAAATTTGATGTAAAAAACCATAAGATTTATGTAATTTAAATATTCAAATAGCTACCAAAACATCAACCTAACATATAAGATCAATTTCTCAATGAGAAAAAAAAAATCAAAGGTTTGAAGACCTTTTTGAAGCACCATCCTTAGTGACGAGTTTGCTCTGTTTTTCTTGAAAGTTTCAATCCTTTGTCTTGAACAACAATGCCTTGACAAGAATCAAAGCTTTCCTCTCTTTGATACCAAACTATTTGATATGATCTTATGGGTGATTTTCTATTGAATTTTGTGGCTAAATTTGGGGTAAAATGCAAGACCTAACTAAGAACTTGAAATAGTGGAATTTGTAAAGAAACAAGACACCCAATTCAAATATTAGGACCTTAAGCTAAAAAAAAAAAAAAAGATCTTAGAACATTTGGAATGAGAATCAAGTCTACTAATCCATATCCAAGAACCCTCAACCCAACTGTGGGCTAAGAACACTTGAAGAAGGTGAACTAGGAAATTAAATATAACCTCTACTCTAACCTCTTAGATTAGCAAGAAATTGAGATTCAATTTTGATAAGTTAGTTTGATCTATCCTTAAGAGTGTATAGACTCAAATCGAAGGCAAGGAATGAAATCCTATGATTGGTCTTGGCCTTTATGGAAGAACCCTCAAATAACTCTCTCAAGGGTGTCTTTTAATCTATATAAAAATATCCAAGTTACATTTGAAATATTATAATGTCATATCTATAGGCATCTAAACCTAACTAAAGTGAGATAAAATCTCAGCCATTCAAGCCTTCAAAAGGTCAAAAATATCCGTATTACGTAATAAAATCCGTGAGAATTTAATTGGGAACAAAATAGAACAAAAATAGAAAAATTGAGGAAAAGTCGGGCGCCGATGCTGGCCGCGAGGCCTCATCCGGTGCAATCTTGATCTAGAGAAAGCTGCTTTAGCCGAGCAGAGCCGATGTTGGTTCGGCTTGCTGGGCTGGCGTCGATTTGGGATTATTTTTCAACAATCAGTCATTTTTCTTATCTGCGACCTCCTTTTATGCTCCTTTGGCCTTCTATTCAAATGGATGGGCAGATGCCACCTTCTTTGGCCCTTTCTTTGGTACCCATCTCTTCTCACATTTCATGTTTTTAGCTTGTTGGTTGGTTTTTCTTGAATTCTCCCTCGTAAGCCTCTATGTCTTGAATTTTTCCAATGTGCCATCAAATGTGGCTTGTAGTTCCATACCTTTTTTTTTAGCTTTAGCATAATGCTTGGATAGATTCCTATCAGATTTTCATTCTCATCATTCAGTTAAGAATAGTAGTTTTGTGTTAAGTAACCCATGGTTCATACCTTATTGTGAAAGACCTCTATTTACATAAACCATTTACTTAAAGGCAATGAAATTTTTCTAGTGAAATTGTGCACAAAAGTAAGGAAGAATTCACAAACAATTTTTGGGAATAAAACTTTTATTAATACAAATAAAAATTACATCAGAATTCTAGTCTAAGAGGGCATACATTCCAACACTATTTGCTTGATAATACCCTTTACTAGTCCATCATGGCAATGTCGAAGAATATTCCAAGAATAAATATTGCCCACACAATATTGAATAACACAAGCCGCACACAAACGAGACAAGAACGGATATTCCCAAGAGTAATACTTCACATTAGAAAAGAATTTCTTTCTCTACTATGGAGTAAGTCCTTTTGGAAGGATACCTGCTGTGAGAAAGTTAGCATAGTTAGCAAACCCAGGGGAAATGAGATTTTTACCCTCCACCCACAACAGTTGTTCATCAGGAAAGACATCATTGATCTTTTCTTCTTTTAGTGCTTCTAAAATGGAGTTTTCTAGCCTTGATAGGTGATTTGCAATTAAGTTTTCAACTCCATCCTAGTTCTTGATCTCCAAATGGAACTCCTACAATAATAATACCCATCAAATCGGTCTAGGCTTAGAGTCATATTTAGCAGGAAAGTATTTTAGTGCGAAGTGATTAGTATAAACCACAACATTAGATAAGACAAGGTAAGGGCGAAATTTATCAAAAGCAAATACTATTGTGAGCAACTCTTTTTTTATGGTAGTATAATTCCCCTATTCTATTGTGAGAGTTTTGCTGGCATAGTAGATTATCTTGAACTACCTACCTTGCCTGTGTCAAAGAACTGCTTCAACGACATAGTCACTAGCTTTCCACATCAGCTCAAAAGGAAGTGACCAATCATGAAGAACTAAAATAGGGGAGTTAAAATCAGATAAGCATTTTTCATCAAATTTAAATGGGGCATCTTTCTCAAGCAAAAAAGTGAGGGGTTTAGAAATTTTTTTGTAGTCTTGGATAAATCGCCTGTAGAAGCCCGCATACCCAAGAAAACTCCTAATGGTCCTCACAGAAGTTAGTGGAAGAAGCTTTTCAATCAACTCTCTATCTTGGCTTGATCAACCTCAAACCCTTTTCGCGAAATCTTATGCCCCAAGATAATACCCTCCATTACCATAAAGTGATATTTATCCCAATTTAACACAAGATTTGTCTCTTCACACCTTTTGAGTACTTTATTTAAAATTTTCAAACAAAGCTCAATGGAGTCCCCAAAAATAGAAAAATTATCCATGAACACTTCCATTATATCTCCTACCAAACCTTAAAAAATGGCCATCATAGATCTTTGTAAAGTTGCAAGCCCATTACATAATTCAAAAGGCATACGCCTATAAGCAAAAATACCAAAAGGGCAAGTGAAGGTAGTTTGGTCTCGACGTTCACACAGTATGAGAATACCAGATAATCCATCTAGGAAACAGTAGTACATGTGTCCAACTAGCCTTGCTAATATTGGATCAATTAATGGAAGGGGAAATGGTCTTTTGTTGGGGTGTCATTTAGTTTTCTATAGTCAATGCACATTCTCCATCCTGTAACGAGCCTCATTAGAATAAGCCTATTCTTCCCATTAGGGGCCACTATCATACCCCCCTTCTTTGGTACCACTTATGTACGGCTCACACATATACTATCTGAAATAGCATATACAATTCCAGCATCTAATAACTTAATCACTTCACCCTGAACCACTTCCTTCATATTTGGATTCAAACTCCGTTAGAATTGAACTACAGGTTTTTGCATCTTCCACAAGTAGGGACTTATGAGTGCAGAATGAAGGATTAAATCCTTTAATGTCTATGAGTTTCCATGCTATAGCCTTTTCGTGACTCTAAAGCATTTGCACTAATTGGAGCTTTTACCCTTCATTTAGATCTCTTGCAATTATCACTGGAAAATTGTTCACTGGGGCCAAAAATGCATACTCAAGATGATCTGGACACTCTTTCAATTATATTTCAGATAGGTCCTCAATGGATGATCTTATTCACCCAAGGCTTGACCCTTTTATCACTTCACAAACTGCTAGTTCAAATTTATCCTTGGAGTTCACCACAGGTGGCAAGAGTTCTTAGGGATATTTGATAGGGGCAAAATTCATCTATATTTTCATAGTTATTTGAAAATATTTTATGATAAATTTGTGGTAATAACTAAGAATATTTTTTTCATATTTGATATTTTATCCATAGAAAGGTGTTTTGGACTTTTATTGTAGAAATGACAAAAAAAATATCGAAACCGTCACCGTCAGAGCTCGACCGGCGCTAGCCATGACCTATGCAACTGGCACCAACCCCGATCTGGAAACATGGTAAATTTTTAGCTGAAAAATAGAGCATGATTGGGCCAACCAAAGCATAGTCGGCGCCAACCATGACCAACGGAGCCGGCGCCGACTCTGCTCTATCCCATGTCGGCGAGCTTTCCACTTTACGGTGGATTTTGTAATTTTCAAAACTTTTTAGCATTTTTCAATCTCTATTCAGTCCAGAACTCTTAGAGGATGAAATTTAGCCTCTTGAAAGTCTATTTAAACAAGAAAACCCCTAGAAAAAAGTCTGAGTTCAAGGATCAAATAAAAAATTCACTCATTCAAGGAGGAATTCATCACATTAAGGAGCATTGTTCCAAAAGGTTTCCAAAGAGACGAAGAAGGGCTTTCCTTGAGTTCTTTCTGTTAACATTTATTTTCTTTTCTAGAATAATGATGTAATCAATGTTTCTATTGTAATTTAATATTATTTTGGGATTCATAATTTATATGACTTAATTTTATCTTTTGATTAATTAATTTTATTCTTTGTATTTGATTACTTTTTGCATATTTGCTATCTCTTAACTTAATTAAAAATGGGATTAATTTTAAAAAACTTAGGTAATTAAAGGTTGGTTGATGATTTCTACAATATGGATTCATTGACTAATTTTGTGTCTTAGATCACCTAGAATATAGGTGTTTATATAAGGATTGATTTTATTACATCTTCTATGTAAGACTGGCGAGATAGAATATATCCATTAAGTTACTTTTAAGATAGGGAATCATAGATTGCAAATGAAGTAGTTCTACTTTAATCCTTCATGAGACCAAGATGATAATTAATTGTGATATTGGCTACATGATTCATTGTCATGTTTTCAAAAGTAATTGTCTAAATTGAATATTTTTACATCCTTGAATTGTATATATTTTTCTTTATTTTTCTCTTTATTATTTTATCACTTTATTGTGTCGTCTATACAATTAATGGAAAATTGTTAGCGTGTACTTGTTCCTTTACGGATCGATACTCGTTAATTTCCTATACTATACTTGCGTTAGGTAACCTTGCCCGTATGAGTATTTTGGTATTAATGTTTTAATTGAAACTTGGCTAAGAGATGCATTTAAATTTAATGATTTTTTTGCACACAAAATATAGGCATCAATACTGTTCCACATCTTCCAAAAAATTATCATCAATCCATTTAACAAAGTGTTCCTACAAAAATTCAGAAATGTGATAATATAGAATATCAATCCTAAAGCAATCGTCATGTGAAGAAGAATTTATGATATTGTTTGAAAATATTATGATAACTTCCTCCTCCTCAAGTCATAATGTCAGCTTTCCCTCGTGAACAACTATGATAGCTTTTGCAGTAGCTTGGAAAGGTTTGCATAGGATCAATGGAATCTTGGAGTCTTTATCCATATCAAGAATGACAAAAATCAACTAGAAAAATGAATTTATCAACCTTAACAAGAAGATTCTTCACAACCCCTCTAGGATATTTGATGGATCTATCTGCTAATTGAATTCTCATCCTACTGGGTTTTGGTTCACCAAAGCCCAATTTAGAAAAAGGTGTTGTAAGGTAGTAAGTTGATACTAGCTCCTAAATCTGCCAATGCTATGCCAAAAGTAGTTCTACCTATCACACAAGGAATGGAAAAATTCCTAGGATCCTTCAATTTTTGTGGAAGTTTTTCTTTATGTTTGAGGAGGGCAGAACACTCTTCATTCAAGGTGACAGTAGACAGCTCTACTAACTTTTTTTTGTTGGACAGGATATCTTTCAAAAACTTAGCATACTTAGGCATCTGCATCTGGGCCTTAACAAGTGGGAGATTAATTTGCAGCTATTTGAGTAACTCTAGCAACATTTTAAATTGATCCTCATCTTTTCCATTTCTCAGATAGCCTGGATATGGCATAGAAGATGGATGCTTATGCTTTTCTGTGTTTTTTTTTTCCCACTATCTCAGGTGGATGGATTGGCATTTTTGTTTCCCTTGATGCTATTGCAAGTGAGTTATGTTCCTTATTTTACTGCTCTTTTGTTCTTCTTACATCATTATCCTCACTCAATGGTATCACAATGGCAGTCAGTTCATTACCATTTCTCAATGTGATTGTTTCAACAAGTTCATGTGAAGTATAATCCTCAAGGTCTTTAAAAAAATACTCTAATCACTTCTCCTAGATTTTGGATTAGTGCCTCTTAATGTCATATCAAAGCCTCTAGCTCCTCAAAATGGGAAATGGCTAAAATAGCAAATCGCTCTAAAAATTGCTCAAGTGATGACCCTTAACTTAATTCATGAATCCCAAGGACATCATTAACCCCCTCACTATGATAACCATCTTGAAAGGCATTTCCCCAACAAAACACACCTTCCCCCTCATCATTATCCATATCACAATTTCAAATAAACCTCATAAAAAAAATTGTACGTAAAATAAATAAATGGACAAAGAATTCCTCAGAAGAAACATAACGGATTAATAATTCCCAAAATATTCATTTACTCTCAAAATTGCAAGATAAAAAAAATACTTCCATGACAAAGCATGATTTTTAGCATCCATTCATTTATTAGGAAAAAACACAAAATAAAATTTCTTCCAAAATTATGTCTAACCTTCAAATCAAAATGCATAATCTAATAGAGATAAAAAAATTTCCATTCCACAAAAATGAACAAAGATTGAGCATAAAACCAAAATAAATTCCACAAAACAAATTCACATACCAAAAACATACACCATATATCATGTTCCTCACTTCACCATCAAAATCTCAATTTCAAACAAAGAACAAGTATAATCTCCGTCCCACCAACCAATCTCCACTTTTCAAACCAAAGAATCCAACACAATGAACTATACACCTCAAATCTCCAAATCCAACAAATTCCTCCGAAAATCGTTCTTACTCAACCAATCAAAGAACAAGATGTAAATGAATAAATAAATAAATGAGATTGAAATTATTCAAGTATCCAAATGAATAGATTGTACAACAACAATAGAATAGCAATTAAAGAATTCTTAAATACAATTTTAGCCAAAATGAAATGTAATCACAACACACATACAACAACTATTCAAAAATAAGTTAGTTAAATGTGCAAGTGTATGTACAAATACAATGCTAAATCAACAAGAATTAAAGTTTTTAAAATGTAACCAATAACATTCCCCAGCAGCAGTGCCAAAAACTTGGTAGACGGTTTCGAGTGCATTAGAAATAGTATAACAAAGGCCACAAATTATCAAGTCTTAAATTAAAATGCTAAGCACCAAAACCATGCATATAGGCAAGTATACCCATCGCATAGTATATGAAATAGCAAGTATCGAATCCACGAAAACTTAGCAATTACCATTACTTCACCTCATCTCATTGTCTACCTAAAATGAATATAGAAATAAAGTAAATAAAACTAACTAGACTAACTTAAACTACTACAATAGAGAGCACATCAGTCCCAGGCTAGAAAAGTCACAAGGATTGTCAATGAGTAAGAATACAGGAAAACCTAAGGACAAAAAGAAATCCCCCCAAAATATGTCAAGTAAAGAAATCATTACTAAGTTCATCAACTCAAACCTTGAGCACCAGTATGAGTTTTCAAGAATAAACCCCACTCTTCCTCAAGTTATGAGATTACTTTCCAAGAGCTCAATTAATTGGTATCTCTACCTAATCAACCTCACCTAAGGAAGCATTACATTCTACCATCACCGAAAAGGTACATGGAAGCCCCAAAACCCTATCTCTATGCACTATTGAAAATCTATTGACTACCATGTTCTAATCCTTCAACCTCTCTCTTGAGATAATCAGAGAAAAACAAACATTGGACTAATTAATTTGGTATTCAACTCCTAACCCCATCTCTCGAAATCATTAAGAGTGAACTAATCAATTAAATAAATCAACCAAGCCCAAACCATCAATCCAATACAAAAATGTTCAAGTAGTAAAATACAAGAATAGGATTTTAATAAATCATAATAATAACCTAACACAAGAGCATAAATTAGGGTTCATCTCTCAAATACAGTTAAAATCATATAAACATCAACATTGTAAAGTGTAATATAAAGAAAAAGGTTTTACTTCACTCATAGACAAGATCTTAAACTCCTTCTTCCTTGGATTTCCTTTCACAACCCCTTCTTCATCTTTTTTTGTCTCCATGATCTTCCATTCCATGGTTAATCGTTTGAGCCCCTAAGGGATCTCTTAGCTGTTAGCCAACCAATGAGGTTTTTCTAGGCTTTATAATGGGGTATTTATAGTATACAATGGAAAAAAGTGAAGAAAATTGCAAAAAGTGCAGATCTATGCATTCTTGCAGCATGTGCATGGCCCAGGGAAGTTCAGGCATTCCAGAAGCTAGGCGGCCTAGATAACATCCTTAGGGCACCAGGCTTTTGCCTAGACGTGCCTTAATGTTGATCTAAGTGGCTTAGGGATATTATTCTTCCCTAGGCTGCCACCTAAACAATACAATATATATATATATATATATATATATATATATATAAATACATATTAACAAATGAAGCAGAGCTCCCTAGGCTACCACCTAAAAAATTGCAATACACAAATATACTTAACTAGGTAGCTAAGGGAAGTTAGGCTTCCACCTAAAACATACATATATAATCATTGAACCAGGCGGTTGAGGGAAGTTTAACTTCCCGTAGCCGCTTACTTTCTGGACCAAAAAAAAAAAACCATACTAATGCTATGCGGGCCTAGGGAATTTTTTGTTCCCTTAGCTTCTATTATTCTTGATCGCTCTTGCTTTTGTGTGATTCTTCAATGGTTCTTTATTTTTCTTCCATTTTTTACTCTATTTTTCTTCATTTTCCTCTTTATTATCTTAAATTTGTCTTGTTATTATTTCCTAAAAAAATAGATGAAAATGATGTGGTGAGTGATGTTTAAACAAGTATTTGCCACAATTACCGCTCAAAAAGCATTAGAAAATGAATATATGACGAGATCTCATCAACCCCAAAAACAATGTTGCATGTTGCCTTATCTTGACCAACAATTGTAATAGCTAAAATGTCACTCTACATAACACCGTTCATTTACAGGGGAAATAGTGTTCTAACATATCTCTAAATAATATCTATCATCCTTAGATCTCTAGTCCAATGGTCCAAAACTTTCTATAATGTTTCCCCTTTACTTGGGATCTATCTTAAAGTAAACATCCAAGTCATATTTCCCCGGGCCCTAGATTTCTAAACCATTCGGACGGTCACAAGGGATGATATCTCCAACAGAAGCATAGAAGCTATCTTATATGAATATATCTTAAAGGACTAGTCACACATACATAATATACAAGTATATTAGTTCTACAATAGAACCTCACTCATAGTATATCAAAGTACATACTCCTAGTATTGTTAGACCACCAATCTATATTCAAGTCGTAGGGTATTATTCTGTGATATATCTATAATAGTTTGGTTTTCCATTATTTTAGTACTTTGACAAATCACTACTGCAGGTCCTGTTCTATGTATACCATATAAGCTTATATTATAAAGTGAGTAGACTATTCACTGGCTAAAGATAATGCATTCCTTATTTAGAATTCATTGTATAATAACCGTAAAATTAATGAGATTTCCATTCTTATTATCTTGTTCAGAATTACCTTTTTTGTGTTAAGTAACCCTTGTTCCATACCTTAGTATGAAAGTCCTCAATTCACATAGATCACTTACTTAGACGCAATAGGTCTTTTCCAACAAAATCGTGCTAAACAAAGTTTGATGGCATGCAATCCAATAATCTCTCACTTGTACTCTATGACTATGTAAGCCCATAGGTGCCTACCCGTATGGTATCTAAGTGTCTTCTAAAGACTTTTTTCTGCCAAAGACTTAGTGAATGGATCTATTAGATTATTTTCTAAGGTAATCTATTCCATCACAAATTCCCATCTACGAACGAATTCCCAGATCAGGTGATACTTTCTCTCGATGTATTTACTCTTCTTATGATTTCTCGGTTCTTGTGATTGCTATACAACTCCTGAGTTGTTACAGTATAATACAATCGGCCTATCCATCTGTGACACAGCCCTAAGTTTTGAAAAGAACTTTTGGAGCCAAGCATGTAACACACCACTACTTTCGTATCCCAAAAAAAAGTAGGAATATCGCCCCATCCTTAGGACAATGGATCTTTATAACTGGGTAATATGTAAATGGAAAGCAATAATCTAAATTTAAAACTTATTATATCCCAAAATAATATATATACAAGTCTTAAACAATTAAAAGATAACAAAAATTTCTCAAGAAATAAATACAATGAAATTGAATCTTCAATACTCAAGGCAACTGAAAGTAACATAATCTTCAATGTAGGATCATCTTGAAAATGTGACATAAAAGGTGGTGGGAATTATTTCCCAATAAGTCCTATGTGTGCTCATGTCAATTTAAGAAAAATTCATGCAAGTAAATTTTAAACAAGTCACATTGAAAAGTTGGCAAGTCCAGAAATTCATCTTCAAACATTGAGTGGTATTTTATCATTTTTGCAAAATAAAAATGTACGACTTGTAAAGAAATAAAGCACTCAAACAAAGTCAACTATGAAACCCTATATCATAGTCACCGCTATGAAACCCTGCATCATGACTGTGTACTGTGAAACCGTGTATCACGCCATAAGTAGGCGATTGACCTACATTGTGATATACTCCTCCATCTCTACACCCTAACATACTGAATGTCCATTCCAAGAGTAAACATCCACTTGAACTGTGTTACTTGTTGGAATGTATGCCCTTTTAGACTAGGTTTCTGATGTAATTTTGACTTGAATTAATAAAAGTATTTTTCTCAGAATTTATTTGTGAAATCTTCGTTGTATTTGTGCACGATTTTATTGAAAAAGACCTATAGTGTTTAAATAAATGGTTAATGTGAGTAAAGGTCTTTCACAGTAAGGTTTGGAGCATGGAAAACTTAACACATAAACTATTGTTCTTTACCAGATGATGAGAATGAGAACTCATCATGGCAACATTATTGTGTTATGAATTCTAAATAGGAAATGGTTTACCTTTAGCCAATGAGTAGTCTACTCATTTCACAACACAAGCGTATTTCTAATACATAGAACAGGACTTGTAGTAGCGGTTTCTAAAATTACTATGTGATAAAAACCCAGACTACTACTGCTATAGTTTAGACTTGTACTCTACAGCTTGAGTATGAGGTAGTGGTCTGACGAAACTATAAGCGTATGCTTTGATATACTATATTTGAGGTTCTTGAGAAGGACAAATATATTTTTATGTTGGGTATATATGACTAGTTAATCAAGATAGACTTGTACAAAATAGTGTCTACATAATATCGCCCCTTGTGGTTATTCAAATGATCTAATTATCTAGAACCTTAGGGTACATGACTTAGATATTAGCTTTAGGATAGCTCCCTTTGAAAGTGAAAATACTCCAAGAAGTCATGGATCATTGGACTAGAAGCCTAAGAATGGTGGATATTATTTAGAGAGGTGTTAGTACACTCCTTCCTCTATAAATGCATGGCGATATGTTGAAGGGTATTTTAGTTATTTCACCTGTAGGTTGGAGACATAGCTTACGCGGAAATATCCTTGGGGTCAATATTTCCTTATGGTGATATTAGAAAATATTTAAAATGTAAAATACAACTATTTATATAGCAATTGTATTTTGGTCATTTTAGTAGCAATGGCGATGTGTCTTTTTTATCCTTGGAATAGCCCATAAGTCCTAATTATTTTATGTCGATAAAATGGTCAAAATAAAAAGGATCTTATTTTATTCAAGAAGTCTAATTTATTTTTGGACAATAATAAAATAAAAGAATGAGAGAAATTAATTTTATTATCTAGTTTAATTTGTTGATTAATTATTCAAGGCCTAAGCCCAGATTGAATAATTAGGAAAATTAATTTGGGCTTAAACTAGTTAATAAAAGGATAAAAAATTATTTTAGTTCATTTGGACTAATTTAATTACTTATGGGATTATTTTAATAGGCCTAGAAAATAAAAAATTAATGGTTGTTATTTTTGGGATCATTGGGTCTAAAGGAAAATAATAAATTATTTTTGTCCAATGGCCTAGATTAAAGGGTTATTTTTATTCACGGTATTGAAGAGTTAAGGCTAAGCCAAACCTCTTCTATTGATAACCTCCGAATGTTTTGAAATATCAAACTCAAGTGTTTTAGTTTTCTGATTAAGTGAAGGGTCGTAGATTGTGAGGAATCGTGTGTTCTTCTCCTTTACAACAGACGCACAACAAGTAAGAGAAAAAAAAAGTTTTTTTTCTACTTTCTCTGTCTCGTTTTCTCTTATTCCTCCGTCATCATCTTGTACTTTGCTAAATAATAGCGAAGAGTCAAGAAGGACCATTCCTCCCCTAGGTAGTTTCAACAATATAGATTAGATGGAGGATTAATTCTGAGAAGCGAAAAGCTTCGCATGGTAATGGAGCATGATGCTTTGAATGGCTTAGGATTAATATACGCTAGGTAATAAAATTAGCAAGACTAATGTGATTAAAATGATGAGATTCATCGCTATTTTGGTATGGGTACATGCATTGGAAACCTCACCATTGACGTCTTGGAGCTACTGTATTTTTTCCTTTACTGCTTTGTTTAGACTTCGTGTAAACCCGATTTGAAAGGGTATAGGTAGATGTCATGTGTTTTGTTGAAAAAATGTAACAAGAAGGTGCCTTTGACAATCGCAAAGTGTTGCAGAAATGCCCAGGAAAAAATTGCAGAAGAAATCATCGGAAAAAAAAAGGATTGTGGAGAAGATAAGCAGAGCCAGAAGTCAAGCCAAGCCACGGCTTGGTAATCTCTGGAGCCAAGGCTACTCCTAGGCCAACCGCAACTTGGAGCCGCAGCCGGGCCTGAGCACTCCTCAGCTCAGCCCATGCCAGGAAAGCATCCTTGTGGAATCGTGAGGCATCCTTGCCAAGATGCAATGCATCCTGGGCAAGATGCTTCTCAGGTCGTTCACAAGCGGGCAGGTCACGGGCACCTATGGACAATGGTCCATGGATCTTCCCCTGGACCATGATCTAGTGTGGCGGGTGCATAGGACCAAATATATATATATATATATATATATATATATATTGGCCGCATACAAGAAGAAGTTATTTTTATTGCAAAAGTTAAATTCTTTGAATATTTTGCATGAAAAATAATAGTAAAGGATACTAGGATTAAATAAGATCATTAAATAATTAAATTAATGTGTTTAATTCTTTTTTTTGGCACTTAGAATTAAAAATAGAAAAGCATGAAAACGTTTATAGTTTTCTAGCATGCTATTTATTTTAAGTCTTGTGTGTACATTTTCTCAAAGACTAAAGTCTTCAGGAAAATTTTATTTAACAAGGAAAAATATTTTTCTTTAATTACATGGTTATTTTAACTTAAACAAAAATTAATCCTTGGTTATTTTCTTAAAGATTTTTTATCCTTGACATAGAAAATATTTTTGATTTAGAATTTTTGTAAGTTAAAATGGAAAGCCATTTTCATTCAATTTAGGAAAGGAAAATTTAATTTTGTCAAATAAAACCTTGAGATCAAAATCTCTAGGAATTTTTAAAATAGAAAAATTTTGAAATTGTTATGTTTTTAACTTAAATAAAATTAATCCATGAGGAAAAATTTCTCAAATGGTAAAAACCTAGACATAGAGATTTTTATGGATTTTGAAATTTTATTTAAAGTTAAAGGAGAATTTAATTGAAATTTTTCTAATGATATTTTTCCAAAAAATCCCTTATTTAAAAAACTAAGTGGAAGGGGTTCCAATAGCTCCACGGCTTTCAACACGATCCTCATTAAAGATCATGGGTCTCTTCGCGTCACCCTGGGAGTGAACCCGTATAGGGCGGAGATACCACAATGACATAGAACTAATGGCAGGATGTAATTAATAACCCAAGATACGTACTATGATCGGCCAGCCCATATTGGTGGTTATAGTACAAGGTATGTCTATAGGAAATCAGAAGAAACGGCCATCCTCTCGATGGAGTTATTTTTTAGATCATTATCTAGAAGGAAAAATAATTTGTGATTGTTAACACACTTAGCTTAGGAAACTATTAATCTTCCCTAGATGCTATGTCAGTTTTCCGTAGAGCCAAATTAATAATACTAAAGGTAATAGTAATGGGGTTAGCTATTATCTAGTTTAATATGAGGCTAAAGTGCAAAAAATTATTATTATTATTTTTTACAAATTCTGAGAATTTCTTTTATTTTTCAAAATTTCAGAAATGGTTGGTAGAGGTTCATTCAGTCCCTTAGCCGTTATTCTCTACGAGAATAAGCTTACTGGTCCAAATTATGTGAACTAGAAAAGGAACCTGGACCTAATAATCACAGCCGAGGAGTATAAGTATGTCCTCTACGAGACCTTCTCAATAATCGGGAAAGATTCCATAGCTGAGGATCTGAGGCTGAAAAGGCATGGAAGAAGATTAGCAAAATGGCACAATGCTATATGTTAGCCTCCATGTCAAATGTGCTTCAATCTAAACACGAGCACATGGCTACTGCATATGATATAAGCATATCACTAGCCACAATGTTTGTGGATAAGGCAGGAGACTCTTCGAACAATCATAAACACCAATATAGCTAAGGGAGCATCAGTCAGAGAGCATATACTCAAGATGATTTCTACTTTTGAGGAAGCAAAAGTCTTAGGGACTGTCATTGACCTCGAGAGCCAAGTGGACATGGTTCTTGAATCTTTGATGGGTTCCTTCACTCAGTTCAAGTTGAATTACAATATGAGCAAGTTAAACATAGATTTAACGGAGTTGACGAAGGAGTTCCAGGTGGTAGAGAAGGTCATGAAGCCACAAGCTAGAGATACGATGGCCTCTTCTTTGAGAACTAGGCCTAAGCCCAGAAAGTTCAAGAAGATGAAGGGTAATGAAGTGCACCAGCCTAAGTCCCAGCCTAAAGACAAACCCAAGGATAAATGCTTCAAATGTGGGAAGAAGGGAAACTGGAAAAAAGTGTATATTTCTTCAGGCCAAGATAAACTCCATAGGTAATGTTCTCTATCTAGAGTCTATATCAATGGTCGGATCAAATTCCTCTTAGATTGTTGATTCAAGAGCTACTAGTCATATCTGTAACTCCTTGCAACAGTTTAGGAAGATTAGCAGACTCCAAAAGGGGGAACATGAACTTCGTATGGGAAATGGAGCACGAGTTTTGACCCTTGCTGTGATAGAATTAGAACTTACTTTTAATTATAATAGAATAGTAGTTTTGAAGGATGTTTATTTGTTCCTAGTTTTAGATAGAATTTAATTTCAGTTGCAAAATTAATAAATCAAGGATATTCTGTTTCTTTCCATTATGGTATTACAATTAGTAGAAATGGAAAAGTAATATGTACTGGGCACATGTATGGAAATATATTCTTCATTAATATTGTTAACAATCAATTGAATAATGCTCAATTTGAACCATTAAATAGGAAGAGAAAAACTAATGTTAATGACTTATATATTTGGCATCTAAAGTTAGGTCACTTTAACTCAACCATTATTTGGAGGTTAATCTATGATGGGTCTTTAGGCTCACTAAGATTGAAAAGTTGGCCTCAGTGATAAATCCTGTCTTATAGGAAAAATGACCAAAAGGCCCTTTACCAAAAAGGCAGATAGAGCCAAAGAAGTATTGAGTCTTGTTCACACTAATGAGTGTGGTACTTTATCTACACTAGCTAGAGGGGAGTTTGAGTACTTCATCACTTTCACAGATGATTGTAGAATGTATGGTTATGTTTATCTAATAAGATGCAAGTCTAAATCTTTTGACAAGTTCAAAGGGTTTAAGGCTAAAGTGAAGTGTCAAACAGGTAAACTAATCAAGGCCTTATGATCAGATCATGGAGAAGAATACCTCCTTGGTGAATTCAAGGGTTATATTGTACATTATGGGATAGTATCCCAACACATTGTGTTGGGGACACCCTGGCAGAATGGAGTAGTTGAGAGAAGGAATAGGACATTAATAGAAGTGGTCCAAAGCATGATATGTCATGCTACTCTTTCAGTGTCTTTTTCGGGATATACCCTAGAAATAGCGAAATATATTTCAAACTTGGTACATTCCTAGACAGTTCCTAGGACACACTATAAGATGTGGACTGAGCATAATCTAAGTCTAAATCATCTCAAGATATAGGGTTGTCTAGCTTATGTACTGATCAAGGGAAATACGTTAGAACTAGGATCAGAATTATGCAATTTTGTTGGGTATCCAAAAGGTACAAAGGGTGGTTACTTTTATCATCCCAAAGAGCAAAAGGTAATTGTGAGTACTAATGCTAGATATTTAGAAGATGAACAAAGTAAGTCCACTAAAGGTTCGCCAAGGTTAGAACTCGAAGAGAAGTCATCTTCTGAATCAACTTCTCCTAACACAATAATAGAACAAGAAAAGGCACAACCTCAGGAACCTATACAAATGGAGCCTCGTTGTAGTGGAAGGATATCTAGAGTTCCAGAAAGATGGACTAGAGAGACTTTTGACCTAGTCTCCAAACATCAAGACCAAGATCCCACTAGATATGAGGAGGCTATTGTTGATGCCGACGCTGACTTATGTTATGAAGTAATAAAAGTCGAGATTAAGTTTATGTACTTCAATCATGTTTGGGATCTTGTAGCTTCACCTGAAGGGATAAAATCCATTGGGTGCAAGTAGGTGTACTAGAGGAAGAAGGGAGTCGATGGAAAGATGGAAACCTTCAAAGCTAGGCTTGTGACGAAAAGGTATACTCAGAAAGAAATGATCAATTATGAGGAAACCTTTTTCCCCAATAGCTATGCTTAAGTCCATCTATATCCTTCTTGCCATCACATGTCATTATGACTATGAGATATGGCAAATGGATGTCAATACGAGATTTTTAAATGGCCATCTTAGTGAAGACATCTATATATCTCAACCAAAAGGCTTTATTGCTCAAGGTCCAAGAACATATGGTTTGTAAGCTTAAGAAATTCATTTAGAGACTTAAGCAGGCATCCAAAGCATGGAACATTCATTTTAATGAGACTATAAAGTCTTACGGTTTCATTTTAAATGAGGATGAACCATGTGTATATAGGAAACTGGAAGGTATAAATGTGATTTTTCTAGTCCTGTATATAGATGCATTCTACTTATTGAAATGACGTAGGGACACTATCATCTAGTAAGGTTTAGCTATCTAGTTAATTTAGTATGAAGGACTTAGGTGAAAGCAGTTGCATTCTCTAGATAAAGCTTTTTAGAAATAGGAAGTAGAGAATGTTAGGTTTATCCTAAGCTACATACATTTACAATCTGCTGGCTAAGTTTAGCATGGACTCATGCAAGGGGGCATTAATCCCTGCAGACGTAGGTTGTCTTTTTCTTTAAAGGACTGTCCAAAGTCTCAAGAAGAAAATGATAAAATGAGTAGGATTTCCTATGCTTCCTCTGTTGGAAGTCTCATGTATGATATGCTGTATACTAAGCCAGATATCTACTTTACCGTAGGCGTAGTTAGATATTAGTAAAACCCCATGGAGGTTCATTGGTAGGCTATATAGTATATTCTCAAGTATCTTAAAGGTATAAGATATTATATGCTGGTTTACATGACTGATGACTTGGTTCCTACAGGATACACAGACTCAGACTTCCAAGTAGATATGGATGAGAGAAAATCCAGTAGTGGATATGTCTTCACGTTGTCTAGAGGAGCCATTTCATGGAGGAGTATCAAACAATCTTACATTGCTAACTCGACCATGGAAATTGAGTATGTGGTAGCTTCGGAGGCATCCAATGATATAGTTTGGCTCCGGAAGTTCCTTTTGGAACTTGGAGTCATGCAACAAATAGATAAACTGGTTGTGATGTATTGCAACAACATTACTGTAGTCTAACAATACAAAGAACCGAGAAACCACAAAAAAGGGAAGCATATAGAGAGGAAATATTACCTAATTCGGGATTTCATCCAAATAAGGGAAGTTGTGGTTGAACAGATTTCCTCAAAAAATAATCTAGCTGATCCATTCACCAAGTCTTTGGCTGAGAGAGTCTTGAAAAGATATTTAGACGCTATGAGGGCGGGCACCTACGAACTTACTTAGTATAAGAGTGTAAGTGAGAGATGGTTAGAATGTATGCCCACTAAGACTGTATTTCTGATGTAATTCCATTGAAAGTAATAAAAAATTTATTTACATAAATTGTTTATGTTTTTGCTATTTAATTTATGCACAATCTTGTTAGAAAAGACCTATTGTGTTTAAGTAAGTGATCCTTGTGAATAGAGGTCTTTTACCATAAGGTATAGATAGAAGGCTACTCAACACATAAGTTGTTGTTTTTAACTGGATGATGAGAATGGGAATCTCATTGTTGTAAGGTTATTATATATGAATTCCAGGTGGGGAATCTCTTACCTTTAGTCAGTGAATAGTCCTTTCACTTCATAACATAAGAATGTTCCAAATAGGTAGAACTAGACTTGTAGTTGCGGTTCCTAACAGCACAATATGGTAGAAACATAGACTACTCTGCTACAGTGTGGACTTATACCCTACAACTTGAGTATAAGTTAGTAGTCTTGCTGAAACTAGAAGCGTATACTTTGATATTCTATAGTTAAGGTTGGGTATATGTAACTTGTTAGTCAAGACAGATTTGTACTAGATAGTTTTACTGCTATATTGCCCATTGTAACTGTTCGAATGATCTAATAATCTAAGACCTTAGGTGTAACAGTCCACTACTTACGTACCCCAAAAAGGGCGGGGAAGTTGCCGCGTCCTTAGGACAAGGGTCTTTATAAATAGGAAATAGGAAAATAAATGGAAATAAACTAATAAGAGACAGCTAATAAAATAATATAAAACATAAAACAATAGTTGAACAAGTCTAAAAAAAAATAAGAGATAGCTAAAATCTCTCAAGAAATAAATACAATCAAAATGAATCCTTGAAAATTGCTAGAACATAAAACATTCAACCTTTAATATCCTGTGTTTGCTTCTGATAATTTATGAAATAATTTTTAGTAAATCATGTGCGTGCTTATGATAATTTACGAAAACCTTTCATGTGTGCAAATTTTAAATAAGTCACACAAAAAAGTCTACAAGTCCAAAAAACTCATCTTTAAACATTAAGTTGCATTTTATAATTTTTTGCAAAAAAAAAAAAAAAGTGTACAACTTGTAAAGAAATTAACCACTCAAATAAAATTAACTATGAAACCTGGCATCATATCGTGTACCATGAAACCTTACATCACAATAGTGGATGATCGGCTCACAGTGTGAGATACTCCTCTATCTCTACATCCAAACTTACCAATTGTCTACTCCGGGAATAACCAGTCCACCTGAACTGTGTTGCTGGCACAGACTGGCTTGACCAAATAGAATTGGCATCTTATCCAGGCAAAGCTCACTTTTTAGAGATGGCAACCTACTAAGCCTTATGCTAACCCTTCAAAGTCTAGTCCTAGTAGCCTACCCTTATTCTGTACTCAACGTTCATTGTTTTCCCACTTGGGCAAATTAAAATTGATAAAGTGTCCTTCATTGAAATAGCAATTATGCTTTTCAAACTGTCTAGTTAAAACTAGTTTATGAAAAAAAAAATTAACATTTTGCTTTGGAAAACTATTTGCATGGTCTAAAATTATTTTATTCAAGTAGAAAAGATAAAATGTCCATAATTGCATCCCAAAGTCATCTTTCACGGTAAACAGTATGTTTGACTTGCAGAAGTGGTTTTGTTCAACAAACACCTTTATGCAAAGACTTACTTGATCTCTTGATCTCACGGATAAAATAACCTTCTAAGTCCAGTTCAAAAGTAACCTAGCCTCGTCTAAGGTAAACAAAGAGTATAGGTCACTATTGGTGCACAACCAAGAAACAAAACTGTATAGTTACAAATAACTCCCAACTCTAAATATTTATGTCCATCCAAACAATAACAACACTCAAATATAATAATAATGGTGTAGGAGTTCCAAAAATAGTTAATATAAACGTATTCTAGATTATAACATCAAGAGTACTATAAGAATATTTTGACATTACAATAATATAAGTAAGTGTGACATATGTATTAAGTAAGTGTAGCAAAAATAGTAGTAATGTTAGAAGCATTAATTGGTGTATTAATAAAATTATAGGTAGTAAAAATATTGCTAAAAGTTTAATAATAATAATAATGTTAATTTTAAAAATCATAATATTTCCTAAATATATAATGTTAATAATATTATCAATAATAATATTATTTAAAATAATAACAGTAAAAATAGTAATAAAAGTAATATTAAAAGTAATAATGATGCGAATAATAGAAATAATAATAATATTGTAATAATAATAACAACAACAACAACAACAACAACAACAATAATAATAATAATAATAATAATAATAATAATAATAATAATAATAATAATAATAATAATAATAATAATAAAATGACAATAACATTAAAAGTAGTAATAGTGTTAGTATTAAAAGTATGGATACAGATAAAAATATTAACAGTAATTTTAATAACTAATAGTATTAATAATAATGAAAATATGAATAATAGTACTAGTAATAAAGATGACATTAATACTCAACACATTAACGATCAAGATATTAATATTAATATCCTAAAACTAATATCACAACATTTTATTAAACAAAATATGCTATATATCATTAGATGGTAGACTATTAGACATAGCATAGGAAACACACACACACACACACACACACACATATATTTGTATGAATTATTGAATATATTACCAATAAATATTTATTGCGTAGAAATTATTTATACCAGGTAAAACAACTTCAACTGAAAAGGAGTCTTAAGTCATTAATAACATATAACAGCTGGTAACTCGAGCATTAGGCTTTAATTATATAACTCCAATGTGAAAACCATACTATCAAAAGTGAGTTCTAAAACCATGAGCATAAGATTTATCAGGCATCCTAGAAGTTCAAATATATTTTCGTAGTACACCGAATTCACAACCTAGCAACACAAAACATCAGACTCAAACTTCATCCTTTTCCAACATAAACATCATTTGGAATCAAAAAGCGATAAAGACAAAATTTACTTATTCGAGTGGCCATTGTAGAATGATGATTGAGGAACATAGATGCTTTAAACCTTAATCTTCTTTGAGTGCACTTCATACAAACAGAAAATATGTGAGAAGTGAGGCAAGGAGAGTTTGTAGACCCTCAGTCTCGACTTTGCAGAACAAAGGAACAAGGTGGTGTGTGAATTAGGATTAGATATTCCATCAATACTCTTTTGTCTCCCCAAAACTGTGAAGAGAGTTATACTTTTGGTCTCGACAGATGGAAACCTTAATTCCTTTCTCCAGGCAACCTAAATGAGTGCAACTTTTCTGGGGTTTTGATTGTTCGGGACCTGTGAACAAGGAAATGAAAGTGAAAAGGATAATGGTGCTTGTTGGTGGCTTTGGAAATTTAGGGAAGATTAATGATTGAATGAAGTGTGTTCCAGAGGTTTAGCAGTACGTCGTAGATGATTTCTAGGCAAACTTAAGGGGTTTTGAAATTTGGATTTTGAAAACAATTTGATCAGAAGAAGAAAAGTTGCTATGGCTATCTCCATAGACTTGGGTGGAAAGAAATAATGGCTTAAAAAGCGATGGAAAAGGAAAAGAAATGACTTCAGTGAGTTGAACGTGAGGAAAAGTTAGTAACCTCGGTGGACTGGTACTGAAATATTTCATATATAGTCTGCACAACTACCTGGTTATAGTGAATGTTTGAAGAGCCTAGATAAGGAATAATAGAAGCAGTTTGTTTAGAAATTTATAGCTTTGAATTTGAATGTTAAATTAGAGAGAAAATAGTAGAGTTTGGTGGTGCTTCTAGAGGTTCTCGGCAACAATGGTGGATGAACTCAGGAGGAATTGTTTGAAGAAACGAAGAAATTCTAGAAGAAATCTGGAAGTCCAAAAAGGAATTAGGAAAAGCCTCCCATGGCTATGCCAAGGCATAGAGGGCCTATATTTTGCAATGCTAGCCATGGCTATGCGAAAAGAATAGCTGAGCCAAGCAAACTGTGCTACATGGAGCTCATCTTGGCAAAGCCAAGCGATCTCGAGGATCAATTTGGATTTGCCAATATTCGGATTTTAAATCAAATTTCGAAAAGACTACTGCAGCATGTAGTCGGTTGAGTAAATCTTTTTTGTTGGGGATAGGATACCGTATCCACCTGAGTGCTGTATTGAGAGGCTTGTAGTTAATTACAAGTCGAGGAACTCCTCTTTCAATTTCAGCATTTTTGTAAACATAAAATGCAGCACAGCTCCAAGAAGATGTACTGGGAATAATATATATATATATATATATATATATATATATTAATAACAAAAATAGAGCAAAGGAAAAGGAAAACCGTGTGATGGTATGTCCTGTGTGAGCTCATGATAATTTACGAAAACATATCATGTGTGGAAAATTTAAACAAGTCACAATAAAAAGTCTACAAGTCCTTAAAACTCATCTTTAAACAATGAGTTTTATTTATCATTTCTGGAAAAAGAAAGTGTACAACTTGTAAAGAAATAAACCACTCTAATAAAACTGACTATGAATCCCCGTATCATATTGTGTACTGTGAAACCTTCCATCACAGTACAAGTGGGTGATTGGCCCACAGTGTGAGATACTCCTCCTTCTCTACCCCCTAACTTATTGATTGTCCAATCTAGGAATAACCAGTCCACCTTAACTGTGTTGCTAGTACAGACAAGCTTGACCAACCAGAACTGGAGTCTTATCTAGGCAAAGCTCACCTCTCAGAGATGGCCTGTAACATCCCACTATCTACGTACCCTATTATGGTTGGGGATGTCGCCCCGTCCTTTAGACAAGGGGTTTTTATAACTAGGACTCACAAAAGAAAGGAAAGAAAAAATTCAAAATTAAACTTATTACAACACAAGCAATACAGGAACAAATCCCAAAAATAAATAAATGCCTGCTAGAGTCTCTCAAAAGAAAATACAATCAAGTAAATAAGTCTTCAAACAAGGCAATCCCTAATCAATAACCTTCATAGTAGGATCGACCTGAAAGTATGGTATAAAAAGGTGGTGAGACATAAATCTCAACAAGCCCGTGTGTGCTTTGGGTGCTTCAGGTAAAACAGTTTATGTATGCAAGTTGAGAAATTTTCATAAAAGGAAGTGCTGGCAAGTCTCAAATAAATTTCACAAATGATGTGTGGTGTTTTTCTTTCAAACCATACATGTATACCATAAAAGCAACCACTCAAAAGAAGTAGTCATGGCACCACACTTTGTGCACCACGACAAAAGAACATTTAGGATGCCACACTTTGTGCATACTGACACAAGGTAGGTGTACGGCCTACTAGTTGAGATAGTCCTCCATCTCTACACCCAAACTTACTAGTTGTCCATTCAGGAAATACACAGTCTACTTGACTATACTTGCTAGCTCAGACTGGTATGATCTATAGGACTGGCATCTTATCCGGGAAGGACTCACCCCTCAGAGGTAGCCACCTACTGAAAGACTTATCCTAATCCTTTAAAGACTAGTTTCAGTAGTCTACCTTTATTGAGTACTCAATGTTGTGTTTGTCCCTCTAGGGAAAAGAAAGATCATGCATGTTTTTTCTTTGAAATAGTAATTATGGTTTCCACAATCCTTGTTAAAGTTGGTCTGTAGGAAAAGTTTAGCATTTTGAAACTGAAAAGAAAAGGAAAATTGTCCAAAATTGCATCCATGGTACATTTTCATGTATACATCATTCTTAACTTGCCAAAGTAACTTTGATCTTCAAATACCTATATGCAGAAACTTACCTGATCTCTTACATTTCCTTTATTCAATAGCCTTTCAAGATAGTTCAAGACAACCTAACCCCACCTGAGGTAAATATAGGGTATAAGTCCCAACATCCAGACAATACTTGCTTTAAATGAATAACTCTTAGACTAACATGCTTAAGCTCACCTAGATACCACAACATCTAGCTATGACAACAATGCCTTAAGCTTTAGCACTAATTGATAAAGTATTTAATAGAATAAGATTAATTTGAAAAGTTAAAATAAATAGTTGTAATGAATAATAAATAATAAATTATAATATTAATTGTTTATTAACAAATAATAAACAATAAGTAATGTTAATAATAAATGAAATTAGTAATAAGTAATAAGTACTGTTAGTAATAAATCCAAAATAATATTGGTAATAAATAATAAATAATATTATTACAAATAATAAGTAATATTAATAATAGATTATAAATAATTTTAATAATAAATAATAAATAACGAAAAATTAATAATAAATAAATTATTCTAATATAAATAATATTTATAAGTGTAAATAAAAGTTTTATTAAGGCTAACTAATAATAATATGAATATAAAAGACATTTGGCATTAATTAAGTCCAACATATTATTATTTATTTTTAAAGAAAATATTACTATTCATTTATCTTAGTAAAATAACAATATGTCAAATAATTATTAATTTTGAAAATATTTGTTTACTAAAATTAGTTAATTAAATAAAATAATAATGATGATGATGATAGTAAGAATAATACTAAAAATAATAAAAGTATTTCCTGCAATAATTTTTAATGGTCATAGTGAAATACTAGAGAAAATCTATATACATATCCATACACATATAGATCCAGCAAATAATATGTCAATTTTTCAAAAAATGGACTTGTATTAACATACATCACAACAAGGGTGATATTCTACTAGTCACAATATCATCTAGGGATTTATTGAAAAATAGCAATATGAAGGCATAATGAACAAGGGTGGTATAATGTCTATCATAAATCAATACGCCTATGAAGCCCTTAATCATAATGAACATACAGTGATCTTAAAGCATAATCCACACTTCATGAATTACAACATTCATTCCAATCTTCATGTTTTAAATTTCTTTCCCCTTGCATACATATCTCCAACCGAACGTTATTCAATCAACCTATCAATACCATCATCTAAAAGCCTTGAGTTTGAGAATTTAAAGAGAAGGCTATGAAAGAAATACTTATTTTGATAATCGTTAGTTGAAGATATCGCCTTGTTCAATGAAGGTCCTTGAATGATTAAGGGTCCTTTCTTGGTTGAAGTTGTTCAAGAATGGCCACCAATGGTTCGGCCAAGAGAGAGAGAGAGAGAGAAAGAGAAAGAGAAAGAGAGAGATTTGGATGATAATGAAATGGTGATGAAGAGATGAAGAAGGTCTAAGATGTTTAAATTTACCTTCTTGATGTTCTTCTTACTCTTGACCAAAAAGTGTGTTTGATCGAAATAGAAGATCAACTTTAGTGTTTTAGGTGTTATGGAGTGGCCTAGGAGTGAGTATGGACCAAATCCTAGTTAGTTTGAGGGTTCTTGGAATGATTTGGGATGAATAAGGGTGATTTGAGGTTGAAGAAGTTTAGTTTGTATTCTTGGTGTTTTTGAGAGGGAATTGAGAGAGAATGTTTCATGTGTGTCTTGTGAATGACGGACAAAAGGCCTAGCAAGGGGAAAGGATTTCAGTTATCCAAGAAAGAGAGAGAGAGTTTCAGTTCTTTCAAATTTCAAATCGAGGAAAATATGGAGATGTTTGAAGTAGAAGATTGGGTAATAGTGTTTGCTCCTTGAAGGTTTCCTGTCCTTCAATGGTAGATGGCTGATCTAGCTATGTTTTGATCATGGAATGAAGGATTGTTCAGCTTTTTAGCTGGCCAAAAATGGTTGTGCAATAGCAGAGAAAATTTTGGTTTAATCCTTTAGCTAGATGAGTGATTAATGGAGGAAAATCTGGATTTTAAATTTGAAGTTTGAAAAGTTTTGAATGGAGTGAATATAGGAGTATTTTGAGGTGTGTTAATGGAATCCTTATGGCCATCATAAATGTAGAAGCCAAGGTGTTCTGTCCATGGCTGCAAGTGGCCAAAAATATGAAGAAGTTTGATGAAGAAATTGGTTCTTGCCTTTGATAGGCAAAGCTGGAAAAAAATTCTGGAATTTTAGCTAAAAAACTCTTGTGATTTGGAAGGATTTTGAGCAGATTTTTTGAATCCATTTAAACTGAATTTGCAGTTGAAATTTAGGAGTGTTTGAAGGTCCATTAATGGTGGTTTTCTAGCCACCATCTTGGAGAAGAAAGCGGAAAGTCTCAGGTGTTCTTGTGCTTGAATGAATGGCTCAATGTTCATGTCCAAAGCATGATTGTTTGCTGGAAAAAAAAATTCTGGTTTGGTATAGCTTATACAAGCTGCGAAATTCCAAGGTGTTTTCAGTTCTCATCTTACACAAGATGGTTGGTTGTTTGCAAGAATTAGGTAGGGAAAGGTTGCTGCGATTTTCGAAAACCAGCCATGAAGAATTTCTATAAATTTTCCAAATTTTAACCAAAACAAGAACAAGAAGAAAATAAAGTTATTGGAAGAATAGTTATGGTGTTTTATTCGAAAGCCTCTTCCTATTTTCCTTTCACAATTCTGGTCATCATCCTAACCCCAAGAGCTGGAATTTTTGAAACATCAAGCAAGGAATTATCCAAGACTTTTTATAGATATTGAAATGAATTAAAGAAATAAGAGTAATTTAAATTCAAATAGGTTAGGATAAGGCTTGCAAGAATAATGGAGACCAACATTCTTCTAGAATTCCCTTTAGGATAAGATCACATGGTTAAGACATTACCATTATGTCTTCCCTAGGACAACATTCCTAACTTTTAGGGATGTAAGAAAAAGGAAAATTCAAACATTGGTTAAGATAATTATGAATAAAACATAGGTGATACGATTAGAACTTAAGACCTTATACATTAAATCACAATGCTCTAACCACTTAATCACAACAACTCTTGTTCTTATTTTCCCAACCAAATTCTCTTCTTATTTATGTCTCAAGCCATCATCCTATTTCGACCTCAACCAAAATTACATTTTTACCCTTTCTACTCAACAAGAACAAATAAACCATATAATGCATATGCTACAATTCTAAGGCACACAAAATCATTCAAGGAATATATTTTATGAAAGATGATATGATATGCACCCCATCCCTCTTACTCTTGGGTAGGTTTAGATGGGGTTTTACATGGCCACCTACTGAGAGTCTTACCCTAACCCTTTAAAGACTAGTCCTAGTAGCCTATCCTTATTGTGTACTCAACGTTCATTTTTTCCCACTTAGGCAAAATAAAATTAATGAACTGTCCTTCTTTGAAATAGCAATTATGGCTTTCAAACAGTCTAGTTAAAACTAGTTTATGAAAAAATTTAACATTTTTCTTTGGAAAATAGTTTGCTTGGTCTAATATTATTTTATTTAAGTAGAAAAGATAAAATACCCTTAATTGCAACCCAAAAGTACATCTTTCACGATAAACAGTATGTTTGACTTGCCAAAGCACTTTTGTTCAACAAACACCTTTATGCAAAGACTTACTTGATCTCGTAGATAAAATAACCTTCTATGTCTTGTTCAAAGCAACCTAGCCTCGTCTAGGGTAAACATAGGCTATAGGTCACTATTGGTGCACAACCAAGTAACAAAACTATATAGTTACAAATAACTCCCAACTCCTAATATAATAATAACAATAATAGCTGTATAGTCACTATTGGATTGATTTATGTCAATCCAAACAATAACAACACTCAAATATAATAATAATGTAGGAGTTCCAAAAATAGTTTATATAAAAATATTCTAGATTTTAACATCAAGATTACTATAATAATAATTCGACATTACAATAACATACGTAAGAGTGGCATAAGTATTAAGTAAGTGTAGCAAAAATAATAGTCATGTTAGAAGCATTAATTGGTGTATTAATAATTTTTTAGGTCGTAAAAATATTGCTAAAATTATAATAATAGTAATGTTGATATTAATAATCAAAATATTTCCTAAACAAGTAATGTTAATAATATTATCAATAATATTATTATTTAAAATATTAACATTAATAATAGTAAAAATTGTAATAAAAATAGTATTAAAAGTAATAATAATAATAATAAAACAATAATAACACTAAAATTAGTAATAGTGTTAGTATTAAAAGTATGGATAAAGATAAAAATATTAACAGTAATATTAGCAACTAATAGTATTAGTAATAATGAAAATATAAATAATAGTACGAGTAATAAAGATGACATTAATACTTAGGACAATTACGATTAAGATATTCATATTAATATCAATACAGTAATATTACTACATTTTATTAAACAAAATATGCTATATATGATTAGATGGAAGACTATTAGACAAACTAGAGCAACAAAAAAAAAAACACACACACACACACACACACACACACAGATATATATATATATATATATATATATAAATGAAATGGATATATATATATAAATGAAATGGATATATATATACTAGTATAAATATTGAATATATTACCAATAAATATTTATCACATACAAATTATTTATACCAGATAAAACAACTTGTTGTGAAATGGATAACAGATGGTAGCTCGAGCATTAAGCTTTAATTATATAACACAAATATGAAAAGTGGTTGGGGCTAAAATCATCATTATTTTTCTAGTTATTTGAGGCTATTTTGAGATACTTTTTTTGTAATAACTAGGCATATTCCTTTCTATTTGATATTTTGCTTGAAAAATTTTTTTTGACGAATTTGTGTAGAATTGAGTAGATTTCGAGCAAAAAGTGAATGATTCCAAATTTGTCCTGACACTAGGTCCAGATAATGCACCAGGCACAAAGTCTGCTCGGAAAAAGAGGAAATCGAGTCTAAAAACATATTGGCCTGGGCACCAAGTGGCCCAACTGGACCCGGCGCTAGGTCCACTCTACCCAGAGCCGATTGTGTGCGAATTTGATATTTTTCACAAGATTTTGATATTTTCAGAATTCTACTAGAACTAGACTTCTCAATCAACGAATTTTGGCATCAAAGAGGCTTATAAATACAAGAAAAACAAAAGAGAAAGTGGTGATTTAAATGATCCATGCTAGCTACTCAATCACCACTCAAATGAGCATTGTTCAAATGAGGTTTTCAAGAAAAGAAGAAGGGCTTGTCTATTAGTTTTATCTTTTATCCTTTTTTACTTTTCTAGAACAATAATGTTCTTAATGTTTTGATTGTAATTGAATATTAATTTGGTGATTATGATTTTTAGTTAATTTGAACTTTTGATCAATTGATGATTTTTCTTGGTATTTGATTACTTGTTTTTCTTATAGAGTTGGTTGATTGATTTTTGTTATTAACTTGCTTGAAAAAGTGGTTGGTAAAGACTTCAATTGATTAATTTTTTATTGTTATCACTTAACTTGATTGAAAAAGTGGTTAATTGTCTAGAACATAGGTAATTCAATGTTTGTTGATAATTGCTAGAATATAGATTCACTGACTAATTTCATATTTTAAATCACCTAGAATATAGAGATTTATATGAAGATTAATTTTAATGCATCATTTGGATAAGTTAGTCCAGACAGAATATGTTCACTAATTTAACTAGAAGATAGTGATTCTATGGATTGCAAATGATGTAGGTCTATATAAAATCCTTCGTGATGCCAAGATGACAATTGATTATGATGAATGCTAATTGATTCAATCTTGTGTTTTTAGGATAATTGTCACGTTACACAATGTTGCATCCTTGAGTTATATCTATTTGGGCCTTTATTTATTTTCCTTTTTAGTTTCTTCTTATTTTATTAGCTAAACAGTAAAGAGTTGGGTAAAGTAAAGTGGGAGCCTAAGTTCTCATGGATTCAATACTTGCAATTTCTTATATTATACAATGGGTTACTTGCCTGTATGTGTGGTTTTATTGGTTGGCATTTTAATTAAAACTTGATTGATTGTGTAATTTATTGGTAATATTTTCTACACTAAAAACCATACTATCATAAAACACGTATCTCAAGTGAGTTCTAAGACCATAAGCATAAGATTTATCAGGCATCCTAGAAGTTCAAATATATTTCCCCAGTACACCGAATTCACAACCCAACAACACAGAACATCATACTCAAACTTCATCCTATTCCAACTTAAATCTCACATAGAATCGAAAAGAGATAAAAACAAGATTAACTTATTCGGGTGGCCGTTGAAGAATGAAGATAGTGGAATAGAGATGCTTCCAACCTTAATCTTCTTTGAGTCCATTTCATACAAATAGAAAATATGTTAGATGTGAGGCAAGGAGAGTTAGAAGATCCTCAGTCTTGGCTTTGCAGAACAAAGGAACAAGGTGGTATATGAATTGAGATTAGATATACCTTTAGTACTCTTTTGTTTCCCCTAAACTATGAAGAGAGTTATACTTTTGCTCTTTGCAGATAAAAACCTTAATTCATTTCTCCAGGCAACCTAAGTGAGTGCACCTATTTTGGGGCCAGTGAATGAAGAAATGAAAGTCAAGAGGAAAAAGGGGCTCGTTGGTGGCTTTAGAAATTCAAGGAAGATTAATGATTAAATGATGTGTGTTCCAGAGGTTTAGCAATACGTCGTAGAGGATTTCTAGGCAAACTTAGGGGGGTTTTGAAATTTGCATTTTGAAAACAATTTGATCTGAAGAAGGAAGGTTGCTATGGATATCTGCACAGACTCAGGTGGAAAGAAATAATGGCTGAAATAGCGATGGAAAAGGAAAATAAATTACTTCAGTGAATTGAATGTAAGGAAATGTTAGTAACCTCGGTGGATTAGTACTCAAATGTTTTGTATATACTTTGCTCAACTGCTCGATTATGGTGAATGTTTAAGGAGTATAGAAGGAGTTTGTTTAGAAATTTAAAGCTTTAAGTTTGAATGTTAAATCAAAGAGAAAATAGGAGAGTTTGGTGGTGCTTGCAAAGGTTCTCGGCAACAATGGAGGATGAAATTAGGAGGAATTGTATAAAGAAATGAAGAAATTCCAGAAGAAATCTGGAACTCTTGAAAGGAATTGGGCAAAGCCTCCCACGGCTTTGCCTAAGTTGGCCGTGGCTATGCCTAGGCATAGAGGGCTTGGCTTTTGAAAAGCTGGCCACGGCTATGCCCAAAGCATAGCCAAGCCAAGCCAATTGTGCTTCGCAGAGCTCAGCTTAGCAAAGCCAGCAAATACACACACACACACACACGTGTGTGTGTGTATGTGTGTGTGTGTGTGTGTGTGTGTATTCATAACAAAAATGGAGCAAATGAGAGGAAAACCATGCGATGGTAAGTCCTGTGTGTGCTCATGATAATTTATGAAAACCTTTCATGTTTGTAAATTTTAAACAAGTCACAATAAAAAGTAAACAAGTCCAAAAAACTTATCATTAAACATTGAGTTGTATTTAATCATTTTTTGCAAAATAAAGTGTACAACTTGTCAAGAAATAAACCACTCCAATAAAATTGACTATGAAACCATGCATCATACCATGTACTTTGAAACCTTACATCACAATAAAAGTGGTTGATTGGCCCATAGTGTGAGATATTTCTCCATTTCTACACCCATGCTTACCGATTGTCCACTACGAGAATAACCAGTCCACCTGAACTCTGTTGCTAGCACATACTGGCTTGATGAACCAAAACTAGCATCTTAACCAGGCAAAAGCCCAGCTCTCAGAGGTGGCCACCTACTGAGAGTCTTACCCTAACCATTCAAAGAGTAGTCCTAATAGCCTACCCTTATTGTGTACTCTACATTCATTTTTTCCCCACTTGGGCAAATTAAAATTGATAAAGTGTCCTTTGAAATATCAATTATGGTTTTCAAACTATGTTGTTAAATCTGGTTTGTGAAAAAAATTAACATTTTACTTTGGAAAACTGTTTGCTTGGTCTAAAATTATTTTACTTAAGTAGAAAATACAAAATTCCTATAATTGCATTCCAAAGTACATCTTTCATGGTAAATAATATATTTGACCTGTAGAAGCACTTTTGTTCAACAAACACCTTTATGCAAGGAATTACTTGATCTGTTGATCTCACGGATAAAAAAACCTTCTATGTCATGTTTAAAGCTACCTAGCCTCGTCTAGGATAAACATATGGTATTGGTCGCTATTCATGCACAACCAAGTAACAAAATTGTATGGTTACAAATAACTAACAACACTTAAATATAAAAATAATGGTGTAGGAGTTCCAAAAATAGCTAATATAAAAGTATTCTAGATTTTAAAATCAAGATTTATATAAGAATAATTTGACATTACAATAACACAAGTAAGTGTAACATAAGTATTAAGTAAGTGTAGCAAAAATAATATTAATGTTAGAAGCATTAATTGGTGTATTAATAATATTATATGTAGTAAAAATAGTGCTAAAAGTATTATAATAGTAATGCTAATATTAATAATCATAATATTACAAAAAAATAATTTTAATAATATTATTTAAAATAATAACATTAATAATAGTAAAAATAGCAATAAAAATAATATTAAAATTAATAATGATGATAATAATAGTAATAATATTATTAAAATAATAATAATAATAATAACACTAAAATTAGTAACCGTATTAGTATTAAAAGCATCAATACGAATAAAAATATTAATTGTAATATTAGTAACTAATAGTATTAGTAATAATGAAAATATAAATAATAGTGCTAGTAATAAAGATGACATTAATACATAAGACATTAACGTTTAATATGTTAATATTAAAATCAATAAAGTAACATTACGACATTTAATTAAACAAAATATGCTACATATCATTAGATGGTAGTCTATTAAAAATACACATGTGCGCGTGTGTATATATATATATATATATATATATATATATATATATATATGCTCGTATGAAATATTGAATATATTACCAATAAGTATTTATCACGTAGAAACTATTTATACCAGATAAAATAACTTCTACAGAAATGGAGACTTAAGTCAGTAATAACAAATAACATATGGTAACTCGAGCGTTAGGTTTTAATTATATAACACCAATATGAACACCATACCATCAGAAAACATGTATCTCAAGTGAGTTCTAAAACCATGGGCATAAGATTTATCAGGCATCCTTGAAGTTCAGATATATTTCCCCAGTACACCGAATTCACAACCCAACAACACATAACATCATACTCAAACTTCATCCTATTCCAACTTAAACCTCACATGGAATCGAAAGGAGATAAAGATAAGATTTACTTAGTCAGGTGGTCGGTGAAGAATGAAGATTATGGAACATATATGCTTCCAATCTTAATCTTGTTTGAGTGCACTTCATACAAACAGAAAATATGTGAGAAGTGAGGCAAGGAGAGTTTAGAGACCCTCAGTCTTAGCATTGCTGAACAAAAGAACATGGTGGTATGTGAATTGAGATTAGATATACCTTTAATACTCTTTTGTTTCCCCTAAACTTTGAAAAGAGTTATACTTTTGGTCTCTGTAGATGGAAACCTGAATTTGTTTCTCCAGGCAACCTAAGTGAGTGCAACTATTCTGGGGTTTTAACTGTTAAGGGGCCAGTGAACGAGGAAATGAAAGTCAAGAGGAAAAAGGTGCTTGTTGGTGGCTTTGGAAATTCAGAGAAGATTAATGATTGAATAAAGTGTGTTCCAGAGGTTTAGCAGTATGCCGTAGAGGATTTCTTGGCAAACTTAGGGGTATTTTGAAATTTAGATTTTGAAAGCAATTTGATCTAAAAAGGGAAGATTGCTATGGCTATCACCACATACTTGGGTGGAAGGAAATAACGGCTGAAATAGCTATGGAAAAGGAAAAGAAATGACTTCGGTGAGTTGAATGTGAGGAAAGGTTAGTAACCTCAATGGATTGGTACTCAAATATTTCGTATATACTCTGCTCACCTGCCTGGTTATAGTGAATCGTTGAAGAGCCTAGATAAGGAATAATAGAAGGAGCTTGTTTAGAAATTTAAACCTTTGAATTTGAATGTAAAATCAGAGAGAAAATAGGAGAGTTTGGTGGTACTTCCAAAGGTTCTCAGTAACAACGGCAGATGAACTCCGGAGGAATTGTTTGAAGAAATGTAGAAATTCCCAAAGAAATCTGGAACCCCTAAAAGGAATTGGGCAAAGCCTCCCACAACTTTGCCCAAGCCGGCCACGGTTACGCCAAGGCATAGTCGAGCCCAGCCAACTGTGCTTTATGGCGCTCAGCTCGGCAAAGCCGGCAAAATATATATTTTTTTAATAACAAAAATGGAGCAAAAAGAGAGGAAAACTGTGCAATGGTATTTGAACCGAGGTTTCCACACACTCATACCTCAATTCAAACCAACTTATCTAACCTCCAATTTATCCCACTTCTAATCAAACCAAAGTCTAAGTATATTTCCTACTCCCTACATTGAAATCTAAAATCTTTTCTTCCCAAAAGAAAATTTCCTAAACAATCTAGGCTTATCACAATCATACAATCAAGCAATTTGAAGGTCATAAACAATTTTATTTTGGAAAACTAATGCAAAATTAATATGCTATGCCATGAGATGTAAATTTCCCTCTAATCCTAAAGGTAGATTTAAGAGGGGTTTTACATCCTTCACTTCTTAAAAGAATTTCGTCTTGAAATTCAGCGTGTACCTTCACATAAAGTCAGGATATTTCTGCTTCATCCATTCTTCCATTTCACATGAGGCATCTTGTGTGCCATGATGCTCCCATGACACCTTCACCATTAGAATTTGCTTATTCTAAAGAGTTTTGATGCTTCGATCTAGAATCTTTATCGGCTTCTCAACGTAACTCAAGTTAGGTTGTAACAACAAGGGCTTATAGTTCAAGACAAGGTCCAGGTCAGGATTGTACTTCTTCAATTGAGATATATGGAATAGATCATGTATTTCTATAAGCAAACCTAATCTAATCTATCTAGCAAACCTAATCTATAAGCTACAAGCCCAATTCTCTTAATGATTGGAAATGGTCCCAGATATCTCGAACTTAACTTTTCTCTTTTTGCATGCTTCAAAATCCCCCTACTAGTAGTCAACTTTAGTAATACACAGTCTCCTACTTTGAATTCCAACTCTCTCCAACTGCTATCCACATAGCTCTTCTATTGACTTTGAGCTACCTTCATCCATTCTCTAATTACTTTCACCTTATCTACCATTTCTTAAGTACAAACCTCCCCAAACTTACTTATATTATAGGCCAACTCAGCATATCTTCTAATGCAATATGCATGCTCTTAACATATCTTCTAATATCTAAATAACTCTTTTTGACTAACCATCAATTTGTGGATGTGCTGATGTGTTGAACTTAAAATTAGAACCCAAAGATTCTTGGAACTCTGCCCAAAATCGCGATGAAAACCTTAGGTCTTAGTCAGACACGATACTTGAGAGTACTCTATGCAACCTTACTATTTCTCATACATATATCTGAGCTAACTTTTCTAGAGAGTCCGTTACATTTACCAGAATAAAATGCACTCTTTTTATCAATCTATCGACTACTACCCAAATGTCATCCTTTTGGGTCTTTGACATAGAAAACCCAGTGACGAAGTCCATTGTCACCTCCTCCTATTTCTCTTCCAGTATTGGCAATGGTTGTAACAATCTAGTTGACTTCTTATGTTCCACCTTAACCTTCTGATAGGTTAGGCATGTAGAAATAAATCGTACTAGATATTTCTTCATTTCGGGCCACCAAAAGGCTTTTTTCAAATCTTGATACATTTTCACTTCTCCAGGGTGAATGGTACACTTACTTCTATATACCACTTCCAAGATCTTTTTCCTCAGCTCCTGTTCATTAGGCACACATATATGATCCCAAAAATACATCACTCATGTCCTATCTTGTCGAAAGTCACTGCCTCTTCGCCTAAGCTCCTTATCCTTGAAATGCTAAAACTCTCTACTGTCTTATTGTGCCTTGATAATTTCTTATCTTAAATCTGGAGTTAATCTCAAATTGCTTATATTAATCCTTCCTTCTTGTACCTCTATTTTCTTATCCAGAACTTCATGAACCTCTTGAACTTCTTGTATCTTCAATCTTGCCATCTTGACTTTTCGACATAAAGTATCAGCAACTACATCGGCTTTCCCAGATGATATTTGATAGGACAATAGTATTCCTCTAGAAATTCCATCCATCTTTGTTGTCTTAAATTCAGGTCCTTCTGAGTAAAAATATACTCCAGACTATTGTGATCCGTAAACACCTCATATTCAGCTCTATATAACTAGCACCACCATTTCTTTACTAGAAAAACAATAGCGGCGAATAACAAATCATGTGTTGGGTAATTGACTTTATGAGGCTTTAATTTCCGCGAGGCATAAGCTATCACTTTCCTATCCTGCATTAACACTGCTCCTAATCCCTCCTTAGATGCATCGATATACAGGGCATATGGTTTATCTCCTTTTAACAAACTCAGTATCGGGGCTGTTATTAGTCTCCACTTTAGCTCTTGGAAACTTTTCTCGTATTTCTCATTCCAGACAAAAGGAATATCCTTCCCCAGCAATCGCATCATTGGTGATGCCAGTGTAAAAAATCCCTTAACAAATTGATGATAATTCCTAGCTAGACTTAAAAATCTTTGAATCTCTAAGATATTCTCATGTTGTTTCCAATTTAAAACCACCTCAACATTAGCTGGTTCCATCTTTGTGCCATCCTTTAAAACCATGTGGCCAAGAAATGATACACTATCCACCCAAACATACACTTGCTAAATTTCATGTATTGTGCTCCCTCAGTTTTACTAATACCATTTTCAAATGTTCCCTATGGTATTTCGAGCTTTTGGAGTAGATGAGTATGTTGAAGGCTAAAAAACGGGAAATACAGAGCACGCAGCAGAAGTGAATGCTAAAAAATTGGAAAAAACTGAAGAACAGAAGAACCCGAAGGAAGCCGACGCCGGTTCCGATGGCATAGTCAGCACCGGTTATGCTCTGGCGAGGCTCCGAGGAGAAAAAAATTCTAACCTTTTCTTCTTGTTCTCAAAGATGGTTGGATTGGAATGTGTGGAATTAGGGTTGGTGAACTGGTGGAAACCTTTGGTGTGATTCCAGCAAGCCTCCTGCTCTGTCTATGCATGTAGGTGAATGCCAATCTCTCGATCTTCTAATATATGGCCTGCCTATTTCCATTTGGTGAACAACTTACAGTGCTAAGGAATTTTCTTAGAGAGAGAGAGAGAAAGTGGTGTCTGCTTTTTTCACGAGAGAGGAAGCCGTAAAAAATAACGTTGTTCTCTATTCTTATGTTTAACCTAAATAAAACCCTAGGTTAAATGGGCTAGCCCATTAGACTCTTAGTTTAACCTTTTTGACTAAATTAATTATTCTAATTAGAACCATATAAACTAGTCCAATTAACAAGCCTATTTTAGTTTAGTCCCAGGTTAATCTTTCATTATTCAAACTGGGCCAAAGCCTTGAATAATTAATTAACCCACCAAACTAATTTAATTAATTCTCTCTCTCTCCATGGACCTTTATTTTATTCTAGCCCAATAATTAAATCAGGCTACTAAAACAAAATAAACAGAGTTCCGACAAAAACAGTTGATTCTACTTCATTTGAGATGTTTTTTGGTAAGGAACCAAAGTTATCTCATTTGCGAGTATAGGATTGTCCTGCCTTTGTCAAAAGGCCACTGTCAAACAAACTTCATAGTAAGTCTGACAAGTATTTGTTTATGGGATATCTGAAAGAATCTTTCGTATATTACTTCTACCTACCCTTTGATAATAAATTGTTTTTTTCGAAGTATGTCGTCTTCTTAGAGAAGAAGCACATGCTCAAAGGGGATAGTGAGAGTAAAATTGAACTTAGTACAGTTCATGAAGATCAAACAAATGAGGATCAACCTGCTGATCCCACATCTATTGAGAGAATAGATGAACCTTTTTCTACACAAGAACCTCATAGATCTAGTAGGATATGTGTGGCACCTGAGAGATATGGATTTCTCATTAATAACCATAATGACGTATTACTCATAGATGAAGATACGCCTACTACCTACAAGGATGTTCTGAATAGTTCAGAATCTGGCAATGGCTTGAGGCTATGAAGTCAGAGATAGATTCTATGTACGATAACCAAGTATGGACCTTGGTTGATCCACCCAAAGGAATTAAACCTATTGGGTGCAAGTGGGGTTTCAAGGAGAAAATGAACATGGATGGTAATGTAGTTACCTATAAAGCATGACTAGTGACGAAGGGTTATCGTCAATAACATGGTATTGACTATGATGAAACCTTCTCGCCAGTAGCCATGTTAAAATCCATCAGGATATTCCTAGCTATTGCTGCTCATTATGATTATGAGATTTAGCAAATAGATGTGAATGTAGCTTTCCTAAATGGAAATCTGACTGAGGAAGTGTATATGACACAACCTGAGTGTTTCACATCCAATGATAGCACAAAGGTGTACAAGCTGCAAAGGTCTATTTATGGACTTAAGCAAGCTTCTAGGAGTTGGAACATCCGTTTTGATGAAACTATCAAAGAGTTTGGTTTTATTCAAAACATGGATGAGCCTTATGTATACAAGAAGGTTAGTGGGAGTGCAATCATTTTCTTATTGGTTTATGTAGATGACATATTGCTAAAAGGAAACGATATCCCTGTCTTGCAAACGGTTAAAGTTTGGTTGTCCAAACAATTCTCCATGACAGTCCTTGGTGAAGTAACCTATATTCTTGGAATAAGGATCTATAGAGATAGATCTAAAGGTTGCTAAGTCTTTCGCAGTCTACATACATAGATAAAGTGCTAAAAAGGTTTAGCATAGATCAATCCAAAAAGGGCTTCTTACCCATGTCACATGGTGTAAGCCTTTCAAAGTCGATATCTCCTAAGACACAAGTTGAAAGGAATCACATGAGTAAGATTCCATATGCCTCGACAGTTGGATCTATTGTGTACGCTATGATATGTACTAGGCCCGATGTATGTTGTGCTCTCAGTTTAATGAGCAGATACCAATCTGACCTTGGTGAGGGTCATTGGGTGGCTATAAAGAAAATCCTTAAGTACTTACGAAGGACTAAGGATATGTTCTTAGTATATGGAGAAGGTGATTTGAAAATAAACGAGTATGCTGATGCTAATTTTTAATTTGACAAAGATAATTTCAAATCACAATCTGACTACGTGTTTACGTTGTGCAGAGAGGCAATAAGTTGGAAAAGTTCCAAACAAGAGACTATTGTTCATACTCCGACGCTATCATCTGATCTGGGAGATCATAGATAGGAATAATGCAAAGATAGAGAGAGTTCCCACGGATGAGAATATAGCTGACCCGCTTACAAAAGCACTATCCCAAAAGAAACATAATTGTCATATTGAGTCATTCGATATTAGATACATGAATGATTAGCTCTAGTGCAAGTAGGAGTTTGTTAGTGTTGTGCCCTAGAGGCAATCAATTGTACATTGTATATAACATATTTTATTTTAATAAAAGACATTATTTATCTTACAGTTTCTTTTGTTTACTTTTAAGTAATATAACTATTCGATAAAGTCCCTAGTACAACACTGTGTTAAGAAAATTATGATATTAATTCCTATTACACTGTATAGTGTTAGTACTTAAATAGTCTCTAGTCATAGTATTAACGATACAGAACATCATTAATGCATTAAGATTAGTATGTGTTAAACTTCCTTCTTTGATCAAGCAGTGGTTCTTATATCCGTGAGTATTGAGATACTCAAAGTTAACACATGGATGCTTGTTAATGGAACAAGTTCATTGGATGACCTAGCTATGAGATAGTCACATGGATAACTATTTATTGCTAGTGATATAATATCAATATAGCCAACGTGCAAGTATCTTTAGACTTGAGATCTCCACGGTAGTTTGTTTACTGAGTTTTGTACTTTGATTCCAATCTCTAGAACTCGATTGAGGGCCACCTATGGGATGGATATTAGGTACATTATGTGGTAAACGAAAGTAGTTGAAAGTGTTAATAAAGGATTCACCACTCCTAATAGTACGGGCGAATATCTCCCTAAACTCTTGGGTAGCCATGATGTGTTGCTAGATACCGCTCATGATCTGGGAATATGGGTTTGGCCACATCAACTTCTCTTTCTCGAAATAAACTCCACATCATGACTACCCAAGAATCCAGGAAGTTAAGTGGCTTGACATGAACCCTTCTATTGGATATCTCTTGCGTATCATATATGGTGCAATGGAAGAATAAAAATGAGATACCATCCCAGGATCTGCATATGTGTAGAAAACAAGACATATATATAGAAAACAAAGAAACAAAGATAACAGCTTTTACCTTGTTTTGTTGTGTGGAAAACAAAACTTTCCTTCTTCAAGTATGATAATTGTGGCACGATCTAGCAATCCTCTTGAAGAATCACCACGAGAGTTGAATATCTAATCACTATAATTACAGTGTGTGATTATCTCTAACAGAAATCCACACGGAGGATTATACTCAAGCACTAACATTTTCTGTGCTAGCAGAAAATAACAATGGTGGCTGGGGTTTTTCTTGTTAAAAAAAAAACCAGAGAAAGAAGAAGAAGAAGAAAGGTTATGTTAAGGAATTCATGATAGAGATCATTATATGATATTCCTACCACATTGTATAGGGATACCAGTCCACTAGGAAAGCTTCCAATGGGCTTTCCCGAATCAGTAGTTGGGGCTATTGGTTTGAGTAAAATAGTGGAGTAAAAATACATTTAATTAAAGTCTTAATTATTTGCATTTCATGTGCATATACAAGTAGCTAATGCTCTCTATCTTTACATCTAGGACACTTGCATCATATCAACAAACTTAAACCTATGAAGTATCTTGGAAACCAACAAAGTTAACTGAATCACACTACCTCGACTGATATAGAAATTTGTGAATCTTTCTCAAGTCGGAAAAGTTGCTCTACGTGCTTGATGCTCCTATTCCGCCACCACCTGCTCAAGATGCTCATGCTAATGAGCATGCTATCCACAAAAGGAACAAGGAGGATAGTGATGCAGCATCATGTATTATGCTGGCATCCATGACTCCTGAGCTGCAAAAACAGCACGAGCATATGGATGCTCAATCGATCATACTACATCTTCGAGAGCTGTTTGATGCCCAAGCCAGAATTGAGAGCTATGAGATCTTGAAGAAACTATTTCATTGCAAAATGGCAGAGGGTTCTTCTATGGCCACTCATGGGCTGAAAATGTGGCCTTAATAGAGAAGCTTGGATCTCTTGGGTTGACAATGGACTATGACTTAAGTGTTGACTTAATTCAACAATCTTTACCTAATAGATTTTCATAATTTATGATTAACTATCAGATGAACAAGATTGAGTCCACCATTCCTGAGTTGATTAATCTTCTCAAAACTATGGAGTCTTCCATAAAGAAGGATTCCAATGCAGTCAATACCATGTTGTTGACGATAACCCATTGCCACTAGTCGTGCTTTATAGGTAACTACGTTCCATTTTCACAGTGAACACACGCATGAAACAGCTTTCACGCAAGGGAACAAATGCTGTAAACCACACATAGCATGGCTCTGATACCACTGTTGGATATCTCTCACGTATCATATACGGCGCAGCGGAAGAAGAAGAATGAGATACCATCCCAGGATGCAAATATGTTGTTTTTGTGGAAAATAAAACTCTTCTTCTTCAAATATGATAATTGTGGTGCGATCCAACAATCCTCTTGAAGAATCACCACAAGAGTTGAATATCCAACCACTATACTTACAGTGTGTGATTATCTTTAACAGAAATTTACACGGAGGATTACACTCAAACACCAAGATTTTCTGTGGTAATAGAAAACAACAATAGTAGCTGCGATTTTTCTTGTTAAACAAAAACTAAAGAAAGAAGAAGAAGAAGAAGAAGGGTTGTGTTCTTCTTGAAGAAGCTCACGAAAGAGAAAGGGTGAAGAGAATTACAAATTGACCCATAAATTATAAATAATTATATTTAGGCCACATCAACTTCTCTTTCTTACAATAAACCCCACTATATTATCAAATAACATCTTGAGTATATATTCCTCTTTTGTTTGTGACCTATTAGGTTTCTCGGTCAATTGGTAGCGAACATGAATTAATCCAAACGTGTTTGAGATTAATAATCCTTAATTTATTAGAACTAATCCTATTAATTCTAATCAGGATTGGTTTATTAATTCATCAATTAATAAACCCATATTTTCAAATCATGAGCGGTATCTAGCAGCACATCATGACCATCAAGAGTCAAGGAAGTCAAGTGGCTTGACATGAATAATTCAATAACAAACTACAGTGCAAAAGATAGCGATTCTAGAAATTGTTTTTAGCAAATTTCTGGAAAATTTTCAGACAACAAATTGCGGCCGACACCGGCTACAGCTCCCAAACCGGCGCCAGTTGTGTGCTGTTATTAATTGATGAATTAATAAACCAATCCTGATTATAATTAATAGGATTAATTCTAATTAATTAAGGTTATTAATATCAAAGACGTTTGGATTAAGTTATGTTCGCTACCAATTGACCGGGAAACCTAATAGGTCACACATAAAAGTGGATTATATACTCAAGATGTTATTTGATAACATTGTGGGGTTTATTGCGAGAAAGAGAAGTTGATGTGGCTAAATTATAATTAGTTATCATTTATGGGCTAATTTGTAATTCTGAGAACCTGAGGGTTCTAAGAAAGATAGAGAAAAATTTGGGGTAGCCCAAAAGACTTTAAGATTAAAAGCTGTTAATTACCCAACGATTTGGCAGTTACATATGATGTAATTGGTATGGGATACCTACCAATGAACTTAAGGGTGGCTTGCTAGGCAAATCCAAGGTTATTCTTGAGGAATTTGGATACCGGTCCACTAGGAAAGCTTCCAATGGGCTTTCCCGAATCAGTAATGGGGGCTATTGGTTTGAGTAAAATAGTGGAGTAAAAATGCGTTTAATTTAAGTCCTAATTATTTGCATTTCATGTGCATATACAAGTAGCTAATGCTCTCTATCTTTACATCTAGGACACTTGTATCATGTCAACAATCTTAAACCTACGTAGCATCTTGGAAACCAACAAGTTAACCAAATCAAACTACCTCAACTGGTATAGAAATTTGAGAACCGTTCTCAAGTCAGAAAAGTTGCTCTACGTGCTAGATGCTCCTATTCAGCCACCACCAGCTCAAGATGTTCATGCTGATGAGCATGCTATCCACAAAACAAGATTGAGTCCACTATTCCTGAGTTGATTAATCTTCTCAAAACTGCAGAGTCCTCTATGAAGAATGATTCCAATGTAGTTTTAATGGTAGAATTTTCTTCTTCAAAGCAAAAAGCTCAATAGAAGAAGAAGAAGGCACCCATTAAGCCCAATGGTGGTGTGAAAAAGACCTACCTAGGGCATCCTTTGGCAACCTTGAGTTCCCTAGGCTGCCTATATCTACCCCTATGTGGCCTAGATCTTCACTAAGTCGCCTAGGGTAGGTTCCTGGGCCGCCTTCTCCCTAAACTAGATTGTTTTCTCCACTATTCTTCTGTTTTCTTCGTCAGTCTTCTCAATGTTCTTAGTTTACGAAAGGATTGGGAGAAAATACAAACGCAATGAAAAATAACAATTTAAAATTTTTCCTTAGCAAAAGTATAGAAGTGCTTACTTTTAGGCCACTTAGATTGAATAACCGGAGGGTTTGGGTTTGACGGAATGTTTTGATTTGTCACAACTACTTATTCCACAGGAATACCGGCCAACTGTCAACTTCTTCTCATCAAACACAAGCACCAAGATTGCTAACTTTCAATCTTCCAAAGTATTCTCAAACCTCCTATAAGCCATCTACCGGTGAAACTAGAATAATAGGTAAAAGAATAACAGAAGAGTTAAATTTTTTCGAAAGAAAAAAAAAATTAAAGAAAAGAAATTCCAAAAAAATAGGCAAAAAAAGAAGAATAACTATTGCGGCCACACTAAACAAAAACGCGAAAGCTCTATATATTTGTTTTCCACAGTTGACCAAAAAAATCGTGAACACCAAGTTAAGCATGAAACATAGAAAAAAAACAAAACACATAGGCTTTCCAATTTTTCACAATTCCAAAATCTACTTTTTCCTATTGTTTCCAAAATCCCGATCAACCGAAACAAACAGCATTCCAATTTTTTCCTTTTGTCGCCACATACTTTCTTCTTTCTTTTTTTTGTTTTATTTTCTTGGACACAATATAAAATTACCCAAGATAATTAATTAATAAATAAATTAAATTAAATTATCCCATCGCTAATTAAATAACTCTTTTATTAATTAAATAATCCACTTGAGCCCAATATAAAATTACGCAGGATAGTTAATTAATAAACTAATTTAATTAAATTATACCAGTAAATTATTCTTACCCAAATAAATAATGAATTAGACTCCTAAAACAATTCTTCCACTATTAATTCACGCATAAGCGCATATAGTAAATAATTTTACTATGGTTAATTGAGCTACTCTGGAGATCAAAAGGCAAATTATTTTTTAAAACTAAAATGACCAAAATACCCTTACTAAAAAATAATCGTATTTTATCATCTTAAATATTGCATTTATCACTATATGAAAATATTAACGCTAAGAATAATATTGCAAATGCGATGTCGTCGACCTACCAGTGTAATGACAAAAATACCCTTCTATGTAACACCTATTGACATAGGAAAAATTGTGCTAATAGCTTTCTCAGTGACATCAACCATCCTTTGATAACTAGTACAATAATCCATGACTTTCAGTGTGTGCCAACTTATTTCTTGGGAGCTACCCAAAAGTATATATACTAAGTGATATTTTCCAAGGCCCTAGAATATTTTGATTATCTTTGATATCACAAGGGGGTGATTTCTTTACATAATGAAGTATAAAAACTCTATTATATAAATCCGTCTTAATTAACTGAGTTACATACCTAACGTATAAGGTTATTAGCCTTACGATAAGACCTCACCCATCATATATCATAGTGTACAAGTCTAACTTCACCAAACTACCAACTTATACTTAACTTTTAGGGTACTCGTACACGCAGTAGTAGCAATAAATCAATCTTTATTTATCTTAGTACTTTTATAAAGATTATTTTCGTGTGATCTAATTTAATGTATTTCAAATACACTTACACTATTAGCGCAAGTGGACTACTCACTGGTGTAAAGTAAACCATTCACCATTTAAAACAAATAGTGTAATAATCTAAACCTTTATAAAGTGCCCAGCTTTATCAATCAATTAAAAATAATTTTTTCACTTGTTTATTAGCAGCCCATAATCTATACCTAACTGTGAATGTATGACCCAATCACATGGATTACTGAGCAACATACATAGACATTAATGTGCATATATATGTAAACCAATAGACAATAATAAATTATGAATTTTATTATTTTTCAAAATACATCAATACATTGCTCATTTTGGGTTTGACTGAATACTTTGGTTTGTCACGACTAGTTATTTCGTAGGAATACTGACCAAGTGTCGACTCTTTCGCATCAAATACATGCACCAAAATCGCTAGCTTTCAATCTTTCAAAGTATTCTAGAATTTCTTATAGACTATCTACCGGTAAAGTAGAATAATAGGTGAAATAACAACGGAAGATAAACGGAAGAGTTGAATTTTTTGTCAAAGGAAAAGAAATTCCAAGAAAATATTCAAAAAGAAGATGAAGAACTATTGTGGCCACACTAAGCAAAAACACAAAAGCTCTATATATTTGTTTTTCTCGGTTGACCAAAAAAAAAAAAAAACTATGAACACCAAGTCACGCATGAAACATAGGAAAAATACAAAATACACAGGCTTTCCAAATTTTCACAATTCCAAAAACTACTTTTCATATTGTTTCCAAAATCCCAATCAACTGAAACAAATATCTTTCCAATTTTTTTTTCCTTTTGTCGCCACAAACTTTCATATTTCTTCTTTTTTTTTCTTTTATTTCCCTTTTCCTTTCTTTCGATTAATTTTTAATATGTGGTAGCTATTCCTTATTTCCAAAGAAAACAATAGCCATCACCTTTGACGTTAGTGGGCTGGGTTTTTTTTTTTTTTTTCCTAATTAGCCCAATACTAATTAAATAGCTCTCTTATTAATTAATTACTCCACTTGGGCCAGATATAAAATTATCCAAAATAATTAATTAATAAACTAATTTAATTAAATTAGCTCAAGGTTAATTAAATAGCTCTCTTATTAATTAATTAATCTACTTGGGCTTAATATAAAATTACCTAAGATAATTAATTAATAAATTAATTTTAACTAAATTACCCAATAAACTATTCTAGCCCAAAAAAATAATTAATTGGACTCCTACAACAATTCTTCCATTATTAATTCACCCAATAAGCCCATATAGTAAATAAATTTAATAAAATTACTTGAGCTACTTTAGTGACCAAAAGACATATTATTCTTAGCAACTAAAATGACCAAAATATCCTCACTAACATATAGCCGTATTTTATCATTTTAAATAATCCATTTATCACAGTACGAATATATTAACCCCAAGAATAATATTGCAAGGGTATTGTCCTCAACCTACAAGTGTGATAGGAATCCATCCAAGCAATATGTTAAAGCTAAAGAAGGTGGATGGAACTACAAACCACACTTCATGGCACTTTGAAAGAATCCATGACATGGGAGCTTACAAGGGAGGATTTAAGCAAAACCATTCAACAAGCCAAGAGCATGAAAAGTGTAAAGAGATGGATGCTAAAGAGAAGGCCCAAGAGAGCTGCATTTGCACAACAACTCGTGTGGAGGGCCAAAAGAGCGCAAGAGAGGGCTAAAAGGTCAAGAAAAAGCCAGCTATATGGAATCAAGACACACCTGGCACTGGGTACACTAGTACACTTGGCGCCAGGTACACTCTAGAGGAGTTGTTTCATTCCAGAACTCACCTGGTGCCAAGTCCAGTACACTTGGTGCCAAGTACGTTCGGGCCATGCCAAGTTTTGTTGAATTTTCTTGTTTATTTTATTTTGGTTTCTAAATTAATTCCCACGACTTTTAGTATGTAATATGGATATTTTGGACCATTTAAAGACTTGAATGGCAGAGATTTTATCTCACTTTAATTAGGTTTAGATGTTTATATATATGGCATTATTACATTTCAAATATAACTTTGATATTGTTATTGAAATCAAAAGACACTCTTGAGAGAGTTCTTCCATGAAGGCTAAGACCAATCTTAGGATTTCAGTCATTGCCTTTGATTTGAGTCTATAAACTTTAAGGATAGATCAAACTAGCCTATCAACATATAATCTTAGATTCTTACTAATCTAAGGATCTAGAGTAGAGGTTCTCTTTCGTTGTTTAGTTCATCTTCTTCAAGTGTTCTTAGCTCCTAGTTGGGTTGAGGGTTCTTAGGTATGAATTAATAGACTCAATTCTCATTTATAGAGTTCTAAGTTCTTTATTTCGGCTTAGGTTCCTAGTATTTCAATTAGATGTGTCATTTCTTCACAAATTTCTCTGTTTTGAGTTCTTACATGGGTCTTGCATTTTGCCCTAAATTGAGCCACGAAATTCACTGAGGAACCACCCCCAAAGTCATATCAAATAGTTTGGTATTAGAGAGAGGAAAGCTTTGATTCTTATCAAGGCTTGGTTTTTGAAGACAAGGCTTAAAAATTGGTCAATCCCGTATTGCAAATTTGTGCTACAAAATGGTCAAGATTTCTTTGATTTTTTTATTTATTTTTATGTGTTAAACTTGTGCCTTATTGATAGTATAAACATTGGGATTGCAAATTTCTTATTGTTTGTTGATTTTGGGGGCTAAAAGTGCTTCAAATTTCTACTATATCTTAAATTCCGAAAATTGTCTGCAAAGTGTTTGATATTTTTCTCGAGTGAACTTCTCACTTGAAATTGTGGCTAAAACTTTTGCAAACACTTTCTATAGTTGATTATCTATCATTTTAAATATTTTGGGGACATTGCTTGTCCATTAAGAGATCATCTTAGCTGATAAATTCTTGCTCTTACTATTGATTGCTATATTCTTTGAACTTTTAGTGTTACATTATAAATTCTTGTTAGGACTTGTCCATTCACCCATTCCATAGCCAATTCTTGTTGAGCTTCTTGAATTCATTGAATATACTTGAATGATAAAAACTCCTTGAGGTTCATTGTTGTGTGTTTATCAACTTCCACCATTAGTCATTAAGTTAATTGTCCTTGGAGAGTTAGTTGACTTGTCAAAGTTTGGACTAATTCCTAAGCAATTGGGGAGACTTTCATTTGAAGAACTTGTTGAGCACTTGAGTGAATTAGAAAAGGTAAAAAGGTGAACCTATTGATATAAAAGCCAAAGAGAGTTAAACACGAGAGTGAGTGCATACACGTAAGGGAGTGCTTGTGAAGAATACTTCTTCTATCTAAATCTTTCAAGTAAAATCCCAACAAAATGTCCCAAGATTCTTTTGATATTCGAGCCGAGTTTGAAACTCTCAATGAAAAAATAGATGAGATGAGGAGAGATATAACCAAATTGCAAACCAACCAATGCCAAGCCTCAACCATTGCATAAAAAAGGGGTTTTAGGGAGCAAGATAGCCCTAGGATGAGAGAGGAAAACAATGTTACACCCCCATTATATGAGCAATGAGAGGATTGAGATGAGCATTCCATAGGAAGTGTTAGCCACCTACACCATTAAGGGGAGGTAGGCAAGGGTTGAGAGGAGGAAGAGGTAGAATGTAAGGCAGGCATGATAGAAAAAATGTTAGAGGGCTTGAGAGAGAGTTTAAAAAAATAGAAAATTGGGATGAGGGAGTCCATTTGGAAGATAATGGAGGACAAAACGGGGAAACAGGATTAGAGTGAGAAGGCGAGATAAAGAAGAGGGAGATAGAGAATTGAGGCATATCAAAATGAAAGTACCCCTTTTCCAAGCTAAAAGTGACCCAGAGGCTTATTTTGAATTAGAAAGGAGGATGAAAAATTTGTTTGAGTGCCATGAGTATAGTGAGTGGACCAAGGTTAAATTGGCCATTTCAAGATTCCTTAAATATGCTTTAGTGTGGTAGGCTCAAGTAGCATCCCAAAAAAGTAGGATAGGAGATCAACCAATTGCCACTTGGGAATTGTTAAGGAACTTAATGAGAGAAAGATTTGTACCCCTACACTACTATAATGAATTTTACCAAAAGTTGCATATGCTTAGACAAGGAAATAAAAGCATAGAGGATTTAAGGAGTTAAAAGTAACCTTGATAAGGGCTAACATTGTTGAGGATGTGAGGGCTACAAAAGCAAGCTTTTTGAGTTGGTTGAATATGGACATAGCAAATGTTGTTGAGTTACATTCTTATAAGACTTTGGAAGAGATGGTGCATATGGCTATTAAAATTGAGGGACAACTCAAAAGAAAATCACACTCTAAAAAAAACCATCTACACCAATCCTAATTTCAACCACCAACCTAAAAAGAGGAAAGAGTAACCAAAACTACCAAGACCACCAAGAGAGCCCTACAAGCCTAGAGAAGAATGGGCCAAGGACAAGGGAAAAGGTATTGAGAGACCTCCAAGGATTAGGGACATCAAATGCTTCAAATACTTAGGATATGGGCACACCTCATATGTGTAACAACCCACTATCTATGTAGCCTATTAGGGCTAGGGATGTCACCCCATCTACAGGACAATGAGTCTTTATAACTAAGACACACAAAAGAAATGAAACAAATAATTCAAAATTAAACTTATTACAACCCAAGTAATACATGAACAAGTTCAAAAATAAATAAATGTCTACTAAAGTCTCTCAAATGAAATACATAGGAAAAGAAACAAGCCTTCAAAACATAGGCAATCTCTAATCAATAATCCTCACAGCAGGACTGACCTAAAAGCAGGGTATAAAAAGTGGTGACACATAAATCTCAGTACACCCGTGTGTGTTTTGAATGTTTCAGTTAAAACAGTTCATATATGCAAGTTGAGAAATTTTCATAAAAGAACGTCCTAGCAAGCCTCAAATAAATTTTACAAGTGAAGAGTGGTGTTTTCATTTCAAATCATACATGTATACAATTGATGCAACCACTCAAAAGAAGTAGCTATAGCCCCACACATTGTGCACCATAACAAAAGAACGTTCAGGATGTCACACTTTATGCATACTGACATAATGTAGGTGTACGCCACGACCTACCGGGTGAGATACTCCTTTATCCCTACACCCAAACTTACTGGTTGCCCTTTCTTGAAATACACAGTCCACTTGATTGAACTTGTTAACTTGGACCAGTTCGACCTACAGGACTGACATCCTATCCGAGAAGGACTCACCCCTTAGAGGTGGCTACCTACTGAGAGACTTAACCTAATCCTTAAAAGACTAGTCCTAATATTTCTACCATTATTGAGTACTCCATGTTATCTTCGTCTGACTTGGGAAAAGATAGATCATATAATGACTCTCTTTGAAATAGTAATTATGATTGCCAAAATTTTTGTCAAAGTTGGTTGTTTAGGAAAAGTTTCGCATTTTGTATAAAATTCTTGTTCATCTTTAAATAGTTTGTTTGACTGAAAAGGAAAACGAAAATTGTCCGTAATTGCATTTATACTACAATTCCTCGTATACACTATGTTTGACTTGCTAAGGTAGCTTTGATCTGCAAACAACTTTTTGGGGGAACCAACCTAATCTTTTGCTCTTCTTGGGTACAAAAGACTTCCAAAGGTAATTCAAGGCAACCTAACCTCGCCTGGGATAAATACATGGTATAAGTCTAATATCCAGACAATACTTACCTTAAATAAATAACTCTTAGGTCAACTAGCTACAACAACATCTAACCATGACAACAATGCCTTAAGCTTTAACACCAGCTGATAAAGTATTTTATAAAATAAAATTAATATGGTAAGTTAAAAAAAATAGGTGTTATAAATAATAAATAAATAATAAACTATAATTTTAACTAATTATTAAAAATTAATAAATAGCAAGAAATATTAATAATAAATAATGAGTAATAATATATCCTAAATAATATCAGTAATAATTAATAAATTAATAATATTATTATAAATAATAAGTAATAATAATAATAATAAATTATACTTAATTTTAATTAATAATTAATAAATAACAAATACAATTAATAATAAATAAATTATGCTAATATAAATAATATTTATGACTGTAAATAAAAACTTTAGTAAGTCTAATTAATAATAATATGAATATAAAAGACATTTGATATTAATTAATTCCAATATATTTTTATTTATATTTAATAAAAATATTTTATTAATTTATCTAATAAAATAATAATATTTTAAATAGTCTCTAATTTCGAAACTACTTAGTGTTTTCTGAATTTAGTACATTACATTAAATAATTATATTAATTATATTAATAATAATAATAGTAAGAATAATTCTAAAAATAACAAAGGTAGTTCGTACAATAATTTTATTGCTAGAGAAAATCCACATACATATTCATACACACAAGGATTTAACAAATAACATGTCAATCTATACCAAAAAAAAAAAAAAAGAATTGAATTGAATTAGCATATATTACAACAAGGATAGTATTAACTAGCAATAGTTTTTAGCGTAATATTTGCTAGCTAAATTAACAACATAAGAGTATAAGCATGGCATGGGTAGCAACAATCTCTATCAAACTAACTCTTGCTAATGACATATGAACTCATAACACAAATCTACCCTCAAGTTTATCATATTCACAACCCACAATTTCATATACTTCATGCAAAAACCTTAAACCCACTCAACCTCCAAATCATATAATCACTGTCTTCATATGATATACATGTATCCATCAAGTCTCCAACAAATCAAAAATCCAACTGCATCATTCTACCTTTCTTGAGTTCAATAAAAATAAATAAGAATTGTTATATTTAAAATACTAGTTTGATAACGCTTGAAGTTGAAGATGTTTCTTGTCAAGGGAGAACCTCAAGTGATTGGTGGCTTTAACGATCCGAAATTGTCCAAGGTTGTTCATCAATATTTTGGCTAAGAGAGAGGAAGTTAGAGAAAAAGAGTGAGAGTAAGAAGATAAGAATGCATAGAAATTGAATAAAAGAAGAAGAACAAGAAGATTATTTTTATTTTACCATTTCAGTGTTCTTCGAATCTTGAACAAAAAGGGTGGTTTGATCTGCTTGAAGGTCCAACTTTATTTACTTTGGTGTTATAAAGTACACTAAAGAAGAATATAGGTTGAATACTAATGTTTTAGAGAGTTTGGGAGTGATTGGAGATGTTTCGAAGTGATTTAGGCTTGAAGATGTGTAGTGTGTGTTCTTAGTGTTTTTAAGAGAAATTGAGAGAAAGAGTGAATTCGTGGATGTGTGTGTGTGAATGATGGCTGAATGGCCTAGCTTATAGAAGGCTTCCAGTTATCTAAGAAGGAGAGAGAGAGTTTCAGCTTTTTCAAAATTCAAATTGAGAGAAAAGTAGAGATGTTTGAGCTATAGGATTGGGTAATGGTGTTTGCTCTTCGAAGGTTTCTTGTCCTTCAATAGTGTATGGCTAAACTAGCTTTGGTTTGATCATGAAATGGATAGTTATTTCAGATTTGGGCTGGCTGAAAATGGCTATGATATAATAGAGAATATTCCTTTTTTATTATCAAGCTAGATGAGTGTTTAATGCAACAAAAATCTAGAATTTAATTTGAAGTTTGAATAATTTTGAATGGAATGAAGATATGAGTGTATGAGGTATGTTAATAGTTTCCTAATGATCAAGGTGGATGGAGAAGCCAAAGGCGTTCTGTCCATGGCTGCATTATGGCTGAAACTTGATGAATTTTGATGAAGAAATTCAACCTTAGCACTAAATAGGCAAAGCTGGAAAAAAAATTCTAGAATTGAAGCTAAAGAACTCTTAGGATTTGAAATGGTTTTGTGCAGAATTTTTTGTCGTCTTTGGAACGGTTTTGTGGCTGGAATTTAGGGGTTTTTGAAGGTCCATTAATGGTGGTTTTCCAGCCATCATGTTGGAGAAGAAAGGAGAAATTTTCAGGTGTTCTTGAGCACTAATGAATGGTACCATGATCATGTTCAAAGGTTGCTTATTTGTTGGAAAAAAAAAATTCTGGTTTGGTGTAGTTTGTAAGGTTGCGAAAATCCAAAGTATTTCAGCCTTCCTTCTCACACAAGATGGTTGGTTCCTTGCAAGAATTATGTAGAGAAAGCTTGCTACAAATTTCAAAAACCAGCCACGAAGAAAATCTGGAAAATTTTTCAGATTTTAACCAAAACAAGAACAAGAAGAAGATGAAGTTCTTGAAGAAATAGCTATGGTGATTTGATTGGAACATCTTCCTATTCTTCCTCCACATTTTCGGCCAACCTCCTATCCCACAAGAGCTAGAATTTATGAAATTCCAAGAAATGAAATTATCCAAGAATCTTATGGATATAAAAGTGAATTAAAGAATTAGGAGTAGTTTAAATTCAAAGAGGTTAGGACACGGCTTGCAAAAATAATAGAGATAAGAATTCTTCAAGAATTCTTTTTAGGACAAGATCACATGGTTAAGATATTATCATTATGTCTTCCCTAAGACAACATTCCTAACTTTAAGGAATGTAAGAAAGAAGAAAATTCAAACATTGGTTAAAATAAAACTTAGGTGATGGGATTTGAACTTAAGACCTTAGAAAAAAGCTCTAACCACTTAACCACACTAACTTTTGTCCTTATTTTCTCAGCTAAATCTTCTTCTTATCTAAGCCTCAAGCCATCTTCCTATTTCACCTTTAAGTAAAATTACCATATTACCCTTTTTACTCAACAAGCACAAATAAATCATATAACCCATAAACCACAATTCTAAAGTGCACAAAATCATTTAAGAGATATATTTTGTGCATGATGACATGATATGCATCCCATCCCTCTTACTCTGGGGTAGGTTTAGATGGGGCTTTACATACTCTCCTCCTTAGAAGAATTTCATCTTGAAATTCAGGTGTACCTTAATATCAAGTCAGGGTATTTCGGCTTTACCCATTCTTCCGCTTCCCATGTGTTATCTTGAGTGCCATAATGCTCCCACTCTACCTTCACCATAGGAATCTGCTTATTTTCGAGAGTCTTGATACTTCGGTCAAAAATTTTCATAGGTTTCTCCACGTAGCTCAAGTCGAGTTGCAATACCAATGGCTCATCATTTAAAACATGTCAGGATCGGCATTGTACTTCTTCAACTATGACACATGGAATACATCTTTTATTCCCATCAAACCATTCTGCAAATCCAATCGATACATCACCGGTCTAATTCTTTATGTTATTGGGAATGGTCCTAAATATCTCAGATATAGCTTTCCACCTTTTGGATGCTTCAAAATTCCTCTACTCGGAGTTAACCTTAAAAACACACTGTCTCCTACGTGGAATTCCAACTCCTTTCGCCTATTATCCACGTAACCTTTTTGTTGGCTTTAAGTCGCTTTCAACCTTTCTTTGATCAACTTCACATTATCTAACATTTCTTGAATGCAGACTTCTCCACACTTGCTTATGTGGTCGTGTTCTGACCAACTCCAGTATAGAGGCACTTAACACTTGCATCCATACAAAGCTTTGTATGGAGCCATTCCAATCGAAGATTGGTAACTATTATTGTAAGCCAATTCCGCATACAGTACACAATCAATCCACTTATCCTCGAAATCCAATATGTAGGCTCTTAACATATATTCCAATAGCTGATAACCTTTTTTGACTGGCCATCGGTTTGTGGGTGTGCCGTCATACTGAACTTCAGATTAGAACCCATCGATTCCTAGAATTTACCCTAAAATCGGGATGTAAACCTCGGGTCTCAGTCAGACATGATACTCGAAGGTACTCCATGCAATCTGACTATCTCCCGCACATATGTTTGAGCTAACTTCTCCATTGAATCCTTTACGTTCACCGGTATAAAATACACTGAATTAATCAATCTATCTACGACTATGCATATAGCATCCTTTTGGGTCCTTTCTATAGGGAAACCAGTAATGAAGTCCATGGTCACTTCTTCCCATTTTCACTCCGATATAAGTAATGGTTGCAACAATCCTGCTGACTTTTTGTACTTCGCTTTAACTTTCTGATAGGTTAAGCACGTCGAGATATACTTCACCACATCCTTCTTCATTCCGGGTCACCAATAATCTTTCTTCAAATCCTTATACATTTTTTCTTCTCCTGGATGAATAGCGTACTTGCTTTTCTGTGCCTCTTCCAAAATCTTATCCTTCAGCTGTTGCTCATCAAGTACACACAAATGATCATTGAAATACATCACTCCCATCTCATCTTGCTGAAAATCACTGCCTTGCTGTTTAAGTTCTTAGTCCTTGCAATGTTAAAACTCCACATTACTTTACTGAGCTTTAATGATTTCCTACCTTAGATCCGGTATCAATCTCAGATTACTAACGATAGTCCTCTCTTCTTACATTTCCGTCCTTCTATCCAACACCTCTTGGACTGCTTGAATCTCTTGCACTCTCAATCTAGCCATTTTGACTTTACGACTCAGAGCATCAACAACAACGTTGGCCTTTCCATGGTGGTTGCTGATAGGATAACGATATTTCTCCAAAAATTCCATCCATCTCCACTGCCTCAAATTTAAGTCATTTAGGGTAAAAATGTATTTCAGGCTCTTGTGGTCAGTGAACACCTCATACTCGGCTCTATACAAGTAATGTTGCCAATTCTTCAAAGCAAATACAATGGTAACCAGCTCCAAATCATCCGTCAGGTAATTGACTTCATGAGGCTTCAGCTTCCGAGAGGCATTGGCTATTACCTTCATATCCTGCATCAATACCGCTCCCAAACCTTCCTTAGAAGCACAGTATATAGAGCGTTAGGTTTATCTCCCTCTGGCAAACTCAGCACTGGAACCATCATTAAACTTCGCTTTAGCTCCTGGAAACTCTTCTCGCATTTCTCATTCCAAACAAAGGGTACATCCTTTCTCAACAAATGGGTCATAGGTGATGCTTGCATTGAGAACCCTTTAATAAACAACCTATAATAGCTGGCCAATCCCAAGAAGCTTCTAATCTTAGTGATGTTCTCCAGTTACGTCCAGTCTAAAACCGCTTCAACTTTTGCTGGATCCATCTTGATTTGATACTTGGTCACCACATGGCCAAGTACCGACACATTGTCCAGCCAAAATTTGCACTTGTTAAATTTGGCATAAAGCTTGTGCTCTCTTAGTTTTTCCAATACTAGCTCCAGATGCTTTCCATGATCCTCTGGACTCTTAGAGTATATAAGTATATCGTCGGTGAATACCATCACAAACTTATACAGGTATGGTTGAAAAACACGATGCATCAAATCCATAAACACCGCCAGTGCATTAGTCACTCCAAAAGGCATTACTACAAACTCATATTGACAATATCTTGTGTTGAATGCTATCTTGGGAATATCCTTCTCCTTTATCCCCACTTGATAATATCACTGCCTCAAATCCAGTTTCGAATAACAACTGGAGCCTTGTAATTGGTTGAACAACTCATCAATTAATGGTAGAGGATATTTATTTTTTATGGTCAAATTATTTAGCCCTTGATAGTCGATGCACAACCTCAAGGTCCCATCCTTCTTCTTAATAAATAGCACTGGAGCTTCCCAAGGTGACGTGCTAGGTCTTAGGTAACCCTGCTTCACCAATTCCTCTAGCTGCTCCTTTACATCCTTCAACTCCACTGGTGCCATCCGATATGGGGCTCGGGATATAGGTTCCGCTCTTGGAATTAGATCTATGGTGAACTTAACTTCTCGGTTGGGAGGAAGAGAAGTGAGTTTTGCAAGAAACACATTGGAAAAATCTTTTACCACCTCCTTATATTCCAGGGTGCATTGATTCTTTTGCTTATTTATCACATAAGCCGAATATCCTTGACATCATTTGCTTCAACAGCTTGCAAGCTTTTGCTCTAGCTAACAAATACTTCAACTCTTTTACTCGCTTGTCATTGAATTCCAACACATCACACCCAGGTGTAATAAACTGGGCAGATTTATTCTTACAGTCTACTTTAGATCCATGCTTAGCTAGCCAATCCATACCCAAAATTAGGTTGTAGTCGTCAATAGCCAAGACTACCAAATCTCTCTCCAAGCTCTCTTTCCCCATTTCAATCTTACAATTTTGCAAGTATCGATCTGCTTGCACCATCATTCCCAAAGGTGTACTTACCAACAAGGTAAAAGGTAGTTCTACTCCATCCCAACCCAAATGATATGCACAATTCTTCTTTAAATAGGAATGGGTAGATCCAGGGTCTATCAATGCATTAACTGAACGATCTTGGATAGTAAACGTACCTCCCAGTATTACTGCATCTGTTCCAACTTACTCCCTGTAATACCTCACTACCTATGACCCTATTAGGGCTGGGGATGTAGTCTGTCCACAGGAAAAGGGGTCTTTATAACTTGGAATCACAAAATAAATGAATGAAATAATTCAAAATTAAACTTATTACAACCCAAGTAATACATGAACAAGTTCCAAATATAAATAAATATCAGCTCAAGACTTTCAAATGAGATACATTGGAAAAGAAATAAATCTTCAAAACATAGGCAATCTCTACTCAATAACTTTCACAACTGGACCGACTTGAAAACATAGTATAAAATATGGCGAGATAAAAATCATAGTAAGCCCGTGTGTGCTTTGAGTGTTTCAGGAAAAACAGTTCATGTATGCAAGTTGTGAAATTTCATAAAAGAATGTGCTGGCAAGCCTCAAATAAATTTCACAAATGAAGAGTGGTATTTTCCTTTCCAAAACATACACGTGCACAATAAATACAACCACTTAAAAGAGGTAGCCATGGCACCACACTTTGTGCACCATGACAATATAATGATCAGAATGCCACACTTTGTGCATACCAACACAAGATAGGTGTATGGCCTATCGGGTGAGATACTCCTCAATCTCTACACCCAAACTTATCGATTGTCCACTCCAAAAATACAAAATCCACTTGACTGAACTTGCTAGCTCAGACTGGTATGGCCTACAAGACTAGTATCCTATCCGGGAAGAACTCACCATTTGGAGGTGGCCACCTACTGAGAGACTTACTTTAACCCTTCAAAGACTAGTCCTAGAAGTCTATCCTTATTGAGTATTCAACGTTGTATTCGTCCCTCTTGGGACAAGAAAGATCATACATTGATTCTTTCAAAATAGCAATTATCGTTCCCAAAATTCTTGTCAAAGTTAGATTTGTATGAAAAGTTTGACATTTTGTATAAAATTGCTTGTTCAACTTTAAATAGTTTGCTTGATTGAAAAGAAAAGGAAAATTGTCCATAATTGTATTTACAGTACAAATACTCGTATACATTGAGTTTGACTTGCTAAGGCAACTTTGGTTTTCAATCAGCTTATGCAGAAACTTACCTGATCTTTTGCTCTTCTTGGATACAAAAGTCTACCAAGGTAGTTAAGTTCAACCTATCCCCGCCTGGGGTAAATACAAGGTATAAGGCAATCATCCAGACAATACTCACCTTAAATAAGTAACTCTTTGGTCAACTAGTCCCAACAATATCTAACCATGACAGCAAAGCCTTAAGATTCAATACTAGTTGATAAAGTATTTTATAAAACAAAATTAGCTTGATAAGTTAGAGTAAATTGGTGTTATAAATAAATAATAAATAATAAATTATAGTTTTAATAGTTTATTACCCAATATTAAATAATGAGTAATATTGATAATAAATAAAATCAATAATAAATAATGGGTAATAATAAATCCTAAATAATATTAGTAATAAATAATAATTAAATAGTATTATTATAAATAATAATAACTTATACTTAATTTTATTTATTAAATAATAAATAACTAATAACTAATAAAAAATAAATTACTATAATATAAATAATATTTATAAGTATAGATAAAAGTTTTAGTAAGGCTAACTAATAATAATATGATTTTAAAAATCATTTGATATTAATTAATTCCACTATATTATTATTTATATTTAATAGAAATATTTTATTTATTTATCTAATAAAATAATAATATTTTAAATAATCTTCTATTGCGAAAGTACTTAGTGTTTTTCGAATTTAGTAAATTAAATAAAATAATAATAATAATAATAATAATAATAATAATACATAATAATAATAATAATAATAATAATAATAATAATAATAATAATAATAATAATAATAATAATAATAATAATAATAATAATAATAATAATAATAATAATAATAATAATAATAATAATAATAATAATAATAATAAGGGTAGTTCTTCCAACAATTGTATTGCTATAGAAAAACCATATTCCTGCTCATGCACCCAAGGCTTCAACAAATATCATTTTTAATCTATCCTAAAACATAGGCTTAAATTAACACATTCTACAACAAGGATGACAATCTACTAGGCAGAATATTATTTGTGGCTTTATTGAAAAATAATATCTTGAAGGTTTAATCAATAATGGTGGCATAATGTCTAATAGGCCTCAAAACATCCATAAAGCTCTTAATCATAGAGAACATATAGAGATTCTAAACATAATCCATAAATCACAGCATTCATTCCCTTTCTCATGTCCTAAATCCACTCTCTTTACTCGCACACATATCTTCAACCCCACTTTATTCAATTAACCTATCATCATCTAAGAATATTGATTTTGAAAATTTAAAGAGAAGATCGAGAAAGAAATACTTGATTTGATGACAATTTGATGAAGGTTTCGCCTTGCTTAGTGGAGGTCCTCAAGTGCTTGACTGCTTTTAGTGATCCAAAAATAGTCCATGGTTGATCATCAACATTTCGGACAAGAGAGAGGAAGGGAGTGAGAAAGGATCGAATGAAATTAGAAGAGAAAAATAGAAGTTGAATATAAGAAGAAGAACAAGAAGGTTGTTCTTATTTTAGCTCTTTGGTGTTCTTCGAATCTTCAACAAAAAAGGGTGGTTTGATCTGCTTGAAGATTCAACTTTGTGTGCTTTTGTGTTATAAAGTGCACCAATGAAGAGTATAGGTTGAATACTAATGGTTTAGAGAGTTTGGAAGTGATTGGAGGTGTTTAAAAGTGATTTAGGTTTAAAGATGTGAAGTGTGTTCTTGGCGTTTTTTAGAGAGTTTGTGAAGAATGGAATTTCGTGTGTGCTTGTGTGTGTGATGGCTGAATGGCTTGGCCTAGGGGGAGCTTTTGGTTATCCAAGAATGAGAGAGAAAATTTAAGATTTTTCAAAATTCAAATTGAGGGAAAAGTGAAGTTGTTTGAGGTATAGGATTGGGTAATAGTGTTCTCTTTGAAGGTTTCTTGTCCTTCAATGGTGTATGGCTGAACTAGCTATGTTTTAACCAAAGGATGGAGAGTTGTTTCAGGCTTAGGCTAGCCAAAATTAGCTATGGAATGGTAGGGGATTTTCTAGTTTTATCAACTTGCAAAAGGAGTGTTTTAATGTAGTAAAATCTGGAATTTTAATTTGAAGTATGAACAGGTTTGGATAGAGTGAAGATAGAAGCATTTTGAGGTATAAAAAGGGCACTTACTCATACAAGGAATGTATATACATTTTACATATTTACATATAGACATATGAACATATCAACATGATTAAATCAATAAAATCCAAGCTTTGATGATATTGTTCCCTGACAACGGCGCCAAAAACTTGATATGTCTTAAATTTGGGTATAAAAATCATATAAAAATAAGCGAATTCAAAATCAAGTTAAATTAAAATGTTAACCCCAAATTACACATATGAGCAACCGTACTCATCATTAAGTATAGCATAGGGTTTCAAACAAGTATTGATCCTCAAGGAACAAGTATGTATTAATCACTTTTCTTTCATTGTTTAATCGACTCAATAAAGTGGAAAAAAATAAAATGAAATATAATAATATATACATATCAAGAATGGAGAATTATGTAACTCAAACCATTATTTTGACAAACGTGAGTTTAAAGTACCTAATCATTATCATAACTAATTATTCTCTTAGCATCATGAAGGATTAAGATAGATTCACTTCTTTTTCAATCCATGAAATCACTATCTTCTAGGCAAATTAGTATCACATATTCTGTCTCAACTAATTCACCCAAAAAATGCATTAAACACAATTCGTGATTAAATCTCCATATTCTAGCAAACTTAAAATATGAAACTAACCAATGAATTCATATTCTGGCAGACACCAATTAGCCATCAATTACCCAGTTCTTAGTAATCAGCCCCTTTTTTAAGTAAGTTAAGAGACAACAAATGTGAAATTAATAAATTGAGACCATCATCAACCCCTTTTTCAAGCAAGTTAATGGAAAGAAACAACCAACTAATCTCGTAATTAGCACAAGCAATTAAATACTAAGAATAACAATTAATTAATCAAAAGATCAAAGTAACTCTAAAAATCATGAATACCAAAAAGAATGTCAAATTACAATAAAACAATTAATACATCATTGTTCAAGAAAAAGAAAACAAAGTTAAAAGAAAGAACTCATAGACAAGCCTCCTCCTTCTTCCTTCGTAGATCTTCTTCTACAATCCTTCTTGAATTGAAGAATTCCTCCCTTAATTTGAGTGATTTGCTATTCTGATATGTGATTCTCTCTTTTGACTTATGTTTTCCCACTATTTATAGGCTTTAGAAGTGCTTCAAATCATTCCTCTAGGGTTTTTGGCCGACTAGAAGTAGGAAAATACTAAAACTCTGCAAATTGCTAAAAAATGTATGTGAAAATCGAGGCACCGCCTCAGCACCAGGGCATAACTAGTGCTGCCTGTCCTACCTAGGGTTGGTACCGATTGTGGTCTGTTTCTCCATTCATTCGCCGATTTTTCTTCATTTTCAAGACACTTCTTCTAGGGTACAGCCAGCACCGCCTCTGGACTCCCTACTTGCACCAGTTTGGTTATGTTCCGTTCAGTTTCACCGATTTTTGTCCCCTTGAAATACGTGCCAGCAGCACGTGGCCGGTGCCGGTTCCCCTGTCCTGGCTAGCACTGCCTCTACTCTATTTTGCGATGTTGTTGTCTTATTTTACCTCTAAAATCTGAAATAATGCACAAAATACCTTTCCAATGGTAAAATCTCTAATATGAAGGAATATGACCAGTTATTAAATAAAATATATCACAAAATAGCCTCAAATAACTAGGAAATATATGACTAATTTAGGCTCTATCAAAAAATATTCAAAGAAAATTAACTATTGTAATAAAAATAACTTCGACTGGTATGAGACTAGAAATGAAAAAGAAAGAGCAAGAAAGTTAAAACTGCTATACTAATCGAGTTGCAACAGTGCTGAGTTGCTGCAGTGCCTTCGGTCCACTACACCTTCCGCACTGGATAGCTACCTATTGTAGACCTACCAGCCTTGGATCACCTGCGACCCACTAGCGAAGCTGCCCTGTTACCCACCACAATTGTAATTCGCAATTTGCACATTTGCAATTGCAAATTGTATCCGCAAGGAAGCCTACAAAGAACCATTGTTCCCGTGCTTTGGAGCCAAGTATCATGATCCGTGAGGAAGTCGTGCTTCTGCGAGGAAATCATCCTTGCGGGCGCTATGGAGCTAAGGCCAACTTGGGCCTAGCTGCAACTCCAAGTCGCGACTGTCTTGAAGGGCTTCGGCTCCTCTCACATTCTGCACCTCATCTCGGCTTCGACGGCTCGGCTTCAGGGCTTGGATACTACAGTGATGTCATCTTCTTGGTTTTTCTGTGCGATTTTCTCTAGTTTTCTTCTCTATGATTTTCACCATGGCACTTACAGAATCGATAAAATGAGTCATTACAAAACCAACCAATCACCTTTACGCACTAAAACAGTAGGCTTACACGTTTCATCTAATAAAGCAATAGATTACAGTGTTCCTAGACTTCCACTCGCGAAGCTTACAGTGATAACTATCTCAAACAAAAAATATGAAGGATCACTGATTTTAATCATTTGACCAGTTTTATTCACTAACATGCAACCTATATTGCAATATATAGCCATGCTCAGATACCACTTTAAGGTAAAACATGGCAAAATGAAAATTCACTAAAGCATGCTAATGAAACAGAGCATACGTAGAGATGCAATGGAAGGAAAAAATTTTTATACCTCTGCGACTTAAAGGTTTCTTAGGCACTGAGGAAGATATCTGGATGGTTTTAGGTTGAATGCTTGAAGCCACTGGTTCTCCCAAAGAAACCTTCGGTTGTAGTCTTGCAAGCCGTCTGCTCCTTCTCATTCACGTAAATCCTCTTGGCTATCGGAATATAACCCCGCCTGAAATGCGCAATGAATGCTTATGGATTAAAATGATGATCTCCCACTCTGACAAAATGCTACCATGCATTAATCAGGTGAGTTTTTCATCTCTATTCTTGCTATTTTTCACAACACAGAATGCACGAGAGAGTGGACAGAACGTCGGGCTTTTGGAGGAAAAAAGAAGAACATGCTCTAGTGAACCTCTATTGTTCCTTCTTTATCCCAACAACCTTAATGATAGGTTATTATCCGGGTATTCAAAAAACAAATAGAAGCCCTAAGGCCCACTTCATGTTTAAGCCATTAAACAGAACTTTGGATTTATTGCTCAGTTCATTGGGTTAAGCCTTTTAATTTAATTTAATTAATTCTGGACTGATACAAGACCAATAATTAAATTTATTAAATAACCCAATGGACCAATATAGACCTCAAGCTTTGGCCCAGTTTGTTGGGTTAAGCCTTTAAATCAATTTAATTATTCCTGGACTAATACAAGTTTAATAATTAAATTATTAAATCAGCCAAATGGACCATTAAATAGTTCTCTCTCTTTGGACCTTATATTGCAATAAATAAACCAGGTTACTCAAATAAAATAAAATCCATTTAATATAAGATCAATCCATCAACCCAAACCCATTAGGACTTATAGGCTATTTTGAGGTCCAAAAGACATATTACGTTGGCTACTAAAATGGTCAAAATACCACTGCTATAGAAATAGCTGTATTTTGCATCTTAACTATTTCCTAATATCACCATAAGAAAATATCAACTCCAAGGATAATACTGCGTTAGCAAAGTCTCTGATCTACAAGTGTAATGATTAAAATACCCTTTACGCATTGCCATACATTTTAGAGAGGAAGAGTGTCCTAACACCTCTCTAAAAGACATTTACTCTTCTTAGACCTCTAGTCCAATGATCCACGACTCTTGGAATGTTTTTGCTTTCCAAGGGAGCTACCCTAAAGCTAATATTCAAGTTATGTTCCCCAGTGCCCTGGATATTTAGATCATTCGAACAATCACAAGGAGTGATATAGCGCAGAAGCTATCTTATACAAGTTTGTTATAACTAACTAGTCACATATACCCAACATATAAGTATATCGGCTCTTCGATAGATCCTCAACTACAGCATATCAAAGTACATGCTTCTAGCATTGTTAGACCACCAACTCATAGTTAAGTGGTAGAGTATTAGTCCATGTTGTAGCAGTAACAGTCTGGGTTTCTTCTAACTAGTACTTTTAGAAACTATTATTGTAGGCGCTCTATGTATTTGAAATACTCTCATGCTATGAAATAAGTGGACTACTCACTAGCTAAAGGTAATCCATTCCCCATTTAGAATTCATAACACAATAACCTAAACATGATAAGATTTTCATTCTCATTAATCGATTAAGAACAAACGTTTATGTGTTAAGTAACCCGTGATCTATACCTTACTGTGAAAGACCACCATTCATATGGATAACTTACTTAAACACAATGGGTCTTTTCTTAATGTAAATCGTGCATAAATAAAATGTAAATTCACAAACAAGTTTTGAGAGAAATTTTTTTATTAATAAAATCAATAATTATATTAGAAAACTAGTCTAGAGTGCATACATTCCAATAATCTCTACGATCTACCCTTTTGGAACTCTTGTTATTCTCCCGTTACGATGATGCTCAGTTTATATAGGAACATCTAGTTAAGTTTCTCTTGGTTCCTCGATCAGGGTGTTAGAAGTACTTGAAGATGACTCACTGACCAATTTCTCTTCTAACTGTATTCTACTTGAACCTGTGGTGGATGCAACATGTTCATTATCTAAGTATCTAGCATTAGTATTAACAAATACTTTATGCTTTTGAGGATGATAAAAATATCGACCTCTTGTTCCTTTTGGATACCTAACAGAGTAGCATAACTCTGATCTTAGTTCCAGCTTACTTCATTTTGTCAGCACATAAGTTGGACAACCCCATATCTTGAGATGATTTAGACTAGGCTTTCGTCCAGTCCACATCTCATAGGATGTCTTAAGTATTGATTTGGAAGGTACCAAGTTCAAAATATATGCTGTTATGTCTAAGGCATACCCCTAAAAGGAAACAGGAAAAAATATAACTCCCAGGTGCAGTTAACTAACATACTATGCCATGATGTACCAAGTAATCTTTAAACTCTCTGGGAGGTACTTTCCACCATGATCCAATCTTAAAGTTTTAAGTAGTTTACCTGTTTGATGCTAAACTTTAGCCTTAAACTCCTTGAATTTATCAAAAGAGTCAGACTTACATTTTATCAGATAAATGTAACCAAAATGAGTCTGATAATTTGTGAAAGTGATGAAGTATTCGTTGCTTCCTCTAGTTGGTGTAGTTATTGGACCACAAACATCCGTAAGAACTAGTGCTAGTATTTCCATGGCTCTGTCTGCCTTTTTGGTAAAGGTCCTTTTTGTTATTTTACCTTTATGGCAAAATTCATACTGAGGCCATTCTTCCAGTCTCAATAAACCTGATGGCCTATCATAGATTAGCCTCTGAATCTTATTAGGATTTATATGTCCAAATCTTAGATGCCACAATACAAATCATTAGATATGGGCTTTCTCTTTTTATTATCAGGTTTAGTTTGAATATTGTTCACTTGATTTCGAATAGGATATATATATATATATATATATATATATATATAAAAGATTCTCATACATATTTCCTGTATAAATTAAATTACCATCTCTACCGATGGAAACACCAGAATGGAAAGAAACAAAATATTCTTGATTCGTCAATTTGGAAACTAAAATTAAATTCTGTATGAAATAAGAAACATAAAACATATCTTTTAAAACCAACTTCACATTAAAATAAAAAATAAGCTCAAGATCTCCCACTGCTTCAGGCCATATTCTTGCTCCATTACCTACTTGAAGTCCATGCTTACTCTTATTGAGTCTCCTTATCCTTCTAAACCCTCGCAAAGAGTTACAGATATGGTCAGTAGCTCCAAAATCAACTGTCTGGGAGGATGTTGTTCCAACCATCAAAATCGACTCTAGGTATAGAGCAATACCTGAAGTAAACCTGGCTAAGAAGTTCAGATAATCTTTCTTCCAATGTCTCTTCTTGCCATACTTAAAACATATGCCTTTGGGCTTGCCGTTGGGTATGGCTTGACCAGATGCTATGGGCTTGACTTTGCATTATTTTAGACCTTCTTATTTTTAAATTTCTTAGTCTTTGACTTAATTCTAGAAGAAGAAGCAGAACGAGAGACCAAAACCTTTAACACTAGCATTATGATCTCTTTCGCCGCTTGGAGGTCTTTCATAAGCTCTATGAGATTCATATGCAACTCATTTTCGTTGTAGTTTAGCTTGAACTGAAAATATGAATCAGGCAGAGTTCAAGAACTATGTCAATTTGGCTCACAAAAATCTTTTGTCGAGCCTCAGTCCTCGGCCTCCTCAAAGTAAGCAATCATCTTGAGTAGATACTTTCTGGTCATACCTAGTTTATGAGAATTAACATGCATTGAACATGAACATATGTATTTGAACATGATATATACTTGTTTCATCGATCTCCAAGCCTGTGTTTTGGTGATATGTGCATATTTATATGTGATGCATTAGATTTTTAATAATGATTTAGGAATAGTGGAAGGCGTCATCTAATTATGGTGCCATAAAATATTTCACATGAAAAATATTATTATTATTTTATTATTATTAAAAATGCTCATGCCCATATTTTAGGTTGGTCACCTCTTAATAATTTTTAATTATAATGAAAATTGTAATTATGAATATAATAATTATATTATATTAATATCTTATTATAGTTTACATCTCTAACACTATAAACTTTTTATTAATTGGTATAATTGTTTCCACTTAATAAGTCATAATGGTATTAGATATATTAATATAATCATTTAATAATATTATATTAAGACTTTCTTCTACTTTGCATTAAAATATTATATACATACTTTGGTGGGATATTATGTACCGGTTGGCATATATGATAATTTAGTTAGGAGGACCTTTTGTTTTTTTTCCTTTATTGTTGCCAACCACCTCCTAGTACTTCTCGTAGCTGATAAAAAAACTGTTAGTATCTATAGAGTTGTGGTTTGATTAGAAGTGTGTTTGAAATTAAACAATCTTATCTTTTCCTCCTATTAACTGGTACATCCCAACTTCCCCAAGCTTCACGATTTTCTTTTCTTAGCCTAAGGAAAATCTCAGTTTACCTTCACACTTAGGAACTTTTGAAAATCTCAAGAATTTCAGCCATCATCGTACGCTACTTCTTCTCTCTAAGGTGCACAATTTTCTCTTCAGCTTGAATAACAAAGCACTTCCATAGTAAGCAAAACCACCACACACACACACACACACACACACATTTCTTTAACCAAATTCACAGTAAACTCTCAAAAACTTTAGTTTCCTTATTTTGGCCAACACACAAAGTAGCTATCATTCTAGGTTGCTCTTCTTTTTCCTAAAAGGATTTTAAGAGGTAACAAGCTTGATCCTTCTTTTATTCTCTCTTGAAAAAAAAAATGGTAGCATGTATGTGTGTTTGTGATGGGATTTTCGGTCATCTCCTTACTTCTTTGTGCGGGATCTTTTCTTGTTAATGTTGATCTTGCATAAATCTTAAATGCTGGGGTTGTTTTCTTTAAGGGAAATTTGAAGGGAGAAACATGTGTACATGATTTTGGCTTTAAGATGGTTGGTTATAAAATCAAAATTTTTGCTGCTATTGAATGTGTAGTTTGAATAGGAATTCTCGAATGTTTCTTGAATGCTTGCTTCTATTTGTCTCTTCTATTTGTTTTTTTCAGTGAACCGAATGCTTGCTTCTATTTGTCTCTTTTATTTATTTCTTTTCATTGAACCAAATGCATATGGAAGCTGTGGGTAGTTTAGCAATATATATGTGTTTCTTGTGGATTTCAATGCATGAAATATGATTATGGCTTGAGAGTGCTGTTTTTGATTGGTTCTTATGGATGTCAGGGGTTGTTTTCTTAAGGGGAAAATTAGTAAAGAAAGAGGGATGAACATATTTGTTGCTTCTCGAACTGGTCATGTAATCAGAAATTTATACCATTGTTTTTTTTTTTTTTGAATGTCTTTTGTTGAATGTAAATTTTTGAATGTTTCTGGATTGCAAGATGAAAGGTCTTGGGTACACTATGTTTTGCCTCTTTCCTATGCATGTTTGAGTTCAGCTTTCTAGAAGAATTGAATGGAGGAACCATTTTCATTGATGCTTAAAGGATCATGTTAGAAGCTAAAGTTTTTCTGTTTTATTTGATAGCTGTCAATTAACCTCAAGAAAACGCAGGAGAAGATTGGATTTTTGAAGAAACTGTTTGAAACTTGTTTTAGTACAAAAATATCATGTTTTCATGTGGAGTATTATTCTAAAAGTTACTCTGGTCTATTGAAGAAATTTTTCAAAGGAAAAAAAACTAAGAATAGTGGATTTTCGATACTTATTGTTCACTATTTTGGAATCTATTTTGCAATCTGGTTTGAGCATGGTTTGTATGGGAAAAAATGTTGAAAATACAGGCTTTTGTGTGCTTAAAAAATCTGGAAAAATTGGGGTTTAAAAATAATCAAGGTTGAGAGTTCTTGTTTTTTTTCTCTCTCCTTGTTGACAGATTTAAGCAGATTCGTGCTGTTTCTGTTCAGAATTTTTTGCAATTTGTATGAGCCTAATTTTATGAATGTGCTCAGTTTATTTCATTCATAACATGTTAAGCTATGTGCCTGCAAAATTTGAGGTCAATCGGAGTGGTTCATATAGGGTTTTTACTTTTAGGAGCCTAGACTATGGTTGTTGGAAATTGAAGGCAGCTAAGGGTTTGTGCTAAATTAATAAGTTCAATTTGATTTCTTGAGAAATGATTAAGGGTGGATTTTATGCTTTCTATGGGGTTGATGGAGGGTCTTAGGTGTTGAGTATATGTAAAGTTCATGCTTGCTACTCATTGGTATTATTTGGCGAACAAAGGATAATTTAGGCTTGATGTACACTTGGTGTGTAATATGGACTTGAATTTTGTTTGGGATGATCTAGGAAGTGTTGTGATTGATTTATATGAACTATTTGCAAGATTTGGAAGATTATCAAGGGTAAGGACCAACTTACAAGAGTTCATACCATAAGCTTAAGGATAAGGTAAGTTCCCTTACATTCATGAAATCGATTTTATTTTATTATCTTGATTTGAAAGAAAGAATGGTGAGTATCCCTTGCAAACACGAAATAATGGCACGATAGCTAATTTTTGAAAACTCCTATATTTGGAACTTCTTATTTTGGGAACTTTCTATGTTTGGAAAACTTCTAATTTTAGAAACTTTAAATTTAGAAATTTTTAAAATATGCCAAGCATGACTTAGGAGTCAACCATCAAACATTATGATTTAATTTGAACATGCAAGTGATGAATTCATGATCATGCATATACTATTTGAAAATCGTAGCATGTCTTATTTGAGTATGTGGCTCCTTCAACTATGAGCATTTGGAATAAAATATTGACTTAAAACCATACCTTCTAAAATCTTTGCGTCAGTTGGAAAATGTTATTTGGAATGGTATTGAACTAATTTTGTAGGATTCATTTTGGAGCCTTATGAATTGTGAAGAATGAATATCGTTGAGTACTCAATAGGAGTTGGACCTCTATACTAGCCTTTGGTTGGTCTGGGGATATCTCTTGGTAGGTGGCCACCTCTGAGAGGTTGACTCTTTTCAATCAGGGCATTAGTATAGAAGGTTGAGCCGTCCTCAGCTAGCGATGAGGTTCTAGTAGAACCAACAGCCAAAAGTGAGACAGTCGGATTGGATTGAGTGAGAGAGGGAGGAGAATCTCACTCGGTAGGATATACACCTACCAAGTGTTGGTGGTCAAGTGCTTCACAGAAGTGAGAGCCACCTCTGTGCCCTTTCACCACCTGACAGGGGTCATGTGCTTCACCTAGTGTGAGAGCCACCTTTGTACCCTGTCACACTAACTTGGTTACTTTTAATTGTTGAACTATTTCCGTGAAATTGTTCTAAGGGGACCTTGTTATTTTATTCCAGGGTTAAGACTCCTTTAATCATTCATATCTTTCTGATCAAAATATTTTAAGAGCGTTTTGCTCCGTGATTTCTCACTACTATCATTTAAGAAGTGAGAATTAAATATGTAAAGAAGGCATGATAAGCTTTTGATATACCGTTAGTGCATGCATCATGAAACTTGTTTTATTTTCTTAGCCCAACTCACACACGAGGCTTATTGAGATAATTAATTTCACACTCTTTTGAACTCATGTTTTCAGGGAGCCTCAAGTCTTGATTAGGTTAGAAGATCAGTAGCTTGAATTTTCTGTTATGGAATTTCTATGTCCATTTGTTGAATATTTGTTTTGAATATTATTTTTATTTGGGAACTTTTGTATAAGTATTGAAGTTTTTTTTAATTAATTTTCGTTTAGATTTTCTTTAAAATTTGATTTTTTTTATTCTTTGTTATAAAGACTCCTGGTCCAATGTACAGGGCGACATCCCCCACCCATTTTGTGTTACGTAAGTAGGTGGGGTGTTACACATGTGGTCGTTGGAACCCCTCTATTACTTAATCTTTTATTGAAAATAGAGTTTTCAATCCAAAAACATTTTCTATAATCTTATGGTTTCATTAACTTTAGTAAAAATCTAAAATTCATCATTATTCTCTATATCAAGGATTAAATCATTTGAAAGAATAAACTATGAATTTATTTTACTATTCTAAGTTATTAACATAGTAACACTTTATTAAATAACCTTATGTTCAACAGTATTCTCTATTTCAAGGATTATACCCTTTAAGAGAATAAACCATGAACTCTCTCATTTTTAAAGTTTCTTAGATTAAAACATTTTATTAAAAAACCATCCTATCTAGTGAGTCTTTGGTCTTATAAGAACTTGTACAATTAATCACAAAAACGAAATAAGCATAATACCAAAAGTAAACTTTTTCATGTTCAAACTATTCATTTATTCCTAAGTGACCAAACAATGGATTAAACATTATGAATTAAAAATTAATAACCTTCAGTTTAATCCTAAAGTGGTTCCATCATTTACTATTCATTTTCATGCAAATTATTCATCCATAGATAAATAAAACTATTGCAAAAAATTAATTTCATACAATGGTTTCAAAATATGATTACATCAAGGAAAATTGAGGAATAAAAATTCAACAGTGCTCTCCTATTTCTTGGACAATATGCGCACAACTACCTCTCAGCAGAATGGACCTGGCGCCTGGTCCACTGGGCCCTTTGTTAGTGTTCTGCCTTAGAGGCAATCACTTGTACATTGTATATGATACATTTTATTTTAATAAAAGGCATTATTGATCTTACAGTATCTTTTGTTTACTTTAAGTAATATAACTGTTCGATAAAGTCCCTAGTACAACACTGTGTTAAGGACATTATGATAAAGATCATGATATGAGATTCCTACTATACTGGATGGTGTTAGTACTTAAATAGTCCCTAGTCATAGTATTAATGCAATAGGACATCATTAATGCGTTAAGACTAGCATATGTTAGACTTCCTGATATGATCAGGCAGTGGTTCTCATAACCGTGAGTATTGAAATACTCAAAGTTAACACATGGATGCTTGTTAATGGAACAAGTTCATTGGATGACCTGGCTTTGAGATAATCACATGAATAACTATTTAGTGCCAGTGATATAATCTCAATATAGAAAACGTGCAAGTATCTTTAGACTTGAGATCTCCAAGGTACTTTGTTTGCGGAGCCTTGTACTTTGATTCCAATCTCCGGAGCTCGATTGAAGACCGCCTATGGGATGGATATTGGGTACATGGTGAGTTAAACTAAAGTAGTTGAGAGGGTCAATAAAAGATTTACCACTCCTAATAGTAGGGGCGAATATCTCACGGCCACTTGTAGGAATTACTACTCGAAAGTCCTTGGCCAAGGCAAGTGTGTATTGGAAACAGTTCCAATTCATACACATCTAGAGTAGTGGGATCCTGGTACAAGTACAATTGTATTCGGGCCAGAATTAATTCTGGAGGGAGTTGGCACTAATTTCGTACTCCAAACCGAATGAGATATTGTATGGTGAAAGGAGTTGATTGCACTAAAGTTTGTTATTGAAGGGTTCATGTCAAGCCACTTGACTTCCTGGACTCTTAGGTGGTCATGATGTGTTGCTAGATATCACTCATAATCTGGGAATATGGGTTTATTAATTGATGAATTAATAAACCTATCTTGATTAGAATTAATAGGATTAATGCTAATTAATTATGGATTATTAATCTCAAAGACGTTTGGATTAATTCATATTCGCTCCCAATTGACTGGGAAACCTAATAGGTCACATCCAATAGAGGATTATATACTCAAGATGTTATTTGATAACATAGTGGGGTAAATTGCGAGAAATAGAAGTTGTTGTGGATAAATTATAATTAGTTATAATTTATGATCCAAATTATAATTATGAGAACTTGATGTTCCCAATTACAATTAGGGAATTCTAATGGGATTAGAATCCCTTGTTTTTGGTAATGGAATTTCGTGTATATTGAAGAAGATACACATGAGAAACCTAAGATGAAATTGGACACAAAAACCCTAGAGCAAGATACACGAAAACAGCCTCTTGTTCTCTCTCTCTCTCTCATTTTCTTCTTGAAAGAAAAACCTAGCCGCCATCTTTTTTCTGCTAGCACGAAAATTTTGGTACTTGAATATTCCTCTGTGTGGATTACTGTTACAGATAATCACACACTGTGATTATAGTGGTTAGACGTTCAACTCACGTGGAGGTTGATCACGAGGATTGCTGGATCGCGCCTCAACTTAAAGAAGAAATTTTTGTTCTTTGGACAATCACGCAAAGGTAAAAGCTATTACCTTTACCCTCATTATGTCTTGTTTTTCCACACATAGATGGGTCCTGGGAGGGTATCTCATTTTATTTTCCACTGCGCTATATGGGATACGAGCCTGAGATACCCAACAGTGGTATCAGGGACATGCTACGTGTGGTCTACGGACATTGTTTTGGCATGAAGAACTATTTTCGGGTCTGTCTTTGCTTGCTGTGAAAATTGTTTTCACTCGAGTTGAAATCGTTTCGATCTTTATAAGTTGGGTCTGTAGCACAATATGATTGTGTTATAGTCACATAGTATTTCGAAAAAAATGCTTTTTTTGGTGCTGAAAATTTCTGCAGAAAAACATTTTCTTGCAAGATGGATGTTGCCCTCCGTTTCATCTTAATTTTCCGTTTTGATTTTGTTTAAACTAACAAATTAGTTGTTGTTTATAGCTTCAAAATAGAAAATACAGTTGAGAATTGTTCTCACTGAAAATTTGCAGAAGAAGAAAGAACCAGAAATTATTTCTGGAATTTTTTTGAAAATTGCCGCCATTGTTGCAGAACATAGGCGGCGCCGGCTCCGGCCTCCAAGCCGGCACCGGTTCCATTCGATGTTCGAAAATTGTTTTTGGAAGATTTTTTTTTTTTTTTTTGGAAACCAGAACAAAGCCGGCGTTAGTTCTGGCTTCCAAACCGGCGCCGTTTCTGCTCTGTTTGCAACCTCCAATATTTAAAAAAAAAATTCCGAAAAAGAATTTTGAAAGGGAAAAAACCTCATTTGATGTGAGACGGGACCCAAAAGCATTTTCTCAAAATTAGTTTTGAGACAATCAATTTTGTTCTTCAAAATAATGATTTTGAAAAACTAAAATTGATGTATTCTCTAAAATGGTGATTTTAGAATTTGTTTTATTTTTCCAAAAATAGTGATTTTAGAATAATAGAAGTATATGTTTATTTTGTTTAAGCATAGTCAATGGCATGGTGGATCATTATGGACTAAAACCAATTATATCTGTTCATGCATTTTACAGTTTTGGTTTTTATGAAATAGGGCTTGCGTGTCCTGCCTTCTCTACATTTCTTGTGTAATTCTCTTCTCATCTAATTCCTCTCGAATGTAACTCGAGGTTTTCTCTCTTTAGGAAATTATGTAAGTAGTTTACATAGGTTAGATAGGAGTAGAATTATTTTATTCTGGAGATGGCAACCAAAACAAGGCGAGGAGGTAAGACCTTCTACTTAAATCATGCATGAACACATAGGGTTAACTATATTAATTTTTTTTATGGCTCAAAGAAATTAATTTAGGTAAAGTCCATAACCGTACCACGTAATCGCTTTATTACCATGATTATCAATTTTGTAATTTATTAATTATTATGCATGTCATTCAATAAAATCACTAAAAGGAATAAATCCCTCAATTAATATTAAACCTAGTTCCTTCCGTTAATATAGTAAGAACGAGGGTCCTTTTTCGAGACCAGGTTGTTGGGCAAACCCAAGCCTACTTGACATTGGGCATGTTCAAGCTATGGAATTAAATTCCTGATTAATAGGTCGGGTTTAACTAAATTCTTTATCCCGGTTGGGCATACTTAAGCATAAAGAAATTTAGAGGAAAAGTTTGGGTAGCCCAAAAGGCTTTAAGATTAAAAGCTGTTAATCACCCAATGATCCGGTAATTACATACAATGTAATTGGTATTAGATACCTACCAATGAATTTAAGGGTGGCTTGTTGGGCAAACCCAAGGTTATTCTGGAGGAATTCGGATACCGGTCCACTAGGAAAGCTTCTAAAGGGCTTTCCCAAATTAGTAGTGGGGGTTATTGGTTTGAGTAAAATAGTAGAGTAAAAATGAGTTTAATTAAAGTCCTAATTATTTTCATATCATGTGCATATACAAGTAGCTAATGCTCTCTATCTTTACATCTAGGTCACTTGCATCATGCCAACGAACTTAAACTTACATAGCATTTTGAAAACCAACAAGTTAACTGAATCAAACTATCTCGGCCGGTATAGAAATTTGAGAATCGTTCTCGAATCGGAAAAGTTGCTCTACGTGCTAGATGCTCCTATTCCACCACCACCAGCCTAAGATGCTCATGTTGATGAGCATGCTGTCCACAAGAGGCACAAGGAGGATAGCGATACAGCATCATGTATTATGCTAGCATCTATGACTCCTGAGTTGCAAAAACAGCACGAGCATATAGATGCTCAATCGATCATTTTACATCTTCGAGAGCTGTTTGATGCCCAATCCAGAACTGAGAGATATGAGATCTCGAAGCAACTATTTCGTTGTAAAATGGCAGAGGGTTCTTCTCTGGCCACTCATGGGCTAAAGATGCTGGGCTTGATAGAGAAGCTTGGATCTCTCGGGTTTACAATGGACCATGACTTAAGTGTTGACTTAATTCTTCAGTCTTTGCCTAATAGTTTCTCACAATTTGTGATTAACTATCAGATAAATAAGATTGAGTCCACTATCCCTGAATTGATCAATCTTCTCAAAACTGTGGAGTCCTTCATGAAGAGGGATTCCAAAGCGGTTTTAATGGTAGAATCTTCCTCTCCTAAGAAGAAATTTCAAAAGAAGAAGAAGAAGGCTCCCATGAAGCCCAAAGGTGGTGTAAACAAGAAGGACGCAGCTACCAAGGGCCCATGCCATCATTGTGGGAAGATGGGCCACTGGAGGCGCAACTGCAAAGCCTACTTGGAGACCATCAAGGACAAGAAACAAAATGAGAAACTTACAAGCACTTCTGCTTCTTCTCCAAGTATGTTTATGATTGAGATAAATACTGCCTTTAGAAATGAGATATGGGTATTAGATACCGGATGTGGATCTTATTTGTACAATAACTTGCAGGAACTAAAGAGCAGTAGAAGGCTAGAGAAAGGCGACGTGGACTTATGTATTGCAAATGGAGCAAAGGTTGCTGTACTTGTTGTGGGGACATACGAGCTGAACCTGCCTTCGGGATTGATTCTAGAACTAGAAAACTATTATTATGTACCAGTTTTAATGAAAATATTATCTCAGTTGCGTGTTTAGACTTATGTGGATTTCATTTAATATTTAAGAATAAATGTTGTTCTTTTTCATTGAATGATATTCATTATAGTTCAGCAACTTTGGTTAATGGTTTATATGTTCTAGACTTGGACAATCCAATTCTCAATATAAACAATAAGACACCTAAAATAGATAACTCTAACACCTCTTACTTATGGCATTGTCATTTGGGCCATGTAAACGAAAATCATGTTTCTAAGTTACACAAGTTTGGTGATTTAGGGTCATTTGATTATGAATCATATGGCACATGCGAGTCTTGTTTATTAGGCAAAATGACTAAAGCTCATTTTCCAAGAAAAGGAGAATGGGCTAAGGAGTTATTAGAACTCATACATTCTGATGTATGTGGCCCAATGTCAATACAAGAAAAAGGAGGTTATAACTATTTCATAACATTTATCGATGATTTCTCACGATATGGGTATTTGTATTTAATGAAATACAAATCTGAGGCCTTTGAAAGGTTCAAAGACTTCAAGAATGAAGTAGAAAAATAACTTGGCAAAAGTATTAAAACTCTAAGATCTGATCGAGGAGGAGAATATTTGAGTCAAGAGTTTCTGAGTTATCTTAGAGATAATGAGATATTATCTCAATGGACTCCGCCACATACACCTCAACATAACGGTGTATCTAAGAGAAGGAATCAAACCCTTCTAGACATGGTATGGACCATGATGGCTTCTGCAGACCTACCAAAATCGTTTTGGGGGTATGCACTAGAAACTTCTGTTTATACACTAAACAGAGTTCCAACAAAATCGATTGATACTATCCCATTTGAGATGTTCTTTGGTAAGAGACCAAAGTTATCTCACTTGCGAGTATAGGGTTGTCTGCCTTTGTTAAAAGGCTACAGTCAGATAAATTTAATAGTAAGTCTAACAAGTGTTTGTTTGTGGGATATCCAAAAGAATCTTTTGGATATTACTTCTATCAACCCTCTGAAAACAAATTGTTTGTTTCGAAGCATGCCGTTTTTTTAGAGAAGGAGCACATGCTCAAGGGGGACAGTGGGAGTAAGATTGAACTTAGTGAAGTTCATGAAAATCAAACAAACGAGGATCAACCGTCTAACCCCACATCTATTGAGAGGATAGATGAACCTTCTAATACATAAGAACCTCGTAGATCTAGTAGGATACGTATGGCACCTGAGAGATATGGATTTCTCATTAGTGACCATAATGACGTATTGCTCATAGATGAAGATGAGCCTACTACCTATAAGGATGTTCTGAATAGTTCAGAATCTGACAAATGGCTTGAGGCCATGAAGTCAGAGATGGATTCCATGTACGACAACCAAGTATAGACTTTGGTTGATCCACCTAAAGGAATTAAACCTATTGGGTGCAAGTGGGTTTTCAAGAAGAAAACGAACATGGATGGTAACTTAGTTAGCTATAAAGCAAGACTAGTGGCGAAGAGTTATCGTCAACAACATGGTATTGACTATGATGATACCTTCTCGCCAGTAGCCATGTTGAAATCCATCAGGATACTCCTAGCCATTTCTGCTCATTATGATTATGAGATTTGGCAAATGGATGTGAAAACAGCTTTCCTAAATGGAAATCTGATTGAGGAAGTGTATATGACACAACTTGAGAGTTTCACATCCAGTGATGGCACAAAAGTGTGTAAGTTGCAAAGGTCTATTTACGGACTTAAGAAAGCTTCTAGGAGTTGGAATATCCGTTTTGATAAAATAAACAAAGAGTTTGGTTTCATTCAAAATATGGATGAGCCTTGTGTATACAAGAAGGTTAGTGGGAGTGCAATCATTTTCTTACTGCTTTATGTAGATGACATATTACTAATAGGAAATGATATACCTGTCTTGCAAACGGTTAAAATTTGGTTGTCCAAACAATTCTCCATGAAAAACTTTGGTGAACCAACCTATATTCTTGGAATAAAGATCTATAGAGATAGATCCAAAAGGTTGCTTGGTCTTTCACAATCTACATACATAGATAAAGTGCTAAAGAGGTTTAGCATGGATCAATCTAAAAAGGGATTCTTGCCCACGTCACATAGTGTAAGCCTCTCAAAGTCCATGTCTCCCAAGACACAAGTTGAAAGGGATCACATGAGTAAGATTCCATATGCCTCGGCAGTTGGATCTATCATGTATGCTATGATATGTACTAGGCCCGATATATCTTGTGCTCTTAGTTTGACGAGCAGATACCAATCCGACCCTGGTGAGGGTCATTGGGCGGCTGTAAAGAGCATCCTTAAGTACTTATGAAGGACTAAGGATATGTTCTTAGTATATGGAGAAGGTGATTTGAAAATAAACAGGTATACTAATGCCAGTTTTCAATCTGATAAAGATGATTTCAAATCATAATCTGGCTACGTGTTTACGTTGTGCGGAGTGGCAATAAGTTGTAAAAGTTCCAAACAAGAGACTATTGCAGACTCTACGACAGAAGCTGAGTACGTAACTGCTTCTAAGCAGCTAAGGAGGCTGTTTGGATTAAGAAGTTCGTGACAGAACTGGGTATGGTTCCTAGTGTTGTTGGTCTAATAACTTTGTATTATGAAAACAATGGAGCAATTGCACAAGAAAAAGAGCCGCGGTCTCACCAACGATCCAAACACGTACTGCGATGCTATCATTTGACCCGGGAGATTATAGATAGGAATGATGTAAAGATAGAGAGAGTTCCCACGGATGAGAACATAGTTGACCCGCTTACGAAAGCACTATCCCAGATGAAACACGATTGTCATGTTGAGTCATTTGGTATTAGATACATGAATGATTTGCTCTAGTATAAGTGGAAGTTTGTTAGTGTTGTGCCCTAGAGGCAATCACTTGTACATTGTATATAACACATTTTATTTTAATAAAAGGCATTATTTATCTTACAGTTTCTTTTTTTTACTTTGAGTAATATAACTGTTCGATAAAGTCCCTAGTACAACACTCTGTTAAGGACATTATGATAGAGATCATGATATAAGATTCCTACTACACTGGATGGTGTTAGTACTTAAATAGTCCCTAGTCATAGTATTAATGCGATAGGACATCATTAATGCATTAAGACTAGCATGTGTTAGACTTTCTGATTTGATCAGGCGGTGGTTCTCATAACTGTCGAGTATTGAGATACTCAAAGTTAACACATGGATGCTTGTTCATGGAGCAGTTCATTGGATGACCTAACTTTGAAATAATAACATGGATAACTATTTAGTGCCAGTGATATAATCTCAAAATAGCAAATGTGCAAGTATCCTTAGACTTGAGATCTCCAAGGTACTTTGTTTGCTGAGCCTGGTACTTTGATTCCAATCTCCGGAGCTCGATTGAGGGCCGCCAATGGGATGGATATGGGGTACATGGTGAGGTAAATGAAAGTAGTTGAGAGGGTCAATAAAGGATTCACCACTCCTAATAGTAAGGGCGAAAATCTCACGGCCACTTGTAGGAATTACTACTCGAAAGTCCTTGGCCAAGGCAATTGTGTATTGGAAACAATTCCAATTGATACACATCTAGAGGAGTAGGTTCCTGGTACAAGTACTATTGTATTCGGGCCAGAATTAATTCTGGAGGGAGTTGGCAGTAATTTCGTACTCCAAACCGAATGAGATATTGTATAGTGAAAGGAACTGATTGCACTGAAGTTTGTTATTGAAGGGTTCATGTTAAGCCACTTGACTTCCTGAACTCTTAGGTGGTCATGATGTGTTGCTAGATACCACTCATGATCTAGGAATATGGGTTTATTAATTAATGAATTAATAAACCAATCCTGATTAGAATTAACATGATTAATTCTAATTAATTATGGATTATTAATCTCAAAGACGTTTGGATTAATTCATGTTCGCTACCAATTAACTGGGAAACCTAATAGGTCACACACAATAGAGGATTTTATACTCAAGATGTTATTTGATAACATAGTGGGGTTAATTGCGAGAAAGAGAAGTTGTTGTGGACAAATTATAATTAGTTATAATATATGGTCCAAATTGTAATTATGAGAACTTGATGTTTCCAATTACAATTAGGGAATTCTAATGGGATTAGAATCCCCATTTTTTTGGTAAGGGAATTTCGTGTATATTGAAGAAGATACACACGAAAAAACTAAGCTGAAATTGGACACAAAAACCCTAGAGCAAGATACACGAAATCAGCCTTTTGTTCTCTCTCTCTCTTGTATTCTTCTTGAAAGAAAAACCTAGCAGCCATCTTTTTCTGCTAGCACAAAAATTTTGGTACTTGAGTATTCCTCTGTGTGGATTACTGTTACAGATAATCACACACTGTGATTATAGTGGTTAGACGTTCAACTCACGTGGAGGTTGATCACGAGGATTGCTGGATCGCGCCTCAACTTAACGAAGAAATTTTTGTTCTTCGGACGATCACGCAAAGGTAAAAGCTGTTACCTTTACCCTCATTATGCCTTATTTTTCCATACATAGATGGGTCCTGGGAGGGTATCTCATTTTATTTTTCGTTGCGCCATATAGGATACGAGCCTGAGATACCCAACACCCATTTAGCGCTAGGTCTAATCTGTTTCTTCAAATGTTCCAGCTGGGCCGAGTAGAGCTGGCACCTAGTCTGACCGGCCCACTTAGTGCCAGGTCAGCTCTGGAGTTTGCTAATTTTTGGAAAAAAATCAAGCTTTTCCGCTATTTTTCGCCCATTAACAATTCCAGCAATCATGTTCTTCCAGTCCCCAAAATTTAGAGATTGAAAGAATACAAAGAAACACAAAACCAGGCATAAAAACATGTCTTTACCAATTACCTATTCCTCTAACCACGAGACATAAATCAAATCTACTTAAAACCAGAAAAACAATAGAAAAACCATTAGAATACATGATCCGAGGCCTCTAATTGCGAGGCGTACATGAAATCTAGAAACCAATGTAAGAGAGATCACATGAAACCACAAAAGATTCATTTTTAATTGTAATGAACCACCTTATTTCAATTTTAACCCTAGTACATGCTCCTAGATGAAAACTGTAGTTCTGTTACCACTTGAAGGATCAACGAAAAACATCAAAGAAAACCTATCGGAAAATTTTTTCAGTTTTTCGAGCTACGTCTAAGAGAGAGTACTTAATTTTTCTTATTGGTCGTGGGTTAACCAATGTTGGGATGGATTGCACTGGAACTTCTTGCATTGGAAGGGGAGAAGAATGCGCCTGCTGTTCAACTGGATCTCCCGCCATTCTTTTACTCCTACGCATCAAGCGTCTCCAAGCATCTTCTCTTCATCTTCCGGAGTATGCCTTTACCTTGCTCTTGGGTTAGTTTGGTGACAACTACTTTGAATAATCAAAACACTCTTATAGAGAGAAGGAAGAGAAAAGACGAAAGCCAGAGAGAGAGAGAGAAAGAGAGCGCACACTTGAGAGGCAGAAAACTCTTAAAAAAACATTCAACTTTTCTTCCTCTTTACATCATATTTTCGGCCAGCCTTAGGGCTTCATTAAGCACTAATGAACAAAAAGATTAAGCCCTAATGGGCTTGGTGTTGTGTTCCAAAACTAATCCAAGACTGGCTCAATCCTCTTAATTAATAAATTATTTTTATGGGCTTCATTAAATAACCAAGACTAATTAATTAATTGTAATTAGACTCTTAATATATGTCAACATATATCAACCTAATTAATTTATTCCAGTCCAATTCTCTTAATTAATTAATTATCTTTTCTGTGCCTTATTAAAATCAAAGACTAATTAATTAATTTTAATTCGACTATTCTAATAAATTTTATTTCTCTTCTAAATAATTATCTATGAAGCCCAAATTGTGTCTAAACAACGCTAAGGTAACTTGAGCTACTCAGGGGACTAAGAGACATATTATTCATGGCTACTGAAATGACCAAAATGCCCTTACTGTTAAATAGCTACATTTTATCATTTTAAATATTTTTATTTATCACCATATGGAATTATTGTCCCAAGAATAATATTGCTAAAGCAATGTCTCCGACCTACAAGTGAAATGATGGAAATACCCCTCTATGTAACACCTATCAATGAGACAGGACGAATGTACTAACACCCATCTCAAAGACATCTACCGTCCTTAGATCTCTAGTCCGATAATCCATGACTCACTTGAATGTACTTATTTATCGTTGAAATTTACCCAAAAGCACACATTCTAGAGTCAAGTTCCTAGGGCTCGGGATCATTTAGATTATCTTGAACAATCACAAAGGGTGATTTAACTTCACTAAGTGAAGTATAGAAACTTTGTTGCATGAGTTTGTCATAACTAACTAGAGTAATATTCCCAATATACAAGGATATTGATCTCACAAAAGAAATCTCACCGAACATAAATCAATGTATAAAACCCTAGTTTTACCAGACCACTAATTCATACTCAAGTATGAAGGTATTCGTCTATATTGTAGCAATAATAGTCTGATCTCTATAATTATAGTACTTTAAAAGAGACCACTATGATAGGTCCAGTTCTACGTATTTGAAATACGCTTATGCCAATGATGTGAGTGAACTACGCACTGATTTATGGTAAACCATTCCTCATTGGAAATTATGGCATAATAGTCTTACCTTGATGAAATGTCTAGTTCCATCAAACGACTTAAGAACTCAATTTTACTTGTATGACGAGTACCCATGGTCTATACCTTACTGTGAAGAATGATCTAACACATAGACCATTACTTGTCATACTTGGACCTTTTTAAATGTGCAATATTATATGAAACAAACTAAGTTGATAGAATAAACATTTTTTTTTTTGTAATATGTTTACACAGAATGCATAGTCTTTGAGGGCATACTTTCCAACAATGTGGATATATTTTTAGATTTATTGTATCTAATCATTTTCTAGGTTCGATAAACCTTGACACATTTCTAAATACATTAAACTTGGTTACCAGAAAAATTACCTAACGTGTTTGTTTAATGTGTGACCCTATTGGTTCATTTAACACTGGCATTGTGCCCAAATTACATTTAAATGGCCCACAAGTTATAAGTGGTTTCTAACAAAATATTATAACTATCTAGGTTAAATGAAGATCAGTGATCTTTTTGAACCAAATCATAACTTTATTTTTAGTTTTTTTGTCACACGATATTCGGATTATGCAAAAGGCATGAAGCATGTCTTCCTTATTAAGCTTAATAAACTATTTCTTGATCTCATAGTAGACTATTCAAAAAAATAATATCAATATCTCATATTGATATATTTGAGTACAACCATGTATTTTAATAGTCTAACTTATCAAGGGGTACATAGACATCTCTCACAAGAATAAGAGGGATAAATTCCTTCATTGTTAATCATATTCCTCTCTTTGGTTTATTATATATCCAACAGTGGTCTAATTTTATTATTTGGTTAAAGACAAATTTAGACAATGTCAAGATATAGAATTTGTCAAGTAGGAAACTATGATGATTTAAGGTCGAAGGACTTCTAATATCATTATGGCTAGAAAGTACTTATGATATGTCCCATGAAGTACTCTTATAGTGGGTCATGTCTAATACAATGTTCTCTAAGATTTATTTGTGTTTTAACTTCATATCCCATATATCTATGACCAGTAAAACATAGCCATCAAGTTACAAATATACTAATATTAATTTGTTATTTTTTCACTAATAATAATCGATTAGGACAATTTAAGAATAGTCATTCTATTTGTTGTAGTGTTTTACTATCAAGTAACGTACTTGATGACTATAAAACTAAACGCATTGTTCATGGAAAGAAATGCTGTATATTATTACAAAATACATAATTACAATAGTATAATTACAATAGAAATGTTTTACCGAGGTGCCAAAAACCACCTTATAAGTTTCAAATCTCTCTTGTTGTGCTTGCTTTTGGAACATTTCCTTGAGATGCAAAATCATGTCATATGCCTCTATTTCTTCAATTTTTTTTTTATGTTTAGAGTTCATGTTTGCTAGCATATAAGGCCAGTAACATCATTAGAGTCATCTTTGTGCTTACTATAAGCATATTTTTTAGCTCTTAGGGCATTATATGTTGGAGTAGAGGGAATCGGATTTTCAAGAACATAGAGCTTTTTTTCTTGCTTAAGGACGATTCTTAAGTTACGTGCCCAATCACGAAAGTTAGTCCCACTGAGCTTGTCTTTCTCTAGCACAGATCGCAATGAGTTATTCCAATTGTTTGTAGCCATCATCTATATACAAAATATGCAAAGTAATTAATTTTGAGGCCTTAATGAAAAACTCCTGCTAAAAACATTTAAACTTTTGAAACTTCAATATTTTGATGTTTTTTAGTGGGGATTTTTTTAAAAAAATTATTTTATTTTAACCATAAGTAAGCTTTGGCTTTAATCTTATAATTAAATAAAACTCAAATTTAATGAGATAGACATCAAATGTCGATGTTAAAAATCTCATATAATGCCCTAAGCCAAAAACCATTTTGATAGCCCAGTTAAATCAAACCATATCAAACATATGGAAAACCATTTTCCATCTTATCTGACTTAGATAATCAAAAGAATCCTATTTTGGTAGGAATGACTATATGATAATCTAAGTAATAACAAGTGTTTGATTTTTGAAGGCTTTTAAAACTTAAATTTTTTTTAATAATAAAAATTTTGATTGTAGTAAGCATGAAATAAACATATCAAATATGCATGTGAGATATAAATAAAAGTGACATAGATGGCCCATAACCTATATTAATCATCACAAGCAAAGTGAAGATCAAGGTGGTCAATCTAGGTATATGAACTCCTTAAGCATTCTCTAATGCCTTAAGCACACTCCTCTTTAGTTGTAATTATAGGACTCAATCTTCTTTTATATTAGATAGTAAAATAAAATAATTCCGTTTCTAGGAAGCGACTATAATTTTACAACAATACAAAACGACACGCAGGTCGTATTTAAAAAGTTACAACTTAAAACGACTAGAATAAAACTTGCCAATAACATTAGGGCAAAACAGGCTATGCTATGCACTGTTCAGAACAATCAACAATTACAATCAAAATATACTAAGGAATAACACGTAACGAATAGTTAGACGGGGTTCTAAGTGTTGGATTGTATGCCCTCTTAGACTATGTTTCTGATGTAAAATCGAATATTTTAATGAAAGAATTCATTTTTAGAAATTGCTTGTCAATTTACTTTTTGTTTGTGCACGATTTTCGTTTAGAACAGGCCCATTGTGTTTAAATAAGTGATCCATGTGAATGGTGGTCTTTCACAGTAAGGTATGGATCACGGGTTATTTAACACATAAACATTTGTTCTTAACTTATTGATGAGACTGGGAACCTCATCAGTTTAGGTTATTATGTTATGAATTCCAAATGGGAAATGGCTTACCTTTAGCCAGTGGGTAGTCCACTCACTTCATGACATAAGCGTATTTCGAATACGTAGAACAGGACCTGTAGTAGTGGTTTCTCAAAGTACTATATGGTAGAAACCTAGACTACTACCGCTACAGCGTGGACTAGTACACTACGACTTGAGTGTGAGTTGGTGGTCTGGCGAAGCTGGAAGCATATACTTTGATATGCTGTAGTTGAGGTTCTATCGTAGGGCCAATATACTTGCATGTTGGGTATGTGTGACTAGTTAGTTAAGACAGACTTATACAAGATAGTTTCTGCACTATATTACCCCTTGTGGTTGTCCGAATGGTCTAAATTATCCAGGGCCCTGAGAAACATGACTTGGATGTTTGCTTTAGGGTAGCTCCATTGGAAAGCGGAAACACTCCAGAAAGTCGTGGATCATTAGACTAGAAGCCTAAGGATGGTAGATGTCTTTTAGAGGGGTGTTAGTACACTTCTTCCTCTCTAAATGTACGGCGGTGTGTAGAGGGGTGTTTTAGTCATTTCACCGGTAGGTCGGAGACTTTGCGAATGCAACATTGTCCTTGGGGTCAATATTTCCTTTTGGTGATATTAGGAAATATTTAAAATGCAAAATACAGTTATTTATATAGCAGGGGTATTTTGGTCATTTTAGCAGCCAAGGCGATGTGTCTTTTTGGTCCTCGGGATAGCTCGTAAGTCCGAAATACTTTTGGGTTGAGGAATTGGTCTCAGTTGAAGAGGATTTTATTTTATTTTGTTTTATCTTATTTTATTCAGGAAGTCTAATTTATTATTGGACTGGAATAAAATAAATAAATGAATAAAATAGGAGTTGAGATAAATTAATTATCTACTTTATTTGGTTAATTAATTATTCAGGGCCTAGGTCCAGTATGAATAATTAAGAAATTAACCTGGGCTTAAACTAGGGAAAATAATTAATGTTTAATTATTTATTGGGTTATTTATATAGGCCCAAGAAATAAATTATACAGGCCCAAGAAATAAATAATTAAAGATTAATTATTATGGTTCATTTGGGCTCATTATTTTTGAGTCCATTCTTCTTCTCTGTTGTGTTCACCGACTAGAGGTTAGGCAGAAGAATATTCGGAGAGCTGGAATGCTAGGCGTTCATGCAAACAAGACGGAGTAGATGGCTAGCGGGTGTTCAATCGGAAGCTTTTTCAAGTGGACAAAGTGAGGCGATTCCAGTCGTTCAATCCGCTCCTACTCAACCTAGAAGGGTTAAGGAGTGCAAAGATATGATCTTCACGCTTCCGTATAGCCTTTAAAGCTCGCGGTTTATTTTTCTCTGTGAAATTTTTTAACGAACAGCATGCTCCCCTGTTTTTCGTTTTCCATCAAAGTGGTATCAGAGCCACTGGTTTTGATCAATATAGGGAGCATGGTAGTTAATAAAATGGAGAAGATGATTATACCTATGATCCTTCGCTGTTTTGGTATGGGATAGATGGTTTTGTAAGCTTCACAGTGGAAGCATAGGTCTCTGTAAAATTTTTCTTGCTTTGAAGTTTAATCGTGTAAACCCAATTTAAATGGGTATAGGCGGTTGTGGTTTTGTTTTGGATGTTTTTTGTAAGTAAAAATGTCCAAAGAAGCCAAAATTATGAGCAAAATATGAAGAACAGAGGCTCTGCAAATTTTCGCGCGGAAAGAAAGAAAAACGAAGAAGATGCACTGGTCCTAAGCCGTGGAGCTGAGCCGAGCCGATTAAGCCGAGCCGCACTGTTGCTGTTTCATGAGCCGCGTCTTCTGAGCCGCGTGAGTCGAGCCGATACTGTAGTAAATTGAGCCAATGAAATTGCAGAATTGAAATGCAATTTGCGCGGGTTGAATTCGGGTCATGCGCGGGTTGTCGAAGCCGCATGCAAGACACGCGCGCGGGCGGATTCGGTGCGGGTTACGGAGCAGAGCAGTTTGGCGGGTTGAGGCAGAGTCTGATCTGGTGCGCACAGTGCACAGCGGCCGTGGTGGACCACAGGCCAAATGGGCCCGGATCCGGTGCGGCTGGTGCAGTAGACCGGCAGTCAATTTTTTTTTTATTTTTTTTTCCTTTTTCATTTTGGGTCCCATACTAGGCAAAGTTAATATTTTTGTAATTTTTATATTCTTGGAATATATTTGCATGGAAAATATTAGTAAAGGATTTTAGGATTAAACAAGATCATTAATTAATTAATTAATTAATGTGTTTAATTCTATTATTTGGGCATTTAGGTTTAAAAAATAGAAATGCATGAAAACGTTTATTGTTTTCTAGCATGCTATTTTTTTTTATGTACCTATGTGTGCTTTTTCTCAAAGACCAAAGTCTTTGGGAACTTTTTGTTTTGGCAAGAAAAAATATTTTTCTTCAAAAACTAAATGGTCATTTTAATTGGTACAAAAATTAATCCTTGAATATTTTCTCAAAGGATTTAATCCTTGACATAGAAAATATATTAGATTTAGATATTTTTGTAAATTAAAATGGAGAGCCATTTTGTTTTGTTTTGGACTAGAAAAATGATTTTGTCAAATAAGCTTGAGACCAAAGTCTCTAGAAAGTTTTAATTGGAAAATTTTTGAAATCATTAAGTTTTAACTTAAATAAAATTAGTCCATGGAGGAAATCTCTCAAAGGATATAAGCCTTGACATAGAGATTTTATTGGACTTAGATATTTTATTTTTGAGTTAAGAAAAACTTAATGGAAATTTCAAAGGGATATTTTTCAGAAAAACTTTATTTTAAAAGACTAAGTGGGAGAGGGGTTCCAACGGCCCCACGGCTTCCATCACGGTCCTCATTAGAGATCGTGGATCCCCTCGCGTCACCCTAGGAGTGAACCCGTATAGGATGGGGATTCCACAAGGATCTAGATCTAATGGAAGGATGTACTTAATAACCCGGGGCACGTACTATGATCAGCCAGCCCACGTTGGAGGTTATAGTGCGAGGTATGTCCATAGGAAATGAGAGGAAACGGCCATCCCACGATGGAGTTATTCTCTAGACCATTACCTAGAAGGGAAATTAATTTATGGTGGTTAATACACTTAGCTTAGGAAACGGTTAATCTTCCCAAGAAGCTATGTCAGTTTTCCTAAGAGCTAAATTATTTTCAATGCACAAATTTTATTTTATTTTCACAAACTAAATTCTTTCTTTTATTTTCTATTTTCAGAAATGGTGGGAGGTTCTTTTAGTGCATTGGCCGTTATTCTCAGGAAGAATAAGCTAACGGGTCCAAACTATATAGACTGGAAAAGGAACTTGGACATAATACTCACAGCCGAGGAGTATAAGTATGTCTTTTATGAAACCTGCCCTGTTATTGGGGAATGTTCCACCGCTGAAGAGCGAGAGGCTGAAAAGGCGTGGAAGAAAGCTGACGAAATGGCACGTTGCTATATGTTAGCTTCCATGTCTTATGTGCTCCAGTCAAAACACGAGCACATGGCTTCTGCATATGACATAAGTCAATCATTGGCAACTATGTTCGCAGACAAGAGCCGGCCCACAAGGCTGGAGGCTCTTCGAACAATTGTAAACACTAAGATAGCTGATGGAGCATCAGTCCGAGAGCATATGCTCAAGATGATTGCTGCCTTCGAGGAGGCGGAAATCTTAGGGGCTGTCATTGACCCCGAGAGCCAAGTGGAGATTGTTCTCGAATCTCTACCGGGCTCTTTCACTCAGTTCAAGTTAAACTATAATATGAATAAGTTGAACATGAGTTTAACTGAACTGATGAAGGAGCTCTAGATGGTGGAGAAGGTCATGAAGCCACAGTCAAAAGGCCATGATTGCTAGGACTTCTTCTTCAAGAACTTGGCCCAAACCCAGAAAGTTCAAGAAGAAGAAGGGGAATGCAGCAACCCAGCCCAAGAACCAGCCCAAGGACAAACCAAATGGCAAGTGCTTCAAGTGTGGCAAGAAGGGACACTAGAAAAAGGAGTGTCCAGATCTTCAAGCCAAGAAAAAACCCTACAGGTAATGTTTTCTATCTAGAGTCCATATCAATGGTAGGATCAACTTCCACTTGGATTGTTGATTCAAGAGCCACTGATCATATATGTAACTCCTTGCAGGGGTTTAGGAAGATAAGAAGACTCAAGAAGAGCGAACATTGGCTTCGAGTGGGAAATGGAGCACAAGTTTGGGCCCTTGCAGTTGGAGAGCTGGATCTTATTTTCTATTGTAATAAGATAGTAGTTTTAAAAGGCATTTTATATGTACCTGGTTTTCGTCAGAATTTGATTTCAGTTGCAAAACTTATTAATCAAGGATATTCTGTATCTTTCCATTCTGGTATTTCTATCAGTAGAGATGGAGAAATTTTATGTACTGGGCACATGTATGGAAATTTGTTCTTTTTAAACCCTATTAACAAACAATCAAATAATGCTCAGTCTGAACCTTTAACTAAGAAGAGTTTAAGGCTGAAGTGGAGCGTCGGACAGGTAAATTAATCAAAACCTTACGATCGGATCGTGGTGGAGAGTACCTCCTAGGTGAATTCAAGGACTACATGGTACATCATGGGATAGTATCCCAACTCTCTGTGCGGGAACCCCCTAGTAGAATGGAGTAGCTGAGAGAAGGAACAGGACGTTAACGGAAATGGTCCAAAGCACGATGTTTCATGCTACTCTTCCAGTATCCTTTTGGGGATATGCCTTGGAAACAGCGGCATATATTCTGAACTTGGTGCCTTCCAAGTCAGTACCTAGGACTCCCTATGGGATGTGGATTGGGCGTAAGCTAAGTCTGAATCATCTGAGGATTTGGGGATGTCCAGCTTATGTGCTGATCAAGGGAGACAAGTTGGATCCAAGATCAGAATTATGCTATTTTGTTGGGTATCCAAAAGGGACAAAAGGAGGCTACTTTTATCATCCTAAGGAGCAGAAGGTACTAGTCAGTACCAATGCTAGATACTTGGAAGATGATCAAAGTACTTCCACTAAAGGTTCAACGAGGTTGGAACTTCAGGAGAAGTTATCTACGGAATCAACTTCTTCTGACCCGATTCTGGAACAAGAAGAGGCACAGCCTCAAGAGCCTGTGCAAATGGAGCCTCGTCGTAGTGGGAGAGTGTCTAGGGTTCCGGATAGATGGACTGGAGAAGCCTTTGAGCTGGTCTTCGACCATCAGGAACAAGACCCCGCTAGATACGAGGAGGCTATTGCTGATGCCGATGCAAATCTGTGGCATGAAGCAATGAAAGCTGAGATTGAGTCTATGTACCTCAATCAGGTTTGGGATCTTGTAGCTTCACCTGAAGGGATAAAACCCATTGGGTGCAAGTGGGTATACAAGAGAAAGAGAGGAGTGGATGGGAAGGTGGAAACCTTCAAAGCTAAGCTTGTGGCGAAAGGGTATACTCAGAAAGAGGGTATCGACTATGAGGAAACTTTTTCCCCGGTAGCCATGCTTAAATCCATCCGCATCCTCCTTGCCATCGCATGTCACTATGACTACGAGATATGGCTAATGGATGTCAAGACGGCATTCTTGAATGGCCATCTTAGCGAAGACATCTCTATGTCTCAACCGGAAGGCTTCATTGCTGAAGGCCAAGAACACATGGTTTGCAAGCTTCAGAAGTCCATTTATGGACTTATACAGGCATCGAGAGAATGGAACATTCGTTTTGATGAGACCATAAAGTCTTATGGTTTTATTCAAAACGAAGATGAACCATGCGTGTACAGGAAACTTGAAGGCATTAATGTGGTTTTTCTTGTCCTCTATGTGGATGATATTCTACTCATTGGAAATGATGTAGGGCCATTGTCATCTACAAAGGTTTGGCTGTCTAGTCAATTCAGTATGAAGGACTTGGGAGAAGCCAGCTACATTCTCGGGATTAGGCTTCTTAGAAGTAGGAAGCAGAGAATGTTAGGATTATCCCAAGCGACATACATTGACAAGATGTTGGCCAAGTACAGCATGGACTCATGCAAGGGATCTCTAATCCCTGGTAGACATGGGTTGTCATTTTCTTCGAAGGACTGTCCTAAGTCTCAAGAAGAAAAGGGCAGAATGAGTAGGATTCCCTACGCTTCGGCTGTGGGATGTCTCATGTACGCCATGCTTGTACTAGGCCAAATATCTGCTTTGCCGTGGGCTTAGTTAGCAGATATTAGTCAAACCCAGGGGAGGTTCATTGGCAAGTTGTAAAGTATATTCTCAAGTACCTCAAGGGAACGAGAGATTATATTATGCTGGTTTACAGGGCTGATGATTTGGTTCCTACAGGATACACAGGCTCAAACTTCCAGGCAGATAAGGATGAGAGAAAATCTACTAGTGGATATATCTTCACCTTGTCTGGAGGAGCGATTTCATAGAGGAGTATTAAGCAGTCTTGTATTGCTGACTCAACCATGGAAGCTGAGTATGTGGTTGCTTCGGAGGCATCCAAGGAAGTAGTCTGGCTCCAGAAGTTTCTTTCAGAACTTGGAGTCGTACCACATATGGACAGGCCGGTTGTGATGTATTGCGACAACACTGGAGCAGTATTACAATCTAAGGAACCTCGGAACCACAAGAACGTGAAAAACATCGAGAGGAAGTACCACCTGATCCGAGATTTCATTCAGAGACGGGAATTCGTGGTAGAGCATATTGCCTCAGAAAACAATGTAGCAGATCCATTCACCAAGCCTTTGGCTGAGAGAGTCTTCAAGAGACACTTAGATGCCATAGGGGTGGGCACCTATGGATTTACCTAGTCTTAGAGTGCAAGTGGGAGATTGTTGGATTGTATGACCTCTTAGACTATGTTTCTGATGTAAAATCGAATATTTTAATGAAAGAATTTATTTTCAGAAATTGTTTGTCAATTTACTTTTGTTTGTGCACGATTTTCGTTTGGAACAGGCCCATTGTGTTTAAATAAGTGATCCATGTGAATGGTGGTCTTTCACAGTAAGGTATGGATCACGGGTTATTAAACACATAAACATTTGTTCTTAACTTATTGATGAGACTGGGAACCTCATCATGTTTAGGTTATTATGTTATGAATTCCAAATGGGGAATGGCTTACCTTTAGCCAGTGGGTAGTCCACTCACTTCATGACATAAATGTATCTCGATTACGTAGAACAGGACATGTAGTAGTGGTTTCTCAAAGTACTATATGGTAGAAACCTAGACTACTACCGCTACAGCGTGGACTAGTACTCTACGACTTGAGTGTGAGTTGGTGGTCTGGCGAAGCTGGAAGCATATACTTTGATTTGCTGTAGTTGAGGTTCTATCGTAGGGCCAATATACTTGCATGTTGGGTATGTGTGACTAGTTAGTTAAGACAGATTTATACAAGATAGTTTCTGCACTATATTACCCCTTGTGGTTGTCCGAATGGTCTAAATTATCCAGGGCCCTGGGAAACATGACTTGGATATTTGCTTTAGGGTAGCTCCCTTGGAAAGCGGAAAAACTCCAGGAAGTCGTGGATCATTGGACTAGAATCCTAAGGATGGTAGATGTCTTTTAGAGGGGTGTTAGTACACTTCTTCCTCTCTAAATGTACGGCGGTGTGTAGAGGGGTATTTTAGTCATTTCACCTGTAGGTCGGAGACTTTGCGAATGCAGCATTGTCCTTGGGGTCAATATTTCCTTATGGTGATATTAGGAAATATTTAAAATGCAAAATACAGTTATTTATATAGCATGGGTATTTTGGTCATTTTAGCAGCCAAGGCGATGTGTCTTTTTGGTCCTCGGGATAGCCCGTAAGTCCTAACTACTTTTGGGTTGAGGAATTGGTCTCAGTTGAAGAGGATTTTATTTTATTTTGTTTTATTTTATTTTATTCAGGAAGTCTAATTTATTATTGGAGTGGAATAAAATAAATAAATGAATAAAATAGGAGTTGAGAGAAATTAATTATCTACTTTATTTGGTTAATTAATTATTCAGGGCATAGGTCCAGTATGAATAATTAAGAAATTAACCTAGGCTTAAACTAGGGGAAATAATTAATGTTTAATTATTTATTGGGTTATTTATATAGGCCAAAGAAATAAATAATTAAAGATTAATTATTATGGTTCATTTGGGCTCATTAATTATTTATTGGGTCGTTTATATAAGCCCAGGAAATAAATAATTAATATTTATTATTTTGGGCTTTTTGGGTCCAAGAAAAATAATAAATATTTTTCTGCCCCAATAGCTTGGACCTTAGGGTTTTTGCAGATACGGTTAAGAAGAGTTTAGGGTTTGGCCAAACTGATTCTCAAGATAACATTGGGGTGTTTTGAAATCCCGAGGATATGTTTATCAGATAATGGGAGACCTAATTTTGGCTAACTAATAAATAACTCTCTTGAAAAAGAAAAACCCTAGTTTTTCCTAGCCAAAGAGAGAACTCACGTCTCTCTCTTGCTCTCTCACGCCACCTCCCTCTGTGTTTTCTTCTTGTCTTCTTTGCTAACTAATAGCAACTGAACCAAGGAGTTTTGAGTCCATTCTTCTTCTTTGTTGTGTTCACCAACTAGAGGTTAGGCAGAGGAATATTCCGAGAGTTGGAAAGCTAGGCGTTCATGCAAACAAGACGGAGTAGAAGGCTAGCGGGTGTTCAACCGGAAGCTTTTTCAAGTGGACCAAGCGAGGCGATTCCAGTCGTTCAATCCGCTCCTACTCAACCTAGAAGGGTTAAGGAGCGCAAAGGTATGATCTTCACGCTTCCGTATAGCCTTTAAGGCTCGCGGTTTATTTTTCTCCGTGAAATTTTTTAACGTACAGCGTGCTCCCCTATTTTTCGTTTTCCATCAAAGTGGTATCAGAGCCACTGGTTTTGATCAATATAGGGAGCATGGTAGTTAATAAAATGGAGAAGATGATTATACCTATGATCCTTCGTTGTTTTGGTATGGGATAGATGGTTTTGTAAGCTTCACAGTGGAAGCATAGGTCTCTGTAAAATTTTTCTTGCTTTGAAGTTTAATCGTGTAAACCCAATTTAAATGGGTATAGGCAGTTGTGGTTTTGTTTTGGATGTTTTTTGTAAGTATAAATGTCCAAAGAAGCTGAAATTATGAGCAAAATATGAAGAACAGAGGCTCTGCAAATTTTCGCGCGGAAAGGAAGAAAAACGAAGAAGATGCACTGGTCATAAGCCGTGGAGCCGAGCCGAGCCGCGCTGTTGCTGTTTCACGAGCCGCGTCTTCTGAGCCGCGTGAGTCGAGCCGATACTGTAGTAAATTGAGCCGATGAAATTGCAGAATTGAAATGCAATTTGCGCGGGTTGAATTCGGGTCATGCGCGGGTTGTCGGAGCCGCATGCGAGACACGCTCGTGGGCGGAGCAAGGCGGGCGGATTCGGTGCGGGTCACGGAGCCGAGCGGTTTGGTGGGTTGAGGCAGTGTCTGATCTGGTGCGCGCAGTGCACAGCGGCCGCGGTGGACCACCGGCCAAATGGGCCCGGATCCAGTGCGGCTGGTGCAGTAGATCGGCAGTCAATTTTTTTTTTTTCCTTTTTCATTTTGGTTCCCATACTAGGCGAAGTTAATATTTTTGCAATTTTTATATTCTTGGAATATAATTGCATGGAAAATATTAGTAAAGGATTTTAGGATTAAACAAGATCATTAATTATTTAATTAATTAATGTGTTTAATTCTATTTTTTGGGCACTTAGGTTTAAAAAATAGAAATGTATGAAAACGTTTATTGTTTTCTAGCATGCTATTTTTTTTTATGTACCTATGTGTGCTTTTTATCAAAGACCAAAGTCTTTGGGAACTTTTTGTTTTGGCAAGAAAAAATATTTTTCTTCAAAAACTAAATGGTTATTTTAATTGGTACAAAAATTAATCCTTGAATATTTTCTCAAAGGATTTAATCCTTGACATAGAAAATATATTAGATTTAGATATTTTTGTAGATTAAAATGGAGAGCCATTTTGTTTTGTTTTGGACTAGAAAAATGATTTTGTCAAATAAGCTTGAGACCAAAGTGTCTAGAAAGTTTTAATTGGAAAATTTTTGAAATCATTAAGTTTTAACTTAAATAAAATTAGTCCATGGAGGAAATCTCTCAAAGGATATAAGCCTTGACATAGAGATTTTATTGGACTTAGATATTTTATTTTTGAGTTAAGAAAAACATAATGGAAATTTCAAAAGGATATTTTGCAGAAAAACTTTATTTTAAAAGACTAAGTGGGAGAGGGTTTCCAACGGCCCCACGGCTTCCATCACGATCCTCATTAGAGATCGTGGATCCCCTCGCGTCACCCTAGGAGTGAACCTGTATAGGATGGGGATACCCACAAGGATCTAGATCTAATAGAAGGATGTAATTAATAACCCGGGGCACGTACAATGATCGGCCAGCCCACGTTGGAGGTTATAGTGCGAGGTATGTCCATAGGAAATGAGAGGAAATGGCCATCCCACGATGGAGTTATTCTCTAGACCATTACCTAGAAGGGAAATTAATTTGTGGTGGTTAATACACTTAGCTTAGGAAACTGTTAATCTTCCCAAGAAGCTATGTCAGTTTTCCTAAGAGCCAAATTATTTTCAGTGCACAAATTTTATTTTGTTTTCACAAACTAAATTCTTTCTTTTATTTTCTATTTTCAGAAATGGTGGGAGGTTCTTTTAGTCCATTGGCTAACGGGTACAAACTATGTAGACTGGAAAAGGAACTTGGACATAATACTCACAGCCGAGGAGTATAAGTCTGTCTTTTACGAAACTAGCCCTGTTATCGGGGAAGGTTACACCGCTGAAGAGCGAGAGGCTGAAATGGCGTGGAAGAAAGCTGATGAAATGGCACGTTGCTATATGTTAGCTTCCATGTCTAATGTGCTCCAGTCAAAACACGAGCACATGGCTTCTGTATATGACATAAGTCAATCATTGGCAACTATGTTTACAGACAAGAGCTGGCCCACAAGGCAGGAGGCTCTTCAAACAATTGTAAACACTAAGATTGCTGAGGGAGCATCAGTCCGAGAGCATATGCTCAAGATGATTGCAGCTTTCGAGGAGGCGGAAATCTTAGGGGCTGTCATTGACCCCGAGAGCCAAGTGGATATGGTTCTCGAATCTCTACCGGGCTCTTTCACTCAGTTCAAGTTAAACTATAATATGAATAAGTTGAACATGAGTTTAACTGAACTAATGAAGGAGCTCTAGATGGTGGAGAAGGTCATGAAGCCACAGTCAAAGGCCATGATTGCTAGGACTTCTTCTTCAAGAACTTGGCCCAAACCCAGAAAGTTCAAGAAGAAGAAGGGGAATGCAGCAACCCAGCCCAAGAACCAGCCCAAGGACAAACCAAAGGGCAAGTGCTTCAAGTGTGGCAAGAAGGGACACTAGAAAAAGGAGTGTCCAGATCTTCAGGCCAAGAAAAAACCCTACAGGTAATGTTTTCTATCTAGAGTCCATATCAATGGTAGGATCAACTTCCACTTGGATTGTTGATTTAAGAGCCACTGATCATATCTGTAACTCCTTGCAGGGGTTTAGGAAGATAAGAAGACTCAAGAAGGGCGAACATTGGCTTCGAGTGGGAAATGGAGCACAAGTTTGGGCCCTTGCAGTTGGAGAGCTGGATCTTATTTTCTATTGTAATAAGATAGTAGTTTTAAAAGACATTTTATATGTACCTGGTTTTCGTCAGAATTTGATTTCAGTTGCAAAACTTATTAATCAAGGATATTCTGTATCTTTCCATTCTGGTATTTCTATCAGTAGAGATGGAGAAATTTTATGTACTGGGCACATGTATGGAAATTTGTTCTTTTTAAACCCTGTTAACAAACAATCAAATAACGCTCAGTCTGAACCTTTAACTAAGAAGAGTTTAAGGCTGAAGTGGAGCGTCGGACAGGTAAATTAATCAAAACCTTACGATCGGATCGTGGTGGAGAGTACCTCCTAGGTGAATTCAAGGACTACATGGTACATCATGGGATAGTATCCCAACTCTCTGTGCCGGGAACCCCCTAGTAGAATGGAGTAGCTGAGAGAAGGAACAGGACGTTAACGGAAATGGTCCAAAGCACGATGTTTCATGCTACTCTTCCAGTATCCTTTTGGGGATATGCCTTGGAAACAGCGGCATATATTCTGAACTTGGTGCCTTCCAAGTCAGTACCTAGGACTCCCTATGAGATGTGGATTGGGCGTAAGCCAAGTCTGAATCATCTCAGGATTTGGGGATGTCCAGCTTATGTGCTGATCAAGGGAGACAAGTTGGATCCAAGATCAGAATTATGCTATTTTGTTGGGTATCCAAAAGGGACAAAAGGAGGCTACTTTTATCATCCTAAGGAGCAGAAGGTACTAGTCAGTACCAATGCTAGATACTTGGAAGATGATCAAAGTACTTCCACTAAAGGTTCAACGAGGTTGGAACTTCAGGAGAAGTTATCTACGGAATCAACTTCTTCTGACCCGATTCTGGAACAAGAAGAGGCACAGCCTCAAGAGCCTGTGCAAATGGAGCCTCGTCGTAGTGGGAGAGTGTCTAGGGTTCCGGATAGATGGACTGGAGAAGCCTTTGAGCTGGTCTCCGACCATCAGGAACAAGACCCCGCTAGATACGAGGAGGCTATTGCTTATGCCGATGCAAATCTGTGGCATGAAGCAATGAAATCTGAGATTGAGTGTATGTACCTCATTCAGGTTTGGGATCTTGTAGCTTCACCTGAAGGGATAAAACCCATTGGGTGCAAGTGGGTATACAAGAGAAAGAGAGGAGTGGATGGGAAGGTGAAAACCTTCAAAGCTAGGGTTGTGGCGAAAGGGTATACTCAGAAAGAGGGTATCGACTATGAGGAAACTTTTTCCCCGGTAGCCATGCTTAAATCCATCCGCATCCTCCTTGCCATCGCATGTCACTATGACTACGAGATATGGCAAATGGATGTCAAGACGGCATTCTTGAATGGCCATCTTAGCGAAGACATCAATATGTCCCGACCGGAAGGCTTCATTGCTGAAGGCCAGGAACACATGGTTTGCAAGCTTAAGAAGTCCATTTATGGACTTAAGCAGGCATCGAGAGCATGGAACATTCGTTTTGATGAGACCATAAAGTCTTATGGTTTTATTCAAAACGAAGATGAACCATGCGTGTACAGGAAACTTGAAGGCATTAATGTGGTTTTTCTTGTCATCTATGTGGATGACATTCTACTCATTGGAAATGATGTAGGGACATTGTCATCTACAAAGGTTTGGCTGTCTAGTCAATTCAGTATGAAGGACTTGGGAGAAGCCAGCTACATTCTCGGGATTAGGCTTCTTAGAAGTAGGAAGCATAGAATGTTAGGATTATCCCAAGCGACATACATTGACAAGATGTTGGCCAAGTACAGCATGGGCTCATGCATGGTTGTCATTTTCTTCGAAGGACTGTCCTAAGTCTCAAGAAGAAAAGGACAGAATGAGTAGGATTCCCTATACTTTGGCTATGGGAAGTCTCATGTACGCCATGCTGTGTACTAGGCCAGATATCTGCTTTGTCATGGGCTTAGTTAGCAGATATTAGTCAAACCCAGGGGAGGTTCATTGGCAAGTTGTAAAGTATATTCTTAAGTACCTCAAGGGAACGAGAGATTATATTATGCAAGTTTACAGGGCTGATGATTTGGTTCCTACAGGATACACAGACTCAGACTTCCAGGCAGATAAGGATGAGAGAAAATCCACTAGTGGATATGTCTTCATCTTGTCTGGAGGAGCAATTTCATGGAGGAGTATTAAGCAGTCTTGTATTGCTGACTCAACCATGGAAGCTGATTATGTGGCTGCTTCGGAGGCATCCAAGGAAGCAGTCTGGCTCCGGAAGTTTCTTTCAGAACTTGGAGTCGTACCACAAATGGACAGGCCGGTTGTGATGTATTGCAACAACACTGGAGCAGTATTGCAATCTATGGAACCTCGGAACCACAAGAAGGGGAAACACATCGAGAGGAAGTACCACCTGATCCGGGATTTCATACAAAGACGGGAAGTCGTGGTGGAGCATATTGCCTCAGAAAACAATCTAGCAGATCCATTCACTAAGCCTTTGGCTGAGAGAGTTTTCAAGAGACACTTAGACGCCATAGGGGTGGGCACCTATGGATTTACCTAGTCTTAGAGTGCAAGTGGGAGATTGTTGGATTGTATGACCTCTTAGACTATGTTTCTGATGTAAAATCGAATATTTTAATGAAAGAATTTATTTTCAGAAATTATTTATGAATTTACTTTTTATTTGTGCACGATTTTCGTTTGGAACATGCCCATTCTGTTTAAATAAGTGATCCATGTGAATGATGGTCTTTCACAGTAAGGTATGGATCACGGGTTATTTAACACATAAACATTTGTTCTTAACCTATTGATGAGACTGGGAACCTCATCATGTTTAGGTTATTATGTTATGAATTCTAAATGGGGAATGGCTTACCTTTAGCTAGTGGGTAGTCCACTTACTTCTTGACATAAGCGTATTTCGAATACGTAGAACAGGACCTGTGGTAGTGGTTTCTCAAAGTACTATATGGTAGAAACCTAGACTACTACCGCTACAGCGTGGACTAGTACTCTACGACTTGAGTGTGAGTTGGTGGTCTGGCGAAGCTGGAAGTATATACTTTGATTTGCTGTAGTTGAGGTTCTATCGTAGGGCCAATATACTTGCATGTTGGGTATGTGTGACTAGTTAGTTAAGACAGATTTATACAAGATAGTTTCTGCACTATATCGCCCCTTGTGGTTGTCCGAATGATCTAAATTATCCAGGGCCCTGAGAAACATGACTTGGATATTTGCTTTAGGGTAGCTCCCTTGGAAAGCGGAAAAACTCCAGGAAGTCGTGGATCATTGGACTAGAAGCCTAAGGATGGTAGATTTCTTTTAGAGGGGTGTTAGTACACTTCTTCCTCTCTAAATGTACGGCGGTGTGTAGAGGGGTATTTTAGTCATTTCACCTGTAGGTCGGAGACTTTGCGAATGCAGCATTGTCCTTGGGGTCAATATTTCCTTATGGTGATATTAGGAAATATTTAAAATACAAAATACAGTTATTTATATAGCAGGGGTATTTTGGTCATTTTAGCAGCCAAGGCGATGTGTCTTTTTGGTCCTCGGGATAGCCCGTAAGTCCTAACTACTTTTAGGTTGAGGAATTAGTCTCAGTTGAAGAGGATTTTATTTTATTTTGTTTTATTTTATTTTATTCAGGAAGTCTAATTTATTATTGGACTGGAATAAAATAAATAAATGAATAAATTAGGAGTTGAGAGAAATTAATTATCTACTTTATTTGGTTAATTAATTATTCAGGGCCTTGGTCCAGTATGAATAATTAAGAAATTAACCTGGGCTTAAACTAGGGGAAATAATTAATGTTTAATTATTTATTGGGTAATTTATATAGGCCCAAGAAATAAATAATTAAAGATTAATTATTATGGTTCATTTGGGCTCATTAATTATTTATTGGGTTGTTTATATAAGCACAGGAAATAAATAATTAATATTTATTATTTTGGGCTTTTTGGGTCCAAGAAAAATAATAAATATTTTTCTGCCCCAATAGCTTGGACCTTAGGGTTTTTCCAGATACGGTTAAGAGGAGATTAGGGTTAGGCCAAACTGATTCTCAGGATAACATCCGGGTGTTTTGAAATTCCGGAGATATGTTTATCAGATAATGGGAGACCTAATTTTGGCTAACTAATAAATAACTCTCTGAAAAAAGAAAAACTCTAGTTTTTCCTGGCTACAGAGAGAACTCACGTCTCTCTCTTGCTCTCTCACGTCACCTCCCTCTGCGTTTTCTTCTTGTCTTCTTTGCTAACTAATAGCAACTGAACCAAGGAGTTTTGAGTCCATTCTTCTTCTCTGTTGTGTTCACCGACTACAGGTTAGGCAGAGGAATATTCCGAGAGTTGGAAAGCTAGGCGTTCATGCAAACAAGACGAAGTAGAAGGCTAGCGGGTGTTCAACCGGAAGCTTTTTCAAGTGGACAAAGTGAGGCGATTCTAGTCGTTCAATCCGCTTCTACTCAACCTAGAAGGGTTAATGAGCGCAAATGTATGATCTTCACGCTTCCGTATAGCCTTTAAGTCTTGCGGTTTATTTTTCTCCGTGAAATTTTTTAACGTACAGCATGCTCCCCTATTTTTCGTTTTCCATCACTAAGGGCTAGTGCCCCTGGCAGAGGTCCGAATCTTAATCATTTTAACGTTCGGACCTCTTAGTGATAGTCGTCGTGAGTTAGCATATTACAGACAGTCTGTGTTCCATTTTAACCACATTAATACAGATAACAAAATATCATGGAAATTTAAAACAAACAATTTGCAACTGAGAACGACAGATAGCATGCTAACGATACCATATCATATTAAAACAGACCAATTTACAGACTATTTGCAAATAATCTAGTCTGATCGAACAACTAAGATGCATAGAATAAACATAATTTTAGGCAGTCCACATTCTAATTATTCTAAAATAATAGTTATACAAAATATATATAAAATTATAATCATGTGAACATGCTGATATGCACCATTCAAATTAAACGAAATTTGTTCACACACACACACACATTCAACAACATGATTAACACAAATTAATCACCCTAATTGTTTAGAAAGTTTTTCTTTTAACACTGTTAGGTTTCGTGCACTCCCAAACGTGAAAAATATCAACGAATCCCTTCAGAGAACCCAGGTCAAATGATTTAGGTTGATTAAGGGTTTACATAATTACCTCTCTATTGCCAGAAGCAAGACTTCCGTCTTCAGATTCCCAGGCATATATGCACATCAAATGATCACTAGACACTGCAATGCATGAATATCCACTATCGGATACACACAATGAACTCAGTTCGTTACCCGGGAGTGCTAGCGCCTAGGGTTTTGAGAGGCTAAAATTTCTGGTTATGGAAGTACGAAAATTTTATAAGAAGTCTACCATAAAAATATGGGTAGGGTTTCATTTTAAACCACACGAACTTCTTGGAGTCCAACTCTCATTATATCTTATTTTAAGTTGCAATTAAAATTTAAAAAGATATGATAAGATTCTGCCATTATCTTCGTAATTTAACTAACTAATTTACCAAGTCAGATTCCTATAATTTAAACATTCTCTAGATGTATCAAATGTGGACATATTTCTAGATTCATTGTATCTGATCATTTTCTAGGTTCGATGAACCTTAACACATTTCCAGATACATCGAATCTGGTCACAAAAAAAATAACATAACGTGTTCGCTTAATGTATGACTCTACAAGTTCATTTAACACTAGCAGTAGGCCCAAATCACATTTAAATAGTCCACAAGTTTTAAGAAAATTTTAGCAAAATATTATAACTATACAGGTTAAATTAAGATTAGTAATCTCCTTGAACCAAACTATAACTTTATATTTAGTCTTTTTGTTACACGATATCCATATTAATCATAAGGTATGGAGCATGTCATATTTATTAAACTTAATCAACTATTTCTTGATCTCATAGTAGACTGTTCAAACAAATGATATCAATATCTCATATTGATATATTATTGATATATTTGAGCACGACTATACATTTTAACAGTCTAACTTATCAAAGGACCTATGGACATCTCTCCCAAAAATAAGATGGACAAATTCTTTCACTATCAATCATATTTCTCTCCTTGGTTTATTCTATATCCAATAGTAGTCTAATTTTATTATCTAGTTATTGACAACTTTAGACAACGTCAAGATATAGAATTTTTTAAGTAGGAAACTCTGATGAATTAAGGCCGAAGGACTTCTAATATCATTATGGCTAGAAAGTACTTATGGCATGTCATATGAAATACTCTCACGGTGGATCATATCCAATAGAATATTCTCTAACATTTATTTATATTATAACTTGATATCCTATATATCCATGACCAGTAAAACATAGCCATCAAGTCACAAACATACTAATATTAATTTATTATTGTTCCATTAATAATAAGATTACGAGCAATTTAAAAATAGTCATTCTATTTGTTATAGGGTTTTAATATCAAGTCACTACTTGATGACAATAAAACTAAATACACTATTCATGGAAAGAAATGCCTTACATTATTACAAAATACATAATGACAATAATGTAAGTACAAATCATTTTAGGGCATATCCCCAATACAGAGAGCTATTAGGGGTTCTTTAGATAACATCTAGTAGATGCAACACCAACAAAAACAATAGTTGAAAAAATTTTAGGATGTTATCTCCAGAAATCAAGGACCACATGGAGGAGCTGGATCATCTACTTTAGGAGGTGGCCATTCCTAATTTTGGTTTTTAGGGACTTTATTTGCATTTACTTTTATTTTCTTTTCTTTTGACTTAGTTTGTGTGTGTGTGTGTGTGTATAATATTATATTATATTATATTATATTATATTATATTATATTATATTATATTATATTATATTATATTATATTATTATTTCTTCCATTTGAAATTTTCTATATTTCACTTCATTTTGGCATTTTTGTTTTTCACTTCTTCTTCTGACAAAAATATTCTTCTTCAATAATTTGCGATTACTTGGGAAGTATTGCTAACCCTTTTTCCCTTTTATTTATTTTAATTTGATTTGGATGTATTTATTGCTATATTTATGGCAAATAAGGACATTATCCAGCTTAATTGTGGGGGAAGGGTTATTTAATATTCTCTTCAAGTGTTTATGGTGATTATGGAGTTTTCTTGATTTTTGGATAATTTATATGCTGAAGGAATCGTGGAAAACTATCAAAGGAAAAATGCAGCGGAAATTTTTCAGTTTTCTGAGCCATATCTGGGAGAGAGTGCTTACTTTTTCTTATGGGTCGCATATTAACCAACGAGGGGTTGGGTTGCACTGGAACCTCTTGCGTTGGAAGGGGAGAATGAGGTGCCTGCTGTTCAACTGGAACTCCTGCCAATCTTCTACTCGTATACATTATGTGTCTCCAGGTTTCTGCTCTTTGTTTTTCGGAGTATGACTCTACCTAACTCTAGGCGTTAGCTTGGTGACAGCTCATTTCTTGGATAAAATCACTCTCTCTAGACAGAAGGAAAAGAAAACCAGAGGAGATGGCACACTTGAGAGGCTGAACATAGAGAAAACTACGTTCAATTTTTTCCTCCTCTTCACATCATGTTACACCCTACTACCTAGGCCCAGTAAGGCCGGGGATGTTGCACCGTCTAAATGACAATGGGTCTTTATAACTAGGTCACACAAAAGAAAATAAAAGCAATACCTTAAACTTGATCTTATTGCAACCCAAAAAAAAAAATCCAAAATAAATTGATTACTACTATCTCTTGAAACAACACATAAGATAAATAACATAAAGTCTTCAAAGCAGGAAACAAATCTAGTTACTCATCTCCACAGTAGGATCAACCAGAAAACATGGCATAAAAGGTGATGAGATAAAAATCTCAGTAAGCTCGTGTGTGCTTTGAGTGTTTCAGGTAAAACAGTTCATGTATGCATGTTGTAAAAAATTGCATAAGAAAAAGTACTGGCAAGTGTGAAATAATGTTAAAATAAAGAGTGTCGTTTTGATTTTCAAACCATACATGTGCACAATAAATACAACCACTCAAATGGGTAGCTATGGGTTACCACACGTTGGGCCCCATGACTATATAGTGGTCAGAATGCTACACTATGTGTAGACTGACAGAAGATAGGTGTATGGCTTACTAGGTGAGATGCTCCTCCTTCTCTATACCCAAACTTACTGGTTGTCCATTTCAAAAACACACAGTCCACATGACTGAAACTTGCTAGCTCGAACCGGCATAACCTACTAGACTGGCATCCTATCCGGGAAGGACTCACCCCTCAGTGGTGGCCACCTACTGAGAGACTTACCATAACCCTTCAAAGACTAGTCCTAGTAGTCTACCCTTTTTGGGTAATGAACGTTGATTGTTCCACTTAGGAGAAAACTGGTAATACATTGCTTTATTTGGAAATAGCAATTAAGGGTTTCTAAAATTCTTATCAAAGTTGGGTTTTAGAAAGAGTTTAGTATTTGTGCAAAACTACTTGTTTAAATTTACAAATGATTTTCTTGATTGAAATAAAAAGGAAACAGTCCTTAATTTCCTTTACAAAATGATTGTTCATACACTTCGCTAAATGTCTTTCCATAGTAACCTTTTGTCATCAAATAAGTTTATGTAGCAGCTTACCTAATCCTTTGCTTGATCAAATTCACAAATCTTCCAAAGCTAACCTAACTCCGCCTGGGGTAAACACAAGTCATAAGGTTATACTCAAGATATATTCGCTTACATAAATAATCCTAGTTCAACTTATTACAATCATGACCCTAATGTCCTAAGCTTTAAGGCTAGATGATAAAGGATTTTATGAAATAAGTCTAGCTTGATAAATTAAAATAACTAGGGTTTGTAAAATAATTACTAATAACTTATAGATTCAAATAATAAATCTTGAGTGATGATATTAATAAATGAACTGGGGTTTGATTGATGAAGAATCCTAAGTCCTAGGTGATATTAAAATATGGTAACTCTTAAATAGCAAAATAAATTATTACTACACTCTTAACTAATAATCAATATGTATTAAAATTAATTATAAATAACTTTTATTAAATTTTGATTAATAAATAAATATTCTACAAGGTCATTAGTATTTTACTTATTATTATTATAAAAGGTTTTATTTATTTATTTATTATTATTATATATAAATACATATATATTATTTTTAATAAAAGGTATAATTTATTTGACTAGTAAAATATTACTATCTCATTGAATGTTCCATTTCCAAAAATTCCTAAGAATTTCGTAATCTTTGGAGAAAAAGCATAGTAATAATTTTAATTAGGGTAATAAAATTTGCTAATTAAAATAGCCTAGGATCAACAATGTCATGATCATAATTTCCCTATTGTTAACAAGAATCATGAACATATACTCTAGCATCAATCAACAAACTATTCTATTCATGAACAATGCTTAAATCCATCCTACTATCACATGGCCAAATCTCTACTAAGCATAGTCATACTCACGGCTTCAATGAAAATAAGAACATAATATTATATTCACCAAAGGTGACATAACATCTAGCATGCTTAAACATTCATAATCTCTTAAGACATGGAGAGCATACATCGATTCTCAAGGAATTTCTCAAAGCTTAATCATGATCAATCATTCTCATGCTCCAATCTCAACCCCTTCATACATATGCATATACTAAGTCCCCCATTCATATTCTATCCTCTCTATCAACATTTAAGAGACAAAAATCCAAAATTCAAAAGAAAGGTTAAAGAGAAATACTTGGTTGATGACTATCTCGATGAACATTTAAGAAGATTCACGCACTTGAGAGTCTTGAATTGTCTAAGAGAGGAAAAAGAAAACAGCCATGGTTGTAGCAACCATTTTGGCCGAGAGAGAAAGAGAGAGAGAGAGAGAGAGAGAGAGAGAGAGAGAGAGAGCGCATTAGTATGATATGTTAAAGGTTGAAGGAAAGAAGATGAACAAAAGTTGCTCTTGGTTACCTTGATGATGTTCTTGAGACTTCAAGGAAAATTTTTGTTTTGATCCGATTGTCAATTTTTGTTTTCAAGATTTGATGTTATAAATTCCAGAAATGGACTCTAGGGAGTATGTAGGCATGTTCTGGAGTTTTTTTTTGGGGGGGGAGGGAATTGGAGGTGTTTAGAGTGGTCTTTGCCTTGAAGAAAGGTAGTGTGTGTTCTTGGTGTTCTTGGTGAAAATAGAGAGGATTAGAGGGGAATGATGGATGAATTTTTTGAAGAGGATTGGCCGAATGATTGAGGGAGTTCAGGGCTTTTAGTTTTCAGTTTAGGGAGGAAGAGAAAAATCTGGTTGTTTGAAATTCAAATGGAGAAATTTAAAGAGTGTTTTGAGGTAGAAGATATGTTAATGGTGTTTGATTGATGGAGGTTTCTTGGAGTTGTAAATGGCCGACTGGTTTGCTATGTTTTGCTGAAATGAATGAGCGTTGAAGAAACTATAAGGCTGGCTGAATTTCTAAGTCCAATGGTAGAAGAATTTCTGGTTATGAAGCCTAATCCAAGGGTGTTTCCATGGAGCAAATGCTGGAAATTTTGAAATTCAATGAAAGTTCGATTGGAGTGATTGTAGGAGAAATTTGAGTTGTGGTTATGGAGTCTAGTTGTGCAAGGTCAGTGGAGGGGGTAATGGTGTTCAATTCATGGCTGAACAAGGATTATTTTATAGAGATTTGAGGGTGGTTTTCGGACAAGGCTTGGAGAGAACAAGGCTAGAATTTTTTTTTTTTTTTCTGGTTGTGGTTCGAATGGTTGCAGAATTTTCTGTGCATTTTTTTCTGCAATATTCCAGACGATTTGCAGAAGGTTTGGAGAGGTGTTTGAGGGTCCTTTAAGACTGGTTTCTAGCCTCCTTTATGGAGGAAAAGCAGAGGTAATTCACTAGTTTGAAGGCAGTAGAAACAGCTTTGATTTCAAGCTGCCATGTAGCGAAACTGCCCATAATTTTTTTCTGGTTTGTGCAGTCCAATTTTTGCACAAGAATTATAATCTTCAAGCTGAATAAATTGGCCATTTTTCTAGTAGAAATTGAGTAAGATAGGTGGCTGAGATTTTCGACGGTTAGGCTACTCAAGAATCTAGAAAATTTTCAGATTTCTTTCATGGAGGATATGAACACTATGGAGTGGAGTTTGAAGGCTCAACCATGGAGTTTAATTTCTCTTGGGAACCTTCCTTAACTCCTTCCCTATTTTCTGTCAAATCTCCAACCTCTAAGAATCATTTTTGAAATGCAAAGGCCAAGAATCCTTGCTGAATTTTTGGAATTAAAAACACGAATTTGGATAAATTTTGAACAAATTTAATTGGTGAAGAGATTAGGGTAAGCTAGGGAATAAAAGGACATGAGTCCCTCAAGAATTATTTTTAGGACATAAGAATAGGATTAGGACATTCCCTTCATGTCTCCCCTAGGACAACACTCCTATTTTTATTTATGGAATGCAAGAGATGAAAATCTAACCTTAAATTAAAATAATCATGATAAAAACTTAAATGATGGGATTTGAACTCATGACCTTAGAGATTAATTCCAAAGCTCTAACCACTAAACCACAACAACTCTTGTTCTTATTTTCTCTCCCAAATATTCTTCCTATTTAATCCTCAAGCTATCTTCCTATCTTGACCTCAAGCAAAATTACTATTTTACCTTTCCTACTCAAAAAGCATAACTAAGCCTTTTAGCCTATAAATCATAACTCTAAAGCACATAAAATCATTCATATATTCATCCAAAATGATATGTTATACATCTCGACCCCCTTACTCTAGGGTTAGCTTTAGGTGGGGTTTCACACATCACATTTTTTGCTAGCCTTAGGGCTTCATTAAGCCCTAATGACCGAAAACATTAAACACTAATAGGCTTGGTGCTGCGCTCCAAAACTAATCGAAGACTAGCCCAAAACTCTTAATTAATTAATTATCTTTTCTGTGCCTCATTAAATACTTGAGACTAATTAATTAATTATAATTGGACTTTTAATATATGTTAACATATATCAGCCTAATTAATTATTTTAATACAACCCAATTCTCTTAATTAATTAATTATTTTTTTTGGATCTTATTAAAACTCAAGATTAATTAATTAATTCTAATTGGACTCTTAAAATAAATTTTATTTGACTTCCAAATAATTATATATTAAGCCCAAATTGTATCTAAACAACACCAAGGTAACTTAAGCTACTCCGGGGACTAAGAGAGATATTATTCTTGGCTACTAAAATGACCAAAATGCCCTTACTGTTAAATAGTTGTATTTTATCATTTTAAATATTTTCATTTATCACCATATAAAAATATTAACCGTAAGAATAATATTGCTAAAGTAATGTGTCCGACCTAAAGGTAAAATTACAAAAATACCCCTCTATGTAACACCCATCATTGAGATAGGAAAATGTACTAACACCCATCTCAATGACATCTACTATCCTTAGATCTCTAGTCCGATAATCTATTACTCACCTGAATGTTCTTACTTATCATTGGAAGCTACCCAAAACCACATATTCTAAAGTCATGTTCCCAGGGCCCAAGATCATTAGACTATCCTGGACAATCACAATCGGTGATTTAACTTCCGTAAGTTAAGCATAGAAATTTTGTTGCATTAGTCCATCTTAACTAACTATTGTTATACACCCAACATAAAAGGATATTGATTTCACAAAAGAAATCTCACCCAACATACATCAAATGGTAAAAACCTTTCCTTCACCAGACCACCAACTTGTACTCAAGTATGAAGGTATCCATTCATGCTGTAGCAGTACTAGTCTGGTCTCTTTAATTATTATACTTTAAGGGAGACCACTATGACAGGTCCAGTTCTATGTATTCGAAATATGCTTATGCCAATGATGTGAGTGAACTAAGCACTGATTTAAGGTAAATCATTCCTCATTAGAAATCATGGTCCAATAGTTTTATCTTGATGAAATGCCCAGTTCCATCAAACGACTAAGAACTTAATTTTACTTGTATGACAAGTACCATGGTCTATACCTTACCGTGAAGTACGACCCAACACATAGACTATTAATTGTCATGCTTGGACCTTTAAATTTGCAATAATATAACTAAAAAACTAAATTGAATGTATAAACATTTTATTACAATATATTTGCACAAAATACATTGCCTTCTAGGGTTACTTTCGAAGAATCTCTCACTTGCACAAGTTCTTACCCCTCTAACATCTAAGTGTCTATGAAATACCTTTTCTATCAAAGGATTAGTAAAAAGATCCGCTAGATTATTGATAGAGGAAATTTGATCGACCACAATCTCATGTTTCTGGATGAACTCTTAGATGAGGTGATACTTTCTCTCTATGTGCTTGCCCTTCCTATGGTTTCGAGGTTCCTTACTTTATGACACTGCTCCAGAGTTGTCATAATAAATGGTGACAGGCCTATCCATGTGCAGTGCTACTGCAAGTTCTATGAGGAACTTCCAGAGCCACACCGCTTCTTTGGAAGCTTTTGAAGCAGCAATGTACTTAGCTTCTATGCTAGAATTAGCAATGCAAGATTGCTTGATATATCTCTATAAAATTACTCCTCCTGACTAAGTGAAGACATATCCACTAATGGATTTTCTTTTATCTTTATCTGCCTGGAAGTCTGAGTCTGTGTAATCGGTAGGAACTAAATCATCAGCACGATATACAAGCATATAATCTCTCGTTTCCTTGAGATATTTGAGTATATACTTTACGGCTTGCCAGTGAGCTTCACTAAGGTTTGACTGATATCTACTAACCATGTCCACTGCAAAGCAAATATCCGCCCTAGTACAAAGCATAGCATACATGAGACTTCCCACAGCCGAAGCATAAGGGATCCTACTCATTTTCTGCTTGTCTTCTTGTGTTTGAGGACACTTCTTGGAAAATAAGGATAATCCATGTTTAAAGGGTATAATAGGCCCTTTACATTGATCCTTGCTGTACTTGACTAATTTCTTGTCAATGTAAGCAAGCTGAGATAAGCCTAACATTCTTTGCTTTCTAACTCTAGGAAGCTTAATACCTATAATGTAGCTAGTTTCTACCATGTCTTTCATGCTAAATTGACTAGATAGTCAAACTTTAATAGATGACAATATCCCTACATCATTTTCATTGAGTAGAATGTTATCTACATAAAGTGCTAAGAAAATTACTTTGCCACTGTCTGATTTTCTATACACACATGGATTATCCGCGTTTCGAATAAAGCCATAAGCTTTCATGGTTTTTATCAAAACCTATTTTCCATGCTCGTGACACTTGCTTAAGTCCATAGATGGACTTCTTAAGCTTACATACCATTTATTCTTGACCTCTAGCAACAAAACCATTTGGCTGAGACATATAGATGTCTTCGTTAAGATAGCCATTTAAAAAGGCTGTCTTGACATCCATTTGTCACATCTCGTAGTCATAATGATACGCGATGGCTAAGAGAATTCGAATAGACTTAAGCATGGCTACTGGTGAAAAGGTTTACTCATAATCGATCCATGCATTCTAAGTATAACCTTTAGCAACCAACCTCGTGTTATAGGTTTCAACCTTTCCATTCACACCTCTCTTTCTCTTGTATACCCACAAACACCCTATGAGTTTTGTTCTATCAAGCACAGTGACAAGATCCCAAACCTGATTGAGGTACTTGGTCTCAATCTTGGCATTCATGGCTAGCTACCATTTGTTAGCCATAATGATATAAAACTAAGCACATTCCCAATTAAGTTTAAATTAAAACGTTCAACCCAAATCACACATATGAGCAAGTGTACTCATCATTAACCGAGTATAGGGTTCAGACATTAATTACATTTCTTTCATTGTTTAACCGATTCGATAAATTGAAAAACAAAGAAAAATGAAAAAATAAAATAAAAGAAAATCAAAATAAAAATATATACATGTCAAGGATGGAGAAGTATGTAACTCAACCCATTATGTAGACAAACATGATCTTAAAGTACCCAATCATTATCATAACTAATTATTTCCTTAACCTCATGAAGGATAATATAGATTCACTTCTTTGTCCAATCCATGAATCCCTATCTTCTAGGTAACTTAATATCACATATCCTATCTCAACCAGTCTTACCCAAAAGATACATTAACCATAGTCCTTGATTTAATTCCCATTCTTAGTAGATTATGCATGAAATTAACCAATGAATCCATATCCTTGCAGATATTAATTAACCTTGAATTACTTTGTCCATACTCTTAACCCCTTTTTCCAAGCAAGATAAAAGCTAACAAATATGAAACTAATGCATTGAAATCACCATCAACCCCTTTGTCCAAACAAGTTAATGGAAAGACCCAACCAATCAATCTCGTAATAAGCACAAGTAATCAATACCAAGAACAACAATCAATTAATCGAAAGATCAAAGAACTCTAAGAATTATGAATATCTAAAATAATGTTGAATTACTATAAAACAATTAACATATCATTGTTCAAGAAAAAGAAAACAAAGGAAAGAAATAGATACTCATAGACAAGCCTTCTTCTTCTCCCTTTGAAGACCCTTTTGTACAACCCTCCTTGAATTATTAATCTCGAGAAAATATCGGTAATGCACTCAAAAATAAATCTAAGTCCCTACATTGTGCACCTCCCTTACCTAGGGTAAATTAGCCTTTATTTATCAGCTTACAAAGTTCCTAAAAGACTCCTAAGTAAAGAAGAAGAAATTACCTAAAGAAATCAAAAATAAAAAAGGAGTAATAAAATAAAATCCTAACTAAAATACTAAGGAAAAGAAGTCCACAATCTTTGACTTTGTCAACTGAATTCAATTTGGACTTCAATATGGATTTCGTCTTGTCGTCTTGTGCTGAAGATCATGGAATTAGAAATTGCTGAATTGGCTTCTAATTTGAGCCGTTGTAGCCACCGAATTTCTGTCTCTTTCTTTTGTTGTTGCAACGGCTCAATTCCCTTGCTTCGGCTCAATTGAGTCGCAAATCACCAAATTCCACCGAAAGTCTTTCTTGCTGATTTCAATTTCCTTTTGTAGCCGCAATTGTTGACTTCCTTTTTTGCATTTGGGCCCACTGAAATTCATGCTTTATTTTGCTCTTGCTTTTGTTTTGTTCTTTCTGTTGTTGTCCGTCGGCTCAATTTAGCCATGAACCGAGCCGCACTTTCCTTTAATTCCAATTGCAATTGATCTCCCCTGTTTCACTCAATTTCTTTGCGCACTTTTCTATTCTACCAGTAGCTATCCGGCGTCAGCTCCACTTTCTAGGCTGGTGCTGGTCCTATTCTACAAAATCACCATTTTATCTCTAATTTTTCCTTATTTTTACTTAAAATTATAGAAAAGCATTTTTATAAGGAAAATATTGAATAGGAAGGAAAATGACTAGTCATTTTACAAAATGTATCACAAAATAGCCTTAAATAACTAGAAAAAATAGGACTAATCTAGGCCATATCAATCAGCATTAACAATGGCCTTCTTGTATCTAGTAGGATCTTATTCCTAATAATTAGAGACTAGATCATATCTCTCTTTGGTCCACCTTTTTGGAACTCTTGTGATCCTCCCATTACGACGAAGCTCAATTTGTATAGGAACATCTTGTATTGTTTCTCTTGGTACTACGATCGGGGTTTTAGAAGTACTAGAAGTTAATGTGGCTAACTTCTCTTCTAACTATATTCTGCTTGGACCTGTGGTGAATACAACTTGTTCATCATCTAAGTATCTTGCATTAGTACTAACATGTACCTTATGCTCTTGAGGATGATAGAAATATCCACCTATCGTTCCTTTTAGATTCCGAACGAAGTAGCATAATTTTGATTTTGGTTCTAGCTTACTTTTTTTTTTTTTTTTTTGTCAGCACTTAAGCTAGACAACTCCATATCTTGAGATGGTTCAAACTGAGATTTTGTCTAGTCTATATCTCATAAGGTGTCCTAGGTACTTATTTGGAAGGTACCAAGTTCAAAATATATGTCGTTTCTAAGGCATACCCCCAAAAGAAAAAAGGAAGAGATACATGACTCATCATGCTTCTAACCATTTTTTACCAAAGTTCTATTTCTTCTCTCAACTACTTTGTTGTGTTGGGTAGTCCCAAGCACAATTAACTGAGATACTATGTCGTGATGTATTGAGTAGTCCTTAAACTCATCGAAGAGGTACTCTCCACCACGTTCGAATCTCAAAGTTTTAATTAATTTACCTATTCAATGCTCTACTTCAACCTTCATTAAATTTATCAAAAGATCATATTTACGCCTCATCAGATAAATGTAACCAAAATAAGTATAATCATCTGTGAAAGTGATGAAGTATTCGTACCCTCATCTAGCTGGTGTAGTCATTGGACCACAAACATCCATATGAATCACTGCTAGAATTTTCATGCTTCTATCTACTTTTTTGGTAAAGGACCTTTTGGTCATTTTACCTTTAAAGCAAGATTCACACTGAGACTATTCTTCTAATCTCAATGAACCTAAAGGCCCATCACGGATTAGGTTCTGAATTCGATTGGGATTTATATGTCCTAATTTTAGATGCCACAAATATAAGTCATTTGATATGACCTTTCCCTTTTTTTTTAAGGTTCGGTTTCAATATTATTTATTTGATTTCTAATAGGATGTATATAAAAAAGATTTCCATACATGTTTTCTGTACAAATTAAATGACCATCTCTACTAATGGAAACACCAGAATAGAAAGAAACAGAATATCCTTGATTCATCAATTTAAAAACTGAAATCAAATTTTGTTTAAAATAATAAACATATAAAATATCTTTTAAAATCAACTTCCTATTATAATAAAAATAAGCTCAAGATCTCCCACTGCTTCAGCCCATATTCTTGCTCTATTACCTACTTGAAATCCATGCTCACCTTTACTGCGTCTTCTTGTCCTTCTAAACCCCTGCAAAAAGTTGCAGACATGGTCAGTAGCTCAAAAATCAACTATTTAAGAAAATGTTGATCTAACCATCAAAATAGACTCTAGGTATAGAGCAATACCTGAAGTGAACTTGGCAAAGAAGTTCGGACAATCTTTCTTCCAATGCCTCTTCTTGCCATACTTGAAGCATTTATCTCTGGGCTTCCCGTTGGGCTTAGCCTGACTAGATGCTTTGGGTTGGGCCCCTGCGGTGTTCAAGACCTTTCTTTTCTTGAATTTCCTTAGTTTTGCCTTTATTCCAGAGGAAGAAGTAGAATAAGAGACCAAAACCTTTGACACGGGCTTCATGATCTTCTCTGTTGCCTAGAGCTTTTTCATACGCTCTATGAGATTCATATCCAACTTGTTCATGTTGTAGTTCACCTTAAAATAAGAATATGAATTAGGTAGAGTTTCAAGAACCATGTCAATTTGGCTCTCAGGATCTATCGTCGAGCCTAGGACCTCAGCCACTTTGAAGTAAGCAATCATCTTAAGCAAATACTCTCGAACTGATTCCTCCTCTACCATCCTATTGTTCATGATTGCCCTAAGAGCTTCCAACCATGCGAGCCAGCTCTTGTCAGCAAACATGGTACGCAATGACAAATCCATATTATACATAGTGACTATGTGTCCATGCTTAGATTGGTGCATACTAAACATGGAAGCCAACATGTAGCATTTAGCCATCTCATCGTCTTTATTCCATGACTTCTCGACCTCTTGCTCCTGATCAGTGGATTCTTTTCAATCTCAGGACAAGGATTCGTAAGAACATACTTGTACTGCTTTGCAGTGAGAACTATGTTCAGGTTCCTCTTTCAGTCCACATAATTTGGACCAGTCAACTTATTCTTCTTGAGAATGTTTGACAATGGACTGAAACCAGACATTTTTGAAATATGAAAAAAAAAAACGTTCATTTAGTTTGTCAGGAATAAAATGCACATTCCTTATATTATTTCTTTGATAATAGATAACTCTTAAAACCATTATTGATAATATAAATAGTTTGGCTCTTAAAAAGCTACCAGAGCTTCGTAGGAAGATTAATAGCATCCTAATTAAGTGTATAACCATTATGAATCAAAACTTCCTAAAATAGATAATGGTCTAGAAACAGTTCCACTGATAGGATGGCCATTAATTCACACCACCTACAGGTAATCTAATGCTAAAAACATCCAATGTAGGTTGGTCGATCCTAGCAAATACCCTAGGCTTTTAATTTTAGTCTTCCATTAGTTCTAGATACTTTTGAAAATCCATGCTATAGGGAGCCATGCTCAGAATGACACTATCTCTAATTAGAGTTGTGATGGAAGCTATGGGGTCATTGGAACTCCTCTCCCATTTAATCTTTTATCGAAAATAGAGTTTTCAAACCAAAAACATTTTCTCTGATCATATGGTTTCATTAACATTAGTAACAATCTAAAATTCAATATTATTCACTATGTTAAGGATTAAATCCTTTGAGAGAATAAACTATGAATTTATTTTACTATTCTAAGTTAATAACCAAGTAAAACTTTATTAGATAACCTTAAGTTCAACATTATTGTTTATGTCAAGGATCAAAACTTTTAAGAGAGTAAACCATGAACTCTTTTATTTTTAATGTTTATTACACTAAAACATTTTATCAAAAGCCGTCCTATCTAGTGAGACTTTAATCTCACAAGAACTTGCATATTTGATCACAAACACAAAATAAGCATGATATCAAAAGTAAACTTTTTCATGCCCAAACTATTCATTTATTCCTAAGGGGCCAAACAATGTATTAAACAACATGAATTAAAAATTAATGATCTTGTTTAATCCTAAGGTGGTTCCATTCTTTACTATTCATTTTCATGCAAATTATTCATCCAAAGATAAATAAAACTATTGTAGAATATTAACCTCATACAACGGTTTCAAAACATAATTACATCAAGAAAAAATTGAGGAACTAAACTTTAGTAGTGCTCTCCTATTTCTTGGATAGAATTTGCACACAACTGCCTCTGAGCAGAGTACACCTGGTGCCTGGTCTGTTGGGCCTACCAGGCGCCGGGTCCAATTTGTTTCTCCAAAAACTCTGGCTAGGCAAACTGGACCTGGCGTTAGGTCTGATCGGCCCACCTGGCACTCAATCAACTCTGGAGTTCAATGATTTCTAAAAAACTCCAGCTATTCAACCACTTTTTGCCCCGCCTAAATTCTAGCAATCACATTTTTTAATCCCCAAGTTTTACAGGATAAAAGAATACAACAAAACACTAAACCAGGCATAAAAAACATGCTTTTACAAGTACCTATGCATCTAACCACTAGGCGTACAATAAATCTACTCAAAACCAGAGAAACGATGGATAAACTATTAGAATACATGATCCTATACCTCTAACTGCGTAGTGTACATGAACTATAGAAACCAATGTATGAGGGATCACATAAATTTTCAAAAAAAAAATCATTTTTTAATAGTAAAAGAACCACATTTTTCCAGTAGATGAAAATCGTGTCTCTGATACCACTTGAAGGAATCGCAAAAAACTATCAAAGGAAAAACGCAGTGGAAAAATTTTCAGTTTTTTCAGCCATATCTAGGAGATAGTATTTACATTTTCTTATTAGTCACAGATTAACCAACGTGGGGTCGAGTTGCACTAGAACCTCTTGCATTGGAAGGGGAGAAGGAGGTGTCTGCTGTTCAACTGGAACTCCCGCCAATCTTCTACTCCTACGTATTAAGTGTCTCATGACCACCCAAGAGTCCAAGAAGTCAAATGGCTTGACATGAACCCTTCAATAACAAACTTCAGTGCAATTAACTCCTTTCACCATACAATATCTCATTCAGTTTGGAATACGGAATTAGTGTCAACTCCCTCTAGAATTAATTCTGGCCTGAATACAATAGTACTTGTACCAGAAACCCACTACTCTAGATGTGTATCAATTGGAACTGTTTCCAATACATAATTGCCTTGGCCAAAGACTTTTCGAATAGTAATTCCTACAAGTGGCCGTGAGATATTAACCCATACTATTAGGAGTGGTGAATCCTTTATTGACCCTCTCAACTACATTCATTTACCTCACAATGTACCCAATATCCATCCCATAGGCGGCCCTCAATCGAGCTCCGAAGATTGGAATCAAAGTACAAAGCTCAACAAACAAAGTACCTTGGAGATCTCAAGTCTAAGGATACTTGCACGTTTGCTATATTAAGAGTATATCACTGGCACTAAATAGTTATCCATGTGATTATCTCAAAGCTAGGTTATCCAATGAACTTGTTCCATTAACAAGCATCCATGTGTTAACTTTGAGTATCTCAATACTCGCGGTTATGAGAACCGTCGCCTGATCAAATCAAGAAGTCTAACACATGCTAATCTTAATGCATTAATGATGTCATGTCTCATTAATACTATGAATAGGGACAATTTAAGTACTAACACCATCCAGTGTAGTAGGAATCTCATATTATGATTTTCTTAACACAGTGTTGTACTATAGACTTTATCGAACAATTATATTACTTAAAGTAAATAAAAAAAATGTAAGATAAATAATGCCTTTTATTGAAATAAAATGTGTCATATACAATGCACAAGTGATTGCCTCTAGGGCACAACACTAACAAAGTCGTCATAAAACATAATAGTGGCAGTGTCGGCTAGGACAGGGGAACTGGCGCTAGTCACGTGCTGCTGGTATGCACTTTGAGGCGACAAAAAATCGGTGAAATAGAGTGGAACAGAACAGAATCGGTGCTAGCTGGGAGGCTAGATGCAGCATCAGCTGCACTCTAGAAAGGTTGGCACAAAAATCAAGAAAAATCAGTGAATGAACGGAGAAACAGACCACAACCGGTGCCGACCCTAGGTGGGACAGGCGCCACAGGCTGTGCCCTAGTGCTGAGGTAGTGCCTTGATTTTTGTGCGTACTTTTTGGCAACTTGCAGAGTTTTAGTATTTTCCTACTTCTAGTCAGCTAGAAACCCTAGAGGAATGATTTTAGACAGTTCTAAAGCCTATAAATAGAGGAAAAACACAAGGAAAAATGGAGAATTCACAAATTAAAATAAAAAATCACTACAAATTAAAATAAAAAATCACTTAAATTAAAGAATGAATTCTTCAGTTCAAGGAGGATTGTACAAGAGATTCTATGAAGGAAAAAGAAAGAGGCTTGTCAATGAGTGCTTTCTTTTAACTTTATTTTCTTTTTCTTGGACAATGATGTATTAATTGTTTTATTTTAATTTGACATTGTTTTCGGTATTCATGATTTTTTAGAGTTATTTTAATTTTTTGATTAATTGATTATTATTCTTGGTATTTAATTACTTGTGATGACTATAAGATTAGTTGGTTGTTTCTTTCAATTAACTTTCCTAGAAAAGGGGTTGATGGTGGTTTCAATTCATTAATTTCATATTTGTTGTCTCTTAACTAGCTTGGAAAAGGGGTTAATTTCTAGGCATTGGGTAATTAAAGGTTAATTGATATTTACTAGGATATAGATTCATTGGTTAATTTCATGTTTTAAATTTGCCAGAATATGGGTATTTAATCAAGGATTGTGTTTTATGCATCTTTTGAATGAATTAGTTGAGACAGGATATGTGATGCTAATTTGTCTAGAAGATAGTGATTTCACGGATTGGAAAAGAAGTGAATCTATATTAATCCTTCATAATGCTAAGAGAATAATTAGTTATGATAATGATTGGGTACTTTAAGGTCATGTTTGTCAAAATAATGGTTTGAGTTACATAACTCTCTATCCTTGACATGTATATATTATTTTATTTACCATTTTCTTCTTTTCCACTTTATTGAGTCGGTTAAACAATGAAAGAAAAGTGATTAACGCATACTTATTCTTGGAGGATCGACACTCGTTTTAAACCCTATGCTATGCTTAATGATAAGTATGCTTGCTCATGTATATAATTTGGGATTAACATTTTAATTTAAACTTGATTGGGAATGTGCTTATTTTTATATATTTATATACCTAAATTCAAAAACATCAAGTTTTTGGTGCTGTTGCCAGGGACTATATCATGAAAGCTTAGATTTTGTTGATTTAACCATATGAATATGTAAATATGTAAACATGTAAATTTGTACAATTGTTCTTTGGGCACAAAGGTGCCAGCTTTTGTATTTTGTGTATCTTTGAAATCTAATTTACCAACTTTGACTGATGTTTAAATTGACTAACATGTTCTTGTAATTTTGTTTAAATTGTGAATTCCATTATCTAACTTTTATCTTGTCTTTTCTAGGTGTTAGCCTTAGTACATGACCTGACAATCTAAAGGCGAGATAGTAGATTTTGATCCTAAAATCGAGAGGACATTATCAAAAACCCACTGGATAATCAAAAGGAACTTAATCGTAGGCATGGATGGTGCTGGAAATAACAATATTGGCAACAACATGAGGGTTATGGATGATTTTGTGAAACTTGCAATCTCGGGCAAGGGCTCAAGTATCACTAGACCTAGGGTGGATGCAAACAATTTTGAAATAAAGCCCAATATTATCCAGATGGTCCAAAACATGGTCTAATTTAATGGGCTACTTGAAGAAGATCCTAATGACCACCTAGCTAGTTTCCTTGAAATTTGTGATACCTTTAAGATGGATAATGTTTCTGAAGATGCCATAAAATTGAGACTTTTTCCTTTTTCTTTAAGAGATAGAGCCAAATCTTAGTTAAAATCTTTACCCACAAGTTCCATCACCATTTGAAATACCCTAGCTGAAAATTTTCTTGCCAAATATTTTCTAAAAATCCTAAGAAAGAAAATGGACATGACTCAACAACTAATGATACAAACTCTTTCTACTTATTATGCTTCCTCATTAAACCTTTGGAAAAGAGATTAAAGCTCCAAGTAGAAGATAGGCATAATGAATGTGGAAAGAATGGAGGATTTTAAAAAATGGAAGGTTCAGGAAAACGATTTGTCTCAGCAAAGCAAAACACATAAACCCCATTCTCTAACATTGCTTTAGACATATAATTATCTTTTTCAACATATGAGTGCACATGGTATCTAACGGATGCAGTAGCTTTGAAATTACCAATTAACCCTTCAAAAGACTATTCATAATTAAAATTTCCCTTTAAACTTAGTATCTGCGTTCTCAAATATGGGACAAAGAAAATCCTTACTTTTCAAGGCATGGTCTACAAAAACTAAGTATACCTCCCTGAAATTGGGGTGAAGGGTAGAATTCATCTATATCCTCAAAGGGTTTCTTATGATGAAGCATTGAAAAATCCAATTCCTTGAGGCATGATAAATTTAACATAGCATCATTTGGACCCTGTTTTTCAAGAATTGAGGGGAACCTAAAAAAAAATCATGTGATAAAGAGAGATTAAAATTAGTAGCATGTAGAGTACAATTGAATACCTCCCTTTCCACATTAGACAATTGGTCCTCATATCCTCTCTCATTTCCTTGGAGATCCTTATGTTCAAGCATATGGGCCTCTATGGCATCCTCAACCAACTTGGCTACTTGTGTTATTTGATAGCTCAATCGTTGAGACACTTCTTTATGCTATTGAATAGATGAATTTGTATTGGCAACAAAAGAATTCACCAATGTTATTAATGACGTCTCACTAAGAACATCAATGCGAGCTTGTAATCTTACCAATCAATACACTAATGCTTTTATTTTATTTTATTTTTTTGAATATCAAGAAAAATGATGAACATGCAGTGATGATGACCAATGCAATTTAATTCATGAAGACACGATAAAAAGAACAAAACAAATTTACGAAAATAAAAATTGTTTCAAACAACAAAAATGACTTCACTGCTTTCCATGGCCTATACCTATAAAAGATAAGAAGCAAGTTAGATAACAAAATTCATGATTAAAACAAAATTAAAATGTTACAAAGTTAGTAAATAAAACATAGTCAAAGTTAGTAAGTTAGTTTAAAAGGGTATACAAGAATACATGAAATACAAAAGATAGCACCTTTTTGTGGAAAGAACAATTATACATATCTTACATATCTATATATTTACATATTTACATGGTTAAATTAACAAAATCTAAGCTTTCATGCTTTTATTCCCCGGCAACGGTGCCAAAAACTTGATGTGTCCGGACTTGGGTATAAAAATCATACAAAAAATAAGTACATTCCCAGTCAAGTTTAATTAAAATGTTAAACCCAAATCACACATATGAGCAAGCGTACTCATCATTATCCAAGCATAGGGTTCAAACGAGTGTCGATCTTCCAGGAACAAGTAGACATTAATCACATTTTTTCATTGTTTAACCGACTCAATAAAGTGAAAAACAAATAAAAATAAAAAAATAAAAAAATAAAAATATATACATGTAAAGGATGGAGAAGTATGTAACTCAAACCATTGTTCAGACAAACATGACCTTAAAGTACCTAACCATTATCATAACTAATCTCTCTCTTAGTACCATGAAGGATTAAGGTAAATTAGCATCACTTGGTCTGTCTCAACTAATTCATCCAAAAGATATATTAAGCACAATCCTTGATTAAATTTCCTTAGTCTGACAAATTTAAAACATGAAATTAATCAATGAATCCTTAGTCTGACAGACATCAATTAACCTTTAGCTATTTAATCCTCAGCAATTAACCTCTTTGGTCTAGCAAGTTAACAACCAATAGATATGAAATTAATCAATTGCAACCACCATCAACCTCTTTGGTCTAGCAAGTTAATGAAAAGAAACAACCAATTAATCTCGTAATACGCCCAAGTAACTAAATACCGAGAGGAACCATCAATTTATCAAAAGATCAAATAACTCTAAAAATCATGAACACATAAAACAATGTCAAATTACAATAAAACAATTAATGTATCATTATTCAAGAAAAAGAAAACAAAGTAAAGAAAGCACTCATAGACAAGCCTCATTCTTCTTCCTTTGAAGACCTTCTTGTACAACCCTTCTTGAACATGAAAAATTCCTCCTTTGATTGAGTGATTTTCTATGATGATCAATGAATTCTCCCATTTTTCCTTATATTTTTCGTCTATTTATAGCCTTAAGGAGTGCCTAAACTCGTAGGTACCATGTTCTTGGCTAAGTAGAAGTTGGAAGATACTAAAACTCCTCAGATTACCAAAAACGTGTAGAAAAAATCAAAGCACCGCCTTAACTCCAAGGTATAGCCGGCACCGCCTTGGCTCTCGGAGCCGGCGGCAGTTGTGTTCTGCTTCTCCACTTGTTCGCAGATTTTTCTCCGAATTTTGCACAATGAGTTCTAGAATATAGCCGGCGCCGGTTCCAGCTTCATAGCCGGCGCCGCCTTGGTTCTGTTATGCTCTGTTTCACCAATTTTTCCGTCGCTTCGAATTTCGTTTCAACAGTGCACATCCGGCACCGGTTCTAGGGCCCTAGCCGGCGGCGTCTCTCATCTGTTTTGCGATGTTTTACCCTAAAAATCTGAAATAAAGATCAAAATACCTTTCCAAGGGTAAAATCTCAAATATGAAAGAATATGACTAGTTATTGCACAAAATGTATTATAAAAGAACCTCAAATAACTAGGAAAAGTATGGCTAACTTAGCCCCTACCAAACGGAGACTAAGTTCCAAGGGGTAGATGCAACAATAAGGAACTTATAGGCCTCCATGCATAACTTGGAGAGCCAAATTGGCCAACTAGCTAAATTACTTACGGATCGTTAAGTAGGGACATTATCGGGGAACACCGAAGAAAATCTACGGGATCAAGGCCATTTTGCTTCAAGTTTTTGTGATTTGGAACAATTTTTTTTCGTTGTTTTGTTGAATTTTTATTTGTTTTTTCATGAATTAAATTGCATTATTCATCATTGCTACGTGTTCATCATGTTTATTTCAATTTTTTTTTGAAAAAAAAAATGGAGCCTAGACAGAATGCAACTAGCGCTGGTTGGACCTAGAACTGGCACCGGCTCCTGTCAGAGAGAGCACTTAAAATAGGCCATTTTGGCCATTTTTTCTTTCAAACTCTCCAACTCCTTCTGAAATCCTCTCTAACCCGCACCGGCTACACTTTCCAAACCCCTCAAGATTTGATTTTTTACCTCCCAAACACTTTTAGAACATCAATCTATCCTTCTTTTGTTGATTTTACATATCAAAATTCTCTAAGCTTTCCATTTTTCACAAAAATCCAATCTTCAATCTGCATGCAAAGAGCTTGGATTCCTAAAAAAAGAATGCCTCTTTTGCTTACCCATGCATAGGAGAACATAAAGGTATGATTTTTCTTGAATTCCCACGGTTAAAATGTTGTAGGTAAATTTTTTAATTTTGGTATATTTTTTGCCGAAATTTGGGATATTTCATGTTCTCTTGCATTGTGAATTGACTCTTGAGCTTCATGACATTGGATATATTATGAGTTAATGATTCTTGAGTACTTGATTCATTCACATGATCATTAGGGAGTTTATGTATTGGCTTAAGGGTATGATTATGGCGATTATGATGATTGAGTAATTAGTACACATTGGCCTTGACTTATCTTGCACTTGATCACTATAATTCCATGATGATTCCATAATTCACATGATCATGTTTTTAGCATCCAGATACATTGGGTTTGTTTAGCACATTTATACTTTACAGTGAGCTTTTATGCTTATTCTTGAAGGTTGTGTTGTAAATTGTGGTAGATTGATTGGAGAATATTGAATTATTTGTGTTTGGTACGAGATATACTTTAAAGAAGTTTGGGCATTATTGTTGTGAGCTAGTTAAGAGTTGAGTGGGTGTTGTGTATTGTGTTTGGAACAGGGAGATACAATCCTTCTAAAATCTTTGAGCTTCTTAGTCCTTATCCTTCTATCTTCACTACTACTTACTTGCCAATATGTTTAGAGCATGGGGTCAATCCTCCAAAAGGGCTAGAGCTTATTCTTCCTCAGCCCCTTCATCTATAGACCCCCCCGTTCCTTAGGCCAGCTAAGTTCATTGATCCATCATGTGAGGAGTGGTACAATGGAGGGCTTTAAATAAGATTATTGTGGAGCGTACCTTTGCCTCTACCCTGGACCGTGCCCTCAAACTAGGAATGATGTTTAGGAGGCTAGGGTGGGGACCCATAGTACAACTAAAGGGAGATTTTTGTCCAGTGCTCATTAACGAATTCTATGCTAACATGGATGAAAAGGGCAATAAACACCTTCCACACATTGAGACAAGAGTTAAGGGAACCCCCATTATCATCACACGAAACCATTTAGCTACTCTTCTCTAGGTGTAGGATGATGACTCTTTGGCAAGGTATAGAAACTAATAATCAAAAGATTCTTTCTTATCCGAATTAGGATGCTAGTGGTACTAGAGCTACTATAGGGTTGCACAAGCACAATTCTTTCCAAGCTAATAGCTTCAATTCTAACAATGATCTTGCTGCCAATTTTAGGGCTCTAGTATACATGTTTGGTTTTAATGTTGTACCCAGAGCCAGTGGTTTCAATGAGACACGCCTTATTGATACATACATCTTGCATAGGATGATGACCACTCAGCCTATCCCTCTTGCCCCCTTGATCATACAATATATTAGGGATGTGGTTCATCATCGTTTCTCTACTAAAGCCTTCATCTTCCCTCTAGTCATCATGAAAATTCTGAGAGATTTTAGTATTAGTACTGAGAGGGAATTGATGGAGACTACCATTAAGCATGATCTAGTAACGAAGCAAACATTGATGAGTTGTGGGTACAAGTATAGCCAGGAGATAAAGAAATGGCTAACTCACTATGAGGTCAAATATCTCAGTCAAGTTTAGCTACCACCTGTGGAGGAGGAGTACCCACCACCACCATCACGGGCACGAGGCAGTAGGTCATAGTCCCAACCAAGGACTGACTTTGAGACCGCGATGTTGGGACAGTTAGCCAAGCAGACGGAGATGCTACTACACATGCGAGACTCCATTGATGATATTGCCCGGAGGCAGACTACTATGGAGCAGCAATGGGCTGAGTGGATGCAGCTTTTTCGGGATCGCATGGTGGTGAGGGCACTTCCATACCTAATGATGATGATAGGGAGGATTGAGATGATTGTTCTACATGTGTCCCTACTTGTCACTCTCTTTTTATTTTTTCCTTGATATTTTCATGACCTTTTCTAGTTATGCCTTGTACTTTTCTTTTTTGTACTATTTTCTTTACTTTTTGTGTATTTTTCTTTTCTAGTTTTTATGCTTTGGTGTGTTTCTTTTGTGTATTTTTCTTTCTAGGTACTTCAATAATGCTCATTTCTGCTGGAATTCAACTCTTTTGTGGGAGAATGCACAACGCAATGGAAGTATTTTCTTTCTTATCTTTTCTCCTTTATTTTTGGTCTTGTGGTAATATTTTCTTGCTCTATTTGTTTGGCCATTGAGGACAATGTCCAGTTTAAGTGTGGGGGAATTGTTAGAATGAGAATTCTTCTATGCTTCATTCTTCTTGACATTCTTCTTTGAACAACCTTTTTGAGCAAAATTTTTCAAAATTTTTTCTAATTTTGTGAGCTTTCAAGATGTATTTTTAATGCATGTCTTTGTGCTAGATCATAGAGCATATGTTCTATATCATTTGTAGCTTATGTATGACTTTTTGCACGCACTTGAACTGAGTAGTTCTTGATCAAATTCTTTACATTATTTTTAAACCTGTTTTTCTTCTAAAATTCATTGAGCATTCTAGAACTTACTTGAATACCTCTTGAGGAGAAATAAGAAAGACATTCATGATTTAACTTAGGGATGACAGTAATAGGCCTTCTTTGGATAGTTTGAGCTTTTCAAGCCTACCTATTTTATATTATCCCTAGTGCCTATTTTGAGCCTAATTTGTTAATTTCTTTCTTAAAACCCATTGTCATACTTTGTCCATTACTTCTTTCTGAGAGTTTGATAATTCTTCCAAATCTTTGATTACTCTTGATGGATGAAGGTACAAGTAGACGAATTGTGAGGAAAAATACTTGTGTAAAGGTCATGACTTATTATTTTCAGTCATGCATCATGTGTTGAGATGGGATTGTGAAAGGAGAAAAGAGGAAGAAAAAGAAAGAGTGAACAAAAAGTTTCTAGAAAAGGTTGAAAAAATAAACTGAAAAGCAAACAAAAGCAGCATTTGAAAAGAAAAGTTGAAAGAAAAAGAAAAGAAAGAGCACAGGAAGAAAGCTGGAATGAAAATTGCTGAAATTTTTAATGATCTTGTGCAATATAAATAATGAGTTAAGAATAATTGAGGAAAAGAATGCAAGATTTGCTTGAACTGTACTATGATTGCCATACAAGGTTATAGGTTTTTGATTAATTTTGGGATAGGCGAGCAAGAAAAGTTTGGAATCTGTTGATACATTTGTTTATCCTTTTTTTTTTTTTTTTGCAAACTCTCATCGTCTTTGATATTTGATTTTTCTATATCCTTCATTTGACGAGCTACATTACAAACCCTTTAGCCTTACATTACAAGCTTAAAATTCCTACTTCACCTAAGTAGAATCATGATATATCTCAGATTAGTGGAGAGAGTGTAAGAAAAGTAAGCTTATGGAATACTTTGTTAAGTATTGGAATGGTTCTACAAGTCATTCTTCACTTACACAAGTCTTGCATTTGTTATGAAAGGTATAGTAGCATATGTTTTGTTGCCTTGAGTAAAGAAAATATTGGAGATATTATTTTGATAGTAATTGAGTGATTTTGTGAAAACTTGCATTTTTCCTACTTGTCTTTAATACTTTACTTGAGGACAAGCAAAGAGCTAAGTGTGGGGGAATGTGATAGGGCCTAAATTAGTCATATATTTCGTCGTTATTTGAGGCTATTTTGTTACACATTTTGTTCAATAACTGGTCATATTCCTTCATATTTGAGATTTTATCCTTGTAAAGGTATTTTGTGCATTATTTCAGATTTTAGAGGTAAAATAAGATAAAAATATTGCAAAACAGAACAGAGGTAACGCCGGCTAGGGCAAGGGAACTGGCGCCGACCACGTGCTGTTGGTACTCACTTTGAAGCGACGAAAATTTGGTGAAACAGAGAAGAACAGAACAGAACCGGCACCGGCAGAGGCAGCGTCGGCTACACTCTGGAAAGGTTGGCATCAAAATCAAGAAAAATCGGTGAATGAACGGAGAAATAAACCACAACTAGTGCCGGCCCTAGGCAGGACATGCGGTGCCTCAATTTTCGCACGCGCTTTATGGCAATTTGAAGAGTTTTAGTATTTTTCTACTTCTAGTCGGCCAGAAACCCTAGAGGAACAATTTAGGAACTTCTAAAGCCTATAAATAGAGGGAAAACACAAGGGACAAGGGAGAGTTCACAGATCAAAACAGAAAATCACTCAAATTAAAGGAGGAATTCTTCAGTTCAAGGAGGATTGTACAAGAGAGTCTACGAAGGAAGAAGAAGGAGGCTTATCAATGAGTGCTTTCTTTTAACTTTGTTTTCTTTTTCTTGAACAATGATGTATTAATTGATTTTTATAATTTAACATTGTTTTCAGTATTCATGTTTTTTTAGAGTTATTTTGATCTTTTGATTAATTAATTGTTATTCTTGGTATTTAATTACTTGTGATGATTACGAGATTAGTTAGTTGTTTCTTTCCATTAACTTGCTTGGAAAAGGGGTTGATGGTGGTTTCAATTCATTAATTTCATATTTGTTGTCTCTTAACTTACTTCGAAAAGGGGTTAATTGCTAAGAACTGGGTAATTAAAGGTTAATTGATGTCTGTCAGGATATGGATTCATTGGTTAATTTCATGTTTTAAAATTTCCAAGATATGGGGATTTAATCAAGGATTGTGTTTTATGCATCTTTTGGGTGAATTAGTTGAGATAGGATATGTGATTCTAATTTGTCTAGAAGATAGTGATTTCACGGATTGGAAAAAAAGTGAATCTATATTAATCCTTCATGATGCCAAGAGAATAATTAGTTATGCTAATGGTTGGGTACTTTAAGGTCATATTTGTCAAAATAATGGTTTGAGTTACATAACTCTCCATCATTGACATGTATATATTCTTTTCATTTTTTTATTTTCCTTTTTATTCTTTTCCACTTTATTGAGTCGGTTAAACAATGAAAGAAAAGTGATTAATGCATACTTGTTCCTGGAGGATCAACACTCATTTTAAACCCTATGCTATGCTTAATGATGAGTACGCTTGATCATATGATTTTCGAAATTTAAGGCTGAAGTATTATCACAGAATTTTTGGAATTAAAAGAAGAGATTTAATGGATTTTGGTTCATTTAAATTATGAAGATGTTAGGACAAAGCTAGAGGTAATAAAAAGGATAAGAATTCCTCTAGAATTCTTTTTAGGACATGATGATAAGATTAGGACATTCTCTTCATGTCTCCCCTAAGACAACATTCCTATTTTTATGGAATGCATGAAAACAAAAATTCGGATTTGAACTCATGAACTTAGAAATTAATTCACAAAGCTCTAACCACTTAATCACACTAATTCTTGTTCTTATTTTCTCACCCACATATTTCTCTTATTTAATCCTCAAGCTTTCTTCCTATTTTGACCTCAAGCAAAAATACCATTTTACCCTTCCTACTCAATAAGCATAACTAAGCCTTTTAACCTATAAACCACAATTCTAAAGCACAAAAAAATCATTCAAAAATATATATATTCATGCAAGATAATATGATATGCATCCCGACCCCCTTACTCTAGGGTTAGCTTTAGGTGGGGTTTCACACCATCACCACTTGGAATGCCCTAGCTGAAAAATTTCTTGCCAAATATTTTCCCTTACTATTAAATAGTTGAATTTTATCAATTTAAATATTTCCATTTATCACCATATGAAAATATTGACCCCAAGAATAATATTGCTAAAGTAATGTCTCCGACCTACAGGTGAAATGATGGAAATACTCCTCTATGTAACACCAATCAATGAGACAAGCCAAACGTACTAACATATAGATCAAAGACATCTATCATCCTTAGATCTATAGTCCAATAATCTAGAACTCACTCAAATGTACTTGCATATCATTGGAAGCTACCCAAAAGCACACATTCTAGGGTTACGTTCCTAAGGAGCTGGATCATTAGATTATGCTAGACAGTAAAAAAGGGGGTGATTTTGTTGGAATGCATGCCCTCCTAGACTAGGTTTCTGATATAATTTTCACTTATATTAATAAAAATATTTTTCTGAGAATTTATTTGTGAAATCTTCTTTATATTTGTGTAGGATTTTATTGGAAAAGATCGATTGTGTTTAAGTTAATGGTTCTTGTGAATGGAGGTCTTTCATAGTAAGGTATGGACCATAGAATACTTAACACATAAACTATTGTTCTGAGCCGAAAATTGGAATCTCGTCATGGCAAAGTTATTCTATTATGGATTTTTAATAGGGAATGGCTTACCTTTAGCCAATGAGTAGTCTACTCATTTCATAATACAAGTATATTTTGAATACGTAGAGCAGAACTTGTAGTAGTAGTTTCTAAATGTACTATGTGATAGAAATCTAGACTACTACTACTACAGCATGGACTAGTACTCTACAACTAGTTTCTAAAAGTACTATGTGATAGAAATCTAGACTACTACTATTATAGTGTGGACTAGTACTCTACAACATGAGTATAAGTTGGTGGTCGGACAAAGTTGGAAGCGTATGCTTTGATATACTATAGTTGAAGTTCTTGAGAATGACCAATATACTTGTATGTTAGGTATATGTGACTAATTAGTCAAGACAAACTTGTACAGGATAGTGTCTACACTAAATCGCCCATTGTGGTTGTCCGAATGATCTAATTATTCAGGATCCTGGGGAACATGACTTGGATATTAGCTTTAGGGTATCTCATTTGGAAAGAAAAAATATTCCAAGAAGTCATGGATCATTAGACTAGAAGCCTAAGGATGGTTAGATATCTTTTAGAGAGGTGTTAGTACAATCTTTCCTCTCTAAATGCACAGTGATATGTAGAAGGGTATTTTGGTCATTTTACATGTAGGTCGAAGACATAGCTAACACAGCATTGTCCTTGGAGTCCATATTTTCTTATGATGATATTAGAAAATATTTAAAATACAAAATACAACTATTTATATAGTAATGGTATTTTGGTCATTTTAGTATCCAAGGCAATGTGTCTTTTTGGTCCTCAAAATAACCCATAAGTCCCAATTATTTTAGGTTAAGGAAATGGTCACAATAAAAAAAAAAGGATTTTATTTTATTCAGGAAGTTTAAATTATTTTTAGAATGGAATAAAATAAAAGAACGAGAAAAATTAATTTTACTATCTAGTTTAATTGGTTAATTAATTATTCAGGGCCTAAGCCTATGTCAATGACTCATATCTTTGGCATCTTAGGTTGGGTCACATTAACTCAATCAAGATTCAAAGGTTAATCCATGATGGGCCTTTAGGCTCATAAAGAATGGAAAGTTGGCCTCAGTATGAATCCTATCTTATGGAGAAAATAACCAAAAGGTTATTTACCCAAAAGGCGGATTGAGCCAAAGAAGTATTGAGTCTTCTTCACACTGATGTGTGTGGCCCTTTATCTACACCAACAAGAGAGGTGTTTGAGTACTTCATCACTTTCATAGATGATTGTACAATGTATGGTTATGTTTATGTGATGAGATGCAAGTCTGACTCTTTTGACAAGTTTAAAGAGTTTAATGCTGAAGTGGTGCGTCGGACAGGTAAACTAATCAAGATCTTATGATCGGATCATTGTGGAGAATGCCTCCTCGGTGAATTTAAGGACTACATGTGAAACCCCAACTAAAACCAATACTAGAGTAAGGAGGTGTGATACATATCATATTTTCTTGCATGCATAAATATATTTTTGTATGATTTTATGTGCTTTGGATATGTGATTTGTAGCCTAGATGGCTTAATTATGTTTATTGAGTAAGAAGGGTAAAATCGTAATTTTGCTTGAGGTGAAAATAGGGAGATAGCTTGAGGATTAAATAGGAAAAATATTTGGGAGAGAAAATAAGAACAAGAATTGTTGTGGTTTAGTGGTTAGAGCTTTGGAATAAATCCTTGAGGTCTTGAGTTCAAATTCCATCATTTGAGTTTTAGCATGATTAAATTTTATTTTTGTTAGGTAGGCTATATTTTGGCCTTTGCATGCCTTAGGGAGGAGTAGGAGAGTGTTGTCCAAGGGGAGGCATGAAAGGAATGTTCTAATCCTACTCTTGTGCCCTACAAAAATTTCTAAGGGATTCATACTCTTTTTGATCTCTAGCTTTCCTTAATTCTTAATCAACTAGGTTGTTCAATTTATCTAAGCCAATTTTATTTCCAGAAAATTCCAGCAAGGTTCTGTGATATTGAGGTTTCAAAAATTTTTATGTGAGGATATCTTGTTGACCGAAAATGTGGAAGAGTTATGGAAGGTTCCCAAGAGAATTAATCTCCAAGGTTGAACTTTCAAACTCCAACCTATGTGTGTTCATCTTCTTCATGTAGTAATCTGGAAATTTTTCCAGCTTCTTGATCAGTTCAATTGTCAAAATCTTCAGCCATCTTTCACTCTCAAATACTACCAGAACAATAACCAATTCACTCAACTTGAAGACTGAAAACCTCAGCCAAAACCGGACTGCTCAAAAGTTGCGCAAACCAGGAAAATTCCTGGGCAGTTTTCGCAACTTGCTGAGCCAAGAACCAAGCTATTTCTTCCAACTTTTTAACCAGCAATTCAACCTTGTCTTTCCTCCATAAAGAAGGCTAGAAACCAGCCTTAAAGGACCTTCTAATATCCCTTCAAACCTATAGCAAATCAAATGATACATGGTAGAAAAATCTGCACATAATTTCCAGCAAACCTTAAGAAGGACCGATCAGAATTTCCAACTTTGTTTCTTCTTCACCCTTATTCGAAACTCATCCCATTTTTCTGTAAAGCCCACCTTGATCAGCCATGAACTAAACTTCATCATCCTCACCATTTTTCTGCACGAAAGGAGCCTCATGGCTACTCCTAAAATCCCTCTATCAATCACTGCAATCAAGCCCTTAATTGGAGTCCAAAATTCTAGCAATTTATTTCATCAACCTTCCATGGATTAAGCCTCAAACATCCAGGAAATTCCCTCACCATTACACTCCATAATTCCCTCCCATTCTCTCCAAACCTCCAAGAACACCTACTACTATTCTCACGCCTAAGACTACTCAAAACCTCTATAATCTTCTCCAAAGACTCTAGATCACACCTACTCATCCTCTTGAATCCATTTCTACAATTTTTAACATCAAACACTAAAATCAAAGTTCCACTTTTGGATAAAAAACCATAAATTTCTTGAAGGCTCAAGAATACCTTCAAGGTAAGCATGAACAATTAGCTCCATCTTCTTCCATCTTCGATCTTAATGAATATATACTAATAAACTCTCTCTCTCTCTCTCTCAGCCAAATGGTTACTCCAACCATGGCCATTTTTCTTCTTCCTCCTTGGACGGATCAAGCCTTCCAAGCGTGAGGATCCTCTTGAAACATCTTCAAGGTAGTCATCATTCAAGTAAGCCTCTTCAATCTTCTCTTTAAATTCTAGATTCATGTCTTTAGGATTTTATTGGAAAATGATGGATTATGATTAGAGTTTGAACATGTGTTTTTGTGATAGAGTTGAGATTGAAGCATAAGAATGAATGTGTTTATATGATGGAGTTGGGATTCATGCATGAGGAGGATTTATCTTGGTTAAATTTTATGATGTTTTAGGGTTTGATGCATGCCTTCATGTCGTAAGCAGTATGAATGATTGAGCATGTTAGAGATTATGTCACATTTGGTGAATAAGATTTTATGTTATTGTATTCTTGTTGAGGCCATGAATATGATTATGTTTAGTGGAGTTAGGATCATATGTTGGTATATTTGGATCTATGTTTTTATTCATGATTTGGATGTTTTGTTGATTAGTGTAGAGTGTATGTTCATGATTATGGTTAGCAATAAGAATTATGATCATGACCTTGTTGTTCTTAAGCTATTTAAGTTAGCCAATTTGATTTCATCAATAAAAATTAATGCTATATTTTCCTTCTAGTGAATTCGAAAACCCTAGGCAAATGTGGATTTGGACTGTCATATGAAATAATGATACTTTAGCCAAATAAATGATATCTTTTATTAAAATTAAAATATAAAAATATTACATATAATAATATTATTATTAAATAAATCTTTTTTTTATATAATAATCATAATATGTAAAATATTAATCTTATAAGTTATATATATATTCATAAATACCATTAAAATTTAGTTATTAACTTTTAATCAAATATATTAAAATTTACTTATTATTAATTTTATTTACCAATTATTTTCTAACCATTACTTATTATAAATCATTATTTTAAATGATATCATCTAGGACCTAAGACCCTTCATCAAATAAACCCTAATTTATTTATAGCAAGATTTAAACCTACAATTTATTAGTAACTATTTCACAAACCCTAGTTATTTTAATATCAAGCTAGATTTATTTTATAAACCTTTTTATTTATTATCTAGCCTTAAGGTTTAGGACACTAAGGTCATGATTGTAGTAAGTTGAGCTAGGATTATTTATGAAAGTAAAATTTGGCTTGAGTTTAATTATGGCTTGTGTTTACCCCAAGCAGGGTTAGTCAGCTTTTGGAGATCTTTATTTTATCTCGAGCAAAGGATCATGTAAGCTCCTGCATAAAACTTGTTTGTTGTAAAAAGTTATTATGGCAAGCTAATCACGATATTTGTGAACACTGATTTGGTAAAGGCAATTAGGGATTGTTTCCTTTCTTATTTCGGTCAAACCAATTATTTGAAAAACAATAAGCAGTTTTATTCAAACACTAAACTATTTCTAAAACTGATTTTTGACAAGGACTTTGGAAACCCTTGATTGTCATTTTCAAGTAAAGCTATGTTTTATCGATTTTCTCCCAAGTGGGACAATTAAACGTTGATTACTCAATAAGGGTAGGCTAGTAGTACTAGTTTCGAAGAGCAAGAGTGAGTCTTTTGGCAGGAAGCCACTTCCAGAAGATGAACTCAACTTAGAGAAACGTCAGTTCTACTTAGTCATGCCGGTCTGAGCTAGCAGGTTTCAGTCATGTGGACTGTGTGTTGCCGGAGTGGACAACCGATTTTGTTTGGGTGTAGAGAATGAAGAGTATCTTACCCGGTAGGCCGATCACTTACCTTTTTGTCAATCTGCACAAAGTGTGGCATTCTGACCGTTGTATGGTTATGGGGCCCAACATGTGTTAACTCATGACCGCCCTTTTGAGTGGTTGATTTTATTGTATATGAATGGTTGGAAAAGCCAAAACGCCACTCTTGATTTTGAACATTGTTTATTGCTTGACAGTATTTTTCTTATGAAGTTCTTACACTTTACATTCATTAACTGTTCTCACTGGACACTCAAAGCACACACGGATTTACTGAGATTTTTATCTCATCACCCTTTTTACCATGATTTCAGGTCGATTCTACTGTGGGGATGAGTAGCTAGTTGTTGCCTTTCTTGGAAGATATTCTGTTATCTAATTTATGTAATGCTTTGGGAGTTAAGAGTGAACAATTTTTATTTTGGATTTATCCATGAATTTTTTGGTTGTAATAAGTTTTAAATTTTAAAGTATTGTTTTATTTTATTGTGTGTCCTAGTTATAAAGACCCCTTGTCCTTTGGACGGGGCAACATTCCCAGCCCTGTTGGGCCTAGGCAGTGGGGTGTTACACTACATGGTACATCATAGAATAGTATCCCAACTATCTGCACCAAGGACACCCCAGCAAAATGGAATAGCTGAGAGAATGAATAGGATATTGATGGAAATGGTTTGAAATATTATCTCTAAAGAGCCACTGATCATAGCCTTGAATCTACCATCAACCAACCATATCGTGTATCGAGACTGTAGATTGTCGATACCACACAAACATGACCACAGGATACATAATGCCAAAAAATCACATGTAGGCAATCAACTTACAGAGAGTCTGCACCTCCTTCTTCCCTCTCAAACATTTTCCTCAGGCTTGGATGTCCCACGTCAGTCCGTCAGAGTTCTCAAAACTCCGCTGTTAGCTAATGACCCGACTAAACTACTAGGACTGACGCCCCATTTTGAAAGGACAGTTTCCCGAAGACGGCCTATCAACCAAAACTCTCTCCTAGTCTGATGAAAGCTAGCCCTATAGCATCGCCTCTTGAGTACTCAAGTCTTCAACAAAGCAATTTAAGAATTCTCATTCTGATTTGTAATATAAAATATCAAAACATTGTTCCAGATCCAAAACCATAATTGGTTTAAAATTTAGCCAAACCAAAGAAACCACAATCATACCTTCTCCTTAAAACATTTCAAAAAATGAAATCCTTTCATCCATTCTAACCAAATTACTCAAGGCGTAAATAAATCAAAGCAGTTCAGATCTTGTCTCAAAGGCGATATTGTTAGCAGCCAAGATCTCATGTGATGACTTTCACAATTATATGCATGAAAGAAAATTTGTCATTAGATATAAACATTAATTCATGGCTCCTAAGCATATCAAAGTATTCATAAGAAGATTCCCAAAATTAATCATGCATACTTTTCCTAAGTAGAAGTCATAAAGTGGTAAGAGTGATACCAAGGGTCATAAAATAAAACTTATAAGTGAAATCATATTATGGGCTTCTTGTGTAATAAACATGTACACATGATCATAGGGACTTTCCACATAGTTAATTTACATAAACAAGTAATGAGATGCAATGACTTACCTTTGCCCAAAAGCTTAGCAAAAGTAATCTTTTCAAAATTCTCATGCCTTCCTTCCTCCCAAATCCGGCTCCAAATCTAACATATATTATACAAGAATGAATCTCTTGATCACAAGTCCTTAGAGATCAAACAACATAAATCCCTAAGGAAAAAGAGGTTACTTATTCTCCAAGTAATTTCTTCTATCTTCTAACGCTAATCACAATTACCTATTCTAATCTTATTAATCCTAAACCCCTAATCAAGCAATCAATCCATATAGGTTAGGACGGAAAGAAACCCATCAAGTTAAAAAGAACAAATAATTTAAACGATGAATAAATAGCTAGATTGATAAATAAATAAATAAATAATAAATAAGTATGTAGACAAATGAATAGATATTAAATAAGTAGATAAATAAATAGATCATAAGTAAATAAATAAATACGTAAATAAATAGACTCACGAATAAATAGATAATTAATTAGCTAAATAGATAAATAATTATCTTTAAGACTTTGTACTCAAAGATTTCCAAAATAGAATAATTATTTAAGCATAAAAACCATAAGAGATATTTTTCCAGAAAGTCAAAATATTCCATAAATTTTATGTAAATCCATTTCAATCTAGCTAAAGAAATTTTCAAGGCAAATTCATGTTTTAAACCCTTAGTGTAAAATTCTGTTTGTGAAGCAGTTTAGAGGCCTTAAAACTTGATTTAATTATCTAAGAAAAACATTTTATTTATTGCTGAAAATTTTTAGAATAACACTCCTATATGCTAGGTGAATTAACATGCAATCCCTTTTCCAAAACTATTTGAAAAACTAGGTTAATTAAATTTCCCAAATATTTCGCCAGAATCACGACCGCACTGCAGCAACAATTTTAAAAAATTCATAACTTTAAAAATACCAGGAGTTTTTCGATGATTTTGGAACCATAATTTTCCTAAAATCCCCTAGTTGGTACAGCACAAAATCCAACAATAAGTATGTTTTTTGGTGGTTTATAGTTCGGTCTCTGAACAGGGGTTTTCTGGCAGCAAACATATACTCAACAAAATATCAAAATTTTCAAACACCATACTCTTGTAAATACTCAAAAATGTTCCCAAAACACCCTAGATCCTATAACACATCATATACAGGCCACATGATCACCATTTTACTCAAATAAAACAACATCCATAATACAATCCTCTATTTCCAGCAACACCTCTGTTTTTTTCTCAAACAATACTTGAGCAAAACAACATCAAAATTCCTCCAATAACCCCAATACACATATCATATTCATAAGGCATCATCACAAAACATAAATACACATTATGCCACACAAATTCATGGGAAAAATCATTCAAAGAAGGCTTCAAGCCATAAAAATGAAAATCTAGGCTGCAACACTTATTTTCGGTATATTTGGTATTTAAAGGAGAGAAATGTTTTCTTTGCATACAAGACTTTACCTTACTCATCATAAAACATCCCTTAACATACATATTAACATTTCCTTCACAAATCATCATCTAAAATGCTTAAATAGAGCAAAGAAAAAATCTGTCCAGCTATACATAAATTTCAGCCAAGACATAAATGAGGGGGAAAATGTGTTCTTTTGCTTACCTTTTTGAAGATCTAATATTCTGCAAGGAAAGATAGCAAGGTAGAGATGTGTTCTTCAAGCTCTTTTCCCTTTCAATATTCAACCCAAAGTCACAAAAATGCTTTCTTCAATCCTCCAAGAAGTGCGTTAGCTTTAGAAAAGGTAGAGGGAGGCTAGAGAAAAAATAAAACCAAGAAGGAGTAAGGGAGGGGATTTCAGCCACAAGAGGAGGGAAATGGAAGAAAATTTCTTTTCATACTATGGTAGGTTTTAATCCAACAGTGGCGGAATTTTTACTATAATTTCAAAGGCTAAGATGAAGAGTATTTAATTGGGTTAAAAAGATCCATGGGTCCATGAAATGGGTCTTGGGTGAATTGGTGAGATCAATTCAAGAAGTCAAAATTAGTTTTGACCCAAAATTTGACCAAGATTATTATCTTGGGAAACAAGGCCAAAACCCTAATCAGAAATGAATTTGTTCAAGAGTGTGCTTTGCAAAAGAGAAAGATCATTGGAATAATTTTATTGAAAAAGTAATTCTCAAATTAATTTGCTACAAATAATACATATATGCATAAAATGAACAATTACTTACCACTCCCAAACAAAATAATTAACTTATCAAACATATTTTCCTCAAGAGAATACACCTAGAGGGCACATAAAATAGCCACATATGATGCATTTAATTTATGATGCAATCCTAAATAGCCATATAATTAAGCTTCCAAACTCTCAATTAAATGAGGTGTCATATCCTCCCCTACTTGAGAAAATTCCGTCCTCTTAATTACACTTTGTCGTACCTCTTATCAGATTAGGGTATTTCCTTCTCATCCACTCCTCGGTCTCCCAAGTGGCATCTTGAGCTCTATGGTGTTCCCATATTACCTTGATCATAGGGATTTTCTTATTTCTTAACTCCTTTATGCTTCGCTTTAGTATCTTAACCGGCTTCTCCATATATGATAGTTTTGGTTGTAGATGTAATGGCTCATCATTTAGGACATGCTCCAGATTTGGGTTATATTTCTTCAGCTAGGATATATGAAATACATCGTGGATACCCTGTTAATCCATCTAGCAATTCCAACCTATATGCCACAACTCTAATTCTCTTAATGATCAGGAATGGTCCAATGTACCTGGGGCTAAGCTTTCCACCTTTCGGATGTCTCAAAATCCCTCGACTAGGGGTTAATTTCTGAAATACCTCGTCGCCCACTTCAAACTCCAATTCTCTTCGGCAATTATCCACGTAGCTTTTTCTATCTGCTCTGAGCAGCTCTTAGTCTATCTTGTATCAATTAACCTTATCGACCATCTGTTGGATATTCATTCCCCCTTCTTTATCGATTGACCATCTTCGCTCCATCCCCAATACAGTGGTGTTTTACATTTCCACCCATACAAGCCTTTATATGGCACCATGCCAATAGAAGCTTTGTAACTATTATTATAGGCCAATTTCACAAATAGGACACTATTAATCCATTGGTTCCCAAAGTCCATCACACATGCCCTTAACATACCCTCAAGGATTTGTACCACATGCTCCAATTGTCCATCTGGGTGGGCAAAAGTACTGAACTTTAAAGTTAACCCCATAGTTTTTTGAAATTTTGCCCAAAATCTAGAGGTGAATCGAGGATATCTATCTGATACGATGTTTGTCGATACTCTATGTAACCTCATAATTTCCTGAATATAAAATTGTGCCAACTTTTCCATTGAATACCTCACGTTAACTGGGATAAAATGTGCATTTTTTGTCAATTGATCTACCACTACCCAAACAACATTCTTCTAAGTCCTACTCATCGATAGTCCATTGATGAAGTCCATCGTGACACATTCCCATTTCCACTCTGATACCGGCAAAGGTTGCAGTAATCCCGCAGCTTTCTTATACCCTGCTTTCACCTTTTGACAAGTAAGGCACACAGACACATGTTGTGCTACATCTTTCATCAAGCTTGGCCACCAAAACATTTGCTTTAAATCTTGATACATCTTGGTCTCCTCGAGATATATGGTGTATCGGCTCTTACGAGCTTCTCCTAGAATCTTCTTCCTTAGCTCATCTATATTTGGTACACACAATTGATCCCTAAAATACATTATTCCTTAGTTATCTATTTTAAAACTTGAATTATCCCTTCCCAAGTCCTTTTCCCTAAAACTCTGAAACTCTGGGTTGTTTGCTTGGGTTTCGTATATTTCTTTCTTCAGCTCAGGGATTACAGTTAAATTTCTTATCCAAATCTTATCCTTGCTCACTGTAGCTTCCTTCATTAACACTTGCTATATCTTATTTACTTCTCGAAATCGTAGTCTTGCTAACATCACTTTTCTACTTAACGCATCTGCAACCACATTAGCCTTGTTGGGTGGTAATTGATCGGACAACGATATTCCTCCAAGAATTCCATCCATCTTCTCTGCCTCAAGTTCAAATCCCTTTAGGTGAATATGTACTTCAAACATTTGTGATTTGTGAATATTTCATATTCTGCTCCATATAAATAGTGTCGCCATTTTTTTAGGGCAAACAGAAAAGCTACTAACTCCAAGTCGTGTGTGGGATATTTCACCTCGTGCGGCTTAAGCTTTCTCGAGGCAAAGGCCATAGCTTTCTTCCCATGTATTGGTATTGGACCTAATCCTTTCTTTGATGCATCTGTATATAAAGCATAGGGCTTCCCTTCTTCTGGCAAAGTTAGCACAGGTGCCATCATCAACCTCTTCTTCAACTCGCGAAAGCTCTTCTCATATTTTTCAATCCAGAAGAATGGCACGTCCTTTTGTAGAAGCCTAGTCAGAGACGAGGCAAGGGTTGAAAATCCTTTAAAATCTCCCACTTGCACTCTAAGACTAAGTAAGTCCATAGGTGCCCACCATTATGACGTCTAAGTGTCTCTTGAAGACTCTCTCAACCAATGAATTTATTGAATGGATCTGTTAGATTATTCTCAGAGGCAATCTGTTCCACCACGACTTCCCGTCTCTAGATGAAATCCCAGATCAAGTGGTACTTCCTTTCGATGTGCTTCCCTTTCTTATGGTTTCGAAGTTCTTTGGATTGCGACACTACTCCAGTGTTGTTGCAATACATCACAATCGGCCTATCCATGTGTGGCACGTCTCCAAGTTCTGAAAGAAACTTTCGGAGCCAAACAGTTTCCTTGGATGCCTCCGAAGCTGCCACATACTCAACTTCCATGGTTGAGTCAGCAATGCAAGATTGCTTGATACTCCTCCATGAAATTGCTCCCCCAGACAAGGTGAAAACATATCCACTAGTGGATTTTCTTTCATCCTTATCTGCTTGGAAGTCTGAGTCTGTGTAACCCGTAGGAACCAAGTCATCAACCTTGTAAACTAGCATATAATCTCTCGTTTCCTTGAGGTACTTGAGAATATGCTTTATAGCTTGCCAATGAACCTTCTCAAGGTTTGACTGATATCTACTAACTAAGCCTACTGCAAAGTAGATATCTGGCCTAGTACATAGCATGGTGTACATGAGACTTCCCATAGCCGAAGCGTAGGGAATCCTACTCATTTTATCATTTTCTTCTTGAGACTTAGGACAGTCCCTTGAAGAAAGTGACAACCCATGTATAACACCCTACTACCTAGGCCCAACAAGGCTAGGGATGTTGCCCCATCCATAGGACAAGGGGGCTTTATAACTAGGTCAAAAAAAAAAATTATACTTTAAAATTGAACTTATTACAACCAAAAAAAATAAAAAAAGAAATACAGGTTCAAATCTAAAATAAATTGATTATTACTATCTCTAAGAACAATACATAAGATAAATAACATAAAGTCTTCAAAGTAGACAACAAATCTAGCTACTCATCTCCACAGTAGGATCGACCTGAAATCATGGCATAAAAGGTGATGAGATAAAAATCTCAGTAAGCCCGCATGTGCTTTGAGTGTTTTAGGTAAACAGTTCATGTATGCCGATTATAAAAATTGCATAAGAGAAAGTATTGGCAAGCATGAAATAATGTTAAAATAAAGAGTGGTATTTTACTTTTCAAACCATACATGTGCATAATAAATACAACCACTCAAACGGGTAGCTATGGGTTACCACACGTTGGGCCCCATGACTATATAATGGTCAGAATGCTACATTTTGTGCAAACTGACAAAAGGTAGGTGTATGGCCTACCGGGTGAGATACTCCTCCTTTTCCACACCCAAACTTACCAATTGTCCACTTTGAAAACACACAGTTCACATGACTGAAACTTGCTAGCTCGGACCGGCATGACCTACTGGACTGGCATCCTATCCGGGAAGGACTCACCCCTCAGAGGTGGCCGGCCACCTACTGAGAGACTTACCCTAACTCTTCAAAAACTAATCCTAGTAGTCTACCCTTATTGAGTACTCAATGTTGATTGCCCCACTTGGGAGAAAACTAATAATACATTGCTTTATTTGGAAATAGCAATTAAAGGTTTCTAAAATTCTTGTCAAAGTTGGGTTTTAGAAAGAGTTTAGTATTTGTGCAAAACTGCTTGTTTAAATTTTCAAATGATTGGCTTGACTGAAATAAAAAGGAAATAGTCCTTAATTGCCTTTTACAAAATGAGTGTCCATACACATCGCATTTGGCTTGCCATAGCAACCTTTTGTCTTCAAATAAGTTAATGCAGGAGCTTACCTAATCCTTTGCTCGATCAAATTCAAAAATCTTCAAAAGCTTACCTAACCCCGCCTGGGGTAAACACAAGTCATAAGGTTATACTTAAGCTATATTCACTTATATAAATAATCTTTGTTCAACTTATTATAATCATGACCCTAATGTCCTAAGTTTTAAGGCTAAATGATAAAGGATTTTATAAAATAAGTCTACCTTGATAAATTAAAATAACTAGGGTTTGTAAAATAATTACTAATAACTTATAGATTCAAATAATAAATCTTTGGTGATGATATTAATAAATAAACTAGGGTGTAATTGATGAAGAATCCTAAGTCCTAGGTGATATTAAAATATGGTAATTCTTAAATAGTAAAATAAATTATTACTACTCTCTTAACTAATAATCTATACGTATTAAAATTAATAATAAATAACTTTTATTAAATTTTGATTAATAAATAAATATATATAATATTTATGAATATATGGTCTACAAGGTCATTAATATTGTACTTATTATTATTTATATAAAAGGTTGTATTTATTATTATATATAAATACATATATATTATTTTTAATAAAAGATATCATTTATTTGGCTAGTAAAATATCACTATCTCATTGAATATTCCATTTCCAAAAATTCCTAAGAATTTTGAAATCTTTGGAGAAAAAGAATAGTAATAATTTTAATTAAGGTAATAAAATTTGCTAATCAAAATAGCTTAGGATCAACAAGGTCATGATCATAATTTTCCTATTGCTAACAAGAATCAGGAACATATACTCTAGCATCAATCAACAAACTATTTTATTCGTGAACAAGGGTTAAATCCATCATACTATCACATGGCCAAATCTCTACTAAGCATAATTATACTCATGGCTTCAATGAAAATAAGAACATAATATCCTATTCACCAAAGGTGATATAACATCTAGCATGCTTAAACATTCATAATCTCTTAAGACATGGAGAGCATACATCGATTCTCAAGGAATTTCTCAAAGCTTAATCATGATCAATCATCCTCATGCTCCAATCTCAACCCCTTCATACATATGCATATACTCAACCCCCAATTCATATTCTATCCTCTCTATCAATATCAAGAGACATGAATCCAGAATTCAAAAGAAAGGTTAACGAGAAATACTTGGTTGATGACCATCTCAATGAAGATTTAAGAAGATCCACGTGCTTAAGAGTCTTGAATTGTACAAGAGAGGAGAAAGAAAACAGTCATGGTTGTAGCAAGCATTTTGGCCGAGAGAGAGAGAGAGAGAGAGAGAGAGAGAGAGAGAGAGAGAGAGAGAGAGAGAGCACATTAGTATGATATGTTAAAGGTTGAAGGAAAGAAGATGAACAAAAGTTGTTCTTGGTTACGTTGATGATATTCTTGAGACTTCAAGGAAAATTCTAGTTTTGATCCGATTATCAATTTTTGCTTTCGAGATTTGATGTTATAAAATCTAGAAATGGACTCTAGGGAGTATGTAGGCATGTTCTGGAGTTTTTGGGAGGGATTGGAGGTGTTTAGAGTGGTCTTTGGCTTGAAGAAAAGTAGTGTGTGTTCTTGGTGAAAATAGAGAGGATTAGAGGGGAATGCTGGACGAATTTTCTGAAGAGGGCTGGTCGAATGATTGAGGGAGTTCAGGGATTTTGGTTTTCAATTTAGGGAGGAAGAGAAAAATCTGGTTGTTTGAAATTCAACTAGAGAAATTTAAGGAGTGTTTTAAGGTAAAAGATATGTTAATGGTGTTTGATTGATGGAGGTTTCTTGGAGCTGTGAATGGCCGACTGGATTGCTTGCGTTTTGCTGAAATGAATAAGGGTTGAGGGAGCTTTAAGGCTAGCCAAATTTTTGAGTTCAATAGCAGAAGAATTTTATGGTTATGAAGCCTAATCCAAGGGTGTTTTCATGGAGCAAATGCTGGAAATTTTGAAATCCAAATGGAAGTTTGATGGGAGTGATTGTAGGAGGAATTTGAGGTGTGGTTATGGAGTTTAGTTGTGCAAGGTAAGTGGAGGGGGTAATGGTGTTTATTTCATGACTGAACAAGGGTTAACTTACAGAGATTTGAGGGTGGTTTCGGCCAAGGATTGAAGGGAACAAGGCTGGAATTTTTCTAGTTATGCTTCGAATGGTTGCAGAATTTCATGTGCAGTTTTTCCTGTAATATTCCAGCCGATTAGCAAAGAGTTTTGAGAGGTGTTTGAGGATCCTTTAAGGCTGGTTTCCTGCCTTCTTTATGGAGGAAAAGCGAAGGTATTTTTCTGGTTTGAAGGTAGAAGAAACAACTATGATTTCGTCCTGCTATGCTGCGAAATTGCCCATATTTTTTTCTGGTTTGTGCGGTTCTGTACAGTCCGGTTTTTGCACAAGAATTTCAGTCTTCAAGCTAAATCAATTAGTCATTTCTCTGGTGGCAATTGATTAAGAAAGCTGGTTAAGATTTTTGAAGGTTTGGCTACTCAAGAATCTAGAAAAATTTCAGATTTATTTCATAGAGGATATGAACACTGTGGAGTGGAGTTTGAAAGCTCAACCATGGAGATTAATTTCTCTTGGGAACATTCCTTAACTCCTTCCCTATTTTCAGTCAAATCTCCAACCTCTAAGAGTAATTTCCAAAATTCAAAGACCAATAATCATTGCTGAATTTTCTGGAATTGAAACATGGATTTGGATAAATTTTGAACAAGCTTAATTGGTGAAAAGGTTAAGACAAGCTAGAGGTAATGGAGGGACAAATAATTCTTCTAGAATCCTTTTTAGGACATAAGGATAGGATTAGGACATTCCCTTCACTTCTCCTCTAGGACAACACTCCTATTTTTTTCATGGAATGCAAGAAACAAAAATCCAACCCTAAATAAATATTAAAAAAAAATCATGATAAGACTTAAATGATGGGATTGTATGACAACTGTTATTGTATGACAACTCCGCATACGACACACATTTGATCCACTTATCTCCGAAATTTAGTATACAGGCTCTCAGTATATCCTCTAATATCTGTATAACCCTTTCTTACTGTCCATCGATTTACAGGTGCACCGTCGTACTGAACTTCAACTCGAACCCATTGATTCTTGAAACTTACCCCAAAATCGGGATGTAAATCTCGGATCTCGATTAGACATAATAGTTGAAGGCACTCCATGCAATCGGACTATTTCTCTCACATAGGTCTGAGCCAACTTTTCTATGGAATCCTTTACATTCACTGGTATGAAATGCGCTAATTTAGTTAGTCGATCCACCACTACCCAAATGGCATCCTTTTGGGTCCTTGCCATAGGGAGTCCGATAACGAAGTTCATGGTCACCTCCTCATATTTCCATTCAGGCACTAGTAATGGTTGCAACAATCCCGCTGACTTCTTGTGCTTCGCTTTGACTTTCTAACAGATGAGACACATCGAGACATACTTAACCACGTTCCGCTTCATTTTGGGCCAACAATAAGCCCTTTTCAGATCCTAATACATTTTGACCTCTCTCGGATGAATGGCGTACTTGCTCTTATGCTCCTCTTCCAAAATTTTATCCTTCAATTGGCTCTCTTCGGGTACACACAACTGGTCTCTGAAATACAAGACTCCCACTTCGTCCTGCTGGAATTCACTCCCTTGCCGGTTGAGTTCCTTGCCCTTGAAAATTTGAAATTCTACATTACTTTGCTGAGCTTCAATTGGCTCTCCTCTTGCACTTCCGCTCTTTTATCCAACATGTCCTGAACCACTTGAACCTCCTGCACTTTTAGCCTGGCCATACTGACTTTTCTACTCAAGGCATCAGCAACAACGTTGGCTTTCCCGGGATTATAGTTGATTGGACAATGGTACTCCTCCAAAAATTCCATCCATCTTTGCTGTCTCAAATTCAAGTCTTTCTAGGTGAAACTGTACTTCTAGCTGTTGTGATCAGTGAATACTTTATATTCCACTCTATACAGATAGTGCCACCATTTCTTTAAAGCGAACAAAATGGCAGCTAGCTCTAGATCATGTGTGAGATAATTGACTTCACGAGGCTTCAACTTCCGAGAAGCATAGGCAATAACTTTTCGGTCTTGCATCAAAACTGCTCCCAAACCTTCTTTCAAAGCATCGGTATACAACGCTTAAAGCTTATCCTCCTCTGGCAAACTCAACACTAATGCTGTCATTAATCTTCATTTCAGGTCTTGGAAACTCTTCTCACATTTTTCACTGCACTGCAAACAAATGGTACATCCTTTCTCAATAGTCGGGTCATAGGTGATGCGAGCGTTGAAAATCCCTTAATAAACCTCCTGTAGTAGCCAGCCAATCGCAAGAAGCTTCGAATCTCAGTGATATTCTCCAACTGCTTCCAATCTAAAACTGCTTCAGCCTTCGCTGGGTCCACCTTAATCCCATCCTTGGTCACTATGTGGCCAAGAAATGCCACACTATCCAGCCAAAACTCACACTTGCTAAACTTGATGAAAAGCTTGTGCTCTCTTAGCTTCTCCAATACCAGCTTCAAATGTTCTGCATGATCTTCTGGTCTCTTGGAGTAAATGAGTATGTCATCGATGAAAATGACAACGAACTTGTCCAAGTAGGGTTGGAACACTCGATGCATCAAATCCATAAATACCGCGAGTGCATTGGTTACCCTAAATGGCATCACCATGAACTCATAGTGACTATATCTTGTGTTGAAGGCTGTCTTGGGGATGTCCTCCTCTTTTATCCTCACTTGATAGTATCCTTGTCTCAAATCTAGTTTGGAGTAACAACTGGATCCTTGCAACTGGTCGAACAACTCATTAATTAGCGGAAAGGGATACTTATTCTTGATCGTCAGGTTATTTAAGCCCCGATAGTCGAGACACATCCTCAGAGTCCCATCCTTCTTCTTCACAACTAGCATAGGTGCTCCCCAAGGTGACGAGCTGGGTCTAATGTAGCTTTGCCTCACTAGCTCTTCTAGCTGTTTTTTCAATTCTTTCAGCTTTGTTGGTGCCATCCGATATGAAGTTCAGGACACCGGTTCCGCTCCTGGAACTAGATCAACGGTGAACTTAATTTCTCAGTTGGGAGGTAAAGAAGTGAGTTCCTCAGGGAACACGTCGAAAAAATCCTTCACCATCTCGGTATCCTCCAAAGTTCACTGATCCTTTAGCTTATTTATCAAATAAGCCAAATATCCTTGACATCCTTGCTTCAACAATTTTCGAGCTTTAGCCCCAGTTATCTAGAACATCAATTCCTTTACTCTCTTGCCATTAAACTCTAACACATCACATCCTGGTCTAATGAATTGAACCATCTTATTCTTACAGTCTATTCTAGCTCCATGCTTCTCTTGAAAATCCATTCCCAATATCAATTCATAATCATCAATAGCCAAGACTATCAAATCTCTCTCCAAGCTTTCTCTCCTCACCTCAATTTTACAATTTCGCACATTCCAACCTACTTACACCATCTTCCCCAAAGGCATGCTCACCATCAAAGTAAAAGGTAGTTCTACTCCATCCCAACCCAAATAATATGCATAATTCTTGTTTAAATAGGAACGGGTAGATCCAGGGTCTATCAATGCATTAACGAAATGACTTTGGATAGTAAACGTACCTTCCACCACTGCCGCATCAGCTCCAACCTCCTCTCGGTTGAGAGCGAAAACTTTTGCTTTCACCTGAGGCTTCTGTGCTCCATTCCTGGATGCTTCCGTGGCATTGGCTCGATTGGCCTCTGGGATTTGACCTGGATTTTCTTGCCCGACTCGCAGAAGTTTAGGGCAAGCGTTTAGCAGATGGTTCGGAAGTTTCTAAAAATTCACTCTAGCTAGGTTCATTTCCTTTCATGTATTGAATTGAAATTCTCCAGCTTCTTGTGCCTTCAAGGTGTCGAAATTCTTAGCCATTATTCTCTCTCAAATGCTGCCAGAAAATGGCCCTTTTGATCAACTTGAAATTTGAAATTTTCCTAGCCATTTTCAAACTGCACAAATATTATGCAAAACCAGAAAAATTTCTGGGCAGATTCGCAGCTTTGGAGGTCCGAAACCAAACTGTTTTCTTCCAGTTTTTTTCTCAGTATCTTAGCCAGGTATTTCCTCCATAAAGTAGGCTGGAAACCAGCCATGGAAGACCCTAGAAATCACTTTCAAACTCCTTTCAAGCTAGCTGGAAGTGGCAGCCGGAACTGCCTAGGGAAAATTCCAGCAAGGGCGAAAATCTTGTGCAGGATTTATTTCCAGCTTTGTTCCTAGTTCTATCCCAGCCGAACCTCCATCCTTTTCTGCACAAACCACCCTTAAACCTTCATTAACTGAGCTCCATTATCCTCCCTAAGTTCTGCAGTAAAAGATTTCCAAAAAAATTCTGCAATCATGATCTAATTTGGATACCAAAATTCCAGCAACCATGATTTAACAACTTTCCATAAAATATACCTCAACTAACCAAACTTTCCCTTCACTATTATACTCCATAATATTGGCCACCCTTAGGCTCCTTCAACCAGCTTTCGTTTAGCCAAAACACTGCTCATAAATTCGTCCATGGCAGACTTCCAAAATCTCTCCAATAATCAAAGATCTCCTTGAATATTTAGTTTCCAAAACTGCTTCCTAAAAATATTCTTCAAGGATTTCAACAACTAGCCTTTCCTTTTCCCTTCCAAACCAGAAAATCATCTCCCTAAACCCTACAGAAATTTGGCCAGACCTAATCTCTTCAGAATTTCGGCAGCCTCTATCCAAAAGCTCTCTATTCTCTTCAACCTCAAGAACATATAGTACACCAAGAACACCTACTCCTTCCTTTCATCTAATACCACTCCAAATCGTCTCAAACCACCTCTAAAAATTCCAGATTTCATCTATTCATTGCTGTGAGTCCATCCGTACCATTTTTAACATCAAACTCCAAAATCTAACTTGCACTTTTGGATAAAAAACCAGAAATTTTGTGAAGGCTCAAGAACACCTTCAAGGTAGGATTATTCAATCAACTTCATCTTCGTTAATCTTTGATCTCTAATGAACATATATGTGTTTAAACATGCTAATGAACTTTCTTCTTCTCTTTTCCCTCTCTCTTTCTCTCTCTTGACCGAACACTCCCTCACTCTCTTGGCCGAATCTCTCTCCTTCTTGGCCGGATGGCTTCTTCACCAATGGCCATGCTTTCTTCATCTTCCTTGAATGGATTTAGGCATCTAGGGGTTGTGATTCATTCAAAACTCCTTCAAGGTATTCACCAATCAAGTAAGCCACTTTAACCCTTCTTTTAAATTCTAGACTCATGTCTCTAGGATGATGTTGATAGAAGATGAATCATGAATAGGGTTGAGTATATATTGTTGTGATGAGTTGAGATTGAAGCATGAATATATGTATGAATATGAAGGAGATGGGATTTTTGCATGAGTTGCTTATATTGGTTGAATATATGGTGTTCTAGGGTTTGATGTATGTCTCCATTATCAAATATGCTAGAGATTATGTCATCTATGATGAATAGGAATTATATTCTTGTGTGATTATTGAGGCTATGATTATATTTATGCTAGTAATAGTTAGATCATGCCGTAGTAAGTCTAGATCTATGCTTATATGCATGATTTGGATGATTTGATGAATTAAAGGATTGTATGTGCTCATGATTGTGGTTAGCCATAGAAATATGATCGTTACCTAGTTGTCCCTAAGCTAATTTTTTTTTTCATGAATAAAATATTTCCTAGTATGATTTTGCTAGTAATTTCGGGAAAAAAAAAACCCTATGAGGGGTAGATTTGGATTATTATATATAATAAGGATATTTTAGTCAAATAAATAATAGCTTTTGCTAGAAAAATAATATATATATATATATATATATATATATACATATATATTTAAAATAATGAAATCAAATAAAGCCTTTTATGGAAATAATTATAATTAGTAAAATATTTATTACCAAAAATTTAATTATTATCTTTTAATCAAAATCCATTAAGAATTTATTTATTATTTTTCGAGCAAGACTCATTAAATTTATTTTCAACTAATTTTAGCTATCAATTATTTTCTAATAACTTAATTATTAATACATCATTATTTTACCTAATATAACCTAGGACCCTTTATCAAATAAACACTAAATTATTTTAGCGAAATTTAAATCTTCAACTTATTAGTATTGATTTTCCAAAACACTAATTATTTTAAATATCAAATTAGACTTAGCATACAAACCTTTTATTTATTATTTGGCCTTAAAGCTTGGGACAATAGGATCATGGTAGTAGTGAGTTGAGGTAGTTTTATTTGTGGAAGTGAATCTTTGGCTTGAGTTTTATTGTGATTTATATTTACCCCAGGCGGGGTTAGGTCAACTGTTGGAGACCTTTCTTTTGAGCAAGGATAAGGTAAGTTCCCTTGCATTCATAAAATTGATTTTATTTTATTATCTTGGTTTGAAAGTAAGGTTGGTGAGTATCTCTTGCAAATACGAAATTTTAGCACGGTAGCTAATTTTGAAAACCTCTATATTTGGAACCTTCTTATTTTAGAAACTTTCTATATTTGGAAAACTTCTAATTTTAGAAACTTCTAGATTTATAAATTTTTAAAATGTGTTAGGCATGACTTAGGAGCCAAGCATCAAACATTATGATTTGTTTTCAATATGCAAGAGATAAATTTTTGGGCTTGCATCTAATTTTTGAAAATCACAGCATGACTTATTTGAGCAAGTGGCTCCTCTACTATGAATTTGTGGAATAAATTATTGACTTAAAATCATGCCTTCTAAAATTTTTGTACGAGTTGAAAAATATTGTTTGGAATTGTATTGAGCTAATTCTGTAGGTTCTACCATGGAGCCTTATGAATTGTGAATATTGAATAACGTTGAGTACTCAATGGGAGCTAAGCCTTTATACTAGCCTTTGGTTGGTCTGGGGATATCTCTCGGCAGGTGGCCACCTCCGAGAGGTTGACTCTTTTTTATCAGGGCGTCAGTATAGAAGGTTGAGCCGTCCTCAGCTAGCGACGGAGTTCTGGTAGAACCGACGGCCGGAAGTGGGACAACCGGTTTAGATTGAGCGAGAGAGGGAGGAGTATCTCACTCGGTAGGATGTACACCTACCAGGTGTTAGGGGTCAATTGCTTCACAGAAGTGAGAGCCACCTCTGTGCCCTTGCACCAGATGTTGGGGGTCAAGTGCTTCACTTGGTGTGAGAGCCACCGCTGTGCCCTGTCAGATTAACTTGGTTGCTTTAATTGATGAGCTATTTTCGTGGAACTGTTCTAAAGTGTCATTGGAATTTTATTCGAAGCTTAAAATCTTTTTATTATTCATATATTTCCAAACAGAATATTTTAAGAGCATTTTGCTCCATGACTTCTCACTACTATCTTCCAAGAAGTGAGAGTTAAATTTGTAAAGAAGGCATGACAAGCTTTTGATATACTGCTAGTGCATGCATCACGAAAAGTGTTTTGTCTTTTTAGCCCAACTCACACACGAGGCTTACGGAGATTTTTGTCTCATCACTCTTTTTACCATGATTTCAGGTCGATCCTGCTATGGGGATGAGTAGCTAGTGTTATCTGCTTTGGAAGAGAATGTTGTCATTTATTCTTATGTATTGCTTTGCGGAGTTGAGAGTGGATAATTTTTATTTATGGATTTGTGTTTGGGAATTCAAGGATTTATTCCTAGGATGTAATAATTTTTTGAGTTAAAGTATTATTTAATCCGCTATTTTATTTGGGTGACGTAGTTATAAAAACCCCTTGTCCTTTGGACGGGGCGACATCCCCGGCCCTGGCGGGCCTAGGTAGTGAGGTGTTACAATTGGTATCAGAGACTAGGTTTAGGCATTTTCTTTTGACTATATGGATATAGTGCATTAAGTATTTCAAAGCATAGGCAACAAGTCTAGCTATTGACCTCCACAGCCGGATCAACCTGTAAACATGGTATAAAAGGTGATGAGATAAAAATCTCAGTAAGCCCATGTGTGGTTTGAGTGTTTCAGGTAAAATAATTCATGTATGCAAGTTGTAAAAGTTTCATAAGAGAAAGTGCTGGCAAGCGTTAAATAAGTGTTGAAAATAAAGAGTGGTGTTTCACTTTTCAAACCATACATGTGTACAATAAATACAACCACTCAAATGGGTAGCCATGGGTTACCACACGTTGGGCCCCATGACTAAGCAACGGTCAGAATGGAACACTTTGTGCAAACTGACAAAAGGTAGGTGTATGGCCAACTGGGTGAGATACTCCTCCATCTCTACACCTAAACTTACCGGTTGTCCACTCCAAAAACACCCAGTGCACATGACTGAAACTTGCTAGCTCGGACCGACATGACCAATCGGACTAGCATCCTATCCAGGAAGGACTCACCCCTCAGAGGTGGCCATCTACTGAGAGATTTATGCTAACCCTTCAAAGACTAGTCCTGGTAGTCTACCCTTATTGAGTACTCAACGTTGATTGTCCCACTTGAGAGAAAATGGATCATACATTGCTTTATTTGGAAATAGCAATTAAGGGTTCTAAAATTCTTGCCAACGTTGGGTTTTAGAAAAAGTTTAGCATTTTGTATAAAACTGCTTGTTTGATTTTCAAATGATTTGCTTGACTGAAATAAATAGGAAAAATAGTCCTTAATTGCCTTTACAATATGAATTTCCATACACATCGCGTTTAGCTTGCCACAGTAATTTTTGGTCTTCACAAAATTACATGCAGGAGCTTACCTGATTCTTTGGTTGCTCAAATTCAAAAGTCTTCCAAGGTTGACCTAACCCCGCCTGGGGTAAACACCAAACGTAAGGTTACACTCAAGCTAAATTCACTTACACAAATAATCCTAGTTCAACTTATTACAATCACGACCCTAATGTCCTAAGCTTTAAGGCTAGCTGATAAAGAATTTTATAAAATAAGTCTAGTTTGATAAGTTAAAATAACTAGGGGTTCAAAAATAATTGTTAATAAATTATAGATTCAAATAATAATTCTTGAGTGTTATTATTAATAAATAAACTAAGGTTTGAATATTGAATAATACCAAGCCCTAAATAATATTAATAAATGGTAATTTAAAAATAGCTTTATTATAAATAAATAATAAATTACAATATTTTTTAATAGATAATAAATAATTAGTAATAAATAAAATTAATAATAAATGAATTATATTAAATTTTTGTTTAATAAATAACAAACAAATTTTAATATAAATAATATTTATGAATATAGGCAAAAGTTTGAACTATGGTCTACGAGGTCATTATTTTTATTTATATAAAAGATCTTATTTAATATTATACCTATGCATATATTATTTTTAAGGGAAAATATCATTTATTTGACTAGTAAAATATCAATATTTCGTGTAACATCCCATTTCCAAAACTTCCTAGCAATTTCGAAATCCTTAGAGAAAAATATAGTAATAATTTTAATTAAGGTAATAAAATTTACTAATTAAAATAGCCTAGGATCAACAAGAACATAATCATGATTTTCCTATTGCTAACAAGAATCATGAACATATTCTTCAACATCAAACAACAAACTAATCCATTTATGAACATATGCTCAAATCAACACTTGCTATCACATGGCTAAACAATCATGATCATGGATTCAATGGTGATAAGAGCATAAAAATCCTATTCACCAAAGGTGACATAACATCTAGTATGCTTAAACATTCATAACTCTCTTAGGCCATGATGAACATACATCGATTCTCAAGGAAATCCATATAGCTTAAACATGATCAATCATTCTCATGTCCTAATCCCAACCCCTTTATTCACATACATTTACTCAATCCCCCATTCATATTTTATTCTTCCTATCAATATCTAAGAGACATGAATGCTGAATTAAAATGAAGGTTTAAGGAGAAATACTTGATTGATGATCACTTCGATGAAGATTTAAGAAGATCCACGCGATTGAGAGTCTTGAATTGTCCAAGAGTAAGAAAAACAGCCATGGTTGTTGATCAACCATTTCGGCCGAGAGAGAGAGAGAGAGAGAGAGAGAGAGAGAGAGAGAGCATTAGTCTGATACATAGAAGGTTAAATGGAAAAGGATGAACAAGAGAATTGTTCTTGGTTACCTTGATGATGTTCTTGAGGCGTCAAGGAGAAAAATCAGTTTTGATCCGAATGCCAATTTTTGTTTTTGAGCTTTGATGTTATAAATTCCAGAAATGAACTCTAGAGAGTATGTAGGAGTATTCTGGAGTTTTTGAGAGATTGCAGCAAACAATTTCTTTTGGATTTGTTCCTGTATTTATCTTTTAGGTTGTAATAACTTTAATTGTAAAGTATTTATTTTATTTTATTATATTTGACCTAGTTATAAAGACCCCTTGTCCATTGGACGGGGCGACATCCCCGGCCCTGTTTGGCCTAGGTAGTGGGGTGTTACAAGTGGTATCAGAGAGTAGGTTTAGGCAAGTAGTGATATTATATGTTTTGATATATTAAGTTCAAATCTTTTATCTGACCTATCTTGTTTATGCTGTAGGATGGTTAGAATGATTAGAACTGCAAGGAAAGGGCAGCAATGGCATCCTCCCATTCCTATTTACCCAGAGGACCTACCAGTGCCTCAGCCTGCACCTCAGCCTGCACCGCAGCCAATTATACCCCTGGATGATAGTAGTGACGATGAGGTCCAGATCATTGAGCCACCCCCAATACCCGTGATCGACTTGGTTACTGACAGTGAAGACGAGGAGATTGACATGGAATATGTTCCTCTCCCCCCTATTCCGATAGTTGACTTGACAGCTGATAGTGAAGACCCAGGGGAGATAGATTACGAATCTCCACCTAGACCTTCCTTTGTAATGCCACCCAATCAGGTTGAGACCGGGGAGAGTTCTAGGAGACCCGGGAAGGAGCCGATAGATGGGTTTGCAAATGGGGCTGGGATAGACTTCACTAGGAATTCTGGGGAATGGTTATATGAGGCCGACTTTGAAGATTTTGATGAGGACCTGAAAGGCTAAATGCTGCTATGATTGGGATGTTTTATTTACTGCTTTCCATAAATTCCTATGCTAAGGATTATTTTTCCATGTTTACTGCTTTAATTCTGAATTTATGCAAATAAAAGTACCTAGTGTACTCTAAATCTTGAGGAAAAATCTATATGCAATTCTTTATACAAAATTTGCATCTAATTTTCTTCTGCTTAAAGTTGAATGTGACTGCATGCTCAATTTGGATATTTTAAACTTTGTTGAATAAACTCATTATCTGGGACATGGTTTAGAATGGCACCCAAGCATCATACAGCCACATCCAGCAGAAGGGTTCTTGTGGCAGAGCCCGTGACACCGGAGTTTGATACAACTCAAATGCCATCACCGAACCAGGGGGATGAGAATGAACTGGAGCCAGAAATAGGATTGGAAGAACCGGTTAGCGTAACTATGACGCAAGCGTTCCACAAGGTGACTGAGATTCCGCAAGCCCTGACTGAGCGAAGGAATCCGAAAGGGGGAAATTAGGCATTGGAGCGGTTTCTGAAATTTTAACCACCTATCTTCTTGGGAGAGGTCGAACAAGATCAGAAAGCGGAACAATGGGTGGAACAAATGGAGGACATCTTTGCTACGCTCCAGTACACTGAGAAACAAATGGTGAAGTTTGCTGCATTTCGACTGAGGGGTCCAGCTTGGGCATGGTGGCAACGGGTTTACGACGACTGGGAGATGATTGACCAAGACTGGACATGGGCTAATTTTATGGAAGCATTCCGAGTCGAGTATATCCCTCAGTGGATAGTTGAGAAGCGGGAAGATGAGTTCCAGAATCTAAAGTAGGGAGGTATGACGGTAGCTCAATATGCGGCACGGTTCACGCAATTGTCAAAGTACTGCAAGAGGCTGGTGGACACTGAACAGAACAGAACGAGGCAATTTGTTAAGGGTTTAAGGCAGGAGTTAAGAAGGGCATTGGCACCCTCTCCACCAACAACTTATTCGGGGGCTGTGGACGCAGCCACCCGTACTGAGAATGAGGATCGCAACCGAATAGCACCATGACCTTTCGTACCGTCAAGACAGCCGCCGAGACCTTTTCAGAGGTAGCAACCTAACAAGCGCCCTGCCAACCAGCAGTGGCAGAATCGGGGAAAACAAGCCCGAACAACACCGGTTAGTCTTGCGCAGAATCTTCCATTATGCCGGCACTGTGGAAAAAGGGGCCACACTGAGAAAAATTGTTGGTCCAAAGGAGGTGACCGGAAATGCTACCACTGCGGAGACCCGAACCATCTGCAGAACGCCTGCCCTAAACTTCTTCAGGTCGGAGAAGGGAACCCAGCTCAGATCCCGGGGCCCAATCGAGCCAATACGACGGGAGCTTCTGTGAATGGAACGCAGAAGCCGCAGGTGAAATCAAAAGTTTTCACTCTCAACCGGGAGGAGGTTGGAACTGATGCAGCAGTGGTGGAAGGTACGTTTACTATCTAAGGTCATTCTGTTAATGCATTGATAGATCCTGGATCTACTCATTCCTATTTAAACAAGAATTGTGCATATCATTTAGGTTGGGATGGAGTAGAACTACATTTTACCTTGTTAGTAAGTACGCCTTTGGGAAAATGGTGCAAGCAAATCGGTATGTGCAGAATTGTAAAATTGAAGTGGGGAGAGAAAACTTAGAGGGAGATTTAATAGTCTTAGCTATTGATGATTATGATTTGATATTGGGAATGGATTGGCTAGCGAAGCATGGGGCTAGAGTAGACTGTAAGAATAAGTCAGTTCAGTTTATTAGACCAGGATGTGATTTGTTGGAGTTCAATGCCAAAAAAGTAAAAGAGTTGAAGTTTTTGATAGCTGGGGCTAAAGCCTTGAAATTGTTGAGGCAAGGATGTCAAGGATATTTGGCGTATGTGATAAACAAGCCGAAGGACCAGTGCACTCTGGAGGATATTGAGGTGGTAAAGGATTTTCCCGACGTGTTCCCTGCGGAACTCACTTCTCTACCTCCCAATTAAGAAGTTGAGTTCACCGTTGATCTAGTTCCAGGAGCGAAACCGGTGTCTCGAACTCTGTATCGGATGGCACCGGCGGAGCTAAAAGAATTGAAGGAGCAACTAGAAGAGTTGGTGAGACAAGGATATATCAGACCTAGCACGCCACCCTGGGGAGCACCTGTGCTATTTGTGAAGAAAAAGGACGGGACTCTAAGGTTGTGTATTGACTACCGAGGCTTGAACAATCTGACTATCAAGAATAAATATCCTCTACCGTTAATTGACGAGTTGTTCGACCAGTTGCAAGGATCCAGTTGTTACTCCAAGCTGGATTTGAGGCAAGGCTACTATCAAGTGAGGATAAAGGAGGAAGATATTCCTAAGACGGCCTTCAATACAAGATATGGTCACTATGAGTTTGTGGTGATGCCTTTCGGGGTAACTAATACACCCGTGGTATTTATGGATTTGATGCATCGAGTGTTCCAACCCTACTTGGACAAGTTCGTGGTGGTCTTCATCGACGACATCCTCATATACTCCGGGAGCCTGGAGGACCATGCAGAACATTTGAAGTCGGTACTAGAAAAGCTAAGAATGCAGAAGCTTTACGCCAAGTTTAGCAAGTGCAAGTTTTGGCTGGATAGTATGGCATTTCTTCATCACGTGGTGACTAAGGATGGGATCAAAGTAGACCCAGTGAAGGTTGAAGTAGTTTCAGACTGGAAGCAACCAGAGAACATCACAGAGATTCGAAGCTTCTTGGGATTGGCTGGCTACTACAGGAGGTTAATTAAGGGGTTTTCAATGCTAGCATCTCCTATGACCCGGCTGCTGAGAAAGGATATACCCTTTGTGTGGAATAATAATGTGAAAAGAGTTTTCAAGAGTTGAAGCGGAGGTTAATGACAGCGCCTGTGTTGAGTCTGCCAGAGGCAGATAAGCCCTACGCACATTATACTGATGCTTCAAAGGAAGGCTTGGGAGCAGTTTTGATGCAAGATAGGAAAGTGATCGCCTATGCTTCTCAGAAATTGAAGCCGCATGAAGTTAATTATCCCACCCATGATCTAGAGCTGGCTGCCATTATGTTCGCTTTAAAGAAATGGCAGCACTACTTGTATGGAGTGGAATATGAAGTGTTCACTGATCACAAGAGCCTGAAGTACATCTTCACCCAGAAAGACTTGAATTTGAGGCAGCGAAGATAGATGGAATTTTTAGAAGAGTACTATTGCCCCATCAACTACCACCCCGGGAAAGCCAATGTCGTTGCTGATGCCCTGAGCCGGAAAGTCAGAATGGCCAGGCTAAGAGTACATGAGGTTCAAGTAGTTCAGGATGTGTTGGATAGAAGAGAAGAAGTGCAAGAAGAGAGGATTATTATTAGCAACCTGAAGTTGAAGCCAGATCTAAGGCGGGAAATTGTTGAAGCCCAGCAAAGTAATGCGGAATTTCAGCTTTTCAAGAGTAAGGAGCTTAAACGGCAAGGCAGTGAATTCCGACAAGACAGAGCGGGAGTGTTGTACTTCCGAGATCGTTTGTGTGTACCCGAGGAGCACCAGTTGAAGGACAGAATTTTAGAAGAAGTGTATAAGAGCAAGTACGCCATTCATCCGGGAGAGGTCAAGATGTATCAAGATCTGAAAAAGACTTATTGGTGGCCCGGAATGAAGCGGAACGTGGTTAAGTATGTCTTAACGTGTCTAACCTGTCAGAAAGTCAAATCGGAGCACAAAAAGATAGCAGGATTATTACAACCATTGCCAGTACCGGAATGGAAATGGGAAGAGGTGACCATGGACTTCGTTACCGGACACCCTATGGCAAGGACCCAAAAGGACGCCATATGGGCAGTGGGTGGATCGATTGACCAAGTCGGCGCATTTCGTACCCGTGAATGTAAGGGATTCAATAGAAAAGTTGGCTCAAACCTATGTGCGGGAAATAGTCAGATTGCACGGAGTGCCTTCAAGTATTATGTCCGACCGTGATCCGAGATTTACCTCCCGATTTTGGGGCAAGTTTCAAGAATCGATGGGTTCTAGTCTGAAGTTCAGTATGACGGCGCACCCACAGACCGATGGACAGTCAGAAAGGGTTATTCAGATATTAGAGGATATGTTGAGAGTTTGTGTATTGGATTTCGGGGATAAGTGGATCGAATGTGTGCCGTATGCAGAGTTGTCATACAATAACAGTTATCAAGCTTCGATTGGAATGGCTCCATATGAAGCTCTATATGGACGTAAGTGTTAGGTACCGCTATACTGGAGTTGGTCAGAGGATGGTCACATAAGTAAATCGGGAGAAGTCTAAGTTCAAGAAATGTTAGATAATGTCAAGTTAATTAGGGAAAGGTTGAAAGCGGCCCAGAGCCGACAAAAGAGTTATGCAGACAATAGGCGAAGAAAGTTAGAATTTCAGGTGGGAGATGGTGTGTTCCTAAAACTGACACCAAATAGGGGAATTCTAAAGCATCCGAAAGGGGGAAAGTTGAATCCGAGGTATTTGGGACCGTTTCCAATAAAAGAGAGAATTGGGCCGGTGGCGTATCGATTGGATTTGCCAGATGGGTTGGTGGGAATTCACGACGTATTTCATGTATCACAGTTGAAGAAGTACAATGCCGACCCCGGGCATGTTTTGAATAATGAGCCGTTAGTGTTGCAACCCGACCTGAGCTATGTGGAGAAACCCATAAAGATATTGGACCGAAGTATCAAGACTCTCCGGAATAAGCAGATTCCGATGGTAAAGGTGCAGTGGGAGCATCGTGGCACGCGAGATGCCACATGGGAAATAGAAGAATGGGTAAAGCGGAAGTATCCCGATCTGAGATAGAGGTACGCCTGAATTTTGGGACGAAATTCTCCTAAGGAGGGGAGGATGTGAAACCCCACCTAAAGCCAACCCTAGAGTAAGGGAGTCGGGATGCATATCATATTATTTTGCATGAATATAAATATTTTTGAATGATTTTATGTGCTTTAAGAATGGTGGTTTATAGGTTAAAAGGCTTAGTTATGCTTATTGGGTAGGAAGGGTAAAATGGTAATTTTGCCTGAGGTCAAATAGGAAGATAGCTTGAGGATTACATAAGAAGAATATGTGGATGAGAAAATAAGAACAAGAGTTAGTGTAGTTTAGTGGTTAGAGCTTTGTGAATTAATCTCTATGGTCATAAGTTCAAATCCCATCATTTAAGTTTTTATCATGATTATCTTAATTAAGTTTGAATTTTTGTTTTCTTGCATTCCATAAAAAAAGGAATGTTGTCTTAGGGGAGACATGAAGAGAATGTCCTAATCTTATCTTTGTGTCCTAAAAGGAATTCTAGGAGAATTCTTGTCCTATTATTACCTCTGGCTTGTTTTAACCTTTTTATCAATTAAACTTGTTCAAAATTTATCAAAATTCATGGTTTTAATTCCAGAAAATTTCAGCAGGGATTCTTGGTCTTTGAATTTCGAAAATGAATCTTGGAGGTTGGGGTTTTGACTGAAAATAGGGGAGGAGTTAGGGGAAGGTTCCCAAGAGAAATTAATCACCATTGATGAACCTTCAAACTTCACTCCATTGTGTTCATAATTTTCATGAAAGAAATTTGGAAATTTTCCAGATTCTTGGCAGCCTAACCTTCGAAAATCTCAGCCATCTTTCTTACTCAATTGCGGCTGGAAAATGGCCAATTTATTCAGCTTGAGGAACAGAAAATTCTGTGCAATTCGGACTGCACAAAAACTGCACAAACCAGAAAAAAATTCTGGGCAGTTTCGCAACTTTCAAACCAGAAAATGAAGCTATTTTATTCCACCTTCAAGCCAGCAAAACTTCTCTGTTTTCCCCATAAAGAAGACTGGAAAAGCAGCCATAAAGGACCTTGAACACCTCTCAAAACCTCTGCAAAACGGGCTGAAGAAGTGCAGAAATTCTGCACAGAAAAATGCTGCAACCGTTCGCAGCTTTGAACACTATAGAACCAAAATTTTTCCAGCTTTATTCTCTTCAAGCCCTGGCCGAAAACCACCCTTCAACCTCTGTAAATTAACCCTTGTTCAGACATGAACTAAAAACCATTACCCTCTCCACTTACATTGCACAATTGGACTCCATAATCACACCTCAAATCTCTCCTACAATCACTCCATTCAAACTTCCATTTGAACTTCAAAATTTCTAGAATTTTCTCTCCATGAAAACACCCTTGTATTAAGCTATACAACCAAAATTTCTCTGCCATTAGACTCTAATTTTTGGCCAGCCTTAAAGCCTTATCAGACTTCAATCATTTCAGCAAAACAAACCAAACCAACCGACACCATTGTAGCTCCAAGAAAACCTCCATCAATCAAACACCATTAACATATCCTATACCTCAAACCACTCCTCAAATCACTCCATTTGAATTTCAAATGATCAGATTTTTCTCTCCCTCTCTAAGCTAAACCGAAACCCCTGAATTCCCTAAACTATTCAGTCAACACTCTCCAGAAATTCGTCCAGCATTCTCCCTCAAATTCTCTCCATTTTCACCAAGAACACACACTACTTTTCTTCAAGCCAAAACCCACTCTAAACACCTCTAATCCCTCTCAAAAACTCCAGAATACTCCTACATACTCTCTAGAGTTCATTTCTGGAATTTATAACATCAAATCTCAAAAACAAAAATTGGCATTCGGATCAAAACTGATTTTTCTCCTTGAAGTCTCAAGAACATCATCAAGGTAACCAAGAACAACTCTTTTGTTCATCTTCTTCCATTTAACCTTCTATGTATCAGACTAATGCTCTCTCTCTCTCTCTCTCTCTCTCTCTCTCTCTCTCTCTCTCTCTCGGCCGAAATGGTTGATCAACAACCATGGCTATTTTTCTTACTCTTGGACAATTCAAGACTCTCAATCGCGTGGACCTTCTTAAATCTTCATCGAAGTGATCATCAATCAAGTATTCCTCCTTAAACCTTCTTTTTAATTCAGCATTCATGTCTCTTAGATATTGATAGGAAGAATAGAATATGAATGGGGGATTGAGTATATGCATGTGAATAAAGGGGTTGGGATTAGGACGTGAGAATGATTGATCATGTTTAAGCTATATGGATTTTCTTGAGAATCGATGTATGTTCATCATGTCCTAAGAGAATTATGAATGTTTAAGCATGCTAGATGCTATGTCCCCTTTGGTGAATAGGATTTTTATGTTCTTATCTCCATTGAAGCCATGATCATGATTGTTTGGCCATGTGATAGCAAGTGTTGATTTAAGCATATGTTCATGAGTGGATTAGTTTGTTGTTTGATGTTGAAGAAAATGTTCATGATTCTTGTTAGCAATAGGAAAATCATGATTATGTTCTTGTTGATCTTAGGCTATTTTAATTAGTAAATTTTCTTACCTTAATTAAAATTATTACTATATTTTCCTCTAAGGATTTCGGAATTGCTAGGAAGTTTTGGAAATGGGATGTTACATGAAATATTGATATTTTACTAGTCAAATAAATGATATTTTTCCTTAAGAATAATATATGCATAGGTATAATATTAAATAAGATCTTTTATATAAATAATAATAATGACCTTGTAGACCTTAGTTCAAACTTTTGCCTATATTCATAAATATTATATATATTAAAATTTGTTTGTTACTTATTAAACAAAAATTTAATATAATTCATTTATTATTAATTTTATTTATTACTAATTATTTATTATCAATTAAAAACTAATTAAAATTATCTGTAATTTATTATTTATTTACAATAAAGCTATTTTTAAATTACCATTTATTAATATTATTTAGGGCTTGGTATTATTCAATATTCAAACCTTAGTTTATTTATTAATAATAACACTCAAGAATTATTATTTGAGTCTATAATTTATTAGCAATTATTTTTGAACCCCTAGTTATTTTAACTTATCAAACTAGACTTATTTTATAAAATTCTTTATCAGCTAGCCTTAAAGCTTAGGACATTAGGGTCGTGATTGTAATAAGTTGAACTAGGATTATTTGTGTAAGTGAATTTAGCTTGAGTGTAACCTTACGTTTTGTGTTTACCCTAGGCGGGGTTAGGTCAGCCTTGGAAGACTTTTGAATTTGAGCAAGCAAAGAATCAGGTAAGCTCCTGCATGTAATTTTGTGAAGACAAAAAATTACTATGAAAAGCTAAACGCGATGTGTATGGAAATTTATACTGTAAAGGCAATTAAGGACTATTTTTCCTATTTATTTCAGTCAAGCAAATCATTTGAAAATCAAACAAGTAGTTTTATACAAAATGCTAAACTTTTTCTAAAACCCAACCTTGACAAGAATTTTAGAACCCTTAATTGCTATTTCCAAATAAAGCAATGCATGATCCATTTTCTATCAAGTGGGACAATCAACGTTGAGTACTCAATAAGGGTAGACTACCAGGACTAGTCTTTGAAGGGTTAGCATAAGTCTCTCAGTAGATGGCCACCTCTGAGGGGTGAGTCCTTCCTGGATAGGATGCCAGTCCGATAGGTCATGTTGGTCCGAGCTAGCAAGTTTCAGTCATGTGGACTGGGTGTTTTTGGAGTGGACAACCGGTAAGTTTGGGTGTATAGATGAAGGAATATCTCACCCAGTTGGCCGTACACCTACCTTTTGTTAGTTTGCACAAAGTGTTGCATTCTGACCGTTGCTTAGTCATGGGACCCAACGTGTGGTAACCCATGGCTACCCATTTGAGTGGTTGTATTTATTGTACACATGTATGGTTTGAAAAGCGAAACACCACTCTTTATTTTCAACACTTATTTAACGCTTGCCAGTACTTTCTCTTATGAAACTTTTACAACTTGCATACATGAATTATTTTACCTGAAACACTCAAAGCACACACGGGCTTACTGAGGTTTTTATCTCATCACCTTTTATATCTTGTTTACAGGTTGATCCGGCTGTGGAGGTCAATAGCTAAACTTGTTGCCTATGCTTTGAATATTTTATGTTATTTTCTTTATGGGATGTTTGAGAGATTGTAGCAAACAATTTATTTTGGAATTGTTCCTGTATTTATCTTTTGGGTTGTAATAAGTTTAATTTTAAAGTATTTATTTTATTTTATTATATGTGACCTAGTTATAAAGACCCCTTGTCCATTGGATGGGGTGACATCCCCGACCCTGTTGGACCTAGGTAGTGGGGTGTTACATTTTGGCCATTTTCAGACTGCACAAATACTGTGCAAAACCAGAAAAATTTTTGGGCAGATTCGCAGCTTTGGAGGTCCGAAACCAAGCTGTTTTCTTCAAACTTTTTTCTCAGCATCTTAGCCACATTTTTCCTCCATAAAGTAGGCTAGAAACCAGCCATGGTAGACCCCAGAAATCTCCTTCAAACTCCTTGCAAGCTAGTTGGAAGTGGCAGCCGAAACTGCCCAGGGAAAATTCCAGCAAGGGTGAAAATCCTATGCAGGATTTATTTCCAGCTTTGTTCCTAGTTCTATCCCAGCCGAAACTCCATCCTTTTCTGCACAAACCACCCTTAAACCTTCATTAACTGAGCTCCATTATCCTCCCTAAGTTCTGCACTAAAAATCCAGTCATGGCTGCCTAAAAGATTTCCAAAAAAATTCTGCAATCATGATCTGATTTGGATACCAAAATTCTAGCCACCATGATTTAACAACTTTCCATAAAATATACCTCAACCAACCAGACTTTCCCTTCACCATTATACTCCATAATATTGGCCACCCTGAGCCTCCTTCAACCAGCTTTCGTTCAGCCAAAACACTGGTCAGAAATTCGTCCATGGCAGACTTCCAAAAGCTCTCTAATAATCAAAGATCTCCTTGAATATTTAGTTTCCAAAATTGCTTCACAAAAATATTCTTCAAGGATTTCAACAACTAGCCTTTGCTTTTCCCTTCCAAACTAGAAAATCATCTCCCTAAACCCTATAGAAATTCGGCTAGCCCTAATCTCTTCAGAATTTCGGCAGCCTCCATCTAAAAGCTCTCTATTCTCTTCAACCTCAAGAACACATAGTACACCAAGAACACCTACTCCTTCCTTTCATCTAATACCACTCCAAATCGCTTCAAACCACCTCTAAAAATTCCATATTTCATCTATTCATTGCTGTGAGTCCATCCGTACCATTTTTAACATCAAACTCCAAAATCCAACTTGCACTTTTGGATAAAAAACCAGAAATTTTGTGAAGGCTCAAGAACACCTTCAAGGTAGGATTATTCAATCAACTTCATCTTCGCTAATCTTTGATCTCTAATGAACATATATGTGTTTAAGCATGCTAATGAACTTTCCTCTTCTCTTTTCCCTCTCCCTCTCTCTCTCTTGACCGAACACTCCCTCACTCTCTTGGCCGAATCTCTCTCCTTCTTGGCCGGATGGCTTCTTCACCAATGGCCATGCTTTCTTCATCTTCCTTGAATGGATTTAGGCATCTAGGGGTTGTGATTCATTTGAAACTCCTTCAAGGTATTCACCAATCAAGTAAGCCTTTTTAACCCTTCTTTTAAATTCTAGACTCATGTCTCTAGGATGATGTTGATAGAAGATGAATCATGAATAGGGTTAAGTATATATTGTTGTGATGAGTTGAGATTGAAGCATGAATATATGTATCAATATGAAGGAGATGGGATTTTTGCATGAGTTGCTTATCTTGGTTGAATATATGGTGTTCTAGGGTTTGATGTATATCTCCATGATCAAGTATGCTAGAGATTATGTCATCTATGATGAATAGGAATTATATTCTTGTGTGATTATTGAAACTATGATTATATTTATGCTAGTAATAGTTAGATCATGCCGTGGTAAGTCTAGATCTATGCTTATATGCATGATTTGGATGATTTGATGAATTGAAGGATTGTTTATGCTCATGATTGTGGTTAGCCATAGAAATATGATCATAACCTAGTTGTCCCTAAGCTAATTTTTATTTCATGATTAAAATATTTCCTAATATAATTTTGCTAGTAATTTCGAAAAAAAAAAAACCCCTAGGAGGGGTAGATTTGGATTATTATATATAATAAGGATATTTTAGTCAAATAAATAATAGTTTTTGCTAGAAAAATAATATATATATATATATATATTATTTAAAATAATGAAATCAAATAAAGCCTTTTATGGAAATAATTATAATTAGTAAAATATTTATTACTAAAAATTTAATTATTATCTTTTAATCAAAACCCATTAAGAATTTATTTATTATTTTTCGAACAAGACTCATTAAATTTATTTTCAACTAATTTTAGCTATCAATTATTTTCTAACAACTTAATTATTAATACATCATTATTTTACCTAATATAACCTAGGACCCTTTATCAAATAAACTCTAAATTATTTTAGCGAGATTTAAATCTTCAATTTATTAGTACCGATTTTCCAAAACACTAATTATTTTAAATATCAAAATAGACAGAGCTTACAAACCTTTTTATTTATTATTTGGCCTTAAAGCTTAGGACACTAGGATCATGGTAGTAGTGAGTTTGATTGTGATTTATATTTACCCCAGGCGGGGTTAGGTCAACTGTTGGAGACCTTTCTTTTGAGCAAGGATAAGGTAAGTTCCCTTGCATTCATAAAATTGTTTTTATTTTATTACCTTGGTTTGAAAGTAAGATTGGTGAGTATCTCTCGCAAATACGAAATTTTAGCACGGTAGCTAATTTTGAAAACCTCTATACTTGGAACCTTCTTATTTTGGAAACTTTCTATATTTGGAAAACTTCTAATTTTAGAAACTTCTAGATTTATAAATTTTTAAAATGTGTCAGGCATGACTTAGGAGCCAAGCATCAGACATTTTGATTTGTTTTGAATATACAAGAGATAAATTTTTGGGCACGCATCTAATTTTTGAAAATCACAGCATGACTTATTTGAGCAAGTGGCTCCTCCATTATGAATTTGTGGAATAAATTATGACTTAAAACCATGCCTTCTAAAATTTTTGTACGAGTTGAAAAATGTTGTTTGGAACTGTATTGAGCTAATTTTGTAGGTTACACCTTGGAGCCTTATGAATTGTGAAGATTGAATAACGTTGAGTACTCAATGGGGGCTAGGCCTTTATACTAGCCTTTGGTTGGTCTGAGGATATTTCTCGGCAGGTGGCCACCTCTGAGAGGTTGACTCTTTTCGATCAGGGCATCAGTATAGATGGTTGAGCCTCCTCAGCTAGCGACGGGGTTCTGGTAGAACCGACGGCCGGAAGTGGGACAACCGGTTTGGATTCAGTGTGAGAAGGAGGAGTATCTCATTCGGTAAGATGTACAACTTCCAGGTGTTAGGGGTCAATTGCTTCACAGAAGTGAGAGCCACCTCTGTACCCTTGCACCAGGTGTTGGGGGTCAAGTGCTTCACAGGAGTGTGAGCCACCTCTATGCCCTTTCACCACCTAACGGGGGTCAAGTGCTTCACCTGGTGTTAGAGCCACCGCTGTGCCCTGTCAGATTAACTTGGTTGCTTTAATTGATGAGCTATTTTTGTGGAACCGTTATAAAGTGTCATTGCAATTTTATTTGAAACTCAAAATCTTTTAATTATTCATATCTTTCCAAACAGAATATTTTAAGAGCATTTTGCTCCATGACTTCTCACTACTATCTTCCAAGAAGCGAGAGTTAAATTTGTAAAGAAGGCATGACAAGCTTTTGATATACTGCTAGTGCATGCATCACGAAAAGTGTTTTGTCTTTTTAGCCCAACTCATACACGGGGCTTACTGAGATTTCTGTCTCATAACTCTTTTTACCATGATTTCAGGTCGATCTTGCAATGGGGATGAGTAGCTAGTGTTATCTGCCTTGGAAGAGAATGTAGTTATTTATTCTTAAGTATTGCTTTGGGGAGTTGAGAGTGGATAATTTTTATTTTTGGATTTGTGTTTGGTTATTCAGGGATTTATTCTTGGGATGTAATAAATTTTTAAGTTAAAGTATTATTTTAATATGCTATTTTATTTGGGTGACTTAGTTATAAAGACCACTTGTCATTTGGACGGGGCGACATTCCCGGCCTTGGCGGGCCTAGGTAGCGGGGTGTTACACATTTCCCCGGTTGGGTGACTACATTTGAGTCGTCTCAACCTCCGGCGTCACCGGTTCTACTTCAGGAACTCTTCTGCCTGATGTGGCTACACGGTGCTTGGGTGCCATTCTAAACCATACCCAGATAATGAGTTTATGCATTCAAGTTTTAAAACATTTCATTTAAGCATGCATTCATATTTAGATTTAAGTAGAAGAAAATCAGATGCGAGTTTTTGTATAATGAATTGCATAAAAAATTAAAAAATTTCAAAGCTTAGAGTACTCCAAGTACTCTTATTTGCATAAATTGGGAATTAAAGCAGTAAACGGGAATGAAATCCTTAACATAGGAGTTTACGGAAAGCTGTAACTAAAACATTCTAATCATAGCAGCACTTAGCCTCTCTAGTCCTCATCAGAGTCTTCAAAATCGGCCTCATAGAACCATTCCCCAGAATTCTTAGTGAAGTCTATCCCAGCCCCATTTAAAAACCCATCTATTGGCTATTTTCCGGGTCACCTAGAACTCTCCCCGGTCTCAACCTGGTTGCGTGGGGGTATGAGGGAAGGTCTAGGTGGAGATTCATAATCTATCTTCCCCGGATCATCACTATCAGCTATCAAGTCAACTATAGGACTAGGAGGGAGGGGAACATATTCCATATCAATCTCCTCATCTTCACTGTCAGTAACCAAGTCTATCACAGGTATTGGCGATGGCTCAATGATTGGGACCTCATTGTCACTGCTATCATCCAAGGGAATAATTAGCTGTGGTGCAGGCTGAGGTGCAGATTGAGGTATTGGTAGGTCTTTCGGGTAGATAAGGATAAAAGGATGGCATTGCTGCCATTTCTTTGTGGTTCTAAGCATTCTAACCATCCTACAACATAAATAAGACATGTTAGATAAAAGATTTAAACTTAATAAAATAATATATACACTATCAATATCTGCCTAAACATAGGCTCTGATACTACTTATAACACCCCACTACCTAGGGACGGTAACCAGCCCCCGGTATGGGAACTAAGTATTGCACCATGTGCGGTGAGAGCCACCTCTAGAATCCTATACCACCTGGTTGGTCTTGGGTTTGGCCCCTAAAGTATGAGCCCAACGAGGACGCTTAGGCCTAAAGGAGGGGTGAATGTAATACCCCAATCCCACATGGGATTGGAATGAGAAGTGTGAATGGTATATAAGAATGGGCCTAAGTACCCATTGTCAACTTGGGATATTCATTTTGGCCCAGCAAGGACAGCGGCCAAGTAGTTGACCGTGGGTGCTGCCAAGCCCATAGCGTACTCCAAGTCCACGGGCACAGGGTGTAACACCATGTCTGCAAAGGATTAGAGCTCGAGCTCCCTTGCGTGAGTTCATACTGTACCTGACCAGCATCTTGTCAATGTATGCCGCTTGGGATAATTCTAACATTTTCTACTTCCTATTTCTAAAAAATCTAATCTCAAGAATGTAGCTGGCTTCTCCCAAGTACTTCATACTGAATTGACTAGATAGCCAAACCTTTGTAGATGACAATGACCTTACATCATTTCCAATGAGTAGAATGTCATCCACATACAAGACAAGAAAAACCATATTAAAGCCTTCAAGATTCCTATACATACATGGTTTATCCTCGTTTTGAACAAAATCAAAAGACTTTATAATCTCATCAAAACAAATGTTCCATGCCCTTAATGCCTGTTTAAGTCTATAAATGGACTTCTTAAACTTGCAAACCATATGCTCTTGACCTTTTGCAATAAAGCCTTCCGATTAGGACATATAGATGTCTTCACTAAGATAGCCATTAAAAAATGTTGTCTTGACATCCATTTGCCATATCACTAGTCATAATGACATGGGATGGCAAGGAGGATACGGATGGACTTAAGAATGGCTACCGGGGAAAAGGTTTCCCCATAATCGATTCCTTCTTCTGAGTATACCCTTGCGCAACAAGCTTAGCTTTGAAGGTTTCTACATTCCCATCCATTCCCCTCTTTCTCTTGTATACCCGCATACACCCTATGGGTGTTATCCCTTCAGGTGAAGCTACAAGATCCCAAACCTAATTGGGATACATAGACTCAATCTCGACTTTCATTGCTTCATGCCACAGATTTGCATCGACATCAGCAATAGCCTCCTCGTATCTAGCGGGGTCTTGTTCTTAATGGTCAGAGACCAACTCGATGCTCCATATGTACAGGCTCTTGAGGCTGTACCTTTTCTTGTTCTACAATCGGGTCAGAAGAAGTTGCTTCCAAAGATAACTTCTTCTTTAGTTCCAACCTAGTTGAACCTTTCGTGGAGGTACTTTGATCACCCTCTAAGTATCTAACATTGGTACTAACCAGTACCTTCTGCTCCTTAGGATGATAAAAGTAACCACCCTTTGTCCTTTTTGGATACCCAACAAAATAGCATAATTCTGATTTTCATTGCAACGTGTCTCCCTTGACCAGTAAATAAGCTAGACAACCCCATATCCTAAGATGATTCAGACTTGGCTTACGCCCAGTCCACATCTCATAGGGAGTCCTAGGTACTAACTTAGAAGGCAGCAAGTTCAGAATATATGCCACTGTTTCCAGGGCATATCCTTAAAAGGAAAAAAAAAAAACTGGAAGAGTAGCATGAGACATTATGCTTCCGACCATTTCCATCAATGTTCTGTTCCTTCTCTCAGCTACTCCGTTTTGCTAGGGTGTCCCTGGCGCAGAGAGTTAGGATACTATCCCATGATGTACCATGTAGTCCTTAAATTCACCAAGGAGGTACTCTCCACGATGATCCAATCGTAAGGTCTTGATCAATTTACCTGTTCGACACTCCACTTGAGCCTTAAACTCTTTGAACTTGTCAAACGAGTTAGACTTTCATCTCATTAGGTAAACATAACCAAACCTTGTACAGTCATCCGTGAAAGTGATGAAGTACTCAAAACCTCCTCTAGCTGGTATAGATTGGGGACCATACACATCAGTGTGAACAAGACTCTATACCTCATTGGCTCTATCCGCCTTAGGGGAAAATGACCTTTTGGTCATCTTTCCCATCATGTAGAACTCACACTGAGGCCAATTTTCCAATCTTAATGCGCCCAAGGGCCCATCATGGATCAACCTCTGAATTCTGTTTGAGTTGATATGACCCAACCTTAGATGCCAAATATAAGAGTCATTGACATTGGTCTTTCTCTTCCTTATTAAAGGTTCAGATGGAGTGTTATTTAATTAATTATTAATAGGGTTTAAAAAAATAGATTCCCATACATGTGCCCAGTATATAAAATTTCCCCATCTCTATTGATAGAAATACAAGAATGGAAAGATACAGAATATCCTTGATTTATTAGTTTCGCAACCGAAATCAAATTCTATCGAAATCCAGGTACATATAAAATATCTTTCAAAACCACTATTCTATTACAATCAAATATAAGATCCAGCTCTCCCACTGCAAGGGCCCAAACTTGTGCTCCATTTCCCACACGTAGTCTATGTTTGCCATTCTGAAGTCTTCTAATCTTTCTAAACCCCTGCAAAGGAGTTACAGATGTGATCAGTAGCTCCTGAATCAATAATCCAAGTGAAATTTGATCCTACCATTGATATAGACTCTAGATAGAGAACATTATCTGTGGGGTTTTTCTTGGTTTAAAGATGTGGACACTCCTTTTTCCAGTGTCCCTTCAGTCTACATTTGAAACACTTGCCCTTGGGTTTGTATTTGGGTTGGGTCTTGGGCTGGGCTGCTGTGTTACCCTTCTTCTTCTTGAACTTCCTAGGCTTGGGCCCAGTTCTAGAAGATGAAGCCTTAGTAATCATAACCTTAGATTGTGGCTTCATGACCTTCTCTCCCATCTGGAGCTCCTTCATCAACTCAGTTAAACCTATGTTCAACTTCTTCATGTTATAGTTCAACTTGAACTGAGTAAAGGAACTTGGTAGAGATTCGAGAACTATGTCCACTTGGCTCTCGGGGTCAATAACAGCCCCTAAGATTTCTGCCTCCTCGAAAACGGCAATCATCTTGAGCATATGCTCTCGACTGATGCTCCCTCAGCCATTTTTGTGTTAATGATGGTTTGAAGAGCCTCCTGCCTTGCGGTTCGGCTTTTATCCGCGAACATCACTGCTAATGATTGGGTTATGTCATACGTAGTGGTCATGTGCTCATGTTTGGATTGGAGCACATTAGACATGGAGGCCAATATGTAACAACGAGCCATCTCATCGACCTTCTTCTATGCTTTCTCAGCCTCACACTCCTCGGCGGTGGAACCCTCCCCGATAACAGGGCAAGTTTCGTAAAGGACATACTTATACTCTTTCGCTGTGAGTATTATGTCTAGGTTCCTTTTTCAATCCACATAGTTTGGTCCCGTTAGCTTATTCTCTCGGAGAATAATGGCCAATGAACTAAAAAAACCTCCCACTATTTCTGAAAATTCGAAAATAAAAGAAATGATTTAGTTTGTGAAAACAAAATAAATTTATGCATTGAAATTAATTTGGCTTTTATAAAAACTGACATAGCTTCTTAGAAATATTAACAGTTCCCTAAGCTAAGTGTATTAACCACCACAAATTAATTTTCTTTCTACGTAATGATCTAGAGGATAACTCCATCGAGGGGATGGTTGTTTCCTCTCATTTCCTATGGACACACCTCGCATTATAACCTCCAACGTGGGTTGGCTGATTATAGTATTTGTCCCGAGTTATTAATTACATCCCTCCATTAAATCTTGATCCTTGTGGTATTCCCATCCTATACGGGTTCACTCCCAGGGTGACGCAAGGGGACCCACGATCTCTAATGAGGATCGTGATGGAAGCCGTGGGGCCATTAGAATCCCTCTCCTACTTAGTCTTTTAAAACAAGGGTTTTCTGAAAAATATCCTTTTGAAAATTTCCATTAAGTTTTCCATTAACTCAAAAATAAAATGTCTAAGTCCATAAAAATCTCTATGTCAAGGCTTATATCCTTTGAGAGTTTTTCCCATGGATTAATTTTATTTAAGTTAAAAGCTTAATGATTTCAAAAATTTTCCAATTAAAACTTTCTAGACACTTTGGTCTCAAGTTTATTTGACAAAAAAATTTTTCTTGTGCCAAACTAAAACAAAATGGCTTTCTATTTTAACCTTACAAAAATATCTAAATCCAATATATTTTCTATGTCAAGGATTAAATCCTTTGAGAAAATATCTAAGGATTAATTTTTGTTTAAGTTAAAATAACCATTTAATTTGTAGAAAAAATGTTTTTCTTGTCAAAAACATTCCCAAAGACTTTAGTCTTTGAGAAAACGTGCACATAGGCACCAAAAATAAACAGCATGCTAGAAAACAGTAGACGTTTTCATGCTCTTCTATTTTTAAACCTAAGGGCCCCGATAATAGAATTAAACAAATTAATTAATTAATTATTGGTCTTGTTTAATCCTAAAATCCCTTACTAATATTTTTCATGCAAAAATATTCCTTGAATATTAACTATTGCAAAATGTTAACTTCGCTTGGTATGGAAAAAAAAAAACGCAAGAAAAATTACAAGGAAAAAATAAAAAATTTCTCCTTAGTCCACTGCACCCGCCACACTAGATCATGCACCCATCTGCATTGTGGTCCACTGCACTTGTCGCATAGAACTAGGACCCATAAGAAACCAGCGTGAGGACCGGCCTTCCAGACCCTAGCCAACGCCAGTTCTAGCACCCCAAGCTGGCGCCGGTTCCAGTCTGGACGCCTGATCCTACAGTGTTTTTCTGCGAATTTCCCCTATTTTTCTGCACAGCTTCCGGCTTCGATGGCTGTCCGATTTCAAACCAAATACAATGAAATCAACCAAAACCAACGATCGCCTATACTCATAAACATTGAGCTTACACGATTTGCTAAGAAAAATAGTAAATTACAAATCTCCTATACCTCCACCCGCAAGGTTTAACAGAGAATCTATCCATACCATAAACAACGAAGGATCACAATTTTAATCACACATATGTGTCCAATTTTATTCATCAAGATGTATGCTTTCTATATTTTCACAAAACCTTTATGCTCTTATACCAATTGAATGCATAGGAAACGGGAAAACACCGGGCACGCAGCAAAAGCGAAGATCAAAAACTAGAAAAACAAAGAGTAGGGGAACTCCAGGGCAGAGCCGGCACCGGCTCCGGCAGTCCTAGCCAGTGTCGATTAGGCTCTATACAAGCTCTGAAGTTTTAAAAATATTACCTCTTTTTCTCGTTCTAATAATTGACTGGATCGGAATGTGTGCCACCGGGGTAGGTACACTGGTGGAAGCCTCTGGTGCGATTCCTGCAAGCCTCCTACTCCGTCTTTGCATGTAGGTGAACTCCAATCCCTCGATCTTCCAGTATATGACCTGCCTAAATCCGTTTGGTAAACAACTATAGACTAAGGAACCTTTTTCCTGGAGAGAATGAGAGAGAGACGTCTAGCTTTTCACAGAGAAGAAGCCATCTCAGAGAGTGTTGTTCTACCAACAACGTTGTTTCCAATCCTCCTGTTTAACCTAAATAAAACCCTAGGTTAAACTAGACTAGGCCATTGGACTCTTAGTTTAACCCTTTGGGCTTAATTAATTATTCTAATTAAAACCAACCTAATAGCCCAATTAATAATTAATTTTTCAGCCTAAATAAACTAGTCCAATTAATAAGCCTATATTAGTTTGGTCCCAGGTTAATCTTTAATTATTCAAATTGGGTCAAAGTCCTGAATAATTAATTAACCCACTAAACTAATTTTATTAATTATGTCTCCATGGACCTTTATTTTATTCTAGCCCAACAATTAAATCAGGCTACTTAAGTAAAATAAACTTTATTTAATTTAAAATTAATTTCTTAGCCCGTATTTAATTAGGACTCACGGTCTATATTGGGGACTAAAAGATACACTGTCTTGACTACTAAAATGACCAAAATACCCTTGCCATATAAATAACTGTATTTTGCATTTTAAATATTTCATAATATCACCATAAGGAAATATTGACCCCAAGGACAGTGTTGCGTTAGCAAATTCTCCGACCTACAGGTGCAATGACTAAAATACCCCTCTATACATCGCCCTACATTTAGAGAGGAAGAAGTGTACTAACACCTCTCTAAATGACATCTACCATCCTTAGGCCTCTAGAACAATGATCCATGACTTCCTGGATTGTTTCTGCTTTCCAAGGGAGCTACCCTAAAGCAAACATCCAAGTCATGTTTCCTAGGGCCCTGTATATTTAGATCATTTAGACAACCACAAGAGGCGATATAGTATAGAAACTATCTTGTACAAGTTTATCTTAACTAACTTGTCGCACATACCCAACATGCAAGTATATTGGCCCTACGATATAACCTCAACTATAGCATATCAAAGTATATGCTTCCACCTTCGTCAGACCACCAATTCATACTCAAGTCGTAAAGTACTAGTCCACGCTATAGTAATAGTAGTCTAGGTTTCTACCATATAGTACTTTTAGAAACCACTACTACAGGTCATGTTCTACGTATTCGAAATACGCTTATGTCATGAAGTGAGTGGACTACTCACTGGCTAAAGGTAAGCTATTTCCCATCTAGAATTCACAACATAATAACCTAGACATGATGAGATTCTCATTCTCATCAATCGGTTAAGAACAAATGTTTATGTGTTAAGTAACCCATGATCCATACCTTACTGTGAAAGATCTCTATTCACATGGACCACTTACTTAAACACAATGAGTCTTTTCCAAACATAATTATGCACAAATAAAATTGTAAATTCAAAAACAATTTCTGAAAATAAATTTTTTTATTAAAACATTCGATTTTTACATCAGAAACCTAGTCTAAGAGGGCATACATCCCAACAAAATCGCATATAAAACCCCTCTAGACCCAAAAAACTCCTAATCTCGGTGACAGTCTTAGGTTATCTCAAATTTTCAATGGCTTCCAGCTTGATAGGATCTACTTAAATTCCTTCCTTGGAGATAATGTGCCCCAAAAACGACACTGTATCTGGCCAGAATTCACATTTACTGAACTTAGCGTACAATTGATGCTCCTTCAACTTTTCTAAAACTAATTTGAGGTGTTTTGCATGCTCCTCAAGGCTCTTAGAGTAAATTAATATATCATCGATGAAATTACAACAAAGTTGTCCAAATAAAGTCAGAATATTCAGTGCATTAGATCCATAAAGGTCACGAGGGCATTTGTCAATCTAAAGGGCATCACCACAAACTCCTAATGCCCATACAAGGTATTGAAGGTAGTCTTAGGGATATCTTCTTCCCGGATCCTCACTTGGTAATATCCTTGCCTTATGTCGAGCATAGAATAACAACTAGACCCTCTTAACTGATTAAATAATTCATCAATAAGTGGGAGTGGCTTTTTATTCTTAAATGTCAAACCATTTAACCCACGATAATCAATGCACAGACGCAAGGTGCCATCCTTCTTTCTTACAAACAACACCAGTGCTCCCCACGGCGAAGTACTTGGCTTAATGTACGCTTGACTCAATAATTCCTCTAACTGATCCTTCAACTCCTTCAGTTCTGCAGGGGCCATACGATATGGGGTTTTGAAAATTGGTTCAGTTCCAGGCACTAAATCAATGGTGAACTCCACTTCTCGAGGTAGGGGTAAGGTTGTCAATTCTTTAGGAAAAACATTAGTAAATTCGCGCACCACAGCAATGCTCTCCAAGGTACTCTCGTTCGAAGGTTGATTAATCAAATAGGCAAGGTAACCTTGACATCCTTTCCTAAGAATTCTTTGGGCCTTAGTTCTAGAGACTAAATACTTTAACTCTTTCACTTTGACTCCCCAAAATTCTAAATCATCCTTTCCCGGCCTAACGAACGACACAGATTTTTTTTTGCAATCTACCCGAGCACCATAGTTGGCCAACCAATCCATACCTAGAATGATGTCGTAATCCTGAAAAGGTAAAATAATAAGGTCCCTAGGTAGTTTTTCTCTTCACACTTCAATCTCACACCCCTTAATAACATTATTTACTTCCACTGATTTCCCCAAAGGTGTACTAAGAAAAAGAGTATAAGGCAACTCTGAGCCAACAAACCCTATCTTATTTACATAAAATTTATTCATATATGAATGGGTGGAACCTAGAGCTACCAACACATTTACTTTGCAATTTTGAATAGAAAGCATACCTTCAACCATTGCAGAGTCAGCTCTTATTTTATGGCGATTCAGTGCAAACACTTTGGCTTTCACTTGCAGCTTCTGGTTGTTCCCTCCATGGACTACACCATTACCACGATTTGTTTGATGTATTGGTGGAGCAGGATTACCACGGGTGTTGAACTATAGTTTTGGACACTTATCATGAAAATGATTGGGGTCCCCACAATTAAAGCATCTTTTAGTTGCATCCTTATGCCAACAATCATTCTCCTTGTGTCCCTACCTTCAACAACGGTGGAAAATCACTTTGTTCTACCCAGTCCTGATAGTGTTTGTCCTTACTTATTTTCCTTTGTTTCTCTCTTGTGGTCCAGCTAGCCTTTTCATGGGAAACTGTTTTTTGGGTAGGAAGGTCCTCACATCAAGTCAATTCTTATCCTTATTGTTCTATTCTGGTGGCAGAGTCCACAGCAGTAGTATAGGTGGTCAGCGGATATGGGGCTAGGGCTCTCCTTAACTCTTGCCTCAAGCTCTTGATGAATTGGCAAGTCCGATTTTGTTTTGTGTCTGCCAAGCGATGACAGTACTTTGATAATTTACTAAACTACGTAGCGTATTGTGCCATTGATATGATGCCTTACTTCAGGTTCTGAAATTCGTCTTCTCTTTCCTCAATGACCCATTATGGGATGAACTCTACTCGAGAGACTTCCAAGAAATGGTCCCACCCAAATTCCTGATCAGCTTGCTCCCAAACTTCTTGGATCTATATCCATCAATCTTGAGTCGGTTCTCTTAAATGAAAGGCTGCAAATCTCACCATCATTTCCTCTGTGTATTGCAAAGTGTGGAAGATGTCTTCCATCTGTTCAATCCACATTTCAGCCTTCTATTCTTGTTCAGTTTGTCCAAAATATAGTGGTGGTTGAAACTTAAAGAACCTCTTAATTGCCTCATCATCACCTCGTAGGGCCCTTCTCTCGGTTAAATTATGTAGTATTTCAATCATCCTACCAAAAGCTTGAGCAACAGTGACCACTTCAGGCACCTCGTCCTCGTGAGTGTTGTTTTCAAATTCCATGTCTTCAGATCTTGGTCCCTCATTTCGTTCACCTAGTGGGGGATTTGGAGCAGGGCACTTATCATGGCGTGATGGTCCTCCGGCCACTTCATCAATGAGATGAACCATAAGTCTTCATCGCGGCAGCATGATAGCTCTTTATTATGCAAACAATGCTATTAGCACGTTATGCAAGAATTTTGTATTGCTAAAAGCAGTGCGTTCATGATATAATATGTGTGGAAAGCATTAAAGTGCAATAAATAAATAAGCACATAAGCCATTTCCAATTCATAATTGACCATCATTAAGTGTGTGGTCATGCATCCTAAATATTAACAAAAAAAAGTAATGGTGATTAAATCATTCATACAAATATCAGCCCATAACAGGCAATTTTCCTAACTGCACAATTTAGCATTTTAGCACATTGATCAGGAATCCAAAAAATATGTCATACATAAGTAAAGTATATTAGTTTCCTATTTCTAACTTCCTCTCAGTCCTCTTAGTCAGTAGTCTAGTATCTGAATCACTAGCAGTGTCCTCCTCAGCCTTGGAGTTCGCATTAAACCTAACTCTTTTTGCGGGCCTACTCCCCTCGGAGTTTTCTTCAGTCTCTTCTTTAGGCTCCTTATACTCTATCTCTCCAAGTCCCTCACTCCCAGATTCTGGGAGTTCCTTACCTACATCTATCTCAAGTGGATCAGCTATCTCCTTCTCGCTTTCAGAAGATACTTCTATAATCTCGATCACGTCCTCTTCTTTAGATTCTGAAGTAGAGGAATCTGAAGAGTCTAGGTCTACAACCTCTGGTGGTGGTGGTCATCAAAGGTATGGGTTCATCGTCTTAGGAGCGGTACGCAACATCCTTGCCATCCTACAATAATGATCATTTTCATAGTCCCAAAAGATTTTCCAAAATAAATCATTGAATAAGTCATGTCTAGTCTAAACTTTAAAAATATTGTTTAGGATCCTTAATAAAAATGTTCCAAACTTATACCAATTTGGACTAATCCCAACTCTTTTAAGGTCTTAATCCAATCCTAAGTTTCTAATTCATTCCTAGGCATAATCTAATCCTAGGCTCTGACACTAATTATAACACCCCTACTAAGTGGCCTAAATGTCCAGGGAATGTCACCCCATCCTCTCAGACAAAGGGTCTTTATAACAAAGAAAGAAAAGAAAGAAATAAGGTATAACTAACATTAACTTCAAAGCAGAAATTGAATTACTGTTTAAATAAATCCCAATACAGACACACAAGGATAAAACTCTGCAAGCTAAAAGAAATCTTTATACATCATCACTAGAGTATTGGTAGAAGAGTATCAAAACCTAATCTATTACAACATAATCTGTAGCACTTGGTCTTGATAAACATACACTACCCTGAATATTGTGGTTAGAAAAGTTGTGTGAGATTATAAATAATCTCAGTAAGTCCACAGTGTGTGAAAGTGATAGTTATGAAATCAATGACATAATGCATGCATATAAAATAAATCGAACGGATGTAATCATCATAAAATTTTGCATTTGTCCATCTCAAATCCTTTATCAAATTTTTTGAGAGAAAACCACAAGTACGATTAATTATGAAATGTATATAGGAATTTTGTTAGGCAATCAATTCAAGTTAAAATTCCTGGAACAAAAATTCATTTCAGCAAAAGTCTTGAATTTGCCATCAACCAACCATATCGCATATTGAGATTGTAGATCATCGATACCACAAAAACATGACCATGACATACACAATGCCAAAAAATCACATGTAGGCAATCAACCTACAGAGAGAATGCTCTTCCTTCTTCCCTCTCTCACATTTGCCTTAGGCCCGGATGTCCCACGTCCGTCCGTCAGAATTCTCAAAACTGCGCTGCTAGCTAAGGACTCGGCTAAACTACTAGGACTGACACCTCGTTTTGAAAGGATTGTTTCCTAGAGTCAGCCTATCAACCAGAACTCTCTCCTAGTCTAATGAAAGCTAGCCCTATAGCTTTGCCCCTTGAGTACTCAAGTTTTCAACAAAGCGATATAAGAATTTCGCATTTTGATTTGGAATATACAATTTCATTATCAAAACATTGTTCCAGCTAAAATCTTATACTCTAATTTTCACAATTATGTGCATGAAGGAAAAATTGTCATTAGATATAAACACCGATGCATGGCTCCTAATCATATCAAAACATTCATAAGAAGATTCCTAAAATTGATCATGCATACTTTTCCCAAGTGGAAGTCAAAAAGTGGTAAGAGTGATACCCAGGGTTATAAAATAAAACTCATAAATGAAATTATATTATGTTCTTCTTATGTCATAAACATGTGTACATGATCATATAGACTTTCCACAAAGTTAATTTACATAAAAAAGTCATGAGATGCAAGGACTTACCTTTGTCCAAAAGCTTAGCAAAAGAAATCTTTTCAAAATTCTCAAGCCTTCCTTCATCCCAAATCCGGCTCCAAATATAATATAAATTATATAATAATTAATCTCTTGATCACAAGTCCTTAGAGATCAAACCACATAAATCCCTAAGGAAAAAGAGGTTACTTATGCTCCAAGTAATTTCTTCTATCTTCTAACGCTAATCACAATTACCTATTCTAATCTTATTAATCCTAAACCCGTAATCAAGCAATCAATCCATATAGGTTAGGACGGAAAGCATCCCATCAAGTTAAAAAGACCAAATAATTTAAACGATGAATAAATAGCTAGATTGATAAATAAATAAATAACTAAATAAAAAAATAAATAAGTAGACAAATGAATAGATAATAAATAAGTAGATAAATAAATAGATAATAAGTAAATAAATAAATCAATCAATAGTTAATTAAATAAATAACTAAATAAATAGACTTACGAATAAATAGATAATTAATTATCTTTAAGACTTTGTACTTGAAGATTTCCAAAATAGAATAATTATTTAAGCATAAAAACCACAAGTGATACTTTTCCACAAAGTCAAAGTATTCCATAAATTTTATGTAAATCCATTTCAATCTAGCTAAAGAAATTTTCAAGGCAAAATTAATGTTTTAAACCCCTAGTGTAAAATTCTGTTCGTGATGCAGTTTAGAGGCCTCAAAAGTTGATTTCATTATCTAAGAAAAACATTTTATTTCTTGCCGAAAATTTCCAGAATAACACTCCTATATGCTAGGTGAATTAACATGCAATCCCTTTCCCAAAACTATTTGAAAAACTAGGTTAATTAAATATCCCAAATATTTCGCCAGAATCACGACCCCACTGGAGCAACAATATTAAAAAATTCATAACATTCAAAATAGCAGGAGTGTTTCGATGATTCTTGAACCAAAATTTTCCTAATATCCCCTAGTTTCAACAATACAAAATTCAGCCTAAAAATCCAACAAGAAGTATGTTTTTTGGTGGTTTTAAGTTTGGTCTCTGAACAGGGGTTTTCTGGCAGCAAAAATATACTCAACAAAACATCAAAATTTTCAAACACCATACTCTTGTAAATACCCTAAAATGTTCCCAAACTCATATACAAGCCACATGATCACCATTTGACTCAAATAAAACAACATCCATAACACAATCCTCCATTTTCAGCAACACCTCTATTTTTTCCTCAAACAATACTTGCGCAAAACAACATCAAAATTCCTCCAATAACCCCAATACACATATCATATTCATATGGCATCATTTACACAACATAAATACCGCATTATGCCACACAAATTCATGGGAAAAATCATTCAAACAAGGCTTCAAGCCATAAAAATGAAAATCTGGGCAGCAGCACTTATTTTCGGTATATATGGTATATAAAGGAGAGAAATGTTTTCTTTGCATACAAGACTTTACTTTACTTATCATACAACATCCCTTAACATACATATTAACTTTTCCTTCACAAATCATTTTCTAAAATGCTTAAATAAAGCAAAGAAAAAATCTGTCTAGTCATACATAAATTTCATCCAAGACATAAATAAGGAGGAAAATGTGTTCTTTTGCTTACCTCTTTGAAGATCTAATCTTCTACAAGGAAAAATAGAAAGGTAGAGATGTGTTCTTCAAGCTCTTGTCTCTCTCAATATTCAACCTAAAGTCACAAAAATGCTTTCTTCAATCCTCCAAGAAATGTGTTAGCTTGAGAGAAGGTAGAGGGAAGCTAGAGAAAAGAATAAAAACATAGAAGGAGAATGGGAGGGGATTTCAGCCACAAGAGGAGGGAAATAGAATAAAATTTCTTTTTATACTGGGTAGGTTTTAATCCAATGGTGGAGGGATTTTTACCCTAATTTCAAAGGCTAAGATGGAGAGTGTTTAGTTGTGTTAAAAAGATCCATGGGTCCAAGAAATAGGTCTTAGGTCAATTGGTGAGATCAATTCAAGAAGTCAAAATTAGATTTGACCTGAAATTTGACCAAGATTATTAGCTAGAGAAACACGGCCAAAACCGTAATTAAAAATGAATTTGTTCAAGAGTGTACTTTGCACAAGAGAAAAATCATTGGGATAATTTTATTGAAAAAGTAATTCTCAAATTTATTTCACTAATTAATTTGCTGTACATAATACATATATGCATAAAATGAACAATTACTTATTTATGTATTACTTACCACGCCCAAACAAAATAATTAACTTATCAAACACATTTTTTTTAAGAGAATACACATAGAGAGCACATAAAATAGCCACATATGATGAATTTAATTTATGATGCAATTCCAAATAGCCATATAATTAAGCTTCTAAACTCCCAATTAAATGGGATGTCGCACATCCACTAAAGGTTCGACAAGGTTGGAACTCGAGGAGAAGTTATCTTCTGAATCAACTTCTCCTAACTCGATTATAGAACAAGAAAAGGCACAGCCTCAGGAACCTATAGAAATAGAGCCTCGTCGTAGTGGGAGGATATCTAGAATTCTAGAAAGATAGACTGTAGAGGCTTTTGACCTAGTCCTCGACCATTAGGAATAAGATCACAATAGTTACGAGGAGGTTATTGCTGATACTAATGCAAACCTATGGTATGAAGTAATGAGAGCTGAGATTGAGTCTATGTACTTCAATCAGGTTTAAGATCTTGTAGCTTCACCTGAAGGGATAAAATCCATTGAATGTAAGTAGGTGTATAAGAGGAAGAGGGGAGCGGATGGAAAGGTAGAAACCTTCAAAGCTAGACTTGTGGCGAATGGGTATACTCAAAAAGAAGGGATCGACTATGAGGAAACATTTTCCCCGATAGCCATGCTTAAGTCATCTGTATCTTCCTTGCCATCACATGTCATTATGACTACGAGATGACAAATGGATATCAAGATGGCATTTTTAAATGGCCATCTTAGTGAAGACATTTATTTGTCCCAATCAGAAGGCTTTATTACTAAAGGCTAGGAATATATAGCTTCTAAACTTAAGAAATCTATTTGTGAACTTAATGACGCATCAAGAGTATGGAGCATTTATTTCGATGAGACCGTAAAGTCATAGGGTTGCATTCAAAATAAGGATGAACCAAGTGTGTATAGAAAACTGGAAGGCATAAATGTGATTTTCCTTGTCCTGTATGTGGATGACATTCTACTCATTGGAAGATGTAGGGACACTATCATCTATTAAGGTTTGACTATCTAGTCAATTTAGTAAGAAGGACTTGGGTGAAGCAAGTTACATTCTTGGGATAAAGTTTCTTAGAAATAGGAAGAAGAGAATGTGATGCGTATTTATTTGGGTATAAAAATCATATAAAAACTAAGCACATTTCCAATCAAGTTTGCACTAAAATGTTAACCCCAAATTACACATATGAGCAAGCGTACTTATCATTAACATAACATAGGGTTCAAATGAGTGTCGATCCTCAAGGAACAAGTATACATTAATCACTTTTATTTAATTGTTTAACTAACTCAATAAAGTGAAAATAAAAATTAATAAAATAAAATAAAATATATACATGTCAAGGATGGATAATTATATAACTCATACTATTGTTTAGACAAACATGATCTTAAAGTATCTAATCTTTATCACAACCAATTATTCTCTTGGCATCATGAAGGATTAAAGTAGACTCACTTCTTTTCCAATCCATGAAATCACTACCTTCTAGACAAATTAGCATCACATACTCTGTCTCAACTAATTCACCTAAAAGATGCATTAAACACAATCATTTATTAAATTTTCATACTTTGGCAAACTTAAAACATGAAATTAACCAATGAATCCATACTCTGGTAGACATCAATTAACCTTTAATTACAAATTCTTAGCAATTAACCTCTTTCCCAATCAAATTAAGAGACAACAAATATGAAATTAACAAATTAAGACCACCATCAATCCTTTTCTCAAGCAAGTTAATGGGGAAAAAAAAAACCAATCAATCTCATGATTAGCCCAAGTAATTAAATACCAAGAATAACAATCAATTAATCAAAAGATCAAATAACTCTAAAAATAATGAATATCTAAAACAATGTCGAATTACAATAAAATAATTAGCATATCATTGTTCAAGAAAAAGAAAACAAAGTAAAAGAAAGAACTCATAGACAAACCTTCTTCTTCTTCATTTGAAGACCTTCTCGTACAACCCTCCTTGAATTGAAGAATTCCTCCTTTAGTTTGAGTGATTTTCTATTATGATCAATGAATTCTCTCATTTTCCCTTGTGTTTTCCATCTATTTATAGGCTTGGGAAGTACTTAAACTCGTTGGTGTAATGTTCTTGGCTGAGTAAAAGTTGGAAGATACTAAAACTCCACAGATTACCAAAAACTACGTAAAAAAAATCAAACACTGCCTTAACCTCAGGGCACAGCCGGCGCCGCCTTGGCTTTTGGAGCCGGCGCTGGTTTTGTTCTGGTTCTCCAATTGTTCACCAATTTTTCTTTGAATTCTGCACAATGTATTCCAGAATACAACCGGCGTCGCCTTGGCTACTAGAGCCGGCGTCGGTTCCACTTTGTTCCATCCTGTTTCACCAATTTTTTATTACCTCGAAGTTTGTGCAACCAGTGCATGGCTGGTGCCGATTCCTCTGTCTCAGCCAGCACCGCCTCTAATCTGTTTCACGACATTTTTGCTTCGTTTTACCCCAAAAATCCAAAATAATGACCAAAATACCTTTCCAATGGTAAAATCTCAAATATAAAAGAATACGGCTAGTTATTGAACAAAATGTATCACAAAAGAGCCTCAAATAGTTTGAAAAAATATGACTAATTTAGCCCCTATCAGAATGCTAGGTTTATCCCAAGCTACATATATTGACAATATGTTGGCCAAGTTCAGCATGGACTTATGCAAGGGGGCATTGATCCCTTTCACACATGGGTTGTCTTTTTCTTCAAAGGACTGTCCAAAGTCTCAAGAGGAAAAAGATAGAATGAGTAGAATTTCCTATACTTCTGTCGGAGAAAGTCTCATGTATGCCATGCTATGTACTAGGCCATATATTTACTTTGTCATAGGCTTAGTTAGCAGATATCAGTCAAACCCTGTGGAGGTTCATTGGCAGGCTATAAAGTATATTCTCAAGTAACTTAAAGGGACAAGAGACTATATGCTAGTTTACAGGGTTGATGGCTTAGTTCCTATAGGATACAAGGACTAAGACTTCCAAGCAATAAGGATAAGATAAAATCCACTAGTGGATAAGTCTTCACCTTATCCGAAGGAGCCATTTCATGGAGGAGTGTTAAGCAATCTTGCATTCTTGACTCAGTCATGGAAGCTGAGTATGTGGCAATTTTAAAGGCATCCAAGGAAGTAGTTTGGCTCCGGAAGTTCTTTTTGGAACTTAGAGCCGTGCCACAAATAGACAAACTAGTTGTGATGTATTGCGACAACACTAGTATAGTCTCACAATCCAAAAAACCAAGGAACTGCAAAAAGGAGAAACACATAGCGAGGAAGTACCATCTGATATGGGATTTCATCTAAAGACGGAAAGTTGTGGTGGAATAGATTGCCTCAAAAAATAATCTAGCAGATCCTTTCACCAAGCCTTTGGTGGAGAGAGTCTTTAGAAAATACTTAGAACCCATAGGGGTGGGCACATATGGACTTACTTAATCTTATAATGCAAGTAGGAGATTATTGGAATGTATACCTTCTTAGACTAGGTTTTTGGTGTAATTTTGACTTATATTAATGAAAGTATTTTTCTCAAAATTTATTTATGAAATCTTCTTTATATTTATGCACAATTTTAATGGAAAAAATCTATTGCATTTAAGTAAATGGTTCATGTGAATGGAGATCTTTCACAGTAAGGTCTGGACCATAGGATACTTAAAACATAAACTATTGTTCTTAACCGGATGATGAGAATTAGAATCTTATCATCGTAAGGTTATTGTGTTATGAATTCTAAATAGGGAATGGCTTATCTTTAGCCAATGAGTAGTGTACTCATTTTATAACATGGGCGTATTTCGAATATATAATACAAGACTTGTAGTAGTGGTTTCTAAATTACTATATGATAAGTTGGTGGTTTGACGAAGCTAGAAGCATATGCTTTGATATACTATAGTTGAGGTTCTTGAGAATGACTAATATAATTATATGTTTGGTATATATGATTAGTTAGTCAACATAGACTTGTACAAGATAGTATCTACACTATATCGCCCTTTATAGTTGTCCGAATGATTTAATTATCCAGGACCCTAGGGAACATGACTTGGATATTGGCTTTAGGGTAGCTCTTTTGGAAAGCAAAAATATTCCAAGAGGTTGTAGATCATTGGATTAGAAGCCTAAGGATGGTAGATGTCATTTAGAGATGCATTAGTACACTCTTTTCTCTCTAAATGCACGACAATCTGTAGAGGGATATTTTGGTCATTTCACCTGTAAGTCGAGGACATAGATAATGCAACACTGTCCAGGTGAGTAAATATGGATTGGGGATAAAAAAAATGATAGAATAAATATAGATAATACAAAAGTTGGAAAACCCTTATTCATATTGTTACTAGGCATTTATATTACCTTGTCAAACCCGAAATAAAATAGAAACTTTTTTGGAGTAAGGTAGCACAAAAGCTGAAAAATCCTTAGTACATATCTTTACAAGGCTTTTGTACAACCTTACTACAAGAAAAAGAAAAAGAAAATGCATTGAAAAAAATTAAGGGAATAATGTGAGCCTATAGACCAGTCTTAGATTTTCTACTTGGATTGTGGTGGTTGGGAAATCATAGAACTTGGAATTAACTTATTAAGCCCAACTTATATAAATCACATCATTCACTTTCGAAACTCAAAGAATTAAGATGGAACACCTTGAATAAACATGAACTTGTTCAACTTAACTTTGAAGGCTTTGATTATTTCTATCCTAATATATTATTTTACACAAAAATTGTCTTGGCTAATTGGGTTTTGGACTTGATTCTCAAATCAAATGAGAAATAATACCTTTGCCATCTTGGCTAAGTCATGTTAAAAAATCTCATTTTATTTTGTGAAAAGCTTTTTACTTGCGATGCTGTATTGTTTGCTTGAGGACAAGAAAACGTTTAAGTGTGGTGGTATGTGATGAGGACTCATCATATATATATATATATATATATATATATATATATATATGTATGTATTCTAGTATTTTTGTACTCTAATTGAGATAAATTCTTTGGCAATTCACTACTCACCACATTCTTTTCATCTTGTTTTTGTTAGGAATTTAAAAACACCACATGAAAATGAAGAAAGGTGAAAAGGAAGAAAAAAGAGAAAATTGAAAAGTTTCACAAAGAGAAGGCAACTAGGGAATTTCATCTTCCTTAGGCCGCCTAGTGCAAAAATAAAAGTCACTTGGAGAAGAATAGGGCGGTCAAAGGAACTTCAAATTCCCTAGGCCACCTAAAGCACAACATAGCTACTATCTATCTAGAAAATTGGTGGCTTAGGGAGAAGAAAGTTCCCTAGGCCGCCTAGATGAACAAAGAAGAGCATTTGTTCCAAAAACTAGGTGGCCCAAAGAACTTGAAATTTTGTAGGCTGCCTAGCAGTCTTCAAGATTGCTAAATGTCTAGAAGGTTAGCGTCCTAGGGAGAAAGAACTTCCCTAGGCCACATGGTTTTCCCCCAAAATAGCCAAGTCCAGAACCTTGGTGTCCTAGGGAACTGTTCCTTAGGCCGCCTTGTTTTTAGAATACTTGGTAGCCCAGGGAAGTTCAAGTTCCTTGGGCCACCAACAAGCAATTCCAGTACGTTCTACAACAACATTCTGAAGATCCAGTACTCCAAGGCTTTATAAATCATTTCTTTGCACATAGACAAAAGTGAGGAGTTTTGGAAGAACCATAAGTTTTGCAAGATTGCACACAAAGAAGAGAAGAAGACCAAAAGATTCAAGAGAGAGGAAGAAAGGGTTACTTGAAGATATCAAGAGGAAGAAGAAGGTGTCTTGTCTCTTCTTTTGTTAATCTTACTTGTAATTCTTATGCTATGATTTGATTTTTAATTGTAGTGAAGGATTGTATGCTATTTTTATTCTTGAGGATGATGTATTATCTTTTGTTCTATACTTTTTATCCTATGGTATTTAGTCATTTGTGATTATTTGGTTATCTTGGTTGAGTTGGGTATTGGTTGATTAGTTTCAATTAAATGTTCATCATGAATGATTTGGAGAGATGGGGATAAGATTTGAATACCAACCTAGCTAATTTAACATTTGTTATTTTCAATTAACCTGAGAGGGAGGTTGGAAATTAGGGCTAATAACCAAAGAGTTTGCGAGATTGCCTAGAGATAAGGATTTTATGACTTCTGGGTGATTTGGGATAGTAAGTGATGATTAATGCATCCTTAGATTAGGTTGGTTTGGTAGAGATATCGATTAATCAAATTTGGTAGTAGAAATTGTTAGTGTTATACCTTAGAGGCAATCATTTTGTACATTGTATATGACACATTTTATTTTAATAAAAGGTATTATTTATCTTACAGTATCTTTTGGTTACTTTTGTGTTAAATAATTGTTATATAAAGTCCCTAGTACAACACTGTGTTAAGAAAATCATGATATGAGATTCCTACTGCACTGTATAGTGTTAGTACTTAAATAGTCTCTAGTCGTAGTATTAATGAGATAGGACATCATTAATGCATTAAGACTAGCATGCATTAGACTTCCTGGTTTGATCAGGCGATGTTTCTCATATCTGTGAGTATTGAGATACTTAAAGTTAACACGTGGATGCTTGTTAATAGAACAAGCACATTGGATGACTTACCTATGAGATAATCACATGGATAACTATTTAGTGCCAGTGATGTAATCTCAATATAGAAAATATGCAAGTATCCTTAGACTTGAGATCTCTAAGGTACTTTGTTTGCTGAGCATTGTGCTTTGATTCCAATCTCTGGAGCCAGATCGAGGGCCGCCTATGGAATGGATATTGGGTATATTGTGAGGTAAATGAAAGTAGTTGAGAGGGTCAATAAAGGATTCATTACTCCTAATAGTAGGGGCGAATATCTCACGGCCACTTGTAAAAATTACTACTTGAGAAGTCCTCGGCCAAGACGACTGTGTATTGGAAACAGTTCCAATTGATACACATCTAGAGTAGTGAGTTCCTGGTATAAGTACTATTATATTCGGGTCAGAATTAATATATATATATATATATTCTGGAGGGAGTTGGCACTAATTCTGTACTCCAGGCCGAATGAGATATTGTATGGTGAAATGAATTAATTGCACTATAGTTTGATATTGAAGGGTTCATGTCAAGCCACTTGACTTCCTGGACTCTTGGGTGGTCATGATGTGTTGCTAGATACCGCTCATGATCTGCGGAATATGGGTTTATTAATTGATGAATTAATAAACCAATACTGATTAGAATTAGTATGTTGATTCTAATTAATTATGAATTTTTAATCTCAAAGACGTTTGAATTAATTCATGTTCGCTACCAATTAACTGGGAAACCTAATAGGTCACACACAATAGAGGATTATATACTCAAGATGTTATTTGATAACATAGTATGTTATTTGTGAGAAAGAGAAGTTGTTGTGGCCAAATTATAATTAGTTATAATTTATGGGCCAAATTATAATTGTGAGAACCTGATGGTTCCAATTACAATTAGAGAATTATAATTGTTTTATAATTCTCAAATGGAGTATTTTCAGTAGGGTTTTCATGATATATGTGAGAGATACACGATATGTAACACCCCACTACCTAGGCCCAACAGGGCCGGGGATGTCACCCCGTCCAAAGGACAAGGGGTCTTTATAACTAGGTCACATAATCAAAATAAAACAATACTTTAAAAATGAAAACTTATTATAATCCAAAAATTCAAGAAAAATCCAAAAATAACAATTGTTCACTCTCAACTCCCAAAGCATTACATACAAATAAATAACAGCATATCTTTCAAGGTAGGCAACAACTAGCTACTCATCCCCACAACAAGATCGACCTGAAATCATGGTAAAAATAGTGATGAGATAAAAATCTCAATAAGTCCGTGTGTGCTTTGAATGTTCAGTGAAAACAGTTCATAAATGCAAGGTGTAAGAACTTCATCAGAAAAAGACTGGTAAGCAATAAATAAAGTTCAAAAGCAAGAGTGGCGTTTTGGCTTTTCCAACCATACAGGTACAATAAAATCAACCACTCGAAAGGGTGGCCATAGGTTACCACACGTTGGGCCCCATAATTATACAACGGTCAGAATGCCACACTTTGTGCAAATTGACAAAAAGGTAGGTGATCGGCCTACCGGGCAAGATTCTTCTCCTTCTCTACACCCAAACAAAACCGGTTGTCCATTCCGGCAACACACAGTCCACATGCTGAAAATTGTTAGCTCAGACCGGCATGACTAAGTAGTACTGACGTTTCTCCAAGTTGAGTTCATCTTCTAGAGGTGGCCTCCTGCTGAAAGACTTACTCTTGCTCTTCAAAACTAGTGCTACTAGCCTACCCTTATTAAGTACTCAACGTAATTCACCCCACTTGGGAGAAAACTGATAAAACATAGCTTTACTTGAAAATGGCAATCAAGGGTTTCCAAAGTTTTTGTCAAAATTAGTTTTAGAAAAAGTTTAGTGTTTGAATAAAATTGCTTGTTGTTTTTCAAATAATTTGTTTGACCGAAACAAGAAATGAAACAGTCCCTAATTGCCTTTACCAAATCAATATTCACAAACTTCGTATTTAGCTTACCATAGAAACCTTTTACAGCAAATAGGTTTTATGCAAAAGCTTACCTAATCCTTGCTCAAAATAAAGATCTCCAACAGCTGACCTAACCCCGCCTGGGGCAAACATAAGCCATAATTAAACTCAAGCCAAAATTCACTTCCACAAATAAACCTAGCTCAACTTACTACAATTATGACCCTAACATCCCAAGCTTTAAGGCTAGATAAAGAATAAAAGGGGTTTATAAAATAAATCTACATTGATATTAAAATAACAAGGGTTTGTGAAATAGCTACTAATAAGTTGAAGGTTTAAATTTTGCTTTAAATAAATTAGGGTTTATTTGATGAAGGGTCCTGGGACCTAGATGGAATTGTTTAAAATAATAATCTATTAATAATTAATTGTTAGAAAATAATTGGTAAATAAATAAAATTAATAGTAGATAAATATTAATGTATTTGATTAAAAGATAATGAATAGATTTTAATAGTATTTATGAATATAAGACTTACAAAATTAATATTTTATCTATTACAATTATTTATATAAAAGGCTTTATTTGATGTTATTATTTTATATAATATCTATATATTTTATTTCTTTAATAAAAGCTATCATTTATTTGACTAAAATATTATTATTTTATATAAGAATCCAAATCCACATTTTCCTAGGGTTTTCAAAATTACTAGAAGATATTATAGTATTAATCATTTTATTGTTGAAATAAAATTGATTAACTTAATTAGCTTAGGGACAACAAGGTCATGATCATACTTTCTATTGCTAACCCTAATCATGAACATTCACTCTATACCAATCATCAAAACATCTAAACCATGAATAAAAGCATAGATCTAAATTTACCAACACATGATCTCAACTTAACTAAACATAATCATATGCATGGCCTCAACAATAATACAAGAACATAAACCCTATTCACCAAAGGTGACATAATCTCTAACATGCTTGATCATTCATACTACTCACAACATGAAGACAAGCAACAAACCTTAAGACGCCATACATTCAACCAAGACAATCAACTCATGCATCAATCCCAATTCCATCATATACACATATTCATTCATGCTTCAATCTCAACTCCATCGCAAAACACATCCATTCTCATACTTCAATCCTAACTCCAACACAAAATGCATGCTCAAACTTTAATCATAATCTATTCTTTTCCAAAACATTCTAGAGACATGAATCTAAGATTTAAAGAGAAGGTTGAAGAGGCTTACTTGGATGATGACTACCTTGAAGTCGTTTCAAGAGAAGCTTTACACTTAGAAGACTTGATCCGTTTAAGAGAGAAGAAGAAAATATGGCTATAGTTGAAGTAACCATTCGGCTAAGAGAGAGAGAGAGAGAGAGAGAGAGAGAGAAAGAGGAGTTCATTAGCATATACTCATCAAAGTCGAAGGTGGAAGAAGATGAAGATGATTGTTCATGCTTACCTTGAAAGTGTTCTTGAGCCTTCAAGAAAATTCTAGTTTTTTATCCAAAAGTGAGACTTTAACTTCAGCGTTTGATGTTAAAAATTGTAGAAGTGGTTTCAAGGGGTTGAGTAGGTGTGATCTGGAGTTTTTGGAGAAGATTGGAAAGGTTTGGAGTGGTCTTAGGCGTGAGAATGTTAGTAGATGTTCTTGGTTTGGAGAGAATGGAGAGAATAGAGAGAAAGCTGGCCGAAATTCTATTTGGGAAGGAGTGGCCGACTGTTTGGGAGGGTTTTGGTAATTGAATTTTCTGATTTGAGAGGAAAAGGAAAGTTGGTTGTTTGAAATCCAAAAAGAATATTTTAGGGAATCAATTTTGGAAACAAATATGGTAAGAAGATCTTAGTTAATGGAGAGCTTTTGGAAGCTTCAATGGCTGGCTGCTTGGTTGTGATTTTTGCTGAGATGAATGATGTTTGAAGGAGCTTTAGAGTGGCTAAAAATATGGTGTACAATGGTGAAGGAATTTTCTGGTTGTTTGAGGGTTAATCTATGGTAGTTGGCTGAAATATCTTGCTGAAAATTTAGACTCCCATTGATAGCTTGATTGGAGTGATTGATGGAGAGATTTTAGGAGCAGCCATAGAGCTATTTTTTGTGCAGAGCTCTGGAGAAGATGATGGAGCTTAGTTCATGGTTGATTAGGGTGAGTTTGCACAGAAAAATAGGATGAGTTTTCGGATAAGGGTGAAGGAGAAACAAGCTGGAAATTCTGATCAAGTTTTTCGCAAGCTTACTGGAATTTCTGGGCAGATTCTTCTGCCATATTTCAGTCAGCTTGCAGAAGGTTTGAAGGGCCATTGGAGGGTCCTTTAAGGCTGGTTTCCAACCTTCTTTATGGAGAAAAAATAAGGTTAAATTGATGGTTTAAAAGGTGGAAGAACAGCTGGGTTTTTCGGACTACTTTGCTGTGAAAGTTGTCCAGAAATTTTTCTGGTTTGCACAGCTTTTGTGCTGTCCGGTTTTGGCCTTGCAATTTCAGACTTCAAGTTGGTCAAGATGGAAATTTTTCTAGCAGTATCTGGGAGGGAAAAATGGCTGAACGTTTCAATATTTGGACTGGTCTAGAAGCTAGAAAAATTTTCAGTTTACTACAAGAAGAAGATGAACACACATAGGTTGAAGTTTCAAGGTTCAACCATGAAGATTAATTCTCTTGGGAACCTTCCACAACTCCTCCCCTTTTTCGGTCAAGGAGACATCCTCACACAGACATTTTTGACACTCCAAGATCAAAGAAGCTTGATGGACATTTTCTAGAAATAAAATAGCTTAGATAAATGGAACAACCTAATTGATTAAGAAGTAAGGAAAGCTAGAGATCAAGAAGGGTATGAATCCCTTAGAAATTATTGTAGGGCAAAAAAGTAGAATTAGGACATTCCTTTCATATATCCCCTAGGACAACACTCCTACTCCTCCCTAAAACATACAAGGGCCGAAATATAGCCTACCTAGCACAAAATAAAATTTAACCATGCTAAAACTCCAATGATGGAATTTGAACTTAAGACCTCAAGAAATTATTCCAAAGTTCTAACCACTAAACCACAACAACTCTTGTTCTTATTTTCTCTCCCAAATATTTTTCCTATTTAATCCTCAAGCTATCTCCCTAATTCCTCCTCAAGCAAAATTACCATTTTGCCATTCTTACTCAACAACCACAATCGAGCCATCCAGGCTACAAATCACATATCCAAAGCACATAAAATCATATAAAAATATATTTATGCATGCAAGAAAATATAATATGCATCCCAACCCCCTTACTCTATGGTTGGTTTTAGTTGGGGTTTCACATGATACCTATTGGGGAGAGCCATTCACTGTAAACAACATCCTCAAAACCTTCTCTTCTTTTCCCTTTCTCTTGTTGTGCTTTTGCAAATGAGAAAAAAAAAAACCCTAGCCACCTTTTTGGTTTTCTTCTAGCACATAAACATCTTAGTGCTTGAGAGTGACTCTCGTGTGGACTACTGTTAGAGGTGATTGCATACTGTGATCACAGAGGCACGACAATCAACTTGTTTGTGATCCACTGGCATCGAGGAGATTGCTGGATCGTGCCACAATTGTCAGACAAGAAGGAAAATTTTTGTTTTCAGGCGCTCAAATACAAGGTAAAACCGTTACCTTTGTTACTTGTTAAACCTATTTTAAATCATATTCTTATGATCTTGGGGCTTGGATTTCTTAATTTCTACCACAGTAATCGTTATTGTGATATAGAAATTCCATCAGAAATCTCATTATTCGGAAAAGAGTAAGATTAATATTTGACTCATTTCGTTGCCTAGAATTAGAAATTAAGGATCCAAGAGATACTCACTTTTTAGGCATTGAATGTGGGAATTCCTTTTGTTATATGGGTTTATCTCTTTCTTATTCCTTGATGAACTTGTGATTCTCTCTTGTTTAAGAATATGGCTTTTCTCCTAGTGTAGTTAGTCTGATATACTTCACATTTTTTTATTTGGCTAAACAATGAGAAGAGAAGGAAGTAGGGGTAGTAGCCACATTCTCTAAGGTTTTTCGTTACTTGCCAACGATACTATACTACACAATAGGTGTACTTTCCTATATGTGTGTATTGTGTGATTTTATTTGGCATTATAATTAGTAAAACTTTTGTGTTTGTGGAGTATATTTTATATGAATTTTCTATATGCACAAACTATGCATAATTAATTTAATAAAATAATTGTAAATCTTCATATTATATTAGCTATTACGACGATTAATCATCTAATAGTTATATTAAACTACAAAATTACCAAAAAAAAAGGATGATTTTTTTACTTGAGTTTTATTTATATATATAGAAATATATATTATTAATGTGACAAATAAAATTATATAAATTTTACTCTAACAATAATAATTATACATACAATATCTATGTATAAATGCATTAATAAATAAAATAGAATATTATATATATATATATATGTGTGTGTGTGTGTGTGTGTGTGTGTGTGTGTGTGTGTGCGTGCGCTCGCACATATATGTCGGTTTGTATTTGAAAAATTATTTATATTTATGTTATGTAGCATAGTAATTTAATACTCACTATTCAATGAAGGATATATTTATAGTCCAAAAAAACATATAATAGAATAACTAATAAAATAAAATTCACACTCTTTAATATAAATATATGAAAACTTAAGATGTTTGCAAAATTTTAATTGGCAAATCAATGACCTAACCATTAGATGTATTTATAAAGTTAAAACAAGTTTAGTAACCAATTTTGAAGGTCATTTGTTTTAATTTACCACATTTTGGGGTAATATCTATACAATAGGAAGAAAATCTAGTGCATTTACAAATGTAAGGATATCAAATTAAGGATTCAACTGTTAGATTTCTTAAAATCATTAATAAAAGTATTGTGACCAAATTTGAAAATAATCAAATAAAATTTGAATTGTTTTTTTAAGGATTTTGTTGTAATCAGAATTGAAAATGATAGCCCCTTATAAATGGCACATCAACATTAAACCGTGGTATTTAATGAATCCAAAATGACGGTTCATTGATCTGTCGTATTTCTTGAATCGGATATGATGGTTTAAACTATTGTAGTAGACAAAAAAAAAAAAATGTTAGCAACAATTTCATTTTAAATTAAGACAGTTAACAGAAACCATCGTATAAGGCCATTAATATATGACAATTTACATAAATAGTCGTATTAGTCTTGAGATATTAGGACTGTTTACGTAAAAACCATTATATTTGGTTGAACTAATACAATGGTTAACATGTAACCGTTGTATAAAGTCTATATAATACGACGGTTATGAACCGTCATAAATAGTATCCTATTGCAATAGTTTTTTGACCATCGTATGAAGTTAGGTCATATTTGTTCCTTTTTTTTTTTTTTTTTGAAGGAATAGATGTGAGTTTTAAGGTTCATGATTATTTTAGACTGTCATTAACAAAGTCTCCACTTATTTCTTTTCTGGAAAATTCAATATTTCTTCTTTTTCCTTGTCATTGGACAAGTTATTATAATATTTAGATCAATAATGAGCAAACATGTGACATCTAAAACACTCTACCTTGGACTTGTCAAATTGCTGCTCCCATCCTTTGTATTTCTTGTGAACATCATTTCCTTCGACATGCTTCCCACCATTCCTATTTCCACCGTCTCCTCTTCCTTTTCCTCTTGAACTTAAATAAGAAGTGAAAGTAGAAGCCTTTAAAGCTTGTTCCTCTACAGTTGAAGTTCTGTTCATCTTCTGTTCATGGACTAATAAGGAACTTTAGAGTTTATCAATGGAGAGTGCATTAATATCTTTGGATTCTTCAATTGAGGGAACAAAATAAGTGAACTTTGGTGTTAAAAAGTGCAATATCTTTTGAACAGTGGCACTATCTTCCATCTTCTCACCATGGAAATACATATTATTAGCTTATCCCATGGTCCTTGCACATTAGTTGGTAATAGATTCACCTTCCTTCATCAAAAGAATCTCAAATTCCCTTCTCAAGGTTTGAAGCTAGACACGCTTTGCTCTTGAAGAGCCTTAATATTTTATCTTCATTGAACGCCAAATATCCTTGAAAGTTTCTTTCCTAAGAAAAGTTTCCAAGATGGATGGATCAATGCATTGAAATAAATAATTCTTTGCTTTTAAAGATTTCAACTTTGGTCCCTCTGATTTCTTTTGTTGTGCATACGTAAGTGTTACTCTAGCTGTTGGTGTTACTACACTAAATTTAGTAATGTGCTAATACTCTTTAGACTTTAAGAAATTCTCTATTAGCAAGCTCGAGTGGTCTTAGTAACCATCAAAACATGAAATAGTTGGCTACACAAAATTGTTTGAAGTCATTAAGCTACTACACTTTTATTTGAAGTTAGCTCTAATACCATTGTTATAGACCACTTATTAAGTGAAATAACATAAAATAGGACTCTATAACCAAGTCAACATCTTGCATGATCTTTGTAACTACACCTAAAAAGTAGGACAACTTCCTCCATGATTACTGTAATTAAGCTTTCTAAAGATTAGGACAACTTTGACTGAAACTAAGATTTGAAAACAAATGTGTAGAAAATAAAGCAACCAGTATCCTATCAAAGTGATGATATGAGAGAGAGTAAGAAGCAACTGGTCATAGAACATAAGAATGAGTAGGCAATGATGGGTTTCTAATATAGTTATTAAGATTTCTAAATGACGGCCACTAGGGGTCTATTTGGTAACTCAATTGAGCATATAAAATTAATTAATTAAGTACTTATTTTATTAAGTGTGTTTTATAATGGATAACATTAAGTACTTAATTAATTAAGTATATTTTATAATAGATTGTTATTATCACTTAATTGATTAAGATGTATTAAATTCCTATTATAAATTTTAAGTGAATTGAAAGTTACTTAATATGAAGTCTTAATATATTAAATACTAATCCAATTATTAATATTCCTTTATATATAATCTAAATTATAATAAAATATAGTTTAAAAATGCATTAAAATGAATTTAGATTTTAGATTTTAGAATTCAACCTTCATACTTCATTTTTTTAAAATTCAATACTTAAATCTTAATACTTCAGTCTTTATTTTTCAGTTTTATCAAACAAGTCCGGACTTAATTGAGTACTTAATAAAATAAGTATTTAACTAATTAATTTTAAGTATTTAATTGAGTTACCAAATAGGTACTAAGCCATAGCTGATTTGTGACTAATTAGTGATCCATTTAAACATTCATTTAAAAAAAATGTTAGCATATTTAGAAGTTGGTGGTTAATCTGTCATTATTTTGCAATGGGATTAGTGACTACATATTTTTAAAAGCTGTCACTGATATATAGTTGGTTTTAGATAGATTTATAACCAATTCTAAGTAGTTAATGAATATTCTAAAAGCGATCGCTAATTCATTACAAATCCATAGTGGATTAGTGACAACTTTAAACATTCTTTTCAAAAATTGAAAATTGATGTTTTAATATGGCCGTTGCTAGTCTATTACTTAGATTCCCAATATTTGCACATAAGTTGGTACTAATACTTGCATTGTTTTTGTCACTAAGTACAGTTTGCTACCTTTTCAATGCATATTAGTCACAAAAGCAGACATTTTTAGTGACTGCACATTTGGTGACCACTAAATTCGACCACAAATACCACTATTTCTTGAAGTATAAATGATAGTAGAGTTCGAACAAAATATATGAGTTTTGATTATTAGACTTGTTTGAATTAACCTACATTACCAATATAAGCTTGAACGTCCTATGGAGAGATGAAGATTATGTTATGTTTTGGGGCTGAAACCTTCGGTAAGAGGAAATAGAGTGTAAGGTCCAACCTTTTTTGGGAATTAGAAACGCATTGGAATTAGATAGAAACCAACACTTATATTAGTTAATACTCAATAAGGTAGGGACCAAAATGAAATTATTAAGGAGATCAAATTATTTAGTAGATGATTTGTTTTAAAAAAAAATGAGTTGAGAAAACATTCTTGCTTTTATTAGAGAGTTATCAGATAGAAAACTCTACACCTAAGGGTGGATGAAACACAAAAATTGATCTCCATAAATGAAGTTATTTCGACTAAAGGTAACTGGAAAATAAATTCTTTTACTTTCCTTTCAAATAAGCATTAAATTATGTATTTTATTAGATTTAATCTAAATAGTGTATATAATACTTTCTAGGTATGTGATTTTATGATATATGAATATGTGTAATGTTTTTATATGATATGAATGGCTGCCATGAAAATATGTATTGCCTTTGAGGTAAGGGAAAGTATTCTTCTAGACCTTTTAGGTAGAAATACAGTCATTTAAAACCTACAAGGTGAAGTTAAAGCCTGTTCATACTTTTAATGTCTGATTAAAGCTTTTTAGACCTTTATAATAGGGTAAGTGATGGGGATCAAATTCACTATGAAGACCAATCACAAGAAGATGAGTAACTTGGCAAGGCCTAATGATGAGATCATGCACTAAGTGAATTTAAGGAAGCTTTCAAGCCTTCATGAAACCAATTTTGAGGGTAGAGGAACTTTGGAGGGAAGTTGAAGATGACTAAGAGTTCAATTTAGTGCATGAAGAAATTCAACAAGAAATCAAGCTAGTGTAAGAAGTGGAAGAAAAGAGTGAAGAATGTGTAAACCAAGTCTCTTGTAACAAACTGGCACCGGATGGGCCACCAAACCGGTGCCTAGTTGGAATAGTAACGTAAGTCAGGACAAAACAAAACTAGCATTGGGTGGGCCATTGAACTTGTACCGAATGAAACAGTAGTGGAAGTCGCAGAGGGCAGCAGATAACTAGTGTCGGATGGTCCACAAAACTGGCGCTGACCTTAGTTCGGAAGCTAAATTGGTGCCATTTTTTGTCAAGCTAGCAATTGCAAAACAGCATTCCTCTTTTAGTTGATGAATATTTTAAGCTTTGTTATTATCTTTTAAGCCCAAAACTTATATTAGGGCTTCCCTAAACTTTTTCTAGGGCTTGGTTTGTATAAGTACTTCTTTCTGTGATTTGACAAGGGAATCAACTCACGCATTATTTAAAACTTTGAAGAGAGGCTTGAGAGGTGAAATCTTCTTGTCCATCTTTTGTTCAAGACCACACTAAGGATTAGTCTACCCTTTTATAAACTCTCTAAAATCTTCGAATAATCTGATTTGATTTTTCTTCAATTGAGTCTTAAAAGCTTTGTTCTTATTTAGTTCTATTTTTTAATTCCAATTGGATACCTTTAGTGTTCTACTTATCTATTCTTGAATTCCTTTGCTATTTCAAAGGTATTAAGTGAATCTATAGTACATCTAACAACTAATCTTTGGGGTCAGTAAACCTTTGATCTTCAAAGGTTTGATGCATTGTAGAATGATAGTCCTATTTCTCTTTCAGCTACTAAAATTTCTCTGTCTTGGTTCCATTGATATTGTTGAGGTTTATAGTTAATTGGCCACTTATATTCACCAAGTTAAACCACCCAAGCTCATATCAAAGAATTGGTATCAAGGTAAGGAAATCTTTGGTTCCATCAAAGCTTGAAAAAAAGAAAAGAGGGTCAAGAAAAGTTGAAGAAAATAGGGCAAATCCCGTAGCTAAAAAAAAATATCTCGAAAAGGTCAAGCAATCTTTCATTTCTCATGTGTTTCTTGTGTGGAATTTGTGATGCATAAATTTTGAGTGTATAAAAATCATCAAAATTAAATCCATCCCTTAGTTAAGTTTTAATTAAAACATTAATCCTAAAACACACATATGAGCAAGTATACTCATCGCAAGCATAGCATAGGGAATTAACGAATATTCATCCTTAAAGGAACAAATACAGACTAATAAGTTTTCATTCATTGTTTAACTGACCAAATAAAGTGATAAGATAAAAAGAAAAATAAAGAAGTATGTACAATCTAATAATGTAGGAATATGCAATTTGGACAACAATCCTAGAAAACATGACAATGAATCATTTAATAACTATCTCAATTAATAATAATCTTGGCATCATGAAGAAATATAAAATAAAATTCAATCATTTCTCAAGTCATGAATTTACTTATATAGACTCCACTTCTTTTTCAATCCATGAAATCACTATCTCTTGATTAAATTAGTAGATTTCCTGATCAAACCAATATAACCATAAGATGTGTTAAACACAATTCCTAATAAGCATGAAATTAGTCAACAACACTATACTCTAGGCGAAATTAACTAGTCTTTGATTATTTAAATTCTTTGGTCTTAACATCGTTTCCCAAGTCCGTTAAGAAATAACAAATATGAAATCAATAAAATTAAATCAACTCCTAACACCGTTTCCAAAGTTAATTAGAAATAAATCTATCTTCATCAATTCTTCCATAATCACAAGCAATCAAATACCAAGAATGATAAAAAAAAAAATGATCAAATAGCTAAATTAATACAAAAATCATGAATCCCAAAATATTGTCAAATTACAATAAAAATATTAAATATATCACTATTCTAGAAAAAGAAAAGAAAGGTCAAAGAAATAACTCATAGACAATCCTCCTTCTTCTTCCTTGAAGACTCTCTTGAACAATGCTGCTTAATGTGATGAATTCCTCCTTTTTTAAGTGATTTACAGATTTAATCCTTGAAGTCATACTCTTATCTTGTGTTTTTGTTGTTTAATTAAGCTTCCAAAATGCTAAAATTCGTCTCCTAAGTATTCTGGATTAAGTATATATTGGAAAATACCAAAACTCTTGGAAATAGCAAATTTGTGCAAAAATTGGGAAGCTCACCAACGTTCCACAGAGCGGACTCGGCGCTGGCTCGGACTGTCATGACCGAGTGTGCTCTATTTTTTCCCGAAAAATCTCCTGTTTTCCAGATCGGGGCTAGCGCCGGTTCCGTAGGTTACGGCCTACACCGGTCATGCACTAACGGCGATAGTTTTGCCGTTTTCTGCAATAAAATCGAAAAAATGCCTTTCCAATGGTAAAATATCAAATATGAAGGAATATGCTAAGTTATTACAACAAATATATTACAAAACACCCTCAAATAACTAGAAAAATAAAGATAAATTTTGCCCCTATCAATTTGCTTTGTGATATTAGTATATCACTTAAGAAAAAAAAATTTCTTATATTTGTGGTGAAATTGGGCTTGTATGGATGTGAAATTTCTATTATGTCTTAAGTAACGATGTTAAAGCCAAAGTTTTTGATAATTGTTCTATGCGAATGTTTGTCAGTATAATTAAGAGTTACGACTTCTTATTTACATTCCTTGGGATATTGGGATTTGGTATAACACTACATTGTTAAACTTTATACTTATTGAACACATCTTACTATTGCTTAATTATGATCATCTTGTTCTTCATAATTATACACATTAGTTAATCTTATCTCTTTGTTTCTAGCTAGTTCTTGCTCATTTATTGTTTGAATTGCTTTCTTATACTTCTTGTACTCATTCTTTGTTAGTGAGTCTTTCATGTTTTGAAATTCTTGCTTGAAACTTGTTTGTTTTTTATGTGCCCAATAAGTATTTGTTGAAATTCCTCTAAGACATCATAATTGGAAAATCCTTTTATTTTTGTTAGACCACTTAGATAGACTAAACCCTTAGCTATTGGAGAGACTTGGGATTGAACTAGAAGGTTTTGAGTATTAAGAAAAAGGTATGAATGTGATATTATCATCAAAAGAGCCGAAAGAGAGCAAATATGAGAGTAGAGTGACTACACCATGAGCATAAACACGAAAGGGAGTGAAAGAAATGATATTTCTCTTTTGTTAATATCTTTTGCAAGTTTGATTCATTCAATATTACACCACTATAGCACATGAATAAGTCATTTTTAGGCCTAACCAAAGTGGACCTAGTAGACCTCAAGAAGAACTAATTGATGCTAGGATTTTATGTGAGGACATACATGCTATGATGAGAATAGTGTAAAGTGGGTTTGTGGACATGACAAAAAAACTAACGGGCTTAAGAAATCACTATGGTCAATCTTTTAACATGGCATAAAAAAGAGGACACAAACAATTTGAGGCCTCTAGTCCTAGAATGAGGGATAATGTCCATACTCCTCTGTTGAATGCTGTTGTGAGGAGATTACAACATTTAAAATACGGGCATTTAAATGCAGTCGTCATGTATCTAATAAAAGAAATTTATAAACCTTTTTCCCTAAGATATAACATAGTATAGCAGTGAGTAGGGTGTCGAACCTACAAGGAACTCAAGAAAAGTATGCTCTTATATTCTCTCCTTATCCAAGCTTAATAGACAACTCTGGTTAATAATTAATTTAAATGAAGTCTAATGATGAATTAACATAAAGTAACTAGGGGAAAACAAGTAGGAAATTACTTAATCTAAAACATAAACAAATAAGAAAAAAAAAAAAGAAAACAAATCTAAGAGAATTAGGAAACTACTTATTTTAGAAACATGTTTTGAGATCAAATTGAGAAACTTGTCACAGATTGGATTATCTTGAGTAGTTGATTTTAGAAATCATGAAACACACCTTGAATTCCTATCTTTGCAAAAGTGGATTAATCTGTAAAACACGCATAATTTAAAATCCCTAATCTGATTATCAATCTAATCCAACTTGATTAAACTTTTCTTAAGGACATTAATACTTTAAATAATTCATGTCATAGATTATTAATCAAGATTGATAACCACATCAAAACATCACCAACATCAAGTTACACATACCCAAACACTGTAAATGTATAGAACTTGAATCATGTAACTTCCTATTAATCGAAGCCAAACACTGAAACTTATGATCAATAGATGCTACTTAGTGGAATTAACCATAAGATTAATTAACTTAGCTTTCAATCGTGTAAATTAATTATGTTGATCAAGAATAAGAAATTTAACATAATGGATAAGGAAAAGATTTCCAAAAATTGCACAAATACTTAAAAGATAATCTTAGAACATAAAAGATAGAATCTTTGTTCAACAATCTCAAAGTACCAAAATCAATATTAAAACATAACCAAAGAACAAAATATGATCTTAATTGTCTTGAACATAAAAACATAAAAACATAATACAATCAAAAGAGAAAGTTTGAATGATAAAACTTAGTAAGCTCCCAATCTCAAGTTCTTCTTGCCTCCAGACTCCTTCCCCCTTTTTTGATGAAATAAAGGTGTATTGTGGTTGCATATTGATATATATTCTGAATTTGGACGTCCTCTACTTTTATATATAGCCTCTAAACCATCCTTTATTAAATTTGAAAAGATAAAATTGACATTTGATTAGTTTAGGACTTGCTAAAACGTTCGTGAGTATTGCATGACCAGCATGCATGGGCATGCATCTTAGCCATGCAAGCTTAACTTCCAAAATCTCCAGGGGATAATACAATCACAAGCATGACCATGCCTCTGGCCATGCATTTAGAAGAGTGGCTTTTTCCTTTAAAAATTGTAAGCTTCTGGGAGCTAAAGTCTTTCCCTGTTTTGCACGGGCAAATGCATGGCCGTGCTTCTGGCCGTGTGATGCATAAATTTTAGGTGCATAAAAATCATTTAAATTTAAATATGTCCCTGACCAAGTTTTAATTAAAATAATAATTCTAAATTACACATAAGAGTAAGTATACCCATTGCAATTATAGTATTGGGAATTAACGTGTATCGATCCTCAAGGAACAATTACCATTAGTTACCTTTCATTCATTTCCTAACCGACCTAATAAAATGATAAGATGATAAAAAGGAAACTAAAAAAATATATATACAACTTAAGGATGTAAGAATGTGCAATGTAGACAAATATTCTTGAAGACATAGTAATGAATTACTTAGTAAATATCACGATTAATTATCATCTTGGCATCATGAAGGAATTATAATAGAATCCAATGGTTTTTAAAGTCAAAGAGTCACTATCTCATGATTAAATTAGCAAATTTTCTAATCAAACCAACATAACCACAAAGATGCAATAAACTCATCCTTAAACAATTATGCCTACACTCTACGTGATAATGAGTATGAAATTGGCCAATAACCCTATACTTTAAAATTAGCCAATCTTTGATTACTTTGGTTCTTTGTCTTAACTTAGTTTTCCAAATCCGTTAAGAAAAAAAAATATAAAATTAAATCAACTTCTAACACGTTTCCCAAGTCAATTAGAAGAAAATCTAACTTCATTAACTCTTCCATAATTATAAGTAATCAAACACCAAGAATGATAGAAAATTAATCAAATAGTTAAATTAATCCACAAACCATAAATCACAAAATAATGTCAAATTACAATAAAAATAGTAATTACATCATTATTCAAGAAAAAGAAAATAAAGGTAAAAGAAAGAACTCATAGACAAGCCCTTATTCTTCTCCTTGAAAACCATCTTGAATAATGCCTCTTGATTAATGAATCTCCTTTTCTTGTGATTGATTGACAGCTTTGATCCTTAGATTCACACATTTTTCTTATGTTTTTCTTGTTTAAATAGGCACCCAAGAGGCTGAAATTTGTTCCCTAAGAATTCTAGGTTGAGTAGAAGTTAGACAATACCAAAACTCTTAGAAAAATTCCCAAATCCGCACTTAATCAGGAAAATTCACCGACATTGGACATCATAGAGCCGGCGCCGAATGTGCTTGGCATGGTTGGTGCCGGCCTTGCTCTAGTCGGCCCGGTCATGCTCTGTTTTTTGTTTTCTTCAACAATTCCCTTGTTTTTAGAATGGGGCCAACGCAAGCTTCATAGGATATGGCCGGAACTAATCGGCGATAGGTTTTTCTCGTCGTTTTCCTCTTTTTTGTAATAAAACACCAAAATATCTTTCTAAGTGTAAAATATTAATTATGAAGGAATATGACTAGTTATTGCATCAAATGTATCAAAAACATCCTCAAATAGTTAAGAAATTATTCATGAATTTAGCCTCTATCACATTCCTTCACACTTGAACATTTGTTTGTCCTCAAGAAAAGTACTTTAAAACAAGAAAAAATATATCTCAAAAAGTTCTACTATAACATAGCCATAATTTCTTTTTAAACTTTAGATATGACATTGCCAGTCTTCACAACCCTCAAAAATATTCACAAATTGAAGTACTAGATAAAACATACCAAGGCTCTTGAAGTCAAATTAAGTAAGTTTATACTTTAGTCTAAGAAAATTATTTTACCTTTCAAGCAAAATCATAGATAATATGAATCAAACAAGTCAAGCTATCTACCAACTCAAGTATTATAAAGCCAAAAATTGCACAACTCAAGTTATGATTTAAGAAAAATACTCCAATTTTTTCTCTCAATTTTTTTTTTTCAATGACATAGGGAATTGATAGTTCCAAGTAAACGGATTTCTCTTCACACACCGTATTGGCCCCCTTATAGTCATCACTGATTAATTTTTCAACACTCATTCTTTCTTTCTTTTGCTTTTAGGAATTAATAGCCTCAAGAAAGTGGATTTCTCTTCACTATCCGTATTAGCCCCTATAATCAACCAAAAAGTGCTTTCCCGCCTTCAAAGATAAAATAACTTTTTTTTGAACTCATTTTTTTTTTTCTCATTTTTCAACTTACAATTAGTTTTTTTTCACTCAATATTTCCCCTTAAATTTTTTTTCCTCACATTCCTTATCACAACTAAAAGTTGAGCAAAGTTTAAACCTATAATAGAGGAGTTAGCCAATAACTTTCCCCACATTCATCACATTATCCATATTCAAACTAGAAGAATAAAATAATACTTAAACACTATTGCATAAACAAGATTAACCCAAATTTTCAAGTTTTAACATATCCCATCTAATAAACCAATTCATTGTCAATAAAAATTCACCAACTAAATGACAAAACTCATATCCAAGTAAGAAAGATAACTTCAACCTTGCTAAAGTAATGAAAACCACAAAAATTTGAAAAATTTCAGCCAAAATGTGTAATATATCTTCAATGCTAAACTCTCCCCCCATACTTAAACTGGATATTGTCCTCAATAGCAAAAAATAAAATAATGAAAGCATAGCCAATGGGACCCAAATAAATAAATGGGAGGAATTGAGAAAAGAAAATACTTCTATTACAAAGTAGTGCCAACGCATCTGAAACCATCAAAAGGAGTCATTGGGGAAAAGTGTACCTAAATCAAAACACAAAAAAAAAAAAAATAAGAACAAAAAACATAAATCTAGAAAAGGAAAAATAATAAAAGAAAAATCAACGAAAAAGAAATCCTAAGAAAAGTCATGAAAATATAAAAGGAAAAGAAAACCAAATAAAATAAATAAGGAGTAGTAAAAGAATGCTCAAGCATCAGCATCATGGTCATCCTCATCATCATCATCCTCGTTATCAACCCCAGCCATATGGCTACCATCACCTCCTTGAGGTCCAGAAAATCATTGCATCCATTGCACCCATTATTATTCTTGAGCAGCTTGCCTCATAGGGAGGGCAGTCATGGACTCACGAAGTTGAAGCAATATCTCTATTTGTGTCTCCATGCCCACTCTCAATTGCTCCAATTGACCTCCTCACCTCAACCTCAAAGTCAATCTGTGATTAGGACTGTGAACCACTAGCACGAGCTTGAGGTGGTGGTGCAGGATGCTCGTCCTCCACAGGTGGAAGCTCAACTTGTCCCGGGTGCTGCACATTATAAGGTGTTAACCAACGTCTCACCTCAGTACTGTACTGGAAACCACAACTAAGTAATGTTTGCTCAATAACAAGATCTCGCTTAATTGTGGTTTTAGTAAGCTTGCCTTCAAACCTAATTCTAAAGGCTTCCAAATTTTCCATGATCATGAGAGGAAAAACAAAGGCTTTGGTGGAAAGGCGAGAATGAACCACATCCCGCATAGATTAGATAATCAAAGCAGTAAGAGGGATGGGCTGATGTGCATCATCATATACAAAATATAAAGGTAATCAAACTAGAATAATTGAACCTACTAGTCTTAGGAACAACATTATAAGAAAAAGTATAGACAAAGGCACGTAGGTTGGCCTCAAGATCTTTATTGGAATAAAAACTAACTTACCCTATTGGACCTCTCTCTAGTACATACTTAAGGTAGCTAATAGGGGTTAAATTCACCACTAATTGGTACTTTTGATGTAATAACTAAGCATATTCCTTCCTATTTGACATTTTTCTTGTGGAAAGTGTTTTTGATGAATTTATGCAAGATTGAGTAGATTTCGAGCTAAAAGCATAAAATTCCAGACTTGACCTGGCACTAGGACAAGCTAATGCACCAAGCGCAAGGTCTGCTCTGGAATAATAGAGCAAAAATAGAGCACGAGTTGAGGAGCAAACCAGAATGTACCTAGCGCCATGTAGGCCAAAGTGACCCGGCGCTAGGTTCGATCTATACAGAGGTAGTTTTGTGCATGAATTTGGTATCTTCCAAAGGATTTTCATATTTTCTAAATTCTACTCGAACAAGACTTCTCAAGCGATGAATTTTGGCATCAAAGGAGCTTATAAAGACAAGAAAAACACAAGAGAAATGTTTGAATCCAAGGATTAAAGTTTCCAATCACTCACAAAAGAAGAAAATTCATCATTCAAGGAACATTAGTCAAGAAGGTCTTTAAGAAAAAGAAGAAGGGCTTGTTTATGAGTTCTTTCTTTTACTTTTATTTTTTTTTTCTAGAATAATGATGTAATTAATATTTTCATTTTAATTTGACATTATTTTTGAGATTCATGATTTCTTGTATTAAGTTAGACTTTTGATCAATTAATTATTTATCTTGAGATTTGATTACTTGTTTTTCTTATGAAGTTGATTGATTAATTCTTGATATTAACTTGCTTGAAAAGGGGGTTGATAATAACTTCAATTAATTGATTTCATATTTTTTATCTCTTAACTTGCTTGGAAAATGGGTTAATTGTTAAGAACTTGGGTAATCAAAAGTTAGTTGATGATTACTAGAATATAGATTTATTGACTAATTTCATGCTTTAAATCACCAAGGATATAGGGGTTTATATAATGATAGATTTTAATGCATCTTTTAGATAAATTGGTTGAGATAGAATATGTTCACTAATTTGACTAGAAGATAGTGATTCATGGATTGCAAACGAATTGAGTCTATTTTAAATCCTTCGTAAGACCAGGATGATAATTGATTGTGATATTTGAAAAGTGATTCAATGTCATGTTTTCAAAAGTATTTGTCGAAATTGCATATTTTTACATCCTTGAATTGTATATATATTTCTATTTTTTTTATTATCTTTTCACTTTATTAGGTGGGTTAAACAACGAATGAAAAGTAATTAGTGTATTCTTGTTTCTTTGAGAATCAATACTCGTTAATTCCTTATACTATGCTTGCAATGAGTATACTTGCTCGTATGTTTAATGTGGTGATAGGGCCTAAATTAGTCATATTTTTTCTAGTTATTTGAGGCTAAATTAAGACACTTTTTAGACAATAACTAGTTATATTCCTTCATATTTGATATTTCCTTATAAAAATATTTTTTTATAATTTTATACAAAAATAGGGAAAAATTGAAGCTAATTATGTGATTTTCCAGAACAGGACCAGCACCAGCCCTGAAAGTGGAATCGGTGCCAGTTAGCTACTGGCAAACAAAGGAAATCGAAGACATTGAGTGAAATAAGTGAAATTGAAATTGGAAATTAAAGAAGGAGAGCAAATGACAAAAAGCAACAAAGGAAGTCAACAATTTCGGTTGGCTGTGTGGCTGAGAATGGCTAAAGGCAGCAATTCAGTGACTTGGAAAGCCAACAACAAGAAGAAGCCAATTGCCATAAAGCCGAAAACAGAAACAAGAGTGATAGAAATTGCATACAAAGTGAAGAAATCGGTGGGGCCAAGGTGGAAGGAAAAGTCAGCAAAAGTGGCTGAGGAAAGGATAAAAGCTTATTAGGAAAAGATGGAAAGTTTTGGTAGGCTTGGCTGTGCAGCAAGCCGACGCAATAGCAAAAGATAGAAAAGAAGGAAATCAGTTAGGTGGCTTAGCTGTGGCTCAATTTAGCGAATACAAATTCAAAGAAAAGGGAAGCTTCTGCACGGCTTATTTAAAGCCAAATTCACCAGATTTCAACACAATCACAATTTAATATCAATTGACGTCTCCAGCACAACGCGACAAAGTCCAAATTGAAGTCAAATTAGTTTCTAATTTACAAAGTCAAGGCAGTGGGCCATTAATTTTTCTTAGGTTTTTATTTTAGAAATTATTAATCCTTTTTGGTTTTGGATTATTTTTGGGTAATTATTTCTTCTTTACTTAGAATTCTTTTAGAAACTTTGTGAGCTTATAAATAAAGGCCAATTTACCATAGGAAAGAGAGATGCATAATGTAGAAACTTAGTTATATTTTAGAGTGCATCACTAATATTTTCTTAGGAGAATTCATAGATCATCATAGAAAATCACTCAAATCAAAGGAGGAATTCTTCAAATAAAGGAGGGTTGTACAAGAAGGTTTTCAACGGAAGAAGAAGGAGGCTCATCTATGAGTGCTTTCTTTTACTTTGTTTTCTTTTTGTTGAACAATGATTTGTTAATTGTTTTATTGTAATTTGACATTGTTTTAGATGCTCATGATTTTTAGAGTCATTTGATCTTTTGATTAATTGATTGTTCTTCTTCGTATTTAATTACTTGTACGTATTACGAGATTAAATGGTTATTTCTTTTCATTAACTTACTAGACCAAAAGGGTTGATGGTAGTCGTAATTGATTAATTTCATATTTATTAGCTGTTAACTTGCTAGACCAAGGGGGTTAATTGTTGAGGATTGAGTAATTAAATATTAATTAATGTTTGCCAGACCAAGAATTCATTGATTAATTTCATGCTCTAAATTTGTCGGACCAAGGAAATTTAATTAAGGACTGTGTTTAATGCATCTTTTGGGTGAATTAGTTGAGATAGACCAAGTGATACTAATTTATTTAGAGGATAGTGATTTCATGGATTGACCAAAGAAGTGAATCTATCTTAATCCTTCATGATGCCAAGAGAATAATTAGTTAGGATAATGATTGAATACTTTAAGATCATGTTTGTCAAAATAATGGTTTAAGTTACATACTTCTCCATCCTTAACATATATATTTTATTTTATTTTATTTTATTTTATTTTATTTTATTTATATCTTTTTCACTTTATTGAGTCGGCTAAACAATGAAAGAAAAGTGATTACTGTATACTTGTTCCTAGAGGATCGACATTCGTTTGAACCCTATGCTATGTTAATGATGAGTACACTTGCTCATATGTGTAATTTGGGGTTAACGTTTTAATTTAAACTTGATTGAAAATGTGCTTATTTTTATATGATTTTTATACCTAAATAAATACGCATCATTTGGGATTAGTGTTTTAGTTAAAATTTGGCTAGGAATGGATCAAAGTTTGAATGATTTTTATACACTCAAAATTTACGCATCAAGTTTTTGGCGCCATTGCTGAAGAAACAATATCTGATGCGTGTTTTTTATTGTAGAAAATATTACCAACAAATTGCACAATCAATCAAGCTTTAATTAAAATTCCAACCACTAAAACCACACATACGGGCAAATATTCCCATTGTATAGTATAGGAAATAGCTAGTATCGAATCTATGAGAACTTAGGCTCCTACCATACTTTCCCAAACTTTTATTGTTTAGCTAATAAAATAAGAAGAGACTAAAAAAGAAAATAAATAAAGATAAAAATAGATATAACTCAAGGATGCAATTTAATGTAACTAGACAATTATCTTGAAAACACAAGATTGAATCAATTAGCATTCATCACAATCAATTGTCGTCTTGGCATCATAAAGGATTTAATATAGACCCACTTCATTTGAAATTCATTGAATCACTATCTTCTAATTAAATTAGTAAACATATTCTGTCTCGACTAGCTTATCTAAAAGATGTATTCAAATTAATCTTCATATATACCCTTATATTCTAGGTGATTTAAAATATGAAATTAGTTAATGAATCCATATTCAAGCAATCATTAACCAACCTTTGATTACCAATATTCTAAGCAATTATCCCCCTTTTCAAGCAAGTTAAGAGATAATAAATATTAAATTAATTAATTGAAGTCATTACCAACTTTTTTTTCTTTCAAGCAAGTCAATAACAAAAATCAATCAACCAACTCCGTAAGAAAAGTAAGTAATCAAATACCAAGAACATAAATCAATTGACCAAAAGTTCTAATTAACTCAAAATCATAATCTCCAAAATAATATCTAATTACAATCAAAACATTTAGCACATCATTGTTCTAGAAAAATAAACAAAGGATAAAAGATAAAATTCATAGACAAGCCCTTCTTCTTCTATTTTTTCCAGTAAATGAGCATTATTCAAGCATATCTTCAAGGAGAAGAAGAAGTGCATGTCTATGAGTTCTTTCTTTTACATTTATTTTTTCTAAAATAATGATGTAATTAATGTTTCCACTGTAATTTAGCATTATTGTTGAGATTTATGATTTCTTGAATTAATTTAGACTTTTCATCAATTAATTATTTGTTTCGGGATTTGATTACTTTTTTTTTTTTTTTTACGAAGTTGATTGATTGATTCTAGTTATTAACTTGCTTGAAAAAGGGGTTGATGATAACTTCAATTAATTGATTTTATATTTGTCATCTCTTAATTTGCTTGAAAAATGGGTTAATTGTTAAGAATTTGGATAATCAAAGGTTAGTTGATGATTGCTAGAATATAGATTCATTGACTAATTTCATGCTTTAAATCACTTAGAATATAGGGGTTTATATGATGATTAATTTTAATACATCTTTTAGGTAAATTGGCTGAGACATAATATGTTCACTAATTTGACTATAAGATAGTGATTCCAAGGATTGCAAATGAAGTGGGCCTATCTTAAATCCTTCGTGAGACCAGGATGATAATTGATTGTGATATTTGCTAAATGATTCAATGTCATGTTTTCAAAAGTATCTGTCTAAATTGCATATTATTACATTCTTGAGTTGTATATATTTTTCTTTACTTTTTATTATCTTATCACTTTATTAGGTGAGTTAAATAATGAATGAAAAGTGATTAATGTGTACTTGTTTCTTTCAAGATCGATACTAGTTAATTCCCTATACTATGCTTCGATGAGCATACTTGCTCGATGTGTAATTTGAGATTAATGTTTTAATTAAAACTTGGCTAGGAATGGATTTAAATATGAATGAGTTTTATACACTTAAAATTTACGCATCAGTAGCACTAGTATCACCCATTTTCCATTAAGGGTGAGAAAGTATCTTTTGATTGTTGTGATCTATAGCTAACCAAGGGCATTCATTATTAACATGTAAGATGGTAGCCAATCTCTCTCTATCCACAAAGATAGTGGTGCCCTTTACCATGGTCTTAATGGTTTCAAGATGGTTATTTCCTTCTTTTTTTTTTTCTACCATATTCACATAAAATTCTTTGATCAAAATAGAGCAATAGGGTCCCTTCATTTGAACTATAGTCACATACCCCAATCGTCGAAACATCAATCCTTACTTGAAGGCATGGTCTAAAGAGGGTACAAAGGTGCGTTCTATAATGAATTTATTAGCATCCCTCTTGGAGTACCACTCTTGGCAAGAAAGATCAATAAAATCAGTAGAGTGTAGGAACAAGGGGTCTATGGATGTAAGGGTAGAGGAAGAAAAGGCTCTGGCCCTTTTAGAAGATTAGCCTCTTTCTCTAGGCATGATGAAGGGATATAAAGATGGGTATCACTAAAGAATATGAGTGAGGCACCACCACAATGTAACAACAACTCCTAATATGATCAAACTACCACAACACAACACCAAACTCAATGCTCAACAATCCACAATTTCTAATCAAACCACAACAACCTCAATCCACATTATCAATCAATCCTAATCCCCTTTCAAATCCTACAAAAGAAATGGAATACCACAATTCAAACCATAATATAATCCTCAACTAATACATAACCAGATTATAGCATGAAAAACATGTCCATATTCCACTTCAAGAAGAAAGCACCATGGCCAATACATTATCTATCTAACATAATTGCATTATCAATATCATTGCAGTAACAAAAAAATAGCCAATATATTATCAAAATATGGAACATGTGATAGCAAAAATAATATGTTAACTATATTCTCATGCTATTCCAGTCATAATAGAGTAATCAATTTAATAAAATCCAATTAACAACTTTAAATCATGCAATTTATGTCAAAAATATGCCAAAAAATAGTGAAAATTCCATGGCAAGAATTTAACCATAAGAATGCAAGAAAAATCATACCTTTGTATTCTTCAATGCATGGGCAAGCAAAATGTGCATTCTTTTTGAAGAAATCTTCACTTGAAAAAAGTGATTTGAAAATGGGTTCTTGAAGAAAAAGTTGAGATTTTTGGAGTTTTAACTCATATATTCAACAAAAACAAAGAGATTTGGTGTTAGGTTGATGTTTTTTAAGGAAAAAAATTGATGCGGTGGGGTGGAGAGAAAAATTGAGTAAAGTTGAAAACTTTGAAAACAAAATGGCCAAAATTGGCCTATAGTGGAGAGCCCAATAGGAGCCTGCACCAGCTCCGTGAGCCTAGGCTGGCACTGGCCCAAATTTGTTCGGGCTGATTTTTTTTTAAATTAAATATTGAAAACAACAATTAAAACCATAACATCATGAAGAAAATGTCACTATTTTAAAAATTAAAAATACAGAAGTATAAATGAAAGCAAAATTTAAAAATATGTCCCAATTAAAAAACTAAATCAGTGAAAATTATCTTTTTCCAAGGTCTTGATCACATGGATTTGTTTCAGTATTCCCTGAAAGAGATCCCATTTGACGGTCTCCAAGGAGTTTGGCTAATTGCCCAATTTGATTTTCCAGATTGTGCATGGACGCCTCCAAGTTCCTCGTGGTTACATTCACTCCTTGAAACCATGCTTTCGTGTAACTTACCATTTTCTTAACCAAGTCCTCCAATGATGGCTTAGGCAATGGTGCATCTTAAGGCAAGGAGGGTTAATGTAATACCCCGCCCAAAACCACCTTTGACTATGGGAAAAAGTCATGCATTGCATAACATCTTGCATTTTATGTGGTAGCTAGACTAATTTTATTTGCATGGATGCATGTGAATTTTTCCGTTACTCTTGCATTTGAATTAATTGATGTGAAATAGTTGTGTTGTTAAAGATTTGGTTAAGGGAGGTTTGGTCGAAGATTTTGAAGGATGAGTATTGGGGTGGTAAGAACCTCTTGTAGAAAAATTAGTATTGGAGTTGTTTTGGAATAGCGGGGAGGTTGGTGATTTCCTTTGGTAACCCGAGTTCGAATCCTACTTTTTGTGAAGTAAGTTTCTCCTCTTGAAATTCTTTTCTTTAGACAGTTTCTTATCTTGGCCGAAAAAGAATCTAGCTATCCTAGAGAAATTTTAGTATTTTTACTCCAAGGAAATAAGTCTCTATATTTATTTCCTAAATTCAAGGACTTGGATGTGAATAAAGTTCACCTTTAATTTTCAGCTTGTATTCCTTAGGATTTTCGAAAAAACCCTAGCTAGTAATTAAAATATTAGCGTGATTTTTGTTAGATAGATGTTGCCATGGATAGGTGGAATTAATGAATCCTTTTCCTAGTAGGAAATCTTGTTGATTTTAATCCTAGAATGTTAGCTAAAAATCTGGAAAAAATTTCAGCAAGTGCCGCCACTTCTTGGAGGACTTGTAGCTTAATCCAAACTCTTCTAGGACTAGAGAAAATCTTACCCAAATCCTTGATAAAACCATATTTTATTTCAATCCAAATTCAACTAGGATTTCTTCCTTTTCCTAGCTGAATTTTGGCAGCTCTGTATTTACATAAGCTGTCCGAAATTCCAGCCGACTCTAGTTACAATCCAACTCTGGAAATCCTAGCTCAAACCACCTAGAACACTCCTTAATAATTCAACTACCCTAGCTGCACAAAACCAGAATTTCTATCACCAAAAATTACTGATTTTCGGCAGCTTGGAAACCAGAAAATTCGGTCAGCTTGCACAGAAATTTTTGTCCAGCTGTGCACTCCAAAACCCACGAAATTTTGCACTCCAAAACCTACCAAAACTCCTTGTTGATTAAGCCAATACCAGCGCCCAAAACCCTCACCTTTTCCCAGGAAATTTCGGCAGAATACAGCTTGAACAATCCAGAATTTATTCTCCTCTTGTTCAGCGATTTTCATAGCACTTGCACAGGATTTTCAGTCAACAAAACTCACTCAAACTCTTCCTTGTTTGGCCCAAAATTCTTAACACATTCAGCCCTTCCTTTAAGCAGTGTTTCGGCCAGCTTAGAGGAGCAAATTGCAGAATTTTTCCCTCCATAAAACTCCCCTAAAATCGGCAGCAAGGAGGCGCGCACAAGCTGGAAATTTCGCCTTTGCTGTCCAAGAAATCTAAAGCCATTAGGAGTCTATCTAAACATCACCATCTAACCTTAAACCAATCTTCTCCAACTTTAAATCATAACAACCATTTACCCTCTCCATTCTACACGAAAATTTCAGCAACATCTCTCAGCAAATTTCCGAAAACACAAGAGTTATTCCAAGCAAAAATCGCACACACCGTAAGGTAAGCACAAATACTTTTAACCTCTTGATGTCGTTTTCTCTAATGATTCTTTTCTCTTTCTTCTACCCTTAAATCACACCCTATAGAGGCTGATTTCCTCTTCTTCCTAAATTTTCGGACAACTGAAGCAAGGGAGGTAGCTTCTCTCTTCTTCTCAAGAGAACTCGGGACGATCACCATAGGAGCATCGAGACCTCATTACCCGGTAGTTGCAAGGTAAGGGAATACCCTCCCTCGATGTCGAAAGTAAAGTGTAATGGTGTTTATTAGCGAGATAAACATGTGGTAGTAGTATTTGATCTTTGGGGATTGAATAGTTTATTTGCAATTAAATAGGAGATTGAGAGTTGTTATAGAAATAAATGGGATTAGAGCATGTTTGAATTAATTGAGACCCTGATCATGATATTATATGGTTTAGATCAGGAGGATAATTGAGGAAAGCCAGCGGTGATTTTTATCGCATTTATCTGAGGCATATCAAGTTAGTCCTTGCATAAACTCTTTTATTAAACGTTGTGATGGTAAGTCCTTTTATAAACTGTTTTGTTAAAGGTTGTGATGGCGAGTCAATGTTGTGAAGCTTTGTAAAGCTATTTTAAAACTATGTTTGCTTGGGTTGTAAACGTGGATATTTATTCTTTAAACGGTTTTGTCAAACTAACGGTTTTTAGCAAGAAAACTATTCTTTTCCTTAAATTTTTAGAAATATCTTTTAAAGAAAACCACATTTTACAAAGCCAAGGTTTGAAAATATTTTGAATTAGGAATTGACGGATATGTTCGTTGAATGCTCAATAAGGGTAGGCTAACAATACTAGTCTTGGAGGGCTAGTGTAAGTCTTCTGGTAGGAGACCACCTCCAGAAGATGAACTCTGCTTGAAAAGACGACAGTGTTGGTTGGTCAGGCCAGTCCGAGCTAGCATTATACCTGAAAGGTATTATTTATATTCCCGGCATGGACACCCGGATGGTTTTGTTGGGTGTAGAGATGGAGGAGTATCTCACCCGGTGGGCTATACACTCACCTTGATCAGAACGCCCAACGTGTGGTAATCTGGTCCGGACAAGGTGCACAAAGTGTGGTGCCTTGGCCAATTTGTTCTCATGGAGCCTAACGTGTGGTGACATGATTTTTATCCGAGTGGAGGATTTATTTTGTACAAAGTGTGACAATGAGAAAAACCCACTCCTTGCGAAAAGAGATTGTTTATGACTTGCCAAATTATTTTTACAAATGTTTTACACTTTGCATACATGAACTATTTAAAAACACCATGTGCACACAGAGGACTTACTGAGATTTATTCTCACACTGTTTTACATCATGTTTTCAGGGGATAGACTGTGCTGAGTCAGCGGGGCATGTAATAGTTGAAGCTTTTGCTATTCTCTCTATCTGTTCTAGGAGACATTTATTGCTTATGCTTCTAAACAATATTTTGTTTTAATCCGTTTTGCTCCAAGTTGAGCCTGATGTAATAAGAATATTTCTTTATTTATCTAAGTTGATCCTTTTGGAGATTGCCTTTATATTTTATACCTCGTTCTAAAGACCCCTTGTCCTACGGGACGGGGCGACATCCCCGCCCTTTTAGGGTACGTAGTCATAGGGTGTTACAGTTAATCCTTTGATTTCCTCCAAAGTTAGAAGAAGTCGGCCTAGGTTAGGTTTGATTCTTCTATGAAAATTTGGGATAGTTCCCCCAACCAGGATTGTAAGTGGCACTATAAAGATTATTACCTTGTCTTCTATTGCCCATAAACGCAGTTTGTTTTAAGGATTCTTGTGATGACCCCATGTTTTGACACTCATAATTTGGATGTACTTCTGCACAAAAATCACAACTAACATTCATTACTTGTCTTTTTAAATGAGACGTTACTATTTGTTCCATGTTTTGTGTAAGTGTCTTAACCTTAGCCTCTAAGGCTACCATTACATCCACCTTGTACAATCCATAAACATGAGCTTTTGACCTTGAATTATCCCATGAATAGTGACTTGTTGCAAGATTTTCAATCTGATCAACCACCTTCTCAAAGGTCTTAGAATTAATGGAATCTTCTGTAGATACATCAACCAATTGCCTTGTAGCAAAGCTTAAGCCACTATGAAAAATTTACATTTGCATACCTAACTCAAACCCATGATGAGGACAATTCCTAAGAATCTCTTCGAACATTTTCCAACTCTCATAGAGATTTTCAGATTCTAGTTATTGGAAGGTGAAAATGTCTGTCCTAAGCTTTGATATTCTTGCTGGGGGAAATATTTTGCTAAAAATTTTTTAGCCAAAGCATTATAAGTGGGGATGGATCCTGCTGGCAAAGATTTTAACCAGGATTTAGCTCTATCTCTCAACGAAAAAGGAAAAAGCCTTAGTTTGATAGAATCTTCAAAAACACCATTCATCTTAAATATGTCACAAATTTCTAAAAAGCTCATAAGGTGAGCATTAGGATCTTCATCAGGTAGCCCATCAAATTGCAGCATGTTTTGAATCATCTGGATAATGTTGGGCTTAATCTCAAATTATTGGCCTCTATCCTAGGCCTTGCAATACTCGAGCCTGTACTCGAGATTGCAGGCTGAACAATATCATCTATAATCCTCCTATTATTGCCACCATTACTACCATTGTTTTGTTGGTTAACCTCCATATCACCTCTTACCCTTTATGTAAACACCCTTCGAATATTTGTTAAGGTCCTCTCGATATCAAGATCAAGATCTACTATGTCGTATTTGGATCATTGGGTCACACACTAAGGGCTAGATCTACAAGAAACGGAAGAAAGTGAGATTATACAATTCGCAAGTTAATCAAGTACACTCATGAATTAAGTTAGTAAAATTACAACATACAGCGAAATTAGGGAATTAAATTACAATTATACAAACAATAAAATATGGCGCCTATTCATACAAGGAACATATATACAAATTTATTTATTTATATATAGATATATAAACATATAAACATGGTTAAATCTACAAAATCTAAGCTTTCATGATATTGTTCCCTGGCAATGGCACAAAAAACTTGATGCGTAAATTTTGGGTGAATAATAATCATTCAAATATAAATCCATCCCTAGCCAAGTTCTAATTAAAATATTAATCTCAAATTACACATATAAGCAAGTATACCCATCGGAATCATAGTACAAGGAATTAACGAGTATCGATCCTCAAGGAACAACTACCTTTCAATCATTGTTTAACTGACTTAATAAGTGATAAGATGATTAAAATAATATAAATATATATATATATATATATATATATATATATATATATATATACAACTTAAGGACACATGAATATGCAATTTAGACAAATATTCTTGAAGACATAGTAATGAATTATTTAGTAAATATCACAATTATTTATCATCTTAGCATTATGAATGAATTATAAAAGAATCCAATCTCTTTCTAAGTCATAGAATCACTATCTCATGATTAAATTAGTAGATTTCCTAATAAAACCAACATAACCACAAAGTTGCATTAAACTCATTCTTCCACAATTATCCATATACCCTAGGTGATAATGAACATAAAATAAACCAATAACTCTATACCATAGGCGAAATTAACCAATCTTTAATTGCCTTGGTTCTTTGTCTTAACTTTGTTTCCCAAGTTTGTTAAGAAATAACAAATATAAAATTAATGAAATTAAATCAACTCCTAACATCATTTCTCAAGTCAATTAGAAGAAAATCTAACTTCATTAATTCTTGCATAATTACAAGTAATTAAATACCAAGAAGGATAGAAAATTGATCAATTGGCTAAATTAATCCAAAAACCATGAATCCCAAAATAATGTAAAATTAAAAATATTAATTACATCATTATTCTAGAAAAAGAAAGAAAAGTAAAAGAAAGAACACATAGACAACCGCTTCTTCTTCTCCTAGAAAACCTTTTTGAATAATACCCTTTGATTGATGAATCTTCTCTTCTTGTGATTGATTTCCATCTTTGATCCTTGGATTCACACATTTTCCTTATTTAAATAGGCTCCCAAGAGGCTAAAATTCATTCCCTAAGGATGCTATACCTAGTAGAAGTTGAAAAATACCAAAACTCTTAGGAAATTCCTAAATCCGCACTTAATTAGGAAAATTCGCAAAAATTAAATGGCATATGCCCCGACCATTCTTTGGTCAGCCCGGTCATGCTCTGTTTTTTTTCTTCAGCAATTCCCCTGTTTCTAGAATGGGATCGGCACCGGCCAGGCACTGTTTGGCGACAAGTTTTTTCGTCGTTTTCCCTTTTTTTGTAATAAAATACCAAAACACCTTTCCAAAGGTAAAATATTAAATATAAAGGAATATGAGTTATTGCATCAAATGTATCAAAAAACATCCTCAAATAACTAGGAAATTATTGATGAATTTATCCCATATCACCATGCATATCTCCTAGAACTGCTTCTGTTTTGCATTACTTGATGCAAGATCATGCATCAAGCCGTGTACCTACACAACCACTTTAAAACATTGTTAAGAACATGTTCAAAGCCCTCATATTACTAGGTAATCATTTTTTGCATGAAAACTTATCATTCAAAGCTATTTTACTCATTTATTACTTAAAACCTATTAATACACAATATGAGTAAAAATAATACATATTTACATAAAAGAGTGCATAAAAGCTAAGGAAAAGTGCTATAACGATATGACATTTTCATGCCTAACAAATGCCCAACATGGTGAAGAGTGGGATGAGCACTCTATTGGTCAATTCTAACAAGCTTTTTTAAAAGGTAAGAAATAAGGCATGATAGAAGGTTGAGGTAGGGTGCAAGAAAGGAAAGGTAGAAACCATCTAAGAGGGTTAGAGAGAGAGTTTGAGCGAGTTGATGAATAGTATGAAGGGGAATATGCAAAAGACTATGGAGAACAAAATAGAGAATTGGGAAATAAAGGAGGTAAGAAAGAGGGAAGTGAATAGGAAAGAGAGTTGAACAATATTAAATTGAAAGTACCAACGTTCTTCAGAAAAAATGATCTCAAATCCCACTTTGAATGGGAAAACAAGATGGAAATGTTCTTCAAGTACCATATCTATAGGTAAAGAACAAAAGTAACGTTAGCTATTTTAGAATTTTTGGACAATACTTTAGTACAATAGGAGAAAGTTGTAGTCAAATGATGCAAATAGGAATGGAATCCGTGGCAACTTGGAACTTATTAAAGGACATGATGAGAGAAAGACGTGTTCTCCACCATTATTAAAATGACCTCTACTAAAGACTTTAATCCTTTAAGCAAGTGAATAAGAGTGTGAAGTATTATCTGAAGGTCGCAGGAAAAAAAATATCCCGCTGAAGCATGCAAATTAAAATTTTTTTCGAGCCAAAGTCTAGGAATACTTACTTCTAGGGCATTTTACTCGGGTAACCGGAGTTGGATTTAGATTTCACGATGCTTCTTCAACTGGAACGTCTAATTATTTTGTAGGTATACCAACTAACCATCGGCTCCTTCAAATCAAACACTTACCATGTTTGTTAGCTCTTGACTTGTCAGAGTATTCTCGAACCTCCTACGGATTTCTACTGGTGAACGTAGAAGTAGGGTAAAGAAGATTGGAAGAAAAATGGAAAAGATAAACATTAAAGGAAAAATAACAAGAAAACGATAGCTTATTTTTTATCCCAGGAAAAGCTGAAAGTTGTTCTTTTTGTGAAGCTTCGATCAACCACTATAATAGGCACATGTGATGTGTTATAAATATAAACAGCTTTCTCTTCCTTTTCCAAAACCAAAACCAACCGTAACTTCCTTTTTCCATTTTGCACATGGCGGCTACTATCAAGCCCCGATGGGCCATGTTTTCTTAATAAGCCCAAAACTAATTAAATAGCTATCTTATTAATTAATTAATCCACTTGGGCCCAATATAAAATTATCTAAAATAATTAATTAATAATCTAATTAATTAAATTAACTCTTTAATTAATTAATTAATCCACTTCGGCTCAATATAAAATTACCTAAGATAAATAATTAACAAACAAATTAATTAAATTGGCCTAATTAATTATTCTAACCCAAATAAATAATTAATTAGACTTCTCAAATAATTTTTTAAATAAAAAATTCATCCAATAAGCCCATATAGTAAATAAATTTACTAAGGTTGTTTAAGCTACTCTGGGACCAAAAGACATATTATTCTTGGCTATTAAAATGATCAAAATACCCCTACTAACAAATAGCGGTATTTTATCATTGTAAATATTCCATTTATCACTATATGAAAATATTGACCCCGAGAATAATATTGCAAGTACAGTGTCTTCAACCTACATGTTTAAGGACAAAAATACCCCTCTTCGTAATACCATCATTGAGATAGGAAAAATGTACTTACACATTTCTCAATGACATCTACTATCCTTTGATAACTAGTCTGATAATCCATGACTTCTCGTATATATCCACTTATCTCAGGGAGCTACCCAAAAGTGTACGTACTTAGTTATATATACTTACTTAGATTATCCTAGACAATCACAATGGCGTGATTTCTTCACATAATGAAGTATAGAAACTCTATTGTATAAGTTTTTCTTAATTAACTATACTTATACACCCAACCCACATAGTTATTAGCTTTGCAATAAGACCTCACCCAACATACATCAAAGTGCACAAGTCCAGCATCACCAGACCACTAACTTATACTCAAGTCCTAAAGTATTCGCCCATGCAGTAGTTGTGATAAACTAATCTTTATTTATTTTAGTACCTTTATAAAGATATTATCACATGGTCTAGTTCTACGTATTCCAAATACGCTTATGCTATTAGAGTGAGTCGACTACTCACTTGTTAAAGGTAAAGCACTCCCTATTTAGAAATTATAGTGTAATGATCTAAACCTTGATGAAATGCCTAGCTCCATCAATTGATCAAAAATAATTTTTTGGTTATCTACATCTTACTGTGAAAGTACGACCCAATCACGTAGATTACTCATTAATATACTTGGACGTTAATATGCAATATATGTAAATAAACAACCATTAATGAATAAAAGTTTTATTAATTTCTAAAATATAAAAATACATAGGTCATTTTGGGCATATATTCCAAGAATCTCTTACTTGCACTAAATGAACTATGATAGTCTATATGTGCCTACCCCTATAACATCTAAGTGTCTTTGAAACACCTTCTCTATCAAAAGCTTGGTAAACAGGTCCACCAGATAGTTTGTAGAGGAAATCTAATCAATTACAATCTCTCGTTTCTGTATGAAACTCCCGGATTAAGAAACACTTCCTCTCATTATGCTTACCCTTCCTGTAGTTTCTTGGCTCCTTATATTATGACATAGCTCTTAAATTGTCTTATTATATAGTAGTGGGCATGTCTATTTGTGGCATAACTCCAAGTTCTGTAAGGAACTATCAGAGTCAAACTGCTCCTATAGAAGCTTCTGAAGCTGCTACATACTTAGCTTTCATGGTAGAATCAGTAATGTAAGATTACTTAACACTTCTGCATAAAATAGCCCCTCCAGACAAAGTGAAAACATATCCACTAGTAGATTTTGTTGCATCTTTATCCGCCTACGAGTCTGAGTTCGTGTAACCGGTAGGAACTAAGTCATCGGCCTTGTAAACAAGTATATAATCTCTCGTTCCTTTCAAGTACTTGAGTATATGCTTTACAGCTTACCAATGTTCTTCTCCTGGGTTTAACTAATACCTGCTAACCATGCTTACTGCAAAATAGATATTCGGCCTAGTACAAAGTATGGCATACATAAGAGTTTCCACTGCCGAGGCATAAGGAATCTTACTCATCCTTTCCTATTCTTCCTGTGTCTTAGGACATTACTTAGAAGATAAGGGCAGTCCATGCCTAAAGAATATAATTACCCCTTTACACTGATCCATACTAAACTTAGTCAATATCTTGTCAATATAAGTACATTGGAATAAGTTTAACATTCTTTGCTTCCATCTCTAAGAAGCTTTATTCCTAGAATGTAACTAGCTTCTCCTATATTTTTCATGCTAAATTGACTTGATATTCAAATTTTTATGGATGAAAATATCCCTACATCATTTTCAATAAGTAGAATGTCATCTACATAAAGTACCATAAAAGTCACACTGTTGCCATCTAATTTCCTATACACGCATAGTTCATCCACGTTTTTATGAATTCATAAGACTTTATAGTCTCATCAAAACAGATGTTCTATACCCGTGGTGCTTGCTTAAGTTAATAAATGAACTTTTTAAGGTTACAGACCATATGCTCTTGGCCTTTCACAAAAAAGCTTTCAGGCTGGGTTATATAGATGTCTTCTCCAAGGTAGCCATTAAGAAAAGCTATCTTGGTATGTATTTTCCATATCTTATAGTCATAATAAGATGCAATGACTAAAAAAATGCAAATGAACTTAAGCATCCCAACAAGTGAAAAGGTATCCTCATAATTAATCCTTTCTTTCTGAGTATAACTTTTTGCAACTAATCTTGCTTTAAAGATTTCCACCTTTCCATCCGCACCTCTCTTTCTTTTGTATACTTACTTACACCCTATAAGTTTAATCTCTTTAGGTGTAGTGACAGGATCCTAGACTTATTTGAGATACATAGACTCAATCTCGGTATTCATTGCTACTTGCCATTTCTTTGCATCGATATCAATAATGGCCTCACCATATCTGCTGGAATCTTGTTCCTGATGGTCAGAGACTACCTCAAATGCTTTTCCAATCCATCATTCTAGAACCCTAGATATCTTCCCACCACAACATAGTTAATTTTGTATAAGAACATCAGGCTATGCCTCTTTAGGTTCCTTAATTGAGGTACTAGAAGTTGAAGTGTTACTCAACTTCTCTTCTAATTCCACCTTACACAAAATCTTAGTGGATATACTTTGTTCATCCTCTAAGTATCTAGCATAAGTACTAATAAGTAACTTTTGCTCTTAGGAATGATAAGAGTAGCTATCCCTTGTTCCTTTTGGATACCCTACAATGTAGCACAATTCTGATCTTGGCTCTAACTTACTTTCTTTAGTCAGTACATATGTTGGACAACTCCATACCTTGACAAGATTCACAACAGGCTTTTATCCAGTCCGCATCTCATATAGTATCTTAGGTACTGATTTGGAAGACACCAAGTTCAGAATATATTATGCTGTTTCTAGAGCATATCTCCAAAAAAGAAATAGGAAGAATTTCATGACTCATCGTGCTTCTGACCATTTCCATCAATGTTCTGTTTCTTCTCTTAGCTACTTCATTTGTTGGGGAGTCATAGGTGCAGTTAGCTAAGATACTATACACTGATGTGCTAAGTAGTCCTTGAATTCACTAAAGAGATACTCTCCACCACGATCTAATCTTAGCTTTTTTATTAGTTTACCTATTCGGCGTTCCACTTCAGCATTAAAATCCTTGAATTTATCAAAGGAGTCAGAGTTACATCTCATCAAGTTAACATAACCAAAACGTGTGTGATCATCTGTGAATGTGATAAAGTACTCATAACCTCCTCTAGTAGGTGTAGACATATGACTACAAACATCAGTATAAACTAACTCTAATATTTCCTTGCCCCTTCCGCCTTTTGAGTAAAGGACCTTTTGGTCATTTTACACATAAAACAAGATTCACATTGAGACTATTCCTTCAATTTTAATGTGTCCAAAACCTATTTTGGATTAACCTTTGAATTCGATTAGGATTTATATATCGTAATCTCAAGTGCCATAAATAAAATTTATTTGATGTGACCTTTCTCTTTTATTATTAGTTTCCATCTAAATATTATATATTTGGCAATTAATATGATTAATATGGAACAGGTTCCTAGACATGTTTCCAGAATAAATAATATTTCCATTTCTATTGATTGAAATATTAGAATTGAAAGAAACAGAATATCCTTAATTAATCAATCTTAAAACTGAAATCAAATTCTACTTATAATTAGAAACATATAAAATATCTTTCAAAACTAAAATCCTTTTACAATCAAATAATAGCTTCAAGTCTCCTACTACTTCGGCCCACACTTGTGCTTTGTTGCCCACTCTGAGTCCATGCTCTTTTCTACTGAGTCGCCTTACCTTACTGAACACCTGTAAGGAGTTACAGACATGGTTAGTGGCTGACCAACCATCAATATAGACTCTAAGTATAGAGCAATACCTAAAGAGGACATGGCCAAGAAGTTCAGATAATCCTTTTTGAAGTGCCTTTTCTTGCCACACTTGAAACACAAGCCCTTGGGCTTGGACGGACCAAGCTTGGATTCCTTAAGTTGGGACACTACATTGTTCTGGGCCTTCTTTTTCTTGAATTTTTTAGATTGGGCTCCAATTCTAGAAGATGAACTAAAATGAGTAACTAAAATCTTTGACTCAGGCTTCTTTATTTTCTCAGCAGCCTGGAGTTCTTTCATCAACTCAGACAAAGACATACTCAACTTGTTCATATTATATTTTAACTTGAACTAAGAATATGAATTTGGTAAAGTCTCAAGAGCCATGTCAATTTGGCTCTCAGCTTTGATTGTTGCCCCCAAAGACTTCGGCCTCTTCGAAGTGAGCAATTATCTTCAGCGTATTGTTACGAACCAATACCCCTTTAGTTTTCCTAGTGTTCTGGATTGCTCTAAGAGCTTCCTGCCTTGTAGAATGGCTCTTGTCAGCAAACATGGTGTACAATGATACATCAATGTCATATATAGTAGGCATGTTTTTGTGCTTAGATTGGAGAACATTCGAAACGGAAGCCAACATATAGCATCAAGCCATTTCATCAATTTTCCTCCATGCCTTCTCAACCTCACGATCCTGGTCTGTGGAATCTTTTCCAATTTCAAGCCATGAGTCAGTCAGAACATACTTGTACTCTTCCGCAGTAAGTATTATGTTCATATTCCTTTTCTAGTCCATACAGTTAGGTCCAGTCAACTTATTCTCCTTGAGAATAGTGGACAACGGACTGAAATAAGACATTTCTATTGATTGGAAAAAACTTCATTTAGAAAAATGTTTGTTTAGGAAAAACATAAAAATGCACATTTAAAACATTACATTATTTCCATGATATGGTTAATTTATGAAAACCATTGTAAAAATATGAAAATTTTGGCTCTTGGAAAAATTGATAGAGCTTCGTAGCAAGGTTAATAATTTTCTAAGTTAAGTGTATAACCATCATAAATTAAACTTCATTAATAGGTAATGATCCAGATATAGCTCCATCGATAGGATAGTTATGATTCTCACCACCTGCGGACAATTCGATATTAATGCCTCCATAATAGGCTGGCCGACACTAATACATATCCTAGGCTTTAATTATAATTCGCCTATTAGTTCTAGATTCTCGTGAAAATCCATCTTTATAGAGGGTCATGCTTAGAATGAAGCGAAAAAATTCATAATCTCAAATAGCATGATAGAAGCCGTGGAGCCATTAGAACCCCTCTTCCACTTAATCTTTTGAGAAAAATAGGCTTTTTGGAAAAAAAAAATGTTTCTTTAAAATTAATTAGCTTTTATTAACTTTAGTAAAAACCAAAAAATTCAACCATTATTCTCTATGTCAATGATAAAACTCTTTAAGAGAATAAATTATGAATTTTTTTTATTTTACTACTTAAGTTAAAACCATTTTCTAGGAACTAAATTTAAAATACTTAAATTCAAAATTATTCTCCATGGCAAGGATAAAACACTTTGAAAAAATAAACCATAAATTTATTTTTAAATTATTTATTTCCATTTAAAAAAATTTTCCTTAATTTTTTGAACTAAAGAAAAATTAATTTCTCAAAAAAATTTGTGCGTTTTATCACAAAATTAAATAAAATAGGCATGCTCCAAAAAATATACTTTTTACAGGCTATTTCTTGCCTTTAATTCTTATGTGACCAAATAATATATTAGACATCATAATAATAATAAAATTAAAATGATCTTGTTTAATCCTAAGTTGGTTCCTCTTTTACTAACCATTTTCATGCAAAATTATTTAAGTCCATAAATAAACCATTGCAAGAAAATAACCTCGTGCGATATAGGACCCCAAAAGAAAAATAAATTACAAGGAAAATAAAACAGAAAAAACTTCAGAAAAGACTGGAATTGAGAGCCGAACCGCCACTTCCTTTTTCTTTTTTGCACATGGCGGCTACCATCAAACCTAGATGGGCCATGTTTTTTATTCAGTTCAAGACTACTTAATTAGCTCTCTTATTAATTAATTAATATACTTGGGCTCAATATAAAATTATTTAAGATAATTAATTAATAAATTAATTAATTAAATTAGCTCTTTTATTAATTAATTAATCCACTTGGGCCTAATATAAAATTATCCAAGATAATTACTTAATAAACTAATTAATATAATTGGCCTAATTAATTATTCTAGCCCAAATAAATAATTAATTGGACTCCTTGAATAATTCTTTCAATAATAAATTCATCCAATAAGCCCATATAGTAAATAAATTTACTAAGGTTATTTAAGCTACTCTAGGGACCAAAAGTCATATTATTCTTTGCTATTAAAATAATCAAAATGCCTCGGCTAACAAATAGTAGTATTTTATCATATTAAATATTTCATTTATCACTATATAGAAATAATGGTTGAATGATATTGGAAGTGCAGTGTCTTCGACCTACAGGTGCAATGGCGAAAATAGCCCTCTACGTAACACCCATCATTGAGATAGGAGAAATGCACTAACACCTTTCTCAACGACATCTACCATCATTTGATAGCTAGTTTGATAATCTATGACTTCCAATATATATCCACTTATCACAGGTAATTACTGTTGAGTATCTCACGCATATCATATACGGCACAGCGGAAAAATAAGAACGAGATACCAACCTAGGATCCGTATATGTGTGGAAAACAAGAAATAACGAGAACAAAGGTAACCGCTTTACCTTTCTTTGCTGAGTGTCTGAAAAATAAAATTTTTCCTTCTCCAAGTCGAGGCGCGAGCTAATAATCCTCTTAATCAAACACCACGAGGATTGAATGTCCAATCACTATAATCACAGTATGTGATTATCTCTAATAGAAATCCACATGGAGGATGACACTCAAACACAAAGATTTTCTGTGCTAGCAGAAAAACAACAATGGCGGCTAGGGTTCTTCTTGTTTTTCAGAAAAATGAGAGAGAGAGAGAGAGAGAGAGAGAGAGAGAGAGAGAGAGAGAGAGAGAGAAAGGATCTTGTATCCTCTAGGGTTTAGGAGTTGTATTTCATGTGTCTTTTTGATATAGAATTTCGTGCATATCAACCATATATTACATGAAAAATCTGTTGGAAAAATACTCCAACTAAGAATTCTAAAACAATTACAATTCTCTAATTGTAATTGGAAACATCAAGTTCTCACAATTACAATTTGGACCATACATTATAACTAATTATAATTTGACCACAACAACTTGTCTTTCTCATAATTAACCCCACTATGTTATCAAATAACATCTTGAGTATATAATCCTCTATTGTGTGTGACCTATTAGGTTTCCCAGTCAATTGGTAGCAAATATGAATTAATCCAAACGTCTTTGAAATTAATAATCTAAAATTAATTAGAATTAATCATATCAATTCTAATTAGGATTGGTTTATTAATTCATCAATTAATAAACCCATATTCCCAGACCATAAGCAGTATCTAGCAAGACATCATGACCACCCAAGAGTCCAAGAAGTCAAGTGGCTTAACATGAACCATTCAATAACAAACTATAGTGCAATTAACTCCTTTCACCAAACAATATCTCATCCAGTTTGGAGTACAAAATTAGTGCCAACTCTCTCCAGAATATATTAATTCTGGTCCGAATATAATAGTACTTGTACCAAGAACCAACTACTCTAGATGTATATCAATTGGAACTATTTCCAATACACAATCGCCTTGGCCAAGGACTTCTCAAGTAGTAATTCCTACAAGTGGCCGTGAGATATTCGCCCCTACTATTCGGAGTGGTGAATCCTTTATTGATCCTCTCAACTACTTTCGTTTACCTCACAATGTACCCAATATCCATCCCATAGGCAGCCCTCGATCTGGCTCCAGAGATTGGAATCAAAGCACAATACTCAGTAAACAAAGTACCTTGGAGATCTTAAGTCTAAGGATACTTGCACATTTGCTATATTGAGATTATATCACTGCCACTAAATAGTTATCCATGTGATTATCTTATAGCTAGGTCATCCAATATACTTGTTCCATTAACAAGTATCCATGTGTTAACTTTGAGTATCTCAATACCTACGGATATGAGAATCACTATTTGATCAAATCAAGAAGTCTAACACATGCTAGTCTTAACGCATTAATGATGTCATGTCTCATTAATACTACGACTAGGGACTACTTAAGTACTAACACTATACAGTGTAGTAGGAATCTCATATCATGATTTTCTTAATACATTGTTGTACTAGGGACTTTATCTAATAGTTATATTACATAAAAGTAAACAAAAGAATTGTAAGATAAATGATACCTTTTATTAAAATAAAATGTGTCATATACAACATACAAGTGATTACCTCTAGGACATAACACTAACAATTACCCAAAATTGTACATACTTAGTCGCATTTCCCATGGCCCTGGATTAGTTAGATTATCCTGAACAATCACAATGGGGTGATTTCTTCATGTAATGAAGCAGTCTATCTTAATTAACTAGAATCATACACCCAACGTACAAGGTTATTAGCCTTCCAATAAGACCTCACCCAACATACATTAAAGTGCACAAGTCTAGCTTCATCAGACTACTAACTTATACTCAAGTCCTAGGATAATCGTCTATGGAGTAACTATGATAAACCAATATTTATTTATTTTTTAACTTTTATAAAGATTATTATTGCGCGGTCTAATTCTATTTATTCCAAATATGCTTACACTATTGGTGTGAGTAAACTACTCACTGGTTAAAGGTAAACTATTTCCTATTTACAAACCATAGTGTAATGAACTAAACCTTCATAAAGTGCTCAGCTCCATTAATCTATCAAGAACAAATTTTCTCTTATGTGTTAGTAGTCAATAATATACACCTTACTGTGAAAGCACTACTCAATCACGTAGTTTACTTACTAATGCACTTAGACCATAATGTGCAATATATGTAAACAAACAACTATTAATGAATAAACCTTTTATTAATTTCCAAAATATAGAAATACATAGGCCATTTTGGGCATGCATTCCAACGTTATCATAAAGAAATGAAAGTGATATTAATGTGGTCTCATGTTAATAAGGATCCTAGGGCAACAAAAGCTAATTCTCTTGGAAAGACCATAATGGAATAGAGACATTAAGTTCTTTAAGTGTCTTAAATATAAACACACCTCTTATGACTGCCTTAGCAGGAGGAGCATGTACACTAATCTCTTTGGAGAAGTTTCTACCGAAGAGGAGGATGAAGGAGAAAGATAAAATGAAGATCAATAAGAGAATAAGCATGAGAAAAATAGTGAGTGAGAGATTGTCAGTCTATAATATGTTTTGGTTGGAGTTACAAAAGATTCTTGAATTCTCAAGCTATCAAGGACCAAGACTATCAACAAGGAGAGAACATATTTTACACAATGTTCTTTATCAATAAGATATCTTATAGTGTCATTGTTGATAATGGAAGTTGCATCAATATGACTAGTGTAAACTTAGTTGATGAGTTGGGCAGAAGTTGGATTAAACACCTAAAACCCTACAAGTTGTAATGGTTGAATGAGAGTAGAGAAATGGGGGTTAGCAAACAAGTATTGGTATCTTTTGAGATAGGAAAGTACAAAGACGATATGCTATATGATGTGGTACTAATACAAGCAGGCCACTTACTTTTAGGGAGGCATTGGCAATATGGCCGGAGTGTGAAGCATGATGGGAGGAAGAATACTTACTCCCTACTCAAAGAAGGATCTAAATTTTCTTTTACCCCCATGCCCCCAAGTGAGGTGAAGAAAGACCAAAAAATTATGAGAGAAAGAGAGAAGAAAAAGAGTGCACAAGATTCCAACAAAAAACAAGAATTGGAGAGGAAAGAAGGATAGTTGAGAGAGAGAATGGAAAAATAAATGCCTTTGACCATCAAGGATAGGAGTGAGAAAAAAAAAAGAAAGAGGAGGTAAAAGAAGAGTGAACTATTTTACAAAGAGAAGTGAGATCCTAGAGGCAATAGAAGCTTAGGATTTGATTATCCTTGTTACTTGCAAAGGATCTTATGTTTCCACCAACGAATCTATCTTTTCTTTACAAATGAAATTGCAGCTTTCCTATAAGAATTTGAAAATTCTTTCCCAAAAGAAGTTCTTGGAGGATTGCCACCCATAAGATACATTGAGCATCATATTGATTTGGTTTCCGAAGCTGTCATCCCCAACCGACTGGCTTATGGAAGTAACTTGGAGGAGGTTAAAGAACTACAAAGGTAAGTGGATGAATTATTTGGGAAGGGACATGTGAGAGAGAGCTTAAGTCCATGCATTGTTCCGGTTCTCTTAGTGGCCAAGAAGAATAGGACATGGCGAATGTACTTAGAATGTTGTACCATTAACAACATCATGGTAAAGTATCGCTACCCCATTGTTAGAATTTGAGGACTCCAAAGCTTGGAAAACATCCTCGGACTCCTTCATTAGATCCAAGCTAAATAAAATAGGTTAACTAAAATTGGGTTTCTTACCTCTAATCCCACTAATCATTGTTCGTATTGTGAAGCAGATGTTGTTCATGATGTTAATCAAATCACTAGTACTGCCAATTTATGAATGCCCTCTAATGGATACACATGGTGAACTCAGTTTAATCACCAGGGAATGCTAGCACCTGGAGTTTCTTGAGAGACTAATATTTCTAGTTTTGGAAGCACGAAATTGTATGAGCAGAGAACCACAGAAAAATTGCCAGGGTTTTCTTTTAAAACAACACGACCTTTTTAAAGTCCATCTCACATCGTATCTTATCATGTCTTATTTTAAGTTTAAATTAAATTTAAAATATATGATAAGATTCTGTTATTATCTCAGTAATTTTACTAATTAATTTACCAAGTCAGATTTTTATAATCTTGATATCCTCTAGATACATTGAATGTAAACATATTTCTAGATTCATTGTATTTGGATGATTTTTTAAGTTCGATGAACCTGGTCACCAGAAAAATAACCTAACGTATTCACTTAATGTGTCACCCAATAGGTTCATTTAATACTAGCAGTGTACCTAAATCACATTTACATGGCCCACATAATATAAGAAATTTCTGGCAAACCATTATAACTATCTAGGTTAAAATGAAGATCAGTGATCTTTTTGAACCAAACTATAATTTAAAATTTAGCCATTTTATCACACGATATCCCAATTAAGCATAAGGCATTGAGTATGTCATCCTTATTAAACTTAATTAATTAATTATTTCTTGATCTTATAGTAGACTGTTCAAACAAATGATATCAATATCTCAAATTGATATATTTGAGTAGACCATGCATTTTAACAGTTTAACTTATCAAGGGGCCCATAGACATCTCCTAAAAATGAGATGGACAAATTCCTTTACTATAAATCACATTCCTCTCCCTGATTTGTTTTATATGCGACAGTAATCTAATTTTATTATTTGGTTAAAAACAACTTTAGACATTAAGATATAGAATTTATCAAGTAGAACAATATAATGAGTTCAGGTCGAAGGACTTCTAATATCATTATGGCAAGAAAGTACTTATAATATGTCCTATGAAGTACTCTCATAGTGGGTCATGTCCAACACAATACTCTCTAATATTTATTTATGTTTTGACTTGATATCCCATAGATCCATGACCAGTAAACATAGCCAACAATTCACAAATATACTAATCTTAATTTATTATTATTCCACCAATAATAATCGATTAGGGACAATTTAAAAATAGCCATTCTATTTGTTATAGAGTTTTACTATTAAGTCACATACTTGATGACCATAAAATGAAATCACTATTCATGGAAAAAATGTCTCATATTATTACAAAATACATAATGGAAAAAGCATAAGTACAAATTGTATAGAGTATATCCCTAATAATCTCCTACTAGTACCAAGACCAATTTGACATAAATCGTAATTCTATTGATCTAGGATGACTATAATGCTTAGACGATGGGAGAGACTTTATCAGTAGATCTGCAACATTGTCATCAGTTGATACCTTACGTACTTTTACATCTCCTCTGGCAACAATTTCTTGAATAAGGTGAAAATGTCTGAGTATGTGTTTGGATCAATGATGTGATCTTGGTCCCTTAGTTTGTGCAATGGCTCCATTGTTGTCATCGTAAAGATCGACTGGGTTCACAATGCTTAGAACTATATCTAGTTCTATAATAAACTTTTTGATCCAAACTTTTTATTTAGCTATAGTTGAGGTAGCTACATACTTAGCTTATATTGTAGAATTGGCTACGGTGTCTTGTTTTGAACTTTTTTAGCTAACAAAACCTCCATTTAAACAAAATAGAAAACCTGATTGCGATCTGTAATCATCCATGTCAGACTGAAAATGAGCATTAATATAACCATTTCAAACTAGTTCACCTTCTTGTCCTCTATAAACTAAGAACATATCTTTAATTATTCTTACTTTAGTATGTTCTTGATAGCAGTCTAGTATAGCTCTCCAGGATTTAGCCGGAACTTGCTGGTCATGGTCAATGCATATGAGACATCGGATCATATGCATAACATGACATACATGATAGATCTTATAGTAGAAGCATACGATATCTTTTTTATGCCCTCTTCTTCATCCTTTGTGGAAGGATTCTAAGTTTTGCTGAGCTTAATACCATGTGATACTGCAAGAATCCTTTCTTTGACTTAGGTCAATAAGCTTTCTAGATCTATCTCTATGGATCCTTGCACTTACAATATAGGCAGCTTCACCTATGTCTTTCATTGAGAAACAATTTCCGAGCCATGTTTTTACACTTTGTAAAGTTAGGATATCATTTCAAATTAGCAAGATTTTATCAACATACAACACCAAAACGACTATTGCATTCTCACTGGTTTTCTTATAGACACAAGGCTTATCTTCATTTCTTTATAAAGTCCAATTATTTATTTGCTTAATCAAAACGAAGATTCTAACTTCGAGATGCATGCTTCAATCCGTAAATGGATCTTTGAAGCTTGCATACTTTATTAAAATTTAAATGAATATCAAAACCCTCAGGTTGTGTCATTTACACATCCTCAAGTAAGTTTCCATTAAGGAATATGGTGTTTTACATCTATTTGTCAAATCTCAAATTCATAATTTGCTACTATAGCATGAAGAATTCTAATAGATTTAAGCATTATAACTAGTGAAAAGTTATCATCATAGACGATACCATGAGTTTGTTTATACTCTTTTGCAACTAATTGTGCCTTGTAAGTATGCATATTTTCCTCCATGTCTGTTTCCTTTTTGAAAACCCATTTTCATATAATAGTTTTTGAACATTTAAGTGGATTAACTAAAGTCCAGACTGGGTTATTGATGCCTAAAATTTGGGTGTATAAAAATCATAAATTTAAATCTATTCCTTAGCTAAGTTTTAATTGAAATATTAATCCCAAATTACACATACGAGTAGGTATACTTATCGCAAGCATAGTTTAGGGAATTAACGTGTATTAATCCTCAAAGGAACAAGTACACACTAATCACTTTTCATTCATTCTTTAACCGGTCTAATAAAGTAATAAGATGAAAAAAAAAGAGAAATAAAAAAATATATACAACTCAAGGATGTAAAAATATGCAATTTAGACAAATACTTTTGAAAACATGACAATGAATTACTTTAGCAAATATCACAATTAATTATCATCTTGGTCTCAAGAAGTATTTAACATAGACCCACTTCGTTTGCAATCCCTGGAATCACTATCTTTTAATTAAATTAGTAAACATATTCTATCTCAACAAATTTACCCAAAAGATGCATTAAAATTAATCCTCATATAACCCCCTATATTCTAGGTGATTTAAAACATGAAATTAGTCAATGAATCCATATTCTAGCAATCATCAAATGACTTTTGATTACCCAAGTTCTTAACAATTAACTCATTTTTCAAGCAAGTTAAGAGATAATAAATATGAAATTAATTAATTGAAGTCATTGTCAACCCCTTTTTCAAGTAAGTTAACAACAAAAATCAACCAATCAACTTCATAATAAAACCAAGTAATCAAATCCTAAAACAAATAATTAATTGATTAAAAGTTTAAATTAACTCTAGAAATCATGAATCCCAAAAACAATGTCAAATTACAGCGAAAATATAATTACATCATTATTCTAGAAAAAGAAAACAAAGGTAAAAGAAAGAACTTATAGACAAACCCTCATTCTTCTCTTTGAAACACTCCTAGAATAATACCCCTTGAATGATGAATTTCCTCTTCTTGTGAGTGATTGGCAATTTTAATCCTTGGATTCACACATTTGTCTTATGTTTATCTTCTTTAAATAGGCTCCAAAAAGGCCAAAATTCATTCCCTAAGAGTTCTGGGCCGAGTAGAGATTGAAAAATACTTAAACTCTTGGGAAATTACCAAATCTGCACATGAAAGGAAAAGTTAGCCGACATTGGGCAGATCGGGGCCGGCGTCGGCTCCGTTTGGCATGGCCGGCATGCTCTATTTTTTCTCCCAAAAATTTCCCTATTTCTCTAAAGTAGGGCCTGCGTTGGCTCCGTAAGTCATGGTTGGTGCCGACCGTGCTCTGATAGGGAAGGGTTTTTCATTTTTTTTCATTATTTTCTATAATAAAAATCCAAAACACTTTCCAAGGGTAAATTTTCAAATATGAAAGAATATGCCTGGTTATTGCACCAAATGTACCACAAAACATCCTCAAATAACTTAGAAAATATTGATGAATTTTGCCCCTATCACATTCCCCTACACTTAAACATTTGCTTGTCCTCAAGCAAAGCCCTTTAAAACAAGGAAAAATAAGACAATCTTTCAAAAAGTTCACTTAGACCAAAGCCACAATTACTTTTCAAACCATAGATATGTTCTTGCCATTCTTTCAACTCTTTGAAAATATTCACAAAATAAAGTACTAAACAAGGCATATCAAGGCTCTCAAAGTTGAATTAAACAAGTTTATACACTAGTCTAAGAACATTATTTCACCCTTAAGTAAAAATATAGATAACATGAATCATACAAGTCAAGCTATCTACCAACTCAAGCATTATAAATCCAAAAATTGCACAACTCAAGTCATTATTCAACAAAAACACTCCAATTTCTTTTTTCTCAATTTTTTTTAATGACGTAGTGAATTGATAGCCTCAAGTAAGTGGATTCCTCTTCACTCACCGTATTAGCCCCCTTATAGTCATCACTTATAATTTTTTCAACAATCTTTCTTTCTTTCCTTTGCTCTTTGGAATTAATAGTCTCAAGAAAGTAGATTTCTCTTCACTATCTATATTGGCCCCTACAAAGAAGCAAAAGTACTTTCCCTATAAACAAGCTAAAGTACTTTCTCACCCTCAAAGATGAAACAACAATCAATTCATTTTTCTCCTTTTCAACTCACAATCAGTTTTTTTTTTTTTTTCACAATCTTTCCACTCAAAGATATGTTTTTCTCACATTCATTATCACAAGTCAAAGTTAAGCAAAGTTTAAACCCATAATACAAGACTTAGCTAACAACTTTCCCATGTTCATCACATTATCCATATTCAAACTAGATGAATCAAATAATACTCAAATACTAATGTATAAACAAGATTAACCCAAATTCTAAAGTCTTAACGTATCCCATCCAAGAAACCATTTTATTGTCAATAAAGATCCACCATATGAATGACAAAACTTATATCCAAGTAACAAAGATAATTACAACCTTGCAAAAGTAAGGAAAACCACAAAATTTTTGAAAAATTTTGGCCCAAAATATGTATAAATAGAAAATATCTTCAATGCTAAATTCTCCCCCTACACATAAACTAGACATTATCCTTAATAGCCAAAAAATACAACAATGAAAGGAAAGCCGAGGGACCAAAATAAATAAAGAGGAGGAATAGAAAAAAGAAAATACTTCCATTGCAGATTAGGTCTGATGCATGTGAATCCACTACAAAAAGTCATCAGGGAAATTGTACTTAGATAAAAACAAAAGGAACAAAAATAGAAAACATAATTGTAGGAAAAGAAAAGAAAGTCAAACTAAAAGAGAAGACAAGAAAAGTCAACTAAAAAGAAATCCTATGAAAAGTCATGAATCATGGAGAAAAATATTCACATGATCCAAAGCGTTGAAAGTCTCACCAAAATAGTGTTTCACCATATTTCCATTGACTTTAAAAGTACCATTACCATGTGAGAAACTTCAAGAGTGCCAAAAGGAATAACCTTATTCTCCAAATACGGCCTCGACCATCGTGATTTCAACTTACCCAGAAAGAGTCGCAAGTGAGATTTAAACAACAATACTTGATCGCTTTCCTTAAACTTCCGGTGTTGAGCAATATGTTTATCATGCCACCGTTTCATCTTCTCTTTGTAGAGTATAGAATTATCATATGCAGCCATGCATAATTCATCCAACGTATTCAAGTGAAGTAACCTGGATTTTCTAGCAAGCTTAAAATCAAAGCTAACAAGTTTGATAGCCCAGAAGCTTTGTGCTCAATCTCCACAAGTAAATGACAAGCTTTCCCATACACCAATCAAGAGGGGGTTGTACCAATAGGAGTTTTGAAAGCAGTCCTATAAGACCAAAGAGTATCATCGAGCTTGAAACTCCAATCCTTTCTCATATAATTAATCACTTTTTCCAAATTACTTTTTAACTCTCCATTGACCATCTGAACTTGGCCACTGGTTTAAGAGTGATAGGGGTAGCAAACTTATGGGTATTACCTAAATGTTTGAAAATTTTATCCAATTGGGTATTGCAAAAGTGTGTTCCCCTATCACTAATGAGTACCTTAGGTACACCAAAACGGGTGAATTTTTTTTTAAGAAATTGGAGTGATAGGACCTATATTAGTCATATTTTTCATAGTCATTTGAAGCCATTTTTTTTATTCATTTTGTGAAATAACTAGTCATATTCTTTCCTATTTGAAAATTTTCTTATAAAAATACTTTTCCGTAATTTTATATAAAAATAAGGGAACATTAGAGCTAATTGTGTGATTTTCCAGAATAGAGGCAGCGCCAACCCAGGAAGGACAGCCGGCACCGGTTAGTTACTGGATGCACGAACGAATTAAGTGAAACAGAGGATTGCAATTGAAATTTCAAAGGAAAATGAAGCAATTGGTCATGGCTCATGGCTAAGAAAGCTGACAGCAACAACAGAGAAAACAATTCAGTCAGCCAAGGAGAAGCTGAACAAAAGTAACAAAAGAATTGGTTGAATTCGGTGGGACCAAGATGGAGAGAAAAGGGTCAACAAAGGTGGTTGAGAAAAGGACAAAAAGAAATTGAATTCAGCAAAAGAAAACAATTTCAGTGGGCTTGGTATGGCTAAGCAAGCCGCTAACAAAGAGGAAGAGAAGTCAACAATAGCAGGCTGTGCAATTAAGCCAATGCAAACAAAGAAATAAGTGGAAAGTCGGTGGCTCAAGCAATTTCATGGCTTTGTCATCAGCTGCGCAAGGAGAAACAAAGAAAAGCAGCAGATTTGGTGATTGGCTATGAGCCGATGCTACAAACAGAAGGCAACTTGGATTTCAGCTCAGTGATGGCTCATAGCAATTGAAAATTGGTTGGGCAATGGCTCGAAAGAAAGAAAGCTTCTGCACGGCTCAATTGGATTGTAGATTTAACAATTTCAATTCCACACGAATTGAAGTTCTCCAAGCACAAGAAGGCAAAGTCCAATTTGAATTCAATTTCACAAAAGGTCAAGGCGGTGGACTATACACTATTTAATTTTTTCCTTAGTTTTATTTAGACTCTTATTTTATTTTTATTACTCCTTTTTTGGTTTTGGATATTTTTAGGTAATTACTTCTTCTTTACTTTTAGGAATTTTGTGAGCCTATAAATAAATGCCAATTTACCCTAGGAAAGGGGGGTGCACAATGTAGGGACTTAGATTTATTTTTAGAGTACATCACCAATATTTTTTTGAGACGAATAGGTCAAGGAGGATTGTACAAGAGGGTCTATGAAGGCGGAAAAACAAAGCTTGTCTATGAGTATCTATTTCTTTCATTTGTTTTCTTTTTCTTGAACAATGCTATGTTAATTGTTTTATTGTAATTTGACATTGTTTTAGATATTGATGGTTTTTAGAGTTATTTGATCTTTTGATTAAATGATTGTTACTCTTGGTATTTAATTACTTGGATTGATTGGTTATTTCTTTTCATTAACTTGCTTAGAAAATGGGTTGATGGTGGTTTCAATTAGTTAATTTCATATTTATTGTCCCTTAACTTGCTTGGGGAAGGGGTTAATTGCTAAGAACTGGTAATTAAAGGTTAATTGATGTATACCAGAGTATGGATTCATTGGTTAATTTCATGTAAGTTTGCCAGAGTATGGAAATTTAATCAAAGAATTATGTTTAATGCATCTTTTGGGTAAGACTGGTTGAGACAAAGTATGTGATGCTAAGTTACCTAGAAGATAGGGATTCATGGATTGGGAAAGAAGTAATTCTACTTTAATTCTTCATGATACCAAGAGAATAATTAGTTCTGATAAAGGTTGGTACTTTAAGATCATGGGTGTCTAAACAATGGTTTGCATTGCATAAATCTACATCCTTGACATGTATATATTTTTATTTTGATTTTCTTTTCTTTTCTTTTTTTCATTTTTATTTGTTTTTCACTTTATCAAGTCGGTTAAACAATGAAAGAAAGGTAATTAATGTCTAGTTGTTCCTTGAGGATCGACACTCGTTTGAACCCTATGCTCGATTAATGATGAGTACGCTTACTCATATGTGTGGTTTGGGTTGAACGTTTTAATTTAAACTTGATTGGGAATGTGTTTAGTTTTATATGATTTTTACACCCAAGTCCAGACATATCAAGTTTTTGGCACCATTGTCGAGGAACAATAGCATGAAAGCTTGGATTTCATTGATTTAACTATGTAAACATGTAAATAGGTAAATATGTAAAAATGAAAATTTGTACAATTTTTATTTTTTCAAAAAGGTGCCATATTTTGTTGCTTGTATAAGTGTATCTTAATTTCACTATATGTTGTAAATATGTGAATAAGTATATACATGTGAATAATAACTAACTTGTCTTTGTATGTTTGTATATATTGTATATTTATTTATTTAATTTTACTAACCGAATGTTAATATGGAATATGTATAACAATAGTATTTTTAATTTGTTGATTTTTACGTCTGTAATTTTGAGTCACTACTAACCCTTCTTATTTTCAGGTTTGGACTTTTGCGAACACGATGTTTTAGACAGATTACAGTTATCTTATTATTTGTTTCTTTATTTACAATTTTTTCTTTTAGAAATTCTTGTGTTACATGTATAGTGGTCATGCATTCCATTAAAAAAAAAAAAAAAGATCGGAGCCTGGACAGAACGGAACAGGCACCGGCTTCATTCTGGAACGCTATTAAAAAAAATTATTATTATTTATTTTTTTATTTTATTTTTTTAATTTTTTGTTTGTTCACTTACCCTATGTCTTTTCTTCCCAAATTTTTCTTATTTTGTCTTTTTCTTCTTTTTTTTTTTCCCCTTTGATTTTCTTGTTTGTTTTTCTTATTTGTCTTGTTCTTCTATTTTTCTTTCTTCTTTTATTCCCCTCGAATGATCCTTTTTCGTCTTCCCCCCTTCTTCTTCTTCAAATTATTTTTCTTCTTCTTCTAATTATCCTCCATAGATTAAATATTTTTAAAACTGCTACGTTGGGGGAATATATTGGTGGAAAAACTCTCTTCGTGTTAAGCTCAATTTTGTCCTCTTGAAATTCTTGGCATTATGTGTATGTGTTTTTAAGGAAAATTTTATTAAACATGGACCTATATTTGCTGAGTTTATTTGATGATAGAAGAATGCATATAATGGATTTTAAGTCTTGTGATTGCTTCTAAGCATTGACTATGTATTTTTCTGGATTTTTTGCATATATGGAGACCTTGGACAATTGAGCATCCTTGTGCTACTTTGTTTATTGATTGAAGATTGATATTATACTTGTGCTATTTACATTGGATATTATTCTTATTTTTCTTGAGCATAAAAAACATGGAAAGGTCTTCACAAGAAAGAGAACCAATTGCAAAGTGGATTTGGATGAGATAAAGAGGATATTGTGAACCCTTTGAAGGTTGTCATGGTCTAGTTAGCGGTGCTATCGGACAATTTGGAGACAAGGAAGACTCTACTTCGAGGGGGACTTAAAGGCTTTGACTTTCTATCTTTCATCTCTCTTGATTTCTATTTTTATTTCAATTACTCTTTATACTCTTACTTGTGTGTAAATCTTTCTATTTGTAGGTTGAATTTTGCTGGAATAAGTCTTCCAACTTCTTGAAGAATGCACTTCTCATATCTTGGAGCTAATCTACACTTGGGGAGTATTGCTTAAACTTTCTACCCCTTTTTAATTTTTGCTCCCATTGGAGATGTTGTATGGTGTTTATTTTTGGCCTATAAGGATATGGTCCAGTTTAAATGTGGGGGAGTGGTTTAGTGATATTCTTGGTCCAAGTTTTTATCGAATATCTTGATTTTTTTTCTTATTGGTGAGTTACTTTGGAATTTGAAATTTGACTTTTCATGGAGCTAATCTGCCTTGTATTATATTCTTTTCCCTCTTTACATTCTTGGTCCCTTGGTTATGCTTTAGTGTGCTATTTTAGGCCATTGAGGACAATGTCCAATTTAAGTGTGGGGGAGAGATTTAACATTTTCTCAAGTGCATCTTTGTGATTTTCAGTGGATTTCCAAGTATATATGTTTGAGGGATTTTCAATGATATATGTTTGAATTGTTTTGAATTGTTGAAATTTTGTTTTGAATTGTTAATTTTTTTTTATAAAAAAACTGAGAAAATAAGATTTGGAGCTAAATGGAGTTTATTTGTTTATAATGAAGATATGATTTCCTTTTTAATTTTGGATATGGATTTGTCATTTAGTATGGTAGGATTTTATTAAAAAGGTAAACTTGTGTATTAAGTTGAATTTTGTTAAGTCTTGAGAATTTAAGTCAACCTTGGTTATATTTGGTATTTGAGTTTAAATATGGATTATATGATGAAATATGAGAACAGTTGTTGATTAATTTTTTTATTATGGATTTAAAATTTGCTTAACTTTGAGTTTTGAATAAGGAATGAGAGAGAAAAAATTTTAGTTGGAAAAAATATATGAGAAAAAATATGAGGTGAAAAAAATTGAAAAGAAAAAAAATGTCTTATTGTTTTTATCTTTGAAGACCTTTTGCTGAAAAGGGGGTCAATATGGGGAGAAGTAGCAAGTATATTCAGTACACTCTCTTGAGGCTATTCCAAAGGTAAAAAGGCAAAGAAAAGGAAAAAAAATGTTGAAATTTTGTTAGAAAAAATGATGAGTGATGATTATAAAGGGGGCCAATACGGTGTGTGAAGAGAAACCCATGCATTTGAGGGTATTAATTCCCAAAGTCATAGAAAAAAGAAGAGTGGAGTGTTTTCCTTATTTCACTAACTCGAGTTTTGTAAATTTGAGTTTATAATGCTTGAATTGCTTAAATGACTTGACTTGTATGAGCTATGTTATCTATGTTTTTGCTTGAGGAGTGGAACAATTTTCATGTACTAGATATAAGCTTATTTAACTTAACTTTGATGGCCTTGGGATTATTTGATTTAATGTATGAGTTTCCAAAGGTTTTTAAAGGGAGAATGAATGACAATTTTATGTCTAAGGTTGGAAAGAAATTATGGCTTTGTTATGAATGAATATGAAAAGAAATAAATTATTTTAAATATTTGGTTAAGTGTTTACTTGAGGACAAGTAAAGATTCAAGTGTGGGGGAGTATGATAGGGCCTATATTAGTCATATTTTTCATAGTTATTTGAACCTATTTTTTATGCATTTTGTGAAATAACTAGTTATATTCTTTTCTATTTGAAATTTTCCTTATAAAAATACTTTTCTATAATTTTATATAAAAATAAGGAAAAATTAGAGCTAATTGTGTGATTTTCCAGAATGGAGGCAGCGCCAGCCCAGGAAGGACAGCCGGCACTGGTTAGTTACTCGATGCACGAACGAATTAAGTGAAACACAGGATTGCAATTGAAATTTGAAAGGAAAGGAAGCAATTGGTTAGGGCTCACGGCTAAGAAAGCCGATAGGAACAACAGAGAAAACAATTCTGTCAGCCAAGGAGAAACTGAACAAAAGTAACAAAAGAATTGGTTGAATTCGGTGGGACCAAGATGGAGAGAAAAGGGCCAACAAAGGTGGTTGAGAAAAGGACAAAAGGAAATTGAATTCAACAAAAGAAAACAATTTCAGTGGGCTTGGTATGGCTAAGCAAGCCGCTAACAAAGAGGAAGAGAAGTCAACAATAGCAGGCTGTGCAATTAAGCCAATGCAAACAAAGAAATAAGTGGAAAGTCGGTGGCTCAAGCAAGTTCATGGCTTTGTCGTCAGCTACACAAGAAGAAACAAAGAAAAGCGGCAGATTTGGTTATTGGCTATGAGCCGATGCTACAAATAGAAGGCAACTCGGACTTCAGCTCAGTGATGGCTCGACAGCAACTGAAATTTGGCTAGGTAATGGCTCGAAAGAAAGAAAGCTTCTGCATGGCTCAATTGGATAGCAGATTTAACAATTTCAATTCCACACAAATTGAAGTTCTCCAAGCACAAGAAGACAAAGTCCAAATTGAATTCAATTTCACAAAAGGTCAAGGCGGTGGACTATACACTATTTAAGTTTTTCCTTAGTTTTATTTAGACTCTTATTTTGTTTTTATTACTCCTTTTGGGTTTTGGATATTTTTAGGTAATTACTTCTTCTTTACTTTTAGGAATTTTGTGAGCCTATAAATAAAGGCCAATTTACCCTAGGAAGGGGGGGTGCACAATGTAGGGACTTAGATTTATTTTTAGAGTGCATCATCAATATTTTCTTGAGACGAATAGGTCAAGGAGGATTGTACAAGAGAGTTTATGAAGGAGGAAAAACAAAGCTTGTCTATGAGTATCTATTTCTTTCCTTTGTTTTCTTTTTCTTGAACAATGATATGTTAATTGTTTTATTGTAATTTGACATTGTTTTAGAGTTATTTGATCTTTTGATTAAATGATTGTTACTCTTGGTATTAATTACTTGGATTGATTACGAGAATGATTGACTGTTTCTTTTCATTAACTTGCTTTGGAAAAGGGCTAATGGTGGTTTCAATTAGTTAATTTCATATTTGTTGTCCCTTAACTTGCTTAGGGAAGGGTTAATTGTTAAGAACTGGTAATTAAAGGTTAATTGATGTATACCAGAGTATGGATTCATTGGTCAATTTCATGTTTTATGGTTGCCAAAGTATGGAAATTTAATCAAAAAATTGTGTTTAATGCATCTTTTGGGTAAGACTGGCTGAGACAGAGTATGTGATGCTACGTTACCTAGAAGATAGGGATTCATGGATTGGGAAAGAAGTGATTCTACTTTAATTCTTCATGATGCCAAGAGAATAATTAGTTCTGATAAAGGTTAGGTACTTTAAGATCATGGGTGTCTAAACAATGGTTTGCATTACATAAATCTACATCCTTGACATGTATATATTTTTATTTTGATTTTCTTTTATTTTATTTTTTTCATTTTTATTTGTTTTTCACTTTATCGAGTCGGTTAACCAATGAACGAAACGTAATTAATGTCTAGTTGTTCCTTGAGGATCGACACTCGTTTGAACCCTATGCTCGCTTAATGATGAGTACGTTTGCTCATATGTGTGATTTGGATTGAACGTTTTAATTTAAATTTGATTGGGAATGTGTTTAGTTTTATATGATTTTTACACCCAAGTCCGGATAGATAATAGATTACAACCCATATATCATTAGTAGGCAAGGCTTGTGCGTCAATCCACTTAGACACATACTCAACTGCAACCATAATGTATTTGTTACCAAAATAATTAGAAAAATGACCCATGAAATCAATCCCCTTACAATAAAAAATTTCACAAGCTTTAAAATTTTGTTATGACATCTCATTAGATTAAGAAATGTTACCTGTACATTGACAGCTATCACAAATTTGAACAAACCTATGATAGTCCTTAAAGAGTGTTTACCAATAAAATCCAGACTCAAACACCTTTCTTGCTATGTTGTTAGGTTAGCAGTGGCCTCCCGCGAGTCCTTCGTGATAATATTTTAAAATTTTTGCACTTTCCGCATAATCCACACATCTCAGAATGATTTGATCTACACAACACTTGAACAAGTAAGGATCTTCCCAAAAGTAATGCTTTACTTCGGAGAGGAATTTCTTCTTTTGTTGGGCCATGAAATCTGTTGGAAAAATTTCTTCAACCAAGTAATTAGCAAAATTTGCAAACTAAGGTGTTTGAGAAAGCTCACCATCAACAAGCAAAAGTTGTTCATCCGCGAAAGTGTCATTGATGTCCCCTTCGGCTAATGGTTCTAAGTTGGGATTCTCCAACCTAGATAAGTGATCCATAGCCAAATTTTCTGCTCCCTTATCCCTAATCTCCAAGTTAAATTTCTGCAATAATAAAACCCATCTTATTAATCTTGGTTTGGAATCATGCTTGGTTAGTTTGTATTTAAGGGCGGAATGGTCCATATGCACAATAACTTTGGACAAAATAAGATAAGAATGAAATTTATCAAAAGCAAATACTATTGCAAGTAATTCTTTCTCCGCTCTGATGTAGTTCTCTTATGCAGCTGTAAGAGTTTTGCTTGCATAGTAGATTGGTTGAAAATGCTTATTCCTTATTTGTCCAAGAACCGCACCTGCTACATAATCACTTGCATCACACATTAATGCAAAAAGAAGAGACCAATCCAGTGCAATTAAAATAGGAGAGTTGATCAATTTCTTTTTAAGCACATTGAAAGCGTTGAGAAATTTTTTTATCAAAATAAAAAATAGCAACTTTTTCAAGTAAAAAAGTAAGAGGTTTAGAAATTTTTGAGAAATCCAAGATAAACCTTATATAAAAACTTGCATAACCAAGAAAGTTTCGAATAGCCTTCACAGAAATGGGAGGAGGAAGTTTCTCAATTGTCACAATTTTTGCTCTATCAACCTCAGTACCTTTCCTTGAAATTTTTTGTACCAATACAATATCTTCTTACACCATGAAGTGACATTTTTCCCAATTAAGCATGAGATTGGTCGCTTCACACCTATGAAGCACCTTTCTAAATTAGCTAAACATATGTCAAAAAAATCATCAAAAAATAGAATAAATATCAATAAATATCTCCATGACATCTCCCACAAGTCCTTTGAAAATAGCCATCATACATCTGTGGAAAGTTCTTGGACCATTGCAAAGACCAAAAAGCATACGACGATATGTAAAAGTACCAAAAGGGCATGTAAAGGTAGTCTTCTCTTGATCTTCCGGGGCTATAGGAATTTCAAAGTAACCAAAAAAATCATCTAAAAAATAATAAAACTTATGTCCAGCTAATCTTTGAAACATTTTATCAATTAAAGGAAGAGGAAAATGGTCCTTCCTAATTACCTAATTTAATTTTTTATAATTAATGCAAACCCTCCAACCAGTTACCAATCTCATTAGGATCAACTCATTTTATTCATTTGGGCTCACCGTCATTCCCCTTTTCTTTGGTACCACTTGTGTTAGACTCCTCCAAATACTACCAGAAATACTGTATATGATGCCAGAATCTAAGAGTTTAATCACCTCACATTTTACCACATCGCTCATATTTGGGTTCAACCTACGTTGGGATTGCACTACGAGTTTGGCTCTTTCTTCTAACAAAATTTTGTGAGTGCAAAAGGAATGACTAATTTCCTTAATGTCCATGATCTTCCATGCTATGAATCTCTTATATTTTCCTAATAGACTTACCAATTTGATTTTTTGATCACAAGTGAGGTCTTTTGCTATGATCACTGGCAATTTTCCTCCGCTAGACACAAATGCATATTTCAAGTGCTCAAGGAGGTCTTTTAGGCCTAATTCCAGTGGTTCCTCGGTTGATAATTTCATCATTCCCAAACTGCTTTTGTCGATTTCTTCAAATTCTCCCAACTTATGGCCCTTATTCGAATTTTCCAAATATGCAATTGATTATTCCATCAAGTCTAGAGAAAAATTGACAAATGATTCCTATACAAAATCAAAGATAGACTCATCAAGAATATCAATCCTTAAACAAGAATCATCAGAATATATAGGATACTGCATGCTTTTTGTGGATTTTGATAATCACTTCTTCATTCCCAACCTTCAGCGTTAACTTTCCCCCATGAACATCAATTAATAGTTTGGCAGTAGCTAGGAAAGGTCAACCTAGGATAAAAGGAACATTAAAATCTTCATCCATATCAAGAATAATAAAATCCACAGGAAATATGAATCTATCCACTTTAACTAATACATCTTCCACTACACCCTTAGGATATTTAATAGATCTATCCGCAAGTTGAATACTCATCCTAGTGGGCTTAGGCTCACTTAGGCTTTGGTAGGAATTCTCCATGCAAAACTATAGTTACACAGCAGAAGAAATAAGAATTCCACACCAAGGATAAAGTTTATACATTAATAGGAATTCAAATAGTAGAGAAGTGATACTATACGGTGAAGCTCTGTGAAATAAAAAATCTTCTTCAATTTGTGTTCTCCGAGGTACGATCTAGAAAACACAGAGAATGTCTTCTCTTTCGTTCCATCAAAACACCACAATCCAAGTGTAAGATTGTCTCTAATAAAATCCACACAAGAATGATGCTCAAGAAAACACTAGAATTTTTGTGCTAGCAAAAACTACTATAGTGGCTAGGTTTTCTGCGACTTTAAAAAGAAGAATAAGATGACAAGGCTCTCCAATTTTCAAAAAAAAAAAAAAAATGTGTAATTAACATTAATCATAATCCCATGAAAAATATATAATCATATATCTCATCCGTTTAAATTTGGTAATCAGAATCCATTACGTATATGGATTCTTAATAACTAATAATTGTTATGATTATAATTAATTACAGTATAGCCAACAAGTTAAGAGTAATTGTAATTAGACCATAATAATTTCTTCTTTTCACATTCAAACCTATAATGTTATCGAATAATATCTTGAGCACTCAATTCTCTGTTGTGTGTGACCTATTAGGTTTCCCGGTCTATTGGTAGCAAAATATGAATTAATCTAAAAATCTTCCACATTAATAATCATTAATAATTTTAGAATTAACTTATTAATTCTAATAATAATTGATTTATTAATTCTCTAATTAATAAATCCATATTCAACAAATCATGAATTATATCTAGCAACACATCATGACTACCCAAAAGTTCAAAAAGTCAAGTGGCTTGACATGAACCTTTCAATAACAAACAATAGTGCAATAAACTCCTTTCACCATACAATATCTCATTTGGATTAGAGTACGGAATTAGTGCCAACTTCTTCTAGAATAATAAATTAATTCTGGCCCAAATATTTTAGTACTTATTTTAGAATCCACTACTCATCACATGTATCAATTGAAACCATTTCCAATATACAATCACCTTGGCCAAGGACTACACGAGTAGTCACTCCTATAAGTGACCATGAGATATTCACTCATATTATTAGGAGTGGTGAATCCTTTATTGATCATCTCACCTACTTTCGTTTGCCTTATGTTGTACCTAATTTCCATCTTATAGGTGGTCTTGTCAGGACTCTAGAGATTGGAATCAAAGTCTAACACTTAGCAAATAAAGTACTTTGGAGATTCCAAGTCTAATGATACTTGCACATCTACTATAATAAGATTCTATCACTAGCACTAAATAGTTATTAATGTTATTATCTCATAACTAGGTTATCTAATATACTTGTTCAAGTAATAAGCATCCACGTGTTAATTTTAAGTATCATAATACTCACGGATGTAATTAAGAACCACCGCGTAATTAAATCAGGAAGTAAAACACGTGCTAGTCTTAGCATATTAATGATGTCCTATCTTATTCATACTATGACTAGCATTAGTTAAGTACGAACACTATCTCGTGTAGTAGGAACTTCACATCATGATCTCTATCATAATTTTCTTAATACAGTGTTGCACTTGGGACTTTATCTGACAGTTATTTTACACGAAAGCATAAAATAAAAGAAGCTGAAAGATAAAGAATGCCTTATTTTATTTAATAATGTATAATATATAGAATACATGTGATTGCCTTGAGGCCATAACACTAACAAACTCCCACTTGTACTAAAGCCAATCATTTATATATCTAACACCGAATAACTCAACATATCTGTCATATTTCTTTTAGGATGGTGCTTTTGTAAGTAGGTTAGCTATGTTCTCATCTATGGGAACTTTCTCTATCTTTTACATATTTTCTATCAATGATTTCATAAATCAAGTGATAGCACTCAAATTGAACATGTAGCCTAATTGTGACTCATAGTCATTATTATTAGATTGGAAACTGATATCAATTTACCTTTTTTTTTTTTTTTTACTTATGAAGAATAGAAATAATATCTCCTATTAACAATATGTCATTTGCATAAAGTGATAGGAAAACAACTGCACTCCCACTAATCTTCTTGTAAGCACAAGATTCATCCATGTTTTAAATGAAACCAAACTATTTGATTGTTTCATTAAAAATGATGTTCCAACTCCTAGAAGCTTGCTTAAGTACATAAATAGACCTTTGTAGCTTGCACATTTTTGTGCTATCATTGGATATGAAACTCTCAGGTTGTGTCATATATACACTTCCTTAGTCAAGTTTCCATTTAGAAAAGCTGTTTTGACATTCATTTGCCAGATCTAATAATCATAATGAGTGGCAATGGCTAGGAGTATTCTGATGAATTTCAGCATAGCAACTGGTGAGAAAGTTTCATCATAGTCAATACCATGCTGTTGACGATAACCCTCAGCCACCAATCATGCTTCATAAGTAACTAGGTCACTATCTATGTCGGTTTTCTTTTTAAAAACCCATTTCCACCCACTCGGTTTAATTCCTGTGGATGGATCAACCAGAGTCCATACTTGGTTGTCATACATGAAATCCATCTCTGATTTCTTAGCTTCAAGCCATTTTTCAGATTTTGAACTGTTCAAGACTTCCTTGTAAGTAGTAGGCTCATCATCATCTATGAGTAATATGTCGTTGTGGTCACTAATTGTAACACCTCATATTTCCATAACGTAGTGGGCTGTTACTTTGTGGGATGTTGCCCCGTCTGATTGCTCAGACAAAGTGTCTTTATAACAAACTTTACTCAAAAGGCAGCGGAAATTTTTTTTCAACATAGAAAAAGTACAAGAATTTGGCTTCTAATACATACACTCGCGAATACAACAGGTCTGAGATGTAAAATGAGCCTTTGGGAGTCCACTGCACTTCCGTTGTAACTTTGATCCTGAATTTTTCAAGGAAAATGACACACGTGTGAGTGAAAATCACTCAGTGAGTCCTGTGTGTACTAGTGCTTTAGTATAGTAAGGGGATAAAGTACATAAAACCCTTGTAGGAAAAACATTTCATTTGTTCACTAGAAACAGTTCCAAAACTCTAAAAAAAAAAAAAAGAGTTTATTTAGAACTCAATCATTTTTGGAAAACTGTGTTTCATTTCTACATCATTGCCCTAATTTCCACATCACAGGCATTCCATCAACTGAAGTTCGGCCTATATGTAAAGTTCTCAAGGCTTCACCTTCGATGCCACGTAACATTGTGCTTAGATCGCAGCCTACAGCACTCAACCATGCGTCGCTGGATAAGTAAGTACACCGCAGTGTACTACCAAGAAGCAAGTTAGTGCTTACGCCAGGTATTCAAGTTAGTGCTTACGCCAGGAATTAAAGTTAATGCATAAACTAGGTATTCAAGTTAGTGCTTACGGTAGGAATTCAAGTTAGTGCATACGCCAAGAATTCAAGTAAGTGCATACGCCAAGAATTGGCGTAATTCAAGAAAAAGGCTAGTACTTGAGCATATCAGTAAACCATTTTCCATATCCAGAAAACCATTTTTAGGGCAAAGCATTATTTTCTAGAATTTGATCCCACTGACTCGCAAGTCAGATCATCATTCACATAGGCTTTACAAAGCTAATCAATTCATTCCGGGGCATACCAAGACAATAAAACAATTTCAGGGATCAAAAGGTCATTTTCTAAAAGTCAATCTCATCATGGGAGATCATTTTTCTAAAATCTTGTTGAAACAAGATAAAGAGTTCAATTCACACATCAAAATATGTTTCCAAGAGTATTCGGGTCATTTTCCCCGTACTCAATCACAAAAGTCATTTCCAAGGGTATTTAGGTCATTTTACTCATATTTGATTCCAAAAGACTTTTCGAGGGTATTCGGGTCATTTTATCCTTACTCAATTTGAAAAATATTCACAAAAGTTCTAATAAGGGTATTTCGATCATTTACCGTATATTCGATTCCAAAAGTTATCATAACCATTCCAATAAGGACATTTTGATCATTTTTCAAATACTCGATTCCGAAAAGAATTCATTTCAAGAAATCGATAATTCTAATCCCAAAAGATGATTAAATTCAAAGTTTCCAAACATATTTCCATAAAAATGTTCCAGTAGGGGCATTTCAGCCAATTTATGGATACCCGATTCTAAAATTTACCATTTTCTGAAAATCCCAAATATTTAAACTAAAAAGGACTAAATTCACAAAATTCATGCTTTAATCATCTACTAAGGTTTCCAAGCCAATTATGATGTTCAATCCAGCCCAAAATGGCATAAAATAATTCTTACTTAGATAAACCTTAAACATATTCGGGGATTTCTAAAATAATATAAAACATAGCATTTGCACGGAAAAGTGAAGCACACTTACTTTCAAAAGGTTTTAGAAATCAAAGGGACTCACCTCGTGTCCCAAGCAACTATTTTCGTTCACGGCCGTTCGACCACAGTTTCTATCATTTTCACCGTTCTATTGGCTGTTTACTGTTAAACCTACACCAAACATCGTTTTCAGGTCAATTCGTGATTGGCCGAAAAATAGCTGACGGTTAGCCCATGTTCAACCGACGTTAGCCGTCGGGGCTGACGGTTTAGGAAAATGCTTAACTTTCGTTCACGTCGTTTTTTTGTCGTTTGGTCAATTCTTTCATTTCTTTTTTCCAAAAACTTTCTCCCTTCATATGCAAAGGATTCACTTTATATTTTTTCCTTAATTTCTTCCAAAATCACACAATTAATCATCCTTGAATTCATCCATTTTCGGACTACTTTTCTGAAATTTCCCAGGTTTAACACATCATTTTGTTTTGCATATGACTTTCAATCCCCAACTCCGATTTGGCTCTATGATATACCAAATTGACGATAAGACTGTTAAATTAAATATTATAAAGGCCTTATTTAGAGTTCTAGTTCACATAACACGCTACTAGGCAAAACAGCCCCAGTAGTTTTGCCTCAAAACTACTATTCATGCATTCCTTTGTTTTCCTTTAGCCTTTAACACCTTGGAACCATTAATTCACGCAATTTTCCTTCAAATCATCTTTAATTCCACATTTTCCAGATTCCAATGGCTCAAAAAATTCACACTTATTCAACACAAATTCACTTCTTCAAAACAAAAGCTAGTATAATTCATTGTTCCAACTAAGTGACTTCCATTTTTGTTCAACTTTAGTCATCATCTCATCAACCAAAAGCAATCCTTCAAACTACTATAAATATTCTACTCTTCCTTACAAAAAAAAATATCCATAAGGCTTCTAGGAAGCTAACATACATAGAACACATAGGTATATACAAGGTTCACACACAAAGTTTACAAACCCTAGCTTTATTCCAAAATCAAGACACGAAAATCATGTTTTCAAGTTAAAATTGATATCATAATGATCACCATAATGAAATCTACAATTTTAATTCTTGAAGCATAGGATTTTACCTTATGTTTGAGGCTATTTGAAGTGATTTTGCTCCAAGAACACACGCACACTTCTTTTTTTCTCTCTCATTTTTCTTTTTCTCCCTATTTTTTCTCTAGCTTTTCTTTCCTTGTTTTCTCTTGTTTTTCCTTCCTCAAGGCTGGACGAAATTCTGGCTGTTAAAACAGCCTTCCCACCACCATTCTTATAAAAAATTTGGCCAAGAAAATTTTAAATCAATTAATTGTATGGTGGCTAATATATAGGTGTGTTCCAATGAAAAATTTACACACCAACCACTTTTATTTCCTCCACAAAAAATCCCTTATTTCTTCTTGCAAGGCCAATGAAATTCTTGGTCAATTTCTAGCCATTCATTCATCTTATCTTGGTCTAAACATTAGCCAATCACAATACCCAAGGCCTAAATAAAATGGCCCACAAAATGATGTGTTCCAATCACAAAACTACACATCATTCTTCATTTATTTTTGAAATCCTTTAATTCCAAGTGTCTTGCATGAACTCTTCATGCAACCTCTCTTAAATTGACACATGTCCATGGGCTACCACTCACAAAATGCCACATGCATCATTTTTAACCGCTATTTCCTATTTTCTTCAAAAATGACCAAAATCGGGTCCGTGACGGAAAAATATTTTATTTCACCATTCAACTCCAAAAATTCCACTGAATTCACTGGTAACACTTAAATTCTTCAATTCCCTTTCTATTTGATCAAAATTACGATCAAATTAGTGGGCGCGGTCAAAATGACAAAAATGCCCCTAGTGACCCAAATAGCTTAATTCACACCAAAACGTGTGTTTCATTGCACTGATCAATTTCTCGTCTCAATTTACTCTCAAATTCTTATTTTATTAATAATAGTAGCCTTACGAAGATTTAGGGTGTGGGTACAACAAATCCAATAATTACATCCAAGTCCCGACCAAATATTATCATACCAAAATATTTGTCTCGTTATACTAATCAACTTTTGTTTTGGCTATTGATATAAATTCTCATCCTATTACAAGTAGTAGCTAGTCAAAGATAAAAAGGTGGTTGTATTACACTAATGAGAAATTCATATCTCTCAAGTACCACATGTATCCTACTCGACCTACGAGGTTCTTGTTTAGTTGAAAGCTCATCTATTCTCTCAATAGATGTGGGATCAGATGGTTGATCCTTATTTGTTTGTTCTTCTTAAACTTCACTAAGTTCAATCTTAATTCCACTATCCCTTTTAAGCATGTGCTCTTTCTCTAAGAACACAACATGTTTCGAAACAAGCACTTTGTTTTCGAAAAGGAGATAGAAGTAATATCCGAAATTTTTTTTAGGAAAACCCACAAACAAACACTTGTCAGACTTATTGTCATGTTTATCCAATTGTGGCCTTTTGACAAAGGCGGGACAACCCCAAACTCTCAAGTGAGATAACTTTGGTTTCTTGCTAAAGAACATCTCAAATATAGTAGCATCAACGTTTTTTATAGAACTCTGTTTAGAACATATATAGAAGTCTCTAGTGCGTACCCCCAAAACGATTTTGGCAAGTCTATAGAAGCCATCATGGTCCGTAACATATCTAGATGGGTTTGATTCCTTCTCTCAGATACACCATTATGTTGAGGTGTATGTGGTAGAGTCCATTAAGATAATATCCCATTATCTCTAAAATAATCTTGAAACTCTTGGCTTAAGGATTTGCCTTATCGGTCAAATCTTAGAGTCTTAATACTTTTCGCAAGTTGTTTCTCTACTTTATTCTTAAAGTTTTTAAACTTTTCAAAAACTTCATATTTGCATTTCATTAAATACAAATACCCATATCGTGAATAATCATCGATAAAGGTTATGAAATAGTGATAACCTCCTATTGATTGTATAGACATTGGGTTACATATACCAGAATGTATAAGTGCTAATGACTCTTTGGCCCTTTTCTCCTTTTACAGAAAAAGGAGTTTTAGCCATTTTACCAAGTAAATAATATTCACTTGTACCATATAATTCATAAATAAATAACTTTAAGTCACCTAGCTTGTGTAATTTGGAAATGCGATTCTCATTTATATGGCCTAAACGATAATGTCATAAATAAGATGATATTCGAGTTATCTACCATTGGTTTCTTATTGTTTACACTAAGGAAAGGATTATACATGTCTAGAGCATATAAAACTATTAACCAAAGTTGTAGAACCATAATGAATATCATTCAATGAAAAAGAACAACATTTATTATTAAAAATTAAATGACATCCACACAAGTCTAAACATGTAACTAAGATAATATTTTTCTATAAAACTAGTACAAAATAACAGTTTTATAGTTCTAAAACTAATCCTGAAAGCAGGTATAGCTTGTAAGTCCTCACAGCAAGTGTAACAACCTTTGCTCCATTTACAGTACGTAGGTCCATGTCGCCTTTCTCAAGCTTTTTACTATCCTTTAGTCCCTGTAAGTTATTGCACAAATGAGATCCACATCCGGTATCTAATACCGATATCTCATTTGTAAAGACAATATTAACCTCAATCATAAACATACCAGGAGTAGAGGTAGAAATGCCTGCAAGCTTCTCCTTCTTCTTTTTCTTGATGGTCTCCAAGTGGGCTTTGTAGTTGCGCCTCCAATAACCCATCATTCCATAGTGATGGCATAGGCCTTTGGTAACTACTTCCTTCTTTTCCATATTACTTTTAGGCTTAGTAGGAGCCTTTTTCTTCTTCTTAGGAACTTTCTTCTTAGAAAAGAAAGATTCTACCAATATAACTGCATTGGATTCCTTTTTCATAGAGGATTCTGTAGTTTTGAGAAGATTGATCAACTCGAGTTTGGTGGATCCAATCTTGTTCATCTCGTAGTTAATCACAAATTGTGAAAAACTACTTGGTAAAGATTGCAGAATTAAGTCGATACTTAATTCATTATCCATCACAAAACTAAGAGATCTGAGCTTCTAAATTAAGCCCAACATCTTGAGCCCATGAATGGCCACAGAAGTACCCTCAGCCATCTTCGAATGAAACAGTTGTTTTGATATTTCATATCTTTTTGTTTTGGCATGGGCATCAAACAATTCTCGAAGATGTAACATAATCGAGTAAGCATTTATATGCTTGTGTTATTTTTGCAGTTGAGGGGTCATTGACGCCAACATCACATAGGATGCCGTGTCACTGTCCTCTTTATGCTTTTTGTGGATAGCATGCTCATCAATATGAGCATCTTGAGCTGGTTGGGTAGAATAGGAGCCTTTAACACATAGAGCAACTTTTTTGACTTGAGAACAATTCTCAAGTTTCTATACCAGTCGAGAAAGTTTGTTTCAGTTAGTTTGTTCATTTCCAAAATGCTATGTAAGTGTAAAAATAGAGAAAATTAATTGACTGTATCTGAATATGTAATGAAAATAATTAGGTATTTAATTAAGTGCATTGTTATTCTACTATTTTACTCAAACCAATAGCTCTCACTATTGATTTGGAGAAGCCCGTTAGAAGCTTTCCTAGTGGACCGATATCCAAATTCCTCAAGAATGAACTTAGGTTTACCTAACAAATCACCCTTAAGTTCAATGGTAGGTATCAAATACCAATTTCATCGTATGTAATTAGCAGGTCATTGGGTGATTAACATAATTTAATCTTAAAGCTTTTAAGCTAACCCAATCTTGCCTCTAATTTTCTTTATGCTTGAGTTAGCCTAACTAGGATAAAGAAATTAGTTAAACTCCACCCATTAATCGGGAATTTAAAATTCCATAGCTTGAGCATGCCCAATGTCAAGTAGGCTTGGGTTAGCCGAACAACTTGGTCTCAAAAAATGACTCTCATTCTTACTATATTAATGAAAGGCATTAGGTTTAATTTTAATTGAGGGATTTGTAATATTTGTGTCATACAGATAGCATGCATAATATCATCAAATCCATACATTGCAAAAACAAAATTATGTGGTATAGGTTATGGACTTTTCCTAAATTAATTTCCTCGAGCTACGAAGGAAATTAATATAGTCAACCATATATGTTCAAGTATGATTTAAGTAGAAGGTCTTACATTCTCACCTCATTTTGGTCGCCATCTCTATTGTCTTGTACATAATTTTTGTAACTCTATCTAACATATGTAATCTAGTTACATAAATTTCTTAAGTAAAGAAACCTCGAGTTATATTCGAGGGGAGTTTAGATGAGAAGAGAAATTACACAAGTATAATAGAGAAGGCATAACATGCATGCCCTATTTCATTTAAAACTAAAACTGTAATGAATGCATGAATATATATATATATATATATATATATATATATATATATATATATATATGGTTTTAGTCCATAACCATCCATAATGCTAACATCATGCTCAAAACACATTAAGCGAAATAAAACATAGCATACAATTCTAAAATCACTATTTTTGAAATAAAATCTAAAATCAAAATTTTAGAATATATATAATATATTAATTTCTAAAATAAAATTTTAGAAATTAACAAAAGTTTCCAAAATCAAATTTTGGAAACTTTCAAATAGATTTATATAAAATATAAACTTTCAAAATCATTAGTTTGGAAAAATAAAATAGTTAATCTCAAAATCAATTTTTGAGAAAAATAACTTTTGGGTCCGCTTATATTAATTTTTCCATCCCTTATTCAATGAGTTTTTCCCTTCCAAATCACTTCTAAAATCAACATTTTAGAACATATATTAATTCCTAAAATTAATTCCAAAATCACTATTTTAGATAAATGGAATAAATTCTAAAATCAATATTTTAGAAAATATATTAATTTCTAAAATCATATTTTAGCAATTAAAATAATATATAATTTGAAATCAATATTTTAGAAAATATATTAATCTCTAAAATCATTTTTGGAATAAAAATAATATAATATAAAATCATTATTTTAGAAAATATATTAATTGCTAAAAACATATTTTAGGATTTAAAATAATATATAATCTAAAATCATTATTTTAGAAAATATATTATTTTTCCAAAATTAAGAATTTTGGAAAATTAATATGTTAGTCCCAAAATATGAATTTTGGGAAAAACTGGCCATTAAGTGAAAAACAACAAAATTGATATCCGTGGGCCTATGCGCAAGAAGACAAAACGAAGTGGAAAAGAAAAAGAAAAAAATTAATTATGAAATAGGAATTGCATCCTGGGGAGGATGTGCACAATCTCCTCCCCACGATTGCACAAACAGAACCCACGTGAGGCACACATTTTGGGAGCCAAAACTGGACAAGCCGTGGCTTCACATTCTTGTTCCTCAAGCCATGGCTTGACTCCTAGTATGTCGCGGCTTGGGGCAAAATAAAATTTTTTTTCTTTGTCTTCCCAGAAACGATTTTCAGAAAAACTCTTCAAAGAATCTGCGACAATTTCAGAGAACAATTCTTTGATTGTTCCAATTTTTTTTTCTTTTCGATTCCATAAACTGGTTCAAATCTTTTAGTTAAACAAAACCAAAACAAATAAAAATTTGTTCAGAAAATATGATAGCTTCAGGAAAGAAACTTCCTTTTTTCCAATTATAGAAACAACATGCCCAGAAAAACATTTTTCCTTTCTGCAAGAATTAACGCATGAATTAAGACTTTAATTCTTGTAAAAAATATTCCTGTAACTATTACAGAAACATGTTCGTTGCAACCAAAGCCCACAGAATCAAATTTTTCTTTCACAAACCACTCACGTGAAAAACCATTTTTCTTAGAGAACATAGAGATAACATTGAAACATATCTCATGGCCAAAATTCAACGCATTAATGCATAAACGAAGGCTCTGATACCATTGATATGAATTCCCCATAAAAAAAAAAAAAACCATAGTTACGCAGTAGAAGAAACAAGAATTCCACACTGAGTATCACATTTATGCATTAATAGGAATTAAAGCAGTAGAGAAGTGATACCTTACGATGAACCTTTGTGAAACATAAATCTTCTTCAATTTGTGTTCTCTAAGGCTTGATCCAGCAAACACAGAGAATGTCTTCTCCTTCATTCTGTCAAAACACCATAATCCAAGTGTAGGATTGTCTCTAATAAAATCCACATGAGAACGATGCTCAAGAAAACTCCAGAATTTTTGTGCTAGCAAGAATTACTATGGCGGCTTGGTTTTCTGTGAATAAGATGAGAGGGCTCTCTAGTTTTCAAAAAAAAAAAAATTATGTAATTAACATTAATCATAAACGCACGGAAAGTACATAATTATATATCTTGTCCGTTTGAATTTGGTAATCAGAATCCATTATGTATATGGATTCTTATTTACCTATTATTATTATGATTATAGTTAATTATAATATAGCACACAAATTATAACTAATTATAATTTGTCTACAATAACTTCTTCTTTTCACAATCAACCCTATAATGTTATCGAATAACATCAAGAGAACTCAATTCTATATTGTGTATGACCTATTAGGTTTCCTGGTCTATTGGTAGCAAAATATGAATTAATCTAAATATCTTTAACATTAACAATCCTTAATAATTTTAGAATTAACTTATTAATTCTAATAAGGTTTCATTTATTTATTCTCTAATTAATAAATCCATATTTAGCATATTATGAGCGGTATTTAGCAACATATAATGACCACCCAAAAGTCTAGAAAGTCAAGTGGATTGACATGAACCTTTCAAAAGCAAACAATAGTACAATAAACTCCTTTCACCATACAATATCTCATTTAGTTTAGAGTATGGAATTAGTGCCAACTCTTTCTAAAATAATAAATTAATTTTGGCCCAAATATTTAAGTACTTGTTTCGAAATCCACTACTCATCATATGTAACAATTGGAACCATTTCTACTATACAATCTCGTTGGCCAAGGACTTTTCGTGTAGTGATTCCTACAAGTGGTCGTGAGATATTTGCTCCTACTATTAGGTGTGATGAACTATTTATTGATCCTTTCAACTACCTCCATTTCCCTCATGTTGCATCCAATATTCATCCCATAGGCGGTCTTATCAAGACTCCAAAGATTGGAATCAAAGTCCAACACTTAGGAAATAAAGTACTTTGGAGATCTCAAGTCCAAGGATAGTTGCACATTTGGTATAACGAGATTCTATCATTGGCACTAAATAGTTATCCATGTGATTATCTCATTGTTAGGTCATCCAATATACTTGTTTAAGTAGCAAGCATCAACGTGTTAATTTTGAGTATCACAATACTCATAGATGTGACAACCACTACCTAATCAAATCAAGAAATATAACACATTCTAATCTTACCACGTTAATGATGTCCTATCTCATTAATACTATGATTAGAGATAATTTAAGTATGGACAGTATCCAGTGTAGTAGGAACCTCGTATCATGATCTCTACAATGATTTTCTTAACATAATGTTGCACTTGGGACTTTATCTAACAGTTATGTTACACGAAATCATAAATAAAAAAAATTAAAGATAAAGAATGCCTTGTTTTATTTAAAAACTGACAATATACAGAATACATGTGATTGCCTCTAGGGCATAGCACTAACATGCCTAGCTTTTTGAAAGTTTTGTATGGAAAAAGATTAATGCTAGCACCTAAGTCGGCTAATGCATTGCAAAATGCAAGAGTACCAACAAGACAAGGAATAGAAAAACTCCATGGATTATTTTCTTTACGTGGCAATGTCCATTGGTCTTGCAAGATGGTTGAGCATTTTTTATTTAAAACCACAATGGATAATTCTTCCAACCTTTTTTTAGTGACAAGCATGCTTTTGAGGAACTTTGCATACTTGGTCATGTGTATCAATGCCTCACTAAGTGGAATGTTTATATGCAGTTGTTTGAATACTTATAAAAACTTATCAAATTTTGCATCTTTTCTTGCCTTTTGTGTTCAGTTGGGGTAAGGTACCAGTGACTGAAAATATGGTTTTTTAGCTTGTTTTTCAATGATTCACCAAGAGGGGTCGGTGCTGGCCTATCTTCTTTAGATGGTGCATGTTCTGTGCTAGAATCGGGTATCTCCTTACTATTTCATAATGTAATGGTAGCTGAATCATGTTGTGTTTCCACCCCCAATGGTAACTTTATCATTAGATCCGTTAAAAACCAAAATTTGCCTTTCCATGTTCTGAATTATTTCCTCAAATTTTGCTAATGTTTTATCTATCTCATTAAAGTATTTGGTTACATGAGTGGCAAATTTTCCTAATACCTCTTCTGAAGTAGTGGAGTTGAATGCTCGAGGTTTTATCTCTTAAGACTAGTTAGGGTACCGTCCGATGTTCAAATTAACCATGTTACCTACATAAAGTAGCTTGTTAGTATCATATAGGCATAGTACAACATCAAATCAAGTTAGTTAGTTAAGGTTCATATATACATACAACAAGGTATGACACTTAGTTAAACAAAGAACATATATACATATTTACATATTTACATGCAGACATATAAATATGGTTAAATTAACAAAATTCAAATTTTCATGATATTGTTCCCCGGCAACGGTGCCAAAAACATGATATGTAAATTTTGAGTGTATAAAAATCACTAAATTTAAATCCATCCCTTAGCTAAGTTTTTATTAAGACATTAATCCCAAACTACACATACGAGCAAGTATACCCATCACAAGCATAGTATAGGAAATTAATGAGTATCGAATCTCAAAAGATCAAGTACACACTAATCATTTTTTAGTCATTATTTAACTGACCTAATAAATTAATAAGATGATAAAAAGAAAAATAAAGAAAAATATATACAAATTAAGAGTGTAAAAATATGCAATTTAGACAAACACTTTTGAAAATATGACAATGAATCATTTTAGCAAGTATCACAATTAATTATGATATTGGTCTCATGAAGAATTCAAAATAGACCCATTTCGTTTGCAATCCTTGGAATCACTATCTTCTAGTTAAATTAGAGAGCATATTCTGTCTCAACCAATTTACCCAAAAATGTATTAAAATCAATCCTCATATAAACCCATATATTCTAGGTGATTTAAAATATGAAATTAGTCAGTGAATTAATAATCTAGCAATCATCAACTGACCTTTGATTACCTAAATTCTTAACAATTAACCCATTTTTCAAGCAAGTTAAGAGGCAACAAATATGAAATTAATTAATTGAAGTCATTATCAACCCCTTTTTCAAGCAAGTTAACAACAAAAATCAACCAATCAACTTCGTAATAAAAACAAGTAATCAAATCCCATGACAAATAATTATTTGATCAAAAGTCTAAATTAACTCCAGAAATCATGAATCCTAAAAATAATGTCAAATTACAATGAAAACATTAATTACATCATTATTCTAGAAAAAGAAAACAAAGGCAAAAGAAATAACTCATCGACAGGCCCTCATTCTTCTCTTTGAAACATTCCTTGAATAATGCCCCTTGAATGATGAATCTCCTCTTTTTGTGAGTGATTGGCAATTTTAATCCTTGAATTCACACCTTTATCTTGTGTTTTTCTAGTTTAAATAGGCTCCTAGAAGGTCAAAATTTGTTCTCTAAGAGTTCTAGGCCGAGTAGAGATTGAAAAATACCAAAACTCTTGGGAAATTACCAAATCTGCGCATGAAAAGAAGAGCTCACCGACAATAAGTAGATCGGGGCTGGCGCCAGCTCTTGTTTGGCACGGCCAGTGCCGACTGTGCTCAGGTCACCCAGTCGTGCTCTGTTTTTTCCCCCAAAAATTCCCCTATTTCTCAAGAATGGGGCAAGCGCTGCCTTCATGGGTCACGGCAAGTGCCAACCATGCTCTAACGGCGACGAGTTTTACATTTTTTTTGTCGTTTTCTGCAATAAAAATTCAAAACACCTTTCTATGGGTAAAATATCAAATATGAAGAAATATGGCTAGTTATTGTACCAAATGTGTCACAAAACGATAGGGGCAAAATCCACCTATATTTTCCTATTTATTTGAGGTTTTTTTTATGATACTTTTAATGTAATAACTAGTTATATTCTTTCCTATTTGATATTTTACCTCTGAAAAGGTATTTTGATGATTTTTATGCAGAATTGGAAGAAAAAAGAGAAAAACCGTCGCCTTTGCATTGCACGGCCGGCCCTAGCCTAGAAAGTGAGAGAAAAGGTTGAAAAATAGAGCACGTCGAGCATGACCAGAACACGACTGGTGCCGGCCGTGAGGGGCTAAGTCAGCGCTGGTTCCATGTTGTACAATATCAATGGGTTTCCTTTTCCAAGAAGATTTTAGCAAGTTCAGTTGGATTCTTTTGGGAACTCTTTCAACCGCGAAAAAAGACTCTTGTAGGCACTTTGTAGGAACTAGAACTCCTATAAATACAAGACAATAACATTGTACACATTAGTTTTTAGTTTTTCAATGTAATATCTTTAGAAAACTTCTAGAAAAACACCAAGATTTAGGATGATCAAAGGAGAATTCTTGGAAAAGAAAAGAAGGTTGCTCAAGAAGGTTTCATGGAAAAAGAAGAAAGCATACTTGTCTGTGAGTGGTTTTGTTTTCTCTGCTTTATAATTTATTGACAATTTGAGATTAATATTTTAGTTGTCTTTAGATGATATTCTTTTGGATTCATGATTTCGTATTGATTTTAGTCCTTTAATCAATTGATTATAGTTCATGGTATTCAAATACTTGTTTTAATTAAGGAATTGATTCATTGATTCTTCGTGTTGACTTGCTTGCAAAAGAGGTTAATAGTGGTTTCAATCTAATTAATTTCATATTTGTTATCTCCTAACTTTCTTGAAAAAGAGGTTAATTGTCAAGAACATGGGTTATCAAAGATTAGTTGATGATTGTTAGAATATAGATTAATTAGCTAATTTCATTCTTTAAATCATCTATAATATAAGGATTTATGTAAAGATTGATTTTAATACATCTTTTGGATAAATTTGTTGAGGCAGAATATGTTTACTAATTTAACTAGATGATAGTGATTTTGTGGATTGCATATGAAGTGGGTCTATTTTAATTCCTTCTTGATGCTAAGATGACAATTAATTGTGATAAGTGCTAATCAATCATTGTTATGTATTCAAGGTTTCTATTTATTCACATGTCTTTTCTCTTTGTTCTCACTCATTGATTATCCTTGTGATTTAAACTTTTCTCTAGTATATTAGGTTAGTTGGTTATTTATTCTATCTTCTTATTTTGTTAGCTAAACAATATCGATTTGGGTAAAGTAAGATGGGAGTCTAAGTTCCTATAGATTTGATACTTGCTATTCTCTATACTATATGATGGGTATACTTTGTCGTATGTGTGTTTTTAAGAATTAGCATTTTAATTAAAAGCGTGATTGATTGTGGTTTTTGTTGATAATATTTTCTATACTAAAAACCACACATCCAGTTTTTGGCACTGTTGTTGGGGATGGGCACTATTAAAAACACTCGAAGCTTGTCGATTTTGCCTTTGTTGTGTTTGTAAAATCACTAACTTTTGTTTTTAGGTACTTTGTGAATATTTGCTCTTTTTTATGATTTTATTTTATTTGTTTGAGTTTTTACTTGTTTTATTTTTCTTTTTGATTTAATCTTTGTTTTTCTTTAAGCACGAGATGAAAATCATCATTATGGACAATCATCTATGAGGATATATGTGGCTATGGATACAAATTCAAAGGAGCCACAATGATGAGAATTTAGCCATTCTGCAAGCTTAGATTGAAGTTTTTTGTGAGACTTCACTTGAAGCCTCAATGAATTCTTTTGTCACAAACACCAATTCATTCCTTAAATATCAAGATAAATCTTCCCAATGAATGAGCCAGCAAAGAACACAACTAGCCAAGTTGGTTAAGAATGCCATAAAGGCCCATACACTTGAACAAGAAGACCTCCAAGGAGAGGAGAGAGGATATGAGGGCCAATTGCACAATGTGGCAAGAGAGGTATTCGATTCTATTCTATGTGCTAATAATTTTAATCTTTCTTTGTCATATGATTTCTTAGGTTCCTCTCACTTCTTGGAAAACAATGGTCCCAATGATGATGTATGGAGTTTAGCATGCCTTAAGGAGTTAGATTTATCAATGTTTTATTCTAAGAAACCCTGGGAGGATGTTGACGAATTCTATCCTTCACCCCAATTTCAGGGAGAAAACTTGGTATTTGTATAAGCATTGAAAAGTAAGGATTTCTTGATTCCATATTTAAGAACTGAATTGCTAAGTTTTAATATAATTTTTCATTGTAATAAATCTTTTGAAGGGATAAGTGGTGATTCTAGTATATATACACTTTTTAGACATAATTTACATCTTTGTGTAGGAAACTTGATTTGTATGTCTAAAAAGGTGCTATGGACTGGGGGTCATTCATTTACATTCATTGCCACTAATAATTTTCATGAACCTTCCATTTTTCAAAACCCTCTCTTATTTCTACTTTATTCTTGCTTACCTTTTTCAATTAGCATTAATTTTTTTTACAAAGGTTCGATGAGGAAGCATGATGAGTGAAAAGAGTTTGTATCTTTATTTTGTATTTGGAATTGTTAGGTGTTATTTCCCCGAAACAAGGAAAATATTTTCCATCTTAAGTGTGGGGGAGTGAGTTGTGTCTTTATTTACTCTGTTACGATTTTTATTAGTATTTTTCTTTAGTTTATGTTCTTTTATTTAGGTGTGTCTTTATTTTATTATTATTTTCTTTGTGTTTTTATTTGCAAGTAGGCATAAAGTCTTCTTGCACTGGCCATTTTCTCTATTTCCAGCTTTGATGTCTATTGGAGCTTATTGCACTTGGGGAGTATTACTTCACCCTCTCATTCTTTTATCTTTTTTGGCCCTTTTGGAGATGCTTTCTTATGTTAATTTTTGGCCAATGAGGATATTGTCTAGTTTAAGTGTAGGGGAGTGATTTAGTTATATTGTTTTTATTAATCATCTTGGTGTTTTCTTGGTATTGAACTACTAGTTTGAAAAAATTTTGAATTTTGAGTTTTAAAAAACAATTTTTGTTGCAATTTCCTCAAAAATTTTGAAAATTTAACAAATTTGAAAAGTTGGCCATTGTGGAGCTAAATTGAAATCATTTGTTTATAATGAAGTTATGATTTTCTTTTTAACTTTGGACATAAACTTGTCATTCATTATAGTTTGATTTTTATTTAAAAGTTAACTTGTGTATTAAGTTGGATTTTGTTAAGTCTTGATAATTTAAATTAACCTTGGTTATATTTGGTATTTAACTTTTGTTTTATTCTTTGAGTTTGGATATGGATGATATAATGAAATATGGGAAAAGTTGTTAACTAACTCTTGTATTAGGGATTTAAAATTTGCTTGACTATGAGTTTTGAATAGGAATATGAGGAAATAGAAAAATAATGAGTGAAGAAAAAATCATTGTTGTGTGAGATGAAAAAAAAATTAACTTTTATCTTTGAAAAAAAAAACTTTTGTTGAAAAAGGGGTTAATATGGAGAGAAGTAGCAAGTATTATTTGGTGCAGTCGTTTGATGCTATCCTGAAAGTCAAAAGGTAAGAAGGAAAAAAATTGTTGAAAAAGGATAATGACTATAAATGAGCCAATACGGTGCGTGAAGAGAAATCCATTCACTTGAGGCTATCAATTCCCTAAGTCATTGAAAAAAAAAAAAAAAGGAAAAGGGTGGAGTACTTTCCTTATTTCACTATGAGTTGTGTAAATTTGAGTTCATAATGCTGGAATTGGTTAAATGGCTTGACTTGTATGATGTATGTTATCTATATTTTGCTTAAAGGATGGAATAATTTTCTTGTACTGAATATGAGCTTGTTTCACTTAAATTCGATGGCCTTAGGATTATTTGATTTAATACATGAGTTTAAAAGGTTTTGAAAGGGTTAAATGAATTAGAAGTTTATGTTTAAGGTTGGAAGAAGATTATGTCTTCATTATGGATGGATTTGCTAAGGAAAAAATTTGCTAAATTGTTTTGTCATGCTCTAAATGTTTAGTATTTTAATTATTGTTCACTTGAGGACAAGCAAAGCTTAAGTGCAGGAAATGTGATAGGGGCAAAATTCACTTATATTTTCCTAGTTATTTGAGGTTCTCTTGCGATACTTTTGATGTAATAACTAGTCATATTCCTTCACATTTAATATTTTACCTTTGGAAAGGTTTTTTGATGATTTTATGTAGAATTGGACAAAAAATGAGAAAAATCGTCATTGTTGCTATGCACGGCCAGCACTGGCCCTAGTCTAGAAAGCAAGAGAAAAAGGCGAAAAACAGAGCATGTCGGGCACTACCAGAACACAACTGGTGCTGGCCATTAGGGGTTGAGCCAGTGCCAACTCCATGCTGTACAATATCAGCAAGTTTCCTTTTCTTAGTAGATTTTGGCAATTTCAGTTTGATTCTTTTGGGAACTCTTTCAACCACGAAAAAGGACTCTTGTAGGCACTTTTTAGCAATTAGAACTCCTATAAATACAAGAGAATAACATTGTACAAAGTAGTTTTCAATTCTTCAATGTAATATATTTAGAAAACTCCTAGAGAAACAACAAGATTTAGGATGATCAAAGAAGAGTTCTTGGAGAAGAAGAGGACGTTGCTCAAGAAGGTTTCGAGAAAGAAGAAGAAGGCTTACTTGTCTATGAGTGGTTTCTTTTTCTTTTCTTTGTAATTTTTTGACAATTTGAGACTAATGTTTTAATTGTTTTTAGTGGATATTCTTTTGGAGTCATGATTTTGTATTGATTTTAGTCTTTTGATCAATTGATTATTGTTCTTGGTATTTGATTACTTGTTTTAATTAAGGATTTGATTCACTGATTCTTATTGTTGACTTGCTTGCAAAAGAGGTTAATAGTGATTTCAATCTAATTAACTTCATATTTGTTATCTCTTAACTTGCTTGAAAAATGGTTTAATTGTCAAGAATATAGGTAATCAAAGATTAGTTGATGATTGCTAGAATATAGATTCATTGGCTAATTTCATGCTTTAAATCACCTAGAATATAGGGATTTATGTAAGAGTTGATTTTAATGTATCTTTTGGGTAAATTAGTTTAGATAGATTATGTTCACTAATTTAACTACTAAAACATAGTGATTCCATGGATTGCAAACGAAGTAGGTCTGTTTTAATTCCTTTATGATGCTAATATGATAATTAATTTTAGCAAGTGCTAATCAATCATTTTTATGTATTGAAGGATTTCTATCTATTTACATGTATTTTCCTTGTGTCCTTAGTCTTTGATTATCCTTGTGACTTTCTTGTGTGATTTGACCTTTTTTCTAGTATATTAGGTTGGTTATTTATTTTATCTTCTTATTTTGTTGGTGATGTGTTTAGATTTAGGTATAAAAATCATATAAAAACTAAGTACACTCCCAATCAAGTTTACATTAAAACGTTAAACACAAATTACACATATGAGCAAGCGTACTCATCATTAACATAGCATAGGGTTCACACGAGTGTCGATTCTTAAGGAACAAGTATACATTAATCCATTTTCTTTCATTGTTTAACTGACTCAACAAAGTGAAAAAGATATAAACTAAAACAAAAGAAAATAAAAAATAAAAATATATACATGTCAAGGATGGAGAAGTATGTAACTCAAACCATTGTTTAGACAAACATGATCATAACGTATCTAACCATTACCATAACTAATTATTCTCTTAGCATCATGAAGGACTAAAGTAGATTCACTTCGATGGTCAATCCATGAAATCAATATCCTCAGGATAAATTCGCATCACTTGGTCCGTAACACCCCACCTTTTTACTTCCGATTTGCTACTACCTGTAATGGGAATGAGAATTTATATCAATGGCTAGAACAAAAGTTGATCGGTATAATGAGACGAATACTTTGGTAAAATAAAGTTTTGTCGGGACCTAGATGTAATTATCAGATTTGTTCTACCCGTACCCTAAATTTTTGGAAGGCTATTAAGATTAACAAAATAAGAATTTTAGGGTACTTTAGAAAGAGAAATTGATCAGTACAATGCGATGCATGTTTTGGCGCAAAACGTGCTAAACGGGGTATCAAGGGCATTTTCGTCATTTTGACCGTGTTCGTGACTTGAACAGAGAATTTGACCAAGTAGAGAGGGAATTGAAGAATTTAAGTGTTACCAATGGATTCAGTGGGATTTTTGGAGTTGGATAGTGAAATAAAATATTTTTCCATTACAGACCCGATTTTGGTCATTTATGAAGAAAATAGAAAATTACGGTTGGAAATGGGACTGTGGCTTCTTTTGATTGGTGGATGAAAATAAGTGTCATTTAGTGATTGGTTAATGAAGACAAGTGCTTCTATTTGATTGGTTGTGATAAGTTAAGATAATTTAGAGGGCCTAAAAGCATGACGAGTTTGACCAAGTTGGACCACTTTTTTGAGTTCATTTGACCAAGCTTAATTAAACTAAACATGATTTGAGCAAGTTAATCAAGGTCGATTATTCATGGCCATGCAAGATTAGAAAATATCTACAATGTTCTAAGAATTTCTACCTTTGTCAATAAGCTTCTCTAAGCTTCTAAAGTATTCTAAAAGTTTCCATAAGCTTCCTATGTAAGCTTCTTGGACATCTATAAATAGGCCATGAAGGCTCGCTGAAATGGATTTAGACAGACAGAATTTTGCAGCAAACAAGGAAAGAAAAGAGAAGAGAAAGGAAAAAGAAAATAGAGAAGAGAGAGATCGGAAATTCGGAAATAGAAAGGAGAAAGAGAGAGAGAAGGAAGAACCAGAAGATGCTTGCGCTGTTTAGCCTCTAAACACAGTAAAGAAAAGGTAAGGATCTACCTTGCTTGAAGTAAAGTTATTATACAAAGCATGGAGATCATTTTGGTATACATATTTTAAGAAGTTATATATGAATTATGGAAACTAGCTAGGTGAAGTTGTGTAAAAATATGATTGAGGCTGCCGGATTTCTTGTTGTACTACGGTGAAATTTTCTGTTTTATGTATGACTGGAAATCAGTGGCTTTAAGGGTGTTGGAAGGAAAATTGAGTGAATTAATGGTTCTAACGTGTTAAAGATTAAAGGAAAGCATGAATAGTCGGTTTGAGGAAAAACTACGGAGGCTGTTTTTGCCCAGTACCGTGATACTGGAACTAGAACTCTAAAAAAAGCATTTACTGAATTAAATTTAAGAGTCTTATAGTCATTTTGGTGTATCATGGAGCCAAATCGGAATTGTAAATTGAAAATTATGGTGAAAATAGTAAAAAGTACAAAATCAGTAACGGGATTTTACTGCTGGATCTTTGTGTTCAAAACTGAACAAAATGGACAATAGAATTGGTATTCCATGAATTGGAAATTGTAAAGGAATGTCATAAGGACATTTTACAACTGGTTTGACATCATTTGGATTTGTGGATTGAAAGTTATGTGCAAAACGAAATGGTGTGTCAAACTAGTAAAATTCCAGAAAGTAGTCCGAAAATGAATGGACTTAAGGGTGATTAATTATGTGATTTTGGATAAAATAATTAGGGAAACATGAAGTGAATCCCTTGTTTATGAAGGGAGGAAGGATGTGGTAAAAAGAAAACAAAAGAATTGATCAAACGACGGAAAAACAATGCGAACGAAAGTTAAATGTTTTCCTTGACCCATGGTTAAACGGCTAACCGTCGCCCCATCGGCTAAACGACGGTGGAACGTCGGCTACCCGTCGGCTATTTTTCGGCCTAAAACGAATTGACTCGGAAACAATGTTTGTTGTAGGTTTAGTAACAAACAGCCAACGAAATGTCGAAAATGATAGGATCAGAGGTTAAACGACCGTGAACAGAAAGAGTTGCTTAGGACACGAGGTTAGTCCCTTAGATTTCTACAACCTTTTTTAAAGTTAGTGTGCTTTGTTTTTCCATGAAATGCTATTTTATATACCGTTTGGGAAATTTTATGGAAATATGTTGGAAAACATTGAATTTAATCCTCTTTTGGAATTAGAATTCGGGATTACTTTAAATGCGTTTTTTTTGGAATCGGGTATTTGGAAAATATTCCAAATGTCCTTATTGTAATATTTTATGAAAATCTTTGGAACTCGGGTATTCGGTAAATAATCGAAATATCCTTATTGGAACTCTTGTGAATAATTTTCAAATCGAGTAAGGGTAAAATGACCCGAATACTCTTGAAAAGTGTTTTGGAATCGAGTATCGTCAAAATGACCTGAATACCCTTAGAAATGACTTTTGTGATCGAGTACGGGAAAATGACCTGGTTACTCTAAGAAACACATTTTGATGTGTGAATTGAACCCTTTATCTGGTTTCATCATGATTTTGGAAAAATGTTGTTTTGCCCCAAAAACTATTTTGATATGAAAATTCTGTGAGATCAGATAACCCTCTGGCCTGATCAATCAGACGGGGTTGGTGACATTGAGTACTAAGCAAGGACTTTGATCTTTGTACTAGCCCATATTAGAGATAGACGACCCCAAGTAACCTGATCAGTTCTGGGGATTGTCTTACTCCAAACAGGGCGACATGACATTGAGATGAGTTGTCCTGGCTTGCCGTTTTGAGCCTGGAAATTGCCTATTGATTATGATAGTGGATTGTTCACATGATACTGGGCGGGTAAAATCGGTGTGTTCAATCCCTTGCCACTTCGATGGTGATTAACGTCAAGATTGGGACCCCTAGCATATGGTGGCAAGTAAAAGATCTCTAAGTGCAATGTGAGGTATATTTTTACGCTCACTGTTCTGGCTGACACGGGTGACGTGTTGTAAGGCGCAGTCCCTGGCACAAGAAACCGTGTAGCTGAAGGCAAGGACTGCGCGACTTGCATACATGCCGACCTTCTGTTGGAGAAGTGCTTGTATTTTGAAAACTAGGACAATGATTTGGAAAATGAATTACAGTTTTTCCAAAAATGATTGATTTTTGAATACACTCTTCATTAAAGAGTTTTGGATTCATTTCTAATGAACAAATGATATGTTATTTCATAAAATTTTTGTGTAATCTGCCTTTTTGATAAAATACTAGCACACACGGAACTCACTGGGTGATTTTTTATTCACACGTGTCTTTTATCTTACATTTTTGTAGGATCCAGAGTTGGAAGGACTTACAGATAGAGGATGATACCACAGTAACAGCAGAATAAGTTTGGATGTTTCCCTTTTAGATAATAATCTGATGAATTTCTTATTATAAAGACCCCTTGTCTGGGTAACTGGACGGGGCGATACCCAGATTGGAGATGCTTCCGTTATTACCTTTAGTAGGGGTGTTACAATTGGTATCAGTGCCTAGTTTTACAAAACTATGGTATCGTCATAGGGATTGATAGAACTCTTTCATTATGGAGGTATGATGGATAGGAGTGATAAGAGCAAGCACCCAATGGATGAGTATAGCAATATTAGGAAGAAAGAAATAGATTAGCACTCGGGTGTGAGAAGATCTAGAAAGGATTAGGATTACCCACCAATCAGGTGTGCCAGAACGCTTCACTTGGATAAAATCCGACCTAGGCCACCGTCAGGATAGTGATAAGGAGGATAGTGTCCCCGATGGTGTAGTATTATCTGTGGATAATGAGAAGGAATTTGGCAGGGATACTCCGGGAATATTAGAAGATGAGATGTTATGTTTGACGATGTTGGGATAGGAAGAGATTAGGAGGTACCCGAGGTGAAGGTACCTGTGGTCGAAGGGTTCGAGCAAGAATTGGAAATAGACTTAGATATATTGGCTTGGTTACACCCTAATACAGATGAAGGTGAATGATTTAATACAACAGAATCCTATACAATTCCTACTAATTCAAAACCAAAGAGAATGTTAGCATAAATGAAAATATGAGTAGGAGAAATCAAAGTGAATTTCAGGGTATAAGTCAGAAAAGATTTAGAAGACCTCGATGGCAGAAGAAAGGAAATATGCAGAGGAGGGGAGGCCCAATTAGAGGACAACCCACTTTTAGATGCTTTAACTGTAGGAAGGAAGGCATAAGAGTTTCAATTGCCCTCACCTCCAAAGGACAGGAAGATAAAATCGGCCAGGAAGAAACAATCCGGGGCAAAGGTCAAGACTAGAAAGAGAGAACCTAGACAGGCTTCACTCCTATAGCCGAATCTGCTAAACCAAGTAAATGCTTGAATGGTTGTATTGAAGAAGGTGGATGATTATATCATAGTAGTGAAATGTACACTCTTTAGCTTTAAATCATGATTCTAATGTATTGGTAGATCCTACGCATTCCTTTACAGCTAAAGTATTTCTCGATGCTATGAGGATAAGAAGGAGGAAGAAATTTCATAAGAAATGCTTGTCAGTGCCCCATTGGCAAAGTAAATGAAGAGTGAGAAAGTACATAAGGAATGTAAGATCTTGGTAGGAAATAAAATCTTGGAGGAGATTTGATAAGTCTACCTATAGAGGACTAAGATGCTATCTTGGCCATGGACTGGCTATCCCATCATCGCAATCAAGATTGACTATAGACATAAAATAGTACAATTCCATCAATCTAGGTACTTGGCTTATGTAATTTATAAGCCAGGAAGGGTTAAGAAACCCAAAAGAAAAAAAAAGAAAAAAAGAGAGCTCCTATTATGAATGAGTATTCAAGTGTTTTACTAGTGAAATTGAAGGAACTACCAATAAAGAGAGAAGTAGAGTTTTCTATTGAGTTAGTGGCATTGACAAAGCTAATTTCAAGAACTCCTTATTGAATAGTACCTACAGAATTGCAGGAGTTTATGAAATAAGTAAAGGAATTAATGGAGTAAGAATTCATTCGGCCTAGTACTTCACTTTAAGGAGTACCTATTTTGTTAGAAAGAAAGTTGAGCCACCACAGATGTATATAGATTTGTGAGGTTAAATGTAGTAATGATAAAGAATAAATATCCATTACCCATGATTGATGAATTGTTCGAGCAATTACGAAGGACAGGATGATTCTCAAAGTTAGACTTAAGGCAAGGATATTATTAAGTTTGGATTCGTGAGGAAGATATACTAAAAATTGCATTTAACGATATGGATTTTTCGAGCTTGTAGTAATACCCCTTTGATTTCGCTAATGCCTGTTGTTTATAGATCTAATGCACTGGACATTTCAGCCCAATTTTGTGACTATATTCATCAATGATATTTTGGTATACTCTAAAGGTCCCTAAAGATCATGAACAATAATCTTCAAAAAGTAATAGGAAAGCTAAGAAAGTCCAAACTATATGCAAAATTCAATGAATGTGAGTCTTGGCTACAAGAAGTAGCGTTCTTGGGACATGTGATATCCAAAGTCACGAGTGCAGTAGATCTTGCAAAGGTTAAAGTAGTGATGGGCTAGAGACGTCCTGAGATTCCGATTGAATATGATGTTTGCTGTTAGTTGCAGGATGTTATCAGAGATTTACTGAGAAATTTTCTATGAAAGCTTTACTTTGAGTCGACTCACCCAAAAGAAAGATCCTTATGTTTGGACTGGAAAATATGAGAAGGAAAATTCTAGGAGTTGAGAAAAGGATTAGGCTCTACTCCTGTTTTAACATTGCCAATAATGGACAAGTCTTATGAAAAGTACCCAGATATGTCAAAGGAAGGATTGAAAAGAGTATTAATGCAGGAGAGAAAAGTGATAGCTTATATTTTTAGAAAATGGAAACCTCATGAGGAGAATTACAATATACATGATGTGAAGTTAGTTGCTATTATGTTTGCCCTTTTGAAGTGGAGACATTATGTGAGGCCAAGTTAGAAGTCTTCACTGACCACAAAAGTTTGGATATGCTTTTATTCAAAAGGATTTGAACATAAAGCAAAGTTGATGGATGGAATCTTTGGAAGGATTTCAATGTCTAATTAAATATCATCCTAGAAAAGCAAACACAATAGTAAATGCCCTTAGTAGGAAGGCAAATTTATCACTTCTTTAGACGTTACAGATTCCAGAATTAGAAGTGTTTACGGTAGACGGAGAAATAAGGATAAGTAATACTTCCATTCAACCTGCCTTCCTATAACAGTTGGGGAGAGAGCAATATCAAGATGAAAAGCGCAAAAGTTAGTGCAGAAGAAGGCAAATACAGGAGAAGATGAGTTCTGAAAGGACAATGGTGGGATTAATTGCTACCGGGGCCAGCATTATATTTTGAAACAACATGCGATGAGATGAGATGTTTTAATGGAGGCACCTTGGAGTAAGTATACCACCCATCAAGGAGCCGCAAAGATGTATTAGAACATAAAACGGCGTTATTGGTGGATTGGCAAGGAAAAGGACAATGTGGACTTTGTAACACAATGTTTAATTTATCAGTAAAGAAAAGCCAATCAATAATGACCTGGAGAGTTATAACTATTATCAACTCTGCCGTGGAGATGGGATGAAATTACTATAGACCTCACTACAGGATTACCTATGATAGTAGAGTGGCAAGATACTATTAGGCGATAATGGATTGACTAATTAAGTCTGCTCATTACATTCCTATTAATTAATGAAATTCCTTAGAGCAATTAAGTGAAATCTATATGGGGGAAGTAATCAGACTGCAGGAGTATCCTCTAGTACTGTGTCAAATCGAGATCCTATATTTACCTCAAAGTTTGGACTAAGCTGCAGTAGAGGTATGGGACCATAATGAGGTTTAGCATAGCAGCACACCTATACATGTATGGACAGACAGAACGAGTGAATGGAATTTTAGAAGACATGTCCTAAGCATGCGTTTTAAATTTTGGAGTCAAGTAGATTGATAATTTAGTGCATGCAGGATTCATATACAATAATAGTTATTAATTAACAATTGGAATGGTCCTATTTGAAGCTCTTTATGGAAGCAAATGAAGTCCAAAAAGAAGAATGGGTGAACAAAATGCTTTGGGACTTGGAAAAGTCCGATATGTTGTGAAGATAATTAACATCAAGTTGGAGGCAATTCAAAGTAGACAAAAAAGTCATACGGATTGACGTAGGAAAGATTTGGAATTTGTAGAATGAGATATATATTCTCGAAGTTGGCTCCACAATGACAATAGGGGACCCAAGAACAAGAAAAGAAATCGGCATTTAGATACTCTGGATCATTTCCCTATTATTGAGAGGATTGGGAAGGTAGCCTATCAGTTGAAATTACAAATAGAACGTCAGGATATTTATGATATGTTTTATGTACCCAAATTCGATAGTATGTGGCTAGTCTTGCCCACATTTTGAATAAAGAACTTATTGAGTTGACTCTAAGCTTGAAGAATAAGGAAGAGCCTGTTAAGATTGTGAAGTATGCTAAAAAGAAATTGCGGAATGAGAAAATTCCACTTGTACAAGTATCATGGAATCATCATGCTGTGTATAATGCAGTTTGGGAAAAAGGAAAGCGAGGATATTGAAAAAGTACCAAGATTTATTCAAAGTATAAGCCAAATTTCAAGGATGAAATTTTTGTAAGGAGGGGAGGATGTAACACCCCACCTTTTTACTTCCGATTTGCTACTACTTGTAATGGGAATGAGAATTTATATCAATACAAATACTTTGGTAAAATAAAATTTTGTCGGGACCAAGATATAATTATTGAAATTGTTCTACCCGTACCTAAATTTTTGGAAGGCTATTAAGATTAACAAAATAAGAATTTTAGCGTACTTTAGAAAGATAAGTTGATCAATACAATGAGGCGCACGTTTTGGCGCAAAGCGTGCTACACGGGGTATTGGGGGCATTTTCATTATTTTGACCGCGTTCGTGACTTGAACTGCGAATTTGACCAAGTGGAGAGGGAATTCAAGAATTTAAGTGTTACCAATGGATTCAGTGGAATTTTTGTAGTTGGATAGTGAAATAAAATATTTTTCCATTACGGACCCGATTTTGGTCATTTTTGAAGAAAATAGAAAATTACGATTGGAAATGAGATGTGTGGCTTCTTATGATTGGTAGATGAAAATAAGTGTCATTTAGTGATTGGTTAATGAAGACAAGTGCTTCTATTTGATTGGTTGTGATAAGTTAAGATAATTTAGAGGTCCCACAAAAAATAAATAACAATGGCCCAAAAGCATGACAAGTTTGATCGAGTTGGACCACCTTTTTTACTTCATTTGACCAAGCTTAATTAAGCAAAACTTGATTTGAGCAAATTAATCAAGGTTGATTATGCATGGCCATGCAAGATTAGAAAATATCTATAATGTTCTAAGAATGTCTACCTTTGTCTATAAGCTTCTCTAAGCTTCTAAAGTATTCTAAAAGTATCCATAAGCTTCCTATGTAAGCTTCTTGGACATCTATAAATAGGCCATGAAGGCCGGCTGAAATGGCTTTAGACAGCCAGAATTTCATAGCAAACAAGGAAGGAAAAGAGAAGAGAAAGGAAAAAGAAAATAGAGAAGAGAGAGAGATCGAAAATTCGGAAATACAGAGGAGAGAGAGAGAGAAAAGGAAGAACAAGAAGATGCTTGGGTTGTTTAGCCTCCAAACACAGAAAAGAAAAGGTAAGGATCTACCTTGCTTGAAATAAAGTTATTATACAAAGCATGGAGATCATTTTGGTATACATATTTGAAGAAGTTATATATGAATTATGGAAACTAGCTAGGTGAAGTTGTGTAAAACTATGATTGAGGCTGCCGGTTTTCTTGTTGTACTATGGTGAAATTTTTTATTTTATGTATGACTGGAAATCAGTGGCTTTAAGGGTGTTGGAAGGAAAATTGAGTGAATTAATGGTTCCAAAGTGATAAAGATTAAAGGAGAACAAAGGAAAACATGAATAGTACGTTTGAGGCAAAACTTCTGAGGCTGTTTTTGCCCAGTACCACAATACTAGAACCAGAACTCTGAAAAAAGCCAATACTGAATTAAATATAAGATTCTTACGGACATTTTGGTATATCATGGAGCCAAATCGGAGTTGTAAATTGAAAGTTATGGTGAAAATAGTAAAAAGTGCCAAATCAGTAACAAGATTTTACTGCTGGATATTTGTGCTCAAAATTGAACAAAATGGACAACAGAAATGGTATTCCATGAATTGGAACCTGTAAAGGAATGTCTTAAGGACATTTTACAACTGATTTGACATCATTTGGATTTGTCAATTGAAAGTTATGTGCAAAACAAAATGGTGTGTCAAACCAGTAAAATTCCAGAAAGTAGTCCGAAAATGAATGGACTTAAGGGTGATTAATTATGTGATTTTGGATAAAATAATTAGGGAAACATGAAGTGAATCCCTTGTTTATGAAGGAGGAAGGATGTGGAAAAAGGAAAACGAAAGAATTGATCAAACGATGGAAGAATGATGCGAACGAACGTTAATCGTTTTCCTTGACTGACGGCTAACCATCAGCCTCGTTAGCTAACCGTCGCCCTATCGGCTAAATGACGGTTGAACGTTGGCTAATCGTCGCATACATCGGCCGGATGTCGGCTACCCGTCAGCTATTTTTCGGCCAAACACGAATTGACCCAGAAACGATGTTTGGTGTAGGTTTAGTGACAAACGGCCAACGAAATGTCGAAAATGATAGGATCAGAGGTTAAACGACCATGAACGGAAAGAGTTACATAGGACACGAGATGAGTCTCTTGGATTTCTAAAACTCTTTCGAAAGATAGTGTGCTTTGTTTTTCCATGAAATACTATTTTATATACCGTTTGGGACATTTTATGGAAATATTCTAAACATTGAATTTAATCCTCTTTTGGAATTAGAATTCTGGATTACTTTAAATGCGTTCTTTTTGGAATCGAGTATTTGGAAAATGTTCCAAATGTCCTTATTGGAATATTTTATGAAAACCTTTAGAACTCGGGTATTCGATAAATGACCAAAATATCCTTATTGGAACTCTTGTGAATATTTTTCAAATCGGGTAATGGTAAAATGACCCGAATACCTTCAAAAAGTCTTTTGGAATCGAGTATCGGCAAAATGACCTAAATACCCTTGGAAATGACTTTTGTGATCGAGTACGGGAAAATGACCCGGTTACTCTTAGAAACACATTTTGATGTGTGAATTGAACCCTTTATCTGGTTTCTTCATGATTTTGGAAAAATGTTATGTTGCCCCAAAAACTATTTTGATATGAAAATTTTGTGAGATCAGATAACCCTCTGGCCTGATCAATCAGACGGGGTTGGTGACATTGAGTACTAAGCAAGGACTTTGATCGTTGTATTAGCCCATATTAGAGATAGACGACCCCAAGTAACCTGATCAGTTCTGGGAATTGTCTTACTCCAAACAGGGCGACAGGACATTGAGATGAGTTGTCCTGGCATGTCGTTTTGAGCCTGGCAATTGCCTATTGATTATGGTGGTGGATTTTTCATATGATATCGGGCGGGTACAGTCGATGTGTTATATCCCTTACCACCTCGATGGTGATTAACGTCAGGATTGGGACCCCTGGCATATGGTGGCAAGTAAAAGATCTCTAAGTGCAATGTGAGGTATATTTTTACGCTCACCGTTCCAACTGACACAGGTGACGTGCTATAAGGCGCAGTCCCTGGTACAAGAAACCGGTAGCCGAAGGCATTGACTGCGGGACTTGCATACAGACCGACCTTCTGTTGGAGAAATGCCTGTATTTCAAAAACTGGGACATTGATTTGAAAAATGAAGTACAAGTTTTTCAATAATAATTGAGTTCTGAATACACTCTTCATTAAAGAGTTTTGGAATCATTTCTAATGAACAAATGATATACTATTTCATAAAAGTTTTGTGTACTTTGCCTCTTTGATAAAACACTGGCACACACGGGACTCACTGAGTGATTTTTCACTGACACATGTCTTTTATCTTACCTTTTTATAGGATCTGGAGTTGGAAGGACCTACGAATAGAGGACAATACCACAATAACAGTAGAATAAGTTCAAACGTTTCCTTTTTGGATAATACTCTGATGAATTTCTCGTTATAAAGACCCATTGTCTAGGTAACTGGACGAGGCGACACCTGGATTGGAGATGCTTCCGTTGTTACCTTTAGTAGGGGTGTTATATGGTATGTCTCAACTAATTCACCCAAAAGACGCATTAAACACAATCCTTGATTAAATTTTCTTAGTCTGGCAAGCATCAATTAACCTTTAATTACTCAATCCTCAGTAATTAACAACTTTGGTATAGCAAGTTAATAGCCAATAAATATGAAATTAATCAATTGCAACCACCATCAACCTCTTTAGTCTAGAAAGTTAATGCAAAGAAACAACCAATTAATCTCGTAATATGCCCAAGTAATTAAATACCAAGAAGAATAATTAATTAATCAAAAGATCAAATAACTCTAAAAATCATGAATATCTAAAACAATGTTGAACTACAATAAAATAATTAATACATCATTGTTCAAGAAAAAGAAAATAAAGTAAAAGAAAGCACTCATAGACAAGCCTCATTCTTCTTCCTTTGAAGACCTTCTTGTACAACCCTTATTGAATTGAAGAATTCCTCCTTTGATTGAGTGATTTTCTGTGATGATCAATGAATTCTCCCTTTTTACCTTATGTTTTTCATCTATTTATAGGCTTCGAAAGTGCCTAAATTCCTTAGTGTAATGTTCTTGGCCGAGGAGAAATTGGAAGATACTAAAAATCCACAGATTACCAAAAACCGCATAGAAAAATCACAATCCCGCCTTTACCTTAGAGCACAGCCGGTGCCGCCTTGGCTCTCGAAGCCGGCACTGGTTGTGTTCTGTCTCTCCACTCGTTCGCCGATTTTTCCTTGTTCTCAACACCATGGTGTCCAGAATGCAGCTGGCATCGGTTCCACTTTGTTCCGGTCTGTTTTGACAATTTTTTATTGCCTCGAAGTTCGTATCAACAGCGCATGACTGGCGCCGGTTCCAATGCCTTGTTTGGCACCGCCTCTATTCTGTTTTACGACGTTTTTGCTTCGTTTTACCCAAAAAATCTGTAATAATGAACAAAATACCTTTCCAAGGGTAAAATCTCAAATATGAAGGAATATGACTAGTTATTGAACAAAATGTATCACAAAAGAACCTCAAATAACTAGGAAAAATATTACGAATTTAGCCCCTATCAGTTGGCTAAACAATAAAGATTTGGGTAGAGTAAGATAGGAATTTTAGGTTCCTATAGATTCGATACTTGCTATTCTCTATATTATATGATGGGTATACGCGCCCATATGTGTGGTTTTAGTGATTAGCATTTTAATTAAAGCTTGATTGATTGTGGACTTTGTTGATAATATTTTCTACACGAAAAAACACGCATCATAAAACATCCTCAAATACTAGGAAAATATAAATGAATTTTGCCCCTATCAATTATCATACATGGATTGCATCTCTGACTTCATGGCCTTTAGCCATTTTTCAAAGTTAGAACTTTTAATGGCTTCTCGATGGGAAGCAAGCACACCATTATCCATGAGCTCCACATTGTGATCGTCAATTATGAGAAATCCATATCTTTCTGGTTGTCGATTAACCCTTTCAAATCTTCGAGGTCCCTATTCTATAGAAGTAGTCTCACTTTGGACTTGTAAGCCATCTAATCAAGGTTCATAATTCGATTCAGGTACTAATTGTGGCTCTCATCAAGATGTATTTTACTCCCACTAATTCTTTTGGAAATAAATTCCTTTTCAAGAAAGAATCCATTTCAAGCAACAATTACTTTATTATCTTTTGGGAGATAAAATTAGTATCCTTTAGTTTCCTTAGGATACCGCACAAATATGTATTTATCATATTTTGGTGCAAGTTTATCAGATAATAAATGCTTTACACAAACTTCACAACCCCAAATCCTGAGAAATGACAAACTAGGTTTTCTCCCAGTCCATTTCTCATATGGCGTATTTTAAACCGCTTTAGATAGATCTCAATTCAGAATGAATGCAACAGTCTATAGAGTATAACCCAAAAAAGGGATTGGAAGATGTGTTTGACTTATTATGGATCAAACCATATCTAATAAAGTCCAATTTTTCTCTTCAGATACACCATTCCATTGAGGTGTTCTTGGTAGAGTTAATTGGGAAATAATTCAACAATTCCTAAAATGCTCATCAAACTCTTGGCTCAAGTATTCACCACCTTGATTTGATCAAAGTGTTTTGATACTTTTGCCAAGCTGATTTTGTACTTTATTTCGATTTTTTTTTTTAATTTTTAGAATGATTCAGATTTATGCTTTATCAGATATAGGTAGTTATGTCTACTAAAATCATCTATAAACATAATGAATTACTAAAATCCTCCTCTAGCATGTGTATTCATTAGTCCATATACATCAATATGTATTAGGCCCAACAAATCAGTAGCCCTTTCATTTTATCCCTTAAAAGGCACCTTAGTCATTTTGCCTAGTAAATAAGAATCACATGCTTCGTAAGATTCTAAATCAAACAAAATTAGAAGCCCATCATTATGAAGCCTTGTAATGTGTTTCTCATTTATATGGCCCAAGCAACAATGCCAGAAGTAAGTATGATTTCGATCATTGGATTTCAATTTCTTAGTATTAATATTATAGATAAACTTGTTTGAAGATCCACGAAGATTAAGAATATAGAGCCCATTTGATAATAAGGCATCTCAAAAAAAAAAAAAATGCCATTTTTATTAATGGAGAAAATGTTATTCTTAATAACAAATTCAAAACCTTCTAAATCTAAAAAAGAAACTAAAATAATATTCCTACTTATAGCAAGAATATAAAAACAATCATTTAGTTCTAAAACATGCCCACTGGGCAAAATTAATTCAAAAGTTCCTACAGTTACTACAGCAACTTTTGCTTCATTTGCAACTCGTAGGTCCACCTCGGCTTTTTCCAAAGCTCTAGTTATTTTTAGACCTTGCACATTTACACAAATGTGATATCCACAACTAGCATCCAATACCCATGAATTAGAAGTAGATAAATTAATTTTTATAACATAGATACCTGAAGTGGCAGTCTCACTGTCCTTCTTCTTCTTACTTCCAAATAGAGCTTGCAATTTCTTAACCAATGTCCTAGTTCACCATAATAGGGGCAAGCTCACCCCTTTGGTGTCTTGGCTTTAGGTTTTGACTTGAACTTAGACTTAGCCTTATCTTTGCCCTTACTAGCCTTGACTTTGCGCTTTCAATTGTTCTTTTTCCCTTTCCCTTTTTGGACCATTGGAATACTAAGAGTATTCTTTTTAATGTTCAGTTCAACTTGTTTTAGTATCCCAGACAATTCAGTAATGGATTTCTCCATATTATTTATGTTAAAATTCATGATAAACTGGTCATACTCAAGAGGTAATGAACCTAAGATCAAATCTGTGGTTATGTCATGATTTACTAGAGCACCAAGCTTCTCAAGATGGTTAAGGTAGCCCTTCATCTTAAGGACATGGGCACTCACTGAGCTGCCAAAAGCCATCTTACTTGCATTTAACGCCTTATGAGTGTCAAACCTTTCTTGATGTGCTTGCACTTGGAATATTTCCTTTAGAAGTACAATCATATCATTTGCCTCTACTTCTCCAAACTGTTTTTGAAGTTCAAAGTTAATTGTGGCTAGCATAAGGTAGGTGACATCATTAGAGTCATCTTTATGCTTACTATAAGAATCATTTTTAGATCTTGGGGCATTATTTGCTGGTATAGGTAGAATAGGATTTTTAAGAACATAGAGCTTTTTTCTTTCTTAAGAACAATTCTTAAGTTGCGTGCCCAATCAAGGAAGTTAGTCCTACTAAGCTTATCCTTCTCAAGCACCAATCGCAATTAGTTATTCCAATTATTTGTTGCTAATATCTACATACAAAAATATGCAAAGTAATTAATTTTTGAGGCCTTAATGAAAACTCCCACTAAAAGCATTTAAACCTTTTGAAACTTCATGATTTTGATGTTTCTTAGTGAGTTAAAAAAAACAAATTTTAGAATAAAATGTTTTTATTTTAATCATAAGTAAGCTTTAGCTTTAATCTCACAATTAAATAAATCTCAAATTTAATGAGATAGACATCAAATGTCTCGGCTAAAAATCTCATATAATGCCCTAGGTCCAAAACCATTTTTGATAGCTCAGTTAAGATAAACCATATCAAAATTATGGAAAACCATTTTCCATTTTGTTTCACTTAGATAATCAAAAGTATCCTACTTTGTTAGGAATGACTTTATGATAATCCAAGTAATAACAAGTGTTTGATTTTGGAAGGTATTTAAAACTTAATTTTAAATAATTTTATAAAATTTTGATTGTGGTAAGCATGAAATAAACATAATAAATATGCATATAAGATAAGAATAAAAGTGGCATAGCATGGCCCATAACCTATATTGATCTTCACGAGCAAAGTGAAGGTCAAGATAGTCAATATAGGTATATAAACTCCTTGAACATTCTCCAATGCCCTGAGCATAATCCTATTTGGTTGTAATTGTAGGCCTCTATCTTCTTTTACATTGGATAGTAAAATAAAATAATTCCTATTCTAGAAAGTAACTACAATTTTACAACAATGAAAAATGACACGCATGTCGTATTTAAAATATTATAACTCAAAAACAACTAAAAAAAAAATTTGCCAATCATATTGGGGTAAAACGGGCCATGGTATACACTTTTCAGAACTATCCACAAATACAATCAAAATATGCTAATGATTAACACGCAACAAATAGTCAGATGGTATTCCAATGGGCAGCGCTCTTGGCGGGGTCCAAACGGCGGTGCCCCTAGCGGTGGTCCATATCATATTAAAAACAGACTAGTTTACAGGCAATCTGTAAATAATCTAGTCTAATCGAATAATGAAGACACACAGAATAAACACAATTTTAGGGAGTCCACATGCTAGGCATTCTGAAATAACTATAATATAGAATACATATAAATTATAATCATGTGAACAAACTGGTATACACAGTTCAAACTAAATGAAATTCATTCAATCACATATACATCATATAACAGTACAATCAACACAAATTAATCAACTTAATCATTTAGCAGGTGTCTCTGATACCATTGTTAGAATCCGAGGACTCCAAAGCTATGGAAAACATCCTCACACTTCTTTATCGGATCCAAGCTAAGTAGAATAGGTTAACAAAAATAGGGTTTCGTACCTCTAATCCCACTGATCTTGTTTGTGTTGCGAAGCAGATGTTGTTTGTGAGGTTAATCAAATCACTAGCGCTGCCAATCTGCGAACGTCCACTATCGGATACATATGGCGAACTCAGTTTGGTTGCCTAGGAATGCTAGCGCCTAGGGTTTCTTGAGAGGCTAATATTTCTAGTTTTGGAAGAACGAAATTGTATGAGCAGAGAACCCCATAAAAGTGGCTAGGGTTTTCTTTTAAAACCACATGACCTTTTTGGAGTCCACCTCACATTATATGTTATGAGATCATATTTTAAGTTCAAATTAAATTTAAAAGATATGATAAGATTCTATTATTATCTCAGTAATTTAACTAATTAATTTACTGATGCAAATTTATTTGGGTATAAAAATCATATAAAAACTAAGCATATTCCCAATCAAGTTTACATTAAAATGTTAACCCCAAATTACACATATGAGCAAACATATTTATCATTAACATAGCATAGGGTTCAAACGAGTGTCGATCCTCAAGGAACAAGTATACATTAATCACTTTTCTTTCATTGTTCAACTAACTCGATAAAGTGAAAATGAAATAAAAAAAGAAAAATAAAATAAAATATATACATGTCAAGGATGGAGAATTAAGTAACTTAAATAATTGTTTAGACAACCATGATCTTAAAATACCCAACCCTTATCATAACTAATTATTCTCTTGGCATCATAAAAGATTAAAGTAGACTCACTTCTTTCCCAATCCATGAAATCACTATCTTCTAGACAAATTAGCATCACATACTCTGTTTCAACTAATTCATCCAAAAGATGCATTCAACACAATCTTTGATTAAATTTCCATACTCTGGCAAACTTAAAACATGAAATTAACCAATGAATCCATACTCTGGTAGACATCAATTAACCTTTAATTACCTTGTTCTTAGCAACTAACCCCTTTCCCAAATAAGTTAAAAGATAACTAATATGAAATTAACAAATTGAGACCACCATCAACCCCTTTCTCAAGTAAGTTAATGGCGAGAAACAACCAATCAATCTCGTGATTAGCCCAAGTAATTAAATACCAAGAATAACAATCAATTAATCAAAAGATCAAATAACTCTAAAAATCATAAATATCTAAAATAATGTCAAATTACAATAAAACAATTAATACATCATTGTTAAGAAAAAGAAAACAAAGTAAAAGAAAGCACTCATAGACAAGCCTCATTCTTCTTCCTTTGAAGACCTTCTTGCAAAACCCTCCTTGAATTGAAGAATTCCTCATTTGATTTGAGTGATTTGCTATGATGATCAATGAATTCTCTCATTTTCTCTTGTGTTTTTCCTCTATTTATAGGTTTATGATGTGCTTAAACTTGTTGGTGTAATGTTCTTGGCCGAGTAGAAGTTGGAAGATACTAAAACTCCACAGATTACCAAAAATCACATAAAAAAATCAAAGCACCGCTTTAACTTCAGGGCACAGCCAGCGCTGCCTTAGTTCTCAGAGCCAGCACCGGTTGTGTTCTATTTTTCCAATTGTTCTGTTGCTTCGAAGTTCGTGTAAACAACGCATGGCCGGTGCTAGTTCCTCTGTCCCAGCCGGAGCCACCTCTAAACTGTTTCGCGACGTTTTTCCTTCGTTTTACGCCAAAAATCTAAAATAATGAACAAAATACATTTCTAAGGGTAAAATCTCAAATATGAAGGAATATGGCTAGTTATTGAACAAAATGTATCACAAAAGAACATTAAATAACTAAGAAAAATATGACTAATTTAGCCCCTATCATTTACCAAACCAGATTCTTATAATATGAATATCGTCCAGATACATCGAATGTAAACATATTTTCAGATTCATTATATCTAGACAGTTTTCTAGGTTCAATGAACCTGGATATATTTCTAGATACATCTAACCTGGTCACAAAAAAAAAATAAAATAACCTAACGTATTCTCTTAATGTGTGACCCTTTAAGTTTATTTAACACTGGCAGTGTAATCACATCTACATGGCTCACAAGTTATAAGCAATTTCTAGGAAAATATTATAACTATCTAGGTTAAAATGAAGACCAGTGATCTCTTTGAAATAAATCATAATTTAATATTTATCTATTTTGTCACACGATATCCCAATTAAGCATGAGGTATAGAGCATGTCATCCTTATTAAGCTTAATCAACTATTTTTTGATCTCATAGTAGACTATTCAAACAAATTATATTAGTTTCTCAAATTGATATATTTGAGAATGGCTATGCATTTCAACAGTCTAACTTATCAAGGGGCTCATTAACATCTCTCCTAAGAATAAGAGAGACAAAATTCTTCACTATCAATTATAGTCCTTTCTCTGATTTGTTCTATATCCAATAGTAGTCTAATTTTATTATCTTGTTAAAGATAACTTTAGACAATTTCAAGATACATAATTTATCAAGTAGGAAACTATGATGAATTCAGATCAAAGGACTTCTAACATCATTATATCTAGAAAGTACCTATGACATGTCCCATGAAGTACACTCAATAGGTCATGTCTAATACAATGTTCTCTAATATTTATTTATGTTTTGACTTGACATCACAAATATATTAATCTTAATTTATTATTATTTCATCAATAATAATCAATTAGGGATAATTTAAGAATAGACATTCTATTTGTTATAGAGTTTTAAAATCATGTTACGTACTTGATGATCATAAAACCAAATGCACTATTCATGGAAAGAAATCCCTCATATTATTACAAATTACATAATGACAATAGTATAAGTACAAATTGTTTAGGGCACATCCCCAATACCTATTCCTAGGCTAGATAATCAACTTGATGAGTTGTATGGTGCATGTATCTTCTCTAAAATTAACTTGTAGTCCAAGTTTCACAAAATTAGAATTAAAGAAGAAGATGAATGGAGAACGGTCTTTAAAACAAAGCAAAAGCTATAGGAATGGCTTGTTATTCATTTTAGGTTATCAAATGCTCCTAGCACTTTTTATGTGTTTAATGCATCATAATGTTCTAAGAAAACTAATTAGGAAATTTATTGTTGTGTACTTTGATGATATATTAATAAATAGCAAATCTTATGTAGATCATTTGAATCATGATCAATGTGTGCTTGTTGCTTATCGAAGGGACAGGTTGTATGCTAATCTAGAATAGCTCATTTTGTTTGGAAAGGATTACATTTCTCAGGTATATTATAAGTGCTAAGGGAATTGAGGTTGATGAGGGGAATGTTAAAGCGATCCAAGATTGGTCCATTGTAATAACCCGTCATTCAAAGTGAATATATATATATATATATATATATATATATATATATATATATATAAAGAAATTAATGATATATTTTCTGTAATAACCCACCTTATATGAAGGACTTGCGTAGGGTGGACTTATTTTAAAATAAGAATAAATATAAAAAGAATTAATGATATATTTTATTTTATTTCATTATTGCTATTATTCTAAAACCATTATTATTTTATAACAAAATATCTTGGCAATATTAAATTATAATATTATTAAAAATTCAATAATTATATTGAATTATTATATTATTCTTACCATTATATATATATATATATATATATATATATATATATATTATACCTAATGCTATAAATATCTCAAATTATATTATATTATATGCAAGGATATTTTAGGGGGCCCACAAAAATTAAATAAAGGTGGCCCACAAGCATGACATTGTTGACCAAATTTGACCATTATTAGATTTCTTCTAATTAAGCTTAATTAAGCTAAGTGAGATTAGGGAAAGTTAATTAAGATTAATTATATATTAGTCCAAAAAGGTTTTAAGAATTTCTTCAAACTTCTAGAAGACCCTACAATCTTCTAGAGCAATCCACAATTCTCTTGAAAAACCTAGAGAAGTCTCAAGATTTCTAAAAATTGCCAACTCACCCTAGATCTTTTATAAAGTCCAAAATAAGACCAAGGGGAGCAAGCTCTATAAATAGGAGCAAGGGGGAGGATTTTGGTCCAAGAGAGAGAGCAGTAAGAAGAGAAGAAAAACAGAGAAAGAGAGGAAGAGAAAACAAAAGAAAGACTAGAAGAGAGAAAGAGAGAATTTCGGCAGCAAGAGGAAGAAGAGAAGAACCGGCAGCAAGGAGAGGAGGAAAGGCAAAGAAAGAAAAGGAGGGAGAGTTACAGCTTGCCTTCATCTTAGAAAGGTAAGAGATCACTTCTCCAAAGCTAAAAAAAAAAATAATACTAGAAGTTGGAAGTTAGCTGCATGTGAATATTGTTGAAGTTAAGTAGTGAAAATATGTTGATTTTGTGATGGTTGGTTAACCGGTTGGATGAGTGATGAAGTAGACATGATTTTCAGTTCATTTTAGAGTGATGGTTTGCTGGAATTTGAACATGAATAATCCTAAGCCTGTCCTAGACTAGTTAAAAAGGATTTGAATTAAGTGATGTGGGTTTGGATGACTAAGAGATCAGAAATAGAAAGAATAATGTAATCTGCCAAAATTTACTGGTTTGAATAGTTTGGAATAAATAATTCATATGGATAAAAGAGAAGTGCTGGATATGAAAACCTAATAGAATACTGATATTGGGATGTTAAATGAAGTATTGAAGGGTTTAAATGAGGTAGGGTATGTTGAAGAAATCAGGGGAATAAGTTAAAATAAGTTGGGGTCTTAAACTGTAAATTTGAATCACCAACTCGGAGCAGCGGGTTTAGCTGAAAAAACTGAATGGAATGGAGGGAGGTTTGAATACCCCATGACCTGAAATTGATAGAGAAATATCCTAGGAGTATTTAGGATGTGGTTTCACCTCATTTAGACCTGAATTGGAAGGGTTATGAACAAAATATTGGAAAGTGATGAAACAGAATTCCAAACTCGGAACAGTGGAATCAACTGAAAAAATGTACAAAATGGGATAGATTTTGCATGACTCATGACCTGGGATTGATAAAGGGATATCTTAGGAATATTATGGTAGTAGCCTCACCTTATTTGGACCTATATTGAATAAGTTATGCGAAGAATGGTGGAGAGTGGTAAAGATGTAAAATAAGGAAAACCATTAAAAGCGTTAATTCATTTATTTCTTTAGAGAGATTATAGAAACCTTATTCGAACCATTAAGAATTTGAAACCATTGAGTAATAACAAAGGGATATACCAATGGTGTAGGTGAATCAAGTCGAGAGAACACCTTTTAGGTCTAAACAAGTGCAACTTCGACCTATTATACAAGGTGAGTCCCTTGATTTTAAAACTATTATTTGCTATGTGTTTTTCTGACAAAGTTTAATGTTTCTCTGATATATCCTATGTCTTCTTGATATGGTTGAAGCCTATGAATCCAATCTAATTGATATTTATGAAATGTTTCAATGAGCTTCCTTTATGCTTAAAGACTTCCGAGATGAACGAAATGTTTCAATGAGCTTTCTTTACGCTTAAAATAAGCTTTCTTTATGCTTAATGGCTTCCGAGATGAAATTTATACAATTTTACTAGCTCTTGAAAATACCCACTTGGGTGATGTAAAAGTTTTATAAAATGATGTTTGGCCCCAAGAATGAGTTGTTTTGAATACCCTTCGGGGAGAGCAGACTCCTTTCAGAGGAGTATATTGATTATGTGAATCAGTGGTGACGTTGAGTACTCACCAAGGGCTTTGACCTTTGTACTAGCCTTCGTTAGAGCTAGATAAACCCAAATAACCTGGTCCAGTTATTGGGCTTATCATACTCCGAACGGGGTGACAAGACAATGGAATTAGCCGTCCCTGGCTAGCCGTTGTGAACCCGGCAATTGCCTATTGATTGTGATGGTGGGTTATTCACATGAGACCGAGCAGGGACACTCGGTGTGTTCAATCCCTTGCCACCTCGATGGTGATTAACGTCAGGATTGGGACCCTTGGCTTATGGTGGCAAGTAAAAGATCCCTAAGTGCACGGTGAGGTACATTTGTACGCTACTCACCCTTCCGGCATATCACGGGTGACATGCTATAAGGCGCAATCCCTGGCACAAGAGACCGTGTAGCCAAAGGCGAAGTTCCTTGAACTTTGCACGCGGGTCGTACTTCCAATTGGAGAAGAATCCACATTTAATGAATTAGGGGCCATGTGTTTGGAAGCCATTGTTTTTCGAATGTACATGACAGATTGAACTAAAATCATAAAATAGTACTGTTTTTTAGGCACAAAATTTATTTCAATAAAGAAATTGAAAAATGTCATTCTCTTTTGAGTAAAACACTAACACACACGGGACTCACTGAGTATACCACTCACACGTGTGTTTGTCTTTTCTATTTTAGGGATTGGAACTGAAGACTAGCGATGGTACTATCCGGACTTTGTCATCTAGCACTAGTTAGCGAATCTTTTAGCATGACCTTTGCACATGGATGATGAGGCTATTTTGGCTTGTATATTTTGGGAACCCTGATGATGTATCTATCACCACTCATGTATTTATAATGAAAGAGTATGTTTCATGTATTTACTTAAGCTTTGGCCTGTACATGCTTGCTTTAAGTTTATATTATTATAAAGACCCCTAGTCTGAGGATTCAGACGGGGCGACATCCCACTTGAGCTGGCCCACTGTGACAAGAAGAGAATGAGGGATGTTACATTTTCCCTTCCTTATTATTAAAAGTATTACTAAGGCTATAAAGTAATAATATTATTCTTAATGTTATAGAATGGCCATCCCTAGTGCTATTATTATTAATAATAGTATTATTAGTATTATTACTAATATTGTCATTATTTTATTCTATTCTATTTTATTTTACCATCATTATTAGTGTAGTTTAATGATAATATTATTATTACTACTTTTATTCTATTATTTTTATATATCTATTATTTAATACAATATTTCTTGGTAATATTAAATTCAATAATTATATTGAATTATTATATTATTTTTACTATTATCATATATATATATATATATATATATATATATATATCAACTAATACCATAAATATCTTAATTTATATTATATTATATACAAAATATTTTAGGGGGCCCGCAAGAAATAAATGAAGATGGCCCACAAGCATGACATTTTCTACCAAGATTAGCCATTCTTAGACTTCCTTAATTAAGCTTAATTAAGTTAAACTAGATTAGGGCAAGTGATCATAATTAAGCTAAACTAGCTTAGGGTAAATTAATCATGATTAAGTGTATATTAGCCCTAATATATTTTAAGAGATTCTATAAGTTTCTAAGAGGTTCTACAACCTTCTAGCATAATCCTTAATCTTCTTGTGAATACTAGAGAAGTCTAAAGACTTCTAGAAATGCCAACTCACCTTAAAGAAAGACCAAGAGGATTAAGCTCTATAAATAGGAGTAAGGAGGGGAGAATTTTGGACAAAGCTGGGAGGAGAAGAAGAAAAACCAGAAAAGTGAAGAGAGGAGAGGAAAAATAAGAAAAAGATAGACTAAGGGAGAGAGGGAGATTTCTGGCAGCAAGGGAGCAAGGAGTAGGGGTGTTCATTATTCGGTTTAAACCAAAAAACCAAACCGAACTGATCATAATTTCGGTTTTCGGTTCGGTTTTTGTGAAATTCGATTCAGTTCGGTTCGATTTTAGAATTTATATAAAAATTCAGTTCAGTTTTTGGTTTTCTAAAATAAAAAACCAAAAACCATAATTATATTTTAAAATTTTAAAATATATAATTAATATTAAAATGTTGTTCATTAATTAATTAATTAATTTCATAAATTATGATTTTTTAAAAAATTTCTGTTCGATTTCGATTATTTTGGTTCAATTTGGTTTGATTTTGTCCAAAATAAAGTCATTAATAATTGAGTTTAAGATATTCATCTTTGCAATTTCCATTTGTGATTATAACTTTGTACTAAAGTGTTTGGCCTAAATCTTTAAAATCTTTAGCCTTTAACTCATATTACATTTTATATTAGATTTGAATTGTAATTTATATTAAACTTTACTTGTTTGGGTTTAAATTTAATTTATATTATGCCAATGAATCTAAAAAAAAACATTCAAATTCGGTTTAAAATCGAACCAAAATAATTTCGGTTCGATTCTATCGGTTTTCTTTAAATTTCGGTTTGGTTTGGTTTCGAAAAAAAAATAATAACCGAAAAAAACTGAATTTTAAAACCGAAAATCGGTTGAACACCCCTAGCAAGGAGAAGACAATCGGCAGCAAGGAGGAAGAAAAAGAAACATGCAGCAAGGAGAAAGGAAGGAGAAGAAAGGAAGGAAAGGAGAATACAGCTTTGCCCTCATCTTGGAAAGGTAAGGGATCACTCTTAAAAAGCCTAAGAAAGTGATACTAGAAGTTGGAAGCTAGCTAATTGCATATGAATTGTTGATGTTAAGTAATAAAAATACTTTAGTGTTGTGACAGATGTTGGACTGACCGGTTGGTGTGGTGATGGGTTGAGCATGGTTTTTAGTTCATTTGAGCTGTATTGGAGTGATGGTATGCTGAACATTTGAAAATAAAAAAGATGGAAGTGATAAAGAAAACAAGGACAGCCATTTGTTATTAACAACATACTAGCTTGTGATGTTTGAAAATATTAAAGGAAATCTGAGTAGACATGACTGGAAATTGAGCATAAATGATCCTAAACATGTCCTAGACTAGTTAGAAAGAACTTGGAACAAGTTGTGAGGAGGTTGTGAGTGTTTTGAATAGTAAGAATGGTGAAAGCTGTTAAAAATTTACTGGTTTGGTAAGCTTGGAATAATTTGTTTGTTTGAACAAAAGAGAAGTTATGGGCATGAAAAAATATTAGAATACTGATATTGGGATGTTAAATGAAGTATTGAAGGGTTTAAATGAGGTAGGATATGTTGAAGAAACCATGGGAATAAGTTAAAACAAGTTGAGCTCCTAAACTGTAATTGTGAACTTCAACTCGGGATAGTAAGCTTAGCTGGAAAACTGAATAAAATAGAAGGAGATTTGAATACCACATGACCTGAAGATGATATAGAAATGTCCTAGGAGTATTTTGGAAGTAATTTTACCTCATTTGGACCTGTAACAAAAGAGATATGTACAAAACACTGGAAGATGGCAAAATTGAATTCCAAAGCTCGGAACAGTGAAAGTAACTGAGAAACTGTACAAAATGGGATGGAGATTATATGTCTCATGACCTGAAAGTGATAGAGGGATGTCTTAGGAAAATTAGGGAAGTAACCTCACCTTATTCGGACCTATATTGAATAAGTTATGTGAAAAATGATGAAGGGTGGTAAAGCTGTAAAACTAGGAAAACCATCAAAGGCATTAATCCATTTATTTCTTTAAGAAAGTCTAAGAAACCTTATTAGAACCATTGAGCATTTGAACTCATTAAGTAATAATACGGAGATACACTAATGGTGTAGGTGAATCAAGTCGAGGGAACTCCTTTAGGACTATACACGAGTATAACTTCGACCTATTATACAAGGTAAGTCCCATTAATTTCTAAACATTTTTAAAGGCTAGTGTGCTTTGATTTTCTATGAAATGCTATGTTTCATGCCATTTTGAAATCCTCGAATATGTGTAAGGTTTACATTTGCAACATTTGCTTTTATACTATTTCGGACTCGAATAAATTTCATATTCAGCTTGGAAACCTTCCTGGATATTTAAAACACGAATTTTGTGAATTTAGTCCTTTTCAGATTAAATATTTGGGATTTCTAAAAAAAATGGTAAATTTTGTAATTGGGTATTTGGAGAATAATCCAAATATCCTTATTGAAATATTTTATGAAAACTCTTGGAACTCGGGTATTCGGTAAATAACCGAAATATCCTTATTGGAACTTTTGTGAATATTTTTCAAATCGGGTAAGGGTAAAATGACCCGGATACCCTAAAAAAAAGTCTTTTGGAATCTGGCATGGGTGAAATAACCCGATTACCCTTGAAAAATGACTTTTGTGATCAAGTACGGCCCCAAGCAATAAAAAAATATTTTGATTTAAAAATCCTGCGGGATCAGATGACTTTCTAGCCTGATCAATCAGATGGGGTTGGTATTGTTACGTTGAGTACTCAGCAAGGACTTTGACCATTGTACTAGTCCATGTTAGAGATAGACGACCCCAAGTAACCTAGCTAGTTCTGGGGATTGTCTTACTCCAAACAGGGTGACAAGACATTGGGATATATCGTCTTGGCAAGCCGTTTAATCCCTGGCAATTGCTGTGTTTGTGAACGCGTTTGTGAACGCTTGTTATTTTAAGTCATTCACTGGAATAAGGATGGGATGTTTGGGGCATTTGACTCCTTGCCACCTCGATGGTGATTGACGTCAGGATTGGGACTCCTGGCTGATGGTGGCAAGTAAAAAATCCCCAAGTGCACGGTGAGGTACATTTGTACGCTGCTCACCCTTCCGGCCTGACACTGGTGACGTGTTGTAAGGTGCAGTCTTTGGCATAAAAAATCGTGCAGCCGAAGGCAAAGTTCTTTGAACTTTGCACGCGGGTCGCACTTCTAATAGGGGAGGAACCGGAAATTTATGAAAATGAGTGGCCATATGTTTGGAAGTTACTGTTTTTCGAATGGACATGATAAAATGACCTGAACTTATCAATCATTGCTATTTTCCCTATTTTAAAATTTACTTCATCAAAGATTTTAAAATTCGACTCTCTTTAAGGGAAACACTGGCACACACACGGGACTCGCTGAGTATACCACTCACATGTATTTTTTTTTTTTTTTAGGGATTGGAGCTAAAGAATAATGACGGTACTCCAAGACTTCTTCTATAGCACTAGATAGCAAATCATTTGGAGTGATCATTGTATATAGACTACGAGTTGTTTCAGCTTATGTATTTTGGGAACTATGACAATGTACCATTGTGACTCATATGTTTATATAAATAAAGAGCATGTTTCATAGATTTACTTAAGTTTCGACTTTACCTGCTTACTTTAAGATTAAATCGTTATAAAGACCCCGAGTTAGAGACATCGGACGGGGCGATATACCATTTGAGCCCGGCCCACTACAACAAGAAGAAAAGGTAGGGTGTTACAATTGGTATTAGAGCACTAACCATAGAGTTTAATTTGCATATATTATCTATAGGTATAGATACATTATCTGTGGGTATAGATATACTATCTATGGGTATAGATGGAAGTTTAATTTGATTATTCTTTTGTAAGTATGGCTAATAATCTTGATAAAGGGAAGAAACCAGTAAAGGAACAGGATCGTAGAGATGGGTAATGGGAAGAAGGTGAAAGCTCTCACCCAAAGAAGATGATCAGGCCTTTCCTAGGAACCTTGATCTCTAGACCCTGTTATTACCATAGCTTTCTTAGAGGCCCGGGTTCTAGAAAAAGGAACCTAAGAGGATAGGAAGCCCTAAGCAGCAGCCGAACCCGAAGAAACCATAATCCCTCATGATGAATCGGAAGATGAAGTAGTCGAAGTAGTTGCTGTGTCTTTGGATGAGTCATCCGTAGGAGAGGATGTGGATGTGTTTGGCCCGGGATCTAATACTCCTGAGTATTATCATGTATCAATCAACTCGGGACCACCCGCTTCCAGTGACGATAATAGCGAGTGGGAGGACTACCTAGGAAGTTTTAGTATGAGTAGCAGCTGATTTATATATTGAGTACGTATGTTGGTAGGAGATACTAAGCAAGTATCTGTATAAATGTACTAAAACCCTGTAATTTTGTTATAATATACCAAGGTGTTATGTTTTCATATGGTGATAACGTTCTCCTCTGACATGCCAATCTAATTCTATTATTGATACTAATTTAACTAGGAAAAACTGACTGTCTATAGTATGCCGCCAAAACGAATCACTCGTCACCATCTAAATGAATTAATTGCTAACAATGTAGCTAAAGGAGCGCCCGATGAATCTCTGGAAAACATTATGATGTAGACTTTCTAGAAAATGACAGAAGTACTACAACATATGACTGAGATGACCTCTAGAGAAGGACAACAAACTGAAGTTGAAGCAGATCAAGCCTTAGAACGATTCCTAAAGTTCAAACCCCCTTTATTTTATGGCCGACCTGAACAAGAACAAGAGACAGAATCCTGGATAGAACAAATGGAGAACATATTCGCCGCTCTAAGCTACTCAGAGCAGCGAAATGTGCAATTTGCTACGTTTAAACTTCAAGGACCAGCACGAGACTGGTGGACACGAAAGAAAGAACAGAAGGAATGGAATTGGGAGGAATTTCGAGCAGAATTCAAGAAAGAATTCATACCATGTTGGGTTGTAGAAAGGCGAGAAGATGAGTTCTAAAATTTTAGACTAGAGGGGAGGACAGTAGGGAAGTACGCCGCTGAATTTACATGACTTTCGAAATATTGCCCCCTCCTAGTGCAGAATGAATCAGACAAGACTTGTCACTTTGTGAAAGGTTTGCGCCCCGAACTCAAGAGGGTATTGCTTAGTATGGCCCCAAGTAATTGTAGTGGCTAAATAAAGGAAAATTTCCAAGAAGAGAAGGAGGCAATATGGGGAAACCGTTCTTTCGCTTTTATAGTTGCAAATAAGGACATAAAAGTCTTAACTGCCCATATCCAAAGAGGACAATAGGATAGATAAATCCAAGAGGGAATTATAGAGGAGTAAGACCAGAATTTGCTAAAGGAAACCCAGGCCAACCCTCTGCACCCAAATCTGGAGTTAGCAAACCTGCAGTGAAAACTCGAATGGTACCCTGGACAAATAGACATTAAGCATTGGCGGTAGTGGAAGGTAAGATTTTTATTTTCCATAAAGAAGCTCGAATTCTAATAGATCTAGGCTTTATCCATTCTTTTATTGCAAGCTCTTTTGCTCAAAATGTAAATATTAGGAGTAAGGAGGCTCCCTATGAAAGGATAGTTAGTACCCCTCTGGGAAAGTAATTGAGCAGTGATAGAATTTATCTAGAAAGTGAAAAAAAAAAAGAAAAAAAAAGAAATTGGAGATGTGACCCTAAAAGGAGACTTTATAAGTTTACCCCTAAAAGACTATGATGCCATTCTAGGAATAGATTGGCCATCGCAACATCATGCGAAGGTTGATTGTAAGAATAAACTAGTGTATTTTAGGGGACTAGGAGGAGGTACTTTAGAATTTTGGGGAGATAAAGCAAAACAAGGAGTGAGATTGATATCTGGAGCAAAAGTAAGGAAATTGATTTGAAAAGGGTGTACGGGGTATTTAGCTTACCTTTTGAATAAATCCATTAAGCCTGAGAAGCTTGAAGATGTACCTGTGATTCGAGAGTACCCAGATATTTTTCTAGAGGAACTAAAAGAATTACCCCCAGAAAGAGAAGTTGAATTTAATATTGATTTAGTACCAACAACTGAGCCAGACTCTAGAACCCCATACCGGATAGCACTTTAAGGATGTGCATAAACTGTAAGAGGCTAAATGCTCAAACAATAAAGAATAAATACCCATTATCTATGGTAGATGAGTTGTTTGACTAACTATAAGGCGCAGGATGTTACTCTAAATTAGATCTGAGACAAGGGTATTATCGAGTAGGGATTAGAGAAGAGGATATTCCTAAAACTGCCTTCAATACGGGCTATGGGCATTATAAGTTTGTAGTATTGCCCTTTGGAATTACTGAGGCCCCTGCCACTTTCATGGATCTTCTGCATCGAATTTTTCAACCCTATATAGATAACTTTGTTGTTATTTTCATTGATGATATTTTGGTGTAATTTAAGAATCCTCAGGAGCACCAGGAGCATTTACGAAAGGTGCTTGAGGAATTAAGAGAACCTAAGTTGTATGCCAAGTTTAGTAAATGTGAATTTTGGTGAATGGCTAAAAGAATATGAATAGTAAGAATGGTGAAAGCTGTTAAAAATTTATTGGTTTGGTAAGCTTGGAATAATTTGTTTGTTTGAACAAAAGAGAAGTTATGGGCATGAAAAAATATTAGAATACTGATATTTGGATGTTAAATGAAGTATTGAAGGGTTTAAATGAGGTAGGATATGTTGAAGAAACCATGGGAATAAGTTAAAACAAGTTGAGCTCCTAAACTGTAATTGTGAACTTCAACTCAGGACAGTAAGCTTAGCTGCAAAAATGAATAAAATAGAAGGATATTTGAATACCTCATGACCTGAATATTATGTATAAATGTGGAGTATTTTGGAAGTAATTTTACCTCATTTGGACCTGTAACGAAAGAGATATGTACAAAACTCTGGAAGATGGCAAAACTGAATTCCAAAGCTCGGAACAGTGAAAGTAACTGAGAAACTGTACAAAATAGGATGGAGATTATATGTCTCATGACCTGAAAGTGATAGAGGGATGTCTTAGGAAAATTAGGGAAGTAACCTCACCTTATTCGGACCTATATTGAATAAGTTATGTGGAAAATGATGAAGGGTGGTAAAGCTGTAAAACTAGGAAAACCATCAAAGGCATTAATCCATTTATTTCTTTAAGAAAGTCTAAGAAACCTTATTAGAACCATTGAGCATTTGAACTCATTAAGTAATAATACGGAGACACACTAATGGTGTAGGTGAATCAAGTCGAGGGAACTCCTTTAGGACTATACACGAGTACAACTTCGACCTATTATACAAGGTAAGTCCCATTAATTTCTAAACATTTTTAAAGGCTAGTGTGCTTTGATTTTCTATGAAATGCTATGTTTCATGCCATTTTGAAATCCTCGAATATGTGTAAGGTTTACATTTGCAACATTTGCTTTTATACTATTTCGGACTCGAATAAATTTCATATTCAGCTTGGAAACCTTCCTGGATATTTAAAACACGAATTTTGTGAATTTAGTCTTTTTCAGATTAAATATTTGGGATTTCTAAAAAAAAAAATTTGGAATTGGGTATTTGGAGAATAATCCAAATATCCTTATTGAAATATTTTATGAAAACTCTTGGAACTCGGGTATTCGGTAAATGACCGAAATATTCTTATTGGAACTTTTGTGAATATTTTTCAAATCGGGTAAGGGTAAAATGACCCGGATACCCTAAAAAAAAGTCTTTTGGAATCTGGCATGAGTGAAATAACCTGATTACCCTTGAAAAATGACTTTTGTGATCAAGTATGGCCCCAAGCAATAAAAAAATATTTTGATTTGAAAATTCTGCGGGATCAGATGACCCTCTGGCTTGCTCAATCAGATGGGGTTGGTATTGTTTCGTTGAGTACTCAACAAGGACTTTGACCTTTGTACTAGTCCATGTTAGAGATAGACGATCCCAAGTAACCTGGATAGTTCTGGGGATTGTCTTACTCCAAACAGGGTGACAGGATATTGGGATAAGTCGTCCTGGCTAGACGTTTAGTCCCTGGCAATTGCTGTGTTTGCGAACGAGTTTGTGAACGCTTGTTGTTTGAAGTCATTCGCTAGAATAAGGATGGGATGTTTGGGGCATTTGACTCCTTGCCACCTCGATAGTGATTGACGTCAGGATTGGGACTCCTGGCTGATGGTGGCAAGTAAAAGATCCCCAAGTGCACGGTGAGGTACATTTGTATGCTGCTCACCCTTCCGGCCTGACACTGGTGACGTGCTGTAAGGCGCAGTCCCTGGCATAAGAAATCGTGCAGCCGAAGGCGAAGTTCTTTGAACTTTGCACGCGGGTCGCACTTCTAATATGGGAAGAACCCGCAATTTATTAAAATGAGGGGCCATGTGTTTGGAAATTATAGTTTTTTGAACAGACATGATAAAATGACCTGAACTTATCAATCACTGCTATTTTTCCTGTTATAAAATTTACTTCAGCAAAGATTTTAAAATTCGACTCTCTTTAAGGGAAACACTGGCACACACACGGGACTCACTGAGTATACCACTCACACGTATGTTTGTTTTTTTTTTTTTTTAGGGATTAGAGCTGAAGAATAACGATGGTACTCCAAGATTTCTTCTATAGCACTGGATAGCAAATCATTTGGAGCGATCATTGTATATAGACTATGAGTTGTTTCAGCTTATGTATTTTGGGAACTATGACAATATACCATTGTGACTCATATGTTTATATAAATAAAGAGCATGTTTCATAGATTTACTTAAGTTTCGACTTTACCTGCTTACTTTAAGATTCAATCGTTATAAAGACCCCTAGTCAAAGACATCAGACGGGGCGATATGCTACTTGAGCCCGGCCCACTACAACAAGAAGAAAAGGTGGGGTGTTACAATTGGTATGAGAGCATTAACCATAGAGTTTAATTTGCATATATTATCTATAGGTATAGATGCACCCCAAGACCGAAAACCCTCAAAGGTGGGATTTAGGTAGGATGATGCCCTAAAATCATCATTCCAAGCCCTCAAAGAAAAATTAAGCTAAGCTCCAAATCTCATCCTACCTAACTTTGACATGGCATTTAAGATAGAGTGTGATGCAAGTGGGTTAGGGATTGGCATGATTTTGACCCAAGACCGAAAACCCATTGCTTACTTTAGTAAGAAATTACCCAGGGCAGCCCTCAATTACTCCAATTATTATAAAGAACTCTTTGCCATAGTTAGGACATTAGAATATTAGCAACACTATCATTTACCAAGAGAATTTGTGGTCCATTCTGACCATGAAACCCTTAAACGCCTCAAAAGCTAACAAAATTTGAACAAATGGCATATAAGGTAGATGGAGTTTGTTAGGACATTTTCCAATATTACTTCTAAAATCTTTGGATGCTAAATTTCTTTGTTTTGAATTTGTAAAAAAATTATATGTTAATGATAAGAAGTTTAGGGATATTTATCATGCTTGTCAGAAGCGTGCCTTTGCTATGTATTATAGACATGATTATTTCTTGCTTAGAGAAGCAAGGCTTTGGGTGCCTTAAGGAAATTACAAGTTAAAAAGGCATATAGTGGGGGATTAATAGGTCATTTTGGTGTTTCAAAAACATCAGGCATCCTTAAAGAACATTTCTTTTGACCTAAAATGAAGAGGGATATGGAGAAATCTTATTCTCAATGCTTAACTTGTAAGAAAAACAAATCTAGATAACTTTTTCATGGCTTGTACACTTCTTTGCTATGCTAAATGCATATTGGGTTGATATTTCAATGGATTTTATTTTGGGTTTGCCTAAAACTAAATGAGGAAGGATTCTATATTTGTAATTGTTGATCAATTCTCAAAGATAGCTTATTTTGTGGTTTGTTCCAAGACTAATGATGCTTTCCATATTGTAGATGTATTCTTTAAAGTAGTGAGAATGAATGAAATTCCAAAGTGTAACACCGCTACTGAAGATAACACTGAAAGCATATCAACGCCGGGTGTCGCCTAGTCTAGTTTCCCAAACAAGGGTTCTTTATAACGAATACAACAGAGTAAATATATAAGGTCCAAACTCATACAATATCCCATACTGATGGCCACACATATACATATATCAGAGTTTCTCATACATGCCATCTCTAACTACAACACTAATAAGGTACATAATAAAAAAGGAAACCGTCTAGACTTATACTGCTATCATTTTGGTATCGTCCTTCTATCCATAGGTTCGCTGAACTCCACATCCAACAAAAGGTAAGGCAGAAGACACGTGAGTGATGAATCATCTAGTAAGTCCCATGTGTGCTAGTGCTTTATGAAAGAATAGAGTACATAAAACTTTTGTGGAATAGCATATCATTTGTCCAGTGGAAACAATTTCGAAACCCTTTAAAGAAGAGTTTATTCAGAACTTAATCATTTTTGGAAAATAATGTTTCAATTTCAAAACATTGTCCCAATTTTCAAATCACAAGCACTTCTCCAACAGAAGGTCGGCCTATATGCAAATCCCGCAGTTCTTGCCTTCGGCGCCATGTATCATTGTACTAAGACCGCAACCTACAGAACTCAACCATGCATCACCAGAATAAGTACACCACAATGTACCTCTACTCAAGTATACTGCAACATACCTAGTGTACCACAACACACTCTTACCAACCTTACTTGCCATAAGCCAGGGGTCCCATACCAATCTTACTCACTGTAAGCTTGGGATCTCCATACCAACCTTACTCACCATAAGCTAGGGGTCCCTATACAAACCTTACTGACCATAAGCCAGGACAACTCATCTTAATGTCCTGTTGCCCTATTTGGAGTAAGATAATCCCTAGAACTAGGCCAGGTTACTCGAGCCGTCTAACTCTAACGTAGGCTAGTACAAAGATCAAAGTCCTTGTTGAGTACTCAACATTACCCATACTAAACCCTTCTAACTGATTAGGCCAGAGGGCTATCTGATTCCGTAGGATTTTCAAAATAAATATTTTTAGGGCAAAGTAATATTTTCCAGAATTTGATCCCACTAAGTCGCTAGTCAGATCGTCAATCACATAGGCTTCGCAAGGCTAATCAATTCATTCCATGGGCACATCAGGCCAATAAAATAATTTTGGGGATCAAAATGTCATTTTCCAATAGCCAATCTCCTTACGAGAGATCATTTTCCAAAACCATATCAAAATAGGGTAAAGAGTTCTTTTTACACATCAAAACAAGTTTCCAGAAGTACTCCGGCCATTTGCCCGTACTCGATCACAAAAATCATTTCCAAGGGTATTCGGGTTATTTCACCCATACCCAATTCCAAAAGACTTTTCGAGGGTATTTGGGTCATTTTACCCTTATCCGATTTGAAAAGTGTTCACAAGAGTTCCAATAAGGATATTTCGGTCATTTACCGAATACCCGATTCCAAAGGTTTTTATAAAACATTCCAATAAGAATATTTGGATCATTTTCTAAATACCTGATTTCAAAAGGAACCCATTTCAAGAAATTTGGAATTCTAATCCCATAGAAGGATTAAATTCAAAGTTTCCAAATACATTTCCAGCTGCAATAAGGGTATTCTGTCAACTTATGAAAACTTGATTCCAAAATTCATCATTTTTCGAAAATCACCTTGTGTCCTAATTAACACATTTTGGAAAACAAAGCACACTAGCTTTCAAAAGGTTTTAGAAATCAAAAGGACTCACCTCGTGTTCTAATTAACTCATTTCCATTTATGGCCATTCAATCATCATTTCTACCGTTTTCAACGTTCCGCGGGCCATTTACCGATAAACCTACATTAAACATCATTTTCGGGTCACTTCGTGTTTGGCCAAAAAATAGCCGACGGTTCACCGATATCCAACCGACGTTTAGACGACGAGGTTGATGGTTAGCCGATGGTTAAGGAAAACGTTCAACTTTCGTTCACATTGTTTTTTCGTTGTTTGTTCGATTCTTTTATTTTTCTTATTCCACATCCTTCCTCCCTTCATATACAAGGGATTCACTTCATATTTCTCATTTATTTCATCCAAAATCACATAATTAATCATTATTAAGTTCATCCATTTTCGAACTCTTGTTTCTGGAATTTCACTGCTTGACACAAGATTTTGTTTTGCACCTACCTTTCAATCTACAACTCCGATTTGGCTCCATGATATACCAAAACAACCGTAAAACACTTGAACTTTATTATATATGGGCCATTTTCAGAGTTCTTGTTCTCGTGACATGCTACAGAGTAAAAACAGCTCCAGTAGTTTTTCTTTAATTCTACTATTCATGTTTTCCTTTGTTCGCCTTTAGCCTTTAACACATTGGGACCGTTAATTCATTCAATTTTCCTTCAAATCATATTTAATTTTGTGATTTCCAAATTCTAATAGCTCACAAGAGTCATACTTATTTAACACGAATTCATCTTTTTTAATCAAAAGCTAATATAATCCATTTTTCTGACCAAGTAACTTCCATTTTTATTCTTCTTTGATCATCAACTCCTCAACTAGAAACAACCCTTCAAACTACCATAATTATTCAGTTCTTCACACAAAACATCATTTAAAAACCCTTAGGCAGCTGGCATACACATGAGCATATATAAGGTTCATACACAAAGGTCACAAACCCTAGCTTTAATCCAAAATCAAGGCATGAAAATCATGTTTTCACATTAAAATTCATATCAACATAATTATAATTCACCTAACAACAACTTTAAATCTAGTAAGGTTAGATTTTACCTTGTATTTGAGGCTATTTGAAGTGATATTTCTCCAAGAACTTCTCAAAACTCACCTAGAACACCAAGAACACACACTAGCCTTTTTCTCTCTTTAGTTTAATTTCTTTTTCTCTTGGTTTTCTTCCTTCATGGCTGCCAAAATTCAGACTGTATAATAGCCCCTTCTCACTGCCATTCACCATTCAATCTTGGCCATTTATTTCTTGTTTTTATTAATTGAATGGTGGATATACTTTAGTGTGTTCCAATGAAATTTTTACACACCAACCCCCTATTTTCCTCATCAAAAATTTCCTTTCATTTCTACTTCATGGCTATCGATTTCTTGGCCAATTTTCAACCATTCAATCCCCTTCTCATGGTCCATGTATTGGTCAATCAAAATGCAGAAGACCTTAATCTAAAGGACCTACAAATGATGTGTTCCAATTACAAAATTACACATCATTCTTCTTTTATTTTGTAATTCTTTAACTTCATGCAACCTCTCTTACACATGTTCATGGGGTACCAATCACAAAATGCTATAGCACCATTTTTAACTGCGATTTCCTATTTTCTTCAGAAATTACTAAAATCGAGTCCGAAACGAAAAAATATTTTATCTCACCATTGAACTCCAAAAATTCTACTAAATCCATTGGTAATACAAAAATTCTTCAATTGCTTCTCTATTTGGTCAAATTCGCTGTCAAAGTCGCGGGTGGGTCAAAATGATGAAAATGCTCCCGGTGACCCGGATAGCATAATTCACACCAAAACGTGCGTTTCATTGCACTGATCAATTTCCATTTTCATTGTACCCTTAAATTTTTATTTCATTAACAATAATAGCCTTCCTAAGATTTAGAGCACGGGTAGAACAAATTCAATAATTACATTCAGGTCCCAACAAAATATTATTATATCAAAATATTCCTCTCATTACACTAATGAACTTTTGTTCTAGCCATTGATACAAATTCTCATCTTAGTACAAATAGTAGCCATTTGAAGATAAAGTGTGGGGTATTACATTCTCCCCTCACAAAAATTGCATCCTCGAAATTGGCTTACACCTGGAATAATTCTGGATACTTTTCCAACATCTTCACTTCCATTTTGGATACTTTTCCAACATCTTCACTGGATGATGATTCCACAACACTTTTACAAGTGGAATTTTCTTATTCCGCAATTCCTTTTTAACATACTCCAAGATTTTAGTAGGCCTTTCCTCATATTTCAAGCTTGAAGTCATCTCGATAGGCCATTTAAAATGTGGGCAAGATCAGCCACGTACTTCCGAAGTTGGGAGATATGAAACACGTCGTGAATACCTTGAAGTTCTACTGGTAACTCTAATCAATAAGCCATTTTCCCAATCCTCTTGATAATTGGGAATGGTCCAACGTATCTAGGTGCTAACTTCTTCCCTTGTCCTTTGATTCCCAATTGTTGTTGTGGAGTCAACTTCAAGAATACATGATCTCCTTCTACAAATTCTAAATCTCTCCTATGTCGATCTACATAACTTTGCTATCTACTCTGAGCTACCTCTAACTTAGTTTTGATCATCTCTACAGCCTAACGAACAGGGTTAGACATTTTGTGAAAGGTTTACGACCAGAGATGAAAAGAATATTAGCATGTATGGCTCCTACTAGTTACAACACTACAGTAGAAATAGCATCTCAAACAGAAATGGTCGATATCAAACTGGCAGTTGAGAGAAACTGATAGGGGCTAAATTAGTCATATTTTTCCTAGTTATTTGAGGCTCTTTTGTGATACATTTTATTCAATAACTAGTCATATTCCTTCATATTTGAGATTTTACCCTTGGAAAGATATTTTGTTCATTATTTTAGATTTTTGGGGTAAAACGAAGCAAAAATGTCACAAAACAAAATAGAGGCAGCGTCGGCTAGGACAGAGGAACCGGCACCGGCCATGCACTATTTACATGAACTTTGAAGCAACGGAAAAAATGGTCAAAACACAACGGAACAGAATAGAACTGGCGCCGGCTCCAGTAGCCAAGGCAGCGCCGGCTGTACTCTAGACTGCAAGGTGCTAAAATCAAGAAAAAATCGACGAACAATTGGAGAAACAGAACACAACTGGCGTCGGCTCCGATAGCCTAGGCGGCGTCGGCTATGCCCTAAAGTTAAGGCGGTGCTTTGATTTTTCTATGTGGTTTTTGGTAATCTATGGAGTTTTAGTATCTTTCAACTTCTACTCGACCAAGAACATTACACCAACGAGTTTAGGCACTTCCCAAGTCTATAAATAGATGGAAAACACAAGGAAAAAACGGAGAATTCATTGATCATCATAGAAAATCACTCAAATCAAATAAGGAATTCTTTAATTCAATGAGGGTTGTGCAAAAAGGCCTTCAAAAGAAGAAGAATGAGGCTTGTCTATGAGTGCTTTCTTTTACTTTGTTTTCTTTTTCTTGAACAATGATGTATTAATTATTTTATTATAATTCAACTTTGTTTTAGGTATTCATGATTTTTAAAGTTATTTGATCTTTTGATTAATTGATTGTTCTTCTTGGTATGTAATTACTTGGGCGTATTGTGAAATTAATTGGTTGTTTCTTTTCATTAGCTTGCTAGACCAAAGAGGTTGATGGTGGTTGCAATTGATTAATGGCATATTTATTGGCTGTTAACTTACTAGACCAAAGAGGTTAATTGCTGAGGATTAAGTAAGTAAAGGTTAATTAATGTTTGCTAGACCAAGGATTCATTGATTAATTTCATGCTTTAAATTGGCCAGACCAAGGAAATTTAATTAAGGATTGTGTTTAATGCGTCTTTTGGGTGAATTAGTTGAGACAAACCAAGTGATGCTAATTTATCTAGAGGATAGTAATTTCATGGATTGGCCATCGAAGTGAATCTATCTTCATCCTTCTTGATGCCAAAAAAATAATTGGTTATGATAATGGTTGGGTTATTTAAGATCATGTTTCTCTAAACAATGGCTTTAGTTACATATTTCTCCATTCTTGACATGTATATATTTTTATTTTATTTTATTTTATTTTATTTATTTTTCACTTTATCGAGTCGATTAAACAATGAAAGAAAAGTGATTAATGCATACTTATTTCTTGAGGATCGACACTCGTTTGAACCCTATGATGTGTTAATGATGTGTATGCTTACTCATATATGTAATATGGGTTTAACGTTTTAATGTAAACTTGATTAGGAATGAACTTAGTTTTTATATGATTTTTATATCCAAATCCATATGCATCAAGTTGCTAGGGACTAGGATATTTTTCTATTTCATCATAAAGGTGTTTTTGAAAAACTTGATTTAACATCAAGTGTTTTGTGCCGTTGCTGGGGAACAATATCATGAAAGTTTGGATTTTGTTGATTTAACCATGTAAATATGTAAATATGCAAATATGTAAATTATGTATACTTGTTCTTTCCGCAAAAATGTGCTATCTTTTGTATTTTGTGTATTTGTGTAAACTCTTGTAATCTAACCTACTAACTTTAACTATGTAATATTAACTAACTTTGTAATCTTGTAATTTTGTTTTAATCAATACTTCTATTCTCTAACTTGCTTCTTGTTTTCTTAGGTGCTATCCTTGGTACATGACCTGAAAATCTGAAGGCGAGATAGTCGATTTTAACCTTGAAATCAAAAGGACACTGTCAAAGATTTGCCGAACAATCCAAAGGAACTTGATCGTTGACATGCATGGTGCTCAAAATAACAATGCTAGGAATGATAGGAGGGTTATGAATGACTTTGTGAAACCCGCAATCTTGGGCACAGGCTTGAGTATCACTAGGCCTAGGGTAGATGCAAACAATTTCGAAATAAAGCCAACATTATCCAAATAGTTCAAAATATGGTTCAATTTGATGGGCTACCTAAAGAAGATCCCAATGCTCAATTAGCTAGTTTCCTTAAGATTTGTGATACTTTCAAGATGAATGGTGTTTCTGACGATGCCATAAAATTTATACTTTTTCCTTTCTCTTTGAGGGATAGAGCTAAATCCTAGTTAAAATCTTTACCTACAGGTTCTATCACTACTTGGAATGCCCTAGCTGACAAATTTTTGGCCAAATATTTTCCTCTAGCTAGGACAACCAAACTTAGAAATGAGATATTTGCCTTCTAACAGGCAGATTCTAAGCCTTTGTATATTTTGCATCGGATGATGAACACACTACCTATCCCTCTTGCACCCTTAATCATCCAATCCATTAAGGATGGTATTCATCACCGTCTCTCTACAAAAGCCTTCATTTTTCCCATGGTTATAATGAAAATTCTGAAAGACTTAGGTGTTAGTCTTGAGGGAGAACTGATGGAGGTTACCACTAAGTATGATATGGTGACTGAGCAAACTCTGATGAGTTGCGGGTACAAGTGCAACTTGGAATTGAAAAAATGGCTACCTCTCTTCGAGGTTAGACATCTCGGTCAGGTAAGGCCACCCACTGTGGAGGAGGAGCACCCACCACCATCGGCACGTGCATGAGCTGGCAGTTCTCAGTCCCAACACTGGACTGACTTTGAGACTACCATGTTGAGATGACTAGACCAGCAAATAGAGGTGCTCCTACGCTTGCAGGGTACTATGGATGACATGGCGAGACGGCAAGCTACTATGGAGCAACAATTGGCCGAGTTGAGGTAGCATTCTTCTGGGCCACGTGGTGGTGAGGGAACTTCTACACCAGCTGTTGATAATGAAGATGATGATGATGTGGTGGACTGATGATGATTGTCTACATTTTCTCAATCACTCTTGTTTTTCCTTTCTCTTTTGATGTTTTTTCTTTTCTGTAGTTTTTGCTTTCTTTATTTGTACTATTTTCTTTCATTTGTTTTTGGCTTTATTTTCTTTTCCAATTTTTATGTTCTGGTATGCTCTTTTGTATATTTCTTTTTAGGTACTTTGCCAATGCCTCGTTCTTCAAGCATTGAGCTCTTGTACAGCACTTTGCACAATGAATGGGAGTTTGTTTTTCTTATCTCTTCTCATTTTTATATTTTTGGTCCCATGGTATGGTTTATTCTTTGTTATATTTATTTGGCCATTGAGAACAATGTCCAGTTTAAGTGTGGGGGAGTAATTTGATTGACAAGTCTTCTATACATATACTTTAGCCTTCTTAGGAGCAAACATTTTGACATTTTGAAAAATAATTTTTTTTCAAATTTTTTTTTCTGACTTTCTTTGAGATTATAAGTTGTATTTTAATGCATGTCTTTATGATGGATTATAGAACATGTGTTCTAGATCATTTATAACATATGCATGACTTTTTGCACGCACTTGGACGAAGTAGTTCTTGATCAAATGCTTTGCATTGTTCTTAAACCTATTTTTCTACTAAAATTCATTGAACATTCTAGAACTTACTTGAATACCTTTCGTGGCGAAATAAGAAAGATAATCATGATTTACCTTAGGGATAACGGTGATAGGTCTTCTTTAGATAGTTTGAGCTTTTCAAGCTTACCTATTGTTCTATTATCCCTAGTGCCAATTTTAAGCCTAAATTGTTGATTTCTTTCATTAAAACCCGTCACAATACTTTGTCCATTACTTGTTTTTGAGAGTTTGAATAATTTTCCAAATCTTTATACTCTTGATGGATGAAAGTATATGTAAGAGAATGTTGAGGAAGAATATTTGAAAAAGATCATGACTTGTTACTTTTAGTCATGTATCAATAGTGAATTGAGCTGGAAAGAGAAAAAAAAAGAATGAAAAGAAAGAGAAGAAAAAGAAAAGAGAGATTGAAAACAAGAGAAGAAAAACAGCTGCTAGAAAAGATGGAAAGAAGGAAATTAAGAAAGAAAAGAAAAGCAGCATTAAGAGTGAAAAGAAGAGAGAAAATAAAGAAAAGAAAAAATTTTTAAAGGAAAAGAGAAACGAAAGATCACAAAAGAGATGGTGATTAAGTTGTAAAATTTAAGTTCATATAAAGAACTTGACACCATTGCTGGAAAGTTGAGTGATCTTGTGAAAGAAATAAAAAAAGAGTTGATGAAAGAAGAAAAAAAGAAAAAAAAATGCAGGATTTGCTTGAGTGGAGTTGTAATTGCTAAGTAAGGTTATGGTTTGATTGATTTCTGGAATAGGAGAACAAGAAGAGTTTGGAAATTATTGATTCATTTGTTTATCCTTTTCTTGCGAACTCTCAGCTTCTTTGATATTTGATTTTTCTATATCCTTCATTTGATAAGCTACATTACAAACCTTTAGCCTTACATTACAAGCTTGAAAGTCCTACTTGACCTAAGTAGAATCATGATATATCTCGGATTAGTAGAGAGAGTGTAGGAAAGGTAAGCTTAGGGAATGCATATTCTTTTTGAGCTAAATTCTTTCCAATGGTTTGAGAATATTGTTAAGTCTTGAGATGGTTCTACTAAGTCATTTATCACTTACACAAGTCTTGCATTTGTTGTGAAAAATGTAGTAGCATGTGTTTGTTAGAATTCGTGGACTTCTAAACGCGGAAAACATCTACGAATCCCTCCCGAGGACCCAAGTAAACGATTAAGAAGATCTAAGCTTTAAGAATTACCTCTGGTTGCTATAATCGAAATCCTTCGATTCTGGTTGCGCTGTTGTACGTTCAACCCGAACAATCACCAGACGCTGCAGTATGCGAACGTCCTCTATCGGATGCACACCGCGAACTCACTCGATACCCGGGGAGTGCTAGCGCCTAGGGTTTGAGAGGTTTTTTTCTGGTAGAGAATGGCACGAATGTTCTCAACCGAAAAATTGGACTATTGAAAAGACGGCTAGGGTTTTCTTAAAACCCTCGAACCTCTTAGAGTCCAACCCTAATAGTATCTTATCATATTCTAATTCAAATTCAAATTAAATTAAAACTGATATGATAAGATTCTGCCATTATCTCGGTAATTTAACTAATTATTCTACCGAGTCAGATTCTTATAATCTGGATATCATCCAGATTCATCGAACCTGGTCACCAGAAAAATAACCTAACAAGTTCGCTTATTGTGTGACCTTATAGGTTCATTTAACACTGGCAGTGTGCCTAAATCATATTTAAATGGCCTACAAGTTATAAGCGGTTTCTAGTAAAACATTATAACTATCCAGGTTAAATGAAGATCGGTGATCTCTTTGAACCAAACCATAATTTTATATTTAGTCCTTTTGTCACACGATATCCAGATTAAGCATAAGGCACGGAGCATGTCATCCTTATTAAGCTTAATCAATTATTTCTTGATTTCATAGTAGACTGTTCAAACAAATGATATCAATATCTTAGATTGATATATTTGAGCACGACCATGCATTTTAACAGTCTAACTTATCAAGGGGCCCATGGATATCTCTCCCATAACTGAGAGGGACAAATTCCTTCACAATCAATCATATTCCTCTCCTTGATTTATTCTATATCCAACAGTAGTCTAATTTATTATCTGGTTAAAGACAACTTTAGACAATGTCAAAATATAGAATTTATCAAGTAAGAAACTATGATGAATTTAGGTCGAAGGACTTTCAATATTATTATGGCTAGAAAGTACTTATGACATATTCCATGAAGTACTCTCACAGTGGGTCATGTCCAATACAATGTTCTCTAACATTTATTTATGTCTTGACTCGATATCACAAATATCCATGGCCAGTAAAACATAGCCATCAAGTCACAAACATACTAATCTTAATTTATTATTATTCCAATAATGATAATCGATCAGGGACGGTTTTAGAATAGTCATTGTATTCATTGTAGGGTTTTACTATCAAGTCACGTACTTGATGACCAACAAAACAAAACTCACTATTCATGGAAAAGGAAAGCCTCATATTATTATATAAAACATAATGACAATTGTATAAGTACAAATTAACTCTAGGGCATATCCCCAACAGTCTCCCACTTGCACTAAGACCAATTTGGCATAAGCCGTAATCCCATTGTTCTGGTATGACTATCATGTTTAGACGATGGGAGAGGCTTTGTCGATGGATCTGCAACATTGTCATCGATTGGCACCTTGCATACATTGACATCTCCTCTATCAACAATTTCTCGAATGAGATGAAAACGTCTAAGTATATGTTTGGATCGCTGATGTGATCTTGGTTCCTTAGCTTGTGCAATGGCTTCATTGTTGTCACAATAGAGATCCACTCGGGTTCACAATACTAGGAACTACATCTAGTTCTCGTAATGAACTTTTTAATCCAAACTCGCTTCTTTAGTCTGCAGTCGAGGCAACTACATACTCAGCTTCCGTAGTAGAATCGGCTACGGTGTCTTGCTTTGAACTTTTCCAGCTTACAAGCACCTCCATTCAAACAAAATAGAAAACCCGATTGCGATCTATAATCATCTATGTCGGATCGAAAACTAGCATCGGTGTAACCATTTACAACTAACTCGCCTTCTTGTCCTCCATAAACTAAGAACATATCTTTAGTTCTTCTTAAGTACTTTAGTATGTTCTTGACAGCAGTCCAGTATGCCTCTCCAGGATTTGACTGGAACCTGCTTGTCATGCTCAATGCATATGATACATCGGGTCGAGTACATAACATGGCATACATGATAGACCTTATAGCGGAAGCGTATGGTATCTTGTTCATGCGCTCTTCTTCATCCTTCATAGAAGGACTTTGAGTTTTGCTGAGCTTAATGCCATGTGACATTGGCAAGAACCCTCTCTTAGAGTCTTGCATACTGAACCTTTTCAGTACCTTGTCAATGTATGCACTTTGACTTAGTCCAATTAGTTTTCTAGATCTATCTCTATAGATCCTTATACCTAGAATATAGGCAGCTTCACCTAAGTCTTTCATTGAGAAACAATTTCCCAACCATGTCTTTACACTTTGTAGAGTTGGGATGTCGTTTCCAATGAGTAAGATATCATCAACATAAAGTACCAAAAAGACTATTGCATTCCCACTTGTTTTCTTATAGACACAAGGCTCATCTTCATTTTTGATAAAGTTAAATTCTTTAATTGCTTCATCAAAACGAAGATTCCAGCTTCGAGATGCTTGCTTCAATCCATAAATGGATCTTTGAAGCTTGCACACTTTATTAGAATTCAAAGGATCATCAAAACCTTCAGGTTGTGTCATGTACACATCTTCGAGTAAGTTTCCATTAAGAAACGCGGTTTTGACATCCATTTGCCAAATTTCATAGTCATAATATGCTGCTATGGCAAGAAGAATTCCGATAGATTTAAGCATTACAACCGGTGAAAAGGTTTCATCATAGTCTATACCATGAGTTTGTCTATAACCTTTTGCTACCAGTCGTGCTTTGTAAGTATGCACATTTCCCTCCATGTCTGTTTTCTTTTGAAAACCCACTTACACCCAATGGTTTTTGAACCTTTAGGTGGGTTAACCAAAGTCCAAACTTGGTTATCATACATGGATTGCATCTCGTACTTCATAGCCTCTAACCATTTTCTAGAGTCGAACTCTTAATGGCTTCTTGATAGGAAGTGGGCTCATCATTGACCATAAGCTCCACATTGTGATCGTCAGTGATGAGAAATCCATATCTCTCAAAGTTGTTGACGAACCCTATCGGATCTTCGAGGTCCTTGTTCTATAGATGTAGGCTCATCTTGGACTTGTGAGCCATCTAATCGAGATTCATTATTTGGTTCGTGCACTAATTGTGGCTCTTGAATCTCATCTTGATGAGGTTCGAGCACTAATCGTGGTCCTTGAATCTCATCAAGATGTATTTTACTCCCACTTATTCTTTTGGAAATAAATTCCTTTTCAAGAAAGAATCCATTTCGAGCAACAATTACTCTATTTTCTTTTGGGAGATAAAATTGATATCCTTTAGTTTCTTTAGGATACCCCACAAATATGCATTTATCGGATTTAGGTGCAAGTTTATCGATAATAAACACTTTACATAAACTTCACAACCCCAAATCTTCGTAAATAACAAACTAGGTTGTCTCCCAGTCCATATCTCATATGGCGTTTCTCGAACCGATTTAGATGGAACTCGATTTAGTATGAATGCAAGCAGTCTCCAGGGCATAACCCCAAAAGGAGATTGGAAGATCAGTTTGACTCATCATTGATCGAACCATATCTAATAAAGTCCGATTTCTCCGTTCGTATACACCATTCCATTGAGGTGTTCCTGGTGGAGTTAATTGGGAAATAATTCCACAATTTTTAAGATGCTCGCAAACTCGTGGCTTAAGTATTCACCACCTCGATCCGATCGAAGTGTTTTGATACTTTTGCCAAGTTGATTTTGTACTTCATTTTGAAATTCTTTGAATTTCTGGAACGATTCAGATTTGTGTTTCATCGTATACATGTAGCCATATCTCACTGAAATCATCTCGTAAATGTAATGAAGTACTCGAAATCCTCCTCTAGCGAGTGAATTCATTGGTCCACATACATCGCATGTATTAGGCTCAATAAATCAGCTTGCCCTTTCATTTTGTCTCTTGAAAGGCGCTTTTGTCATTTTGCCTAATAAACAAGAATCACATGTTTCGTAAGATTCTAAATCAAACGATTTTAGAAGCCCATCATTATGAAGCTTTGTTATGCGTTTCTCATTTATATGGCCCAAACGACAATGCCGTAAGTAAGTCTGATTTAAATCATTGGATTTCAATCTCTTAGTATTTATATTATAGATAGACATGTCTCGAAGATCCACGAAGATTTAGAATATAAAGCCCATTCGATAATGAAGCATCTCCATAAAAAATGCCGTTTTTATTAATGGAGCAAATGTTATTCCTAATAACAAATTCAAAACCTTCTAAATCCAAACAAGAAACTGAAATAATATTCCTACTCATAGCAGGAACATAAAAACAATTGTTCAGCTTCTAAAACAAGCCCACCGGGCAAAATTAATTCAAAAGTTCCTACAGACTCATCGCAGCAACTTTTGCTCCATTCGCAACTCGTAGGTCTACCTCGCCTTTTGCCAAGGCTCTACTCCTTTTTAGACCCCGCACATTTACACAAATGTGAGATCCACAACCGGTATCCAATACCCATGAATCGAAGTAGATAAATTAATTTCAATAACATAAATACCTGAAGCTGCAGCCTCACCTGTCCTTCTTTTTCTTTGCTTCCAAATAGAGCTTGCAATTTCTTAACCAATGTCCTTGTTCTCCACAATGGTGGCAAGCTCCCTCCTTTGGTGTCTTGGCCTTAGGTTTGGGCTTGAACTTGGACTTTGCCTTGTCCTTACCCTTACTAGCCATGACCTTGCCCTTTTGGTTGTTCTTTTTGCCTTTCCCTTTTTGAACCATTAGAACACTAGGAGTATTCTTCTTAATGTTCAGTTCAGCTTGTTTTAGCATCCCATGCAATTCAGTAATGGATTTCTCCATATTATGCATGTTAAAATTCATGACAAACCGGTCATACTCAGCAGGTAAAGAGCCCAAGATCAAATCCGTGGCCATGTCATGATTAACAGGAGCACCAAGCTTATCAAGATGATCTAGATAGCCCTTCATTTTAAGGACATGAGCACTTACCGAGGTGCCGTAAACCATCTTACATGCATTTAACGCCTTGTGAGTTTCAAATCTCTCTTGTCGTGCTTGCTCTTGGAACATTTCCTTGAGATGCACAATCATGTCATATGCCTCTCGCTTCTTCAAACTGTTTTTGAAGTTCGTAGTTCATGGTTGCTAGCATGAGGCAAGTAACATCGTTGGAGTCATCTTTGTGCTTACTATAAGCATCGTTTTCAGCTTTTGAGGCGTTATTTGCTGGAGCAGGGGGAATAGGATTTTCAAGAACATAGAGCCTTTTTTCTTGCTTAAGAACAATTCTTAAGTTTCGTGCCCAATCAAGAAAGTTAGTCCCACTAAGCTTGTCTTTCTCAAGCACAGATCGCAATGAATTATTCCAACTGTTTGTTGCCATTATCTACATACAAAAATATGCAAAGTAATTAATTTTTGAGACTCTAACAAAAAACTCCCACTAAAAGCATTTAAACTTTTTGAAACTTCAACATTTTGATGTTTCGTAGTGGGGGAAAATATTTTGTTTTAATCATAAGTAAGCTTTGGCTTTAATCTTATAATTAAATAAAATTCTAATTTTAAATGAGATAGACATCAAATGTCCCGGCTAAAAATATCTCATAAAATGCCCTAGGCCCAAAACTATTTTGATAGCCCAGTTAAGTCAAACCATATCAAACATACGGAAAACTATTTTCCATCTTATCTCACTCAGATAATCAAAAGCATCCTACTTTGGTAGGAATGACCATATGATGATCCAAGTAATAACAAGTGTTTGATTTTGGAAGGCATTTAACACTTAATTTTTTTTTCTTAAAAAAATTTGATTGGATTGTAGTAAGCAGGAAATAAACATATCAAATATGCATGCAAGACATAAATAAAAGTGACATAGCATGGCCCATAACCTATGTTGATCATCACGAGCAAAGTGAAGATCAAGGTGGTCAATCTAGGTATATGAACTCCTTAAGTATTCTCTAATGCCTTGAGCATACTCCTCCTTGGTTGTAAATGTCGGCTGCCATCTTCTTTTACATTGGATAGTAAAATTAAAATAATTCCTGTTCTAGGAAAGCAGTACAATTTTACAACAATGAAAAACGACACGCAGGCCGTATTTAAAAAATTACAACTTAAAACAACCATAATGTAACCAGCCAATCACATTGGGATAAAACGGGCCATGCTATGCACTATTCAAAATAATCCACAACTACAATCAAAAACATTGACGAATAACACACAACGAACGCTTAGTTGGGGTTCCAAGGGCAACGCCCTAGCGAGGTCAAGGGGCGCCACTTGAGGGTCTCCGGGCAGCGCCCTAAGGAAAAACGATTTTTCCTACTCTCATTGAATGAGATTTTGCCTTCCGATTTTCGAAAATTAATCAAATTAACGTTCGGACCCCTTAATAACCATCGCCGTGAAAATTCATATTACAGACAATATGCGTTCTTTTAATCATATTTATACAGATAACATATTATCATGTTCGATTAATAAAAGCAATTCGCAAATATAGAACGACGGATAGCATGCTTACGATACTATATCATATTAAAACAGACCAATTTATAGACAATCTGCAACTAATCTGGGTCTGATCAGGCAACTACGATGCACACATTAAACCTAATTCAGGCAGTCTGCATGCTAAGTATTCTAAAATCATAATCATGTGAACATGCTGATACATACCCGTTAAGTTCATATATACATATTATACATGTATTCAACAATACGATTAATACAGATAAATCAACCTAATCGTTTAGCAAGATGCTCTGATACCACTGTTAAAATTCGTGGACTCCTAAACGCGGAAAACATCTACGAATCCCTCCCGAGGACCCAAGTAAACGATTAAGAAGATCAAAGCTTTAAGAATTACCTCTGGTTACTGTAATCGAAATCCTCCGATTCTGGTTGCGCTGTTGTACGTTCAACCCGAACAATCACCAGACGCTGCAGTATGCGAACGTCCTCTATCGGATGCACACCGCGAACTCACTCGATACCCGGGGAGTGCTAGCGCCTAGGGTTTGAGAGGTTTTTTTCTGGTAGAGAATGGCACGAATGTTCTCAACCGAAAAATTGGACTATTGAAAAGACGGCTAGGGTTTTCTTAAAACCCTCGAACCTCTTAGAGTCCAACCCTAATAGTATCTTATCATATTCTAATTCAAATTCAAATTAAATTAAAACTGATATGATAAGATTCTGCCATTATCTCGGTAATTTAACTAATTATTTTACCGAGTCAGATTCTTATAATCTGGATATCATCCAGATTCATCGAACCTCGGTCACCGTAAAAATAACCTAACAAGTTCGCTTATTGTGTGACCCTATAGGTTCATTTAACACTGGCAGTGTGCCTAAATCATATTTAAATGGCCCACAAGTTATAAGCGGTTTCTAGTAAAACATTATAACTATCCAGGTTAAATGAAGATCGGTGATCTCTTTGAACCAAACCATAATTTTATATTTAGTCCTTTTGTCACACGATATCCAGCATTAAGCATAAGGCACTGAGCATGTCATCCTTATTAAGCTTAATCAATTATTTCTTGATTTCATAGTAGACTGTTCAAACAAATGATATCAATATCTTAGATTGATATATTTGAGCACGACCATGCATTTTAACAGTCTAACTTATCAAGGGGCCCATGGATATCTCTCCCATAACTGAGAGGGACAAATTCCTTCACAATCAATCATATTCCTCTCCTTGATTTATTCTATATCTAACAGTAGTCTAATTTATTATCTGGTTAAAGACAACTTTAGACAATGTCAAAATATAGAATTTATCAAGTAAGAAACTATGATGAATTTAGATCGAAGGACTTTCAATATTATTATGGCTAGAAAGTACTTATGACATATTCCATAAAGTACTCTCACAGTGGGTCATGTCCAATACAATGTTCTCTAACATTTATTTATGTCTTGACTCGATATCACAAATATCCATGGCCAGTAAAACATAGCCATCAAGTCACAAACATACTAATCTTAATTTATTATTATTCCAATAATGATAATCGATCAGGGACAGTTTTAGAATAGTCATTGTATTCATTGTAGGGTTTTACTATCAAGTCACGTACTTGATGACCAACAAAACAAAACTCACTATTCATGGAAAGGGAAAACCTCATATTATTATATAAAACATAATGACAATTGTATAAGTACAAATTGACTCTAGGGCATATCCCCAACCGTGTTTTATGTTATTGAATAAAGAGAGCATTAGAGATATTGTTTTGAACTTGATTGAGTGATTTGATGAAACCTTGTGTTTTCCTACCTGTCTTTGATACTTTGCTTGAGGACAAGCAAAGAGCTAAGTGTGAGGGAATATGATAGGGGCTAAATTAGTCATATTTTTCCTAGTAATTTGAGGCTCTTTTGTGATACATTTTATTCTATAACTAGTCATATTCCTTCATATTTCAGATTTTACCCTTGGAAAGGTATTTTGTTCATTATTTCAGATTTTTGGGGTAAAATGAAGCAAAAACGTCCAAAACAGAATAGCGGCGGCGCCAGTCAGGACAGAGGAACCGGCACCGACCATGCATTGTTTACACGAACTTTGAAGCAACAGAAAAAATGGTCAAAACACAGCAGAACAGAATGGAACTGGCACCGGCTTTAGTAGCCAAGGTGGTGCTGACTGTACTCTGGACTGCGTGGTGCTAAAATCAAGAAAAAATCAGCGAACAATTGGAGAAATAGAAACACAATCGGCGCTAACTCCGTAGCCTAGGCGGCGCTGGCTATGCCCAGAAGTTAAGCCGGTGCTTTGATTTTTCTACACGATTTTTGGTAATTTGTAGAGTTTTAGTATTTTCCAACTTCTACTCAGCCAAGAACATTACACAAATGAGTTTAGGCACATCCCAAGTCTATAAATAGATGAAAAACACAAGGAAAACTGGGAGAATTTATTGATCATCACAGAAAATCACTCAAATCAAAGGAGGAATTCTTCAATTCAAGAAGGGTTGTGCAAGAAGGTCTTCAAAGGAAGAAGAAGGAGGCTTGTCTATGTGTGCTTTCTTTTACTTTGTTTTCTTTTTCTTGAACAATGATGTATTAATTGTTTTATTGTAGTTCAACATTGTTTTAGATATTCATGATTTTTAGAGTTATTTGATCTTTTGATTAATTAATTATTCTTCTTGGTATTTAATTACTTAGGCGTATTATGAAATTAAATGGTTGTTTCTTTTCATTAGCTTGCTAGACCAAAGAGGTTAATGGTGGTTGCAATTGATTAATTTCATATTTATTGGCTGTTAACTTACTAGACCAAAGAGGTTAATTGCTGATGATTAAGTAATTAAAGGTTAATTAATGTTTTCCAGACCAAGGATTCATTGATTAATTTCATGCTTTAAATTTGTTAGACCAATTAAATTTAATTAAGTATTGTGTTTAATGGGTCTTTTGGGTGAATTAGTTGAGGCAGACCAATTTATCTAGAGGATAGTGATTTCATGGATTGACCATCTAAGTGAATCCATCTTCATTCTTCATGATGCCAAGAGAATATTTAGTTATGAAAATGGTTGGGTTCTTTAAGATCATGTTTATCTAAACAATGGCTTGAGTTACATAATTCTCCATCCTTGACATGTATATATTTTTATTTTTATTTTATTTTATTTTATTTTATTTTATTTCTTTTTCACTTTATCGAGTCGATTAAACAATGAAAGAAAAGTGATTAATGCATACTTGTTCCTTGAGGATCGACACTCGTTTGAACCCTATGCTATGTTAATGATGAATACGCTTGCTCATATGTATAATTTAGGTTTAATGTTTTAATGTAAACTTGATTGGAAATGAGCTTAGTTTTTATATGATTTTTATACCCTAATCCATACGCATCAGAAACCGAGGTGGATTTCGGGGTATGAGTCAGAAAAGGTCTGATGGGCCCCGATGGCAAAAGAAAGAAAAGATGTAAATGAGAGGAAGCTGACTGAAGGACAACCCTTTTATAGATGCTCTAATTGTGGGAAGATAGGGAATTAGATATGTAATTACCCTCACTCTCGAAGGATAAGGAGGATGGAGTCAATCGAGAAAGAAATAATCAGGGGCAGAGGAATTTAGAAGAGGAAACTCAGGACAAGCTTCTACCTCTAGAGCTGGACCCACCAAACAGCAAGTGAATGCGTAGGTGGTTGTTTTGGAGAAGACAAACAACCAGGCTGCACTGGTGGAAGGTACGCTCCTTATTTTTTTTATCATAATGCTAAAGTGTTGGTAAATCCCGACTCTACGTATTCTTTTGTTGCCAATTCATTTCTTGATGATATAAGGGATAAAAGAGGAAGAAACTTCACTATGAAATCATTGTTAGTACCCCATTGGGAAATTAAATGAATAGTAAGAAAATACATACGAGTTGGAAGATGATGGTGGGAAATGAAATATTAGGAAGAGATTTGATATGTTTGCCCATAGAGGATTATGATGCTATCTTGGGCATGGATTGGTTATATTAGCATCATGCTCAAGTTGACTGTAGACATAAGGTAGCACATTTCTGTCGCCCTGGAAGACCTACATATGAATTTCTAGGTGAGGCTAGAAGGAAAAGTAATACTTTTATATTTGGACTTAAGGACCAAAAAACGATTAGAAAAGAGTGTACTAGATACTTGGCTTATTTGATTAATAAACCCAAAAGAGTTCCTATTGTGAATAAGTATTTAGATGTTTTCCAATAGAATTGAAGGAGTTAACGCCGAAGAGAGAGGTATATTTTTCCCCTTGATTTAATACTAGTGGCAGAACTAATTTGAAAGACTTCTTATAGAATGGCACCTATAGAATTACAGGAGATTAAGAAACAACTGTAAGAATTAATGGAGCAAGGGTTCATTCGACCAAGTACTTTACTGTGGGGAGCACCTGTATTGTTCATTAAGAAGAAAGACGAGTCTTTACGGATATGTATAGATTATCGAGAGTTGAATGCAGTGATGATAAATAATAAATAGGGAATTGAGTATGGTTAAAATGACCCGAATACCTTTGGAAATGATTTTTGTGATCGAGTATGAGCAAATGACCCGAGTACTTCTGGAAACTTGTTTTGATGTGTGAAAAGAACTTTTTACCCTATTTTGAGATGGTTTTGGAAAATGATCTCTCGAAATGAGATTAGCTTTTGAAAAATGACATTTTGATCCCGAAAATTATTTTACTAGCTGGACGTGCCTATGGAATGAATTGATTGGCCCTGCGGAGCTTATGTGAATGATGATCTGACTTGCGAGTCAGTGAGATTAAATTCTAAAAAATGTTATTTTACCCAAAAAATATTTGTTTTGAAATTCCTACGAGATCAAATAACCCTCTGGCCTAATTAGTTAGAAGGGGTTGGTAGTTGTAACGTTAAGTACTCAGTAAGGACTTTGTTCTTCGTACTAGCCTACATTAGAGTTAGACAGCCCTAGTTACCTAGCCTAGTTCTAGAGATTTTCTTACTCCGAACGAGGCAATTGGACATTGAGATGAGTAGTCCTGGCTTATGGTAAGTAAGGTTGGTATGGAGATCCCGGGCTTATAGTGATTAAGGTTGGTATGGGGACCCCTAGCTTATGGTGAATAAGGTTGGTAAGAGTGTGCTGCAGTACACTAGGTATATTGCGGTATACCTGAGCAGAAGTACGTTGCGGTGTACTTATTCTGGTAATGCACAGTAGAGTATTATAGGCTGCAGTCTCAGTACAATGATACATGGCACTGAAGGTAAGGACTGTGGGACTTGCATACAGGCTGAATTTTTGTTGGAAAAGTGCTTGTGATTTGAAAATCAGAGCAATGTTTTGAAACTGAAACATCATTTTCCAAAAATGATTGAGTTCTGAAAAAACTCTTTTTTAGAGAATCTTGGAATTGTTTCTAGTGGACAAATGATATGCTATTCCACAAAAAATTTACGTACTCTATCATAAATCACTAGCACACATGGGACTCATTGGGTGATTCATCACTCATGTGTTTTCTATCTTACCTTTTGTAGGATCCAGAGTTTAGTAGACCTACGGATAGAAGGACGATGCCACAGTAACAGCAGCATAGGTCTGGACGGTATTCTTTTTTATTTTGTACCTTATTACAGTTGTACTTAGAGATGGCATGTATGAGATACTCTGATATATATATATATATATATATATATGCGTGGCCATTAGTATGGGATATTGTGTGAGTCTGGACCTTATATATTTACTCTGTTATATTCGTTATAAAGACCCCTTGTCTGGGAAACTGGATGGGGTGATACCCAGCATTGATATGCTTCCTCTGTTATCTTTAGTAAGGGTGTTACACAAAGACTATTATATTAGATAGGGGCACTAAGTTCCTTAATCATTTTTGGAGAGTTTTATGGAACAAACTTGGCACTAACCTTTTGTTTTCTATAACTTGCCACCCTCAAACAGATGGATAAATGGAAATGGTCAATCAAACATTCACACAACTCTTGAGGACCATTATAAAAAAAAAAAAACTAAAAGAATTCGGAAGAGTGTGTGCCACACTAAGATTTTGCATATAATAGAGCCATGTACTCTACTACTTCTTATTCTTCATTTGAAATTATTTATGGCTTTTACCATTTAACTCATTTGGATTCAGTTCATTTACCCATAGATGAGAGGTTAAGCCTTAATGGAGCAAAGAAGATAGAATTGGTAAAGACCCTTCATGAAAAGGTGAAGGCTAATATTTAGAAGTGAAATAAAGAGATCTCCTTCAAGCACAATTAAGGAAGAAAAAATGTGTCATTCCAGGGTAGAGATTGGGTAAAGGTGCATCTTTGCTTGGAAAGGTTTCTAACACATAGGAAGACACCTAAGAAGAGATGACCCCTTTCTAACTTATTACCAAAGTTGGAAATAATGCCTACAAGATCGACTAACCTAGTAAGTATAAAGTTAGTGCAACTTTTAACGTTAGTGACTTATTTTCTTTTAATGTAGGTGATAATTTGTGAAAGAATTAACTTCAAGAATGGGGAGATGATAGGAATCAAGTTCACCATGAAGACCAATCACAAGAAAATAGAGTAACCTTGCAAGGGCTAATGACAAGATCATGCACTAAGAGAATTGAAGAAAGCTTCCAAGCCTTTATGGAAATAATTTTAGGGTGGAGGAACTTTAGAGGGAAGTTGAAGATGTCCAAGAGTTTATTTTGATAGTTATACAAGAAGAAATCAGGCTAGTGCAATAAGTGGAAGAAAAGGGTAAAGAAGGTGCAAATCAAGTCTCTTGTAGTGAATCGGTGCCAAATGGGCCACTGAAGTGGCGCCTAGTTGGAACAGTAATGTAAGTCAAGGAGGACAAAACAGAATTAGTGCGGGGTGGGCCATTGAACTGGTAGCAAATGAAATAATAGTGGAAGTAATAGAAGGCAGAACCTAGCTGATGCCAGATGGTCCACAAAACTGGTGCCAGCCCTAGTCTGGAAGCTAAACTAGTGCTAATTTTCGTCTGGCCAACAATTATAGAATAATATTTTTCCTTTAGTTGACTGATATTTTAAGCTATGTAATTATCTTTTAAGTCCACAAGTTGTATTTTGGCTTCCCTAAACTTTTTCTAGGGCATGCGTAGTACAAGTACCTTTTTTGTGATTTGACAAGGGAATCAACTCATACATTATTTAAAACTTTGAAGAGAGGCTTGAGAGGTGAAAACTTCTTGTTCATCTTTTGTTCAAAACCACACTTAGGAATTAGTCCACCATTTGTAAAGTCTTTAAAATCCTAGGATATTTTGATTTAGTGTTTCTTTAATTGGGTCTTAGAAACTTTGTTCTTCTTTGGTTCTATTTTTGAATACCAATTGGGTGCCTATTGTGTTTTACATCTTTATTCTTGAATTTCTTTGTTGTTTTAATAGTATTGAGTGAATTTATAGTAGATCTAACTACTAATATTTTGGGTCTTTAAAGCCTTGATCTTCAAGGGATTGATAGGTTGTATAAGGAAAGCTCTATTTCTTCTCTAACCACTAAAATTTCTCTGTTTTGGTTCCATTGATATTGCTTATGTTTAAGGTCAATTAGCCACCTATATTTATCAAGTAAAACCACCCAAGCTCATATCAGTAAGTTAGAAATGAATGTGTGAATTTGTGACTTTGATTATATCCTATATGAATTGATAAAGTGAGATGTGTAATGTCTATAATTAGATATATCTGTTCATGGAGTAAATTTTACTAATTTTTAGGTCTTATAACATTTTTAGATATAGGAAACAAAAACATTCTTTCAGTAATAATTTTGATACAGTGAACTATTTTCAAGTGAGATTTTGGATAACGTCCCATTACAAGTACTCCCAATATCCCTGCCTTGAGACTAATTGATAACTGCTTATTATACACATATTATATACATTATTTGTTCTTCAAGGTCTTTATAAATTTTCTATAGATTGTTACTTATACCCCTATTTTCTCTTTGTTTGATGTAGGTTGCAATGATTGGTAATTAGAAGTGGAATGAAGGAGAAAAAGAACTACAAAAGAGTTTTACGGAGGCTACACAACATCATTGAGATCACCCTACATGGCACCATGCAATCACTTGAGCTTCAGATCTAAATTTATAGGACATAACGGCACCATGCCACACATCTTTCATGGTACCATGCATGTCCAGAGTTTGGAATTATCAAACATCTGGGAGCTGACAGTGTCATGTGAATCATTTCGGTATAGCCGTGCATAATTACAACACATTTTAAAAGTTATTTTCCATGATGTCATTTAAAATCCAATACGACTAATGAAAAGCATGCATGTCACTGTGAAGAACACCTTCCACGTTACCGTGCAACATCGCAGTCGACCCCTATTCTGCAAATTTTAGGAATTTTTGATTGGAAGTTATAAATACCCATCAATAGGATTATTTTAGTATAGAGCCGCACGAGATTTACATCATAAAAACCTCTTGGAATATCAAGGAAGGCTAGAAGAGAAAATCAAGGCAAGATTGAAAAAGAAGAGGAGCATCCCAAAGAAGAACCCAAAGTAGAAGAATGGCACTTATCTATGGGTTTTCTTCACTTTGAAATTTTGATTTGGTGATATTTTTATTACTTAGATGTAATTGTAATTAAAGAGTTATACCCTAATTTGATCTTGTATTCGATTATTATTTGATAAATTAAGTTCTATTTGAGTAATCTATCACATCAGCTTATTTGATTGAATTGATTGATTGATTGATTGGGTTATTCTTTTATATTAACTTGGAGAAAATGATTTATAAGATGGGTGCCTATTTGTATTAATTCAATAAATATATTTTTTCTTGATGAGCTCGAGAAAGAATTTAGAAGAAGAGAACTTCATGGTAGATAGATCTGTTGGATCACCTAGATATAGGGACTATACATCTTTTTTGGCTTTAGAATTGGGGGTTTTTAATTTTAATGATCATTGGGTTTAATTTGCATAAATAGAGATATCTATGGGTTGGGCTCAAGGATAAAGAACTCATTACTTGAAAAATAATAGGTTTTGCAATTTGGGAAATGCCATGCTAATGCTTGAATTTTGATTTGATTAACTGAGGAATGTTTGATACTTGATTAGATTTTGAGGAATTCACTTTAATTATATGAGTAATCTACTTTTCTTGCTTATGTCTTGTTCTTCTGATCTTCTAAACTCTATCTTGTGATTAGGTTGATGCATTCTTGTTGTGTTCATTGGTAATTAGTTAAAGTTAATAGTTATGTGCCTTTATTTGTGTATTTTGGTTGATTAAATAATGAAGATAAGTAGAAGTAGAGGTAGTTAATGTAGTTCCTAGGGATTTTTTGATACTTACCAATGCAATGTTAGACTACAAGATAGGTATACTTACCTGGATTTGTGTGCTATGTGGTTAAATTGGTACTTTAAATTAAAACTTGATTGAGTTTTGAATGAATTTCTCTATAATAATAGAACACACAAATGTACGAGCTAGCAGGTTTTTGGCACCATTTGTTAGTGTTGTGCCCTAGAGGAAATCACTTGTACTTTGTATATGACACATTTGTTTTAGAATACAAGACATTATTATCTTTTAAATTGTTTTAATTATTTATCTTTTAGATTGTTTTCTTACTTTCGTGTAAAATAACTGTTAGATAAAGTCTCTAGTACAATTGGTATTGGATACTTACTGTTAGCTAAAGTCCTGACAGGTTTTAAGATTAAAAGATATTAATCACCCAATAATCCAATAAAGCTGGTATTGGATACCTTCCATTGAACTCAAGGGTCATTTGTTGAGCAAACCCAAGGTTATTATTGAGGAATGTGGATACCAGTCCATTAGAAAAGCTTTCAACGGGTTTTTCTGAATCAACAATGGAAGCTATTGGTATGAGTAAAATAGTGGAACAACAATGCAATTAATTAAAAATCTAATTATTTACATTATATGTGCATATACAACTTGCTAATGTTCTCTATCTTTACATCTAGGTCACGTGCAACATGTCAACCATCCTTAACTTATGTAGCATCTTGAAGACCAACAAATTAACTAAATTGAACTATCTCAATGTTGGGTATCTCAGGCTCGTATCATATATGGTGCAGAGAAAAATAAAATGAGTTACCCTCTCAGGACCCATCTATGTGTGGAAAATAAGACATAAAGAGAGTAACGGTAATAGCTTTTACTTTTAGGTGATCACCCGAAGAACAAAAAAATTCTTCTTCAAGTTGAGGCGCGATCCAGCAATCCTCGTGATCAACCTCCATGTGAGTTGAACGTCTAACCACTATAATCACAGTGTGTGATTATCTCTAATAGTAATCTATACAAAGGATGCACTCAAGCACCAAAATTTCTGGTGCTAGCAGAAACAATAATGGTGGCTAGGGTTCTCTTGTTTTCAACAAAACGAGAAGGAGAAAGAAGAAGGGAAAATCGTGTGCCCTAGGGTTGGAGTTGTTTTCGAGTGTTCGTCACCTAGCTAAGGTTTTGTGTGTATCCCTTATATCACACGAAAAATCCTGCTATAATTCAGAATTCTAATCCTATTAGAATTCTCTAATTGTAATTGAAAACATCAAATTCTCACAATTACAACTTAGATCACAAATTATAACTAATTATAATTTGTCCACAACAACTTATCTTTCTATCAATCAACCCCAATATGTTATCAAATAACATCTTGAGTATATAATCATCCACTGTGTGTGACCTATTAGGTTTCCCAGCCAATTGGTAGCGAACATGAATTAATCCAAACGTGTTTAAGATTAATAATCCATAATTAATTAAAATTAATCATATTAATTCTAATCAGGATTGGTTTATTAATTCATCAATTAATAAACCTATATTCTCAGATCATGAGTGGTATCTAGCAACACATCATGACCACCCAAGAGTCCAAGAAGTCAAGTGGCTTGACATGAACCCTTCAATAACAAATTTCAGTGCAATCAACTCCTTTCACCATACAATATTTCATTCGGTTTAGAGTATAGAATTAGTGCCAACTCCCCACATAAATAATTTTGGTCCAACTGTAATAGTACTTGTACTAGAAACCCACTATTCTAGATGTGTATCAATTGGAACTATTTCCAATACACAATTGCATTGGCCAAGGACTTTCGAGTAGTAATTCCTACAAGTGGCCGTGAGATATTCGCCCTACTATTAGGAGTGGAAATCCTTTATTGACCCGCTCAACTACTTTCGTTTACCTCACAATGTGCCCAATATCCATTCCATAGGCAGCCCTCGATCGAGCTCCGGATATTGGAATCAAAGTACAAAACTCAGTAAACGAAGTACCTTGGAGATCTCAAGTCTAATGATACTTGCACGTTTGTTATCTTGAGATTATATCACTAGCACTAAATAGTTATCCATGTGATTATCTCAAAGCTAGGTCATCTAATGAACTTGTTTCATTAACAAGCATCTATGTGTTAACTTTGAGTATCTCAATACTCACGGTTATGAGAACCACCGCCTGATCAAATCAGGAAGTCTAACACATGCTAGTCTTAACACATTAATGATGTCCTGTCTCATTAATATTATGAGTAGGGACTATTTAAGTACTAACACCATCCAGTATAGTAGGAATCTCATATCATGATCTCTATCATGATTTCCTTAACACAGTGTTGTACTAGGGACTTTATCGAAAAGTTATATTACTTAAAGTAAACAATACTAACACTCGACTGGTATAAAAACTTGAGAATCGTTCTCAAGTCAGAAAAGTTATTCTAGGTGCTAGATGCTTCAATTCTGCCACCACCAACTCAAGATGCTCATGCTAATGAGCATGCTATCCACAAGAAGTACAAGGGGTATTGTAACACAACATGTTGTATTATGCTTGCGTCAATGACTCCTAAGCTATAAAAACAACATGAGCATATGGGTGCTCAATAGATGATTCTCCATCTTCGAGACCTATTTGATGCCTAAGCCAGAACAAAGAGATATGAGATCTCAAAGCAACTGTTCCATTGTAAAATGGCAAAGGGTGCTTTTGTGGCTACTCATAGACTAAAGATGTTAGGTTTGATTGAGAAGTTTGGATTGTTTTTCAAAATTTGTGATTAACTATCAGATGGCCAAGATTGAATCCACCATTCCAAAGTTGATCAATCTTCTCAAGACTGTGGAGTCCTTTATGAAGAAGGATTCCAATACGGTCTTGATGGTAGAATCTTCTTCTTTTAAGAAGAAAGTTCAAATGAAGAAGAAGAAGGCTCCCACTAAGCTCAATGGTGGTGTAAAGAAGAAGGATGCAGCCACCAAAGGCCCATGCCATCACTGTGGCAAAATAGGCCACTGAAGGAGCAACTACAAAGCTTACTTAGAGACCGTTAAGGAAAAGAAGCAGAAGGAGAAGCTCATGGTCACTTCTACTTCTACTCCTAGTATGTTTATGATTGAGATAAATACTGCATTTAGAAATGAGATATAGGTATTGGATACTGAATGTGGATCTCAATTGTGCAATAATTTCCAGGGACTAAAGGGTAATAGAAGGCTAGAGAAAAGCGACGTGGACTTGTATACTACAAATGGAGTAAAGGTTATTGCACTTGCTGTGGGGACATACAAGCTAAACCTGCCTTTAGGATTTGTTCTAGAACGGCAAAACTGTTATTTTGTACTAGTTATAATGAAAAATGTTATGTCAGTTGAATGCTTAGACTTGTATGGATTTCATTTGATATTTAAGAATAAATGTTGTTCTTTTTTATTGAATATATTCGTTATGGTTCTACAGCTTTGGTTAATGGTTTATATGTTCTAGACATGGATAATCCAATTCTCAATATAAAGAATAAGAAGCCAAAGATTAATATCCCAAACACCTCTTATTTATGGCATTATCATTTAGGATATGTAAACGAGAATCATGTTTCTAAGTTGCATAGTCTTGGTGACTTAGGGTCATTTGATTATGAATTATATGACACTTGCGAGTCTTGTTTACTAGGTAAAATCACTAAAATTCCTTTTTTTTGGAAAAGGACAAAAGGCCAAAAAGTTATTAGAACTCATACATTCTGATGTATGTGGCCCAATATCTATACAAGCAAGAAGAGGTCATAACTTTTTCATGACCTTTATCGATGATTATTCACGATATGGGGTTTTGTATTTAATGAAATACAAATCTGAAGCCTTTGAAAAGTTTAAAGACTTAAAAAATGAAGTAGAGAAACAACTTGGCAAAAGTTAAGACTCTAAGATCGGATCGAGAGGGTGAATATTTAAGCCAAAAGTTTCAGGGTTATTTTAGGGATAATGGGATTTTATCTTAATGGACTCCACCACATACACCACAAAATAATGGTGTATCTGAGAGAAGGAATCAAACCCTTCTAGATATGGTAAGGATCATGACAGCTTCTGTAGACTTGCCAAAATTATTTTGGGGGTACGCACTAGAGACTTCTGTTTATATTCGAAACAGAGTTCCATAAAAAACGGTTGATACTGTTGGGTATCTCAAGCTCGTATCCTATACGGCACAATGGAAAATAAATCGAGATACCCTCCCAGGACTCTTCTATATGTGGAAAACAAGACATAACGACAATAAAGGCAACAACTTTTAACTTTGGGTGATCGTACAAAGAACAAAATTTTCTTCTTCAAGTTGAGGCACGATCCAGCAATCCTCGCGATCAACCTCCACGTGAGTTGAACATCAAACCTCTATATTCATAGTGTGTGATTATCTCTAACAGTAATCCACACAAAGGAATACTCAAGCACCAAAATTTTTGTACTAGCAAAAATTAACGGCGGCTAGGGTTTTTCTATCAAGAAGAAAAACGAGAGAAAGAGATATCAAAGGAAGAGAGAATCGTGTGTTGTGTTTCAGCTATTGGCTAGGGTTTTTCGTGTGTTATTAGCTACTATATATCACACGAAATTTCCTTCACAAAACTGAGAATTCTAATCCTATTAGAATTCCCTAATTGTAATTGGAAACATCAAGTTCTCACAATTACAACATATACCACAAATTATAACTAATTATAATTTGTACACAACAACTTTTCTTTCTCTCAATTAACCCCACATTGTTATCAAATAACATCTTAAGTATATAATCCTCTATTGTGTGTGACCTATTAGGTTTCCCAGTCAATTAGAAGAGAACATGAATAAATCCAAACGTCTTTAAGATTAATAATCCATAATTAATTAGAATTAATCCTATTAATTCTAATCAGGATTGGTTTATTAATTCATCAATTAATAAACCCATATTCTCAGATCATGAGCGGTATCTAGCAACACATCATGACCACCCAAGAGTCTAAGAAGTCAAGTGGCTTAACATGAACCCTTCAATAACAAACTTCAGTGTAATCAACTCCTTTCACCATACAATATCTCATTCGGTTTGGAGTATGGAATTAGTGCCAACTCCCTCCAGAATTAATTCTGGCCCGAATATAATAGTACTTGTACCAGGAACCCACTACTCTAGATGTGTATCAATTGGAATTGTTTCCAATACACAATTGCCTTGGCCAAGGACTTTCGAGTAGTAATTCCTACAAGTGGCCGTGAGATATTCACCCCTACTATTAGGAGTGGTGAATCCTTTATTAACTCTCTCAACTACTTTTGTTTACCTCACCATGTACCTAATATCATCCCATAGGCGGCCCTCGATCGAGCTCCGGAGATTGAAATCAAAGTACAAGGCCCAGTAAACAAAGTACCTTAGAGATCTCAAGTCTAAGGATACTTGCACGTTTGCTATATTGAGATTATATCACTGGCACTAAATAGTTATCCATGTGATTATCTCAAAGCTAGGTCATCCAATGAACTTGTTCAATTAACAAGCATCCATGTGTTAACTTTGAGTATCTCAATACTCACGGTTATGAGAACCACCACCTGATCAAATCAGGAAGTCTAACACATGCTAGTCTTAACATATTAATGATGTCCTATCTCATTAATACTATGACTAGGGACTATTTAAGTACTAACACCATCCAGTGTAGTAGGAATCTCATATCATGATCTCTATCATAATTTCCTTAACATAGTGTTGTACTAGAGACTTTATCGAATAGTTATATTACTTAAAGTAAACAAAAGAAACTGTAAGATAAATAATGCCTTTTATTAAAATAAAATGTGTCATATACAATGTACAAGTGATTGCCTCTAGGGCTCAACACTAACAGATACTACCCTATTTAAGATGTTCTTTGGCAAGAAACCAAAGTTATCTCACTTGAGAGTATGAGGTTGCCTCACAGTCAGACAAACTTGATAGCAAGTCTAACAAGTATTTCTTTGTGGGTTATCTGAAAGAATCTTTTGGCTATTACTTCTATCTCTCCTCCAAAAATAATGTGTTTTTTTTCAAAGCATACTGTCTTCTTAGAGAAGGAGCACATTCTCAAAGGTGATAGTGGGAGTAAAATTGAACTTATTAAAGTTCAAGAAGAACAAACAAACAAGGATCAATCGTCTAATCTCACATATATTGAGAGAATAAATGAATCTTGTACCACATATGATCCTCGTAGGTCGATTAGGACACGTGTGGCACCTGAGAGATACGGATTTCTAATAAGTGACCACAATGACGTATTGTTCATAGATGAATATGAGACTACTACCTATAAGAAAGTTCTTAACAGTTCAGAATCTGATAAATGGCTTGAGGCCATGAAGTTAGAGATGGATTCCACGTACAACAACTAAGTATAGACTTCGGTTAATCCACCTAAAGGAATCAAACCTATTGGGTGCAAATGGATTTTCAAGAAGAAAACTGACATGAATAGTAATGTAGTTACCTATAAAGCACGACTAGTGATAAAGGGTTATCATTAACAATATGGTATCGACTATGACGAAACCTTCTCCCCAATTACTATGATAAAATCCACCAGGATACTTCTAGCTATTACCACTCATTATGATTATGAGATCTAGCAAATGGATGTGAAAATAGCTTTTCAAAGTGAAAATCTGACTGCAGAAGTATATATGACACAACCTGAGGGTTTCACATCCAATGATAGCATAAAAATATATAAGCTACAAAGGTCCATTTATGGACTTAAGCAAGCTTCTAGGAGTTGGAATATCAGTTTTGATGAAACAATCAAAGGGTTTAGTTTTATTCAAAACATGGATGAGCCTTGTGTGTACAAGAATATTAGTGTGACCGCAATCATTTTTTTATTGCTTTATATAGATGACATACTACTAATAGGAAATGATGTTCCTATCCTTCAATCAGTTAAAGTTTGGTTGTCTAAGAAATTCTCCATGAAACACCTTAGAGAAGTGACTTACATTCTTGAAATAAGGATCTATAGAGATAGGTCAAAAAGGTTGCTAGTCCTTTTACAGTCTACATACATAGACAAAGTTCTAAAGAGAGTTTGCATGGATCCTTACCCATATTCCATGGGATAAGCCTTTCAAAATCGTTGTCTTCCAAGACACAAGTTGAAGTGGATCACATAAGTAAGATTCCATATGCTTCGATAATTAGATCTATCAACTGCGCTATGATATGTACAAGGCCCGATGTATCTTGTGCACTCAATTTGACGAGCAGATACTAATCTGACCCTGGTAAGGGTTATTAGGAAGTTGTAAAGAACATCATTAAGTACTTGCAATGGACTAAGGATGTGTTCTTGGTTTATGGAGAAGGTGATTTTAAAGTAAACGGGTATACCCAATATCCATCCTATAGGTGGCCCTCGATCGAGCTCCGGAGATTGGAATCAAAGTACAAGGCCTAGCAAACAAAGTACCTTGGAGATCTCAAGTCTAAGGATACTTGCACGTTTGCTATATTAAGATTGTATCACTGATACTAAATAGTTATCCATGTGATTATCTCAAAGCTAGGTCATCCAATGAACTTGTTCCATTAACAAGCATCCACGTGTTAACTTTGAGTATATCAATACTCACGGTTATGAGAACCACCGTCTGATCAAATCAGGAAGTCTAACACATGCTAGTCTTAACGCATTAATGATGTCCTATCTTATTAATACTATGACTAGGGACTATTTAAGTACTAACACCATCTAATGTAGTAGGAATCTCACATGATGATTTCCTTAACACAGTGTTGTACTAGGGACTTTATCGAATAGTTATATTACTTAAAGTAAACAAAAGAAACTATAAGATAAATAATGCCTTTTATTAAAATAAAATGTGTCATATACAATGTACAAGTGATTGCCTCTAGGTCACAACACTAACAAACTCTCACTTGCACTAGAGCCAATCATTCATGTATCTAATACCAAATGACTCAACATGACAATCATGTTTCTTCTGGGATAGTGCTTTTGTAAGCGGGTCAGCTATGTTCTCATCCGTGGGAACTCTCTCTATCTTTACATCATTCCTATCTATGATCTCCCGGATCAGATGATAGCGTCGCAGTACGTGTTTGGATCGTTGGTGAGACCACGGCTCCTTTGCTTGTGCAATGGCTCCGTTGTTGTCACAATACAAAGTTATTGGACCAACAACACTAGGAACCACCCCCAATTCCGTCACGATCTTCTTGATCCAAACAGCTTCCTTAACTGCTTCAGAAGTAGCTATGTACTCAGCTTCTGTTGTAAAGTCGGTAATAGTCTCTTGTTTGGAACTTTTTCAACTTACTGCCCCTCCACACAACGTAAACACATAGCCGGACTGTGATTTGAAATCATCTTTATCAGATTAAAAACTGGCATACCCGTTTATTTTCAAATCACCTTCTCCATATACTAAGAACATATCCTTAGTCCTTCGTAAGTACTTAAGGATGTTCTTTACAGCTGCCCAATGACCCTCACTAGGGTCGAATTAGTATCTGGTCGTCAAACTGAGAGCACAAGATACATCGGGCCTAGTACATATCGTAGCATACATGATAGATCCAACTGCCGAGGCATATGGAATCTTACTCATGTGATCCCTTTCAACTTGTGTCTTGGGAGATATCGACTTTGAAAGGCTTACACCATGTGACATGGGCAAGAATCCCTTTTTGAATTGATCCATGCTAAACCTCTTTAGCATTTTATCTATGTATGTAGACTATGAAAGACCAAGCAACCTCTTGGATCTATCTCTATAGATCCTTATTCCAAGAATATAGGTTGCTTCACCAAGGTCTTTCATGGAGAATTATTTGGACAACTAAATTTTAACCGTTTGCAAGACAGGTATATCGTTTCCTATTAGCAATATGTCATCAACATAAAACAGTAAGAAAACGATTGCTCTCCCACTAACCTTCTTGTATACACAAGGCTCATCCATATTTTGAATGAAACCAAACTCTTTGAATGTTTCATCAAAACAGATATTCCAACTCCTAGAAGCTTGCTTAAGTCCATAAATAGACCTTTGCAGCTTACACACCTTTGTGCCATCACTGGATGTGAAACCCTCAGGTTGTGTCATATATACTTCCTCAGTCAGATTTCCATTTACGAAAGCTGTTTTCACATCCATTTGCCAAATCTCATAATCATAATGAGCAGCAATGGCTATGAGTATCCTGATGGATTTCAACGAGAAGGTTTCGTCATAGTCAATACCATGTTGTTGACGATAACTCTTTGCCACTAGTCATACTTTATAGGTAACTAAGTTACCATCTATGTCCATTTTCTTCTTCAAAACCCACTTGCACCCAATAGGTTTGATTCCTTCGAGTGGATCAACCAAAGTCTATACTTGGTTGTCGTACATGGAATCCATCTCTAACTTCATGGCCTCAAACCATCTATCAGATTCTGAACTATTCAGAACATCCTTGTAGGTAGTAGGCTCATCTTCATCTATGAGCAATACGTCATTATGGTCACTAATGAGAAATCCATATCTCTCAAATGCCATATATATCCTACAAGATCTACGAGGTTCTTGTGTATTAGAAGGTTCATCTATTCTCTCAATAGATGTGGGGTTAGACGGTTGATCCTCGTTTGTTTGATCTTCATGAACTTCACTAAGTTCAATCTTACTCCCACTGTCCCCCTTGAGCATGTGCTTCTGCTCTAAGAAGACGGAATGCTTCGAAACAAATAATTTGTTTTCGGAGGGTTGATAGAAGTAATATCCAAAAGATTCTTTTGGATATCCCACAAACAAACACTTGTCAGACTTACTATTAAGTCTGTCTGACTATGGCTTTTTAACAAAGGCAGGACAACCCCATACTTGCAAGTGAGATAACTTTGGTCTTTTACCAAAGAACATCTCAAATGGGATAGTATCAACTGATTTTGTCGGAACTTTGTTCAGTATATAAATAGAAGTTTCTAGTGCATGCCCCTAAAATGATTTTGGTAGGTCTGCAGAAGCCATCATGGTTCGTACCATGTCTAGAAGTGTTCGATTCATTCTCTCAGATACACCGTTATGTTGAGGTGTATGTGGTGGAGTCCATTGAGATAATATCCCATTATCTCTAAGATAACTCAGAAACTCTTGACTCAAATATTCTCCTCCTCGATCAGATCTTAGAGTCTTAATACTTTTGCCAAGTTGTTTCTCTATTTCATTCTTGAAGTCTTTGAACCTTTCAAAGGCCTCAGATTTGTATTTCATTAAATACAAATACCCGTATCGTGAGAAATCATCCATAAATGTTATGAAATAGTTATAACCTCCTCTTGCTTGTATTGACATTGGGCTACATACATCAAAATGTATGAGTTCTAATAACTCCTTGGCCCATTCTCCTTTTCCTGGAAAAGGAGTTTTAGTCATTTTGCCTAGTAAACAAGGCTCGCATGTGCCATATGATTCATAATCAAATGACCCTAAGTCACCAAGCTTGTGTAACTTAGAAACACGATTTTCGTTTACATGGCCCAAGTGACAATGCCATAAGTAAGAGGTGTTAGAGTTATCTATTTTAGGTTTCTTATTGTTTTTATTGAGAATTGGATTGTCCAAGTGTAGAACATATAAATCATTAACCAAAGTTGCTGAACCATAATGAATATTGTTCAATGAAAAAGAACAACATTTATTCTTAAATATTAAATGAAATCCACATAAGTCTAAACACGCAACTGAGATAATATTTTTCATTAAAACTGGTACATAATAACAGTTTTCTAGTTCTAGATTCAATCCCGAAGGCAGGTTCAGCTCGTATGTCCCCACAGCAAGTGCAGCAACCTTGCCCCATTTGCAGTACGTAGGTCCACGTCGCCTTTCTCTAACCTTCTACTACTCTTTAGTCCCTACAAGTTATTGCACAAATGAGATCCACATCTGGTATCTAATACCCATATCTCATTTCTAAAGGCAGTATTTATCTCAATCATAAACATACCTGGAGAAGAAGTAGAAGTGCTTGTAAGCTTCTCCTTCTGCTTCTTGTCCTTTATGGTCTCCAAGTAGGCTTTGCAGTTACGCCTCCAGTGGCCCATCTTTCAACAATGATGGCATGGGCCCTTAGTAGCTGCGTCCTTCTTGTTCACACCACATTTGGGCTTTATGGGAGCCTTCTTCTTCTTCTTTTGAACTTTCTTCTTAGAAGAGAAAGATTCTACCATTAAAACCGCATTGGAATCCCTCTTCATGGAGGACTCCGCAGTTTTAAAAAGATTGATCAACTCAAGGATAGTGTACTCAATCTTATTCATCTGATAGTTAATCACAAATTGTGAGAAACTATTAGGCAAAAATTGAAGAATTAAGTCAACACTTAAGTCATGGTCCATTCTAAACCCGAGAGATCCAAGCTTCTCTATCAAGCCCAGCATCTTCAGCCATGAGTGGCCATAGAAGAACCCTCTGCCATTTTACAACAAAATAGTTGCTTTGAGATCTCATATCTCTCTGTTCTAGCTTGGGCATTAAACAACTCTCGAAGTTGTAAAATTATCGATTGAGCATCCATATGCTCGTGCTGTTTCTGCAACTTAGGAGTCATGGATGCCAGCATAATACATGATACTGTATCGCTATCCTCCTTGTGCCTCTTGTGGACAGCATGCTCATCAGCATGAGCATCTTGGGCTGGTGGTGGTGGAATAGGAGCATCTAGCACGTAGAACAACTTTTCCAATTTGAGAACGATTCTCAAATTTCTATACCAGTCGAGATAGTTTAATTCGGTAAACTTGTTGCTTTCCAAAATGCTACGTAAGTTCAACTTCGTTGACATGATGCAAGTGACCTAGATGTAAAGATAGAGAGTATTAGCTACTTGTATATGCACATGATATGCAAATAATTAGGACTTTAACTAAATGCATTTTTACTCCACTATTTTACTCAAACCAATAGCCCCCACTACTGATTCGAGAAGCCCATTGGAAGCTTTCCTAGTGGACTGGTATCCAAATTCCTCAAGAATAACCTTGGGTTTTCCCAACAAGCCACCCTTGAGTTCATTGGTAGGTATCCAATACCAATTACATCGTATGTAACTACCGGATCATTGGGTGATTAACAGCTTTTAATCTTAAAACCTTTTGGGCTACCCCAACTTTTCCTTTAAATTTCTTTATGCTTGAGTTTGCCTAAGCAGGATAAAAAATTTAGTTAAACTCGACCTATTAATCAGGAATTTAATTCCATAGCTTGAACATGCCCAATGTCAAGTAGGCTTGGGTTTGCCCAACAACCTAGTCTTGAAAAAGGACTCTCGTTCTTACTATATTAACGGAAGGAACTATGTTTAATATTAATTGAGGGATTTCTTCCTTTTGGTGATTTCATTGAATGACATGCATAATTATCAATAAATCACATAATTGATAATCATGGTAATAAAGCAATTACGTGGTATGGTTATGGACTTTACTCTAAATTAATTTCTTTGAGCCATAAAAGAAATTAATATAGTTAACCCTATGTGTTCATACATGATTTAAGTAGAAGGTCTTACCTCCTCACCTTGTTTTGGCTGCCATCTCCAGAATAAAATAATTCTACTCCTATCTAACCTATGTAAACTAATTACATAATTTCCTAAAGAGAAAAAATCTCGAGTTACATTCGATGGGAGTTAGATGAGAAGAGAATTACACAAGAATTCTAAATAAGGCAGGACACGCAGGCCCTATTTCATAAAAACCAAAACTGTAAAATGCATGAACAGATATAATTGGTTTTAGTCCATAACCATCCACCATGCCATTGACTATGCTTAAACAAAATAAACATATACTTTTATTATTCCAAAATCACTATTTTGAAAAATAAAACAAATTCTAAAATCACCATTTTAGAGAATACATCAATTTTAGATTTTCAAAATCATTATTTTGAAGAACAAAATTGATTGTCTCAAAACTAATTTTGAGAAAATACTTTCGGGTCCCGTCTCTCATCAAATGAGGTTTTTCCCTTTCAAAATTCTGTTCTGGAATTTTTTTTTTTTTAATAGCTAGAAGTCGCAAACAGAGCAGAACCGGCGCCAGTCCGAAAACCGGAGCCATCGCTGGCTCTGTTTTGGTTTCCAAAAAAAAAATCTTCCAAAAACGATTTTTGGACATCGCGAACAGAATGGTACCGGCACCGGCTTTGAGGCTAGAGCCGGCGCCACCTATGTTCTGCAACAATGGCGGCGATTTTCAAAAAAATTCAGAAACAATTTTTGGTGCTTTCTTCTTCTACAAATTTTCAGTGAGAACAATTCTCGGCTGTATTTTCTATTTTGAAGCTATAAACAACAACCAATTTGTTAGTTTAAACAAAATCAAAATGGAAAATTAAGATGAAATGGAGGGCAACATCCTTGTTGCAAGAAAACGTTTTTTGCAGAAATTTTTCAGCACCAAAGAAAGCATCTTTTCGAAATACTCTGTGACTATAACACAATCATATTGTGCCACGGACCCAACTCATAAAGATCGAAACGATTTCGACTCGAGTGAAAACGATTTTCACAGTGAACAAAGACAAACACGAAAACAGTTTTTCATGCCAAAACAATGTCCGTAGACCACACATAGCATGTCTCTGATACCACTGTTGGGTATCTCAGGCTCGTATCCTATACGGCGCAGCGGAAAATAAAACGAGATACCTTACCTTTGCATGATCATCCGAAGAACAAAAATTTCTTCTTTAAGTTGAGGTGTGATCTAGCAATCCTCGTTATCAACCTCCACGTTTGTTGAACGTCTAACCACTATAATCACAGTGTGTGATTATCTCTAATAGTAATCCATACAGAGGAATACTCAAGCACCAAAATTTCTGTGCTAGCAGAAAAAGATGGCAGCTAGGTTTTTCTTTCAAGAAGAAAATAAGAGAGAGAGAGAGAGAGAACAAGTGGCTGATTTCCTGTATCTTGCTCTAGGGTTTTTGTGTCCAATTTCAGCTTCGATTTTTCGTGTGTATATTCACCAATATACACGAAATTCCCTTACCAAAAATAGGGGTTTCTAATTCCATTAGAATTCCCTAATTGTAATTGGGAACATCAAGTTCTCATAATTATAATTTGGACCATAAATTATAACTAATTATAATTTGTCCACAACAACTTCTCTTTCTCGCAATTAACCCCACTATGTTATCAAATAACATCTTGAGTATATAATCCTCTACTGTGTGTGACCTATTAGGTTTCCCAGTCAATTGGTAGCGAACATAAATTAATCCAAACGTCTTTAAGATTAATAATCCATAATTAATTAAAATTAATCCTATTAATTCTAATCAGGATTGGTTTATTAATTCATCAATTAATAAACCCATATTCCCAGATCATGAGCGGTATCTAACAACACATCATGACCACCCAAGAGTCCAAGAAGTCAAGTGGCTTGACATGAACCCTTCAATAACAAACTTCAGTGCAATCAACTCCTTTCACCATACAATATTTCATTCGGTTTGGAGTACGGAATTAGTGCCAACTCCCTCCAAAATTAATTTTGGCCCGAATACAATAGTACTTATACCAGGAACCTACTACTCTAGATGTGTATCAATTGGAACTATTTCCAATACACAATTACCTTAACCAAGTACTTTCGAGTAGTAATTCCTACAAGTGGCCGTGAGATATTCGCCCCTACTATTAGGAGTGGTCAATCCTTTATTGACCCTCTCAACTACTTTCGTTTACCTCACCATGTACCCAATATCCATCCCATAGGTGGCTCTCGATCGAGCTCCGGAGATTGGAATCAAAGTACAAGGCCCAGCAAACAAAGTACCTTGGAGATTTCAAATCTAAGGATACTTGCACGTTTGCTATATTGAGATTATATCACTGGCACTGAATAATTATCCATGTGATTATCTCAAAGCTAGGTCATCCAATTAACTTGTTCAATTAACAAGCATCCATGTGTTAACTTTGAGTATCTTAATACTCACGGTTATAAGAACCACCGCCTGATCAAATAAGGAAGTCTAACACATGCTAGTCTTAACGTATTAATGATGTCCTATCTTTTTAATACTATGACTAGGGACTATTTAAGTACTAACACCATCCAGTGTAGTAGGAATCTCACATCATGATCTCTATCATGATTTCCTCAACACAGTGTTGTACTAGGGACTTTATCGAACAGTTATATTACTTAAAGTAAACAAAAGAAACTGTAAGATAAATAATGCCTTTTATTAGAATAAAATGTGTCATATACAATGTACAAGTGATTGCCTCTAGGGCACATCACTAATATATGTTACATTTCAATTACTTACCAACAAATTACCAACTACGTGTATTTTATTAGTGATTTTTCTATTGGTAATCTATTGGTAATATGTTGGTAAATTGGCAGGAAAATATTTACCAGCTAATTTCCAATAAAATGCAAGTAGTTGGTAATTATGTTTGCTGGTAATCTATTGGTAATAGGAAGGGAATGTTGTTACCGCCACTTTACCACTGGAATACCAATAGAATTAGGTCATTGTTAGATATTTCAATTGGTAATATAGTTGGTAATCTGATGGTTAATTTTTTCCCAACAAAATTACCAGTCAAATTATCCATTGGATATATAGTAAATCAATGTCCAATTAGTTACCAACAAAATTACCAATTGGGTACATTTAGTTGTTGATATTTGTATTTGTAATCTGGTGGTAATATGCTGGTAAACATGTGAGAAAATATTTATAAACAGATTACCAATGAAATGTGAGTAGTTGCTAAGTATGTTTGACAATAATCCGTTGGTAATAGGGGAGAAGAATGTTTTTCTTACCGATTTTCCAACGAAATACCAACTGGAGTGGGTATTTGGTAGAAATTTAACAAGAAGAAAAATAGATTTGTTGAAGATAAACATATTAAATTAATGATCTAACCATTAAATTTGTTGAAATTACTAAAAATAAATAAATAAATAAAGTAACATGACAAAATTTGAAGATAATCAGATATACTTTTTTTCACATAATATAGCATAATCTCTATGCAAGTGCCCAAACCTAATGTATTTATAAAGATAAGCATGTCAAATTAATGATATCCAGTTGTTAGATTTGTTAGAATTGATAAATAAAAATAAAAAAAAAAGTATCGTGACCAAATTTGAAACTAATCGGATATATTTTGTCACATAATCTAGCATAATCTCTATATAATGGCCCAAAACCTAACATATCAAATTAAACATACTCTAGTAGCTTGTTTGTACAACAGGGCATAAGACTTGTTAAACATACTCTAACAAATACAACCAAGGGTAAACTGGATCAACCATTACATGAATTTCTCAAAGTAGGAAGTAAAGTTCTCCTTTCATTTCTTCTCCCAAACAAGAAGCCATTCAACAAGCTATTCTAATTTGAGGCTGTTAAGATTTATGACCCGAAAAGTTTCTCCAATTTTCCTATTTTCAGTTTTTATCTTTTGTGGCCTCTATAATCCTCAATTTGCTAAGGAAATAGAGTATTTTCCACATATGTCATTCTTTTTTTTATGCACTATTTTTTATATTTATCTTTTGAGAATTCTTGTTTCATAAAACAATAGATTTAATTGCAATCTATGCATTGCTTTAAGACAAGGTTTGGGATCTTACATTTTTTAGGTAACTTATAAGGTCTTGAGTGATTCTTTTAAGTACATGAACTCAAACATTTAAAAAGAGTTTCAAAGCTAATCAAATGCTGCAGAGAATATGAAAAAAATTAAGATCAAATGACTAGCTCCAACAAAACCCTCTTCTCTTTTCTTTTTCTTTTTCTTTTTTTTTGGGAACAAGTACTACATTACCTATTTTAATTGGTTATTGTACTGGGATGATTCCTTTAATCTTGGCACTTTCACTACATTTAGTGTTGGCCCTTGAGCAAAAAGCTATTGGTTTGAACGTTATAAGGGACCTTCTTCTAGAAAGAACCTCTAACAGTGTGTTGAAATGAACAGATTTAGCATGTTTAAACTGCTCAAACTAATCTTCTTTACCTCTTCTAGAGGGTGATACAAGTATCCATCTTCATCAATGGCCTCAAAAAGTCTCGTGTAAATATTTGGAGCCAATTTTCAACTTACTTTCATTGGAAAGCCTTTTCATGCTTCACTTAGTAGCATATATTATGGCTTTATTTAGCAGCATTAGGTGCTCTAACATACTTATTCTAATCTCTAACTATTAATATAATCTGTACATTCTCTCTCTCTCTCTCTCTCTCTCTCTCTCTCTCTCTCTCTCTCTCTCTCGCACACACACACACACACTCCTTTCTCAATGGATAGTCCACAGTTACCTTGAGTGTTTATTTGCTAACAAAAGATTTTTTTGGGAGTTAGTCCTTCGGACAATTTTTGTCGGGGCTATTTTGATTAGGTTATTTTTCTTTCATGCATAAGTTTTGTTATTGGGTTACCATTTACATTATATTATTATTATTATCACAGTATAGGTGCCAAGAGGAAATGCAAAAAGAGAAGAAGCTAATTACAAATCAAACACTTGTGGGGAAGCAGCCGAAACTAGTTCGAGTTGTCTCTAGAAATTTATTGCATAAAAGCCATCCTTTTCATCTTACACGTCAGCACAACCTATAGAATATATCCAAAGGTCATAATTCTAAGGTGTTGACAAATCACTTTACAAGGCTATTAAGAACTACGAGAAGCAAATGAATGCTTACAATCCAAGGTGAATTCCCTAACATCAGAAGTCAAGGAACTTAAAAGAAAGGATACTTCACGAGCTGGTTCATCTTGATTTTATTCTATATTTGGACTTCTGAAGTGAAATATTGTTATCCAAGTTTGATGTATTTTTTATATGGATGGTCGTTGGTTTAGGCAGTATTTCAAATATTTGAATTATGGATATTGATGTAATTTTTTATATAGATGTATGACTTTTGATAAGGGTGTACTTTTAATGTTATGCGGGATAAATGTGTGAATTATGGATTATATGGTGATAATGTAATTTTAGTTATCAACAAAAAATCTATTGGTAATTTTAGTTAACAATAGAAATCTATAGGTACTTACCACCAGGAAATCTATTGGTACTTACCAATAGAAAGTTGTATGTGCTTCCCAATAAAAAATATGTTAGTAAGTTTAGTTACCAACAAAAATCTGTAGGTACATACCAACAAGAAATCTGTTCGTACTTACCAATAGAAAGCTGCATGTTCTTACCAATAGGAAATCTATTGATACTTACCAACAAAAAATTGTATGTGCTTGCCGATAGGAAATCTGTTGGTAGTTACCAACAATATAGTGCTTTCGTGCTACAACATTACCAACTGAATGTTAGTTGGTATGATTTTCTTAGACATCTACCTACTAAGTACCAACTGAATCGTCTGTTGATAATGTAAAATATTTACCAAAAAAATAAATATACCAACTAAAAGACTATTGGAAAATTACCAACTACAATACCAACTAAATAATTAATTGGAAAAAATGCCAACAAAAGAATCAATTGGAAAATTTCCAATGACTTTACCAACTACTTAGGTAGTAGGTTGGTAACATAATAAAATTGCCAACAGAAAATGCTTAACTCCAAAGAAATCATTACCAACTAAAATTTAACGTTACCAACAGTGAAATATATTGGTAATTACCAAAAGACTTAAAACATTTCTTGTTGGTAACAATTTTCAATAAGCATTTTACCAATGGACCAAATTTTATTGGGAATCTGTTAGTCATCCAGTATTACCAACAGAAATTGGACAATTACCAACAGAATTTATCCATTGGTAATCGATTTTTTCTAGTAGTGCTTAGGGTTTATGACAAAAAATATATATATATATATATGGTTCCTAGGGTAATAAAATTAAGTCTTTGTAATTTTAATTGTCATTCCTCATGGTTTTGATAGAGGTAGAACTTATGTACATCTCATACATGGAGATATAGGTACTTTTAATATTAATTATTTTCTAGTTTTTAAAAATTTGTTTAAACCTCGTTTTGAAAGGCTAATAGGTCGTAAATGTATTTATATTTTCCTAGTTATTTGAGGACATTTTTGATACTTTTGATACAATAACTAGCCAATTCCCTTCCTATTTGATATTTTCCTATGGATTTTTTTTTTTATTATGATTTTAGGTAGAAATTGATGAAATTTGAGCAAAAGTGACGCATTCTAGCATAGACCCGGTGCCTGCTCAAGGGAAGCTGCCCGGCACTGGCCCAGCATTGGAAGGAACTCGAGAAACAGAGGGAAAATAGAGCAAAATTGGATTTCTAGAGAGGCACCGGCACTGGACAAGTTGATGTGCATCGGCACCGGCACTTAACTATTTAGTGGCGGTAGAGATTCCTCTAAATATTAGAATTTGGAAGTTGCAATACGGATCTTTTGGGAACTGAATTGGACATGGAAAAGGACTCTTGTACACACTTTTTGGCAACCTAAACTCTTATGAATATAAGAGAATAATATCCTTAAACCAGTTGTTCACCTTAGTGACTTGCAAACCTATAAGAAACTTCAAGAGAAACACCAAGATTAAAAAGGATCGAGGAGAATTCTTGGAGAAGAAGAGCAGGTTGATTAAGAAAGTTTCAAGGAAGAGGAAGAAGAGTTGCTTATCTATAAGTAGTTTCTTTTCCTTTCCTTTGCAATTTATTAACAATTTGAGTTTATTATGTTTTAAATATTTGCGAGTGTTGAACCCTAAGTGTATGTTCATGAATTGGATTTCTTTTCACCTATTGATTCCAACTTCAATTATTTGATTACTTGAATTTATTGTTTTGTTGAATTGATTAGTTCTTTTTCTTACTAACTCAAGAGAGATGTTAGGAGAGTGGTTCCAACTAATTAATTCAATAATTGTTATCTTTTAAGTAACTCGAGAGAGAGGTTAAGGGTAAAGACTAAGTAATCAAAAATAGATTAACTTCACATAGAGATAGGGGTTGTTAATTTCTTCTAGAAGAAAGACTTTAGTATTACCTAAAGATAGGGACATTGATTGTTTAAGTGAGAGTTAGGAATATTGCCTAGAGTTAGGGATATTGTTACTTTCATAAATTGAGTTGTTCTTAATACTTCTCATATTTAATTAGGGAGGTAGAGATACCTTTTAATTAACCTAAGAATAGGAATTTTATAACTCAAGAGAGAGTGAATTCACCTGGATTGGGACTTGATTGATTTAAAGGTTTTTCCTTTACTTATCATAGATTTGGGGTGATGTCTTCATTGCGTGTTTTGTCTCCTTATTTTTACTCCTTGATAATCCTTGTGACTTTTCTTGTGTGGACTTGATTTTCTCTAGTATATTAGGTAAGTAGGTTATTTACTTCTATTTCTTTGTTTTATGGGCTAAACAATAAAGATTTAGGTAAAGTAAGATATAAGTCTAAGTTCCTATAGATTTGATACTTGCTATTCCTTATACTATATGATGGCCATACTTACCCGTATGTCTGGTTTTAATGGTTAGCATTTTAATTAAAGCTTGATTGATTGTGAACTTTGTTGGTAATATTTTCTATACTAAAAAACACACATGAAATTTTTTGTGACTTTGCCGGGAATGGGCACTATCGAAAACACTGGAGTCTTGTTAATTTTGCCTTTGTTGTATTAGTAAATATCACTAACTTTTTTTTTTAGTTACTTTGTGAATATTTACATCTTTTTATTAGTACATGCTTTTTTTTTCATTTGCTTAAATTTTTATCGTTTTTATTTTTCTTTACTATTTGATCTTGTTTTTCTTTGAGCGCGAGATTGATATAATCATGAACAATCATTCTTGGAGAAGTACATGGCATTGGGCATAAAATCAAAGGAGCTATAATGATGATAGATTGGAAAGGTTACAAGCTTACATTTATTTTTTAGTGAGTCGTCGCTAGAAATATTAGTGAATTCTTTTGTTGGCAATACAAATTCATTTGTTATGTGGTATGATGAAGTTTCCCAATGATTGACCAACCAAAGGACACAATTAGCTAAAATTGTTGAAAAAACTCATGAGAGACTTTCATCAAGCACAATGGAAATCGTAGCAAAATAGGGGATGCCATACAGTATGCAACCGGCATTGGTTAGAATACTAGAGATGGCACCGGTCTTTCCTCAAAAGGCTAAACCGACAATTTTTTAGCCTCTCTTGGATCAAATTGGTACCTTTAGCTTTTTAGAACCTAATGATGACATTGATGATGTGTGGACCTTAACATGCCTCAAGCAGTTGGATTTATCAATGATTCATCACAAGAAATCCTTGGAGGATGTTGACAAATTCTACCCTTTACCCTATTCAAAAGGAGGTAACTTGGTATTTGTAAATGCACTGGAAAGTAAAGTTTCTTAATCATTTTTAAGAACTCAATACTAGATTTAAAAGGGAATTTTAATCATGAAAATTCTTTTGAAGGGAAAAGAGTGATTTCAATGTTGAAGCATTCTTTAGATTAATTTGCATTCATATGCTGCAAAATTAATTCATGCATTTAAATAGCTTAAATGGCATAGGTTTCATACATCTACTTTTATTTAGCACATTAATTTTCATGTCATGTACCCTCTTCAAAATCCTCCTTTCTTTTCATCATCATGGCTACTTTCTTCTTTAAGCATTAATATTGTTTATGAATGAATGACAGGGAAGCATGATGAGTGGAAGGAGTAGCCATGTGTCTTGGTTTTACCTTAGTTTTCTTTGGATCTTGCCTATTTTGTATAGTTTGGTCTTTAGTTATTTGGTATCTTTCCCCTCCCCAATAAGGAACATATTTTCTAGCTTAAGTGTGGGGGAAGGGAGTATTTTTCATTATTTCCTTTGTTAGGATTTTTATTAAGTCATTTGTTTTATTTTTTTTATGTTAATATTTTCTTTGTTCTTTATAACTGTGTTAGTTTGCAAGATTGAATAAAGTTTTCTTAGAATTAACTCTATTCTTCTTTCCACAGTTAAATATTTATTAGAGCGTTTTGGCACTTGGAGAGTATTACTTAACTTTCTACCCCTTTATTATTTTCGGTGCCTTTAGAGATCCTTTATTGTCTTAATTTTTTTGGCCATTGAGGACATTGTCCGATTTAAGTATAAGAGAGTGGTATTAGAATTTGTGGACTCCTAAATGCGAAAAACATCCATAAATCCCTTCTGAGGACCCCAGCCAAACGATTAAGATGATCTAGAGATTACGGAATTATCTCTATTCAACGTAATCAAGACCTTTGGATTCTGGTTTTCTATCGTACGTGTAACTCGAACGATCACCAGACGCTGCAATGTGAGAATGCCCTCTATTGGATACACACGACAAACAAACTCATTACCCTGGCAATGCTAGCGCCTAGGGTTTGAGAGGCTTATGTTTTTCTAGTGAATAGAGGCATAAATGTTTATATACACACACACACACACACACATATATATATATATATATATATATATAATAGAGAGAACCTTTTAGAAGACGGCTAGGGTTTTCTTTTAAAACCACCAGAACCTCTTGGAGTCCAACTCTGACAATATCGTATCAAATTTTAATTTAAATTCAAATTAAATTAAAACTAATATGATAAGATTCTGCCATTATCTCGGTAATTTAACTAATTAATTTACCAAATCAGATTCTTACAATCTGGACATCATCCAGATATATTGAATGTGGACATATTTCTAGATTCATTGTATCTGGTCAATTTTTTAGGTTCGATTAACTTAGACATATTTCTAGATTCATCGAACCTGGTTACCAAAAAAATAACTTAGCGAGTTCGCTTGTTGTGTGACCCTATATGTTCATTTAACACTGGCAGTATGCCTAAATCACATTTAAATGACTCAAAAGTTATAAGCAGTTTCTAGCAAAACATTATAACTATCCAGGTTAAATGAAGATCAGTGATCTCTTTAAACCAAACCATAACTTTATATTTACTCATTTTGTCATACGATATCCCAATTAAGCATAAGGCACGGAGCATGTCATCCTTATTAAGCTTAATCAATTATTTTTTTATCTCATAATAGATTGCTCAAACAAATGATATCAATATCTCAAATTAATATATTTGAGCACAGCCATGCATTTTAATAGTCTAACTTATCAAGGGGCCTATGGATATCTCTTCCATAATTGAGAGGGACAAATTCCTTCACTATCAATCATATTCCTCTCCTTGGTTTATTCTGTATTCAACAGTGGTCTAATTTATTATCTGGTTAAAGACAACTTTAGATAACGTCAAAATATAGAATTTATCAAGTAGGAAACTATGATAAATTCAAGTCGAAGGACTTTTTATATCATTATGGCTAGAAAGTACTTATGACATGTTCCATGAAGTACTCTCACAGTAGGTCATGTCCAATACAATGTTCTCTAACATTTATTTATGTTTTGACTTGATATCACATATATCCATGACTAGTAAAACATAGCCATCAAGTTACAAATAGACTAATCTTAATTTATTATTTTCTACTAATAATAATCAATTAGGGACAGTTTAAGAATAGTCATTGTATTGATTGTAAGGTTTTACTATCAAGTCATGTACTTGATGTCCACAAAACTAAATGCATTATTCATGAAAAAAAAATGCCTCGTATTATTACATAATACATAATGAAAATAGTATAAGTACAAATTGACTCTAGGGCATATCCCTAACAAGTGGTTTGGTAATATTTTTTGTCCAAGTTTTTATTAATTTTCTTGGTGTTTCTTAAAATTTTGAGCTAATTTGAAAGAATTTAAAATTGAACATTTTTTAAAATTTTGGGTAAACTATGAGCTACAACTTATCGAATTTTGACTATTATGGTATTGTTATTATTTTTCTTTTGGTATAAGAATTTGGTTTAAGACTTATTTGGTTAAGTTTGGTTTTATGTAAACTCGTATATTAAGTGTGATATATGCTATTTCTTGAGAATTTGAATTAACCTTATTTATGTTTTAGTAGATATTGTGACATTTTTTTCTTGAGGATTGATGTTGATTTTGTGATGAAATATAAGTAGGGAATTTTAGTTTATTTTTGTTCTATGGATTTCTAAATTAGTCCTTGTTCTGAGTTTAAGTAAATAGGAACTAGAGTGGTAAAGTCATGAGTGAAAAAAAAAATGAAGAGAAGGAAAAAAAAAAGCCTTAAAATATGATAAAGAGAATGTAAAAAAAAAAAAGATATTCTTGCTAAAAAGTGGGTCACTACGGAGAAAAGTAGTAAGTATAGTTCAGTGCACTCTCTTGAGGCTATCCCGAAGACAGAAGGCAAAAGAAAGAAAAAGAGAAAAATAAGAAATTAAAGAGACCAATATGGTGATTGAAGAGAAATCCATTCACTTGAAGCTATGAATGCCAAAGAAAAGTACTGTGAGAATATGCTAGTGTTATGCCCTAGAGGCAATCACTTGTACTTTATATATGACACATTTGTTTTATCATACAAGGCATTATTTATCTTTTAGGTTGTCTTCTTTAATTTCATTAAAATAACTGTTAGATAAAGTCCCTAGTACAACACTATGATAAGAAAATCATGATAGATATCATGATGTGAGATTCCTACTATATTGTATAATGTTAGTACTTAAATAAATACTAGTCGCAGTATTAATGAGATAGGACATCATTAATGGATTAAGACTAGCACATGTTAGGCTTCCTAATCTGATTAGGCGGTGGTTCTCACATCCGTGAGTATTGTGTTACTCAAAGTTAACACGTGGACGCTTGTTAATAGAACAAGTACATTAGATGACCCAACTATGAGATAATCATATCGATAACTATGCAGTGCTAGTGATAGAATCTCGTTATAGAAAACGTGCAAGTATCCTTAGCCTTGAGATCTCCAAGGTACTTTGTTTGGAGAGCATTGCACTTTAATTCCAATCTCTGGAGCCAGATCAAGAGCCGCCTATAGGATGGATATTGGGTACAATGTGAGGTAAACTAAAGTAGTTGAGAAGGTCAATAAAGGAGTCAGTACTCCTAATAGTAGGGGCGAATATCTCAAGGCCACTTGTCGGAATTACTACTCGTGAAATCTTTGGCCAAGGTGATTGTGTATTAAAAACAGTTCCAATTGATATACATGTAGAGTAGTGGATTCCTGGTACAAGTACAAATATATTCGGGCCATAATTAATATATATTCTGAAAGGAGTTGGCGCTAATACCATACTCCAAACCGAATGAGATATTGTATAGTGAATGGAATTTATTGCGCAGTAGTCAGTTCATGTCAAGCCGCTTGACTTCCTGGACTCTTGGATGGTCATGATGTGTTGCTAGATACCGCTCATGATCTGCAGAATATGGGTTTTTAAATTCATAAATTAATAAACCAATCATGTTTAGAATTAATATGTTGATTCTAAATTATTAAGGATTATTAATCTCACAGACATTTGGATTAATTCATATTCACTACCAATAGACCAGGAAACCTATTAGGTAACACACAATAGAGGATCAAGTACTCAAGGTGTTATTTGATAAATGGGGTTAATTGTGAGAAGAAAAAGTTCTTGTGGTTATATTATAATTAGTTATAATATTGGGCCAAATTGCAACAGTTAAAGACTTATAGTTTTCAATTGCAATTAATAAATTCTAAGTGATTTAGAATTCATGAAATCATGTACGGTTTTCATTCCGAAAAAGGATGCCATTTTTTTTTTCTGAGAAGTACACAGAAAGAATGGTTTTCTCTAGTGTAGTCAGGAAAAACCACACGACGTTCTTCTCTCTGGTTTTTCTTCTTTTTTGAAAAATGAACCCTAGCTACCTTCAAGTTTTTTGCTAGCACAGAAAACATTTTGGTTCCTTGTGTATCCTCTGTGTGGATATTGTTAGAGGGTGTCTTACACTTAGACTCCAGTGGTGAAGACGTGGAACTCTGGTTGTGCTAGATCACGCCATAGTCACGTTTGGAAATTTTGATTTTATGGTGTATCACCAAGAAGGTATATTGCTTTTCTTGTCCTTCTATTCTTCACACCTTGCAGATTCTAGTTTTGGCATATCTCAAATTTTTTTGCTGCGTGAATCTAATTTTGCATGAGATTGCCTACAGTGGTATGAGATCATATGCTTCTGTGTGATTTACAGATCATCTATATGTCATGAAATCATTTCATTGCATCTTTGTTGTCTTCGGTGAAAGTTGTTTCATGGAGCTGTAATATTTTAAAACTGTTTGAAAGAATCTTGGGTCTTTGTTATGTTTTATTGAATGTGTTTTTTGGGTTTTGGTTGAAGCATTTTATTCAGTAAATGTTATAGAGAGTTTTTCTACAAAACTATCTTCTTGGCTCATTTGTTCTACACAAAAAAAGATCTGTGGTTTTAGTTGATAAAAGAACATGGTTGCTGAAACTATTTTCGTGAAGAAAATGTTCTTCATTTGGCTTTGTTCTTGTTGTCTATTAACAGAATCCTTGTTTGAGTTTTAACGACAATGAAAATTGGTCTTTGCACAGAGAATTGTTCTCTGGAATGCGCTGCAAAATTTGAAGAAAATTGATCTAGAAATTGTTTTTGGAAGTGGCGAAGAAGAGGAAAAAAAAAGGTTTTTTCTGCCTAAGCTTAACTTGCTCGAGACATGCTGCTCGAAGCTAGGAAGCCGTGCGTGATCATGGGGAGAATGATATGCTTTTATCTCTTATGTCTTTGAGATTAAAATTAAAAAAAAAAAAATTTCCATTTCGTTGGTTTTGTTTTGGTTGCCCGCAGGTTTATTTTTTCCCTTTTTTTCCACTTGCACCCAAAGTTTTCCTAAAGTTATTTTTGGGACTAACCAAGATTAATTTCTAAAATAGGTTTTGAAAATTAATATATATTATCTAAAATAGTGATTTTAGATATGTTTTAAAAAAATGGGTTATATATTATTAATTCTCGTTTTGAGAATTAAATCTAATTATGATTAGTGTTTAATTGAGACTCATGATTTGGGATAAACTTATATTTTGAAAATTAATATATTTTCTAAAATATTGATTTTAGATTATATATCATTTTTTAAGTTTGTAAAGCATGATTTTAGCAATTAATAAATTTTCTAAAATATTGATTTTAGATTTTATCCTAATTAAATTTCTAGAATTTGATTTTAGAAATTAAATCTAAAATATTAATTTTAGATTTTATCTTAATTAAATTTCTAGAATTTTATTTTAGAAATTAAATCTAAATTTGTTTTATTTTTCCAAAATAGAGATTTTGGAATAATAAAATTATATGTTTAATTTTTTGTTTAAGCATAATTAATGGCATGGTAGATAGTTATGGACTAAAACCAAATTATATCTATTCATCCATTTTTATAGTTTTGGTTTTATTAAATAGGACCTGCAAATCCTGCCTTCTCTAAAATTCTTGTGTAATTTTCTTCTCATCTAACTTTCCTTGAATGTAACTCGAGGTTTCTCTGTTTAGGAAATTTATGTAATTAGATTACTTATGCTAGATAGGGATAGAATTATTTTAGTTTTGGAGATGACGACCAAAACAAGGTGAGAGGGTAAGACCTTCTACTTAAAATATGCATGAACAAATAGGGTTAACCATATTAATTTCCTTTTTTGGCTCGAGAAAATTAATTTAGGAAAAGTTCATAACCATACAACGTAATCACTTTATTACCATGTTTATCAATTTATGTGATTTATTGATATATTTATGCGTGTCATTTGATAAAATCACTAAAAGGAATAAATCCCTCAATTAATATTAAACATAATTCCTTACGTTAATATAGTAAAAACGAGAGCCCTTTTTTGAGATCAGCTTGTTGGGCTAACCCAAGCCTACTCAACATCGGGCATGTTCAAGTTATGGAATTAAATTCTTATAGAATTAATTTCTTGATTAATAGGTCAGATTTAACTAAATTCTTTATACTGTTTAGGCTAACTAAGCATAAAGAAATTTAGAGGAAATATTGGGGTAGCCCAAAAGGCTTTAAGATTAAAAGATATTAATCACCCAATGATCCGGTAATTACATACGATGTAATTGGCATTGGATACCTACCATTGAACTGAAGGGTGGCTTGTTGGGTAAACCCAAGGTTATCTTGAGGATTTTGGATACCGGTCCACTAGAAAAGATTCCAACGGACTTTTCCGAATCAATAGTGGGGGCTATTGGTTTCAATAAAATAGTGGAACTACAATGTGATTAATTAAAGACCTAATTATTTACATTATATGTGCATATACAGCTAGCTAATATACTCTATCTTTACATCTAGGTCACATGCATCATGTCAACCAACCTAAACTTACGTAGCATTTTGGAGAGAAAAAACTAACTGAATCGAACTATCTCTACTGGTATTGAAACTTGAGAATCTTTCTCAAGTTAGAAAAGTTGCTCTACGTGCCAGATGCTCCTATTTTGCCACCACCAGCTCAAGATGCTCATGCTGATGAGCATGCTATCCACAAGAAGTACAAGGAAGATAGTGACACGGCATCTTATATCATGCTGGCATCAATGACTCCTGAGCTACAAAAACAGCACGAGCATATGGATGCTCAATTGATTCTCCATCTTCGATAGCTATTTGATGCCTAAGCCAGAATAGAGAGATATGAGATTTCAAAGCAACTGATCCGTTGTAAAATGGCTAAGGGTGCTTCTGTGGTGACTCATAGGCTAAAAATGTTGGGTTTGATTGAGAAGCTTGGATCTCTTAGGCTCGTGATGGACCCTGAATTAAGTGTTGACTTAATTCTACAATCTTTACCTAATAGTCTTTCACATTTTGTGATTAACTATCAGATGAACAAGATTAAGTCTACTATTACAGAGTTGATCAATGTTCTCAAGACTATGTAGTCCTCTATTAAAAAGGATTCCAATGCAGTCTTGATGGTAGAATCTTCTTCTTCCATGAAGAAAGTTCAAAGGAAGAAGAAGAATGCTCCAACTAAGCCCAAATATGGTGTGAAGAAGATGAATGCAGTCACTATGACAAAATAGGCCACTAGAGGCGCAACTACAAAGCCTATTTAGAGACCGTCAGGGAAAAGAAGTAGAAGGAAAAGCTTGCAGGCACTTCTATTTCTACTCCTAGTATATTTATAATTAAGATAAATACTGCCTTTGAAAATGAGATATGGATATTAGATACCAGATGTGGATCTCATTTGTGCAATAACTTACAGGGACTAAAGGGCAGTAGAAGGCTAGAGAAAGGCAACATGGACCTGCGTACTGCAAATAGAGCAAAGGTTGCTGCACTTGTTATGGGGACATATGAGCTAAACCTACCTTTAGGATTAGTTTTAGAACTGCAAAAATGTTATTTGGTAATAGTTTTAATGAAAAAAATTATCTCTGTAGCATGCTTATACTTATATGGATTTCATTTGACATTTAAGAATACATGTTCTTTTTCATTGAATGATATTCATTATGGTTCTGCAACATTTGGTTTATATGATTTAGACATGGATAATCCAATTCTCAATATAAATAATAAGAAACCAAATATTGATAACATAAACACCTCTTACTTATGGTATTGTCGTTTAGGCCATGTAAACAAGAATCGTGTTTCTAAGTTACACAGGCTTGGTGACTTCAGGTCATTTGATTATGAATCATATGGCACTTGTGAGCCTTGTTTACTTGGTAAAAATGGCTAAAACTCCTTTTCCTAGAAAAGGAGAAAAGGCTAAAAATTTATTAGAACTCATACATTCTGATGTATGTGGCCCAACGTTTATATAAGCAACAGGAAGTTATAAATATTTCATAACCTTTATAGATGATTACTCACGATATGGGTATTTGTATTTAATGAAATACAAATCTAAAGTTTTTGAAAAGTTTAAAGACTTCAAGAGTGAAGTAAAGAAATAACTTGGCAAAAATATTAACACTCTAAGATCGGATCAAAGAGATGAATAGTTAAGCCAAGAGTTTCAAAGTTGTCTTAGAGATAATAGGATATTATCTCAATGGACTCCACCACGTGCACCTCAACATAACGGTCTATTTGAGAGAATGAATTGAACCCTTCTGGATATGGTACAGACCATAATAGCTTCTACAGACTTGCCAAAAATATTTTGGGGGTACGTACTTGAGACTTTTGTTTATATTCTAAATAGAGTTCCTTAAAAAATGGTTGATACCACTCCATTTGAGATGTTCTTTGGCAAGAAACCAAAGTTATCTCACTTGAGAGTATAGGGTTACCCTGCCTTTGTCAAAAGGCCACAATTAGATAAAGTTGAAAGTAAGTTAGACAAGTGTTTATTTATGAGTTATCCGAAAGAATTTTTCGGGTACTACTTCTACCTTCCCCCGAAAATAAAGCATTTGTTTCGAAGCATGCTGTCTTCTTAGAGAAGAAGCACATGCTCATAGGGAACAGTGAGAGTAATATTGAACTTAGTGAAGTTCAAGAAAAATATACAAATAAGGATCAATCGTCTGATCCCATATCTATTGAGAGAATAGATGAACCTTCTACCACACAAGATCCTTGTAGGTTGAGTAGGATACGTGTGGCATTTGAAAGATATGAATTTCTCATAAGTGACCACATTGGCATATTGCTCATAAAAGAAAATGAGCATACTACCTCCAAGAAAGTTCTGAATAGTTTAGAATTTGACAAATGCCTTGAGGCCATGAAGTCAGAGATGGATTCCATATAGGACAACCAAGTATGGACTTTGGTTGATCCACCCAGAGGAATCAAACCTATTGGGTGCAAATAGGTTTTCAAGAAGAAAACTAACATGGATGGTAACGTAGTTACCTATAAAACACGACTAGTGGCAAAGGGTTATCGTTAACAATATGGTATTGACTATGACGAAACCTTCTTGTCAGTAGCCATGCTAAAATCTATCAAGATACTCCTAGCCATTGCCGCTCATCATAATTATAAGATCTGGAAAATAGATTTGAAAATAGCTTTCCAAAATAGAAATCTGACTGAGGAAGCGTATATGACACAACCTTAGGGTTTCACATCCTATGATAGCATAAAAGTGTGCAAGCTGCAAAGGTCATTTATGGACTTAAGAAAACTTCTAGGAGTTGGAACATCCATTTTGATAAAACAATCAAAGAGTTTAGCTTCATTCAAAATATGGATGAGCCTTATGTGTACAAGAAAGTTAGTGGGAGCACAATTATTTTCTTATTACTTTATGTAGACAACATATTGCTAATAGGAAACGATGTACATGTCCTACAATCAGTTAAAGCTTGGTTGTCCAAGAAATTCTCCATGAAAGACATTAAAGAAGTAACCTACATTCATGGAATAAGGATCTATAGAGATAGGTCAAAAAGATTGCTAGGTCTTTCACAGTCTACATACATAGGCAAAGCACTAAAGAGATTTAGCATGAATCAATCTAAAAATGGATTCTTATGCATGTCCCATGGGATAAGCCTTTCAAAGTCGATATCTCCCATGACACAAGTTGAAAGGGATCATATAAGTAAGTTCCATATGCTTTAGTAGTTGGATTTATCTTGTATGATATGATATGTATAAGGTCTGATGTATCATATACTCTCAGTTTGATGAGCAGATACCAATCTGACACTGGTGAGGGTCATTGGGCGGTTGTAAAGAACATCCTTAAGTGCTCGCAAAGGACTAAGAATGTGTTCTTGGTTTATGGAGAAGATGATTTAAAAGTATTGCACACTCTACGATAGAAGCTATTGTAGACTTTACTTCTGAAATAGCTTAGGAAGCCATTTGGATCAAGAAGTTTTTGACAAAACTGGGTGTGGCCCCTAGTGTTGTTGGTCCAATATCATTGTATTGTTACAACCACAGAGCCATTGTACAAGCAAATGAGCTATAGTCTCACTAACGATCTAAACACGTACTACGATGCTATTATTTAATCTGGGAGATCACAGATAGAAATGATGTAAAGATAGAGAGAATTTTCACAAATAAGAATATAGATGACCCGCTTACAAAAGCACTATCCCAGAAGAAACAAGATAGGTATGTTGAGTTATTCAGTATTACATACATGACTGATTGACTCTAGTACAAGTGGGAGTTTGTTAATGTTGTACCCTAGAGGCAATCACTTGTACTTTGTATATGACATATTTATTTTATAATACAAGGCATTATTTATCTTTCAGTTTGTCCTCGTTACTTTCATGTAAAATAACTGTTAGATAAAGTCCCTAGTACAACACTATGTTAAGGAGATCATGATGTGGGATTCCTACTATACTGTATAGTGTCAGTACTTAAATAATCACTAGTCGCAATATTAGTGAGAAAAGACATCATTAATGCGTTATGACTAGCACGTGTTAGACTTCTTGATCTGATCAGGCGGTGTTCTCACATCCGTGAGTATTGTGATACTCAAAGTTAACACGTAAATGCTTGTTAATGGAACAAGTATATTGGATGACCTAACTATGAGATAATCACATGGATACCTATGTAGTGCTAGTGATAGAATCTCGTTATAACAAATATGCAAGTATCCTTGTGTTGGGGATATGCCTTAGAGTCAATTTGTACTTAGACTATTGTCATTATGTTTTATATAATAATATGAGGTTTTCCTTTCCATAAATAGTGAGTTTTGTTTTGTTGGTCATCAAGTACGTGACTTGATAGTAAAACCCTACAATGAGTACAATGTCTATTCTAAAACTGTCCCTGATCGATTATTATTATTGGAATAATAATAAATTAAGATTAGTATGTTTGTGACTTGATGGCTATGTTTTACTGGCCATGGGTATTTGTGATATCGAGTCATGACATAAATAAATGTTAGAGAACATTGTATTGGACATTACCCACTGTGAGAGTACTTCATGGAATATGTCATAAGTACTTTCTAGCCATAATAATATTGAAAGTCCTTCGACCTAAATTCATCATAGTTTCCTACTTGATAAATTCTATATTTTGACATTGTCTAAAGTTGTCTTTAACAAGATAATAAATTAGACTACTATTGGATATAGAATAAATCAAGGAGAGGAATATGATTGATTGTGAAGGAATTTGTCCCTCTCAGTTATGAGAGAGATATACATGGGCCCCTTGATAAGTTAGACTATTAAAAATGCATGACCGTGCTCAAATATATCAATCTAAGATATTGATATCATTTGTTTGAACAGTCTACTATGAAATCAAGAAATAATTGATTAAGCTTAATAAGGATGACATACTTCGTGCCTTATGCTTAATCTGGATATCGTGTGACAAAAGGACTAAATATAAAATTATGGTTTGGTTCAAAGAGATCACCGATCTTCATTTAACCTGGATAGTTATAATGTTTTGGTAGAAACCGCTTATAATTTGTGGGCTATTTAAATATGATTTAGGCACACTACCAGTGTTAAATGAACATATAAGGTCACACAATAAGCGAACATGTTAGGTTATTTTTCTGATGACCAGGTTCGATGAATCTGGAAATATGTCTAAGTTAATCGTACTTAGAAAATTTACCAGATGCAATGAATCTGGAAATATGTCCACATTCGATGTATCTGGATGATGTCCAGATTATAAGAATCTGACTCGGTAAATTAATTAGTTAAATTACCGAGATAATGGCAGAATCTTATCATATCATTTTTAATTTAATTTGAATTTAAATTAGAATATGATAAGATATTATTAGGGTTGGACTCTAACAGGTTCGGGGGTTTTTAAGAAAACCTTAGCCGTCTTTTCAATAGTCCAATTTTTTGGTTGAGAACATTCGTGCCATTCTCTACCAGAAAAGGAAAAAAAAAAACCTCTCAAACCCTAGGCGCTAGCACTCCCTGGGTATCGAGTGAGTTCGCGGTATGTATCCGATAGAGGACGTTCGCATACTGCAGCGTCTGGTGATTGTTCGGGTTGAGTGTACAACAGCGCAACCAGAATCGAAGGATTTCGATTGCAGCAACCAGAGGTAATTTTTAAACCTTAGATCTTCTTAATCGTTTACTTGGGTCCTCGGGAGGGATTCGTGGATGTTTTCCGCGTTTTGGAGTCCACGAATTCTAACACCTTGGACTTGAGATCTCCAAGGTACTTTGTTTGCTGAGCATTGTACTTTAATTCCAATCTTTAGAGCCAGATCGAGGGCCGCCTATGGGATGGATATTGGGTACAATGTGAGATAAATGAAAATAGTTGAGAAGGTCAACAAAGAATTCACCACTCCTAATAGTAGGGGCAAATATCTCAAGGCCACTTGTTGGAATTACTACTCCTAAAATCCTTGGCCAAGGTGATTGTATATTAAAAATAGTTCCAATCGATACACATGTAAAGTAGTGGATTCCTGGTACAAGTACAAATATATTCAGGCTAGAATTAATGTATATTCTGGAGAGAGTTGGCACTAATTTCGTACTCCAAACCGAATGGGACATTGTACAGTGAAGGGAATTTATTGCACAGTAGTTTGTTATTGAAGGGTTCATTTCAAGCCAGTTAACTTTCTGGACTCTTAGGTGATCACGATGTGTTGCTAGATACCACTTATGATATGCAAAATATGAGTTTATTAATTGATGAATTAATAAACCAATCATGCTTAGAATTAATATGTTAATTTTAAATTATTAAGAATTATTAATCTCAAAGACGTTTGGATTAAATCATATTCGCTACCAATAGACCGAAAAACCTAATAGGTCACACACAATAGAGGATCAAATACTCAAGGTGTTATTTGATAATATTGTAAGGTTAATTGTGAAAAGAAAAAGTTATTGTGGTCATATTATAATTTATTATAATATTGGGTCAAATTGCAATAGTTAATGACTTATAGTTTTCAATTGCAATTAATGAATTCTAATTGATTTAGAATTCATGAAATCGAGTACGGGTTTCACTCCAGAAAAGGATGCTATTTTTTCCAACATATACACAAAGGGAATGGTTTTCTCTAGAGTAGTCAGGAAAAACCACACGACCTTCTTCTCTCTAGTTTTTCTTCTTTTCTAAAAAATGAATCCTAGCTGCCTTCAAGTTTTCTGTTAGATAGAAAAAATTCTGGTTCCTTGAGTATCCTTTGTGTGGATATTGTTAGAGGGTGTCTTACACTTAGACTCCAGTGGTGAAGACGTGGAACTTTGGTTGTGCTGGATCATGCCTTAGTCACGTCTGGAAATTTTGATTTTACGGCATGTCACCAAGAAGGTATATTACTCTTCTTGTCCTTCTATTCTTTACCCCTTGTAGATTCTGGTTTTGGTATATCTAAAATTTTTCAGCTGTGCAAATAAGATTTTGCATGAGATTGCCTACATAATGTCCCTAATTTTTGCTACTTAGACTGTAGTAGTTTCGAAGTCATGTAACTTGAATTGATTATTATTCCTAACTTATAGGAATTACAATGTTTGCATTCTTGACTTAAGGAATGGGGTGAAACACATTGAATGAATATGAACTTATTTAACTCAACCTCAATAGCCTTAGTTATATCTAGCTTACTACATGAATTTACATGAAATTGGCTTGGATGAATAGGTGTTGGATTGAATTCTTGAACTAGAGGAAGGAAAATATGTTTACTATAACAGTTATATACTCTAAATCTTCCTATTCATAAGCTTCTTGCTTAGTATGTTTAGTGTTGTTTGCTTAAGGATAAGCACATCTTAAGTGTGGAGGAATATGACAGGGCCTAAATGCACGTATATCTTTCCTATTATTTGAGGTAATTTTGTGATACTTTTGATAAATAAATAGTCAATTCCCTTCCTATTTTATATTTTGATAATTAGAAAGTGTTTTGATAATTTTAGGCAGATTTTGACAAAATTTGAGCAAAGTGAAGCATTCCAACATAGACTCGGCACCCGCTTAAGGGAAGCTGCCGGCGCCAGCCCAACACTGGAAGGAATTCGAGAAATAGAGGAAAAATAGAGCAAAATCAAATTTTTAGAGAAGCACCGTCGCCAGCTCAGGCGATGTGAACTGGCACCTACACAAGACTATTTAGTAGCAACGGAGATTCCTCTTACTATCAAAATTTGGAAGTTGCAATGTAGATCTTTTGAGAGCTGAATTGGAAATGGAAAAGGACTCTTGTACACACTTTTTTTCCACTTAAACTCCTATAAATAAAAGAGAATAAAATCCCTAAACTAGTTTTTTACCTTTGGGATTTGCAAACCCATAGGAAATTCCTAGAGGAACACCAAGATTAAGAAGGATCAAGGAGAATTCTTAGAGAAGAAGAGGAAGTCGATCAAGAAGGTTTCAAGGAAGGGGAAGAAGGCTTGCTTACCTATAAGTGGTTTCTTTTCCTTTTCTTTGTAATTTATTGACAATTTGAGTTTATTAATTTTTAGGGTGATCCCTAAGTGTATGTTCATGGATTGATTTCTTTTCACCTAGTGATTCCATCTTTAATTATTTGATTACTTGAATTCATTATTTTGTTGAATTGATTAATTCTTTTCTAACTAACTCAAGAGAGGGGTTAGGACAGTGGTTCCAACTAATTAATTCAATACTTGTTCTCTCTTAATTAACTCGAGAGAGAGGTTAATGGTAAAGTTTGAGTAATCAAAAAGAGATTAATTTCACCTAGAGATAGGGTTGTTAATTTTTTCCAGCAGAAATACTTTAGTATTACCTAGAGATAGGGACATTAATTCTTTATGTAAAAGTTAAGAATATTACCTAGAGATAGGGATATTATTACTTTCATAAATTGAGTTGTTCTTAATACTTCTCAGATTTAGTTAGAGAGGTATAGATACCCTTTTAATTAATCTAAGAATAGGAATTTCATAACTCAAGAGAGAATGAATTCACCTTTTAAACTCATATTGGCATTTAGATTTGAACTTGATTGATTTAAAGGTTTTTCCTTTTACTTGTCATAGATTTGGGGTGATTTCTTCATTGCATGTCTTTTCTCCTTATTCTTACTCCTTAATAATCCTTGCAACTTTTTTTGTGTGGACTTGATTTTTTCTAGTATATTAGGTTCATAGGTTATTTACTTCTTTTTTTTATGGGCTAAACAATAAAGATTTGGGTAAAGTAAGATAGGAGCCTATGTTCCTATGGATTCGATACTTGCTATTCTTTATACTGTATGTTAGGTATACTTGCCCGTATGCGTGGTTTTAGTGGTTAGTATTTTAATTAAAGCTTGATTGATTGTGGACTTTATTGGTAATATTTTCTACACTAAAAAACACACATCAAAAGCATAGGCAATTGAATTTTTTGTTTAAATTCTATATGTTGAATTTATTGTAAAATTCAAGTCGTGGATGAAGAACCGGAGGAAGAAAGCATAGAAACAAAATAGACAATATGTGTGTGTGTGTGTGTGTGTGTGTGTGTGTGTGTGTGTGTGTGTGTGGAGCAAGGTAGTCTAAAGATCAACAAGCCTTGGATCGCTTATATGAAGAAAGCCACGAAGGAAATAAAGTCAAGGTGGTCCAACGATCAACAAGCCTTGGACCACCTACATAGCATAAAATCATGAACGAAAAGAGGGCAAGGCAGTCCAACGATCCTTGAGACGGTGACCGCCTCTGTTCACAAAGCCACGATGAAAACCAAAGCAAAATTGTCCAAGGATTGGGAAAGTTCGCGAGAGGCTATGAGAAGAAAATTTTGGTTCCTAGATTTGGTTCGTGTCGAAGTACTAGACCGGGTCATCTGAAGGACTTTTTGTTTTTTCCTTGTTCCTTGTGTTTTTCCTTTTTGGTTTTGGGTCTCATATCATACGAGGTTATTTTCTTCCAATAGTTTATTTATCGTGGATGAATAATTTTACATGAAAATAGTTAGTAAAAGTGGAACCACCTTAGGATTAAATAATATCATTTTAATTTTCCTGTTATAATCTTTAATCTATTATTTGATCATATAAGAATTAAAAGATATAAATAGCTTGTAAAAAGTTTATTTTCTTTCTGGAGAATAAGTTATGGACCAAACTATATAGATTGGAAAAGGAAATTAAACATAGTACTCACTACTGAGGAGTACAAGTACATTCTAACCAACTCCTGTCCTGAAAGATCCACTGACCAAGATCATTAGGTTGAGAAGGCATAAAAAAAACCAGATGAAATGTATGCCTTCTTAGACAAGATTTCTGCTAATATCGAATATGTTAATAAAAGAAATTATTTTCAAAAATTATTTGTGAATTTATTTGCTTTATTTGTGCATAATTTTTGTTTGGAAAAGACCCATTGTGTTTAAATAAGTGATCCATGTGAATGGAGGTCTTTCACAATAAGGTATGGATCATGAGTTATTTAAACACATAAATATTTGTTCTTAACCGATTGATGAGAATGGGAATTTCATCATGTTTAGGTTATTATGTTATGAATTCCAAATAGGGAATGGCTTATCTTTAGCCAGTGAGTAGTCCACTCACTTCATGACATTAGCGTATTTCCAATACGTAGAACAGGACCAATAGTAGTGGTTTCTAAAAGTACTATATGCTAGAAACCTAGACTACTACAGCTACAACGTGGACTAGTACTTTATGACTTGAGTATAAGTTGGTGGTCTGAAGAAGCTGGAAGCATATACTTTGATATGCTATAGTTGCGGTTCTATCGTAGGGCCAATATACTTGCATGTTGGGCATGTGTGACTAGTTAGTTAAGACAGATTTGTACAAGATAGTATCTACACTATATCGCCCCTTGTGGTTGTCTGAATGATCAAAATATCCAGGGCCCTGGGACATATGACTTGAATGTTTGCTTTAGGGTAGCTCCCTTGAAAAGCGAAAATACTCCGAGAAGTCATGGATCATTGGACTGGAAGCCTAAGGATGGTAGATGTCATTTAGAGAGGTGTTAGTACACTTCTTCCTCTCTAAATGTACGGTGTTGTCTAGAAGGGTATTTTAGTCATTTTATCTATAGGTCAAAGACTTTGCTAATGCAGCATTGTCCTTGGGGTCAAGATTTCCTTATGGTGATATTAGGAAATATTTAAAATGTAAAATACATCTATTTACATAGTATGGGTATTTTGGTCATTTTAGTACCCAATGCGATGTGTCTTTTTGGTCCTTGGAATAGCCCGTAAGTCCTAATTAATTTTTGGGTAGAGAAATTGATCTTAGTTGAGAGAGTATTATTTTATTCGGGGAGTCTAATTTATTATTGGACTGGAAGAAAATAAATGGAGAGAAATTTATTATATGGTTTAATTGGTTAATTAATTATTTAGGACCTAGGTCCAGTTTGAATAATTAAAAAATTAATCGGGACTTAAACGAGAGGAAAATAATTAATATTTAATTATTTATTGGGTTATTTATTTAATCCCAAGAAATAAATAATTAAAGTTTAATTATTTTTTGTTCATTTGGGTTCATTAATTATTTATTGGGTTATTTAATTAATCCCAAGGAAAATAATTAATGTTTATTATTTTGGGCTTTTTGGGTCTAAGAAAAATAATAAATATTATTTTGGCCCAATAGCCTGGACCATAGGATTTTTCCGGACACAGTTCAAAAGAGTTTAGGGTAAAGCCAAAATTTATTTTGTTAATAATATTCAGGTGTTTCAAATATTAAATTTCGGGAATATTATTTTTCTCAAAATAATTATTTTTAGTTTCATGACTCTTAGCTTTCTGTGTGGAAAAATAAGATAAAAGAAAAAGAAAACAAATCCAAAGGTCTTTGTCTCTCCCACTCGTGTGACTGTTGGTTTTCTGGCTTGTGGTGTTTCATCACTGGCTTTTGTTTTCTATAACAGAAGAAGCCATGCCTTGAAAACGTATGGTCATTGCTGTGAAAAAATTGAGAGATCTTCTTCTCACCCGAATGTGTGCTCACCAACGTTTGATTAGGCTGTGGCCATATTTTGAGAATTGAAAAGCCTAGCATTATTGATTGCACTGGAGGAGAAGAAAGAACCGGACAGTTTTGACACAGGAAGCTTCACTGGACGGAGGAGAAGAAAGCTGTGTTTTTAGCTTCAAACCATTCTTCTTCAATCTTCAAGGTTTAAGGCTCCAAGAGGTATGTTTTTCATGCCTCCATGCTACTACCATGCTCTGTTTATTTTGTTTTTATCTCCATTTCTGTCCACCGTGATGCATGCTCTGTTTACTGTCAATCCTTTAGGTGGTATCAGAGCATTAAATTTGATTGACTTAGGGAAATGTTAGTTAATAAAAATGGAGAAGAACATTGTTTGGTACTTAAACATGTGATCCTTCGCTGTTTTGGTATGGGATAGACTGATTGTGAGCTTCACAGTGGAAGCATAAGAATTCTCTGTAAATTTAGTTTTGTGATTTTGATTGTGTAAACCCAATTTAAATGGGTATAGGTAGTTGTTGTTTTGGTTTGGATGAGTTTTTGTAACGAAAAATGTCCAAAGAAGCCAAAGAAGCGACCGGAGGAAAAAAAAAACGCAGAGACAGAATGCAGAAAATTCGCGGAGAATATGATACTATTCATAAGCCGACGCCGAGCCGTGTCCATTTTTGTGAGAGAAGCCGCTGGTGTTTTGCCTTGGAGTTGAGCTGATTTGCTGTGAAATTGAGCCGCATTCAATTGCAATTGAAATGCAATTCAATCGCGCGGGTCATGCAGCTGGGTTGGGGCGGCGGAATCGGATAACCACGTGAATCCTTCACGGGTCAACAGCAGAGGCAAAACGGACCCGGGTCATGGGTGGGCGGAGCATCGCGGGTTGCAACTGATGGCGATCCAGTGCGGTTGGTGCACCGCAGTCGCGGTGGACCGCAGGCCAAATGGGCGCGGATCCAATGCGGCGGGTGCACGTGGACCGCCGCTAAATTTTGCAATTTTTTTAATTTGGGTCCCATACCAGGTGAAGTTAATATTTTTACAATAGTTTATATTCTTGGAATATATTTGCATGAAAAATATTAGTAAGGGATTTTGGGATTAAACAAGATCATTAATTAATTAATTAATGTGTTTAATTATATTATTTGGGTACTTAGGTTTAAAAAATAGAAAAGCATGAAAATATTTACTATTTTCTGGCATGCTAGTTATTTTGTGTACCTATGTGCACGGTTTCTCAAAGACCAAAGTCGTTAGGAATATTTATAGAAGGATTTTTTTTTTTTGGAAAAAAATTAAATGGTTGTTTTAACTTGAACAAAAATTAATCCTTAGATATTTTCTCAAAGGATTTAATCCTTTACCTAGAAAATATATTGGATTTAGATATTTTTGTAAGTTAAAATAAAAAGGCATTTTATTTTATTTTGCACAAGAAAATTTGTTTTGTTAAATAAATTTGAGACCAAAGTCTTTAGAAAGTTTTAATTGGAAAATTTTTGAAATCATTCAGTTTTAACTTAAATAAAATTAATCTATGGAAAAATCTCTCAAAGGATATAATCCTTAACATAGAGATTTTAATAGATTTAGATATTTTATTTTTAAGTTAAAAAAAAACTTAATGGAAATTTCAAAAGGTTATTTTTCCAGAAAACTTTATTTTAAAAGACTAAGTGGGAGAGGGGTTCCAACGGCCCCACGGCTTCCATCATGATCCTCATCAGAGATCGCGGGTCCCCTCGCGTCACCCTGGGAGTGAACCTTAATAGGATGGGGATACCACATGGATCTAGATCTAATGGAAGGATGTAATTAATAATCCAGGACACGTACTATAATCAGCCAGCCCATATTGGAGGTTATAGTGCAAGGAATGTCCATAGGAAATGAGAGGAAACAACCATCCCACGATGGAGTTATCCTCTAGATCATTACCTAGAAGGAAAATTAATTTGTAGTGGTTAATACACTTAGCTTAGGGAACTGTTAATCTTCCAAAGAAGCTATGTCAGCTTTCCTAATAGCTAAATTAATTTTAGTGTACAAATTTATTTTCACAAACTAAATATTTTCTTTTATTTTTTGATTTTCAGAAATGGTGGGAGGTACTTTTAGTCCTTTGGCCATTATTCTCTGTGAGAATAAGTTAACGGGACCAAACTATGTGGACTGGAAGAGGAACCTGAACATAATACTCATAGTTGAAGAGTATAAGTATGTCCTTTACGAGACCTGCCCTATGATCGGGGAAGGTTCCATCGACAAAGAGCGAGAGGCTGAGAAGGCATGGAAGAAGGCTAATGAAATGGCACGTTGCTATATGCTAGCCTCCATGTCTAATGTGCTCCAGTCTAAACACGAGCACATGGCTTCTGCGTATGACATTAGTCATTCATTGGCCACTATGTTCGCGGATAAGAGCCGGCCCGTAAGGCAGGAGGCTTTTCGAACTATAATAAACACTAAGATGGTAGAGGGAGCATCAGTCAGGGAGCATATGCTCATGATGATTGCTGCTTTTGAGGAGGCAGAAATCTTAGGGGCTATCATTGACCCCAAGAGCCAAGTGAACATGGTTCTCGAATCTTTACCGGGTTCATTTACTCAGTTCAAACTAAATTACAATATGACCAAGTTAAACATGAGTTTGACTGAGTTTATGAAGGAACTTCATATGGCAGAGAAGGTCATAAAGCCACATTCAAAGGCCATGATTGCTAAGACTTCTTCCTCAAGAATTGGGTCCAAGCCCAGAAAGTTCAAAAGGAAGAAGGGATACGCAGCAGCCTAGCCCAAAGACAAACCAAAGGGCAAGTGCTTCAAATGTGGGAAGAATGGACACTGGAAAAATAAGTATGCAGATCTTTAAGCCAAGAAAAACCCCACAAGTAATGTTTTCTATCTAGAGTCCATATCAATGGTTGGATCAACTTCCACTTGGATTGTTGATTTAAGAGCCACTGATCATATCTGTAACTCCTTGCAAAGGTTTAGAAGGATAAAAAGACTCAATAAGGGTGAACATGGATTACACGTGGGAAATGGAGCACAAGTCTGGGCATTTGCAGTGAGAGAGTTGGATCTTGTTTTTTATTGTAATATAAAAGTGGTTTTAATAGATATTTTATATGTACCTGGTTTTCGTCAGAATTTGATTTCAGTTGCAAAACTAATAAATCAAGGATATTCTGTATCTTTCCATTCTGGTATTTCTATCAGTAGAGATGGAGAAATATTATGTACTGGGCACATGTATGAAAATCTATTCTATTTAAACCCTATTAATCATCAATCAAATAATGCTCAATCTGAACCTTTAACTAAGAAGAGAAAGACCAATGTCAATAACTCATATCTTTGGTATCTGAGGTTGGGTCACATGAACTTAACCAGAATTCAAAAGCTAATCCATGATGGGCCTTTAGGCTCATTAAGATTGGAAAATTGGCCTCAGTGTGAATCTTGCCTGATGGGAAAGATGACCAAAAGGTTTTTTATCCCAAAAGCGGATAGGGCCAAAGAGGTACTGAGTCTTGTTCACACCGATGTGTGTGATCCATTGTCTACACCAACTAGAGGAGGTTTTGAGTACTTCATTACTTTCATAGATGATTGTACAAGGTTTGGTTATATTTACTTGATGAGACGCAAGTCTGACTCTTTTGATAAATTCAAGGAGTTTAAGGCTGAAGTAGAGCATCAAACAGGTAAATTAATCAAGACCTTATGATCGGATCGTGGTGGAGAGTACCTCTTAGGTGAATTCAAGGACTACATGGTACATCATCGGATAGTATCCCAACTCTCTGTACCGGGGACACCCCAGCAAAACGGAGTAGTTGAGAAAAGGAACAGGACATTGATAGAAATGGTCAAAAGCATGATGTCTCATGCTACTCTTCCAGTATCTTTTTGAGGATATACCTTGGAAATAGCGGCATACATTCTGAACTTGGTGCCTTCCAAGTCAGTACCTAGGACTCCCTATGAGATATGGACTAGGTATAAGCCAAGTCTGAATCATCTTAGGATATGGGGTTGTCCAACTTATGTACTGATCAAAAGAGACAAGTTAGAACTAAGATTAGAATTATGCTATTTTGTTGGGTATCCAAAAGGAACCAAGTCTGAATCATCTCGGGATATGGGGTTGTCCATCTTATGTACTAATCAAGGGAGACAAGTTAGAACTAAGATTAGAATTATGCTATTTTGTTGGGTATCCAAAAGGAAGAAATGGTGGTTACTTTTATCATCCTAAGGAGTAGAAAGTACTAGTTAGTACCAATGCTAGATACTTAGAGGATGATCAAAGTACTTCCACGAAAGGTTCAACTAGGTTGGAACTCGAGGAGAAGTTATCTTCGAAAACAACATCCTCTAACCTGATTGTGGAATAAGAAGAGGCACAGCCTCAAGAGCCTATACAATTGGTGCCTCGTCGTAGTAAGAGAGTGTCTAGGGTTCTAGATAAATGGTATGGAGAAGCTTTTGAGTTAGTCTCTGACCATCAGGAACAAGACCCCACTAGATACAAGGAGGCAACTGCTGATGCCGATGCAAATCTATGGCATGAAGCTATGAAAGCTGAGATTGAGTCTATATACTTCAATCAGGTTTGGAACTTTGTAGCTTCACCTGAAGGGATAAAACCCATTGGGTGTAAGTGGGTGTACAAGAGAAGAGGAGAGCGGATGGGAAGATGGAAACCTTCAAAGCTAGGCTTGTGGCAAAAGGATATACTCAAAACGAAGGGATCGATTATGAGAAAACCTTTTCCCCTGTGGCCATACTTAAATCCATCCGTATCCTCCTTGCCATCTCATGTCACTATGACTACGAGATATGGCAAATGGATATGAAGACGGCATTTTTAAATGGCCATCTTAGTGAAGACATCTATATGTCCCAGCCGGAAGGTTATATTGCTGAAGGCCAAGAACATATGGTTTGCAAGCTTAAGAAATCCATTTATGAACTTAAGCAAGCATCGAGCGCGTAGAACATTCGTTTTCATGAAACTGTAAAATCTTATGGTTTTATTCAAAACGAGGATGAACCATGCGTGTACAAGAAACTTGAAGGGATTAATGTGGTTTTTCTTGTCTTGTATGTGGATGACATTCTACTCATTGGAAATGATGTAGGGTCATTGTCATTTACAAAGGTTTGGCTATTTAGTCAATTTAGTACGAAGGACTTGGGACAAGCCAGCTACATTCTCGGGATTAGACTTCTTAGAAATAGGAAGCAGAGAATGTTGGGACTATCCCAAGTCGCATACATTGACAAGATGCTGGCCAAGTACAGTATGGACTCATGCAAGGGAACTCTAATCCCTTGCAGACATGGGTTGTCACTTTCTTCAAGGGACTGTCCAAAGTCTCAAGAGGAAAATGATAGAATGAGTAGGATTCCCAACGCTTTGGCTGTGGGAAGTTCATGTACAGCATGCTGTGTACTAGGCCAGATATCTACTTTGTCGTAGGCTTAATTAGCAGATATTAGTCAAACCCTGTGGAGGTTCATTGGCAAGCTGTAAAGCATATTCTCAAGTACCTCAAAGGAACGAGATATTATATGCTGGTTTACCGGGCTAATGATTTGGTTCCAACCGGATACACAGACTCAGACTTCCAGGCAGATAAGGATGAGAGAAAATCCACTAGTGGATATGTCTTCACCTTGTCTGGAGGAACAATTTCATGGAGAAGTATCAAGTAATCTTACATTGCTGACTCAACCATGGAAGCTGAGTATGTGGCAGCTTCAGAGGCATCCAAGGAAGCAGTCTGGCTCCGAAAGTTCCTTTCAAAACTTGGAGTCATGCCACAAATGGATAGACCGATTGTGATGTACTGTGATAATATTGGCACAGTATCGCAATCCAAGGAACCTCAGAACCACAAGAAGGGGAAGCACATCAAGAGGAAGTACCACATGATCCTAGATTTTATCTATAGACGGGAAGTCGTGGTGGAACCGATTACCTCAGATAACAATCTAGCAAATCCATTCACCAAGCCTTTGGCTGAGAGGGTCTTCAAGAGACACTTAGATGCCATTGGGGTAGGCACCTATGGACTTACCTAGTCTTAGAGTACAAGTGAGAGATTATTAGAATGTATGCCCTCTTAGACTAGGTTTCTAATGTAAATATCGAATATATTAACAAAAGAATTTATTTTTAAAAATTATTTGTAAATTTATTTGCTTTATTTGTGCACAATTTTTGTTTGGAAAAGACCCATTGTGTTTAAATAAGTTATCCATGTGAATGTAGGTCTTTCACAGTAAGGTATGGATCATAGGTTATTTAAACACATAAATATTTGTTCTTAACCGATTGATGAGAATGGGAATCTCATCATGTTTAGATTATTATGTTATGAATTTCAAATGGGGAATGGCTTACCTTTAGCCAGTGAGTAATCCACTCACTTCATAACATAAGCGTATTTACAATATGTAGAATATGACTAGTAGTAGTGGTTTCTAAAAGTATTATATGGTAGAAACCTAGACTACTACCGCTACAGCATAGACTAGTACTCTATGACTTAAGTATAAGTTGGTGGTCTGGCGAAGTTGGAAGCATATTCTTTGATATGCTATAGTTGAAGTTCTATTATAGGGCCAATATACTTGCATGTTGGGTATGTGTGACTAGTTAGTTAAGACAGATTTGTACAAGATAGTATCTACACTATATCGCCCCTTGTGGTTGTCTAAATGATCAAAATATCTAGGCTCCTAGGACACATGACTTGGATGTTTACTTTAGGGTAGCTCCCTTGGAAAGCGGAAACACTCCAGGAAGTTGTGGATCATAGGACTAGAAGCCTAAGGATAGTAGATGTCATTTAGAGAGGTGTTAGTACACTTCTTCCTCTCTAAATATACGGCGATGTGTAGAGGGGTATTTTAGTCATTTTGCCTATAGGTCGAAGACTTTGCTAATGCAACATTGTCCTTGGGGTCAAGATATTTAAAATGTAAAATACATCTATTTATATAGTAGGGGTATTTTGGTCATTTTCGTAGCCCAGGCGATGTGTCTTTTTGGTCCGCGGAATAGCCCGTAAGTCCTAATTAATTTTTGGATTGAGAAATTGATCTAAGTTGAGAGGGTATTATTTTATTCGGGAAGTCTAATTTATTATTGGAGTGGAATAAAATAAATGGAGAGAAATTTATTATCTGGTTTAATTGGTTAATTAATTATTTAGGACCTAGGTCCATTTTGAATATTTAGAAAATTAACCGGGACTTAAACGAGAGGAAAATAATTAATACTTAATTATTTTTTGGATTATTTATTTAATCCCAAGAAATTAATAATTAAAGTTTAATTATTTTTTGTTCATTTGGTTCATTAATTATTTATTGGGTTATTTAATTAATCCCAAGGAAAGTAATTAATGTTTATTATTTTGGACTTTTTGGGTCTAAGAAAAATAATAAATATTATTTTGGCCCAATAGCCTGGTCCATAGGATTTTTTCGAACACAGTTCAAAAGAGTTTAGGGTGAAGCCAAAATTTATTTTGTTAATAATATTCAGGTGTTTGAAATATTTAATTCCGGGAATATTATTTTTCTCAAAATAATTATTTTTGGTTTCATTACTCTTGGCTTTCTGTGTGGAAAAATAAGATAAAAGAAAAAGAACAAAAATCCAAAGGTCTCTGTCTCTCCTTCTCGTGTGACTGTTGGTTTTCTAGCTTGTGGTGTTTCATCACTGGCTTTTGTTTTCTATAACAGAAGAAGCCATGCCTTGAAAACGTATGGTCAGTGCTGTGAAAAAATTGAGAGATCTTCTTCTCACCCGAATGTGTGCTCACCAACGTTTGATTAGGCTATGGCCATATTCTGAGAATTGAAAAGCCTAGCAGTATTGATTGCACCGGAGGAGAAGAAAGAGCCAGACAGTTTTGACACAGGAAGCTTCACTGGACGGAGGAGAAGAAAGCTGTGTTTTTAGCTTCAAACCATTCTTCTTCAATCTTCAAAGTTTAAGGCTCCAAGAGGTATGTTTTTCATGCCTCCATGCTACTGCCATGCTCTGTTTATATTGTTTTTGTCTCCATTTCTGTCCACCGTGATGCATGCTCTATTTACTGTCAATCCTTCAGCTATATATTTGCTTCCATGTCCAATGTTCCTCGATCTAAACATGAAAACATGCCTACAACGCATGATATAAATCTACCATTGTGCACCATGTTCACTGACAAGAGCCGGTCCACAAGGTATGAAGCTCTTAGAGCAATCATGATGTTAGAGTAATGCCCTAGAACCAATCCATTTGTACAATGTATTTTGCACATTTATTTGATAAAGGCATTCTTTATTTTTCAATTTCTTGTTTTATATATGTATATGCATAAAAATAATTGAACATTTCCGTAGCACAATGTAGAGTGTTATGAAAATCATGATAGAGATTATGATATAAGATTCCTACTACACTATGTAGTATTTGTGCTTAAACCATTCATAGTCATAGTATTAATGAGACGAGACATCATTAATGCCCCAAGACTAGCACATATTAGACTTTTTGATTGAATCAAGTGGTAGTACTCACATCTGTAGGTATTGTGTTACTCAAAGTAAATAGGTCGATAACAAATACATTAAATGATCTAGTTATGAGATAATCACATAGATAATAATTTACTACTAGTGATAGAATCTTACTATAGTAAATGTGAAAGTATCCTTAGATTTGAGATCTCTAAGGTGCTTTGTTTGCTGAGTGTTGTACTTTGATTCTAATGTTTGGAGTCTCATTAGGGACCGCCTATAGGATGGATATTGGGTACAATGTAAAGCAAACGAATGTAGTTGAGGGGATCAATAAAGGGTCTATCACTCCTAATAGTAGGTATATATCACACGGCCACTTGTAAGGAATTATTACTCAAGAAGTCCTTGGCCAAGATAATTACGTGTTGGAAGGAGTTTCAAAGGATACACATATTGAGTAATAGATTATGGAACATGTACTAATAAATTTGGGTTAGAATTAATTATATTCTAGAGAGAGTTGGCACTAATTCTATACTCCAAATCGAATGAGATATAGTATGGTTAAAGAAGTTTATTCTACTGATATTTTGCTATGAAAGGTTCGTGTAAAGCCACTTGACATTCTGGACTTTTAGGTGGTCATGATGTATAACTAGATGCTATTCATCATTTACTGAAATATGAATTTCTTAATTGGAGAATTAATAAATTAATCATAATTATAATTAATAAGTTAATTCTATCAAGGATTATTATTTCTATGGTTATTAGAATAAATTCTTATTTTGCTACAAATAGACTAGAAAATCTGATTAGATCACATACAATAGAGGAATTGGTATTCAAGATATTACATGCTAATATTATTAGATTAATTTGTGAGAAGAAATAATTTTATTGGCTAATTATAAGGTGGTTATAATTATTAGGACCAAATTGTAATTGTTAAAACATTATTGGTCAACTTACAATTATGGAAACTTAGAGCCCATACTGAAAAAGGCTTTATTATTTGTTTCCTAAAGAGTTTAGGAAACTTACAAAAAAGCTATATGTTTGTACACGAGGTAGTTTCCAAAAACATGTGTGTGTGTGTGTGTGGACGTCGACTGGTGTGAGACACACAAAAATATGGTATTTTCTTTATTCATCGCCAGAAAACAAATCAACTCGCACACATTCACCAAACATAATCCTACTATCATAGTGTTTTGGTGCCTATTCTGAGTACAATTCTTTGCATAGATTTTTGTTGGAGAAATTCCTAGGCTTAGAATTTAGTGGTTCAATCTTGGAATAATTTCTAGAGGAATTGGAGAGGACTAAAAATTCTAAAAGCTGTGTTTTTCAGGTAACGAAATTTATCTCCCCTTCGTTAACTTATTTAATTACATACAAGTGATCCTATTGCATGAATTTCATTTTAATTTCACTACACATTATTTGATATTATATGATCAAAATCCAACAGTAGTATCAGAGCCATCTGATATGTGTTTTATGGGTCTATTATTTTTTTAAAATTTATTTCATAAATATATTTGGGTCTGTAAAATTTTTTTATGAATGTTTTGATTTGGAAAAATTCATACTTAATGGGTTTTCGTTCCTAGCACAAATTAATCGCTGAAATTTATTTCAGTAAGGATTTACAAAATCCTTAAGAATATAGATTGTATGAAGAAAAAAAAGTAACAGCGAAAAGAAAAATAATGGAGGGGGGAGATGAAAAAAATAGGCCCCCTTGGGTAGCCTAGGAATTTCCATAGGCGGCCTAGGGAGCCTTGGATCTCCCTAGGCCACCCAAGATTTGGTTGGGCAGCCTAGGGTTACCTCTCTCACTCATTTTATTTTTCTAGTTTTTTCTTTTGACCAACAGGAAGTTTTCCTAATTCATAAAGGACCCAAAAGTTTTTCCAAAAATTTTATTTTTAGATTCACAAAATTTCTAAATTTTGATTTTGGAACTAATTATTTATTTTTCCAAAATTGTGACTTTGGAATTTAATATTATTTTTCCAAAATATTGATTTTGGATTAATGTTTTATATTTAATTATGCTTGGAACATTTTCGCATGTTGGCTTGGTTATGGATTTAGACCAATTAATTTTTGTGTAATGCATATTTACAACTTTGTTTTGAATAAATAGAGCCTACGAGTTCTGCCTTTCTCTATAAGTCTCTTGTAATTTCTCCTCTAATCTAATTCCCCTTGAATGTAACTCGAGCTTTTCTTATTAGAAAATTTTATGCAATTAGGTTACATAGGTTAGATATGAATAAAAATCATTTTCCAAGATTATGGAGATGGTGACCAAGGGCAAATTTAGAGGATGGTAAAACTTTCTTCTCAAATATGCATGGACACATAGGTTGGGCTAAAATTAATTTTCTGCTTAGCTTAAGGAAATTAATCTAGAAAAGTGCATAACCAAGCCATGTAGTTGAGTCGATTATAATTTTGTTAATGTATTAATATTATGCTTGTCAAATGATGAGACCATTAAATAAATAATTAAATCTCTCAAATAATATTAAATCTAATACCATCCATTAATATAGTAAGAATGAGAGTTTTTTTTTTTTTTAAGATTAGGTTGTTGGGCACAGCCAAGTGTACTCGACATTGTGCATGTTCAAGTTATCGAATTTAATTCTGGATTAATGGGCTGGAATTAACTAATATCTTTATCTCGGTTGGGCACATCCAAACATAAATAATATTAGAGGCAAGATTGGGTAAGCACTAATACTTTAAGATTAAAAGATGTCAATCACCCAATGATCCGGTAGTTACATTTGCTGCAATTGGTATTGGATACCTACCATTGAATTTAGGGATGGTTTGTTAGGCATATCCAACGTCATTCTTAAGGAATTTGGATATCGGTCCACTAAGAAAGCTTCCAACGGGCTTTCCCGAATCAAAAGTATGGGCTATTGATTTGAGTAAAATAGTTGAATAAATATGTGTTTAATTAAAGACCTAATTAAATACATTTCCTGTGCATATACATAGCCTAATGCCTCTTGTATTTCACCTAATTTATTTGCATCGTGACAATAATCTTGAAAAAATGTAGCATTTTGGAAACAAACAAATTGAACAAATCCAATTTATTAGACTGGTATAGAAATTTGAAAATTGCTCTCAAATCCAAAAAGTTGCTCTATGTGCTATATACTCCTATTCCACCAGCTCTAACTGTTGATGCTTCGGTTAATGAGCATGATATCCATAAGAAGTACAAAGAGGACAGTGACACAGTATCTTGTATCATGTTGGCATCAATGAACTCTGGACTACAAAAATAGTATAAGCATATGGATGCTTATAGTATTGTCTTCCATCTTAGGGAATTGTTTAATGAATGTGTCCAAACGGAGAGATTTGAGATCTCTAAATAGTTATTCCACTGTTAGATGGGAGAAAGTGCTTCAATAGTAACTCATGAACTAAAAATATGAGAGCTGATTGAGAAGATTTGATCACTCAAGTTTACAATAGATCATAAATTATGTATAGACTTAATTCTTCAATCTTTACCAACTAGTTTTTCACAATTTATAATGAATTACCAAATGAACAAGATTGAATCCACTTTATCTAAAATGATTAACCTTCTTAAGATTGTATAAAGTATTATGAAGAATGAAAATAATGCAGTCATGTTAGTGAATTTTTCAACTTCTAAAAAGAAAATTGTTTCTAAGAAGAAGAAGAACCAACAAAGCTAAAAGGTGGAATTAAGAAGAATGAGACAACTAGCAAAGGCTCATGTCATCATTGTGGCAAAATGGGCCATTAGAAGTGCAAACTATAAAGGCTACCTGGAGTCACTAAAGGAAGAAGGAGAAGAAAAAACTTGCCAGTACTTTTACTTTTACCCTTGGTATGTTTATGATTGAGATTAATATTGGTTTTAATAATGAGATATAAGTATTGGATGTAGGATATGGATCTCATTTGTACAATAATTTACGGGGACTAACAAATTTTCAATGTTTTTGTACTTCAATTGTGATAAATTCTTGTTCAAATCACTACTCACAATACCGTTTTTATATTATTTTTGTAGGAAATAAAGAAAATACATATTAAAGATGAAAATTATGAAAAAGAAGAAAAATGAGCAAAAATGGAAGAAATGCACAGAGAAATGGCAGCGAAGGGACGTAAGACTTCCTTAGGCTGCCTAAAGGTAACATAACAGCTAGGAGAAGGGAAAAGGTGGCCAAGGGAACCTCAAATCCCCTTGGCCACCCAAAGTAAAGCCATATGCCATATCTGAAGATGGATCATGGCCATAGAAGTAAAACAGAAACAACAATGAACTACAAAAAAACAACAACGAAAGCAATTTTACCTCTATGTTTAATTGTTTATGTTGACTGCTTAGATCGAACAGGGACTGCAGGAATTGTCAAAACCTCTTTTGTAGAAGATGATTCCAGTTGTTGTCCAGCAAGTCTCCTACTCTAATGCATGAACTCAAATGCCTTTGGTTTTCAGAATATATCCACCGCCTAAAAACTGGTGAGAGCTACGGGAAAGGTAATGGTCATTTGTTCTTCTTGACCTTCTGCTAACAAGCAGTATCAAGAATATCACTTCTTTAATCTAGTCTCTAAGAACACAGAAAACACAGAGAGCAAACGAGAATGAAAGAAAGAGAGAATTATATTCTAGCTATCTTTTCACCTGTGTGAAAAATTACTTGTCTCACACTATTTTAATTATAACAAACTACCAGGATCCCTAATTTTTAAAAAAGCCAGATGTTATCATGTATCTTCACATAGAAGACGTTTTGCTAGGGTAAAAAGAACTAAACACCCTTTTGTTTTTTGAAAATTTGGTCTAGGCTATTCGGGTAGATATAATTATTTACTCTTGGACTCAATAAGCTCATAAATAATAAATCTCAATTATTTATTTTTCAGACTAATAAAATAGTCCAATAAATAATCAATGAATCCAATAGACCAAGATTATTTTTCAAGCCTTGTACCTAGTTAAGGCCCAGGTTAATTTTTTCAATTATTCAATTTAGGCTCAGGCCTTGAATAATTAATTTATCAATTGAACTAGATAATTAATTTAATTTTTCTCGACCTTTTATTTTATTCCAATCTAATAATAAATTAGACTTTTCAAATAAAACAAAATCCTCCTTACTCTGAACCATTTCCTCAACCTAAAATTAATTAGGACTTACGGGCTATTCCGAGGATCAAAAGACACAATGCATTAGCTATTAAAATGACCAAAATACCCTTGTTACATAAATAGTTGTATTTTACATTTTAAATCTTTCATAATATCACTATAAGAAAATATTAACCCCAAGGACAATATTGCGTTAGCAATGTCTCCGACCTATAAGTGTTATGACAAATATACCCCTCTATATAACACCGTATATTCAAAGAGGAAGAGTGTACTAATACCTTTCTAAATGACATCTACCATCCTTAGATCTCTAGCCTAATGATCCCCAACTTCCTAGAATATTTTCGCTTTCCAAGGGAGCTATCCTAAAGCAATCATCCAAGTCATGTTTCCCTAGGACCCTGAATTATTAGATCATTCGAATAGTCACAAGGGGCAATATAGCGTAGAAGCTATCTTGTACGAGTTTGTCTTAACTAACTAGTCGCATATACCCAACATGCAAGTATATTATTCCTACGATAGAACCTCAACTATAGTATATCAAATTATACGCTTCCAACTTCGCTAGACCACCAATTCGTACTCAAGTCGTAGGGTATAAGTCCATGCTGTAGCAGTAGTAGTCTAGGTTCTACCATATAGTACTTTTAGAAACCACTACTATAGGTCCAGTTCTACGCATTCGAAATACGCTTATGTTATGGAGTGAATGGACTCCTCACTGGCTAAAATTAAGCCATTCTCCACGTAAAATTCACAACACAATAACCTTATCATGAAGAGATTCCCATTCCCATCATCCATTTAAGAACAACGGTTTATGTGTTATGTAACTCATGATCTATACTTTACTGTGAAAGACCTACATTCACATTGATTACTTGCTTAAATACAATGGGTTTTTCCAATGAAATTGTGCATAAATTAAAGTAAGAAAACACAAACTATTTGTTAGAATAAAACTTTTATTAATTTAATTAAACTTATATCAAAAATACAGTCTTAGTAGGTATACATTCCAACAATCTTCCAGTTGCGCTTTAAAACTATGTTAGTCCATAGGTGCCAACCCCTATGGTGTCTAAATGTCTTTTGAAGATTCTATCAGCTAAAGGCTTAGTGAATAGATTAGATACATTGTTCTTTGAGGCTATCCATTCCACCATGACTTTTTATCTCTGAATAAATTCTCAGATCATGTGGTACTTTCTCTCTATATGCTTCCATTTTTTGTGGTTCCACAACTATTTAGATTGCGAGACTACGCCTACGTTGTCACAATACAATGCAATTGGCTTGTCCATTTGTGACATGACTCCAAATTTTGTAAGAAACTTCTGGAGCCAGACTGCTTTCTTGGATGCCTCCGAAACTGCCACATACTAAGCAAGATTACTTAATACTCCTCCATGAAATAGCCCTTCTAGACAAAGTAAAGACATATCCATTAGTAGATTTTCTCTCATCCTTATCTGCTCAAAAGTCTGAGTCTACGTTTCCTGTAGGAACCAAGTTATCAGCCCTGTAAACCAACATATAATCTCTCGTTCGCTTGAGGTACATGAGAATGTGCTTTACAACTTACCAACAAATCTTTCCAGGATTTGACTGATCTTTGTTAACTAAGCTTACAGCAAAGTAGATATTTTGCCTAGTACATAGAATGGCATACATCAGACTTCCCATAGCCGAGGCACAAGGAATCCTACTTGTCCAGTCTTTTTCTTCTTAAGACTTAGGACAATTCTTTGAAGAAAAAGACAACCCATGTCTACAAGGGATTAGTGCTCCCTTGCATTAGTCCATGATAAACTTTGCCAACATCTTTTCAATGTATGTACCTTAGGATAGGCCTAACATTCTCTTCTTTCTATTTCTAAAAAGCTTAATCCTGATAATGTAGCTAGCTTCTCCCAAGTCTTTCATACTGAATTGACTAGACAACCAAACCATAGTAGATGCAAATGTCCTTACATCATTCTCAATGAGTAGAATGTCATTCACATACAGCATAAGAAAACCACATTAATGTCTTCCAATTTCCTGTACACACTTGGTTCATCCTCATTTTAAGTGAAACTATAAAACTTTTTTGTCTCATCAAAATGAATATTCCATGCTCTTGATGCCTGTTTAAGTCCATAAATGGACTTCTTAATCTTACAAACCATATGTTTCTGGCTTTTAGCAATAAAGCCTTCCGGTTGAAACATATAGATGTCTACACCAAAATGGCTATTAAGAAAGGCTATCTTAACTTCTATTTACTATATCTTTCTTAGAATGTATGCCCAAATAGCCTACACATTTCTATATTTTGGAAATTAATAAAAGTTTCATTCATTAATGGTTGTTTATTTACATACATTGCACATTAAAGGTCTAAATATTTATAAGTAATCTACGTGATTAGGTCATTTTTTTCATAATAAGGTGTAGATTATGAGCTACTGTCATATAAGAGAAAAAATTATTCTTGATCGATTAATAGAGATAGGCACTTCATCAGAGTTTAGATCATTATACTATGGCTTTTAAATAGGGAATGGTTTACTTTTAATCAGTGAGTAGTCTACGCATACCAATAGTGTAAGCATACTAGACTATACGATAATAATTTTTATAAAAATACTAAATTAAACAAAGATTGATTTGTCGTAGCTACTACATGGACGTGTACCTTAAGACTTGAGTATAAGTTGCTGGTCTGGTGAAGCTGGACTTGTACATTTTAATGTATCGTAAGACCAATAACCTTGTACGTTGGGTGTATGACTCTAGGTAATTAAGACGGATTTATACAATAAAGTTTCTATGCTTTATTACATGAAAAATCACTCCCTTGTGATTGTCCGGGATAATCTAATAGTCTAGAGCCTTGGAAAACATGACTAAGTATGTACACTTTTGGGTAGCTCCTTGTGATAAATGGTTACATATTGGAAGTCAAGGATTATCGGACTAGCTATCAAAGGATGATAGATGCCATTGAGAAAGGTGTTAGTGCATTTTTCCTATTTCAGTGACAGGTGTTACGTAGATAGATATTTTCATCATTACATATGTAGGTCGAAGACACTGCATTTGCAATATTATTCTTGGGGTTAATAATTCTATATGGTGATAAATAGAATACTCAGAATGATAAAAAAATATTACCATGTGTTAGCAGAGGTATTTTGGTCATTTTAGTAACCAAGAATAATATGTCATTTGATCCCTAGAGTAGTTCAAATAACCTTAATAAATTTATTTACTATATGGACTTATTAGGTGAATTTATTGTACAAAGAATTATTCTAGAAGTCCAATTAATTATTTATTTCTACTAGAATAATTAATTGGGTCAATTTAATTAATTAATTATCTTAGGTAATTTTATAATTAGGCCCAAGTGGTTGAATTAATTAATAAAAGAACTAATTTAATTAATTAACTTATTAATTAATTTTCTTGGATAATTTTATATTGGTCCCAGGTGAATTAATTAATTAATTGGAGAGCTATTTAATTTATCTTGGACTAATTAAGATATTATGGCCTATCTGGGTAAGATGGTAGTAGCTACAGGTTATTAGGAAACCTAGGGTAGCCAACATTAGAAAAAGGAAAAAGAGAAATAAGGAAAGTAAAAGAAAAAATAGGAAGGTCGGTTGTTTTGTTGCAAAATGAAAAGGAAAGCTGTTTATATTTGTTTTGGTACTATATGGGGGTTCACCGGATTTTACCAAAACAAAGAAACAACTTTCGTTCCTTGTCCTAGAACAAAACAAGCCACCGTCTCTTTGTCATTTCTCCTTAGTTTTTACTTAAGACTTAGCTCTTCCGTTTTTCTTCTAATCTTCTTACCTTAGTTCTAGTTTCACCAATAGAGGTCCATAATGGTTCGAGAGTACTTTGGAAGGTCAAGAGCTAGCAAACATTATATGTGTTTGTTGTGAAAGAGCTGATGATTAACTTGTATACTCGCAGAACAAGTAGACATTCTAATTCAGTAAGTGCCATCAAATTCGAATCTAATTGTGATTATTCAAGTAAAATTCCCTAGAAGTAAGTATTCCTAGGTTTTGGCTCGAGAAAAAATTTAATTTGATGTCTTTCACTGCGTATTTAATTTTCTTGAGGTCCTTCAAGTGGTATCAGAGCTATGGTTAAATCTAGGAGCATGCTTAGGGTTAATTACTGGAAAAGGTGATTCCTCTACTAATAAAAATATGATCTTTGTGATTGTATGGATCCCTCATGATTTTTTATATAGGTCAATTTTGTGTACGCCTCACGCGTGAAGGTATAAGCACTTGTAATTTATTTTTAATCTCTTTCTGTAGAATTTATGTACGCCTTGTTTTCAAAGGCATAGGCATTTGATATTGTATTTAAAAAAAAAAAAAAAATTGGTGCCTGGAATATCCCTGAAGAAAATCCCTAAAGGAAATTGCAAAAACGGAGGAAAACGGAACGTAGCTGAAGAAGCCTGGCCACGGTAGGTATCATTGAAGTTGCGGCTCTGAAAGACTAATAGACGTGGTTGGCTGCTTGGCTTTTTGGAAAAAATAGTCACAACTGGCTTCTCTAAAGCTTGGCCGGTTTGCATTGTTTTCTGGGAGTGTAGCTACAACTGGCTTCCCAAGACCCACAACCGGTTTTTCATTCTTCATGTCTGCAGAAGCCATGGCCATTCCAAGCAAAGCTGTGGCGGGCTTCTTTGAGAATATGGACCGGTCTTCCAGTAGCTGGCGATTTGGGTCGCGTGCTCTGGTTCGGGTTTTTCTAAAGACATTTTTTCCTAATTTTCTTTGTAATTTCTTTTTATTTTAGGGCCCATATCACACAAAGTTATTTTCTTGCACTAGTTTATTTATGGATTTGAATAGTTTTGCATGAAAACGGTTAGTAAATACAGAACCACCTTAGGATTAAACAAGAACGTTTTATTATTATTAGGATATTTAATCCATTATTTGGTCACATTAGAATAAAATGTTAGAAATAGCATGTAAAAAGGTTATTTTTGGAGCATGTCTATTTTGTTTAATTTTGTGATCAAATGCACAAAGATTTTTGAGAAATTAATTTTTTCTCTAGATAAAGCAATTAAGAAAAACATTTTAAAATGGAACTAAGTAATTCAAAATAAATTCATGGTTTATTCTTCAAAAGGGTTTTATCCTCGATATGGAGAATATTTTTGAATTTAAATATTTTAAATTTAGTTTCTAGAAAATGGTTTCAACTTAAGTAGTAAAATAAAAATTCATAGTTTATTCTCTTAAAGGGTTTTATCCTTGACATAGAGAATAATGGCTGAATTTTTGGATTTTCACTAAAGTTAATAAAAACCAATTAATTTTAAAGAAACGTTTTTCCTAAAAATCTATTTTTCTCAAAAGATTAAGTGGGTGAGGGGTCCTAATGGCCCCATGGCTTCTATCACAGATTCCAATTAGAGATTGTTGATTTCCTTGTGTCATTCTGAGCATGAACACCTATAAGATGGATTTTTCTGAGAATCCAGAACAAACAGATGAATTATAATTAAAGCCTAGGATAAGTGTGAGTATTGGCCAGCCTATCGATGGAGACATTAATGCTAGATTATCCATAGGTGGTAAGAGTAGTGACCATCATATCGATTGAACTATTTCTAGATTATTACCTATTAAGGAAATTGAATTTATAATGATTATACACTTAACATAGAAAATTGTTAACCTTCCTATGAAGCTCTATCAATTTTTCTAGTTGCAAAAATTTTTATATTTTTAAAATGGTTTTAATAGGTTAACCATATCATGGAAACAATATGATGTTTTAAATGTGTATTGCTATATGTTTTTCCAAAACAAATATTTTTCTTAATGAAGTTTTTTTCTCCAAATCAACAGAAATGTCTGGTTTCAGTCCTTTGTCCATTGTTCTCAAAGAGATTAAGTAAACCAGACCTAACTATATGGACTAGAAAAGGAATTTGAATATTGTACTCGTTGCGGAAGAGCACAATATGTTCTAATCGACCTCTGTCTTGAAATTAGGAAAAATTCTACAGACTAACATCGTGAGACTGAGAAGGCATGGAGGAAAGCTAATGAAATTGCTTGATGCAATATGTTGATTTCCATGTCTAATGTTCTCCAGTCTAAGCACGAAACATGCCTACTACATATAACATTAATGTATCGTTGCGCACCATGTTTGCTGAAAAAAGTCGGCCCGCAAGGCAGGAAGCTCTTAGAGCAATCATGAGCACTAGGATGGCTGAGAGAGTATCGGTTCTCGAGTATATGCTCAAGATAATTGCTCACTTCAAAGGGGCTGAGGTCCTAGAGGCAACAAATGATGTAAAGAGCCAAATTGACATGGTTCTTGATACTTTACCAAATTCATATTCTTAGTTTAAGTTAAATTATTATATGAAAAATTTGAATATGTCTTTAACTAAGTTGATGAAAGAACTCCAGGTTGCTGAAAAAATTATGAAGCCTGAGTCAAAGATCTTGGTTACTCATTTTGGTTCATCTTCTAGAACTGGGCCTAACCCCAAGAAGTGTAAGAAGAAGAAGGCTCAGAATAATGTAGGGGCCCAGCCCAAGAGATCTAAACTCGGTCCATCTAAGCCCAGTAATAAGCCCAAGGGTAAGTGCTTCAATTATGGCAAGAAAGGACATTTCAAGAAGGATTGTCTAGACTTCTTGGCCAAGTCCTTTTTAGGTATTACTCTATACTTAGAATCTATATTGATGGTTTGGTCATCATCCACTTGGATTGTTGATTTTGGAGCCACTGACCACTTCTATAACTCTTGGGTTCAGTAGGACAAGACAACTCAATAAATGATAGCATGGACTAAAAATAGGTAACGGAGCACAAGTATAGGCTGAAGCAGTGGGAGACTTGGAGCTTTTATTTGATTGTAATAGGATTTTAGTTTTGAAAGATATTTTATATGTGTCTAGTTTTAAATAGAATTTGATTTCAGTCTTAAGATTGATTAATTAAGGATATTTTTTTTCTTTCTATTATGATATTTCAATAAGTAGAAATGGAAATATTATTTGTTCTGAAAACATATATAGGAATATTTTCTATATTAATCCTATTAATTATCAAATAAATAATGCTTAGGCCGAACCTAATAATAAGAAGAGAAAGGCCACATCAAATAACTCTTATTTATGGCATTTGAGATTAGGACATATAAATCTAAATCAAATTCAAAGGTTAATCTAAAATGGGTCTTTGGGCTTATTGAAATTGGAGGAATGGCCTCAGTGTAAATCTTGTTTTATGGGTAAAATGACCAAAAAGTCCTTTACTCGGAAGGCAGAAAGGGCTAAGAAAATATTAAAGTTAGTTCATACTAATATTTGTAGCCTTATGTCTTCACTTGCTAATGGAAGTTAAGAATACTTCATCACATTTACAGATGATCATATGTGTTTTGGTTATATTTATTTAATGAGGCACAAGTCTGACTCATTTGGTAAATTCAAGGAGTTTAAGGCTAAAGTGCAGCGTCAAACAATTACACTAATCAAAAAGTTAAGATCATATCATAGTGAAGAGCATCTTCTTAGTGAATTCAAGGACTACTTGGCACATTAGGGTATACTATCTTAGCAAACTACACCCAGTAGAGTGGAGTAGTTGAGAGAAGACATAGAACGTTGACGGAAATGGTCAGAAGCATGATGAGTCATTCAACTCTTCTTATTTTGTATTTTTAAATTTTTTTGGATATACTCTAGAAACAATAGCATATATTTTTAACTTGGTGCCTTCCAAATCACTGCCAAAGACACCCTATGAGATGTGGATTGGACGAAAGTCCAGTATGAATCATCTCAACGTATGGGGTTGTCCAGCATATGTACTGACTAAATGAAGTAAGCTAGACCCAATATCAGAACTGTTCTACTTTCTAGAGTATCCAAAAGAAATAAGGGGTGAATACTTTGATCATTCCTAAGAGCAAAAGGTACTTTTTAGTACTTATGCTAGATATTTGGATGATGAACAAAGTGTATCCACTATGGTTTCAAGTAAGGTGGAATTGGAAGAGAAGTTGATTAACACTTCAACTTCAAGTACCCCAATTGAGGAACCTAAAGAGGCACAGCCAGATGTTCTTATACAAAATGAACCGTGTCATAATGGGAGGATATCTAGGGTTCCTGAACGATGGACTAGAGAATCTTTTGAAAAAGATAATTTTGGTTAAAATTTCTAAATAAAGTATGTGATATTCTCAAAGTATATATTTTAATGATGAATTAATGTATCTTATGTATTTTGATTTTTTTTGTTCTATATATTATACATACATTATTTTTGATAAATTTGTTTGATAAATTTTATGCATGATGAAATCTATTTATGTTTCTTTGAATATAAGGCCTCTAAGATGGGCTAAATAAACTTTTTGAACTAATGTTAAGATGGAACTAGTCTCTTTGGAATTTGCTACAAGAAAAAGTTTCAATTTTTTGGACCAGTAAAGTGAGGTAAAAGCCCTTTTGGACTCTTCTACTTAACAAGTTAGAAGACGGTAATAGTTATATGAATTATATTGTAAGAATATTCTTGTATGTTTCATATTCATTACCTTGTTTTGATATGTTATGTTTGTTCTGTATTATTGATTTTTTTATTAAAAAATAGATTTTCTATTTATTTAAAAAAATCTTTTACTTTAAAAAAATGTAAGAATGTGTGAATTATGTGTATATGCTATAAGCTTTATTCAAGGGAAGGTAATTCATTATTATTTATTGAGCATGTAGTTGGCTCACTCTTTAGTTTTCTTTCTTTCAAATTCTAATGATGAATCATGGTACGAAGGTCCTTACTACTAAGAATATGATTAGGGTGTGGTACGAAGTCGAAACTCTAGATTTTGTCGGTGGATATTTTATTTTATTTATTTATTAATTTTTCACCCATGCTACATAAGTATTTGATAAGTCAATTGTAAGGTTGGATTTTTATTTCCTTTTACATAATGAGTTAAACAGATTGTATTTGGGTATTGATCAGACTTTTCTTGGGGATATTTAGTTATAATATTATTTGGTTTATTATTTTTGAGAAATTATTTAATTATTTAAGCTTTTAATGTAAGACTTCATAATTACAAAGGAAATACTATAGTTGTACGGCTGTGCCACACTTTGGGGGTGTAGGGCTTGACAATTCAGTCCTTGAGATAAAGGTTCTTGAGTTAAAATAAAGATAGGGAGAGAGAGGATCCTCTTACCTCAAGGCTTAAGTTAACTTTAAAAAACCATAGCTTTTCCAATTCACTAAGACAGAGAACCAACAAATATTTAAAGTATATTCCACAAGTTTAATGAAATACTCACTAAAATCCAACATTCTTATAATTTCCAATAAAGAAACCCAAGATACCTTGTCAAATACTATGAGCCCACGGTCCAAATCATATTTTGGAGCTTTCCTTTTTATAGCTATTCTGGTGTGGGCTTGGGTCCACATAGTGTGAGGAGCTTAATTATGAGAGGGATTAATTTAGGGGTATGTTAGCAATTAGTGCAACTTAAGTCTAACTTACATTACTGGGTTATGTCAGTTACGTTGTTTCTGACTCCATGTCATTCACCATTTCAAAGACAACTTGTAAAATCCCACTTAAACCTACCCCAGAGTAAGAGGGATGGGATGCATACCATGTCATCATACATAAAATATATCTCTTAAATGATTTTGTATGTCTTAGAATTGTGGTTTATATGTTATATAATTTATTTATGCTTGTTGAGTAGAAAGGGTAAAAAGGTAATTTTACTAGAGATCAAAATAGGAAGATGGATTGAGGCTTAGATAAGAAGAAGATTTGGTTGAGAAAATAAGAACAAGAGTTAGTGTGGTTAAGTGGTTAGAGCTTAGTGATTTAATCTCTAAGGTTTTGAGTTCAAATCCCATCACCTAAGTTTTATTCATATTTATCTTAATCCATGTTTGAATTTTCTTCTTTCTTACATTCCTTAAAGTTAGGAATGTTGTCCTAGGAAAGACACAATGGTAATGTCTTAACTGTGTGGTTTTGTCCTAAAAAGAATTCTAGAAGAATTCTTGTCTCCATTAATTTTGCAAGCCTTGTTCTAACAACTTTAAATTCAAACTACTCCTAATTCTTTAATTCATTTTTATATCCATAAAATTCTTGGATAATTACCTTACTTGGAAATTTGAAATTTCAGCTCTTGTAGGATAGGAGTTGGCCGAAAATGAGGAGGAATAATAGGTAGAAGCTACAGTTAAAACACTATAGCTATTTCTTCAAAAAAAAACTCCATCTTCCTCTTGTTCTTGTTTTGGTTAATAATCTGGAAAATTTTCCAGATTTTCTTCAAAGCCGATTTTTGGAAATTGCAGCAAGCCTTCTCTACCTAATTCTTGCAAGAAACCAATCATCTTGTGTGAGAATGAAGGCTGAAATTCTTTGAATTTTGCCAAACCAGAATTCTTTCTTAGCAAATTAGCAACCTTTGAACATGATCTTGAAGCCATCCATTAGGACTCATGAACAGCTGAAACTTTCTCTTTTCTTCTTCAAGATGATGGCTGGAAAACCACCATTAATGGACTTTCAAACATCCTTAAATTTAAGCTGCAAAATCATTCCAAAGAAGACCAAAAATTCTGCACCAAAACCATTTCAAATTCCAAGAGTTCTTTAGTTTCAATATCAGAATTTTTTTCCAGCTTTGCATATTTAATGCTAGGGCCGAATTTCTTCAGCGAACTTTATCAAGTTTCGGCCCTCATACAGCCATGGATAGAACCTCTTGGCTTCTCCACCTACCTTGATCAATAAGACTCCATTAACATACCTCAAAACACTCCTATCCTCACTCTATCCAAACTTATTCAAACTTCAAATTAAATTCTAAATTTTTGTTTCATTAAACACTCATCTAGCTAGTTGATAAAACCAGAAAATTCTCTACTATTCCATAGCCAATTTTGGCCAGCCCAAGACCAAAACAACTCTCCATTCCTTGGTTAAATCATAGCTAGTTCACCCATACACTATTGAAGGACAAGAAACCTTCCAAGAGCAAATACCATTATCCAATCATATACCTCTAACATCTCCACTTTTCTCTCAATTTGAATTTTGAAAAAGCTGAAACTCTCTCTCTCATTCTTGGATAATTGAAAGCTTCCCCTAAGTTAGGCCATTTGGTCATTAATCACACAGCACACACGAAATTCCTTTTTCTCTCCATCTCTCTCAAAAACACCAAGAATACTAAGAATACACACCATACACCTTCAAGTCTAAATCACTTCTAAACATCTCCAATCACTCCTAAACTCTCTAAACCACTAGTATTCAACCTATATTCTTCCTTGGAGCACTTTATAACACCAAAACACACAAAATTGAACATTCAAACGGATCAAACCACCATTTTTGTTCAAGATTCGAAGAGCACTAAAAATGTAAAATAAGAAAAATCTTCTTGTTCTTCTTCTTTTCTTCAACTTCTATATATTCTTCTCTTCTTACTCTCACTTTTTTCTCTCACTCTCTTCCTCTCTCTTGGCCAAAATAATGGATGAACAACCGTGGATAATTTTGGATCATTGAAGCCATCAAGCATTTGAGGTTCTCCTTTGACAAGCAACATCTTCAAACTTCAAGAGACATCAAACTAGTATTTTAAACACAACTCCTCTTAATTATTTCGAACACAAGATAGGTAGAATGATGTGGTTGGATTGTTGATTTGTTGAAGGCATGATGGAGACATGTATATCATATGAAGATAGTGATTATATGATTTGGAGGTTGAGTGGGTTTAAGGCTATTGCATGAAGTATGTGAAATGATGGTTTGTGAATATGATAAACTTGGGAGTAGACTCATGTTATGAGTTCATATGTCATTAGTAGAAGTTAGTTTGATAGAGATTATTGCTACCCATGTCATGCTTATGCTCTTATGTTGTTCTAGCCAATTGCCATGCTAAAAATTATTACTAGTTAATACTGTCCTTGTTGTAGTATATGTTAATTCAAGTCTATGTTTTTTGATAGATTAAACATGTTATTTGTTGAATCCTTGTGTGTATGAGTATGTACATGGATTTTCTCTAACAATAAAATTATTGCAAGGACTACCTTTATTATTTTTAGAATTAGTCTTGTTATCATTATTATTATTAATATAATTAGTATTATTATTTAATTTAATTTACTAAATTCAAAATATACTAAGTAATTTCGAAATTGAAGCTTATTTAAAATATTATTATTTTTATTAGATAAATAAATAAACATTTCTATTAAATATAAATAATAAAATATTAGGATTAATTAATATCAAATATCTTTTATATTCAAATTATTAGTAGTTAGCCTTACTAAAACTTTTATTTACACTCATAAATATTACTTATATTATAATAATTTATTTATTATTAATTTCACTTGTTATTTATTATTTATTAATTAAAATTAAGTACAATTTATTATCATTTATAATAATACTATTTAAATATTATTTATTACCAATATTACTCATTATTTATTATTTGTTACTAATTATTTATTTATAACACCTATTTAATTTAGCTTATCAAATTAATTTTATTTTATAAAATACTTTATCAACTAATATTAAAGCTTAAGGCATTGCTGTCATAGTTAGATATTGTGGTGCCTAGTTGACCTAAAAGTTATTTATTTAAGGCAAGTATTGTCTAGATATTTGGCTTATACCTTGTATTTACCCCAGGTGGGGTTAGGTTGCCTTGAATTACCTTGGAAGGCTTTTTTATCCAAGAAGAGCAAAAGATCAGGTAAGTTCCTGCATAAAGCTGCTTGAAGATCAAAGTTGCCTTGGCAAGTCAAATGCAATGTATATTGTATTGTAAATGCAATTATGGACAATTTTCCTTTTCTTTTCAGTCAAACAAACTATTTAAAGTTGAATAAGTAATTTTATACAAAAAGTTAAACTTTCCTAAAAACCAACTTTGACAAGAATTTTGGAAACCATGATTGCTATTTCAAAGAGAATCATTGTTTGATCTTTTTTTTCCCAAGTGGGACAATCATAACGTTAAGCTCAATAATGGTAGACTTTTAGGACTAGTCTTTAAAGGGTTAGAGTAAATCTCTCAGTAGGTGGCCACCTCTAAGGGGTGAGTCCTTCCTATATAGGATGCCAGTCCTGTAGGTCGCACTGGTACAGGCTAGCAAGTTCAATCAAGTGGACTGTGTATTTTCGGAATGGGCAATCGGTAAGTTCGGGTGTAGAGATGGAGGAGTATCTCACCCGGTAGGCCCTACACCTACCTTGTGTCAGTATGCACAAAGTGTGGTATTCTGAACATTCTTTTGTCATGGTACACAAAGTGGGGTGTCACGGCTACCTTTTTTAAGTGGTTGTATTTATTGTATACATATATGGTTTGAAAGGAAAACACCACTCTTCATTTGTGAAACTTATTTAAGGCTTATCAACATTTTCTTTTATGAAAATTTCTCAACTTCCATACATGAACTGTTTTACCTGAAACACTCAAAGCACACGGGCTTACTGAGATTTATGTCTCACCACTTTTTATACCATGTTTTCAGGTCGGTCCTACTGTGAAGGTTATTAATTAAAGATTGACTTGATTTGAAGACTTATTTCTTTCCTATGTATTTTATTTGAGAGACTTTGGCAGACATGTATTTATTTTTGGAACTTGTTCATGTATTGATTGGGTTGTAATAAGTTTAATTTTAAATTATTTCTTTCATTTCTTTTATGTGTCCTAGTTATAAAGACCCCTTGTCCTGTGAACAGGAAGATATCCCTAGCCCTAATAGGGTATGTAGGTAGTGGAGTGTTATACAACTCAAGAGGAGAAAAGGACTTCTAGAGAAAAAGGGATCGAGAAAGAAGGGGAGCCGAAGGCTACGAATCTAGATAAGTTTGTTTTAGTGGTGCTTTTGATTAACTCTATCTAGTTCTAGAGTTCTTAGTTCTATTACTAGGTTTGTGTGTATGAGTTCTGATTAGGGATTTTGGTCTATTTTGATAGAGTATTTATTTATTGGGATTGTAGAAGAAAAGAAATTGGAGGTGACAAGAGTGAATTTGTGATTCAGTGAATTATGGTAAGGGATTCTAGCTTTTCTATTTTTCTCGTTCTTAAATTGTGTTCTGAATAAATCCTCTTCTATTTCAAATTCTTGTAAAAACTATGTTTGTCTGAAATTGGGTTGTGCATGGTGAATAGTTTAACATTATGATTGAGTTATTATGATAATTAGTATTTTGAGGTTATGTGATTTCTATTATGGTTCCGATTTTTGTTTTTGTTATAACATTTGAGGCTTAGTAATGGTGGGAATTTCCCAATATGTTCTATATACTAGCCCTAGGCTTGGGGGATATAATAACTAGTAAACATATTAAATGTACTGGCCCTTCTTCTAATAGGATATAATAGTTAGAGGACTGATATCAGTTAGCTAAAGCCACCATCCCAAACATGATTTAGAAATCTGGACTTTGTATGCATGTGTGTGTATGTGTGTGTGTGTAATGTAAAATATGTTTTCTAGGAAAAGAGGGTTGGTCATACTAGTTATTTGGTGTTTTTGAGAAGTGTTCAAAACCGTTGTTAAACCCATTGTCAAGCATATGGTTTGTTCTATTTTTAGCCTATTCTTTCGCTGTTGTTTTGCTGTTTCTGATATGAATCGACACCGTTCCACCTATTAGAACCGGCGCCATTCCATATACCTCGGCTAGCACCAACTTTCCTCTGCTGCTAAACCTTTTGATGTCCAGTGTTGAACTGGCACCATTTTTCCTATTTTGACGAAAGCTATTTGATCCCTGATATATGGTTTCTTGTGCTGATTGAGTTGATCAAAGTTAGGATTTTGTGAAATTGTAGCGAGTTAAGGAAAGCTTCATTTATTTGTGCTAGCCTTACTCGTGATGCCTCATTTTTTTATCCCGATTCTTTTGAGTACAACTATCTCACTAAAGGAATAACCTCTAAGCTATTTTTGTAATGTGAAAGGGTTTTCTACAAAACTATGATTGCTTATGTTACATGCTCAATCCTAGTTAAGCTATATTTTCTTTACTGAGCTAGTGAACTCACCTCTTATTTATTATTTCAGGTTCTCGGTTGGAAAGGGATAAGCTAGATGAGTAGTTCGAGGAAGACATTGAGTGATTTTCTATAAAGCTCTAGCTATATTGAGTTTTAGGACATTTGACGTTCTAGTGTTCTATTAGGATAGTATAAAGTTATTTAATTGTGTTTTATATTGTAATTGGGAGTACATGGGATTTTAATGATTCAGTTATTGGCTTTAGGGTTATTTTATTATTATTTTTTTTGTCTATTTTAGATCCGGGTTCGATATTCCAGTTTGGGATACTGCCATGTCATCCCCGAACAGGGGGCATGACATTTAGTAGTATCAAAGAAGTAGGTTATAATCACTATAAGCTTTAACTACAAGTGAAGCAGGCATGCTATTCTTTAAGTCTGATATGTAAGCGAGTAGATGTCTAAGTACTGTTTAAGTTTTTGAGACTGTTGATTGTTGAGATTTTAATAGTTTTTTTCTTTCTTTGCTTTTATTTTAGCACGTAAGTAATTATGGGTTTGGAGATGGTTCATCGAACTAGAAGAACAAATCAGGAGGGAGCAGGAGATAGTGACTGGGATAAAGCAAGCACGAAAGCTCGCGGTCAGACCAGTCAGGCATCTCAAGGCTCGGGTTCATCTGCAACGGTATCTGCACCGTGCAGGGCTACAGAGGTACCACTTGGGGGAGTCATTCTGCCTTTACCTCTAATATTTATACTGTCGCCGACTACCACAGGACTATCACCAGTCTCTCTGCCTACAAGGGTGCCTACTCACATCCCATCAGCTATGTCGAGACCTAGCACACCTATTGACATGCCTACAGTATTGGTAATAGTGGCACAAGCTATGCAGAGCCAACAATTATTATGGCAAGACCAAAAGAGAGTACAACAAGAACAATTGAGGCTGTAGGCTGAGCAGCAGAGGCTATAGTGTGATCGGGAGCAGTGGTATCATCGGAATGATTTTGGAGCAAGATCCTCATATGAAAGGATGAAGAAAATGGGATTGCTAACATTCAATAGGGTTGGAGGCTCGGAGATAGCTGAGGAATGGATTGAGGATTTGAAGCACCATTTTGAGACTATGGAGGTGCTCGAGAAGGTGAAGCTGAAAGTAGCTGTACCATTTTTAGTTGGAGAGGCTTTAAGATGGTGGAAGGGAGTTAAAGCCATCTATCATCAGGAGAAGAGCCTTTCACTTGGGAGAGGTTTAGGGAGATTTTCTTAGAATAGTATTTTCCTGACACCTTCAAGATGGAGAAGGAAAACTAGTTCTTCGAGTAGGTTCAAAATGAGTGGATGAGTGTGACTAACTACACACTCAAGTTCAATTCATTGGGAAAGTGTGCACCTACAGTCACTGGGTTTCCACCTCGAGGACTAACAAATTTGTTTGCGGACTCCAAGCCAGAATTTGAAGAAGATTATCTACTATTCAACTGAATAGTTATAAGAAGGCCTATTAGTGGAGTTTACACATTGAGGATGAGTTTAAGAAGACCAATGTTGAGTGGGACAAAAAGAGGCCGAAGACTGTGTTCAAATAAAGACAGAGTTCCAAGCTCGAGATTAGTTAGGGCTAGGTCAGCTTCGATGGGCCAACCAAATGCTAAGAGGAGAGCAATAGCCAGTTCATCAGAACCAACAGTATCAAAAGGATGCACTATAAATGCCACTGGCTTCACGGTACCCCATACTGACACGTTGTGGAAGGATTGTATCAACTGTGGTAGGAGACACCTAGGGGAGTGCAGGTGGGTTTCAGGTAGCTATTTCAGGTGCGGAAAGTAAGGACATAAGGTCCTCCAGCACCCAGAACCAATTTTGAGGCCCGCCCAGGCAAACACTGATGCTCAGAAATTGAAGATAGGAGAGTAGAAATAGAAGCCCAATGCTTGGGTTTTTGTACTCACTCATGAGGAGACCGAAGCGTCTAAAGATGTGGTTATAGGTACAATTTTGGTTAAATCTGTGCATGCCTATATGTTGTTCGATTGTGGTACTTCGCATTCATTTGTATCCTGTAGATTTGCTAAGGCCCTTAAGACTATCCCCACCCGATTAGACAATGCATATAGGGTGTCCACTCCAAATGGGAAGGTATTGGTTTCTAACCTTAGACATAGGGGATGTAAGGTAGAAGTTGAATGAGAGGAGTTAGATGTGAATATGATACAACTGAATATGGTGGACTTTGACGCCATTTTGGGGATAGATTGGATAGCTTTTAATCGTGCTCTAGTGGATTATCGAGAGAAGAGAGTACAGTTTATTTTACCAAGTAAAGCAGTATTTCAATTCTAAGATAAAGGAATGGAGCCTAGCAAAGGATTGATGCCAATGATTTGTACGGTCAAAGCCCATAAGAGTCTACAAAAAGGATGTAAAGCATACTTAGCCTATATGGTAGGTATTAAAAAGCAAGAACTATGTATTGATGATGTAGAGATAGTAAGAGAATTTAAGAATGCCTTCCCGGAGGATCTGTTAGGCATACCATCAAAAAAAGAAGTAGATTTTGAGATTAATCTGGTACCAGATGCTAACCTAATTTCTAAGGCCCCATACCGGATGGCACCAGTAGAATTGAGGGAGCTGAAAATGCAACTACAAAAGTTGTTAGATAAGAAGTTTCTCCATAAGGTTCACCCATTTTGTTTGTAAAGAAGAAGGATGGTAGTATGAGGATGTACATTGATTATCATGAGCTGAACAAAATCATAATGAAGAATAAATATCTATTGCCACGTATCATTGATTTATTTAATCAGTTGAAGGGGACTAAAGTGTTCTCTAAGATAGACCTACGATTAGGATATCATCAATTGCACATCAAGCTCGAGGGCATATCGAAAAGTGCCTTTAGTTTGACTAATGCACCTGTAGTATTCATGAAATTAATGAATAGAGTTTTCAAGGACGAGTTGGACAGGTTTGTGGTAGTGTTTATCGATGACATTCCTATTTATTCCCCGTTAGTAGAAGCTCACCAGGAACATCATAAGATCGTGTTACAAAGGCTTCTGAATAGAAACTCTACGCGAAGCTCAACAAATTTTAGTTCTAGCTTAAGAGTGTGGCAATTTTGGGGCACATCATTTTAGAAGAATGAAGTAATCTTTGGTTGGCCTAGACTGACTATTGCTTCCAAGGTTAGGAGTTTCTTAGGTTTGGAATTACCGGAAGTTTGTAGAGGATTTCTCCATAATAGCTACCCTATTGACTCAACTTACTCAGAAAATGGTTCAGTTCAAATAAAATAAGTCTTGCGAAAAGAGCTTCTAGGAGCTAAAGAGGTTATTGATTTCTGTGCCAGTTTTGGCCTTACCATCGACACTGGTAGGTTTACTATCTATAGTGATGCTTTAAAGAATGGACTCGGCTGTATGCTTATTAAAATAGAAAAGTGATAGTCTATGCATCACTTCAATTGAAACCATATAAGCAGAATTACCCAACTTATAATTTGGAATAAGCTGCAGTGGTGTTTGCGTTGAAGATTTGGAGATACTACTTGTATGGTAAAACATGTGATGTCTTTCTCGATCATTAATGCTTAAAATATTTGTTCATCCAAAAGGAGTTATATATAAGGCAGAGGTAATGGTTGGAACTAATTAAAGATTATGATTTGAAAACAAGCTATCATCTAGGAAAAGCAAATTGTGAAGCTGATGCTCTTAGTAGGAAGGGAATGGGGAATTTGGCAGCTTATATCACCGAGCAGGATTAATTGATTCCTGAATTCGAAAAGTTAGAATTAGAAGTTGTGAACCCATAACGGGTTATTTGGCGACTTTGATAGCCCAATCAACTTTGGTTGATTAGATTAAGAAAGCCCAATCCGATGACAATGAGCTGGAAAAGAAAAGAGCAGTAGCTCTCAGTAGCGTACAACCACAGTTTAGGTCCATGAGGATGATAGTTTGCATTTCCAAGACAGATTATGTGTTTCTAGTGATGAGGTGTTAAGAATGGAAGTACTTAAGGAAGCTCATAATACAAAGTTTTCGATCCATCTAAGAAGGACTAAGATGTATCGGGATCTTAAAAGGAATTTTTGGTGAAGTGGGATAAAGTGGGACATAGCAAACTTTGTATCTAAATGTTTGGTATGTCAACATATTGATGCGGAACACCAATGACCTATCAGATTATTGAAGCCTCTAGAAATACCAATTTAGAAGTGGGAGCACATTACTATGAATTTTGTCACGGGTTTACCTAGATCCATGACTGGAAAGGACACTGTATTGATTATAGTGGATCGGTTAACTAAATCAGCCTATTTCCTACCAATGAAGTTAACTACTTTGATGGAGAAGTTAGTTCATTTATATGTGGATGCTATTATTAGATTGCACAGAGTACCAGTGAGTATTGTATCGGACAGAGATACCAATGAGTATTGTATGGGAACCACTATCACTTTGAGCACCTCATTTTACCCTCAGATTGATAGCCAATCTAAGAGAACGATTCAGATATTGGAGAACATGCTTCGAGCTTGTGTGCTAGATTTTAAAGGAAATTCGTTAGACAGCCTGACTTTAGTGGAGTTCTCCTACAACAATAGCTACCAGTCTAGTATTGGCATGGCTCCATATGAAGCTCCATATGGTAGGAAGTGCAGATCCCCTATATGTTGGAATGGTGTGGGTGAAATAAGGATAATTGGGCCAGAGTTAGTATAAATAGTATCAGAAAAAGTGTCGATTGTTTGTGAAAAGTTGAAAGCTACTCAAGATCGTCAGAAAAATTGGGCTAATGGGAAATGAAGACCTTTAGAATTTGAGTGTGGAGAGAAAGTGTATCTAAAGGTCTCCCTAACCAAAGGGGCTGTGAGATTTGGCAAGAGTAGGAAGTTAAGCTCGAGATATGTGGGTCCTTATAAGATCCTGGAGAGAATTAGAGATTTAGCGTACCAGTTAGCTTACCTCCGACTTTATCCAAACTACATAATGTGTTTCATGTATCCCAGCTAAGGAAGTATGTAGTTGACCTTAGTCATGTGTTGGAAGCATCACCATTGCGATTTTGAGAAGACTTGACTTATAAGAAGATACCAATGAAGATTATGGATAGAAGGTACAGTTCTGAGATGGAGGTTTATACCATATGTGAAAGTGTAATGGTCTAATCACTCCCAATGAGAAGCTATTTGAGAGTTGGAAGAAGATGCACAACGAAAGTTGTAACACCCCACTACTTAGGCCCAACAGGGTCGAGGATGTCGCCCCGTCCAAAGGACAAGGGGTCTTTATAACTAGGTCACATCAACAAAATTAAAAATAATACTTTAACAATTGAACTTATTACAACCCAAAAATTCAGGAACAAATCCAAAATAAATTATTTACTATCATCTCTCAAAGCAACACATAAAATAATTAATATAGAGTCTTCCAAGAAGGCAACAAATCAAGCTACTCATCTCCACAGCAGGATCAACCATAAAACATGGCATAAAAGGTGATGAGATAAAAATCTCAGTAAGCCGGTGTGTGCTTTAAGTGTTTCAGGTAAAAAAGTTCATGTATGCAAGTTGTAAAAGTTGTATAAAAGAAAATGCTGGCAAGTAATAAATAAGGATTAAAATAAAGAGTGGCGTTTTGCTTTTCAAACCATACATGAGCACAATAAATACAACCACTCAAATAGGTAGCCATGGGTTACTACACGTTGGGCCCCATGACAGTATAACGGTCAAAATGCCACACTTTGTGCAGACTGACAAAAAGGTAGGTGATCGGCCTATCTGGTAAGATACTCCTCATTCTCTACACCAAAATATACCAGTTGTCCACTTCGGAAACACACAGTCCACTTAATTGAAACTTGCTATCTCAGACCAACATGACTAAGTAGTGTTGTCAATTCTCTAAGTTTAGTTCATTTTCTAGAGGTAGCCTCCTGCCAGAAGACTCACTATTACTCTTCAAAACTAGTACTACTAGCCTACCTTTGTTGAGTACTCAACGTTGATTGTCCCACTTGGGAGAAAACGGTTAAAACATTGCTTTACTTGGAAATAGCAATTAAGGGTATCTAAAATTCATGTCAAAGTTGGTTTTTAGAAAGAGTTTAGTGTTTGAGCAAAACTGCTTGTTTGATTTTCAAATAGTTTATTTGACTGAATAAAAAAACAGTCCTTAATTGCCTTTACAAAAAGAGCGTCCATACACTTCGCATTTGGCTTGCTATAGTAACCTTTTGTCATCAAATAAGTTTATGTAGGAGCTTACTTGATCCTTTGCTTGCAAATTCACAAATCTTCCAAAGCTGATCTAACCCCGCCTAGGGTAAACACAAGTTATATGGTTATATTTAAGTTATATTCGCTTTCATAAATAATCCTAGTTTAACTTATTACAACTATGACCCTAATGTCCTAAGCTTTAAGGCTAGATGATAAAAGATTTTACAAAATAAGTCTAGCTTGATAAGTGAAAATAACTAGGGGTTGTAAAATAATTACTAATAAGTTATAGGTTCAAATACAAATCTTAAGTGTTGTTATTAATAAATAAACTAGGGTTTAATTGATGAAAAATCCTAAGTCCTAGATGATATTATTAAAATAAATAATCAATTTTTACTAATCTCTTAATTAATAATTAATAGATAAAAAATAATAATTAAATTTTATTAAATTTTGATCAATAGATAATAAATAAATTTCAATAGTATTTATGAATATATGGCCTACAAGATTAATGTTTTACCTATTATTATTATTTATATAAAAGGCTTTATTTATTTTTATTATTATTATTATATATAAAAATATTTATATATATTATCTTTAATAAAAGATATAATTTATTTGGCTAAAATATTACTATTTCATTCAATATTCCAATTCCAACTTCCTAGGGTTTTCGAAATCTTTGGAGGAAATCATAATATTAATTTTAATTAACATAATAACATTGGCCAATTAAAATAGCTTAGGATCAACAAGGTCATTATCATAATTTTCCTATTGCTAACAAGAATCATGAACATAAACTCCAACATTAATCAACAAACCATTCTATTCATGAATAAAGGCTTAAATCCATACCTACTATCACATGGCTAAATCTCTACTAAGCATAATCATATTCATGGCTTCAATGAAAACAAGAACATAATACCCTATTCACCAAATGTGACATAATATCTAGCATACTTAAACATCCATACTCACTCAAGACATGAAGAACATGCATTGATCCACAAAAAATTTCATAAAGCTTAACCAAGGCCAAACATTCACTTGCTCCAACTCAACTCCTTCATACAAAAGCATATACTCAATCCCTAATCATATTCTATCCCTTTCCATCAACATTTAAGAGACATGACTTTAGAATTAAAGAGAAGGTTAAAGAGAAATACTTGGTTGATGACTATTTCGATGAAGGTTTAAAGAGATCCACATTCTTGGGAGGCTTGAATCGTCCAAGAAAGAAGAAGAAAAGCAGCCATGGTTGTAGTAACCATTTCAGCCGAGAGAGAGAGCGAGAGAGAAAGAAAGTATTAGTATATCATGTTAAAGATTGAAGGAAAGAAGATGAACAAAATTATTTTTGGTTACCTTGATGGTGTTCTTGAGACTTTAAGAAAAATTCTGGTTTTTTATTCGATTGTAGATTTTTGTTTTCAAGATTTGATGTTATAAAATACAGAAATGGACTCTAGGGAGTGAGTAGATGTGATGTGGAGTTTTTGGAAGGGATTGGAGGTGTTTAGAGTGGTCTTAGGCTTGAAGAAAGGTAGTATGTGTTCTTGGTGTTCTTGGAGAAATGGAGAGAATTAGAAAGAAAGCTGGATGAAATGTTGAAGGTGTTGGCTGAATGATTGAGGGATTTCTGTGATTTGATTTTCAAATTAGGGAGAAGAGGGAAATCTGGCTGTTTGAAATTCAAATGGAGTAATTTATAGAGTGTTTTAAGGTAGAAGATATGGTAATGTTGTTTGATTGGTGGAGGTTCTTGGAAGCTACAATGGCCAACTGGTTTTGCTGAAATGAATGAGGGTTGAAAGAGCTATAATGTTGGCTAAAATTCTGAGTGCAATGGTGTGAGAATTTCTAGTTGTTTGAAGCTTAATCCAAGAGAGTTTTCATGGAGCAATTGTTGGAATTTTTGAACTTCAATTGAAAGCTTGATTGCAGTAATTGAATAAGGAATTTGAGGAATGGCTATGGAGTCCAATTGTGTAGGTCAATGGAGGAGGGTAATGGAGTTTAGTTCATGGCTGACTAAGGTTAACTTCACAAAAGTTTGAGGTGGTTTACGGACAAGGCTTGAAGAGAGAGCAAGACTAGAATTTTTCTGGTTTGAGATTCGAATTGCTTGCTGAAATTTGCTGTTCAATTTTTCTGCAATGTTCCAAACGATTTTCAAAGAGTTTGGAGAGGTATTTGAGGGTCCTTTAAGGCTAGTTTCCAGCCTTCTTTATGGAGGAAAAGCAGAGGTAAATTACTGGTTTGAAGGCAGAAGAAACAACTTTGGTTTTTGGCCTGCTATGCTGCGAAACTGTCCAGAAATTTTTTTTGTTTGCACAGCTTTGTGCAATCCAGTTTTTGGCAAAGAATTTCAGTCTTCAAGATGGACAAGTTGGACATTTTTTGGTAGCATTTAACTAAGAAAAATTATTGAAGTTTTCAAAGGCTAGACTGTCCATGAACCTGGAAAATTTTCAGATTGCTTCCATGAAGAAGATGAATACTATGGAGTGGAGTTTGAAGGTTTAACCATGGAGATTAATTCTCTTGGAAGCCTTCCTTAACTCCTTCCCTATTTTCAACAAAACTCTATCCTCTAAGAGCCATTTTCGAAATTCCAAGGTCAATAAGCCTTGTTGAATTTTTTGGAATTAAAATATGGATTTTGATAAGTTGAACAAACTTAATTGGTAAAGAATTTAAGGTAAGCTAGAAAATTAAAGGACATGAATCCCTTAAGAATTCTTTTAGGTCATAAGAATAGGATTAGGACATTTCCTTCATGTCTCCCCTAAGACAACACTCCTATTTCTACTTATGGAATGCAAGGGACGAAAAATCCAACCTTAAATAAAATAAAAATAATCATGATAAAATTTAAATGATGGGATTTGAACTCAAGACCTTAGGAATTAATTCCAAAGCTCTAACCACTAAACCACAACAACTCTTTTCATTATTTTCCCTCCCAAATATTCTTCTTATTTAATCCTCAAGCTTTCTTTCTATTTTGACCTCAAGCAAAATTACCATTTTACCCTTCCTACTCAATAAGCACAACTAAGTCTTCTAGAGTATAAATCATAATTCTAAAGCACATAAATTCATTCAAAAATATATATATTCATGCAAGAAAATATGATATGCATCCCGATCCCCTTACTCTAGGGTTGACTTTGGGTGGGTTTCATAGAAGTACCCTTCCTTATTTGAAAATTCAGGTGCATAAGTTTCGACGACGAAACTTTTTGTAAGAGGGGTAGACTGTGAAACCACAATCCAAATCATATTTTAGGGCTTTCCTTTCTATAGCTATTCTGGTATGGGCTTGGATCCACATAGTGTGAGGGGTTTAATTATTAGAGGGATTAATTCAGGGGCACGTTAGCAATTAGTGCAACTTAAGTCTGACTTATGTTACTGGGTTCTATCGGTTACATTGTTTTTTACTCCATGTTATTCACTATTTCAGAGATAGCTCAAAAGGAGAAGAGGACTTTCAGAGAAGAAGTCGAGAAAGAAGGGGAGCCAAATGTTGTGAATCTAGGTAAGTTTGTATCAATGGCACTTTTGATTAATTTTATCTTGTTCTAGAGTTCTTAGTTCTATTACTAGGTTTGTGTGTGTGAGTTCTGATTAGAGATTTGGGTCTATTCTAATAGAGTACTTATTAATTGGAGTTGTAGGAGAAAAAGAATGAGAGGTAACAAGAGTAAGTCTGTGATTTAGTGAATTCTGGTAGGAGATTCTGTCTTTTCTATTTTTTTCGTTCTTAAATTATGTTTTGGATAAATCTTTTTTTTTTTTTTTTTTGAATTTCTGGAGAAACTATGTTTGTATGAAATTGGGTTGAGCAGGGTGAATAGTTTAACACTGTGATTGAGTTATTATGATAATTAGTATTCTGAGGTTATGTGATTTCTATTCTGGTTATGATTTATAGTTATGTTCTAATGTTTAGGTCTTGGTAATGGTGTGAATTTCCCAATCTATTCTATGTACTTGCCATAGGTTAAGGGGCTATAATACCTAGTCAACCTATTCTATATACTGACCCTTCTCTTAATGGGTACAATAATTAGGGGACTGATATTAGTTAGCCAAAGCCACCATCCCAAACATGATTCAAAAATCTGGAATTTGTGATGTGTGTGTGGATGTAATGTAAAGTGTGTTTTCAAGGAAAAGAGGGTTGGTCATACTAGTTGTTTAGTGTTTTTGAAGAGTGTTCAAAGCCATTGTTAAACTCGCTGTTGAGCCTATGGTCTGTTCTGTTTTTACCTTATTTTTTGGCTATTATTTTACTATTTCCAAAGTGAACTGACGTCGTTCCACCCATTAGAACTGGCATCGGCGTTCTTTTGTTATTCAACTTATTGCTGTCTAACCCGACATCAGTCCATAATCCTTAGCTAGCACCAGTTTTCCTCTATTGCTGAACCCCTTGATGTCCAGTATTGAACTGATACCATTTTTCCCATTTTGACCAACACCGGCTAATCCATGATATCTGGTTTCTTGTGTTGATTGATTCGGATCAACGTTAGGATTTTCGAAATTGTGGGGAGTTAAAACAAGCTTCGTTTCTTTATGCTAGCCTTACTTGTGATACCTCGTTTTTTTATCCCAGTTCTTTGGAGTACAACTATCTTGCTAAAAGAATAACCTCTACACTATTTTTGTAACGTGCAAGAGTTTTCTGCAAAACTATGATTACTTATGTAACATCCTCAATCCCATGAGTAGAGTTAGACAGGTGGTTTGAGGAAGACTTTGGGTGATTTTTTGTAACGCTCTACCTATGTTGAGTTTTAGGACATTTAAGGTTCGAGTGTTCTTTTGGGATAGTACAAATTTATTTAATTATGTTTTGCATTGTAATTGGGAGTACATGGGATTTTAATGGTTTAGTTATTGGCTTTTAGGTTATTTTAGTTTGTTTTATCTGTTTTGGATCTGGGTTCAGTATTCTAGTTTAGGATACTGCCATGTCATCCCCAGGCATAGGGCATGACAAATACTTTTGTCATATCTAATTTCAAGGCCACATTATTACGAATCACTTTTCTATCTAAAGAATGACTAAGCTCAAAAGCTAGAAGAATGTTATTAGACATCCCTCACATTTTACAAAGCCAAAATATTAAATGAGGCAATAACACTCTCAAACGCATAGCCAATATCATAGTGATGATCTTGTTATAGTAGTTGCACAAACTAATGGGTCAAAAATCCACAAATTTCTTAGGGGATTGCTTCCTAAGATAGGACTGATGAAGCCTTTAGGCATTTAAAACATTACCAAAAAAAAAAAAAAAACTCTAACAGCATTAAAAACAAAATCAGAAATGATTACCTAGCAAGTAGTGAAGAACTTGCCTAAAAACCATTAGGTCCTGGAGCATTATTCACACCTAAAGCAAAAAATAGCTCTTTTCAACTTTTCCATGGTTGGGAGGCTTGAAAGCTTATAATTGTCCTCTTCAATGCTAGTTTAGAAATGGTATCTATAACTAGCCTCCTTACGTCTGAGATTGTGCTAGATACCTACTCGTAAATAGATTAGAAGAGAAGGCCACAATATTTTCCTTAAATATAAGCTGATCATGAGCAACTTCTCCATCATTATTCTCCATACGAGAAATTACTTGATGAAGCCCCTAGGTTTACAATAGTCTTGAAAAAATTTGTACCTATGTCTCCTTTTTTGATCCGTTATATCCTAGACTTTTCCTTTCTAAACTCCTCTTCACACATTAGATCGAAGGCCAGTTTAGAGTTTGCTACTTGTAGCTTTGCTTTATCCTATGGTAGAGCCTTATCCTCTGCCCATTGAATATTATCAAACACATTCCCAAAAGACTAAAGATTCTATTCTGCCAATGCTAGCTTAACCACCTATATCTTATCTAGAAGAATTTGCATGCCATTGCCCTTGGCTTCTTTTTGCTAAGCATTTCTCAATACTATTAGATAGTCTGGATGATTCAACCACATTTCCAAAAACTAAAATGGCCTTGATCCTAAAAAGCGTAGTAAAAAATCTAGCCAAACTAGCAATAGGAGTAATATGACCCACTCATATACAATATGGTACTATGAAACATATCAACCTAGTTCTTGTTTATCAAAATATGGTCTAGACATTTACCGTAGGGCAGGAATTACGTTCTAGCCTAGCTGAACTTCCTAAAAAGGGAGAATAGCAAAGTGAATGTGCATTTATAAAATTTACAAACTCCTCTATGGCAATTAGATTAGGTGTAGAAGAGCCTGAATATTTAGAAATTTTTTGTAATAATGTTAAAATCACCTCTAATAATCGTGGATCATTAATGTAACACCCTACTACTAGATAACCAAAAGGGTTGGGAATGTCACCCCGTCCTTAGGACCAGGGATAATTATAATTAGATAAAAGAAAAAAAGAAAATAAAAATTCAAATCTTAAAGTACAATTCCTCAATACTTATACAAAAATTTTAAAACAAAATCCTCAAAAGAAGTACACGTTCTTAAAATGAATAATGTATCAATAAAAGTCTTTAAGTTTCGGTACTCTAATAACTTCCTACCTTTTTGAGATTAGCACTCCTTAAAAACATGACAAAAAATGTGTGAGAAGAAGATTTTCAGTAAGTCCTGTGTGTGTCATTGCAAATTATAAATCATAAGTGTTCATGATGTAAGTTTGAAATGCATAGGAAAGATAACAGCTTAGATGCTCGATCAATTTTAAGTTTACCCAAGTGGTTTCAAAATCACATAAGTATAAATATTTCTATAGTTAACAAATAAAATTAAGATATAATAAACCACTTATTTATTTAATAAAAGAACCAGGGTATGAAACCTTACCCATCATGAATTCCATGAAACCCTGCATCATGGTAGTCACTGTAAAACCCTCTATCATAGTGATGGCGGGTAATCGGCCCACTGGGTGGAATACTCCTCTATCTCCCACTCGAACTTACTAGGTGTCCAACTCTGGATCAGTCCTACTTAGGATTAGTTGTAGCACAGACTGGCTTGACTCACTAGTACTGGCATTCCATTCAGACAAGGTTCACCTCCTAGAGGTGGCCATCTACTGAAAACTTACCCTATCCTACAAGAACTATAGTACTCGAGCCTACACTTATCGAGCACTCTAAGTAGTTTGTCCCTTATTGGGACATTTACAAGAATACTGCAAGCCAAATCTCATGTGTACTTTCATCATAGAATTCGGTGAAATGAACAAAAGTCTTATTTTTAAAAGTTTTATAAAACAGTTTTGTTATATGAAATAAATCGCAAATATTTTGAAGAAGGGTATATTATGTTTAAAAAGTTGCTTTTCTCAAAAAGTACACAATCCGGTATATCATTCACAGTATCATCAAGTAATAGTTTGAGCAAAGAGCTTTAAAAGTTTTATGCATGGACTTACTGAATGAGGGTTCCTTGATAAATTTTAGTCAATGAGCAACAGGGTCAGAAATCCTAACTCTATGTAAACAAAACACGAATTCACTATTACAACCCATATTTGATATGGTTTCCACACACATACCTCCAAACAAGATAACATCTCTATACAAATTTATAATGTCAATGTATAACATGATACTAGCATGTCATATATACTTATCACAAGGGCATGAACATAAATCACAACCATCATGCTCACTTAGATAAATAAAGTCTCTAGCACTATTATTCATGGCTTCCAACAAACTTTAACTATACTATCATACAGATGCAACTACTAAGCCTAATATCAAAACATGGTTCCTACCATATCGTAATACATATATAAATATACTCCTCAAATATTACAAAGTAAAATAAATTACTAGGATAGAAGAGAAAATACATTAAGGTCTTCTTACTACTCTCGTATATACCTCACGAGATCCAAGCATTACATATATAAAAATTTAGCATATCAATTTGACTTTAGTCCAGCCATCAAAGTGAAGTAAGCATTAAAAGTATAAAATTTGACAAAACTACAATACTCAACAACACTTCAATACTTGAAAACTTAAGCAACACTTCCAAGGTTTTTAGGAGAGAGAAGAGAGATGTTTGAGATTTACTTGTGATTAATGGTAGCTTTGGTCCATCTGGAGTAGTCCTTGGATATGATTTTTTAAGGGGATGTTCTTCATAACTGGCGTTAACAAGAATCAAGCAATAGATGTTAGAATATGAAAGAGAAACCGAGACAGTGATGGTCTCGGCTTGATTAGAAAAAAGGGAAGGAGTAGATTCAAGAGTTGTGTGTGTGTGTGTGAGAGAGAGAGAGAGAGAGAGAGAAGAGAGATAAAGAGCTTTACATTACCTTGATGGAGTTAGGGCCAGAGTACAAGATGCCCTATAGAGTGAGTTTTCAGTTGAGAAGACAGATAAGAGTATGTGTGAATTTCAGATCTTGGTAGAGAGAATAAGGAGAAAAAGGAAGTGGTAGAGACTATGAATGGTCCTAGTTTCGGTTGGAAAAAAGAATAGAGGATTCTAGGGAGTGATTTGTGGGATGTGAAAATTTTGAGGAGTAATTAAGGAAGGTAAATCTGAGAGGGGGAAGGATGTGCTCAGTTATAGAAAAGAAAAGGAAGAGAGATAAGTGCAAAAGGATATCAAGCTTTGGTGGGGGAAAGAGGAGATGAGGGAAGTTTCAATTTCTTTGGGAAGTAGGGGAAAGAATGAGGGTTTTGATGAATGCAAGTCTTGAAAATTAAATATCAAAAACATGAACATGGAGGCAGTAAAAATACATGCATAGCGGAAGAGTTTATATACCTCTGCATTTATTTGATCAATGGCTTAGGGAAAATGATGGAATTGGAATTGGTTGAACGGCTACTAGTTCACTTGTAGAAGTCTTAGGATTAAGGCCAGCAAGTCAACAGATGTAGGGTATCTCATGCAAAAACAAGTTTGCGATCAAAACCAGAATCTATAAGATATGAATAATAGAAAAATAAGAAGAGTAATATACCTTCTCTGTGCAATGCCATAAAATAAAATTTTTAGTCAAATACTGAGGCGTGATCCAAAATCCGATAGCAACCTTTTGAGAACGGCTTCTCAATGTAGATGGTTCAACACTGCACAGATGTCTTACCGCTTTAATCTCAGTATGAGATTAACTTCGACAGTATCCACATGAGGAATGCTCTCAAAGAAACCAAAAATTTCTCTGCTAGGAGAATTTCTTGGTGGCTAGGGTAACTTCCGAAGAAGAGAAGAAACATGTGTGTATCAAAGTCAGAGAGAACAATTTTTCTCTGTGTCTTTTTAAGATAAAACAACCATGGCATATTCTAAGGAAAAAATCCCAGAAATAACGTTGATACAACGCTCTGTGAAATCTAATCAAATTAGAATTCATTAAATTGTGATTGAAACCTACAAGTTCTCATAATTATAATTTGACCTAAAATTATAACTAATTATAATTTAGCCCACATAACTTCTACTTCTCATAATTAACCCCATAATATTATTAAATAACATCTCGAGTACATAATCCTCTATTATGTGTGACATATTAGGTTTTTCAGTTTATTGGTAGCAAAATATGAATTAATCCAAGCATCTTTGACATTAATAATCCTTAATAATTTAGAATTAACCTATTAATTCTAATCAAGATTGGTTTATAAATTTGTCAATTAATAAACCATACTCAGCAGATCATGAGTGGTATCTTGCAATACATCATGACCACCCAAGAGTCCAGGAAGTCAAGTGGCTTAACATGAACCCTTTAATAACAAACTACAATGCAATAAACTCCTTTCACCATACAATATCTCATCTAGTCTGGAGTACGGAATTAGTGTCGACTCACTCCAGAATAATAAATTAATTATGGCCTGAATATATTAGCACTTGTTCTAGAAACCCACTACTCTATGTGTATCAATTGGAACTGTTTCCAATATACAATCACATTGGCCAAGGATTTCTAGAGTAGTAATTTCTACAAGTGGCAGTAAAATATTTGCTCCTACTATTAGGAGTGGTAAATCCTTTATCAACCCGCTCAACTACTTTTATTTACCTCACATTGCATCCAATATCCATCCTATAGGTGGCCCTCAATCTGGCTCTAGAGATTAGAATCAAAGTACAATGCTCAACAGACAAAATACCTTGGAGATCTCAAAGTCTAAGGATACCTACACGTTTGCTATAACAAGATTCTTTCACTGGCACTAAGTAGTTATCTATGTGATTATCTTATAGTCAGGTCATCTAATGTACTTGTTCTATTGACAAGCATCCGCGTGTTAGCTTTGAATATCACAATACTCATGGATGTGAGAACCACTTCCTAATCAAATTAGGAAGTCTAAAATGTGCTAGTCTTAATGCATTAATAAAGTCCTATCTCATTAATACTATAACTATGGATTATTTAAGTACTAACACTATACAGTGTAGTAGGAATCTCATATCACAATCTCCTTAACACAGTGTTGTACTAGGGACTTTATCTAACAAGTATTTTACATGAAAGTAAAGAAAGCAAACTGAAAGATAAATAATGTCTGGTATTATAAAATAAATATGTCATATACAAAGCACAAATGAATGCCTCTAGGGCATAACACTAACAACAGCTTCGTCTAGGCATCAACACTGGCTTCTAATCTTTCAGAATATATCCAATGCCTGAACGCTAGGTGAAAAGCAATTCTTATGAAGAGGAATGAACGGTCTTCTCCTTAGTCTAATTTCTACTGAGAAGAAATAAAGAAGAGTTGTTCTATGTTTATTCTACTCTGGGTAGAATAAAGAACATACACAGAGAGAGAGAGTAGCTAGATTAAAAGAGAGTCCGGCACAAATAAACACATACCCACACCCACTATTTTTTAGGTCTAACTATTGGTATCATAAAATAAAACCCATGTTAGGGATATGCCCTAGAGTCAATTTGTACTTATACTATTGTCGTTATGTTGTATATAATATTATGAGGTTTTCCTTTTCATGAATAGTGCATTTTGTTTTGTGGTCATCAAGTACGTGACTTGATAGTAAAACCCAACAATGAATGCAATGACTATTCTAAAATTGTCCCTGATCGATTATTATTATTAGAACAATAATAAATTAAGATTAGTATGTTTGTGACTTGATGGCTATGTTTTACTGGTCATGGATATTTGTGATATCGAGTCAAAACATAAATAAATGTTAGAGTACATTGTATTGGACATGACCCACTGTGAGAGTACTTCATGGAATATGTCATAAGTACTTTCTAGCTATAATAATATTAAAAGTCATTCGACCTAAATTCATCATAGTTTCCTACTTGAAAATTTCTATATTTTGATGTTGTCTAAAGTTATCTTTAATCAGATAATAAATTAGACTACTGTTGGACATAGAATAAATCAATGAGAAGAATATGATTGATAGTGAAGAAATTTGTCCCTCTCAATTATGGGAAAGATATCCATGGGCCCCTTGATAAGTTAGATTGTTAAAATGCATGGCCGTGCTCAAATATATCAATCTAAGATATTGATATCATTGTTTGAACAGTCTACTATGAAATCAAAAAATAATTGATTAAGCTTAATGAGGATGACATACTTCGTGCCTTATGCTTAATCTGGATATCGTGTGACAAAAGGACTAAATATAAAATTATGGTTTGGTTCAAAGAGATCATCGATCTTCATTTAACTTGGATAGTTATAATGTTTTGCTAGAAACCGCTTATAACTTGTGCGCCATTTAAATATGATTTGGGCACACTGCCAGTGTTAAATGAACCTATAGGGTCACACAAAAAGCGAACTTGTTAGGTTATTTTTCTGGTAACCAGATTCGATGAATTTGGAAATATGTCTAAGTTAATCAAACTTAGAAAATTTACCAAATACAATGAATATGGAAACATGTCTAAGTTAATCGAACTTAGAAAATTTACCAGATACAATGAATTTGGAAATATGTCCACATTCGATGTATCTGGATAATATCCAGATTATAAGAATCTGACTCGGTAAATTAATTAGTTAAATTACTGAGATAATGGCAGAATCTTATCATATCAATTTTAATTTAATTTGAATTTAAATTAAAATACAATAAGATATTATTAGGTTTGGACTCTAAAAGGTTCGGAGGTATTTTTAAGAAAACCGTAGCCGACTTCTCTAGAGAGCTATTCTATTAAGAATATCCGTGCCTTCATCCACCCGGAAAAATAAGCCTTTCGAACCCTAGGCGCTAGCACTCCTCGGGTGACGAGTGAGTTTGCGATGTGTATCCAATAGAGGACGTTCGTATATTGTAGCGTCTGGTGATCGCTTGGGTTGCACGTACAGCAGTACAATCGGAATCGAAGGAAATCGATTACACCTAACAGAGGTAATTTTGCAAACCTACGATCTTCTTAATCATTTACTTGGATCCTCGGAAGGGATTCGTGGATGTTTTTCATGTTTAGGAGTCCACGAATCCTAACATGGATCACACCAAGTATCTCCTAGATAAGATAAAATTCTTCAGGAGAACACATCTACGAGCTATTATCGGGATTTGAAAACCAGAAGCTATCTAAACATTATACAATGATCTTTTGTGCCTACCTATTGAACCCACTGGTCCATGCTTGGTCAAGTCCTAAACGAGTTTAAAGCATGGACCTAAGTTCCAGCTTATTGGGCCAACTGCCAATTAATTATCTAGCCCAAGACCTATTAAAGTCCAATTAGATAACTAATTAGCCCAATACAATCAAACTCAATTCTCCATCCTTTAACCTAGTTTAGATCAGGCCAACCTTAACCTGGACTCAAGCCCTGAATAATTAATTGACCAACTAGACTACGCTAATAAAGAATTCTCTCTATAGACCTTTTATTTTATTCTAACCAAATAAATTAACTAAGCTACTTAAATAAAATAAAATTCATTTCGTTAAAGACCTTTTCCTCAACACAAATCCATTAGGACTTATAGGCTATTTTAAGGAGCAAAAGACACATCGCATTGGCTACTAAAATGACCAAAATACCTCTACTATATAAATAGCTATATTTTTACATTTTAAATATTTTTTAATATCACCATAAGGAAATATTGATCTCAAAGACAATACTACGTTAGAGAAGTCTCCAACCTGTAGGTGTAATGACAAATATACCCCTCTACATAATGTTGTACATTCAAAGAGAAAGAGCGTACTAACACCTCTTTAAATGACATCGACCATTCTTAGACCTCTAGTCCAATGATCCATGACTTTTTGAAATGTTTCCTCTTTCTAAAGGAGCTACACTAAAGTAAACATCCAAGTCATGTTCCCTAGGGTCTTGGATATTTAGATCATTTAAACAGTCACAATGGACGATATAACGTAGAAGTTATCTTGTATAAGTTTATCTTAACTAGTTAGTCACATATACCTAACATACAAGTATATTGGTCATACGATAGAACTTCAACTATAGTATACCAAAGTATATGCTTCCAACTCTATCAGACCACCAATCCATACTCAAGCCTTAAGGTATAAGTCCACGCTGTAGCAGTAGTAGTCTTGGTTTCTACCAATATAGTACTTTTAGAAACCATTACTACAGGTCTAGTTCTATGTATTCAAAATATGTTCATGTTATGAAGTGAGAGGACTACTCACTGGCTAAAAGTAGGTTATTCCCCATTTGGAATCCACAACACAATAACCTTATCATGGTGAGATTCTCATTCTCATCATCCAGTTAAGAATATTAGTTTATGTATTAAGTAACCCGTGATCTATACCTTACTATGAAAGACCTCTATTCACATGGATCACTTACTTAAACACAATAAATCTTTTCCAATGAAATTGTGCAAAAATTAAATTTTGAAAAAATAATAATTTATGAAAATAAAAATTTTTATTAATATAATCAAAATTACATCAAAAATACAATCTTAGTGAGCATACAATTCCAACAAGGCTACCTTAGTTTGTTAAGAAAAGGAAAAATGAAAAAAAGAGTGGATTGGGATATTTTTTATGTTATTGTTCCTTAAAGTGGTCAAAAGGCCTAATGGTGTGTATGAATCAATTGTGATGGTGAAGAGATTGTTAGTGTTGTGCCCTAAAGACAATTACTTGTATATTATATATGACACATTTTATTTTAATAAAAGGCATTATTGATCTTACAATTTTTTTTGTTTACTTTAAGTAATATAACTGTTCAATAAAGTCCATAGTACAACACTGTGTTAAGGAAATCATGATAGAAATCATGATATGAGATTCCTACTACACTGGATGGTGTTAGTACTTAAATAGTCCCTACTCATAGTATTAATAAGATAGGACATCATTAATGCGTTAAGACTGGCATGTGTTAGACTTCCTGATTTGATCAGGCGGTAGTTCTCAGAACCGTGAGTATTGAGATACTTAAAGTTAACACATGGATTCTTGTTAATGGAACAAGTTCATTGGATGACCTAGCTTTGAGATAACCACATGGATAACTATTTAGTGCCAGTGATATAATCTCAATATAGCAAACATGCAAGTATCCTTAGACTTGAGATCTCTAAGGTACTTTATTTGCTGAGCTTTGTACTTTGATTCCAATCTCCGGAGCTCGATCGAGGGCTGCCTATGGGATGGATATTGGGTACATTGTGAGATAAATGAAAGTAGTTAAGAGGGTCAATAAAGGATTCACCACTCCTAATAGTAGGGGTGAATATCTCATGGCCATTTGTAGGAATTAATACTCGAGAAGTCCTTGGCCAAGGCGATTGTGTATTGGAAATAGTTCTAATTGATACACATCTAAAGTAGTGGGTTCTTGGTACAAGTACTATTGTATTCGGGCTAGAATTAATTCTAGAGGGAGTTGGCACTAATTTCGTACTCCAAACTGAATGAGATATTGTATGGTGAAATGAGTTAATTGCACTGAAGTTTGTTATTGAAGGGTTCATGTCAAGCCACTTGACTTCCTGGACTCTTCAGTGGTCATGATGTATTGCTAGATACCGCTCATAATCTGGGAATATGGGTTTATTAATTAATGAATGAATAAACCAATCCTAATTAGAATTAATATGATTAATGCTAATTAATTATGGATTATTAATCTCAAAGACGTTTGGATTAATTCATGTTCACTACCAATTGATTGGGAAATCTAATAGGTCACACACAATAGAGGATTATATATACTCAAGATGTTATTTGATAACATATTGGGGTTAATTGGGAGAAAGAAAAGTTGTTGTGGACAAATTATAATTAGTTATAATTTATGGTCTAAATTATAATTGTGAGAACTTGATGTTTCCAATTACAATTAGGGAATTCTAAGAGGATTAGAATTTTCAATTTTAGCAGGATTTTTCAATTATATATATGATATAATCGAAACCTAGCTGAGGTTGGATCAACGAACACTCTAGGCAACATACAACCTTCTTTCTTCTCTCTCTCTCTCTCGTTGCTCTTGAATCAAACAACCCTAGCTGCCATCTTTTTCTGCTAGCATAGGAAATTTTGGTGCTTGAGTATTCCTCTGTGTGGATTACTGTTAGAGATAATCACAAACTGTGATTATAGTAGTTAGACGTTCAACTCACATGAAGGTTGATCATGAGGATTGCTGGATCGCACCTCAATTTGAAGAAGAAATTTTGTTCTTCGGGCGATCAAACAAAGGTAAAAAGCTACTACATTTATTATCTTTATGTCTTGTTTTTCACATATAGGTGGGTCCTGGTTTCTCGTTTATTTTTCGCTGCACCGTATAGAATACGAACCTGAGATACCCAACAGTGGTATCAGAGACATGTTATGTATGGTCTACGGATATTGTTTGGCATGAAAAACTGTTTTCATGTATTCGTGTTTATCTTTGTTCGCTGTGAAAATCGTTTTCACTCGAGTCAAAATTGTTTCGAGATTTGTGGGTTAGTTCCGTAGCACAATATGATTGTGTAAAAGTTACAGCATATTTCGAAAGATGCTTTCTTTAGGTGCTGAGAATTTTCTGCAAAAAAACGTTTTCAAGACCATGGTTGTTGCCTTCCGTTTCATCTTAATTTTCTGTTTTGGTTTTGTTTAAACTAACAAATTGGTTGTTGTTTTGAGCTTTAAAACAAAAAATACTACTGAGAATCGTTCTTACTGAAAATTTGCAGAAGAAGAAAGCACGAGAAATTATTTCTAGAAATTTTTGAAAATCGCCGCCATTGTTCCAGACCATAGCCGGCGCCAGCGCCGGCCTTAAAGCCAGCGCCGGTTGCGTGCTCTTTCGCGAACATCCAGAAATCGTTTCTGGAAAATTTTTCCTAAAAAAATCAAAACACAGGCAGCGCCGGCTCTGGCCTCCAAACCGGCGCCAGTTATGCTCTGTTCTGCACGATCCAGTTATTTAAAATTAAAAAAAAAAGAAATTCTTGGAATAGAATTTTGAAAAGAGAAAAATCTCATTTGATGAGAAGCGACAAAATAAAAATTTTTCCACGGGGGTGCTGCCCCCTTAACCCCTACCCACTGACTGGCCAGCAAGACCGCCGTTATTGTTGCGAGACGGGACCCAAAAGCATTTTCTCAAAATTAGTTTTGAGACAAACAATTTTATTTTTCAAATTAGTGATTTTGAAAATTTAAAATTAATATATTTTTCTAAAATATGGATTTTAGAATTTGTTTTATTTTTCCAAAATAGTGATTTTGGAATAATAAAAGTATATGTTTATTTTGTTTAAGCATAGTCAATGGCATGGTGGATGGTTATGGACTAAAACCAATTATATCTGTTCATGCATTTTACTGTTTTAGTTTTTATGAAATAAAGCCTGCGTGTCCTGCCTTTTCTAGAATTCTTGTGTAATTCTCTTCTCATCTAACTCCCTTCGAATGTAACTCGAGGTTTTCTCTCTTTAGGAAATTATGTAATTAGTTTACATAGGTTAGATAGGAATAGAATTATTTTTAATTTTGGAGATGGCAACCAAAACAAGGCGAGAAGGTAAGACCTTCTACTTAAATCATACATGAACACATAGGGTTAACTATATTAATTTCTTTTATGGATCAAAGAAATTAATTTAGGGTAAAGTCCATAACCATACCACATAATCGCTTTATTGCCATGATTATCAATTAAGTGATTTATTGATTTTTGTGCATGTCATTCAATGAAATCACTAAAAGGAACAAATCCTTCAATTAATATTAAACATAATTCCTTTCGTCAATATAGTAAGAATGAGAGTCCTTTTTCGAGACCAGTTTGTTGGGCAAACCCAAGCTTACTTGACATCAGGCATGTTCAAGCTATGGAATTAAATTCCTGATTAATGGGTCGGGTTTAACTAAATTCTTTATCCCGGTTGGGCAAATATAAGCATAAAGAAATTTAGAGGAAAAGTTGGGGTAGCCCAAAAGGCTTTAAGATTAAAAGCTGTTAATCACCCAATGATCCGATAGTAACATACGATGTAATTGGTATTGGCTTCCTACCAATGAACTCAAGGATGGCTTGTTAGGTAAACCCAAGGTTATTCTTGAGGAATTTGGATACTGGTCTACTAGGAAAGCTTCCAACAAGCTTTCCCGAATCAGTAGTGGGGACTATTGGTTTAAGTAAAATAGTAGAGTAAAAATGCGTTTAATTGAAGTCCTAATTATTTGCATATCATGTGTATATACAAGTAGCTAATATTCTCTATCTTTACATCTAGGTCACTTGCATCATGTCGACAAACTTGAACTTACGTAGCATCTTGGAAAGTAACAAGTTAACCAAATTATAAACTATCTCGACTGATATAGAAATTTGAGAATCGTTCTCAAATCGAAAAAGTTGCTCTACGTGCCAGATGCTCCTATTCCACCACCACCAGCCCAAGATGCTCATGCTGATAAGCATGCTGTCCACAAGAGGCACAGGGAGAATAGTGATATAGCATCATGTATTATGCTGGCATCCATGACTCTTGAGTTGCAAAAACAGCACGAGCATATGGATGCTCAATCGATCATTTTACATCTTCAAGAGCTGTTTAATGCCTAAGCCAGAACTGGGAGATACAAGATCTCGAAGCAACTATTCTGTTGCAAAATGGCAGAGGGTTCTTCTATGGCCACTCATGAGCTAAAGATACTGGGCTTAATAGAGAAGCTTGGATCTCTTGGGTTTGCAATGGATCATGACTTAAGTGTTGATTTAATTCTACAATCTTTGCCTAATAGTTTCTCACAATTTGTGATTAACTATCAGATGAACAAGATTAAATACACCATTCCTGAGTTGATCAATCTTCTCAAAACTGCGGAGTCCTCCATAATGAAGGATTCCTATGCAGTTTTAATGGTAGAATCTTCCTTTTCTAAGAAGAAAGTTCAAAAGAAGAAGAAGAAGGCTCCCATGAAGCCCAAAGGTGGTGTGAACAAAAAGGACGCAGTAACCAAGGGCTCATGCCATCATTGTGGGAAGATAGGCCACTGGAAGCACAACAACAAAGCCTACTTGGAGACCATTAAGGATAAGAAGTAGAAGGAGAAGCTTACAAGCACTTCTACTTCTACTCTAGGTATATTTATAATTAAAATAAATACTGCCTTTAGAAATGAGATATGGGTATTAGATACCAGATGTGGATCTCATTTGTGCAATAACTTGCAGGGACTAAAGAGCAATAGAAGGTTAGAGAAATGAGATGTGGACCTACATACTGAAAATGGGGCAAAGGTTGCTGCACTTGCTGTGGAGACATACAAGCTGAACCTGCCTTCAGGATTAATTCTAGAACTAGAAAACTGTTATTAGGTACCAGTTTTAATGAAAAATATTATCTCAATTGCTTATTTAGACTTATGTGGATTTCATTTAATATTTAAGAATAAATGTTATTCTTTTTCTTTGAATGATATTCACTATGGTTGAGCAACTTTGGTTAACGGTTTATATGTTCTAGACTTGGATAATCTAATTCTCAATATAAACAATAAAAAACCTAAAATAGATAACTCTAACACCTCTTACTTATGGCATTGTCATTTGAGCCATTTAAACGAAAATCATATTTCTAAGTTACATAAGTTTGGTGACTTAGGGTCATTTGATTATGCATCATATGACACATGCGAGTCTTGTTTACTAGGTAAAATGACTAAAACTCAATTTTCAGGAAAAGGAGAATAGGCCAAGGAGATATTAGAACTCATATATTCTAATGTATGTGGCCCAATATCAATACAAGCAAGAGGAGGTTATAACTATTTCATAATCTTTATCGATGATTTCTCACGATACGGATATTTGTATTTAATGAAATACAAATCAGAGGCCTTTGAAAGGTTCAAAGACTTCAAGAATGAAATAGAGAAACAACTTGGCAAAAGTATAAAGACTCTAAGATCTGATCGAGAAGGAGAATACTTGAGCCAAGAGTTTTTGAGTTATCTTAGAGAAAATATAATATTATCTCAATGGACTCCACCACATACACCTTAACATAACGGTATATCTGAGGAAAAGAATCGAACCCTTCTAGATATGGTACAGACCATGATGGCTTCTGCAGACCTACTAAAATCGTTTTGGGGGTATGTACTAGAGACTTCTATTTATATACTAAACAGAGTTCTGACAAAATCGGTTGATACCACCCCATTTGAGATGTTCTTTGGTAAGAGACCAAAGTTATCTCACTTGCGAATATGGGGTTGTCCTGCCCTTATCAAAAGACCATAGTCAAACAAATTTGATAGTAAGTCTGACAAGTATTTGTTTATGAGATATCCGAAAAAATCTTTTGGATATTACTTCTACCTCCCTTTCGAAAACAAATTGTTTGATTCGAAGGCTGCCGTCTTCTTAGAGAAGGAGCACATACTCAAAAGGGACAGTGGGAGTAAGATTAAACTTAGTGAAGTTCATGAAGATCAAACAAACAATGATCAACCGTCTAACCCCACATCTATTGAGAGAATAGATGAACCTTCTAATACACAAGAGCCTCATAGATCTAGTAGGATACATGTGGCACCTGAGAGATATTGATTTCTTATTAGTGACCACAATGACGTATTGCTAATAGATGAAGATGAGCCTACTACCTATAAGAATGTTCTGAATAGTTCAGAATCTAGCAAATGGCTTGAGGCCATGAAGTCAGAGATGGATTCCATGTACGACAACCAAGTATGGACTTTAGTTGATCCACTCAAATGAATTAAACCTATTGGGTGCAAGTGGGTTTTTAAGAAGAAAACAGACATGGATGGTAACTTAGTTACCTATAAAGCACGACTAGTGGCGAAGGGTTATCGTCAACAACATGGTATTGACTATAATGAAACCTTCTCACCAGTAGCCATGTTGAAATCCATCAGGATACTCCTAGCCATTGCTGCTCATCATGATTATGAGATTTGGCAAATGGATGTGAAAACAGCTTTCCTAAATGGAAATCTGACTGAGGAAGTATATATGATACAACCTGAGGGTTTCACATCCAATGATAGCACAAAAGGTGTGCAAGCTGCAAATGTCCATTTATGGACTTAAGCAACTTGGAATAAGAATCTGTAGAGATAAATCCAAAAGGTTGCTAGGTCTCTTGTAGTCTACATACATAGATAAAGTGCTAAACAGGTTTAGCATAGGTCAATCCAAAAAGAGATTCTTACCCATATCACATGGTGTAAGCCTTTTAAAGTCGATGTTTCCCAATACACAAGTTGAATGGGATCACATGAGTAAGATTCCATATGCCTCGGTAGTTGAATCTATCATGTATACTACGATAGGTACTAGGTCTGATGTATCTTGTGCTCTCAGTTTGACGAGCAGATACCAATCTGCCCCTGGTGAGGGTCATTGGGCGGCTGTAAAGAACATTCTTAAGTACTTATAAAGGACTAAGGATATGTTCTTAGTATATGGAGAAGGTGATTTGAAAATAAACGGGTATATTGATGCCAGTTTTCAATCTGACAAAAATAATTTCAAATCACAATTAGGCTACGTGTTTACGTTGTACGGATGGGCAATAAGTTGGAAAAGTTTCAAATAAGAGATTATTGCCAGCTCTACGACAGAAGCTGAGTACATAGCCGCTTCTGAAGCAGCTAAGGAAATAAAGATAGAGAGAGTTCCCACGGATGAGAACATAGCTGACCCGCTTACAAAAGTACTATCCCAAAAGAAACATGATTGTCATATTGAGTCATTTGGTATTAGATATATGAAAGATTGGCTCTAGTGCAAGTGGGAGTTTGTTAGTGTTGTGCCCTAAAGGCAATCACTTGTACATTGTATATGACACATTTTATTTTAATAAAAGACATTATTTATCTTACAGTTTCTTTTGTTTAAAGTAATACAACTGTTCAATAAAGTCCATAGTACAACACTGTGTTAAGGAAATCATGATAGAGATCATACTATGAGATTCCTACTACACTAGATGGTGTTAATACTTAAATAGTCCTTAATCATAGTATTAATGAGACAAGACATCGTTAATGCGTTAAGACTAGCATGTGTTAGACTTCCTGCTTTGATCAGGTGGTGGTTCTCATAACCGTGAATATTGAGATACTCAAAGTTAACACATGGATGCTTGTTAATGGAACAAGTTCATTGGATGACTTAGCTTTGAGATAATCGCATGGATAACTATTTAGTGCCAATGATATAATCTCAATATAGCAAACGTGCAAGTATCCTTAGACTTAAGATCTCCAAGGTACTTTGTTTGCAGAGCTTTGTACTTTGATTCCAATCTTCGGAGCTTGATCGAGAGCTGCCTATGGGATAGATATTGGGTACATTATGAGGTAAATGAAAGTAGTTAAGAGGGTCAATAAAGGATTCACCACTCCTAATAGTAGGGGTGAATATCTCACGGTCACTTGTAGAAATTACTACTCGAGAAGTTCTTGGCCAAGGCAATTGTGTATTGGAAATAGTTTCAATTGATACACATCTAAAGTAATAGGTTCCTGGTACAAGTACTATTGTATTCGGGCCAGAATTAATTCTGGAGGGAGTTGGCACTAATTCCGTACTCCAAACCGAATGAGATATTGTATGATGAAAAGAGTTAATTGCACTGAAGTTTGTTATTGAAAGGTTCATGTCAAGCCACTTGACTTCCTGGACTCTTGGATGGTCATGATGTGTTGCTAGATATCGCTCATGATCTGGGAATATGGGTTTATTAATTGATAAATAAATAAACCAATCCTAATTAGAATTAATATGATTAATTCTAATTAATTATGGATTATTAATCTCAAAGACGTTTGGATTACTTTATGTTCACTACCAATTGACTGGGAAACCTAATAGGTTACACATAATAGAGGATTATATATACTCAAAATTTTATTTGATAACATAATGGGGTTAATTGAGAGAAAGAAAAGTTATTGTGGACAAATTATAATTAGTTATAATTTATGGTCTAAATTATAATTGTGAGAATTTGATGTGTCCAATTACAATTAGGGAATTCTAATAGGATTAGAATTCTAAGTTTTAGCAAGATTTTTCGATTATATATATGATATAATCGAAACCCTAGCTAAGGTTGGATCAATGGACACTCTAGGCAATACACAACCTTCTTTCTTCTCTCTCTCTCGTTGCTCTTGAAGCAAACAACCCTAGCTACCATCTTTTTATGCTAGCACAAAAAATTTTGGTACTTGAGTATTTCTTTATGCGGATTACTATTAGAGATAATCACACACTGTGATTATAGTGGTCATACGTTCAACTCATGTGGAGGTTGATCACGAGGATTGTTGGATCGCGCCTCGATTTGAAGAGGAAATTTTGTTTTTCGGACGATCAAACAAAGGTAAAAAGTTACTACCTTTATTATCTTTATGTCTTGTTTTCCACATATAGGCAGGTCCTGGGATGGTATCTCGTTTATTTTCCGCTGCGTCGTATAGGATACGAGCCTGAGATACCCAACAGAGATAAGATGGAGGAGTTTGTGACTTCCCTTGTGCGAAAATGGACTGCTTGTGGTCATTTGTAAAAAGGAAGGTCAAATAGCCTTGGTGTGCTCAAGTTGTTTCATTTTTGTGCCAAGAAAGGGAGCTTGGCTGAATTCCTTTAGCTAAATTGGAGAGGGTTTCGTGTAAGAGGGTGGGAAAAGAATAAGAATGGTTTAAATTTTGAGCACAAGGATGTATTGTTATTTCCTTGCTTGAAAAAGAAAAGGAGAATTATTTTATTTTACATAGTTGAGAGAACTTTCCTTTCTTGTTCCCTTTCTTGATTTTCGGCCAGCTCACTTAAGGGAAAAAAAAGAGCTCTTTATTAGAAATTGCCGACCGAATTAAGGAGCTAATCAGCTCCTAAAATAAGCTGATTTAATTGGTACTTGAGTATTTCTTTATGCGGATTACTATTAGAGATAATCACACACTGTGATTATAGTGGTCATACGTTCAACTCATGTGGAGGTTGATCACGAGGATTGTTGGATCGCGCCTCGATTTGAAGAGGAAATTTTGTTTTTCGGACGATCAAACAAAGGTAAAAAGTTACTACCTTTATTATCTTTATGTCTTGTTTTCCACATATAGGCAGGTCCTGGGATGGTATCTCGTTTATTTTCCGCTGCGTCGTATAGGATACGAGCCTGAGATACCCAACAGAGATAAGATGGAGGAGTTTGTGACTTCCCTTGTGCGAAAATGGACTGCTTGTGGTCATTTGTAAAAAGGAAGGTCAAATAGCCTTGGTGTGCTCAAGTTGTTTCATTTTTGTGCCAAGAAAGGGAGCTTGGCTGAATTCCTTTAGCTAAATTGGAGAGGGTTTCGTGTAAGAGGGTGGGAAAAGAATAAGGATGGTTTAAATTTTGAGCACAAGGATGTATTGTTATTTCCTTGCTTGAAAAAGAAAAGGAGAATTATTTTGTTTTACATAGTTGAGAGAACTTTCCTTTCTTGTTCCCTTTCTTGATTTTCGGCCAGCTCACTTAAGGGAAAAAAAAGAGCTCTTTATTAGAAATTGCCGACCGAATTAAGGAGCTAATCAGCTCCTAAAATAAGCTGATTTAATTGATAGTAAATATGATAATCTTTTTGGAATTTAAAATTCAAACAAGTATAAGTTGAGAAGGAAATAATTCAGCTATGGTAAGTAGTAACTTTCAACAATCCTTGTTGCCATTTTGGAGCTCATCGGTGGGGAATATAATGAATATGGCCGGTTGTCATATTGAGTATGGTAGCTTGTCCAATATATGGAAATATGAATATTGCAAGAAAGAAGAAAAGGTAAGTGGATAATCAAAAAGGACAGAAGGATATTTATTTTCCTAGGAATTCCTAATTTAGAATTCTATAGGGAAAGGAAATATAATTCTAGCTTTTGTAAAAGATTTAAACCCCTAATCTTGTTTCCATGTCTTGAAGAGAAAAAAAATAAGGGAACTATTCTATGCTATGGCCAGCTACTATATATAAAAAGGAATAATTATAACAGCTAGGATAATAAAAGGTAGGAGCATAATAAGTAAGAAGATTTTAGGATAAAATCTAAATGGAATATTCTCCCGTTCTTAAAATGGAAGTGGCAGTTGGAATTTGTGCATATGCCAACCAAGAATGAAGGAGAAAGCATATATAAGAAAATTCATATAAGAGGGAGTATTTGAACCTTAATCGTCTAGCTAGGATTCCTATGTTCTATCCATTAAACCACAATGTCCTTGTGTCCAATATTTACACTAAAATCTTTAAGTATAATATTCTTAACCTTAAATCCTCTTCATAACAAAATAAATCATTAGGATAATCCAACACTATCTCTCACATAATGCATGCTTGTGGCTATTGTGATTTGCCTCCTGTAAAGTTCTATTGCTAATGTAGGATTCTATTGTTGCTGATTTCCCCCTGTAAGGTTTGTGGCAGTCGTTATCTTGGTAGCCCTATGCTCCTTTGATATAAGAGTTTTAGATTTCGGCTGTGTGGTTCGGGATTTAGTTACCCATATTTAGATTCTTGATAACCTAAGCAATGGCAACTTTTTCAATAAACAAGGAGATTTTCACATGTTATCTATTGAGAAAATCCTTTATCTCCTATTCTAATCCAAATTCAATTAGGGTTTTCTTTCACCAAGTCAACTTCGACATAGATTCAAACCATGCTGGGCCATAAAAATTACTTTATCTAGCTTTAATGGATTACATATGGCTACTACAATTGAGTATATGATAGACTTGTTAAAAAAAGTGAATTGGAATACACTCGAGTGACACCCACAAAAGAACAATTGAAGGATCCGCAGTGATACAGAAATCTTTTGTCCACTTCAAAACATGCATTGGGAACCTCAATAGAAACCACGAGTTTTTCAATCACAACGTTAAATAGTCTTATCCATTCAATAGGAGAATGAGTATATACTTAGTATCAAACTATCAAAGCTTTGTCGACCCCTTAAGGCTAATTATCTTGAATTCCTTCATCAAGAATTTTATAAATGGCTTTCCTTGAGAGAATTTTCCAAGTAATGTACATTAAAGACACAACAAGAGTGGAGATTTCAAGAGAGAACATCAAAGACGGTATACCCTTATGTATGGAAAGTTGTTTGATAGAGGGTAAGGCCACCACCTCCACTACCATGTTCAAAATTTGAAAATGAGTGAATAGTAGAGAAGATTAGTGAGAGAGTGGTAGATCAAACTAAAAATAAACAAATTAGGAATTAACTAATAATCAACTCAAATAATTTGGAGAAGTACAATCAATAGGAAACTAGGACCTAGATATAGAATCCCCTTGAACCATCATATATTAAGTTTAATTCTTAACCCAATATCTTGAACCAATAGAAATACCTAAACTACAATATAATTCTCGAATTATATTATTCTATTTTTAAATTGATTGATTGGAATCTCTACCCAACCAAAAACCCCTAAGAATGCCTTAAACTCTATGAATTCCCTTGATAAGTTTGACCTTAACCTAGAAGATTTATATCATTCTATCTTTAAGATTGTATACAACTCTTATTATTTATGAATAATCAATTCAAATAATTTTTCAATATCTTATAAGAAATCAAATAATCAAATTAAATTGCTAGCAGAAACTCAATTCAACATAAAAATATAAATCATGAATAATTCATAAGAGCATGGGTCTTTCATTAAATCAAATAATCAACTTAACAAATCAAAGTTTAAAGATCATCCCATTTAGATCTTATAAAAATTAATTCATACTAACAAATTGAAAACCAACAACTAAGAAAAGAAAACATGAAAAAAGAACTAATTCTTATGAAAGTCTTGAATTCTTTAAATATCTTAGCCTAGGATCGATGGAATCATCCTTGTTGTTATTGTCATTCTCCTTCTTTTTGTTGTGTTGAAAGGATGCCTTCAAGTTGTCTATGATGTCCATGACGGCCCTCTAAATCTCTCATTTAAAAGTTAGATTTTAATAATTTGAAATTGATTTTGGTGTGACATAGGTAGCCACATGGTCTTGTATATAACTAGTGTGCATTTTAAAGAGTTATTTTTTAGAAAGTATAAAGGCAGTGAAACAACACGGCCTCTTACATGATAATGTCCTTAACTGTTAAAAAGTTTGATATTTTTACTATACCCATCCTCTATTTGGATAGAAGCACTAATACACCCGTGTACATAACCATGTGGGCTCTTTACATACTTATGTAGTTTCCCCACCAAATCAGTTTGAACTCACACAAAATCATTCTTAAGCTTCCTAATTCCTAAGAAGCAACTTGTCTTGGTTATTGACTATAGATTTGGTAATCCATAGACCTTGATAATACTATATAAAAGTTAGATTTTAAGGCTACAAAGAAAATTCTAGTTGGATACAGGTAGCCACGGTATCTTGTAAACGACTAGTGTACACCTAGAAGAGTTTTTTTTAAAGAAAATATAAGGGCACTGAAACTGAACGACCTTTCATGTGGTTGTGTTCCTGATTCTATACCTTTTAAAATTTTGATATTTTTACTCTGCTCATCTTTTATTCATACAGAGGCACCCACACACTTGTGCACACCACTATATGTATCTTTTACCTTCTATAATTGTGAATATTTTTTTTCTAGATCAGCTCAAACTCACCTAAAGCCGCTTATAGGCTTCCCAATTGTCCAAATAAGTTTTGAAATCAAAACATGAATACAATTAAGTACAAAATTATAGAAGACCCTTTAAAATCATAATAAGATTATAGATCATTTTGTTTATATCACTCTTCTTGTTCTTCTTGTTCTCTTCTCCATATTCATGACATTTCCCTTCCTTTTAAACTAACCTTGTTTTCAAACTTTAAAATTAGGACAATTCTTCTCTTTCTCTTTTAAAAATTCATAGGTTGAATTCTCCTTAGACAGTTTGGTACGTTGTCTATTTGATGAGCCACTAGACTACTGCTCAACTGCTATTCTTAGCTCATCTCCATTGCAAGATTGCCTTTAGCTCTAACAATTGTTGTCTTTCATTCTTGAGGATGGGTAAATTAATTTGGGCTATCTTCTTAGGTCCCTATTTTTTTTTATTTTTTTTTTAGGTAGATTGACATGGAACACAAGCTGAATCGAAGTATTAGGAGGCAGTAAAGGCTAATAAGCAATTTTCCCACTTTCTTTAATATATGATAAAGTACATAATACTTAGATGCCAAGTTAAGATTTTTTATTTGAACCAAGGAATGATGTCCGTAATTGCAATATTAGGAAAACCTAATCTCCTATTTCAAAGTTGCTCTCGGTTCGATGTTTGTCAGCCAACTACAATTCATATTATTAGTTTTGTATATATTATCTTTTAAGTATATTGTCAATCCTTCTTCTTTCTTCAATCATCCTTCCTACTTTTGGATTCTTGATTTCAATATCATTATTAAAAATATCGAGATGAGGAGGAGCACTACCAAATAGAGCCTGAAATGGACTCATATTAATAGTGGAGTGATATGTTGAGCTGTACCACCACTATGCCTATCCTAGAAATTCACTCCACCTATGACGATGTTAGCATACAAAACATCTCAAATACATCCCTATGAATTGATTAACCTTTTGTCTCATTATCTAATTAAGGGTGATAGGTTGTGTTAAGGTTTAATTTGATTCCCATTATCTTCAACAATTTTGGCCAAGAGTTGCTACAAAACAACTTATCTTGGTCACTAAACATAAATTTTGATAATCCATGTACCTTGATAATACTATTAAATATCTTTTCTGCTATCTTGTATGTAAAAATGAATGATTAATCCAATAAAGTACCAAAATTTGATGAAACCAATCAATTACCACCAATATTATATCCTTGCTATAGGGTTTAGGAAGGCCTTGAATGAAATACATAAATAGTTGAGAAAACGTTTGGATTGGAAGTTCTAGGGGTTGCAATAAACCTGGATAAGTTATATTCTAACCTTTCTTATTTGACATATTGCATACTATCGTACCCATTTCTAACATCTTTTATCATTCTATGCTAATGAAAAATCCTTATTCTCCTTTTATAAGTAGCATTTACCCCAGAATGCTCTCCTACTTTTCAAGTTATGCATCTCTTTTATGACATCAATCCTCTAATTGCCACTACTTCTGACATAAAATTTTCCTCCCACTCTCATAACTTCTCCATCAAAGGAAATTTGTTCAACTCCCTCAAAATCAGTTTGTCCCACGATAACTTATGCTACCTTTTTCTTGAGCTATATATGTTATCCCCCTCATAACTTTGAAAAATCTCCTCCATCCATAAAGAAGTAATGTAGAAATTGCTCCCACTGGGGCCTATCTAGATAGAGCATGTGTTGTTTTTTTTTTTCAGTTCTACTCTTGTATTGCATCTCATAATCTAATCCTCTCAATTTTGCTAGCAGTTTTGCTATACTACACTACTCACTCATTGCTTCAGAAGGAATTTCAGGCTTTGGTGATCAAATTGTATGATGAAGTACCTCCCTTCTAGGTATTACCGTCATTTTCGAGCTATTGTGACTAGATCTAACAACTTTTTTTTTTCATATGTTAATAAGCCAAGATTCTTCCCAACCTATAGCCATGCTAAAGAATGTAATTGTACTTTCATTTTGCATCAAAACAGTTCTTATTCCATGATCATAGACATTTATTTCCACAACAAAAGATAGATAAAAAAAAAACTAAAATAGGGGTTGAGCGCATAACCTCTTTAAGATTTTGGAATGCTATTTCAATTTTGGGATTCCAATAGAAATTGTTCTTCTTGAGCAGATCTGTTACTGGTTTGCTAAGAGCTCTATACCCTTTGATAAAATGTCTACGATAACCTATAAGTCCCAACAATCCCCTTAATTTCTTAATGGAATCTGGCAAGAGCTATTGTTAAATTTTTGTTATTTTTCCTTCATCTATCTTAACTCTTTTGTTGAGATAATGTGATCCACATATTCAACTTCCTTCTCAGCAAATTAACATTTGCTTACTTTGGCAAATCACTATTTCTCTCTTAATGTCTACTACACCTTCGTGAGATAAATGAGGTGTGAGTCTAAGTCCTTGCTATATAGCAAAATGTCATCAAAGAATACTAAGACAAATTTTTTGAGAAACGATGTAAAAACTTGTTCACTAACCCCTAAAAATGGCTGGAGCATTGTGAGTCCAAAAGGCATATTATGAACTCATAATTCTCCAAGTGTGTTTTAAATGCAATTTATGTACACCTTTCTCTCTAATCATAATATGAAAATAACCTACTTTCAAACCAATTTTGCTAAGTATTGAGCATCCCTCAACTCATCCAAAAGGTCAACAACTAGAGGGATAAGAAATTATCCTTGATGGTGATAGAATTTAATTGATGAAAATCTACACAAAGTCTCCAAGAGCTTTTTTTTTTTTTTTATGAATTACTAGGAAGGGATATGGATTGGAACTAGACCTAATTATCCCCTCCAACAATACTTTCCTAACCAGTTTTTCAATTTCTCTCTTATAAAAATGGGGTAGCTTGCAAGGCCTTTGCTTAAATGATTTGACTTCTTCCAACAAATTCATTTACTGTTCATGATTCTTATAGGGAGGTAAACCTCGGGATTTTTGAAATACATCAACAAACTCATGCAAAAAGAATCCAACATCTTCTATATTCTCTTTCTTACCCCCTTCTGTTGAACTTCTATATAGCCTACCTATCATCAAATGTTTCTTACCTTTCAATAACATTTTTACTATTTTTTCTCCATAGCTTTTAGTTTGATTTTCTTCCCTTGTCCTTCCAGGTTCATAGATTTTCCATCAATTTCAATGGATATGTTCATTTTTTTCAAAATCAAACATTGTAGGGTCTATGTTCTAAGCCAATCAAATCCTAATACCATAACACTACCTCCTAACTTCATGATATTGAAAGCTAGCTTAAATTCCACCAATTGCATCTTCTATATAACTCTTTTACTACCCTTATAACACCATAGTTTTTTTGTATTAACAATAGTGATTGATAATGGGTTAATAGATTCCCCTTGCCATCTCATTTTTTTCACATTTCCTACATCTATGAAATTATAGGTACTCTAAGTACACACTAGGATGTATACAGTTTTGTTCTTAATCATTCCCTCTATAGTAATAGTACTGCATCTACCCTCTTCTTCAGTAGTATTTAAAGATATCATAGCAGTATCATCCATTTCCTCTCCTATCATTTGATGTATAATAACATTTTTTTTTTTTACTTATATCAATAAGTTTAATAAATTCCATCTCCTTGTCATCATCCCACCTAAAATCCTCCAAAATCATCATATTCACTTTTTTCATTTTATACACATGGTTTGCCACATACTTTTCCCCACACTTGAAACAAAATATTTTTTTCTTTTCTCCTCTATAGTTCTTCAAGGCTACATTTTTTCGAAATTTCAAGGATCGTTTTAATGAATGTTTTTTATTTGGAATTTTAAGGGTTTTAGGAGGTTTAGGATGTGGGTTAGTTTGGATAAAAGATGGTTGAAGGCTTTTGTAGGAGTTTTGTGAAATTACTAGGTGGCATTTAAGTTTTTTTTTTTTTTTGGGGGGGGGGGGGGGGGGATAGTGCTCTTCTCTAAGGATTCTAGGTGAAACATTTTGTTATAGTAGCCCTTATATCTTTCTAAGACCACTCAAGAATACAAAAACATAGAAACTATTTGGAAGATTAGAATAGCTGCAAGTAAAAATACCTTTCGATTCCTCAAGCTGCTCCATAATTCTTCTACATTACTTATTCACTGAATTTTACAAAGTCTCCTATGATATCTTATGCAATCCCTTCTCCAAAGCTTTTACAAATAACTATCACAGAGGTAGCCCAATCTACCTACCTATGACTAACTTTTTAACTCTTGTGACTAGATATAAGCATTCTCTTTTATATACATCTTAGCCATTTCCAACTTCAAATTATTATTAATTTGATGAATTTGGAAGTATCGATGGAATTTGTACACTAACACTTTGGGATTAACTCCTTTAATGACAAGGAAATCAAGTTTAAGTAATTTGAGGCCAATGAATTGTTTCAACCAGTGCTCCTTACTTCTATTTCTTGCCTACTAACTCCATCACTCATCCTGTAAGGATTTCTAGAGACCCTATCATGACTACTATCCCTCATAACTCCTTTTTACTTTAAAACTTAGTATGTAAATTGAATCTAATTTAACTTCCAGTAATTTTAACAAATTATTAGTTTGTATGGATTCATTATTCAACAAAGGGTTCTCTAATCATGCTGAGCAGAAAGCTTTTTGATCCCTTATCCATTTTGTGTACCATTTTCCCGTGGATCACCATAGAACTACAATTCTTTATCATTTCTAGATTCAGCCTAGAATCCTATGATTCTTCTTAAGATCGAGTTATCACAATTTAGTTTGTTCGAGAATTGATGCTTTAATACCAATTTGTATGAAAACTATTTCTGAATAACTTGTGAAGCAATAGAAGGAGAAATTTTCATTAATGAAGAGGAAAATTACAATAGATAGAGCAAGAGATGAACAAAATTGAAGGAAGTTACAAGGAAAAAGTAAACTTACTCGACTAATTGTTACAACTAAAATATGAATTTTTTATCAGCTAATCCTTCGTATAATGGTAATATGAATTATATAGAGATAGCTGTTGGAAAAGATGAAATCAAGGCCATTGATCTCCTTCCAATTTGGACCATTGATAGTAGATTACACTACCTCAAGTTTACTAAGTAATATGATGATGTCCTACTATTTCCTCCATTCTACTCATAAGCCTCCCTTTTTTTCCTTCATCTTAATGACATTTTTGTCTTTTTTTCATTTAAAATTTATTGTTATTGGTTCTTTCTGCATCAATTGCAAAGATATGAAATCTAAAGATTGTTATTTTTTTGGGTTTGTATTTTCCGCTTCATCAAATTGTCAACAAGACCTTTCTAAAGCTCTTGTCACTGCCCTCTTCTATATTAATGTTTTACACCTCACTAATTCCTTTGGCCCCCAAGGACACCTCTGAGTTTCTCACTAAATTGTCAACCTAAGTAATTTTAGTTTATCTTTGTTGTATTCATTTCTCTTAGCTTTCCACCATTTATCCACTAGGTTGGCCTATTTTTTTGTTTATGCTTGAAGTTTATGCTATTAATGGTTGATAATGGCCTTTGTTTCTTGATAAATAATAACTCAATATGGACATGAACAGTAGATGAAGACTTAGGGATTTGTAAATTAGCTTCTAGAGCTATGGTACGACTTTACAAGTTTGGATTCTTTTACATTAATTACTTTTGGTAATGGTGGTTCACAGTGCCTCTAGAGAATAAGAAATAAGAGTTTGGTTCTAGGAAAGAATAGAAAATGAAGATAGGAAAAGAAAATTTAAAAAATAAAAGAATGTTGGGACAAAAAATGTCTTAAAAGTTGTTATAGTTCTAAATAATTTAAAGAATAAAAAGAAATAGTTTTATTAATAATTAAGAAAATACAGAGAGTTTGGTGAATTAGGATAAAAAGGTGATAGATAATGTAGCAATTCAGAGAATACAGAAACAAGCCACGAAGTTTCAGAAAATAATGGCAATAACAACTCCCCACTCAAGAACCTTAATGTTCTACTTAAAATACAATAGACTCAATCTAAACTATTTAGATTAATCAATACTCAAAACTACGTCATTTCACTAACAAATTATCTAATTGAATATTTATTAATATTGAAACTATCAGAACATTTGCCCCTTCTTCAAACTAGCCTTGTGACCCTTGTCCTCAAGGCTACCAACAAATCAACCTTTATCTTGGAACAAGCTTTTATTGTCCTTTAAGCCTTCAACCACAATAAAATTTAATCGTGCCTTAGAAACACATTTGGAAGTGAGAAATTGTCTCCATATTTGTAGCACAAACCCTTCTCTTACCTTCTCTACAACTCTAATAGAGTGGTTTTCTTGCAAATCGAATTATTTGGTATACCATTTCAAGTTTAGAGTTTTGGGTCATAAATGGTTCATCAAATGGCACAAAACTAAAAGATTCTAAAGATTTATTGACTACTAATAAAGAATTCTAGAAATATAATGCTACTTACAAGCTTCATCAAGAGTATGCCGTTTCAATATTTTTACCATATACTTGACCTCTCATTTAATCCACTAATAAAAATAGAAATATAATATTCTTCAGTTGCTTGAGGCATATTATATATCATAATTGCTCTAAACTCTTCAAACTATATATTCATGCACACTTCCTTTATGTTCAATTTTATTGAATTCTTCCATTAATTTAACATCATTACCCAAACCTCCTACAAATAGCCTTAGCCATTAATTTGTTCTCAATTACATCCCCCATAAGTTCATATATAACCATTAAACCAAATAAAAGCATTTTCCATCACAAATAGTTTAGTAACATCCAATTTCTGTACTTTAGGAATACTATATAATGAAAAATAACTCCTACACTTACCCATTCCCTAGAACCAACCCCTTCAAACAAGGGAAAATCCAATTTTAAAGATTTAACTCTATACCTATTATCTCCCCTTTTTCCAAACCCGTCAGAATCAATATTCAAATGTTAATTTAAAGAAACTCATACTTCTCCACTAGAACTCCCTTTAATTTGTTTTCTCTCCTTCATCTCTACCTTCTTAACCAACTCATTTGTACTGACAATAAAGGCATTCAAATTTGTAGTAAGCGAAACAATTAATTTAATATTACTCTCTACTTGAAACTAGAAAATTTCAATCAACTTACTAATTGAGTTGAGGTGATGTCCTTATTCCTTGACACTGAGTTCTACAAAATTGAGTTGCTTAACTTGGGCTTTAACATACTCTCGCAACTCCCTTAATTCAATTCCCATCCTTATGCTCCTTCTTTCTTTTCTTGACTTCCAATTAGAGACATAATTGAAACCATAGAATACGAACTACTCTAATACCAATTGTTATGATTCGAAATAATTTAAAGAATCAAAATAAATGATTTTATTAATAATGAAGAAAAGATAAAGAGTTTGGCAAATTGGAATGATAAGGCGACAAAAAATGTTGGAATTTAGAAAATATAAAAACAAGCCACTAGGCTTCAGAACACAACAACAATGATGATTCCCCACTCAAAAACTCTAATATTGTACTTAAAATATAATAGATTCAATCTAAATTTTTTGATTAATCAATACTTAAAATTAAGTCATTCCACTAACATATTATTTAAATAAATATTTATTACTATTGAAACTATCATAATTTAAGTATCATGTGGATCATATATGATAGACTTTTTTTTTTTTTTTTTTTGGTCTCTAAGGACAATTTTAGATACAAGGCACTTCCTGAATGTTTAAGAGGTAGAGGACAAGAACTAAATAAAATTATCTATATCTATATCTATATATGTGTGTGTGTGTGTGTGTATGTGTGTGTGTGTATCATTTATAAATAAATAAATATATATATATGTATATATTATAACACAAATGTTATATCTTATTCTAATATAAAAATTACCATTATCATTATATTGTAACATAAATGTGTGTGTGTGTGTGTGTGTGTGTTACAATATATACATATATATTTATAAATTATATATATAATTGATACAAATTATTATAAAATTATCATTATACTGTAACACAAATATATATATATATATATATATATATTTATAAATGTTACAATATACACATATATATTTATAAATTATATATATATATATATATATATGGATACAAATCATTATAATGATAATTTTTTATATTAGAATGAGATATAACATTTGTGTTGCAATATATACATATATATATATATATATATTTATAAATTATATATATAGTGGATACAAATCATTATAATAATAATTTTTTATATTAGAACGAGATATAACAGTTGCATTACAATATCAGTGTTATCAAATAATAATTAGAAAACAATTTAAATATCAATACAATGATTATTACAAGTAGCTATAGTTAGGGTTTTAATCTCATTTAAAAAATAAATTTTATTAAATTCATCAATAGAGGATTTTTTTAGGATTATACCTGGGAATATTGAAAAACTTTTATCACTATTTTGGATTTGATACAAAAATAATCAGTAGAATATATTAAACATTAAAATTTAAAATAATTCAAAATTTTAAAAAATTTTGAAAAAGTCATTAGGGCTTTGGTGGAGATTTGATCAAATCCTTACTTGTTTATTATTATAACAAAAGTTACAATGAAGGGCATAAGAACTAGGGCAGCTCATGAGATTGGAGAATAACCAAACCGATAGAATAACTAGACTGAAAAAATCATTCATTTTTTACTTTTTCTGAACCATACTGTTCTAGAATTTTTTATGTAATATCTGCATCGAAAATCGTTCCAAACCATATGAAAATCGCCCTAAACAGTCTGAAAATTGTATCGAACTAAAGAATCAAAACTAAAACCGAATATATATAGTCATGTAGACATATATATATATATATATATATATTATATTTTAAAATGGATGATAAGGATAATTCTAATTATATATATAGTATATTATATTGTATATATAATATGTATATATAGATTATATAGGTAGATTATATAGATTATTATTTAATATACATATATACATATATATATATATATATAATATAAGTAGATTATATAAATTAGTATATAATAGATTACATAGTATATTTTATATTTTTGCCTTACTTTTTCTGCAAATAAAGGAGGTAAGCCTGAAATAAATCGTTCTTTCCAGAACGCATGATGACAGTCTGTTCTTAACATTACTTTCTGTAGAAACATATCTTTGTACCATCTAAAATCATGTAATTTTGGGCTCTGATTGAGTAGGACTTCCAAATTTAACACTAACATTCTCTTCGTAATTTACTTTAGGAATTTCTCCAGTAAAATCTACATTACTAACTTTACCAATTGAGAACCCGGGGATATTTCAATGCCAAATCTTCTTATTTAAATTAAAACTTTCAAAGTTTTACACAAGGTTTTGCTAAATTACAAGATTTTGAAAACGATGACAAATGCTACAAATATCTAAGTACAGAGGGGATTCACTCTTAGGTTTTTCAGCTTGCAAGTGAGTCTGCATTTCCAGAACCAATTGCTACCTTATATAAGTAGAAGTGACATAGCTTTCTCTGAGTGCCTGCTGCATTATTGCTGTAGGGTCCATCTGAGTGGAGGAGGGAATCAAATTGTCTGCTATTACGAAGAATTGCTCCAAAAGTCTTTTTGAGTGGAGAGGTCCTCCATCTTCTGCCGTTAATTGAATTATTTTGCAATAAAGTTGAGTGATGTCATAAAGCTGTTTTGATTGCTGGTAGAGCTGGAGTTGTCTCTTTTCTCTTTTTCTTTTTGAGTGGAGTCTTGTCATTATGGGCTTTGGCAGAGGTATGCTTGAGCAATACCGGAAGGGTTATCCATGTCTCCATTATCGAAATTACTGAAGTCTGGTTGTGATTCTGATTCACTTTCTTCATCATCTGCTTGATGCAATTGTTGCTGTAGTAGTTACAGTTGAAGCTGCAATTCTGCTTTGCTGATCTTCTTTCATTTGCTGGAGGAGGATTAAACGTCGAGGTCTTTCTGATCTGGTTTAGGGACTGGAGTCCATCCCTTGATCTTGATTTCCTTACGGAGATATTTCACATTGTCGATGGAATCAATTTTGTAATTCTATCCTAGGACAAAATAAATCTTTTTCTCAATATAATATTTACATAACTGGTCCTATACCATCTGGGTATAGGACTGATTGTGTCTTTTCCGTATTTGACGAACCAAGTATGGGTAAGATCTCGAAGGTACATAAAATTGTACCAAGCATCAATATAATCCATGAAATTGTAGGTAGGAGGTTTGAATGGGGTTTTGAACTGGATAGGTGTATAAATGCCAGTGAATGGCCAAGTGTTTAAATCAAGGATTTTCATAATTCTGCATTTGGAGTAGGCAATACCTTTATCTGCTCGGCTAAGGTTACGTTCATGCTCGAATTCTATCGAGCTAGTGGCATAAAGGATATGCTCATAATAGAGGTGAGTTTTTTGAGGTTCTACTTTAAAGACATGGCTGGATTGACGGTAAGCTTCGGGATGAAGTTTATTGACTAGCTCTCTTTCTGGATTTGCTGTTAGCTCTCGGGGCAGAGCTAATACTGGTATGACTGTTTTGGTAGGAATTCAAATTTCTCTTTAGTAGAGAGGGTAAGCTTTTCTAGTTTGGTCGATGTTTTAGGAATAACTGCTTCCTTGAAGGAAGATGGAGAAGGGATTGTATAGAAAGATTGGTCTGTTTTTTGTGTTTCTGTATTCTTTTGAGAAGAGGCTGGATCAAAGAGATTCATAGTAAGCGGTGGTCTACTTCCTGAGTTAGTAGGGAGAGGAGGAAAGGCGTTTAAGACTGCAAATCGATTAGCTGTGGGTGGACGAAGTCGAGGTCGCTGATCCATGTCTGATTTCTTTAATTTAGCATGTTATTTATAGAAAGATAAGAATGAGCTCCTGAACTAAATTAGTACTCATCACAATGTTGAATACTGTGTTAAAAGCTTACGTACGTCCTTGTAAAAACTCTCGAGTTAAGAAATCGGGTAAGGAATTATTCTCTTCTTTAATGAATTCGATATCAAAATCAAAGCTGGATAGAAGGGCTTGCCATCTGGCAAAGATCTGTTTTTCCACGAGGTTTTTAACATTTTTTTGTAAAACATCTTTGGCTACTTTGCAATCAATTCAAAGAAAAAACTTTTGATTTATCAAATCATCTTGAAATTTTGAAATGCATAAAACAATAGCAAGAATTTCCTTTTTAATTATACTGTAATTCTTTTAACTTGAAAGCCAAATACCAGAATGATATCTAACTAACTGTTCTAAAGGGGAATTGAGTTTTCTTTATTTGAGAATACCTCCATAACCAAGTTCATAACCAAGTTCTGAGGCATCTGTTTCTACAATCATAAAAGCAGTTGGATCTGGGATTCCTAAACAAGGGAGTTTTTTAACAATCTGTTTTATCTTTTTGATTATTTGGGTTTACTCTAAACCCCAAGGGATTGGATCTTTGTGAAGTCGTTTATACAACGGTTCACAGATTTGTCTGAGGTTTGGAATGAAATCTGAGATATAGTTTAAACATCCTAAAAATCTTTGAAGTTGGGTTTTGTCCTTTATTTCATCAGGAAATCTGTCTGCAAATTGGTTTATAGGTTCCTTGAGTTAAATCATGACCTAGGAAACGGATTTGGGTTTGGCAAAGTTTTAGTTTGGATGCACTCACTACCAGCCCATTTTTCGTGATAATTACACGAAAAAGACGTAAATATTTTAAATGTTGATCAAAGGATTCACTAAAGATTAAGACATCATCAATATAAACAATGCTGAATGATGTATAAGGATTAAAGATATCGTTCATAACTTTCTGGAATTCACTAGGGGCATTTTTTAAACTAAAGGGCATGACATTCCATTCATATTGACCAAAGGGAACATTAAAGGTTGTTTTATATCTATCTTCTTCTTTAATCTAAATTTGCTAAAATCCTGATTTCATATCAAATTTACTATAAAGAACTGCTTTATATGTTCTTTTCAACAAATCACGTTTATTTGGGATTGGATATCTTATCCATTTTAAAGCTTTATTTAATGGCTTATAATTAATGACTAATCGAGGGACACCTCGCTCTTTTTAGGCATTATTGTTAACATAAATGGCTGCACAAGACCAAGGTGATCTTGATTCTCTGATTAAGGCTTTTTGTAATAAAGCTTGAATTTCTTGTTTGCAATATTCAACCAATTCTTGATTCATTTGTATTGGCCTAGCTTTTGTAGGTATCATTGATTCATCAAAATTATCAATATAGGGGAGACTGATGATATGCTTTTTTTCTTTCCCAAAAAGCAGTGGGGACATCAGAACAAATTTGATGCTCGAAATCTTTCCGGATAGATTCTATCTTATCCTGAATGTTTTTCAGCTGCAGTTGTTCTTGGATTCTTGTATATTTCACATCTTCCTTTAAAAAAGCTATTTGATTTTCTCGACAAAGAATATTCTTTTTCAGAAGATTGATATCTTTGGTTTGTGGACTTTGTAGAAAGGAAAAGGTGACTCTTACGGATCCAATATCCGTATGGACACCGTGTTGGTCTATAGCAAAAGGGTATATTTGGGTTAGGAATGGAGTTCCTAAAATTACATCTTGACTTAAATCCTTAATGATTAAGAAAGAGTTTACAAAACAAAACTGCTTATTGCATGTATGAGCATTAGATAGTTTATATTTAATTTTTAGCTGTTCTCCAGCTGCAGTATATAATTTAGAACCTGTTTTTTCTAAATATTTGGTAGGAATAAGTCCTTCACAAATGCAGTTTTGGTCTGCGCCAGAATCAAGGAGAGCAACTATCTGAATTGAAAAATCTCCTATTTTAAGGAGGACAGCAATGTACCATTTTTGAAATGTAATTTGAGAAATGGCTGAAATATAATCTGGATTTTTCTCATTTTGTTTTGTTTCGATATCTGATAAGGAGGTAGGATTAGAAGTATCGATTAAAGGTTTTTCGAAATTGAGTTGAACTAAATCTGTATTTATTTGATTAATATAAAAAATTCTTTGAGTGTTCTAATCCTTTAACCATTTAATTTCTTGTTTTAATTCATTAATTTCTAAATGTAATTCCTGTAAGGACATGGAGGGTTCTTTCTATTTTCCTTTAAATTTGTCAAATACTTCTTTTAAATTGTATGGTTCTACTTGCACTTTAGGATTAAGAACTAAATCTTTGACTTTTAACAGATATTCTCTTTTAACTGATTCATCCTGAATATGATCTAGGAGTTCAAAGAAGAGTTCTTTATTTGCACGAGTGATTACATTAACTTGATCACGAGGTTTAGTACTAAGCATGAAAAGTTCTCCTATTGCACAGGTACATAAGCCTGTACAATTACAAGAGGATTTTTCACTTGAATCGGTTTCAGAAGATTTTTCTTGAATTTCAAATATTTCTTCAATTTCACTATCACTAGTGTCAGATGACTGGGATGAATCATTTTGGTCAAGGATTTGGTTAATTTGATCTAAAGTATCTTTGGGTAAAGATAGTTGATTTACCTTTTTCTTCTTTTTTGCTTTGAGCTTACATTCATCTGCTTTATGTCCTCTTTTTCCGCAAAAATAGCATTTAATTGTATCTTTAGAAGACTTGTTTTTTGCTTTCTTTTTAAAAGGATTTAAAGGTTTTTCTTTTCTATCTTTTCTAAAGCTTTTCCTTTTGGATTTCTGTTTAAGCTTTTTAGATGGCGGAGTTATTAGGGAATATCCAAAGATTTCACAAAAGTTTCCTAATTCCTTTTTAGATTTCTTATGATATGATTCCATTTGAGATTTAAGTTTGAGATCAGTACAGAGGTCTGCACCTGCTTAGTTTACATAGCTAATTAACTGACCGTATGCTAAATAGTCATAAGGAATTGTATTGCCAAAATCTAATTTATGTTTTTGCCTGACTTTTTCTGCAAATAAAGGAGGTAAGCCTGAAATAAATCGTTCTTTCTAGAACGCATGATAACAGTCTGTTCTTAATATTACTTTCTGTAGAAACATATCTTTGTACCATCTAAAATCATGTAATTTTGGGCAAGTTAGGTTAGTGAGGATTTCAGAACTTCTATCAGCTAATTGTTGAGGATTTTCGACAAAATGTTGGGTTAGGGTAAACATAAAGGTGTTTAAACAATCAAAAACCATTTCTGTTTCTTGACTAGGTTGACCATTAACATTTTGGATTATTTTGGTTTGGATTTTGGTGGCATTTAAAATCTCTTGACGTTGTTGCTTAGTAAGGTAGTTATTCCACGACCCCTGAAGGACACCAGTAAATCCAATGGTTAAAATATGAAGGATGGATTGGTCAGAATTTGATGGGTTTTTACATTTAATGGCGGTAATAGCCATAGACATTTCCTGGATTACATTTAATATGCTGTGTTCAGACATACCATCTATATTCCATTCACTGATTTCTTCACCAGTAAAGGTGGCACGGGTATCAAGATGTCTTTATTCAAATTGAACATCTGGGAAGGAAGATCGAGGATAATAATTTCGAGTGTATGGATTCTCAAATCTAGGTTTTTTATTTTTAAAAGTAAGCTTATTAAGCTGTTCGGGAGAATGATCAATATCTATTAGAGAAACTGGTTGATTTAAAGTTCGAAGATGTGATTTAGAGCTGGATTCGGGATTGTCTTTCATTTTTAATTTGTTTAGTTTTTCATTAACTTCTTTAATAAAATCTAAATCATCTAAATTCATTGTTCCCTTATCAAGCTTTATATTTTTTGGTTCATATAAAATAGGTTTAAATACTGGATTAGGATCTATGGATTGTTTTGGGTTAAACTGTTTTAATTGTGAGATTTCTCATACAGAGGATTTGCTATCTAATTGTTCAACTTTACTAGCCATAATAAATAGCATCTGGTTAGTATAATTATTTTGTTGAATAACTTTATTTAAATCTTTATTTGTTACATCACCTTATTTATCTAAATTTTCGAGCTTAAAGGGAGAGGCTGTTACTATCTGATTTTCTACTGGAATCTTAATTTCTTCTGCAGGAAGAAATACTGATTCTTTAACTTCATTTCTAGTAGTATACCATTTTTTAGTAATGACATTTAATATATCTCGTTTCTGATATTTAATTAATTCGTACCAATCAAAGAAATCTAAATGTTGTTTCATTTTGATTTGATTAGAATAGTATTGTTGTAAGAGTCTAGCTCTTTCTGATTCAGAAACAGTAGCAAAATACCATTTACATTTAAGCTTATTACAAGGTCTATTCCACAATTGTCGAAGATAATCTTTATTTAACACAAAATCATTTTCAGATGTTAAAACCATTAAAGAATAGGGCATAGAAGGCATATTCATTTCTGACTGAGTAGGACTTCCAGATTTAACACTAACATTCTCTTCGTAATTTACTTTAGGAATTTCTCCAGTAAAATCTACATTACTAACTTTAGGAATTTCTCCAGAAAATTCAATATTACTAAAATGTCTACTACTTTGAGTTCGTGGTAAAGGAAAAGAGGAAGAAGATGAGGCTGAAAAGGATTTTCGTCTGAATTCTCATTCAATATGACCTGCTGGTGTTTCTGTGATTTTTCCTATTGTTTTAGATTCATAATGTTTTTTAGGATTGATGATATTTTTAAAATTCCAAGTAGGGTTTTGAAGAACATTATCCCATTTAATCATTCGTGGGACAAAGGTATTTGATCTATCAAAATTTGTTTCTAATAAACAAGTTTCTTTTAGATTACCAATATGTTGTTTGGCTTTAGGGTTTATTGGGGTTTTCATTACTTTATAACAGACTCGATAAATTAAACCAAGAGATTTAGAACCTAATTCAAACTCTAAACTCTTCATTTGAATGTTTAGAGTCAAAGTTTTCAGTATGTGTGGATCTGTGAGATCTATGGTAAAATTTGGATAATGGTTAAAATAAACGGGAACATTAGCTGTGTTAGATTCAAGGACTGCTAACAAGCTGTTTTGGAAATCTAGATGCCTACTATCTCTTAGAAGAAGGCAGACTGGAGCATTAATACCTAGACGGTATAGTGGTTTAATAGCTACTTGAACTAATCCTATGTGAAGGTATCGATATTTATTTTTTCTATGATGTTCTAAGGTTTCTGGGTTTAGAAGCTGAATTGTACCATAGGGCTGATTTATTGAAACTATTTTTTCGGTGGTTTTGATTGTATAGTTTTGAACTAAATCAAACATTCTTTTTTCATAGATCTTGTCAAATTTTTCTATAGATAGATTCCAATTCATTAGTCTGGATTCAACTTTATCTAGTTGAGTGCTGATTTCTAGGTCATTTACTGATTCAATATCAATATCTGAAAGATTAGAGGCCATGTGAGTAGGAAAATTACTTTCTCTCTCTTTATCTATGCTAGAGTAGATAATACGAGTTCTATTATTCTTTAGAGTTATGTCGTAATCTATGTTTCTTTGTTTCTTCTCAGAACACACCTAGAATACTATGCTTATGGTTGAGAGCTACGGGACCACCCCCGGGTCAAGGCTAACATAATGCCACTCTTGGCTAACAACAACCTAGTCCAACGGTTCTGGGCTAACCAACGTACTAGCTACTCTGACAGGTGACTATCAACCATCATAGTTTAAGAATACTAGAAGAAACATAAGAAAAGGCATAACACTTAAGAACAAAAGAAAGCGGATTAAACTACATCATGCAAGATTCAGAGAAAGAAAGTAAATGAACTTACTCGGACATGATTTTGCAAATCATAGAATGTTTATGATGAAGCAATTTGAACACTTGGCTCTGATACCAACTTCAAAGATTTTTAGGATGTTTAAACTATATTTCAGATTTCATTCCAAACCTCAGACAAATCTGTGAACCGTTGTATAATCGACTTCGCAAAGATCCAATCCCTTGGGATTTAGAGCAAACCCAAACAGTCAAAAAGATAAAACAGATTGTTAAAAAACTCCCTTGTTTAGGAATCTTAGATCTAACTGCTTTTATGATTGTAGAAACAGATGCCTCAGAACTTGGTTATGGAGGTATTCTCAAACAAAGAAAACTCAATTCCTCTTCAGAACAGTTAGTTAGATATCATTCTGGTATTTGGCTTTCAAGTCAAAAGAATTACAGTACAATTAAAAAGGAAATTCTTGCTATTGTTTTATGCATTTCAAAATTTCAAGATGATTTGATAAATCAAAAGTTTTTTCTTCGAATTGATTGCAAAGCAGCCAAAGATATTTTACAAAAAGATGTTAAAAACCTCGTGGCAAAACAGATCTTTGCCAGATGGCAAGCCCTTCTATCCAGCTTTGATTTTGATATCGAGTTCTAAAGAACAATAGAACTCGTATTATCTACTCTAGCATAGATAAAGAGAAAGAAAGTAATTTTCCTACTCACATGGCCTCTAATCTTTCAGATATTGATATTGAATCAGTAAATGACCTAGAAATCAACACTCAACTAGATAAAGTTGAATCCAGACTAATGAATTGGAATCTACCTATAGAAAACTTTGACAAGATCTATGAAAAATGAATGTTTGATTTAGTTCAAAACTATACAATCAAAACCACCGAAAAAACAGTTTCAATAAATCAGCCCTATGGTACAATTCAGCTTCTAAACCCAAAAACCTTAGAACATCATAGAAAAAATAAATATCGATACATTCACATAGGATTAGTTCAAGTAGCTATTAAACTACTATACCGTCTAGGTATTAATGCTCCAATATGCCTTCTTCTAAGAGATAGTAGGCATCTAGATTTCCAAAATAGCTTGTTAGTAGTCTTTGAATCTAACACAGCTAATGATCCCGTTTATTTTAACCATTATCCAAATTTTACCATAGATCTCACAAATCCACACATACTTAAAACTTTGACTCTAAATATTCAAACGAAGAATTTAGATTTTGAATTAAGTTCTAAATCTCTTGGTTTAATTTATCGAGTCTATTATAAAGTAATGAAAACCATACAATAATTTGGGTACTTTTAGAAATGATTGCCTTAAACCCATCTTCCTCTGAGTTTTTTGGATGGTTTACAATATTTATTCGAGGTTTATTGGGCTTTTAGCCTATCACATAAAGCTTTTTATTTTTGCAAATGAGTAAATCTATATTTTTAAAATTTAAAATATAAATATAATATGCCCTAAACAACATAAAGAAACATTCGATTCCAATGCTTCCGACATACATCTCTAGTTGCATTACAATATATACATATATATTTATAAATTTTATATATAATTGATACAAATTATTATAAAATTATCATTATACTGTAACACAAATATATATATATATATATATATATATTTATAAATGTTACAATATATATACATATACTTATATTATATATATATATATATATATAATATGGATACAAATCATTATAATGATAATTTTTTATATTAGAATGAGATATAACATTTGTGTTGCAATATATACATATACATATATATTTATAAATTATATATATAGTGGATACAAATCATTATGATAATATTTTTTTATATTAGAACGAGATATAACCGTTGCATTACAATATCAGTGTTATCAAATAATAATTAGAAAACAATTTAAATATCAATACAATGATTATTACAAGTATCTATAGTTAGGGTTTTAATCTCATTTAAAAAATAAATTTTATTAAATTCATCAATAGAGGATTTTTTTAGGATTATACTTGGGAATATTGAAAAACTTTTATCACTATTTTGGATTTGATGCAAAAATAATCAGTAGAATATATTAAACATTAAAATTTAAAACAATTCAAAATTTTAAAAAAATTTGAAAAAGTCATTAGGGCTTTGGTAGAGATTCGATCGAATCCTTACTTGTTTATTATTATAACAAAAGTTACAACAAAGGGCATAAGAACTAGGGTAGCTCATGAGATTGGAGAATAACCAAACCGATCAGAATAACTAAACCAAAAAGAATCAAAACTGAAAAAATCATTCATTTTTTACTTTTTCTGAACCATACTGTTCTGGAATTTTTTATGTAATATCTGCATCGAAAATCGTTCCGAAACATATGAAAATCGCCCCAAACAGTCTGAAATTGTATCGAACTAAAGAATCAAAACTAGAACTGAATATATATAGTTATGTAGACATATATATGTGTATATATATATATATATATATATATTATATTTTAAAATGGATGATAAGGATAATTCTAATTATATATATAGTATATAATAGATTATATAGTATATTATATTGTATATATAATATGTATAAATAGATTATATAGGTAGATTATATAGATTATTATTTAATATACATACATACATACATACATACATATATATATATAATATAAGTAGATTATATAAATTAGTATATAATAGATTACATAGTATATTATATATATATATATATATATTATACTATATGTATAGTATGTATATATAGATTATATAGTATAAATATTATATGGTATATTTGGATTATATAGTCAAATTATATAGATTATTATATAAAGTGTTATAGACGTTGTTTCAGTTTTATTTTAGAGTTTTCTTTTAGATTAAAAATTAAGAATTCTTAACATATATTTTTCAAATTTGTGGATAACAATATTTTTTTTGTGAAAAATGTTCAAAAATATCTAAAAATCGAACTGGAACCATTTTTATTTCATTAGAACTAAAAATCTGAATAACTATCCCATCCTGTCCTAAAATTACGGTTCAAGACCGGTACTAAAAATATGAAAGAATCAAAATTTCGAGACGATATTGGAGATTTTTAAATCCCTAAACTGTCCCAAACCGTGAGCACCCCCTAATAAGGGCCTTATTTCTTGATTAGTTTACAAATTAAATTAAAATTTCATGACTAGTTAATTAGTAACCAGTCATGGAATAAATTTGAAATAATCTAAATTTTTTTAAAAAAATTAAAATTAAAATTCAGTGGGGCTGGTCATTAAATTTCTAAGGGAGTTAGTAAATAAAGGGTTAATTAGAACAATAGTTTGAGTGGTTGATTGGGATTTCGAAAAGAGTTGAAAGGGATATTTGAAATTAATTCTAATTTTAATATTTTTACACTTTTTTGTCTGTGCTTCATTGGCCATTTGAAATGTTCATGTCTGATTTGATTTAATTATTCCAGGAAGTATGTCCGACAAATCAATACATTGCTCACATTCCACTTAAATGAATTATTTAAGATTTTGGGCTGCGCAATTTCGCTACAAAAATTGCGCAGCTATTTCACGATCGGAATTTGTTGTTAGTAGATCCTGTGACAAGAGAGAAGCCATGTCCCTCATCCAAAAAAAAAAAAAAAAAGCCAAAACGACATCATTTTGGCCCAAACTCTATCAATATTTTAACCCCGCTTGAGCCAAGTTGGGGAACAAGCCACTAACTTCAATAGTGACTAATGGACATTTTGGCAAGGATTCTCGATGGCACCCTAATCCTATTCTCTTTCCTCATCTCACTACCATTCTCTCTCTTTTGTCTTCCTTCATCTCTCCCTTCACCATCCATCATCATCTTCCTTTCTTTCTCGCTTCACTGTCATTCTTCTCCCTCTCACTACACTGTCCTTGTTAGTCAACTCCTCCTCCTCCTCTTTTGTTTTTTATCATCATCCTCCTCCCTCTCACTCACTATTCTCATCGGAGTTATCCCTTAATAGTGCAATTATGTTGGAGAGAAAAGCACACTTCTGATTTAAAAAGGGTAAAGGTTAATTCTTTTTGTTTCTCTATTTCTTGGTTTCTCTATTTTGGCTGGTCCTTTTTTTTTTTTTTCTTCTCTTCTCTAGAGTTACAATATATTTTCTTATTAGAAAGAAAAATTTTGGCCTATCAAAATGCCATGTTGTTGTTGTGGTTGTTTTTTTTTTTTTTTTTATCACAATGTAAAAGGATTTTATTGATCAAAAAAATATATTTACATGATTGTTTACTAGTTTATAGTCAAGAAGACTATTAACTAGCAGAGTTGAAAACCATCCCCAAAACTACTCAGAACATTAGGGTACAATGTAAAAATAATAGTGTACACATGTGTTTTGATCTTTTTCAAAATATCCAACGGTTGGCAAACGGTCCCCTCAAATAACTCTTTATTACGCGCAGTCCAAATCTAATAAAACGTGGCAGCCATGGCAGTAGCCTTCGCTTTTGCCATCCAAGAAGAGCCACGGTTGGCACGCTTGTACCACCTAAGACAAGAGCCAGCCGTATCCAATGCATGTGGCAAGCCCAGCCATAAACGAATTTCCCTCCAGATAGATTCTAAAACATTGCACTTGAAAAATAAATGATTTGTCGTCTCCATATGTGCACTACAAAGAGGGCACATGTTGTTGTTGTTGTTGTTGTTGCCATCATCATCATCATCATCATCATCATCATCATCATCATCATCATCATCATCATCATCATTATTATTATTATTATTATTATTATTATTATTATTATTATTATTATTATTATTATTATTATTATTTGTTGTTGTTGTTGTTGTTGTTGTTGTTGTTGTTGTTGTTGTTGTTGTTGTTGTTATTATTATTATTATTATTATTATTATTATTATTATTATTATTATTATTCGAAGTCGTGCACAGAATTAAAATTGAATTGTTTGCTAATTGGCCAAATTTCAAAATTTTATCGAGTTCCACCAGCTTCTTGCTTAGAAACAGAAATATTGCCTTAAACTAAAACCTTTGTTTAACAAGTTACCAATTTTCTCCGAAAATGATAATGCAACATTTTGATTTAATTTATGTTTTGAACTTAGAAAGAAAAAAGAACAAGGAATTTTAGTATCTAGACACAGAGAAAATCACCTGTGTTTTAGTTCACTTTTTTGCTTATTCCCAATCTAAAATGATCTAGAAATGTAAACCACCTTTTGCTGTGAAAATTCTTCAAAAGCACTTAGAAGCTATAAAATATACTCTATTCTTAAAAGGGGATTCGGGGATAGAAAGAGGTTATTATGAATTGTGGTAACAACAAAAAAGAATGCACTACAAAAGACATCTTCGGCATGGTCACAGACTATCCACCTAAAGTAGAGCTTTTTTTCTTTTGCTTTTGTTTGTTTGTCTAATTCCATGAGTAAGTTCTAACTTTTGGCTTAGTTTACTTATTTAATTGATTCATTGAATAGTGTAACAAGATGTGATCTATCGACACTCATAGTCTATTTTATTGTAAATAAATATTTTATATTATTGAGTAAAAGTTGCATATGTTGTACAAGTTGTGCTACCCAAAATTTAACCTACAAAAAGGATCCAAGCAATGTAACTTGCTTTACCCCTTCTAAAATTTGTTGCAAATGATTCTCTTCTCATAGTCTGAAATTCTATATAGGCACCCATAATCAGAAAATTAACCTTTTCTGAACTAGCTAAAATTGATTTCTATCTAGTGCTAGAGTACGCATAAATATGCTTGCTTTTTTAACGGTTATATAGGTTTAGAGAATCGAGAAGAACAAAAAAGGATAGAAATGTGCATGAAACATTTTTTTCTATAGTAAACAAGTGTTTCTTTAGATATATGTGTCTGTAGAACAAAGCAAAGCATAAAGGTTTTGTTTGTTTGATTGGATGTTTAGTTGTATGACAATACATGAACTCACAACACTTTTCACTTTTTCACAAAGTTTATACCTTCCCTCTATTTCTCTCTTGCACAAAATTGAAATCTAGAGAGCTCATAAACAGTTTCCCCAATAAGTAATTCTTTTCTTTTAGTGCTATTATTTAGAGGATTATGTTCTTGTGATAGAATGAGAGAGGGAGAGAGAACTAAGAGTACATTTCTTGTGAATTATTATCTTTCCCAATCTGAATTTCTTTGCTTGTGAATTAAGTTTGAGATATCTTGAGGGAAGTTAATTCCATAGGTAGCTTTCGACTGGAGCAAAGCAAGCCGAAAAAGGAGAATAAAGCTGGCAGTTAAAATTGTAGATACTCACGATCTTATGCCTAAAGATGGTGAAATGTTAGCTAGTGCTTTTGTAGAAGTTGATTTTGGCAACTAGCTTAGCAAAACCCCAACCATTCCAAAGAATCTAAATCCCATTTGGAATAAAAAACTTCTGTTTAGCCTTGAGAAAAATGAAAACTTCTATCACCAAATTATTTAAGTCTCTATTTATAATCAAAGAAGACCAATTCTAGGAAGAAACTTTCTTGTCAAGGTAAGAATTCCTTGTACTAATATGGTTAAGAAATGAGAAGAGGTTTATCAGAAATTCCAGTTAGAAAAGAAACGGCTATTCTTATTTGTCAAAAGTGAGATTGGCCTAAAAATGTATAACTCATCATATTCTGATCTAAAATCTAATCCTATTAAAACTCCAATATAACAATTACTAGCACCTTTTAGTTCTCCCAAGATTCTTGTTTTAGAACTTGCCAACTTCATAATATGCAAACCACCAACTCCTTTGTATACCATTATATTAACAAGACAATGCCTAAACTTTAAAGATCAGGTACTAGAATCCGTATTTGCATACTCATTTAATGGTTTTAGTAGGTTTAGGTTTCATTCTAGTGTCTGCCATTAGTATTTTTCTAAAATCCTTTGTATACTGTATCACTAGTAATCTGTTGTTTTTATAGTATATTTAATCAATCCCTTGAAAATTAGAATTCTTCATACTTCTTTGTATTACATACCATCCTCACACTATTGTGAAACTTAAAAGCTAGTGGAAGAAATGCAGTATAGATGCCATGACTACTAGCCTATTAAAACTTTAGATTACATAACATCTTTTTTTATTGTTATATTTATATTTGAACTTGGAAACTACAGAAAAGTTCTACACACAACTATTAACTGTGCCTTTTTTGTGAAAATATAGACTAAGAATGTGTAGTTGTATGTGTATTATTTGAGGAAATGGGAATATGTTTGATATAGCATGATACTAAAGCTCAATTCTTCTTAGTTTTGTAGAATCTGGATGGTTCTATCAAATTCACCAAAAATTCTAAGACAAAATAAGGTTAACAACAAAACACCTTGCGACAAAAAGTTACAACGTGGCTTTATTGTGAACTTACTTAGGTTACAGAAGATGGAGCTATCTTCGCCATAAGGAAAATAACTCTCCAAAAAATCTCTAGCAATGACCTTGAGTGGGGTGTGATGCAGATAATGATTCGGCTAAAGGATTGGCATATTTTAGATCAAACAATGATTTAAGAACCTATCTTTACTCCTAAAAATTCTAATTTATGAGCAATTACCTAGGGATATTTATTTAAGTTTTTTTAAGTGTTCAAGGGTATTCAAATAATTTTTAGGCTAGTAATCACTCATAGATTCTCCTCTCTCCTTGCTATGACATAAATTCTTGTTGCAGAAGAATGTGACATTAACATTTCCATAGTTTATTGCAATTTTCTATTGAATTATCCGAGATGGAAGAGAATAAACTATAAGAATTGAAATTTGTTATTTTTTTTCAGGATTTTTAATCTAACCAATTTTCATCATATGAGTTTATGAAAAGGAACTCTTGGCATATAAAGTAATAGAAAGTTCTTATAAAAAAAATGGTCTACTTCTACTTACCACCTGTCCAATCTATTAACTTATTTTATTTATTACTATAACAGAAATGTATAAATCCAACATCATACCATTGGAAGACAATTTAGATGATTCTTTTGTCACAGAGGTTATTCTTTTCTCTGGCAATTAGACCTGGAAAGCCCTTCCTCTACTATTTTAGCTCATTTTAGAGCTCAATTCCCTAATCAGCCAAAAGATAACAAAGGAGGTTTCTAATAGATTCTTGACATCTAGAGATAGCACAACAGTAAACAAAAGCAACAAACTGTTTAGGATCTTTTGAAGTCTAAAAAATTGCAAATTAAAGAAACAAATAAATAACAAGTTTTTTCAATAAAATCCACGTGAAAATAAAACTTTGGCCTATCCATATGATTTATTAAGTAATCAGTAACATGGAACCTACCCAATCCCAGCTATTTTTAGATTTTTTATTTTTCATTTAGAACTCTTTGAATCATCTATCTTGAATCCTGAATATGACATTTGGTTGTTAGAGTTTATTATGGATTTTGATATTATTATTATTTTGTGTTTGGAGAGTTGAGATATTTTAGGCATTTTGCAAAAGCACAAAATGTAAGTGTTATTGTACCGAATTTGTGTTTATTTTAATTCCTAAATTGTTTGTGGACAGTGATGCATGTTGATCTTTTTAAGTTTTTGTCACAAAATTACGTGTTCTACTTGTATTGGGAATAACATTTAGGAAGGCTCTGCTTCATAAATTAGTGACGCATTTGTTGCTTGAAACTTTTCCAAATTAAGTAGATTTGAGTTGATATGCGTATTGCTAGTTAGCTATATATAGAACCTGATGACCAATATGATGCTCTAGTGTTCCCGTGCTATAATACTTTCCCTTTTAGTTAAAATTAAGTAATGGTTGGTTGAAGAGAGATAAAGAGATATTTGATATATTCCTGTTGAACACGACTGTGGATAGGTTTTAGCAATTGGGGGCCTCTCAGGCCTCTCATTCTGTTAACAAATATTCCAGGCCACTGTTAAGTGTAAAATTCTTTACCTGGCCTTCATTTCTTCTCATTTTCCTAAATTTAACAATTTCTTGCTAGGTTGGTTTTTTTATTATGATTTACTTTGGTTATGGGGTCATTTTTTGAATGCATGATTGTGTTGGTGTTGTATGCTAATAATTAGTTATTGTTAAGATCATCTAGAAAGTTACTGCATTAACACATTACACGACCAGTGTCACATCTATAACAAATATATCACCACATTACACAACCACACCAACACAGCCCCAAAGCATGTGGTCAACCTGCACTGCTTACTACGTGAATATTACTCACAAAGATATGATATTCTTACATAGATACATGAACACAATACCAAGCATGTCGAACCTTTAGTATTTTCTACATGATCAGGCCACACAAACATATGAACACTTGTCACAAATACATGAACATCTTACACAACCACCTGAACAAAATAACTAAGCATATGGTCGACCTACACTATTCACTATATGAACAAGGAACATAAACACATAAGAACCTAACACAAATACAGTCAAACCATACACAATCATATATACAGAAGCCACTAGCATATGGTCTCCTTGCAACTTGCACTGTTCAATTTATTAACATACCACTATGTATGCCTTTTTTATGACGATGGTGCCTTAATGTGGGAAAAGAACAAGACTTTGGCCAATTTAATTCATGAAATAGTCAGCATAATTTGACTGTGCCATGATTACTGTTCTAGGAAAATATGTCATTCTTAGTTTATATTTTTAAAGAAATGTTCATTTGTCTATTTTTTAACTATTGGGTAATCTTATCTTTAACAGTCAAAAGTAGAATTTGTGAAAAAAGCGTTCAATGGTGACCAGTGAATTTGTTAGATCGGGCCCTTATTTTGCATATTTTTCTTTTTTTTTTCTATTATGGAATCATGGCTTCAACTTTCACCTGAACTTTAAAATGGAACTAATGTACTTATTAGGCCTAGCATGAGTTAAATACAGAGCAAGATACATATAGTTAGATTGTAATTGGTAAATCAATTTCTTTAGTTAAACTTCTATTGCATGTTTGAAAAATCCTTATGATTCTATTGGTATAATCTAAGTCTGAGGGAAAACGAAAAACAGGGGAGCATGCTCTGTACGTAAAAAAAAACTGGAGAAAAATAAACGCGAGCCATAAAGGCCATGCGGAAGCATGAAGATCATACCTTTGCGTTCCTTAACCCTCCTAGGTTGCGTAGGAACAAATTGAACGGCTGGAATAGCCTCGCTTTACACACTTGAAGGAGCTTCCGGTTGAACACCCGCTAGCCTTCTACTTCGCCTTGTTTGCATTAACGCTTAGCTTTCCAGCTCTCGGGATATTCCTCAGCCTAACCTCTAGTTGGTGAACACAATGGGAAAGAGAAATGGTCTCAATTCTCCTTGGTTCACTCGCTATTGGTTAGCAAAGAACAAGGAGAAACCAAGAAGAAGAAACGTGAGAGTCGAGAGAGAGAGACGTGAATCTCCTGAGACAAGGGAAAAAAATTAGGTTTTTTTTTTCAAAGAGTTGTTTTTGAGTAAGTCTAAACTAGGTCTCTCAATCTCTAATAAACATATCCCCGGGACTTCAAAACACCCGGATGTTATCCTGAGAAACAGTTTGGCCTAACCTTATACTCCTCTTAACCGTATCTGGAAAAAAACCCTAAGGTCCAAGCTATTGAGCCAGATAAATATTTATTATTTTTCTTGGACCCATGTTGGATTGTATGCCCTCTTAGACTAGGTTTCTGATGTAAAATTGAATTATTTAATAAAATAATTTATTTTCAGAAATTGTTTGTGAATTTATTTTTTGTTTGTGCACGATTTCGTTTGGAACAGGCCCATTGTATTTAAATAAGTGATCCATGTGAATGGTGGTCTTTCACATAAGGTATGGATCATGGGTTATTTAAAACATAAATATTTGTTCTTAGTCTATTGATGAGACTGGGAACACAATACCAAGCATGTCGAACCTTTAGTATTTTCTACATGACCAGGCCACACAAACATATGAACACTTGTCACAAATACATGAACATCTTACACAACCACCTGAACAAAATAACTAAGCATATGGTCGACCTACACTATTCACTATATGAACAAGGAACATAAACACATAAGAACCTAACACAAATACAGTCAAACCATACACAATCATATATACAGAAGCCACTAGCATATGGTCTCCTTGCAACTTGCACTGTTCAATTTATTAACATACCACTATGTATGCCTTTTTTATGACGATGGTGCCTTGATGTGGGAAAAGAACAAGACTTTGGCCAATTTAATTCATGAAATAGTCAGCATAATTTGACTGTGCCATGATTACTGTTCTAGGAAAATATGTCATTCTTAGTTTATATTTTTAAAGAAATGTTCATTTGTCTATTTTTTAACTATTGGGTAATCTTATCTTTAACAGTCAAAAGTAGAATTTGTGAAAAAAGCGTTCAATGGTGACCAGTGAATTTGTTAGATCGGGCCCTTATTTTGCATATTTTTCTTTTTTTTTTTTTCTATTATGGAATCATGGCTTCAGCTTTCACCTAAACTTTAAAATGGAACTAATGTACTTATTAGGCCTAGCATGAGTTAAATACAGAGCAAGATACATATAGTTAGATTGTAATTGGTAAATCAATTTCTTTAGTTAAACTTCTATTGCATGTTTGAAAAATCCTTATGATTCTATTGGTATAATCTAAGTCTGAGGGAAAACGAAAAACAGGGGAGCATGCTCTGTACGTAAAAAAAAACTGGAGAAAAGTAAACGCGAGCCATAAAGGCCATGCGGAAGCATGAAGATCATACCTTTGCGTTCCTTAACCCTCCTAGGTTGCGTAGGAACAAATTGAACGGCTGGAATAGCCTCGCTTTACACACTTGAAGGAGCTTCCGGTTGAACACCCGCTAGCCTTCTACTTCGCCTTGTTTGCATTAACGCTTAGCTTTCCAGCTCTCGGGATATTCCTCAGCCTAACCTCTAGTTGGTGAACACAATGGGAAAGAGAAATGGTCTCAATTCTCCTTGGTTCACTCGCTATTGGTTAGCAAAGAACAAGGAGAAACCAAGAAGAAGAAACGTGAGAGTTGAGAGAGAGAGACCTGAATCTCCTGAGACAAGGGAAAAAAATTAGGTTTTTTTTTTCAAAGAGTTGTTTTTGAGTAAGTCTAAACTAGGTCTCTCAATATCTAATAAACATATCCCCGGGACTTCAAAACACCTGGATGTTATCCTGAGAAACAGTTTGGCCTAACCTTATACTCTTCTTAACCGTATCTGGAAAAAAACCCTAAGGTCCAAGCTATTGGGCCAGATAAATATTTATTATTTTTCTTGGACCCATGTTGGATTGTATGCCCTCTTAGACTAGGTTTCTGATGTAAAATCGAATTATTTAATAAAATAATTTATTTTCAGAAATTGTTTGTGAATTTATTTTTTGTTTGTGCACGATTTTCGTTTGGAACAGGCCCATTGTATTTAAATATGTGATCCATGTGAATGGTGGTCTTTCACATAAGGTATGGATCATGGGTTATTTAACACATAAATATTTGTTCTTAGTCTATTGATGAGACTGGGAACCTCATCATGTTTAGGTTATTGACGAGGTTCCCAGTCTCATCAATAGGCTAAGAACAAATGTTTATGTGTTAAATAACCCATGATCCATACCTTACTGTGAAAGACCACCATTCACATGGATCACTTATTTAAACACAATGGGTCTGTTCCAAACGAAAATCGTGCACAAACAAAAAATAAATTCACAAACAATTTTTGAAAATAAATTCTTTTATTAAAATATTCGATTTTACATCAAAAACCTAGTCTAAGAGGGCATACAATCCAACAATCTCCCACTTGCACTCTAAGACTAGGTAAGTCCATAGGTGCCCACCCCTATGGCGTCTAAGTGTCTCTTGAAGACTCTCTCAGCCAAAGGCTTGGTGAATGGATCTGCTAGATTGTTATCTGAGGTAATATGCTCCACCACGACTTCCCATCTCTGGATGAAATCCCGGATCAGGTGGTACTTCCTCTTGATGTGTTTCCCCTTCTTGTGGTTTTGAGGCTCCTTAGATTGCGATACTGCTCCAGTGTTGTCGCAATACATCACAACCGGCCTGTCCATATGTGGTACGATTCCAAGTTCTGAAAGAAACTTCCGGAACCAGATTGCTTCCTTGGATGCCTCCGAAGCTGCCACATACTCAGCTTCCATGGTTGAGTCAGTAATACAAGACTGCTTAATACTCCTCCATGAAATTGCTCCTCCGTACAAGGTGAAGACATATCCACTAGTGGATTTCCTCTCATCCTTATCCGCTTGGAAGTCTGAGTCTGTGTATCCTATAGGAACCAAATCATCAGCCCTGTAAACCAGTATATAATCTCTCGTTCCCTTGAGGTACTTGAGAATATGCTTTACAGCTTGCCAATGAACCTCCCCTGGGTTTGACTCGATATCCGCTAACTAAGCCCACTGCAAAGCGTATATCCGGCCTAGTACACAAGCATGGCGTACATGAGACTTCCCACAACCGAAGCGTAGGGAATCCTACTCATTCTCGTCCGTTTCTTCTTGAGACCTAGGACAACTCCTTCGAAGAAAATGACAACCCATGTCCGCAAGGGATTAGAGCTCCCTTGCATGAGTCCATGCCGTACTTGGCCAACATCTTGTCAATATATGTCGCTTGGGATAATCCTAACATTCTCTCGCTTCCTATTTCTAAGAAGCCTAATCCCGAGAATGTAGTCGAGCTTCTCCCAAGTCCTTCATACCGAATTAACTAGACAGCCAAACCTTTGTAGATGACAATGTCCCTACATCATTTCCAATGAGTAGAATGTCATCCACATACAGGACAAGAAAAACCACATTAATGCCTTCAAGTTTCCTGTACACGCATGCTTCATCTTCGTTTTGAATAAAACCATAAGACTTTACAGTCTCATCAAAATGAATGTTCCATGCTCTTGATGCCTGCTTAAGTCCATAAATGGACTTCTTAAGCTTGTAAACCATGTGTTCTTAGCCTTCAGCAATGAAGCCTTCCGGTTGGGACATATAGATGTCTTCGCTAAGATGGCCATTCAAGAATGCCGTCTTGACATCCATTTGCCATATCTCGTAGTCATAGTGACAGGCGATGGCAAGGAGGATGCGGATGGATTTAAGCATAGCTACCGAGAAAAAGGTTTCCTCATAGTCGATACCTTCTTTCTGAGTATACCCTTTCGCCACAAGCCTAGCTTTGAAGGTTTCCACCTTCCCATCCACTCCTCTCTTCCTCTTGTATACCCACTTGCACCCAATGGGTTTTATCCCTTCAGGTGAAGCTACAAGATCCCAAACCTGATTGAGGTACATAGACTCAATCTCGGCTTTCATTGCTTCATGCCACAGATTTGCATCGGCATCAGCAATAGCCTCCTCGTATCTAGCGGGGTCTTGTTCCTGATGGTCGAAGACCAGCTCAAAGGCTTCTCCATACCATCTATCCGGAACCCTAGACACTCTCCCACTACAACGAGGCACCATTTGTACAGACTCTTGAGGCTGTGCCTCTTCTTGTTCCAAAATCGGGTCAGAAGAAGTTGATTCCATAGATAACTTCTCATGCAGCTCCAACCTCGTTGAACCTTTAGTGGAAGTACTTTGATCATCTTCCAAGTATCTAGCATTGGTACCGACTAGTACCTTCTCGCTCCTTAGGATGATAAAAGTAGCCTCCATTTTGTCCCTTTTGGATACCCAACAAAATAGCATAATTCTCGATCTTGGTTCCAACTTGTCTCCCTTGATCAAGCACATAAGTCGGACATCCCCAAATCCCGAGATGATTCGCACTTGGCTTACGCCCACCCACATCTCATAGGGAGTCCTAGGTACCGACTTGGAAGGCACCAAGTTCGTAATATATGCCGCTGTTTCCAGGGCATATCCCCAAAAGGACACCGGAAGAGTAGCATGAGACATCATGCTTCGGACCATTTCCATCAACGTCCCGTTCCTTCTCTCGCCTACTCCGTTCGCCGGGGGTTCCCTGCGCAGAGAGCTGGGATACTATCCCATGATGTACCATGTAGTCCTTGAATTCACCTAGGAGGTACTCTCCACCACGATCCGATCGTAAGGTTTTGATTAATTTACCTGTCCGACGCTCCACTTCACTCCTTAAACTCTTTGAACTTGTCAAAAGAGTCGACTTGCGTCTCATCGTGTAAATGTAACCATACCTCGTACAATCATCCGTGAACGTGATGAAGTACTCAAAACCTCTCCTAGCCGGTGTAGACAATGGACCGCACACATCGATAGTGAACAAGACTCAACACCTCCTCGCTCTATCCGCCTTTGGTGTAAATGACCTCTTGGTCATTTTTCCCATCAGCAGGATTCACACCGAGGCCAACTTTCCAATCTCAATGAGCCCAAAGGCCCATCATGGATTAGCCTCTGAATCCTCGGTTGAGTTAATATGACCCAACCTCAGATGCCAAAGGTATGAATCATTGATATTGGTCTTTCTCTTCTTAGTTAAAGGTTCAGACCGAGCGTTATTTGATTGTTTGTTAATAGGGTTTAAAAAGAACAAATTTCCATACATGTGCCCAAGACATAAAATTTCTCCATCTCTACCGATAGAAATACCGTAATGGAAAGATACGTAATATCCTTGATTAATAAGTTTTGCAACCGAAATCAAATTCCGACAAAAACCAGGTACATATAAAATGTCTTTTAAAACCACTATCTTATTACAATCAAAAATAAGATCCAGCCTCTCCCACCGCAAGGGCCCGCACTTGTGCTCCATTACCCACTCGAAGCCCATGTTCGCCCTTCTTGAGTCTTCTTATCTTCCTAAACCCCCGCAAGGAGTTACGTATATGATCGTGGCTCCCGAATCAACAATCCAAGTGGAAGTTGATCCTACCATTGATATGGACTCTAGATAGTAAACATTACCTCGTGGGGTTTTTCTTGGCCTCGAAGATCGTGGACACTCTTTTTCCAGTTGTCCCTTCTTTCCACACTTGAAGCACTTGCCCTTTGGTTTGTCCTTGGGCTGGTTCTTGGGCCGGGCTATCGCATTCCCTTTCTTCCTCTTGAACTTTCTGGGCTTAGGCCCAATTCTTGAAGAAGAGGCCTTAGCAATCATGGCCTTAGACTCGCGGCTTCATGACCTTCTCCGCCATCCGGAGCTCCTTCATCCGCTCGGCTCAAACTCATGTTCAACTTGTTCATGTTATAGTTTAACTTGAACCGAGTGAAAGAGCCCTGTAGAGATTCGAGAACCATGTCCACTTGGCTCTCTGGGTCAATGACAGCCCCTAAGATTTCTCGCCTCCTCGAAAGCAAGCAATCATCTTGAGCATATGCTCTCGGACCGATGCTCCTCACCCATCTTAGTGTTCACAATAGTTCGAAGAGCCTCCCGCCTTGCGGGCCGGCTCTTGTCTCGCGAACATAGTTGCCAATGATTGACTTATGTCATATGCGTAAGCCATGTGCTCGTGTTTTGACCGGAGCACATTAGACATGGAAGCTAACATATAGCAACGTGCCATTTCGTCGCCTTTCTTCCATGCCTTTTCAGCCTCTCGCTCTTCAACGGTGGAACCTTCCCCGATAACAGGCAGGTGTTTCGTAAAGGACATACTTATACTCCTCGGCTGTGAGTATTATGTCCAGGTTCCTTTTCCAGTCCACATAGTTTGGACCCGTTAACTTATTCTGCCTGAGAATAACGGCCAATGGACTAAAAGAACCGCCCACCATTTCTGAAAATCGAAAATGAAAGAAAGAATTTAGTTTGTGAAAACAAAATGAAATTTGTGCCCTAAAAATAATTTGGCTCTTAGGAAAACTGACTTAGCTTCTTAGGAAGATTAACAGTTTCCTAAGCTAAGTGTGTTAACCACCACAAATTAATTTCCTTTCTAGGTAATGGTCTAGAGAATAACTCCATCGTGGGATGGCCGTTTCCTCTCATTTCCTATGGACATACCTCGCACTATAACCTCCAACGTGGGCTGGCCGATCATAGTACGTGCCCCGGGTTATTAATTACATCCTTCCATTAGATCTAGATCCTTATGGTATCCCCATCCTATACGAGTTCACTCCCAGGGTGACGCGAGGGGAACCACGATCTCTAATGAGGACCGTGATGGAAGCCGTGAGGCCGTTGGAACCCCTCTCCCACTTAGTCTTTTAAAACAAAGTTTTTCTAAAAAATATCCTTTTGAAATTTCCATTAAGTTTTTCTTAACTCAAAAATAAAATATCTAAGTCCAATAAAATCTCTATGTCAAGGCTTATATCCTTTGAGAGATTTCCTCCATGGACTAATTTTATTTAAGTTAAAACTTAATGATTTCAAAAATTTTCCAATTAAAACTTTCTAGAGACTTTGGTCTCAAGCTTATTTGACAAAATCATTTTTCTAGTCCAAAACAAAACAAAATGGCTCTCCATTTTAATTTACAAAAATATCTAAATCCAATATATTTTCTATGTCAAGGATTAAATCCTTTGAGAAAATATTCAAGGATTAATTTTTGTACCAATTAAAATAACCATTTAGTTTTTGAGGAAAAATATTTTTCCTTGCCAAAACAAAAAGTTCCCAAAGACTTTGGTCTTTGAGGAAAAGCACACATAGGTACATAAAAAAATAGCATGCTAGAAAACAATAAACGTTTTCATGCTTTTCTATTTTTTAAACCTAAGTGCCCAAATAATAGAATTAAACACATTAATTAATTAATTATCTTGTTTAATCCTAAAATCCCTTACTAATATTTTTCATGCAAATATATTCCAAGAATATAAATATTGCAAAAATACTAACTTCGCCTGGTATGGGACCCAAAACGAAAAATAAAAAAAATTTCAGAAAAAACACTGGCGGTCCACTGCACTGCGCTGCACCGGATCCGGGCCCATTTGGCCTGTGGTCCACCGCGGCCGTTGTGAACCAGCCGCACCAGATCTCCTGCAGCTGCAGCCCGTGGACCGACCCGCGCCCGCTTGCCCTCTACTGCCGACCCGCGATCTCGCCCGATGACCCGCGCGTAAACCCGGTCTCCAATTGCAATTCAACTGCAAATTTCAATTGCGAAACCAGCTTGAATTGCTACAGTAAGGCTCGGCTTAGGCGGCTCACGGGCAATGGCTCGGCTCGACAGCTTATGAATAGTATCTTTCTTCTTCATTTTTTCTCCGCACGATTTTTTTTCTATAGAACATTTTTCCTTCGATTTTTCTCTATCTTCTTTGGCTTCTTTGGACATTTTTACTCATAAAAACTCATCCAAAACATAAACACAACCGCCTATACCCATTAAAATTGGGTTTACACGATTAAAACGTGTAAACCATTGCCAAAAAATTTACAGAGATCCTATACTTCCATTGTGAAGCTTACAAAACCATCTATCCCATACCAAAACAGCGAAGGATCATAGGTATAATCATCTTCTCCAATTTTATTAACTACCATGCTCCCTATATTGATCAAAACCAGTGGCTCTGATACCACATTGAGGGAAAACGAAAAACATGGGAGCATGCTCTGTACGTAAAAAAAACTGGAGAAAAATAAGCGCGAGCCATAAAGGCTATGTGGAAGCGTGAAGATCATACCTTTGCATTCCATAACCCTCCTAGGTTGCGTAGGAACAAATTGAACGGCTGGAATCGCCTCGCTTTGCACACTTGAAGGAGCTTCCGGTTGAACACCCGCTAGCCTTCTACTTCGCCATGTTTGCATTAACGCTTAGCTTTCCAACTCTCGGGATATTCCTCAGCCTAACCTCTAGTTGGTGAACACAATGGGAAAGAGAAACGGCCTCAATTCTCCTTGGTTCACTCGCTATTGGTTAGCAAAGAATAAGGAGAAACCAAGAAGAAGAAACGTGAGAGTCGAGAGAGAGAGACGTGAATCTCCTGAGACAAGGGAAAAAAAATTAGGTTTTTTTTTCAAAGAGTTGTTTTGAGTTAGCCTAAACTAGGTCTCTCAATCTCTGATAAACATATCCCCGGGACTTCAAAACACCCGGATGTTATCCTGAGAAACAGTTTGGCCTAACCTTAAACTCCTCTTAACCGTATCTGGAAAAAACCCCTAAGGTCCAAACTATTGGGCCAGATAAATATTTATTATTTTTCTTGGACCCAAAAGGCACAAAATAATAAATATTAATTATTTATTTCCTGGGCTTACATAAGTAACCCAATAAATAATTAATGAGCCCAAATGAACCATAATAATTAATCTTTAATTATTTATTTCTTGGGCCTATATAAATAACCCAATAAATAATTAAACATTAATTATTTTCCAAAGTTTAAGCCCAGGTTAATTTCTTAATTATTCATACTGGACCTAGACCCTGAATAATTAATTAACCAAATAAACTAGATAATTAATTTCTCTCAACTCCTATTTTATTTATTTATTTATTTTATTCCAGTCCAATAATAAATTAGACTTCCTGAATAAAATAAAATAAAATCCTCTTCAACTGAGACCAATTCCTCAACCCAAAAATAGTTAGGACTTACGGGCTATCCCGAGGACCAAAAAGACACATCGCCTTGGCTACTAAAATGACCAAAATACCCCTGCTATATAAATAGCTGTATTTTGCATTTTAAATATTTCCTAATATCACCATAAGAAAATATTGACCCCAAGGACAATGCTGCATTCGCAAAGTCTCCGACCTACAGGTGAAATGCTAAAATACCCCTCTACACATCGCCGTACATTTAGAGAGGAAGAAGTGTACTAACACCCCCCTAAATGACATCTACCATCCTTAGGCTTCTAGTCCAATGATCCACGACTTCCTGGAGTGTTTCCGCTTTCCAAGGGAGCTACCCTAAAGTAAACGTCCAAGTCATGTTTCCCAGGGCCCTGGATAGTTTAGACCATTCGAGACAACCACAAGGGGCGATATAGTGCGAAAACTATCTTGTATAAGTCCTGTCTTAACTAACTAGTCACACATACCCAACATGCAAGTATATTGGCCCTACGATAGAACCTCAACTACAGACAAATTAAAGTATATGCTTCCAGCCTTCGCTGATCCACCAACTCATACTCAAGTCGTAGAGTACTAGTCCACGCTGTAGTGGTAGTAGTCTAGGTTTCTACCATATAGTACTTTGAGAAATCACTACTACAGGTCATGTTCTACGTATTCGAAATACGCTTATGTTATGAAGTGAGTGGACTACTCACTGGCTAAAGGCAAGCCATTCCCCATTTGGAATTCATAACATAATAACCGAAACATGATGAGGTTCCCAGTCTCATCAATAGGCTAAGAACAAATGTTTATGTGTTAAATAACCCATGATCCATACCTTACTGTGAAAGACCACCATTCACATGGATCACTTATTTAAACATAATGGGTCTGTTCCAAACGAAAATCATGCACAAACAAAAAATAAATTCACAAACAATTTTTGAAAATAAATTCTTTTATTAAAATATTCGATTTTACATCAGAAACCTAGTCTAAGAGGGCATACAATCCAACAAAGTCATGGGCAAATTTTTCTTATTTGGGTTTCCACATGGATTCTGTTTCAAATCACTGCAAAAGAAAGGTCAATTGGAATTGGATAAAAATAACACACAGCACTGGATCGAGTCTAGCTACAAGCTAAAATACTCGATTTGTGATTATTGTTGGTAAATTACTATTATTAATGTTATTATTATTTAAATACAATATATGCAAGTGAGCCTGGGTGGTGGCTCCCAGTAGACCTGAGTGGTAGTCTTTCTGTGTATTCTTTAATCAGTAGTTACTATGTGCATTTGTTAGATTGGGATTTGTGTTTCCATTAGCCCTGGATTTCAGATGAATTTTTTAATTATTTCGGTGTTTTTACTGTTGATCATGGTTGTATTTGTGGTGTTAGTGGAGATTTAACTTTGCTAATCATTATCAATATACGTAACTTTTGGGAACAAACTTTTCATGGCCTACCATCACCAGCTAATACAACATCCACTTTCATGTTATCGCACTTTGCTTCAATGATCTCCAACCACCTCCATGCCATATTCCACCCCTTTCAAAAGCCATTGGAAAAAAATAGTGTGTGGTTAATCCTGGTACCCTGACCTATAAACTATGACCATAGCTTGAACATCCACCAAAAGTAGCATGGCCTTAACTAAATCACTCGTACAACCTCTACCATCCATAGGGCACAAAACATGACTAACTAAAGCTGTTGCAGCTACCGTTATCCCTAAATAGTTTCAAAAAAATGAACTCTCCAAAGATCTTTCTGTCTCAACTGTATGCTATTGACAACCATGATTTTAGTAATAAATATGACCACTAGTTATGTTTCAAATGGATGCAATGTCTTTTATTCTATATCTAATTCATTAATTAATCAACAAAACATTATAAATGATACCAGGTACAACATGAACCATTCAGTATTTTCTACATATTTAGTAATTGTAAGGTGTTCACGTATATGTGTAAATTGTTCATGTGATTATGCCACATGTTCATATAGTAACCAGTGAGCCGCTATCATATGCTTGGGGCTTGTGTTCATGTGAACGTGTAAGGTGTTCACGTATTTATGTCAAATGTTCATGTGTTTGTATGGCAATATCCATGTAGTAAGTATGACAATATGCTTCTGGTTCATGTTAATATGGTTGCATAAGGTGTTCACGTATTTGTGTCATATGTTCATGTGTTTGTATGACATATTCATGTAGTAACTAGTACAGATTGACCACATACTTAGGGCTTGTATCATGTAGTTGTATAAGGTGTTCATGTACTTGTATCAAGTGTTCCTGTGTTTGTGTGGCAATATTCATGTAGTAACTAGTGATATGCTTCAGGTGTCCGAGGGTGTTCATCTATTTATGCTTTTTATGTGTTAATTAGGACAAATTTTGGATTTTGGATGGGAGGAACTCTTTATGTGTTATATCACAATGAAGATGAAAATGTGTCTTGCTATGGCAATGCATAGTGGTTCTTGATCCATCGTAGTAGGCTTTGCATGTTGCCAACAATGCCAAGAATACTGTTAGATTTCTATTTATGGATAAAAGGATGTACAGTGACATGATTTTCCCCCATTCTCCCACTATATTCTTTTAACATTTGAAACTTGATTAGATAGGGAACTGATCTCCTAGGTACACCCTAAATAGAGAGAGACAGGAACAGAGCAGGGAATATGATAGGTTCTTTAGACTCAGTTCTATAATATTCTACAATGAAATCTTGATGCAACAAATTTTGATGCTCTACAATATTCTACAATAAAATATGATAGGGTAATGAAATTTTAATACAAAAAACAGAAGATAATCCCTCTTCCCTTTTTTTTTTCTTCCTTCTCAACTTTCCATTTCTAGTACATGGTATAGTTTTTTTTTTTTTTTTTTTTTGCTTTTCCTTTTCCTCTCAACACATTTCACATCCCCTTCAGCACATTTTCTTTCTTTTACTTTTTGATATACTATATCACTAATTATGCCTTGATCCTTCAGTGTTTTTTTTTCTCTTTGCAATCTTTTTCTATTACTTATGTGTTATATATAGAAAATACATGCTTAGGGCTTGTATTCATGTGGTTGTGTAAGGTGTTCATGTATTTGTGTCAAGTGTTCGTGTGTTTGACGATATACTTCCGGTGTTATGTTAATATGGTTGCATAAGTTGTTCATATTTTTGTATTCTATATTCATGTGTTTGTGTAGCTTGTTCATGAAGTATGTAGTGCAGATTGATCACATTTGTATCATGTGGTTTTGTTAGGTGTTCATGTACTTGTGTCAGATGTTCATGTGTTTGTGTAGCAATGTTCATATAGTAATTGGCGATATGCTTCATGTTTGTGTTAAAATAGTTGCATAAGTTGTTCATGTATTTGTGTGGCTAGTTCCTGTAGTAACTAGTACAGATTGACCAAATGCTTAGGGCATGTATCATGTGGTTGTGTAAGGTATTCATGTATTTGTATCAGGTATTCATATGTTTGTTTGGTATGTAGTAACCAGTATAGGTTTACTATATATTTGGGGACTATGTTCATGTTGTAGTGTAAGGTGTTCATGTGTTTATGTTGTGTGTTCATGTAGTAACTAGTGCTCCTTGACTATATGCTTGTGTTAGGTGTTCATGTGGTTATGTTGAGGATGAACTCTATATGACCTAACTTGTTATGTGAAGTACGTATTGATGAATCATTAAGATAGCATATATATGTGTTAGGTAATCTATACTCTAAGAAACATAAGGTTTAAAATAGTAAAACAATAACTAAATTGATAAAAAAAAAATCTATTAAAAGATCAAGAAGTATAGACTCAAAGGCTTTGCATGTGCTACACTTTCTTGATACCCACTAACATTTGGGATTTTATTTTATGTATGTGCTGTAGCACCATGACAAAGAAAAGAAGAACCAAATCACAACAAGCTTCTTAGCAAGAGGTACCGTCCACAAGTGCTCAAACAGCTAGACCATCGAGAAGCGATCAAACAGCCCAGGAGTTACATGCCTTACCGAGGGGGCCACCAAGGATATGCTTTCTATTTTTGTAAGTAGATATTTCAAGGACTTATTATAGTTATTTATCTTTTTGTGAGCTTTATTTGCAATAAAAAATTAGTCCTCTTTTTGGGAAGGCCTTACAAGGATATTTGACATTTCAGGAAAAACTATATGGATAGAATATAGGTATCCAGTAGCCAAGATGGTAGAGCTTGGTGCGTACAGATAAGAATTTGGCTACCTCAACACTATGCTTCCCTTCTTAGGTTAGTTGACAATACTATTGTTAATGTTCATGTGTTTACACATCTTTGTGGTTACTAAAACTAATGTGCTTTTGCAGGCCAACATAGAAGCTAGAGCCATTTAGCAGGGTATGCCTACTAGTCAGAGGTGGAAATGGGAAGATAGGCAAAAAGCTACCTTCCAACAATATAAGGAAGCTTCTTCAAGTTCAAGTACTCACAGGAGACCTAGACACTTGGTAAGTCGCATGTTAATATGACTTGAAATGTACGATCATTATTTTTTATTGGACATTGTCACAGTATTAATGCTTCTAAATCCTAACAAATAATTTTTATTAATTTCGCAGAAGCAAGCCAAGATTCGATGCTCGACGATGATGTTAAATGTCTTGGTCGCAAACATAAGTGATGCCAAGCACCGCGCTATAGAAAAGATTGGCTTCGGTAGCCTACTGCAACTGAATTGCAACAAAACTTGGTACGACCTTTGCTTCTGGCTGATTGTCCACTTCAGCCCCAACACGTGAGCCATTGAATTGGAGGGGGCGATGGCTTTTCATTACAGTGAGGGATATACAACTCTGCCTTGGTATTCCAGATAATGGCAAAGTGTCGAGGATTGCTGCAGGTGATGAGAATCAAGGAGGCATCACCCTGGAGCTACAAGGCAACTGCACGATGCTTCTTGCTAGTTGATTGCCATGGAGGTCGGGGACGACCTTAAGAGAAAGTTTGTCGTGCTCGCGGTCTCCACTTTTCTTGTGCCAAAAGGATGGGCCCAGCTGAACAAGGAGATGGCCCAGTATTTACATGATGCAACTGGTATCAGGTCCCTGAACTGGGCTGAGTATGTACATCAGGGATTGTACGTTGAAATTCATTCAGCCTAGGCGATCAAAAAAAGATGTGTTGGGGGATACCTATATTTTTTAATGGTAATAGTTTTGTTTTTTTATTTTCTATTTGACATAAGTAAATTCGTGGCTATTAAATTTGCTTAAATGAGTAGGATTTTAGTTCCCAAACTAATTGATCATTATGCCTACTGTTCGATTTGTAGCTGCATTATCTTGACCGAGTAAAGGTGATCTACCATCAACTGCCTGAGACTATCCCTAGGGCTGCTACATTGTCAGATGCAAAAGTGTGGACCAGAATTCAAAGAGAGCTAACCTAAGGCGGGCGATTTGGGAAAAGAGAGATAAGAGATAATTCATATGTATGAATTATATATGTTGTGGTATTTTTCACCATTCATTTCTTCGTGTCAGCAATTTTTCATTCCATTGTGTGCTATTATATTTTCAAATTGATTTCGAGGGCTTATTTAAGGCCTAAGCACATGGCCAGGTGCATCCAGACGCTAGCCGTATTTTTGAGGACATTGCCAACATTGTTGGCCCCACTGTAGCTGTAAGTTGTACTCTTTATTATTTATTATTTTGTTTACACAAACTAATTATTTTTTAAATTTTTGTAGAAACAGTTCAAAACCCTTTACAAGCAGTGCTTGTCCGAGGTAGATAATATTTTACAGACTATGCGACATCTGTGCACCACGAGCAATGCCCCTACAGTAAATGAGGACACCAGCTTATTACCCTGAGCAGATGCTCATGTGTAGTCCGATAGGGTTAGAGCATATGCAGGAGAGGGAGGATCCCCCCAGGATATGATAGACACTGCAGGGCCCTCGAATAGGTCTGGTAGTGAGAAGAAGAAAGAAGAAGAAGAGGAGGATGACGATGACGATGACAGCCCCCGCAAGAACAACCCCCTTCTAGAGCCTCTCGACCACCATGGAGCGTGACATCAAGAAGGACCGAGAAAGGCACGTAAGGCCTCCTGTTAGTGGTAGGACCTCTCTCCATAGAAGCAACCAGATTAGAGGTGAAGGATTTGAACATAACAGAGCATGCATACGGATGGAATATGAACATAACAGAGCATGCATACGGGTGGAAAAAAATGGAGGAAATAAATAAAAACAGAGCATGGCAGCAGCATGGAGGCATGAAACACAAACCTCTTGGAGCCTTAAACCTTAAAGATTGAAGGTGAGTTGATTGAGGCACAAAAAAAACAGCTTCCTTCTTCCCATGGGTGAAGCTCTAGTGCAAGACACCACCCTCCTTCCTTCTCCTCCGGTGAATCCTTAATGCTTAGCTTTTCAGCTCTCAGAATATGACCCAGCCAAATCAAACGTCGATGAACACAGAAAATGGAATGAAGTCTCAATTGTTTTTTTTTTTCGCACCCCTCGGTTGGTTTTTGAAGCCTTAGCTTCAATCATGAACCAAACCCAGAAGCTAGAAAACCAAGAGTCACACGGAGAGAATATTTATATTTATATTTATTTCATTTTATTTTTCCTCATAGAAAGCCAAGAGTCATGAAGCCAAAAATAATTATTTTGCTAAAAATAATATTCCCGGGATTTAATATCCGAATATTATTAACAAAATAAATTTTGATTTCTCCCTAAACTCTTATGAACTGTGTCCAGAAAAATCCTATAGTTCAGGCTATTGGGCCAAATAATATTTATTATTTTTCTTAGACTCGAAAAGCCCAAAATAATAAACATTAATTATTTTCTTTAAGATTAAATAAATAATTAATGAACCCAAATGAACCAAAAAATAATTAACTTTAATTATTTATTTCTTGGGCTTAATTAAATAAATAACCCAATAAATAATTAAGTATTAATTATTTTCCTCTAGTTTAAGTCCCGGTTAATTTTTCTAATTATTCAAGCTGGACCTAGGTCCTGAATAATTAATTAACCAATTAAACCAAATAATAAATTTCTCTCCATTTATTTCATTACAGTCTAATAATAAATTAGACTTCCCGAATAAAATAAAACCCTCTCAACTGAGATCAATTTCTCAACTCAAAAATTAATTAGAACTTACGGGCTATTTCGAGGACCAAAAAGACATATCGCCTTGGCTACTAAAATGACCAAAATACCCCTACTATATATAAATAGATGTATTTTGCATTTTAAATATTTTCTAATATCACCATAAGAAAATATTGACTTCAAGGACAATGCTACATTCGCAAAGTCTTCGACCTACAGGTAAAATGACTAAAATAGCCCTCTATACATCGTCGTACATTTAGAGAGGAAGAAGTATACTAACACCTCTCTAAATAACATCTGCCATCCTTAAGCTTCTTGTCCAATGATCCACGACTTCTTGGAGTGTTTCCGTTTTCCAAGGGAGCTACCCTAAAGCAAACATCCAAGTCATATTTCCCAGGGCCCTGGATATTTAGACTATTTAGACAGCCACAAGGGGCGATGTAGTGTAGAAACTATCTTATACAAGTTTGTCTTAACTAACTAGTTACATATACCCAACATGCAAGTATATTAGCCCTACGATAGAACCTCAACTATAGCATATCAAAGTATATACTTCCAGCTTCGCCAGACTACCAACTCATACTCAAGTCATAAAGTACTAGTCCACGCTGTAATGGTAGTAGTCTAGGTTTCTACCATATAGTACTTTTAGAAACCACTACTACAGGTTATGTTCTACGTATTCGAAATACACTTATGTCATGAAGTGAGTGGACTACTCACTAGCTAAAGGTAAGCCATTCCCCATTTAGAATTCATAACATAATAACCTAAACATGATGAGATTCCCATTATCATCAATCGGTTAAGAACAAATATTTATGTGTTTAAATAACCCATGATCCATACCTTACTGTGAAAGACCTCCATTCATATAGATCACTTATTTAAACACAATGGGTCTTTTCCAAATAAAAATGTGCTCAAATAAAGAAAATAAATTTACAAACGATTTTTGAAAATAAATTCTTTTATTAACATATTCGATATTTACATCAGAAACCTAGTCTAAGAGGGCATACATTCCAACAATCTCCCACTTGCATTCTAAGACTAGGTAAGTCCATAGGTGCCCACCCCAATGGCGTCTAAGTGTCTCTTAAAGACCCTCTCAGCCAAAGGCTTGGTATATAGATCTGCTAGATTGTTATCTGAGGTAATCGGTTTCACCACGACTTCTTATCTCTGGATGAAATCCCAGATTAGGTGGTACTTCCTCTCGATGTGCTTCCCCTTCTTGTGGTTTCGAGGTTCCATGGATTGCGAAACTGCGCCAGTGTTGTCGCAATACTTCATAATCGATCTATCCATGTGTGGCACGACTCCAAATTCTGAAAGGAACTTCCGGAGCCAGACTACTTCCTTGGATGCCTCCGAAGCTGCCACATACTCAGCTTCCATGGTTGAGTCAGCAATGCAAGATTGCTTGATACTCCTCCATGAAATTGCTCCTCTAGACAAGGTAAAGACATATCCACTAGTGGATTTTCTCTCATCCTTATCTGCCTGGAAGTCTGAGTCTGTGTATTCGGTAGGAACCAAATCATCAGCCTTGTAAACCAGCATATAATCTCTCATTCCTTTAAGGTACTTGAGAATATGCTTTACAGCTCGCCAATGAACCTCCCCGGGGTTTGACTGATATCTGCTAACTAATCCTACGGCAAAGTAGATATCTGCCCTAGTACACAGCATGGCGTACATGAGACTTCCCACAGCCGAAGCGTAAGGAATCCTACTCATTCTGTCATTTTCTTCTTGAGACTTAGGACAGTCCTTTGAAGAAAGTGACAACCTATGTCTACAAGGGATTAGAGCTGACTTACATGAGTACATGCTGTACTTGGCCAATATCTTGTCAATATATGCGACTTGGGATAATCTTAACATTCTCTACTTTCTATTTCTAAGAAGTCTAATCCCGAGAATGTAGCTGGCTTCTCCCAAGTCCTTCATACTGAATTGACTAGATAGCCAAACCTTTGTAGATAACAATGACCCTACATCATTTCCAATGGGTAGAATGTCATCCACATACAAGACAAGAAAAACCACATTAAACCCCTCAAGTTTCTTGTACACACAGGTTCATCCTCATTTTGAATAAAATCTTAAGACTTCACTGTCTCATCAAAACGAATGTTCTATGCTCTTGATGCTTGCTTAAGTCCATAAATAAACTTCTTAAGCTTGCAAACCATATGTTCTTGGCCTTCAGCAATAAAACCTTTCGGTTGGGACATATAGATGTCTTCGCTAAGATGGTCATTCAAAAATGCCGTCTTGACATCCATTTGCCATATCTCGTAGTCATAGTAACATGTGATAGCAAGGAGGATATGGATGGATTTAAGTATGGCCACAGGGGAAAAGGTTTCCTCATAATCGATCCCTTTTTCTGAGTATACCTTTTTGGTGCAAGCTTAGCTTTGAAGGTTTCCACCTTCACATCCACTCCCCTCTTTCTCTTGTACACCCACTTACACCCAATGGGTTTTATCCCTTTAGGTGAAGCAACAAGATCCCAAACCTGATTGAAGTACATAGACTCAATCTCGGCTTTCATTACTTCATGCCATAGATTTGCATCGGCATCAACAATTGCCTCCTCATATCTGGTGGGGTATTAATCCTGATGGTCAGAGACCAGCTCAAAAGCTTCTCCATACCATCTACCCGGAACCCTAGACACTCTCCCACTACAACGAGGCACCATTTGTACAGACTCTTGAGGCTGTGCCTCTTCTTGTTCCACAATCGGGTCAGAAGAAGTTGCTTCTGAAGATAACTTCTTCTCGAGTTCTAACCTAGTTGAACCTTTCGTGGAAGTACTTTGATCATCCTCTAAGTATCTAGCATTGGTACTAACCAGTACCTTCTACTCCTTAGGATGATAGAAGTAACTACCATTTGTTCCTTTTGAATACCCAACAAAATAGCATAATTCTGATCTTAGTTCTAACTTATCTCCCTTGATCAGTACATAAGCTGGACAATCCCATATCCTGAGATGATTCAGACTTGGCTTACGCCCAATCCACATCTCATAGGGAGTCCTAGGTACTGACTTAGAAGGCACCAAGTTCAGAATATATGCCACTGTTTCCAAGGCATATCTCCAAAAAGATACTGGAAGAGTAACATGAGACATTATGCTTCTGACCATTTCCATCAATGTCCTATTCCTTCTCTCAGCTACTCCGTTCTGCTGGGGTGTCCCTGGCGCAGAGAGTTGGGATACTATCCCATGATGTGCCATGTAGTCCTTGAATTCACCTAGGAGGTACTCTCCACCACGATCCGATCGTAAGGTCATGATTAATTTACCTGTCTGATGCTCTACTTCAACCTTAAACTCCTTAAATTTATCAAAAGAGTCAGACTTGTGTCTCATCAGGTAAATATAACCAAACCTTATACAATTATCTGTGAAAGTGATGAAGTACTCAATACCTCCTCTAGCTGGTGTAGACAAGGAACCACATACATCAGTGTGAACAAGACTCAGTACCTCCTTGGCTCTATCCACCTTTGGGATAAAAGACCTTTTGGTCATCTTTCCTATTAGGCAGGATTCACACTGAGGCCAATTTTCCAATCTCAATGAGCCCAAAGGCCCATCATGGATTAGCCTCTGAATCCTGGTTGAGTTGATGTAACCCAACCTCAGATGCCAAAGATATGAGTCATTGACATTAGTCTCTCTCTTCTTAGTTAAAGGTTCTGATTGAGCGTTATTTGATTGATGATTAATAGGGTTTGAATAGAATAGATTTCTATACATGTGCCCAGTACATAATATTTCTCCATCTCTACTGATAGAAAAACCAGAATGGAAAAATACGGAATATCCTTAATTTATTAGTTTCACAACTGAAATCAAATTCTGACGAAAATCAGGTACATATAAAATATCTATTAAAACCACATTTTTATTACAATAAAAAACATGATCTAGCTCTCCTACTACAAGGGCTCAGACTTGTGCTCCATTTCCCATTCGTAATCCATGTTCGACCTTCTTGAGTCTTCTTATCTTTCTAACCCCCTGCAAGGAGTTACAGATATGATCAGCGGCTCTTGAATCAACAATCCAAGTAGAAGTTGATCCAACCATTGATATAGACTCTAGATAGAAAACATTACCTGTGGGGTTTTTCTTGGCTTGAAGATTTGGACACTCCTTTTTCTAGTGCCCCTTTTTCCCACATTTGAAGCTCTTGCCCTTTGGTTTGTCTTTGGGCTGGGTCATAGGCTGGGCTGCTGTGTATCCCTTCTTCCTTTTGAACTTTCTGGGCTTGAACCCAGTTCTTGAGGAAGAAGCCTTAGCAATCATGGCCTTTGATTGTGGCTTCATGACCTTCTCTGCTTTCTGGAGTTCCTTCATTAACTCAGTTAAACTCATGTTTAACTTGTTCATATTGTAATTTAATTTGAACTGTGTAAAGGAACCCGGTAGAGATTTGAGAACCATGTCCACTTGGCTTCGGGGTCAATGATAGCCCCTAAGATTTCTACCTCCTCAAAAGCAGTAATCATCTTGAGTATATGCTCTTTGACTAATGCTCCCTCAGCCATCTTAGAGTTTATATAGTTTGAAGAGCCTCCTGCCTTGCGGGCCAGCTCTTGTCCGCAAACATAGTGGCCAATGACTGACTAATGTCATATGCAGAAGCCATGTGTTCGTGTTTCGACTGGAGCACATTAGATATGGAGGCTAACATATAGCAACGTGCCATTTCGTCAGCCTTCTTCCATGCCTTCTCAGCCTCTCGCTCTTCGGCGGTAGAACCTTCCCTGATCACAAGGCAGGTCTCGTAAAAGACATACTTATACTCCTCGGCTGTAAGTATTATGTCTATGTTCCTCTTCCAGCCCACATTGTTTGGTCCCGTTAACTTATTCTTACAGAGAATAACGGCCAAATGACTAAAAGAACCTCCCACCATTTCTAAAAAATCGAAAAATAAAAGAAAGAATTTAGTTTGTGAAAATAAATTTGCGCACTGAAATTAATTTAGCTCTTAGGAAAACTGACATAACTTCTTTGGAAGATTAACAGTTCCCTAAGCTAAGTGTATTAACCACTACAAATTAATTTTCCTTCTAGGTAATAATATAGAGGATAACTCCATCGTGGAATGGTCGTTTCCTCTCATTTCCTATAGACATTCCTCGCAATATAACCTCCAACTTGGGTTGGCCGATTACAGTACATGTCCCGGGTTATTAATTACATCCTTCTATTAGATATAGATCCTTGTGGTATCCCCATCCTATATGGGTTCACTCCCAGGGTGACGTGAGAGGACCCACGATCTCTAATGAGGATCGTGATGGAAGCCATGGGGCCGTTGGAACCCCTCTCCCACTTAGTCTTTTAAAATAAAGTTTTCTTGAAAAAATATCCTTTTGAAATTTTCATTAAGTTTTTCTTTAACTCATAAATAAAATATCCAAGTCCATCAAAATCTCTATGTCAAGGATTATTTCCTTTGAGAGATGTATCTATGGACTAATTTTATTTAAGTTAAAACTTAATGATTTCAAAAATTTTCCAATTAAAACTTTCTAGAGACTTTGGTCTCAATATTATTAAACAAAACAATTTTTCTTGTGCAAAATAAAATAAAATGGCTTTCTATTTTAACTTACAAAAATATCTAAATCCAATATATTTTCTATGTCAAGGATTAAATCCTTTGAGAAAATATCAAATGATTAATTTTTGTTCAAGTTAAAATAACCATTTAATTTTTTAAAGAAAAATGTTTTCCTTGTATAAATATTCCCAAAGACTTTGGTCTTTGGGAAACCGCACACATAGGTACACAAAATAAATAGCATGCCAGAAAACATTAAACGTTTTCATACTTTTCTATTTTTAAACCTAAGTACCCAAATAATAGAATTAATCAAATTAATTAATTCGTTAATGATCTTGTTTAATCCTAAAATCCTTTACTAATATTTTTCATGCAAATATACTCCAAGAATATAAACTATTGCAAAAATATTAACTTCGTCTGGTATGGGGACCCAAAATGGAAAAGGAAAAAAAATTGACTGGCAGTCCACGTACACAGGCCACACCAGATCAGAGCCCATTTGGCCTGCGGTCCACCGCGGCTCCGGTGCACCGGATCACCCTCAGCCGCGACCCGTGGAGCACCCGCGACCCATGACCCACGCCCGCTTCCTCTCTGCCTCGACCGCCACTTCAGCACGCGTGTTGGCCCGAATTCCGCCGCTCAACCCAACTACAACCCGCGCGCAAATTGGTTTTGCAATTGCATCGGCTCCTAGGCGTGACATCAAGCCGGCTCCCAGCGACCGGCTCCAGACCCCAGCAAGGCAGTGGCTCGGTGCAAACGGCTCAGCTCCAATGGCGGCTTATGAATAGTTATCATCTTCTCCACAAATTTTCTGCATTCTGTCTCTGCGTTTTTTTTCTTCTTTCATTTCCATTGGCTTATTTGGACATTTTTCATTCAAAAAACTTATCCAAACCAAAACTACAACCGGCTATACCTATTTAAATTGGGTTTACACAATCAAATTCTCAAAGCCAGAAAATTACAGTGCATGCTATGCTTCAACGGTGAAGCTCACATTCATCCTATCCTATACCAAAACAGCGAAGGATCACAGGTTTAAGCACCAAACAATGTTCTTCTCCATTTTTATTAACTAACATGATCCCTAAGCCAATCAAATCCATTGCTCTGATACCACTTGAAGGATTTGAACATAACAGAGCATGCATACAACAACAACAAAGCCTTAATCCCAAGTAACTTGGGGTCAGCTACATGAACCAACGTCAGGTAACGTGTGGTCATCCACATGAATCCTCTCTCGCCACTTTCTTCTATCGAACGTCATACTGTCATCCAAATCTAACAAAGACATATCTCTCTTAATTACCTCTATCCATGTCGTTTTAGGCCTACATCTACCTTTCCCTCTGTCTAACCTATCCTGCCGCACTCTCTCCATCGCCCTAACAGGAGCATCCCTCGGTCTTTTCTGAACGTGTCCAAACCAACGCAGACAACTTTCTCTCATCTTTTCCTCAATAGATGCCACACCCACCTTTTCCCTAATGATCTCATTTCTAACTCTATCCTTCCTAGTATATCCACACATCCACCGTAACATACGCATCTCAGCTACTTTCATTTTTTGAATATGACACCTTTTAGCTGCCCAACATTCCATACCATATAACAAAGCAGGTCGTACGATTGCCTTGTAAAACTTTCCCTTTAAATTCAACGGTGCATTACGATCACAAAGAATACCAGTCGCACTCCTCCATTTCAACCAACCCGCCTTAACTCGATGTGCAACGTCGCTATCGAGCTCTCCGTCTTTCTGAATAATAGATCCTAGATAGCGAAAACAATCAGCTAATGGTATATCTCTACCTTCCAAAGTTACACTCTGGGCTATGTTTCTGCTACCACTAAACTTGCATCCCATATACTCTGTTTTACTCCTACTAATTCTGAAACCCTTGGATTCCAATGTCTGCCGCCATTAAAATGGAGGAAATAAATAGAAACAGAGCATGGCAGCAGCATGGAGGCATGAAACACATACCTCTTGGAGCCTTAAACCTTGAAGATTGTAGGTGAGTTGATTGAAGCACAAAAAAACAGCTTCCTTCTTCCCGTAGGTGAAGCTCCAGTGCAAGACACCACCCTTCTTCCTTCTCCTCCGGTGAATCCTTAATGCTTGGCTTTTTAGCTCTCAGAATATGACCCAGCCAAATCAAACGTTGGTGAACATAGAAAATGGAATGAAGAAAGTCTCAGTTGTTGTTTTTTCACACCCCTCGGTTGGTTTTTGAAGCCTTGGCTTCAAGCATGAACCAAACCCAGAAGCTAGAAAACCAAGAGTCACACGGAGAGAATATTTATATTTATATTTATTTCATTTTATTTTTCCTCACAGAAAGCCAAGAGTCATGAAACAAAAAATAAGTATTTTGCTAAAAATAATATTCCTGGGATTTAATACCCGAATATTATTAACAAAATAAATTTTGATTTCTCCCTAAACTCTTATGAACTGTGTCCGGAAAAATCCTATGGTCCAGGCTATTGGGCCAAATAATATTTATTATTTTTCTTAGACCCAAAAAGCCCAAAATAATAAACATTAATTTTTTGGGAGGATTAAATAAATAACCCAATAAATAATTAATGAACCCAAATGAACCAAAAAATAATTAAACATTAATTATTTATTTATTGGGCTTAATTAAATAAATAACCCAATAAATAATTAAGTATTAATTATTTTTCTCTAGTTTAAGTCCCGGTTAATTTTTCTAATTATTCAAACTGGACCTAGGTCCTGAATAATTAATTAACCAATTAAACCAGATAATAAATTTCCCTCCATTTATTTTAGTCCAATCTAATAATAAATTAGAGTTCCGGAATAAAATAAAACCCTCTCAACTGAAATTAATTTCTCAACCCAAAAATTAATTAGGACTTATGGGTTATTCCAAGGACCAAAAAGACACATCGCATTGGCTACTAAAATGACCAAAATACCCCTACTATATATAAATAGATGTATTTTGCATATTAAATATTTTCTAATATCACAATAAGAAAATATTGACCCCAAGGACAATGCTGCATTTGCAAAGTCTTCGACCTATAGGTAAAATGACTAAAATATCCCTCTACACATCACCGTACATTTAGAGAGGAAGAAGTGTACTAACACCTCTCTAAATGACATCTACCATCTTTAGGCTTCTTGTCCAATGATCCACGACTTCTTGGAGTGTTTCTGTTTTCCAAGGGAGCTACCCTAAAGCAAACATCCAAGTCATTTTTCCCAGGGCCCTGGATATTTAGACCATTCAGACAACCACAAGGGGCGATGTAGTGTAGAAACTATCTTATACAAGTCTGTCTTAACTAACTAGCTACATATACCCAACATGCAAGTATATTGGCCCTACGATAGAACCTCAACTATAGCATATTAAAGTATATGCTTCCAGCTTCGCCAAACTACCAACTCATACTCAAGTCATAGAGCACTAGTCCACGATGTAGTGGTAGTAGTCTAGGTTTCTACCATATAGTACTTTTAGAAACCACTACTACAGGTCTTGTTCTACGTCTTCGAAATACGATTATGTCATGAAGTGAGTGGATTACTCACTGGCTAAAGGTAAGCTATTCCCTATTTGGAATTCATAACATAATTTCCTAAACATGATGAGATTCCCATTCTCATTAATCGGTTAATAACAAATATTTATGTGTTTAAATAACTCATGATCTATACCTTACTGTGAAAGACCTCTATTCACATGGATCACTTATTTAAACACAATGGATTTTTTCCAAACAAAAATGTGCACAAATAAAGAAAATAAATTCATAAATGATTTTTGAAAATAAATTTTTTTATTAACATATTCGATATTTACATCAGAAACCTAGTCTAAGAGGGCATACATTCCATCAAGAGGTCAGTACGACAGAAGAGCGGCGAGGTAGATAAGCGTTGCAGCTTTGATAGTCATTAATGCACCAAAGACTTATGAGGAGTGGACGACCCCTATGCTCGCTATCGGAAGAGTAGTCGGAGTCAAGGCTACACTCAAGATGAGCCATATAGTTCCCCATTACCTCATGTCACCCACCAGTAGTATGATATTGCAATATTAACAATGCCCTCTCCCCTAAGAAGGACAACCAGGAGCAAAATCTTATATTCAAATGAACTTGTTAAGGTTGCCAGTGGGAAGTTGCTCGATTTTGAAAAAAAAAAATTGACAAAGTACGCTTGGGATCCAAGTCATAAGTTGAGATTGTTTCTAATTCAAATATTATAATTGATGTTAACCTTGTATTCTACTCTTTCATGTTAACCTAAAAAAATTATCTGACGCAATTTCCTATTCCATTTTTAAGCGAGGTTTTTGTTCGAATGTATGGCCATATGCTGAACGACGGTGATCTTGCTTGTCTCTATAAGGTAGAGCACGTGATAAGGAAGGTACTGAACTTATTGTTCGTATTCATCTTGTGTCTCTTTTCATATGTGTTCTATTGCTAGAGACTTATTGTAGTTTTGTTTTTTCTTTATGGCCAACTGATGAGCTACTGCATGAACTTGCTCAATCAAACTTCATAGCATGGGTTGCACGTGAGATACATCTTTGGTATTCAAACTACTATAAGAAAATAATCTATTTTTTAAATTTTTTTTAACATTTTGAGCAATTATCTTACGTACAAGGGACTAATGGATAATAAATTCAAAGCTAATTCTATGGATTTAACCTTATATAACCAGGATAAGTTGATGTCGACATTGACTAAGAATATGGCAACATCGTCCTTGTCACGAAATTTAAGGACTGCTTCGATTTTACCAAGTTAAGGTTTGATTTTACCCGACATGATTAAGTATATGGCTAACCCTTGTTCTTATTTTTTTAATGTATTTCATTGGCGTTAAATAATGTTATTATAATTTGCTTGAATTTCGTGTTTGTGTGGCATGATTAGTTTCTTCATTAAACATGCAGTTTTTTATTCCGTTTGAGTTGAACACCATATGGTTTGTTTTCTCAATTGATGTTACACTAAGCCAGATCAATATTCTTAACCCTACCTCTTGGGCATCACCAGCATTTATTTCAGCACTTATCGAATTTATAGTTCATTCTCCCTGTTTCACTTTAATCATTAAAATTCAGCATCTTATGATTGATCCTTTGTTATATACACAACAATTAGAGAAGATTTAAAAGGATGCTATTTTTCTTATTTAAATTGCTGGGACATGTATTCGATACGATCTCGAAACTGCTATACTCCTTCGCATAATCGTTGTCTAGGCCATTCAAGATTTATGTAGCCAGTGTATTCGGATGCGGCATAAATATGGATTAAGCTTTTAATTAAGTAATCTACAATTACAAAAAAGTTGCATTGATGTTCTTTATCTAATTGTATTTGTATGCGATTTGTTGTTACTCGATATTAGGTGTGACACTGGAATTATGGCTATACAATTCTTAGAACGGTGGTGGGGTTGAATTGACCCATTTGTGCCAAGGTAATCCAAGAGGAAAGTGTTAATATCGCATTTCAATTTCATCTCTTTTACATTCATGGATCTAATTTTGTGGTTTGTTGAAACACAACTGCATAGGTTAACGCCAATCGCTATCTTGTGCAGTCTTGCGGGGCATTGATAAGAGCCGCTGCAAATGAGAAGTGGGAATGGATATAGCATGAGCTGAGGTTGCCTAGCTAAGTCCGCCAAGAACTAGAGATCTATCCTGGCTTATCACTGTCTGAAGATTTGGGAATTGTTGTTCAATTAATTCTATTCATATCCAAAAATCTAGGACTAGTTTAAGGACTTATAGTTGTATATGTTGTTGTTGGATGTCTAATGGATATTAAACAAGGATGAACAATTATTTTTTCTTAAGGGTATGTCACATAGTATTTTTGTCGATATGGGAGTAATAGTGATACATTATTATCCGATAACATTTATCTAATATCATATGGTCTTAATCGAACTTGTGGTGTTGGTGCTTCTATTTATGAAAAGAAACGTTAATGTTTGATGTATAAACGGTGTTTTTAATTTTGTATTTGTGTGGCTAGTTCACGAGGTAACTAGTGCAGCTTTACATTTACCTATATGTTTGTGTGGTTGTGTTCACGTGGTTGTGAAAGATTGGCTATATGTTGAGGATTCATGTTGCTATGTATTATGTTTATGTATTTGTGGACGGTGTTCATGCGTTTGTATGGTTGTGTTCATGTCATTGTGAAAGGTTTGCTATATGTTGATGATTGTGTTCATGTGGTTATGTATGATATTCATGTATTTGTAGCAGGTGTTCATGTATTTGTGTGGCTGTGCTCATGTGGTTGTGAAAGGTTGGCTATATAGTGTTCATGTGGTTATGTATGATATTTAATATTTGTAGTAGGTGTTCATGTGCTTGTGTGGCTGTGTTCATGTGCTTGTGAAAGGTTAGCTATATTGTGTTCATGTGGTTATGTATGCTATTCATATATTTGTAGCAGGTGTTCATGTGTTTGTGTGGTTGTGTTCATGTGGTTGTTAAAGGTTGGCTATATTATGTTCATGTGGTTATGTATGATATTCAGTATTTCTAGTAGGTGTTCATGTGCTTGTATGGTTGGCTATATGTTGAGGATTGTGTTCATGTAGTTCTTAATGTTGTTCATGTATTTGTAGTAGGTATTCATGTGTTTGTGTGGTTATGTCCATATAGTTGTGAAAGGTTCACTATATATCAAGGATTGTGTTCATGTGGTTATGTATATTGTTCATGAATTTGTAGCAGATATTCATGTGTTTGTGTGTCTGTGTTCATGTGTTTCTGAAAGATTGGCTATATGTTGAGGATTTGTTCATGTTGTTCAGCGTGGTGTTCATATATTTGTAGCAGGTGTTCATTTTCTTGTGTGGCTATGTTCATGTGGCTGTGAAAAGTTGGCTATATGTTGAGGATTGTGTTCATGTGATTATGTATGTTGTTCATGCATTTGTAGCAGGTGTACATGTGTTAGTGTGGCTATGTTCATGTGGTTGTGAAAGGTTGGCTATATGTTGAGGATTGTGTTCATGTGGTTATGTATTCTATTCATGTATTTGTAGCAGGTGTTCATGTGTTTGTGGGTTATGTTTATGCGGTTGTGAATGGTTGGCTATATGTTGAGGACTGTGTTCATGCGGTGATGTATGTTGTTCATGTATTTGTAGTAATTGATCATGTATCTTTGTGGCATGTTCATGCATTACCTAGTACAGGTTTATCAAATGCCTGGGATTGTTTTAACGTGGTTGTGTAAGGTGTTCGGCTATTTATGGCAGGTGTTCAACGTGTTTGTGTGGCATGTTGTGATGGGATTTCTATATCACAATAACGATTACTATGGTGGAAACTAAGAAATCCAAGCCCCAAGATCATAAGCATGTGATTTAAAACAGGTTTAGTAAGGAACAAAAGGTAACGGTTTTACCTTTCTTTGTGCATCTGAAAAATAAAATTTTTCTTCTTCTTGTCTGACAATTGTGGTGCAATCCAGCAATCCCCTTGACGCTAATGGATCACAAACAGGTTGATAGTCGTGCCTTTGTGATCACAGTATGCAATCACCTCTAACAATAGTCCACACGGAGGATCACTCTCAAGCACCAAGATGTTTCTGTGCTAGCAAATACCACAAAGTGGCTAGGGTTTATTGCGGAGAAACAACGAGAGAGAAAGAGAGTCGTGTGTGCCCTAGGTTTTTAGTTTCACTAAGAGAACGGTTTTCTCTGTGATGTGATTAAAAGGAATGTAAAAACCCTTCCTTTCCAGAATCAAAACCCATTGTAAGCACATCTCCAGAATTCTAACAAAGTTAGAATTCAATAATTGTAAATAAAACTCATAAATTTTATTATTTACAATCTTTGCCCAAAATTTATAACTAATTATAAATTGACCACATCAACTTCTTTCTCCTCACAATTAACCCTACTATGTTATCAAATAATATCTTGAGTATTTAATCTTCTATTGTGTGTGACCTATTAGGTTTCTCAGTCAATTGGTAACGAATATGAATTAATCCAAACGTCTTTGAGATTATTAATCCATAATTAATTAGAATTAATTATATTAATTCTAATTAGGATTGGTTTATTAATTCATCAATTAATAAATCCATATTCCGCAAATCATGAGCGGTATCTAGCAACACATCATGACCACCCAAGAATCCAGAAAGTCAAATGGCTTGACATGAACCATTCAATAACAAACTATAGTGCAATTAACTCCTTTCACCATACAATATCTCATTCGGTCTGGAGTACAGAATTAGTGCCAACTCCCTCCAGAATGTATATTAATTCTGGCCCGAATATAATCGTACTTGTACCAGGAACCCACTACTCTAAATATGTATCAATTGGAACTATTTCCAATACACAGTTACCTTGGCTAAGGATTTCTCGAGTAATAATTCCTACAAGTGGCCATGAGATATTCGCCCCTACTATTAGGAGTGGTAAATCCTTTATTGACCCTCTCAACTACTTTCGTTTACCTCACAATGTACCCAATATCCATCCCATAGGCGACCATCGATCTGACTCCAGAGATTGGAATCAAAGCACAATGCTCAGCAAACAAAATACTTTAGAGATTTCAAATCTAATGATACTTACACATTTGCTATATTGAGATTATATCACTAACACTAAATAGTTATCTATGTGATTACTCGTAGCTAGGTCATCCAATGTACTTATTCTATTAACAAGCATCCACGTGTTTACTTTGAGTACTTGTTCAATACTCACAGATATGAGAAACACCGCCTGATCAAATCAGGAAATCCTACACATGCTAGTCTTAACGCATTAATGATGTCCTATTTCATTAATACTATGACTAGGGACTATTTAAGTACTAACACTATACAATGTAGTTGGAATCTCATATCATGATCTTTATCATGATTTCCTTAACACAGTATTGTACTAGGGACTTTATCTAGCAGTTATTTTACACAAAAGTAAACAAAAGATACTGTAGGATAAATAATGTCTTTTATTAAATAAAATGCCTCATACACAATGTATAAATGATTGCCCTAGGGCATAACACTAACATGCTGGTGAAAGTTAATTGATAGAGTGCCAGGCTAGTGAAAGTTAATCCAGAATCAAGACTACAGTCATATTTGCTCTTGATCCGATGACATGATATTAAGAAGGCTTGCGGCCCTCCTATTGCAACCGTAACTGTAAGGTGTTCACATTTTGATGCCAGCAATTTAACTTTTTGTTAGTTGTATTTCTTATTCATTCCTGCCATCACATAGTCGTTTCTACTTCAAATCTAATCATTTCAAATTAAACTTCGTTCAATAACATATAGAGACTGGGCAAGTGTTGGAACCTCTCTATATATATAGAATGCATATCAGGTCATCAGTAGGTTGAAGAAATACATTCGCTCGATCGAAATGGGTTTAGCACATAGCATTGTAGGCAAATTGGTGACGAGATAAAAGTTCTTATTAAATTTATCCAAAGTGCAAGTATTCATTAAAAATGTTCATCTAATCGCATAAATTGTTAATGTATTTGTTGCATATGTTCATTCATTTGCCAGAGTCAGCTCATGTAGTAACTCTTTGTTCATATAGTAATTATTAAATGCATTCAATAACTTCATGCATAAGGTGTTTTCGTTCAGGTTTAACTTGCTGCACCCATGGCTACCTCAAGCTCCTTTTCCCGTGATCATCCACTGACTTTCCTACCAGAATATACACCCTACATAATATATCAATGGATAGGAAGGCGCTAGGCATTTGAGACATCTGGCGAATTTTGGTATCGCATGCAGCCGGCAATGTTTGAAAGCGATAAAAATTATTTCACAATGCTGCTGGAATGGCAAACCACATGAATGAATCCACGAATCTTCGTCGCCAATTAGCAGTCATAAACTATCGTGCCCCAAGGAAAAAAACTGAACAACTTGGGCATGGGTATTTCAAATCAATGTTTAAGGAGCTCAACATGATTCATGAGGAAAGCAACATAATGGCAAAGTGCATTCTCAGCTGGGAGCACATGACACAGCTAAAGTGTACAGGATCTACAACCGTGCCTAGAGGATCCATTGATGAGTGAATCCACATCTTTGATATGATCACCCACATATGTTGGGAGGACCAACTTCAATTTGACACGTGGGTATTAGAAGAGGAAAACAATGGGGGGTAAAGTGAGTGATTTTGTGGATTGGCCAGGCAAAAGAACAATATGCTGTGGGGACTTATATTAATGTATTTTGGGGTGTGTTTTTTTTTTATTCTATATTTAGAAAACGCCATGTTGTTATCTAGTATGTTATTTCTTACTTTGTTGATGTTGTTAATCTCTTCTACTGGTTTGTGAAATTATGATCCATATCATGTTCGTGTGTGACGAAAGGCTGTTTTTCATGTGGTTAAATGTTTTTCATCTCTATTGTCTGGACATGTAGTACTAATTATATCATATGGTATTCCCCAAAATTTTTAACTTGTTATGCTAAAGAAAAAATGTACAACATTGCAACTTCCTTGAGCATGCCACAAAAGGACAAGAACACACCAATCTAACAAGAACACAAGCCTCGAGCATGTGCGCTAATATCAACATGTAGAAAGTTACTACATGAGGAGGCCACACAAACACAGAAACATATTACACAACGACTTGAATATAATCTCCAGGGATATGTTAACATCTACTGGTTAACTCTTCAACATGCCACAAGAGTTGGCATTTCAGTATAAGTACCAGTATAATCAACATTTTTCCTCTTGAGACTAGTACCTCTTCAACACTCATTCCTTTTGTGGGATCATAAATTGCAACATATAGTTTACTCACAACATGGGAGATCTAATGCAAATTAAGCAAGCTTACAAAATTTTTGTAACAAGCTTTACAAGATACAGTTTCCTCTTTGAGAGAAAACAAGCTTTACAAAATGTCTGTAACAAAGGAAAAGTGACAATTAGCATCATATTAAACACTGTAACTCCAAACTACCATACAAATGAACTCCACACACATGGACAAGCTACACAAAGATATGACCACCTAAAACAAATACATGAACACGTTGCACAACCACATCAACAGACTCCCTAAGCATGTGGTCAACTTGCACTAATTACTTTATGAATATGTCATGCAGATATATGAATAGATTGCACAAATATATGAACATGTTACACAAACACATGAATACAATCCCCAAGCATGTCATCCATATAAACCTACACTAGCTACTACATGTAAATATTTAACAAAGGCCTGCATCAGAGGAATTCAAAGTTAATGCAATTACTGCCATATTAAGCACTAAAATAGGGAAGGCCAGTTGGTTGTGGAATCCAACTTAAATCTAGATTTACATATTGTAAGCAAACACATTAATATAATAAAATAGTATAGGTAAATTTTGGAGGAATAATACGCGTTCGAAGAATGTATATTATTCTTTAAAAAAAAGAATTGCTATTACGGGATCATCAACTGGTATGGACAAACCCATTAATACAATAATATTCATTAGCTTCATACATTGTTCTCTTTTGAATATTTTTCCAAGAGTATTATGGGCTAAAGTGAACAAAAACAACAGTTTATCCAATTCTATTCACTTTCTGGAATTGGTCCCCCCGTCAAAATCATATAACCGCTAATAACTATTGTTGGAGGAACTAGCATGAGTCGCTGAAAATTCTGGCAGCTTTTGCTATAAGCAAAGCTACATTAGAGGTTCTCACAGGCCAGGCCAATGCTGCATGTCAATGTCAAATGTTTTCTTAAGATCTTTGCCTTGTGAGAGGAGCTAATACAACTCTGTATGGAATAGGAAAAAAATCAGTGCCACAATTACATTTCAAAGTGCTACTACTATTATCATATATGACACCTTCAAATGCATTTATTGAAATGATAATCATATTATTATCTGGAATAAGAAAATAGAGGCAAAAGTTATTTTAGACAATTTTGATCAATTTGTGTTCGCTATATTGCACTCCATTCGGTGGATATTAACATGAATCCTAAAGAAAGTAACTCTACAAAATTCATCTAAACTACAGCAGTTAATACCCACTCCCACCACAAGGCATACACGTTTCTTAAAGAATACAAATTCTAATTTCTATATGAACGGCTTGAAAATGCCACATAGTTTACCAAGATCTTAATCGATAGCTTCAACATAGGAGAAGCTTTACTCAAAATTCTCCTTGTAACGACATCTGCTAAAACACACTTGGAAAGCCAAGTTGATGGTATGCCGAGCCTAAATTAGCATCTAGAAGCATGGTATTCAATAGCAGAATTACCCAAAAATGCTTCTAAAACACAACCATAAAAGTCAATCAAATGTCCATCAAGCAGCAAACTAGCTTGATGAGGGAAAACGAAAAACAGGGGAGCATGCTCTGTACGTAAAAAAATTAGAGAAAAATAAAACGCGAGCCATAAAGGCCATGCGGAAGCGTGAAGATCATACCTTTGCGTTCCTTAACCCTCCTAGGTTGCGTAGGAATAGATTGAACGGTTGGAATCACCTCGCTTTGCACACTTGAAGGAGTTTCCGGTTGAACACCCGCTAGCCTTCGACTTCGCCTTGTTTGCATTAACGCTTAGCTCTCCAGCTCTCGGGATATTCCTCAGCCTAACCTCTAGTTGGTGAACACAATGGAGAAAAAGAATGGACTCAAAACTCCTTGGTTCAGTTGCTATTAGTTAGCAAAGAAGACAAGAAGAGAACACAGAGGGAGGTGACGCGAGAGAGCAAGAGAGAGACGTGAGTACTCTTGTGTGTTTGGGAAAATCCAGAGACTAGTTTTATTGGTTAGCCAAAACAGGTCTCTCATTATCTGATAAACATATCCCCGAGATTTCAAAACACCCGGATGTTATCCTGAGAATCAGTTTGGCCTAACCCTAAACTCCTCTTAACCGTATCTGGAAAAAACCCTAAGGTCCAAGCTATTAGGCCAGATAAATATTTATTATTTTTCTTGGACCCAAAAGGCCCAAAATAATAAATATTAATTATTTATTTCCTGGGCTTACATAAGTAACCCAATAAATAATTAATGAGCCCAAATGAACCATAATAATTGATCTTTAATTATTTATTTCTTGGGCCTATATAAATAACCCAATAAATAATTAAACATTAATTATTTCCCCTAGTTTAAGCCCAGGTTAATTTCTTAATTATTCATACTGGACCTTGGCCCTGAATAATTAATTAACCAAATAAACTAGATAATTAATTTCTCTCAACTCCTATTTTATTTATTTATTTATTTTATTCCAGTCCAATAATAAATTAGACTTCCCGAATAAAATAAAATAAAACAAAATAAAATAAAATCCTCTTCAACTGAGACCAATTCCTCAACCCAAAAATAGTTAGGACTTACGGGCTATCCCGAGGACCAAAAAGACACATCGCCTTGGCTGCTAAAATGACCAAAATACCCCTCCTATATAAATAGCTGTATTTTGCATTTTAAATATTTCCTAATATCACCATAAGGAAATATTGACCCCAAGGACAATGCTGCATTCGCAAAGTCTCCGACCTACAGGTGAAATGACTAAAATACCCCTCTACACATCGCGTACATTTAGAGAGGAAGAAGTGTACTAACACCCCCCTAAATGACGTCTACCATCCTTAGGCTTCTAGTCCAATGATCCACGACTTCCTAAAGTGTTTCCGCTTTCCAAGGGAGCTACCCTAAAGTAAACATCCAAGTCATGTTTCCCAGGGCCCTGGATAATTTAGACCATTCGGACAACCACAAGGGGCGATATTGTGCAGAAACTATCTTGTATAAGTCTGTCTTAACTAACTAGTCACACATACCCAACATGCAAGTATATTGGCCCTACGATAGAACCTCAACTATAACAAATCAAAGTATATGCTTCCAGCTTCGCCAGACCACTAACCCATACTCAAGTCGTAGAGTACTAGTCCACGCTGTAGCGGTAGTAGTCTAGGTTTCTACCATACAGTACTTTGAGAAACCACTACTACAGGTCCTATTCTACGTATTCGAAATACGCTTATGTTATGAAGTGAGTGGACTACTCACTGGCTAAAGGAAAGCCATTCCCCATTTGGAATTCATAACATAATAACCTAAGCATGATGAGGTTCCCAGTCTCATCAATAGGCTAAGAACAAATGTTTATGTGTTAAATAACCCATGATCCATACCTTACTGTAAAAGACCACCATTCACATGGATCACTTATTTAAACACAATGGGTCTGGTCCAAACGAAAATCGTACACAAAAAAAAAATAAATTCACAAACAATTTCTGAAAATAAATTATTTTATTAAAATATTCGATTTTACATCAGAAACCTAGTCTAAGAGGTCATACAATCCAACTTGCACTCTAAAACTAGGTAAGTCCATAGGTGCCTACCCCTATGGCGTCTAAGTGTCTCTTAAAGACTCTCTCAGCCAAAGGCTTGGTGAATGGATCTGCTAGATTGTTATCTGAGGTAATATGCTCCACCACGACTTCCCGTCTCTGGATGAAATCCCGGATCAGGTGGCACTTCCTCTCGATGTGTTTCCCCTTCTTGTGGTTTCGAGGCTCCTTAGATTGCGATACTGCTTCAGTGTTGTTGCAATACATCACAACCGGCCTGTTCATATGTGGTACGACTCCAAGTTCTGAAAGAAACTTTCGGAGCCAGACTGCTTCCTTAGATGCCTCCGAAGCTGCCACATACTCAACTTCCATGGTTGAGTCAGCAATACAAGACTGCTTAATACTCCTCCATGAAATTGCTCCTCCAGACAAGGTGAAGACATATCCACTAGTGGATTTTCTCTCATCCTTATCTGCCTGGAAGTCTGAGTCTGTGTATCCTGTAGGAACCAAATCATCAGCCTTGTAAACCAGCATATAATCTCTCACTCCCTTGAGGTACTTGAGAATATGCTTTACAGCTTGCCAATGAACCTCCCCTGGGTTTGACTGATATCTGCTAACTAAGCCCACGGCAAAGCAGATATCTGGCCTAGTACACAGCATGGCGTACATGAGACTTCCCAAAGCCGAAGCATAGGGAATCCTACTCATTCTGTCCGTTTCTTCTTGAGACCTAGGACAGTCCTTCGAAGAAAATGACAACCCATGTCTGCAAGGGATTAGAGCTCCCTTGCATGAGTTCATGTTGTACTTGGCCAACATCTTGTCAATGTATGTCGCTTGGGATAATCCTAACATTCTCTGCTTCGAATTTCTAAGAATCCTAATCCCGAGAATGTAGCTGGCTTCTCCCAAGTCCTTCATACTGAATTGACTAGACAGCCAAACCTTTGTAGATGACAATGTCCCTACATCATTTCCAATGAGTAGAATGTCATCCACATACAGGATAAGAAAAATCACATTAATGCCTTCAAGTTTCCTGTACACGCATGGTTCATCTTCGTTTTGAATAAAACCATAAAACTTTACAGTCTCATCGAAACGAATGTTCCATGCTCTTGATGCCTGCTTAAGTCCATAAATGGACTTCTTAAGCTTGCAAACCATGTGTTCCTGGCCTTCAGCAATGAAGCTTCCGGTTGGGACATATAGATGTCTTCGCTAAGATAGCCATTCAAGAATGCCGTCTTGACAGCCATTTGCCATATCTCGTAGTCATAGTGACAAGCGATGGCAAGGAGGATGCGGATGGATTTAAGCATGGCTACCGGGGAAAAGGTTTCCTCATAGTCGATACCTTCTTTCTGAGTATACCCTTTCGCCACAAGCCTAGCTTTGAAGGTTTCCACTTTCCCATCCGCTCCTCTCTTCCTCTTGTATACCCATTTGCACCCAATGGGTTTTATCCCTTCAGGTGAAGCTACAAGATTCCAAACCTGATTGAGGTACATAGACTCAATCTCGGCTTTCATTGCTTCATGCCACAGATTTGCATCGGCATCAGCAATAGCCTCCTCGTATCTAGCGGGGTCTTATTCCTGATGGTCGGAGACCAGCTCAAAGGCTTCTCTAGTCCATCTATCCGGAACCCTAGACACTCTCCCACTACGACGAAGCTCTATTTGCACAGGCTCTTGAGGCTGTACCTCTTCTTGTTCCAAAATCGAGTCAGAAGAAGTTGATTCCATAGATAACTTCTCCTGCAGTTCCAACCTCGTTGAACCTTTAGTGGAAGTACGTTGATCATCTTCCAAGTATCTAGCATTGGTACTGACTAGTACCTTCTGCTCATTAGGATGATAAAAGTAGCCTCCTTTTATCCCTTTTGGATACCCAACAAAATAGCATAATTCTGATCTTGGTTCCAACTTGTCTCCCTTGATCAGTACATAAGCTGGACATCCCCAAATCCTGAGATGATTCAGACTTGGCTTACACCCAGTCCACATCTCATAGGGAGTCCTAGGTACTGACTTGGAAGGCACCAAGTTCAGAATATATGCCGATGTTTCCAAGGCATATCCCCAGAAGGATACTGGAAGGGTAGCATGAGACATCATGCTTCAGACCATTTCCATCAACCTGTTCCTTCTCTCAGCTACTCCGTTCTGCTGGGGGGTTCCCGGCACAGAGAGCTGGGATACTATCCTATGATGTACCATGTAGTCCTTGAATTCACCTAGGAGGTACTCTCCGCCATGATCCGATCGTAAGGTTTTGATTAATTTACCTGTCCGATGCTCCACTTCAGCCTTAAACTCTTTGAACTTGTCAAAAGAGTCAGACTTGCGTCTCATCAGGTAAATGTAACCATACCTCGTACAATCATCCGTGAACATGATGAAGTACTCAAAACCTCCTCTAGCTGGTGTAGACAAAGGACCACACACATCAGTGTGAACAAGACTCAACACCTCCTTGGCTCTATCCGCCTTTGGTGTAAAAGACCTTTTGGTCATTTTTCCCATCAGGCAGGATTCACACTGAGGCCAACTTTTCAATCTCAATGAGCCCAAAGGCGCATCATGGATTAGCCTCTGAATCTTGGTTGAGTTAATATGACCTAACCTCAGATGCCAAAGGTATGAATCATTGATATTGGTCTTTCTCTTCTTAGTTAAAGGTTCAGATTGAGCGTTATTTGATTGTTTGTTAATAGGGTTTAAAAAGAACAAATTTCCATACATGTGCCCAATACATAAAATTTCTCCATCTCTACTGATAGAAATACCAGAATGGAAAGATACAGAATATCCTTGATTAATAAGTTTTGCAACTGAAATCAAATTCTGACGAAAACCAGGTACATATAAAATGTCTTTTAAAACCACTATCTTATTACAATAAAAATTGAGATCCAGCTCTCCCACTGCAAGGGCCCAGACTTGTGCTCCATTCCCCACTCGAAGCCCATGTTCGCCCTTCTTGAGTCTTCTTATCTTCCTAAACCCCTGCAAGGAGTTACAGATATGATCAGTGGCTCCTGAATCAACAATCCAAGTGGAAGTTGATCCTACCATTGCTATGGACTCTAGATAGTAAACATTACCTGTGGGATTTTTCTTGGCCTGTAGATCTGGACACTCTTTTTTCCAGTGTCCCTTCTTTCCACACTTGAAGCACTTGCCCTTTGGTTTGTCCTTGGGCTGGTTCTTGGGCTGGGCTGCTACATTCCCCTTCTTCCTCTTGAACTTTCTAGGCTTAGGCCCAGTTCTTGAAGAAGAGGCCTTAGCAATCATGACCTTAGACTGCGGCTTCATGACCTTCTCCGCCATCTGGAGCTCCTTCATCAGTTCTGTTAAACTCATGTTCAACTTGTTCATGTTATAGTTTAACTTGAACTGAGTGAAAGAGCCCGGTAGAGATTCGAGAACCATGTCCACTTGGCTCTCGGGGTTAATGACAGCCCCTAAGATTTCTGCCTCCTCGAAAGCAACAATCATCTTGAGCATATGCTCTCGGACTGATGCTCCCTCGCCATCTTAGTATTCACAATAGTTCGAAGAGCCTCCTGCCTTGCGGGCCGGCTCTTGCCTGCGAACATAGTTGCCAATGATTGACTTATGTCATATGCAGAAGCCATGTGCTCGTGTTTTGACTGGAGCACATTAGACATGGAAGCTAACATATAGCAACGTGCCATTTCGTCGCCTTTCTTCCATGCCTTTTCAGCCTCTCGCTCTTCGACGGTGGAACCTTCCCCGATAACAAGGCGGGTTTCGTAAAGGACATACTTATACTCCTCACTGTGAGTATTATGTCCAAGTTCCTTTTCCGATCCACATAGTTTGGACCCGTTAGCTTATTCTCCCCGAGAATAACGGCCAATGGACTAAAAGAACCTCCCACCATTTCGAAAATCGAAAATAAAAGAAAGAATTTAGTTTGTGAAAACAAAATGAAATTTGTGCACCGAAAATAATTTGGCTCTTAGGAAAACTGACATAGCTTCTTGGGAATATTAACAGTTTCCTAAGCTAAGTGTATTAACCACCACAAATTAATTTCCCTTCTAGGTAATGGTCTAGAGAATAACTCCATCGTGGGATGGCCGTTTCCTCTCATTTCCTATGGACATACCTCGCACTATAACCTCCAACGTGGGCTGGCCGATCATAGTACGTGCCCCAGGTTATTAATTACATCCTTCCATTAGATCTAGATCCTTATGGTATCCCCATCCTATACGAGTTCACTCCCAGGGTGACGCGAGGGGATCCACGATCTCTAATGAGGACCGTGATGGAAGCCGTGAGGCCGTTGGAACCCCTCTCCCACTTAGTCTTTTAAAATAAAGGTTTTCTGAAAAATATCCTTTTGAAAGTTCCATTAAGTTTTTCTTAACTCAAAAATAAAATATCTAAGTCCAATAAAATTTCAATGTCAAGGCTTATATCCTTTGAGAGATTTCCTCCATGGACTAATTTTATTTAAGTTAAAACTTAATGATTTCAAAAATTTTCCAATTAAAACTTTCTAGAGACTTTGGTCTCAAGCTTATTTGACAAAATCATTTTTCTAGTCCAAAACAAAACAAAATGGCTCTCCATTTTAATTTACAAAAATATCTAAATCCAATATATTTTCTATGTCAATGATTAAATCGTTTGAGAAAATATTCAAGGATTAATTTTTGTACCAATTAAAATAACCATTTTGTTTTTAAAGAAAAATATTTTTTCTTGCCAAAACAAAAAGTTCCCAAAGACTTTGGTCTTTGAGAAAAAGCACACATAGGTACATAAAAAAATAGCATGCTAGAAAACAATAAACGTTTTGATGCTTTTCTATTTTTTAAACCTAAGTGCCCAAATAATAGAATTAAACACATTAATTAATTAATTAATGATCTTGTTTAATCCTAAAATCCCTTACTAATATTTTTCATGCAAATATATTCCATGAATATAAATATTGCAAAAATATTAACTTCGCCTGGTATGGGACCCAAAACGAAAAAGAAAAAAATAATTAAAAATTTTGACTGGCGGTCTACTGCACCGGCCGCACCGGATCCGAGCCCATTTGGCCGCTGTGCACCGCGTGCACCAGATCAGACGCTGCCTCAACCCGCCAAACCGCTCCGCTCCGTGACCCGCACCGAATCCGCCCGCCTTGCTCCGCCCGCGCGCGTGTCTCGCATGCGGCTCCAACAACCCGGGCATGACCCGAATTCAACCCGCACAAATTGCATTTCAATTCTGCACTTTCATCGGCTCAATTTGCTATAGTAGCGGCTCGACTCACGCGGCTTAGGAACAGTGCATCTTCTTCGTTTTTCTTCCTTTCCGCGCGAAAATTTGCAGAGCCTCTGTTCTTCATATTTTGCTCAAAATTTTGGCTTCTTTGGACATTTTTACTTACAAAAAACATCCAAAACCAAACCACAATCGCCTATACCCATTTAAATTGGGTTTACACGATTATCTAGCAAAGCCAAAAAAAATTTACGGTAGCTCCTATGCTTCACGGTGAAGCTTACAAAACCATCTATCCCATACCAAAACAGCGAAGGATCACAAGTATAATCATCTTCTCCATTTTATTAACTACCATGCTCCCTACATTGATCAAAACAAGTGGCTCTGATACCACATTGAGGGAAAACGAAAAACAGGGGAGAATACTCTATACGTAAAAAAATTGGAGAAAAATAAAACGCGAGCCATAAAGGCCATGCGGAAGCGTGAAGATCATACCTTTGCGTTCCTTAACCCTCCTAGGTTGCGTAGGAACAGATTGAACGGTTGGAATCACCTCGCTTTGCACACTTGAAGGAGTTTCCGGTTGAACACCCGCTAGCCTTCGACTTCGCCTTGTTTGCATTAACGCTTAGCTCTCCAACTCTCGGGATATTCCTCAGCCGAACCTCTAGTTGGTGAACACAATGGAGAAAAAGAATGGACTCAAAACTCCTTGGTTCAGTTGCTATTAGTTAGCAAAGAAGACAAGAAGAGAACACAGAGGGAGGTGACGTGAGAGAGCAAGAGAGAGACGTGAGTACTCTTGTGTGTTTGGGAAAATCCAGAGACTAGTTTTATTGGTTAGCCAAAACAGGTCTCTCATTATCTGATAAACATATCCCCGAGATTTCAAAACACCCGGATGTTATCCTGAGAATCAGTTTGGCCTAACCCTAAACTCCTCTTAACCGTATCCGGAAAAACCCTAAGGTCCAAGCTATTAGGCCGTATAAATATTTATTATTTTTCTTGGACCCAAAAGGCCCAAAATAATAAATATTAATTATTTATTTCCTGGGCTTACATAAGTAACCCAATAAATAATTAATGAGCCCAAATGAACCATAATAATTGATCTTTAATTATTTATTTCTTGGGCCTATATAAATAACCCAATAAATAATTAAACATTAATTATTTCCCTAGTTTAAGCCCAGAGTTAATTTCTTAATTATTCATACTTGGACCTCGGCCCTGAATAATTAATTAACCAAATAAACTAGATAATTAATTTCTCTCAACTCCTATTTTATTTATTTATTTATTTTATTCCAATCCAATAATAAATTAGACTTCCTGAATAAAATAAAATAAAACAAAATAAAATAAAATCCTCTTCAACTGAGACCAATTCCTCAACCCAAAAATAGTTAGGACTTACGGGCTATCCCGAGGACCAAAAAGACACATCGTCTTGGCTGCTAAAATGACCAAAATACCCCTCCTATATAAATAGCTGTATTTTGCATTTTAAATATTTCCTAATATCACCATAAGGAAATATTGACCCCAAGGACAATGCTGCATTCGCAAAGTCTCCGACCTACAGGTGAAATGACTAAAATACCCCTCTACACATCGTCGTACATTTAGAGAGGAAGAAGTGTACTAACACCCCCCTAAATGACATCTACCATCCTTAGGCTTCTAGTCCAATGATCCACGACTTCCTAGAGTGTTTCCGCTTTCCAAGGGAGCTACCCTAAAGCAAACATCCAAGTCATGTTTCCCAGGGCCCTGGATAATTTAGACCATTCGGACAACCACAAGGGGCGATATAGTGCATAAACTATCTTGTATAAGTCTGTCTTAACTAACTAGTCACACATACCCAACATGCAAGTATATTGGCCCTACGATAGAACCTCAACTATAGCAAATCAAAGTATATGCTTCCAGCTTCGCCAGACCACTAACCCATACTCAAGTCGTAGAGTACTAGTCCACGCTGTAGCGGTAGTAGTCTCGGTTTCTACCATATAGTACTTTGAGAAACCACTACTACAGGTCCTGTTCTACGTATTCGAAATACGCTTATGTTATGAAGTGAGTGGACTACTCACTGGCTAAAGGTAAGCCATTCCCCATTTGGAATTCATAACATAATAACCTAAACATGATGAGGTTCCCAGTCTCATCAATAGGCTAAGAACAAATGTTTATGTGTTAAATAACCCATGATCCATACCTTACTGTGAAAGACCACCATTCACATGGATCACTTATTTAAACACAATGGGTCTGGTCCAAACGAAAATCGTGCACAAAAAAAAAATAAATTCACAAATAAATTTCTGAAAATAAATTCTTTTATTAAAATATTCGATTTTACATCAGAAACCTAGTCTAAGAGGGCATACAATCCAAGACTTGAAACATGTGCGTATATAGAATATAGATTACGATCTCTATTGATTTATATAGACATTTCTCTAAGCACATTGATCTCTGGACTTTCATCCATAGATATACACATATTTATTCCTTCTTTTTTTTCCAGGAAAAACAAAACAAGAAAGATATTACTCAAGAAGACTCTTTAAGCATGGATTTTCAATTATAGCATGAGGGTTAAAAAAGAAAAGGCATTCCTACCAAGAGAACTGACAGCATCAAGAAGCAGCTTCCTTATCAAAAACTCCAAAAAGAGAAAAGGATTTAAGATATCATGATCTGGTAAAGATTAAATCTTTCGTTTGATGAGTATCAAAAGTCAAACAGAGTACCTATGAGAAAATTAGAACAAAGAGGTGCGCACAAAGTTTATTTACGCACCATCTTCTGTTATATATAGCTACAAGTCTTCTACTTAGTTCATCAAAAGTGGACCATTTTACTATGTGAAATGGGAACAGAGAGGTATGGCATCAATCCATAACACTGCTGTATGTTTGGGTATCTTGCAATTATGGCCATTATAGCTAAAAGAAAATCAAGGAAGAAGTTCAAGCTGCAAAATGTACCATTTCTATGAGAAGAAAATTTGATAGAGAAGTTGGTGGAATGCTAGTCATGCTGCATTGTATAGGTATAGATGTCACATTGCTTAACGATGTTTGCTACACAAGAAGAAAAAAATTTCACCTAAATATATTTGCTAGGTGAATTCGAATTTACATCGTATTCAAGGGATATTACCCACCGATTGCTATGATGCATGACAAGTTTTAGTTGTGCAGTAATTATTTTCCTCAGTTGCCTTTTTTGTGTATTGAGTACAATTCTAGCCCTGCTGCTTCCCTGGCTATTTCAACACATAAACTTTTTCACTTAATAGTACGAATGTAAGTAAAATTTATGTAAACAAAGAGGGAATGCAATAGCACTACAGTAAGATTGGTGTACAACACATACCTAGTACATTGGTGTGCCTTTCATTTTGCGTGCCTTTCATGGTCTCCATTTGTAAGAAAACTCTTCAATCGTTTTCTTGTTTTGCAGGACTCATGCTTCTTTATAACTTTTGGGATTGGAAACTTTGATTCAGCTACTCGGGGGGAAGGTTCCATGGTTGTCACATTATCTTAGCCTAAATTTCTTTCTAACGACTTCCCCTCTCTCACCTCACGTGCTGGCAATACATCACATTTGTCTCTAATCTTGTGACTCATTTCGGTGGTGATACAAATGACATTTTCAGTTACACTTTGAGAATCAGCAGCTAAGAGTATCAACAATGTACCCATCATCTTGAACCTCTCTGCAATGTCAAGATTAGGATCGATAGATACAACACCTCTGTCAACCTGAGTAACTGAGGCATCCATAGACTTTTGTGTCCATCATCTAATGATGTATTGATCTGGAATTATTTTTACATTAAAGTGATCTAACACTTTTAGAGAATGCGAACATAACATTCCAACACTCTAGAAAAGCAAACAACTGCATGTTATGATTTTCATCGATGCATCAAATGTAACGGTGTGCTCTTTCAATAATCCATCATGCTGTCCAATAATACACTCAACTAGAGAATTAGGTGCGACACCTGTTCTCTGTATGACTAGCCCTAAAGATTCATCGAATTGGGCATGAAAGTCATTGAACAATGGGGAAGTGTACACCTTCGTTACGTAATTTAGCATAGTGAGGTTCTCAACACCATTAATGGTAATTTTTGCTTATTTTTGTATTTTGAGATCACCTCTCCATATCGCTTCGAGGCAACAACACGACCAAAATGAGTAAAGAATTACAGAATATCATGATCTAACTTCAGATGGTTCTTTAAATCTACATTAAAGCTTTCATTCAATTGTGTGTTATGCATCCCAGCTGTCTAGGTACCCCTCAAGTAGAGTCGTGCCTACTTCACTATAGCTGCAACTATGCCTTTGATCCATTCATTTTTTGTCCAGCTTATGGCTAGCATGAGTTCCTGCCAAGTCTCAAGAAACTCCGTCTCATCTTCAATATGGAACATATAATTTCAAAACATGTCTGAGAGTGACAATCCCTTCCTACAAAGATATCCCAAGTGTTTTATAAAATTTCTCTAAATATGGAAAGTACATAAACTATGAAAGGTCTGTGGGAGAACTATAGAAATTGTTGCATGCATTGCTGCGTCTTGATCAATGAAGATTGTTCTAGGATGCTTGCCTCCCATAACTTCGCTAAATGTCGTGAAAAGCCAATTAAAAGAATTAATTATTTCATCATGAAGCAAAGCAGCCTCAAAAACTACCAATTGCCTATATTGGTTAAACCCAACAAATACTCCAAGAGGCCAACACTGTTTGTTTGTCTTGTATGTTGTGTTAAATATGATAACATCCCCAAAACAAGAGTATTCTATGATCATATGTGCATTAGCTCAAAAAATGTTTGTGATTAGCTCATCACAATCAAGTTGTACTACATGGAAGAAAGAAGGATTCATAGAAGCTTGCTCTTCAGAATATCTCAATATTACTCCGCCCTCACCGTACCATAAGTTTCTTTGTCTTCTATTGCAAATGTATCACTTCAAGTGTTCTTTGGTGCACCCTAAATTTTCTTTGCCACCTACTTGTGCTAACATTGGCTCATGAGATTGCTTTAAAGATAATCCTGCAATTTCAGCTAAGGAAGCGTCGATGCCTTGAGCATTGCTCACATTCCTCTGTGACAGCATAAGATGAACACAAGCAGGAGTATGAAGGTCATGGTTGTGGCTTGATTCAAACTTGGTCATCTTGTTCTTTTCTTTCTCCCTATCTAGAACAATGACCATCCGAGCAAGACAACCGGTCTTCATTTCTGCCCGAGGACGCTTAATTTCTCTATCATGTTTGTCGATCCTTCAAAACCCTATTTTGTAGCATGTAAACCTCTTAGATGTCAACACACTAGAGCTATTTATGTTCCCATACTCCCTATGTATACCGAAGCCCATAGCTGCGTCATAACAATTGTAAAAGTTGTACGCATCTTCTTTAGAATCAAGTAACTGTCCGACGGCAGGTAAAAAACAAATGTTTGCACTTGTATGGTCCACCATTAAAAGGAACCTATGCATATTAGTGAAAAAAAACAAAAAAAGGGAACAAAGAAATAAATTAAAATACTTGAGTACCCTTACAAGTAAATTTGTAAAAATGACCCAAATAGGTCACTAATTCCAACCAATAAGTGTAATATGTAGGTAAAAAAGAAATATTTCTCTCTTGGTCAAATTTAAAGAACTACAAAGGCATTAGTAATAAATTGTTGAAATTTTTTTTCAACTGGAATATGTAAATGTATAGGCAAGCGAATACATTGCGGGAAAAATTCTTAACTTAACCTTGAGATAATCAGAGAGAACGTTATAAATAAGTAAATATGACCAAATGTTATGCTATGCTATGCTGTGTTCTGTATACAATCAACGTAGCCAAACAGACATGTATTAACAAGTAAAATAATCCGATGAACATGGTTGTGTACATTACTAACTCATTCTCACTATGACATGAACACAAATATTAACCTAAAAACTCAGATTACATTGAAAGCAATTTTTCAGATGAACATATTTAGCTGCCGGAAGACAACTTGGGTGATTGGATAATTTTTAAGAAGAATCTTAACTACAAATTTTGAAGGAGAAAAATCCCCTTTAGTATTGCATGCCCATTGCCTCATTTATGTATCAGGAGTGCTTCAATTTCTTCAGATTTCACCAAGATTTGACAAGAAACTATCCCTACCGGCACTGTTTGAAATAATCTCAGTATCTGAAGGAATGAAAGAAGAAAGAGAACGAAAATAGTAGCATATGAGGAAAGCTTTTGTTTTTGTTTGCATAGCAAGTGATTTAAGATGGATTTTTAATTTTTGGTGAACAGTACAAAGTACTGCCACATTACAAGACTTGCAATGGCTTGTTGAAGCTGGCTAACAATGGAAATCGTGATTTTGGATCGGCTGCCCTTTTTTTGGGACTAAAGACGTGGAAGTTCTTTTGCAAGATAATTACTTGGACTTCAAATCGTGGCTGTGAAATAGCTGCACAATTTCAATTTTTGTAGAGAAATTGCGAGGCCCCAAATCTAATTATTTACAGTCCCTTCTGTTAAATCAAATGAATATGTTATGATATTTTAAAATAATAATAAATATTCATTTAAATAGTTGATTAGTAGAACTACAAAGTTTTGAGTACCTGTTAATCTAACAGTTTAGAATGAGTCTGTCATATTTAAATAGAGTATTAGGATTCTGGAGGGGGAGGACATTGTCGTTATTGTATTCGAAAGCCTGGTGGCTTATTTCTGTATCCCCTGAATTCCTGCATTCTTTGTCACATTCTTATCTCCATCCACCAAACTCTCTGTATTCTCTTGATTATTAATAAAATTATTTCTTTTATTCTCTATATTATTCCAAATCACAACAATTTGGTATTAGAGTAGTTCGTGTTCTTGCAGTTTACATTATGCCAATAACCAGAAATCAAGAAAAGGAAAAAGGAGCGACAAGGATGGAGAGTGAATTAAGGGAGTTGCAAGAGTATGTTGAAGCTCAAGCAAAGGAAATCAGTTCCATCGAACTCAGTGTCAAGGAACAGGAATATCACCTCAACTCGATTAGTAAATTGGTTGAAAATCTGCAGTCTCAAGTAGAGGGTAATATTAAATTAACCACTTCATTTACTACAAATTTGAATGCCCTTGTTGTTAGTATAAATGAATTAACTAAGACGGTGGAGATAAAAGATGGAAAACAGATTGAAGGTAGTTCCAGTGGAGGAGTAGGGGCTTCTTTAAATCAACCATTGAATAGGGATTCTAACTGGTTTGGGAATAGAGGAGATAATAGATATGGAGTTAAATTACCAAAATTAGATTTTCCTCTGTTTAAAGGAAGTGGCCCTAGGGAATTATAAGTGCAGCAGATATTTTGAATTATATAATATCCTTGAAGCAAAGAAATTAAATGTTACTAAACTATATTTGAAAGGGAAGGCTTTTATTTGGTTTAATAGGTACATGCGAACTTATGAGGGAAATAGTTGGGAACAAATGGCTAAGGCTATTTGTAGGAGATTTGGAGAAAATACAGATGCAGAATTAATGGAAGAATTTAATAAAATTGAACAGAAATGAGGCATATAGGAGTATTTAGACAGGTTTGAAGAGCTCAAAGCAATTATGATGTGTTTTATACCTCAAGTAACTGAAGAATATTATATTTCTATTTTTATTAGTGGATTCAATGAGGAGCTTTGGTATATGGTGAAGATATTCTGATGAGACTCCGCTTCATCATGGAGGTCAAGATCAAGGAAGGGGAGGTATGACCATGCAAGAACTCAAGCCGGCAACAAAGACGGATGAAACTCAACTAAAAATAAGGCCTCCAGAAGACGGCCGACGCCGCCCTAAGCAGTAGAACCGGTGCCGAATCCATTCTGCCCAATAACGGCTTTATTCTACCATTCGACCGCCCAAAGACAGATCACAACCGGCGTTGGCTGTGGTGTCCAAACCGGCACCATCTCCATCTTGGGCAGCCGTCGGCTGCCCCGCATTTTTTATGTTTTCTCCAGTTTTCTTTAATTTTAATTGCTTGTAAAGACTTATTGTGAAACCCCAACTAAAACCAACTATAGAGTAAGGGGGTCAGGATGCATATCATATTTTCTTACATGCATAAATATATTTTTATATGATTTTATGTGCTTTGGATTTGTGATTTGTAGACTAGAAGGCTTAATTGTGCTTATTGAGTAGGAATGGCAAAATGGTAATTTTGCTTGAGAAGGAAATAGAGAGATAGCTTGAGGGTTAAATAGGAAAAATGTTTGAGAGAGAAAATAAGAATAAGAGTTGTTGTAATTTAGTGGTTAGAGCTTTGGAATAAATCCTTGAGGTCTTGAGTTCAAATTCCATCATTTAAGTTTTAGCACGATTAAATTTTATTTTTGATAGATATGCTATTTTCGGCCTTCCATGCCTTAAGGAGAAAGTCCTAGGGGAGACATGAAAAGAATATCCTAATTCCACTCTTATGCCCTACAAAAATCCCTAAGGAATTCATATCATTTTTGTTCTCTAACTTACCTTAATTCTTGACCAATTAAGTTGCTCAATTTATTTAAGTCATTTTATTTCCAAAAAAATCCAGCAAGCTTCCTTGATCTTGGAGTTTCGAAATTACCTATTGGAGGGTAGCATATTGGCCGAAAATGGGGAAGAGTTATGAAAGGTTCCCAAGAGAATTAATCTCCATGGTTGAACATTCAAACTCCATCCTATGAGTGATCATCTTCTTCTTGTAGCAAGCTGGAAATTTTTCCAGTTTCTTGATCAGTTCAATTGTCGAAACCTTCAGCCATCTCTCCCTCTCAAATAATTCCAGAAAAATAACCAATTCACTCAGCTTGAAGACTGAAAACTTCAGCCAAAATCAGACTGCACAAAAGCTGTGCAAACCAGAAAAATCCCTAGACAGTTTTCGCAGCTTGGTGAGCCAAGAACCAAGCTTTTCTTCCACCTTTCCGACCAGCAATTCAACCCTGTATTTCCTCCATAAAGAAGGTTGGAAACTAGCCTTAAAAGACCCTCCAATACCCCTTCAAACATTCTGTAAGTTGGCTGAAGCATTGCAGAAAAATCTGCAAAGAAATTCCAGCAAGCTATGTGAAAAAACCAACCAGAAATTCCAGCTTTGTTTCTTCTTCACCCTTATCCGAAACTTACTCCATTTTCTCTGTAAAACCAACCTTAGTCAGTCATGAACTGAGTTTTATCGTCTTCTCCATTGGTCTGCTCGAATGAAGCTCCATGGCTGTGTCAGGATTCGTGGACTCCTAAACGCGGAAAACATCCACGAATCCCTTCCGAGGATCTAAGTAAACGATTAAGAAGATCATAGGTTTGCAGAATTACCTCTGGTTGGTGACATCGATATCCTTCGATTCTGATGGTGCTACTGCACGTACAACCCGAAAGATCACCAGACGCTGCAGTGCGCGAACGTCCTCTATCGAATACACACCGCGAACTCACTCGTCACCTGGGGAGTGCTAGCGCCTAGGGTTTGAAAGAGTTTTTTTTTCCTGGTAGAGAATGGCACGAATGTTCTCAACAGAATTAGACTCTTGAAAAGACGGCTAGGGTTTTCTTAAAAACCCCTAAACCTCTAAGAGTCCAACCCTAATAATATCTTATCATATTTTAATTTTAATTTAAATTAAATTAAAACTGATATGATAAGATTCTGTCATTATCTCGGTTATTTAAACAATTAATTTATCGAGTTAGATTCTTATAATCTGGACATTATCCATATACATCGAATAGGGACATATTTCCAAATTCATTGTATCTGGTAAATTTTCTAAGCTCGATTAACTTAGACATATTTCCAAATTCATCAAATCTGGTTACCAGGAAAATAACCTAACAAGTTCGCTTATTGTGTGACCCTATAGGTTCATTTAACACTGGTAGTGTGCCCAAATCATATTTAAATGGCGCACAAGTTATAAGCGGTTTCTAGCAAAACATTATAACTATCCAGGTTAAATGAAGATCGATAATCTCTTTGAACTAAACCATAATTTTATATTTAGTCCTTTTGTCACACGATATCTAGATTAAGCATAAGGCACGGAGCACGTTATCCTTATTAAGCTTAATCAATTATTTCTTGATTTCATAGTAGACTATTTAAACAAATGATATCAATATCTTATATTGATATATTTGAGTACGGCCATGCATTTTAACAGTCTAACTTATCAATGGGCCCATGGATATCTCTCCCATAATTGAGAAGGACAAATTCTTTCACTATCATTCATATTCCTCTCATTGATTTATTCTATATCCAACAGTAGTCTAATTTATTATCTGATTAAAGATAACTTTAGACAACGTCAAAATATAGAATTTATCAAGTAGGAAACTATGATGAATTTAGGTCGAAGGACTTTTAATATCATTATGGCTAGAAAGTACTTATGACATGTTCCATGAAGTACTCTCACAGTGGGTCATGTCCAATACAATATTCTCTAACATTTATTTATGTTTTGACTCGATATCACAAATATCCATGACCAATAAAACATAGCCATCAAGTCACAAACATACTAACCTTAATTTATTATTGTTCTAATAATAATAATAATAATCGATCAGGGACAGTTTTAGAATAGTCATTGTATTCATTGTAGGGTTTTACTATCAAGTCACGTACTTGATGACCACAAAATAAAATGCACTATTCATGGAAAAAAAAACTCATATTATTATATAAAACATAACGACAATAGTATAAGTACAAATTGACTCTAAGGCATATCCCTAACAGGCTGCTCCTAAAACCCCTCCATCAATCACTACAATCAAGCCATCAATTGGAGTCCAAAATTCCAACAAATTTCCATGGATTAAGCCTCAACTATCCAGAAAATTCCTTCACCATTGCACTCCATAATTCGGCCACCCTATAGCTCTTTCAAGCATCATTCATCTCAGCAAAGTCCCAACCAAATAGTCGACCATTGAAGCTCACAAAAGACCTCCTTCAACCAAGAAATTCTTACCATACTTGCTACCATAATTCACTTCCTAAATCATTCTTTTTGAATTTCAAACGACCAGCTTTTCTTTTCTCCTAAATCTTAGAATTCAATCACCAGAATTCTCCGACCCATTCGGCCACTCTTTCCAAGCAGAATTTCGGCCAGCCTTCCTCCATTCTCTCCCAACCTCCAAGAACACCCACCACCATTCTCCATGCATAAGACCACTCAAAACCTCTTCAATCTTCTCCAAAAACTCCAGATCACACTTACACATCCTCTTGAATCCATTTCTGCAATTTATAACATCAAATGCTAGAATTAAAGTTCCACTTTCGGATAAAAAATCAGAATTTTCATTGAAGGCTCAAGAACACTCTCAAGGTAAGCATGAACGACTATGTTCATCTTCCTTCCTCTTCAACCATTAACAAAATATACTAATAATCTTTCTTTCTCTCTCCCTCTCTCTCTCTCTCTCTCTCTCTCTCTCAACCGAATGGTTAGTCCAACCATAGCCATTTTTCTTCTTTCTCCTTGGACGGATCAAGCTTTCCAAGCATGAGGATTCTTTTGAAACTTCTTCAAGGTAGTCATCATTTAAGTAATTTTCTTCAATCTTCTCTTTAAATTCGAGATGTCTCTTGGATGTAGTTGGATGAGGATGGAATATATTTGGAGATTGTGAATGTATTTATATGATGGAGTTGGGATTGAAGCATGAGAATGAATGTGTTTATATGATGGGGTTGGGATTGATGCATGAGGATGATTGGTCTTTGTTGAATTTTATGACGTTTTAGGGTTTGTTGCATGCCTTCATATCGTGAGTAGTATGAATGATTAAGCATGTTGGAGATTATGTCACCTTTGGCGAATAAGGTTTTATGTTCTTGTATTCTTGTTGAGGCCATGAATATGATTATGCTTAATGGGGTTGGGATCATGTGTTGGTAGATTTGGATCTATACTTTTATCCATGATTTGGATGTTTTATTGATTGGTGTAGAGTGTATGTTCATGATTATAGTTAGCAATAGGAATTATGATCATGACCTTCTTGTTCCTAAGCTAATTAAGTTAGCCAATTTTATTTCATCAATAAAATGATTAATACTACAATTTCTTCTAATGATTTTGAAAACCCTAGGAAAATGTGGATTTGGACTATTATATAAAATAATGATATTTTAGTCAAATAAATGATAGCTTTTATTAGAGAAATAAAATATATAAATATTATATATATATATATATATATAAATAATCATAATAGGTAGAATATTAATCTTGTAAGTCATAAATTCATAAGTACTAATAAAATTAATTTATTATCTTTTAATCAAAACATATTAAGATTTACTTATTATTAATTTTATTTACCAATTATTTTCTAACCATTAGTTATTATAAATCATTATTTTAAATAATATCATCTAGGACCTAGGACCCTTCATCAAATGAACCCTAGTTTATTTATAATAAGATTTAAACCTACAACTTATTAGTAACTATTTCACAAACCCTAGTTATTTTAATATCAAGCTAGATTTATTTTATAAACCCTTTATTTATTATCTAGCCTTAAAGTTTGGGACACTAGAGTCATGATTGTAGTAAGTTGAGTTAGGATTATTTATGAAAGTAAATTTTAACTTGAGTTTAATTATGGCTTGTGTTTACCCCAGGCGGGGGTTAGGTCAGCTTTTGGAGATCTCTAATTTATCTCGAGCAAAGGATCAGGTAAGCTCCTGCATAAAACTTGTTTATTGTAAAAAGTTATTATGGTAAGCTAAACACGAAGTATGTGAACACTGATTTGGTAAAGGCAATTAGGAACTATTTCCTTTCTTGTTTCAGTCAAACCAATTATTTGAAAAACAATAAGTAGTTTTACTCAAATACCAAACTGTTTCTAAAACTAATTTTGATAAGGACTTTAGAAACCCTTGATTACCATTTTCAAGTAAAGCTATGTTTTACCAGTTTTTCCCCAAGTGAGACAATCATCATTGAGTACTCAATAAAGGTAGGCTAGTAGTACTAGTTTTGAAGAACAAGAGCGAGTCTTCTGTCAGGAAGCCACCTCCAGAAGATGAACTCAACTTAGAGAAACGTCAGTACTACTTAGTCATACCAGTCCGAGCTAGCAAGTTTCAGTCATGTGGACTGTGTGTTGTCGGAATGGACAACCGGTTTTGTTTGGGTGTAGAGAAGGAGGAGTATCTTACCCGGTAGGCCGATCACCTACCTTTTTGTCAGTCTGCACAAAGTGTGGCATTCTGACCGTTGTATGGTTATGGGTGGTAACCCATGGCCGTCCTTTTAAGTGGTTGATTTTATTGTACATATATGGTTGGAAACGCCAAAATGCCACTCTTGATTTTGAACATTGTTTATTGTTTGCCAGTATTTTTCTTATGAAGTTCTTACACCTTGCATTCATGAACTATTTTCACTGGACACTCAAAGCACACACGGACTTACTGAGATTTTTATCTTATCACCCTTTTGCCATGTTTTCAGGTCGGTCTTGCTGTGGAGATGAGTAGATAGTTTGTGCTTGCTTTGAAGGCCTTGTGTTATTTTCTTTATGTATTACTTTGAGAGACAAGAGTACTCAATGTATTTATGGATTTATCTTGAATTTTTGAATTGTAATAAGTTTTAATTTTAAAGTATTGTTTATTTTTGTTTGTGTGCCCTAGTTATAAAGACCTCTTGTCCTTTAGACGGGGCGACATCCCCAGCCCTATTAGGCCTAGGTAGTGGGGTGTTACACTTATTATGACCCTAAACTATAATAGAACCTCAGGGATTACTTAGCTAGGGTTAGGGTAGTATAAATAGCACATTTAGTGATTTGACAATACAATTCACACACTTTAATTCAAATTTGAGAGAGAATTTTGAAAGGCCCTAGCCTCCTTATTCATCTTTTTCAAGATCATGCTTAAGGGTTAGTCCTCCTTATGAATGAGTCTATAAAATCTTTTGGATAATCCAATGCGGTTTCTTTGAATGGGTCTTAGTTACCTTATTCTTCTAAGGTTTGTTTGAATTCTATTATTTGGGTACCTATTTTCTCTATTCTATTTGTTCTTGTTTGCCTTAGTTGCTTCAAGGATATTGGGGTGAGATTATAGTAGAACTTTCTACTTTTCTTAAGGGTCTTTGAAGCTTAGTTCTTCAAAGGTTTGATAGAGCATAGGTTATTATTTCACTTTCTCATTTTTGTCTCTAAAAGAATCTCTGTTTTGGTCCCATTTGGTTGAGCTAAACACAAACTAAATAAACCACTCACAGCACCAAGAAAAAGCCCTCACAAGGTCATATCAAAGAGTTTGGTATCAGAGTAGGAAAAGATTGATTCCAATCAAAGCTTGAAAGCAAGAAAATGAGCCCTAAAAAGTTGAAGAAAAAGAAAACAAAGAAAATCCCGTAACTCAAAAACAGGCTCCAAAAAGGTCATGAAATTTTTGCTATTTCTTGATTTTTCTCTTGGGAAATTACTCCTTGATGTTAATATAATTCTTGGAAACACATTTTTCTTGTGTTTGTGGTGAAATTTGGCTTGAATATAAGTGAAAATGTTAGTTGTTCTTAAGTGATGGGAATGCAGCCAAGGTGTTTGATAAATGTTCTATGAGAATGTTTTTTGCTATAGTTGGGAACTTTGATTCTTAATTTTCATTCCTTGGAATATTGGGACTTAGTATATCACTCTATTGTTGAATTCCATGATCATTGAACTCAACTTTATTAGTGCACACTTGTGATCATTTTGTTCTTCATAATCCTAGTTCTAGTTGTTCTTATTTTTTTGTTCTTGCTAATTCTTATTCGTTTCTTACTTAGAAGTGTTTCTTATGTGTCTAGTGTTTGTTCTTGTGTTAATTGAGTCCATATTTCTTGAAATTCTTGATTAAAAACTTCTTTGCTTGAGGTGCCTAATAAGTGTTTGTTGAAATTCCCCTAAGACCCCTAATTGGAAAATTCTTTTGATTTGTGTGATTAACTAAGTTGGACTAAAACTTTAGCTATTGGGGAGAATTGGGATTGAACAAGAAGGCTTAAGTATTGAGAAAAAGGCAAGAGGGTGGGCCTATTACTAAGAGAGCCTAAGAGAGCAAACACGAACGTGGAGTAATCAACCTTGAGAGCCAACACGCAAGGAAGTGAAGTGACGATCTATTTTTCTTTCTAATCTCTTTTATTTTGCAGGTATAAGTAAGTAAATATTCCATTACTATGGCCCATGATCAAGAGATCTCTAGGCCTAACCCAAGTGGCCCTAGTAGACCTTAAGAAGAACAAATTAATGCTAGGGGTTTGCGTGAAGACTTGCAAGCTATGATGAGGACTATGCAAAGTGAATTCCAAAACATGACAAGGGAGTTGATAAATCATCCTGGACAATTTTCTACCATCGCACAAAGGAGAGGCCAAGAACGATTTGAAGTACCTAGCCAAGGATAAGGGATGGTGATGCCCATACTCCTCCTTTAAATGCCCAACAAGGGGAAGAGTGGGATGAACATTCTATTAGGGTATTCTAACAAACTCCTATGAGATGGGGAAGACATGGCATGAGAGGAGGACGAGGTAGGGGCCAAGGAAGGAATGGTGGGAACAACTTAAAGAGGTTAGAAAGAGAGTTTGAGGGAGTTGATGAATAGTATGAGGGGGAACAAGTTGAGGCCTTTGGGGAACACCATAGAGGATGGGGTAATAGAGGAGGAAAGACAGAAGGAAATGATGAGGAGAAGGAGTTGAACCACATTAAATTGAAGGTGCCCATATTCTATGGCAAGAGTGACCCCGAAGCATATTTCTAGTGGAAAAGCAAGATGGAGATCTTCCTAGAAAGTCATATCTATAGTGAGAGGTCAAAAGTGAGGTTGGTTATTTTAGGATTTTTGGAGTATACTTTGGTATGGTGGGAGCAAGTTAGTGCATAAAGGAGACAAATAGGAGTGAAAATCGTGGCTAGTTGAACTTGTTGAAAGATATGATGAGGGCAAGGTTTATACCACACCATTACTACAATGACCTTTACCAAAGGCTCCAATCACTTAAGCAAGGGAACAAAAATATAGAAGATTACCATAAAGAAATAGAAGTAAATTTGATGAGAGCTCAAATCAATGAGGATCTTAGAGCAACAAGAGCAAGGTTCTCGGGAGGATTAAATAAGAAAATTTCCAATTTAGTAGAATTGTATCCCTATGACCGATTGGAGGATATGGTACATGCCGCTATGAAGATTGAGAGGCAATTAAATAGAAAGGCATTTACTAGACCACCACTTCTAAACCCCAACACTATTAGCAAGGTGCTCATTAAGAAGGATGAAGCTCCTAAGCTATTCCAAAGGGATTTCAACAAACCTAGAGAAGGTTGGAAACCTATAGAGGATTGGAAGCCTAGGGAGGATTGGAAACCTAGGAAATGATGGCACAAGGACAAGGGAAAAGCTATGGAGAGGCCACAAAGGAATAGGGATATTAAGTGCTTTAAGTGCTTTGGATATGGACATACTTCTCATGAGTGCCTAAGTAAGAGAACGATGTATACTAATCCCTATGGTGAGGTTTCTACCGACGAAGAAGAAGAGGGAGAAAGGTACCAAGGAGACCAAAAGGGAAATGGAGATGAGGAAAGTGATGAAGGAGAAGTTGTTGGTCAAGAATACTCTTTGGTGGGAGTCACAAGAAGGTCATTGAATTCACAAGTCATTGAGGATCAAGATCACCAACAAAGAGAAAACATTTTCTACACTAGGTGCCTAATCAACAAGACCCCTTGTGGTGTCATTGTGGATAGTGGGAGTTACACTAACGTGATTAGTGCAAACTTGGTTGAAGAATTAGACATGAGTTGGATAAAGCACCCCAAACCCTACAAATTACAATGGTTGAATGATAGTGGGGAATTGAGAGTGAACAAACAAGTTTTGGTGTCTTTTAAGATGTGGAAGTATAAGGATGATGTGTTATGTGATGTGGTACCTATGTAAGCGAGTCACTTGCTCCTAGGGAGACCTTGGCAATACGATAGACATGTAAAGCATGATGGGAGGAAGAATACTTATTCCTTATTCAAGAAGGGAGCTAAGTTTACCCTCACCCCCATGGCCCCTAGTGAGGTGAACAAAAATCAAAGAATCATGAAGGAGGGAGAAAAGAAGAAGGGAGCACAAGATGTCAAGCAAAAACAAGAAGTTGGGAGGAAAGAACAAGAGAGGAAAGAAAAAGAGTTTAGAGAAAGGATGGACAAACAAACACCTTTGACAATCAAGGATGGGAGTGAGTAAGGACAAGAGAGGGGAAGTAAAAGAAGAGTGAATTTCTTTGCAAAAGAAAGTGAGGTCATAGAGGCTATAGAAGCTAAGGAACCAGTTATTCTTCTTTTATGCAAAGGTTCTTATGATTCTACTAATGATTTTTCATTGTCTTTGCCTAATAAAATTGCAGCTATTCCTCAAGAATTTGAACTTGTTTTTCCAAAGGAGGTGGTCAACCAAACACTAACCCAATTCTTACGGGCCATAATCAAGAAGAACTTGAACAATTGGAGGGAATGCTTGCTACACCTTGACTTTGTTTACAAAAGGGATTTTCACCCTACCACTTCTTATTCTCTTTTGAAATTGAGTATTGTTTTAACTCTCTAACTCCTTTAGAATTGTTTCCCTTGCCTATAGGTGAACGAGAGAACCTTGATGGAGCTAAGAAGACGGCAATGGTGAAAAGCATTCCATGTAGATGATGGCAATGATTTGGAGATGAATCCTTTTCAAGAAGGGGGAGATGATGAGACTCTACTTCATCATGGAGGTCAAGATCAAGGAGGTGGAGGCATGACCATGCAAGAACTCAAGCAGACAACAAAGACAGACAAAACTCGACTAAAAATGAGGCCTCTAGAAGATGGCCGCCGCCGCCCCAAGCAGCAAAATCGGTGCCGGCTCCATTCTGCCCAATAACGGCTTTATTCTGCCATTCGACTGCCCGAAGACAGATCACAACCGACGACGGCTGTGGTGTCCAAACCGGCGCTGGCTCTATCTTGGGCAGTCGATGGCTGTCCCACGTTTTTTATATTTTCTCTGATTTTCTTCAATTTTAATTACTTGTAAAGACTTATTATGACCCTAAACTGTAATAGAACCTCAGGGATTACTTAGCTAGGGTTAGGGTAGTATAAATAGCACCGTTAGTGATTTGACAACACAATTCACACACTTTAATTCAAATTTGAGAGAGAATTTTGAGAGGCCCTAGCCTCCTTGTTCATTTTGTTCAAGACCATGCTTAAGGGTTAGTCCTCCTTATGAACGAGTCTATAAAATCTTTTGGATAATCCAATGCGGTTTCTTTGAATGGGTCTTAGTTGCCTTATTCTTCTAAGGTTCGTTTGAATTCTATTATTTGGGTGCCTATTTTCTCTATTCTATTTGTTCTTGTTTGCCTTAGTTGCTTCAAGGATATTGGGGTAAGATTATAGTAGAACTTTCTACTTTTCTTAAGGGTCTTTGAAGCTTAGTTCTTCAAGGGTTTGATAAATGGTAGGTTGTTATTTCACTTTCTTCTTTTTGTCTCTAGAAGAATCTCTATTTTGGTCCCATTTGGTTGAGCTGAACACAAACCAACTAAACTACTCACAACACTAAGAAAAAGCCCTCACAAGGTCATATCATGTTCAAACCATGTACACTTGAAGAAGCTTGTGAACAGGCATTAAATTTGTAGAATTCACTCTTAGCTGCCAATAAATCTTCCGAATCTTACAATATTGAGCCCTTCATAGGCCAAAACTCTAAACCTAACAAGAGTGCACCAACTAATTTGGGTGTCAAGAAAATCGCTCTATCAGAATTGCAAGCAAGATGAGAGAAGGGTTTGTGCTTCAAATATGGAGATAAATACCCACTTGTACATGTGTGTCCTAAAGCACAGTTAAACTTTATTATGGTTGAAGATTTTGAAGAAGATGGAAGCTTATTCAAAGATGAAGGCTGATCTGCTAACAACCTTGAGGACAAGGCTAGTTTAAAGGAGGGGGAAATGTTATGATATTTTAAAATAATAATAAATATTCATTTAAATAGTTGGTTAGTGGAACTAGGTAGTTTTGAGTACGATTTAGAATGAATCTATCATATTTAAATAGAGTTTTAGGATTATGGAGGGGGAGGTCATTGTTGTTATTGTATTCGGAAGGCTGGTGGCTTATCTCTATATCCCCTGAATTCCTGCATTCTTTGTCACATTCTTATCTCAATCCACCAAACTCTCTGTATTCTCTTGATTATTAATAAAATTATTATTTTTATTTTTTATATTGTTCTGGATCATAACAGAATATTGTGTTGAGACTTGAGACAACGAAGAAGAGAAACAATCTTCAAACTTTTATCTAATTTTTAGACTTTTGCAGCTCAAAGGAGACTCCGATTGGGGTGGTTCCCAAGGGTCGCAGCAGGTAGCAATAGATTTTTTATCTCCAAGACCACATCAGATAGCATTGTCCCCTTGAGGTTAGTAAAACCCCACCGCCTATTTGTGCCACAATGGTCTCCTCCATATGCCAAGAGTGGATTGCATGGTGTTGTGTCCAATTTTTCCAGCAATTTGTTGACAGTAAGAGCCAGAAGGAATGAAATTGTCTGTTTTATAGTACTTCCTCCGTCCCATAATATAAGTCATTAGAGATTATTTTTGATGTCTCAAATTATAAGTCATTAAGGACTTTTTAAGAAGGTTTTTAAAGTTATTTTTATATTTTTATCCTTATTTATTATTTTCTTTCCATCTCTTTCTTTGTTCTCTCTCCTCTTGTTTCTAAGAAATTTAAATAAGGGTGTTTTAAAAAGAAAAAAATATAAAGTCATATTATTTTTAAAAATCTTAATACGTGTGAAATTATTAAGTTAAACAACTTATATCATGCGACAAAAAAAGTGATTAATTATTTCGTGTCTCGGGAAAATAACTAAAAAAAGCTACTGGATTTGAGAGGAAAACAGCGGAATAATCGAGCCCTGTTATCAATGGCAACAACCTCTATTGATGCTTCTCTTTCCAGCCAAAGGTACAGATGAGTCCCAACGTTTTACATTTTGCTGCCGCCATTTATATTTGTCTATAGTTGAGTAGCTGCTGATCTGATTTGGCATTTCTGTAAGCTTTACATGGTATGTTCATATGCAGATTTTTTTTTTTTTTTCCCTCTCTTGTTTTTAGTGGGCGGGAGATGCTTATGTATGGATTTTAAGTGACGGGAAATTGGTTTCTGAACCAGGCTTCTTTTTGTGGTGGAATCAGTAGAGCACTGCACCCGTTTTGGGGGGGGGGGGGGGGGCACGGGCGGCGTTCTTTCGTCCATTTTGTTGTGGAAGCAGTAGATTTGTGGAAATTCAGTTATATTGATATGACCATGTAGTTTGGTGTAAATTGATTGAAATTGACCCGTTTTCTTGTTCTAGGCTGTTAATTTCTTAGGTTGGATCGAGTAAGGAGACGTAGGTGAATCTCAATTGGCCCTTTGTTTGAATTATTCACTGAGCTTTCTTACAAATATTCTATACTTCTTTGCATAGCTAGTTGGCTGCATTTGTCCACCCTTTGGGAATTTTTTGGTGGACAGGTTGTTACAGGAAGGGAGGGATAGAAGAATTTGGTAGCCTAATCAGTCTTTGTTCCTTGATCTTCTTTTCCACAGTTTTACTCAGATGACAAATTACACTGAACCTCTTTAATCAATGGGGCTTTTTTTTTTTTTTTAAATTTTATTTTAGTACATTGGGGAGGGAATATGGATTGAACCCAGGACCTCTAGTCTGACAAAGGTTGACTTTGATCCTGCTTTTGTGAAAATTTCTATATTTCTATGTGCTATGCATACCTGTTTAGTGTCAAAAGCATTAGGGTATTGGGAGGCCTCTCACATTTCAGTTATCTATGATTAAGGAACCTGTAAGTTGTGCAACTATCATTCTAACAGGTAATTCAATCCTGTTTTAAGATGAAGGTTGGCTGGTTGAGCCTCGAATGACTGATCATATGTTTCGATGCATCTGAGGAGATGTAATTTAGATTGAAATGGAGAATTTAGAATAAATGGTCTCTCTTTTGATATTAAGAGTAGGTAACTAGTTCCTTGGAGAAACTTTGATGATTTACCAATGTAATGTAATAAAGTGTGATTTCTTTTGTTTTTCTTCTTTTCATACTCCACTTGCTATTTTAGTTCGTACCAGATGGAGAAACCTTTTTTTGAGTGGCATGTCTCTTTCAGTGCCCCTGTTTCTTGTTAATTCATGGTGAAAGTAAACACAAAAGTTGTGCCTAAAGAGTGTCCAACCTTGATGGTCTGTTAGGAACATTCTTGCTTGCTGCTCCTTAAATACTATAAAGTTGATGTGCCTCCTTAGCATTTAGTTTTAAACGTAAGGAATGACTAGATTTGGCAGCTTCTGTCTTTCTGTCTAATGCAGTTTCCATCTCGCAGGCACCTTGGAATCCAATATTCACAACACAAAATTTTCGCGAATTGTATCTATTCTTCTTGAACATCTTTATGTATTCCTAGTTCATGTTGTCTTTCTCTTCTCGCTTACCTATTCTGTTACTTGTATGGTGCACCTGATCATTGATTTGTTTTGGCTAGAATGTTCCATAACCTTGTTGTGGATGCACTTGTTAGGTTTGTGAAGATTGATAGCTCATCCTGGTCACTTCAGGCCATATTTTCCTTGTCTTATTGTAATTTAAGAATGATCAGTATATTTAGATTGAAGTGAAATTTTCTAATATGAGTAGTGGCCAAGATATATTTAAAAAATTTACTGATTGATCTATGTTTATATATTTTGCTTGAGATCTTGTTTGATGCTAGATCAAAGGTCTTCCCACACTTTCTGTATTTATAACTATGTTGTCCTAAAGCACGCTTCTTATTTTTTGTTGTATTTGGAAACTTGAATCAATAAAAAAGAATCTGATAAGATACGAATTACTTTGACTTTGGAGAGATTTGGATGGTCCAGAATGTTTGAACATTCTCCTATATTATTTGTACACTTTTGAACTAGAGTAATATACCTAGGTGTGTCGGCAACTATTTGTTTTCTGTAGACATGTAAATCTGGGTTAAATTCCACATACTTGTTTGTACTTTTGATTGGACTGCTCCTTTCAGACCTTCTCCTGGAAATTGTTCTAAAGGAAAACAATGTTTTAACACTTCCACATTAATTTTGAGGTTACTTTTGGCGGATGTATCTTGTGTCACATGATGAAATTTCTTCATTTTCATGTTTATGATTTTTTATTGTTGGATACTGGAAAATACAACAATTAAGCCTTAGTTCCTAGAAACTTGGGATCGATTACATGAACTAATATAAGATTACATGTGGTCATCTACAAAAATCCTCTCCTTCCACATTTTTCTATCCACTATCATACTCTCATTCAAATCCAACAGAAACATATCTCTTCTAATCACTTCCATTCATATCTTATTAGGCCTGCTTGTATCTTTGTCCAATCCATCATGCCTCCATCTCTCAATTTTCCTAATAGGGTCATCCTTCAGCCTTCTCTGTGTATGTCCAAACTAATGAAAGTAGTGTTCTCTCATATAGTCTTCAATAGATGTCATTCCCACTTTTTTTTTGAATGATGGCATACCTTACTCTGTCCTTTGTAGTATGATCTACATCTACCTTAACATACGCATCTCAACTATCTTCATTTTTCGAAAATATTTTTCAAAAAATATTTTTCTAAAAAGAAGTCAAGGATTTAAGACATATCCTTATTCTTTTCTTTTATTACTTTTCTTGATTTTCTTTTTCTGTATATAACAATTCTGTTAATCCAAGTCTGGAGTGTATTAGCCAGCGAAAGTTAGCTCTCTCACTAGGGTCAATGAAGTGAAAATGGACTAGACATAAATGAGTCTGTAAATGGAGTTAGAGAAATCAAGAGATTTATTTTTCAAAATCCCTTCTTGCCACATGTTTAAAATCTAGGATGTTGGAAAAGATGAATGGCACATCTTTACTTCTCTTCTTATCTGGTTCCAAAATCCTGGAGGAGATGAGCACAAATTTATATAACATTACTAATTGGCTGCTGACTGCAATAAGTTTGAGAAACAGAGATTGTTCATGTTGTTTTCTTGGAATGTCTTCCTCTTAAAGCCCATACATGCATGGATTTTTTGGGTATATCACAAGAAACTCTAATAGAAAAATGCTGAATTTTCAATAACCCTATTCCTTCAGGCTAATTGACTGATCTTTCACTCACTTTTTTGAATTACCTTCTCATCCTCTAGGTCAGGACGAGTGTTTCCATTGTTAAGAGGTGTCATACAATAGGGTGATTTTGAAATATGCTATGTAGCTATATGAAGAAATACTTTCCGATTTGTTGTACCTTCACTTATTTTGATAATTGAGAAGCCAGTGGAATCTACAGCTTTTGTGTTCTGTCTGTGGTCACCGCAAATTCAAGCTCTGTTACTGTCTGTGGTTGTTGAAAATTTATTTTATGGTAGAAAGAATCAGTGATGACTTCAACTGGCAATTTAAAATGTATTTTTATCAGTTTAACATGTAGATCCTTTTCATCCCTTTTAACTTGTCATGGCTAGAACTTCATACAGAGTTGTTAATGATTTTTAGCTTGCATGTACAAAATGCTGATTGAATTCAAAATTATACCTTTCAAATGGAAAATAACAGTTTTTCTTATTGTAATTTCACCTTAGTGTTTCTCGATAAGGTAGCTTACAGAAATTAGGATATGAACTTCAGAAAAAATCCAGTGGCCTGTGGTGCAGAACAATTGGTGCACAGAATTAACAAATGGCAATATATCTGAATGAGTTACATAGATAACTATATCTACTAGTGAAATGAAAGGCTGTTGCTCCTTCTCTCTCTCTCTCTCTCTCTAAGACCATTTCTTTGGTCAAGGGCGATGGGAAAAATAAAATCAATTCACTGATAAAAGTCAAAATAGAAGTAAAAATTGTGCTAACTGTCTCATGCAATATGCTTATTTTTATCTTCGTTTCATTTGTTTCTAGTGTGTGAATAACCTCCTACACCCTGTGCAAACCTTCCTTGTTTTCCCCTTTTCACTAAAATGGGAACTAAGGGAGCAACTGCAATGTTCTGCCCCTCTTTTGCCCATCAAGCTGTTATCTCAGATTTGTTTATTTTAATTAGCTTGAAATTGGCTGCTAATAATGCTCTGTCATGAATTAATTAGTTGTTCAGATATTCCTTTTCTTGGATTTGATGATTAGTTTATAATTTTTTTAATCTCATTATTTGTATTTCAGATTATTAGGTAAAGTTGCTTTGGTCACTGGAGGTGCTACTGGCATTGGAGAGAGCATTGTGCGTCTATTTCATAAACATGGTGCAAAGGTGTGCATAGTCGACATTCAAGATGACCACGGTCAACAGCTCTCTGCTAGCCTCAGCAATGACCTTAGTGTATGTTACTTCCATTGTGATGTGACTATAGAAGATGATGTCAACCAAGCAGTTGACTTCACGGTTGACAAGTTTGGCTCACTCGATATACTTGTCAATAACGCCGGCATATCAGGGCCACCGTGTCCAGATATTCGTAATGCCCAACTCTCTGCTTTTGAGAAGGTGTTTGATGTCAATGTGAAAGGTGTTTTTCTGGGAATGAAACATGCGGCTCGTGTAATGATCCCCTTGAAAAGGGGCTCGATTATTTCCCTCTGCAGTGTTGCAAGTGCTATTGGTGGTTTGGGGCCTCATGCATACACTGGGTCCAAGCATGCTGTCTGGGGGCTCACTAAGAATGTAGCTGCGGAGCTGGGGAATCATAACATACGGGTAAACTGTGTCTCTCCATATGCAGTTGCAACACCACTGTCTCTCTCTCATTTACCTGAAGAAGAGAGGACTGAGGATGCTTGGGATGGTTTTCGAGCATTTGTTGGGAGGAATGCCAACTTGCAAGGTGTGGAATTGACGGCTAATGATGTTGCTAATGCTGTGCTCTTCTTAGCCAGTGATGAAGCACGGTATGTAAGCGGAGCAAATCTCATGGTTGATGGAGGCTTTACATCTGTGTCACACTCCTTGCGTGTTTTTAGATGAAATAATCTACTGCTCGGGTGGTTTTAGGAGCATAGTCCATAAATCGTGGTTTTAATTGACTGCATCTGTTGTGTGTTCACATATTTAGGCAGCATTGAGGAATTCCGATTTGAATGTATACTTATTTTCTTTCTGCTTGAAAGTCCTTGACTGGATGTCCATTTTGCTTCCATTCCTAGGAGTATAGTTTGGTTTCTTATCGTTGATGTTGTTAGATTTCCTATGGAGTTTAAAAGCAGTCTCAAGTTGTCTCAATTGAGTCCAAACTCAAGGAGAAATGGCTCTCCTACTGGTCGGAATGGCAATGGGCCGGGGTGGGGAATAAAAGTCCCATCCTCCATTCTCCCATTCCTCTTGTTCCCGTCCCGTCTCTCCACATGGGAAAAAGTGGGAATCCCTGCCCCGCATCCGCAGGACAGAAAATAATCTCCCATCCCGGTTTAGCCGGTAAGTGATGGTGCAAAAAGGTTAAAAATTCTCTAATTGGATTTAAAATTAAAAAATAAAATAAAAGTTTATAAAAAATGAGCAAAAAGTAAGTAGAGAATTGACATCTTTACTACTGGAAATCTACATATAACTGGAGCAAGTTGGATGGTCAAAAACTCCCAAACCATTTAAGTTGCCAGATTGTTGGCCGCATCTCTAAACTGCATTGGCTTCAATTGCAAGTCTTGTCTTATGTCACGTACCATTTTCCTTCGACATTTTATTCTAACCAAACTTATTGTTAATAATAGATTTAACCTGGTATTACCATTGGTTTTGTATATATCATGACAGTCAAATATCTACCCTATAGGATGGCAGTTCTATTGTTGAAACTGAAAGAAAAGAAAAGTGGAAAATTAGTGTGGAAAACCAAAATTAAAAATGAGTAAAGGTGTCTCCCATTCAAGAATGTGAGGAAAAAAGGAAAAGGAAGAGGAAGAGGAAAATCTAACCTAATGTGGGGGAGGCCTTCGCGATGGCATCCAACTTTTAATACCAGTTGTTTTATTGCTAGTTTGCTGACCAAGACAGTATGCATTTTTACTTTTATTTTTGGTGAAATTGCAGCTGATCCCGTAACATGCTGCTATTTCTTTTCTTTTTCTTTTTTTTTTTTTGGCCCTTTGATTTTTGGGTTAGGAAATTTATTATTAGAAGCTTTTATTTTTCTGGCAATTTGCCTCTGTCTCTTTTTGAACTATTTTTAATCACTATTTTATACTATATATCTCCTAGTTATCACATTAAAAGTAACAAAGTTAGTAACAAAAAAATTAAACAAAACTACTAAATACGAGTATCTTTATACGAGAAGCAAATATTGCTTCAGTTTGCTGTGAAATTGATATATGTTATGATTTTAACTAAGAGTTTTCACAGCGCATGTGTAATTAACCTTAATGATTAGGTATCATTTTTACAAAATAAATAAAAATTTCCTTTATTGTATATATATTAAAAAGAAAGAATAATGGTCAGCTATGATAAATTGTAAATGACCTAATTAATTAAATTTTAATCAATTTGTGTACTTGTTGATTCACATGTGGCTGATTGAATATATATTTTACAAGTTTGCAATATAATATAATATAATATTATATATATATAATATTTTTTATTTTTTATTTTTATAAATGTAGGATGATTAATTAAAACATTAACTAATAAGTGCCATGTGTTGAAGCTCTAGATTTATATATTTATTGCAAGAGGGTTGAAACTTGGGAAGGCTAGGGTTTAAAACTTAGGATTCTTGCAAACTACTTTTAAAAAAAATAGAATATCATTTCTATTTAATTGTTATTTTAAAAATATATTTGGCTTTTCCTTTTCCATGCCAAAATATACAGACCAAAGAAGAAAATTACTTTCTCGGAAATCAATTTTCATTTTCAAACTATTAACCTAGTTAACCAAACAATATGTGGATTCTACATTTCTAAGGATTTCCTTTTCCTTTTCCTCATTGAAATATTTGAACCAAACACGTCTTAGATTATTCTTTTGGAACCAATAGAATTCTCCTTTTTTCTCACTAAAATCTAAGAACCAGTATCTGCCTTACCATCTAGTTTTCTCAAGAAATAGAAAAGCAAATACCACAGTTTAAAATACTACCAATTTTTATAAGTTCTACATTTTATATGGAAAAAGTAAACAGTGCAGTTCAAAAAATTGTTAATTTGTATGAATTCTAGAATGCGAGATATAAAATCATTATATTAGCCTGAATTAAAACTGTATAATATTGTTGACGTCATCTTTAACCAATCCATTGCGACGGTAACTTTGAGCCGAAGTCGATATGAATTCTGCTAAGCCGTTTATGATGTCAAGAAGTTCTTTAGCCGATATACTCGGTCAACATCGGAATTAGGAGCCGATGAGTCGATTCCCCAGATCTCGGTACAATCAGCAAATCACTACTATCCCTACCCGCCAAGGACGAGCCATAAAGCGAGATTTTCTCCACATTCGAATAGTCGGTAACCTCATCACAGCAAGCATAAAACGAGTAAGGATTCCCAGAACGAGGACATCCAACCAACACATCAACAAAATTACCAATTCTTTCCAGTTTTCAATTCATTTTTCTGCATTTTCTTTATAGCTTTCCTTATGGATTTTTTTTTACAGCTTTGTTTAGTTTTTTTTTTTCGAATGTTTTTCCTGATTCCTTCGATTACCAGCGTTCAGTTTTCATGTTGCTTTGATTTCAAATTCTAGTAATTTTGTATTTGTTCATCGTTTAATCGAAATACACTATTTTCAATCCTAATTAGCTTTTGTATGCAATATTTCTACTTTCTTGGACCTTTTCTATAGTAAGTTCAAGGAACTCACGTCTTTTAAAAGGTCTGACTCACCCATTCATCTTTTCATCGGACTGTTTATATTCATCAGAAGAGTAACCGATTGACAGTTCCATCAGCTCCCTTTTTGTAAGGCAACATAAATTGGCATGCGCAGTGGGACCAAAGGTAGTTGTTACATGCAATTGCGTTTAGGACACATTTTGTCTAATTTTCAACAGCAATCTTCAAGGCCTTTATCGGATTCCTCTGATCGGCCTACAATTCGGGCTTTACGGGGAGCATTTGATCCTATAGTGATGACATCCGGCAACGCCCAGGACACCATCCTTGAGCAACAGGGGCACTGTCTTCGTCTCCTCCCCAAGTGTCCTAGTTGACACCCACGTCTTTAAATGCCATACAATAGGCCATGGAGCAGTGTACAAGTGAACTCATTAAGAACCTTATTCCTCAGTTCACCACAGTGTTTCGGCCTCTACTTTAGAACGAGCTTCATAATTTCTTTTACCTCGGCCATTGTTGCACCATCTTATGGGTCAATACAATTGTTGCACGGGAGCAACTTATGCCAATGCCTGGGGGGGTACCAAGGGAGTTTGGGGTTAAATGCACCCAGCATGGCTCTTGCGGAACCTTTCCTAGGAGAACACTACCATATCCGATCACGGGGATCCAGGTGCCAATAGGGGCACAGATATTCTACGACCAAAATGCAGCTCCAAACAAGAATGTCTGTTCCTCATATAGAGGACCATAGAGTTATGTTGCAACTGTCCCTACCGCTTATCCTATCACGACGACAGCTTATCTAATGCAGGGAGCAGGGTACCCTGAGATGGCTTCATTCCCAGGATAGGGTTCTCGATTGACTATGGTAAGTTCTCCCATGCAAAATCAACAGCCAATACCATCAGCCTACGTCAACTCAATGACAAAGGCATTGTGTCGACAAGGGAGGAATCGGCCAGTGTATCAGAAGCCTTATTCCGAATAGATGGATTCTATGGCAGTACTATCTCAAGGATTTAAGTTGCCTGAGTTCTTCACATTCTCTAGAAAGGACAACAAGTTAACTATGGAACATATAGGAAGGTTAACAACACAATGTGAAGAATTCGGGAATAGTGACTGGTATAAATTGCAATTATTTTCTTTGTCCTTAACAGAGGCGGCGTTTACTTAGTATGCAAATCTGACACCCAGTTCCGTGTGTTCATAGGCAGATATGGAACGGATTTTTCATAAGGTTTTCTTTAAACTAACACCTAAGGTTTCCATAGCAAATCTTTTGGCAGTCAAGGAAAAATCATCCGAAGGTATAGCAGAATTCATTGAGCGCTTTCGGCAAATTAAAGCTAAATGCACCACTCAATTACCAGAAATAGAGTGTGCCATAATAGCTATTAGTAGAATGCATTCGCAATTCAAAGAGCGCCTTATCCTCCAGGACTTTTCTAACTTATCCTGTTTGCTGTCTCAGGCTGTTAGAATAGAGGAAGTGATCAAGGAGAAAGAGAAGAAGTGGTTAGTTAAGTTTTCTCAAGGGCAAACTATGATATCAGTGGTGGATGAAATTAAGGAAAATGAGGAGGAACAGTTACTGGAAGTGATGGCGGCAGAACTGGTGAAAGGTACATCTTACTGTTGGATTGTATGCCCTCTTAGACTAGGTTTTTGATGTAAAATCGAATATTTTAGTGAAAGAATTTATTTTCAGAAATTGTTATTTATTTTTTGTTTGTGCACGATTTTTTGGAACAGACCCATTGTGTTTAAATAAGTGATCCATGTGAATGGTGGTCTTTCACAGTAAGGTATGGATCACGGGTTATTTAATACATAAACATTTGTTCTTAGCCTATTGATGAGACTGGGAACCTCATCATGTTTAGGTTATTATGTTATGAATTCCAAATGGGGAATGGCTTACCTTTAGCCAGTAGGTAGTCCACTCACTTCATGACATAAGCGTATTTCGAATACGTAGAACAGGACCTGTAGTAGTGGTTTCTCAAAGTACTATATGGTAGAAACCTAGACTACTACCGCTACAGCGTGGACTAGTACTCTACGACTTGAGTATGGGTTGGTGGTCTGGCGAAGCTGGAAGCATATACTTTGATTTGCTATAATTGAGGTTCTATCGTAGGGCCAATATACTTGCATGTTGGGTATGTGTGACTAGTTAGTTAAGACAGACTTATACAAGATAGTTTCTGTACTATATCGCCCCTTGTGGTTGTCCGAATGGTCTAAACTATCCAGGGCCCTGGGAAATATGACTTGGATGTTTGCTTTAGGGTAGCTCTCTTGGAAAGCGGAAACACTCCAGGAAGTCGTGGATCATTGGACTAGAAGCCTAAGGATGGTAGATGTCATTTAGGGGGGTGTTAGTACACTTCTTCCTCTCTAAATGTACGGCGATGTGTAGAGGGGTATTTTAGTCATTTCACTTGTAGGTCGGAGACTTTGCGAATGCAGCATTGTCCTTGGGGTCAATATTTCCTTATGGTGATATTAGGAAATATTTAAAATGCAAAATACAACTATTTATATAGCAGGTGTATTTTGGTCATTTTAGCAGCCAAGGCGATGTGTCTTTTTGGTCCTCGGGATAGCCCGTAAGTCCTAACTATTTTTGGGTTGAGGAATTGGTCTCAGTTGAAGAGGATTTTATTTTATTTTATTTTATTCAGGAAGTCTAATTTATTATTGGACTGGAATAAAATAAATAAATAAATAAAATAGGAGTTGAGAGAAATTAATTATCTAGTTTATTTGGTTAATTAATTATTCAGGGTCTAGGTCCAGTATGAATAATTAAGAAATTAACCTAGGCTTAAACTAGGGGAAATAATTAATGTTTAATTATTTATTTGGTTATTTATATAGGCCTAAGAAATAAATAATTAAAGATTAATTATTATGGTTCATTTTGGCTCATTAATTATTTATTGGGTTACTTATGTAAGCCCAGGAAATAAATAATTAATATTTATTATTTTGGGTCTTTTGGGTCCAAGAAAAATAATAAATATTTATCTGGCCCAATAGCTTGGACCTTAGGATTTTTTCCAGATATGGTTAAGAGGAGTTTAGGGTTAGGCCAAACTGATTCTCAGGATAACATCCGGGTGTTTTGAAATCCCAGGGATATGTTTATCAGATAATGAGAGACCTAATTTTGGCTAACTAATAAACAACTCTCTGGAAAAAGAAAAACCTTAGTTTTCCCTACCAAAACAGAGACTCACGTCGTCTCTCTCTCTGCTCTCTCTCACGTTTCTTCTTCTTGTTTTCTCCTTGTTCTTTGCTAACCAATAGCGAGCGAACCAAGGAGAATTGAGACCGTTTCTCTTTCCCATTGTGTTCACCAACTAGAGGTTAGGCTGAGGAATATCCCGAGAGCTGGAGAGCTAAGCGTTAATGCAAACAAGGCGAAGTCGAAGGCTAGCGGGTGTTCAACCGGAAGCTTCTTCAAGTGTGCAAAGCGAGGCGATTCCAACCGTTCAATCTGTTCCTACGCAACCTAGGAGGGTTAAGGAACGCAAAGGTATGATCTTCACGCTTCCGCATGGCCTTTATGGCTCGCGTTTAATTTTTCTCTCTGTGTTTTTTTTCCATCCATGGCTCCTCTGTTTCTGCGTTTTCCATCAAAGTGGTATCAGAGACACTGGTTTTGATCAATATAGGGAGCATGGTAGTTAATAAAATGGAGAAGATGATTATACCTACGATCCTTCGTTGTTTTGGTATGGGATAGATGGTTTTGTAAGCTTCACAGTGGAAGCATAGGACCCTCTGTAATATTTTTTGGCTTTGTGGTTTAATCGTGTAAACCCAATTTTAATGGGTATAGGCGGTTGTGTTTTTGGTTTGGATGTTTTTTATAATTAAAAATGTCCAAAGAAGCCAAAGAAGGCTGAAAAAAATGAAGCAGAAGAGTTTCTGCAATTTCGCGCGCGGATGGGTGAAAAACGAAGAAGATGATACTGTTCCTAAGCCGCCAGTCGAGCCGAGCCGAGCCGAGCCGATGTTTCTGTGAGGAGAGCTGCAGTCTGTGAGCCGCGAAGCCGAGCCAAATTGAGGGGAATTGAAGCCGTTTTCAATTGCAAGAATTGAAATTGAAATTCAATTCCGTGCGCGGGTCAGCAAACCGGATCGGGAGTGCCATTCGGATAAAGGCGCGGGTCCTTCGCGGGTCGACAGTAAAGGGCAACTGGTTGCGGGTCGCAGGAGCGGATCAGCTCTGTGGGTCGCGTGGTAAGCGATCTGGTGCGGCGCAGTGCACCGTGGCCTCGGTGGACCGCAGGCCATGCGGGCGCGGATCCGGTGCGGCGGGTACAGTGGACCGCCAGCGTTTTTTTTTTTTTTTTTGCAATTTTTTTCCTTTTTCGTTTTGGGTCCCATACCAAACGAAGTTAATATTTTTGCAATATTTATATTCTTGGAATATATTTGCATGAAAATATTACTAAGGAATTTTAGGATTAAACAAGATAATTAATTAATTAATTAATATGTTTAATTCTATTATTTGGGTACTTAGGTTTAAAAAATAGAAAAGCATGAAAACGTTTACTGTTTTCGAGCATGCTATTTTTTTATGTACCTATGTGTGCTTTTCTCAAAGTCCAAAGTCTTTGGGAACATTTTTTACAAGAAAAATATTTTTCCTTCAAAACCTAAATGGTTATTTTAATTGGTACAAAAATTAATCCTTGAATATTTTTCTCAAAGGATATAATCCTTGACATAGAAAATAATTGGATTTAGATATTTTTGTAAATTAAAATGGAGAGCCATTTTGTTTTATTTTGCACTAGAAAATTATTTTGTCATATAAACTTGAGACCAAAGTCTCTAGAAAGTTTTAATTGGAAAATTTTTGAAATTATTAAGTTTTAACTTAAATAAAATTAGTCCATGGAGGAAATCTCTCAAAGGATATAAGCCTTGACATAGAGATTTTATTGGACTTAGATATTTTATTTTTGAGTTAAAAAAAAACTTAATGGAAATTTCAAAAGGATATTTTCCAGAAAACCTTTATTTTAAAAGACTAAGTGGGAGAGGGGTTCCAACAGCCCCACGGCTTCCATCACGGTCCTCATTAGAGATCGTGGATCCCCTCGCGTCACCCTGGGAGTGAACCTGTATAGGATGGGGATACCACAAGGATCTAGATCTAATGGAAGGATGTAATTAATAACCTGGGGCACGTACTATGATTGGCCAGCCCACGTTGGAGGTTATAGTGCGAGGTATGTCCATAGGAAATGAGAAGAAACGGCCATCCCATGATGGAGTTATTCTCTAGACTATTACCTAGAAGGGAAATTAATTTGTGGTGGTTAATACACTTAGCTTAGGAAATTGTTAATCTTCCCAAGAAGCTATATCAGTTTTCCTAAGAGCCAAATTATTTTCAGTGCACAAATTTTATTTTGTTTTCACAAACTAATTTCTTTCTTTTATTTTCGATTTTCAGAAATGGTGGGAGGTTCTTTTAGTCCATTGGCCATTATTCTCAGGGAGAATAAGTTAACGAGTCCAAACTATGTGGACTGGAAAAGGAACCTGGACATAATACTCACAGCCGGGGAGTATAAGTATGTCCTTTACGAAACCTGCCCTGTTATCGGGGAAGGTTCCACCGCTGAAGAGCGAGAGGCTGAAAAGGCATGGAAGAAAGCTGACGAAATGGCACGTTGCTATATGTTAGCTTCCATGTCTAATGTGCTCCAGTCAAAACACGAGCACATGGCTTCTGTATATGACATAAGTCAATCATTGGCAACTATGTTCGCAGACAAGAGCCGGCCCGCAAGGCAGGAGACTCTTCGAACTATTGTGAACACTAAGATGGCTGAGGGAGCATCAGTCCGAGAGCATATGCTCAAGATAATTGCTGCTTTCTAGGAGGCAGAAATCTCAGGGGCTGTCATTGACCCCGAGAGCCAAGTGGACATGGTTCTCGAATCTCTACCGGGCTCTTTCACTCAGTTCAAGTTAAACTATAACATGAACAAGTTGAACATGAGTTTAACTGAACTGATGAAGGAGCTCCAGATGGCAGAGAAGGTCATGAAGCCACAGTCTAAGGCCATGATTGCTAAGGCCTCTTCTTCAAGAACTAGGCCTAAGCCCAGAAAGTTTAAGAGGAAGAAGGGGAATACAGCAGCCCATCCCAAGAACCAGCCCAAGGACAAACCAAAGGGCAAGTGCTTCAAGTGTGGCAAGAAGGGACACTAGAAAAAGGAGTGTCCAGATCTTCAGGCCAAGAAAAACCCCACAGGTAATGTTTACTATCTAGAGTCCATATCAATGGTAGGATCAACTTCCACTTGGATTGTTGATTCAGGAGCCATTGATCATATCTGTAACTCCTTGTAGGGGTTTAGGAAGATAAGAAGACTCAAGAAGGGCGAACATGGGCTTCGAGTGGGAAATGGAGCACAAGTCTGGGCCCTTGCAATGGGAGAGCTGGATCTCATTTTTTATTGTAATAAGATAGTGGTTTTAAAAGACATTTTATATGTACCTGGTTTTCGTCAGAATTTGATTTCAATTGCAAAACTTATTAATCAAGGATATTCTGTATCTTTCCATTCCGGTATTTCTATCAGTAGAGATGGAGAAATTTTATGTACTGGGCACATGTATGGTAATCTGTTCTTTTTAAACCCTATTAACAAACAATCAAATAACGCTCAGTTTGAACCTTTAACTAAGAAGAGAAAGACCAATATCAATGATTCATATCTTTGGCATCTAAGGTTGGGTCATATTAACTCAACCAGGATTCAGAGGCTAATCCATGATGGGCCTTTGGGCTCATTGAGATTGGAAAGTTGGCCTCAGTGTGAATCCTGCCTGATGGGAAAAATGACCAAAAGATCTTTTACACCAAAGGCGGATAGAGCCAATGAGGTGTTGAGTCTTGTTCACACTGATGTGTGCGGTCCATTGTCTACACCAGCTAGGGGAGGTTTTGAGTACTTCATCACGTTCACGGATGATTGTACGAGGTATGGTTACATTTACCTGATGAGACGCAAGTCTGACTCTTTTGACAAGTTCAAAGAGTTTAAGGCTGAAGTGGAGCGTCGGACAGGTAAATTAATCAAAACCTTATGATCGGATTGTGGTGGAGAGTACCTCCTAGGTGAATTCAAGGACTACATAGTACATCATGGGATAGTATCCCAGCTCTCTGTGTCGAGAACCCCCCAGCAGAACGGAGTAACTGAGAGAAGGAACAGGACGTTGATGGAAATGGTCCGAAGCATGATGTCTCATGCTACTCTTCCAGTATCCTTCTGGGGATATGCCCTGGAAACAGTGGCATATATTCTGAACTTGGTACCTTCCAAGTCAGTACCTAGGACTCCCTATGAGATGTGGACTAGGTGTAAGCCAAGTCTGAATCATCTCAAGATTTGGGGATGTCCAGCTTATGTACTGATCAAGGGAGACAAGTTGGAACCAAGATCAGAGTTATGCTATTTTGTTGGGTATCCAAAAGGGACAAAAGGAGGCTACTTTTATCATCCTAAGGAGTAGAAGGAACTAGTCAGTACCAATGCTAGATACTTGGAAGATGATCAAAGTACTTCCACTAAAGGTTCAACTAGGTTGGAACTTGAGGAGAAGTTATCTATGGAATCAACTTCTTCTGACCCGATTTTGGAACAAGAAGAGGCACAGTCTCAAGAGCATGTGCAAATGGAGCCTCGTCGTAGTGGGAGAGTGTCTAGGGTTCCGGATAGATGGACCGGAGAAGCCTTTGAGCTGGTCTCCAACCATCAGGAATAAGACCCCGCTAGATACGAGGAGGCTATTGCTGATGCCGATGCAAATCTGTGGCATGAAGCAATGAAAGCCGAGATTGAGTCTATGTACCTCAATCAGGTTTGGGATCTTGTAGCTTCACCTGAAGAGATAAAACCCATTGGGTGCAAGTGGGTATACAAGAGGAAGAGAGGAGCGGATGGGAATGTGGAAACCTTTAAAGCTAGGCTTGTGGTGAAAGGGTATACTCAGAAAGAAGGTATCAACTATGAGGAAACCTTTTCCTCGATAGCCATGCTTAAATCCATCCGCATCCTCTTTGCCATCGCCTGTCACTATGACTACGAGATATGGCAAATGGATGTCAAGACGGCATTCTTGAATGGCCATCTTAGTGAAGACATCTATATGTCCCAACCGAAAGGCTTCATTGCTGAAGGCCAGGAACATATGGTTTGCAAGCTTAAGAAGTCCATTTATGGACTTAAGCAGGCATCAAGAGCATGGAACATTCGTTTTGATGAGACTGTAAAGTCTTATGGTTTTATTCAAAACGAAGATGAACCATGCGTGTACAGAAACTTGAAGGCATTAATGTGGTTTTTCTTGTCTCGTATGTGGATGACATTCTACTCATTGGAAATGATGTAGGGACATTGTCATCTACAAAGGTTTGGCTGTCTAGTCAATTCAGTATGAAGGACTTGGGAGAAGCCGACTACATTCTCGGGATTAGGCTTCTTAGAAATAGGAAGCGAGAGAATGTTAGGATTATCCCAAGCGACATACATTGACAAGATGCTGGCCAAGTACAGCATGGACTCATGCAAGGGAGCTCTAATCCCTTGCAGACATGGGTTGTCATTTTCTTCGAAGGACTGTCCTAAGTCTCAAGAAGAAAAGGACAGAATGAGTAGGATTCCCTACGCTTCGGCTGTGGGAAGTCTCATGTACGCCATGCTATGTACTAGGCCAGATATCTGCTTTGTCGTGGGCTTAGTTAGCAGATATCAGTCAAACCCAGGAGAGGTTCATTGGCAAGCTGTAAAGCATATTCTTAAGTACCTCAAGGGAACGAGAGATTATATGCTGGTTTACAGGGCTGATGATTTGGTTCCTACAGGATACACAGACTCAGACTTCCAGGCGGATAAGGATGAGAGAAAATCCACTAGTGGATATGTCTTCACCTTGTCTGGAGGAACAATTTCATGGAGGAGTGCCAAGCAATCTTGTATTGCTGACTCAACCATGGAAGCTGAGTATGTGGCAGCTTCGGAAGCGTCCAAGGAAGCAGTTTGGCTCCGGAAGTTCCTTTTAGAACTTGGAGTCGTACCACATATGGACAGGCCGGTTGTGATGTATTGCGACAACACTGGAGCAGTATCGCAATCTAAGGAACCTCGGAACCACAAGAAGGGAAAACACATCGAGAGGAAGTACCACCTGATCCGGGATTTCATCCAGAGACGGGAAGTCGTGGTGGAGCATATTACCTCAGAAAATAATCTAGCAGACCCATTCACCAAGCCTTTGGCTGAGAGAGTCTTCAAGAGACACTTAGACGCCATAGGGGTGGGCACCTATCGACTTACCTAGTCTTAGAGTGCAAGTAGGAGATTGTTGGATTGTGTATGCCTTCTTAGACTAGGTTTCTGATGTAAAATCGAATATTTTAATGAAAAAATTTATTTTCAGAAATTGTTTGTGAATTTATTTTTTGTTTGTGCACGATTTTCGTTTGGAACAGACCCATTGTGTTTAAATAAGTGATCCATGTGAATGGTGGTCTTTCACAGTAAGGTATTGATCACGGGTTATTTAACACGTAAACATTTGTTCTTAGCCTATTGATGAGACTGGGAACCTCATCATGTTTAGGTTATTATGTTATGAATTCCAAATGGGGAATGGCTTACCTTTAGCCAGTGGGTAGTCCACTCACTTCATGACATAAGCGTATTTCGAATACGTAGAACAGGACCTGTAGTAGTGGTTTCTCAAAGTACTATATGGTAGAAACCTAGACTACTACCCCTACAGCGTGGACTAGTACTCTACGACTTGAGTATGGGTTGGTGGTTTGGCGAAGCTGGAAGCATATACTTTGATTTGCTATAGTTGAGGTTCTATCGTAGGGCCAATATACTTGCATGTTGGGTATGTGTGACTAGTTAGTTAAGACAGACTTATACAAGATAGTTTCTGTACTATATCGCCCCTTGTGGTTGTCCGAATGGTCTAAACTATCCAGGGCCCTAGGAAACATGACTTGGATGTTTGCTTTAGGGTAGCTCCCTTGGAAAGCGGAAACACTCCAGGAAGTCGTGGATCATTGGACTAGAAGCCTAAGGATGGTAGATGTCATTTAGGGGGGTGTTAGTACACTTCTTCCTCTCTAAATGTACGGTGATGTGTAGAGGGGTATTTTAGTCATTTCACCTGTAGGTCGGAGACTTTGCGAATGCAGCATTGTCCTTGGGGTCAATATTTCCTTATGGTGATATTAGGAAATATTTAAAATGTAAAATACAGTTATTTATATAGGAGGGGTATTTTGGTCATTTTAGCAGCCAAGACGATGTGTCTTTTTGGTCCTCGGGATAGCTCGTAAGTCCTAACTATTTTTGGGTTGAGGAATTGGTCTCAGTTGAAGAGGATTTTATTTTATTTTATTTTATTCAGGAAGTCTAATTTATTATTGGACTGGAATAAAATAAATAAATAAATAAAATAGGAGTTGAGAGAAATTAATTATCTAGTTTATTTGGTTAATTAATTATTCAGGGCCTAGGTCCAGTATGAATAATTAAGAAATTAACCTGGGCTTAAACTAGGGGAAATAATTAATGTTTAATTATTTATTTGGTTATTTATATAGGCCTAAGAAATAAATAATTAAAGATTAATTATTATGGTTCATTTTGGCTCATTAATTATTTATTGGGTTACTTATGTAAGCCCAGGAAATAAATAATTAATATTTATTATTTTGGGCCTTTTGGGTCCAAGAAAAATAATAAATATTTATCTGGCCCAATAGCTTGGACCTTAGGGTTTTTTTCAGATATGGTTAAGAGGAGTTTAGGGTTAGGCTAAACTGATTCTCAGGGTAACATTCAGGTGTTTTGAAATCCTGGGGATATGTTTATCAGATAATGAGAGACCTAATTTTGGCTAACTAATAAACAACTCTCTGGAAAAAGAAAAACCTTAGTTTTCCCTACCAAAACAGAGACTCACGTCGTCTCTCTCTCTACTCTCTCTCACGTTTCTTCTTCTCGTTTTCTCCTTGTTCTTTGCTAACCAATAGCAAGCGAACCAAGGAGAATTGAGACCGTTTCTCTTTCCATTGTGTTCACCAACTAGAGGTTAGGCTGAGGAATATCCCGAGAGCTAGAGAGCTAAGCGTTAATGCAAACAAGGCGAAGTCGAAGGCTAGCGGGTGTTCAACCGGAAGCTCCTTCAAGTGTGCAAAGCGAGGCGATTCCAGCCGTTCAATCTGTTCCTACGCAACCTAGGAGGGTTAAGGAACGCAAAGGTATGATCTTCACGCTTCCGCATGACCTTTATGTCTCGCGTTTAATTTTTCTCTCTGTGTTTTTTTTCCGTCCATGGCTCCCCTGTTTCTGCGTTTTCCATCACTTACACTTGTCCTTTTCTGAAACTCGGCAAAGGGAAGGAGGAATCTTTTTTGGCAGGGCCATCTACATACATATTCGATGTATCAAGAGCTGAGAAAATCTTTGATTAGATGGTCAAAGACAAACAGATTGGTCTACCTTTCGGCCACAAGGTTCCAGGGCCAGAAGAGTTGAAGGGCAAGAAATACTATACGTGGTATAACTTGTTTTCTCATAATACCAATAGCTATGTTGTTTTCAAGAATACAACACAGAAGAAATGGTGAGATTTGCTAATAAACGCAAGAAAACCTTAGTCGACACAGACCCGTTCCCAGCAGCTCATGCAATTATGGTACAGACATGCAAAGAAGATATGGAGCATGAGCCGGGAAATTCTTCCATCAAGGAACAGTCCAAAGCATGGGAAGGGAAAAGAACAACGTTCCACAGGCTGGATGATCAACCGTCAATTTTCGCTTGGCTTACAGTTCTGACCTTCGTAGCTTATTTCCAAGGGAAAGATGAAAAGTTTATAGTATATGTATCTCGTAAAGAGCCGTTTTTCTTAAGCCATTGTTCCCATCTTATAAAAACTCAAAAACGATGGGAACAAAGGGGATGGGCTTAGCAAAAACAAGTGCTTGAGGAATGGTTAGATAGGTAGGTATGGAGCATTAGCCGGGAAATTCTTCCATCGAGGAATAGTCCAAAGCATGGGAAGGGGAAAGAATAGCATTCCACAGTCTGGACGATCAACCGTCAATTTTCACTCGGCTTATAGTTTCAACCTTCGTAGTTCATTTCCAAGGGAAAGATGAAAAGTTTATAGTATATGTACCTCATAAAGAGCAGTTTTTCCTGGGCCATCATTCCCATCTTATAAAAACTCAAAAACGACAGGAACAAAGGAGACGGGCTGAGCAGAAACAAGCGCTTGAGGAATGGTTAGATAGGCAGGTATGTACTTCCACAAGTTAGAACATACTCAACATTCTCCTATCACAATTCCAAGTAAGGGCCGAGCAAGAAACGGTGGAGGAAGATTACTATGCAACAGAAGAAGCTGCCGTTGAGCTTATTGAGTTTAAAATGCCATTGAAAGGAATGTTTTTCCCAATCCTAATGGCAGAACATACTAATCACCTCAAGCCGTTGTACATCAAGGCGCATATCAATGGAAGACCTTTCTCTTGGGTTTTCATCGATGGAGGAGTTGTGCTGAATGTAATGCCGTTGGCAACCTTAAGGTGTTTAGGTAAGGATAAACACGATTTATCTCCAACAGATATCCAAATGCTTAATTTCACCGGGGATGTAGCTAAAACAGAAGGGGCCATCACTTTTGAGGTGGCCATTAGGTCGAAGGTTAGTAAGACTGTTTTCTTTGTAATCACGGCAAAACTGGCTTATTCTGTCTTACTAGGTAAGGATTAGATTTATGTGAACCATTTTGTTTCGTTAACCTTTCACAAAATGATGCTAATTTGGGATGGAGAATGAGTGGAAAAGATACTACCCGATCCTAATCCATTCTCAGCAAAAGTGCATATGAACGAGGCAATGTTTTACCGCTTTGCCTTTGACTCGAGCTATTACTCCAAAATCACTATAGCTCATAATCATATTACAATAGGAGAGCTAGAAGGTCAATGTTTGAATACAGAGGACCCTGACGTTCGACATGCGCCTGGTTTCATTGCCCAGGACCTGCTAACGGAAGTGGATATCAGGGAACCTGGGGAAAACAGAACTACAAAGGTAAGTTTATGTTTAACACTCGATCAGCGGAATGCCTTAACATTCCTGATTCATAGGTACAAAGATTATTTCGCATAGGATTATTATGAAATGCCAGGATTGGACAGAGGTATTGCGGAGGATTGCTTACCGATTAAGGAAGGTTTCAAGCCTTATAAGCAAACTACACAACATTTTAACCCCGCTCTTCTACCTAGGATCAAAGAAGAAATTGAAAGGTTACTTCAGTGTCGTTTCATTCGTACCAATCGGTATGCAGATTGGGTGACCAATATTGTGCCCATCATCAAGAAAAATGGCCAGCTACGAGTTTGCATGGATTTTAGAGATTTGAATTTGGCCACGCCAAAAGATGAATACACCATGTCGATGGCCGATATGTTGGTGGACTCGGCTGCGGGAAACCGATTTCTAAGCTTCATAGATGGATACTTTGGGTACAAGCAGATATTTATAGCTGAAAAGGATACTTGGAAGATTGCCTTTCGATGCCTAGGTTCTATTGATTTATTTGAATGGTTAGTTATGCCTTTTGGTTTGAAGAATGCTGAAGCTACCTTCCAAAGAGTTATGAATCTCATTTTTCATGATCTCATCGGTAAGACCATGAAAATTTATATTGATGATTTAGTGGTTAAGTCACCTACTTTTTTACAACATCTAAAGTGGTTGGAACAAGCCTTTCTTCAAATTCACAAGTACCGGCTAAAGATCAACCTTGCGAAATACGCTTTTGGAGTTTCAGCCGAAAATTTCCTTGGGTTTCTAGTGCATCAAAGAGGGATTGAAATAGATAGAATAAAGTAACGGATATTCTATAGGCAAGGCCATCAAAATAAAAAAAGGAGCTCCAAAGTTTCTTAGGGAAGATCAATTTCTTGCAATATTTTCTGGCAAACACTGCAGGTAAGTAGAAGGTGTTCTCTTCTTTACTCCGATTGAAGTCATCTCTAGAATTCATTTGGCAACCGGAGCACCAAGTGGCCTTTAATCAGATCAAGACGGCTTCGTCATAACCACTTATCTTAAAGTCACCACGAGATAAGATACCCTTAAAATTGTACATTTCGGCGGCTCAGAAGTCTATTGACTGCCTGCTAGCTTAGAACGATGCACATGGGGTTGAAATAGCGATGTATTACCTCAGTCAGAACCTGACGGACATCGAGACCAAGTATTCTCCTGTTGAGAAACTATATCTGTCTTTATATTATGCATGCGTGAAACTAGAGCATTATTTGTTACCTAGGGAAGTGCAAGTCTTCTGCAAAATTGATTTCGTCAAATACCTACTAAATCACCCATTGTTGCAAGGACGTTTAATGAAATTGGCCATTAAGTTATATGATTTTTTCCTGACTCACTTACCTTTGAAAGCAATGAAAGGGAAGGCTATAGCTGATTTCTTGGCTGAACATCCATGTTTAGAAGTGTCTAATCCTGAAAAAGAAGAGGTACAATAGTACATTTCATACAAACCATGGAAGTTGCAGTTTGATAGATCTAGCATTCAGTATAAGGCAGGTGCCGGGTTAGTCATTGAAGCTCCTTATGGACGATAAGGAAAAATTCTATTTGAATTAAGTAAAGGGACCTTAAATAATCAGGTAGAATACAGTGCTCTAATATTGGGACTTCGAATCTTGAAGGTTTTGGATGCACCAGTGGTCAATATAACAGGGGACTCTCAAGTTGTTATCCGACAGACTTCAGGTGAGTACAAATGCACTAACCACGTGTTGTTAGATAAACTATAGTAAATGAAAGTATTGCTGTAACTTCTCGGAGGTTATCTTGACTCATATTCCTCGAGTTGAGAACTAGGGGACAAATGATTTAGCTCAAATGGCTTCAGGTTTCGAGAAAAGAGTCAGGCTGATAATGTGTCAGCAAATATCGGGAGAAGAACATGAAGAGGAATGGCGTTCTGATATCGTTTCATACTTACGGAAGCCTATAGGTCAGGTTACACGGGAGCTAAAACATAAGGTATTGAACTTTGTGCTGATCGAAAATAATCTAGTTAGAAAAAGCCATTTAGTAGTTTTATTGAAATGTGTGTTAAAACAAGAAGCAGCACAGGCGTTAGACGAGGTGCATGAAGGCCTATGTGGCGCTCATCAGGTAGGTCCTAAGTTAAAATGGACATTGCAACGTCATGAATTTTATTGGCCCTCTATGACTACAAACTGCATAGCCAATGCAGCCGGATGTAAGACATGTCAGAAGTAGGGCCCTTTGATTCATGCACCCTTCGCGGACCTACATCCTATCATTAAGCCATGGCCATTCAGGGGCTAGGCTTAAGATGTTATCAGCAAGATTCACTCGCCATCAACTAAAGGACACACCTTCATTTTAGTGGCAACCAATTATTTTACTAAGTGGGTAGAGGCACAAGCTCTGACCAGAGTAACATAATATGCCGTTATCACCTTCCTTCAGTAGAATATTCTTTTCCGATTTAGCATACCTGAAACCATAACCGCTAACTAAGGAACCATGTTCATGGGAGATAAGGTACGCAACTTTCTAACTCAATTTAAAGTTAAATTATTACATTCATCTCTATACTATGCACAGGCCAATGGTCAAGCCGAAGCTACAAACGAGACCTTGATCAGTAAGATTCGTAAGTCATTAGAGGATAAACCCAGAATGTGGCACGAAACACTTCAAGAGGTTCTATGGGTGTATCAGAATACCTTCAAGACCACTACAAGTTTCACGCCATTTAGGCTAACATATGGACAAAATGCGATGCTACCCGCTGAGTTATCACTACGGTCGATCCGAGTATCTTGCCAACACTGTTTGTTAGTTGAGGACTACAAACTGGCTTTGGCTATGAGTTTGGATCAAGTCGAAAAAGACCGATGGATAGCATTAGAGAACATCAAAAGGCACAAGAAGAAGGTAGCAAGAGCCTACAATCGGAAAATGCGGGGAAAGAGTTTTCAAGTAGGAGACATGGTTTGGAAAATTATACTACCAGTTGCACTAAAAGACCCATGCTATGGTAAATGGTTCGCTTCATGGGAGGGACCTTTTCTTGTTACACTGGTTTTCGATGGAGGTGCTTATCGGTTGATGACACCCGATGGAAAAGAAGTAAGTAATGCCATAAATGGCAAATATTTGAAAAAGTTTTATCCTACATTCTTGAAAAAAAAAAAGAGACAACAGAAGAAAAAGAGAGGAAAAGTGTCTGCATTCATAAAAAATAGCTGATCACAAAAATAGTCGATCAGATGGCTACTATATTTAAGAGCAATTGGAAAAGAAAAAAAAAATGATGAAGTTAATCCTCCTCAGAAGTGTGAGGTATCTCGATCAGTTAGGTGAAAGGAATTATGGCAAGCCGATCCGGATCTTCCTCAGGTAGAGCAGTCGCCGGTGGGGTTCCTTTCTCTTCTTCCGCCTGGATGGTCGGCTCTTCTTGGGCTGTGTCTGGTTTAACGGCCACTTCTTCAGTTGGAGGCAGACAAGGTTTGGTATCTCCAGCTTAAGTACCTAAAGGACCAGCTTCATCGAGACAACGAAAGATAGTGGCTAGGTAAGACTAAAAATTGTCCCATGAAAACTGCATACCGGTAAGCAATTTATCTGAATGCTATAGCTCCATTTGGAGCAATTCTTCCTCGACTTCTAGCATGAGTCATTCGTCTCACAATCTAGTCACTGACTCTTCTGCGGAGGAGGCCATTTGCTGATAGGCGCTCTCGACCATAAGTTTTTCATCCAGAGTCTACCTTTTGGAATTTAACCCCGCCTGGAGTTCTCACAGCTATTTCTCAAGCCCTTCAATTCTTTCAACCCCGTCAAAAATCTCAGCTTGAAGGACACTTAGGTGAGCAGAGGCTTCTTGGCGATGCAATTGCAGAAAATCTTCCTGCTCTCAGAGCGCCTCCAAAGCTTCGTCCCGCCTGTTTTGGGTATCAGAGAAGAAGCGTTGGGTAAACCACATATGCCTTAGGTAATCAGTCGATAGGCGCTTCAATTCCACATGGACATCGGAATCGACTGATTGCGTAAGTAGCAAGAGGACTCGGCTGATTGCATCTTGGTAAGATTAACTGGTCGGCAAGTTGGCTCCCATTAGACTACGCAGAAGTTCTAGCGCAGTAACCTTAATTGTTACCAGCCAAAAAGGAGCAGGTTCCTTTGGAGGCTCAGGGGCCATTTCTGCAAGAGGTGTAATAGGCTTGTCGACCACCATTTTCTCTGAGGAGGGCATTTTGGACATTCGGACAATAGCCAGTGAAAGCGAAATAGCCAAAATTCCTTCCTCGACCGTTGTTGTTTTCGCAGGTGACAAAGGGGGCAATGTTGCTAATGACTCTGAGAAGGAGTCAGAGATTGTTAGTGTTATGCCCTAGAAGTAATTATTTGTACATTGTATATGACACATTTTATTTTAATAAAATGAATTATTTATCTTACAGTTTCTTTTATGTAATATAATTATTAAATAAAGTTCTTAATACAACACTGTGTTAAGGAAATCATGATAGAGATCATGATATGAGATTCCTACTACACTGTATAGTGTTAGAACTTAAATAGTCCCTAGTCATAGTATTAATGAGATAGGACATCATTAATGCGTTAAGACTAGCATGTATTAGACTTCTTGATTTGATCAGGCAGTGTTTCTCATATCCGTAAGTATTAAGATACTCAAAGTTAACACGTGGATGCTTGTTAATAGAACAAGTACATTGGATGACTTAACTATGAGATAATCACATGGATAACTATTTAGCGCCAGTGATATAATCTCAATATAGCAAACGTGCAAGTATTCTTAGACTTGAGATCTCTAAGGTACTTTGTTTGCTAAGCATCGTGCTTTGATTCCAATCTCTAGAGCCAGATCGAGGGCTGCCTATGGGGTGGATATTGGGTATATTGTGAGGTAAACAAAAGTAGTTGAGATGGTTAATAAAGGATTCACCACTCCTAATAGTATGGGCGAATATCTCACGACCACTTGTAAGAATTACTACTCGAGAAGTCCTTGGTCAAGGCGACTGCGTATTAGAAACAGTTCCAATTGATATACATCTAGAGTAATGGGTTCCTGGTACAAGTACTATTATATTCGGGCCAGAATTAATATATTCTAGAGGGAGTTGGCACTAATTTCGTACTCCAAACTGAATGAGATATTGTATGGTAAAAGGAGTTAATTGCATTGTAATTTGTTATTGAAGGGTTCATGTCAAAACACTTGACTTCCTGGACTCTTGGGTGGTCAAGATGTGTTGCTAGATATCGCTCATGATCTGCGGAATATAGGTTTATTAATTGATGAATTAATAAACCAATCCTGATTAGAATTAATATGATTAATTCTAATTAATTATGGATTATTAATCTCAAAGACATTTGAATTAAGTTATATTCGCTACCAATTGACTGGGAAACCTAATAGGTCACACACAATAGAGGATTATACACTCAAGATGTTATTTGATAACATAGTGGGGTTAATTGCGAAAAAGAGAAGCAGTTGTGGTCAAATTAGAATTAGTTATAATTTATGGTCCAAATTGTAATTATGAGAACTTGATGTTTTCAATTACAATTAGAGAATTTTAATTGTTTTAGAATTCTTAGTTTTTCAGTGATTTTTGTGACATATAGGAGATGCAAGAAACCTAGGGTTAAGGGGATTAACAAAAACAACTCCAAAACCTTAGGGGCACACACGACCCTTTCTCTTCTCTCTTTCTCATTGTTCTTTTCTAAACCCTAGCCGCCACTTTATTTTCTACTAGCACAGAAATATCTTGGTGCTTGAGAGTGATTCTCCGTGTGAATTTCTGTTAGAGATAATCACACACTGTGATTGTAGTGGTTGGATATTTGACTCTCGTGGTGTTTGATCAAAAGGATTACTTGATTAGGCCACAATCGTCAGACAAGAAGAAGAAAAATTTTATTTTTCAGACGATCAAAGAAAGGTAAAACCATTACCTTTGTTCTTTTTGTGTCTTGTTTTCCATATGTATGCGAATCCTGGGAAGGTATTTTGTTCTTATTTTTTCGCTGTGCCATATATGATATGCATGAGATACCTAACAGAGATAACCAGCTGGCTGGTTTTCTACTTTTGCAAAAGGAGGAAATATAAGGTTAGCTTTGAGTCAAAGATTGAAGAACATTAAAAAAAAAAATGTGCTTAACATAGATCCAAACCTTGGCGAATATCGGAGTAGGGGTGGCCTTCCGCCTTCTTGATCGCCAAAGCAGAGGGAGGATGGTTTCTTCTTCTTCTTCTTCTTCTTCTTCTTCTTCTTCTTCTTCTTCTTCTTCTTCTTCTTCTTCTTCTTCTTCTGCAGGTAGAAGAGTGAGGGCTTTTCTCACTGGTGGCGTCCGAAATAACGGAGTAGCAATTGGGCTAGCAGATGCCTTGCTCTGCTTACTTTTCTTTGGCACAGACGTTTCCACTACTGCCAATGCCGATCCTGTCAATTTGAGCAACCACGTCTCTATAGGGGCTGAAAAGAGCATCTCACTTAGTAGTCACCACCACAGGTTGAAGTTGGGTGTGGCATCCCTGACGACCTGAAAGCGATGGTACTCAAAGGAATGAAGAACGGTTAGAGACCTATCGGCTAAAGTATGTACATCTTTAGCCGATAAGATAGGTATGACATTATAAGATGGAATGTAACTAGGATTTATAGGAATGTCCTGAATCAACACAAATTACCGAGAAAAATAATGAGGGTTGTATCGTTCACAAGAGGACTTGGCACTTTGGGCACCTAGTTTGGCCCCTAAAAAGAGTTCTTGGGGACACAACATTCTGGCCCAGATAGTCTCTTGGGAGCCTACCGGTGCATCGGCAAGCTTTGTCAGCCAGAAAGGGGCCAGTCTCCTGGGCAGAGTAGGGAAAGAAGTGGGGCATATCCTGGAGACGATTCTAATGAAGGTAGGACATAATAGTACAGGTAGAAGACCTATTTACAAGAGTCCTCAATAACCGATAACCTGTGGCCTGATTAGCAGAGTCTGTAGAGTCCCCAAGGAGTTTGTTGATGTCGAATTGGGGAATGTACTGGTAGTGCCACAGCTGCATAACCAAGAGGGGGCCGCTAAGATTAGTCGGGTCACCCGTAGCCGATAAGACTGAGGTCATCTGGTTCATTAGTTGATAGACTAAGGCCAACACCAGGGAGGCCAAGTCGCAGTGCCTTTTCTTCCTCAACAAAACCAATACATAGTTTCGGTACTCATTGCTTATCCCCACTGAGTAGGAGCAGAGAATGTATTTGCAGAGCCATATCCATAGAAATGAGGACTATTCTTGCTCTAAAGGAATGTTGCCTACGCCCCTTTAGGCGATCATGAAATTGCCATAGGAGGCAGTAGACTTGTCCCAGTGAGCTTCAACGGCGGGTAAGTTCTTGTCGGCGTGGAGGGTAGGAATTTCATTTCCATCGTAGCGGAAGCCCAGAATGGTGCAGATGTCCAATATGGTTGGAGATAACCTACCATGGGGGAAAATGAAGCCATTGATCGCCATAAACTAGAACAGCATAACAGCAGTGAAAAGATTGCGGTCAAAGGCCATTTCAAATTTGGACATCATAATGGCATCTCGGATGCCCCATTGATCCCAAAGGGCGTTGTATGTAGCGTGGCAATGATCACACCACTCTCTGTAAATTTTCAGGGGACACGACTAATGGTGGAAAGAAAATGGCAGACTGGCCGTAGAAAAATTGTCCCGGTTCAACGGAAGGATAAAATCCTCCGGATAGGCGAACTGTAAGTGATCAATGGTAACTTCCGTTAGCAGTAGCTGAGGACCCAAGGCGTACAAATTAGCCTCAGCTTAAATCAAAACCTTGGGGGTATGATCAATCGCAGTTGCCATGGAGATTCAGAGGTCATCGATCAAAAGAAGTGTAGGGAATGCTATTGGATTTCACAAAAAATATAGAAGTCTGATCAAGATAGAGTTGTTTTATAAGAAGGATTTTGTATCGGTGAAGGAGGAGTAATGTGGACCACGACTATTTAAAGAAAAGATTCAAAGACTAGCCGTTCGTGGGCTTTGAAGCTGAGGTCAAGAACTTTCTGCAATGATCGGGGTGTTTCAATTTTGTCAAGAAAAGAATGGCTACAAATTAAAAAAGGTGTGATTCCCGTCGCTTCACCTTTTCGCGCCATCAAAGCAATGGGACTCGAGGGGCATGTGTTGACGTCATCTTTAGCCGATCTATTGCAATGATGACTTTGAGTTTAAGCAGATATGAATTTCGCTAACCCGATTATGACGTCAGAAGTTCTTCAGTCGATATCCTTAGTCAACATCGAAACTAGGAGTCAATGAGTCGATCCCCCAGATCTCGGCATGATCGGCAAAGCACTACTGTCCCTACCCACCAAGGACGAGCCATAAAGCGGGATTTTCTCCACATTTGGATAGTCGGTAACCTCACCACAGTAAGCATAAAATGGGCAAGGATTCCCAGAACCAGGACATCCAACCAACACATCAACAAAATTACCAATTTTGTCTAATTTTCAATTCCTTTTTCTACATGTTCTTTACATCTTTCCTTAGGCTTTTGTTTCCAACTTTCTTTATAGCTTTGTTTAGTTTTTTTTGAAAGTTTTTTTCCTTATTTCTTCGATTACCAGCGTTCTGTTTTCATATTGCTTTGATTTCAAATTCCAATACTTTTGTAGTTATTCATCGTGCAATCGAAATACACTATTTTCATCCTAATTAGCTTCCGCATGCAATATTTCAACTTTCTTGAACCCTTTCTATAATAAGTTCAAGGAACCCACATCTTTTAAAAGGTCTGGCTCACATATTCATCTTTCCATCAGGCTGTTTATGTTTATCGAAAAAGTAGCCGATCGACAGTCCCTTCGGCTCTCTTTTTGTAAGGTAACAAATATAAAATAGAGGGGAAAATTAAGTGACTTTAAAACCTGCCAAAGAACAAGAATGCATTGTACACAATTGTAGATAATACAAATAGTTTGGATTTACAGACCCAAAAGTTACAAAGATGGTGAAAGATGCACTATAAATAGATTTTGGTCTTGGTTTATTAATGACAAATTTTAATATAAATATATATAATCATAGTATTACATCAAATATTTTTATGGTACATAATAAATACATAAAAAAGTGAGTTTGTTTTATTTAGGCCAACCTCTAACGCAAGTAGATTGATGAAATCTCGAATTTCAGAATTTTATACATGGATTTTTAAAATTTTTCCCAATTACAAAAGTTTTCTTGAGTAGTATCCTTGCAAAGTGCAGTTATTTGTATAAAGAACTCTTGTTTCCCTTGACCTAAACTAGATTTTGTTATTTCATATGATTTTTTCACACCCCAGATTAATTTCTCTTGCCAACTATATTAGTAAATATAACCTGAAAGATATATGTGAGTAATTCATTCCTATTAGTTTATTTCAAACTTGCCAAATCAAAAGGGAAAAGAAAAACTAGATTTCAGTTCAAGAAAATGAATAAAAGCTTAGCTATTTTGATATTTTAGAGAAATTGTGTAATTAATCTTTATAATAAGAGCTTATTTCAATATGTTTTCAAAAGCCAAAGGAAAGAAAATTATTTTATTTTAAAATAATAAAAATTTCCTCTTTTTTTTTTTTACCCCAGCTATATTAACATTAAACTCATAATTACGAATCGAATATTTGCCCTTATAGTGACAAGGGGCAATTGGTAAAAGAAAGTTGAAGCTATGGTTCAAAGTTGAGATTATTGCAACAATATCATTTCCCATCTTTGATGCCCTAAATGGCAAAGTTTTACTAAGGCATTGGGTAAAAGTCCTCAAAAGAATTGGACGGCTTATATGCATTATAATGAAGCGGGACGATTGCTTCTTATTCAATGACTCTTCATTAAATTCTATAATTTTGTTATTTGTAACAACCTTTTTCCATCTTTGTAATTTAGGTTATGTCTGAGAGATTGAATCCAAAACTTCCCTCCCTTAAGTTTTCCTTCATATTTCTGTACACCTTCTCAATCTCTCCATCATAATTTATCTTCTTAGTTAATCAAACTAAATTAATTATTTGTGCTGAGTTGTTATTGAGTTTGTTTATAACAGTAATTCATAACAAATTGGCACAAAAGAGCTATCGATTCTTGGCAAATTAGATGTTGATCATGCATTCTCAACCAGAATCCAAAGTTTCTGCGCCAAATTTAGAATTAGTAGAGAAGTGTAGTTTTATAGGAAAACATGAAAAAAGGGTGGATGAAATGGATAATAGACTTAAAAGGCTTTTCACTCAACATGATGAACTTAGAGCTATTACAGCTATAGTGTACTCTGAGACCACAGTTGGAGAATGAATCAATCGCATCCGTTACTGATGCAAGCTGCTTGAATCAAAACTCAATTCATTGTGTGGGAAGCTAGATTGAGTTCTTAAACAAAAAGAGGTGGTAGGAGACAGCAGTCGAGCAAATGAAATAGGTAGTCCTTTGGGACTTACCGAATGGAACAATAGGTAGGAGGTTGATGGTTTGAATTCCAGTAGGAACAATGAATTCAGACATAAATTACTCCCTTCATTTCAAAATACATATTCATAAAACTTTTTTATTTTTTTTTCAATATAGATGTTCATGTATATATTTCTAGAACTCATTATTAGTTTATTCTTATTTTACCCTATTTATTCTAAGTCAAGTACATAACTTTCCAAAACTCTTTTTTCTTCTTACTTCTTGAGAATTTTCACCAACCAATAGATGTTGTATGTTTAATAAAGGTATAATAGAAATTTTATATAAATTATAGTATTATTTTTTATGCCCTTAATCTGTGTGCAAAGAGTTTTATGGACATCTATTTTGAAACAAAGAGAGTATCACAAATTGATTTTCCAGTCTTCAAGAGAGTCAATTCACATGAAATCTATGTGCAATAAATTATTCCAAAATCTAAATGATAATATGAACATTGAATTGACGTTAATGTATATGAAAGGGAGAGCATACTTATGGCTTCTATTAGCCCAAAGGGGTTTTTCCTGTGTTTTGATAAATGACAAACATTGATGTGGACTAATATGTGTGATTTGTATGTGATAGATTTGGATTATGACATGTTTAACCACGTTTCTTCAAGTCTTACAAAAAGGATTTCTAAGCAACTTATAGATGATGAAGTACAAGAAGGATTAAACAAGTCGAGGTCCTACCTAAAGACGTTGCATACCATAAAGGCTTTTGAAGAATTATAGACTAGGAAATTATGGTTAAGGCATCATTTGTATTTCCTATATCTCTTTACCTTAAGTTCAATTTATTTTATATTGAAGCACTTAAAAGTATTCAAAAAGAGGGTATTCTTCTTATCCATTTTATCTGTAAAAACAATTTTAGAATAAAAGTTTTTGGGACTTTGGTATAATCGTTTCTAAACAGACCTCTAAATCTAAAACGCCCCTCTAAAGCCTATTTCCAAAGTGCCAAAACTTAAAGCTCTTCAAAATATACTTCATGGAACAAAATGTTGCTTTGGATTAACTTTTCGAATGCACAAATTTTATTCTGAGTCCAAAATCTTTCAAAACTAATAGTAGCAACTAGCTATTACTAGCCCTTGTGGCTTTGATTTTTATGCCTATAAAAGCCATTTAAACATAATTTTCAGTAATGGATTTGTACTAACACTTTCAAAAACATCTTAAGGCACTTGAAAAATAAAAATACCTCATCTATATTGTGCTTCAAAGTGATATCCGTTGATTTAAAGGTAAAAAGGTAAAGTTGCTCTATCTTGTGTACATTCGCTCAATCTGTGAGCTAAATCTATATTCTCTCATAAGTATGAATAGTGTCAAGGTTAAGGAAGTGAAACCCAATTGGGGTGAGCCTTGATTGTTGAGTATATAGAGGTTGGGAGTGGCTGGGTTAAAATCCTTAAATGTGTACTTAAGATAGTTGATGTAGATCATTTAAGAATTGTACTATAAATATTTAGATCCATTCTCTTGCATTTATTTTGAATTCTATGACTAAAATTTCATTGTTCATTTGATTGGAAAATATAGCACTTCTATCTGCATTCATTGTTTTAGTTAAACATATTTATGTTGAAGAAAGAATTGGTTGTTGATCCACTATCTATCCTATTTAACATAGCTTAGTTTTCATCATTTGGTAGAACTTTGAAAGATCTTTGACTGCATTCAAATCTGGACAGAAAAGGGTCTTTTTTGAAACCCGCCCATTTTTTATCTTCCCATTTTCAACCTTATATCTTTGAAAATCTTTATTCATTTGCCATAAATCTTATTCACCCTCCCTAAGATTTATAAATTGGTATTAGAGAGCTGGTCTACACTGTTTTCAGCCTAACAACCTTGTAGGAAAGATCCAGATAGCAAATACTTCGTCTTACCATATATTGCAGGGTCTTCAACAGATAGACCACCATTGTTCAATGGAAACAACTATACCTTTTGAAAAAATAGAATGAAAATCTATGTCTACTCAATCAACTTTGAGCATTGGAATCTGATTGAAAATGGACCATTTGTCTTGTTCAAAACTGTCAAAAGCAGAGGAGCGCCTAAACAGAGTGATGAATATGACAGTGAGGACACTTTGAAAATGACTTTAAATTTTCAAGCAATGAACATATTATGTTGTGCCCTTGATATAAATGAATACAATCGGGTTAGTGGTTGTAATTCAGCTTATGAAATGTGAAAATTATTTGAAGTCACCCATGAAGGGACAAATCAAGGAAAAGAATCAAAGTTAGGACTCTTGGTCCATGAGCTATTTACCATGAAGCCAAATAAGAACATAACTGATATGTTCACTAGATTCACAAATATTATGAATGAATTGAAAGCATATGGGAAAATATATTTCCTTGGAGAGAAAAATAGAAAAATACTCAATACCTTGCCAAAAAGTTGGCAGCCTAAGACCTTGGCTTTGGAAGAATCTAAAAACTTAAATAATCTACCAATTGAAGAATTGATTGGGTTTCTCTTAACTCATGAAATGAAACTTAAAAGGTTTCAAGAGTATGATGATGATGATAAAGGCAAAAAAGGAATTGCCTTAAAGGGTGTTGATGATAAAGATAACAATGAACAATCTAAAAATGACTATGGTGCTGATTTAGACATTGAAGAATTGGTCATGGTTGCTAAAAAATTCAAGAAGATGTTTAGAAAAAGCAACTTCTAAAGGGACAAAAAATTTGTCAAAAAGAAGGGACAAGCTTCATCATTCAAACTTCAATGTTATGAATGTATAAGCACGGAACATTTTGTTGCTATTGTCCAATAGCAAAAGAAAGGGCAGCAGAATAAAAAGAAAAGAAAGGACATTAAGGTAAAGAAAGGAAAAGGGCTAGTCAGGACTTGGAATCAAGATGGATCAAGAACTTAAGAACATAGTGAATCAGAAGCCAAAACAGCCAACATATGCTTCATGGCCATGGGAGAAAAGCTAACTCGTACTCTCTCTAATTTTATATCTGAATTACATGATTCTGCTTGTGAAGATTCTCATAATCTAAGTGAGCTTCTTATTGACATGTTCCATGAACTCAAAAAGCTGTCTAGAAGAAACAAGAAAATGAAAATAAAGATTGATTCCTTGTTAGATGCCAATGCTAAGCTGTTGAGTGAGAACAAAACTTTACTGGAGTCCATTAATCATTCACACATTGAAAAAGATGTTATCTCAACCTCTTTGCATTGTATGTCACTCGAGAACAAATGTTTATGTAACAAAGTGATATATCTTGAAATCAGCTCAGTGATTTTGATGACATGAAAAAGAGAGTTGATGATATTTCTACATATATTAAGAAGTTCACAAATGGGAAAAATAATCTAGATAGATTGTTTGGAATGCAACGTGTAGTTGAAGATAGAAATGGCCTCAGATATAGGTGTAACACCCCACTACCTAGGCCTAATAGGGCCGGGGATATCGCCCTATCCATAGAACAAGGGGTCTTTATAACTAGGTCACATAAAATAAAATAAAAGAAATACTTTAAAATTAAACTTATTACAACCCAATAATACATGAACAAATTCAAAATAAATTATCTGCTACAATCTCTCAAAACATCACATAAAGAAAATAACAAGGAGTCTTCAAAATCACAAGTAATAATCTAGCTAATGACCTTCATAGCATGATTGACCTGAAAACATGGCATAAAAGGTGGTGAGATAAATATCACAGTAAGCCCGTGTGTGCTTTGAGTGTTTCAGGTAAAATAGTTCATGTAAGTTGTAAAAGTTTCATAAGAAAAAGTGCTGGCAAGCATTAAATAAATGTTAAAAATAAAGAATGGTGTTTTGCTTTCCAAACCATACATGTGCACAATAAATACAACCACCCAAAAAGATAGCTATAGGTTACCACACGTTGGGCCCCATGACCATATAATGGTCAGAATACTACACGTTGAGCATGATGACAAAAGGCAGGTGTACGGCCTACCGGGTGAGATACTCCTCCATCTCTAATCCTAAACTTACTAGTTGTCCACTCCGAAAACACCCAATCCACATGACTGAAACTTGCTAGCTCGGACCGGCATGACCTATCGGACTGGCATCCTATCCGGGAAGGACTCACCCCTTAGAGATAGCCACCTACTGAGAGACTTATCTTAACCCTTCAAAGACTAATCCTAGTAGTCTACTCTTATTAAGTACTCAACGTTGTTTGTCCCATTTGGGAGAAAATTGATCATACACTGATTTACTTGGAAATAGCAATTAAGGATTTCTAAAATTCTTGTCAAAGTTGGGTTTTAGAAAGAGTTTAGCGTTTGAGTAAAACTGCTTATTTAATTTCCAAATGATTTACTTGACTGAAATAAAAAGGAAAACAATCCTTAATTACCTTTACACGAATGATCATACACATTGCATTTAGCTTGTCACAATAATTTTTTGTCTTCAAATGACTCCAGGCAGGAGCTTACCTGGTCTTTTGCTCTACTTGAATTCAAAAATCTTCCAAGGTCGACCTAACCCCGCCTGGGGTAAACACAAGGCATAAGGTTACATTCGAATTATACTTGCCTTACATAAATAATTCCCAGCTCAACCAGTTACAACCATAACTAACCATGACCTTAATGTGCTAAGCTTTAAGGCTAGATGATAAAGGTTTTTATAAAATAAATCTAGCTTGATAAGTTAAAATAACTAGGGGTTCTAAAATAATTATTAATAAGTTATAGGTTCAAATAATAAATTTTGAGTATTATTACTAATAAATGAACTAGTGTTTAAATATTGAATAATACTAAGTCCTAATTAATATTAGTAAATGGTAATTTTTAAATAGTATTATTATAATAAAATAATAAATTACACTAATTTTTAATTAATAATTAATAGATAATAACTAATTAGTAATAAATAAAATTAATAATAAATGAATTATATTAAATTTTGATTAATAAATAACAAATAAATTTAAATATAAATAATATTTATGAATATAGATAAAAGTCTTAACCATGGCCTACAAGGTCATTAATATTTTATTTATTATTATTATTATTTATATAAAAGACTTTATTTACTATTATCATATATATACATATATTATTTTTAATAAAAGATATTATTTATTTGACTAATAAAATAACAATATTTCATTTAATATTCCATTTCCAAATCTTCCTAGGGATTTCAAAACCTTTAATATATATATATATATATATATATATATATATATATTAGTAATGTTAATTAAGGTAATAAAAGTTGTTAATAAAAATAACCTAGGATTAACAAGAAAATAATCATGATTTTCCTATTGCCAAACAAGATTCATGAATTATGGAATAATAAACTAATCCATTCATGAACATAAGCTTAAATCAACACATACTATCCACATGGCCAAATCCCTACTAGGCATAATCATCAATCATGGCTTCAATAGAAATAAGAACATAAAAATCCTATTCACCATAGGTGTCATAACATCTAACATGCTTTACATATCCATAACTCTCCTAAGACATGATGAACATACATTGATCCCTAAGAAAATTCATATAGCTTATTCATATACAATCATTCTTATGTCCTAACCCCAACCCCTTCATTCACATGCATACACTCAATTCCCCATTCATATTCTGTCCTTCCTATCAACACTCAAGAGACATGAATTCAGAATTAAAAAGGAGGATTAAGGGAAAAATACTTAATTGTCGATTACTTCGATGAAGACTATAGAAGGTCTCCGTGCGATTGAGAGTCTTGAGTTGTCCAAGGAAAAAAAATAGCCATGGTTGTTGATCAACCATTTCGGCTGAGAGAGAGAGAGAGAGAGAGCATTAGTATGGTACATTGAAGGTTGAATGGAAGAGGATGAACAAAGAAGTTGTTCTTGAGACCTTCAAGAAAAAAACTAGTTTTTGATCCGATTGAAATTTCTTGTTTGTGAGATTTTATGTTTTAAATACTAGAAATGAACACTGTGGATTATGTAGGAGTAATCTAGAGTATTTGAGAGTGATTGGAGGTGTTTAGTGTAGGTTTTGGCTTGAAGGAATGTAGTGTGTGTTTTTAGTGTTCTTGGTGAAAATTGAGAGAATTTGAGAGAGGAGCTGCACGAAATCTGGAATGGTGTTGGCCGAATGGTTTAGGGGAATTAGGAGTTTCAGTTTTCAGCTAGAGGGGAAGAGAATAATCTGATTTTTTTTGAAATTCAAGTAGAGGAAATTGTGGAGTTGTTTGAGGTAGAGGATAAGCTAATGGTGTTTAATTGAAGGAGATTTCTTTGTTCTTCAATGGTGCTGGTTGGACTAGCTAACTTTGTTGAAATGAATGACGGCTGTTCAAGCCTTATTGCTGGCTGAAATTTAGTGTTTAATGGCAGAGGAGTTTCTAGTTTAGTAGCTCATTACAAGAGTGTTTTCATGGAGCAAAATTCTGGATTTTTTTTTTAAGTTCAAATGTGTTTTGAATAGAGTGATCTGAGGAGATTTTTGAGGTATGATTATGGAGTCCAAGTGCTCAAGGTAAGTGTGGAGGTTAATGGTGTTCAGTCCATGGCTGAACAAGGTCCATTTTGCAGAGGTTTGAAGGAGATTTTTCTGTCTAGGCCTAAGGAGACAAGGCTGTGAATTTTCTGGTTTCAAGGTGTTCAATGCTTCGAAAGTTTGCTGAATTTTCTATGCAGAATTTCTGTATTTCTTCAGCTCAATTTGCAGATGGTTTTGAGGGATGTTTGAGGGTCTTTTAAGGTTGGTTTCCAGCCTTCTTTTTGGAGAAAAAGTAGAGGAGCTTTGCAGGATTGATGATAAGAAAAATAGCTTCAATTTCAGCTTGGTGTGCATCGAAATTGCACAGAAATTTTTCTGGTTTTGTCCAGTGTTATGCAATCCGAATTTTGCACTGAAATTCTAGTCTTCAAGTTACACGAATTGGTCATTTTTCTGACAGCAAATGAGCAAGAAAACTAGCTGAGTTTTTCAAAAGCTAGACTACTCAAAATTCTCGAAAATTTCCAGATTTTCTTCATAAAGAACATGAACAACATGAAGATGAGTTTAAAGGTTCTACCATGGTGATTGATTTCCCTTGGGAACCCTTCCTAGCTTCTCTCCTATTTTCCTTCAACCCTCTAACTTCCAAGATTGATTTTTGAAATTCAAGGCTAGGAAATCATCACAGAATTTTCTGGAATTAAAAGATGAGACTTGATGAATTTTGAATAATTTAAATTGTGAAGATGTTAGGACAAAGCTAGAGGTAATAAAAAGGACAAGAATTCTTTTTAGGACATGATGATAAGTTTAAGACATTCCCTTCATGTCCCCCCTAAGATAACATTCCTATCTTTAAGGAATGTAAGAAAATAAAAAATTCAAACATAACTAAGATAATCATGAATAAAACTTAAGTGATGGGATTTGAACTCATGACCTTAGAGATTAATTCACAAAGCTTTGACCACAATAAATCTTATTCTTATTTTCTCACCCAAATATTCTTTTTATTTAAACCTCAAGCCATCTTCCTATTTTGACCTCAAGCAAAATTACCTTTTTACCCTTCCTACCTAATAAGCATAACTAAGCCTTTTAACCTATAAATTACAATTCTAAAGCACATAAAATCATTCAAAACCATATATTTTTATGTACAATAATATGATATGCATCCTGACCCCCTTACTCTAAGGTTAGCTTTAGGTGGGGTTTCACAATAGGCATGTGAACAAAGTTGGAAATTACAAATCTCATTTTGTGAAAGCTAGCTCTTCACATATAACTCATACTTATTGCACATATTGTGGTAAAGGTGAACACAATGCATCTAAATGTCATGTTAGGAAGAAAGTAGAATCTGGGGTGAAAACAGTGTAGAGAATTCAAGGAACTATTACTAACTCCCATGGACCCAAGAAAGAATGGATACCAAAAGTCACTCTTCCATCTTGTGTATAGGTATAGTTACCACAAAAGATGAGCTCTACAAAGTGATTTTTGAATAATGGATGCTCTAGACACATGACTAGAAATACAGCACTAATAGAAGACATTCAAACTACAAATGATTGATTTGTCACCTTTGGAGACAAGAAAAAGGAAAAAATTCTCGGCACAGGTAATATTGATAAGGGATCTTCCACTATTATTAAGCAAGTGTTGTTGATTGATGGATTGAATTATAGTTTGCTTAGTAATAGCCAATTATGTGACAATGGTTGCAAAGTTAAATTTGAAAAGGATTTATGCATTATCATTGATAATTCTAGTGATGAAATCATCTTTATTGCAAATCGCATTGGTAATGTCTATATATTATATCTTGATAATCTTATTACTCATGATATAAAATGCCTTTCCATGAATGACGATGATGGCTACCTTTGGCATAGAAGACTGGGCCATGTATCTATTGATTTGCTAAATAGATTATCTTTAAAAGAGCTTGTTGAGGGCTGCTCAAAATAAAGTTTGATAAACACCGGTTGTGTAATGCTTACCAATTTGGAAAACAAACTAAATTATTCTTTAAACCTAAGAAAATGATTTCAATGTCAAAACTTCTTAAACTTATTCATGTGGATTTATTTGGCCCTATGAGGACCACTAGCATGGGTGGTAAGAGGTACACTTATGTATTAGTAGATGATTTTTCGAGATTCACTTAGACTTTGTTTCTTGCACAAAAGGATAAAGCATTCTCTGAATTTTCAAAACTACTAACCTTGTTCAAAATTCTCTTGAGAGCAAATTAATTTTAATTAGAAGTGACAATGGGAGAGAATTTTGCAACTATGAGTTTACAAAATTTTGTGATGAGAATGGTGTCTCTCATAACTTTTTAGCTGCAAAAACTCCTTAACAAAATGGTGTGGTTGAGAGGAAAAATAGGACTTTGCAAGAAATGACAAGATCAATGCTTTGTGAAAATTGCTTTACAAAATATTTCTAGCCTGAAGCTATAAATACAACATGCTATATAGTAAATAGAGTTATGCTAAGGACTTTTCTTAGGAAAACACCTTTTGAACTTATGTTTGACAAAATCCTATCCATTTCATATTTCAAAGTTTTTAGAAGTAAATGTTTTGTTCTCAATACTCCAAATAATCTTGGTAAATTTGACAGTAAATCAGGTGAGGCTATATTTCTTGGATACTCTTTCAATAAAAAGGCATACAGAGTATACAATAAAAGAACTCTATGTGTGAAAGAATTCGTATATATTGTATTTGATGAATCTAACATATATTCCTCTAAAAAAGATAATGATGATGTAGGTACTTCAAAGAAAAATGTTATTGATCATCACAAGGCTCAATCATTTGACAACCACGCTAAAGAAGAAGAATTAGAAGAACAACAAGTTGAGGATAGTAAGCAAAGAGCCAAAGATCAAATTGATCAAACCTACCAAAGGAATAGAAATACAAACTCGAACATCCAAAAGAACAAATTATTGGAGATCCGAGTTGTGGTATCAAAACCAAACGTTACTTTATTGATAATCTCACCTTAATTTCAAGCATTCAACCTAATTGTATTGATGTGGCTTTGTGTGATGATTTTTGGATTATGGCTATGTAAGAAGAATTAAATTGGTTCGAGAGAAATCAAGTTTGGAAATTTGTTCCTAGACCACTTGACCATCTCCTGATTAGCACAAAGTGGATATTTAGAAATACACTTGATGAGCATAGTGTTGTTATTGGAAATAAAGCTAGACTTGTTGCTCAAGGATTCAATCAAGAGGAGGGCATTGATTATGATGAAACATTTGCACCCATTACTAGATTAGAATCTATTAAAATATTGCTTGCTTTTACATCTTTCAAATGTTTCATATGTTATCAAATGGATGTTAAAAGTTCCTTTCTAAATAGTTTTATTAAAGAAGAAGTATATGTAGAGCAACCTTCTGATTTTATTCATGAATATTTTCCAAATCATGTCTTTAAACTTTCTAAAGCTCTTTATAGTTTAAAACAAGCTCTTCATGCTTAGTATGAAAGACTTAGTGGCTTTCTCCTTTCAAAAGGTTTTTCAAGAAATGTTATTGACACTACATTGTTCATCAAAGTTGAAAAACCTAATGATCTCTTGATTGTTCAAATATATGTTGATGACATTATCTTTGGAGTTGTTAATGAATCTTTATGTAAGAAGTTTGCTAAGATTATACAGCAAGAGTTTGAGATGAGCATGATAGGAGAATTCAACTTCTTTCTCGAGCTACAAATTAAGTAAAGTAAGGATAGGATCTTTCTAAATTAAGCTAAAGAATTGCTCAAAAGATTTGGAATGAATCAAGCAAAGGAAATCAGTACACCTATGAGCACTTCAATAAAGCTCGACAAAGATGAAAAGGATTAGAAGGTAGATGAATCAAAATATCGAGGTATGATTGGAAGCCTTCTATATCTTACTGCTAGCCGTTCTAATATCATGTTCTCGGTTTGCCTTTATATAAGATTCCAATCTTGTCCCAAAGAGTCACATTTATATGCTGTAAATTGTATTTTTAAATACTTGATTGGGACACATGATTATGGACTATGGTATCCTCGAACTAACTCTTTTGATCTTATAGGATACACGGACGTAGATTATCCAGGATGTAAAGTTGAAAGAAAAAGTATAAGTGGGCATTGTCAATTTCTTGGACATTCATTAGTTTCTTGGTATAGCAAGAAGTAAGCTTGTGTGTCTTTTTCAATAACTAAAGCTAAATATATAGCTGTAGGAAGTTGTTATACTCAAATCTTATGGATAAAACATACTTTACTCGATTTTGGCCTTGATTTTAAGTGTGTTCCCATTCTGTGTGACAACACTAGTACTATAAATTTAACTAAAAATCTTATTCAGCACTCAAGAACTAAGCACACTGAGATCAAACACCATTTCATTTGAGATTAGGTGATGTTTGTGTTGAATATATTTCTACTAAAGATCAACTTGCTGATATATTCACCAAATCATTGGCTGAAGATAGATTCAATCATCTAAGGAGAGGCTCGGGAATTACTCGATTATGACATTAACAATTTTTTTTTTTTTTTGGAGTTAACTGTTTGTTCTTGTAGGACACTAACAAAGTTTGATTTTGGATGGAGATGTTGGATGCTGAAATTTGCAGATGTAAATCCAAAACAAACTTACAAGAACCATCTCTTAAATCAAAATACCCTATGACAAAATTAGATGGGCATTTTGGACTGAGTTTTAAGTCAAAAATTGTAGTATCTTATTGCCAAGTGTAATCCATGTTTGGACAGACAAATTAGATGAATGATTTCTATGCCTAAACCTTTCAAATTTCAAACTCTAAATATCTGTGCATTTTTAAGCCGCAAATACTCTCTCTCTTTCCGTCAAAATATCTTTTCAAATCTATGAAAACTCACATTTTTCAATGTACTTGATTGTGCTAATCTACTCAATACCTCGTAAAGCCCAAAGGATTTCAAACCCACTTGAACTACTTTCTTTTTTTCAAAATCAAAAATTGTCATCTCTCTCTATTTCCTCTGTACATCATTCTCGCGCTAAAACCAAAGAGACTAAACCCTTGAAATTTTATCCGCCATGGCTAAACTTCCGAAAACTAGCAAGGGGACCGAACTAAAGGCAAAAGAGACCAAGAATGGCAAAGCAGTGGGAAAGAAATTAGTCACCCCTACTCAAGCAGTTGGAAAGAAAAAGGACAAGAGCGTGGCAGTCTATGAACCCACCTCTCATACTACTTCATCGTAGCATCTACCTGAGGAGGAAAGCGCTGACACTCAGATACCCCAATTTCTTAACTTAAAATGTGAAGCTAATTATAATGATTGGATATCTAGGAATAGGACAATCGTTGTTGGTTACCGGGTTGATACAGTACAGATGCCTTTTTAAATTTCACAAATGTTCCAAAAATTTTTTGAATCAATTGATTGGGGAGCACTATTGTTTGTGAATGAAAAATTGTACACAACGTGTAACACCCCACGACTACGTACCCTAAAAGGGCGGGGATGTCGCCCCGTCCCGTAGGACAAGGGGTCTTTAGAACAAGGTATAAAATATAAAGGTAATCTCCAAAAGGATCAACTTAGATAAATAAAGAAATATTCTTATTACATCAGGCTCAACTTGGAGTAAAACGGAATAAAACAAAATATTGTTTAGAAGCATAAGCAATAAATGTCTAATAGAACGGATAGAGAAAATAGCAAAAGCTCCAACTATTACATGCCCCGCTGACTCAGCACAATCTATCTCCTGAAAACATGGTGTAAAACAGTGTGAAAATAAATCTCAGTAAGTCCTGTGTGTGCACATGGTGTTTTAAATAGTTCATGTATGCAAAGTGTAAAACATTTGTAGAAATAATTTCGCAAGTCATAAACAATCTCTTTTCGCAGAGAGTGGGTTTTTCTCATTGTCACACTTTGTACAAAATAAATCCTCCACTCGGATAAAAGTCATGTCACCACACGCTGGGCTCCATGAGAACAAATTGGCCAAAGCACCACACTTTGTGCACCTTGTCCGGACCAGATTACCACACGTTGGGCGTTCTGATCAAGGTGAGTGTACAGCTCACCGGGTGAGATACTCCTCCATCTCTACACCCAACAAAACCATCCGGGTGTCCATGCCGGGAATATAAATAATACCATACCAGGTACAAATGCTAGCTCGGACTGGCCTGACCAACCAACACTGTCGCCTTTTCAAGCAGAGTTCATCTTCTGGAGGTGTCCTCCTGCCAGAAGACTTACGCTAGCCCTCCAAGACTAGTATTGTTAGCCTACCCTTATTGAGTACTCAACGAACATATCCGTCAATTCCTTATTCAAAATATTTTCAAACCTTGGCTTTGTAAAACGTGATTTTATTTAAAAGAGATTTCTAAAAATTTAAGGAAAAGAATAGTTTTCTTGCTAAAAACCGTTAGTTTGACAAAACCGTTTAAAGAATAAATATCCACGTTTACAACCCAAGCAAACATAGTTTAACAATAGCTTTACAAAGCTTCACAACAAGGACTTGCCATCACAACATTTAACAAAATGGTTTATAAAAGGACTTACCATAACAACGTTTAATAAAAGAGTTTATGCGAGGACTTACTTGATATGCCTCAGATAAATGCGATAAATTCATAGCTGGCTTTCCTCAATTATCCTCCTGATCTAAACCATATAATATCATGATCAGGGTCTCAATTAATTCAAACATGCTCTAATCCCATTTATTTTCATAACAATTCGCAATCTCCTATTTAATTCCATGTAAACTATTCAATTCCCAAAGATCAAATACTATGACCACATGTTTATCTCGCTAATAAACACCATTACACTTTACTTTTGACATCAAGGGAGGGTATTCCCTTACCTTGCAACTACCGGGTAATGAGGTTTCGATGCTCCTATGGTGATCGTCCCGAGTTCGCTTGAGAAGAAGAGAGAAGCTACCTCCTTTGCTTCACTTGACTGAAAATTAAGGAAGAAGAGGAAATTAGCCTCTATAGGGCGTGATTTAAGGGTAGAAGAAAGAAAAAAGAATCATTAGAGAAAATGGCATCAAGGGGTTGAAAGGATTTGTACTTACCATAAGGGGTGTTCGATTTTTGCTTGGAATAACCTTTGTGTTTTCGAAAATTTTGCAGAGAGATGTTGCTGGAATTTTCGTGTAGAATGAAGAGGGTAAACGGTTGTTATGATTTAAAGTTGGAGAAGATTGGTTTAGGGTTAGATGGTGATGTTTAGATAGACTCCTAATGGCTTTAGGTTTCTTGGACAGCAAAGGCAAAATTTCCAGCTTGCGTGCGCCTCCTTGCTGCCGATTTTAGGGGAGTTTTATGGAGGAAAAAATTCTGCAATTTGCTCCTCTAAGCTGGTTGAAACACTACTCAAAGGAAGGGCTGAATGTGTTCAGAATTTTGGGCCAAACAAGGAAGAGTTTGAGTGAGTTTTGATGACTGAAAAATCCTATGCAAGTGCTGTGAAAATTCTGTGCAAGTGTAGCAAGTTTTGGACTGGTTTGGCTGCTATAATTCTACCGAAATTTCCAGAGGAAAATTGAGTGTTTTGGGTGCTGAAAATAGCTTGTTCAGCTGGGGTTTTTGAGTGAATGATGTGTGCAGAATTTCGGTTGAAGTGGGAACGTAAAGCTGGCCGAAAATCTTGCACCAAGCTGTCTGAATTTTTCTGTGTATATGCTGGACGAATTTTAGTGTTTTTGTGTGATAGAAATTCTGGTTTTGTGCAGCTAAGGTAGTTGAATTATTAAGGAGTGTTCTAGGTGTTTTGAGCTAGGATTTTCAGAGTTGGATTGTTGCTAAAGATGGCTGGAATTTCGGACAGCTTATGTAGATTCAAAGCTGCCGAAATTCAGTTAGGAAAAGGAAGAAATCCTAGTTGAATTTGGATTGAAATAAAATCTGGTTTTATCAAGGATTTGGATAAGATTTCCTCTAGTCCTAGAAGAGTTTGGATCGAGCTAAAGGTGCTCCAAGGTGGCGGTCAAAATCTGGAAAAATTTCCAGAATATTTCCAGCTTATGGTTTCCGAAAATTCAAGGGAACAAAAGTTGAAAATAAAACAAATTTCATCCTTAGCTAAAATCCTTGAACTTAGGAGTTAAATATAGAGTCTTACTCCTATGGAAGTGGCGTTTAAACCCAAAGAAAATATCTAAAATTTAGTTAAAATATTTCTCTAAAACAATTAAATAAATAAAAGGATTATGGCTAGAATTCTTGAAGAGGTGAAATAAGATTTTTCCCTAATATATTCCCTAACTAACTCTAATATTCATCAAGAAGAGTTTTATACCACTTGAAATTCTTCAAAGTGGCTCCTAGCTAGGGGTTTTTTCGAAAATCCTCAGGAACACAAGCTGATAATTAAAGGTGAACTTTATTCACACCAAAGTCCTTGAATTTAGGAAATAAATATAGACTTATTTCCTTGAAGTAAAAATACTAAAATTTCTCTAGGATAGCTAGATTCTTTTTCGGCCAAGATAAGAAACGGTCTAAAGAAAAGAATTTCAAGAAGAGAAACTTACTTCACAAAAGGTAGGATTCGAACTCGGGTCACCAAAGGAAATCACCAACCTCCCCGCTATTCCAAAATAACTCCAATGCTAATTTTTGTACAAGAAGTTCTTACCACCCCAATACTCATCCTTCCAAATCTTTGACCAAACCTCCTTTAACCAAATCTTTAACAACACAACTATTTCACGTCAATTAATTCAAATGCAAGAGTAACGGAAAAATTCACATGCATCCATGCAAATAAAATTATTCTAGCTACCACATAAAATGCAAGATGCTATGCAATGTATGACTTTTTCCCATAGTTAAAGGTGGTTTTGGGCGGGGTATTACACCCCCTCCCCCTTAAGAGAATTTCGTCCCGAAATTCAGATTTCATACCCTTCGAGTATACCCAGATACTTTCGTCTTAACCATTCCTCCGTTTCCAATGTTGCATCCTGTGCTCCATGATGATCCCAAAGTATCTTCACCATGGGTATCTACTTGTTTCAGAGCGTCTTAATACTCCGCTCCAAGATCTTGACGGGTCTCTCCACATAACTCAGATTGGGTTGCAACTCCAACGGTTCCTCATTGAGTACATGACTCGGATCGGGATTGTACCTTTTCAACTGAGAGACATGGAATACGTCATGCATCCTGGTTAGGCCATCAGGTAGATCCAATCGGTAGGTAACTGGTCACATTTTCTCCAATATCGGGAATGGTCCTAAATACCTAGGACTCAACTTCCCTCCCTTCGGATGTTTCAGGATTCCTCTACTAGGTGTCAACTTCAAGAATGCACGGTCACCTACTTGGAACTCCAATTCCCTCCTCCTAGTGTCTGTATAACTTTTCTGTCTGCTTTGTGCTGCCCTTAGCCTTTCCCGAATTAACTTAATCTTGTCGGTCATCTCCTGAATGCATACTTCACCAGTCTTTTTAACGTTCCCTTCTTCTGTCCATCCCCAGTATATCGGTACCTGGCATTTTCGCCCATACAGTGCTTCATACGGCGCCATTCCGATCGACGCCTGATAGCTGTTGTTATATGCTAACTCCGCATGCGGTAAAGACTTAATCCACTTGTCTCCAAAGTCCAAGATACATGCTCGGAGCATGTCTTCCAGTATCTGAATGACTCTTTCGGATTGACCGTCTGTTTGCGGATGAGTAGAGGTGCTGAATTTCAGGGTCGTGCCCAAGGACTCCTGGAACTTACCCCAGAACCTAGAAGTGAATCTAAGGTCCCTATCCGACACGATACTCGACGGTACACCATGCAACCTTACAATTTCTCGAGTATATGTCTGAGCCAACTTTTCTATCGAGTCCCTTATGTTTACCGGTATGAAATGCGCTGTCTTGGTCAATCGGTCCACTACCACCCAGATTGCATCTTTGTGTGACTTGGTCATCGGAAGGCTAGTCACAAAGTCCATGGTCACCTCTTCCCATTTCCATTCGGGAATTGGTAACGGTTGCAGTAAACCTGCAGACTTCTTATGCTCCATCTTAACCTTCTGGCATGTCAGACAGGTTGACACATGCCGAACTACATCCCTCTTCATTCCAGCCCACCAATATTTCCTCTACAAGTCTTGGTACATCTTTACCTCCCCAGGGTGTATGGTGTATTCGCTCTTGTGCGCTTCGTCCAGTATCCTCTTCCTGAAGTCTTGGATGTCCGGTACACAAATCCGGTCCCGAAAATACAATACCCCTTCCTCATCGGTTCGGAAATCGCCTCCTCCTCTCGCGATCTCTTTCTCCCTGAAAGTTTGAAATTCTGTACTGCCCTGTTGACTTGATACAATTTCCTGGTTCAGATCGGGTTCCAGGGTCAGGTTGCTCACGCAGATCTTCCCCTTTTGCACTTGCGCCTCTTTCTCCAGGATATCCTAGACTGCTAACACCTCATGTATTCTCAAGTGTACCATTTTCACCTTTCAACTTAGAGCGTCTGCTACCACATTCGCTTTACCTGGATGATAGTTAATGGGGCACTTATATTCTTCCAGGAACTCCATCCACCTAGGCTGCCAGAGATTCAAGCCCTTTTGCGTAAAGATATATTTCAAACTCTTATGGTCCGTGAAAACCTCGTATTGTGCACCATACAAGTAATGTTGCCATTCCTTCAAGGCGAACACTATAGCTGCTAGCTCTAGGTCATGCGTGGGATAATTAACTTCATGCGGCTTTAGCTTTCTAGATGCATAGGCTATGACTTTCCCTTCCTGCATCAGCACAGCTCCTAGTCCTTCATTGGATGCATCTGTATAGAGTGCATATGGCTTATCAGCCTCAGGCAGACTCAACACGAGTGCTGTAATCAACCTCCTCTTAAGTTCTTGGAAGCTCTTCTCGCACTTCTCACTCCAAGCAAAAACGACATCTTTCTTCAACAGCCGTGTCATCGGTGAAGCTAAAGTGGAGAAGTTTTTAATGAAACGCCGATAGTACCCGGCCAACCCAAGGAAACTTCGTATCTCGGTAATGTTCTCCAGTTGTTTCCAATTAGCTACGGCTTCTACCTTAGCAGGGTCCACCTTGATCCCCTCATTGGATATCACATGACCAAGGAAAGACACTGAGCTCAGCCAAAACTCACACTTACTGAACTTAGTGTAAAGCTTGAATTCCCTCAGCTTCTCTAGGACCAACCTTAAGTGCTCCGCGTGGTCCTCCGGATTTTTGGAGTAGATCAAAATGTCATCAATGAATATAACCACGAACTTGTCCAAGTAGGGTTGGAAAATGCAATGCATCAAATCCATGAATACTGCCGGTGCATTGGTTACACCGAATGGCATTACTACGAATTCGTAATGGCCATACCGCGTGTTGAATGCAGTCTTAGGAATGTCTTCTTCTTTGATCCTCACCTGATAGTATCCTTGCCGTAGGTCCAATTTCGAGAAACAAGCAGCGCCTTGAAGTTGATCAAACAGCTCATCGATCAAGAGTAGAGGGTATTTATTCTTGATCATTAGATTATTCAGTCCCCGATAATCGATACATAGCCTCAGGGTTCCATCTTTCTTCTTGATAAACAACACTGGGGCTCCCCACGGTGATGTACTTGGCCGAATGTAGCCTTGCCTTAGCAATTCTTCCAATTGCTCCTTTAACTTCTTCAACTCTGTCGGTGCCATCCGGTAGGGGGTTCTGGATACCAGTTCTGCTCCGAGAATCAGATCCACAGTGAACTCAACTTCCCGTTCAGGGGGTAGGAAAGTGAGCTCCGTAGGGAACACATCCGAAAAGTCTTTCACCACCTCCGTACTTTCCAAGGTACACTGGTCCTTTAGTTTGTTTAGGAGATACGCCAAGTATCCCGCACATCCTTTCTTAAGCAACTTCCGGGCTTTAGCTCCAGTAATAAGAAATTTCAATTCCTTCGTTTGCTTGCCATTGAATTCAATTACATCCCTTCCAGGTCTCACAAACTGCACCGTCTTAGTCTTACAGTCCACACGAGCTCCGTGCTTCGACAACCAGTCCATGCCCAAGATCAAGTCATAACCGTCCATGGCCAGGATTATAAGGTCGGCCTCCAGAATCTCCTTCCCAACCTCAACTCCACAACTTCCCATTTTCTTGCCTGCTTCCACCACCTTTCCCAAGGGGGAACTAACTACAAGGGTATAAGGTAGCTCATTTCCTTCCCAGCCCAGATGTGAAGCACATACTTTACTTACATAAGAGTGTGTAGATCCTGGATCTATCAGAACATTAACAAGACAACCTTGGATAGAAAGGTTACCTTCGATTACGGCGGCGTCCGCTCTGACTTCCTCTTGGCTCAGGGCAAAAACTTTGGCCTTCACCCGGGGCTTCGTGCCTCCCGCTCCGGCCGGTCCAAGAGGCGGCACCTCCGTTGCCTCCCATTGGCTGGGTCGGCATGGTCTGCTCAGTCCTTAAGGGTTTGGGGCAGACGTTCCTCGGATGTCCTAGGTCTCCGCAGTTGAAACACCTTCTCACACCCCCGCTACCCCATCAATTTCTCTCGGTGTGGCCTCGCTTCCCACACAGTCGGCAGTTCAGGCTGCCTTGCATCGATCCGGCTACAGGCACTCAGGGCTGCTTACCCCGATTTCCCCACGGCATAGAACCCGCAGGTCGCTTATTGCCTGAAGGCCTCATAGGTGGTCGACTTGGTTGAAAGGGTCGGTTCATCGGTCGGTGCCGATCTTTGTTCTCCGTCCGAGAGGCTGCGTCCACAGCAGTAGTGTACGACGTTAGCGGGGATGGAGCTAACGCCCTCCTCAAATCTGGCCTTAGCCCTTTCATGAATTGCCGGGTGCGTTTCTGCTTCGTATCTACTAAGCACTTGCAGTACTTGGACAACTGCATGAATCGGGCTGCATATTGGGCCACAGTCATGCCTCCCTGCCTGAGGGTCTGGAATTCATCCTCCCTCTTCTCAGCTACCCATCGAGGAATGTACTCGGCCAGGAAAGCCTCCGTAAAATCATCCCAGGTCCACTCCTGCTCCTCCTTGTCCCAATCACCCCGTACTCGCTGCCACCAAGCCCAAGACTGTCCCCTTAGCCGAAAAGCAGCAAACTTTACCATCCTTTCTTCTGAGTACTGCAGAGTAGTGAAAATGTCCTCCATCTGCTCAATCCATTGCTTGGCTTTCTCATCCTGTTCCACCTCCCCCTGGAATGTGGGAGGCTGGAACTTCAAGAAACACTCCAAAGCCTCATCCTCTCCCCGCGGTGGTTTCCTGGCCACCTTGTCCACTTTTTCGGTCAAGTTCTGTAGAATCGAGGCCATCTTGTCGAAAGCCTGACCTATGGTCACATCCCGTGACCTCTCTGAAGCCATCTCCTGCTCTCCTGGCAGGTGCTCTTCCACATCGGGGGTGGAACGACGCATCTGCTCAAACTCCGGGGTGGAGGATGCACTCTCATGCACCGTTCTGCTATGCACCACTGTTCGGCGTCTTGGTGCCATCTTAATCACATTCACTCAAGGTCAGATAGTTATTAAGGGGAAAAAGAATATGCTTAGGTGCATGATTAGTTGATAGTAATGTACTCAACTAAAAGAGAATGTGATGATAACGTGCAGAGATAAATCAAGTAATAAGCGAAACTCATGCTTGTCATATAAACCATTCTTTACAGAACAGAAGGGGTCATCTTATACGATACCCTTTTTATTTAAAATGATTAATAGGCCCTATGAGCCATATGCTCCCTTAAGAAAAAGATAAACAAACAAAAGTATGCAAATTCCAAAGAAAGAAGGAGTAAAAGCTGCTGGTCTTCTATGTTCGACTCTCCCTAGTTTCAACAGAAGTATCGGAGTCGTCAGAGGCCGGTTCCACCAGCCACCCCACGGAACTATCGGGTCTCCCTACGTAGTTCCTCGCGAAACCAACGCTCCCACTTGGCTGCCCTGACTTACCCTCTCGGCATCTCTTGGCTCTCATGGCCATCTCATAGAGCTCGTCTAACGCTAATCTAACTATACTCTTAGGCGCAGGCCTCTCACTCCCCAAGTCAGATGGATCAACTAACCCCTTTCTCCTTAGCATGGCATCTACGCCCAGTCCATATCAGAGTCCACACCCCTCAGGACTCCCTTCTAGCTTTCTCTTTCCCTTATCTACCCCTCCTAGAGCTGACTGCCTATTGTCTCTCTCTCCCGGGACAACCTCCATTACCTCCTCGTCCTCTCTTTCTACCCCAACCATCTCCCTCTCGTTCTCATCGTCTCCCTCATTCCCTAGCTCATCTACCTCTCCCCCACTCAACTCCGTCATCTCCTCATCTCCCTCATCTTCCCCTAGGCTCTCCTCGACCTCAATCTCCGTCTCAACCACCGGGTCGTCTAACATTGATGGCTCACGCTCTCTCTCTGAATCAGACGCGGGTGAGTTGGCTACGGGTAGTGGGACAGGTGGATTCCCACAGCCAGCGGGCCAGTCTCTGATAGCCGATACAACTCTTTTGACCATCATATAGGCAAAAGTCAGGAATTAGAACCAGATCAAAATACTTAAGGAAATAGAACCCCATAAGTCAAGTAATTGCCTAAACTATGTCTCTGATACCACTTGTAACACCCCACGACTACGTACCCTAAAAGGGCGGGGATGTCGCCCCGTCCCGTAGGACAAGGGGTCTTTAGAACAAGGTATAAAATATAAAGGCAAGCTCCAAAAGGATCAACTTAGATAAATAAAGAAATATTCTTATTACATCAGGCTCAACTTGGAGCAAAACGGAATAAAATAGCATATTGTTTAGAAGCATAAGCAATAAATGTCTCCTAGAACGGATAGAGAAAATAGCTAAAGCTCCAACTATTACATGCCCCACTGACTCAGCATAATCTATCTCCTGAAAACATGGTGTAAAACAGTGTGAGAATAAATCTCAGTAAGTCCTGTGTGTGCACATGGTGTTTTAAATAGTTCATGTATGCAAAGTGTAAAACATTTGTAGAAATAATTTGGCAAGTCATAAACAATCTCTTTTCACATGGAGTGGGGTTTTCTCATTGTCACACTCTGTACAAAATAAATCCTCCACTCGGATAAAAGTTATGTCACCACACGCTGGGCTCCATGAGAACAAATTGGCCAAGGCACCACACTTTGTGCACCTTGTCCGGACCAGATTACCACACATTGGGCGTTCTGATCAAGGTGAGTGTACAGCTCACCGCGTGAGATACACCTCTATCTCTACACCCAACAAAACCATCCGGGTGTACATGCCGGGAATATAAATAATACCATACCAGGTACAAATGCTAGCTCGGACTGGCCTGACCAACCAACACTGTCGCCTTTTCAAGCAGAGTTCATCTTCTGGAGGTGTCCTCCTGCCAGAAGACTTACGCTAGCCCTCCAAGACTAGTATTGTTAGCCTACCCTTATTGAGTACTCAACGAACATATCCGTCAATTCCTTATTCAAAATATTTTCAAACATTGGCTTTGTAAAACGTGATTTTATTTAAAAGAGATTTCTAAAAATTTAAGGAAAAGAATAGTTTTCTTGCTAAAAACCGTTAGTTTGACAAAACCGTTTAAAGAATAAATATCCACGTTTACAACCCAAGCAAACATAGTTTAACAATAGCTTTACAATGCTTCACAACAAGGACTTGCCATCACAACATTTAACAAAATGGTTTATAAAAGGACTTACCATCACAACGTTTAATAAAAGAGTTTATGCGAGGACTTACTTGATATGCCTCAGATAAATGCGATAAATTCACAGCTGGCTTTCCTCAATTATCCTCCTGATCTAAACCATATAATATCATGATCAGGGTCTCAATTAATTCAAACATGCTCTAATCCCATTTATTTTCATAACAATTCGCAATCTCCTATTTAATTCCACGTAAACTATTCAATTCCCAAAGATCAAATACTACGACCACATGTTTATCTCGCTAATAAACACCATTACACTTTACTTTTGACATCAAGGGAGGGTATTCCCTTACCTTGCAACTACCGGGTAATGAGGTTTCGATACTCCTATGGTGATCGTCTCGAGTTCGCTTGAGAAGAAGAGAGAAGCTACCTCATTTGCTTCACTTGACCAAAAATTAAGGAAGAAGAGGAAATCAGCCTCTATAGGGCGTGATTTAAGAGTAGAATAAAGAAAAAAGAATCATTAGAGAAAACGGCATCAAGGGGTTGACAGGATTTGTACTTACCTTAAGGGGTGTTTGATTTTTGCTTGGAATAACCTTTGTGTTTTCGAAAATTTTGCAGAGAGATGTTGCTGGAATTTTCGTGTAGAATGGAGAGGGTAAACAGTTGTTATGATTTAAAGTTGGAGAAGATTGGTTTAGGGTTAGATGGTGATGTTTAGATAGACTCCTAATGGCTTTAGGTTTCTTGGACAGCAAAGGCAAAATTTTCAGCTTGCACGCGCTTCCTTGCTGCCGATTTTAGGGGAGTTTTATGGAGGAAAAAATTCGGCAATTTGCTCCTCTAAGCTGGCCAAAACACTGCTCAATGGAAGGGCTGAATGTGTTCAGAATTTTGGGCCAAACAAGGAAGAGTTTGAGTGAGTTTTGATGACTGAAAAATCCTGTGCAAGTGCTGTGAAAGTTCTGTGCAAGTGTAGCAAGTTTTGGACTGGTTTGGCTGCTATAATTCTACCGAAATTTCCAGAGGAAAATTGAGTGTTTTGGGTGCTGAAAATAGCTTGTTCAGCTGGGGTTTTTGAGTGAATGATGTGTGCAGAATTTCGGTTGAAGTGGGAACATAAAGCTGGCCGAAAATCCTGCACCAAGCTATCCGAATTTTTCTGTGTATATGCTGGACGAATTTCAGTGTTTTTGTGTGATAGAAATTCTGGTTTTGTGCAGCTAAGGTAGTTGAATTATTAAGGAGTGTTCTAGGTGTTTTGAGCTAGGATTTTCAGAGTTGGATTGTAGCTAAAGATGGCTGGAATTTCGGACAGCTTATGTAGATTCAAAGCTGCCGAAATTCAGTTAGGAAAAGGAAGAAATCCTAGTTGAATTTGGATTGAAATAAAATCTGGTTTTATCAAGGATTTGGATAAGATTTCCTCTAGTCCTAGAAGAGTTTGGATCGAGCTAAAGGTGCTCCAAGGTGGCGGTCAAAATCTGGAAAAATTTCCAGAATATTTCCAGCTTATGGTTTCCGAAAATTCAAGGGAACAAAAGTTGAAAATAAAACAAATTTCATCCTTAGCTAAAATCCTTGAACTTAGGAGTTAAATATAGAGTCTTACTCCTATGAAAGTGGCGTTTAAACCCAAAGAAAATATCTAAAATTTAGTTAAAATATTTCTCTAAAATAATTAAATAAATAAAAGGATTATGGCTAGAATTCTTGAAGAGGTGAAATAAGATTTTTCCCTAATATATTCCCTAACTAACTCTAATATTCATCAAGAAGAGTTTTATACCACTTGAAATTCTTCAAAGTGGCTCCTAGCTAGGGGTTTTTTCGAAAATCCTCAGGAACACAAGCTGATAATTAAAGGTGAACTTTATTCACACCAAAGTCCTTGAATTTAGGAAATAAATATAGACTTATTTCCTTGAAGTAAAAATACTAAAATTTCTCTAGGATAGCTAGATTCTTTTTCGGCCAAGATAAGAAACGGTCTAAAGAAAAGAATTTCAAGAAGAGAAACTTACTTCACAAAAGGTAGGATTCGAACTCGGGTCACCAAAGGAAATCACCAACCTCCCCGCTATTCCAAAATAACTCCAATGCTAATTTTTGTACAAGAAGTTCTTAACACCCCAATACTCATCCTTCCAAATCTTCGACCAAACCTCCCTTAACCAAATCTTTAACAACACAACTATTTCACGTCAATTAATTCAAATGCAAGAGTAACGGAAAAATTCACATGCATCCATGCAAATAAAATTATTCTAGCTACCACATAAAATGCAAGATGCTATGCAAATCATCACTTTTTCCCATAGTTAAAGGTGGTTTTGGGCAGGGTATTACACAACGTTAGTCTAAAAATTTTATTCAAATCTGAGAAGAGGAAGACTTAAAAAAATAGGGGATGGATTTTTGGTACAGTGGTATACCTCATAGATTGGGGCTGTAAATTTTGAAGTTGACCACCGAATGCTGATTAGAATCTTTGATGTCGAAGATGGAGGAGTACAGTTCCTTTAGATGAACAAACGGCCTGAGAATTCTAGTTTGTTTGAGTTAAGGAGGTTTGAGAGCAGGTTCACTGGCGGGAAGAGTTTTAAAAAGTCAAATGAATGCAATACCAAGTGGTTGAACAGTATGGGTAGACTACTTCATCACATGGTTTTAACCATGGTCATTCCAAGTTTTGGACACAAAACTGAAGCTATGAAAGACAAATAGAAGTCGTGCAAGCAAGAGAAATGAATAGAAAAACAATCACACTGTGCAGCAGAGGGTAAAAAAATAATACCTCTGTGTGTCTTTGGATTGTTTGGCTAAGAAGAAAACGATGGGATAACAGTGGCAGCTTCCTCACTTGTTAAAGCTTCCAGTTGAAAACAGCAATCTGTTAGTGTTGTGCCATAATGTCAATCACTTGTACAATGTATATAACACATTCTATTTTAATAAAAGGCATTATTTATTTTACAATTTCTTTTGTTTACTTTTAAGTATTATAACTATTCAATAAAGTTCCTAGTACAACACTGTGTTAAGGAAATCATGATAGAGATCATGATATGAGATTCCTACTACACTTTATAGTGTTAGTACTTAAATAGTCCCTAGTCATAGTATTAATGAGACAAGACATCATTAATGCGTTAAGACTAACATGTGTTAGACTTCCTGAATTGATCAGACAGTGGTTTTCATATCCGTGAGTATTGAAATACTTAAAGTTAACACATGGATGCTTGTTAATGGAACAAGTTCATTGGATGACTTAGCTTTGAGATAATCACATGGATAACTATTTAGTACCAGTGATATAATCTCAATATAGTAAACGTGCAAGTATCCTTAGACTTGAGATCTCCAAGGTACTTTATTAGCTGAGCATTGTACTTTAATTCCAATCTCTGGAACTCGATCAAGGGCCGCCTATGGGATGGATATTAGGTACATTGTGAGGTAAACGAAAGTAGTTGAGACGGTCAATAAAAGAATTCACCACTCCTAATAGTAGGGGCGAATATCTCACGGTCACTTGTAGGAATTACTACTCGAGAAGTCCTTGGCCAAGGCAATTGTGTATTGGAAATGGTTCCAATTGATACACATCTAGAGTAGTGGGTTCCTGGTACAAGTACTATTGTATTCGGGCCAAAATTAATTATGGAGGGAGTTGGCACTAATTTCGTACTCCAAACCGAGTGAGATATTGTATGGTGAAATGAGTTAATTACACTGTAGTTTATTAATGAATGGTTCATGTCAAGCCACTTGACTTCCTGGACTCTTGGGTGGTCATGATGTGTTGCTAGATACTACTCATGATCTGGGAATATGGGTTTATTAATTGATGAATTAATAAACCATTCCTGATTAGAATTAATAAGATTAATTCTAATTAATTATGGATTATTAATCTCAAAGACGTTTGGATTAATTCATATTCTCTACCAATTGACTGAAAAACCTAATTGGTCACACACAATAGAGGATTATATACTCAAGATGTTATTTAATAACATAGTGGGGTTAATTGAGATAAAGAGAAGTTGTTGTGGACAAATTATAATTAGTTATAATTTATGGTCCAAATTGTAATTGTGAGAACTTGATGTTTCCAATTACAATTAGGAAATAGAATTCTCAATTTTAGCAAGGTTTTTCGGTTTATATGTATGACATACTGGAAACCCTAGCTGAGTTTTTGAAAAACGGAAACCCTAGGCAATACATGACATTCTCTTCTCTCTCTCTCTCTCTCTCTCTCTCTCTCTCTCGTTTTGCTGAAAACGTGAAGAACCCTAGCCGCCTTATTTTTTTGCTAGCACAGAAATATTTCGGTGCTTGAGTGTATCCTCTATGTAGATTACTGTTAGAGATAATCACACACTATGATTATAGTGGTTAGACGTTCAACTCTCGTGGAGTTTGATCAAAAGGATTGTTGGATCGCACCTCGACTTGAAGAAGAAAGCTTTTGTTCTTTGGATGATCAAACAAAGGTAAAAAGTTGTTATCTTTGATCTATTTATGTCTTGTTTTCCACACATATATGGGTCCTAGGATGGTATCTCATTTTATTCTTCCGCTGCGCTGTATATGATACGAGCCTGAGATACCCAACACAATCCGCCAACTCCTTCGGGACATGAATGCGAAGCCCTTTGCTCTCAGAATATTCCACCTCCCAATTTATGTTAGTGAAACAACTTAGGTGAGAAAAAGGCACTTCTTGATCCTTTGCTATTGATTAGCAAATGATGTGTGTTTTTTTAGCGTAGAAAAAAACACTAAAACCAACCACTAAAACTACACATATAGGCAAGTATACCAATCGTATAGTACTGGGCATAACAAGAATTGAATCCAAGAGATCTTAGGCTCCCACCTTACTTTACCCAAATCTTTATTATTTAGCCAATAAAATAAGAAGAGAATAAAAAAATAAATAAAGATAAAAATATATATAACTTAAGGATGCAATCTCATGTAACTAGACATTTATCTTGAAAATGTAAGATTGAATTAATTAGCATTCATCACAATCAATTGTTGTCTTGGCATCACGAAGGATTTAATATAGATCCACTTCATTTGCAATCCATGAAATTACTATCTTCTAATTAAATTAGTAAACATATTTTGTCTCGACTAACTTATCCAAAAGATGCATTTAAATCAATCCTCATATAAATCCCTATATTCTAGGTGATTTAAAACATGAAATTAGTTAATAAATCTATATTCTAGCAATCATCAACTAACCTTTGATTACTAATGTTCTAAACAATTAACCCGTTTTTTAAGTAAGTTAAAAGATAAAAAATATGGAATTAATTACTTGAAGTCATTACCAACCCCCTTTTCAAGAAAGTTAATAACAAAAATCAATCAACCAACTCCGTAAGAAAAACAAGTAATTAAATACAAAGAACAACAATCAATTGATTAAAAGTTCCAATTAACTCAAAATCATAATATCTAATTACAATCAAAACATTAATCACATCATTACTAAAGAGAAGTAAACAAATGATGAAAGATAAAACTCATAGACAAGCCATTCTTCTTCTCTTGAAAACCTCATTTGAACAATGCTCCTTTGGGTGGTGATTGAGTAGCTAGTTTGGATGCTTCAAATCACACATTTATCTTCTGTTTTTCTTGTATTTATAAGCCTTCTTGATACCAAATTTCATTACTTGAAAAGAATAATCCGAGTAGAATTCAGAAAATACCAAAATCCTTTAAAAAATACCAAATTCGTGCACAACCACATCTGGGCAGAGTGGACCAGGCACTGGGTCCAGTCGGGCCACCTGGCGTGGGGTCCAATCTATTTTTCTCTTCAATTTCCTCTTTTCTAGAGCAAACCTAGCGCCTAGTGCATTATCTAGACCTTGTGCTAGGTCCAATATGAAATTGTTTACTTTTTGCTCGAAATCTACTCAATTCTGCACAAATTAGTCATAAACACTTTTTACAAGCAAAATATCAAATAGAAAGGAATATGCCTAGTTATTACAAGAAAAGTATCTCAAAATAACCTCAAATAACTAATAAAATAATGGTGATTTTAGCCCCTATCACATACCCCCACACTTAAACATTTGTTTGTCCTCAAGCAAACAAGAATTAGACACTAAGCATTTAAAACAAGACAAAGCAATTTAGCAAATTTTTCCTTAGCAAATCCATCCATAATGAAGACATAATCTTCTTCCAACCATAAACATAAATTCATCATTCATTCAACCCTTTTAAAACCTTGTAAACTCATATATTAAATCAAACAATCCTAAGGCCATCAAAGTTAAGTTAAACAAGCTTATATCTAGTATAAGAAAATTATCCTACTCCTCAAGCAAAAACATAGATAATATAAATCATACAAGTCAAGTTATTTAACTAATTCAAGTATTATAAACTCAAATTTACACAACTCAAGTTAGCGAAACAAGGAAAACAATCCACTCTTCCTTTTTTTTTCCCCTATAACGTTGGGAATTGATAGCCTCAAATGCATGGGTTTCTCTTCTCACCTCGTAATGACCCCCTTATAGTCATCATCATTTTTTCAGCAATTTTCTTTTTCTTTCTTCTTCATTTTCTTACCTTCTTGCCTTCGGGATAGCCTCAAGAGAGTGTGATGCTTCTGTGTTTCTTCTCTTCCACTCACCGTATTAGCCCCCTTTTCAACAAAAGGTCTCTCTCTCTCTCTCTCTCTCTCTCTCTCTCTCTCTCTCTCTCTCTCTTTTTCTTCTCAATAGATGAAAGTAATTTTTTCAACTCACATTCTTTCCTTTTCACTCAATTTTTTTTTTTAATTTCAACTCCTCACATTCCTTATTCACAACTCAAAGTCAAGTAAACTTTAAATCTATAAAACAGGAATTAATCAACATCTCTTTCCATATTTCATCATATCATTTATATTCAAACTTAAAAATAAAACAAACCTTAAATACCAAATATAATCAAGGTTAACTTAAATTCTCAAGGCTTATAAAAAATCCAACTTAATACACAAGTTTACCTTTTAAATAAAAATCAAACCATAATGAATGACAAATCCATTTCCAAAATTTGTAAGAAAATTATCACTCTATTATAGACAAATAAGATCCATTGAGCTCTAACATCTCCAAACTTTCAAATTTTTAAAATTTTCAATTTTTTAAAATTTTCAACAAAATTGTTTGATATCAAGAAAACCCCAAGATCATAGATAAAAACTTAAACAAAGAATATTACTAAACCACTCGCTCACACTTAAACTAGACAATGTCCTCATTGACCAAAAGTTAACACAAGAAAGTATCTCCAAAGAGACCAAAAATGATAAAAGAGGTATAGAAACTTAAGCAATACTCCCCAAGTGCAATAAAGTTCCAATAGATATAAAAATGTGGAGCTTATCCAAGAGGACTTTATTCTGACCTACAAAAAAAAAAAAAACCACAAATAAAAGTATAAAGAAAATAATAATAATAATAATAATAATAATAAAAGAAAGACACACCTAAATAAAAGAAAAGGAACTAAAAATCCTAAGAAAGAAAATAAAGACATGACTCACTCTCCCCACACTTAAGATGGAAAATATTTTCCTTATTACTAGGGAAAATAACACCTAACAACTCCAAACACAAAACAAAGATACAAACTCTTTCCAATTATTATGCTTCTTCATCAAACCTTTGAAAAAGAAATTAATGTTCATTGAAAAAGATGGCATGATGAAAGTAAAAATAAAAGAGGTTTTTGAAAAATAGAAGGTTCATGGAGAATATTAGTTGCAATGAATATACATGCAGGACCCCCCTTCCATAATAATCTTTTAGACATGCAAATCAAGTTTCCAACACAAAGATGTAAATTATGTCTAAAAAGTGTGTAAACATAAGAATCACAACTTAACCCTTCAAAAGTTTTGTCACAATTGAAATTTCCCTTAAAACTTAGTATTTAAGTTTTCAAAGATGGGATCAAGAAATTATTGCTTTTCAATACTTCTACAAATACTAAGTTACCTCCCTGAAATTGGGGTGAATGGTAGATTTTGTCAACATCCTCCAAGGTCTTTTTATGATGAATCACGTAGAAATCTAACTTCTTGAGACATATTAAACTCCATACATCATCATTTGGACCATTGTCCTCCAAGAATGGAGAAGAACCTATGAAATCATGTGACAAAGAGAGATTAGAAGTATTAGCACATAGAGAAGAATTGAATACCTCCCTTTCCACATTAGGCAATTGTTCCTCATATCCTTTCTCCTTTCCTTGGGGAATCTCTTGTTCAAGTGTATGGACCTTTATGGCACCTTCAACCAACTTGGCTAGTTGTGTTCTTTGATGGCTCATTCGTTGGGATGCTTCTTCATGCCACCTGATGAACATGTTTGTGTTGGCAGCAAAGGATTTGATTGAAGCTTCAAGTGACGTCTCAATAAAAGTGGTAATCCGAGTTTGCTAACTTGCCAACATATCATCATTATAGCTCCTCTGGCATTGTACCCATGAATAATTGTCCATGATGATGTTTTGAATATTGCATTAAAGAAAAACAAAAATCAAATAAAAAATAAAAATAAAAACAAACAAAAATAACCCAAAAAAAAAAACAAAGAAAAGAAAAATACACAAAATAGAAATATTCACAAACTACCGAAATACAAAAGTTAGTGATATTTACAAATACAACAATAGCTAAATCAACAAGATTTGAGTGTTTCTAATAGTGCCCATCCCCGGCAACGGCGCCAAAAACTTGATGCGTGTTTTTTTAGTATAGAAAAAATTATCAACAAATTTCACAATCAATCAAGCTTTAATTAATAAGCCAACCACTAAAACCACACATAAGGGCAAGTATACACATCGTATAGTTTAGGATATAGTAAGTATCGAATCCACCTGAACTTAGACTCCCACCTTACTTTACCAAAGTCTTAATTGTTTAGCCAATAAAATAAGAAAAGAATAAAAAGATAAAATAAATAAAGATAAAAATATATATAACTCAAGAATGCAATTTCGTGTAACAAGACAATTATCTTGAAAACACAAGATTGAACATTAAATGAAAAAATATATATTTTTCCTTGTCAAATAAAATTTTCCAAAGACTTTGGTCTTTGAGAAGACGTGCACATAGGAATTAAAATAAATAGCATGCTAAAAAATTGTAAACATTTTTATACTTTTCTATTTTTAATCCTAAGTGCTCAAATAATAGAATTAAATACATTAGTTAAAATAATTAATAATATTGTTTAATCCTAAAAAATCATTTACTATTATTTTTTATGAAACTATTCAAATAATATTAACTATTGCAAAAATAATAACTTCGTCTGGTGTGAAACTAAAAACTAATATATATATATATATATATATATATATATTTCTAGTCTTGTGCACCCGTCGCACAGGATCATGGCCCATGGACCATGGACCACAGGCGGGTGCCCACGACCTAAGAATGCCCTGGGTATCATTGCATCCTGCCCAGGATGCTCTCTACATCCTTCCTCGCGCGGTCAAGCAGAGGCGCACCTGGGCCCAGCACTGGCGGTTGGGCTTGGGTAGCTCAGTCATCATAATCTTTTTTTTTTCCGTTGTTTTCATCTGCAATTTTCCAAAATGCTCTGCAACTCTTCGCGATTGATCCAAGGTGGTTTCTTGTTACATTTTTCATTAAAAAAAAAAAAAAAATTCTCACCTGCCTATACCCTTTCAAATTGGGTTTACACGATAGCTAAATAAAGCATTAAAATTTTTTATAGCGTTTCCTATACCTCAACCGTGAGGTTTACAGACAAAACTACCCATACCAAAATAATGAAGGATCTCATGGCATTCATTAAAAATAGTCTTGCCAATTTTATTAACTAGCATGCATCAATCCTAACCCTTTCAAAGCAACACGCTTTAAGACCACTTGAAGCTATGAAAGACAAACAGAACTCGTGCATGCAAGAAAAGTGAATAGAAAAACAACCACACTACACAGTGGAAGGCAAAAAATAATACCTCTGTCTGTTTTTGGATTGTTTGGCCAAGAAGAAGATGTTGGGATAATAGTGGCGGCTTCTTCACTTGTTAAAGCTTCTGGTTGAAAACCAGCAATCCGCTTACTCCTCCGGAGCATGAACGCGAAGCCTTTGGCTTCTCAGAATATTCCACCACCCAATTTATGTTGGTAAAACAACTTAGGCATGGAAAGGCTCTTCTTGATCATTTGATATTGATTAGCAAAGTCAAGAAGTCATAAGGAAAAAGGGGAAAAAAACAAGAGAAAAGCTTGCTCAAGAAAAGCTCTATAGATTTTTACCTCTCGCGTGTCTTCTGTGTATATCCTAACAAGAACACACGACTATTCGCGTCTCCTGATAGCCAAACCCCGGTATTCTAATATTTCAAAATATTCGGAGGCCATCAACAAAAGAGATTTGGCTTAACATAAACTCTTCTATTTTGTGAATTAAAAAAAACCTTTAGTCAAGGCTATTGGGCCAAAAATAATTTATTATTTTTCTTGGACCTAATAAATCCAAAATAATAACTATTAATTATTTATTTCCTGTGCCTATTAAAATAACCCAATAAGTAATTAATAAGCCCAAATGAACTAAAAAATCATTTAAGCCTTTTATTAAGTAGTTTAGACCTAAGCTAATTTTCTAATTATTCAATCTGGGCTCAGGCCCTGAATAATTAATTAACTAATTAAACCACATAATAAATTAAATTTCTCATGTTCTTTTATTTTATTCCAGTCTAAAAATAAATTAGACTTCCTGAATAAAATAAAATCCTTTTTATTGAGACCATTTCCTTGACCTAAAATAATTATGATTTACCGGCTATTCCGAGGACCAAAAAGACACATCGCCTTGACTACTAAAATGACTAAAATACCCTTACTATATAAATAACTATATTTTATATTTTAAATATTTTTTAATATCACCATAAGGAAATATTGACCCCAAGGATAATGTTGCGTTAGCTATGTCTTCGACTTACAGGTGAAATGACTAAAATACTCTTCTACACACTGTCATGTATTTAGAGAGGAAAGAATGTACTAATACCTCTCTAAAAGACATCTACCATTCTTAGGCTTTTAGTCCAATGATCCACAATTTCTTAGAATATTTTCACTTTCTAAGAGAGCTACCTTAAAGCCAATATCCAAGTCATGTTCCCTAGGGCCTTAGATAATTAGATCATTCGAAAAACCAAAAGGGGCAATATAGTATAGACACTATCTTGTACAAGTCTGTCTTGACTAACTAGTTACATATACCCAACATACAAGTGTATTGGTCCTTCTAAAGAACCTCAACTTTAGTATATCAAAGTATATGCTTCCAACTTCATCAGACCACCAATTCATACTCAAGTTGTAGAGTATAAGTCCACGTTGTAGCAGTAGTAGCCTAGGTTTCTATCATATAGTACTTTTAGAAACCACTACTTTGGGTCCTGTTCTATGTATTCGAAATACGCTTGTAGTATGAAGTGAGAAGACTACTCATTGGCTAAAGGTAAGTCATTCCCTATTTAGAATTCATAACACAATAATCTTTCCATGATAAGATTCCCATTCTCATCATCTGGTTAAAAATAGAAGTTTATGTGTTAACTATCCCATGGTTCATTTCTTACTGTGAAGGACATCTATTCACATGAACCATTTACTTAATATAATGGGTCTTTTCCAATAAAAAATGTGCAAAAATATAAAGAAGATTTCACAAATAATTTTTCAAAAAAATACTTTTATTAATACAAGTCAAAATTACATTAGAAACCAAGTCTAAGAGAGCATACATCCAATAAAAACCTCAGTAAGCAATATGCAGATGGTTGTGATGATGGGGTTGTCAGAAGGTAGGCCTATTAACTTTGGATTTTTTGCTGCAAGATTAATGACTCAATGCCAGAATACCACCAATAAAGTTTTACCCTCTGAAAATATCCTAACTAAGCTATTCAGACATTTCAATATAGATCTAAGTATGGTTGCCCCTAAGCATTCCAAGGTAAATGCTACAACAAGGACTCCTTTAAAAATATGTGATTTATCCAGATGGATAATCAGTAGATTCTGTTGAGGGATGCCACAGATGAGGAAAAAGAGAGACTACTCAAGGTTAAGGTTGAAGGTAAGAAATCTACCTCTGCTACCACAGCTAGAACAAAAAGAAAAGATGAAAGTCAGGAGGAATCATCCAGCAAGGCCAAGCAAAAGACTAAAGGAAGGGAGCTAACACAAAGTATTCTGGATGCTCTAAATCTCTTGGCTGCTAAAGTGGATGGCTTGAGTGTAAAAGTGAAGATTGAACTGCAAACTCTGGGCAGTCGACTGAACAATATGGAAAAAAGCAATTTGATATTGCAGCTGAGCAAGTCCCTCACCTAAAGCATGAACTGGACACAGCCCTTCCCTCGCCGGAAAAGGATATTGATGTTGATCCCACTGAAGGGCCTCTTGCAGAACCTACTGAAGGACCTCCGCTGCCAAAACATCTGAAACCACTGCTCCCCAAGTCACTCCTGAGCAGGCCAAACCAGCTACCCCTGGTAGCTCTTCAGGCCATTGGCAGAAGTATGTCGTGGTCAAATGAAAATCTAGCAGACTTGTCGGATAGCATAAGAAGGGAAGCACTAATGATAAGCTAGAAATTGTGGTCATTCAGGGTGACATGAAAAACCACGAAGAAAATTGGCTGACATATTTCTGAACAACCTTCTTTACTTCCCTGACCAGCTTTTTCTACCGAATAATTTTTACATTCTGCTGCACTTGCGTATTATTCGTACATTTTCTTATCCTTGCTATATTATGCTCCATTTGTTTATCTATTTCTCTCGTTCATTTGCTCTTGCTGGATTAAATTATTTATCTTTTTGACTGATGCCAAAATGGGGAGAAATAAATTTTGGGATTGCTAGATTGTGTGTTGTGGATTTTGAACTGGATTTTGATGAATGGTGGTTACTGAGACGGAATTGTGTAGATTGCTTTGTGATATGATTGGGTGTCTGTGACTTGGACTAATGTTGGGATTAACCTATGATACAAATTACTTTTGGATTGTTTGAGATTCTGTCTGAACCCTATACAGACATATGGGGAGTAATGTTGAATCCAAAATCCCAGTCCAAAACATGTTCTTACAAAGGTTGTATCTCTCCTTTTTAGATGCACTTTTGGTAGTCCAAAAATCACAAAATCATTTTTATCTGCTAGTACATAATGTTATTATTCTATTTTCTAGCCGTATGCATATAGAAAGGGGGAACAATAATAACTATTTTCGATCTTCAACATTTCCATATACACAAATGTACATATTCTTGTGTTGAATCTTTATGCTAACATGTTTATATCTAATGACCATTTCTCGGATATTTCTTTATGAAATAGTCTTTTTAAATGGAAGGAAGGAGGATACAGAGGTTGGTTGGGCCATAGGCTTATTGAGCCCGATTTATATGTCTATGCTTAAACTTTCAAATATTATCTCATAATCACTCTTTGAGCTTTATGATTAAGAGATTGCACATAAAATATAAATTCTTATATCTCTCGGTTTAACATGTTCATACAAGTTTTTTTTTTATCTCAATCCATCAAGTTTTTCATCATTCAAAAAGGGGGAGATTGTTAGCCCAAATGGCTTTCTTCTGTGTTTTGATAAATGACAAACATTGATGTGGACTAACATGTGTGATTTGTATATGATAGGCTTTTTAGATTATGATATGTTTAACCACTATTCTTCAAGTCTTACAAAAAGGATTGCTAAGCAACTTATAGATGATGAAGTACAAGAAGAATTGAACAAGTTAAGGTCCTACCTAAAGAAGTTGCATACCATAAAGACTTTTGAAGAATTATAGACTAGGAAATTATGGTTAAGGTATCATTTATATTTCCTTTGTTTCTTTACCTTAAGTTCAATTTATTTTATACTGAAGCACTCAAAACTATTTCAAAAGAGGGTATTCTTCTTATCGATGTTTTGTCTGTAAAAAGAATTTTAAAAGGAAAGTTTTGGGGACTTTGGTAGAGTTGTTTTTTAACAGACCTTTGAATCCAAAACCTATTTCCAAAGTGCCAAAACTTAAAGCTATTCAAAATATACTTCGTGGCGTAAAATGTTGTTTTGAATGCTCTTTTCGGACGCACAATTTTTATTCTAAGTCTAAAATCCTGCAAAAGCTTACAGTAGCAACTAGTCGTTTCTAACCATTACTAGTCATTGTGGCTTTAATTTTTATGTCTATAAAAGTCATTTAAACACGATTTTTAGTAAGAGATTTGTACTAACACTTTCAAAAACATCCTAAGGCACTTGAAAAACAAAAATCCCTCATCTATATTGTGCTTCAAAGTGAGATCCATTGATTTAAAGGTAAAAAAGTAAAGCTACTCTATCTTGTGTACATTAGCTTAATCTATGAACTAAATCTGTATTCTCTCATAAATATGAATCGTGTCAAGGTTAAAGAAGTAAAGCCCAACTAGCGTGAGCTTTGATTATTGTGCATATAGAGGTTGGGAGTAAAACTAACTGTGGTAACCCTCTATTGTAAGATTAGTATTACCTACCACCATTGATTTGGAAAAAAGATTTTAATGGCTGGGTTAAAATCTTTAAGTGCGTGCTTAAGGTAGTAGATGCAGATTATTTGAAGATTAAACTACTATAAATTTTTTGGGTCCATTCTCTTCCATTTATTTTGAATTTTATGATTGAAATTTCACTGTTCATTTGATTGGAAAACATATCACTTCTATCTGCATTCACTGTTTTGGTTAAACAAATTTATTTTGAAGACAGAATTGGTTGTTGATCCATTGTCTGTCCTCTTTGACATCGCTTATTTTTCATCATTTGGTAGAACTTTGAAAGATCTTTGATTGCATTCAAATTTGGATAGAAAAGGGTCTATTTTGAAACTCACCCATTTTTTATCTTCCCATTTTCGATCTTATATCTTTTAAAATCTTTATTTGTTTGCCATAAACCTTATTCACCCCCTCTAACGTTTATCAGCTTCAAAGCTACAATACCAGTTTCTGGTCAAGTAGATTGGGTAGCATTTGCAATTGCAGTTTGTAAGCAATTTAGGGATGGAATTACAAGAGATGTCATAGGAGAGTTCTATAAGATCAAACAAAAGAGAAGCATGTAAGAGTTTATGGAGAACTTTGAGGAACTTAAAACTTTGTTCTCTTACAATTTCTCTAATTTATTGGAGGGATATTTTATATCTATGTTTTAGATTAGTCTTAATGAGGAAATTAGGACAGTGGTGTAGATTTTCCACTCACAAAGCTTAGAAATGAATTTTGAATTTGACGTTTCACACAAAAGATACTTTAGCACCACCAGAAACCTCTCTAACACTTTTCAAAAACAAAAATAGTTTCCAACCAAAAACTTTGCCCAAAATGACCCACCAAAAAACTTAAAAGTCATCAATCAAAAAACCCTAACCATTTATGCTCAAAAAAATAACTCTAGAGGAATTGTAGAGAAGGAAAGAAGAGGATCATATATGTTTTAAGTGTGGGGGAAAATATGGTCTAAATCATGTGTGTGTAATAAAGGAAGTTATATGATGATCATGGAAGAATTAGTAGAAAGTAAATACAAGGAGTTTGAAATGATAAAGCTGTTAGAAGAAATTAGAGAAATTGGTATCCATCAAATGTTGGGAGAGGAAGTGGATGATATGGCTCAATGTTTCTAAATGTAGTAGAGGGAAGTGGTAATTGCAATACTAATAGTATTGAAGGCTAAATTAAATAAAAAACTCATATCCACTCTAGTTGATATGGGATCATGAATTGGGTGGAAGTGATATGGTTTTGGGTGTAGACTGATTGGAGCAGTATAGCCTAGTAGTTTCAATTTGGAGAAATTGAATCCATCAATTGATATGGATAGGAGGCCTAGAGGAGTACACTATAGCTAAAGGCCCTAGGAAAAAAATTTTGTTGAAAAATCATTGAAGCGAGAAACTAGGTACTTTTGGAAAGATTGTGCACTATCATGGCGAAAGAAGAAAATAAGGGAATGGAAGAAATTATATCACTATTCTAGGAGTCCTCAGATGTTTTTCAAATACAGAATGGATTACCTCCTTCAAAAGGTTAGAGTATCAAATCTTGTTACAAGGGCTTTTAAATCCTTTAAACAAAGGTTATATATAGATTTACCACTTCTAGAAGTGAGAAATTGAAAAGTTGGTTGGAGAGATGTTGTGGGTAGGAATTATTAGAACTAGCTTCAATTTATATTCCTTGCCTATTATTTTGTGGAAATTTTAGCGTGGACCTGGTCCATGTGGACTAGGTACTTTGAAGAGATGTACCGCCTACAGTGCAAATTGTATGATATAACTCTCTAAAGCGTGTGGTTCATGTGGAGTTGGTCCACCATTATTTTGGTAAAGAAGAAAGACGGTTCATGGAGATTTTATATAAACTTCTGTCAACTAAATTTCATAATGGTTAAGGATAAGTTCACTATACCATTGGTCAATGATCTCCTGGATAAGAGGAAGGAGGTATAATTATTTATAAATGCAAGGTTGTTTGTATTGGTGTTTTTAATGATATTTTGGGATATAGTAAAGACCTGAATTCTTATATTTTACATTTGAGAGCTGCATTTCAAACATTGAGGGAGAATCAATTGATGGCTAAGGAAAGCAAATAGTCATTTAAAAACAAGGAGATATAGTATTTAGATCATCTGATCGTAGTATAATAAGTAAAGGTAGAAAAATAGAAGATTAAACCTATGAAATGATGGTCGATCCTAGATTTAATAAAAAAGTTGAGGGGATTCTTAGGGTTTACAAGATATTATTGAAGATTTATCAAAAAGTATGGGATAATTAACAGACCATCAAAAGAATTATTCAAGAAAAATTATTTCTATTCAAATTTCCAAGCAGAAGAAGCTTTTAAGGGACTAAAAGAAGTTATGTAGACAACTCTAGTTTTGACATTGCCAAACTTTGAGCAAACTTTTGTTGTGAAAACAGATACCTATAATATTGGGATAAGGGCAATGTTGATGCAAAATAGGAAACCGGTTTCATATTTTAGTAAAACTATGTAAAAAAATAATAATTTGGGATTATCAAAAAAAGGAGTTGTTTGCTCTTGTTACTTCAATGCATAACAAAAGGGCAACACTTTTCTTTTATATACAAACCATTAGAATTTGAAATTTCTACTAGATTATAGAGATGAACATTGCACAATAGAAGTGGTTGTCAAAATTACTAGGATATGAATTTGAAATGCAGTATAAAAATAGAATAGAAAAATAGTGTTGTAGATGCTTTGTCTAGAAAGGCTAATTTGTAGGCTGTAAAAATTGCAATTCCCCTGTGGATGGAGGAGCTTTTGCAAATTATGAGGAAGACCTTTTTATTCAAGAAAAAATAGCTCAAGTCATTAGAGGACAACCTGGTGTGGAGATGAAATTCATTACTCTTGTACAAGGGGTCTAAAATCCAATACAAGTAAGGAAAGACTTGTATTGGGAGCAATTATCAATGAAGGTAAAAAATTGTAAATACCTAACCCAAATTGATTTGGATTTGGTATTCTTTGAGTGACCCATGTTATGACCTGAGTTTTGGGATAATAGGAAAACAAGTTAAATTTAGAAGATGTATTTGTTATTTAATTTTTTAAAAAAGCTAACGTTTATCTAAACAGCATTTTCTTATTCTTATTGTCAGTTGTACACAATAGTCACACAAAAAAGAAAGTTGTGAGTTTTTCAAACTTTGAAGGTAAGTTCTATGAATTTTAGTTATTACTTTGTTTAGGAGAAGATGGTTAGATGCTAGAAGGTTCCTTTCCTCTCCATTTTTAGGGTTTTTAAAACTAGGTTTAATTGATTTATTAAGGCTATAGTTTTTTTAATTAATTGTAGTATTTTTATGGTTTGATGTTAGAAAGCTATTGCGGTAAATATTTGACTTGAGTTGGAAGTGCTAGTTTTGATTATTACAAGAGGTAAGCAATTCTAACATATTTTCTTTTTCAAGAATATTATAAAATTATATTTTCTGTATAAATTTAGAGATTAAGTTTGGTGATTTTATTATGGTTTTAAACAATATTATCATGTGTGCTATATGTGATGTTTGTTTAATGGCTCATAGGTCATAGGTTTAGGAGAAGGGGAGAAAGAACATATTTTAAATTTTATGTATGTAACTGAAATCTCACTTAGTAAAGAAGAAATCTTAATTTGGCCTTCTTGACAGGATAAACAATTAGGATTGATATTGAAGGTCCTCTTCATAATTTCAAATTCATTAGCCTCCATTTGTTATGTATAAAAAATTATGTGTGTTATGTCTTCCAATCTCTATTCTTGGTATTTAGAAAAGAAAGAACAATATTAAGTTTCCAAAGTTTCATTATGTTTGCACTTTGTGTTATATATAAATAAAGAAAAAAAAATGAAAGTGCCTTATTGGTAGATGGAACTGAATTGTTTCAAATTTTGGTTTGTCATGTTTTGTGATTAGTTTTTTATCATGTTTTTGAAAAAAAAGAAAAAATAAAAACAAGAAAATTGGGGTTGGCAGCTGTGTTTTTAACACCCTAACTACCTATATAACCCAAAATAGGTTGGGGATACTGCCCCATCTTTTGGACAAGAAGTCTTTATAATAAAAGACCAAAAAAAGTCACAAAACTTAAAAGAAAGAAGTACTAAAATTATTACAAGTCTCCAAAACTTATATAATGTCCTCAAAGAAAACATAAGTATTCTAAATTAAACAATTGTTTGACTAGTAACAAATGAGAATCAAATCATAACCTTCTTATCACAAGATTTCCAATCTACTCAGAACTCATAACGCTTTAAAAATTATTGGTTTAAATAGTATGAGATAATATATCTTAATAAGTTTGTGTGTGTGTGTGAATGTTTAAGTTAAAGCTCACATATGATACATGAAAAAAAGAGTTTAAAGCTTACAAGAGAACAAAACATGCCTTCAGTTCAATTATAATCTCATGGCTAAAAAGTCTTATGAGTGCTTGTGGTGTAGCAAGTGCAAAACATTTTGTTTGAGAAGTAATTAACAGTAAACTGTTCATTAAGTTTCAATTAAATATTTCCAAGACATTAGTGGAAAAATTATGTCATAAACCTAGTTAAGCGATTCATAGTTTCTAGACTTTAGAAATTGTTGTTTGTGTTTATGGAGCACTATTGTTCTAATATATATAGGTGAACAAGGCAGAGGTAACTCCCAACTAACAAGTGTAGCACGTACAATCCCATTCTACTAATGGTGAAAGGGTACAAAGGTAACTCTTACCCAATAGGTGTAGCACATGCAATCTCAGTCTACCTGGTAGGTATACATTCTACCAAGTAAGATACTCATCTTTCTCTCTCACACTCAAACTGAGTTCGACTTTCCCATGTCTGATCGTCGACTCTTCTAGAATCCCATCGTTATCCAAGGACTGGCTTAACCTATAAGTACTGACACCTTGTTTGGAAAGTGTCAACCTTCCAGAGACCACCTACCAAAAGATATCCCCAATTCGACTAGAAGCTAGTACAAGAGGCTTTGCACTCATTGAGAACTCAACATCTTCATTTTCATATATCACAAAAGTTTCCATAGCAGGCTTCCTACAAGGTTAGCTCAAAACATTTAAAAACATAATGTTTCAATTTATACAAAGAGTTCATGACAACATGATTTTCAAATCCAACATTTTTAAGTCAAAAGTTCATAAATAATGGAGTCACATGCTTGTATAAGTCATGCAATGATTTTTGTAAACATATGCATGAATGTAAATTCATAATTTGAGTATCCGAAATAATCACAAAATTTGTTACTGGACTCTTAATTCATACTTGGTAAATTTAAAAGGTTTTCAAATTTAGAAAGTTTCTGTTTATAGAAAGCTTCCAAAATTAGAAATTATCGGAATATAGAACGTTTCCAAAAATAACTCTTGTGCAAATATTTTATGAATATAAGGGAAACTTACCTTGGTCAAATAAGAAGAAGATATCTCAAATTCAAAAGGTTGGTCCTTACCCATGGTAACCTCGGAAGTCTATGAGAAAGTTCATAAAAATTGATCACTAACATTTCCTAATTCAACTGAAAGTAATTAAACTTACACTCTATATTAACTGCGCACTATGCTCCTAACACAATTTGTTTGTCAAGCATTATAAAAGAGTCACAAGCATGACCTATTTATAATTCAGTACCTAAAACTTCTTAACATCTCTTAGCTAGTATAATATTCACCCTTAGTCATATCTCAAAAAGATAACATTAACTTAGTAAATTTTCTTAAAGACTTTAAGTTGTCTTCAAATTCTAGCAAGTATATCTTAAGTTCCTAATGGCAAAACACTTATGTAAACACATCAGATTGACCTCAAAATTTGTACACACATAGTTCAACATGTTCTAAATATAAAAAAATCAGCCAATCTCAATAATCATGCTCAGATAACTCCCAAAAAATTCTGTACAAAAACTGCTCAAATCTATCTTAAATAGGCAATAAGGAAAGAAAAATTAAAATTAATAACTCCTAACCTTAATTCTGTTTTAATCCAATCTTTTCTAGATTAAAAGAACACATAAAAATCTAAAATTTCACCCTTTTTATTTCCCCCCAAACATGTATGAACCAAATTGTAAAATAGTTCCAAAACAAAACATGCGCATTACCGATAAAAGCTATTTTCTTCTTTTTCTGTTTTACAAAAATTTTTGCAATCAAACCCCACATTTTCTAGCCTAATTTTAACATAAAAATCATTATTTATTTGTTCAAAATATACAATATCAAGATCTTTTAAAAAAATAAGACACTTTGTTTCACTTTCTTAAATCTTAGCAATTATATATCATAAAGTTGTAAAAATTCCAGCAAGAATTACATAAATATTTTGATCTCACATGAGATTCTAATGATAATTTTGAATGGTATATAAGAATGGGTCTAATTACCCATGGTTAATTTGATATATCTATTTTGGCCCAATAAGAATTATGGCCAAGCCTATAGTCATGAGCCTGCAGGCACAGGACATGACATTTGGCATCAGAATAGGTAACTAGTCTCTGGTGTGAGAATTAAGCCATGCCGTCTGGTTGGTCTTGGATTTGATTCGTAAGTTTGGACTTAGCAAGGACACATAGGCCTAAAGGAATGAATACAACACCCCGATCCCACAAAAAATTGTGATGATAAATTTGAATGGTATATAAAAATGGGTCTAAGTACCTATTGTCTACTTGGAATATTCAATTCGGCCTTACTAGGACGGCAACCAAGTAGTTGATACAGGTGTTGCTAGGCCCATAGTCGTATTCCTAGGCCTGCAAGCACAGGGCATGACGGTGTTGTTGGCTTCTATTTCTTTTTGTTAGCAACGTTAATTGATTTTCACAATTGGTTGGATTATGTTTTTTAAAAAAGAAAATAAAAAAAGAAAACTATGTTTCGTTCACTCTTTTACGAAAATTTAAATTGCCCGTGACAGATTTTTATCTATCATGTGATTGATGATTTTCTTTAAATGAAAGAAAAAAAAAAACGTGTTTTGTTTCTATGAGCAGTCAGACTTTACTGCAACTTTTATTTTGATGTTTAGATGTGGGAATTGTTTATGTCTTCTCAAAAGAAACAAAAAAAAAAATTAAGTTGTTACCCACATGGGCCAGCGTCAGGCCTGCCTGGTGCAGGCTACTAGGTGGCAAACCTGGTGGACCATGATAATGGGTCCCGAAGTTAAAACAAATGTCCAATTTTTTTTGTATTATTCTTTTGTGTACCTAGGGCTAGATTCTTGTTTTAAAATTAGGTTATAATCTTGTATATTCTAAAATGGACAATACTTATGTTTTATTTCAAAGTCGGGCCATCTTATATTTTATGTTAAAGTCAGGCCTTTTTATGTTTAATTTTTTTAAAAAAAATGTTGGGTCTTACTTATGTTTTATTTTTAAAAAATAAGTTGGGTCTCACTTATTTTTTATTTTTAAATTAGATCTTACTTATGCTTTATTTTAAAGTTGGGTTATACTTGTGTTTTATTTTAAAGTTGGGTCATACTTTTGTTTTATTATAAAATTATGTCAGACTCTTATCTTATTTTAAAATTGGGTCAAACTCTTACTTTATTCAAGGTTTGGACATACTCTTATTTTAGCCTACATGTAAAAAAAAAAAAAATCAACTAACCATTTAGTACTACGCAATGTGTTTTATTTAAAAGTACATTATTATGTGTAACTTATTCATTCCAAATGGGATGTTTAAAATACTTATTAGGCTAATGATGTTCTTAATGTTTTAATTGTAATTGGATATTATTTGAAAATTTTGATTTTGAGTTAATTGGGATTTTGATCAATCTATTTTTATCCTTTGTATTTGATTACTTGTTATCATTGATTTATTGATGTGTTTTCTTCTAATTGACTTGTGAAACAATATTAAAAGTTCATTGCATTGATTTCATATTTGTTAGATCTTAATGGACTTGGTAACGAAGTTAAGATTAAAGAACTAAAGTAATTAAAGATTGGTTAATTTTACCTAGAGCATAGGCTATTAACTGATTTCATATTTATCATCACATAGAGTATATAGGTAATTATTGAAGAAAGAATTTAATGCATCTTTTGGCTATTTTAGTGCGATTGGGAAATCTACTAAGTTAATCAAGAGATAATGGTTCATGGATTGGAAAAGAAATGGAGTCTACATAAATGAGTTAATGACTTGGGAAACGATTGGATTTTACTTAAGTTCCTTCATAATGCCAAGATAAGAATTGATTGTGATGAATGCTAAATGATTCTATATTATGTTCTCAAGATAGTTGTTTAGTTATATGAAATTACATCCTTGAGTTAAATATGTATATCTTGCTTATTTTTCCTTTTTATTATTTTACACTTTATTAGGTCGATTAAACAATGAATGAAAAGTTATTAGTTTGTACTTGTTCCTTTGAGGATCGATACTCATTAACTCCCTATACTATGCTTGCAATTAGTATACTTGCTCGTATGTATAATTTGAGATTAATGTTTTAATTAAAACTTGGCTAGGGATGGATTTAAATTTAATAATTTTTATACACCCAAAATTTGTGCATGAATGCCACTGCTACACTCTCTCGACCTAGTGTCGCATCGGTTTATGTTGAGGCCGATTTGTGGAAACAACTCCCTGCTTATATTTGGTTGGGTTCATTGCGGAGGGCTTTTACCGGGAGGAGATCTATGAAAACCTTCCTTCCTTTTGTTCTACATGTAAGTGGTTGGGACATGATTATCTCAGTCAGAACAATGCATCGCCTTCAAATGTGCACCATCCTCTCAAGGATAAAATCGCTAAATCTTCTAAACCTAAACATCATTAGATGCCTAAGAAAGTGGAGGCAAACCCTAATAGTGTGGGGCCTTATACTGGACTACTTAACGGTGATTCAACTCAGCATTTTGCTTCTGATCATCATTCTTTTGCAGGGGGAGTACGTGTGGCTTCTCCTTCCTCCCTTCCGATTGCTAAAACCAGACCTATAAAGTCACCTCAGGATGCTTTGTTGCCTATCGTTCCTTCTGCTACCCTAAAGCCTAGACCTTTTGCTAGGGTTCCAAGGGGTACCTCAGATAGCGGTGATGAGCTACGACTAGTGGTTGATCTTTCTAGGCCCTCGGACCGTTCTCTGTAGAGACCTTCTCTAAGTTTGATGGGCCTCCTCTTACTATAATCAGAGATGATATTGTCCTGACCAACACCCAGGTTCTGATTGTTCAAGATGAGGTTATAGCTTGGAATCGGGGTTGCCCAAGGATCTTCGCACTTCGTTTACTGAGGAGCTTCGTGAGCAAGTTGAGATAATGCATGCATTTAGGGGTCAAATTGTTAAATCTTCTTCTGTCTCTCATAAGCAATTGCCTAGGAAGGTGTAACCTGACCAGAAGGCCAAGTTCAAGTCGCGACTTCCCTTGTGTAAACAATAAGTAGTTTCATGGTTTGGAATGTGAAAGGAATTGCTGGCCCTCTCTCTTTTCGACGTATTAAGAGATTAATACGACAACACTCATTAGGTCTTTTGGCTGTAATTGAGCCAATGGTCGTGGTTTCACAAATTGAGTTTTATGCTTATAGACTTAGTTTTTGCTAAGTCTGCTTCTAGTAGAACAAGTAAGCTGTGGTGTTTTTGGAAGGAGCATCTTAAACTTGATAACATTGTTTTATCTGAGCACTTCATTACTGCATCTCTAACCTTCTTTGGGGCTATACGGGTTTGTTGTTCATTTGTTTATGCTCTTTGTTCTCGAGCTGCTCAGCAGCTATTATGGGAGGCTTTTTTGCAATCGGGCCAATTGATCTAGGGTCCCTGGTTATTGGTTGGAGAATTTAATGTTGTAGCTTTGGTGGAAAAGTATGCTTTTAGGAACTCAGCCATGCATTATCATAAAACGCAATGGAAAAAACCTGAATTCCAATCCAAAGACCGTATAACTATGAATAAAATGGGTAAAAGCATTGGTATAGTATTTACTTTTGCTACAAGTAGATTTAAAAAAATTTCTCCTGGATGTTAATAGCATGATCCAGCAAACCCCACGATCTTAAATGAACAAAATACTCTTATTGGAATGTTCAAACCGAGCCACTACAATCCAATGATAGGATTGTCTCTAATAGAAATGTGCACAAAGTTTGAGCACTCACAAAGTCACTTAGTTCTATGCTAGCAGAACAATATGGCAGCTAGGGTTTTTAATTAGAGAAGAGAATAGAAGAAGACCGCACAAAAATTGGTTTCTGTGTGTATTTTTAAAGGAAAACATTTTTCCTATTTTCTATAGGTTTTTTAATTTTAATTAATTGTAACTAAGTCCTTTAAGGTTTAATTAAATATAATTGAATCCTTAATGTTTTGTATAATCTCAATTAGGCCTATGAATTATAAAAAATTTATAATTCACCCATAAGATTATTTTTTCTCACAATTAATCTCATAATATTATCAAATAATATATTGAGTACTCAAACATTTATTGTGTGTGACCTATTAGATTTTCTGGTCTATTGGTAGTAAATTATGAATTAACACTACTAGAAACTGTCGTATCAGCCACGAAATTAATGCGTGGCTGATTACCAACACAACATCCACAGATTAGAAACTGATTAAATTCATTTTTTATTCGTGGTTGATGTGTGAGAGAATCCGATCAGCACTGTTGAAGCATAAATCCGTGGCTGATCCATATCTAATCACATATTGATCAGCCACAAAATTTTTTAAAATTTTAATTAAAATATGAAAATTATTCGTGGTTAATCCGTGGTTAATCCGTGCTGATGTGCTACAAATCAACAACGGAAATTTTCCAATCTAGCAAAATTAATCGTGTTGTGAGCTCGGCTGCAATTCAGCCACGGAAAAATTTCAAAAATCAGCAACAGATCGGCAACGACATATATTAAAAAAAATCTATGTTCATTAAAACTTATCATTGTTGATCCGTGGCTGTTTTGATACGAATCAGCCATGAAAATTTTTTACAAATTAAAAAAAAATTGTAAATTTAGCCGTGGCTGTTTCGTATCAAATTAGCTACAAATCAGCCACGTCTTTTTTTGAAAATGTTTTAATAATGTCGTTGGTGATTTGTGGCTATATTAGAAACCAAAATAGCACGGATTGTGCCCAATTCCCTCAACACAATTTGCTTTGTTTAATTCCATTTCCATAGCTTTCTTCTTCACCATTTCCGCTACTGTCATTTCCCTTTGCTCCCACAATCGCCGTCGCTATCCCCATCAGCCGATTCACCTCCAGCTTTTCTTCTTTACCATTCTGATTTAGCCACAGCACCCCGTGTCTCTGTCACCGTCGCCGTCACAGTCCCCTTCAGCCATTCGCAACCGTGCGTAGAGGTAGCTCATCAACCCGTCGAAGGTTTCTTCTTTTCTATTTTAAATCGGCATTTCCATAGTAGTGTGTAATGTGTGTTAGTTGATGTAGGCTAATTTTTTTGCCAGTAATTTATGTCGGTAAAATGTACTGTTAAGCTCCTATGAGCAGTGTGTGTTATGTGTGTTTGAAGTGTGCATTTTAGAGTGTGTAATATGGATACATGGAGATTAAGTAGAATATATTGATTGCTGGATATCTGACTGAATGGGAGCATTGTAATAATTAATTGAATTTTTTTTCTTCATATCTGCTTTTGTCTGCATATCTGCTTATCTGCTCTTAATACATTTAATACATTCAGTTTGCATATCTGCTTTTGTGGTTCTTGGAGCATGGTAGAAGTTTGTTAGCTGATAGTTTGTATCTGCATCTTTGTGGTTGTGTTAATGGTTTGTCATCTATGAATGTCTTAGTTTCTAATTATGTCCAGAATTGTAAGACTGTACTTGGTAGAAATCATAAGTTGTTGTACCTATCAAAGTTCTCTCTCTTTAATGAACTTAGACGCGCAATGGATTCTCAACATGCAGTTTTAGTTAATGCTTCTGGACTCATTCCTTGGTTGAAATTAATTTATTGAAATTGTTGTCTAAGAGAAACGGATCTGTGAGGTGAAAAGAAATTAGATTTTGTAGAAATTACTGTTTAAAGGGTTCAAAATTTGGCATCTTTTTTCGGAGATAAAATTCACACTGTCTAATATGTTGTTCTTTAACTCTTTAGTGCCACAAATCAAGTGATTCCATAATTAACCAACTATTGTAGTAGTATATTATTCTTTGTTTCCATGGTTGAATGTTTGAAGAGTAATAATAAGGGATTATTTGGATGATTACCAGGTATGCTTGGTAAGGTGATATTGTGTGCCTTTTGTTTTTAGTTGGGGAGTGGTTGTGTTGAAAGAAGAAGTGTATTGGTAGTGTGTTTTATGTAAATATGAAAAAGCCCTAAGAAGAAGGATATTGCTTGAATTAATGGGAAGGCACATTCTTTGAATTGTGTTTCAAAACAGTGGGTGTTCATCTCATGATACACTGTGGCCTGTACTACTTGGGTGGTTCTGTAGATCTTCTGGCAGGAGTTGGAGTTTTGATGATAATGACACTTGTCAAATTCAACTTCTCTTGTGTTTTGGAAGATGGTAGCTTTACTAGTATAAGTTTATGGATTTGGACTATGTAACCAGTTGCCTACAGCGTAGTATGTTTTGAGAATCAGCTTTGTATTCTTTTAGAGATTGATGGCACTGTGAGTTGGTTGAGTTTGGTCCCGGTTACTTTAGTTGCAGTTTAGTTATTTTAGGAACTGCATAACGTAGGATTTTACATAGTGGGACTAATGGTTTAGATGTGCACATCAAGTGATGAAGAAACTGAGATATCCTTGCTTTTATGCCTGCACTGCATAAACTATAATATATATGACAGCTGTTTTGTCCTCTGTGTGTGTGTAATTTTGGAGAGGCTTGAAGCAATAATGTTTATCCCTGCGCCACCCCCTCAAAAATAAAAAATAAAAGTTAAAATGTTTTATGTGATATGGTATCCATTTATGTAAAAGGGGTAACGCCCATTTTACTGTGTTTATTAGTGTGTTTCTTTGTGTGTTTATGCATGAATATTTTGGAAATTAGTTACAATATTTCTAAGTATCTTAAAATTATTATCATGTTTGAAAACTAGTTTAATGTTGCCTGTTAAACTACTAAACTTATGGCTACGAAATTTATAAATCATAATCAAATAGGTGGCTTACAGTCTATTAAGATGAATGTAGATAGAAGTTAGATGTATAATCGACTCCTCCCGGGACGTCGAGGCATAACAAAAGAGTTTACACAAGGGCTCGACGAGTTCATCCGGGTTGCATGTGCGCAACCACAATTCATTCGCAGTGCAACGACAAGGTGTCCATGTTCTAGGTGCAAGCTTCTAAAATTCCAAAGTCATGAAACCTATCATGTTCACCTTCTAGACAAAGGTTTTATGCCCAATTATTCTACTTAGACATCCCATGGAGAAGAGTATCAAACCTATGAAGAGGAACTGCCTCATGTAGTAGCGGACCATCATGAAACCACAAATAGGTATCGAGAAATGGTACATGATGCCGCGGGTCATTCCTTCAATGATAATTGGGCCACGGGTCCATCTAATATCGCGGAGGAAGCACCGAATCCCAATGCACAACAATTCTATGATCTATTGCATGAGGCAGATGAGCCACTGTTTCAAGGTTGTGTACGATATTCAAAGTTGTCAATTATGTCACAAATGTTGCATTTGAAGTCAGAACAGAATATGCCAGATATTCATTTCGACCATTAGGCCAGTCTTATTAATGAAATTCTACCAGATGATGGGAACAAAGTGCCAGATGATTTCTACAAGACTAAGAAGTTTGTGAAAGCTCTTGGGTTGCCAATTGGGAAGATTCATGTATGTGTCAATGGATGTATGCTCTTTTGGAAAGATGATGAGGAGTTAATGAACTACAAATTCTGCAATCATCCCCGATACAAGCTAAGAATATTGGAAAAATCCAAACCTATTCCATATCAAAAGATGCATTACCTACCCATTACTCCGAGGCATCAGAGGCTTTATGCGTCAAAAGAAACAACCGAGCATATGACATGGCACAAAGACCATACGCAACAGGGCAATGAAATGAATCACCCATCAGATGGCGAAGCATGGAAGGATTTCGACCTAAAACATCCAGACTTTGCACATGAGCCACGCAATGTAAGATTGGCATTATATGCAAATGAGTTTGCACTTTTTGGTATGTCTGGCAAGTCATATTCTTGTTGGCCTGTCATTATCACCCCTTATAATTTGTCACCTTGGATGTGCATGAAGACCCCTTACATATTTCTAGCAGCGGTAATCCCAGGACCAAGAGATCCTAGGAAGATGATTGATGTGTATCTCCAACCACTTATTGAGGAGCTTAAATCACTTTGGCGTGTGGGTATTCAAACGTATGATATTTCTAGAAAGTGTAATTTTAATATGCGGGTTGCGCTTATGTGGACAATAGGAGACTTTCCTGCATATGGGATGTTATCTGGGTGGACAACTTCCGAGCACATGGCTTGCCCAATTTGTATGGAAAAGAGTAAGGCATTTCAACTTTGACATGGAAGAAAAACATGTTTCTTTGATGTTCACCGCCAATTTTTCCCACGGGATTACCCATATAGAAGAAACAAGACCAACTTTTTGAAAAATCGTGTCGAAAATGATCCGCCACCACCTAAGCTCACGGGTGAAGAAATTTGGCAACGAGTTCAGAATATACCCAAGGTTACTGATACCGGCGGTGACGGCACTCCCGAAGGGTATCTCAACAGTCACAATTGGACAAAACAAAGCATATTTTGGGAACTCCCTTATTGGCCTTCATTGCTTGTCTGACACAACTTAGATGTCATGCACATAGTTAAAAATTGTTTTGATAATGTTTTTAGCACAGTAATAGATGTAAAAGGTAAAACAAAAGATACCCCAAATGCTCGTTATAACATCAGAGAACTATGCCAAAGAAAGGAATTAGCATTGGACCCTAGAGAGAGTATTAGATCAAAGGAAACTTATTGTCTTTCCAAACAAGAACAACGCATTTTGTTTGAGTGGATAAAGGATCTAAAATTTCCTAATGGCTATGCATCGAACCTATCTAGATGTGTTGATATCCGGGAGTCTAAGTTGATAAACACTAAGAGTCATGATTGCCATGTTTTCCTATTGCGTTTGTTGCCTACTACTTTCAGACAAATGTTGCCAGAGTCGATTTAGAATGCTTTAATTGAGTTTAGCATATTTTTTAACGACTTATATGCCACTAAGTTAACTGTGGGTACGATGAGAGAGTTGGAAGAAAATATTTCTGTTATATTATGTAAGTTGGAGAGAATATTTTCACCCGCATTCTTCAACTCAATGGAGCATCTTCCGGTTCATTTACCATATGAAGCTCGTATGTGTGGTCCAGTTCAATACCATTGGATGTTTCCTTTTGAAAGGTAGTTCATAAGGCACTGCTGCCTAAAAAGTTCATTTTCTAATTCTATCTCTTCATATTGTAGTCAATGCTTAAATTACTTTTACCATATGTAGATACCTCTACCATTTGAAAACGAAGATTAGAAATAAGGCATGAGTTGAAGCGTCTATAGTCAATGCTTACTTGGTTGAAGAGACAACATACTATTTTGAGCCGTATGTGGTAACAAGAAGTAGGCGCCCAAGTCGACATGACGATGGCGGTGACATCAGCCATTCTGTAAATAATTTATCGATTTTTAGTTTATCGGGACAGTTAGCAGGTAGATCTTATATGCAGTGGCTTACTGATGAGGAATACAAAGCTGCCCATCTTTATGTGTTGCTGAACTGTTCGGAAGTGGAACCGTTTATCAGGTTCATTAAAAGATGAGTTTACAGATGATTTCTCTAATTTAGCAAAGATTAATTCTTTAGTGCGATAATGATATATACTAAGTTACTCCTTTATGCTATCACATCAGTATGTTTATTGGTCAATTGCACACCCATCATCCACAAATCGGACATCGTGACATTAACAAGGAGATCGAGACCCACTTTGCTAGCTGGTTCTGTAGCTATGTATGTAATGTTATGTTTGTGCAAATTATCACATCTCTACTCTTTATTGTACTAATATTAAATTATTTGACTAGGTTTTGGATACTGAGAATAATATTGACAATCAGCTTTTAAAGGACCTCTTAAGAGGCCCTTTAATGGCAGTTGAAGCATATTCCATTTACTATATTAATGGATATTGTTTTCACACCATGAGCCATGGAGAAGGAAAATCAACAATGAATTATGGGGTGTGCATTCGAGGCACAACTTATGCTCAATCAACAATTGAAGGAGATTATTATAGATTAATACAAGAAATACTTCATGTGCAATATCCGGGCTTGCCAGAGAAGAACATTATATTGTTTAAGTATGAATGGTTTGATCCACGATCTCGTGACAGTATGAAAGTTCATCTAAGGTACAGTTTGGTGGAAATAAATTATAGAAAAAGGTGGCCAAAATACGAGCCATTTGTGCTAGCCCATCAAGCAATTCAGGTATTCTACGCTCTATATCCGAGTACAAGACATGACATGCGTGACTGGTGGGCTATTTTTCACGTTAAAGCGAGAGAGATTTTTTATGTTCCATAAGTTGAACGTGCTTATCAAAATGACCATTCTATTAACACACCATTACAAATTCAAGATGATAAACTTGATCCTCTACGTGATTGGGATGCTACAGGAGAAGAGGATGTCATTAGGAGTGACGGTAATGATGCCACCATTGATGAAGAGATTGAATATGAGTCTGAAAATGAGGAAGATGATGCCGATGAATCGATTGAAATTGAGGATGAGTAACATATTCCTTTTTACATCTTCATATCTTTTACTTTTCTTACATGCTCGTTATTGTATATTATATTTTAATTTGCAAACTAACAAATCATTTGCTTTACAGATATACCTCGGAGTAGTTCATATTTGCATTCTGAGCACCCCACCCCATCTGCCTCCAATGTTCCAGCATCACAGACTCCACAGAATCCTTTATCAGATGGGAGCATTGCTACTAGTGATAATGCACATACTTTTGTTATCCCTTGCTCTATTCCTTCTTCGTCGCAACAACCCACGATACACATTCTTCCAGGGAGTGATAATGTGTAAGTATACCATATATGTTTACAAAGAATATAAAGTTTTACCTACAATTCAAACTATATTTTCAATAATTTTTATTGAATAATTCTAAGTTTTAATCAATGTCTTTGTGTTAGATTTGGATCCATAGAGATTCAGTATAAAATTCATAACTGCATCTTAGACTACGTCAAGCTGAAATTTGATGCCCCACAGAAAAGGTGGTTGCATGTGGATTTTGATACGAAGAATACTTAGTTTCAAGAATTCGAGGCAAGTGTTTAATAATTAAATATTGTGTGATCTTGTTGCTTTCTTATAAAGATTCGAGTTGAAGTATCTTACTTTATTTCTTTTTATTGTAGAATCGATATAGATGGAGGGCAGAGGATAGTGAAATGATCCAAAAAGCTTGGAACTCCAAGGCAGGGGAGCTATTCCGAGAGATTATTGCTTCAGCCAAAAAGGCATGGTTGAAAGATGGAGTTAAACTTCCATGGATGCCTGAGGATGTGTTTGATGCTGTGGTAGCATATTGGCAGAGGCCAGAGACACTAGCACAATCAGAGTGAAATTCTCGTAATTGTCGAAACTAGGGAGAGAATGCCTCATGCATGCACACGGGCGGGCCCATTCCACATCTCGCACATGCATATCGTATTGTAAGTGTCCAATAAATTTTAGGTATATGCATATTTAGTAAGTTAAATCATAAAGAAATTAATACTTTACAAATTTATTGCAGGCAGCAAAGAATGGTGGTGTTCTACCAAATACTCTAGAGCTTTATAGAAAATTACATCAACACGAGGTTGAAGGGAGGACGGAATTTATCACACCATATCATCGAGATCTTCATGTAAGTTATTATTATAGTATATTTGACTTAATATTTTTCATTGAATTCTTATTAATTCCTTGTAAAATCTTGACTCAATTTAATTTTAGGAACGAGCTACTAGGATGGTTGAGGAGATAAAGACACAAGTCTCCTCTACAGCCTCGACATCTATTGAACCTGGTACTGCTACTGAGTCTCCAGTGGTTGATTATGATAGCATTATGCTTACAGCAACTGGGGTGTAAGGAAAGGACGTGTCCCTGGACTTGGTTCAGCATGTCAACCTATCTTGAGTTCAAGGTTTGGGTGTAGCACATCTGTGAGTACTAGCTATGTTGATCACAGAGTCCTTCGCGAGCTATATGAGGATTACGGTCGCAAAATGCAAGAGATGCAAGCAAATCACGCTGGGGAGATGTCGCGTCAGGAGCAACTCATACTTGAGACTCGTCGTTAAATGGATGAGATGATGGCCAGGATGCCGGTGCACTTAGAATCGTGCTCATCTAGAAGAGCCACAAACAATGAGAGGACTCAAGAGGATGCATGATTGTAGATTTAGAAAACTCATCTATGTAATAGATTAGTTTTTATCGACTGTCACAACATACTTATTACTATTCTATGGTGGAGATCATTTTGTGATGCCTTATTTGCTTGTTGGAGTTAGATATAATTAGACTTTATTTTGTTACACAAGTATTCTATTTTGTACTTTGTGGCCTGGGTGTTTGTTGATATGTTGGGTGTTTTGTTACAGGAGTTTAGTTGTTGTTATGATGGGTGTATAGTTACAGGAGTTTGATTGTTTATATGTTGGATATATGTTTATGGGATTTTGGTAAGGCCTTGATATGTGTATATTTTGTAAATAGGATGAAAAAATCAGACAGGGAACAACCACGAAAATTCTGTGGCTAATTTTTTGGCAATTCTACCACAAAAACAGCCACGAAATTCCATGGCTGATTTCCAAATTCAGCCACAGAATATTTCGTGGCTGATTTTGGTAATCAGCTAATCGCTTTTTAAAATTAAATAAAATGTTATTATTATTTATTAAATCAGCTATGGAATTTTATTATCAAATACGACATTTTCCGTGGATAATTTCTAATTTTTAAATTAAATAATTTTTTATTATTTTGAATTAATCAGCTACGAAATTTATTTTTATCAGCCATGAAATATTTCGTGGCTAATCACCCATGGAAATATTTTCCGTGGCTGATTAATCAACCACGCCAACTTTAGCCACGGAAAAAATTCCGTGTCTGTTCCGTGACTGAGTTCAATCAGCCACGGATTTCGTCCGATCAGCCACGGAATTTGTTGTGGCTGATAGGCCAGTTTCCAGTAGTGTAATCCAAACATCTTTAGGATTAATAACCCTTGATAATTAGAATTAACTTATTAATCCAAACATCTTTAGGATTGATTTATTAATTCTCTAATTAATAAATTCATATTCAACAGATCATGAGCGGTATCTAACAACACATCATGAGCACTCAAAAGTCCAGAAAGTTAAGTGACTTAGCATGAATCTTTCAATAGCAAACAACAGTGCAATAAACTCCTTTCACCATACAATGTCATATTTGGATTAGAGTATGGAATTAGTGCCAACTCCCTCCAGAATATTAATTAATTCTAACCCGAATATTTTAGTGCTTGTTCCCGGAATCTACTATTTATCATAGGTATCAATTGGAACTATTTCCAATACACATTCGCCTTGGACAAAGACTTCTCAAGTAGTGATTCCAACAAGTAGCCTAAGATATTCGCTCCTACTATTAGGAGTGGTAAATCCTTTATTGATCCTTTCAACTACTTACGTTTGCTTCATGTTGTACCCAATATCCATCCCATAGGTGGTCTTCTTAGGACTACAGAGATTGGAATCAAAGTATAACACTTAGCAAATAAAGTACCTTGGAGATATCAAATCTAAGGATACTTACACATTTGCTATGATGAGATTCTATCACTGACACTAAATAGTTATCAATGTGATTATCTCATAGCTAGGTCATCCAATGTGCTTGTTCAAGTAACAAGCATCCACATATTAATATTAAGTATCACAATACTCATGGATGTGAGAACCACCGCTTGATCAAATCAGAAAGTATAACACTTGCTAATCTTAATGCATTAATAATTTCCTATCTCATTAATACTATAACTAGGGATAATTTAAGTACGAACACTATCCAGTGTAGTAGGAACTTCACATCATGATCTCTATTATTATTTTCTTAACACAGTGTTGTACTTGAAATTTTATTTAATAGTTATATTCACACAAAATAAACTGAAAGATAAATAATACCTTGTATTGTTAATTAAATGTGTCATATACAAAATATAAGTGATTACCTTTAGGGTATAACACTAACATATGCTGGCTCTAGTCAGCCTTCTTTGGCTGCTATTACAGATTTTGTGGACTTCCAAAGTCTTTGTAGTTTGCAAGATAGCTTGTTTTTAGGGACTCGGCTTACATGGAAATGTAGTGGAAATAGATATTGTATGGAACGTTTAGATAGAGTGATGGTTAACTAGCAATGGGGGAATATTTTTCATTCTACTCACATTACTCATCTCAATAGGACTGGTTCTGACCATTGTCCTTTATTGGTGTCGGTTTCCCTTTTAGGGCTATTATCTCAACCGGAACCATTTAAAATTTTTATCTATGTGGACCTTACACTCTAGCATGAAGGACATTATTAAACAGGCTTAGGATACGGAGGTTTTTGGTGATGGTATGTAGATACTCCAAGCTAAGCTTTTGCGGGTTAATGTTGCGTTGAAGGAGTGGAGTTTCTTGCAAATTGGGAATATGTTTTCTTCTTTGAATTACTGGAAGGATGCGGTTGCTAAGAGGGAGCTCAGTTTTTATGACATTCAAGCTGCTTCGAATCGGGAGGCTTTACATGAGGCTAAGGCGAGATATACTTTTTATCTTAAGGCTAAAGAGTCCTTCTAGAGGGATAAGGCACAGCTGAAATAGCTGAATGAGGGGGAGGAGAACACAAAATGTTTTCACTCTTACTGTCAAATGAAGAGGCAACAAGTATGGATTATGCAAATACACGATACTTCTGATAATCTCTTTTCACAGTAATCTGATATAGGTATTGTGGTGGAGGATTTCTTTCATAAATTATTGGCACCAAATTCCTCTCTTGTAACTTTTGGAGCTAATGAACTCCATGACTTTATTCCTCAGCTAATTTTAGATGAAGATAATGCCATGCTATGTGTATTACCTACTTACAATGAAATTCGGGTTGCTGTGTTTTCTCTTGACAAGAATAATGCTCCTGGCCCTGATGGATTTATGGGGTTATTTTTCATATATTGTTGGGACATAGTGGACGTTGTGGTAGTTTTGGTAATTAGGTCCTTCACAAGTACCCTTCTCATGTTGGTCCCAAAGAAGACTAATTTTCATACTTTTGTAGATTTTCAGCTTTTAAGCTTAGGTAATTTCTGTAATAACATGATCACTAAGGTTTTGGTGGTTTGGTTGGCTCCTTTGCTACAAAGGATAATTTCTCCTAATCATAGTGGCTTTATTCAGGGATAGAGCATTATTGACAACGTGTTTTTAGCACAAAAGAAGGTCCACTCTATTGACCAAAATGCTAGAAGGGGCAATATAATTTTGATGCTTGATATGACTAAGGCTTTTGATAGAGTTTATTGGTCTTCTTTACTCCATATTATGTATAGATTTGGATTTTGTCCTCATATGGTTCATCTTATTCATAATATTCTGTCAAACTACTGGTTTTCAGTGTTGGTAAATAGGAGGCAGTTTGGTTTTGTCAAATTTACTCAAAGGGTGCGATAGGGGGATCCTTTATTTTCGTACTTATTTATCCTCTCCCAAGAGATATTCTCAACGGGCTTCAACTCATATGTGGATTTAGGCAGAATTATACCTTATTCTTTACCTAGGCGATGTTTTAACATAACTCATTTAAGCTATGTTGATGACCCCATCTTGTTCATGTCTGCTTCTAAGAGAAATTTGAGGAGGGTATCTAAATTCATTTCTTCCTATGAGTTAGCTTCAGGAAAATTGGTTAACAAGGGGAAAAGCTAATTTAAAGTTCATGAGAAAATGTCTCCGTATAAGTGTGGTGCTTTTCACTTGGAGCTAGGTTTTGTTAGGAAATCTATATATTTTTCTTACTTAGGATGTCCTATTTTTAAGGACCAAAAAAGAAGAGTCTTTTATCAGCCTTTGGTTGAGAAGATCCGGGCTCGGATTGAAGGCTAGAGTTATAAGTTTTTTAGCCTTGCAAGGCATTTAGTGCTGGTAAAGATAGTTCTTTCATCTGTTCTGCTTTATATTTTGCAAGCTCTGGTTCCTTCTCGCACTGTTTTTGCAAATGTTGAGAAGGAAATGGCTAAATTTTTATGAGGTAAGATGAAATTCGGCTTTAGAAGGCATTGGTGTAATTGAAATATTTATGTTACCCAGAGAAGGAGAATGGTCTTGGATTGCGATTTTTAGACATGTATGCTGCTACTTTTGCTATACGGTGTTGGTGGCATCGGCTTCAAAATTCTATATAGGCTTAGTTCATGAGAGCTAAGTATAATCAAGATAGTGTTCATCCTCTTTTTATTAGTGTTCTTCCTAGTTCTTCTCATGGTTAGCGTCGTATCTATGCTGTGTCTCGTCTAGTAAAGGATCATTTAGCTTTTGATCCCCATTCTGGTCAAATTTCCTTTTGGTTTAATAGCTGGTCTTCTTATGGACGGTTAGCTGAAATGAGCTTGAATGTTATTCATCCCAATCTTCAGCTTTCTGATGTGGTTCAGAATGGTTATTAAAGGGAAGATGTTATTTAAAGTACTTTACTTCCTTCGATTGCTTTTTCAATCCTGTATGATCTTCTTCCGGTAGTTAATGTGGCAAAAAAGGGATGTTCAATTGTGGTCTCTAACTTAATCAAGTGATTTTTCTATTTCTTCAACTTATGAGTTAGTTCGGTTAAAGAAGAAACAAAGTTCTTTTTTTGAATTCCTTATGGAAATCTCTGTTGCCTGTGCATATACAAGTAGCTAATGCTCTCTATCTTTACATCTAGGTCACTTGCATCATGTCAACAAACTTGAACTTACGTAGCATCTTGGAAACCAACAAGTTAACCGAATCAAACTATCTCGACTGGTATAGAAATTTGAGAATCGTTCTCAAATCGAAAAAGTTGCTATATGAGCTAGATGCTCCTATTCCACTATCGCCAGCTCAAGATGCTCATGCTAATGAGCAAGCTATCCATAAGAGGCATAAGGAGGATAGTGATACAGCATCATGTATTATGCTGGTATCCATGACTCTCGAGTTGCAAAAACTGCACGAGCATAAGGATACTCAATCGATCATTTTACATCATCGAGAGCTATTTGATACCCAAGCTAGAATTGAGAGATACGAGATCTCAAAGAAACTATTCCATTGCAAAATGGTAGAGGGTTCTTCTGTGGCCACTCATGGGCAGAAGATGCTGGGCTTAATAGAGAAGCTTGGATCTCTCGGGTTTGCAATAGATCATAACTTAAGTGTTGACTTAATTATACAATATTTGCCTAATAGTTTCTCATAATTTGTGATTAATTATCAGATGAATAAGATTGAATCCACCATTCCTGAGTTGATCAATCTTCTCAAAATTGCGGAGTCCTCCATGAAGAAGGATTCCAATGCAGTTTTAATGGTAGAATCTTTCTCTTCTAAGAAGAAATTTCAAAAGAAAAAGAAGAAGGCTCCTATGAAGCCCAAAGGTGGTGTGAATAAGAAGGACACAACTACCAAGGGCCCATGCCATCATTGTGGGAAGATGGGCCACTAGAGGCACAACTGCAAAGCCTACTTGGAGACCATTAAGGACAAGAAGCAGAAGGAGAAGCTTATAAGCACTTCTACTTCTTCTCCAGGTATGTTTATGATTGAGATAAATACTGTCTTTAGAAATGAGATATGGGTATTAGATACTGGATGTGAATCTCATTTGTGCAATAACTTGCAGGGACTAAAAAGCAGTAGAAGGCTAAAGAAAGGCAATATGGACCTACGTACTGCAAATGGGGCAAAGGTTGCTACACTTGCTGTGGGGACATACGAGCTGAACCTGCCTTCTGGATTAATTCTAGAACTGCAAAACTGTTATTTTGTACCAGTTTTAATGAAAAACATTATCTCAGTTACGTGTTTAGACTTATATGGATTTTATTTGATATTTAAGAATAAATATTATTTTTTTTCATTGAATGATATTCATTATGGTTCAGCAACTCTGGTTAATGGTTTATATATTCTAGACTTAGATAACCCAATTCTCAATATAAACAATAAGAAACCTAAAATTGATAACTCTAACACCTCTTACTTATGGCATTGTCGTTTGGGCCATGTAAATAAAAATCGTGTTTCTAAGTTACACAAGCTTAGTGACTTAGGGTCATTTGATTATGAATCATATGGTACATGCAAGTCTTGTTTACTAGGTAGAATGAGTAAAACTCCTTTTCGAGGAAAAGGAGAACGGGTCAAAGAGTTATTAGAACTCATACATTCTGATGTATGTGGCCCAATGTCAATACAAGCAAGAGAAGGTTATAACTATTTCATAACCTTTATCGATAACTTCTCACGATGCGGGTATTTGTATTTAATGAAATACAAAGCTAAGGCCTTTGAAAAGCTCGAAGACTTCAAGAATGAAATAGAGAAACAACTTGGTAAAAGTATTAAGACTCTAAGATCTGATCGATGAAGAGAATACTTGAGCCAAGAGTTTCTAAGTTATCTTAGAGATAATGGGATATTATCTCAATGGACTCCACCACATACACCTTAACATAATGGTATGTCTGGGAGAATGAATCGAACCCTTCTAGACATGGTACGGACCATGATGGCTTTTGCAGACCTACCAAAATCGTTTTGGGGGCATGCACTAGAAACTTCTATTTATATACTAAATAGAGTTCCGAAAAAATCGGTTAATACTACCCCATTTGAGATGTTCTTTGGTAAGAAACCAAAGTTATCTCACTTGAGAGTAGGGAGTTGTCATGCCTTTGTCAAAAGGCCACAGTTAGACAAACTTGATAGTAAGTCTGACAAGTGTTTGTTTATGGAATATCCGAAAGAATCTTTCGGATATTACTTTTATCTACCCTCTGAAATTAAATTGTTTCTTTCGAAGCATGCCGTCTTCTTAGAGAAAGAGCACATGCTCAGAAGGGATAGTAGGAGTAAGATTAAACTTAGTAAAATTCATGAAAATCAAATAAACGAGGATTAACTGTCTAACCCCACATCTATTGAAAGAATAGATGAACCTTCTAATACACAAGAACGTCGTAGATCTAGTAGGATACGTGTGGCACCTGAAAGATATGGATTTCTCATTAGTGACCACAATGACGTATTGCTCATAGATGAAGATGAGCCTACTAACTACAAGGATGTTCTGAACAGTTCAAAATCTGGCAAATGGCTTGAGGCCATGAAGTCAAAGATGGATTACATGTACGACAACCAAGTATGGACTTTGGTTGATCCACCCAAAGGAATTAAACCTATTGGTTGCAAGTGGGTTTTCAAGAAGAAACGAACGTGGATGGTAACTTAGTTACCTATAAAACACGACTAGTGGTGAAAGGTTATCGTCAACAATATGATATTGACTATGATAAAACCTTCTTGCCAGTAGCTATGTTGAAATCCATCAGGATACTCCTAGCCATTGCTGCTTATTATGATTATGAAATTTGGCAAATGGATATAAAAACAGCTTTCCTAAAAGGAAATCTAACTGAGGAAGTGTATATGACACAACCTGAGGATTTCACATCCAGTGATGGCACAAAGGTATGCAAGCTACAAAGGTCCATTTATAAGCTTAAGCAAGCTTCTTGGGGTTGGAATATCTGTTTTGATGAAACAATCAAAGAGTTTGGTTTCATTCAAAACATGGATGAGCCTTAAATATACAAGAAGGTTAGTGGGAGTGCAATCATTTTCTTACTACTTTATGTAGATGACATATTGCTAATAGGAAACGATATACCTATCTTACAAATAGTTAAAGTTTGGTTATCCAAATAATTCTCCATGAAAGACCTTGAAGAAGCAACCTACATTCTCGGAATAAGGATCTATAGAGATAGATCCAAAAAGGTTGCTTGGTCTTTCGCAGTCTACATATATAGATAAAATGCTAAAGAGGTTTAGCATGGATCAATCCAAAAAGGGATTCTTACCCATGTCACATGGTGTAAGCCTTTCAAAGTTGATATCTCTCAAGACACAAGTTGAAAGGGATCGCATGAGTAAGATTCCATACGTCTCGGCAGTTGCATCTATCATGTATGCTATGATATGTACGAGGCCCGATGTATCTTATGCTCTCAGTTTAACGAACAGATACCAATCTTGCCCTAGTGAGGGTCATTAGGCAGCTGTAAAGAACATTCTGAAGTACTTACGAAGGACTAATGATATGTTCTTGGTATATGGAGAATTTGATTTGAAAATAAACGGGTATACTGATGCCAGCTTTCAATCTGACAAAGATAATTTCAAATCACAATCTGGCTACGTGTTTACGTTGTGTGGAGGGACAATAAGTTGGAAAAGTTCCAAACAAGAGACAATTGCCGACTCTATGATAGAAGCTATGTACATGGCCGCTTCTGAAGCAGCAAAGAATGTAAAGATAGAGAGAGTTCCCACAGATGAGAACATAGCTGACCCACTTACAAAAGTACTATCCTAAAAGAGACATAATTGTCATGTTGAGTCATTCAGTATTAGATACATGAATGATTGACTCTAGCGCAAACGGGAGTTTGTTAGTGTTGTGCCCTAAAGGCAATCACTTATACATTGTATATGACATATTTTATTTTAATTAAAAACATTATTTATCTTATAGTTTCTTTTGTTTACTTTTAAATAATATAACTGTTCGATAAAGTCCCTAGTACAACGTTGTATTAAGGAGATCATGATATGAGATTCCTACTACACTGTATAGTATTAGTACTTAAATAATCCCTAGTCATAGTATTAATGAGACAGGACATCATTAATGTGTTAAGACTAGCATATGTTAGACTTCCTGATTTGATCAGGCGGTGGTTCTCATATCCGTGAATATTGAGATACTCAAAGTTAACACATGGATGCTTGTTAATGGAATAAGTTTATTAGATGACCTAGCTTTGAGATAATCACATGGATAACTATTTAGTGTCAGTGATATACTCTCAATGTAGCAAATGTGCAAGTATTCTTAGACTTGAGATCTCCAAGGTACTTTGTTTGCTAAGCATTGTACTTTGATTCCAATCTCTGGAGCTCGATCGAAGGCCGTGTATAGGATGGATATTAGGTACATTGTGAGGTAAACGAAAGTAGTTGAGAAGGTCAATAAATAATTCACCACTCCTCATAGTAGGGGCGAATATCTCACGGCCACTTGTAGGAATTACTACTCGAGAAGTCCTTGGCCAAGACATATGTGTATTGGAAATAGTTTCAATTGATACACATCTAGAGTAGTGGGTTCCTGGTACAAGTATTATTGTATTCGGACCAGAATTAATTCTGGAGGGAGTTGGCACTAATTCCGTACTCCAAACCGAATGAGATATTGTATGGTGAAAGGAGTTAATTGCATTGAAGTTTATTATTGAAGGGTTCATGTCAAGCCACCTGACTTTCTGGACTCTTGGGTGGTCATAATGTGTTGCTAGATACCGCTCATGATCTGGAAATATGGGTTTATTAATTGATGAATTAATAAACCAAACCTGGTTAGAATTAAAAGAATTAATTCTAATTAATTATAGATTATTAATCTCAAAGATGTTTAGATTAATTCATGTTCGCTACCAATTGACCGGGAAACCTAATAGGTCACACACAATAGAGGATTATATACTCAAGATGTTATTTGATAACATAGTGGGGTTAATTGGGAGAAAGAAAAATTATTGTAGATAAATTATAATTAATTATAATTTATGGTCCAAATTGTAATTGTGAGAACTTGATGTTTCCAATTACAATTAGGAAATTCTAATAGGATTAGAATTCTCAGTTTTAGTAGGATTTTTCGGTTATATATATATGATATAATCGAAACCCTAGAGGAGGTTGAATAAACAGACACTCTAGGAAACTCACAACCTTCTTTCCTCTCTCTCTCTCTCTCGTTACTCTTGAAGCAAACAACCTTAGCTGCCATCTTTTTCTGTTAGCACAGGAAATTTTGGTGCTTGAGTATTCCTCTATGTGGATTACTGTTAGAGATAATCTCACATTGTAATTATAGTAGTTAGACGTTCAACTCACGTGGAGGTTGATCAAGAGGATTGCTGGATCGCGCCTCAACTTGAAGGAGAAATTTTTGTTCTTCGAACAATCAAACGAAAGGAAAAAGCTACTACCTTTATTATCTTTATGTCTTGTTTTTCACACATAGGCGGGTCCTAAGATGGTATCTCGTTTATTCTTTCGTTGTGCCGTATAGAATACGAGCCTGAGATATCCAACAGATTGTGTGTAGTCACATAGAAATAGTGGAGCATTTATTCAATTATTGTGGTCCGATGGCTATGTTATGGTGTCTTTAATTTTCTTCTTGTTCTCTTGAGATTTTAGCTGTGGACTTGCCTGCATTTATTTATTCTTGGTGGTATGCGGTTTCTTCTGTTAGAGAGTATGCAAGGGTTTACATGGGTTTCCTTTTTTGGGAAATTTGAAAGGCTCGTAATGATGTTATTAAGGACCACCAGTTCTCTTTGTGGAGGTTGAGGAGGAAGGTTTATTCTTCTATTGCAGATTTTTCTACAATACATCCTCTCTGTAAGCCTACTTTTGATGTTACACATTACCTTTCCATTGGAAAGCTCCTTCGGTACAGTATATTGTTCCAGTTTGCTGGACGAGGTCTACTACATATGGTGTTATTGTGAATGAAGATGGCACCTCCAAAGGAAACCCTAGTTCGTCTGGGTTAGGAGTGGTTATTAGGGACATTTCTGGCAGTTTTATTTTTGGATATGCTAAGAATACTAGCTGCTCAACAAATATGAATGTAGAAATTCTTGCCATTCTCTATGGTTTGATTTGATGCTCTAGGAAACATTTAGCGCATGTTGTGTTGCAGTTAGACTCCTTATTGGTGGTAAATCAGCTGAATGGTGTTTTTCCTAAGAATTAGAGGTATCTTCCTTTGTTTAGAAGAATCGAATCTCAGAAGAGGCTATTCTCTTTGTGTCAGTTCATGCATGTGTTCCGGAAAGGTAATAGGGTTGCGGATTGTTTGGCTAAGTTAGCTTGTGCTGCTTCTAATGAGTTACATTTTGATTCTTTTTCCTCGCTTCCTACTATAGCTAGGGGTTTGTGTAATCTGGATAGGATGCAGGTTCCTACACTTCATGTTAGATCCCATACTTACTATAGTTTTCTTAATCCCTTGTATGTATATTCCACCATTTTCTCTTGTCTGAAAACTTAGGGTTTCTAGACATTTTTATTTTATCTTTAAAAGGTGCTATATTTGCTTGTGTTTTTGTTGGGGGTTTGTTGTGGACTTAATGGAGGCATGTAATATTGAATATGTGTAGTTTTATGGGTGAAAAATGGGAGGATTTGAGATTGTTATCATGCTTAGTATTGTTATGAAAAAACAAAGGCTTGTTGATGGAGATGTCTCTAACTTGAAATTGTATTTTGAATAAACATGTGAACATCTAACTTTATGTTAAGAGCTATTTTTTTTCATTAATATATTAGTTTTGAGTCTTATAGAGTTGGCCTACCGTGCATTTGACGTCAAGAACACAACATTACGCAAAATGGAAATTATTTTGTACAGCGTTAAGACTCTATACAAAAGCTGTGATTTAAGGGTGAGTTTGGTTCGCGAAGTGAAGGGAAAGGGGAAAGGAGAGGGGGAGTGGAACATTTTACTTCCATCAGGGGAAGTAAATGTAATTACTTTCATCCTGTTTGGTTGGAGTGGAAGGGAAGTAAATATGATTTACCTCTCATTATTTTGTTGTAAGGTATATAGGAAGGAAATAATTATTGAATTACTATTATACCCCTAAGACTAATTCATTAAAAATTGCAATAATAAGAGAAATACCCTAGGATAAGAGGGTCTTTTAACCCTCATTTACTTCCCAAACCCTCCAAAATGGAGAGGAAGAAAAATCTGAGGTGGAAGGGATCCAATTCCCTTCCACATACTCCCCCCCCCCCCTCCAATCACTCCAACCAAACTAAGTAAATCACACATTTACTTCCTATTTTACTTCCCCTCCTCTTTTCCTTTCCCACTTTCACTCCAACCAAACTCAACCAAAGTGACTTGAAAATATGCATTTTTGGTTAAATCTAATTATGGCCTTTTGATGTTTGAAACTTCCATGTTTAAGAAACATTTTAAAATAAGAATCATTGAAAATTTCCTTATAGTTTGATCACAATGAATTTTGAAAATTTTCATGGAGAACTGCCAGCAGCAATTAAATCTTGCGGCATGATATGTTGAGACTTCAAAAAGACCAGTTTTTAAGCATGATATTAGGGAAATTTTTACATAATAATCCACTGCACACGAAGGGGTTTTAGACTAGAGGTTTTGAAGTAAACAAAAAATTCGTTTGCCTAGTCAAATAATAAAAAAGTTTAATACCCTATTTTACCCAACTAAGTAAAATTTCTCATTAGGTTAAAATTTGGATTTGTTTTAAATTTTTCTATAAATCTTATGAAAGCCTTATTTGATTTGATTCTATGATGTTTAATAAATATTTAGGGATATTTATATAAGTGTATTGATGCCTGAATTCAATTACTCCTTCCGTCCACAAATACCTAGCCTAATTATAAAAACTACGCATATTAAGGAATTGTGAAATTCTATAATAAAATTGATTAAAATGTCTATTATACCCTTTGGAGTATTTTTATTATCTTTCTCACCTCATTAATTTAAATCTCACCACTCCTTTAATTACATCACTCTAATAATTACATATGTCTTTCTCTTTTCACCTATGTCATTTGTCTCTCTCTTCCCACTCTTTGTTTTAGACTCTTCTTTTCACCCATATCACCTCATTAAATTATACTTTTGACTATTTTTATAGGATAACGTGATTTTATTGTTAGTTAAAATAACTTCAGTGTGGATAATTGTAATACTAATTAATTGATAGAAAATTGTGCTAAGGGTAAAATTGAAAAAAAAATAATTAAATACAACATACATTTAGAAAGTGGACAGTTATTTTTGGACAAATCAAAAAGAAAATTAAGTCAGTTATTTGTGAACGGAAGGAGTACATGATTGTTAGAGCTTGATCACAAAAGAGCTTGTAAATGTAATTTTGGTTACATGTAGAAATCCTTTACCGTTATGTGACCAATTAATAACTTGATTTGATAAGCATGATTGAGGGATAATCACATGATTATGTAACTTTTGTAAGGATATATGTGATGGAATGTACTTAGGAATTTGTGATTGAGGTTGATAAATTATATGTACAAGTTTTGATATGGTAAACTAAGAATTATGGTTTCAGATTAAATTACCTTTGTGTGGGGATTGAATTAGGAATTGATTTATGAATTATTTAGATGCTAGAGGTGCTGGAATCTAAAGATCAAGCATGAAGCAATTAATCCAGAATCATTTGAGTTTTTGCTGAGGACTAAGGTAAGTCCTTGCATCCCTATGAAAACTCCTCTTATACTAATGATTCTAGAAACTTTGTAAGCCCTTACATCTCATAATCCATTTTTTTTTAATATGAATGCTTTTTGAACTTGCCACATCTTACTAAAATTATTTCATGCAAGACATAAATCTTTTGCTCAAATTTATGAAATGCTATGTGTGAAATATTTTGGGATAATATACATTTTTACACATTATGAAATGATTCATGATCATGATATAGGTATTATGAATTGATTTTTGATCATGACATACAAATTATGAAAAGGATTAATAATCATGATATTTTGAAAATGCCTACATTTGTGAAGTATGTCCATATATACTCATGATTGCTTATGTATGATTTACTTTATAAAGTCTTCTTATAGACATTGTATATATGTATAAAGCCATGCATTAAACATTATAAAAAGTATAGGAATATTGAATTTATGTATTTCCATGTATGCAATATTGTGAAAATCATGGCATTAACCTTAGTTATGATGCCTTCTATTGTTATTTATTTTACAAGGCAAATTATGTATATTAGACTAATATGCCTTAAATAAATTATTAGAATTTATATATAGATTATATTTTAATATTTTGGAGAAATAGTAGGATTTTAGAATATAGTCAAGGTAAAAACTGAAAATTGTATTTTAAGACTGGAATAATATTTAGGGAAAATGAAAATAGAAATATTCCATAATAGAATAGTAACTTCTTGAACAACTTGCATTGTAATTACTCAATAGGCGAAGCTCTTGTATTAGCTCATGTTAAATTCAAAGAGATTTTTGGTAGATTAGCTGTCTCCGAAAGTTTGTCTTTTTTTCGAATAGGGCATCAGTACTAGATGCTAAGCCGGGTCCTTAGCTTGCAACATAGTTTTCAATGGAAAAATTGGAAAACGGACATGGGACATCCAGGAAGATGAAATTGCTTATTATATTATGGTATCATATTAATACTAAAGTGAAAATTATATGGCAGTATCATAATGATATTGAAGTGATTATTATATGGAAATATCATAATGATATTGAAGTGATTATTACATGGTGGTATTTTAATGATACTAAAGTGATCATCACACAGCAATATCATGATGATACTGAATTGGTTATATAATGTATCTTGATATTTCAGTTGAGATTATGGCTTAAGGTTCAATATAAACAATTGAATGTTTCAGAATTGTGTTGTTGATGTTTTACTTGACAAAATTATTTTTGGCATAATAAATGAATTGTACTTGATGTTTTTCTCCATGAATAATATTTTATCTTAGTAATGCATGAAGGCATAAAGAATGCACTTATATTTGTTCAAGTTAATATTTCTTGTGCATCATGGCATGTTTTTATAATTGAGTAACAATCATCCTACAAAACTTACTAAGATTATCTTTGCTATTACACTTTTTGTCTAACCATGTTTTTCGGTAAAATGAGCTTATCACAACAAAGAATCTTAGATTAATCTCTTATGTAATGATATGATAATATTGATACATAATATTTTTATCCTTTATCCATATGTTAGAATATTATATTTTGAGTCTTAAATTTACGATGAGTTTGTAATAGATCCTATTTAAGTTTTAATTTTAAGTACCAAATTACGGAGTTTTTTTATTTATTTATTACCATGTTATAAAGACCCTTAGTTTAAAGGACAGAATGACATCTCGAACCTGTATAGATTATGTATATAGTGGGTTGCTACAAATAGTATATTATAAATTCATTGAGCAAGTGAACACAATGCTAATAATATGGAAATTATAATTGGACAAAAGAAGTAAAGAGATGCTAGAAAATAAAATATAATATTATTATATTTTATTCACTTTTTGTGTATTACAAATAGTTCTAATAAATCTATATTTATAGGATTGTGATTTTCAATCCCCAAAAAACTTAATATCTTAGGGGAATGAACATCCATGTTATCATAGAATTTGCCTAACAGTCTCCCTATAATGTCCTCTAAAAATTTTCTAGTACTCTCCCTTAGATGTACTTTAGAAATTTCCTAACATATTTAGCAATAGGGTAAACTATCCTGGTAACCCTAAAACAATTTCGAAATCTAAGTTTCTCTCTCCAACTAAAAAAAGCGTAAAAATCTTTCTCAAACTTTTTAATCGTCTAGATCTTACCCTTCGGACAGTTGACCAACAGTCAACTCACAATTTCGTTAATTTTTAAGGGTAATCAGTAATTTTATATTTTAATATTAAAATATATTATTTTATTTTTAATTCATTTTTAAAATTTTTATCTGAATTTTTTCTTTTTCTTTCTTTTCTTCTTCCTCTTTTCCCTTCTTCTTCTGCTTTGAACTTTTAGTAACACCAGAGAGAGACAGACCCTATTTATGATGATGGTGTTTTGTTAATGATTCGATTGATTTAATTTCACATTGACATTTCCATTGCTCTTTGCATGACTGGTTTGGTTTGTTCCATTGCCTGGCTTCTGCTACTGCTGCTTAATTTGATCCTTCATAGCCATGGTGGTAATAACCACAGTGTGCATCTGATAGCCCTGTTTATTCCATAGTGGATGCAAAATATGCCTCTTGTCCTCATCATCAATTAGCTTCGGAGCAGCATTAGTATTCGCATTATTGTTACTTGCTAAAACAACTTAACGGATAGATGTAGCTTTGCTAACAATGGCATACTTACTATGTTTTGAACTATCTCAAATGCAAGATGGCTCACAAGCAAACAAAGTATATTATGCTGCGCAAAGAAATCTTGACACATACAGTAATAATCTGTGAGCTCAGACACTGCCCAGGCCACCACTATCTGAACCTTCATCAGACACTTCGTTGTTTGGAGTTGCAGCAATGAAATTGCTGTGGCGGCAAGGAAGAGGAAAAAGAAGGGAAAAGAGGAAGAAGGAAAGAAAGAAAAAGATTAAATTAAGATTAAAAAATTTAAAAAATGAATTAGAAATAAAATAACAATATATTTTAATATTAAATATAAAATTATCGAAATACCCTAAAAATTTAATTGAATTGTCAGTTGGGAGGGCAAGATCTAGACGATTAAAAAGTTCAAGGAACATTTTTACGTTTTTTTTTAGTTAGAGGGCAAAACTTGGATTCCGAACTAGTTCAAGGGTCACCAAGATAGTTTGCCCTTAGTAATATTACAGAATAGGGCATTTAATTCATATAAAACTCATTTCACTACAACATTAAAAAATTGTTTTGTACTAGAAATTCATGAATATGGAGCGCTCATTATCTTATAATAAATTTTATTTCTAAACATTAGATTAGAAAGAGTATTCCAGCCTATTTTGATAGAAAGTTTTTTTTTTTCATTGAAGAAGTATTGGAAATTTATTTTAGGAGACAAAAAAGGGTTCAATTCTATTGTATTACCATATATGAAATGTAATAATATATTATATTTACTATAGATAGTAATTCAACTAGTAAGAATTAAATTTTATCGAATAAATTATATAATTTAATCCCATTTTGGAAGAAAACGTAAGTTATACTTGATGTTGTAAAATCGATACACACAAACACAAGCAAAATAAGCAAATGAGACAGAAATAGTAATGCAACATAACCATGTCCTTCTAAGAGTGGGAAGGTTCGTAATTGTTAGTATTATGCCCTAGAGGCAATCACATGTATTTTGTATATTGTACATTTATTGAATAAAATAATGCATTCTTTATCTTTCAATTTGTTTTATTTATACTTTCGTATAAGATAATTGCTAGCTAAAGTCCCAAGTGCAACACTGTGTTAAGAAAATCACGATAGAAATCATGAAGTGGGGTTCCTACTACATTGAATAGTGTCCGTACTTAAATTATCCATAGTCATAGTATTAATGAGATAGGACATCATTAATGCATTAAGACTAGCACATGTTATACTTCCTAATTTGATAAGGCAGTAGTTCTCATATCCATGAGTATTGTGATACTCAAAGGTAACACGTGAATACTTGTTACTAGAACAAGTACATTAGATGACCTAGCTATAAGATAATCAAACGGATAACTATTTAGTGCCAACGATAAAATCTCATCATAGAAACTATGCAAGTATCTTAAACTTAAGATCTCTAAAGTACTTTACTTGCTAAGCATTGTACTTTGATTCTAATCTCTGGAGTCCTGACAAGACTGCCTATAGGATGGATATTGTGTATAACGTGAATCAAATGAGAGTAGTTGAGAGGATCAATAAATGATTCACCACTCCTAATATTAGGGGCGAATATCTCATGGCCACTTATAAGAATCACTACTCGAGAAATCCTTGAGCAAGATGATTGTGTATTCGAAACAGTTCCAATTGATACACATGATAAGTAGTGGATTCCGAGAACAAGTACTAAAATATTCGGGCCAGCATTAATTAATATTCTGAAGGGAATTCGCACTAATTTCATACTCCAAATTGAATGAGATATTGTATGGTAGAAGGAGTTTATTGCACTAATGTTTGCTGTTGAAAGGTTCAAATCAAGATACTTGACTTTCTGAACTTTTGGGTGGTCATGATGTGTTGTTAGATTCTATTCTTGATCTACTAAATATGGATTTATTAACTAGAAAATTAATAAATCAATCATAATTAGAATTAATAAGATAATTCTAAATTATTAAGGATTATTAATCTTAAAGATATTTAGATTAATTCATATTTTGCAACCAATAGACCAAGAAACCTAATAGGTCACACAAAATAGAAGATTAAGTACTCAATATGTTATATGATAATATTACAAGGTTAATTGTGAAAAGAAGAAATTGTTGTGGTCGAATTATAATTAATTATAATTTGTGAGCCATATTGTAATGAACTAGATTACAAATATAAATGGTAATTAAAGAATCCATATTCTTTATGGATTTTGGTTACCAAACACAGATGATATATCCGATATGCATTCCATGTTTTTTATTTATTGAATCTATAGAGAGAAAATCATTTTTTCCTCTAGCAATCAGTTCTATGCTTCTTCTTCTTCTTCTTTTGGTTCTCGCACAAAACCCTAACCGCCAGAGACTATATTCTACAAGTACAGAATTCTGATGACTTGAGTGTAGTCCTCGTGTGGATAGTATTAGAGACTATCTCACACTGAGATTGTAGAGGGTTGACAGATGAACTGTTCTTAAGCAAAGGAGGAAATTTTTTGTTTATAGAGATAGCTTTGTAGGTAATTCTTTTACCTTTTCTTTGGTCCATTCATCGCATATAAGGTGATCTAGGGTGTAGTTTCACATTTTAATTCCATCTGTAATGAGATTGCATGATCGCGAGACGGTAAAAGTGGTAGCTAAGCCCCATTTTATGCATTTATGGGTCACTTATTTTGCCATGAAATTGTTTCATTGTAGTCTTTGTGTCTTCTGTGAAAATTATTTCACGCGTACATACTATCTAAAAAACGTTTTCGGCTTGTTTCTTGAAATTGTTTCAAGAATATTTGGGTCTTTCTTATACTTGAAATTGCTTCACGTATAATGATAAATTATAGAAATTGTTTCTGTGTTTGTTTCCTACAAAAATCGTTTCAAATTTTGGTCTCTGTTGTGCTCTGAAGTTATTTTCAATGCACCCAATTTATGGGAAATTGATTCTATAGGTTCTGGTTGCAGCAAGCATTGCTTCTGTAAAGGTTACAAGAGATATTTTTAAAACGAGAATTAATGGGCTTTAATTCATTCTGCGGAACGTTTTTAAAACAAGAATTAATGGTGCATTAATTCTTCTTGTGGAAAAATGGTTTTCTGGACACATTACATTCTGTATAAAATATGTTTTCTAAAACTGTTTCTTGTTCCATCTATTCTATTTCGTTTTAATGAATAGAATGTCTGTTTGAATAAGTCCTTAGAACGGAACAAAAATAGAAATTTCTCAAAGAATTGTTCTCTGAAATCACTGTTGAAGTTTTGAAGAATAATTCCAAAAATTGTTTCTGGAAAAGACTAGGAAAAATAAACACACACACACACACACACACACACACACACACACACATATATATATATATATATATATATATATATATTCAGCCACAGCCGCTCATGTCATTTTGCATGCCGTGGCCGGCTTGGGCAAATTATTTTGCCCAAGCCGTGGCTGACAATCACCAATCCCTCACGAGCTTGGTGTCTTAATTTTTGCTAATAGCCCATGGATTTTCTCCTTTTCATTAAGCACCCAAACTTTCCCAAAATTTCCATTTTGGGACTAACGGATTATTTTTCCAAAAATTTTGATTTTGGAAAATAATATATTTTCTAAAGTATTAATCTTAGATTATATATTATTTAATTCCTAACATATGATTTTAGCAATTAATATAATTTCTAAAATCTTGATTTTAGATTATTTATTATTTTAATTCCTAAAATATGATTTTAGCAATTGATATATTTTCTAAACTATTGATCTTTGAATTTAATCTATTTTTTTCAAAATATTGATTTTTGAATTATTTGATATGTTTAATTTCATTTTGAGCATAAAATTAGCATGGTGGTTTGGTTATAGACTATGGACCTAATTAAATTGTTCATGCATTTTATTGCTTTGATTTTGAATTAAATAAGGCCTGCATGTCCTGCCTTCTCTATTTTTCTTGTGTAATATATCTTCTCATCTAACTCTCCCCAAATATAACTCGATGTTTCTTTATTTGGATATTATGTAATTAGATTACATAGGTTAGATAGAATAGAATTTATTACAAGTCAAGAAAAAAGTAATCAAGACCAAAAGAAGGATGTATAGTAAGACTTTCTTCCTAAATCATGCATGAACACTTAGGATCAACCAAATTAATTTCCTTTATGGCTCAAGGAAATTAATATAGTAAAGTCCATGACCAAAACATGCTATTATTTTGCTATGTATGAATGTGATGATATTATGCATGCTATCTGTAGACACAAATATCACAAATCCCTCATTACTATAGTAAGAACGAGAGTCATTTTTCGAGACCAAGTTGTTGGGCTGACTCAAGCCTACTTGACATCGGGCATGTTCAAGCTAGGAATTTTAAATTCTTGATTAATAGGTTGGGTTTAACTAATTTCTTTATCCTGGTTGGGCTAACTTAAGCATAAAGAAAATTAGAGGCAATATTGGGTTAACTTAAGAGGCTTTAAGATTAAAAGATATTAATTACCCAACGATCCGGTAATTACACTTGATGTAATTCGTATCGGTACCTACCATTGAATTTAAGGGTGGGTTGTTGGGCAAACCCAAGGTTATTCTTGAGGAATTTGAATGTCGGTTCAGTAGGAAAGCTTCCAACGAGCTTTTTCGAATCAATAGTGGGATATATTAGTTTGAGTAAAAATAGTGGAATAATTATGTGTTTTTATTAAAGACTTTATTATTCACATATCATGTGTATATGCATTTAGCCAATTAATCTATCTTTGCATCTGGGTCATCTGCATCATGTCGACCAACCTAAACCTACGTAGTATCTTAGAAATTAACAAACTTATCGAATCGAACTTTCTCGACTGGTATAGAAAATTGATAATTGTTCTCAAGTTGAAAAAGTTGCTCTATGTACTAGAGACTCATATTCCACCACCACCAACTCAAAATGCTCATGCAGATAAGCATGTTATCCACAAAAAGCATAAAGAGGATAGTGACACAACATCCTGTTTATTGTTGGCGTCAATAACCCTTGAACTACAAAAACAACACAAGCATATAGATGCTTACGCGATCATATTACATCTTCGAGAGTTATTAGATGCTCAAGCCAGAACAGAGAGTTATGAGATCTCAAAACAACTGTTCTATTCGAAGATGGCTGAGGGAGCTTCTGTGGCCACTTATAGGCTAAAAATGTTGGGCTTAATTGAGAAGCTTGGGTCTCTTCGGTTTGCTATGGACAATGAATTGAGTATTGACCTAATTCTGCAATCTTTGCCAAGTAATTTTTCATAATTTGTGATTAACTACCAGATGAATAAGATTGAGTTCACTACCCGAGCTGATCAATCTTCTCAAAACTGCAGAATCCTCTATGAAGAAGGAATCCAATGCAGTCATATTGGTAGAATCTTCCTCTTCTAAGAAGAAAGTTCCTAAGAAGAAGAAGAAGGCCCCTACTAAGTCCAAAGGTGGTGTGAAGAAGAAGGAATCAGCCACCAATGGCCCTTGCCATCACTGTGGAAAGATGGGCCGTTGGAGGCATAACTGCAAAGCCTACGTGGAGACCATCAAAGAAAAGAATGAGAAGGAGGAGATTGCGGACACTTCTAGTTCTACTCCTGATATATTTATGATTGAGATTAATACTGTCTTTAGAAATGAGATATAGATATTGGATACCGAATGTAAATCTCATTTATGCAATAACTTGCTGGAACTAAAAGACAGTAGAAGGCTTGAGAAGGGCGACGTGGACCAACGTACTGCAAATGGAGCAAAGGTTGTTGCACTTGATGTGGGGACTTACGAGCTACTCCTGCTTTCTGGATTAGTTTTAGAACCTCAAAACTACTATTATATACCAGTTTTATTGAAAAATATTATCTCAATTGTGTGCTTAGACTTATATCGATTTCATTTAATTTTTAAGAATAAATATTATTCTTTTTCATTGAATGATATTCGTTGTGGTTCTGTAACTTTGGTTAATAGTTTGTATGTTCTAGACGTGGATTGTAACACCCTACAGCTACAGGGCCCAAATAGTTGTGGATGTCACCCCGTCGTAATGACAAGGAGTCTATGTAACGGTACAATTTAATAAATAACAAATACATAGACTTAATAGCTCCAAAAGAAATTATAACATATACTCTGAACATTTCCTTACACAAACTGCGGCTAAAAAGTCTCTTGAATCTAAACCCAAATGATAGAAGGCAAAATTTATCAACTAGCTTCTTCAGGTCTTGCCTTTATACAAATCCAAGTACTCACAAAAGTCTACCTAAAAAGTATGGATAAAACTTATGTGAGATATAATATATCTCAGTAAGTCCCGTGGTGTGCTATGAGAATTTTTAATAACACTGTGATTGCGATGCATAATTAAAATTGTTGGAATGGTAAAAAGAAATCACTATTTCTTATTTGAGAAGTATATATAGTGAAATCATTGAAGTATTTCTCTTTTCTTCGGGAAAATAGATTCTCAACAGCAAAACATGGTGAATAATATAAGCTTTAGGCTTTTAAATCAGAAATCATTCCGTATTTTCAAAATACGTTTAAGTATCCAATTTCTACATTGCTATTTCATTTGGAAGGAATATTATTCCAACTGAAATTGCCACACTGACCTGTATAGGATTTTACAATCCCACGTCATTAATTAGTATGAATAACCTAAAGCATACGCCGCAATTAAACATACGATAACCATTGTTATGGTTTGCCACACTAGCCTGGGTGTCCCACGCCCGTCCCTCTGTTTCCACTTTGGATAACGGGTGCTAGCTAAGGACGACTAAACATCAAATACTAGCACTATGAAATAAGAGATCACAGTCCAAAGGTGCGCACCAACTGGACTACGTTCTCAAACGCACATAAATTAGTATAGGTGTAAAGTCTCTTTGAGTACTCAAGGATCACATCACATCAGAGATTATAGAAATGTCTCGACATTTCCACAGCCCAATCAATTCCAAAACATTTCCATTCTTAAGATATTTTCTTTCCCGAAATGACTTTTGAATATCAAAACATATAATTTGGGTCCGTTTCGATATTTCATAAAATCATATTTTCATGCTATGACTTTCGCAACCTTTATGCATGAAATGCAATCATAAGTTGCTTAATGAAATTCATGCACGGTTTCCAAATCATTTCATCATATGGGGTATGACTTATCAAAATAAAGCATGTTTAAATAATGCATAATCATATATGCTTCCAAATGATTCATAATATTTTCAATAAAATAAACTAGCATGCTTTATAATATTTTTCTTATAAAAGAGCTTTATTGAAAACCATGCATGGATGTGGAGACTTATCTCGAATATCTTATCATTTAGCAAGATAAGTATTCGCTAAGTTGTCACCAATGTTTAATAATGAACGGCCTACAATAATAATCACTCATAACGCATTTAGTATTCTATACTTGTCGATGACAATGTATATATATATATATATATATATATATTTATTTATTTATTTATTTATTTATTTATTTATTTATTTATTTATTTATTTATGGCCAAATATGTATAGTCATCTAAGGATATCACTTCATTTCCTATTTCATTCCATACTTGAAATGAAATATAATCCTTGCACGCTTGTAATCTATTTCCTTATTTTCTCTTCTTCACAAGAATATAGGGTCTTCATATAGCCAATTAACTTCTCATTCATCCATGAATATAAATAAAATCACTTCATAAATTTATTTGTTCTTTTATGAAAATCCTGCAATTTCCAGATCATCTTGTTTTGCTCATAACTTTCAATCCATATGCCCAAATGATGTCAAATTTGTTCTAAAATGTCCTCAAGACATTGATTTCCCTTCTCATTTCATTCAGTTTTGCTTACAATATCTCAGCTTTCCAATCCTATCACTTTTTTGGCAGCTTGTGGTAATTTCAACACAACTTTTTATTCACAACTCCAAATCATGTAAAATTGGTCCCAAAATGATCCTAAGACATTTAGCTAAAAGTTTCAGGTCATAGGATTCCAAATAAACAAGCTAATTTGTACAGTTTATTCATTCTTCAAAGCTGCTCGAAAATTCTTCAAAATAGAATTTCTGTTTTTGTTTCCTTTCTTCACACCATTTATTCCACTTTAATCCTAACAACTTATAACACTTAAACCATCTTAAATTCCATCCTAAGAGCCCTTAGTTCTCTGATTTTCAGAGATAAAGTACTCAGTAAATCAACCCTTTCTCAACCCAAAATCAATTATTATGAATAACAACAATAATAATTCATTTTCTTTCAACTATTAAATCCATTTCATTTCAATTCTATCTTCTCCTTTTACAGCCATGAACAACCACCAAAACCACCATCAAAACACCATTATATACCATATAATACATACTATACAAATCCTCAAACAAACTGTCACACATATACACACCAATCTCCACCAAACATAGAATCATGCTAGACAAAATCAAAACTTCCATATTTTCCCAACAAGATTCATTTCATAATAATCTTGCCAATGAAATCTACAACTTTAATTCATGAAATATAGCATTTTACCTTGCTTGTGTGATTCTCCAAGCTGATTTCCCCCAAATTCTTCCTTTTTCTCTCAAGAAATGCTTTCTCTATCTTTTTTCCTTTTTCTCCCTATTTTTCTCTAGCTTTTCTTTCCTTTTTCTTTCTTTTTCTTTTCCTTCTTCCTTTTATTTCTCTCATGGAAGGCTGCTATGTTCTCCACCGCCATTTCTTGGTCCAAATTGTGACCAAAATTGGTCCCAAAGTCAACTATTGTGGGCTATCCAATCTCTCAACCATTTTCCTATTGGTTGATTTAATTAATTCCTTAATCCTTAATATTTTTTAATAAGCTTTTGCAATAAAAATAATCCCACATATATTTCAATCCTCCAATGATATTTTAACACTTATTTTCATCCATCAATCATGTTATGCCGCTTGTCTCAATTCCAATCGCATTTCAGAATTTCTTTAGAAAATAACTATAATTCCAGCCCGTTTCAAAAAATTATTTTATTCTGCCATTGAAATCTATAAATCTCACTGACTCAATGGTGAGAATCAAAATTCTCAATTCTTTCTCATTTCTTTCCAAATTTCGATCAAAATCCCGATCGCAGTTAAAATGGCGATAATGCCCATGATAGCTCAGGCTGTGCCAAAACGTCCGTCTCATTATACTCTTCCATTTTATTTTTTTGAGCATACCCTCAAACTCTTACTCCACTAAAAATAGTCGCAATCTAAAGATTTAGAGTGCAGCTTGAACAAATTCAAAATTCTATGTAGGTCCCATAATTTCAAAATTCTAATAAGACCCCTAAATATTTTTTATCTCACCAAAACGTTCAGTTCATTAAATTGATCATTTCTTGTTCTGAGCCTTCATACAAATACTTATTCTATATTAAATAGTCATCAGTCAAAGTGTACAAAAGATGGTTGTTATAATCTCCCCTCCGTTAAGGAATTTCATCCTCGAAATTCGAATTTCCTTGTAGTTTTGTAGAAGATTCCAATTGATATGCTACGCTTCCAATCCATTCCACGATTGGAAAAGGTCCAATGTACCAAGGCATTAATTTCTTCCCAATATAGAGGTGATTGGCTCTTTCTTCCATATGAAGCTTTGAATGGGGCCATTCTATTTGTCATCTGATACCTGTTATTGTATGCAAACTTTGCATATGTCAAATTATCAATCCACTTAGTTCCAAATCTAAGGTATACTCCCACAACATGTTTTCCAATATCCTAATCACTTGTTCCATTTGTCCATCTATTTGCATGTGTATTGCAATGCTAAATTTCAATGTTGTCCCAGACAATTGTTGCAGCTTACTCCAAACTGTGAAAGTAAATTTTAAATCATGGTCAAATACACTAGTGAAGGGTACTTTGTACAATCTAATTACTTCCTCTCCATATGTATCTTGCTCAGTTTTCTCCAAAGAGTCTCGTTAATTGATAAGGAGAAAATAGTCAATTTTAGTTAATCAATCCACTACAACACAAATAGTATTTCTTAACCCTACTATTAAGGTAATCCCGTTATGAAATTCAAGGAAATTTCATCCCACTTCTACGATAGTATAGGCAACGGTTATAATAACCCTCCAGATTGTTACTGATCATCTTTTACTTGTTGACATGTGAAGCATTAAGTTACAAATTGAGAGATGCCATGTTAATCCACTGGTAATGCCATTTTAAGTCACGATACATCTTAACCATCTCCGGGTGGATTGTATACTTACTTTGAGGTGCCTTGCTAAAATACCTTGTTCCCTAGCGACTGGCCTTGGAATCCAATATTGGTCTCGAAGAATTTCAACATCATTTACTTAGGATTTTCTTCTTTCTTTTTAATTGCTTCTTTCCTTAACATCTTCTATCTTCCTTCATGAGGTTTTCAATTTTCTTAAGATATACGCTCTTACTCTTATTTCTTACATCAATACTTCTTCTCCTAATCTTTCCTTAAAAGCATTAGAGTATATCTCATAGATTTTATCCATCAAGAGAAATGTTAAGACTTATTTTGACTTCAATTTTTGGAAACTCCTTTCACAGTTTTACATAGAGAACTTTTCTTATACCTTTGTCGGAGTCTCAGGGAATTTCTATTTCATCACTTCCTCAACTTTTGCAAGATTTACTATGATTCCTTCCTTAGATATCACATGCTTCAAAATGTTATTTTAATTAACCAAAATTCAAATTTGGTAAATTTTACGTATACCTTAGCCTTCCACAAAATTTTCCAACATTTTTTGAAGGTATACTTTATGTCCCCTTGGAATTACAGAATACACTAAGATATCGTCTAAAAGGCAACGGTAAGGTTATCCAAATATGGTTGAAACACTCGGTGCATCCAATCCATGAATGTAATAGGGGCATTAGTAATACCAAATAGTATCACCACAAACTCAATATGCCCGTATTGAGTATTAAACGAGGTTTCTAGAATATCCTCTTCCGAATCCGCACCTAATAATATCCTTACCTTAAGTCTAATTTAGAAAATATCTTGCTCCTTGAAATTGATCAAATAATTCATTAACCATAGGCAAAAGATATTTATTCTTCACTGTCATTGTATTTAATCCATGATAATCTATACATATCCTTAATACTCCATTCTTCGTTTACACAAACAACATAGGTGGTCCACAATGAGGAGTACTACATCATACAAACTCTTTTTTTAATAATTCATGTCGTTGTTCTTAAATTTCTTTACCTCCATTAGCACCATTCTATAGAAGTTCTTGCAATTGGTTCTGTAAATAATATTGAATTAATAGTAATCACAACTTTGCTTACTAGAGCAATCCTTATAACAAATTTTGAGTCGTAACTCTAGATATAAGGTAATCCTTCTTCCTTACTTTCTCTCCCCTCCAAAATTCTAAGACATCATTGCTTGGCTCACAAAGCTGTATCACTTTGTTTCTATAATTAATTGGGGCATGATATTGCAGTAACCAATCCATAACAAGTATAGTATCATTGTCATCTGTAAGTACATATATGAAATTTTCATTCAGAACCATATCTTTTACCAATACATCATGCTCCAGACACCTCTTATTCCCTATTCATCTGTTTCCCCTCAATGAGTGCTAATTCCTAGTTCATAGGGATCTTCTCTATTTTTAATCCTTACCTTGAACAAAAAGATAAACAATATGAAGAGAAGTTGGATTTATTACAATCTTAGCCTTCTTCCATCAGTAAAGCTTTACCTTCTACAATCACTGTTGTTTGTTACCATTCTGAGATCCACTTTATCCTAAGTGACCACTTGTGCTTTTATTGATAATTTATTTGCTCTTGATTTGGAAGCTGAGATTGGGCATTGATTATCCCTTACAAGTCCAGCTCTCGATCCTCTATAGTTTTCTTCTTGAATTCACTCATCCTATAGATCATTTGGGTAAGGTAATTTATGGCTTTATGCTCTTCTTCGCATATTTAAATTAACGAATGACTTACCTTTCTTCAGTAGCTCTCTTTCTATAAATTTCTTGTCTTCTTTCAACTAGGTCCTCCAAGTTTTTTACAATCAAAAGATTAGAATTCCTTTTTATTCCTTTGTATAAATTTCTCCAAATCTTCTCCTTCAACTTTTAAGGTCACTTCCCAGGGTCACCTATCATAGTACTTTTCTTGCCTAGGCACACTTAACTTTGAAGTTCTAATCGAATATAATGCATTAGTGCTAGTATAATTGCACCCATCTGTATTTTCCATAATACAGGGTTTCCAAAATACAAAATTTTATGCAAGCGCATTATACCAATGCACAAATCCTTAACTCATACTATATACACAACAAACCCTTGAGTGCACAAAGTCCTCTATTCTTATCACTACTAGTCCTAGAAATTGGGGTCCAGAGTTAGAGTATACAAAATAGTACTCAGGTATATTTGATTCAAGGATTCCATGACCACAATTTTTTATACTGCCAACAGAGTTTAGGTCACCCCTTACTACATGATTTGTAACATCACCTTCAATAGCTTCGCCATTAAACTTGACCAAAGATGTCATAACCATTTTGACTATCTCTTCTTCCGAATCAGCGAAAATAATTATAACCAACTTAGGTGCCTCCTGTTCAAACATCCTACCTATCTCAATATCTAACTCCATAGGATTTTCTACTTTCATAGACCTATAACTGTAAGCACAATTATAGGCTCTACTATATTATAAACTCTACTATCAATGATCAAATCCAGAATAACCATCCTCTGATTTCTAAAGGTTGATTTTATCTAAATCCGATAGTTTCGGATTACAAAACTTAACCGGCTAGTAGGCAGCATCTAACCTCAATAAGTTTTAGGAATGCCTAAATCTAGGCTCTAATACCAACTCTAACACCCTTAAGCTACAGGGCTTAAATAGTTGCGGATGTCGCCTCGTCATAATGACAGGGGGTCCTTATAACGATACGACTTAATAAATAACAAACACAAAGACTTAATAGCTCCAAAAGAAATTATAACATATATTCTAAACATTTTCTTACACAAATTGCGGCTACAAAGTCTCTTGAATCTAAACTCAAATAATAGTAAGGAAAAATTCATCAACTAACTTCTTTAGGTCTTACCTTTATACAAATATAGGTACTCACAAAAGTCTGCCTAAAAAGTATGGATAAAACGTGTGTGAGATATAATATATTTACATAAGTCCCATGGTGTGCCATGAGAAGTTTTAATAACACTGTGGTTGCGATGCATAATTAAAATTGTTGGAACGGTAAAAAGAAATCACTATTTCTTGTTGGAGAAGTATCTATAGTGAAATCATTAAAGTATTGCTCTTTTCTTTGGGAAAATAGATTCTCAATACCAAAACAAGGTGAAAAATATAAGCTTTGGGCTTTTTAATCAAAAATCATTTTGTATTTTCAAAATACGTTTAAGTATCCAAAATTCTGCATTGCCCTTTCATTTGGAAGGAATATTATTCCAACCAATATTGCCACACCGACCCGTATAGGATTTACAATCCCATGTCATTAATTAGTATGAATAACCCAGAGCGTACACCGCAATTAAACATACGATAACCATCGTCATGGTTTGCCGTACTGGCCCAGGTGTCCCATACATGTTCCTCCATTTCCACTCTAGATAACGAGTGCTAGCTAAGGACGACTAAACATTAAATACTGGCACCCCGTGAAATAAGAGACCACAGTCCGAAGGTGTGCACCAACCGGACAACGTTCGCAAACCCACGCAAATTAATATAGGTGTAAAGTCCCTTTGAGTACTCAAGGATCACATCATATCAGAGATTATAGCAATGTATCAACATTTTCACAGCCCAATCAATTCCAAAACATTTCCATTCTGAAGATATTTTCTTTCCCGAAATGACTTTTGAATATGAAAACATATAATTTGGGTCCGTTTCGATATTTTATAAAATCATATTTTCATGCTATGACTTTCGCAACCTTTATGCATGAAGTGCAATCATAAGTTGCTCAATGAAATTCATGCAGGGTTTCCAAATCATTTCATCATATGGGTATGACTTATCAAAATAAAGCATGCTAAAATAGTGCATAATCATTTATGCTTCCAAATAATTCATAATATTTCCAATAAAATAAACTAGTATGTGTTATAATATTTTTCTCATAAAAGAGCTTTATTGAAAACCTTGCGTGGATATGGGGACTTACCTCAAATAGCTTATCACTTAGCAAGATAAATATTTGCTAATATTTAACAATGAACAGCCTACAATAATAATCATTTATAATGCATTTAGTATTCTGTACTTGTCGACAACAATGCATACATATATGGCCAAATATATATAGTCATCTAAGGATATCACTTTATTTCCTATTTCATTCCATACTTGAAATGAAATATAATCCTTTCACGCTTGTAATCCATTTCCTTATCTCCTCTTCTTCACAACAGTATAAGGTCTTGGCAGCTTGTGATATTTTCAACATAACTTTTTATTCACAACTCCAAATCATGTAAAATTGGTCCCAAAATGATCCTAAGACATTTGGCTAAAAGTTTCAGGTCATGGGGTTCCAAATAAATAAGCTAATTTGCACAGTTTATGCATTCTTCAAAGCTTCTTGGAAATTCTTCAAAACAGAATTTCTGTTTTTGTTTCCTTTCTTCACACCATCTATTCCACTTTAATCCTAACAACTATATAATACTTAAACCATCTTAAATTCCATCGTAAGAGGCCTTATTTCTCTGCTTTTCAAAGATAAAATACTCAGCAAATCAATCCTTTCTCAGCCCAAAATCAATAATTATGAACAACAACAACAATAATTCATTTTCTTTCAACTATTAAATCTATTTCATTTTAATTCTATCTTCTCCTTTTATAGCCATGAACAACCACCATCAAAATACCTTCATATACCATATAAAACATAGTATACAAATCCTCAAACAAACCAGCAAACATATACACCCACCAATCTTCACCAAACATAGAATCATGCTAGACAGAATCACAACTTTCATATTTTTCCAACAAGATTCATATCATAATAATATTTGCAATGAAATCTACAACTTAATTCATGAAATATAGCCTCTTACCTTGTTTGTGTGATTCTCAAAGCTTGATTTCCCCCAAATTCTTCCTTTTTCTCTCAAGAAATGATATCTCTCTCTCTCTCTCTCTCTCTCTAGATGTTCTTTCCTTTTTCTTTCCTTTATTTTTTTCCTTTTTCCTTTTATTTCTCTTATGGCCTGCTTGCTATGTTCTCCACTGCCATTTCTTGGTCCAAATTGTGACCAAAATTGGTCACAAGTCAACTATTGTGGGCTATCCAATTTTTCAACCATTTTCCTATTGGTTGATTTAATTAATTCCTTAATTCTTAATCTTTTTCAATAAGCTTTTGCAATAAAAATAATCCCACAAATATTTTAATCCTTCAATGATATTTTAATAGTTGTTTTAATCCACTAATCATGTTACGCACTTGTCTCAATTTCGATCGCATTTTAGAATTTCTTCAGAAAATAACTATAATTCTGGCTCGTATAAGAAAAATATTTTATTCCACCAATGAAATCTATAAATTTCACCGAACTTAATAGTAGGAATCAAAATTCTCAATTCTTTCTCATTTCTTCCCAACTTTCGGTCAAAATCCCGATCGTGGTCAAAATGACAATAATGCCCTTGATAGCTCGAGCTATACCAAAATGTCCATCTCATTGCATTGTTCAGTTTTTTTTCTGAGCATACCCTCAAACTCTTACTCTATTAAAAATAGTCGCAATTTGAAGATTTAGGATACAGGTAGAACAAATCCAAAATTCCATTTAGGTCCCATAATTTCAAATTTTTAATAATACCCCCTAAATATTTTTATCACACAAAAACGTTCAGTTCATTAAACTGATCATTTCTTGTTCTAAGCCTTCATATAAATACTCATTCTATATTAAGTAGTTATCAATCAAAGTATACAAAAAAGGGTTGTTCCATGGATAATCTAATTCTCAATATAAACAATAAAAAACCAATAATAGATAACTCAATCTCTTTGTCATTTAGGCCATATAAATGAGAATAACGTTTCTAAGTTATATAAGTTTGGTGACTTAGGGTCATTTGATTATGAATCATTTGACACATGCGAATCTTGTTTACTATGTAAAATGGGTAAAACTCCTTTTTAGAAAAAGGGAAAGGGCCAAAGAGTTATTAGAACTTATATATACTAATGTATATAGCCCAATGTCTATACAATCAAGAAGAAGTTATTACTATTTCATAATATTTATCGATGATTATTCACGATATGTTTGAAACCCCACCTAAAGTCAACCTTAGAGTAAAGGGGTTGGGTTTCATATCATGACACTCTACATAAAAATATACTTTTTGAATAATTTTATGTACTTTAGAATTGTGGTTTATAGGTTAAATGGCCTATTTATGCTTATTGGGTAAGAAGGGTAAAACGGTAATTTTGTTTGAGGTCAAAATAAGAAGATGACTTGAAGTTTAGATAAGAAAGATATTTGGGTGAGAAAATAAGAACAAGATTTAATGTGGTTAAGTGGTAGAGCTTTGTGATTTAATCTCTAAGGTCATAAGTTTAAATCCCATCACTTAAGTTTTATTCATAATTATCTTAGTTATGTTTGAATTTTTTATTTTCTTACATTCCTTAAAGATAGGAACGTTGTCTTAAGGGAGACATGAAGAGAATGTCTTGGTCATGTGATCATATCCTAAAAAGAATTCTAGAGGAATTCTTGTTCCTTTAATTTTTCTAGCCTTGTCCTGACATCTTCATAATTTAAAATTATCCATAATCCATTAATCTGTTCCTTTAATTCCAAAAATTATGTGATAATTCCCTAGCCTTGAAATTCAAAAATCAACCTTATGGGATGGGGTATTTCCGAAAATAGGGAGAAGAATTAGGATAGGTTCCCAAGAGAAATAAATCACCATGATTATACCTTCAATGCTACCTTCATCTTATTCATGGTTTGGTAAAGGAAAATCTAGAAAATTTTTCAGAATTTCTGCAAGGATAATTTTCGAAAGTTTAGCCAACATCCTTACCCCATTTGTTGCCAGAAAAATGGTCATCTCCTGTGAGGTTGAAGGCTGAAAATTCTAGGCATTTTTTAACTACACAAACCAGAAATTTTCCTGCAGCAATTCACTGCTTTCGAAGCTGGAATTGAAGCCATCTTTTGGTCATCAAATCAGCTAGAATTCCCTCTATTTTTCTTCAGGGAAATGGCTGGAAAACCACCATTAAAAGACCCTCAAACACCCCAAAAAAACATCTGCAAATCGGGCCAAAGAATGCAAAAAATTCTGCACCAAAAACCATCATCATTCAAAGCACTCTTGAGCATTGAAAACCAGAAAATTTCCAGCTTGGGTTCTCAAGGCCAAGGCCAAAAAACACCATTCAAACCTCTGAAAAGTGGACCTTGTTCAGCCATGGATTGAACACCATTGACCTCCCTACTAACTTTGAGTGTTTAGACTCCATGATCACACCTCAAAAAGCTCTTAAGATCACTCTATCCAAAACTCATTTGAACTTCAAAATAATTCCAGAATTTTTGCTCCATTAAAACACTCTTGTAGCAAGTGATTAACCAAAAAAATTCTTTGCCATCCTAGACCATTTTCGGCCAACATTAAAACCAAAACAACTCTCCATTCTTGGCATTAAACCTAGCGTGTTCAGCCTACACCATTGAAGAGCAAAAAGACCTCCCATGATCAACCACCATTAACTAATCTTCTACCTCAAACAACTCCTCATTTTTCTCCATTTGAATTTATAAAAAAAAAACTGAACACTCTCTCTCCATTTTGCTAAAACCGAGACTTCTAGTTACACAAGGCCATTTGGCCAACAACAAATCCTAGAAATTCACGAGCCATTTTTCTCTCAAACTCTCTTAAAACACCAAGAACACACACTTAACCTCTTCAAGCCTAAACCTATCATAAACATCTCCAATCACTCTCAAATACTCCAAATCACTCATACTTAATACTTAAACTTCATTTTTGGCCTTTATAACACAAAATCACACAAACTAGAATTTTCGAACGGATCAAAATCAGGTTTTTTCCTTGAAGGTCCCAAGAACATCAAAAGTAAAACAAGAACAACCTTCTTGTTCTTCCTCTTCTATTCAATTTTTAATGTTCTATTCTATTGCTCTCTCTCTCTCTCTCTCTCTCAACTGAAATGGGATGATCAACCATGGCTGTTTTTTTTGAACCACTAAAGGCTCTCAAACGCGTGAACCTTCACTAATCAAGAAATTTTCATCAAGTGATCGTCTATCAAGTATTCTTCTTAAATCCTCCTTTTAATTTCTGAATTCATGTCTCTTAGATGTTGATAGGAAGATTGAATATGAATGGGGGATTGAGTATATGTATGTGGATGAAGGGGATGGAGTTAGGACATAGGGTTGATATATATGATTAAGCTTTATGAATTTTTCTTTTGAATTAATGTATTCTCATCATGATTAGTGAGATTATGGATGTTTAAAGCATGTTGGATGTTATGACACCTATGGTAAATAGGCCTTTATATTCTTAATCCTCAATGAAGCCATAAATGATGATTATGCCTAGTAGGAGATGGACCATGTGATAGTATGCGTTAATTCAAGTGTATGTTCATGAATGGATTAGTTTATTATTTGATGTTAGGGAATGTGTTCATGAATCTTTTCTTGCAATAAGAAATCCTGGTAAAAAATTATTTTCTTTGTTAATTCTAAAATTATTTTCATTAACAAATTTTATTACTTTAATTAGAATTACTACAATATTTTCTCTATGAAATTCGAAATTGGCTAGGAAGGTTTGGATTAGAATATTAATTAAAATATTAATATTTTATTAGTCAATAAATAATATCTTTTATTAAAAAATAATAATATATATATATAGTAAATAAAATATTTTATTAAAATAATATATAAATAAATAAAATATTAGAGTTAATTAATATCAAATGATTTTGTAGACCATAACTAAAACTTTTACCTATATCCATAAATATTATTTATATTAAAATTTATTTATTATTTAATAATTAAAAATTCATTTATTAATGATTTTACTAGTTATTTATTATCTCCTAATTATTAATTAAAAATTAAGTATAATTTATTATTTATTATTTATAATAATACTATTTAAATATTACTATTTACCAATATTATTTAGGACTTAGTATTATTCAATATTTAATAATAGTTTATTTATTAGCAATAATACTCATAATTTATTATTTGAAACTATAATTTATTAGTATTTATTTTAGGACCCCTAGTTATTTAAACTCATCAAACTAGATTTATTTTATGTAAGGCATTTGGTCAAGGTAAGTTGTGGTTATGACTAGTTGAACTAGGAATTATTTATGTAAGGCAGATATGGTTCGAAAGTTATCTTATGCTTTGTGTTTACCCCAGGCGGAGTTAAGTTGACTTTGAAGGATTTTTGAGTTTAAGAAGAGTAAAGGATCAGGTAAACTCCTGCATAGAGTCATTTGAAGGCCAAAGTTAATGTGGCAAGCCAAACTTAATGTGTATGAACACTTGTTCTGTAAAGGCAATTAAGGACGATTTTCCTTTTTATTTCAGTCAAGAAAACTATTTGAAATTAAACAAGCACTTTTACACAAAACGCTAAACTCTTTCTAAAACCCAACTTTGGCAAGAATTTTAGAAATCTTAATTGCTATTTCCAAATAAATCATTGTATGATCAATTTTCTCCCAAGTGGAACAACAATGTTGACTAGTCAATAAGGGTAGACTACTAAGACTAATCTTTAAAGGGTTAAGGTAAGTCTCTCAGTAGGTGACCACCTCTGAGGGGTGAGTCCTTCCCGGATAGGATGCCAATCCTGTAGGTCATACCGGTCCAAGCTAGCAAGTTCAGTCAAGTGGACTGTGTGTTTTCGGAGTAGACAACCGGTAAGTTAGGTGTAGAGATGGAGGAGTATCTCACCCGGTAGGCCGTAACCTACCTTGTGTCAGTATACTCAACGTGTGGCATTCTAATCATTATATTGCCATGGGGCCCAACATGTGATGCCATGGCTACCTCTTTAGGTGGTTTTGAAAAACGAAACACCACTCTTCATTTAAGACATTTATTTAATGCTTGCCAACACTTTCTTTTATGAAACTTTCACAAACTTGCATACATGAATTATTTTACTTGAAACACTCAAAGCACACATGGGCTTACTGAAATTTTTATCTCACCACATTTTATACCGTGGTTTCAGGTTGATCCTACTGTGAAGGTCATTAGCTAGATTGTTGCCTATGCTTTAAAGACTCTCTGTTATTTTTCTTATGTATTGCTTTTGAGAGACAGTAGCAGATAATTATTTTTTTGAATTTGCTCATGTATTTCTGGGCTATAATAAGTTTAATTGTGAAGTATTTCTTTTATTTTATTTTGTGTGAACTAGTTATAAAGACCCTTTTTCCTGTGGATGAGGCAACGTCCCCGGCCCTAATAGGCCTAGGTTGTAGGGTGTTACAAGATGGGTATTTGTATTTAATGAAATACAAATCTGAGGCTATTGATAAGTTCAAAAACTTCAAGAATGAAGTAGAGAAACAATTTAGAAAAAGTATCAATACTCTAAGATTCGATCGAGGAGATGAATACTTAAGCCAAGAGTTTCAAGTTATTTTAGAGATAAAAGGATATTATCTCAATGGACTCCACCACATACACCTCAACATAACGGTGTATCTTAGAGAAGGAATCGAACCCTTCTCGACATGATATGGACCATGATGGTTTTTGCAAACTTACCAAAATCATTTTGGGGGTATACACAAGAGACTTCTGTTTATATTATAAACAGAGTTCCATAAAAAAACGGTTGACACTACCCCATTGGAGATGTTCATTGATAAGAAACCAAAGTTATCTCAATTGAAAGTATGGGGTTACCCTGCCTTTGTTAAAAGGCCACAATCAGCCAAACTTGATAGTAAGTCTGACAAGTGTTTATTTTGGAGATATCCGAAAGAATTTTTCGGGTATTACTTCTACCTCCCTTCCAAAAACAAAATGTTTGTCTCGAAGCATACCGTCTTCTTAGAAAAGGAGCACATGCTCAAAGGAGATAGTGGGAGTAAAATTGAACTTAGTAAAGTTCAAGAAGAACAAACAAACACAAATCAATCGTCTGATCCCATATCTATTGAGAGAATAGATGAACCATTGACTACACAAAAACCTTATAGGTCGAGTAGGATACGTGTGACACCTGAGAGATATGAATTTCTCATTAGTGACCATAATGACGTATTGCTCATAGATAAAGATAAGCCTACTAGTTACAGGGAAGTTTTGAATAGTTTAGAATCTGACAAATAACTTGAAACTATGAAGTCAGAGATGGATTCCATGTATGACAACCAAGTATGGACATTGGTTGATCTATCCAAAGAAATAAAAACTATTAGGTACAAATGAGTTTTCAAGAAGAAAACCAACATGGATGGTAATGTAATTACCTATAAAGCACGACTGGTTGCTAAGAATTATAGTCAACAGTATAGTATTAACTATGACGAAATCTTCTCACCAGTTGCCATGCTGAAATCCATAAAAATACTGCTAGCACTTGAGGAGGTTTAGCAAATGGATGTAAAAACAACTTTCCTAAATGGAAACTTAACTGAGAAAGTATATATAACACAACTTGAGGGTTTCACATCCAACGAAAGCACAAAAGTGTGCAAGCTGCAAATGTCTATTTATGGATTTAAGCAAGCTTCTAGGAGTTGGAACATCTATTTTGATGAAACAATCAAAGAGTTTGATTTTATTTAAAACATGAATGAACCTTGTGTATACAAAAAGGTTAATGGGAGTGCAATCATTTTCTTGTTGCTTTATGTAGATGACATATTGCTCATAGAAAATAATGTAATTGTCCTTCAATCGGTAAAAGATTGGTTATCCAAGAAATTCTCTATGAAAGACCTTGGAGAAGTAACCTATATTCTTGGAATAAGAATCTATAGGGATAGATAAAAAATGTTGCTAAGTATTTCACAGTCTACATACATAGACAAAGTGTTAAATAGGTTTATCATGGATCAATCCAAAAAGGAATTTTTACCTATGTCCTATAAGATAAGCCTTTCAAAGTCGATGTCTCTAAAAGACACAAGTTAAAAGAGATCACATGAGTAGGATTCCATATGCCTCAGCAATTGGATCTATCATGTATGTGATGATATGTATTAGGCCCGATGTATCCTATGCTCTTAGTTTGATGAGCAGATACCAATCTGACCCTAGTGAGGGTCATTGGGCGACTATGAAGAATATCTTTAAGTACTTGCGAAGGACTAAGAATGTATTCTTAGTATATAGAGGAGGTGATTCGAAAATAAACGGGTATACTGATGCCAGTTTTTAATCTGAGAAAGAAGATTTTACATCACAGTTAGGCTACGTGTTTACATTGTGTAGAGGGGCAATAAGTTGAAAAGTTTCCAAATAAGATACTATTGTCGACTCAACGACTGAAGCTGAGTACATAGCCACTTCTAAAGCAGCTAAGAAAGCTATTTGGATCAAGAAGTTCGTAACGGAGCTTGGAGTGGTTCCCAGCATTGCTGAACTAATATCTCTATATTGTGACAACAATGGAGCTATTGCACAAATGAGGGAGCCAAGGTCTCACCGTTGATCTAAGTATATACTCAGACGTTTTTATTTGATTAGGAAAATCATAAATAGATAAGATGTAAAGATAGAGAGTGTAACATCCCTCATTCTTTTCTTATCGCAGTGGGCCAGCTCAAGTGGGATGTCGCCTCGTCTGAATCCTCAGACTAAGGGTCTTTATAATGATATAAACTTAAAGCAAGCATGTACAGGTCAAAGCTTAAATAAATATATGAAACATACTCTTTCATTATAAATACATGAGTGGTGATAGATACATCATCAGGGTTCCCAAAATATACAAGCCAAAATAGCCTCATCATCCATGTACAAAGGTTATGCTAAAAGATTCGCTAACTAGTGCTAGATGGCAAAGTCCAGGTAATACTGTGGCTAGTCTTCAGCTCCAATCCCTAAAATAGAAAAGACAAACACATGTGTGAGTGGTATACTCAGTGAGTCCCATGTGTGCTAGTGTTTTACTCAGAAGAGGAAGACATTTTTCAATTTCTTTATTGAAATAAATTTTGTGCCAGGAAAACAGTACTATTTGATAAATTTTGGTTCAATCTGACATGTACATTCGAAAAATAGTGGCTTTCAAACACATGGCCCCTAATTCATTAAATGCAGATTCTTCCCCATTTGGAAGTTCGACCCGCGTGCAAAGTTCAAGAAACTTCGCCTTCGGCTACACAATCTCTTGTGCCAGGGACTACGCCTTACAGTGCGTCACCCGTGATATGCCGGAAGGGTGAGCAGCGTACAAATGTACCTCACCATACACTTAGGGATCTTTTACTTGCCACCATAAGTTAGAGGTCCCAATCCTGACGTCAATCACCATCGAGGTGGCAAGGGATTGAACACACTGAATGTCCCCGCTCGGTCTCATGTGAACAATCCACCATCACAATCAATAAGCAATTGCCGGGCTCACAACGGCTAGCCAGGGACGGCTAATTCCATTGTCCTGTCGCCCCGTTCGAAGTAAGATAAGCCCAATAACTGGACCAGATTATTTGGGTTCATCTAGCTCTAACAAAGGCTAGTACAAAAGTTAAAGCCCTTGCTGAGTACTCACCACTGATTCACATATTCAATATACTCATTTGAAAGGAGTCTGCTCTCCCCGAAGGGAATTCAAAACAACTCATTCTTGGGGCCAAACATCATTTTATAAAACTTTTACATCACCCGAGTGGGTATTTTCAAGAGCTAGCAAAATTGTATAAATTTCATCTCGGAAGCCATTAAGCATAAAGGAAGCTCATTGAAACATTTCGTAAATATCAATTAGACTGGATTCATAGGCTTCAATCATATCAAGAATACATAATTTATATCAGAGAAACATTAAACTTTGTCAGAAAAACACATAGCAAATGGTAGTTTTAAAATCAAGGGACTCACCTTATATAATAGATCGAAGTTGCACTTGTTTAGACCTAAAAGGTGTTCTCTTGACTTGATTCACCTACACTATTGGTATATCCCTTTGTTATTACTTAATGGTTTCAAATTCTTAATGGTTCGAATAAGGTTTCTATAATCTCTCTAAAGAAATAAATGAATTAACGCTTTTAATGGTTTTCCTAGTTTTACAGCTTTACCACTCTCCACCATTCTTCGCATAACTTATTCAATATAGGTCCAAATAAGGTGAGGCTACCTCCATAATATTCCTAACATATCCCTTTATCAACTGCAGGTCATGAGTCATTCAAACTCCATCCCATTTTGTACAGTTTTTTAGTTAATTCCACTATTCTGATTTTGGAATTCAGTTTCGCCACTTTCCAGTACTTTATACATATCTCCTCCAATTCAGGTCCAAATGAGGTGAAACCACTTCCTAAATACTCCTAAGAAATTTCTCTATCAATTCCAGGTCATGGGGTATTCAAAACTCTCTCCATTTCTTTTAGTTTTCCAGCTAAACTTGCTGCTCTGAGTTGGTGATTTAGAATTACAGTTTAGGAACCCAACTTGTTTTAACTTATTTCCCCTAGTTTCTTCAACATACCCTACCTCATTTAAACTCTTCAATACTTCATTTAACATCCCAATATCATTATTCTAGTAGGTTTTCATATCCATCACTTCTCTTTTATCCATATGAATTATTTATTCCAAGCTATTCAAACCAGTAAATTTTGGCAGATTACATTATTCTTGTTATTTCTGATCTCTTAGTCATCCAAACCCACATCACCTAATTCAAATCCTTTCTAACTAGTCTAGGACAGGCTTAGGATTATTCATGTTCAAATTCCAGCAAACCATCACTCTAAAATGAACTAAAAATCATGTCTACTTCATCACTCATCCAATTGGTTAATCAACCATTACAAAATCAACATATTTTCATTACTTAACTTCAACAATATTCATATGCAGCTAGCTTCCAACTTCTGGTATCATTTTATTAGCTTTGAGAAGTGATCTCTTACCTTTCTAAGATGAAGGCAAGCTGTAACTCTCCCTCCTTTTCTTTCTTTTCCTTTCCTCCTCTCCTTGCTGCCGGTTCTTCTCTTCTTCCTCTTGCTGCCGAAACTCTTTCTTTCTCTCTTCTAGTCTTTCTTTTGTTTTCTCTTCCTCTCTTTCTCTATTTTTCTTCTCTTCTTGCTGCTTTCTCTCTTGGACCGAAATCCTCCCCCTTGCTCCTATTTATAGAGCTTGCTCCCCTTGGTCTTATTTTGGACTTTATAAAAGATCTAGGGTGAGTTGGCAATTTTTAGAAGTCTTGAGACTTCTCTAGGTTTTTCAAGAGAATTGTGGATTGCTCTAGAAGGTTGTAGGGTCCTTTAGAAGTTTGAAGAAATTCTTAAAACCTTGTTGGACTAATATATGCTTAATCTTAATTAACTTTCCCCAATCTCACTTAGCTTAATTAAGCTTAATTAGAAGAAATCTAATAATGGTCAAATTTGGTTAACAATGTCATGCTTGTGGGCCACCTTTATTTACTTCTTGTGGGCCCCCTAAAATATCCTTGCATATAATATAATATAATTTGAGATATTTATAGCATTAGGTATAATATAATATATATATATATATATATATATATACACACACACACATATATAAATAATAATGGTAAGAATAATATAATAATTCAATATAATTATTGAATTTTTAATAATATTATAATTTAATATTGCCAAGATATTTTGTTATAAAATAATAATGGTTTTAAAATAATAGCAATAATGAAATAAAATAAAATATATAACTAATTCTTTTTATATTTATTCTTATTTTTAAATAAGTCCACCCTACGCAAGTCCTTCATACAAGGCGGGTTATTACAGAGAGAGTTTCCAATGATGAGAACATAGCTGACATACTTACTAAAGCACTATCACAAAATAAACATGATAGACATGTTGAGTTATTCAGTATTAGATACATGAATGATTGGCTCTAGTGCAAGTAGGAGTTTGTTAGTGTCATGCCATAGAGGCAATCACGTGTATTCTGTATATTGTATATTTATTGAATAAACAATGCATTCTTTATCTTTTAGTTTGTTTTATATATGTTTTCGTGTATGATAACTATTAGATAAAATTTCAAGTACAACACTGTGTTAGGGAAATCATGATAGAAATCATGATGTGAGGTTCCTAATATATTGAATAGTGTTTGTACTTAAATTATCTATAGTCATAGTGTTAATGAGATAGGATATCATTAATACATTAAGAGTAGCACGTGTTACACTTCTTGATTTGATCAGGCAGTGATTCTCATATCCGTGAGTATTGTGATACCCAAAGTTAATACATGGATGGTTGTTACTAAAACAAGTACATTGGATGACCTAATTATGAGATAATCACATAGATAACTATTTAGTGCTAGTAATAAAATCTCATCGTAGCAAATGTGCAAGTATCCTTAGATTTAGGATCTCCAAGGTACTTTGTTTGTTAAGCGTTGTACTTTGATTTCAATCTCTAGAGTCCTGACAAGACCGCCTATGGGATAGATATTGGGTACAACGTGAAGCAAAAGAGAGTAGTTGAAAAGATCAATAAAAGATTCACCACTCCTAATAGTAGGGGCAAATATCTCACGGCCACTTGTAGAAATCACTACTCAAGAAGCTCTTGGTCAAGGCAATTATGTATTGAAAATATTTCCAATTGATACGTATGATGAATAGTAGATTTCAGGAACAAGTACTAAAATGCTCGGGTCTGATGCATATTTTTTAATGTATAAAATATTACCAACAAATTACACAATCAATCAAACTTTTATAAAATGCCAACCACTAAAACCACACATACAAGCAAGTATACCCATCGTATAGTATAGAGAATAGCAAGTATCGAATCCATAAGAATTTAGGCTCCTACTTTACTTTACCCAAATCTTTATTGTTTAACCAATAAAATAAAAGAATAGAAGTAAAAAAATTACCAACCTAATATACTAGAGAAAATTAAGTCACACAAGAAAAGTCACAAGGATAATCACTGAGTGAGAACAAGGAGAAAAGACATGTAAATAGATAGAGATCCTTGAATACACAATAATGATTGACTAGCTATTCTCTCAATTAGTTATTATCTTGACATTGAGAATGATTAAATTAGACTGACTTTATGTGTAATCCATAGAATCACTATCTGCTAGTTAAATTAGTGAACATATTCTGTCTCAATTAATTTACCCAAAAGACGCATTAAAATCAATCCTCAAACAAATCCCTATATTCTAGGTAATTTAAGCATGAAATTAGCCAATGAATCTATATTCTAGCAATCATCAATAAATCTTTGGTTACTTAGTCTTTACCCTTAATCTCTTTTTCAAGCAAGTTAAGAATAACTAGTATTGAATTAATTAGTTGGCCATTCTCTCATAACATCGTTTTGCAAGTTAATTAGAATAGAACTAATCAATCCAACAAGATATTTTGCTTAAGTAATCAAATATCAAGAATAGCAATAAATTGATCAAAGAACTAAAATCAATACAAAAGCATGAATCTAAAAGAATATCCTCTAAAGACAATTAAAACATTAATCTCAAATTATCAATAAATTACAAAGAAAAGAAAAAGAAACCACTCATAGATAAGTAAGCCTTCTTCTTCTTCCTTGAAAACCTTCTTGAGCAACCTCCTCTTCTTCTCTAAGAATTCTCCTTTTATTATCCCAAATCTTGATGTTTCTCTAGAAATTTTCTAAAGATATTACATTGAAGAATTGAAGGCTATGAAAACTCGGTTGTACAATGTTATTTTCTTGTATATATAAGAGTTCTAATTTCCAAAAAGTGCCTACAAGAGTCCTTTTTCGTGGTTGAAAGAGTTCCCAAAAGAATCAAACTAAAATTACCAAAATCTGCTCGAAAAAGGAAAACCCGCCAACATTGTACAACATGGAGTCAGCGCCTATCTTGTGCAGAGCTGATGCCGGTTGTGCTCTGTTTGCTAGATATCGCTCTATTTTTTCTTGAATTTTTCCCCTGTTCCAACCTAAGGCCGGCGCCGGCAGTGCTCCACACAATCGGCACAGGCCGTGCATTGCAACGGCAACAATTTCTTCATCTTTTATCCCTTTTCTACAATAAAATACCAAAACACCTTTCCAAGGGTAAAATATCAAATATAAAGGAATGTGACTAATTATTGCATCAAAAGTATCACAAAAAAGTCTCAGATAACTAGAAAAATATAGGTAAATTTAGCCCCTATCAGGGTCAGAATTAATTAATATTTTGGATGGAGTTGGCAATAATTTTATACTCCAAACCAAATGAAATGTTGTATGGTGAAAAGAGTTTATTGCAGTGATGTTTTCTATTGAAAGGTTCAAGTCAAGTCACTTGACTTTTTGGACTTTTTGGTGGTCATAATTTGTTGTTAGATACCGCTCATGATCTACTAAATATAAATTTATTAATTAGAAAATTAATAAATCAATCCTAATTAGAATTAATATGTTAATTCTAATTTATTAAGGATTATTAATCTTAAATATATTTAGAGTAATTCATATTTTGCTACTAATAGACTGGAAAATCTAATAGGTCACACACAATAGAGGATTAAGTACTCAATATGTTATTTGATAACATTATAATGTTAATTGTGAAAAGAAGATTATGGTTGAATTATAATTAATTATAGTTTGTGAGTCATATTGTAATTAACAAGATTACAATTGTAATTGGTAATTAAAGAATCCATATTCTTTATGGATTCTAGTTACCAAACACGAATGATATATCCAATATGCATGCCGTGTTTTTTATTTATTGAATCTATAGAGAGAAAATCGTTTTTTCCTCTGGCAATCAGTTCTACGCTTCTTCTTCTTCTTCTTCTTCTTCTTCTTCTTCTTCTTCTTCTTCTTCTTCTTCTTCTTCGGTTCTCACACAAAACCCTAGCTGCCAGATATTATATTCTGCTAGCATAGAATTCCGGTGACTTGAGTGTAGTCCTTGTGTGGACTGTATTAGAGACAACCTCACACTGAGATTGTAGAGGGTTGATAGACAAACTATTCTTCTCTAGTTGGCGATTGATGAAACGCAATCAATCTTGCTAGATCGCACCTTCAGCAAAGGAGGGAAATTTTTGTTTATAGAGACAGTATTGTAAGTAATTCTCTTAAATTTTCTTTGGTCCATTCATCGCACATAAGTGATTTGATGTGTAGTTTCACGTTTTAATTCCGCCTGTAATGAGATTGTATGATCACAAGATGCTAACACTGATTTGCAGTCTAAATTCAATTCTCATTAACAGCAGCTGTTCTTTGAAATTATGCTAACTTTTAATAGCCTTGCCATATTTTGCTTTTCTGGGTATGATTAATTAATATTGGACATTCCAATATAACATTTTTTAAAATGGAATCATAGTTTTACTCGTGATGTCTTGGTGATTGTTTATACAAATTTCTTCCACTAAATTATCTCTCTTACATATCGACATTATTTTCTAAAGTTCAAAAAATGAAAAATGTTTTTAAAAAAGAGAGAAAATGGTCGAAAATGAAAGCCTTAAACATATACTTCGTTAATCTTGAATTAAATATTTAGATTTCTTTTTTAAAATATTAAAAATAGTGTTTATTTTCTTAAAATAAAAAAAATCATTAAAAACCTCACTACTAACATCTTTAATTTAAGAGGTAAAGTGGTCAATTGCCTAAAGGTAAAAAACTCTTAAAACTTTGTGTCATATTAAGATAGAATACTTACTTTCCAACTGAAGAAGTGTTTTTATCAGTAAAATTTCATTTTACCTCAAAATTTTTGCAACAAAATCATATTAAAATCTTTGTGATGCTTCCAACGTTTCGCATTGGTCTTTGTTAACTTTCAACGAACTTGTGTTTGGTCCGTTTCAAAATCCGTTTAACTACTTACAGAAATATTCATACTAAAAAAGGAGGAACATGTAATGCTGAATTATTACCTCTCAATGGTAACTTCGATGTTTCTATGGAAATAATTTGGTAAAAATAATAAGTTTTCACAAAAAAAAAAGGGGGGGAAAAACCAGTAAGTTAGAAGTTTATCATTTTTTTAAAGTTAAGATTCATTATTATTATCGTCAAATTTACAAAAATTACTACTTTTATTGCTTCTTTTTTGAAATTTACTGTTTTATCATATTAATTACTATGGATTCTCAAAAATTACTATCTCTATATGTACCTCTTTACCACCACAAACTTCCCTCTCTCCACTTTTCTTTTCATGTTTTATTTTTCATTAATGATTTTCAACTTTGAGCATATCACTTATTGATTGTCAAAAACTCCCTCAGTAACCCACATCAGGAGTTCAGAGTTTGGTAGCCACATCCATACTCCCATCCTTAAACAACCAAATAAAAAAAAATTATCCACACTTTAGAGGATAGAAGTGCCTCCCTCAACCAAGAAAGGGGGAATGTGGTGGACGAAGAGGGCAAGAAGACAATGCATACGTTCTATTCAGTACCCGACACTGCCCACGCCCTATTGCCATCCAAAGAAAGTGAGGCAGCCACAGAGGGGGAAGTGTTGTACTTAGGGAGACTTTTGCATGTGATGTTGATGTTGCGGTAGCACAAGAGGGCTCGTAACAAAAAATCGAATGCAGAGCCCAAAGGGCACTTTCTGTAAAGACAAGAAAATGGCCTTCCAATCCATGTTCATTGTATACAATACTGCTACTACCTCAGCTAGCCCATGTGGAGGGACCCATTTTTTCTATTGGGACGATCGGTGTGGTTTCCTAAGATTGTGTTGTCTCTACTCCATATTTGTGTAACGAGATAGGTACTGGATGGATGGAATTTGCATTTTGACTTGTATTTTACAATCATTGTTCCTTCATGCGCGAAAGGAAAAGCAAATTATTGTTCGAAATAGATCGTGTTTTTCCTTTATTTTTTCCCTTCAACTTTTTTTTCTTAAATCTTGGATTTGTCTTGAAGAAAATCATTTTTGTGTACAGTTTTCAAAGAGAAAAAAAAAATATAGTCTTATTGTGTGATTAGGTATGAAGAATATAATTTTTTAGCAACTAGCAATATTCATATTCTTAGGTCTCAAATACTCTCATTCTACAGTCTCAAAGTAGAGATAGCAAACGAGTCAATTTGAATAAGTATAGCAAATTTACAAGTCCTACATTTGATACTTCAAAACTAATTGTGAATATTTATAGGTTAACTGAAGTCATTTATACTTAATACAAGTTAGTGCATTTGTGATCACAAAATAAATGTTAAGTCACTTATAATACAAATAACATCTTTAAAGAGCCGTAAGAATGTAAAGAAGAATTTATTTCATTGATATAAAGCTGAAATATAAACATTTAAAATTCTTGGTGAAGAAAGGACAACATAGATGTGACAATCAATCACTTGAATATTACAAGTTCTCACTGTTGATAACAAATCAACATACTTCTCATAATTGCCTAATTCAACTTCACATAGGTAATAATAACAGTCGCTAGATTTTTAAAGAGGTAGAAAAATTGTATCTATTTTATTAACATTTTTTATACAAAACAAATGCACGAAATTTTACACAGGCATTCTTAAAGACCTTATAAAATTTACAAAAATAATAGAAACACTATTTATAAGATTCACACACTATACAAAAGAAGTTGGAGTGGGCTTGAGTATCTAACCATAGGCATGTTGGTACGGTCTCTGAGATGAAAGTAGAAATTTGAGATTTTGACACAAATTATTTGAAATGATATTTTAGATAATAATGATATAATTTTTAAAAAAATTAAAAATTAAAATGTAAAATTTAAAGATAATTAAATTTTTTTAATTTTAATAAGATGAAAATAAAATTTCTAAAAAATTTTGGAAGACGAGCGCACCGATGCCCGTATCTCCGTCTATGTGTGATCTGCTCGGGCTTGCTAGATGATAGATAGTCCAGGCGGTCTGGGCTAGAAGCATGGGGAAGCACCGGCATAGACTGAACTCCCTGAATTGCCTAATAAACCATTGGTGGAACTAAGCCAGGGAGGGGGCGGTGGCCGCTGGCGGTTTACCATTATTTTTTTAAAAAATTTTCTTATAAAAAATTTAAAATTTTAAAAAGTTACTTATAAAATTTACATTTCACTCCATCAAAAATTTAATAAAACTTCTAAATTATTTTATAATACATATTTTCTTATAGTTTGTCTGGTAAGAGAATATCTCTCTCTCTGTCCCTGACTCCCTACTAACAAGGAATGTTTTTTTAAAAAGAAAAAAAAACGTTGGGAACAACATGTTTAATAGTTAAAAAGAGTATTTCAAGTTGTTTTTTCGTTTTTTATGTTGAGAAAAGTTCATAGAAAATATAGTCTCATTGACTAAAAACCAGAAACATATTTAGAAAAATTATTTCTCAATTATTAAGAATATATATTTAAAAATTCTAATAATATATCTAATGCCAAAACAGATTTTTTTTTTTTTTTAGTCATTTACGCAAGAAGCGATGATGGTAAGGATAGTACTTTTTTGGTATTTAATTTTGGTAGAAATAATAATACAACAAACCATTCAACCTCTAAAGTTGATAATGTAATTCTTCTTTCTCAATTCAAAGAGAAAATTTTCAATCATAAAATTTGCAAATGTAACATTCTCTTAGTATAACATGAATTTGAATGCTATTTTTGCTGAATTATAATGTTTTAATTCTTCCAAAGCACAAATCTTATACTTTTTCCGTCTGAATTTATATATCTTATTTTAAATTAAATTTGAATCGAAACATGAATATCCAAATCCGAATAGAGGAAGTAAAAGATACCTGAAATATAGTGTAGTTGGCGACAAGGGCAAAATCATATAAGAGATGCAGAACAAAGACACTTGAGAGGAAGTTTTTGATTAATAGCGACGGCAATGGCGACGTGACAACGACGAAGCGGGATTCTGATTTTGGGTGTAAAGGTTGCCAGCTTGTCAACAAATTTCACAGGTTGGATAGGCCCCGTGGATTACATTACAATTCTTTTATCAGTTGCATCCAGTTTTTTTTTTTTTTTTGGCTGTTCAAAAACTAATAACTTTCCATGTCTTTAATTTATGCATACCGTTATTAATTCGTCAATATATGACAAAACTAAGCATAGAAAACTAGGGGAATACATAGACCCGGTATTCCGGATCACATGAATAAAATAATTATATTATTTTGAGATAGTATAACATGTAATATATGTGATATAAATTTTAATGCTACAATTTATAAATTTTGAAGCTGTCTAAATTTTTAGTAAAAGGAATATATGCAAATTAATAATAAATGCTTTTAAAGAGAGTTTAAGACAAAGTAATCCTCAGTTAAGGAGAAATTTCGCTAGAGCTTTTGTAGCCTCTGCCGTTTTTGAAGACTAAGAAAGATTTTTGTCGATACTTCTTTAGATCATAGGTAATGAATGATGAAAATTTCCACAATAGTAGGGAATTTGTTTATGAATCAAATTCAAAACTTATATCTATACTTATAATCACAAATACATATTTAATAAAGCAAAAATATTTGGATTGGGATTCTTTTGAAAGGAATTCTTTTTCTTTTCCTTATTTTAACGACAAATAAAGTAATATAAACGAATTTTAATTGTAAAATATTAACAATTTTGTTATTAACTTTAAATAGATTGTAATATTGATTTTTAAGTTCATAATTTTTTTTTATAAAATTTGAAATAATATCTAATTTTTTTATTAAAAAAATTGAATATAATTTCAAAATAAGTATACCATGAATTTTCTTTTATGCAATCTTATTGTACGCGACCAATATAAATATTCCCAAAATTTTTGAAAATTTGATAATTTTCTTAATAAAAATTAAAATTCTTTTTAAGAAAAATTCTTTAAAATTTTATTTTTTTTCACATAATTTTTTTTTAAAAATTATAACATTATCCTCTAACATATTATATTATCTTATGTCGTTCGCCCAATTTCAAGTTTCTGTTTCCGCACTGAACGCAACATCTAAAGTCAATTCCTATAGAGTGCATGCTTACTCCTCATGGAAGAGAGGAAAAAAAAATTTTAAAAAAAACTTTAGCATGCACGTTTTTCAAAGAAGTAATTAATAGAACAAAGAAAAATTAAAATTAAATAAAAACCTATTATCTATCAGCCAAATTAATACTACCTCTGATTAATCAAGAAATATCGTTTTAAAAATTTTTACACATATCAAGAAATTAATTAAAATGACTAATATATCCTTAATTTTTAACTTTGAGTGTAAAGTCACTTATTTCTATACATCTCAATACTTGTTCAAAAATTTGACTCATTTTTGTGGGTAATAGTAAAATGTATAGAAAATTATAAAATTTATTATATTGAGTAATTGTATTAGAAGGTATCAATTTTTTTTTGTAAAAGATCATTTATTATATAATAAAATTATTTAATTAAAACGACATTTATTATGAATCGAATGTAGTATATCAATGAGTTATTAAAGCTTAAGCTATTAATTAAGAGGGTAATGTTTTTCCAAAATGAATGAACAGGTCAATTTAATAAATTAATATAGGAAAATGGGATTTTTTTTTTAATGAATTAAATACCATTAGTTAAATACCAGAGCAGGTTTTCAGTGTTTTCTTGAAATTTGCAACCGACAGGGTCTCTCCCTAAAAAAATATCAGAAGAATTTCTGTCCTTTGTACGAGGAATCTTTAATTTTTCAACTGTCCCCCCGCGGCACCCCTCCCAAAAAAAAAAAAAAAAAAAAAAGACTAGTAGAAAGAAATATGAAAAGGAAAAATATATAAACAGGTAACAAGTTGGTACAATTTGCTGCTATTTGTTTACCATTTCGAATTATGTTGTAGAGCAGAGATATATACATATCATCGAACTCAAGCTTCAAAAATTTTAAGTTGACGTTTAATTGGTCAAACCACTATTTACTAAGGGGTCTTTGATAAAATTAAAATTTTCATAGAGTTTAAATATTTAAATATTAAATATTAAAAATTTTGAAGATTGAATTAGTTATAATTTATTTTACATCATATTTTAGTCTAATTTAAATTAAATAAAAAATAATAATAATTAACTAAGAATATAACATATTCAAAATTTAAACTTAAATAACTTTTATTTCTCATAAAATTTATAATAAGATTTCAATACATTTTAAACAAATAAGCGATAATAAAAAGTTGTTATTAAATGTATAAAATAATTAAACACTTAACATCAAATATTTTTAATTGATTAAAATTTAATTATCTAATTTTAATGATTTAATTAAATTATCAATCCAGACCATGTCATTATTTCAATCGACATATCTAGACCCCATGATGTATTAAAAAAAAAATCACTTCAAAAAAACGTGAAGGGGATAACTTTACAAAAGTAAAAAATTCACTTCTCAAGTATTTGAAAGGGGTAAATATACAAACTAAAAATTTCAAAGCAATGAGGTTTACATTTTAAAAAGGAGAAACAGAAAGATATATATCTGTGTGTGTGTATTTTTGGTGGGATATATGAGGAGAAATTAAAAATAAAAAGCAGCGAAAAATGGGAATGTGAATTTTCTTTTTCTGGATACATGAAGGAGATTGGAATGTATAAGAGAATTAGAAGGGGATTTTCCAAAATATTGCATTGTCAAAATTAGTATGAGATTTTGAAACGAAGAATTCAAGTTTACCGCTTTCTCTGAAAATGAAGTTTGCCATTTTTTTTTCCTTTTTTCTTTTACTAACTAAAACCAGAATACCTCATCTTCATTTTCAAGATGTTGGAGACAAATAGCCAAACGATATTATGCAACGCCTCTTCTCCTGAGACTAACAACAAGAAACCAAAACAATAAGCCCAGAAATATAAAATTTCAGTTTCAATAAACTCTAAAATTAGGTCTCAACCTAGAATTTTCTACAGAAAATTAAAAAGCTAAAATCCAGGAAAAAATCAAGTTCATTGCTAATATAGACCTAGCTAGCTGATTAAAACATCAATAGCTTAGTGGTTTTCAGGTGATGTTTAGAGGTTTTCCGGTGCACCGGAAGGGCCCACAAGTGTTCCTTGACTGTACAAACTGCTCAGCTGGTGAAAATAAGGACATGTCCTTGAGTCCATGGACCTCTTCTTCTTGTTATCTTTTGTCTTCCTGAAATATTTGTTGATATTCTCCCATTTCTCTTTGCACCTCTTTGCACTTCTCTTGTAGCCCGATTCTAACATCATTTGTGAGATTCTTTCCCATAGAGGACCCTTTGATGCATCCTTATTTTCATCATTGCTATTGTTGTTGAGACTGCATCTGAAGTTTATCAGTGCCAGCACTTCATCTCTGGGCCATCTCTTGCCGATGTCGCGGTCACCTTTCTCATTCATTTGCAGGGGGAATTTGGGGGCTGATGATGGAATTGATGCTAATGGGATGCTGTGTTGTAGTTTTGTCCGGGTAGAATCATTAACAGGGTTTTGTGAAGCCATGGTTGAGGAAGTCGCTCTTGGAACACTAATGGTTGGAGCTGAAGTATGGTTGTGAGGTGATGGTGTTGTTTCGCTGGATGATGTGGGTAGGTTTTGAGTTTGCAAGAAAGTAGGGTTACTAATTTGTTCACATAGTTGACATGTAGTACTGAGGGATTGAGGCAAAATTTCACAAGAAGCAGTCGCAGAACTTGAAACATTTGTTACCTTCAGGAGATCTTGAATCTTCTTTACCAAATTCTGATCTTGAGAAAAATCTGCTGTGAATTTCTTCAAGAACTCGATGATTTTAGCCTGTCTATCACCGGCAGTGGCCTGCTCTTGTGCCCTTCTTTCAATTTCTTTGTTGATCCTATCAATTTCTTGATTCTTCCAAGCTTCCTCTCTTGCAATGCTTTCCTCATCTCTCCTAATCATATCTTCAATAAGCTTGTTATGTAACTCTTCTTGTTGAGCGACAATCTTCTTCACAATCGCTTCGCAAAAACCCTTGAACATCTCAAATTTGTGTTTCCTTTTCCTCTTTCTACTGTTTATTGTTTCCTTTTCCAATTCTTCGTTTTCTTGGAAAGGCTTCGCAACTGCATCATTCCCTGCATCTTCTTCCATGTTGTGACCAATCTCTTCTTCTGCTTCTTTTTCATTTTCGTTTGCCATACTGGGGTTTTTTTCTGGCGAGACCTGTGGATTTTCACCATGATAAAGCTCATCAAGATCACTGAAAAACCTGTAGCTACTCTTGTAGCTCATGTTGCTAAAATTCCTGCTTTCTTCCTCAAATTTCTCCTTGCATTTGTCAGCACTCCTTTGAAAGCCCACCTCTGCAAGCTTCCTGCATAGCTCATTAAATATACATATAAACAGCAACGTCCACAGCCCGAGCAAGCCTTGATTCATTGCTCATACTTCCAATATAATTAAAATATAAAATCCCACCACCCTCCCCGCGCTCCCCTACCCCACCCCCCTTCCCCCCACACCCCACACAACCCCACGCCACATCAATTGTTTATTACTTTACTTGAAAAAGCTACACTAATTTTGTATAGAACCAATAACTAAGAAACAATATCAAGATATCTTTAGTTCTTAAAAGGAGAATCAGAATGGGATTTGATAAATGTGCACTCCAAGATTCGGGAATGAAAAACAGCTTTTGTAAAAAGTGCTCATACATATGAGTACAAAGGCCTTAGACAAAAAGTCATTTCACTTTTGGAATCAATCACCTGAATAATTCAATCACTTTTATCATCAAACATCTGATGAGCTATATATAATACAACAGTACTAAAATGACTGTGATGTTACATATCTATGTGTACCTTGAAACATGTTCCCAAGTGAAATCTGGAAACCAATTCTCCAAGCTAGATCTGATCCTCAGCAGTGCAAGCACTTCGTCATTTGTCCATGGCTCAATTGAATGATCTGATACTGATACTGATCTCTCCCTTTCTATCACCAAATTTGTTGAAAGTAGTCTGGTACTTGCTTCTTCCTTCACTTCTTCAACCTTGTTCACAGATGACGGCTGCAATTGCTGCAGACTATTATGGTGGTGGTGGTGTTGGTGGGATGGTTGTGGAAAGAGCGCTGGAGGGTAGGACTCAAAACAACCAGCAAAGGTAGGTGCTGCCGGTGCCGCTGGTGCTGCTGCCGGTGACGATACAACTGCAACCCCATGATGAGGAAAAGAAAGAGGAAGAGGGATTGTGCTCCTAGAAGCTATGAATTGGTGGAATTGGTCTGGCACACTACCATCAAACATGGTATTTGTGTGTGAATCTGAGCGTGGTTTAGTGTGTGTTTTTTTTTTTCTTGATTTCCCCTCACAATCCCTTCGCATCCAGTATAGTGCTGTTTATTGAATAATGTAAAGTATACTCCTTGGATTGGAGAAGCAAACAAAAACCTCACTCACTCACTCAAAACTTCTTTTCTCTCTCTCATTCTCTCACAAAATCTCTCTCTCATATTCATCAAGGAATTTGTCTTTTTATTGCAGGTAGAGTTATGGGTAGTTGCCCACTCACAAAGGACAGCAGTGGAGGTACAACCCCACATGTGATTGGGAGGTGCACAACACGTGGCAACGACACACGTGGGGTGAGCAGAAGAGAAAACTGATACTACCCCCCCTCGCAATTTAAAGTGTTTGGGTTCCACTAGTGTTTAGAATCCTATGCACTGATGAATAGATGATGGTGTAATTAACGGCAAGAGATAGCAAGACACGTGAATGCATGCAGAGACTGGGGACCAATTATTTATGGGAGGGTTTTTCATATTTATTTACGTGGTACTCTTTTTTAAGGAAAATTTTTGTGTGTATTATATGAATATTTTGAGTAATTATTATTATATAATAAATATTATATATAATTTTATCAGTATATAAAATAATTATTTAAAATATTCGATGCACGTAAAAAATTTTTCTTTTTCAATTATTAATTTTTTTCTGCACACAGTGACTACGTGTGCTTCTATAGCCATTGTTCCGCAGGGTGACGGCCGGCCTTGCTTAAGGTCCATTTGAATATGTACGAATAACTTATACAATAATTTCATATATATTTAGATTGTAACTTTTTTATAGAAGAATTTATTGAAATTAAAAAAATTAAATAATAAAAAGATGTAGAACTTAAGTAATATTGATTGATTTTTTTAAAAGTAAATGGTGATTACAAAATATTGAATATTTTTTATATTGGTGTTCGAGTTTAAGATATTACCCCCACAATTTTTGTGATAGAAATTGACTCAGGATAAATTGTTAACCCTAGTTCTAATATTGGTTCTTTGCCATTGTTGGGACCATTACCGACTGATACACTGTAACATCTCACTATTAAGTAACCCGAAAAGGAATCTAGAATGTTGCCTCATCAACCTTAAGATTAGGTTATTATAACGCGCTAAATAAAATAAGTTTCAGAACTTAAATATAAACTGAATGAACTCCAATACATTCTCCAAGTCATAAACGATGCGCAACATTCGAATAATAGAATAATACATGTCTCAATGTTAACAACTCAATACATAAGAAAATAATCAAGCTAACTCTTCCATTCTGTCAGAATTTATATCACCTTGAAATCATGATAAAGGAAAAGTGTAAAATAACAAAGCAGTAAGTCCTGTACTATGATTGTGATTCTATTTCAAAAATTCTGTTCATTATGCATGAAACAAAAATATTGAATTCAAATCAATAAATTATTCCTTCAAATATTTTTTCAATCAAACTTTTGGGAGAACTTTATCAAATATCCTTGAAGTAGAGTAAAAGCATCAATTCAGAATAAACTCACATTCCAATATAAAATCATCAAGATAAACTTGAGAATAAATAAAATGTACATATTGAATTTTATACCAATAGCATAATCATATCATCAACATACCACATAAGTATGGTGTGCCCACCATATATCATATCTCATATAAATATAGTTTGCCCACCATACAACATTCGAGCGTAGTTCATAAACCACTAGGTAAGTGTACATCATATTGGGAGAATACTTCTTTATCTCTCTCAATCAAAAATCAACTAGATGTCTCATGTCCGTCGCTTGAGTTCCTTTTGAACTCGAGTGCGCATCTAGTTAAGGATGGCTCAAATAACAAGTACTATCACCCTTGCTTGGATAGTGGCAATTTTTTGGAGATAGCTGTCAACTGAAAATCATCCTTAGTCTACTAACATGAGCTAGTTCGAGGGTATCGGCTCATTGACTACTCAAAAATTCAAAATCACATTACAAAGTGATTTCAATACAATGGCATTCCATCAAGGAATAGCTCAAACTATTCATAAAAATACAATTTCCAATTTCCAAAACATACTTACATTTCACATCCCGAAAATATTTTACAATTCGTACAATCTTTCAATACAAAAATATGTAAGCGATCAAATCATTTCAAAAATCAATAAAAGGCATATCATATTTCATACTTCCAATTCTTGCATAAAAGACCTTGACAATTGGAGTCGAAGATTTTATTATACATACTATGACTTTCGCAAACATATGCATGGATATGAATTCATAGAGTAATAGTAATCGACATTTCATGATGCTCAATAAACGACTCCCAAATTATACTCATCCACCTTAATAAGATTTCTAAGATAAATCATACTCGAATCGTTAAAAAGAATAAGGACATATATCTCAAATTTGGAAACATTTCATAGTATTATGTGCAATACATTTCAAGATATATAGGAAATTATGTATGTATGTATGTATGTATGTATGTATGTATGTATGTATGTATGTATGTATGTATGTATGTATGTATGTATGTATGTATGTATGTATGTATGTATGTATGTATGTATGTATGTATGTATGTATGTATGTATGTATGTATGTATGTATGTATGTATGTATGTATGTATGTATGTATGTATGTATCTCCAAAACAATTCATACAAAAACTTTATCAAGTACAAAACTTTTTGGTGAATGCATGTGTGAGGACTTACCTTCATCTAAGAAAAACTCAATAGATCCTAAATCAAACACCATCTTCTTGACCTTTAACTTCCACTACTTCTATAATTCAAAGAATTCAAGTATTAATTCATAATCAATTTTTCTCAGAAGGGGTAATATCATTCCTATTCTAATTTATCTCTACTTGCACACCTTCATTATAAACCCCAAATCACCTAATCCCAAATATAATGTAACATAAATATCATCATTTAGAATCATATAATCATGAAATTATTACTTAAATAATCTCCGTAAGTCAAGCACTCAAACGATCATATATCATGCAATAGTTTCATTCATGCAACTTGGTTTAAAAAATAACCTATTTTGTACAATCAATTCTCTGCAATTAAAAAATCAATAAAAATCAAAACACCCTTGAGAACATCTCTGAACATCCCCAAGACTTATTCGGATATAATAAAATCAAGTATGTGTGTGTGTGTGTGTGCGCGTGCGTGCATGTAGGTTTTATAGTTAAATTCCCAACAAGACTTAGCTCTAATACAATCAGTAAATCATGTTTGATAAAGTAAAATAGGGCAGTAGATAAATCGATTAATTAACCAAGAAAATGAATTTATCTTTCCTTCAAACCCTTCAATTTAGAACCTTATTACATGTGGTAAACATTCACACAAAAATCTCTTCAAAATCCACTACAACATTTTTTCCTTTTAATGACATTTTTATGTGTCACTATAGAGGATTTTTTCTGACATTTAATCTATTAAGACACATAAAAAGAGTGTCATCTAAAGTGATGTCAGGAAAAGTCTGTGACATATATAAATATCATTAACATATGTTACCATAAGAACCTATGATAACGTATGTAAATGTGCTTATAAATTCTTCTTGTGACATTTGTTAGTGTTATAATAAAGTTAAGACAGAACAAATATTTAAATCTTTTTTAATACATAATATTATCACATTATGTAGCTATGGTGACATCTACATACATTAGAATTTATGTATTTTATGACCTTTTATAATGTTAATAATTGTTCCAAATATAACATAAACAATTGTCAAAATAAGTATTGTTTCTGACATTTAGTATAGAACATATCTATTCTAATGTGACAAATTATTATGTCGGTAATTATACATTTCATAATACTTGTGTGTGATATATTATCTCTAATATGATAACATTTATATATGTTCTCTTATTCTGAGAGCCCTGATATATAAATGTCACTATATTTCGAATATTGTAACAATTTAATATGTTAGACTAATTTCAACTAATCCCTGCGACAACAATATACATTGAAAGAAAGGAAAATATCCATAAATTTAATTTAAATTCAATGTACCACCAAAATACATTTATTATGAAATATCTTGGTATCAACTAAATAAACATCAAATGTAAGAGTACTTAAACTGTAAAAATCCTAAATTTATTAATTTCTATAAGTTTGCACAAGAAGCATAAAATCATGTATCCTATAAGAATTATAGACATAATGTCTGCTCCTAGTCAACAAGCCTGCTTCAATCTGCATTTCTTTCCACCTACATAAAAAAAATAATTATGTATCAATTAATTGAAAAAAAAATGATTTTGACAGAAAGTGCAAATGAATTTGGTAAAATGTCTATGCATGTCAAGTCTATGCATGTCTAATTTTGATATCTTCCATTTTAAGCCAGGCTAAGTTATAAGTCTCATGTGGCAGTAGACAGGAACTTTGTTTTAGTAGCTAGTGGACAGCTCTGTACAACGACCTTACTGAATATCCATGAAGGTTAGATGCATTAGTAATAACAACAACAAGGCCATGCCATACTTCATCCTTTACATAGTTTCCAGCCTAGACACCAGAACAAAGAGGTCAGCACGTTTTATGAAAACTGAGATCCATACCAACAAAGAAAGCATGACTAAATTATGTCAGGTCTAGCATCTTTTGATAGGAAAATGGCATGGTTTTTTATAACAATAGAAACAGCATCTTTTGTGTATAAGTAACAAAAGAGAGACAAGTGGACTTGGAAACACGTGGGACCCTTGTATTAGTTAATTGGCATTTCAAAGTACACTGGCCAAACATGAGGAACCACTAAATATATGTTTTGGTAAAATATACAAGCAAAAGTAATGTTTAACAGTTAAAACTTTCCTTTAAAGAGAGTGGACTTCAATTTAGTAGTGACTTAGATAAAAGTATGACATTCAATTTGGAGTGAAAGAATAAATTGACATTATAATATATTTTGAAAAGTACATAAGTAGTCTTGGGCATCATATTAAATGATCTACCAAGGCTGCTCATTTCTTTTGGGTAAACCGTTGTTGGTCCTTGCAGGCAGAGAGAGAGAGAGAGAGAGAGAGAGAGAGAGAGATCTGTAAAATTACAAGGAATTTTGGCTCACAATGTAACTACATGATGGAGGAAAAGGAGAAACTTTTTCAGCTTAAAAAATGACATGATTCCCATTTTATCTAATGGGAAAACAAAATTAATATAATACCTAAAATCAACAAACTTGGCAATCATATAACAAATGCATACCTCAGAGAGAACTTTAAGCATTTGATCAATGTACCAAATTTTCTCTGGTGAAAACCTAGCAACACAAGGTAGCTCTAAATAGACTATAGATTACAAAATCATAGAACAGGGAAACATAAACCTAGATTTCATTATTTGTCAACTTGAACTTACTTTTCTACTATCGAACAAATTTTGGTAGTTAGATCTCCTTTGAACTCCGCGTCACTTACTTCCAGATACTCAATTAGTTCCTTGGTCAAAGGCTTTACATTGTTTTCATTCACCAGAAGATACACAAGCTCAAGGGCTCGCTTACGAATTGAGGCATCTGAATCCTAGAAATAATACATTATGAGTTGCTAAAGTAATACATGAAGTAAAAAAATTATCACATAAAATTTCTGTGTAAAAATCTATATACCAGAAACCGGTTGATTCAACAGTACCATTAGAAAAGGCCAGGACAAAGGCAAGAGAAGATGAGGTAAAATACAAAACTAGGATTACTAAAATAGACATGAAAAATACCAGGATAATACCTTAACACATTCCAATATTGTTGCTCTATGCCTCTGCACTGCTTGGCTATCTACTGTAATAGCTCTCATCAGCATGTTTAAAGCGACATATCTGAAAATTTTGAATTTTAATTCCATAAGATGGAAAGCACAAGCTATTCAACTACTGGAAATAATTACAAAAGAATAAATCCTAACTTCCTCCCAGAAGTATATGAAGCTATATACAAATATGCCAAAAGAATGACAAAATAAACCAAGAAGAGTATTATATTCAAAATCCATTGCCGAAGAACAAAAGAAATAGAAATAAGCAAATTGTAGGAAGCATATGAGAAGTTAAAATATTTTCACATCTGAAGAATCCAAAGGAAGAACAAAGCTGTGGACTGTAGAACAAGTGACTAATGGGCAGCATCAACTCAAATAACCGATTGTTTAGCAGCACTGTTTTAAGAAAAATGCTCCTAAACGGTTTTTGAACAAAATATCAAAGCAGAGCAATGCAGGAAAAACATTGATGGCAGGCTACAAGAAAGAATGTGATTGGGTGACAACAAATATATACTTGGTAATATAATCATGCTGAAGTAAATTAAGGGTCCAAGAATAACATTGTCTTCCAAACCCACCTTCAAAAAGGGGCAACAAAACATATAAATGGATAAGAAACACAGGGACAAACTAAAAACACTTTGAAGTAGCAGAGGAAGAACACCTCCGCAAACCACAAAAAGTCAGCAATTGCCACTCTTAGCAGTTAACATAAAATGCAGCTCTTTATACCAAAAACTATTTTATTCTAGACGTTACCACAACATATTCGGTCAAATTAAAAAAAACACCAAGCTCACCACTAGGCTTCCTGAATCTTAAGGAATTAAGAAACAAATAAAATATTAAGAAAGTAAAAGGAAAAGGATTGGAAATGTAGGATATTGAACAAATAAAATCAAATCTTCAGGATTTTAATATATTCAAAATTCAATTGCTTATCCTATTAGATAGCAAATAGTAATGAAAACCAAGACAACCTATTAGGAATAGATAGATAATGACTGTAAGGATCTATACAAGTAGGATAGGATTTCCACAATCTAATCAATGAAGCCAACCTGATATTGTTATTGTGATTGGACAAAAATCTTCCCAATATATTGATGGCAAGTACCCGCAAGCCACCATTGTCTTCAATACTCATGATGGTAGCAACACATTCATAGAGGATAGCATTCCTAGCATTCTTGTTCGACTCTGTTTTTGTTGCCACCTAGAAGAGAGTGCAGAATGTTGATTTGACAGTTTTGAGGAAATTCAAAATATAGCATGCATAACATCCTTTTCTACATGTTACAATCAAGGAAAAAATATATCAAAATTCCGACTTTATAAATTCAGTTCTATATGGTGAAACTCAATTAGACTTGCCAAGATTAGAGACTGCCACCTGATAAGTGTGCTTTACAAAGAGGCTCTACATATACAGAAAACTTAAGAAAATGTGGCTCATATGCAAGTTTGAAGGAAATTTTAATCGTGTGCTTAACTTTGAACAGAGCAGATGAATAATTGCTTTCTAATGAGTTTTTTCAACTGTTCATGCAAAGGACTATAGCTTAAGTAATTTGACCAATACTGAATAAAAATCTCTTTTCACAATATTCTAATGACGCTGGTTGAAACATCACTAATTTCTGTGATGTAATTTAAATAGTCAGCCAAGAGACTATGTAAGCATTCCTGTTTCCTTTTCCTCTCAAAAACATACACTTTGACTCATTAAAGGGAAAAGAAAAAGAAAAGGAAAGATAAGGGACTTCTCAAATGCTACAAGTATTTCTACAACCTAAATTTTTACCAAGAATCATCAAAAGAGATCCAAAATACTTCACTCTAAACATTAATAGTATGTTTGGATTGGAGGAATTGGAAGTAAAGGAGAGAAGAGGAGACAGATTTAGGTGTTTGGATTAGTTTTTAAGGAGGGGAAAGGAAGGAAAGGGAGGGGAATAGAGGGATTGAGTTTAGCTAAAAAGGTATAACATGGTTTTCATCCACCGTCGGATGGAAACAGATGGAAAGAAACCAACCTTAATAATTTGGTAGCGATTAAAATATCCTTCTTATAAGAAGCATATATACTCACCTAAAAATATCAACAAATATGTAAATTAGTAGTTTATTCCTCCCTTTCTTTCTATCGTCAATCCAAACTCGATAAGCACCCAATGCTCTCCAATCCTTTTCTCTCCCACAAACCACTCACTTCTCCTAAATACAAGAAGCCAACTTTAGGTCATTATACAAAATGCAGTTGAGAACCACTAAAAAGTTTTGTGGGACTCAGGAGGATAATAGTTTGATCTTCATCTTTTCCAACCCAAGGTTGTCGATCAGAGCTGGAACACATTTTGTTGCCCAACCTCATCCCACCACTAACTGCTGGTAATTGGGTGCTCTCCAGTGGCACAATGTGCTGCTAATAATGGAGCCACACGCCAATAATGGAATATCAGGAAAAACATGGAGTAAAACATGGTTACCACGTCTCAAAGTTCTTATCCTAAAGACAGACTCTTAGCTGCAACCACGTCCCATGATTACCTTTCTTATCCTTCATTTTACACAACGGCTTAAAGACAAGGTCATTTTGATAACCTTACAATCTGCAATCTGCAATAACCTTATAATATGCAATTCCACTATGCCAATTATGTTCAAAAGATGGGGCAACGAGAATCAAGGGGGGAAACAACACACATTATTAGTAACACTAAACGGTTTCCTTGCACAAAATCGCACTTCAATTTCCAAAATCCATAAGAATTCAAAATATATATATATATATATATATATATATATATATATATATCAGAATGCAAAATCGGGAAAGTACAAAGTAGATTTTCCCATATGGCTGATTTTAAATCGCAGCAGTACAATCGGGCAGGAATAGAATGGGCCAGTTCAAAATGACAATGCAGAATCGGGGAAAGTAGAGACTACTTCCAGCCCTTGAAAAACACAGTAGAGGATAGAGAAGAGAACCCAAACCTTGAACACACCGACCTTGCCGAAGTAGAATTTAGCTACCAACCCGAACGCCACCAGACGCACGCGCACTCGGACTCTGAGTCTAAACAGAGAAGCCGCCCAGTGGTTTAAGGTTGGAATAGGGCAGCAGAAGAACGACACGGTGAAGAAGAAAGGGAATGGAGTTTTGGTGCGAAAAAAAATTAGACAAACAGAGAAGCTGCCGGTGGTTTAAGGCTGGAATCGAGCAACGGCAGCAGAAGAACAACGACTGGCAGCGGTAGCAGAAGAACGATGATCGGGTAGAAGAAGAAAGCTAAGGGATTTTTTGTGTGAAAAACAATTAGGAAAATTTTGGCTAAATTTTGGCATATAATTTTAGCACCGTTTTTCCCTGGCTGTGTCAAAATTTTGCCTAAGTTTTTTTTTTTTTTTTTTTTTGCCAAGAAAGTTTTTTTTTGGTCAAAATTTCCTGGCTTATAATTGTAAATTTTGGCTAAGTCGTCTGCCTATAAATAATATTACAAATTAATGATTTTTTTATAAAAAATATTATACTATAATTATGACATATAATAAGTGTTATTATATATATTTGTTGTTACATTTAATTTTATATTATTTTAAAATTACATTATTGAACTATATTTATAATATGTGTTAAATAGTAAATGTCATAATAAATATTTATTTTAACATTCAAAAAAATATGTCATTAAAACTATGTCACAAAAGCTATTTTTTGTTGTAGTGATCATACATGAAAATAGGTTATATTAAAGCCTCAAAATAATATGCCACTATAGTAACTCTATTTGACAAATTTACCCAATAGATTTCAAAAATTCAATGAGATCAAACTACAATGAGTTTTTAAATGTTGTTTTTCTAAAGCAAACATCAAAATTTAATATTGTAAAAGATCGTAATACCATTCAACCAAGAAAGCGCATTTTTAGGTTAATAAATTTACTACTTCAACATAGATTCTCAACAATGTACAGGGTAGTTTTATAATTAACATATAAGCATGTTCTAATCATGAATTTCATGTAAATCAGCTCCATTAGACTCCCTAAACATAATATTAATACAGAAAAATAAGTCCTTTCACAACCCTAGGCATAAACATGCTTGATCAAAATGCAATCTCCACATAGAATCAATTTCTAGTAATACTCCTCTATTTTCCTAGACAAAGCTAACGAATATAACCACTTCAATTTTTCATAATCTTCACATGTAGCACCACATATACTCAATACTATATGTTGCAAATGAGAATACAACAAGTTTCCATCAAAATTACATTCAAAGATAGCATTTTTTTTTTTTAAGGATTGCAAAATCTGTCTAGTAAGGATTTTCAGTCACTATAAGAAAGAAGAAAATGAGTTTTTCTTATTTATCTCTTTGAAGAAACCTTTGTAAAACTTTGAAATTAGTAAGAAATCTTTGATCTTCAACAAGTATGAGCTAGGGTTCTTACTTTGGAGTGAGAGAAAATTTAAGAGAGTGAAGAGAGATAGAGCATTTGGCTATGGAGAGAGAAGTGAATGAAGAAAAAACGATTATGCTCGAATAAAATAGGGTTGTCGATTGGGAAGGGTTTTAGGGTAACTTTAGGGTTTCTTTGTTTGCAAGAGAAAATGGATGACCATGATTAATTTGCATTGGTAGAAAAGCAAGAATCAAGAGTTATGATTTAATAGGATTGAATGCACTACAAGAAAAAACCATACGACTGTCGGTCATCCGTCGCGAAACTCACTAATCGAGTTTAGCGACGATTACAACCGTCGCTAAAATGGGTATCGCAATTTGCGACGAATTTTGCGATGGCCATTTAATTGACAATAATATAATTAAATTAATAATTAATGTAGCCATGGATTTGCGACAGTAAAAAAATTTATTTTTTTCAAAAAAATCAATTAATTTAGCAACAGATTTGTGACGACCAAAACATTTTTTATTTCTAAAAAATTAATTAATTTAGTGACGGATTTGTGACTATAAAAAATTTTTATTTAAAAAAATTAATTAATTAGCTCCCCAACTCGGCTAGCCGAACCCACTCGGCCCATCTGCCTGACCCGACCAGCTAAGAATATTATGAGATTATATCAACGCGGGGCTCAAACCCGCATCCTTATTGGGGAGGGACATGTATTCCACCGCTGAGCTATTGATTTTCTTGTGATTTATTGTGTTATATATTAACTATATAGCATATTTTTTTGTGCAATAGCGATGGATTTGTAAAGAATTTGCAACGGATCTATGACGAACTAATTTTTCGTCACAAATCCATAGCTAATTAGCGAGGAATTTGCGACGGCTCAACTTTTAAATTTTAAAAATAAATTTATTTTCAAATTTTAGAAGGCCGACGCAAATCCGTTGCTAATTACCAACGGCCATCCAAAATTTTTTTAAAAATATATTTTTTTGAATTGAAAAAATGAGCCATCGCAAATCCGTCGCTAATTAGCAACGGATTTGCGACGGCCACAAATCCATAACTAATTAGCGAGAGATTTGTAATGGCTTATTTTTTTAAATTTAGAAAAATAAATTTATTTTCAAAATTTGGAAGGCCGTTACAAATCCGTTGCTAATTAGCGAGGAATTTGCGGCGGCAATCCAAAATATAAAAATAAATTTTTTATATTTGAAAAAATAAGTCGTCACAAATCTGTTGCTAATTAGCAAGGGATTTGCGACAGCTGACTTTTTTTAATTTTAAAAAATAAATTTATTTTCAAATTTTGGAAAGTTGTCGCAAACCCCTTGCTAATTAGCGAGGGATTTGCGACGACCATCTAAAATATAAAAATAAATTTATTTTTTTAAATTTAAAAAAATAAGATGTCGCAAATCCATTACTAATTAACGAGGGATTTGCAATGGCTCGTTCTTTCAAATTTTAAAAAATAAATTTATTTTTAAATTTTGAAAGGCTGTCACAAATCCGTTGCTAATTTGCGTGGGATTTGCGATGACTATCCAAAATATAAAAATATATTTTTTCAAAATTTAAAAAATAATCCGTCGCAAATCCATTGCTAATTAGCGAGGGATTTGGGATGTTTTATTTTTTTAAAATTTTAAAAAATAAATTTATTTTCAAAATTTTGGAAAGCCGTCACAAATACATTGCAAATTAACAAGTGATTTGCGACGACCATCCAAAATATAAAAATAAATTTATTTTTTTCAATTCAAAAAAATAAGCCACAGTAAATCCGGTGCTAATTAGCGAGGGATTTACGACGACTCATTTTTAAAAATTTTAAAAAATAAATTTATTTTTAAAATTTAGAATGCCATCACAAATTCGTTGTTAATTAGTAATAGATTTGCAACAGCTAATTTTTTAAAATTTAAAAATAAATTTATTTTTGAATTTAGGATGGCCGTCAAAAAGCCGTCATTAATTAGCAACGAATATGTGATGGCACTTTAATTTTTTAGTATTAATTAACTATTAAAAATACCGTCGCTGATTTGCAACGACTTTCAATTTAATTAGTGTTAATAAATAATTTTAAGAAAACCGTCATAAATCCGTCGGTAATTAGCAACAGCTAAATGCTCATCGCTAATCCGTTGGTAATAGTGACAAATTAGCAACGAACTTTAAAAAAATAAATTTATTTTCAAATTTTTTAGTCTAGTAGTTGTTCCGTCGCAAAATAATGACAGCCCAGAAGCCGACGCAAATATCCGTCACTAATTATCATTTTTCTTGTAGTAATGATTGAGATCAATTCAATTAGAAGGTTAGGATTTAATAAAGTGTAAGGCTAGGATTAAAAAGTCATGAATAAAAAAATTAATGATCTTGATTGTGTAAAATGTAAGCTCAAGATTTAATAAAGCGGAGGGTAAAGATTAAAACACATGGGTGAATAAGATCTAGTAAGATGTAGGGTAACAATTAAAACACTTGAGAGGCAAGTAAGGCTTGGGAGCCTTTGGATGTGGCTGCTATCTAGGAGTATTTTAGGTAGTTCACCAATTTTTAGAACACTAAGATTTGATTCATGAAAAGTTAATTTAACTAAAATAAGTCTTAGGTTGACTAAATAGTCCAAAAAGTCAAAGGTTCAACTCACACATTATCTAGTGATTTTATCTATTTTTAAAACTTACCCTTATTGCATACTTAGGGCCTAATCTTGTGGAATATATATATACTTCTGTACACCCTAATGAAAAATAAAAGTAAGATTTTATCTATAAATGATATATTTTTTCAACATATTTGAAATTATATTTTCTAGAAATTATACTTCACTCCTAACAAAAAATTAAATATTTCTAACATCCATAAAAAAGTATATAATTAAATGTATATAAATTCACAATTAAAAATTATGACAGTTAGACATTAAACTAAATAAGTCATCGCATAGAGATATTCTTAACAATCCAAGTCATATAAAATGCTCATAAATGCAAATTTAGCTCCTGACTCCATTATGAATTTAGGTAGAGTATTACATACACACTTGGGGCAATCTCTGTCGCAAATGGATCATCATTTTTTGAATTTAGGCAATGGTCACTGAACGCGCAAATTTCTTTCCAAGCTGTGCCGACTCTTGCTCAACCTATTGAAGATGATGATATTGCGATTGGTGGCTCCTTAACACCATTGTATTGAATAGGGAGTATCTTTTGATAATGACTTCCTCTTTTCAAACTAGGCATCAGATAAGTTCTTGGTGCAGTTGTCAGCTTTGCGAAAGGGCAATAAGGATAGAAAAGCTAAACAGAGTTCGGCCATGCGGTGTCTTCAGGCAATATCGTGCAAAATTATGCCATCAAAGAAGGTTAAACTTTCTTCATCATGCTTTTAAATTTATGAGCATTAGTATGAATATTGTTATCTGGAATATTAGAAAAATAGCAAGTAGATTGTCTTCTTATCATTTAAAACGTTTGATACATTTGCATAATTTGCCATTAATAGTTATTCTGGAACTAATAATATCCTCTACTCAAATTGAGACTTATAGACACAAGCATTTCATCATTGTGTGTCTGATGTCTCTATGAAGAGACGGGTTTTTTTGGCAGGAATTTGTTTCCTTGACAGTGGTTTTATCTCTTGAACAAACATTACATGTTTCAATATCTGTGCCTTCAAGAGAGTTGGTTTTCTATTCTTTTATTTATGCTTTGTGTACTCGAGTTGGTAGGCAATTATTGTGGCAAGAGTTGCTCCAATTCCAATTAGTATCTCAAGAAGGAGTGCTCACAGTTCGGAAATTTTGAAATTTTTATTACAATTTCGAAATTTCGATTCTTTCACATTTTTTAGTATATCTGTGTGTATGTGTGTCCGTATCGACATGACTCACTACAAAAAAAATACCCTTCACGACAAAAAAAAAAAAAATTCCAAGCTGGTTAAAATTTCCTAGCTAAAGCCCTTTAGTTAGGAAATTTGCTTCCTCGCCCCGTCCTCGCGGAATAGCCGTCACCAAAGCTATTTGGCAACAAAATTTTCATTTTCCACTCCGAAGATTGTTCTTTAGAGAGGAAAAATCTAAAGGTTTTGCTTTTAACTAGGAAAAATTTCCTCACTAAAGCTAAAACTTTTGTTGCGCAAAGTTGTAGTTTTGTCGCCAATGATGATTTTTAGTGACAAAAAAAAGTTTCGTTGCTAAAATTTTGTTGCAAGTTTTTTTTTTGGGAGAAATTAAATACAATATTGAGAAAAATTTCATGACAAAAAAAATTTTCTCGCCAACGTAAAATTTTTTCGTCACCAAAAAGATCAATGGCGACTTAAAAAATTTGTCATTAGCGACAAATATATTTTGTCGCTAAAGATATTAAGTTTTTAAAAAATAAAAATTATTTAATTTTTTTGGACCACAGAACCTTCATGGACCAAACACACCTAACCGCACCACCCTCAATTGGGCGGACCACAATTCTCGTCATGGACCACACACAACTGATCATGAACGTTTTGTGGACCACAACAAACTCTATAGACCACTCACACCTGATCATAACCCTCCAATTTATTGGAAAGTTTGGTGCTTGACTCTATCCCTTTTTTTTTTTCATTTAAACTATTCCAAAAATTCTTTTTATAATTTTTTTTGAAATATTATTATTATAAAAATAAAATAATCAATAAAATTTACTACAAAAATATATTATTCAATATATATAACATACATGTGTGTGTGTGTGTGTGTATGTGTGTGTGTGTATATTTATATGAATATGTTGCATACCTCAGATCACTATATAGACGATTCAAATTGGGGATACCGATCAGATTAACACATGGCCTCTCAACCTTTGTGTTTATATTGTCATCTTTTAGAAGACTTTATTACTCAATATCAAACTCGCGTGGATCAACTCCAAAATTCTCTTGATGATCTTGATAAAGCCTTTGATGGATTAGCATCTACTGGATTCAATACCACCAGAATGATTTATTCTAGAAGAATTTATGCAGAAAAGCTTACAGCTTTACATTTCTTTGTTATTCATAAATTGACTATGATAACTGAACTCGACCAACATAAGGAACGATTTCATAATAGATATGGAATGTAACTCTAGCAAACAAGCTTGTACTCCTTCTTGCTCTACTTGTAATTGTAAAATATGTCCTATGTTGTTAAACCAAATAAAAGAAATTAAGTTGCAAGAAAACGAGTTATCACAAAAAGTTGATTTTGCTGAATGGCATTTAAACAATAGCCGTAGGTATGGTCATAAAATTGCTTTTAAACAAGCTGAACAATCATATACTGAGGCATTAGCTCATTGGGTGCCAGTTTATGAAAAACAAATAAATCTGCATAAAGAACTATCAAAACATTATCAACAAATACATCTAAACAAAAATGAGTAAAGAAGAAAGTAATCCAATACATTATAAAGATTTAGCTGAAAAAAGTCCTCAATTACCTATCGATTCTGATTTAATTGAACTTCAAAAAACAATAATATTTTATGGTTGTAAAATTCTAGAATCTCGCAATTGAAACAATAATAAAATTTGGAAATGAAACTATAGCTGTTCGATTATATGTTGAAATTGAAGATTTTCTTACACCTAGAATTTTATTTGGTACTACTTTCTTAGATAGTGTACAACCATATAAAATCACTGGCTATGGAATAAGTTTCACTTATAAAGGTAAATTAATATATATATACCTCGATGACTAGTCCCTATAGTATATACATTCCTATTGGACTCATTTATCCTGACTATAAAACCGAATATTTTGCTGCCTATATAGATAGCGGATCTGGATCATGTTTATGTCAATCTGGTTGTTTTCCTAAACAATATCATCAATCTCTCCCTCTTATTAAGGGAAAGGATATTTCTAATCATTTAATTGAATTAGTTCAAGGTATTGAAAAACCTGTTATTTTATTAGGATCTTATTTAATAAAATGTCCACCGTTTTATTTTTATAATACGGGTACTGATATTTTATTAGGCAATAATTTTTTACAATTATTTGCTAGTGTTCTTTTTTATACAACTTTACATCAAGTTATATTTAAAACTACCACTGGGTTTTATATTAACAAAATTATCGAGGAGAGATAAATCTCCAATCTGAGTGATTAATTCTTCTATATCGGATTCAGATTCTGAATTAACCATTTTATAATCCTGTTTTAAGTTCAAAATATTTTTGCCAAACTAAATCCAACCTTGCTTGTGCAAGATAAACTTTATATCCAGGATATAAATGATAAGAATTTAATTCAGCATTAATGATGTCTATCCAAACATAACATTGATCAAGCGTATATAAAGAATCAAGAGTTCTTTTAAAATAATTAATGCTTCCAGGAGAAAGAAGGTCAAGGATTGTATAATAATATCTGATTGAATTTAATTCAAAAACCATGTTAGAATTGTAAAGTATTTCCTTTATATCCATCTGGGATGATAAGTTGATTTAATAAATCAGATAGACTTGGTTTATCTTCCTTTCGAGGTATTTTATTTATTAGTTGTTTTAATTCTTGAATAGATTCTAGAATTTTACAACCATAAAATATTATTGTTTTTTGAAGTTTAATTAAATCAGAATCGATAGGTAATTGAGGACTTTTTTCAGCTAAATCTTTATAATGTATTGGATTACTTTCTTCTTTACTCATTTTTGTTTAGATGTATTTGTTGATAATGTTTTGATAGTTCTTTATGCAGATTTATTTGTTTTTCATAAACTGGCACCCAATGAGCTAATGCCTCAGTATATGATTGTTCAGCTTGTTTAAAATCAATTTTATGACCATACCTACGGCTATTGTTTAAATGCCATTCAGCAAAATCAACTTTTTGTGATAACTCGTTTTCTTGCAACTTAATTTCTTTTATTTGGTTTAACAACATAGGACATATTTTACAATTACAAGTAGAGCAAGAAGGAGTACAAGCTTGTTTGCTAGAGTTACATTCCATATCTATTATGAAATCGTTCCTTATGTTGGTCGAGTTCAGTTATCATAGTCAATTTATGAATAACAAAGAAATGTAAAGCTGTAAGCTTTTCTGCATAAATTCTTCTAGAATAAATCATTCTGGTGGTATTGAATCCAGTAGATGCTAATCCATCAAAGGCTTTATCAAGATCATCAAGAGAATTTTGGAGTTGATCCACGCGAGTTTGATATTGAGTAATAAAGTCTTCTAAAAGATGACAATATAAACACAAAGGTTGAGAGGCCATGTGTTAATCTGATCGGTATCCCCAATCTGAATCGTCTATATAGTGATCTAAGGTATGAAATATAGAATTATTATTATTCCATTCTTCTTCATATCGTTCTTCAAAGCTATCATCATATTCAAAATCTAATATTCTTATATCAAAATCAATTGAAGTAAAAGATTCAATAATAGTTATTTCAACATTTTCAATTTCAATAGTGGCTCTGATACCATTTTCGACGACTGCGGAATTGGCGGAATTGCGATCTAGAAATACTACTGATTTTAACAAATCATTTACAAGAATAGCTATGATAGCAGTTGTTGAAGATAATTGAATACAAGCAATGTTAATCATAAAAATTAAATGCTCTATTCTGCACTTATTACGAAAAGGGTCCAACACGCTTCGTACCTTATTCTACCGTTTTGACCGTCAGATAACCGGGTTCCGCCGAGACTTTTACCGAGCGTCGCAGCTCCAACCTTAAACCAATGTTAAGGTAACTTCCCTTGCGTCCTTCAGCTATCAGCAGCACAGCCTCAATTTGTTTCCTACCTTGAGGCGTAAGGTAAAATAGAAATACTAGGCACGATGTTGCCTTAAAGTAATAAAGGCACAATAGAACAAAACAAAGTTGTTATTTCATATCTGAAATTTCATACAAGTAGTAAAAGAAGAGGAGAATGCTACAAAGGAGTTTGTTGGGTTTTTTCTTTTTTTTTTTTTCCCGATGCCCCTCTATCTTTGATCTCCCCTATATATAAGCATTTTCCGGATTTGAAGTCCGGACTTCAACTAATTTACATACTGAAGTAGTGCGGTCTAAAGTAGATATGACAGCACTATCATAAACGATAAAACTAAAAAGTGGCACCTATTACCTTTATGAGTGCCTATCTATTCGAGACTTGAGTGCGTGACCTTTAGTCACTGTCATCCATCCCACTTGAATCAGCTTTTTCTTTACCCTTGGTACACGATGGACAGGTGTTGACAGCATGTTGTCGCATTTGACATAATCTTGACTGCGCTTGAGGATGAGAATGAATAATTCCTTCTTCTAACATCTTGATTTTATTGCGCAAATATCTTTCAGCACCTTGAGGTGTGAAACGAGCAGGGGTAATCAACACAGAAGAGAACATGGTTTTTCCGCCAGCTGTTCGAAATCCTTTCTTAAAGCAGGCTTCCATGCCCTGAAGTACGACTTTGAGACCGATAGCTCTTCGGTAATGAATATCTGTTTCGGTAAATTTTCTGAATTCTTTGGTAACAGTTGCAGAAGAGAATAAAGAAAAAGCTTCTGCTTTTCCTAATTGCATCAGATGATAAGATCCATAACGCTCTTCTTTGTAGAAATCTGGACCAGCTGAATAAAATTTTAAGACCAATGTATCTTTTGGAGTAAAATAAGGATTATGAATATAACTTTCTTTAACTCCATCTCGTAGCCATTGTGGACAAAGGCTAAGTTCAGGAAAATGAGGAGTACTCAAATAGATAGAGTTAATAGCTCCAAAATCATACCAATATCGTATTTCCTGTGGATCAGATTCTTGGAGATAATTTATGCGAGGATAAATTCCTGAAAAATCAACATACCGAGTATCTGTATTCCTTAAGGCATATAGTTCTTTCATTAAAATCGTCTGATGTTCAACTGGTGCTTTATTCTCAGAAGGCGTAGACAACTGTTTTCTTCCTTCAATGAGATTTAATTTAGACTGAGGTCGTAAAGACAAATCCTCTTTTGATACTTCAGTATCAGATTGAATATCCATTGGCTCAGACGAGCTATCTGATTGTACCTTTTCAAAGGTAATTTGTTTAAGTAAATTATTTACTTGCTGATGTAATCCCACATAATTGCCTATTTTGGCATTTATCAAAGAACACTCTGTAATCAGCAGTGTCTGAATTTCTTTAGGTAGACTGTCAAAGCCAGCAATATCAATAATATCTGAGATATTTTTCTCAATCGAATGTACTTGCTGATCCATAGCCTTGATGGCTTCAATTAATTTTTGAGCATATTCTGCCATCTCGAGTCAAAAAATCTGCTAAAACATTTTTCTCAGATTTAATAATTTCTATGTCAAAGGAATATTCAGCTAATAACATTTGCCATCGAATAAACCTTTTATATTCAGGTTTAGAAGGTAAAGTATTTTGTATAAAGGCTTTCACTTGAGTATTATCTGTTCGAAGTATAAATCGAGTTGGTAATAAGAAATAATAAAATTTCTGGCAGCTTTTAATTACTACTAATAAATCTTTTTCATTGATATGATATCTTGACTGTGTATCAGAAAAAGTTCCTGAACAATATCGACATAAAATTTCTTTATCTTTATCAATCTTTTTTAAGATTCCACTCCAACTATGGTCAGATGCATCTGTTTCTAAAATCAATTTATCATCTTTAGAAGGAAGATGTAACTTTGGTAAGTTTTTACATAATTCTTTAATATATTTAAGAAAACTTTTAAAAGAAGTAAACAAGTTGGAACAAAGTCTAATGAAAAAGCTACTGAATGTCGTTGTTATTATTGTCATGAACTTGGTCATTATGCTAATAGATGTCCTAAAAAGTTTAAAAATCAAAAATATTTTGAAATTGATAAGGACATTGAATTATTAATCTCTAAAGGAGAATTTATTCAAATCAATGAATTTGAGGAAGTAAGTTCTGATGAAAGCATATTCATTGTAACAGAATCAGATTATTCTGAAGAAGAAAATGAATCACAATAATATTACTAGTACAAGTTCTAGTTCAGATATTATAGATTGTATAGAAGAATATTCAGGTGAATATAAACAAAGTGTTCTAATTGATAAAAGAAAATTAAAACAAATACAAAAGGAAAATTTTTCTTTATCCAATTATGATGGCTTTAAGGTTACTAATCGTGATAAAATTAATATTTTTACTAGAAAGCATCATTTATTTTATGGAATAAATATGCAAGAAAGAGCTTTAGATATTTCTTTAACAGGAAATAAAGTTATGATTCCTTTGCTTACCAAGGCAGATTTACAAAATAAAATACAAAAAATAACTCCTGATATTCGTTCTACCCTAGGATGGGTTCATATTGGTGCCATACAAATTATTGTTCAATCTACCTTTAAAGAAGGATTAGATACACCCATAGATTTGGCAATTATGGATATACACATCTATACACACATACACACATCTATACACATATACTTATACATTTATTCATATATTTAGACAACACATATGTATGCATATATATATATATATATATATATATATATACACACACACACACACACACACACACACACACACACTACGTATCTATCTATCGATCTATATATATATGTACACATATACATATATATTCAACACACTTACATATTCATATTCATAAATTCATATATACATATATCTATACACATATACAACACATATATTCATATTTATAAAAAGCATATACATATATATTCAACACACTTACATATTCATATACATAAATTCATATATACATATATCTATACACATTACAACACATATATTCATATTTATAAAAACATATATATATATATATTAATATTACATATATGTTCATATATATATATATATATATATATGAATATACTCTATACACACACACACGCATACATAAATACATATACATAGATATATTCAAATATATACATATATATATATACATATATGTATATTTTAATATATATTAAAAATATATATTTTTTATATTAATATATAATATATAATATATAATATATATTTTAATATATATATTAAAATATATATACATATATGTACATATAATATAATATATTATATTAAAATATAATATAAATATTATATTTTAATAAAAAAAAATATTTTTTAATATATATATATTAAAATATACATATATGTAAATAGATATATTAAAATATACATATATATACATAGATATATATATATATATGTATGTATGTATGTATGTATGTATGTATGTATGTATGTATGTATGTATGTATGTATGTATGTATGTATGTATGTATGTATGTATGTATGTATGTATGTATGTATGTATGTATGTATGTATGTATGTATGTATGTATGTACACAGATATATACATATATATGTACATTTTAATATACATATATATGTACATATATGAACACATATATACTACATTTTCAAATTTAAGGATGATGTTTTTTTTAATTTTTAGGGTCATATTATAAATACTTAAAAATTTAGGGACCAATTTATAAATTTTTAGGGGTCATATTGTAAATACTTAAAAAATTAGGGACTAATTTTATTAAAGTTTTAGGGATTATATTATAAATACTCAAAAATTTAAGGATCACTTTATACAATTTTTAGGGATCATACTGTAAAAACTTAAAAATTTAGAGACTAATGTGTTATACATACATACATACATACATACATACATACATACATACATACATACATACATACATACATACATACATACATACATACATACATACATACATACATACATACATACATACATACATACATACATACATACATACATACATACATACATACATACATACATACATACATACATACAAGTACTAGAAACATTCATACACACACACACACATGTATTTATATGGTATATAAAAATACATACATATATATATATATATATATATATATATAATTTTACATACATACATATGCATATATATATATATATTTATTTATTTATATTCATGTAGTTTTTTAATATATTAATAAATATATATACACACACATATATATATATATATATATATTAATATACACATGTATACACAATTAATATTCTATTTTAATATATATATATATATATATATATTAATATAACATATGAATATGTATTAATATATATACATCAAATACATACAAGCATATCAAATTAATGATTCAACCATTAGATTTGTTAAAATTATTAAGAAAAGTGTTATGACAAAATTTGAAGGTAATCACATATATTTTGGTATATAATCTAACATAATATCTAAAAAAATATCCAAAACCTAATACATTTACAAAGATAGACGTATTAAATTAATGATCTAACCATTAGATTTCTTAAAATTGCCAAGAAAATTTTTATGACAAAATTTAAAGATAATCTGATATATTTTGGTACATTATCTAGCATAGCATTTAGAAAAATATCTAAAACCTAACACATTTACAAAAATAGGCATATCAAATTAACGATTCAACCGTTAGATGTGTTAAAATTGCCAAGAAAAGTGTTATGACAAAATTTAAAGATAATGGGATATATTTTGGCACATTATCTAGTATAATATCTAGAAAAATATCCAAAATCTAGCATATTTACAAATATAGACATATCAAATTAACGATCCAACCATTAGATTTGTTGAAATTGTTAAAAAAAGTGTTATGACCAAAGGTGAAGTTAATCGGATATACTTTGGCACGTAACCCAACAAAATATCTGCAAAAATACCAAAAATCTAAGGCATTTACAAAGATAGGGATATAAAATTAGCAATATAACTTTTATATTTATTGAAATTGTTAAAAAAAAGTGTTATAACTAAATTTAAAGGTAATCGGTATACTTTGGCATGCAATAGCCAACAAAATATCTACAAAATATACTTTGACGAAAACCTAAGGCATTTACAAATATAGGTACTTCAAATTAATGATCCAATCTTTAAATTTGTTAAAATATTAATAAAAGTGTTATGACTAAATTTGAAAGTAATCGGATATACTTTAGCACTCAATCCAATATAATATCTACAAAAATTTTGAGAACTTAAGGTATTTACAAAGATAGACATATCAAATTAACAATCTGATCATTAGATTTGTTGAAATTGCTAAGAAAAGTATTGTGACCAAATTTGAAGATAATCGAATGTATTTTAGCACGTAATCTAATAAAATATCTACAAAAATGCCAAAAATCTAAAGCATTTACAAAGATATGTACTTCAAATTAATGATTCGACCATTAGATTTGTTGAAATTGTTAGAAAAAGTGTTATAACCAAATTTAAAGGTAATCATATATATTTTGACACACAATCCAATAAAGTATCTATAAAAATTTTGAAAATCTAAAGCATTTACAAAGATAGGCATATCAAATTAACGATCTAACCATTAGATTTGTTGAAATTATTAGGAAAAGTGTTATGACCAAATTTGAAGGTAATTGGATATACTTTAGCATGCAAACCAATAAAATATCTACAAAAATGCCAAAAACCTAAGGCATTTACAGAGATAGGCACTTCAAATTAACGATCCGACAATTAGATTTGTTAAAATTGTTAGAGAAAGTGTTATAGCCAAAATTAAAGGTAATCGAATATACTTTGGCATAAAATCCAATAAAATATCTACAAAATACCGAAAACCTAAGGCATTTACAAAGATAGGAACTTCAAATTGATGATCCGACCATTAGATTTGTTGAAATTGTTAGGAAAAGTGTTATAACCAAATTTAAAGATAATCAGATATACTTTGATACACAATCTAGCATAATATCAGTAAAAATGCCCATAACTTAACTCATTTACAAAGATAGACATATCAAATTAATGATCCAACCACTAGATTTCTTCAAATTGGTAAAAAAAAAAAAAATTATGATAAAATTTGAAGGTAATCATATATATTTTGCCAAATAATCTCGCATATTCTCATATTTGATCATGTTGTGTATATTAAAAAATTTAGAGATTAATTTATAAAATTTTTAAGGTCATACTATAAATATTTCAAAATTTAAGGACCTATTTATAAATTTATGAGGTCATTTTGTATGTATAAAAATTTAAAGACCAATTTACAAACTTTATGGGGTCATGTTATAAAATTTTAAAAATTTAGGGATGTGTATTAGCTAGGAATGGAAATTTTGTCACTAAAAGTATAGTTAATGGTAATAGAAGTTAATATGTTTAGTTAGGAAATGTATTTTCGTCACTAATGATACATCATTAGCGAGGAAAATTTTACTAGGAAATCAAATTTCGTCGTTGATGGTGCATCATTAGCAAGGAAACTTAAATTTTCCTTGCTAATGCACTTATTTCATAGCTAATGCCATCATATTTAGTTAGGAAATAAAAATTTTGTCGCCGAAAGTCTTAATCAGTAGCGATAAAAAGTTTTTGTCGCTAAAGAAAAAATTTTCTTGCTAGCGACAAAAATTTTTTCCTAGCTAAATTTGTTGCCAATGTATCATTTTCTTGTAGTGACTATATATATGTATTCGGTTCTAGTTTTGGTTCTTCGATTCGGTACAATTCGGGACGGTTTTCATACAATTCGAAATGGTTCTCGATACGGATACTATATAAAAAATTTCGGGACAGTTCAGTTTGGAAAAAGTTAAAAGTCAAAAGTCAAAGATTTTTTTTTTTTCTGGTTCTTTTTGTTCTGGTTATTTGGATCAGTTCGAGTATTCTCCAATCTGGTGAGCAGCTCTAAATTTTCAAGGGCCATAGCTGGTTGGGGGGATTTAAATTCCACCACAAAACTTTCAAAATATACATAGACTGTAGCACCATGCTTAGGGAGTATGGCTGATTTTGTGGGTTTATAGAGGAGGATTCTTTGATAAATTTCACGTTTTTGGGAAGTAGATTTACTTGGGCATGAGGAGATAAGAACCCTTGTATGGAAAGGTTAGATAGAATGTGTAATACCCTACTAAATTGAGTGCTAGGGAACAGAATGATTGATCGAGTTAACCTCATTTCATAAATTAACCACACTATTTATGGCTATGTCATGTGTTCCTTATGTGCATCTCTTAAGGGAAGTAAGTGTATTAAGGTAATTATTTGTGTGGATCATAATAGGTGATTTATCTGTAAGTAACTGTGCATTATATGTATGCATGTATTGTGTGTAGTAGACAAATTAGTCAAATTAATTAGTGTATCACTTTTCAAATAATATGACAACAATGAATTTTCCCTTTGAAAAAAAAAAAAAAACACTATTGAACGAATTTAATTCTAATTAGGGGTTCAGTCTTGATTGTTAATTTAAAAATCTTGGTCAAATTTTATGTCAAAATTAATTTTGACTACTTGACTCAATTTCACCACTTGACTCAAAACCCACATCCAAGACCCATGGATCATTTTAACTCAACTAAACACCCTTCATCTTGGCCCTTGAATTTAGGGTAAAATTTTCTCCACCATTAGATTGGAAATTACCCTAGTATAAAATTAATTTTTCTCTCAATTTCTTCCCTAAGCTGGCCGAAAATCCTCCCCCATGTCTTTGCAATTTTTCTTCTTCCTTCACTCAAGAAAAGCTCTCCTTCATTTCCTCTCTATGGCCGTCAACAAGCCTTGGTAACCAAGGGAAAATTTGCTCTTTCTTGGCCAAGGCACAAGCACACACACTTACTTCTTGGATTGCAACTTATTACCCTCAAGCTAGCACACTTCTTGGAGGTTGAAGAAACAATTTTTCTGAAGTTATTGAGCTAAAAATTGAGGTAATACCAGCACCTTCCCTTTTATATTCTTATTCTTGTGTTAAAAAATGTCCTTGTTGGACAACTTGAAGTTTTTCTCATTTTATGCAATATGGTTGGATATATATGATGGAAATTGTTATATTTATGTTAGGGGATGTTTTATGATATGAGAAATGAAGTCTTTTCTACTAAGAAATCATTTTTACTCCTTAATAGAGTAGAGAAACTGAAAATCTGTTTAGGCTGCCAGTTTTTCAAAAAATGATGTTTTGGAGGTTTTGTTTGTGTGATTTCTTCTTGGGGACTTGATAAATGAAGTCTAGGACAATGTAGAATCATTTGAGAATGGATGTTGTGTGATTGAGATACTTGTTTTTGTTGCCTTTTTCTTGTCAAAGTGAGAATTGCTTATGATTACCGAGAATTCTGCTAAAAAAAATTGCTCCATGATATTATTCTTTGAATGCTGCAAATGTTGATGAATAAGGTTGTATTTATGTTATGTTAATGTGATCCTATGTGTGTGATGTTATATTTTGACTAGTTGGATGACTTTAGTGTTCTTATGCTTTAAAATAGTTGTTGGGGAAAAATAGAGGATTTGCTAGAATTTTGGATTTTGAGCTGGGAGTTGGATTTTTTAAGCCAAACTAAGAGCATAAGAACTGATGTATGATGTCTTATAGGACTTAGGGTGTGTTGGGAACCTATTTGAGGGTTTATAAGAATTTGGTGATTGAAAATCATGGTGTGTTGTTGAATGTGCATAATTTGTACAGAAACCCCTGTACAAAGGACAACTTTAAACCGCAGAAAAACCATCTTCCAGACTGCATTTTCTTATGATTTTTGATTGAATAAACTTTAGGATGTTAGGAAAATTTCAAAAAAATAATTATTGAAAAATACGTTATATTTGAGAGTTATGAATTTTTGAATTTGACTGCACAAGGCAGTTTACTGTTCACTCGAGACTTTGTGTAAAAATTATTTGAGTTCTTTTTGTGGGAATCTTGGGGAGATAAATATATGGAAATTCACCTAACATATGGAGGTTTTAAAATGGAGGTTTTTGTTTAAAAATAAACTGGTTTTCTTGGTTAATTAAGTAAATGATTTTTTACCCCAGTTTTAGAGTAAAAGCAGAATTTGTGTTGAAGGTTAGAAAATGAAATTACTCATAGAAATGGCTATAATTGCTGCAAATTTAGATTATGTGAACTTTGTTTGATGTCAAGAATTATTGAAAAAATATTTGATTAAAGTTTGATGAGCTTCTTGTATAGCATAATTTTGAAGAGTGATCTCTTGTACCATTATATGATGAGAATATCAATTTTTGAAAAGTTATATGAACTCTTGGTGTGATTGGTAGAATAAGTTGGTTTAGATGCTGCCTTATTGATCAATTAATTATGGTTGCATGGGTAATTAGGGTTTGTATGGTGATTAGGGGTTTGCTTAGCAATTAAGGCCTTGTTTGACTATGGATGTTAAATAGGAAGTAATGAAGTTCTATACTTTTTGAATTATGGATATTTTAGAGGATTGTTGGATTTTTTTTGTTGGGATTCTTTGTGATTAGAATCAAATAAGTTATATTGCTAAATATTTTGGAATTACTTACAATTACTTAAGATGTAAGTAATTCCTCTAACTATTCTAGGATCTTGATTAACGCTTTATGTAGATTATTTGATTATGAAATTAATTCCTATATTATATGTGTACTAGATTCGGGGTTGGACTTAGCAGGAGGAAGCACCTAAGATATCTTGAAGCTAAATTTGCTAAACTTTTGGGACAAGAGGTAAGTCTTTGCATTTCACGACTCGTTTATGCAAAATAATTTCATAGGAAATTCTTTAATCATGCATACACAATGATAGAATCGTCATATTATATATTGACATGATATTTTTGGATTACTTCATTTTATCAATTGGTTTTACCTTTATTTACATCAGGACTCCTATACAAAAGGATTTTTGCATGATTATCCTTAGAGAATTTCTATATGAAATGCTATGTTTAATTAGGAGTTGTGCATCAATATATGCACCTAATTCCAAGTTTTTATCCATGTGCATAATTGCGAAATTCATTTGACATGACATGTGATTCCTATTGATACCTCTTTTGAGGCCAATTAAGAAATTGCATAATTTATCACACTTTGGACAAGTATTATTGATGGATGAAGGAATTTTCTACCTTTGGAAAATTTTGGAGAGAAAATATGAACTTTCATTTTCTAGTCGGGGTAAATTTGAAAATATTAATTTTGGGATATGGATTAATAATTTTTGGAACTGAAATTGTATATCCCACAACGGAATGGAAATTTCATGAACCGCACCTAATTTAAAAACTTGAGTACTCAAGGGATGAGACTATAGGACTAGCTCTCGTTAGATTAGGAGAGAATTTCGGTTGATTGGCCGTCACCAAAAAACTGTCTTTCTCAAACGGGACGTTAGTCCTAGTAGTTGAGTCGGGTTCTTAGCTACAATAGGGTATCCATAAGGAAACCAAAGGACGGACATGGGATATCCAGTCTATTTATATATGAGAAGGATGTCGAGGTATCCTCTCGGGAGGGATGTACACCCTACCTATTATACTATTGCAGTATGGTTTATGTCAAGGTCATAATTGTAAATTATTGCATATGTGATATCTTAATACACAATATGACTTGTGAATAAAGGGTTTAAGATTTTACTTCAATGAACATTCACAATATTTTGTGATTGGAAATAATTTACTCGACAAAATTCTTTTCTAAATATCGTATTTGATCATGCTTGTTGAATTTTCTCTCCAAATATTTGGTAATGAAATTTAAGATATAATGTTGGAATTTTCTTACTGTTACAACTATTTGAATTCTTACATTCATGCATCGTGCCTATAATTTTCTACTTATCATTTGCACACAATGGACTTGTTAAGATTATTTATAATCTTACACGTTTTTCCTAACTATGATTTTTAGGGTAGTGTAGTTTTTATCAAGACCGAGTGTTGAAGATATTTTTGTAATAGAATAGGGTCATGATACTTCATAATTTCTACCCTATTTTGATTATATTTTATTTCTGCCAGTGAGGCTCAACCGTGGTGTGACAAGTACTAAGGATTTATCTAGACTGTAAAGTTAAATTCTAACTTTAAGGTCTATTCATGTATTTAGTTTATCTTGTTCTCTTTCGATTATTTGTTTCCCTGTTATAATGACCTCTAGTCCATAGGAAGGGGCGACATCCCTGGCTATTTAGGCCACTCAATATGGGGTGTTACAATTGGTAACAGAGACAGGTTTAGATTATGCCTAGGTATAAATTAAAAACTTAGGATTGGATTAAGACCTTGGAGAGAGTTAGGTTTAAGTCCAGATTAGCATAAGTTTGGAATGCTCTTCATTAGGGATCCTAAATGGATAGTTCTAAGTTTAGACTAATCTTAACTTATTCAGTGATTTATTTTGGTAAACCTGTTGGGACTAAGCACATGATAATTATTGTAGAATGTCAAGGATGTTGCGCATCGCTCGCAAGACCATGAACCCATACCGTTGGTGACCACTACCACCGGAGGTGGTAGACCTAGACTCTTTAGATTCCTTTGCTTCAGAATCTGAAGAAGAGGATGTGATTGAGATCATAAAGGAATCTTCTGAGAGTGAAGATGAGGAAGGAGTTGCACCTGAGGTAGAGATAGCTGAAAAACCTCCAACATCAGGGAGCGAGAGTCCTGGAGAGATGGAGTACAAGGAGCCCAGAGAAAAGACTAAAGATGACTCCGAGGAGAGTAGGCCCTCAAAGAGAGCTAGGATTGATGAGGACTTCGAGGTTGAGGAGGACGCTTATAGTGACTCTAAGGATTACTAGGCTACTGACTGGGAGGAAATTAGAAAATGGGAAATTAACATATTTTGGTGATGTATAAAAAACCTATTTTTGGATTGCAGATCTATGTTCCTAATTGCTAATTTGAATAGGTAGGAAATTGCCTGCTGTGGGCTCGTATATGTATAGGTGTTTCATCACTACTACTCTTTTGGTCTATATATAGGATGCATGACCATATACTCGACGGAGGTCAATTATGAATTGATAGTGGTTTTTGTGCTTATTTACTTATTACACTTCAATGTTTTTCCACAAAAACCCTACCATGCAGGCACTACCTTTTGCCATACAAAATTTTTGCAAGCCCTACTAACAGCACCATTTGCATAATAAAGCACTATTATGCTGCCATGACAAAGACTAATGGTCCACCTTGTGCGTGACGTGGCTAGAGGACCACCACCCTATGATAACAACCATACACCAAACCCCTTACAGGGCGAGCAAAATGAGAGGCCAAGAGTTGAAGAAGTGGGATTGGAAAATAAGGTACCTAAGGACGAAGTGCTCGAGAAAGCCACTATTGCTAAAGCTTTTGGTCGGATGACTGAAATTCTACAAAATTTGACAGAACGAAGGGCTCCACGAGGCGATGATGAGGTACTTGAAAGGTATCTCAAGTTTTAGCCACCACTGTATTTTGGAGAGGAGGAACAAGAATAGAAAGGTGGATCGAACAAATGGAAGAGATTGTTTGCACTCTTCGATACACAGAGGAAAGAATGGTGAGGTTTGCAGCATTCTATTTGAGGGGACTGACTGGAGATTGGTGGATGCAGGTTCAAGAGGTTTGGGAGCAAATGGAGCAGGAATGGAGTTGGGATTATTTCTTTGAAATCTTTTAGGTAGAATTTATCCCATAGTGGATCATTGAGAAAAGAGAAGATGAATTTCAGAACATGAAGGTAACATGTTAGTGGTGCACTATGCAACACCGTTTAGTAAACTATCAAAGTATTGTCATCGCTTGGTAGACACAGAGCAGAACTGAACTCGCTAATTTATCAAGGGCTTGAGGTAAGAGTTAAGGGAAGCCCTAGCTTCGTATCCACAAACCTCTTATACTGCTGCTATGGATGCTACAACCAGAACTAAAAATGAGGACAAGAGTCGAATTGTTGTAAGGACCTTCCTACCCACCAAGGAGTTTCACATGAAAAAGCTAGCTGGGTTACATAGGAGAAATAATGGAAAGCAAGTAAAGACCAACCCTATCAAGACCGGGCAAAACGAGTTAATTTGCCATCGCTGTAGAAAGAAACGACAAAAGGAGAAGGATGTTGGCATAAGGATGCTGTTAGGATGTATGCTCTCTTAGACTAGATTTTTGATGTAATTTTGATTTGTATTAATCGAAGTTTTATTCTCAGAAATTATTTATGAATTTTTCATTACTTTCTGTGCACAATTTCGTTGGAAAAGACCTATTGTGTTTAAGTAAATGGTTCATATGAATGGAAACCTTTCATAGTAAGATATGGACCATGGGTTACTTAACACATAAACTATCACTCTTAACCGAATAGTGAGAATGGGAATCTTATCATAGTAAGGTTATTGTGTTATGAATTCTAAATATGGAATGACTTACCTTTAGCCAATGAGTAGTCTTCTCATTTCATAACATAAGCGTATTTTGAATGCATAGAACTGGACCTGTAGTAATGGTTTCTAAAAATACTATATGGTAGAAACCAAAACTACTACTGCTATAGTATGGACTTAAACTCTACAGCTTTAGTATGAGTTGGTGGTCTAATGAAACTGGAAGCATATGCTTTGATGTACTAAAGTTGAGGTTCTATTGTAGGACTAATATACTAGTATATTGGGTATATGTAACTAGTTAGTTAATATAAACTTATACAAGATAGTTTCTATACTATATCACCCCTTGTGATTGTTCGAATGATCTAAATATCCAGGGTCCTGGGAAACATGACTTAGATATTTCCTTTAGGGTAGTTTTATTGAAAAACAAAAATATTCTAAGAAGTCATGGATCATTGGACTAGAAGCCTAAGAATGGTAGATATCTTTTAGAGAGGTGTTAGTACATTTTTTCCTATCTAAATGAATGACGATGTGTAGAGGGGTATTTTAGTCATTACTCCTATAAGTCAGAGACTTTGCTAATGCAGCATTGTCCTTGGGGTTAATATTTCCTTATGGTAATACTGAAAAAAATATTTAAAATGCAAAATATAGCTATTTATATAGCATGGGTATTTTAGTTATTTTAATAGCCAATGCAATTTGTCTTTTTGGTCCTCGAAATAGCCCGTAAATCCTAATTAATTTTGGGCTGAGGAAATGGTCTTAATTAAAGAGGATTTTATTTTATTCAGGAAGTCTAATTTACTATTGGATTGGAATAAAATAAAAGGATGAGAGAAATTAAATTAATTTTATTATCTAGTTTAATTGATTAATTAATTATTCAGGGCATAAGCCTAGATTGAATTATTAAAAAAAAATTAACCAGTGCCTAAACTAGATAAAAGGGTTGAATAGTTTTTTTGGTCTATTTGGGTTCATTAATTATTTATTGGGTTATTTTTATAAGCGCAAAAAATAAATAATTAATGTTTATTATTTTTTGGGCAGGAAAAAATAATAAAAATATTAATGGCCCAATAGCCTGGACCAAATGGTTTTTATTGTTCATAGAACAGAAGAGTTTAGGATGAGCTAAACATCTTCTGTTGATAAATTTCGGAAGTTTTGAAAAACTATAACTCCGGTGTTTTTTGTTATCAAGAAAAAAAGCCGTGTGTTTTTCATTCTTGGCAATATACTTGCAAAAAAAAAAAAAAAAAAGAACAAGCATTTTGTTCTCCCTCTCTCATTTTTCCCTTCTTGTGTTCATCTTGACTCTATTAATTAATAGCAGGGAATCAAGAGAATAGAGACCTAATTTTCCTCACTTGAATTTTTTCACCGACAAGTATTAGGCTATGGAGCATTCTGAGTATTGAAAGGCTCTTGCATTCATGCCAAGAAGGAGAAGAAGGATTGTGGGATTTGAACCAGAAGCATCAATGAGTCATGAAGGAGAGATCCTTGTGGTTTAGTCGACTCCTTCAGTACCAAAGAAATTATCTAAGCACAAAGGTATACAAATTTTTCCTTCCGTAGTGTTCTCTATGCATTTTTTTTTTGCTTCTGTTAGTCTGTATGCATGGCTTCTTATTTATTTTCAAGTTTCAAGTGGTATCGGAGCATAAAGCTTGATTAGCTTAGGAAGCATGTATGCTGGTCTAATAAAATTGGCCAGATAATTATTTGGTTATTCTTGTGATCCTTCGCTTCTTTTCTGGTATGGGATAGATTCTTGTAAGCCTCACGGTTGAGGTTTAGGAACCCTTGTAATATATTGTTTTTCCGTAGCCAATCGTGTAAACCCAAGTTTTAAAAGGTATAAGTGGTTGTTGTTTTGTTTTGATTAAAATTTGTATAAAAAATGCCACCTATTGATGTCGTGAAGAAGAATTGCAGAAGTCTTCTGGAGAAAAATCACAGAAAAAAATCGCGAACTAAAAAGAAGAGTGGAGTTGCTAAGCCGAGCCGAAGTTGCGGCTCGGTGTGGCTGGAGCCGTGGGACGGCTTGGCCGAGCCGCAGCAAGGCATCGAGCCGACCCATGGCTCAGTGTTTTCAAAAGCATCATGGGGAGGATGCGAGGATTTGGTCACAATTGTGACCGGATTTTGGGGTAGGCTTGTGTGCATCTAGGTGCGGGCATGCGGGTGGGGCTGGTTCATGGGCCATGGATCCATGGGCCATGATCCGGTGTGGCGAGTGTGCAAGACAAAGAAAAAAAATTATTTTTTATTTTTTTCTTGTAATTTTTACACAATTTCTTTTTCGTTTTTGGTCTCATACTAGACGAAGTTATTATTTTTGCAATAGTTAATATTCATTGAATATTTTGCATGAAAAATAATAGTAAATGATTTTAGGATTAAACAAAATCATTAATTAATTTAATTAATGTGTTTAATTCTATTCTTTGGGTACTTAGGTTTAAAAATAGAAAAGTATGAAAGCGTTTACTGTTTTTTAGCATGCTATTTATTTTAATTTCTATGTGCATGTTTTCTCAAAGACCAAAGTCTTTGGAAATTTTTTAAAAAGGAAAAATATTTTTCTTTAATTAAATGGTTAATTTTAACTTAAAAAAATTAATCATTGGTTATTTTCTTAAAGAATTTTTATCCTTGACATAGAAAATATTTTGGATCTAGAAATTTTTGTAAGTTAAAATGAAAAACTATTTTAATTTATTTTCAAAAAAAATTATTTTTTTTGAATAAAAACTTGAGATCAAAATCTCTAAAATTAATCCATGAAAAAATTTCTCAAAGGGTATAAACCTTGATATAAAAATTTTTATGAGTGTAGATATTTTATTTTTAAGTTAAAAGAGTACTCAATGGAAATTTTCAAATGATGTTTTTTTTTTCCAGAAAACCCTTATTTTAAAAACTAAGTGGGAGAGGGGTTCTAACGGCCCCATGACTTCTATCACAATCTTCATTAGAGATCGTGGGTCTCCTCGCATCACCCTGGGAGTGAACCGGTATAGGATGGAGATACCACAAGGATCTAGAACTAATGAAAGGATATAATTAATAACTCGGGACACGTGTTAAGATCGACCAGCCCACGTTGGAGGTTATAGTGCGAGGTATGTCCATAGGAAATGAGAAAAAATGGCCATCCCCTCGGTGGAGTTATCTTCTAAATCATTACATAAAAGGGAAATTAATTTATGGTGGTTAACACAGTTAGCTTAGAAAACTGTTAATCTTCCCAAGAAGCTATGTCAGTTTTTCTAAGAGCCAAATTAATCATATTAAAGATAATAATGATGGGATTAACTATTATCAATTTAATATGAGGATAAAGTGCACAAAATTATTTTATTTTTCACAAAACTAATAATTTCTTTTTTTTTTCCGATTTTCAAAAATGGTTGGTAGAGGTTCTTTCAGTCCCTTAGTCATTATTCTCCGTGAGAATAAGCTAACAAGTCCTAACTATGTGGGCTGGAAAAGGAATTTGGACATAATACTCACAGTTGAAGAGTTTAAGTATGTCTTTTATGAAATTTGCCTAGTAATCGGGGAGGGTTCTACTGATGAGGAGCGAGAGGCTGAGAAGGCATGGAAAAGGCTGATGAAATGGCACCTTGCTATATGTTAGCCTCCATATCTAATGTGTTACAATCTAAATACGAGCACATGGTAACTGTGTACGACATAAGCACATATCTACCCACGATGTTTGCAAACAAGAGCTGGCCTACAAGGCAGAAGGCTCTTTGAACGATCATCAATACCAAGATGGCTGAGAGAGCATTAGTCAGGGAGCGTATACTCAAAATGATTGCTGCTTTCGAGGAAGCAGAAGTCTTGGGGGTTATCATTGACCTCGAGAGCCAAGTGGACATGGTTCTCGAATCTCTATTAGGATATTTTACTCAGTTCAAGTTGAACTACAACATAAAAAAGTTAAATATGAGTTTAATTGAGTTAATGAAAGAGCTCTAGGTGGTGGAGAAGGTCATGAAGTCACAAGCAAGGGCTATGATGGCTTCTTCTTCAAGAATTGAGCCCAAGCCCAGAAAGTTCAAGAAGAAGAAGGGTAATGCAGTGCCCCAGCCTAAGTCCTAGCCCAAAGACAAATCTAAGAGAAAATGTTTCAAGTGTGAAAAGAAGGCACAATGGAAAAACCAGTGTCTAGATCTTCAAAAAAAAAAAAAAAAAAATCCACATGTAATGTTTTCTATCTAGAATCTATATCAATAGTCAGATTAACTTTCACTTGGATAGTTGATTCAGGAGCTACTGATTACATCTATAACTCCTTGCAAGGATTTAAAAAGATAAGAAGACCCCAGAAGGGTAAACATGGACTATGTGTGGGAAATGAAGCATAAGTATGGGGCCTTGCAATGGGAGAACTGGAACTAATTTTTGATTATAATATAATAGTAATATTAAAGGATATTTTATTTATTCCTAGTTTTAGACAGAATTTGGTTCAGTTGCAAAATTAATAAATCACAGACATTCTGTTTCTTTCCATTCTGGTATAATTATTAGTAGAAATAAAGAAGTTTTATGCATTGGGTATATGCATGGAAACCTATTCTTCATTAATCCTATTAACAATCAATTAAACAACACTTAATCTGAACCTTTAAATAGGAAGAGAAAGACCAATGTTAATAACTCATACTTTTGGCATTGAAGGTTGTGTTACATTAATTCAATTAGGATTCAAAGGTTAATCTATGAAGAGCCTTTGGACTCATTGAGATTGGAAAGTTAGACTTAGTGTGAATCCTGTCTTATAGAAAAAATGATCAACAGGTCCTTGACCTAAAAGTCGGATAAGGCTAAGGAAATATTGAGTCTTGTTTATACTGATGCGTGTGGTCCTTTGTCTACACCAGTAAGAGAAGGGTTTGAATACTTCATCATTTTCACAGATGATTGTACTAGGTATGGTTATGTTTACCTAATAAGAAGCAAGTTTGACTCTTTTAACAAGTTCAAAGAGTTTAAGACTGAAGTGGAGCGTCGGACAAGTAAACTAATAAAGTCTTATGATCGGATTGTGGTAGAGAGTACCTCCTTGGTGAATTCAAAGACTACATGGAACATCATGGGATAGTATCCCAACTTTCTACTTCGGGAACACCCCAATAGAATGGAGTAGCTGAGAGAAGAAATAGGACATTAATGAAAATGGTCTGAAGCATGATGTCTCATGCTACTCTTCTAGTATTTTTTTAGGGATATGCCCTGGAAACAATGACATATATTCTAAACTTGGTGCCTTCCAAGTTAGTACTTTGGATGCTCTATGAGATATGGATTGGGCATAAGCCAAGTCTAAATCATCTTAAGATATGGGGTTGTTTAGTCTATGTACTAATCAAGTGACACAAGTTAGAACTAAGGCAAGAATTATGCTATTTTATTAGGTATCCAAAAGGAACAAAAGGTGGTTACTTTTATCATTCCAAGGAACACAAAGTACTTGTGAGTACTAATACTAGATACTTGGAAGATAATCAAAGTACATTCACTAAAGGTTCAATAAGGTTGGAACTCAAGGAGAAGTTATCTTTTAAAACGACTTCTTCTAACCCAATTATAGAATAAGAAAAGTCAAAGCCTCAAGAACTTATACAAACGGAGCCTTGTCATAGTTGGCGGGTATCTAGGGTTCAAGAAAGATGGACAAGAGAGGTTTTTGACTTAGTCTTCGACCATCAGGAATAAGATCCCACTAGATATAAGGAGACTATTGTTGATGCCGATGCAAACTTATGTCATAAAGCAATGAAAGCCTAGATTGAGTCTATGTACTTCAATCAGGTTTGGGATCTTGTAGCTTCACCTAAAGGAATAAAACTCATTGGGTGTAAGTGGGTATACAAGAGGAAGAATGGAGTAGATGCGAAGGTGGAAACCTTCAAAGCTAGGCTTGTGGCGAAAGGATATACTTAAAAAGAAGGTATGACTATGAGAAAACCTTTTCCCCGATTGTCATGCTTAGGTCAATCCGTATCTTCCTTGCCATCACATGTCATTATGACTACGAGATATGGCAAATGGATGTCAAGACATCATTTTTAAATGTCTAGTTTAATGAAGATATCTATATGTCCCAATCGAAAGGCTTTATTACTGAAAGTTAAGAACATATGGTTTGTAAGTTTAAAAAATCCATTTATGGACTTAAGTAAGCATTTAGAGTATGGAACATTTGTTTTGATGAGACAATAAAATTTTATGATTTCATTCAAAACAAGGATGAACTATGTGTGTACAGGAAACTTGAAGGCATAAATGTGATTTTTCTTGTACTATATGTGGATGACATTCTACTTATTGGGAATGATGTAGGAACACTGTCATCTATCAAGGTTTGGTTGTCTAGTCAATTTAGTATGAAGGACTTGGGAGAAGCCAGATATATTCTCGAGATTAAGTTTCTTAGAAATATGAAGCAGAGAATATTAGGATTATTCCAAGCTACATACATTGATATGATGTTGGCCAAATTCAGCATAGACTCATACAAGGGAGCGTTAATCCTTTGTAGATATGGGTTGTCTTTTTCTTCAAAGGACTGTCCAAAGTCTCAAGAAGAAAAAGATAGAATGGGTACCCTAAGCTTCAGCTGTGGGAAGTTTCATGTATGCCATATTATGCACTAGGCCAGATATTGCTTTGCTATAGGCTTAGTTAGCAGATATCAGTCAAACCCTGAGAGGTTTATTGGCAAACTTTAAAGCATATTCTCAAGTACCTTAAGGGAATGAGAGATTATATGCTAGTTTATAGGGCTGATAGTTTGGTTCCTATAGGATATACAGACTCAGACTTCTAGGCGGATAAGGATAAGAGAAAATTGACTAGTGGATATGTCTTCACCTTGTTTGGAGGGACTATTTCATGGAAGAGTATTAAGCAATATTGCTTTGCTGACTCAACCATGGAAGCTGAGTATATGGCAGTTTCGGAGGTATCCAAGAAAGCAGTCTGGCTCCGAAAATTCCTTTTAGCACTTGAAGTCGAGGCATATATGGACAGGCTGATTGTGATGTGTTGCGATAACATTGATGCGGTTTCACAATCTAAAGAACCCAAGAACCACAAAAAGAGGAAGTACCACCTGATCCGGGATATCATCCAGAGATAGGAAGTCGTGGTGGAACAGATTGCCTTGAAGAATAATCTAGCAGATCTCTTTACCAAGCCTTTAGCTGAGAGAGTCTTTAAAAGATACTTAGACATTATAGGGTTAGGCATTTATGGACTTACTTAGTCTTTGAGTACAAGTGAGAGATTGTTGGGATGTATACCCTTTAGACTAGGTTTCTGATGTAATTTTGATTTGTATTAATAAAAGTTTTATTCTCAGAAATTATTTGTGAATTTTTCTTTACTTTTTGTGCATAATTTCATTAAAAAAAAAACCCATTGTGTTTAAGTAAATGGTTCATGTGAATGGAGGTCTTTTATAGTAAGGTATAGACTATGGGTTACTTAACACATAAACTATCGTTCTTAGCCAAATAGTGAGAATGGGAATCTCATCATGGTAAGGTTATTGTGTTATGAATTCTAAATGTGGAATGACTTACCTTTAGCTAATGAATAGTTTTCTCATTTCGTAACATAAACATATTTTGAATGCATAGAATTGGATTTGTAGTAGTGGTTTCTAAAAGTATTATATTGTAAAAACCTAGACTACTACTATTATAGTGTGGAATTATACTCTACAGCTTTAGTATGAGTTGGTGGTCTAACGAAACTGGAAGCGTATGCTTTGATGTACTAAAGTTGAGGTTCTATTTTAGGACTAATATACTTATATGTTGGGTATATGTAACTAGTTAGTTAAGACAAATTTATACAAAATAGCTTCTATGCTATATCATTCCTTGTGGTTGTCCGAATGATCTAAATATCCATAGCCCTGAGGAACATGACTTGGATATTTGCTTTAGGGTAGCTCCCATGGAAAGAGAAAATATTTCAAAAAGTCGTGAATCATTGGATTAGAAGCCTAAGGATGATAAATGTCTTTTAGAGAGGTGTTAGTATATTTTTTCCTCTCTAAATGAACGATGATGTGTAGAGAATATTTTAGTCATCACACCTGTAAGTCGGAGATTTTACTAACGCAGCATTGTCCTTGGGGTCAATATTTTTTTTATGGTAATATTAAAAATATTCAAAATGTAAAATATAGCCATTTATATAGTAGGGGTATTTTGGTCATTTTAATTGCCAAGGCGATGTGTCTTTTTGGTCCTCGGGATAGCCCGTAAGTCCTAATTAATTTTGGGTTGAGGAAATGGTCTTAGTTAAAGAAGATTTTATTTTATTCAGGAAGTTTAATTTATTATTGGATTGCAATAAACTAAAAAGATGAGAAAAATTAAATTAATTTTATTATTTGATGTAATTTTTTAATTAATTATTTGGGGTCTAAGCCCAGATTGAATAATTGAAAAAATTAACTTGGGCCTAAACTAGATTATAGGATTGAATAATTATTTTGGTCTATTTGGTCTTATTTATTATTTATTGGGTTATTTTTTAAGTGCATAAAATAAATAATTAATGTTTATTATTTTTTGGGTAGGAAAAAAATAATAAAAATATTGATGGCCCAATAGCCTGGTCTAAAGGGTTTTTATCTTTCACAGAACAGAAGAGTTTAGGATGAGCTAAATATCTTCTATTGATAACTTTTGGGAGTTTTGAAAAACTATAACCATAGAGTTTTTTGTTTTCAAGAAAAAAGCCGTGTGTTTTTCATTCTTGGCAATATACTATGAAAAATAAAAAAACAAGAACAAGCCTTCTGTTCTCCCTCTCTTGTTTTTCCCTTCTTTTGTTTATCTTGACTCTATTGATTAATAGCAGGGAGTCAAGAGAATAGAGACTTGATTTTACTTACCTGAATTGTTTCACCTACAAGTATTAGGTTGTGGAATATTTTGATTATTGAAAGGCTCTTGCGTTCATGCCAAGAAGGAGTAGAAGGATAGTGTGATTTGAACTAGAAGCATCAACGAGTCGTGAAAGAGAGATCCTTGTGGTTCAATCGACTTCTTCAGTAGCAAAGAAATTATCTAAACATAGAGGTATAAAATTTTTTCCTTCCGTTGTGTTCTCTGTGCATTATTTTTGGCTTCTGTTAGTTTATGTGCATAGCTTTTTATTTATTTTCAAGCTTCAAATGCAACTAAAAGATGTTTCAACTGTGGGGACCCCAATCATTTTCAAGACAAGTGTCCAAAATTGCAATTTAAAACTCGTGGTAATCCTATCCCGCAAGTGAATCAAGCAAATCGTGGTAGTGGTGAAGTCTATAAAGGGAACAACTAGAAGGCGCAAGTGAAAGCTAAAGTGTTTGCACTGAATCATGATAGAATTGGAGCGGACTCTGCGGTAGTTGAATGTATGATTTCTATTTAGAATTGCAAAGTAAATGTATTGGTAGATCCTGGTTCCACCTAATCATATATGAATAAATATTGTGCATATAAGATGGGGTTTGTTAGCTTATAGTTGCCATATACTTTTTTGGTTAGTACGCCTTTGGAGAAATCAATAGAAGCAAAACAAATTATTAAGGGGTATGAGATTGAAGTGTGGAGGGAAAAACTACCTAAGAATCTCATTAATATGCCTTTTGAGGATTACGACAACATTTTAGGCATGGATTGGTTAGCTAAACACAATGCTCGGGTAGATTGCAAAAACAAGTCGGTGCAATTCCTTAGATAGGGAAAGGATATCTTAGAATTTTGGGGGATTAAGGTGGAAGAACTGATGTACTTAGTCTCAGGGGCTAAAGCCTGGAGAATGCTTAGGAAGGGATGTCAAAGTTAACTACCTTATTTATTAATCAACATACAAAAGAGAATACTTTGGAGAGCACTGCTATGGTGAGAGAATTCACTAATGTTTTCCCTAAAGAATTGACAGCCCTACCCCCATCTCGGGAGGTGGAGTTTACCATTAACCTAGTATCTAGAGCTGAACTGATTTCTAAGACCCCATATCATATGGCCCCAATGGAACTCAAAGAGTTGAAAGAACAGTTGGAGGAGTTGTTGGGTCAAGGATACATTAGGCCAAGCATTTTGCCGTGGGGAGCATTAGTGTTGTTTGTGAGAAAGAAAGATGGGACCTTGCGTCTATGCATTGGTAACCGTGGTTTGAACAGTTTAAGAATTAAGAATAAATACCCGTTCCCAGTTATTGATGAGTTGTTTGATCAATTAAGAGGGTCTAGTTGTTGTTCTAAGCTTTACTTGAGGCAAGGTTATTACTAAGTGAGAATTCAGGAGGAAGACATCCCTAAGACTACCTTTTATACCTAATATGGACATTATGAGTTGTGATACCTTTTAGATTGACTAATGCCCCCGCAACCTTTATGGATTTGATGCACCGAATATTTCGATCTTATTTAGACAAATTTGTTGTAATCTTTATTGATAATATATTGATTTACTCCAAGAGTTTGGAGGAGCATGTAAAACACCTCAAATTAGTTTTGAAAAAGTTTAGGGAGCATTAACTGTATGCTAAATTCAATAAGTGTGAGTTTTAGCTAGATACAGTCTTATTTTTGGGGCATGTGGTGACTAAAGAAGGAATTAAGGTGGACGCTACCAAGGTGGAAGATATTGAGAATTGGAAACAACTTGAGACTATTGCATAAATTAGGAGTTTCCTGGGTCTAGCCGAATATTATAGGTGATTCATTAAAGGGTTTTCAAGCCTCGCCTCACATTTGACTAGGCTTTTGCAAAAAGATGTGTCGTTCTCATGGAATGAGAAGTGTGAAAAGAGTTTTCGATTTGTCTTTGGGGGATGGGTCCCCTTGAGGCGTATTCTCTAGGGACGACTGGAAATATCTCCAAAGGAAAGACGATTTGTTTCGAAGGGAAGGGAGGGTTTGGCTGGTTAGGTTGGGAGGGGAGGGGATGAATTAGAGCGACAAAGGGCTGAATCTTAGAAGATCATGGTATCAAGGCCACTCTGCCCCTTACAATATCCCGTCACGTATTTAAGTCGTCTGCAAAGGATTCTACCAGCTATTCGATAGGAATTGTACTCCAGGGTAGCCGCGTGGCTTTTCCACCTTGTCGGCTTAGCCCACGACATGTGCCCTTAGGGCCCAGAGGCCCCTACTGTGGGTTGGCAAACAGACGGTGGGTGCATGCATCGCTTCTAGTCCAGATTCTGACTTAGAGGCATTTAGTCAAAATAGGAGAAGTAGAGGTTTTAGAATACTGGATTAAACATATATACAGTATTTATGACCTAATAAGCGAAGAATTAATTTATAGTTGGGAAGATATATGTGTTTTGTGTGTGTGTGTTTTAATATTGGTATCAGAGCTAAGTCTTAGGGTTGGTGTAAATTACTGGCACGGTGTGGATTGGTCCTTTGTATCAGTAGTACCTGAGTTTGTAAACATCCTATTCCACCTATTCTAATTTCAGTGGTACTATTATCATAAGTGATCAAATTGTTAGTGTTGTGCCCTAAAGGCAATCACTTGTACATTATATATGACACATTTTATTTTAATAAAAGGCATTATTTATCTTACAGTTTCAGTTGTTTACTTTAAGTAATATAATTGTTCGATAAAATCCATAGTACAACACTGTGTTAAGGAAATCATGATAGAGATCATGATATGAGATTCCTACTACACTGGATGGTGTTAGTATTTAAATAGTCCCTAGTTATAGTATTAATGAGACAGGACATCATTAATGCGTTAAGACTAGCATGCGTTAGATTTCCTGATTTGATCAGGCGGTGGTTCTCATAACCGTGAGTATTGAGATACTCAAAGTTAATACATAGATGTTTGTTAATGGAATAAGTTCATTGGATGACTTAGCTTTGAGATAATCACATGGATAACTTTTTAGTGCCAATGATATAATCTCAATATAACAAACGTGCAAGTATCCTTAGACTTGAGATTTCCAAGGTACTTTATTTGCTGAGCATTGTACTTTGATTCCAATCTCCATCAAGAGCCGCCTATGGGATGGATATTGGGTACATTGTGAGGTAAACGAAAGTAGTTGAGAGGGTCAATAAAGGATTCACCACTCCTAATAGTAGGGGCGAATATCTCACGGCCACTTGTAGGTATTACTACTCGAAAGTCCTTGGTCAAGGCAATTGTGTATTAGAAATAGTTTCAATTGATACACATCTAGAGTGGTGGGTTCCTGGTACAAGTACTATTGTATTCAGGCCAGAATTATTTCTGGAGGGAGTTGGCACTAATTCTGTACTCCAAACCGAATAAGATATTGTATAGTAAAAGGAGTTAATTGCATTGAAGTTTGTTATTGAAGGGTTCATGTCAAGCCACTTGACTTCTTGGACTCTTGGGTGGTCATGATATGTTGTTAGATACCGCTCATGATCTGGGAATATGGGTTTATTAATTGATGAATTAATAAACCAATTCTGATTAGAATTAATAGGGTTAATTTTAACTAATTATAGATTATTAATCTCAAAGACGTTTGGATTAATTCATGTTCTCTACCAATTGACTGGAAAACCTAATAGGTCACACACAATAGAGGATTATATACTCAAGATGTTATTTGATAACATAGTGGGGTTGATTGAGAGAAAGAGAAGTGGTTGTGGACAAATTATAATTAGTTATAATTTGTGGTCTAAGTTGTAATTGTGAGAACTTCATGTTTCCAATTACAATTAGAGAATTCTAATAGAATTAGAACTCTCAGTTTGGGGGGAGGGGGGGGGGGGGATTTTGTGTAATATATAGTAGATATAAAACACGAAAACCCTAGCTGAAAACACACACGAAGAACCAAGAGCCACGAAACCACAGCTTCCTCTCTTCTCTCTTTCGATTTGGTCTTGATCAAAGAACCCTAGCCGCCGTCTTTTTCTACTAGCACAGGAAATTTTGGTGCTTGAGTGTATCCTCTGTGTGGATTACTATTAGAGATAATCACACATTGTAATTATAGTGGTTAGACATTTAACTCACGTGGAGGTTGATCATGAGGATTGCTGGATCGCACCCCGACTTGAAGAAGAAATTTTGTTCTTCGGACGATTACCCAAAGGTAAAAAGCTGCTACCTTTATTGTCTTTATGTCTTGTTTTTCACACATAGATGGGTCTTGGGATGGTATCTCATTTTATTTTTTGCTGCACCGTATACGATATGAGCCTGAGATACCCAACACAAATACTTGGCAAAGATTCCTTGGACTATTCTTTCTCATTTTTATAGTACTAGGTATAAATCTATTATTCATAACAATAAGTTTTATTTGGTCCTTATAATCATTAAATTTCTGTGCTCATAAATGGGATTTGGCTTATGTCTTGGGAATGTTGATATCAAGACCTCAGATCTGCAATCATTTGGGTAATTAGGGCTATATGGAGGAGGAATAGCATGTATAATCAACCTCAAATAACCATCCCTATAGTGATCTACTTCTATCATATGATCACAACAATAAGATAACTGTCTTCCCGTAATCATAGTTCATATCTTGGGATAATTTTTCTCAGGAATATAAAGCTTAAACAACATTCCATATTCCATTAATTTATTCACAGATAACTCTAGTCCGAACACATTCTTGTCCACCCATGGTGGAATAATAGTAGAAGGTAACAAAGTAAGCTTTTTTAAAAGGGCAGACACAATAGTAAGCTCTCCTTTAAGTAGAGAACCTAAAGGAGAGCTTACTATTATGTTTGCCCTTTTAAAAAAGCTTACTTTATTACCTTATACTATTATTCCACCATGGGAACCTAAATGGGAGCTTACTATTGTGTCTGCCCTTTTAAAAAAGCATACTTTGTTACCTTCTTCTATAATTCCACCATGGAGATTTTTGATGAAATTCATGCCTATTATTAATTGATAATTCATGGTTGATACCCATATTGTTGGTAAATAATATCTTTCATTATTAAATTTAATAGTGCAATCTACCAAACTTTCATCTATTTTTCTAGTATGTCCCACTATATCTATTACAGTAGAACTTATTTCTTGGTTTTGTTTTAATTGATTATTCAAGATTATGTTTATCAAATCTACTATCAGGTTGAGTTGACTGTCTGATCCATGACACAATTGTTCAAACATATATTTTGAAATTGGTCCCTCAAAACTGCACCATAATTGATGTTTATCTAAACTTGTTCTTTGGACGAAGGTCCTTTATGCAAGATCTAAATATTCTAACTTCTTTTTCCTTTCCATTTTATCAATTCATCCTGTCTTTGGAGAAAAGAAACATACTTCCTTTATCAACTATCCTAGATGAGTATTATCTATCATTTTCTGCAAACTACTAGTTGAGTTTCTCTTGGACTTATTAGTCTTCTTTTCTTAGCATACAAGAGCTCACACCATTAGACCTATATGTTGCCCTTGTCGGGTCTTATATGAAGCTTCAAAATTCTTTTGCCCTTCCACCAATAATGACCATTTGGTATTGTGAATGCTATCCATGGAATACTATCTTCATGCATTGCTACTTGCCAGAATCCAGACTTAAGGTCAAACTTTGAGTAAATAAAACTATCTTTCACTCTTAATATTAAAAGTTCTGTATTAGGGATGAAATAATTATCATCAACTGTATTGTCATTCAGTCGTTTATAGTTATATACCATTCTACTTTTCCCCCTAACAATTTCACTTTTGAGCTAAGCCCAATCTATATTAAATAATGGTCCTTATAACCAATCTACTCAGCTGGTCAGCCCAGAAATTCTGGTTTGCATTAATATGTCCAATGAAAACTTTGAACCCATTTCCTACAAGAAGTCAACAAATATTAGCCATCTATTAACAGATAACTTAGAATGTGATATTTTATTATAAAATGAAACAATAGATTTGCAATCAGTTCTCAGAGTGAATTCCCATGTAGGATTTCACAAATAAACTGAGAATTTTTTTAGAACAAATATGCATGCTAATATTTCAGCATCTGTAGTGGTTACCCTACTTTTATATAAACCACTGCAGTAATTGCTTATTTTTTCATTATTCTGTTTATCTTCTTTAAATGGCTTACATTTAACATGTTAGATATATCACAATAGCTCATGATATCACTGTCATTATCAGCTTCATCACCTTCTAATGATATAATATCATAATCTGGCTCTATATCTAATGTTTGGCAGGTGTTTAGCCTATCACTATTTAGTTTCTTATTTTTGCATTGGTATGCAAAATGTCCTACTTCCCCACATACATAATATTTACATTTTTAGGAGGTTTTTGGGTTTTAAACCTTCTAAGTAGGTTTCTCATTGGGGGTTTCCCTTTCTTATAATATCTACTTCTCTTTAACTTCCTTGTCTTTTCTGGTTTTCTTGAATCAAATAACAAGGGAGTTATTATTCTTTTGTAGTAATTATAGTTTTTTATCTGCTTATCTATTTGGTGTTGCATACATTGTTCCTTTAAATAGTGAAAGATAGTTTTATTTATGCAAAGTTTGACCTTAAGTTAGGAACCTGGCAAGTAGCAATGCATGAAGATAGAATTCCATGGACAACATTCATAGTACCAAATGGTCATTATGAATGGTTAGCAATGCCTTTTGGATTGAAGAATGTACCATCTGTTTTCCAAAAAAAAAAAAAAAATGGACAATATCTTCAAAGAAATCCCGTTCATAGTATGCTATATAGATGATATCCTAGTATTTAGCAAAAGTAGGAAGGAACACATAGATCATTTAAAGAAATTTTTTGATTTATGTATTCAACATAGTCTTATACTCTCAAAAAAGAAAATGTCTTTTGGAAAATACTAAATAGATTTTTTTTTAATTTATAATTGGCAAAGGAAAAATTAAGTTAATGGATCATATTGCCAAAATAATTTTACAAAAGGAAGTGGATTTCACCAATTTAAAATCCTTTCAATCTTTTTTAGGTTTGTTAAATTATTGTAGAACTTATATTCCTAATTTGGCAAATTAGTAGGACCTTTTTATGCCAAAACAAGATCCCATGGTCAAAGAAAGTTTAATGACCAAGATTTTAAGTTAGTTAATAGGATAAAAGAAGTAATTTAATCATTACCACCTTTGGAACTACCACCTCCAGAAGCTTACATAATAGTAGAAATAGATGCAAGCTTAGATGGATGGGGAGGAGTTTTAAAATCGAAGCTGTTTAAAGAAGATAAGCACAATAATGAAAAAATAAGCAGTTACTGTAGTGGTTTATATAAAAGTAAGGTAACCACTACAGATGCTGAAATATTAGCTTGCATATTTGGTCCAAAGAAATTCTTAGTTTATTTGCAAGATCCTACACGAGAATTCACTCTGAGAACTGATTGCAAATCTATTGTTTCATTTTATAATAAAATGTCACATTCTAAATTATCTGTTAATAGATGGCTAATGTTTGTTAACTTTCTTGTAGGAAATAGGTTCAAAGTTTTCATTAAACATATTAATGCAAACCAGAATTTCTAGGCTGAGATTAGTTATAAGGCCCATTGTTTCATATAGATTGGGCTTAGCCTAATAATAATATACTTAGTCAGAGAGTAACTCAGAAAAAGCTATTGTACAGTATTCAATAACTATTCTAGGTACCATATTAAGTTATTGGAGCCCAAGTATAGATTATGGCTTAGCCTACCATAAAATTAGAATAGATCTTTAAAGATCTAAATAGACAATTTAAACTTGAAGTTTCTGAAATAAAATTGATCTATTGTTCAATGTTGCAGATGGATGCAGGATCATCATCATTGCCTAAACCTGAAGTTTCTGAAATAAAATTCGGGCCTTATTCTTTGAAGGTCTTACCCCCAAAATTTGCACCCAATTTTCCTGTTACCTTTGAACAACAAACTCTTTTAGATAATTTGTGAAAATTTTGTAACCACAAACAGTATGTTAGTATCCTTAAAGCCTTATCAGGACATCTCCATTTCCTAAATAGTTCTTTAATTATGAAAGACCAAGAAATCCATCATCTCAAAAACCAACTGGTAAAACCCTTTCGAGTCTTTTGAAATTATTCTAAAGCCATAAACCCCCCAAATTGTCATTGATATTGAAAAACAACTCTAGATGTTAAAAGTCAGTTTGAAAGGAAAAGAGAAAATGAGTGAAGAATTTTCAGCCTTGATGAGAAAAATGAAAAATTACATGGAGGAAGATTTGAAACAAAAGGAAGAAAAATTGGAAAAATTTCCAAGAAAAATCCATGAGGTCAAGCTTCAGATATATAAGTGTGTTCTTGCAGAAAAAATTGCTGAGTAAATAGGAATCCAAGAAATATTTAGAAATATTTGCGAAAGGCCACTCCAGCAGTATGAAGGATTTAGTTTCAACATCATTAGTTTCAGTTCCAGTGACAAGACAAAAAGTTTTACATACATCAGAGCAGTAGTTAATCTACAAGAATGGGTGGACAAGAATGTGTTAGGACTAGAGTTATCTATGAATAAATTGATGGAACATGAAATGTTGTTTAAGCTTTATATTCTTGAGAAAAATTATCCCAAGATAAGGACTATGATTACAAGAACACAGTTATCTCATTGTTGTGATCATATGATAGAAGTAGATCTCTGTAGGGATGGTTATTTGAGGTTTGTTGTACATGCTATTCCTCCTCTATATAGTCCTAATTACCCAGATGATTGCTGATCTGAACTTCTTTTTTATGGGGTGATGATCTGGGGTCTATTTTCAAATATTCATCATTTTCTATTTCTACAATTATTCTAGTATCTATTACTAATTCAAATAATGGAATAATAACTATCGACTGAGCTAAGCTAAAATCATACCCTGCACTTCCTATTGTGTATCTTTTAGGAAGTTTAGCTTTAGGATTAACAATATAGAGCTTTCTAGTCATCTGAAGGGTCTTTGTTATCTTAATAGACATGTTTTAAATATCAATCTAATTCTTCTTCTTCTCTTTGCCTGATATTTTTCTTTATCCAAGTTTTTAAGAGAAGGAAAAGTTCTTTATTTTCATGGTCTTCGTAACTGAATTTGATTTCTTTATATAACCTGTCAAGGGTATATAAGGAATTCATTTCTAAATGTCGTAAAATAACTAATGCTTGTATAACAGTACACTGTTCCATTATTTGGTCTCTACTGAACCATGTATTAGATTCTAAATTTTTTGAAGATGAAGTTCCTGGTGTTTCTGGTTTTCCTGATGTTCCAAGTGTATTCATCTTTCTAAATCTGTGAAGGAATATTTCCATTCTCTATTTTCCTTTGCATATATTATTTGTTTATTTTGTGAACACCAATTATCTATTAACTTAAACAAGTCTTTATTACTGCTTGTTTCTACATAGTACATTATTCTTGCCCTAAATTCAGAAATTGATTCTAAATTTTTTCTATCTATTTGATTGAGATGGAACAAGGCTTGTTGGATCTTATTACTATTCTTGCTCTTCATTCTCTTGTTCAGTTTCTATATAATTTCTAAATTTACAACTAACATTGCCATTAAATTCAATATGATATTGAGCACTGTTTGGAACCACTATTGGTTTATCTAAGATTTTGCAAATATTCCAGCTGTCTCCTAAAAGATCATGGTTTTCTATTTTCTTTCTTGGTAGTACTTTTATTCCTCTACTTGCTAGGAATCTAACTATTTCTATTTCCTTAACAGTATAACCTATACCATTTCCAGAGGTTACTTTTCCTATGATATTCTGACAAATCAACAGATTTTTAGCATTTTCTATCATATTATAGTCCTTACTTTTGACCACTATATTAAGATGTTCATGCATTTGGTCAATGGGAAACAAATAGTCTGGCATTATGTAAACTATTTGATTATTTTAACTCATGTCAACCTCCATGTTTCCTATGAAGGCTGTTATTATGTCATTATATCTTGTATCTAGGAGTCCAATGAAAACTTTTGTTCCTAATTCTTTCATATGGATTCCTTTAATACCGATTGTAATACATCCTAAATGGAATAATTCATTGTTTTCTTTTAACAATGCATCCCTACTTTCCCTAGTTATTACTGGTAAGACTACTATACTTTTATCATTGGGACTTGATATTAAATGTTCCCTGTACAAATTTATCAATTTATGATTCTTATTAGGACAATAGTTATATAAATATTTTAGGGTAATTGGCTAAATTTTATTGTCCCTAAAGTTTGCTAATTGTTGATCCTAGAAATCAAAATGTTCAAATGTCCCTACTTCAGGCATATCTACTTTTTCTTGTGCAATCTTTAATGGTTAAGTGCTAGGTAACAGTTTAAGTTCCCTACTTAAAGGAGAGCTTACTATTGTGTCTACCCCTTTTAAAAAAGGTTACTTTGTTACCTTCAACTATTATTCCACCATGGGGATTTTTGATGAAATTCATGCCTATTATTAATTGATAATTCATGGTTGATACCCATGTTGTTGGTATATAATATCTTTCATTATTAAATGTAACAGTGCAATCTACTAACATTTCATCTATTTTTCTAGTATTTCCTACTATATCTATTACAGTAGAACCTATTTCTGATTTCCTCAGGTATTTTTAGGTACTAAATCTTTGTGGATGTGATAAATAGTAGCACTAGTATCAATTATCCCTGATAATGTAATTTCATGTTTGTCAGGGAATTCTATAACATAGACAGTATTGAGCAAATTATTTGTCCTATACTTTTCTAATGCTAAATTTTGCTCATTATTGCAGGGATCAAGGATTGTTTCGACACTATTTTGTTCTTCAATAGCAATTCCCTTTTGTTTACTGTCTTTCTTTCTATTTTTACATACATAATCTCGAAGACTTTCTTCTAGATTATCTATGTATTTCTGCATTATCCCTATGGTTTTAAGATGTAAATTTACTTGGGATTTATAACCTGCATCTTGAATTTCTTCTCCCTTTACTTCAATTTTTGGGACATGTCATATGTTAAGTATTGACTTGCACAAAATCTGTATACTGCTGCTATGTTGCATGTTGTGCAATAAGTCCTATGTTTCTCAATTAAGAATTTTAAGCAAATTTCACATCTATCCTTAAATTTTGTAAAATCTTGACAAGCATGATTACATTTCTTATACTTATTGAGTTCTAAATTGTATCTATTTTTTAGAAAGATAGGATTATTGTCTAAATTCCAATCTTCATTAATGTTTAATAAATTAAGGTATTCAAAATCCTTAAGTTTATTTAACATATCAGATATACTACAATAGCTCATGATAGCACTATCATGATCAGCTTCATCACCTTCTAATAATACAATATCATCATCTGGTTCTATGTCTAATGTTTGGTAGGTGTTTAGCCTATCCCTATATACTTTCTCATTTTTACATTGGTATGCAAAATGTCTTACTTCCCCACATACATAACATTTACATTTTTTAGGAGGTTTATAGGTTTTGAACCTTCTAAGTTGGTTCTTCATTGGGGGTTTACCTTTCTTATAATATATACATCTCTTTAACTTCCTTGTCTTTTCTGATTTTCTTGAATCAAATGACATGGGAGTTATTGACACTAGCTGTCACTTGACCTCCATCATATTGTCAAGATTTCCATCTTCATCTTCAATCTATTCTTCTTTGTCAAAAGGAGGGTCATATTCATGATGCATGATTTCTCCTTGTACAGGGTGCATGTCCTAACTTTGACCATCTTATAAAATTCTGTGAGTTCTTGATCATTGTTGAATGAATTTTGGTAAGGAACATAGACATATCCGGGGAAAATGACATCAGCAAAGATTTTCCTATTTCTTAACTCAGCAAGAAGTCTGTGATATATCCCAAATGAATATTCTGCTACATATGTACGACTGGCTGCCTTGTAGCTATATATTTGATCCACAACAGAAATTGTCTTATCAGGGATTATAATTAAATTTCTATACTTATAAATGGGATTTGGCTTATGTCTTGGGAATGTTGTTATTAAGACCTCAGATCTACAATCATCTAGATAATTAGGGCTATATAGAGGAGGAATAGCATGTACAATCAACCTCAAATAACCATCACTACAGAGACTGCTTCTATCATATGATCACAACAATGAGATAACTGTCTTCCTGTAATCGTAGTCCTTATCTTGGGATAATTTTTCTCAAGAATATAAAGCTAAAACAACATTCCATGTTCTATCAATTTATTCACAGATAACTCTAGTCCTAACACATTCTTGTCCACCCATTTTTGTAGATTAACTTCTGCTTTGATGTATGTAAAACTTTTTGTCTTGTCACTGCAACTAAAACTAATGATGTTGAAACTCAATTCTTCATACTGCTGGAGTGGCCTTTCACAGATATTTCTAAATATTTCTTGGATTCCTATTTGCTCAGCTATTTTTTCTGCAAGAACACACTTATATATCTAAAGCTTGACTTCATAGATTTTGCTTGGGATTTTTTCCAATTTTTCTTCCTTTTGTTTCAAATCTTCCTCCATGTAATTTTTTATTTTTCCTATAAAGGCTGAAAATTCTTCACTCATTTTCTCTTTTCCTTTAAAACTGACTTTTAACATCTAGAGTTGTTTTTCAAGATCAATGACAGTTTAGGGGGTTTGTGGTTTTAGAATAATTTCAGAAGACTTAGAGGGTTTTACCAGTTGGTTTCTAAGATGATAGATTTCTTGGTCTTTCATAATCAAAGAACTGTTCAGGAAATGGATATGTCTTGATAAGTCTTTAAGGATGCTAACATATTGTATGTGGTTACTAAATTTTCACAAATTATCTAAAAGAGTTTGTTGTTCAAGGGTAACGGGAAAATTGGGTGCAAATGGGGGGGGGGTAAGACCTTCAAAGAATAAGGCCCGAATTTTATTTCAGAAACTTTAGGTTTAGGCAATGATGGTGATCTTGCATCCATCTCAAAATTAAACAACAGTTTAAATTGTCTATATAGATCTTTAAAGATCTATTCTAATTTTTTAGTAGGCTAAGCCATAATTTATCCTTGGGCTCCAATAACTTAATATGGTACCTAGAAAAGTTATTGAATACTGTACGATAGCCTTTTCAAAGTTACTCTCTGACTAAGTATATCACTATTGGGCTAAGCCCAATCTATATTAAACAATGAGCCTTATAACCAATCTACTCAGCTGGTCAACCCAGAAATTCTGGTTTGCATTAATATGTTCAATTACAAGAAAGTCAACAAACATTAGCCATCTATTAACAGATAACTTGGAATGTGACATTTTATTATAAAATGAAACAATAGATTTGCAATTAGTTCTCAGAGTGAATTCTTGTGTAGGATTTTGCAAATAAACTGAGAATTTCTTTAGAACAAATATGCATGCTAATATTTCAGCATCTGTAGTGATTACCTTTTATATAAACCACTGCAGTAACTACTTATTTTTCATTATTCCGTTTATCTTCTTTAAACAACTTCCATTTTAAAACTCCTTTCCATCCATCTAAGCTTACATTTACTTCTACTATTATGTAAGCTTCTGGAGGTGGTAGTTTCAAAGGTGGTAATGATTGAATTACTTCTTTTATCCTATTAACTAGCTTAAAATCTTGGTCATTGACCTTTCTTTGACCATGGGATCTTGTTTTGGCATAAAGAGGTCCTACTAATTTGCCAAATTAGGAATATAAGTTCTACAATAATTTAACAAACCTAAAAAAGATTGAAGGGATTTTAAATTGGTGAAATCCACTTCCTTTTCTAAAATTGTTTTGGCAATATGATCCATTAACCTAATTTGTCCTTTGCCAATTATAAATCCTAAAAATTCTATTTGCCATTTTCCCAACGACATTTTCTTTTTTGAGAGTATAAGACCATGTTGAATACATAAATCAAAAAATTTCTTTAAATGATTTATGTGTTCCTTCCTAATTTTGCTAAGTACTAGGATATCATCTATATAGCATACTATGAAAGGGATTTTTTGAAGACATTGTCCAATTTTCTTTGGAAAATAGACGGTGCCTTTTTAAATCCAAAAGGCATTACTAACCATTCATAATGACCATTTGGTACTGTGAATGCTGTCCATGGAATACTATCTTCATGTATTGCTACTTGCCAGAATCCTGACTTAAGGTTGAACTTTGAGTAAATAAAACAATCTTTCACTTTTAATATTAAAAGTTCTTTATTAGGGATGATATAACTATCTTCAACTGTATTGTCATCCTGGTTTATAGTAATATACCATTCTACTTTTTTCCCTAACAATTTCACTATGTTTCCTTACTATAAAAGCGGGAGTTTTGTGTGGGCTGTAACTATTTCTAATTATTCATAATTCCAACAATTCCTTAGTGTGCGTGTTGGCTTCTTCTAAATCATTGGGATTATAGTTCATAGTTTTTTCATTTATGACTATTTTAGGATTTATTATCGCTAATTTGCAGAGTATTTTATTTTTCTGCCAATGTTCTAAGGGATTTTCTCCTATGATCTTAATTTTTTTTAACTATTTCAACAAGACGTCTATATCCTGTTTCTCACTAGCTGTTTCTCCTAGATTAAAGTTTATTTCATTTGAATAGTTAGGATGGTTATATAAAGCCATACCTTCTCTCACTAAGCACAACCCCTTCAGTCGAGAGATTCCGCATAAACTTGAGATAGCTCATATATGTGTTTTGTGTGTGTGTTTTAATATTGGTATTAGAGCTAAGTCTTAGGGTTAGTGTAAATTACTTGCACGGTGCGGATTGATCCTTTGTATCAGTAGTACCTATGTTTGTAAACATCTATATTGTAACCAGGTAATATATTATGGAGTAGTGAGATCTTTGATCTCTTAGAACTCTCCAGTTTGATGTAATCAACTCCTTATTTATCTGTTGATCTAGTATTTTAACTTATACTTCCTTTTCTATTACGAGTATATTGGCTGGAAACAAATAGCGACACTAGAAGAGCTTACCTGCTCGAGGAACATAGTTCCTTGCTATTAGCAACAAAGCCACGTACTCATTATCTTTGTTAGAATAACAAGCATGCTGATAAAAATTATGTTACATGAACTATTTTCTTAATTCTACAATTATTACTTGTGCTTGAGGTGTAAAGTTAAAAGTATTGGTAGAAGGGTAAAAGAATCTAGAGGCTTCGCATAAGACCCGAGAGGGGTAGCATATAGGTCCAATGGTGTGAGCTCTTGTATGCCAAGAAAAGAAGACTAATAAGCCCAAGAGAAACTCAACTAGTAGTTTACAGAAAGGATAGATAATACTTATCTTGGATAGTTGATAAAGGAAGCATGTTTCTATTCTCCAAAGACAGGATGAATTGATAAAATGGAAAGGAAATAGAAGTTAGAATATTTAGGTCTTGCAGAAACGACTTTCGTCCAAAGAACAAGTTTAGATAAATATCAAATATGGTGTAGTTTTGAGGGACCAATTTCAAAATATAAGTTTGAACACTTGTATCACGGATTAGACTATCAACTCAACCTGATAGTAGATTTGATAAACATAATCTTGAATAATCAATTAAAACAAAACCAAGTTTTGGATGATTTATTAAGAAAGCATTTAGAATATAGAGACAAAATTGTTTTAGAAATAGAAAAATTAAAGTCTAATTTAGATTTTGTAAAAAATAGCTTGTATGTTAAAAAACTTAGAAATCTTCCCACCAAAGAAGATTTAAGTCAAATATTGGGAATACTAAGTCCCAAAATAGAAATTAAACAAACTTTAGAAAAGTACTAAGAAAGAAATCTTAGAAATAAGGTAACTCTTAGAACAAAGTAAGGAGACACAGTCTTCAATAAATAAACATTGCAGAATGATTTTAGGAATCCATAATGAGTGATTTGATAAACAATCCAGGTTATCAAACCGCTTTAATAGAAAGTAAAAAGTATTTAGAAGGGTTTATAGGAATCTTTAATAAAGATGATGATATCAACAAAAGTATTACAACTCCAGGTGATAAAGTAATCATTAGGCAAAATAATGTTATAATATTATCGTTGCTTGAAATAATTGAAAAAAATAGAAGCTCCAACCAGAGACATAGAAATCTCTAATAAATTAACTTTTATTAGTAAATCTTTAGAAGGTTTAAGTTTAGAAACAGGAAAGAAACCTGTAAGAAAGCCAAAATCCCATATTTTTGCCTCTTGGAAAAAAACCACTAGTACCACTTGGGAAAAATCATGAACTACAGAGTTGAAACCCTAGATATACCTTTTGAACAACTTGAGTTTAGAATAATCCATGAGATTATTAATTTAGGAGAAGTAGAGGTTTTAGAATACTGGATTAAACATATATACAGTATTTATGACCTAATAAGCGGAGAATTAATTCATAGCTGGGAAGATATAGAAAAGTTCTAAAATGGCAGCTTCAAAGTTAATAGAAAAGGAGAAGTTGAATATAGTTACTTATGGTAGAATAGAAAGGCTAAAAGATAAAGCAAAAAAGATTAGACCCTTTAAAATCGTAGAAACTGTTGTTGATCCAGAACAATAATTAGCAAATTTTAGGGACAATAAAATTCAGCCAATTGCCCCTAAATATTTATATAACTAGAGTCCCAGTAAGAATCATAAACTGCTAAATTTGTACAGGGAACATTTAATATCAAGTCCCAATGATAAAAGTACAGCAGTCTTACCAGTAATAACTAGGGAAACTAGGGATGCATTGTTAAAAGAAAATAATGAATTATTCCATTTAGGATGTATTATGATTGGTATTAAAGGAATCCATAGGAAAGAATTAGGAACAAAAGTTTCTATTGGACTCCTAGATACAAGAAATAATGATATAATAACAGCCATCATAGGAAACATGGAGGTTGACATGAGTCAAAATAATCAAATAGTTTACATAATGCCAGACTATCAGTTTCCTATTGACCAAATGCATGAACATCTTAAGATAGTGGTCAAAAGTAAGGGCTATAATATGATAGAAAATGCTAAAAATCTGTTGATTTGTTATAATATCATAGGAAAAGTAACCTCTGGAAATGATAGGTTATACTGTTAAGGAAATAGAAATAGTTAGATTCCTAAAAGTAGAGGAATAGAAGTACTACCAGGAACTGTGATCTTTTAGGAGACGCCTAGAATATTAGCAAAATCTTAGATAAACTAATAGTAGTTCCAACCAGTGCTCAGTATTATACTGAATTTAATGGAAATGTTAGTTGTACATTTAGCAATTATATAGAAACTGAACAAGAGGGTGAAGAGCAAGAATAGTAATAATATCCAACAAGCCTTGTTTCATCTTAATCAAATAGACAGAAAAAATTTAGAATTAATTTCTAAATTTAGGGCAAGAATAATGTACTATGTAGAAACAAGAAGTAATAGAGACTTGTTTAAGTTAATAGATAATTGGTGTTCACAAAATAAACAAACAATATATGCAAAGGAAAATAGAGTATTTGAAAATTCCTTTGCAGATTTAGAAAGATGAATACACCTAGAACATCAGGAAATCCAGAAACACTAGGAACTTCATCTTTAAAAAAATTAGAATATGATACATAGTTCAGTAGAGACCAAATAATGGAACAGTGTACTGTTACAAAAGCATTAGTTAGTTTTGGACATTTAGAACTGAATTCTTTTTATACCCTTGACAGGTTATATAAAGAAATCAAATTTAGTTATAAAGACTATGAAAATAAAGAACTTTTCCTTCTCTTAAAAACTTGGATAAAGAAAAAGATCAGACAAAGAGAAGAAGAAGAATTAGATTGGTATTTAAGACATGTTTATTTAGATGAAGAAGACCCTTCAGATGACTAGAAAGTTCTATATTGTTAATCCTGAAGCTAAACTTTCTAAAAGACAGACTATAGGAAGTGCAGGGTATGATTTTAGCTTAGTTCAGTCGATAGTTATTAATCCATTATCTGAATTAGTAATAGATACTGGAATAATTGTAGAAATGGAAAATGATGAATATTTGAAAATAGTCCCCATATCATCACTCCCTAAAAAAGGACTTTCATTGGCTAGTATAGGCAAAATAATAGATTCTGATTATAAGGACCAAATAAAGCTTATTGTTAGGAATAATAGATTAATACATATAGTACTAGAAAAAGGTGAAAGAATAGTCCAAGGAATCTTTGCTAAGTATTTGATCACTGATGATGATAGTACCACTGAAATTAGAATATGTGGAATAGGAAGCACATCATGAATTAGTACGGTATTCCAATATATAGGACATTCTCACCAGAAGAAACTTTAGAATCAGTACTCATAGATTATGATTGGGAACAACATTTTGAAGAAAAACCAGAATTAGATGAAGCTGATTAGTATCTTAGAGTACAAGGTATTAGAGATGATTATCCAAAAATCCATGGAAATGAAGAATCGGATTTTGTCTCTGAACCAATAGTAGATTTAGCACCCAGTATCCATACTGATAACTCTCAGTTTGAAGCATGGATAAATAAAATAGAAACCCCTTTAGTAGACTTAGAAAATAGCAAACATGTAGATAATACATAGTTTGAAGCTTGGATAAATATGAATCCTAGTACTAGTCAAACCAGTGGCGTAAGTAAGGCATCACCAATGTATGATGTTCTCTAGTCAACTACATCACAATTACCAAAAAGGGAACCATTTAGGAATATACCTATAGTTGGGGAGGTGAGCCATATTATGCAAGTAAAAAGATAGGACTCCAACAACCCCTAGGAGTAATTTACAGTTTACCACCTCAACATAAAGCAGGTAGTGAGTTAACAATGACATATTTTCACCCTCAAAATTGGGAAGATATAATAGATAGATGGGAAGCTGATGCACTTATTGGATTACAGAGATACAATATTACAATAACAACTGAAGAAGTAGTCAATTCATTGAAAATTTCTTAGGCCCTAGGAAAAATTATTTTATAGATTGGAGAACTAAGTATCCAGAATCTTACCAAAGGATACTAGATTTAGCTGAGAATCCTCAGAATGTAACTAGCCAAATTAGACAAATAATTTTAGGATATGATCCTTATAGAGTGTAACACTCTACTACCTAAGCCCAACAGGGTCGGAGATGTCGCCCCATCCATAGGACAAGGAGTCTTTATAACTAGGTCACATAAAAGAAAATAAAGGTAATACTTTAAAATTAAACTTATTACAACCCAAAAATATATGAACAAATCCAAAATAAATTGTCTACTACAATCTCTCAAGCAACACATAAGGAAAATAACATAAAGTCTTCAAAGCATAGGCAACAAATCTAGCTATTGACCTCCACAACAGGATCGACCTGAAAACATAGTACAAAAGGTGATGAGATAAAAATCTCAGTAAGCCCGTGTGTGCTTTGAGTGTTCAAGTAAAACAGTTCATGTATGCAAGTCACAAAAATTTCATAAGAGAAAGTGCTGGTAAGCATTAAATAAATGTTAAAAATAAAGAGTGACGTTTTTCTTTTTAAACCATACATGTGCACGATAAATATAACTACTCAAAGAGGTAGCCATGGGTTACCACATGTTGGGCCCCATGACCACGTGGTCAGTATGCCACATGTTGAGTATACTGCCGGTTAGACTACCCCACGTTGAGCATGTTGATAAAAGGTAGATATATGACCAACCAGGTGAAATACCCCTCCATCTCTACACTCAAACTTACCGGTTGTCCACTCCAAAAAAACACAGTCCATATAACTAAAACTTGCTAGCTCGTACCGACATGACCTATCGGACTGGCATTCTATCTGGGAAGAACTCACCCCTCAGAGGTGGCCACCTACTGAGAGACTTACCTTAACCCTTTAAAGACTAGTCCTAGTAGTCTACCCTTATTGAGTACTCAACGTTGTTTGTCCCACCTGGGAGAAAATTGATCATACAACGATTTACTTGGAAATAGCAATTAAGGGTTTCTAAAATTCTTGTCAAAGTTGGGTTTTAGAAAGAGTTTAGCATTTTTGTGTAAAACTGCTTGTTTAATTTTCAAATGATTCGCTTGACTAAAATAAATAGGAAAAACAGTCCTTAATTGCATTTACAAAATGAATGTCCATACACATCGCATTTGGCTTACCACAATAAGTTTTGGTCTTCAAATAATTCCATGCAGGGGATTACATGATCCTTTGCTTGCTCGAATTAAAAAATCTTCCAAGGCTGACCTCAACCCCACCTGGGGTAAACACAAGACATAAGGTTATACTTGAGCTATACTCGTTTATATAAATAATTCCTAGTTCAACTAATTTCAATCATGACCTTAATGTCCTAAGCTTTAAGGCTAGATGATAAAGAATTTTATAAAATAAATCTAGTTTGATAAATTAAAATAGTTAGCGTTTCTAAAATAATTGCTAATAAGTTATAGGTTCAATTAATAAATCTTGAGTATTATTATTAATAAATAAACTAAGGTTTGAATATTGAATAATACTAAGTCCTAAATAGTATTAATAAATTGTAATTTTTAAATAGTATTAATATAAATAAATTAATTAATAGATAATAAATAATTATTAATAAATAAAATTAATAACAAATGAATTTTGATTAATAGATAACAAATAAATTTTAATATAAATAATATTTATGAATATAGGTAAAAGTTTGAACTATGGTCTACAAGGTCATTAATATTTTATTTTATTTTATTTTTTTATTACTTATATAAAAGATCTTACTTATTACACACACACACACACACACACACACACACACACACTATTTTTTTAATAAAAGACATTATTTATTTGACTAGTAAAATATTAATATTTCATCTAATATTCCAATTCCAAAACTTCCTAGGAATTTTGAAATCCTTAGAGAAAAAAGTATAGTAATAATTTTAATTAAGGTAATAAAACTTGTTAATTAAAATAACTTAGGATCAACAAGAGCATAATCATGGTTTTCCTATTGCTAAACAAGAATCATGAACACATTCTCCAATATCAAACAATAAACTAATCCATTCATGAACATAGGCTTAAATCCACACATACTATCACATGGCCAAATCCCTACTAGGCATAATCATAATCATGGCTTCAATGGAAATAAGAACATAAAAATCATATTCACTAAAGGTGTCATAACATCTAACATGCTTTAAACATCCATAATTTTCTTAAGACATTATGAACATACATTGATTCTCAAGAAAATCCATATAGCTTAATCATAAATAATTATTCTCATGTCCTAATCCCAACCCCTTCATTCACATGTATACACTCAATCCCCCATTCATATTCTACTCTTCCTATCAACATCTAAGAGACATGAATTCAAAATTTAAAAGAAGGATTAAGGAGAAATACTTGATTGATGTGTACTTCGATGAAGATTTTAGAAGGTCCGTGTGATTGAGAGCCTTGAATTGTCCATGAAAGGAGAAAAACAGCCATGGTTGTAATCCACCATTTCGGCCGCGAGAGAGAGAGAGAGAGAGAGAGAGAGAGAGAGAGAGAGAGAGAGAGAGAGAGAGAGAGAGAGAGAGAGAGAGAGAGCATTAGCATGATATGTTGTAGGTTGAATGGAAGAAGATGAACAAAGGAGTTGTTTTTTGTTACCTTGTTGATGTTCTTGAGACTTCAAGAAAAAAACTGGTTTTGATCCGAATGCTAATTCTTGTTTTCGAGATTTGGTGTTATAAATTCTAAAAATGAACTCTAGGGAGTATGTAGGAGTAATCTAGAGTATTTGAGAGGGATTGGAGGTGTTTAGAGTGGGTTTTAGCTTGAAGAAAGGTAGTATGTGTTCTTGGTGAAAATGGAGAGAATTTGAGAAAAAGGTGTGCACGAATTCTAGAGAAAGCTGGCTGAATGGTTAGGGAGTTTAGGGATTTCAGTTTTCAGCTTAGAGAGAAAAAGAATAATCTGATTGTTTGAAATTCAAATGGAGAGATTTAAGGACTGGTTTGAGGTATAGGATATGTTAATGGTGTTTGATTGATGGAGGTTTCTTGGAGCTACAATGGAGCCGGCTGGACTGGTTTGCTCGCTGAAATAAATGAAGGTTAATATAGCTCTAAGGCTAGCCAAAATTCAGAGCATAATGGTAGAGGGATTTCTGGTTGTGAAGCTTAGTACAAGAGTGTTTTCATGGAGGAAAAATGTTGAAAATTTTTGAAGTTCAAATGTAGTTTGAATGGAGTGATTTTAGGAGATATTTAAGGTATGGTTATGGAGTCAAAGTGTTCAAGGTACGTGGAGAGGTTAATGGTGTTTAGTTCATGGCTGAACAAGGGTAATTTTACAGAGGTTTGAGGGTGGTTTTTCGACCAAGGCTTAAGGGAACAAAGCTGGAAATTTTTGGTTCCATGGTGTTTAAAGCTTTGAATAGTTGCTGCATTTTTCCGTGCAGAATTTTTGCACTTCTTCAGCCCATTTTGTAGAGGATTTGGAGAGGTGTTTGAGGGTCTTTTAAGGCTGGTTTCTGTCCTTCTTTCTGGAGGAAAAGCAGAGGAATTTTGCTGAGTTGATGATAGAAGAAAACAGCTCCATTTCCATGCCCATTTATTTTTTTTCTGGTTTGTGCAGTTTTTGTGCAGTCTGAATTTGCCCAAAAATTTTAGTCTTCAAGCTATATGAATGGGTCATTTTTCTAGCAGTAAATGAGCAAGAAAGCTAGCTGTGATTTTCGAAAGTTAGGCTGCTCAAAAATCTGGAAAATTTCCAGGTTTCTTTTATCAAGAATATGAACACTATAGAGATAAGTTTGAAGGTTCAACTATGGTGATTAATTTCCCTTGGGAACCCTTCCTAACTTTTCTCTTATTTTTAGTCAATTCTCCACCTTCCAAGATCAATCTTTGAAATTCAAAGCCAAGAAATCCTCACAGAATTTTCTGGAATTAAAAGATGAATTTTGAACAAATTTAATTTGTGAAGATGTTAGGACAAGCTAAAAGTAATAAAAGGACAAGAATTCTTCTAGAATTCTTTTTAGGACATGATAATAGGATTAAGACATTCTCTTCATGTCTCCCCTAGGACAACATTCCTATCTTTATGGAATGTAAGAAAACAAAAATTTCAAATTTAACTAAGATAATCATAAATAAAACTTAAGTGATAGGATTTGAACTCATGACCTTAGAGATTAATTCCAAAGCTCTAACTACTAAACCATAGCAACTCTTGTTCTTATTTTCTCACCCAAATATTATTCTTATTTAATCCTTCAGCTATCTTCCTATTTTGACCTCAAGCAAAATTACTATTTTACCCTTCCTACTCAATAAGCATAACTAAGCCATTTTACCTATAAATCATCATTCTAAAGCACATAAAATCATTCAAAAATATATATATATTCATGCAAAATAATATGATATGCATCCCGACCCCCTTACTCTAGGGTTGGCTTTAGGTGGGGTTTCACATAGAGGACAAATAGAATTACAAGATCAAGCTATGAAAGATCTTGAACAGTTACAAGTAGATAAAGATCTATTAAACATAGATACATTTAGTAGAAAACACTTAGAATTAGCCATGAAAACTGAAAGAGGTTGGGATTTAGAATTAAGTGGCAAGTATTTTGCTAAACTCCCAAATCCCTTAGGAAAGGTGATTGCAGAAAAATGGTCTGAATTTGTAGGAAGGCAATCTGTAGTAGGAATTACTACTAGGATTCAATTCCTTTTCAACAATTTAAAGGAACAATGTATGTAACACCAAATAGATAAGCAGATAAAAAACTATAATTATTGCAAATGAATAATAACTCCCATGTCATTTAATTTAGGAAAACCAGAAAAGATAAGGAAGTTAAAGAGAAGTAGATATTATAAGAAACATAAACCCCCAATGAGGAACCAACTTAGAAGGTTTAAAACCCATAAACCTCCTAAAAGATGTAAATATTATGTATGTGGGGAAGTAGGACATTTTGCATACCAATGCAAAAATAAGAAAGTAAATAGGGATAGGCTAAACACCTAGTAAACATTAGAAATAGAGCCAGATTATGATATTGTATCATTAGAAGGTGATGAAGCTGATAATGATAGTGATATCATGAGCTATTGCAGTATAGCTGACATGTTAAATAAACTTAAGGACTTTGAAAACCTTAATTTATTAAACATGAATGAAGATTGGAATTTAGACAATAATACTATCTTTCTAAAAAATAGATATAATTTAGAACTCAATACGTATAAGCAATGTAATCATGCTTGTCAAGATTTTACAAAATTTAAAGATAGATGTGAAATTTGCTTAAAATTCTTAATTAAGAAACATAGGACTTATTGCACAACATGAAACATAGCAGTATATAGTTTTTGTGGAAATCAATACTTAACATATGACATGTCCTAAAAAATTGAAGTAAAGGGAGAAGAAATTTAAGATGTAGGTTATAAATCCCAAGTAAATTTACATCTTAAAACCATAGGGATAATGAAGAAATACATAGATAATCTAGAAGAAAGTCTTCAAGATTGTGTATGTAAAAATAGAAAGAAGACAGTAAACAAAAGGGAATTGTTATTGAAGAACAAAATAGTTTCGAAACAATCCTTGATCCCTGCAATAATGAGCAAAATTTAGCATTAGGAAAGTATAGGACAAATAATTTGCTCAATATTGTCTGTGTTATAGAATTTCCTGATAAACATACCATTACATTATCAGGAATAATTGATACTAATGCTACTATGTGTCACATCCACAAAAATTTAGTACCTAAAAAATACCTAAGGAAATCAAAAATAGGTTCTATTGTAATAGATACAGTAGGAAATACTAGAAAAATAGATGAAAGATTGGTAGATTGCACTATTAGATTTAATAATGAAATATATTATTTACCAACAACATGGGTATCAACCATGAATTATTAATTAATAATAGGCATGAATTTCATAAAAAAAAATCCATGGTGGAATAATAGTAGAAGGTAACAAAGTAACATTTTTTAAAAGGGCAGACACAATAGTAAGCTCTCATTTAAGTAGGGAACTTAATCTGTTACCTAGCACTCAACCAATAAATATAGCATAGGAAAAAGTAGATATGCCTGAAGGAGAGACATTTGAAAATTTTGTTTTCTTGGAATTAGACTATTGAAATGAAATAAATTTTAATTTAGGAGAAATAGCTAGTGAGAAATAGGATATAGACGTCTTGTTGAGATAGCTAGAAAAAAATTAAGATCATAGGAGAAAATCCCTTAGAACATTGGCAGAAAAATAAAATACTCTGCAAATTAGTGATAATAAATCCTGAAATAGTCATAAATGATAAAACTATGAATTATAATCCCAAGGATTTAGAAGGAGCCAAAATGCACACTAAGGAATTGTTGGGATTAGTAACAATTGGAAATAGTGACAGCCCACACAAAACTCCTGCTTTTATACTAAGGAAACATAGTGAAATTGTTAGGGGAAAAAGTAGAATGGTATATGACTGAATGACAATACAATTGAAGATATCTATATCATCCCTAATAAAGAGCTTTTAATATTAAGAGTGAAAGATGGTTTTATTTACTCAAAGTTTGACCTTAAGTCAGGATTCTGGAAAGTAGCAATGCATGGAGATAGGATTCCATGGACAACAGTCATAGTACCAAATGGTTATTATTAATGGTTAGCAATGCCTTTTGGATTGAAAAAATGCATTGTTTCTTTTCCCAAAAAAAAAAAAAAGGACAATATCTTCAAAGAAATCCCGTTCATAGTATGCTATATAGACGATATCCTAGTATTTAGCAAAAGTAGGAAGGAACAAATAAATCATTTAAAGAAATTTTTTGATTTATGGATTCAACATGGTCTTATACTCTCAAAAAAGAAAATGCCTTTCGGAAAATACTAAATAGATTTTTTAGGATTTATAATTGGCAATGGACAAATTAAGTTAATGGATCACATTGCCATAACAATTTTAGAAAAGGAAATGGATTTCACCAATTTAAAATCCCTTCAATCTTTTTTAGGTTTGTTAAATTATTGTAGAACTTATATTCCTAATTTTGGCAAATTAGTAGGACCTCTTTATGCCCAAACAGGATCCCATGGTCAAAGAAATTCAATGACCAATATTTTAAGTTAGTCAATAGGATAAAAGAAGTAATTCAATCATTACCACCTTGGGAACTACCACCTCTAGAAGCTTATATAATAGTAGAAGTAGATGCAAGCTTAGATGGATGGGGAGGAGTTTTAAAATCGAAGCCGTTTAAAGAAGATAAACGGAATAATGAAAAAATAAGTAGTTACTACAGTGGTTTATATATAAGTAATGTAACCACTACAAATGCTGAAATTTTAGCATGCATATTTGTTTTAAAGAAATTCTCAGTTTATTTTTGAGATCCTACACGAGAATTCACTCTAAGAACTGATTGCAAATCTATTGTGTCATTTTATAATAAAATGTCACATTCTAAGTTATTTGTTAATAGATGGCTAGTGTTTGTTGTCTTTCTTGTAATTGAACATATTAATGCAAACTAGAATTTATGGGCTGATCAGCCGAGTAGATTGGTTATAAGGTCCATTGTTTAATATAGATTGGACTTAGCCCAATAATGATATACTTAGTCAGAGAGTAACTCTGAAAAGGCTATCGTACAGTATTCAATAACTCTTCTAGGTACTATATTAAGTTATTGGAGCCCAATTATAGATTATGGGTTAGCCTACCATAAAATTAGAATAGATCTTTAAATATCTAAATAGATAATTTAAACAGTTGTTTAATTTTGTAGATTGATGTTGGATCATCATCGTTGCCTAAACCTGAAGTTTCTGAAATAAAATTCGGGCCTTATTCTTTGAAGGTCTTACCCCCAAAATTTGCACTTGATTTTCCTGTTACCCATGAACAACAAACTCTTTTAGATAATTTGTGGAAACTTTGTAACCACAAATAGTATGTTAGTATCCTTAAAGCCTTATCAGGACATCTCCATTTCCTGAATAGTTCTTTGATTATGAAAGACCAAGAAATCCATCACTTCAGAAACAAACTGGTAAAACCCTTTCAGTCTTTTGAAATTATTCTAAAGCCATAAACCCCCTAAATTGTCATTGATATTGAAAAACAACTCTAGATGTTAAAGGTCAGTTTGAAAGGAAAAGAGAAAATGAGTGAAGAATTTTCAGCCTTGATGGGAAAAATGAAAAATTATATGGAGGAAGATTTGAAACAAAAGGAAGAAAAATTGGAAAAATTCCCAAGCAAAATCCATGAGGTCAAGCTTCAGATATATAAATGTGTTCTTGCAGAAAAAATTGCTGAGCAAATAGGAATCCAAGAAATATTTAGAAATATCTGCGAAAGGCCACCCCAACAGTATGAAGGATTTAGTTTCAACATCATTAGTTTCAGTTCCTGTGAAAAGACAAAAAGTTTTACATACATCAAAGCAGTAGTTAATCTACAAGAATGGGTGGACAAGAATGTGTTAGGACTAGAGTTATCTGTGAATAAATTGATGGAACATGAAATGTTGTTTAAGCTTTATATTCTTGAGAAAAATTATCCCAAGATAAGGACTATGATTAGGGGAAGATAGTTATCTCGTTGTTGTGATCATATGATAGAAGCAGATCTCTGTAGGGATGGTTATTTGAGGTTGATTGTACATGCTATTCCTCCTCTATATAGCCATAATTACCCAGATGATTGCAGATCTAAGGTCTTAATAACAACATTCCCAAGACATACGCCAAATCCAATTTATGAGCACAGAAATTTAATTATCATTCCTGATAAGACAATTTTTGTTGTGGATCAAATATTTAACTATAGGGCAGCTAGTCTTACATATGTACCAAAATATTCATTTGGGATATAACAAAGACTTCTTATATGTAGAGCTCACAGATAAGACAATTTAATTGTCATTTTCCTCGTATATGTCTATGTTCCTTACCAAAGTTCGTTCAACAATGATCTAGAGCTCACAGAATTTTATAGGATGGTCAAAGTCAGGACATGCACCACTGTACAAAGAAAAACCATGCATCATGAATATGACCCTCCTTTTGATGGAGAATAATGGATTGAAGATGAAGATGGCAATTTTGACCACATGATGGAGGTCTAGTGACAGCTAGTGTTAAATATTTGTGAATCCCACTTTACTCACTACTTTTCAACTGGAAAGAAAAACTGATGGGATGTGTATCTTAGTAAAGTGAGTGGAATTGTGTTCCCACCACTTTAAATAAGTCTTTACTTGCCAATTATTCTTTGCTTTTTCGAAGGGTCATTTAGCTTTTGCTTTTTTGAAGAGTCATTTAACTTTTATTTTGAAGAATCAAGTTAGGATGGTTATATAAAGCCATTCCTTCTCTCACTTAGTACAACCCCTTCAGTCGAGAGATTCTGTATAAACTTGAAATAGCTCGTATATGTGTTTTGTGTGTGTGTTTTAATATTGGTATCAAAGCTAAGTCTTAGGGTTGGTGTAAATTACTGGCACGGTGTGGATTGCTCCTTTGTATCAGTGGTACCTGAGTTTGTAAACATCTATATTGTAATCAGGTAATATATTATGGAGTAGTGAGATCTTTGATCTCTCAGAACTCTTTAGTTTTATGTTAAAAATAAAAAATAAATAAAAACTAATATGATCCTTATAGAGGACAAACAGAATTACAAGATTAAGCTATGAAAGATCTTGAACAGTTACAAGTAGATAAAGATCTGTTAAACATAGATACATTTAGCAGAAAATACTTAGAATTAGCCATGAAAAATGGAAGAAGTTGGGATTTAGAATTAAGTGACAAGTATTTTGCTAAACTCCCAAATCCTTTAGAAAAGGTAGTTGTAGAAAAATGGTCTGAATCTATAGGAAGGCATTCTACAATTGTTCCAGTATCTATTACTAATTTAGATAATGGATTAATAACTATCGATTGAACTAAGCTAAAATCATACCCTGCGCTTCCTATAGTCTCTTTTTTTAGGAAGTTTAGCTTCAGGATTAACAATATGGAACTTTCTAGTCATCTGAAGGGTCTTCTTCATTTGAACAGACATGTTTTAAATACCAATCTAATTCTTCTTCTTCTCTTTGCCTAATCTTTTTCTTTACCAAGTTTTTAAGAGTAGCTTCGCGCCATTGGCTTTTCAACCAAGTGCGATGACCAATTGTGCGAATCAACAATTCCTCTCATACTATGTTGAATTACTATTGCGACACTGTTATCAGTAGGGTAAAACTAACTTATCTCACGACAGTCTAAACCCAGCTCACATTCCCTATTGGTGGGTGAATAATCCAACACTTGGTAAATTTTTCTTCACAAGGATAGGAAGAGCCGACATCGAAGGATAAAAAAGTAACGTCGCTATGAATGCTTGGCTGCCATAAGCTAGTTATGTTATAAAGTGATTTGCTAGTTTTCTTATGCTATTGCAACTCACACACTGATTGCTTAAACAAAAGGGGTTTCAAAACAATTCACTTGACTTTTGCACTAAATCAAGGTTTACGAAGCCATGCTGGATATTTTATTTTTTTTATTTCTACTTGATGTTAATGAGTTTCCTTGATGCAAAACATTGAGTACTCAATAAGGATAGGCTTCTAGCATTAGCATAAGAAAGGAGTGAGCTAGGTTTTTTGTAGGTGGCTACCTCTGGGAGGTGAACTCGTTTCTGATTAGGCGATAGTAGTAGGGAGTCAGACCAGTCCGAGTTAGCAACCAATTCCAAGTAGGACTATATTTCTCCAGAATAGACCACTGGTAAGTGGTTTATTCTGTGATTCAAGGTTTCACAGTACAAGGTCATAATGCAAGGTTTCATGACTCAGGACTGTGATGCAAGGTTTTATAGTTCACTTTATTGTTGAGTGGTTGATTTTCTTAAAATAAAATTATTTTTCTGAGAATACAAATTGAAAACGCTAATTTTGTATTTAAAACTGTTGATTATGATTGTAATTACACTTTTAGTATTCCAAATTGCATATCATGAAATTGTTTAAAAAAGAACACTCTCATACATACAGGACTTACTAAAAAATTTATTTCTCACATTATTTGTGCATACTTTCAAGTTGTGAGCATTATTGACAAGGTCGGGGCTAGAGTTCAAGATATTCTACTTTACATTTTAGCTGTTTTGCTTAGAGATAATATTTTGTTATTCTTTGTTTTAAGACTTTGTATAAGTTTTACTTAAATTGTGATACGTTTAAATTATATTTGACGTATTACTTTAGATGAATTATCTATTTATCTCACTATAAAGATCCCTTGTCCTTTGGCCAGGGCGACATCCCTTCCCTTTTGGGGTATGTAGGTAGCAGGGTATTACAAGTGGTATCAGAGCCAAGGTTTAGGCATTCTTTTAAATTATATGGATTAGTTTTTTTTTATAAAAAATTTAGATTTGTTATTGATTTAAGTGTGTTTTATGTGTAAACGATGATTAGAAAGTATAGGACTGCTTGTAAGAGCATGACTTTGCACTTACCTATCCCAACTGGCCTTGATGATTCTTCCTCATTGAAGTTATTAGTGGAGGAAGATAATAAGTAGGATAATAGAGATAATGAAGTCCAAGTTAATAGTGATGATAAAATTCTAGCTAATAGTGACAATGAAGTTTAGGCTAAGAGCGTTAATGAGTTTCAAATTCCTAGTGACTATAAGGATTAGGCTAGCAACGATGATTGGGTCAAGATTGTAACTCTAGGCAGATATGACCCCAGAGAGATAGATTATGAGGAATACAAGAGTGAGCTAGAGAAAGATCTTGGAAGGCTTCACCCAAAAAAGAAAAAAAAAAAGAGCCTTGGATTGTGCCTTACCTTTGATTTAATTGATTTATATGATTATGTTCTCCTGAATTTGAGCTCTTCTGATGATGATTTGAACTTCAAACCTTAATATGTATTGAAAAGTTGATATGTGCTGCAAATTTAGCCTTGTTTATTATAATAATGATAATATTGATGAGGTTGTGAGAAAAGGTCTGTGTTGATAATAGTAGATATTTTAGAAAATTTGATGAGTATACTTAAGTAAGATTCTCTAGATATAAGAAGACTAAGTGTGATAGAGAGATAGAAGATCTTGGTATCTATTCTAGTCTTTCAATTTTGATAATTCTAATTCTAAGTTAGCAGATAGGATGTGGTATAACATGGGGGCAAGAGTATAGGAATGATGATTTTTGTTGGGATTTAGGATCTTGATATCCATACTTTGGAGATTTGTGATTTTTTTTTTTTGTAATACTTTTCAATTATGTGTGTATAATGGATACATTATCTGGAATAGTCCTATGATTCCGTGTGGTGTATACTACGTAAAATAACTTTATATATGTTTTATTTGATTGAGCATGCCATATGAATTTAATTATTCTTAGTACACAGCATATTTGCAGTTTAATTTTTGGTTTAGAATAATTGGGTTGAAGAATGCTTCATTGAGGGTTATTTGGATATCGCTTAGGAGTAGAATTTAGAGAAGAAGCAATTGTAGGAGGTAGACACCATCTACATTGAGTGCTATTATAGTGGATGCAACTACACAAAATAAGAAGAAAGACTTAGATAGGATGATTTTGAGAATGATTATGAAGATGCAAAGCTTCCATACTAAAAGATCGGTAGAGCAACAGTAGGAGAATGAGGAAAAGAAAACAAGGGCGGGGCTACTTGGGCGAAAGTTGCTCCAAATTTGATAGTTTGTTATTGCAGCAAGAAGAGATAACATGAAGTCATCAGGGAAGGCTAAAGAGTTCACTTTGAATAGAGTGGACATAGGGACCAAATGTGCTTTTGATGCAAGCTGAGCTCTATATCCTATCTCTTGATAGGAATACATTTTTTGGTCTAAGTTCTGCACGAGTCCACACACACACATATATATACATACATATATATATATATACATACATATATATATATATATTATGTAGTGTATTACTAATTTGAAGCACTATAGTAGTGAATATATAAGCTTATAAATCGTTTTTGCCCAATCCTTTGTGTAAGAAAGTGGAAAATTTATAGGTTTTTATCCAAGATATGAGATTTTGGTTGTAGAAGTAAATTTACCAAGAAATATTATCTATTTATTCTTTAAGAATGATGATACCATATTAGGCGTGGATTGATTGCCAATGCAAGAAACTTGAGCTAATTATAGGGATAGAGTTGTGTATTAATGTAGACCGGATAAATTTGATTAAACTACAAGGGTTAAAATAGAGAAAAGTATAGTACTTAATAGCGAGAGTGAAGGCTTGAAATAGATGGTGAAGAATACCTAGATTTTTTGGCTTAATTAGTTGATATACCCTATAGGCTACGAGTATAGGTAGATACTCAAGAGATTAAGGCTTCCTTTAATGAAGTTGATCGCATAACCTCTAGTTTGGGAAGTAGAATTTGAATTGACTTTGGTTCTAGGTAGAACCCCTCTTAGAAACTCTTTAACATATGCTAACAGTAAGGCTTAAGAAACTAAAAAGACAACTAAAAAAGCTTCTCAAGAAAGGTTATACCCAATCTAGTCTTTTAGCTTATGAAGCCTTAGTATTACTAGTGTAGGAAAAGATTGGAACTTTAAAGTTATGTATAGATTATAAAGGATTGAACAGTTTGACCATAAAAAAAAAAAAAAAGAACATTGCTAATTTTCTAGGTTGGGGACGAAGATATTATTAAGAGCGAACCTAAGAGGATTGATGCATAAATTTTGAAATTTAATCCATCTCTTAGTTAAGTTTTAATTAAAACATTAATCTCAAAAAATATACATACGAGCAAGTATACTCATCATTAGCATAGTATAGGGAATTAACGAGTATCTATCCTCAAAGGAATAAGTACACACTAATCGCTTTTCATTCATTGTTTAACTGACCCAATAAAGTGATAAAATAATAAAAAGAAAAATAAAAAAATATGCACAACTCAAGAATATAGGAATATACAACTTAGACAATTATCCTAAAATACATGATAATGAATCATTTAGCAACTATCTCAAGTGATCATCATCTTGGCATCATAAAGGAATATAAAGTAAAATTTAATCGTTTCTCAAGTCATAAATATACTTATATAAACTCCACTTCTTTCCAAATCCATGGAATCACTATATTTTGATTAAATTAGCAGATTTTCCAATCAAACCAACATAACCAAAACATGCATTAAACTCAATTCCTCATAAACATGAAATCAGCTAATGATCCTTTACTCGAGGTGAAATCAACTAATCTTTAATCACGTTAGTCCTTTAATCTTAACTTCGTTTCCCAAGTCCGTTAAGATTTGACAAATATGAAATCAATGCAATGAACTCCTAACATTATTTCCCAAGTCAATTAGAAGAACCTACAACAATAACCAATGATAATAAGTAATCAAATACTAAAAAAGATAGAAAATTGATCAAATAACTAAATTAACACAAAACCATAAATCCCAAAATAATGTTAAATTACAATGAAAACATAGAATGCATAAATGTTTAAGAACAAGAAAATAAAGGTAAAAGAATGAACTCATACACAAGCCTCCTTCTCCTTTGAAGACTATCTTGAACAACCATTCTTGAATGGTGAATCTCCTCATTCTTTGAGTGATTGGAATTTTTGCCCTTGGATTCACATACTTTTCTCTTGTGTTTTTTTTTTTTTTTTGGTTTTATAGGATTCTTTGATGCTAAATTCGTTGCTTCAGGAGTCTTGGCCAAGTATGATTTGGAAAATAGCAAAATCTTTGCAAAATTACTAAATTCGTGCACAGGATTTTCATCTCTCCAAAGCAAACTTGGCCCCGGGTCCAGTTTACCCACCTAGTGCCAGGTGTATTTTGTTTTTGCTCATGGAACTACTCTGTTTTCATTGTTCGACCAGATTGGACCTGGCACCTGGTCCACTTACCAGGCTTGGCGCCAAGTGTGTTTTGGAATTTGCCACTTTTTGCTCGAAATCAACATCAATCCGCACAAATTTTTCAAAAATACTTTCTACAAGCAAAATGTCAAATAGAAAGGAATATGCCTAGTTATTACATCAAAAGTATCTCAATTTACCCTTAAATAACTAGAAAAATAGTGATGATTTTAGCCCTTATCATATACCCCACACTTGAACTTTTGCTTATCCTCAAGCAAAAATACTAAGCCAAGAAAACTCATCAAGAAAACACACAAGCTTTTTCATTCCAAAAAATTTAAAACATAATAAGGATTATAACTTCCTTTCAAACTCTAGATAAAACTCTTGTCATTCATCAATCCCTTTGAAAACAATTAAACTTTGAACCATTTGATAAGACATCACAAAAACTCTTGAAGTAAAATTAATCAATTTTATATCTTAGTCTAAGAAAATTATTTCACCCTTCAAGTAAAAATATAGATAACATGAACCATACAAGTCAAGCCATCTACCAACTCAAGCATTATAAATCCAAAAATTGCACAACCCAAGCCATGATGCAAGGAAAGAACTCTAATTTTTTTCTCTCAATTTTTTCAATGACTTAGGGAATTAATAGCTTCGAGGGCAGGATTTCTCTTCACACACCGTATTAGCCCTCTTGTAGTCATCACTCATAATTTTTTCAACCTCTTTTCCTCTCTTTTGCTCTTGGGAATTCATAGCCTCAAGAAAGTAGATTTTTCTTTACTATCATATTGGCCTCCATAATCAAGCAAAAACAATACTTTCTCATCTTCAAAGAGGAAACAACAATCGACTCATTTTTCTCAATCTTTCGACTCACAAACATTTTCCACAATTTTTTCACAATCTTTCCTCTCAAAGATCTTTTATTTCCTCACATTCCTTATCACAACTCAAAGCTAAGCAAAATTTAAACCCATAATACAAGAGTTAGCCAACAACTTTTCCCATATTCATCATATTCTTTATATTCAAACTAGATGAGTCAAATAATACTCAAACACCAATGCATAAACAAGATTAATCCAAATTCTCAAGTCTTAACAATATCTTATCTAATAAACCAATTTCATAAAAATCCACCAGATAAATGAAAAAACTCATATCCAAGTAAGAAAAAGAATTATAACCTTGTTAAAGAATGAAAATCACAAGAATTGTTTTGAATTTTTTTTTTCACAGCAACAAATTTCAGCAAAAACTGGATATGGAATATGGAAAATATCTTCAATGCCTAAACTCCCCCCCCCCCCCCACCCCCCACTTAAATGGGGCATTGTCCTTAATGGCCAAAAATAAAACGATAAAAGCAAAGCCAAGGACCAAAATAAATAAAGGGAAAGAATAGAGAAAAGAAAATACTTCCATTATGGAGTAGCTCCATAATTTCCAAATTTCAAAAATTTAAAATTATTTTCAACAAAAACACCAAGATGATTGGTAAAAACTCGAACAAAGAATATCAGCAAACCACTCTCCCACACTTAAACTAGACAATGTCCTCATTGGCCAAAAATTAACTCAAGAAAGCATCTCCAAATGGACCAAACATGATAAAGGAGGACAGCGTGAAGAAATACTCCCCAAGTGCAACAAGCTCCAATATATATCAAAGCTGGAAATAGTGAAAAGGGCTAGTTAAAGACAATTTTTTTCTTACCTGCAAAAGAAAACACAAATAAAAGCACAAAAAAATAATAACAAAAAAAAGACACACTTAATTAAAAGAAGATAAACTAAAAATCCTACGAAAGCAAATAAAGACACGACTCACTCCCCTACACTTAAGATAGAAACTATTTTTCTTATTTGGGGAAAATAACAAAACTCTTAACGACTAAAAATGGAACTATCTAAAATAATAATAATAATAATGACCAAAAGACCTAAAGAAACCTAAATTCAAAACAAACCTAAAACATATAAAAAACACTCATTCCACTCATTATGCTTTCTCATCAAACCTTTGGAAAAGACATGAATGCACATTGAAAAATGGTAGGCATGATGAATGTAGAAATAAGAGAGGGTTTTGAAAAATGGATAGTGCATAGAAAATAGTAGTTGCAATGAATGTACATGCATGACCCCCCTTCCGTAACACTTTTTAGACATACAAATCATGTTTCCAACACAAAGATATAAATTATGTCTAAACAGTGTGTAAACATTAGAATCACTACTTATCCCTTCAAAAGATTTGTCATAATTAAAAATTTCCTTTAGATTTAGTAATATAGATTTTAAAGATGGAATCAAGAAATTCTTGCTTTTCAAATTTTGGTCTACAAAAGCTAAGTTACCTCCCTTTGAATGAGATGAAGGGTAGAAATTACAACCATCCTCCAAGGACTTCTTATGATGTAGCGTTGAAGGATCCAACTCCTTGAGGCATGTTAAGTTCAAACATCATCTTTTAGATCATTGTTCTCCAAGAATTGAGATGAACCTAAGAAATCATATGACAAAGAGAAATTAGAATTATTAGCACATAGTGTAGAATTGAATACCTCTCTTGCCACATCATGCAATTGTTCCTTATAGCCTCTCTCTTCTCTATGGTTAATTGATGGGCCAACATGAACTCATGAGTCTCCTCAACAATCTTAGCTAGTTGTATCCTTTGATCGCACAATCGTTGGGAAGCTTTTTCATGCCACTGAACAGATGAATTTGTATTGGCAACAAAATAATTTACAAATGCTTCTAATGACGTCTCACTAAAAACATCAATGGGAGCTTGTAACTTTGCCAATCTATCATCAATGTAACCTATTTGATCTTGTGTGCCCAAAAATAATTGTCTATGATGATGTCAACCTCGCACTCAAAGAAAAATAAAAATCAATCGAAAAAAAATTAATAGAAAAACAAAGGAGAAAAACAAAAGGGAAAAACAAATAATATAAAAATAAAGAAAAGAAAAAAAACACACATAAGATATATTCACAAACTAACTAAAAACAAAAGTTAGTCAATTTACAAGTATAACATGAACTAAGCTAGTCCATTAAGGCACACAATGTTACAAATAATAAGATATAGCACCTATTTACACAAAAAACATATATACGTATTCACATATTTATATATAGACATATAAACATACTTAAATCAACAAAATCTAAGCTTTCATGGTATTGTTCCCTGACAATAGTGCCAAAAACTTGATGTGTAAATTTTGGGAGTCTAAAAATTATCAAATTTAAATCCATCCCTTAGTCAAGTTTTAATTAAAACATTAATCCCAAAATACATATACGGGCAAGTATACTCATCGCAAGCATAATATAGGGAATTAACGACTATCGATCCTCAAAGGAACAAGTACACACTAATTACTTTTCATTCATTATTTAACTAACCCAATAAATTGATAAAATAATAAAAAGAAAAATAAAGAAATATGTACAACTCAATGATATAGGAATATGCAACTTAGACAATTATCCTAGAACACATGACAATGAATCATTTAGCAACTATCTCAAGTAATCATCATCTTAGCATCATGAAGGAATATAAAGTAAAATTCAATCGTTTCCCAAGTCATGAATCTACTTATATAGACTCAACTTCTTTCCTAATCCATGGAATCACTATCTTTTGATTAAATTAACAGATTTTTCAATCAAAGCAACATAACCAAAACATGTATCAAACTCAATTCCTCATAAACATGAAATCAACTAATGCCCTTTGCTTGAGGTGAAATCAACTAATATTTGATCACTTTAGTCCTTTAATCTTAACTTCATTTTCTAAGTGCATTAAGATTTGACAGATATGAATTCAATACAATGAACTCCTAGCATCATTTCCTAAGTCAATTAGAAGAACCCACATCAATAACCGATGATAACAAGTAATCAAATACAAAAAATGATAGAAAATTGATCAAATAACTAAATTAACACAAAATCATGAATCCCAAAATAATGTTAAATTACAATGAAAACATGGAATACAAGATTGTTTAAGAACAAGAAAATAAAGGTAAAAGAAAGCACTCACAGACAAGCCTCATTCTTCTCATTACTCTCTTGAACAACCCTCCTTGAATGGTGAGTATCCTTATTCTTTGAGTGATTGAAAATTTTTCCCTTGGATTCACACACTTTTCTCTTATGTTTTCTCTTGGTTTTATAGGCTTCTTCGATGCCAAATTCATTGCTTTAGGAGTCTTGGCCGTGTAGGATTTGAAAAATACCAAAATCTTTGAAAAATTACTAAATTCATGCACAGGATTTTCGCCTCTCTAGAGCGGACCTAGCATTGGGTCCAGTCAACCCATCTGGCACTAGGTGTGTTCTATTTTTTCTCCTCGAACTGCTCTATTTTCATTGTTCGGCCAAATTAGAACTGGCGCCTGGTCTATTTTCCAGGCCTGGCACCAGGTATGTTCTAGAATTTGCCAATTTTTGCTCGAAATCAACTTAAATTTGTAAAATTTGTCAAAAAAACTTTCTACAAGCAAAATGTCAAATAGGAAGGAATATGTCTAGTTATTATATAAAAAATATCTCAATTTAACCTCAAGTAATTAGAAAAATAGTGATGATTTTAGCCCCTATCAAGCACATACCTAAAATTTCGATTAATACTATGAATAGGCATTAAGCATTTGTATTGATGTCGTTCCGGGTGACAAGTACCCCAACATTTTGTTTATGGAATAAATGCATAGGATTTTTCATAAGCTTCCTTGGGTAATTTTGTGGTGATTTAATATACGATATTTTAATATATTCTAAAAGCACTTACTATCATGCAAAGCATTCATTTATTCATTTCCAAATAATATTAATTTATACACAATCAACTATTGCCACCATTCTATTTTTGACTTTTAATGTTTTCTTGCTCATCAATTATCTCTTGGTGTTGAATTTTCCACACTCTTCGTTCCTTCTCTTCCACAAATTCTAGTGACACCATTTGCACAATCTTCTCATCCTCTTGATATTGTAGTACTATATAGTATTGGAGACTTTCTTCTTCTTTTCCATTATTGACTTCCTATGCTCATGTTTCTGTTCAATACTTCTTGTTACTTTTTGTAAATGCCCTTCTTTTTCTTCTAAGGCTTGCCTATTCAAGGACTTCTCATTTCTATTTGATGGAAGTTATGTACTCATCAATCATAATAACTTCTCTGACAATTAACTCATCCTGTATTTGCAATACAACTTTTAGTATTTCTGAGTGCAAGAGAATGAAGCTATTACGTATGTTGGCACGAAGTGAAGTATTCTACACATGATTTGAAGATAGCTATGATGGTTTGTTTTTTACAGGAGTAGCGACACTATCTGGATAGAGCATCAAGCCATCTAGGATACAACATGGGAATAAGAAGAAGGGTTGTGAGAGAAAGATTCGAAGATGCGGTGAGGCACGGCATTGTAGGAATTTCGGGGGCGAAATTCTCTTAAGAGGGGGAGAATATAACATCCCACCCAAAATGCCTCTAGAAATGGGAGACATATATGGACCATATAGCATGAGCATTTTTGCATATAGACACATTTGGCATGAATGAATTTGTTTGAGTATGATTGTGAAAGAATTGTTGTGTTTTGGGATGTTTGAGAAATTGCTATATGAAATAATGATGGATAGAATATTCTAACAAAAAAACTATTAATTGGGGAAATAAATAATATATATATATATATATATATATATATAAAAGAAAATGTAGCTAACTCTAAATTATGTGCTCAATTATTGGGTAGCAGTTAATTAAAATAATTTAGGTAACTATTTACTAGTTATTAAATAATTATATATGTATACATATCCATAATATATTTGTGTATTTTCTATATATTTACTAAATACTCATTATATGTTTATTTTATTAATTGGCTAATGTATTAGTTTTAGAACATATTTAAATATTAGTCGAGCACGACTTTCCTCTTATTTTATTTGGAGAGAATTTGAATTGCCTTAAAATAAATATTTATTCAAGTTAGGATAATATTTTGAGGGAATCACTAGGCTTCTAGAAGCCTACTAGCCACCACTTAGGGGTAGGAAAAAGGGGAAAACCCAAATTCTTGTGTACTTGGGAAATTAACTTGAAAGTGATTTATTATTTCCAATCCTTTAATGCTTAGAAAAAAATTGGAGAATATTCTTTTCCTATTTCCTCTCTTTCGTGCTGCCACCTAACTCTCAAAATCCTTTTGGATTATGATTGATTAATTAAAAGAACCTTTTTATTAGTTAAAACCTAGAGAAAAATAAGATTTTCCTTAATTTTTCACATTTTCTCCTATTTCCTAATCCTAATATAATTCACCTATAAAAGTCTATTTAAATTAGATTTCTAAGCCCAAAAAATCCCTAGCAGCCGTCCCATTCTCTCTCTCTCCCCTAGTACACGAAATCCCCTTCCCTTTTCCCAAAGTTTAATTATTTTGTTGACTACGAAGAATGATGTGTATTTTATTTGGGGTATAAAAATCATATGAAAATAAGTACATTCCTAATCAAGTTTAAATTAAAACATTAACCCCAAATTATACATATGAGCAAGTGTACTCATTATTAACAGAGCATAGGGTTCAAACGAGTGTCGATCCTCAAGGAACAAGTAGACATTAATCACCCTTCTTTCAATGTTTAACCGACTCTATAAAGTGAAAAAGAAATAAAAAGAAAAAAAAAAATAAAAAACATATATATATATATATATGTCAAGGATGGAGAAATATGTAACTTAAATCATTATTTTGGCAAACATAACCTTAAAGTACCTAACCATTAGCATAACTAATCATTCTCTTGGCATCATAAAGGATTAATATAGACTCACTTCATTTCCAATCCATGAATCTCTATCTTCTAGTTAACTTAGTATCACATTCTTATCTCAGCCAGTCCTACCTAAAAGATGCATTAAACACAATCCTTTGCTTAAATTTCCATTCCTGGCAAACTTAAAACATGAAATTAACCAATGAATCCATTCCTGACAGACATCAATTAACCTTTAATTACCAGTACTTAGCAATTAACCCTTTTTCCAAGAAAGTTAAGAGACAACATTTATGAAATCAATAAATTGAAACCACCATTAACCCTTTTTCCAAGTAAGTTAATGGAAAGAAACAACCAATTAAGTAATTAAATACCAAGAATAACAATCAATTAATCAAAAGATCAAATAACTCTAAAAATCATGAACACCTAAAACAATGTCAAATTATAATAAAACAATTAATACACCATTGTTCAAGAAAAAGAAAACAAAGTAAAAGATAGCACTCATAGATAAGCCTCATTCTTCTTCCTTTGAAGACCTTCTTGTACAACCCTCATTGAATTGAAGAATTCCTCCTTTGATTTGAGTGATTTTCTATGATGATCAATGAATTCTCCCATTTTCTCTTGTGTTTTCCATCTACTTATAGGCTTAGGAAGTGTCTAAACTCATTGGTGTAATGTTCTTGGCCAAATAGAAATAGGAAAGTACTAAAACTCCACAGATTACCAAAAACTACGTCCAAAATTCAAGATCTCACTTTTCCTCGGGGCACAGCCGGCGTCGCCTTTGCTACTGGTGCCGGCGCCGGTTGTGATCTGTTTCTCCAGTTGTTCGCCGATTTTTTCTTGATTTCCACACAATGTTGTCCAGAGTACAGCCGGTGCCTTCTTGGCTACTAGAGCCGATGCCGGTTCCATTCTATTCCGGTCTTGTTGCACTAATTTTTTTATCGCCTTGAAATTTATGTCATCAGTACATGGCCGGCGCCGGTTCCTCTGCCTTGGCCGATGCCGCCTTAGTTCAGTTTTGTGACGTTTTTGCTTCGTTTTACCCTTAACATCTGAAATAATGAACAAAATATCTTTCCAAGGGTAAAATATCAAATATGAAGGAATATGACTAGTTATTGAATAGAATATATCACACAAGAGACTCAAATAACTTGGAAAAATATGACTAATTTAGCCTCTATCAAAGAATATATGCACAAAATCACAATCTTGGAGCACCATTGTTGGATTGATTTCTTGACGTTCTTGGTGGTAACAAAAGCTAGGAGATATCCACTCTTCCCTCTATGGTTGTTTGAATTAGATGTAACAAGAGGTAATGACCAAAGTCGTTTATTTTTCTTGTTTTTCTTGTTGCTACCTTTATGGAGGAAAAAATTAAGGTTTTAAAAATTGTAACATGTATTCCTTGTTTGAAAATTTATAATTATCATCTAAACATGCTTAAACATTAAAAAAGAAACCGCTTTTGAAAAGATTTTTATAAAAGAAAGAACTTTTACCCTTTAGGCATAAAAACTGGATATTTTGTAATGATATGCTAGTTGTCGGATTTAAGATAAAATGAATTGGCAAAGTGACTTATTATGGTAGGGCCTTTTGATGTTGTAATCTAGACATGTTTAGAGTATGTTTCATATTAGAAATCATGTAAGAAAACCCTGGGACAAAACCCAACAATTTTTGAAAAAACACTAAAGGGACAGAGTACCCTGTTTCTGCTATACAATCAGTTTAATGCAATTATTTCGGTATGATAAAGTCCGAATTTGAGAATGGTCAAAATATAGAAAACATATTTATATGTGTAGATGATACCTGTAAATGTTCATAATTTTCTAATTTTCGAATTAAAAGGTACGAATTTTTCTTTCATGTTGGTCTGTGCTGGGCAATATACTCTTGTAGTGAAAAATAATTTTCTGAGAGCAAATAAAGTTAGGTTTTTGTGCAAGGCCACTTATATTATTTTCTACATGAGTTTAGGTATGTCTTTGTAAAAATTTAAGTTAATCCGAAGTGTTTTTATATGTGTTATACTCTTGGGAAAGAAGGAATAACTTGCTGAAAATTGTGACTAGCTTAAGAAATTCTAACGAAACTCCTTATTATTAATTTGTATCTTTCTTTAGGTGTAATAATTATAAGTATTGGCACTTAGGGATGTAGTACAAGTTTGGATAATGATTTATTCGAAACCTTGTTGGTTGTGTGTGAATAGAGAATTAATTATATAAGGAATATGATTTTCTAAAATACTAAGAGTAGGTTGTGATTTATTTATTTTATGACTTCTAGACTTGGAAGAAGGTCAAGGGCAAGGATCTACTCATTGGATTTAAGAAATTAATTTGCTACACCACGGTAACTATTGCATTAAAATTGTTTGTAAAATATAGCAATTGCAATATTGTCAAGTGTTATGATTTTCCATTGGAAACACAGGTTTTGTGTTAAAATGTTCACCATGGCTTTACTCTATTGCAACTCATACATTGATTTCTTAAACAAAAGGGATTTAAAAAAAATTCACTTGACTTTTTCTTTAAATTCTAGATATTTTTTTTATTACTACTTAATGCTAATGAGTTACCCTGATGCAAAAACGTTAAGTACTCAATAAGAGTAAGCTTCTAGCACTAGCGTAAGAAGAAGTGAGCTAACTTCTGGTAGGTGACCACTTCCGGGAGGTGAACTCATTTCTAATTAGACAACAGTGGTAAGGAGTCAGGCCAGTCTAAACTAGCAACCAATTCCATGGAAGATTGTATTTCTCTTAAATGGACAACCGGTAAGTTAGAAGGGTTTGGGAGAAGGAGGAGTATCCTTACTCGTGGGCTAGTCACCCATTATATTGTAATGCACGGTTTAACAATACAAGGCATGATGCAAGGCTTTATAGTCCACTTTATTGTTGAGTGGTTGATTTCCTTAAAGTAAGTTATTTTTCTAAGAATGCAAATTGAAAACACCACTCTTGTATTTAAAATTGTTGATTATGATTGCAATCACGCTTTTGGTATTTTAAAATGCATATCACGAAATTATTTCAAACACTCTCTCACACACACATGACTTATTGAAAAATTTATTTCTCACATTATTTGTGCATGCTTTCAAGTCGTGATCACTATTAACAAGGTTGGGGCTTGAGTTCAAGATCTTGTACTTTACATTTGATCTGTTTTGCTTAGAGATAATATTTTGTCATTCTTTATTTTGAGACTTTGTATAAATTTTATAATGGATATTATTTAATGAAAAACAACAACTTTTATTCTTAAAAATAAAATGAAATCCACATAAATTTGAACAAGTAACTAAGATAATATTTTTAAGTAAAACTGGCACATAATAGCAGTTTTCAAGTTCTAGAATTAATCTGGAAGGCAAGTGTACATGACAAGTCCCCACAGTAAGTGCATCAACTTTTGCTCTATTTGCCACACGAAGGTCAACATCACCTTTCTCTAGCTTCCTACTGCTTTTTAGTCATTTCAAATTATTGCATAAATAAGATTTACATCCGGTATTCTATATCCATATCTCATTATTAAAAGCAGTATTGATCTCAATCATAAACATACCAAGAGTAGAAATAAAAGTGCTTACAAGTTTCTCATTCTTGTTGTTTTCTATCATAGTCTCCAGGTAGCTTTCGCAGTTGTGCCACAATGGCCTATCTTTCCACAATGATGACATGGTCCTTTGATAGCTATCTCCTTCTTTTTCACACTATCTTTAGGCTTGGTTGGATTTTTCTTCTTTTTCTTAGAAACATTTTTCTTCTTAAAAGAAGAATAAACCAACAGAACTGTATTATTTTCTTTCTTCATAGATGACTCTGCAGTCTTGAGAAGATTGGTCAACTCAAGTATAATGGTCTCAATCTTATTCATCTGGTAGTTCATCACAAATTGTGAAAAACTAGTGGAAAATATTGAAGAATTAAGTCCATACTCAATTCGTGATCTATAGTAAACCCAAGTGATTTAAGCTTCTAAATTAATCACAACATTTTAGTGGCCACTAAGTGCCCTGTACCATCTTAGAATGGAATAATTGTTTAGAGATCTCATATCTCTCCATCCTAACTTACTTATCAAAAAGCTCTCTTAGATGAAAGATAATAGTACGATTGATAGGGCCTAAATTTACCTTTATTTCCCTAGTTATTTGAGGTTATTTTGTGACATTTATGATTCAATAACTAGCCAATTCCATTCCTCTTTGATATTTTGCCTGTGAAAAATGTTTTTGATGATTTTATGTTGAAATTGATGAAATTGGAGATTAAAAGGTAGAATCCCAGTCGACACCCCACTACAAGAAAAGATGGTTTCCACCACCATTTCTTTTGTAGGGACTAGATTTTAGTAGTAAATAATTATTATTTCTAATGAAAATAATTTTGCTGCAAATGATTAATTTTTGTAACAAAAATTTAGCATTTTCGACAAAAATAAATAGTTAGAAGTAACTCTATCATTTTTTATGTAATATTTCATCTTTTACTACAACTAATTTGGTCACAACTATATTTTTTCCAATAAAAACTTACATTTGCAGCAAAAAATGTTGGTTAGAAGTAATTTTATTATTTTTGACAAAACATTTTATCTTTTACTTTGACCAATTTAGTTGCAATCATATTTTTCAAATAAAATTAAACATCTAATGTTAATTTTTTCCACTTTATCCTTTTTTTTTTTTGTGGAGGGAGAGGGGTTTTTCTTACTCATTAATTGTGATTTTTTTTTCACAAGAAAGTGGTTGTGAAATGTTAAAAAAAAAGAAAATGAAAGGAGTTAAAAGATTATATTTTTATGTAGCTAAAAAAAAAATATTATGTTTATAATGTTTATTGAAACCTTACAAAAAAGTAAAAGATAAACTTTCAAAATATTTTTAAAATTAAAATATCATAAATATATGTACAAAATAAAAACAAAAATTACATAAAATAAATAAATTTATAGAAAAGCTAAAATAAAATACCCATGCACTTATCAAAATTCTACAAAAAAAAAGAAAAAGAAAAAAGAGAGAAATATGGGAAGAAGGGAAATATCTTTGCCCCTCTGTCTCTCTTCGCACCTAGCGATCGACGACCATTTCTTCTTCATTGAGAGAACAATGGGTCAATCAAGCATTTGAAATGCTCACCCCAAAACCTATGGCCCTAGCTTTCCCACTTGCTGTGTTTGTGGGAACTCTCATGGGCTAAGTAGAAAAAAAAATTTGAAAAAAGAATAAACACCAAAAACCCTTCTCTTCCTTCTCAATTTTTCCCTCACTCCCAAAGTATCTATCCCCTCTAAGACCGACAATTACGCAATCTGCAACTTTCATTTGAACACTGTTGTGAGCTACTGCAATCCTCGAGTAACAGGTATGTTCTTTTTCCTCTTTCCTTTCGTATACTACTCTTGAAGTCCATGAAAAAACTTGTATCTTGAATTCCATTGGAAAAACTCGTGGGGCTGCATCAATTTCATCTATTTCTACTCGTTTCCTAAATCTTTTATCTCTGTTAATTCACTGATTCTTTGATTTTTTTTTTTTTTGGGTGGGGGAGGGGTGGAAGAGTTCTTATATCTCTATATGATTGATTTTCAAATATGTCTAGTTTGAGGATTAGATGCATCTATTTTAATTGTCTTTGGTGCTCTATGGTTGCTCTTTAGATAATTCTTGTATGGCTTATAAAATATTCTACACACACACACACACACACACACATAAAATGTAAAATTTAGTCAATCATAATAAGATGACTTTTGAAAAAGTGTATTTTTTTAATTAGATCCTAAAACTTAAACTTACTATAAAATTAATGAAATGAAATTTCATTGATTTCCCATATAATTGATCTAGAGATATTGATTTTGTGGACATATTAGTTGGGGGAGGAACAAGATATTAACATTGTATAGTAGTTTGGATGTTTTAGTGTTCTAGTTGCCCTTATTTCATACTAGGATGGAAAAAAAGTAACTTATTAGAATTAATCAAATAAGTATGACAATTGCATGTGCAAGTTTTTGCAGAATCTATTATCTCTAATTAATTATTTTCCTTCTTCCAGAGCCTACTAATTTTTTGCAGCATTACAACCGTGCAATCAACTTTTGATATGTATTTCCCATTAATAAGCAAGCAACCTCATGTTTATCCTTATGGTTTACTTTCATCTATCCACAATTGCAGGGTAAAGCAGATCAAATCAGCATTCTATTCACTTTCCAAGGTAGTAAATCCTTATTTTGCGGATTGTTCCAATATTATTGTGATATGTATAGTTTTTATGTTTATGTTGTGCTTGGAAGATAGAAATAAATGACATTTCTTGTAAGACTTTGTATTATTAATAGATATATTATACGTTTATATTTTTTTTAAATTGAATAAATATAAATTAAAAATAGAATTCAAATAATATATATTATTTGTTAATTAATTATTAATTATTAATATTAATAATATTGTGTTATAACATTCAGTTGATAATTGGAACTTTACATACAGACAAAAGTTAGATGGACTCATCAAATATATGGACACCTGAATACATATCTAGCATTGAAAAATTCTTAGATTTTGCTTATGCAAACAAGCCGCTTGATTTAAAAATTTGTTGCTCGTGTAAGAAATGTAGAAACCATTTTTTCATGAGTCGTAATGAAGTATTCGCACATTGCATTCTAGATGGATATTTGGAACGGTATAATAATTGAATTTATCATGGTGAAGTATATAGGCAAGTAAATTTAACTGAAAATGATGATAACGTATTTCAAATTGAGGCAAGGGATGAGGTGATTGAAATGGTTCGTGAGACAATAGGAATTGATAGATTTCGCTTATGCACATAAGCTGCCATATTCATAAATTTGTTGCCCGTGTAAGAAGTGTAGAAATCATTTTTTCACGAGTCTTAATGAAGTATTCACACATTGCATTCTGGATGGATTTTCGAAAGGGTATAATAATTGGATTTATCATGGTGAAGTATATAGGCAAGTAAATTCAATTGAAAATGATGATAATCCATTTCGAATTGAGGCAAGGGATGAGGTGATTGAAATGGTTCATGAGGCAATAGGATTAATAGCACTTGCCAAAATGAGGATTATCAAGTCCAGGAACCAGTGATTGATGATAACAGTGGGGCAGATGAAAGAACAAAAATCTTTTTCAAACTTTTGAAAGATGTAGAGTGCGAGTCATCGTAGTATATACTAATGTTGATTTATCGAGTTAGTGAAATTTATGGAGTTGGATATAGGGATAGGTGAAAGTATAAGAATTTGAGGTACCTAAGTTGGACATAACTTCTTCTAATAAGTAAGAAAAAAAATAGAGAGTTGAGATAATTCTGATGTTTTTTGGAAAAGGGTCTATGATCCTGAAATCGAATAATAGTGAGGGAATGGATGTCAGGGAAGCCTCATATTTGATTTATTTAAATATTTCTGAATTTTTATCATGGTGAAGTATATAGGTAAGTAAATTCAATTGAAAATGATGATAATCCATTTCAAATTGAGGCAAGGGATGAGGTGATTGAAATGGTTCGTGAGGCAATAGGATTAATAGCGCTTGCCAAAATGAGGATTATCAAGTCCAGGAACCAGTGATTGATGATAACAGTGGGGGCAGATGAAAGAACAAAAATCTTTTTCAAACTTTTGAAAGATGTAGAGTGCGAGTCATCATAGTATATACTAATGTTGATTTATCGAGTTAGTGAAATTTATGGAGTTGGATATAGGGATAGGTGAAAGTATAAGAATTTGAGGTACCTAAGTTGGACATAACTTATTCTAATAAGTCAGAAAAAAAATAGAGAGTTGAGATAATTCTGATGTTTTTTGGAAAAGGGTCTATGATCCTGAACTCGAATAATAGTGAGGGAATGGATGTCAGGGAAGCCTCATATTTGATTTATTTAAATATTTCTGAATTTTCCCATTTTTGGATTAGTAAGATGATGAAGAAAGGAAGTTAAACACCTAAAGGCCCTTTATGTATCGTGTAATATGAATTGTGTAGACAAGGATATACACATTTGTGTTGTACTCTGGTATTATATTTGAGTACTACATGTCCAGTTTTGTTATAATGTGTTGAAGGATATGATTATATGAACATTAATCTACTTGAAATCATTGGACAATTCAAAGTTAAGCGTGCTTAGGTTAGAGAAATCCTATGATGGGTGACCCCCAGGAAGCAACTGCAAAAGCTGAAAGGGAACAATTTGGAACAGTTTAAAGAATGAAAAAATGGCCTATGTGCAAAATAGTATAAGTATAGAAGGTGTGACTATAGATTATACGTGAATAATATGTGAAAGTATATTATTAGGCTGGAAGAATATGAGATCTCTAGAGATACCTATTTCCATGTGTAGAATAGAACTTTTCTTTTCTTCCATGTCAAATGTATGTGAAGTATTGAGATGTATATACTCACTTGGTGTTTTATGAAGTAGATTTAAAAAGGAAGAAAATGTGTTGCGAAAGGTTACTTATGGTAATACTAAAGACCAAGTTAAAGGGAAAACAGTTTATATTATTGGAAATACTACAACCTTATGAAGGTGAGATAATTCAACTATTATAAATATTGCAGCAATACTTTAACATATGATAGGGGATTCCAACACAAGAAGAATAACATTTCGAGAAGGGAATGCATTGAGCAATAGAATGATTTCTGAAGGTGTATATGGACAAAAGTTTCTGAATGTTATACCTTGAGATATTGTGTCCCTATAACCATACAATCAGTATAAGATGTCCTGTTAATTGTTTTCAATACTTTGAATTTTCCTGATGTCTATGGACAGAAATATTTTAAGAAATACATATTGGACATTTTCAGGAGGAGTAGAGATGCCACAAAGATCCACCCATCAATCTGCTAGAAATCCAACTGCAAGAGGTTCAGTCGGCAATAATGAGAATAATAATCCAGGAGTGAGTAGGCAACTCTCCAACAAAATGGTGACACAAGCTTTCTCTGGACTTACTGAAACACTTCAAAACTTGGAAAGGACCCTATAGTTGAGGGAACGACGTCCAAAACGGGACACAGATCAAGCTCTGGAGCATTTTCTTAAGTTTCACCTTCCCAAATTTTACGAAAAACCAAATTACATAGAGGAGGTAGAATCTTGGATAGAACAAATGGAGAATATTTTTGCTCTTTTGAATTATTCAGAACAAAGAAAAGTCCAATTTGCAACATATAGATTTCAAAAGTCAGTGCAAAATTGGTGGAATAGAAAGAAAATAGAACGAGAACAAGAGCAAAAAGAGTAGACTTGGGAGGAATTTTTAGGAGAATTTAGAAAAGAATTTATACTTCGTTGGGTAATTGAAAGGAAAGAAGAAGAATTTCAAAGTCTTAAGCAAGGAGAATTGACTGTTGGAAAATATGCTGTTGAATTTATGCGACTTTTGAAATATTGTCTTTTATTGGTTCAAGTAGAATATAATCGGACCCGACGATTTGTACAAGGGTTATGACCTCAAATAAGGCGGACAATGATTATTGCAGCTTTGACCAATTATAATGCTGCCGTGGAAGTGGCCTCTTACCTAGAAAGAGAAAATCAAAAGTAGCCTAGACAAGAATGGGATCAAGTAACAAGACCCGATAAACAATTTATAGACCAGTCATTTACAAAGGAAAAACTAATTTTAGAAAAGAAAAGAAATAAACGGTGCACATTTTTCCATAAAAGAGGACAATTACACAAAGATTGTTGGAGAAGACTTAATAAATGTCATATGTGTGGAAGAAGGGGAAATACAACCCTTGAATGTCGGAGATGGATTAGTAAACTTGAATAAAAAAATTTGGAGCCATTATCCTGAATAGATATAGTAAGGAAGATTGGAATGAAGGAACAAAGAAGTTATTTAGAACTTTTAAAAGAAGAGTTTAATTGTAAGAATCTGCCCAATTTTAAGGATGAAATTTCTTGATGGAGGGGAGATTGTAATATCCCTCCTTTTTTGTACTTTGACTAGCTGCTACTCTATGTAGAATAAAAAATTGTATCAGTGGCCAGATCAAGAAATGATCAATATAATGAGATGAACATCTTGGTGTAATAAAAATATCCAGGGGTATTATTAGAATTTTAGAATTTATAGGGACCTAGATGGAATTTTTGGATTTGTTCTACCCATACCCTAAATATTCGGATTATGCATACTTTATACAGAGTGAGAATTTGGGTATAAGCCTAGAACAAAAGTTGATTAGAGTAATAAGGCGAACGTTTTGGTATAACCTGACATGTCGTGGGTATTACTTTAACTTTGACCGTGTTCAGGGTTTTGACCGAAAATTGGGAAGAATTGAGAATTTTGGTTCCCACTATTGGTTTTAGTGAAATTTATAGATTCCATTAGTAGAAAAAAAATATTTTTTTTTATATGGGCCGAAATTATTGTTATTTTCTGAAGAAATTCTGAAATGCGATCAAAATTGAGACAAGCAGTATAACATGATTGGTTGATGTAAACAAGTGTTAAAATATTACTAGAGGAGTGAAATATTTGTGGGATTATTTAATTGCAAAAAGGAATTTAATTAAATCAACCAATAGGAAAAATGCTTGAAAATGGATAGCCCACAATTTGTGACCAAATGGTCACAATTGTTGACCAATATGGCAATGGAAATGCTATTTTCACAGCTTGAAGTTGGCAACAACAAAGGAGAAAACAAAAGGAAGAAAAAGGAAAGAAAAGTTGGAGAAAAATAGGATAAAAATAGAAAAAGAAGAGAGAAAGAATTTCTTGAGAGAAAAAGAAAGAACTTGGAGGAAATCAAGCTTGGAGAATCACATAAACAAGGTTAAAGGCTATAATTCATGAATCAAAATTATAGACTTCATCATGGTGATCGTTTTGATAGAAATTTTAACATGAAATCATGAAGATTATGGTTATGTATAGCATTATTTGTGAACTAAATGAAGAATTGTGTGTGTGAGTGTGTGCCAGTTGTTTGAAGGGTTTATGTGCCATATTTTGTATGATGGATAGGTGTGTTTTGATGGTGATTTGAAGGGTTGATCATGGTTGTAAAAGATGATAGTGGAATTGGAAAGAAAACAGAAGGTAAATGCTTAAGAGAACGAATCATGATCATTCTTGGTTGTGGATGTTAGTTGTGTGTTGTTTAAATATGAACTTGGCAGCTTGCTTGAATCTGAAAAACTGAAGAATTAAGGGTGTTTTGAAGGGAAATGAAGTGGATCAAGTGTCCTATAGACAGTACAACCAAAGAAGAACAAGGTGATAGTGTTATTTTGTGAAAAATGGCTTCAATGAGGAAAATTCTGAGACGGTTTTACCCCAGAATATTCTGGAAGAAATTAAGGTTGTGGAAATGGAATCCATAGAAATTTAGTTGAATGTCTAATGAGCATTTTGTTATAAAATAGAGACCAATTTGAGTTGTGAAACAAAAGTTATGCACAAAACAAAATGATGTATCAAAGAGGTGAAACACAGAATTTTATTTTAAAGGAAATGAACTCAAAGGAGTTTTATTTATATGAAAAAAAGAATGAAAAGAATGAGAATCATGAAGAGATGTTATGTTTATGAAGAGAAAAGAAATGTAGAAATAAGAAATGAAGGATTTGGATACACGATATATGTATATATGTGTGCTTATTCTACAAAGAGAATGAAGAAATAGGAAATGTAGTTGAACATCTAACGAGCATTTGATATAACATGGAGACCAATCGGAGTTGTGGAACAAAAGTTATGTACAAAACAAAATGATGTATCAAAGAGGTGAAATGCAGAATTTTATTTTAAAGGAAATGAACCCAAAGGAGTTTTATTTATATGAAAAGAGGAATGAAAAGTATGAGAATCATGAAGAGATGTTACGCTTATGAAGAGAAAGGAAATGTAGAAATAAGAAATGAAGGATTCAGATACACGATATATGTACATATATGTGCATATTCTACAAAAAGAATGAAGAAATAGGAAATGGGTGATTTTCTTACATTGGTAATAGTTGAATATTGAGCTAAGCTTTGGCATACCAAACTAAGTGTGAAACGATGTTTAATATAGGTTATTCATGTTAAGCGTTTGGTGACCAGCTAGATATGATATTTAGTTAAGGACACGAGGCGAGTCCTACTTGTTTTATAAACTTCATTTTATACTATTGAAATTATGTTTTATTGAATAAATGTTCTATGAATCCTTTTGTTTTCTTGAATGATCTTATGGTTTTTCTGAGGGAGAACTAGTATTATGCCATGCAAGGCTTGAATGGAAAATGTGAACTTTTCATAAAATGGAAGTATTCATAATAAGTGAATAATTTTCCCAAAGTCTTTTTATAACAAGGTTAATGGACCTTGTGCTTTTATGAGAAAATATGGTATTTATGAATGGAAAAATTATTGGAGACTTTAGGACATGGTGTTTTTTATAAGGAATTTGGTTCACTTGAGTTATGAATATTTCTTAGAAATAAATGTATTCTTGAAAAGCTCTCTTCTAATCAATTATGAGTCGGAAAAATGTTTTATTTTAGGAAAGCATAAATATTCCTTTTTACGGACAAGATTTTTGGAAAAATGTGAATTATGGATTTTGTGAATCATAATTGGGATTCCTTGAATTTAATTCTTCTTTTAGGATTAGAATTTAAGATTTTATGGATCAGACTTCTTTTGGAATCGAGTATTCTTCAAATGATGAAAATACCATTGGAAACTTATTTTATCATATGAGAAGGACCTTTTATCCTTTTTCGCTATGGTTTTGGAAATAAATCTCTAGGTATGAGATTATCCTTTAGAAAATGGTATTTGGCTGCAAAAATGTTTTGTTGGTATTCCTTTAGGAATGGATATTTATCTGACCAAGTGAGCTAGTGGAATTATAATGGTCTTGTAAACCAGTGGAAACTATGAGTACTTAGTAGAGGTTATGACCTTTGTACTAGCTCTCATTAGAGATAGATGGTCTTAAGTTACCCGGTCAAGGTCAGGGATTATCTTACTCCAAACGGAATGATAGGACATTAGAATTAACTAGGTTCCCCAGCTAGCATTGTACCAATACGTAAGTAAACTATTAATTGGTCGATCTTGGGTGGGACATCCAACTTGTAATCAACCCTTGTTAACCTTGTGGTAAGGGGAGTACAAAATGGGGACTCGTACTACCGTAAGTAAAAAGAATCGATATAATTTAAGGTAGATTGTGATGAAAATTTTACCTTTTCGACAATGCACGGTTAAGTGCTGTAGGGTGAAGTCCCTAGCATAATAAGATCGTGATACCAAAAGCGAAGCCTTGTGAGCTTTGCCCGCAGGCCAACCTTCCATTGAGAGAGGTGCCTGTCTTTCTTAAAAATGGGGTAGTAGTGTTGTGTAAAATTCAGTTCTTAAATATGACTAGATTCTGGATAAATACTCTAGTAGGGAGTTGTAGAACTATTTTCAGTGAACAAATGCAATGCTTTCACATAATGGTTTTACGAAGTGACAATTGATAATATGTTATCTGTCTATTTTATAAATCACTAGTATACACGAGACTCACTGAGAGATTTTCACTCACATATGTATTATTTCCTTTAAAATATTTCAAGGATCATAGGTGAAGTGAAGTGCGGTGGACTCCTAAAGGCTCATGTTATACCTTGGATTTGTTATATTCTTGAGTATATGTATCAGATGTCAGACTCTATGTGTCATCTTGTTTTCAACAAAGATATTTTGGGAAGATTTTCGCTGCCTATTCAATGAAGCTTGTTATAAAGATTCCTTGTCTGAGCAATCAAACGAGACGACATTTTCAGTCCACTATGTGATGGAAATATAAGTTGTTACATCTAGTCCCAAGTCCTCTACTTAGGTAGCAGTATAAATATTGGTGCAACTTCTTCCATCTATGATTTCACTACAATGCCTTAGTTAAACTAGGCACATTGTGTAAAATTTATTGCTCTTTTGTGACTTCTTCTCTTTCTCAATAACATTTACACTCACAACCTTTATAGCAACACCAATTGATGGAAAACCCTTCTAACCTCAAGCCTTTCTTCACTGCCTTCTTCATCTCTAAGTTTTGTAGTGGCCTTCAATGATTGTCTTGGTAACATATTCTTTTTACTTGCTAAAGGATGAAATATAGGATTGGTGTATGTAGTCTCTTTAGGATAGGTCCTTCTTCTTACTCCCCTCAAAGTATTACTCTTATTTCTTCGTTTACCTCAACTCAAACCTTTTCTTTCATTTCCCCTCATTAGAATTTTTGGATAGCTCCCTATAGAATATTGTTAGGCATGAAATGGTCTCATTTTCTTATTACTTTTCCTTACCTTTTTGTCCATACTTTAGTATGATAAAGGATGATTTTTAGTCAAAATGTGTTCTCATGTGTTTTACAGGTGCTTGGTGAAAAAGAGTAGAATATGGACTTATATTTTTATACTTGGAATGATTATATATGCATTAGAGGTCTTGGATCACATATTTTACAGCTTTAATAATGATTTTTCAAGGGCACAACATGATACGCAACTGTGCATCAAGCCATTCAAAACAAAGGAGGTTTTAGGAGACATGCACGGCTGTGCATAACTGGGAATGGATTCTTGCTCTCAAAAGTTTGCAAAAAGCGAAGAAAAATGAGCTTTGCCATATGCACAGCCACAATGCATAGCCATTAGCACAATTGTGCATGTAGTGCACGACCACAATGCATGGTCGTGCTACCATGAGGGAATTTAGACGTTAGTCATGCATGACTAATAGGGCATAGATTTGTCTATATTTTTCTAGTTATTTGAGATCATTTTGTGATACTTTTGATTTAGTAATTAGTCATTTTCCTTCCTATTTATTATTTTGCTTGTAGAAAGTGTTTTTGGTATTTTTGTACAGGAATTGAAGGTTTTGGAGTGAAATTATAGATTTTCAGTGTTAACCCAGAGCCTGCTCAACATTGCTGACCTGGCTCAACTTTAATCTAGAAAAACAAAGGAAGAATAGAGCAAACTAGGAGAATTCTAGAGTTGGACCGGCGTCGGTGTAGGTGAAGAGACCAGGTGCTAGCCCTAGTCTGTTCAAGGCGGTTCAAAGTCGTTTTCAAGCAAAATTGGGAACTTCCTTAGAGGTTTAATTATTTTCAACCTGTACTCAGCCAAAAACTTCTAGGGAACGTTTTTGGCAATCAAGAGGCCCATATAAAGAAGAAGAAGTGGAGATTAACATATGAATTTAAGGATCAAAGTTGAAGTTACTTATTAGAAAAAGAATTTATCACTCGAGGTGCATTATTTCAAGAAAGTCTTCAAAGGAGGAAGAAGATGGTCTGTCTATAAGTTCTTTCTAAGACATTTGTTTTCTTTTTACTTGAACGATGATGAATTCAATGTTTTGATTGTGATGTTATTTTCAGATTCGTGATATTCCAATTTATTTGGTCTTTGATTAATTAATTATTGTTCTTGGTATTTGATTACTTTTTTTATTTTTTTATTTTTTGGTGGATTGATGAAGTTGAATTTCCTTTCTAATGGACTTGGGAAATGAAGTTAGAATTAGGTTCAATTTAATTAATTCTATAATTGTTATCTTAATTGGATTGGGAAAGAAGGTTAAGAATAGAACTTTGGTATAAAGATTGGTTGATTTCCCTAGAGTATAGGTTCATTGGCTAATTTCATGTTTATATTGCCTAGAGTATAGGGATATTCATGAGGAATGAGTTTAACGCATTTTTTTGGTTATGTTGGTTTGATTAGGAAATATGCTAATATAATAAGGAGATAGTGATTTTATGGATTAGGAAAGAAGTGGATTCTATCTTTATTTTATGATACAAAGACAATGATTGATTGTGATAAGTGCTAAGTAGTTCATATTATGTTTTCAAGAATAACTATTTAATTACATGTTTTTCTATCCAAGAGTTGTGTATATATTTTATTTTATCTTTATTTTCATTTTTATTCTTTATCACTTGAATTGGTGGGTTAAATAGTGAATGAGACGTAACTAGTATGTCCTTGTTTCTTGAGGATCGATACTCATTAGTTTCCTATACTTTGCCTAATGATGAGTGCACTTGCTCATATGTGTGATTTGGGGTTTACATTTTTAATTTAAACTTGCTTAGGAATGGATTCAATGTTATATGATTTTTATATACCTAAATTTAACGCATAAGTTTTTGGCACCATTGTTGGAGATAATATCGTGAAAGCTATATGTAAATATGTATATATGTTCTTTGTATAAATAGATGCCATTATTTGTTGTATGATGCATACATTTGTATGTAACTATTATATAATATGCTAGTTGTTTGTTTGTATATATATAAATCTCAAAATCTTACCATTTTACTCTCAACAGGACTATTTCTTGGTTTTTGGCCCGATAAACATAGGAGACATAGTGGAATTTGATCCAGAGATTGAGAGAATGCTAACAAGGATTCGACAAGAGTATAAAAATTGGGCCAACCAATTTAGTTTAATTGGAAAGAAGAAAATTAACCAAAATAATAATGGTGATAATGGTGGAAATAATAGGAGGACTATGGGTGATTTTTCTAAGCCAGCAATCTCAAGAATAGATTTGAGTATCACTAGACCAATGGTGGAAGCCACCAATTTTGAAATCAACCTAACATTATCTAAATAATCCAAAATATGGTTCAATTTTATGGGTTACCTAATGAAGACCTTAATTACCACTATTCTAGTTTCTTGGAGATTTGTGATACATTCAAAATGAATGGTGTGATAGAAGATGCTATTAAATTGAGACTCTTTCCTTTCTCTCTTAGGAATAAGTCAAATCTTGTTCGAAATCTTTGCCTGTATGATCAATTACTGCTTGGAATGGGTTAGCTGAGAAATTCTTAGCCAAATATTTTCCTCCAGCTAGGATAACCATGCTTAGGACCGACATTTTTGCTTGCTAATAATTCGAGTCCAAAAGCCTATATGAGTGTTGGGAAAGATAGAAGGAAATGCAGAGAAAATGTCCACACTATTTGTTCGAATTAGGCATGTAAATGTAGATTTTTACCAATGGATTCAATTTTTTCCCCAAAATAATTGATTGATGCATCCACAGGAAGAACAATAAACTCTAAGACCCCAGAAGAATTGTATGAACTAATTGAAGGTATCGCTGTGAACAATTACTCATGGGGTAATTTGAGATCTAAGGCTCGTATTCAAAGAGTTCATAAAGTTGATGTTGTAGCTACCTTAGAAGCTAAAGTTGTGGCATTAGCACAAAAGATGGAACAAATGGTGTTTCTTTCATAGGTAATGAATGTTTAGTGTGATTTTTGTGGGGAAAGTCATCTAAATCATGAGTGCCAAAATATGAGTTCTTCTCTATAGTCCTTAGAGCAAGCTGTTTTTAAGGGGAATGGACAATAAGGTAACAATCCATATAGTGCTACTTATAACCCTGGTTAGAGAAATCATTCTAACTCTCTTGGACCAATTAGAACTAACCATGCCAAAACCCCCCAAACTTTAATGGAAATCAAAGGACTTAACATTTCTTGTCTTACAATTCACCACCACCGAGCAATCATTGGAAGAATTGGTTAGTAGAATGGTAAGTTCTACAGAAACTCATTTTGAAGGAGTGGATGTAGTGACTAGAAACTTGGAGGCTTTAATGCACAATCTGGAGAATCAAATTGGTCAACTGGCCAAACTTCTTGGTGATCATCAAACTGGATCTCTGCCTGGGAACACGAAGAATAATCCATATGACCAAGATCATGGAAAAATGTGAAGTTTACTTGCTGCTTTACTTTCAGTTTGAACAATCTTTTATGTCAATTATTCATATTTTTGCTTATTTCGTGTTGAAATTCATGCATTCTTGCATTTCAACATTAGTATATTTCATTTGCCTTCCTTTTTTATTATATATATATATATATATATATATATATATATATAAAGAGGATTTTTTCGAACAGAGCTAACTAAGCGCCGGTTTAGGTATTATGACTTGGTGCCGGGTCGACTCGGCAAATTTCAATTCAAATAGAAACAGACGCAACCAGGCGTCAGTCCAAATGCCTTGACTAGGCGCCAAGTCAAGTCGGACAAAATTGGTAAAAGGGCTGATTTTAGCTTATTTTTTTCAAAATCTCTTCACTTTCCTTGCTTTTTCTCTTAACCCATCGCCGACTTGTCAACCTAACCACCACCGAATTGCTCTAGACTCTCCAAAAACACCTTCTAAACATCAAATTCTAGATTCCTTCTTGAAAATTTAGATTGAAATTGAAAAAAATCTCGATTTTCTTCAAAGGTTCAACTTTTCAATCCATCCAATTAGTGCACGATATCTACAGTCACTTTGCATCAGATGCTTACCCATACATTGGAGAACATTATGGTATGATTTTTCTGGATGTTTTAGAATTAGAATTTGCATATGCTTACATTGCATATGATTTTTTTTGATATTTTTGGGGGTTATTTTAGCCGAAAATTCCCTATTGTTCTTTGATTAATTTATTTTAATGGAATGTGTGAGGCCTTTGTGAATAGAATAGAATGGGTTAATGATTAGTGAAGTTATGTATTTGATAAAAATTCATGCTTTGATCTTCATAGGGCTAATTTAGCATCATTCTCTTGATATTGTTTTTGTTTACAAGAAATTATTCATGCTTGGTTGAAATTTGTTGTGGAATTTCATTGATCGTATTATTATACTTGTTTTGGGTTTTCATGTTGATCATAATCTCTATTGTGAAATAGTATACATTGCTACATTGAGAAGTTACATTACTATTGTATGTGGATTGGGGGAATTGTATTCTTTTTGCAGGTATTTTGGGAGGAAATTGTTTTGTGATTTTGAAGTTTTGTTGGCTTGTGAAGGGTGGTGGTTGAGTTGAGAATTATGGTTGATTGGTTAGCCTAGTTGAGAGTTGTGATTATTGTAAATTATGAGTTGTGGTCCATTTTTCTTCTCGTGCCCTAAATTTTCTTTTTGACCCCATCATGTCTAGACCAAAGGGGATGGCTCCATGTGCTAAGAGGTCTAGAGCTTCATCTTCTACACCTTCCTCAGATTTTTAGTGTTGACCCGACGCCTTCTCAATTTTGTTAACTTGACCCCAGCTTTAATTTGGAAAAACAAAGGAAGAACATAGTAAATTGGGAGAATTCCAGAGTTGCACCAGCACTAGTCCAGATGAAAAATTAGGCACCGGCCTTAGTTTGTTCAAGGCGGTTCAGAGTCCTTTTTGGAGCAAAATTGAGAACTTCTTAAGAAGTTTAATTGTTTTCAACTTGTACTCGGCCCAGAACTTCTAGGGAACATTTTTTTGGCAACTAAGAGGCCAATATAAACAAGAAGAAGTGGATATTAACATATGAATTCAAGGGTCAAAGTTGAAGTTACTTATTAGAAGAATAATTCATCACACGAAGAGCATTGTTTCAAGGAAGAATTCAAAGGAGGAAGAATAGGGCTTGTCTATGAGTTCTTTCTAAGACCTCTGTTTTTTTTTCTTGAAGAATAATGAATTTAATGTTTTAATTATAGTTAAATTTTTGTTTCCAGATTCATGAGATTGTAAGTTATTTGGTCTTTGATTAATTAATTGTTATTCTTGGTATTTGATTACTTATTTTTTTCTTTGGTGGATTGATGAAGTTGAATTTCCTTTCTATTCGACTTGGGAAACGAAGTTAGAATTGAGTTCAATTTAATTAATTCTATAATTGTTATCTTAACTAGATTGGAAAAGAATGTTAAGAATTGAACTTAGGTAATCAAAGATTGGTTAATTTCACCTAGAGTATAGGGTCATTGGCTAATTTCAAGTTTATATTGCATAGAGTATAGGAATATTCATGAGGAATGAGTTTAATGCATCTTTTTGGTTATGTTGGTTTGATTGAGAAATTTTCTAATTTAATCAAGAGATAGTGATTATATAGATTAGGAAAGAATTGGATTTTATCTTTATTCCTTCATGATGCCAAGATAATGACTGATTGTGATAAGTGCTAAATAGTGTTAGGGTGTATACCCCCTTAGACTAAATTTCTGATGTAATTTTGATTTGTATTAATAAAAGTTTTATTCTCAAAAATTATTTTTGAATTCTACTTTACTTTTGTGCACACTTTCGCTGGAAAAGACTCATTGTATTTATGTAAACAAGAGAAGCCTTTTGTGAAACCCCACCTAAAGCTAACTTTAGAGTAAGGGAGATGGGATGCATGTCATATTATTATTCTGCATAAAAATATACTATTTGAATGATTTCATATGCCTTAGAATTATGATTTATACGTTAAATGACTTATTTATGCTTGTTAGGTAGAAAGGGTAAAAATGTAATTTTTCTTGAGGTCAAAATAGGAAGATGGCTTGAGGTTTAGATAAGAAGAATATTTGGGTGAGAAAATAAGAACAAGAGTTGTTGTGGTTAAGTGGTTGTGAATTAATTTCTAAGGTCATGAGTTCAAATCCCATCACTCATGTGATCATGTCTTAAAAGAATTCTAGAGGAATTCTTGTCCCCTTTAATTTCTATATCCTTGTCCTAACCTTTTTGAAACCTAAACTATCCTTAATTCACAAATCCATCTTTAATCCCAAAAAATTCTGTGATAAATACCTAATAATTGGAATTCGAAAATTAGCTCTTGAGGATGGGGAATGGCCGAAAATAGGGAGAAGGGTTAAGAAGGGTTCCCAAGAAAATTAAATCACCATAATTATACCTTCAATTCTACCTTCATCTTGTTCATGTCTTAGTAAAGGGAAATTTGGAAAATTTCCAGAATTTTTGCAAGATGGTTTTCAAAAAATTCAGCCAATATTCTTACCCCATTTGCTACTAGAAAAATGGTCATTTCATGTAAGGTTGAAGGCTGGGAAAATAGTGGATTTTTGGAACTGTTCAATTTGTCCAAACCCAGAAATTTTCCTCCAGCAAATTCGATTCTTTGAAGCTGGATTTGAAGCCACCTTTTGGTTATAAAAACAGCTGGAACTTTCTCTGTTTTTCTTTAGGAAGAAGGCTGGAAAACAACCATTAAAAGGCCTTCAAACACCCTAAAAAAAAAAAAAACAACTGCAAATCAGTCTACAGAAAGCAGAAAATTCTGCACCAAAATCATCACCATCCTAAGTACTCTTGAAACATTAAAACCAGAAAACTTCTAGCTTGGTTCCTCAAGGCAAGGGCCGAAAACCACCATCCAAACCTCTAAAAATCAAACCTTGATCAGCTATGGACTGAACACCATTGACCCCCGCACTAGCCTTAAGTACTTGGATTCCATGATCACACCTCAAAAAGCTCCTAAGATTACTCTATCCAAAAATCATTTGAACTTCAAACTAATTCCAGATTTTTTGCTACATTAAAACACTCTTGTAGCAAGTTATTAAACCAGAAATTTCTTTGCCATTAGAGACCATTTTTGGCTAGCATTATAAGCTGAACAACTCAACTTTCTTTGCATAAAACCTGGCTTGTTCAATTTTACCCCATTGAAGAGCAAGAGACCTCCCATGAACAACAACCATTAACTAATCCTCTACCTCAAACAACTCCTCATTCTCCTCCATTTGAATTTCAAAAAAGCTGAACGCTCTAAGAGTTGAAATGCATGATTAGGTCTTATGGATTTTTCTTTTGAATCAATAATATATGCTCGTCATGGTTAATGAGATTTATGGTTGTTTTGATGCATGATAGATGTTATGACACTAATGGTGATTAGGCCTTTATGTTCTTAATCTTCAATGAAGTCATGAATGATGATTATGCGTAGTAGGAGATTGGCCATGTGCTAGTATGTGTTAGTTCAAGTTTATGTTCATGAATGGATTAGCTTATTATTTGATGTTAGGGAATGTGTTCATGAATCTTTTCTCACAGTAGGAAATCATGGTAAAAGATTATTTTCTTTGTTAATTCTAAGATTATTTTTATTAAGAAATTTTCTTACTTTAATTAGAATTACTATTATATTTTCTCTATGTGATTCGAAATTGCTAGGGAGGTTTGGAAATAGAATATTAATATCTTTATTAGTTAAATAAATAAAATCTTTTATTAATATATATATATATATATATATATACATAAAAGTAAAATATTAGAATTAATTAATATCAAATGACCTTGTAGACCGTAATAATTAACCTTACTAAAAGTTTTACCTATATCCATAAATATTATTTATATTAAAATTTATTTATTATTAATTTTATTAGTCATTTATTATCTATTAATTATTAATTAAAATTTAAGTATAATTTATTATTTATAATAATACTATTTAAATATAACAATCTACCAATACTATTTGGGACTTAGTATTATTCAATACTGAACACTAGTTTATTTATTAGCAATAATATCTATAGTTGTTATTTGAAGCTACAACTTATTAGTATTTATTTTAGAACCCCTAGTTATTTTAAGTCATCAAGCTAGATTTATTTTATAAAATACTTTGTCAGCTAGTATTAAAGCCTAAGACATTATGGTCGTGGTTAGTTGAGATTGTGACTAGTTGAACTAGGAATCATTTATGTACGGCAGATATGGTCCGAAGGTTATCTTATGCTTTGTGTTTACCCCAGGTAAGGTTAGGTTGGCCTTGGAGGATTTTTGAGTTCAAGAAGAGCAAATGTTCAGGTAAGTTCCTGCATGGAATCATTTGAAGACCAAAGTTAATGTGGCAAGCCAAACTCATTGTATACAAGTATTTGTTCTGTAAAAGCAATTAAGGACAATTTTCCTTTTTTATTTCGGTCAAGCAAACCATTTGAAATTAAACAAGTAATTTTACACACAAACGCTGAGCTTTTCTAAAAACCTAACTTCGGCAAGAATTTTAGAAATCTTAATTACTATTTTCAAGTAAATCATTATATGATCATTTTTCTCCCAAGTGAGAGAAACAACATTGAGTACTCAATAAGGGTAGACTACTAGGACTAGTCTTTGAAGGGTTAGGGTAAGTGTCTCAGTAGGTGGCCATCTCTAAGGGGTAAGTCATTCCCGGATAGGATGCCAATCCAGTAGGTCATACCGGTCCAAACTAGTAAATTTTGTCAAGTTGACTGTGTGTTTCCAGAGTGATCAACTGGTAAGTTTGGGGCGTAGAGATGGAGGAGTATCTCTCCCGGTAGGCTGTACACTTACCTTGTGTCAGTATGCTCAACGTGTGGCATGCTGATCATTATATTGTCATGGTGCACAAAGTGTGGTGCCATGACTACCTTTTTTTTGTGGTTGTATTTATTGTGCATATGCATGTCTTGGAAAAGAAAACACCTCTCTTCATTTATGACATTTATTTAATACTTACCAGCACTTTCTTTCATGAAACTTTTACAACTTGCGTACATGAACTGCTTTACTTGGAACACTCAAAGCACACATGGGCTTACTGAGATTTTTATCTCACCACCTTTTTTACCATGTTTCAGGTCGATCCTATTGTGAATGTCATTAGCTAGAATGTTGCCTATGCTTTGAAGACTCTCTGTTATTTTTCTTATGTATTGCTTTTGAGAGACTGTAGCATTTATTATTTTGAATCTGTTCATGTATTGCTGGGTTGTAATAAGTTAAATTTTGCAGATAATTCTTTTATTTTATTTTGTATGATCTAGTTATAAAGACCTCTTGTCCTGTGGATGGGGCGACATTCTCGACCCTAACGGGCCTAGTGGTAGGGGCTAAATTAGTCATATTTTTCTTAGTTATTTGAAACTCTTTTGCGATACATTTTATTCAATAACTAGCCATATTTCTTCATACTTGAGATTTTACCCTTGGAAAAGTATTTTGTTCATTATTTCAGATTTTTGGGGTAAAACGAAGCAAAAACGTCATGAAACAGATTAGAGGCAGCGTCAGCTAGGGCACTGGAACCGGCACTGGCCTTGCACTGGTTGTTCGAACTTCGAGGCAATAAAAAATCGGTGAAACAGGATAGAACAGAGTGGAACCAGCGCCGGCTCCAGTAGCCAAGGTGCATTTTGGAATACATTGTGTGGAATTCAAGGCATAATCGGCAAACAATTAGAGAAACAGATACAACCGGCGCCGGCTGTGCCCTAAAGTTAAGGCGGTTTTTTGATTTTTCTACGTGGTTTTAGGCATTGGTGGATGGTACGTTTACTATCCAAGGTCATTTCGTTAATGCATTCATAGACCCTAGATCTACCAATTCCTATTTAAACAAGAATTGTGCATATCATTTGGGTTAGGATGGAGTAGAGCTACCTTTTACCTTGTTGGTGAGTACGCCCTTGGGGAAAATGGTGCAAGTAGATCGGTATGTGCAGAATTGTAAGATTGAAGTGGGGAGAGAAATCTTGGAGGGAGATTTGATAGTCTTAGCTATTGATGACTATGATTTGATTTTGGGTATGGATTGGCTAGCTAAGCATGGGCCTAGAGTAGGTTGTAAGAATAAGTTGGTTCAGTTCATTAGACCAGGATGTGTCTGTTAGAATTCGTGGACTCCTAAACGCGGAAAACATCTACGAATCCCTCCCGAGGACCCAAGTAAACGATTAAGAAGATCTAAGGTTTAAGAATTACCTCTGGTTGCTGTAATCGAAATTCTTCGATTCTGATTGCACTGTTGTACGTTCAACCCGAACAATCATCAGACGCTGCAGTATGCGAACGTCCTCTATCGAATACACACCGCGAACTCACTCGATACCCAGGGAGTGCTAGCACCTAGGGTTTGAGAGGTTATTTTTTTTCTTTTCTCTTCTGGTAGAGAATGGCACGAATGTTCTCAATCGAAAAATTGGACCCTTGAAAAGACGGCTAGGGTTTTCTTAAAAAACCCCCGAACCTCTTAGAGTCCAACCCTAATAATATCTTATCATATTCTAATTTAAATTTAAATTAAATTAAAACTGATATGATAAGATTCTGCCATTATCTCGATAATTTAACTAATTAATTTATCGAGTCAGATTCTTATAATCTGGACATCATCCAGATACATCGAATGTGGACATATTTTCAGATTCATCGAATCTGGTCACCAGAAAAATAACCTAATAAGTTCGCTTATTGTGTGACCCTATAGGTTTATTTAACATTGGCAGTGTGCCTAAATCATATTTAAATGGCCCACAAGTTATAAGCGATTTCTAGCAAAACATTATAACTATCCAGGTTAAATGAAGATCGGTGATCTCTTTGAACCAAACCATAATTTTATATTTAGTCCTTTTGTCACACGATATCCAGATTAAACATAAGGCACGAAGCATGTCATCCTTATTAAGCTTAATCAATTATTTCTTGATTTCATAGTAGACTGTTCTAACAAATGATATCAATATCTTAGATTGATATATTTGAGCACGACCATGCATTTTTTAACAGTCTAACTTATCAAGGGGCCCATGGATATCTCTCCCATAATTGAGAGGGACAAATTCCTTCACAATCAATCATATTCCTCTCCTTGATTTATTCTATATCCAACAGTAGTCTAATTTATTATCTGGTTAAAGACAACTTTAGACAATGTCAAATTATAGAATTTATCAAGTAGGAAACTATGATGAATTTAGGTCGAAGGACTTTCAATATTATTATGGCTAGAAAGTACTTATGACATATTCTATGAAGTACTCTCACAGTGGGTCATGTCCAATACAATGTTCTCTAACATTTATTTATGTCTTGACTAGATATCACAAATATCCATGGCCAGTAAAACATAGCCATCAAGTCACAAACATACTAATCTTAATTTATTATTATTCCAATAATAATAATCGATCAGGGACAGTTTTAGAATAGTCAATTCATTGTAGGGTTTTACTATCAAGTCACGTACTTGATGACCACAAAATAAAACTCACTATTCATGGAAAGGAAAGCCTCATATTATTATATAAAACATAATGACAATAGTATAAGTACAAATTGACTCTAGGGCATATCCCTAACAGTCTCCCACTTGCACTAAGACCAATTTGGCATAAGCCGTAATCCCATTGATCAGGTATGACTATCATATTTATATGATGGGAGAGGCTTTATCAGTGGATCTGCAACATTGTCATCAGTTGGTACCTTGCATACTTTGACATCTCATCTATCAACAATTTCTCGAATGAGATGAAAACATCTAAGTATATGTTTGGATCGCTGATGTGATCTTGGTTTCTTAGCTTGTGTAATGGCTCCATTGTTGTCACAATAGAGATCCACTGGGTTCACAATACTAGGAACTATATCTAGTTCTGTAATGAACTTTTTAATCCAAACTGCTTCTTTAGCTGCAGCTGAGGTAGCTACATACTCAGCTTCTGTAGTAGAATCGGCCACGGTGTCTTGCTTTGAACATTTCCAGCTTACAGTACCTCCATTCAAATAAAATAGAAAACCTGATTGCGATCTATAATCATCTATGTCGGACTGAAAACTAGCATCAGTGTAACCATTTACAACTAGCTCGCCTTCTTGTCCTCCTTAAACTAAGAACATATCTTTAGTTCTTATTAAGTACTTCAGTATGTTCTTGACAGCAGTTCAGAGTGACTCTCCAGGATTTGACTGGAACCTGCTCGTCATGCTCAATGCATATGACACATCGGGTTGAGTACACAACATGGCATACATGATAGACTCTATATTGGAAGCGTATGGTATCTTGTTCATGCGCTCTTCTTCATCCTTCGTAGAAGGACTTTGAGTTTTGCTGAGATTAATGCCATGTGACATTGGCAAGAATCCTCTCTTAGAGTCTTGCATACTGAACCTTTTCAGTACCTTGTCAACGTATGCACTTTGACTTAGTCCAATTAGCTTTCTAGATCTATCTCTATAGATCCTTATACCTAGAATATAGGCAGCTTCACCTAAGTCTTTCATTGAGAAACAATTTCCCAACCATGTTTTTACACTTTGTAGAGTTGGGATGTCGTTTCCAATGAGTAAGATATCATCAACATAAAGTACCAAAAAGACTATTGCATTCCCACTTGTTTTCTTATAGACACAAGGCTCATCTTCATTTTTGATAAAGTTAAATTCTTTAATTGCTTCATCAAAATGAAGATTCCAGCTTCGAGATGCTTGCTTCAATCCATAAATGGATCTTTGAAGCTTGCACACTTTACTAGAATTCAAAGGATCATCAAAACCCTCAGGTTGTGTCATGTACACATCTTTGAGTAAGTTTCCATTAAGAAACGCGGTTTTGACATCCATTTGCCAAATTTCATAGTCATAATATGCTGCTATGGCAAGAAGAATTCTGATAGATTTAAGCATTACAACTGGTGAAAAGGTTTCATCATAATCTATACCATGAGTTTGTCTATAATCTTTTGCTACCAGTCGTGCTTTGTAAGTATGCACATTTCCCTCCATGTCTATTTTCTTTTTGAAAACCTACTTACACCCAATAGTTTTTGAACCTTTAGGTGGGTTAACCAAAGTCCAAACTTGGTTATCATACATGGATTGCATCTCAGACTTCATAGCCTCTAACCATTTTTCAGAGTCAGAACTCTTAATGGCTTCTTGATAGGAAGTGGGCTCATCATTAACCATAAGCTCCACATTGTGATCGTCAGTGATGAGAAATCCATATCTCTCAGGTTGTTGACGAACCCTATCAGATCTTCGAGGTCCTTGTTCTATAGATGTAGGCTCAGCTTGGACTTGTGAGCCATCTAATCGAGATTCATTATTTGGTTCAGGCACTAATTGTGGCTCTTGAATCTCATCTTGATAAGGTTCAGGCACTAATTGTGATACTTGAATCTCATCAAGATGTATTTTACTCCCAATGATTCTTTTGGAAATAAATTCCTTTTCAAGAAAGAATCCATTTTGAGCAACAATTACTCTATTTTCTTTTGGGAGATAAAATTGATATCCTTTAGTTTCTTTAGGATACCCCACAAATATGCATTTATCTGATTTGGGTGCAAGTTTATCAGATAATAAATGCTTTACATAAACTTCACAACCCCAAATCTTCAGAAATAACAAACTAGGTTGTCTCCCAGTCCATATCTCATATGGCGTTTTCTGAACCGATTTAGATGGAACTCGATTTAGTATAAATGCAGCAGTCTCCAGAGCATAACCCCAAAAGGAGATTGGAAGATCAGTTTGACTTATCATTGATCAAACCATATCTAATAAAGTCCGATTTCTCCGTTCAGATACACCATTCCATTGAGGTGTTTCTGGTGGAGTTAATTGGAAAATAATTCCACATTTTTTAAGATGCTCGTCAAACTCGTGACTTAAGTATTCACCACCTCGATCCAATCGATGTGTTTTGATACTTTTGCCAAGTTGATTTTGTACTTCATTTTGAAATTCTTTGAATTTCTGGAACGATTCAGATTTGTGTTTCATCAGATATAGGTAGCCATATTTGCTGAAATCATCTATAAATGTAATGAAGTACTGAAATCCTCCTCTAGCATGTGAATTCATTGGTCCACATACATCAGTATGTATTAGGCCCAATAAATCAGTTGCCCTCTCATTTTGTCTCTTGAAAGGCGCTTTAGTCATTTTGCCTAATAAACAAGAATCACATGTTTTGTAAGATTCGAAATCAATCGATTTTAGAAGCCCATCATTATGAAGCTTTGTTATGCGTTTCTCATTTATATGGCCCAAACGACAATGCCAGAAGTAAGTCTGATTTAAATCATTGGATTTCAATTTCTTAGTATTTATATTATAGATAGACATGTTTGAAGATCCACGAAGATTTAGAATATAGAGCCCATTCGATAATGAAGCATCTCCATAAAAAATGCCGTTTTTATTAATGGATCATATGTTATTCCTAATAACAAATTCAAAACCTTCTAAATCTAAACAAGAAACTGAAATAATATTCCTACTCATAGCAGGAACATAAAAACAATTGTTCAGTTCTAAAACAAGCCTACTGGGCAAAATTAATTCAAAAGTTCCTACAGCTACTGCAGCAACTTTTGCTCCATTCGCAACTCGTAGGTCCACCTCGCCTTTTGCCAAGGCTCTATTCCTTTTTAGACCCTGCACATTTACACAAATGTGAGATCCACAACCGGTATCCAATAACCATGAATCAGAAGTAGATAAATTAATTTCAATAACATAAATACCTGAAGCGGCAGTCTCACTGTCCTTCTTTTTCTTTGCTTCCAAATAGAGCTTGTAATTTCTTAACCAATGTTCTTGTTCTTCATAATGGTGGCAAGCTCCCTCCTTTGGTGTCTTGGCCTTAGGTTTAGGCTTGAACTTGGACTTTGCCTTGTCCTTACCCTTACTAGCCATGACCTTGCCCTTTTGGTTGTTCTTTTTGCCTTTCCCTTTTTGAACCATTAGAACACTAGGAGTATTCTTCTTAATGTTTAGTTCAGCTTATTTTAGCATCCCATGCAATTCAGTAATGGATTTCTCCATATTATGCATGTTAAAATTCATGACAAACTGGTCATACTCAGCAGGTAAAGAGCCCAAGATCAAATCCGTGGCCATGTCATGATTAACCGGAGCACCAAGCTTATCAAGATGATCTAGATAGCCTTTCATTTTAAGGACATGAGCACTTACCGAGGTGCCAAAAACCATCTTACATGCATTTAACGCCTTGTGAGTTTCAAATCTCTCTTGTCATGCTTGCTCTTGGAACATTTCCTTGAGATGCACAATCATGTCATATGCCTCTGCTTCTTCAAACTATTTTTGAAGTTCAGAGTTCATGGTTGCTAGCATGAGGCAAGTAAGATCGTTGGAGTCATCTGTGTGCTTACTATAAGCATCTTTTTCAGCTTTTGAGGCGTTATTTGCTAGAGTAGGGGGAATAGGATTTTCAAGAACATAGAGCCTTTTTCTTGCTTAAGAACAATTCTTAAGTTTCGTGTCCAATCAAGAAAGTTAGTCCCACTAAGCTTATCTTTCTCAAGCACAGATCGCAATGAATTATTCCAACTGTTTGTTGCCATTATCTACATACAAAAATATGCAAAGTAATTAATTTTTGAGACTTTAACGAAAAACTCCTACTAAAAGCATTTAAACTTTTTGAAACTTCAACATTTTGATGTTTCGTAGTGTGAAAATATATATATATTTTATAAATATTTTATTTTAATCATAAGTAAGCTTTGGCTTTAATCTTATAATTAAATAAAACTCAAATTTTAAATGCGATAGACATAAATGTCCCAGCTAAAATATCTCATATAATGCCCTAGGCCCAAAACCATTTTGATAGCCCAGTTAAGTCAAACCATATCAAACATATGGAAAACTATTTTCCATCTTATCTCACTCAGATAATCAAAAGCATCCTACTTTGGTAGGAATGACCATATGATGATCCAAGTAATAATAAGTGTTTGATTTTGGAAGACATTTAACACTTAAATTTTTTTTCTTTTTTTTTTAAATTTTGATTGTAGTAAGCAGGAAATAAACATATCAAATATGCATGCAAGACATAAATAAAAGTGACATAGCATGGCCCATAACCTATGATGATCATCACGAGTAAAGTGAAGATTAAGGTGGTCAATCTAGGTATATGAACTCCTTAAGCATTCTCTAATGCCTTGAGCATACTCCTCCTTGGTTGTAAATGTTGGCTGTCGTCTTCTTTTACATTGGATAGTAAAATTAAAATAATTCCTATTCTAGGAAAGCAGTACAATTTTACAACAATGAAAAATGACACGCAGGCCGTATTTAAAAAATTACAACTTAAAACAACCATAATGTAACCAGCCAATCACATTGGGATAAAACGGGCCATGCTATGCACTATTCAAAATAATCCACAACTATAATTAAAAACACTAACAAATAACACACAACAAACAGTTAGTTGGGGTTCCAAGGGGTAACGCCCCTGGCAGGGTCAAGGGGCAGCGCCCTTGCAGGGTCCAAGGGGCAGCGCCCCTGGCGAAGGTCCTTTCGATTTTTTTCCTTCTCTCATTGAATGAGATTTTGCCTTCCGATTTCTGAATATTAATCAAATTAACGTTCGGACCCCTTAGTAACCATCGCCATGAAAATTCATATTACAGACAATATGTGTTCTTTTAATCATATTTATGCAGATAACATATTATCATGGCCGATTAATACAAACAATTCGCAAATATAGAACGACGAATAGCATGCTTACGATACCATATCATATTAAAACAAACCAATTTACAGACAATCAGTAACTAATCTGGTCTGATCAGGCAACTAAGACGCACATATTAAACCTAATTCAGACAGTCTGCATGCTAAGTATTCTAAAATCATAATCATGCGAACATGCTGATACATACCGTTTAAATTAACATATACATATCATACATGTATTCAACAATACGATTAACACAGATGAATCAAGATAATCGTTTAGCAAGTTGCTCTTATACCACTGTTAGAATTCGTGGACTCCTAAACGCGAAAAACATCCACGAATCCCTCCTGAGGATCCAAGTAAACGATTAAGAAGATCTAAGGTTTAAGAATTACCTCTGGTTGTTGTAATCGAAATCCTTCGATTCTGATTGCGCTGTTGTACGTTCAACCCGAACAATCACCAGACGCTGCAGTATGCGAACGTCCTCTATCGGATACACACTGCAAACTCACTCGATACCCGGGGAGTGCTAGCACCTAGGGTTTGAGAGGTTTTTTTTTCTTTTCTCTTCAGGTAGAGAATGGCATGAATGTTCTCAATCGAAAAATTGGACCCTTGAAAAGACGGCTAGGGTTTTCTTAAAAAAACCCCGAACCTCTTAGAGTCCAACCCTAATAATATCTTATCATATTCTAATTTAAATTCAAATTAAATTAAAATTGATATGATAAGATTCTGCCATTATCTCGGTAATTTAACTAAGTAATTTACCGAGTCAGATTCTTATAATCTGGACATCATCCAGATACATCGAATGTGGACATATTTCCAGATTCATTGTATCTGGTAAATTTTCTAAGTACAATTAACTTAGACATATTTCCAGATTCATCGAATCTGGTCACCAGAAAAATAACCTAACAAGTTCGCTTATTGTGTGACACTATAGGTTCATTTAACACTGGCAGTGTGCCTAAATCATATTCAAAAAGCCCAAAGTTATAAGCGATTTCTAGTAAAACATTATAACTATCCAGGTTAAATGAAGATCGGTGATCTCTTTGAACCAAACCATAATTTTATATTTAGTTCTTTTGTCACACGATATCCAGATTAAACATAAGGCACGGAGCATGTCATCCTTATTAAGCTTAATCAATTATTTCTTGATTTCATAGTAGACTGTTCTAACAAATGATATCAATATCTTAGATTGATATATTTGAGCACGGCCATGCATTTTTTAACAGTCTAACTTATCAAGGGACCCATGGATATCTCTCCCACAATTGAGAGGGACAAATTCCTTCACAATCAATCATATTCCTCTCCTTGATTTATTCTATATCCAACAGTAGTCTAATTTATTATCTAGTTAAAGACAACTTTAGACAATGTCAAAATATAGAATTTATCAAGTAGGAAACTATGATGAATTTAGGTCGAAGGACTTTCAATATTATTATGGCTAGAAAGTACTTATGACATATTCTATGAAGTACTCTCACAGTGGGTCATGTCCAATACAATGTTCTCTAATATTTATTTATGTCTTGACTCGATATCACAAATATCCATGGCCAGTAAAACATAGCCATCAAGTCACAAACATACTAATCTTAATTTATTATTATTCCAATAATAATAATCGATCAGGGACAGTTTTAGAATAGTCAATTTATTGTAGGGTTTTACTATCAAGTCACGTACTTGATGACCACAAAATAAAACTCACTATTCATGGAAAGGAAAGCCTCATATTATTATATAAAACATAATGACAATAGTATAAGTACAAATTGACTCTAGGGCATATCCCCAACAGTGACGTGTTGGAATTCAATGGCAAGAAAGTAAAATAGTTGAAGTTTTTGTAGCTGGAGCAAAAACCCAAAAATTGTTGAGGCAAGGATGTCAAGAATATTTGGCCTATATCATAAATAAGCCCAAGGATTAGTGCACCCTCGAAGATACTGAGGTGATAAGAGATTTTTCCGATATATTCCTTACGGAACTCACTTCTCTACCTCCTAACCGAGATTTTGAGTTCACTGTTGTTCTAGTTCTAGGAGCAGAACCGGTATCCCAAACCCCATTGGATGGCATCGGCAGAGCTGAAAGAATTGAAGGAGCAGCTAGAGGAGTTGGTGAAGCAAGGTTACATAAGACCTAGCACGTCGCCATAGGGAGTTCCAATGCTATTTGTGAAGAAGAAGGACGGGACCTTGAGGTTATGTATCGACTACCGAGGGTTGAACAACCTGACCATCAAGAATAAGTATCCTCTACCGTTAATTGACGAGCTATTCGACCAGTTGTAAGGATCCAGTTGTTATTCCAAATTGGATTTGAGGTAAGGGTATTATCAAGTGAGGATAAAGAATGAGGATATTCCTAAAACGGCCTTCAACAGAAGATATGGTCACTATGAATTTGTAGTGATGCCTTTTGGGGTGATAAATGCACTGGTGGTATTTATGGATTTGATGCATCGAGTTTTCCAACCCTACTTGGACAAGTTTGTGGTGGTCTTCATTGACGACATACTCATATACTCTAGGAATCCCAAGGATCATGCAGAACATTTGAAGTTGGTATTAGAAAAGCTAAGAGAGCACAAGTTTTATGCCAAATTTAGCAAGTGCGAGTTTTGGTTGGATAGTGTGTCATTTCTTGGCCATGTGGTAACTAAGGATGGAATCAAGGTGGACCCAACAAAAGTTGAGGTAGTTTTGGACTGGAAGCAACCGGAGAACATCACGGAGATTCGAAACTTTTTAGGATTGGTTGGCTACTATAAAAGGTTTATTAAAGGATTCTCAATGCTAGCATCGCCTATGACCCGGCTACTGAGAAAGGACGTACCATTTTTTTGGACTGAGAAATGTGAAAAGAGTTTTCAGGAGCTAAAGTGGAGGTCAATGACAGCACCAGTATTAAGTTTGCTAGAGGGAGATATGCCTTACGCTCTGTATACTGATACTTTAAAGGAAGGTTTGGGAGCAGTATTGATGTAGGATAGGAGGGTGATCGCCTATGCTTCTCGAAAGTTGAAGCCTCATGAAATCAATTATCCTACACATGATTTGGAGCTAGATGCCATTGTATTTGCTTTTAAAAAAATGGTAGCAATACTTGTATGGAGCTAAGTATGAAGTGTTTTCCGATCACAAAAGCCTGAAATACATCTTCACCCAGAAGGACTTGAATTTGAGGCAGTGGAGATGGACGGAATTTTTGGAAGATTATTGTTGCCCTATCAACTACCACCCCGAAAAGGCTAATGTCGTTGCTGATGCCCTGAGCCGGAAAGTTTAAATGGCTAGGCTGAGAGTGCAGGAGATCTAAGCGGTCCAAGATGTGCTGGATAGAAAAGCAGAAGTGCAAGAACAGAGGATTATTGTTATCAATATGAGGTTGATGTCGGATCTAAGGCGGGAAATCATCGAAGCTCAGCAAAGTAATGCGAAATTTCAACTTTTCAAGGACAAGGAGCTTAAACGGCAAGGCAATGATTTTCGACAGGACGTTGTGGGAGTTCTGTATTTTTGAGACCGTCTATGTGTACCAGATGAGCACCAATTGAAGGATAGGATTTTGGAGGAAGTGCATAAAAGCAATTATGCAATTTATTCGGGAGAGGTGAAAATGTATCAAGACATAAAAAGGGTGTATTGGTAGCCCAGAATGAAGAATAACGTGGTTAAGTATGTCTCGACGTGTCTAACCTGTCAGAGAGTTAAAGCAGAGCATAAAAAGTAGGCAGGATTGTTGCAACTGTTACCAGTACCTAAATAGAAATAGGAAGAGGTGACCATGGACTTCGTTATCGGACTCCCTATGGCAAGGACTCAAAAGGACGCCATATGGGTAGTGGTGGATCAATTGACCAAGTCAGCGTATTTTATACCGGTGAATGTAAGGGATTCAATGAAGAAGTTAGCTCAGGCCTACGTGCGAGAAATAGTTAGATTGCATGGAATGCCTTCGAGTATTGTGTCTGACCGAGACTCGAGATTTACATCCCGATTTTGGGGCAAGTTTCAAGAATCAATGGATTCCAATTTAAAGTTCAGTACAACGGCATATTCACAAATTGATGGTCAGTTAAAAAGGGTTATTCAGATATTAGAAGACATGTTAAGAGCTTGCGCATTGGATTTTGGGAATAAGTGGATTGAATGTGTACCATATGCAGAATTGGTGTACAATAATAGCTATCAGTCTTCAATTGGAATGACCCAGTATAAAGCATTGTATGGACGTAAGTGTCAAGTACCTCTATACTGGAGTTGGTCAAAGAATGGCCACATAAGCAAGTCTGGAGAAGTTTGCATTCAGGTAATGTTGGATAAAGTCAAGCTGATTAGAGAATGGTTGAAAGCGACCCAGAGCTGACAAAAGAGTTATGCGGAAAATAGGCAGAGAGAGTTGGGTTTCAGGTAGGAGACAGTGTGTTCTTAAGGAAGATAGCATGTTCTTAAGGTTGACACCGAATAGAGGAATTTTGAAGCATTTGAAAGGTGGGAAGCTAAATCTGAGGTATTTGGGACCGTTTCCAATAAAGGAAAGAATTAGACTGATGGCGTATCGACTGGATTTGCCGGATAGGTTGACGGTAATTCACGATGTGTTTCATGTGTCACAGTTAAAGAAGTACAATGCCAACCTTGGGCATATTTTGAATAGTGAGCCATTGGTGTTGCAACCCGACTTGAGCTATATAGAGAAACCCATGAAAATTTTGGACTGAAGTATCAAGACTCTTCAGAACAAGCAGATTCCTATGGTGAAGGTATAGTGAGAGCATCATGGCACACAAGATGCCACATGGGAAACGGAAGAGTGGATAAAATAGAAGTATCCCGATATGAGATAAAGGTATGCCTAAATTTCGAGTCGAAATTCTTCTAAAGAGGAGAGGATGTGAAACCCCTCCTAAAGCCAACCTTACAGTAAGGGGGATGTGATGCATATCATGTTATTCTACATAAAAAATATACTATTTGAATGATTTCATGTGCCTTAGAATTATGATTTATAGGTTTAATGACTTATTTATGCTTGTTGGGTAGAAAGGGTAAAAATGTAATTTTGCTTGAGGTCAAAATAGGAAGATGGCTTGAGGTTTAGATAAGAAGAATATTTGGATGAGCAAATAAGAACAAGAGTTGTTGTGGTTAAGTGGTTAGAGCTTTGTGAATTAATCTCTAAGGTCATAAGTTCAAATCCCATCACTTAAGTTTTATTCATGATTATCTTAGTTATGTTTGAATTTTTTATTTCCTTACATTTCTTAAAGATAGGAATGTTGTCTTAAGGGAGACATGAAGATAACGTCTTGATCATGTGATCATATCCTAAAAAGAATTCTAGAGGAATTCTTGTCCCCTTTAATTTCTCTAGCCTTGTCCTAACCTTTTTGAAACTTAAACTATCCTTAATTCACTAATCCATCTTTAATCCCAAAAAATTCTATGATAAATCCATAGCAATTGGAATTAAAAAATCAGCTCTTGAGGATGGGGAATGGCCAAAAATAGGGAGAAGGGTTAGGAAGGGTTCCCAAGAAAAATAAATCACCATAGTAATACCTTTAATTTTGCCTTCATCTTGTTCATGTCTTGGTAAAAGGAAATCTGGAAATTTTCTAGAATTTTTGCAAGATGGTTTTCAAAAAATTCAGCCAATATCCTTTCCCCATTTGTTGCCAAAAAAATGGTCATTTCATGTAAGGTTGAAGGCTGGGAAAACAGTGGATTTTCGGAACTATTCAATCTGTCCAAAAGCAGAAATATTCCTTTAGCAAATTCGCTACTTTGAAGCTGGATTTGAAGCCACCTTTTGGTCATAAAAATAGCTGGAACTTTCTCTGTTTTTCTTTAGGAAGAAGGCTGGAAAACCACCATTAAAAGGCATTCAAACACCCTAAAAAAAAAAAAACTGCAAATCAGTCTAAAGAAAGCAGAAAATTCTGCACCAAAATCATCACCATCCTAAGTACTCTTGAAACATTAAAACCAGAAAACTTCTAGCTTGGTTCCTCAAGGCAAGGGCCGAAAACCACCATCCAAACCTCTAAAAATCAAACCTTGTTCAGCTATGGACTAAACACCACTGACCCCCACACTAACCTTGAGTACTTGGACTCCATGATCACACCTCAAAAAGCTCCTAAGATTACTCTATCCAAAAGTCATTTAAACTTTAAACTAATTCTAGATTTTTTGCTACATTAAAACACTCTTGTAGCAAGTAATTAAACCAGAAATTTCTCTGCAATTAGAGACCATTTTTGGCCAGCATTATAAGCTGAACAACTCAACTTTCTTTGCATAAAACCTATCTTGTTCAATCTTACACCATTGTAGAGCAAGAGACCTCCCATGAACAACTACCATTAACTAGTCCTCTACCTCAAACAACTCCTCATTCTCCTCCATTTGAATTTAAAAAAAGCTGAACACTTTGTCTATCCTTTTCGCTAAAACCAAAACTCCTAACTACACAAGACCACTCGGCCAGCAACAATTCCAGAAATTCGCAAGCCATTTTCTCTCAAACTCTCTCAGAACACCAAGAACACCTAGAACACATACTTCACACCTTCAAGCCTAGTTATTTTAAGTCATCAAGCTAGATTTTTTTTATAAAATACTTTGTCAGCTAGTATTAAAGCCTAAGACATAATGGTTGTGGTTAGTTGAGGTTGTGACTAGTTGAACTAGGAATCATTTATGTAAGGCAGATATGGTCCGAAGGTTAGCTTATACTTTGTGTTTACCCTAGGCAAGGTTCGGTTGACCTTAGAGGATTTTTGAGTTCAAGAAGAGCAAAGGATTAGGTAAGTTCCTGCATGGAATCATTTGAAGACCAAAGTTAATGTGGCAAGCCAAACTCATTGTATACAAGTATTTGTTCTGTAAAAGCAATTAAGGACAATTTTTCATTTTAATTTTGGTCAAGTAAACCATTTGAAATTAACCAAGCAATTTTACACACAAACGCTGAACTTTTCTAAAAACCTAACTTCGGCAAGAATTTTAGAAATCTTAATTGCTATTTTCAAGTGAATCATTGTATGATTATTTTTCTCCCAAGTGGGACAAACAATATTGAGTACTCAATAAGGGTAGACTACTAGGACTAGTCTTTGAAGGGTTAGGGTAAGTGTCTCAGTAGGTGGCCACTTCTGAGGGGTGAGTCCTTCCCGGATAGGATGCCAGTCCAGTAGGTCATAACCATCCGAGATAGCAAATTCAGTTAAGTGGACTGTGTGTTTCCAGAGTGGACAATTGGTAAGTTTGGGGTATAGAGATGGAAGAGTATCTCACCCGGTAGGTCGTACACCTACCTTGTGTCAGTATGCTCAACGTGTGGCATGCTGATCGTTATATTGTCATGGTGCACAAAGTGTGGTGCCATGACTACCTCTTTTAAGTGGTTGTATTTACTGTGCACATGCATGTCTTGGAAAACAAAACATCACCTTCATTTATGACATTTATTTAATGCTTGCCAGTACTTTCTTTCATGAAACTTTTACAACTTGCGTACATGAACTGTTTTACTTGGAACACTCAAAGCACACACGGGCTTACTGAGATTTTTATCTCACCACCTTTTTTACCATGTTTCGGTCGATCCTACTGTGAAGGTCATTAGCTATAATGTTACCTATGCTTTGAAGACTCTCTGTTATTTTTCTTATATATTGCTTTTGAGAGACTGTAGCATTTATTATGTTGAATTTGTTCATGTATTGCTGGGTTGTAATAAGTTAAATTTTGCAGTAATTCTTTTATTTTATTTTGTGTGACCTAGTTAAACGAAACCTTCTGCTATGTTCTCTGTGTGTTATTTTTTGCTTCTGTTTTTATTTTCTGTATATGTGTATAGCTTTCTTTCCATGTTTATTTTCAAGCTTAAAATAGTTTAGATCACGTTTTCAAGAATAACTATTTAATTACATATTTTTTCTCCAAGAGTTGTGTATATATTTTATTTTATCTTTATTTTATTTTTTATTCTTTATCACTTGCATTGGTGGGTTAAACAGTGAATGAGAAATGACTATTATGTACTTATTCCTTGAGGATCGATACTCATTAATTTCCTATACTATGCCTAATGATAAGTGCACTTGCTCATATGTGTAATTTAGGGTTAACGTTTTAATTTAAGCTTAATTGGGAATGGATTCAAAATTATATGATTTTTATATACCCAAATTTAATGTATCAACGACCACCGTGCATGCCCGTGCATGCTGGTCCTATAACACCTCTAACTGATTTAGAAGTCCTAAATTGATCAAATGGCAAATTAAACTTCCCAAATTCAACTAAGAACGATTTAAAGGTAAAGGACGTCCAAATTCAAAATATTCATCAAATATACTTCACCAATACATCTTTCTTTCATCAAAGAAGGCGCAACAAAGAAGGAAAAGCATGGAGGCAAGGAGAACTTGAGATTGTGGGCTTCTAAGTTTATATCTTTCAATCTTTGACTTGTTTCTACCTTGTTTCCAACTTCTTTATTTTTAGTTTACTGTGTATTCAAGATAATTAAGATTCTATCTTGTGATTAGGTTATGTTTTGAGTATTGATTTTAGTACTTTGAGATTCATGTATTAAAAGTTCTATCTTTGATATTATAAAGATTAGCTCTTGAATATTTGTGTGATTCCATATTTCTTTTCATAACAATTGTGTTGAGTTTTTATGCTTGATCAACATATTAAACTTGCATAATTGAATAGCTAGAATGTTAATCATTTATCTACTTGTCATAGTTCATCTTTAGGTTAATTTTCTAGTAGCATCTATTTATTTTGATTATGTAGCAATTTTTTTGGACTTAATTAGGATTGATAAGGAATTACACGATTCAAGTTACATACATTTGCAAGTTTTTGGAATATATTCTAGCTTGATGTTGTTGATGCATTGAGATTCTTATCAATCTTGTTATTAGTCTATGACAATTGATTAATTGAAGTATCAATGTCTTTAAGAAAAAATTAATCAATTTGGAATAGACTGTGAATGAGGTTAGGGATAATTGGGGTCATTTGGCAAAGATTGATCCACTTTTGCAAGGATAAGAAATTCTTGGCTTTTTTACATGAATTCTAAAATCAACTACTCCAAATAATCTAATCTATAATGAATATCCTAATTTGATCTCCAAACATGTTCCTAAAATAAGTGGTTTCCTCATTGGCTTAGATTTGCTCTCTTATTTCTTATTTGTTTCTTTATTTGTTTATGTTCAAGATTTAGTAATTTCTCATTTGTTTTCCTCCTATTTACTTTATGTTAATTTATGATTAGAATTCATTCAAGTTAATTGTTAACAAAAGTTCTTCATAAGATTAAGATAAAGAAAAAATATAAGAGTATACTTCTTTTAAGTTCCTTGTGTAATACCCTGTAATTTCTACTTTGACTGACTACTATTTTGATAGAATAGGAATTTGTATGGGTGGCCAGAACAAAAAATGATCAGTGTAATGTGAAGAATATTTTGGTGCAATAAAAATATGTAGGAACCTAGATGTAATTTTGAATTTGTTCTACCCGTACCCTAAATATTTAGATTGTGACTACTTTTAATTAAGTGAGAGTTTGGGGGTACATTCAGGAAAAAATTGTTCAGTGCGATGAGACGAGTATTCTGGTATAAATTATGTTATCAGAGGTATCAAGGATATTTTCATAATTTGGACCACGATCAGGATTTTTACCATAAATTGGAAAGAATTAAGGATTTTGATTCCTACAATTAAATTTAGTGAAATTTATAGATTCCATTGGTGGAAAAAAATATTCTTCAATACGAAACATAAGCATAGTTATTTTCTGAGAAAAAATTAAAAACGAGGTCAAAATTTGGACACATGGCATTATGTGTGATGCGTTCAGACTTGGGTATAAAAATCATACAAAACTAAACCCATTCCCAATCAAGTTGAAATTAAAATGTTAAACCCAAATCACACATATGAGCAAGCGTACTCATTATTAATTGAGCATAGGGTTAAAACAAGTGTCGATGGAACAAGTAGATATTAATTACCCTTCTTTCATTGTTTAACCGACTCGATAAAGTGAAAAACAAATAAAAAGAAAATTAAAAATAAAATAAAAATAAAAATATGTATATGTCAAGGATGTAGATTTATGTAACTCAAGCCATTGTTTAGACAAACATGATCTTAAAGAACTTAACCATTATCATAACCAATCATTCTTTTAGCACAATGAAGGATGAAGGTAGACTCACTTTGATGGTCAATCTATAAAATCACTATCTCCTAGATAAATTAGAATCACTTGGTCTGTCTCAACTAATTCATCCAAAAGACGCATTAAACACAATCCTTAATTAAATTCCCTTGGTCTCAAAGAATTTAGAACATGAAATTAATTAATGAACCCTTGGTCTCGGAAGACATCAATTAATATTCAATTACCAGTTCTTAAACAATCAACCCCCTTTGGTCCAGCAAGTCAATTGCCAATAGAATATGAAACTAATAAATTGAAACACCCATCAACCCTCTTTGGCCCAGCAAGTCAATGGATAGAATCAACTACTAATCTCGTAATAAGCATAAGTAATTGAATACCAAGAGTAATAACCAATTAATCAAAAGATCAAATTACTTTAGAAATCATGAATATCTAAAATAATGTTGAATTACAATAAAACAATTAACATATCATTGTCAAGAAAAAGAAAACAAAGTAAAAGAAAGAACTCATAGACAAGCCTCCTTCTTCTTCCTTTGAAAACCTTCTTGTACAACCCTTCTTGAACTTTGAAGAATTCTTCTTGGACTGAGTAATTTTCTATGATGATCAATGAATTCTCTCCTTTTCCCTTGTGTTTTCTATCTATTTATAGGCTTAAGAGGTGCCTAAACTCGTAGGTACAAAGTTCTTGGCCGAGTAGAAGTTGGAAGCAGCTAAAACTCTTTAGATTTCCAAAAACGCGTAGAAAGATCGTAGCACCGCCTTGGGGACAGACCACAACTGGCGCTGTTTTGGTCCTTCAGAGCTGGCGCCGCCTTGGTTCTATTTCTCTACTCGTCCGCCAATTTTTCTCCAAATTGTACGCATACGTTCCAGAATGCAGCTGGCATGGTTCCAGCCATGCAGCCGGTGCCGTCTTTGCTCTGCTTGACGACTGTTTTGCTTTGTTTTTCCCAAAATCCTGAAGTAATGACCAAAATATCTTTCCAAGGGTAAAATCTCAAATATGAAAGAATATGACTAGTTATTTCACAAAATGTATTACAAAAGAGTCTCAAATAACTAAGTAAAGTATAACCAATTTAGCTCCTATCATATTCCCCCACACTTAACTCTTTACTTGTCCTCAAGCAAAGTATTAAGAATAAGTAGGAAAAACACAAGGTTTTAATCACTTAATCAATTCCAAAACCATATCTTCAATGCTTTCTTTATTCATGAACATAAAACATATGATACTAAATCTTTCACAGCCAATGCAAGACTTGTGTAGTGATAAATGATTTAGTAGAACCATCTTAATACTTTACAATATTCTCAAACCATTGGAAAGAAGTCAGTTTAAAAATAGTATGCATTCCATATGCTTACTTTTCATACACTCTCTCCACTAATCCGAGACATATTATGATTCTACTTAGAACAAGTAGGATTTTTAAGCTTGTAATGTAAGGCTAAAGATTTGTAATGTGGCTTAGCAAATGAAGGATATAGGAACACCAAAAGTCAAAGAAAAACTGAGAGTAAGCAAGAAAGGGATACCCAAAATAAACCTATAATTCCCAACTCTTCTTACTCTCCTATTCCAAGAATCAATCAAACCATAACCTTATATAACAACCCTTATATATTTCAAGCAAATCCTGCGTTGTTCTTCTTTTTCTTTCTTTTCTTTTTCCCCTCTTCTTATAATCAACTCTTTTCCTCACAAGATCACTCAATTTTTCCAACAATGGTGTCAAGTGTTTTATATTAACTTGCTTTTACAATTCACTTACCATCCCTTTTGTGATCTTTTCCATTCTTTTTTTCCACTGCTTTTTCAATTCTCTCCTCTTTTGTTTTCACTGCTATTGTTCTTTTCTTTTTCACTCACTTTTCTTTCTAGTAGCTTGTTGTTTTCTCTTTTCATTTCCTCTCGTTTCTTTTCTTCTTTCTCATCTTTTTTAGCTCACCATTCTTTTCTTTCTCAATTTTTTTTAACTTCTTTCTTCCATTCCATTTCCTTTCTTTTCCTAGCTCCATTTGTAATTGATCCATGACTAAAAGTAACAAGTCATGATCTCCATCCCTGTATTTTTTCCAACATACATATACTTTTCTCTTTCAAGAGCATAAAGATTTGGAAATTATACAAACTCTCAGCACAAGGAATGGATAAAATATCATGATGGGTTTTAAAGAAAGAAATCACCAATTTAGGCTCAAAATAGGCACTAGAGATAATATAACAATACGTAAGCTTGAAAAGCTCAAACTAACCAAAGAAGGCCTATTACCGTCATCCCTAAGTTAAATCATGAATGTCTTTTTTATTTCGCCTCAAGAGGTATTCAAGTAAGTTCTAGAATGTTCCATGAATTTTAGAGAAAAACAGGTTTAAGAATAATGCACAACATTTGATCAAGAACTACTTTGTCCAAGTGAGTGTAAAAAGTCATGTATAAGCCATCAATGATCTAGAACATATGCTCTATAATCCATCTTAAAGACATGCACTAAAAAAAAATACAGCTTGAAATTGAAAAATTTTGAAAAATTTAAAAAATCCCGCATGTAAGAATATGTATAGAAGAATTGTCAATTAAACCACTCCCCCACACTTAAACTGGACATTGTCCTCAATGGCCAAATAAATATAACCAAAATAACCAATACCATTGGACCAAACAAAATAAAGGAGAAGTGATAGGAAAAACAAACTTCCATTCATTGTGGCATACAAGAGTTGAATGCATGAAGAGGGAGGCAGCATCAACGTTCCTAAAAAAAAATACAAAAGAAAATACCAAAGCATAACAACTTGAAAAGAAAATAAAGCAAAGACAAACGAAATAGAGAGACAACAAAAGGAAAGCCAAACTAAATAAAACAAAAACATGAAAAGAGAAAGGAAACAAAAACAAAAGTGAGCAAGAACGCATCATCAATCCTCCGCAGCATCATCATCCTCATCCTCCTCCTCATCAGCGAGTGTAGAGGGGCCTACACCATCATGCGGCCTAGGAGGCTACTGCCTCAACTCAGTCAACTGCTGCTCCATGGTAGCTTGCCATCGTGCCATATCTTCCATAGTACCCTGCAAGCGTAGGAGCACCTCCATTTGCTGGTCGAGGTGCCCCAGTACGGTGGTCTCAAAGTCCATCCAGGAATAGGACTAAGAACGGCCAGCTCTAGCAAGTGCCGGTGGTGGTAGCTGTTCCTCCTCCGCTGTAGGTGGCCTTTCCTAACTAGGATGTTGGACCTCGAAGGGAGTGAGCCATTTCTTCAGCTCTGGGCTATATTTATATCTGCAACTCATAAGAGTGTGCTCAGTGACCATATCGTGCTTAGTGGTAGCCTCCATAAGTTCTCCCTCAAAACTCACCCCAAAATGCTTTAGAATCTTCATTATAACCAAGGGAAAGACAAAGACTTTTGTGGAGAGACGGTGATGAATAACCTCCCTAATAGATTGGATGATCAAATGAGCAAGAGGGATAGGTACTGTGTTCATCATCCGGTGCAGAATATAAGTGTCAATAACCCTAGTTTCATTGAAACTACTAGCACGGGGAACAACATTAAACTCAAACATGTACACCAGCGCACGAAAGTTGGCTGCTAAGTCATTTTTGGAATAAAAACTATTAGCTTGGAAGGCATTATGCTTATATAAACCTAGGATTGCTCGCATCCCCTTAATATCCCAATTCGGGTTCGAAAGAATCTTTTGATTATTCACATCAATCCCTTGCCAAGTATCATTGTCATAAATCTAGAGGAGGTGAGATGATTCGTTTTGAGTGATGACAATAGGAACTCCTTTCATTCTTATTTCAATATGTAGGAGATGTTTATTACCCTTGTCCGTCATATTAGCATAGAATTCCTTGACAAGCACGGGGCACAACTTCTCTTTCAATTGTACTATGGATCCCCAACCTAGTCGTCTAAACATCATTCCTAATTTAAGTGCCTGGTCTAAGGTGGGGGAGAAAGTACGCTCAATAATAATCTTGTTTGAAGCTATCCTACTATACCATTCCTCACAAGAGGCATCGACAAACTCAGTAGGTCTAAAAGATAAGGGATCAACAAATGATGGAACTAAGGACGAGGAAGGTCTCGCCCTTTCAGATGGTTGACTCCTCGTTCTAGACATGGTCACAGAAGGAATGGAATACTAAGAAGAGAAAATAGGTATGCTCAATCACTTAAGAAAGTATAGCTACCGCTAAGCAGATATATCTCAAATTTCACACAACCCTCAACCAAACTCATAATCCACAAACCACAACTCTTTCAATGTATATCAACTCCAGCACCTAATTCAATCAACCACTTTCACCTAATGCAACACAACCTGCACAATGCATGTAAAAGTCCACTGTAAAGCATAACTTGTGCTGATATCCTCAAAGTATGCTAGTAAACATGATCATGTGAATGAAGGTAATTGTATTATGTGATCAATAATGCAGTTTCAATAGATTCAAGTGTCACCAATAACCATAATTCTAGCCCGAGCTATATGAATTCTTAATTGATAACAAGCATGAATCAAGTAATGCAGGCTCAATACTCCTAAGGTAATTCGATGAATGAAACTCAAGTAGGAATGCACAATCATAGAATATATAATTCCCAATTTTCATCCAAAACCATCCCTATAATGAGAAAAAAAATCAATTCCATCAATTTAACTATAGGACTTGAATAAAAATCATATCTTTAGGCTCTTATATGCATGGGCAAGCAAAAGATGCAAGCTTTTTGTGAAAATTTACTCCATTTGCTTGTGGATTGAATGTGCTATTGTTGTGAAAAACCAAATCTTTTGATGTGCTTGATCCGTAGGATCAATAAAAAAAAGGTAAGAGATGTTATGGAAGTGTTTAGAAGTTGAAAAATTAAACTTTGGGCACTAGTAGATGTGAAGCCGGTGTGGGCTTGTGAGATTTTGTGAGGGAGAAGGGAGGTTTTGAAGAAAAAGTTCCCAAAATGGCCCTTTAATGATGTTCCTCCCGACAGGAACCGGCACCGACCCGGCTCTGTTCTGTCCGGTTCAATTTTTTTTTTTTTTTAATGAACATGCAAAAACACACAGATGCTTAATAAAAATACTATAAATTAAAAATTGTCCTTAACATAAAATAAAAAGAAAAGAAAAGAGGAAAGATCTGCTTCAAGGTTTTCCACGGTTGTGATCCCGTGGATTTTCTTCCGTATTCCCTGGTAGTGTTCCTGCTTGACGATCCCCCATGAGTTTGGCTAGTTAACCAATCTGGTTTTCTAAATTGCGCATGGAAGCCTCTAGGTTCCTTGTTGTCGCATCGACTCCTTGGAACTTAGCCTCCGTGGTGCTTACCAATTGGCTAATCAATTCTTCTAATGGTAGTTTTTGAGGTGCTTCCGTGGTGTTTATGGAGTTTGGATTTCTTTGGTTACCTCCAAAATTGAAAGAACTTTGCCTAGATGGATTCTCATTGCTCCAAGAGAAATTAGGGTGATTTCTCCAGCCAGGATTATAGGTAGAGCTATATGGATTGTTACCTGGCTGGACATTACCTATGAAGGCCGCTTGTTCTGAAGCTTCTTGGGGTGACCCCATCTTTTGGCATTCATGATTAGGGTGGCCTTCTCCACAGAAATCGCAGTTGACGTTTAACACTTGGCCTTGAGGTATCACTAACTGCTCCATCTTTTGGGTTAAGGCGTCTACCTTAGCCTCTAATACTGCCACATCATCCACTTTGTGTACTCCTTCCATACGAGCCTTTGACCTTGCACTTCCCCAAGAATAGTTATTGGAAGCCAAATTTTCAATAAGCTCAAATACCTATTCCGGGGTCTTATGGTTGATGGAACCCCCTGCAGAAGAGTCTACCACTTGCCATGTTGCAAACGTAAGGCCATTCAAGAAGATAAGCATTTGCTTCCTCAGCTCGAATCTATGGTGTGGGCATTTTCTTAACATTTCCTTAAATCTCTCCCAATTCTTATATAAGGGTTCAGATTCTAGTTGTTGGAAGGCGAAGATTTCATTCCTAAGCTTGGCTGTCCTAGCTTGAGGGAAATATTTGGCAAAAAATTTTTCAACTAAGGCATTCCAAGTTGTAATGGAACCTGTAGGTAAAGACTTTAACCATGATTTAGCTCTATCTCTCAAGGAAAAGGGAAAAAGTCGTAATTTAGCATCTTCAGAAACACCATTCATCTTGAAGGTATCACAAATCTCAAGAAAACTGACTAAATGAGTATTGGGATCCTCTTCCGGTAATCCATCAAATTGAACCATATTCTGCACCATTTGAATAATATTGGGTTTTATTTCAAAATTATTGACATCTATCCTAGGTCTAGTGATACTCGAGCCTGAGCCCGAGATTGCGGGTTTCACAAAGTCATCCATAACTCTCCTATCATTCCCAGTATTGTTCTGTTGAGCACCATCCATCTCGACAATCAGATTCCTTTGAATTGTTCGGCGAATTTTTGTTAACGTCCTCTCGATTTCAGGGTCAAAATCGACTATCTCGTTGTTGGATTTTCGGGTCATGTACCAAAGGTAATACCTATGAAAACAAGAAGCAAGTTTAGAGATATAATTAATGGTTACAATAACACAAATACAAGGTTACAAAGTTAGTAATTCAAACTCAGTCTAAGTTAGTTGGTTAAGTTAGGTTAGGTTACAAGGTTATACAAGAATACACGAAATACAAAAGATAGCACCGTTTTGTAGAAAGAACAAATATACATATTTACCTAATGACATATTTACATGGTTAAATCAACAAAATCTGAGTTTTCATGCTATTGTTCCCCGGCAACGGCGCCAAAAACTTGATGCGTTCAGACTTGGGTATAAAAATCATACAAAACTAAGCACATTCCCAATCAAGTTCAAATTAAAGTGTTAAACCCAAATCACACATATGAGCAATCGTACTCATTATTAACTGAGCATAGGGTTAAAACAAGTGTCGATCCTCAAGGAACAAGTAGACACCAATTACCCTTCTTTCATTGTTTAACCGACTCGATAAAGTGAAAAACAAATAAAAAGAAAATAAAAATAAAAATATGTATATGTCAAGGATGTAGATTTATGTAACTCAAGCCATTGTTTAGAAAAACATGATCTTAAAGAACTTAACCATTATCATAACCAATCATTCTTTTAGCACCATGAAGGATGAATGTAGACTCACTTTGATGGTCAATCTATAAAATCACTATCTCGTAGATAAATTAGAATTACTTGGTTCGTCTGAACTAATTCATCCAAAAGACGCATTAAACACAATCCTTAATCAAATTCCCTTAGTCTCGGCGAATTTAGAACAGGAAATTAATCAATGAACTCTTGGTCTCAGAAGACATCAAATAATCTTCAAGTATCAGTTCTTAAACAATCAACCCCCTTTGGTCCAGCAAGTCAATTGCCAATAGAATATGAAACTAATAAATTGAAACACCCATCAACCCTCTTTGGCCCAGCAAGTCAATGGATAGAATCAACTACTAATCTCGTAATAAGCATAAGTAATTGAATACCAAGAATAATAACCAATTAATCAAAAGATCAAATAACTTTAGAAATCATGAATATCTAAAATAATGTTGAATTACAATAAAACAATTAACATATCATTGTCAAGAAAAAAAAACAAAGTAAAAGAAAGAACTCATAGACAAGCCTCCTTCTTCTTCCTTTGAAAACCTTCTTGTACAACCCTTCTTGAACTTTGGAGAATTCTCTTTGGACTGAGTAATTTTCTATGATGATCAATGAATTCTCCCCTTTTCCATTGTGTTTTCCATCTATTTATAGGCTTAAGAAGTGCCTAAACTCTTAGGTACAAAGTTCTTGGCCGAGTAGAAGTTGGAAGTAGCTAAAACTCTTCAGATTTCCAAAAATGCGTAGAAAGATTGCAGCACCGCCTTGGGGACAGACCATAGCCGGCGCTGCTTTGGTCATTTGGAGTCGGCGCTGCCTTCGTTCTGTTTCTCCACTCGTCCCCAATTTTTCTCCGAATTGTACGCATACGTTCCAGAGTACAGCTGGCGCCAGTTCCAGCCTTGCAGCCAGCGCCGCCTCTGCTCTACTTCACGACGGTTTTGCTTTGTTTTATCCAAAATCCTGAAGTAATGACCAAAATACCTTTCCAAGGGTAAAACTCAAATATGAAAATATATGACCAGTTATTTCACAAAATGTATTTTAAAAGAGCCTCAAATAACTAAACAAAGTATAACCAATTTAGCTCCTATCAATATGATTGGTGGATAGAGATAAGTGTCACTCTATGAATTATTCTTGCAAGAAAGCTAATCAAATAAGTTTTACAAAATTAAATATGAAAAATAGGTGGAAAATATCGCGACAAGTGTAAAGTTGCCCACAATACATTAAATGCATTGTGTGCTAATTGGTCCTAATTTTGACCATGGAGAGGCGATGAAACAAGGGAGAAAATCAGTAGCATGCATAAGAGAGAAGAGAAGAAGAAACAAGGAAGAAAATGAATAGAAAATTGAGGGAAAAATAGAAAGGAAAGAGAGAAAGTTGTTCTTGGTGTTCTTGAGCCAAATCATGTTTGAAAAATCTCACAAACAAGGTAAAAGGCTATGCTTCATGAATTAAAGTTATAGATTTCATCATGGGGATCGTTTTGATATAAATTTTAACATGAAATCATGAAGATTATGATTATGTGCAGCATTATTTGTGAACTATGTGAAGTTTTGTGTGTGCAAGTGTGTGCACCAGGATCCATCCGCTATGCCTTATACAATGAATAGAAGTATTTGGATAGTGATTTAAAGGGTTGTTCATAGTTGTGAAGAAAGACGGTAGAAGTGGAAAGAAAAGGAAGATGTAGTGAAAATAAACTATAGTTATTTTGCTTCATATTGATGATTATATTGTTCAAGCATGGAATTTGTAGTTTGCTTGATCTGAAAATATGAAGAATTGAAGGTGATTTGAAGGAGAATTTAATGGATTAAGTGTCCTAAAGGTGTTATGGACAAAGGAGAACAAGATAGAAATGCTAATTGTGAAAAATGAATTAAAGCAAGAAAAATACTGGGATTGTTTTGTCCCAGTATTTTCTGAATAGAATTAAGAGAAAGGAAATGAAATCCATAGAAGCATAGTTGAAGGTCTAATGAGCTTTTTGATATAAAATGGAGCCCAATCAGAGTTGTGGATAAAAAATTATGCACAAAACAAAATAGTATGTTAAACGGGAAAAATGCATAATTTTTATGCTAAATGCAATAAACTCAAGGGAGTTTATTTACATGCAAAAGGGAAGGAGTAACAGAAGGACTAGAAGAGCAATGGAAGGAGTAACAAAAGGACCAGAAGAGCAATGGAAGGAGTAATGGAAGGACCAGATATACAATATATGTATATATATGCATTTACTCTACAAAGGAAAATTAAGGAATAGGAAATAATTGATTTCCTTATGTTTATGTTAGCTATGTATTATTCTGAGTTTGGAATACCAAACTAAACATGAAAGGACATTTAATGTAGGTTGTTCACGTTAAACGATCGGTGACGAGTTGGACACGATATTCGACCATCTATATTAATCTAGGACACAAGGTGAGTCACTTTAGATTCTTAAACTTTTAAATGCTAGTATACTTTACTTTTCATCACATTACAAACCATTTGGAATCTCTTATTAGATTTAAAGTTTTTCTGAGCAAGATAGTAGTATTTGGCCATGATAGGTTTTCATGAATATCATAATTAGCTTGCAAACCTTAAAGGATGAGAAAAGCATGTATTTTGTAAATTTAGTCCTTTTGGGATTAAAATGTTGAGATTTTTGGAATATGGTAACTTTTGGAATTGGGTATTCATGAAATGACCAAAATACCCTTATTGAAATATTTTATGGAAGTATAATTGAAATTTTGAATCTAATCTTATTTTAGGGTTGGAATTTTTGAATAAAACTTCTTTTGGAATTGGGTATGGGTAAAATGACCCGGATACCCTCGTTGGAACACTTTATGATGCAAAAAGGAATTTTTATCCTTTTTCGTTGCAGATTTGGGAAAACAATCTCTTGGTAGAAGATCAACTTTTGAAAAATGATAGTTTGGCTTCGAAAAATATTTTATATGGAATTCTTTCGGGAATATGGTATTGGTATTGGTCTTGTGAACCAGTGGTAATGTTGAGTACTCAACAAGGGCTTTGATCTTTGTACTAGCTCATATTAGAGATAGACTGTAACACCCTACTACCTACGTACCTAAAAAGGGGTGGGGACATCGCCCCGTCCTTAGGACAAGGAGTCTTATAACTAGGTAATAGAACATATAGAAGAAAAATAAACTAAAAAAAAATAAACTTATAACAATCCCAAAGCCAATACTTATACAAATCTCAAAACAAATAGAAGGCAACTAAAATATCTAACAAATAAATACTTCAAAATAAATATTCCAAGCTCATGGCAATATAAGTAAATCAATCTTCGAAGCAGGATTGACTTGAAGACACGATATAAAAACGGTGTGAGAAATATTTCTCAGTATGTCCTGTGTGTGCTCATGATAGTTTAAGAAAGCATTTCATGTATGTAAGTTTTGAACAAGTCACAACAAAAAGTCTACAAGTCTAGAAATTTATATTTGAACATTGAGTGGTGTTTTATCAGCATTTGTGAAGTAAAGTGTCCAACTTATAAAGAAATAACCACTCAAATAAAGTTGAATATGAAACTGTGCATCATGAATGGACATGGCACCACAAATTGTGCACTATAACAAGAGAACGGTCATGATGCCATACTTTGTGCATCTTGACAAGAGAATGATCAAGATGTCACACTTTGTACATTCTGATACAAGGTAGGTGTACGGCCCACCAGGTGAGATACTCTTCTGTCTCTACATCCAAACTTACCGGTTGTCCACTCCGAAAATAAACAGCCATCAAAACTGTGATTGCTAGCTTAGACCTACTTGACTAACAAGAACTATCGTCTTGTCTAGGTAGAGCTCGTCTCTCAGAGGTGGCCTCCTACTAAGAGACTTACCCAATCCTTCAAAGACTAATCCTAGTAGTCTACATTTATTGAGTACTCAACATTAAATTTGTCCCATTTGAGAATAGTAGAATCATCCAAAGAGTTTTCTTCAAAATAGCAATTATGGTTTACAAAACAACGTTAGGTAAAAATTTGTTTAAGGAAAATTCATTATTTTGCTTGAAAATTTGTTTGCTTGACTAAAATTATTTTATTTAGTAGAATGAATAAATTGTCCATAATTGCATCCCAAAGTACACCTTCCACGGCAATCCGTGTATTTAATTTGTACAAGTGCTTTTGTTTACAAACATCTTTATGTAAGGACTTACTTTGAACTCCTAATTCCACTTGGTAAAATAATACTCCAAGTCTTGCTTAAGGCAACCTAACCCTATTTGGGGTAAATACAGGGTATATATCACCTTTGGTGCACAACTAAGAAACAAATTTGCATAGGTACAAATAACTCCCAACTTTACATAGACATAATCTATATCAACACTCAAATGTGATCTTAATGGTTTAGGAGTTCTAAAATTAATTAATAAAATAATCTCAAGGTTTATAAAAATAATTTGGTACTATAGTAACATAAATAAGTGACATAACTGTTAATTGAGTATAACAAAAAATAGTAATATTATCAAAAGTATAAAATAATAATATTCCCATAAGGATAATAAAAATGATAACATAAATAGTTATGATGATATTATTATGCACATATACATATATGTATATTTCTAAAGAAAAATAACAAGGTTTAATAAAAATAATAATATTTATTATATGATTAATAATAGGATTAAATAAAAATAATATGACTAGTTGCGATAATAATAGTAATAGTATAAATTTTATTAATATTTCTCTAAAGTAATGATGTTTAGTAATAATAACAATAGTAATATTAATACTATTGATGATACTTAAAAATAGAAATATCAATAATAATACTTATAATGTTAATAAAAATAATATTATTAGTAATGTTAATAATAAAAATAATTATAGTGATTTAAGTATCAAAAGTAACAATAATATTACTATTAGTATTAATTTTGCTATTAATAAATAAAGTAGTAACCATACAAGTAGGGTGATAATAATAATTGTCATAGCAAAAGTAGTATCATTAGTCATATAGATGTTTGCATGGTAATTGATGGCAAGATCAATAATATTTAAGATTTAGCAAAATCATAATAGCAATAATCTCCCTATCCATCATATCATCTCATGCTAGTGTCATATAGACCCAATTCACAAATATACTAACAATATATCATAGCCTCATGTTAAAATTAAAATCCAAATCTTCTTCATAGAGTAGTCCTAATACACATCTCAATCTATACATCATAAAATCATCCATGTCATATAAATATGCATTTATTTTCCCCAACACTACTTGATCATCCAGCATCATATCAATAAGTCATCATCCTAATAATCTTGAGTACAAAAATAAATGAGGGAGTTTAGGACAAAATACTTGTTTGATAACCGATCTAAGTTGAAGATGTCGCTTTGACAATCAAAGCCTTGAATACCTTGATGTGTCCTTTGGGAGACTAAGGTTTGAAGAAGTCCAAGTTGGCCCTCAATGAATTCAGCCAAGAGAGAGAGAGATTGAGAAGAGAATAAGAAGAAATGGAAGTAATGGAACGAGAAAGAATGAGGAAGCTTGGACTTGGTTTACCTTATAGTGTTCTTCTTGACCGACTAAAAAAAATGCTTGTTTGATCCGAATAGAGGGTGCACTTTGGATGGTTTGGTGTTATAAAGTGTACCAAAAGAAAGAATATGATGATCTCTGGTTGATTTGAAGGTTTTAGAGTGGTTTAGGATGTTTAGAAGTGGCTAAATGGTTGAAGGTGGGTAGTGTATGTTCTTGGTGTTCTTAAGAGAATATGAGAGAAAGCTAGATGAAGTGGGAGAGTGTTGTTGGATGGCATGGCCAAAAAACCTTGTGGAAATGAGTGCAAACTTCTGGTTTGGTTTGATAGGATTGGTTTCTAGATAAGTGAGTGTTTGATGGAGCAAAAGGTGGGTTTTGATTTCCAAATTCAAAGTATTTTGAATAGAGAGAAACTATGAGAGTTTTGAGGTGCTTTAATGGAGTTTGTTGGCCAAGGTTGGTGAAGAAGAAAGGATATTCAGCTAGGTCCCTAGTATGGCCGAAAATATGGTGAAGTAATGAAGGAGAATTAAAGAAGAAAATGAAGAGAAATGCTAGCTAGTTGAAGGTTTGTAAAGCTGGAAAAAAATTCTGGTTATCTGGCTAGAAGAAGTGATAAGATTTAGATGGTTTGTTAGCAAGAATTAGAATTATTTTTGAATGGATTTGCAGCTGTAAAATAGGAGTGTTTCAAGGTCTATTAATGGTGGTTTTCAGCCATCATCTTGAAGGAAAAGAATAGAACTTTAGATGAACTTATGCATGGATTGAATGCTCAACTGCTATGGCTAAAATACTTTATGGTTTGCTGGAAAATTTTCTGGTTTGTTGAAGCTATGTTAGCTCCGAATTTCCAAGGGATTTTTCAGCTTTCTACACACATGAAATAGCTATTGATAGCAAGGAAAGAAAAAGTATTTTTTCTGCATTTGTTTGGGAAATTCAGCCACATGGAAGAGCTAGAAATAATTCCAGCTTTGCACCAAAAAAGAATGAACAAAATAAAGTTCTTCAGAGAAGATGCCATGGTGATTTAATCTTAGAAAACAAACACACTAGTATCACTCCTACATTTCAGCCAACTAATTCTCCAAGAGCTAGAATATTCCTTTTAAAAATTTAAGTCCCAGATCATCTAAAATATTTTATAAGGAAATTTTAAAGAATTCAAGAAATATGAATATTTCAAATTTAAACATGCTAGGACATTGGTTACTAAAATAATGGAGATTAAAACTCCTCTAGATTTTCTTTTGGGATAAGGTCACATGGTTAGAATATTACCATTGTGTATCCTCTAAGACAACATCCTAACTTCTTGGAATGCAAGAAATAAAATTTAAACATTAGTTAGGATAATTAAAAATAATACTTAGTTGTTCGGATTTGAACTCAAGACTTTAGGAATTAAACATAAAGCTCTAACCACTAAACCACATTAATTTTTGTTCTTATTTTGCCAATCTAATTCTCTTTCCTTTTAAAACCCAAATCTCTTCTTCCTTCATCCCTAAGCAAAATTCCCTAATTAGCTCCAACACATATCTAGCATAAATAATTCACAAAAACTACATATAGTTCTTTTTAAAATGCACAATTTCACCCGTAAAGAATATATTCATACAATATGCCATGGAATGCAACCCTTTCCTCTATTTCTAGGGTAGTCTTAAGTGGGGTTTTACATCTTCCTTTCCTTAGAAGAATTTCATCTCGAAATTCTATGTGTACTTTTCTCTCAAGTCGGGATATTTCTACTTCATCCATTCTTCTACTTCCTACATGGCATCTTATGTGCCGGCATGCTGAACATCCAATCAAAACCCATAAATATTTGGAACTTTGCCCAAAACTATGATGTAGATCTCGAGTCTCGGTTAGAGACGATACTTGAGGGTACTCCTTAACTAGAGTAAGGGGGTTAATGGTTGCAATTGTGAAACCCCACTTAAAGCCAACCCTAGAGTAAGGGGGTCGGGATGCATATCATATTATCTTGCATGAATATATATATTTTTGAATGATTTTATGTGTTTTAGAATTATGATTTATATGTTAAAAGGCTTAGTTATGCTTATTGAGTATGAAGGGTAAAATGATAATTTTGCTTAAGGTTCAAATAGAAAGATAGCTTGAGGATTAAATAAGAAGAATATTTTGGTGAGAAAATAAGAACAAGAGTTGTTGTGGTTTAGTGGTTAGAGTTTGGAATTTATCTCTAAGGTCATGAGTTCAAATCCCATCATTTAAGTTTTTATCATGATTATCTTAGTTGAGTTTGAATTTTTATTTTTCTTACATCCCATAAAGATAAGGATGTTGTCCTAGGGGAGACATGAAGAGACTGTCCTAATCTTATCATTATGTATTAAAAAGAATTCTAGAGGAATTTTTGTCCGTTTATTACCTTTAGCTTGTCCTAACACCTTCATAAATTAAATTTGTTCAAAAATTTATCAAAATTCATCTTTTTATTTCCAGAAAATTGAGCAAGGATTTCTTGTCTTTGAATTTCGAAAATGGATCTTGGAAGTGGGAGGATTAGCTAAAAATAGGATAGGAGTTAGGAAAGATTCCCAGGGGAAATTAATCACTATGGTTGAACCTTCAAACTCATCTCCATAGTATTCATATTCTTCATGGAAGAAACTTGGAAATTTTCTAGATTTTGGGCAGCCTAACATCCGTAAACTCAGCCATGTTTCCTGCTCATTTACTGCCAAAAATATGGCTAATTCATTCAGCTTGAAGAACTAAAAATTCTGTGCAATTTGGACTGCACAAAAAATTGAACAAACCAGAAAAAAATTCTGGGCAGTTTCACGACCTTCAACCAGAAAATGAATCTGTTTTATTCTACCTTCAAGCCAGCAAAACTCCTCTACTTTTCCTCCATAAAGAAGGCTGGAAACCAGCCTTAAAGGACCCTCAAACTGCTCTAAAAAACATCTGCAAATTGGGCTAGAATATTGCAGAAAAACTGCACAGAAAATTGCAGCAAACCTTTGGACCACATAACACTTTGAAACCAGAAATTTCCAGCTTTGTTCCCTTAAAGCCGTGGCCGAAAAACCACCATTGTTCAGCCATGAACTAAACATCATTAACCTCTCCACTTACCTTTCACACTTGGACTCCATAACCACACCTCAAATATCTCCTAAGATTACTCCATTCAAACTAAAATTTGAATTTCAAAAATTTTCAGCATTTGCTCCATGAAAACACCCTTGTACTAAGCTTCATAACCAAAAATTCCTCTGCCATTGAGCTCTAGATTTGGCCAGCCTTATAGCTATATTAACCTTCATTCATCTCAACAAAACATAGCAGTCCAACCAGCTCCATTGCAGCTCCAAGAAACCTCCATCAATCAAACACCATTAACATATCCTATACCTCAAACCACTCCTCAAATCTCTCCATTTGAATTTCAAACCATCAGATTTTTCTCTTCTTCTCTAAGCTGAAAACCGAAATCCCTGAACTCCCTAAACCATTCGGCCAGCATTCTCTAAAAATTCGTGCACACATTTTTCTCAAATTCTCTCTATTTTCACCAAGAACACACACTACATTTATTCAAGCCAAAATCCACTCATAATACCTTCAATCCCTCTCAAAAACTCCAGAATACTCCTACATACTCCCTAGATTTCATTTCTAGGATTTATAACACCAAATCTCGAAACAAGAATTGGCATTCGGATCAAAATCAGTTTTTTTTTTCTTGAAGTCTCAAGAACATCATCAAGGTAACCAAGAACAACTCTTTTGTTCATCTTCTTCCATTCAACCTATAACGTATCATGCTAATGCTCTCTCTCTCTCTCTCTCTCTCTCTCTCTCTCTCTCTCTCTCTCTCTCTCTCGGCTAAAATGGTGGATTACAACCATGGCTATTTTTCTCCTCTCATGGACGATTCAAGACTTGCAATCGAGTGGACCTTCTTGAATCTTCATCGAAGTAAACATCAATCAAGTATTTCTCCTTAATCCTTCTTTTTAATGCTGAATTAATGTCTCTTAGATGTTGATAGGAAGAATAGAATATGAATGGGGGATTGAGTATATGCATACGTGTGAAGGGGTTGAGATTAGGACATGAGAATGGATGATCATGATTAAGCTATATGGAATTCCTTGAGAATCAATGTGTGTTCATCATGTCTTAAGAAAATTATGGATGTTTAAAGCATGCTAGATGTTATGACACCTTTGGTGAGTAGGATTTTCATATTCTTATCTACATTGAAGCCATGATTATGATTATGCTTAGTAGAAATTTGGCCATGTGATAGTATGTATGGATTTAAGCTTATGTTCATGAATGGATTAGTTTGTTGTTTGATGTCGGAGAAGGAGATTCTTGTTAGCAATAGGAAAATTATGATTATGTTCTTGTTGATCCTAGATTATTTTAATTAGCAAATGTTATTACCGTAATTAAAATTATTACTATATTTTTTTTCCCTAAGGATTTTGAAATTCCTAGGAAGTTTTGGAAATGGAATATTAAATGTAATATTGATGTTTTACTAGTCAAATAAATGATATCTTTTATTTAAAATAATATATATATGTATAATTATATAAATAATAATAAATAAAATATTAATGACCTTGTAGACCATAGTTCAAACTTTTACCTATATTCATAAATATTATTTATATTTAAAATTTATTTGTTATCAATTAATGAAAAATGTAATAAAAGTTATTTATTATTAATTTTATTTATTACTAATTATTTATTATCTATTAATTATTAATTAAAAATTTATAATAATTTATTATTTATTTTAATAATACTATTTAAAAATTACCATTTATTAATATCATCTAGGACTTAGGATTATTCAATAATTAAACCCTAATTTATTTATGAATAATAGTACTCAAGATTTATTATTTGAACCTATAACTTATTAGTAATTACTTTACAACCCTTAGTTATTTTAACTTATCAAGCTATACTTATTTTATAAAATTCTTTATCAGCTAGCCTTAAAGCTTAGGACATTAAAGCCATGACTGTAATTAGTTGAACTAAGAATTATTTGTGTAAGGAAAGTATAGCTCGAGTATAACCTTATGTCTTGTGTTTACCCCAGGCGGGGTTAGGTCAGCCTTAGAAGATTTTTGAAATTCGAGCAAGCAAAAGATCACGTAAGCTCCCGCATGGAATTATTTGAAGACCAAAGCTTATTGTGGCAAGCTAAATACGATGTGTATGGACATTCATTTTGTAAAGGTAATTAAGGACTATTTTTTTTCCTTTTTATTTCAGTCAAGCAAATCATTTGAAAATTAAACAAGCAGCTTTACACAAAATGCTAAACTGTTTCTAAAACCAAACTTTGACAAGAATTTTAGAAATCCTTAATTGCTATTTCCAAGTAAATCAATGTATGATCAATTTTCTCCCAAGTAGGACAATCAACGTTGAGTACTCAATAAGGGTAGACTACTAGGACTAGTCTTTGAAGGGTTTGGGTAAGTCTCTCAGTAGGTGGCCAACTCTGAGGGGTGAGTTCCTCCTGGATAGGATGCCAGTCCGGTAGGTCATGCCGGTCCAAGCTAGCAAGTTTCAGTCATGCGGATTGTGTGTTTTCGGTGTGGACAACCAGTAAGTTTGGGTGTAAAGATGGAGGAGTATCTCACCCGATAGGCCGTACACCTACCTTTTGTCAGTTTCCATAACGTGTGGCATTCTGAGCATTATATGGTTATGGGGCGCAACGTGTGGTAACCCATAGCTACCTCTTTGAGTGGTTGTATTTATTGCGCACATGTATGGTTTGAAAAGTAAAACACCACTCTTTATTTTTAACATTTATTTAATGCTTGCTAGCACTCTCTCTTGTGAAAATTTTCAACTTGCATACATAAACTGTTTTACCTAAAACACTCAAAGCACACACGGGCTTACTGAGATTTTATCTCATTACCTTTTATGCCATATTTTCAGGTCGATCCTGCTGTGGAGGTCAATAGCTAGATTTGTTGCCTATGCTTTGAAGACTTTATGTTATTTTTCTTATGTGTTGTTTTGAGAAATTATAGCAAACAATTTATTTTTGATTTGTTCATGTATTTTTGGGTTGTAATAAGTTCAATTTTAAAGTATTACTTTTATTTTCCTTTATGTGACCTAGTTATAAAGACCCCTTGTCCTATGGACGGAGCGACATCCCTGGCCCTGTCGGGCCTATGTAGTGGGGTATTATAGCAATAATATAGTTGACTTCTTCGGTATTGTGATGCTTCCATAACACTTTCACTTTTGGTATCTTTCTTATTTTGAAGGGTCTTGGTGCTTCGATTTAGAATCTTAATCGGTTTCCCTGTTTAACTCAAATCAGGTTACAATAGCAAAGGCTTGTTGTTAAAACATATTCCAAATCATGATCGTACATCTTTAACTGAGATATATAAAACACGTCTCATAATCTCAACAAAATGTCTAGTAAATCTAATCTATAGACGACAGTTCCATTATTCTTCTCCTGTCATTCGCATAACTCTTTTGCCGACTCTGAGTCGCCTTCAGTCTGTCCCTTATTACCTTTATCTTGCCTACCATTTCTTGAACATGAATTTCACTAGATTTGATAATTGGCTTATCTTCTATGTATCCCTACTACAATTGTACTTGACATGTCTAGCTTTGCATTGCTTCATATAGGGCCATACCAATAAAAGATTGGTAATTGTTGTTGTAGGCCTAATTGCATGGCACACATTTAGTCCATTTATCAACTTTGTCCAGTATACATGCCCTAAACATGTGCTTTAGTAGCTGAATAAGTCTCTCCAACTGACTATTAATTTTGAGGAGATGCAGCAGCATAAAACTTCCAAGTTGATCCCATTATCTCTAGGAACTTAGTCTAAAATCTTGCAGTGAACCTAGGATCCTGCTTGGATATACTACTTGATGACATCCTATGCAGCCTCTACCTTGGCTAGGGCTACCTTAAAATCGTCCCTAATTACCTCTCATTCTAGAAATAGTGTAATATCCCACATTTTTACCTTCGATTGGCCACTACTTATAATAGGATGAGAATTTGTATCAGTGACCAGAACAAAAGATGATTAGTGTAATGAAACAAATATTTTGGTATAATAATATTTTGTCAAGACCTAGATGTAATTATTGGATTTGTTCTACCCGTACCATAAATCTTTGAAAAGCTATTATTGATAATAAAATGAGAATTTGAGGGTACTCTAGGAAGAGAAATTGATTAGTGCAATAAAACACACGTTTTGAAAAAAAAAAATGCTATTTGGGTTATCGGAGGCATTGCCGTCATTTTGACCACGCCCGCAACTTTGATCGTGAATTTGACCAAACTGAGAAGAAATTGAAGGATTTAAGTATTACCAATGGATTCAGTGGAATTTCTAGAGTTGAATGGTAAAGTAAATTATTTTTCCATTTCGAACTCGATTTTGGTTATTTTTGAGAAAAAAAATTGAAAATGCGATAAAAGATTTGGGTGTGTGGCATTTTGTGATTGGGAGCCTTAGACATGTGTCAATTTATGAGAGGTTGCATGAAGAATTCATGCAAGACACATGGAATTAAAGAATTACAAAATAAATAAAGAATTATGTGTATTTTTGTGATTGGAACACATTATTTGTGGACCCTTTCATTAAGGTTTTGTGCAATGTGATTGACCAATACTTGGACCATGAGAAGGTGGATGCATGGCTGAAAATTGGCCAAGAAAACTAGCAGCTTCAATAGAGAAACGAAGAGAAATTTTTGAGGAAGGAAATTAAGTGGTTGGTGTGTATTTTTCATTAGAACACACCTATGTATGGTGGTGAGAAGAGATTGTTATATAGTCTGAATTTCGGCAGCCATGAAGAAAGAAAAACAAGAGAGAGAAAAAGGGCTAGTATATGTTCTTGGTGTTGTGTGTGAGTTCTTGAGAAGTTCTTTGAGCTAATAGCTCGAAATAGCCTTATATACAAGATAAAAGCTCACCTTGCTAGAATTAAAGTTGTTTTTGAGTGAATGATGATTATTTTGATATGAATTTTAACATGAAAACTTGATTTTCATATCTTGATTTAGGATAAAAAACTAGGGTTTGTGAACTTTGTGTATGAACCTTGTGTATGATTATATGTGCCGGCTGCCTAGGAGGTTTATGGATGATGTTTTGTGTGAAGAAGAACTGAATATTTATGGTAGTTTGAATGATTGAGTTTTGGTTGATGAGATGATGACCAAAGTAGAATAAAAATGGAAATTACTTGGAAAAATGAATTATACTAGCTTTTAGTTAAAATATGTGAATTTGTGTTGAATAAGCATGACCCTTGTAAGCTGTTGGAATTTGGAAATCACAGAATCAAAGATGATTTGAAGTAAAATTGAATGAATTAATGTTCCCAAGGTGTTAAAGGCTAAAGGAAAACAATGGATAGCATAAATAGTAGAATTGAAACAAAACTATTGTGGCTATTTTTGCCTTATATTATGTCACAAAAGAAAAAAAAATCTGAAAATAACTTACATAAAAGTAAAATTAAGAGTCTTACCATCATTTTGGTATATCATAGAGCCAAATTGGAGTTGTGGATTGAAAGTTATGTGCAAAAGAAAATCGTGTGTCAAAGCAGCAAAATTTCAGGATTTTGCTTGGAAAGTGAATGAACTTAAGGAAGAATAATTATGTGATTTTGGGATGAAATAAAGGGGAAATATGGAGTTAATCCCTTGTATATGAAGGGAGGAAGGATATGAAAAGGGAAAATGAAAGAAATGAACAAACGATGAAAAAATGATGTAACGAAAGTTGAACGTTTTCTTTAACCGTCGGCCCCGTTGACTAACCATTGGCAAAACGTCGATTGGACGTCAGCTACTTGTCGGGCATGTCGGCTATTTTTCAACCAACGGCGATTTAACCTATAACCGATGTTTGATGTAGGTTTATCAATAAATGGCCGTTGGTATGTTGGAAACGGTGGTCAAACGGCCGTGAATGGAAAAAGTCTAATTAGGACACGAGGTGAGTCCCTTTGATTTCTAAAACCTTTTGAAAGGTAGTGTGCTTCACTTTTTCATGAAATGCTATGTTTTATACCATTTTGAAAATTCCTAAATATATTTAAGGTTATCTGAGCAAGATTTATTGTTATGCCACTTTGGACTCGAATGAACTTCATATTTGGCTTTGGAAACCTTAACGGATGATTAAAGCATGAATTTTGTAAATTTTGTCCTTTTTTGGATTAAATACTTGGGATTTTCGAAAAATGGTAATTCTTGGAATCGGGTATTCACAAATTGACCAGAACACCCTTATTGGAATATATTATGGAAATATGTTTGGAAACATTGAATTTAATCCTCTTTCAGGATTAGAACTCTAGATTTCTTGAATAAGTTCCTTTGAAATCAGGTATTTGAAAAATGACCCAAATGTCATTATTAGAATGTTTTATGAAAACCTTCGGAATCGGGTGTTTGGTAAATAACCGAAATATCCTTATTAGTACTTTTGTGAATACTTTTCAAATCAAGTAAGGGTAATATGACCCGAATATCCTTGGAAAGTCTTTTAGAATCAGGTATGGTTAAAATAATCAAAATGCCCTTGGAAATGACTTTTGTGATCGAGTACGGCTAAAATGACCCGAATATACCTGAAAACTTATTTTGATGTATGAAAAGAACTTTTTACCCTATTTCGACATGAATTTGGAAAATGATCTCTTGATATGAGATTAACTTTTGAAAAATGATATTTTGATCCCGAAAATTATTTTATTGGCCTAATGTGCAATAGAATGAATTGATTGGCCTTGCAGAGCCTATGGAATATATTATTTAACTTACGAGTAGTGGGATCAATTTCTGAAAAATGATATTCTGCTCCAAAAATATTTGTTTGGAAAATCCTGCGGGAACAAATGACCCTTTAGCCTGATCACTCAGTAGGGGTTGGTATTGGTAACGTTGAGTACTCAGCAAAGACTTTGATCTTTGTACTAGCTTATGTTAGAGATAGTCGACCCCAAGTAACCTAGCTAGTTCTGGGGTTTGTCTTGCTCCAAATAGGACAACAGAACATTGAGATGAGTCATCCTGTCTAGCCGTTTAGCACTAGACCCGCATCCGCGGGCGTATATTATTTTGAGTCATTCGTTAAATGTCCGGTGGGGACACTTGATGCATTTGACTCCTTACCACCTCAATGGTAATTGACGTTAGAATTGTGACCCCTGGCTTACAGTGGCAAGAGTGTGTTGCGGTACACTTGGTATACCTTGGTATACCTACTATTTATTCTCAGTACGCTGCGGTGTACTTAGTATACTACGATACACCTATTACTTATTCTCAGTATACTGTGGTGTACTTGGTATGCTACTGTATACCTATTATTTATTCTTGGTAGTACGCTGTGATGTACTCACCTTTCCGGCAATACACGATTGACTGCTGTAGGTTGCGGTCTAAGTACAATGATACGTGGCGCCGAAGGTGAAGCCTTGTGAACTTTGTATACAGGCTGATCTACTATTGGAGAAGTGCCTATGATTTGAAAATTGGGGTAATGATTTGAAATTATAATGCAAATTTTCAAAAATGATTGAGTTCTGAATAAACTCTTCTTTATAGAGAGTTTTAGAATTGTTTTCCAGTAGGAAAATGTTATGCTCTTCCACAAAAGTTTTATGCACCCTGTTTCTTTCATAAAGCACTAGTACACACAGGACTCACTAGGTGATTTCTCACTCACACGTGTCTTTTATCGTTCCCTTTTTTATAGGATCTAGAGTTAAGCATACCTATGGATAGAAAGACGATACCACAATGACAACAGTATAGGTTTGGACAATTTCCCTTTTGATTATGTACCTCATTACTGATGTAGTATGGGAATTTACATTTATGAGTTGCTCTATTTTATATATATATATATATATATATATATATATTTCAATATAGGATGTTTCTATGATTCTGGACCTTGTATTCTCTATTGGTTATTCGTTATAAAAACCCCTTGTCTGGGCAACTGGATGGGGCGATATCCGTTCTTAAAATATTTCTGCTGTTATCTTTAATTGGGGTGTTACAATTGGTATCAGAGCATAGTATTATAGAACTGTGGTATCACCATAAGAATTGATAGAATTCTTTCAATGTGTAGGTATGGTAGATAGGAGTGATAAGGGCAAGCGTCTAATGGATGAGCGCAGCGTCGATGGGAAGAAAGAGACAGGTGAGAGTTCGAGTGTGAAGAGACCTTAGAAGATTAGGTCGGTCTACCAAATAGGCGTGCCAGGACATTTCACTCTGACAGGACCTGGCCCTAGCTGCCATCACTCCACGTCTCGCCGGGACTAGGTTTGACTCGGCAGTGCCTGTCGTTAAAACATTTGTGCAAGACCTTAGTCCAGAAAGGACACCTACTCCCAAGAGGACATCGTCGCCACATGAGGAGGTAAGTGGTGATTCTGATATGGTGAATGGCAATATTGAGGCACACCATTAGGATGATGATGAGGAGGACAATATCCTCAATGGTGTAGTATTGTCTGAGGATGACGAGGAGGTATTTGGCAAGGATATTCCGGGAGTATTAGAGGAGGAAATGCCGGGTTTAGTGGTTGCTAAGGCGGGAGAAGATCATGAGGCACCCGAGGCAGAAGTACCTATGGTCTAGGAGTTTGAGGAGGAGTTGGAGATAGACCCAGAAATATTGGCTTGGTTTCGTCCTAATATGGATGGAGATGAGGTATTTGATGCAGCTGAGTCTTATACAGTTTCTACTGATTCAGGACCTCCCATTTCAGATAGCGATGATGAGGAGTAGAAAGATGAGATATAGATATTTGTAGTAGGATATGTATAGTTCGACCATGTATATATTAGATATGAATGTGTACTTAGCACACAAATTTTGTACTGACTTCGTGTTAAAGGATAATGAATATACGTTATGTTCTTGCTATGTGTATTATGCCTATTCTTGTGTTTGCTTTTGAGCTGTGTTATATTGTCATATCAGTAAAATCTTATGAACTGTATAGATGCCTCGTAAACAAACTTGTAGACGATTATCGCCAACTACTCAAAATAACCTTGAGCTAATGGTAAAGGAACCCGTATGGAAGGTCCCCACCTTGCAACTTTAGACCATCCTATGTTCCAAACTTTTCAGAGGATGGCTGATACTATCCAACAGTTGACTGAGACTGCCACTAGGGCAAATGAGAATACTAAAATGAATGAGAGTATGAGCAGGGAAAGTCAACAAATTAAATTCGAATCGAATCAAGCACTTGAGTGCTTTTTGAAATTTCACCCTTCGCAATTTCAAGGGCGACCTGATTCGGACGAAGAAGCTGAAAATTGGATTGAACAGATAGAGAATATTTTTGCAGCTCTGAATTATTCAGAGAAAATGAAGGTACAACTTGCTACATTTCAGTTAAAAGGACCTGCCCAAGATTGGTAGGTAAGAGAAATGAATCAACGAGAATAGGAATGGACAGATTTCAAGGCTAGTTTTAAGAAGGAGTTTATTCCCAATTTGGTAGTGGAAAGGAAAGAGGACGAGTTTCAAGCTTTTCGACAAGAATGCCGTAATGTGGGGCAATATGCTGCTGGATTCACTAGACTATCAAAATATTACCGACTTCTAGTCCATTCATAAGTAGATAGGATTAGACATTTTATGAAAGATTTACGGGCAGAGTTGAAAAGAGTATTAGCAAGTATAGCTCCCACCAATTATAATGCTGCATTAGAGATGGCTTCCAGAATAGAAATGGCTAACATTGAACAGGAGGGTGAGAGAAACTAAAGTGGATTTTGGAGTATGAGTCAGAAAAAATCTGGAGGGCCCTGACTACAGAAGAAATAGAAGACGCAAAGGAGAGGAGGCCTGACTGGGGGATAAACTTTCTTTAAATGCTTTAACTGTGGGGAGATAAGGCATAAGAGTTTCAATTGTCCTTATCCTTGAAGGACAAAATGATGGAGTCGCCTTGGAGGAAACAGTCAAGGATAGAGGTCAGGACTAGGAAGAGGGAACCCAGGACAAGTTTCTACCTCTAGAATCGGACCCGCCAAGCCATAAGTAAATGCTCGAGTAGTTGTATTGGAAAAAATGGATAATCATGCCATCGTAGTGGAAGGTATGCTCTTTATTTTGATCATGATGCTAAAGTATTAGTAGAGCTTGGTTCTATGAATTTCTTTGTTGCCAATTTATTTCTTGATTCTATGGGAATATAAAGGGAAGAAACTTCATATAAAATGATTGTTAGTACCACATTGGGAAAGAAAATGAATAGTGAGAAAAGTATAGGGGCTGTAAGATCTTAGTAGAAAATGAAAATTTGGAAGGAGATTTGATATGTTTACCCATAGAGGATTATAATGCTATCTTAGGCATGGACTGGCTATCTCAGTATCATGCTTAAGTTGACTGTAGACATAAGGTAGTGCAATTCCATTGGCTTGGGAAATCTCTATTGAAATTTATAGGTGATGCTGGACGAAAGAGTAATGCTTTTATATTGGGACTTAAGGCCTGAAAAATGATTAGGAAATGGTGTACTGGATACTTGGCTTATGTAATGAATAACCCGGGAAAGGTTAAGAAACCCGAAGATGTCCCTGTGGTGAATGAGTATTTAGATATTTTTTCGGCAGAATTAAAGGAGTTACCACCGAAGAGAGAAGTAGAGTTTTCCATTGATTTAGTGCCATCAGCAGAACCAGTTTCAAGAACTCCTTATTGAATGGCACATACAAAATTACAGGAGCTTAAGAAACAAGTACATGAATTAATGGAGCAAGGATTTATTCGGCCTAGTATTTCACCTTGGGGAGCACCTATATTATTTGTTAAGAAGAAGGATGGGTCACTGCAGATGCATATAGATTATCAAGGGTTAAATGCAGTGACGGTAAAGAATAAATATCTATTGCCTATGATTGATGAATTGTTTGACCAGTTACAAAGAGCATGATGTTTCTCAAAATTAGACTTGAGGTAAGGATATTACCAAGTTTGGATTCAGAAAGAGGATATACCAAAAACTGCATTTAACACACGATATGAACATTTTGAGTTTGTATTGATGCCCTTTGGTGTTACTAATGTCCCTGCTATTTTCATGTACCTAATGCACTGAATATTTTGGCCTTACCTAGATAATTTTGTAGTTATATTCATAGATGATATCCTAGTGTACTCTAAAGATCCTCAAAAACATGAACAACACATTCGAAAAGTATTAAGAAGGTTAAGGGAGGCCAAATTATATGCAAAATTCAATAAGTGTGAGTTTTAGCTACAAGAAGTAGTATTCTTAGGACATATGATATCCAAGGATAGGATTACAGTATATCTTACAAAAGTCGAAGCGGTCACAAATTGGAAATGTCCCGAGACTCCAACTGAAATACGAAGTTTTTTGGGATTAGCAAGATATTACCAAAGGTTTATTGAGAGATTTTCTAAGATAGCTTCACCTTTGACTTGACTCACCCAAAAGAAAGTTCCTTATGTTTGGACTGAGAAGTGTGAGAGAAGTTTCCAGGAACTGAAGAAAATGTTAACTTCTACTCCTATTTTGGCATTGCCAATGATGAACAAACCTATGAAGTGTGCACAGATGCATCAAAAGAAGGATTGGGGGGAGTGTTGATGCAAGAGAGAAAGGTGATAGCTTATATCTTTAGGAAATTGAAACCTCATGAGGAGAATTACCCTACACATGATTTGGAGTTAGTCACCGCGTTTGTGTTTACCCTAAAAAAGTGGAGACATTATTTGTATGGAGCTGAATTTAAAGTCTTCACCAACCATAAAAGTTTGAAGCATGTTTTTACTCAGAAAGATTTGAACATGAGGTAACTTAGGGAAAAGCAAACAAAGTAGCATATGCCCTTAGTAGGAAGGAAAATTTATCAGCTCTTCGGATATTACAAATTACAGAATTGGAAGCATTTGCAATAGACGAAAAAAATAAAAATGAGTAATGTCTCCATTCAACTTGCTTTCCTACAACAATTGAAGGAAGAACAAGATAAAGATGAAGAGTTGCAAAAGTTAGTGCAGAAGGAGGTGGATAAAGGAGGAGATGAATTCTGAAAGGACAATAATGGGATTATTTGTTACCAGGATTGGTATTGTATTCTGAAATAATCTGCAATGAGACAAGATATCTTAACGGAGGCATATTAGAGTAAGTATACCATCCATCCTGGAGCCGTAAAGATGTATCATGACTTGAAATAGCGTTATTAGTGGATTGGTATAAAGAAGGATATTTTAGACTTTATAACTCGATGTTTAATTTGTCAGCAAGTGAAAGCCAATCAGCAATGGCCTGGAGGGTTACTACAGCCATTACCTACCCCATCGTGGAAATGGGATGAAATTCCTATGGATTGTATTACAGGATTACCCATGGTAGTAGGATAGCGAGATACTAAATGGGTAATAGTGGATTAACTAACAAAGTCCGCTTATTTCATCCCTATTAACCAACAAGTTTATTTAGAGAAGTTAAGTAAAATATATATGGAGGAAGTAATTAGACTTTATGGAGTACCTTCTAGTATAGTGTCAGATTAAGATCCTAGATTTACTTCAAAGTTTTGGACTAAACTGCAGCAGAGATATGGGACAACATTAAGGTTCAGTACAATAGCGCAACCATAAACGGATGGATAGACTGAACGAGTGAATAGGGTTTTGGAAGATATGTTGTGGGCTTGCACTTTAGATTTTAGAACTAAGTGGATTTGCATACAATCATAGTTACCAATCAACAATTAGAATGGCTCTGTTTGAAGCATTATATGGAAGAAAATGTCAGTCCTCGTTGTATTGGGAAAGTTTAGGACGATGGACGGGTGAAAATGATGTTTTTGATCTTGAAAAAGTTCGACAGGTTATGGAGATGATTAAAATAAAGGTGGAAGCAGCTCAGAGTAGACAAAAAAAATTATGCGGATCGACGTAAGAAAGATTTGGAATTTGTTGAAGGAGATCGTGTGTTCTTGAAGTTGACTCGACAATGACAATTGAGAATAAAAAGACAAGGGAAGAAATTAGCACCAAGGTACGTTGGACCATTTCCTATTGTTGAAAGGATTGGGAAGGTGGCTTATTGATTGGAGTTACTAGTAGAGCTTTAAGGTATTCACAACATATTTCATGTATCCCAACGTCGAAAGTATGTAGCTGATCCTACCCACATTCTGAATGAAGACCCTATTGAGATGACTCCAAGCCTGAAGTATGAGGAAAAGCCTATTAAGATTCTGGAATATGCTGAAAAGAAATTGTGGAATAAGAAAATTCCACTTGTAAAAATATTGTGGAATCACCATCTAGTGCAAGACACAACATGGGAAACGGAGGTGAAGATGTTGAAATAATACCCAGAATTATTCCAAATGTAAGCCAATTTCGAAAACGAATTTTTTTGTAAGGAGGGAAAAATGTAATACCTTCTAGAATGTAAGGCCTGGAGGATATTCACAAATTGACTGGAATGCCTTTATTGGAACATTTTATAGAAATATGTTTGAAAATTTTGAATTTAATCATCTTTTAGGATTAGAACTCTATATTTCTTGAAATAAGTTCCTTTGAAATTGGGTATTTGGAAAATGGCCAAAATGTCTTTATTGGAATGTTTTATGGAAAACCTTTGGAATCGGGTGTTCGATAAATGACCGACATATTCTTATTGGAACTTTTGTGAACACTTTTCAAATCAAGAAAGGGTAAAATGACCCAAATACCCTCAAAAAATCTTTTGAAATTGGGTATAGATAAAATGGCCAAAATGCCCTTGAAAATGACTTTTGTGATCAAGTACGAGTAAAATGACCCACATACATTTGGAAACTTGTTTTTATGTATGAAAAGAACTCTTTACCCTATTTTGACATTGTTTTGGAAAATGATCTCTTGATATGAGATTGACTTTTGAAAAATGATATTTTGATCCCAAAAATTACTTTATTGGCTTGATGTACCTATGGAATGAATTGATTGACCATGCAGAGTCTATGGAATTTATTATCTGACTTGCGCGTTAGTGGGATTAATTTCTGAAAAATGATATTTTACCCCAAAAATGCTTGTTTTGAAAATATTGCGTGAACAAATGACCATCTTGCCTGATCAATTAGTAAGGGTTGGTATTGGTAACGTTGAGTACTTGGCAAGGACTTTAATCTTTGTACTATCTCATGTTAGAGATAGATAACTCAAGTAACCTAGCTAGTTCTAGGGTTTGTCTTACTCCAAACAAGGTGACAGAACATTGAGATAAGTCGTCCTACCTAGCCGCTTAGCACCTAGCAATTGCCGTATCTGCGGGCGCATATTATTTTAAGTCATTCACTGAATGTTGGGTGGGGACACTTGATGCGTTTAACTCCTTGCTACCTCGATAGTGATTAACATTAGGATTGGGACCCCTTAGCTTACAGTGGGAAGAGTGTGTGCAGTACACTTGGTATGCTACGGTATACCTACTATTTATTCTCAGTACGCTGTGGTGTACTTGGTATGCTGTGGTATACTTATTATTTATTCTTGGTAGTATGCTGTGGTGTACTTACCCTTCTAGCAATGCACAATTGAGTGCTGTAGACTGCGGTCTAAGTACAATGATACTTGCGTTGAAGGCAAAGCCTTGTGAGCTTTGCATAAAGGGCAACCTTCTGTTGGAGAAGTGCCTGTGATTTGAAAATCAGGGTAATGATTTGAAATTGAAACGCAGTTTTTCAAAAATGATTGAGTTCTGAATAAACTCTTATTTATAGAGAGTTTTAGAATTGTTTTCCAGTAGGAAAATGTTATGCTCTTCCACAAAAGTTTTATGCACCCTGTTTCTTTCATAAAGCAATATCACACACGGGCCTCACTGGGTGATTTGTCACTCACATGTGTCTTTTATCTTTCCCCTTTTTGTAAGATCTAGAGTTGAACAGACCTATGGATAGAAAGATAATACCACAAGAACAGCAGTATATGTTTGGACAGTTTCCATTTTGATTATGTACTTCATTACTGATGTAGTATGGGAATTTGCATGTATGAGATGCTTTGTTATATATATATATATGACCATAAGTATGGGATATTTATATGAATCTGGACCTTGTATACTCTATTGGTTCTTTGTTATAAAGAACCTTTATCTAGGCAATTGGACGGGACGACATTCGGTGTTGATATGTTTCCGCTGTTATTTTTATTAAGGGTGTTACAAATAGAACCATGCTAAACTAAACTTTCATTTACCAAACTTAACTGAAATTTATGCTATCTCTACTTTCTATCACCAATTCCAACTGTTCCATGTCCATAATAGCATTTAAAATGCAAAAAGTATTATCTTAAAAGGTACCATAAAATTATCAAAGTAAGATTGAAATCCTATGCGTCTACTTCATAAACAATAGAACGTTTGTCAATCAGTATGACATCACCACCCAACCTTAGTACCTATCTACAATGTTTGTCTCAATCTTAAGTATATCCCCTTTTCAAGTTCATTCCTAATGATATTCCTATCTCAAGTCTGACTTAGGAGTAACCATATATATTCTTGATGACCAAACTATTCAATATTCTCTGGTCTAGACATAGCTTTAAAAGTCCATCATTTTCTTATACCATTACTACTGGGTCCCGTGGGCTATGACACCAGGCTAGATATCCTTAGTATTTCTTCAACAATAGTTTATGAACCTTCATTCCTAGTATTATGCTCTACACTACCTTCACCTTACCTCTTCAAAAATTTAATCATATTTATCGGATCCCCAAAAATGCATTATTCTATCTGTATAACCAACTTAATTCCTTACTTTGACCATCATTCCATACCTAATATGCTACTATAATCCTCAAAAGAAAAACGAGTTAGATTCTCGATAAATTTTACTTCTCTACCCAAAATTTCATCTCTCAAATCAAACTTATAGATCCATACTTCCTTGCACGATAGGGAATGCTTAAACAATTAATAAAAAAAATTTATAACTGTACACAATTGATGGATTCGACTCTTATGGTCTAATTTATCACTACTCAAATGAATAGTACACTATATAATATACATAGGCTATGCAGAAAAAAGATCGAAGAGCATACTCTTTTAGGAAAAATAAAGAATTAACCTGGCACCATGGCTATATTCGATCTCACGTCCTATTTGCTCAACCACTTCGATCATCACCTATGGCTGAATTTTATGGTGGGGTCTTAATCGGGACTGTCCAACTATCCCTTTAGAAGATCCCTCAAGTTTTGTCTCTTGCTCTTCTTTGTACTCTTTTCTCACATCTGGCTGTGAGTTCTTTGTTGGCTCATCTTCAGGTGTTGAAGGTATTCTGACATGACCAGTTCTGCCTCTTATTGTAATTTTATGTCTAAGTGCCATCTCCCATTGTCATCACCATAATTATAGGTCGACAAATGAATACATGTGAATGCAACCATATAATGCAAAGATAGCATATATAACTTTTGCTCACTTATTGAACATATGATAGTATTTTTTTTTTTTCTTTTTGAAAGAAGTGAAATACTTAAAAGTTTTATTTAAAATAAATCATACTTTAACACAAAGAAATTGAATATCATAGATGATACCTCTATAGGAATTAGATACTCATAGATAAGAAAGTAAATAGACTATGAACTTAATAAACAGATTCCCTAATCAACAAATTACATCACTAAGTCTTCTTACTACTCTAGTGGTCACTTGAGTAGTCGGAAATAGATTCTTCAAATCATCCTTCTTTTCTCTTCTTGCAATCTATTCCCAATCCGAACTTTAGTGTACAACCATTAGTTCCACTCTTCCTTGGACTTTCCTCCACCTGTCCTTTTCCCTTATCCTTCGCCCTTAAGACAGACTCCCGAAATGCCCTCATACCTGGTGTGACTCTATCATTCTGATTAGGTCCCTCATCACCGGACTTCTTAAAGTCAAAGTCAAAATCAAGAGGGGTAATGTCAAACTCTCCTGTTGGTGGAGTCTGAGGAGGCATAACTGCCTCATTCTCCTTCTTATCAGACTCTTCCATCCCCCGTTGCATTTCACTATCAGAATCAAACATCTCTTCTCCTCCTTCATCGTCAACATCACTCAATTCCTTACCTTCCATACTATCAGCATCACCTATCTCCTCTTCTCCCTCTCTACCTAAGTCAAGATCAGGAGCTTTCTCCTCAGCTTTACTATCTGAGACTAAATCAACCACTGGTATAGGAGGGTCTACTGCCTGCAAATCCTCAACTCCTCATTCCTACTTGGGTAACTCTAGTTCAGCAACCTCAACTACCATTTTCTCTTCCTTACTATCATTTAGCACAATAAGGTAGGAAACCTCAATCTCCATCTCTCTGTCATTACCCTCTAACTCAAACCAATCTGACCTAGGTTTGGGTTTCATGCTCAAAGAGGATAGGTCCACTGCAGGAACTAGAATAGGTGTTCTACCACACATAAAAGGCTAATCTCAGGTAACAGACACGAATATCCTAAAATTCCTATAATAGAACACACAGATTAGTATTAGAGATTATAAAACTTAATGCAACAAATCCAAATAGTGCCAATAGCTTCCAAAACCTAGGCTGTAATACCACTTGTAACATCCTTCTACCTACGTACCTCGAAAGGGGTAGGGATGTCTCCACATCTTTAGGATAAGGGGTCTTTATAACTAGATAATAGGATATATAGAAGAAAAATAAACTAAAAAAAAATAAACTTATTAAAATCCCAAAGCCAATACTTATACAAGTCAACAAATGGAAGGTAACTAAAATCTCCAACAAATAAATACTCCAAAATAAATATTCCAAGCTCATGGCAACATAAGTAAATCAACCTTCGAAGTAGGATCGATCTGAAGACATGATATAAAAATGGTGTGAGAAATATTTCTCAGTAAGTCCTGTGTATGCTCATGACAGTTTAAGAAAGCATTTCATGTATGCAAGTTTTGAACAAGTCACAACAAAAAGTCTGCAAGTCCAGAAATTTATCTTGGAACACTGAACGGTGTTTTATCAGCATTTGTGAAAGAAAGTGCTCAACTTGTTCAAAAATAACCACTCAAAATAAAGTTGAATATTAAATTGTGCATCATGAATGGACATAGCACCACACATTGTGCACCATGACAAGAGAACAGTCAGGACGCTACACTTTGTGCATCATGACAAGAAAATGAATAGGATACCATACTTTGTGCATTCTGATACAAGGTGGGTGTACGGCCCACCAAGTGAGATACTTTTCCATCTCTACACCTAAACTTACTGACTGTTCACTCCGAAAATAAACAGTCCACCAGAACTGTGATTGCTAGCTTGGACCGACCTGACCAACAAGAACTGTTGTCTTGTCTAGGCAGAGCTCGTCCCTCGGAGGTGGCCTCCTACTAAAAGATTTATCTAACCCTTTAAAGACTAGTCCTAGTAGTCTACCCTTATTGAGTACTCAACGTTAAATTTGTCCTATTTGGGAATAGTAGAATCATCCAAAGAATTTTCTTCGAAATAGCAATTATGGTTTACAAAACAACCTTAGGTAAAAATTTGTTTAAGGAAAATTCATTATTTTGCTTGAAAAATTGTGTGCTTGACTAAAATTATTTTGTTTAGTAGAATGAATAAATTGTCCATTATTGCATCCTAAAGTACATCTTTCACAACAATCCATGTATTTAACTTGCAGAAGTGCATTTGTTTACAAACATCTTTATGCTAGGACTTACTTTGAACTCCTAATTCCACTTGGCAAAATAATCCTCCAAGTCTTGCTCAAGGCATCCTAACCCTGTCTGGGGTAAATACAGGGTATATGTCACCATTAGTCCACAACTAAGCGACAAATTTGTATAGGTACAAATAACTCCCAACTTTACATTGACATAATCTATAACAACACTCGAATATGATGTTAATGGTTTAGAAATTCTAAAATTAATTAATAAAATAATCTCAACGTTAATAAAAATAATATGGTACTACAATAACATAAATAAGTGACATAAGTATTAATTGAGTATAACAAAAAATAGTAATATTGTCAAAAGTATAAAGTAATAATATTCCCATAAGGACAATGAAAATTAAAATATAAATAGTAATGATAATATTATTTTGTGTGTGTGTGTGTGTGTGTGTGTGTATTCCTAAAGAAAAATAACAAGGATTAATAAAAAAATAATATTTTATTATATAATTAATAATAATAATAATAGGATTAAATAAAAATAATATGACTACTAGCAATAATAATGGTAATAGTATAAATTTTATTAAAATTTCTATAAAGTAATGATGTTTGGTAATAATAATAACAGTAATATTAATACTATCGATGATACTTAAAAATAGTAATATCAATAATAATACTTCTAATATTATTAAAAATAATAATATTAGTAGTAATGTTAATAATAAAAATAATTATAGCGATTTAAGTATCAAAAGTAGAAATAATATAACTTTTAGTATTAAGTTTGCTATTAACAAATAAAGTAATAATCATACAAGTAGAGTGATAATAATAATTTTCATAGCAAAAGTAGTATCATTAGCCATATAGATGTTTGTATGGTAATTGATGGCAAGATCAACAATATTAAAGCTTTAGCAAAATCATATAGCAATAATCTCCCTATCCACCATATCATCTCATGCTAGTGTCATATAGACCCAATTCACAAATATACTAACAACATATCATAACCTCATGTTAAAATCAAAATCCAAATCTTCTTCATAGAATAGTCCTAATACACATCACTGTCTATACATCATCAAATCATCCATGTCATAGAAACATGCATTTATTTTCCCCAACACCACTAGATCATCCATCATCATATCAATAAGCTATCATCCTAATAATCTTGAGTTAAAAAATAAATTAGGGAGTTTATGACAAAATACTTGTTTGATAACCGATCTAAGTTGAAGATGTCGCTTTGACAATCGAAACCTTGAATACCTTGATGAGTTCTTTGGGAGACCAAGGTTTGAAAAAGTCCAAGTTGGCCCTCAATGAAATCGGCAAAGAGAGAATGATTGAGAAGAGAATAAGAAGAAATAGAAGTAAAGAAACAAGAAAGAAAGAGGAAGCTTAGACTTGGTTTACCTTATAGTGTTCTTCTTGACTTGCTAAAAAAAAAAAAATGCTTGTTTGATCTGAATAGAGGGTGCACATTGGATGTTTTGGTGTTATAAAGTGTACCAAAGGAAAGATTATGATGATCTCTAGTTGGTTTGAAGGTTTTAGAGTTGTTTTGGATGTTTAGAAGTGACTAAATGGTTGAAGGTGGGTAGTGTATGTTCTTGGTGTTTTTGATGTTCTTGAGAGAATATGAGAGAAAGCCATATGAAGTGGAAGAATGTTGTTGGATGGTGTGGCCGAAAAACCTTGTGGAAATGAGTGGATGTGAAGCCCCAGTCAAAACCAACCTTAGAGTAAGGGGGTTGGGATGCCTATCATAATTTATTTCATGTTTAAATTTATTTTTAAATGATTTTCTATGCTTTGGATTTGAGTTTTATTGTCTTGGAGGCTTGTTGGTGAGTATAGAGTGAGAAGGGCAAAATGGTAATTTATGCTTGAGGTGAAAATAGGAAGATAGCTTGAGAATTGAATAGAAAATATATATATATATATATTAGAGAAAATAAGAACAAGAGTTGTTGTGGTGTAGTGGTTAGAGCTTTAGAAATTAATTCTTGAGGTCTTGGGTTCAAATTCCATCATTGGAGCTTTAGTTTGGTTAAATTTTATTTTTGCTTGGGAAGTAATAATTTCGGCTTTATGTGCTTAGAGTAGGGTAGTGATGTTGTCCTAAGAGAGACATGTTAGGAGTATCTTCATTCTACTCCATTGCCCTACTCGAATTTCCTAAGAGGAATTCATTTTTCCTTGATCTTTGATTTTCCTAATTTCTCAACTCTTTAGTTTGATCAAGTTGTTCTAGCCATTTTTCTTTCCAGAAATTTCAGAAAAGTGTTGTGGCTTTCTAGGATCAAAATGTCTGAGTGGAAGACTTCTTAAGGTCTGAAAATGTGGAAGAGTTGTAGGAGATTCCAAGAGGATAAAACCCTCTAGTAAACTTGCTAAAAATTTACTCTAACTAGGTTCATCTTCCTTCTTGGAATGAGCTGAAAATTTCCAACTTATTGTGCCTTCAAGCTGTTAAGATTCTTAGCTAATATTCCCTCCTAAATGCTGCCAGAAAAATGGTCTTTTGGATCAGTTTACAACCTGAATTTCTTGGCCATTTTCGGACTGCCCAAAGATGGAGCGAAACCAGGAAAAATTCCTGTACAAATCGCAACTTTGAGAGTCCAAAACCAAGCTATTTTCTTCCAGATTTTGTTCAGCACCTTAGCCATGTTTTTCCTCCATGAAGAATGCTGGAAACCAGCCTTGAAAGCCCTTAAAATTCCCCTTGAAACTCTCTGCAAGTTGGCTGGAAAATGGCAGCCGAAAAACTGTCCAGGAATTTCAGCTCAGCGAAAATTCAGTGCAGTCCACTGTCCAGCTTTGTTTCCTAATTCTCTTCCAGCTGAAACACCATCCTTGTTCTGCATAAACTTCCCTTAAACCTCCAGTAACTGAGCTCCATTATTCCCCTTAAGCTTCTGCACGAAATTCAGACATGGCTGCCCGAAAATCTCTCCAACAAATCCCTGCAATAATGCTTGATTGCTTACCAAATTTCCAGCCACCATAGTTTAGCAACCTTCCATAATATATCCCTCTAATAACCAGACTTTTTCTCCACCATTATGCACCTTGTTTTTGGCCACCATAAACTACCTTAAACCAGCTTTCATCCCACCGAAATTCTGCCTAAAACAGTCGGCCATGGCAGACTTCCAAAGCTCTCCAATAATCAAGATACTCTAAGATATTTTGTTTCTAAATTTGCTTCCTAAAAATATTCTTCAAGGATTTTAACAACTAGCCTTTTCTTTTCCCTTCCAAATCAGAGAACCATCTTCCTAAATCAGAAAAATTCCTGTACAAATCGCAACTTTGAGAGTCCAAAACCAAGCTATTTTCTTCCAGATTTTGTTCAGCACCTTAGCCATGTTTTTCCTCCATGAAGAATGCTGGAAACCAGCCTTGAAAGCCCTTAAAATTCCCCTTGAAACTCTCTGCAAGTTGGCTGGAAAATGGCAGCCGAAAAACTGTCCGAGAATTTCAGCTCAATGAAAATTCAGTGCAGATCCACTCGTCCAGCTTTGTTTCCTAATTCTCTTCCAAGCTGAAACACCATCCTTGTTCTACATAAACTTCCCTTAAACCTCCAGTAACTGAGCTCCATTATTCCCCTTAAGCTTCTGCACGAAATTCAGACATGGCTGCCCGAAAATCTCTCCAACAAATCCCTGCAATAATGCTTGATTGCTTACCAAATTTCCAGCCACCATAGTTTAGCAACCTTCCATAATATATCCCTCTAATAACCAGACTTTTTCTCCACCATTATGCACCTTGTTTTTGGCCACCATAAACTACCTTAAACCAGCTTTCATCCCACCGAAATTCTGCCTAAAACAGTCGGCCATGGCAGACTTCCAAAGCTCTCCAATAATCAAGATACTCTAAGATATTTTGTTTCTAAATTTGCTTCCTAAAAATATTCTTCAAGGATTTTAACAACTAGCCTTTTCTTTTCCCTTCCAAATCAGAGAACCATCTTCCAACTTAGTTAGCCAAGCATGGGGCTAGGGTAGACTGTAAAAATAAGACAGTCCAATTCATCAGACCGGGTTGTGATGTATTGGAATTTAATGGCAAGAGGGTGAGAGAAAGTAAGTACATGATTGCGGGGGCTAAAGCCCGAAAATTATTAAAGCAAGGGTGTCAAGGGTACCTAGCTTACGTGATAAACAAGCCGAAGGACCAATGCACACTGGAGGACATTGTAGTAGTAAGGGATTTTCCCGATGTGTTTCCGGCAGAACATGATTCTCTACCTCCTAGCCGAGAAGTGGAATTCACCATCAACATAGTTCCGGGAGCTGAACCAGTATCGCGGACTCTGTACCGGATGGCACCGGTAGAGTTGAAAAAGTAGTTAGAGGAGTTAGTAAGTCAAGGTTATATCAGACCTAGCACGTCGCCTTGGGGAGTGCTTGTGCTATTTGTGAAGAAGAATGACGGCACTCTGAGGCTATGCTTTGATTACCGGGATTTGAATAATTTAACGGTCAAGAACAAGTATCCCTTACCGTTGATTGACGTGCTATTCGACCAATTGCAAGGATCCAGTTGCTATTCTAAGTTGGATCTGAGGCAAGGGTACTACTAGGTGCAGAGAAGAGAAGATGATATTCCCAAGACAGCCTTTAACACTAGATATGGACACTACGAGTTCGTGGTGATGCCGTTCGGGGTGACTAATGCTCCAGCAGTATTCATGGACCTGATGCACCGAGTATTCTGACCTTATCTAGACAAGTTCATGGTAGTCTTCATCGACGACATTTTGATTTACTCCAAGAGTCCGGAGGAGTATGCGGAGCATCTGAAGCTCGTATTGGAGAAATTGTGGGAGCACAAGCTGTACGCCAAGTTCAGCAAGTGCGAATTCTGGCTAGACAGTGTGTCATTCCTTGGCCATGTGGTGACCAATGAGGGAATAAAGGTAGATCCGGCAAAGGTTGAAGTGGTATTAGACTGGAAGCAGCCGAAGAATATTACCTAGATCTGGAGTTTCTTGGGATTGGTTGGATATTACCGAAGGTTTATCAAGGGATTTTCGACGCTCGTATCGCCAATGACCCATCTGTTGAGAAAGGATGTTCCATTTGTGTGGAACGGAAAATGCGAGAAAAGTTTCCAAGAATTGAAGAAAAGACTGATGACAGCACCGGTATTGAGTCTACCGAAAAAAGGCAAACCTTACGCTCTGTATACCGACGCTTCGATAGAAGGATTGGGAGCGGTGCTGATGCAAGACAAGAAGGTGATTGCTTATGCATCTCGGAAGCTAAGACCTCATGAAGTGAACTACCCTACTCATGATCTGGAATTGGCAGCTATAGTGTTCGCCCTAAAGAAATGACGACACTACTTTTATAGAGCCGAATATGAGGTGTTCACCGACCATAAGAGTTTGAAGTATATATTCACTCAGTAAGATTTGAACTTGAGGCAGCGAAGGTGGATGGAGTTCTTGGAAGAATGCCGTTGCCCGATCAACTACCATCCCGGGAAGGCCAACGTTATGGCAGATGCCCTGAGCAGAAAAGTTGGAAAGGCCAGACTGAAGGTGCAGGAAATGCAAGCGGTCCAGGAAGTGTTGGACAGAAGGGTGGAAGTGCAAGACAGAGGAATTATCATCAGCAATTTGAGGTTGGTGCTAGATCTGAAGAAGGAAATCGTGGAAGCTCTGCAAAGTAATGCCGAGTTTCAACTTTTCAAGGACAAGGAGCTTAAGCGGCCAGGCAGTGAATTCCGTCAAGATGGGGCGAGAGTTTTTCATTTCAGAGATCGATTGTGTGTGCCCGGAGAGCTGCAATTGAAGGACAGAATTTTAGAGGAGGCACACAAGAGCAAGTATGCCATTCATCCGGGGGAAGTCATGATGTATCAGGATTTGAGGAGAGCTTATTGGTGGCCCGGACTGAAGCGAGATGTGGTCAAGTATGTATCGACTTGTCTCACCTGCCAAAAAGTTAAAGCGGAGCATAAGAAGTCAGCGGGACTATTGCAGCCTTTGCCAGTACCGGAATGGAAGTTGTTGCAGGTGACAATGGATTTTGTCACCGGGCTTCCCATGTCAAAGACTCAAAAGGACGCCATATGAGTAGTGGTGGATCGACTAACCAAGTCGGCCTATTTCGTACCGGTGAATGTGAAGGACTCAATGGAGAAGCTGGCTCAGACTTATGTTCGAGAGATCATTCGACTACATGGAGTACCTTCAAGCATAGTATCAGATCGAGACCCGAGGTTTACGTCTCGTTTCTGGGGAAAGTTTTAGGAAGCAATGGGGTCGAATCTAAAATTCAGTAAGACGGCGCATCCGCAGACCGATGGGCAGTCAAAGAGGGTGAAACAAATATTGGAAGATAAGCTGAGAGACTGTGTTTTGGACTTCGGAGATAAATAGATAGAGTGTATACCGTATGAAGAATTATCGTATAACATCAGCTACCAAGCTTCGATCGGGATGGCACCGTATGAGGCTTTGTATGGGCGTAAATGTCAGGTGCCGTTGTATTGGAGTTGGTCTGAAGATGGTCATGTGAGCAAAACCGGAGAAGTACGTGTCCAAGTAATGTTGGATAAAGTGAAACTGATCAGGGAAAGGTTAAAGGCGGCACAGAGTCGGCAGAAGAGCTATGCGGATCACCGGCGAAGGGAATTAGAATTTCAAGTCGGGGACAGCGTATTTTTGATGTTGATGCCAAATAGAGGAATTTTGAAGCATCCGAAGGGTGGGAAGTTGAATCCGAGATATTTGGGACCGTTTCCAATTAAGGAAAGGATTGGACTGGTAGCTTACCGATTAGACCTGCCAGATGGGTTGATGGGAATCTATGATGTGTTTCATGTGTCACAATTGAAGAAGTATAATGTGGATCCCGGTCATGTATTGAATGATGAACCGTTGGTGTTGCAGCCAGACTTGAGCTATGTGGAGAAGCCTGTGCAAATATTGGACCGCAGTATCAAGACACTCCGGAGCAAACAGATACCGATGGTTAAGATTCATTAGGAGCACCATGGCACGCAGGATGCCACATGGGAGTCAGAAGAGTGGGTTAAACGGAAGTATCCCGAGTTGCAATAGAGGTATGCTTGAATTTCGGGGCGAAATTCCTCTAAGGATGGGAGGATGTGAAACCCCAGTCAAAACCAACCATAGAATAAGGGGGTTGGGATATATATCATAATTTATTTCATGTTTAAATATATTTTTAAATATATTTTTATTGTCTTGGAGGCTTGTTGGTGAGTATTGAGTGAGGCAAAATGGTAATTTATGCTTGAGGTGAAAATAGGAAGATAGCATGAGGATTGAATAGAAAATATATATATATATTTTTAGGGAAAATAAGAACAAGAGTTGTTGTGATGTAGTGGTTAGAGCTTTGGAAATTAATTCTTGAGGTCTTGGGTTCAAATTCCATCATAGGAGTTTTAGCTTGGTTAAATTTTGTTTTTCCTTGGAAAGTAATAATTTTTTATTTATGTGCTTAGAGTAGGGTAGTGATGTTGTCCTAAGAGAGACATGTTAGGAGTATCTTCATTCTACTCCATTGCCCTACTCGAATTTCCTAAGAGGAATTCATTTTTCCTTGATCTTTGATTTTCCTTATTTCTCAACTCTTTAGTTTGATCAAGTTGTTCTAGCCATTTTTTTTTCCAAAAATTTCAGTAAAGTGCTGTGGCTTTCTAGGATCAAAATGTCTTAGTGGAAGACTTCTTATGGTCTGAAAATGTGAAAGAGTTGTAGGAGATTCCAAGAGGATAAAACCCTCTAGTGAACTTGCTAAAAATTCATTCTAGTTAGGTTCATCTTTCTTCTTGGAATGAGCTGAAATTTTCCAACTTATTGTGCCTTCAAGGTGTTGTGATTCTTAGCTAATATTCCTTCCCAAATGCTGCCAGAAAAATGGTCTTTTGGATCAGCTTACAACCTAAATTTCTTGGCCATTTTCGGACTGCCCAAAGATGTAGCGAAACCAAGAAAAATTCCTGTACAAATCGCAATTTTTGAGAGTCCAAAACCAAGCTGTTTTCTTCCAGATTTTGTTCAGCACCTTAGCCATGTTTTTCCTCCATGAAGAAGACTGGAAACTATCCTTGAAAGCCCCTAAAATTCTTCTTTAAACTCTCTGCAAGTTGGCTGGAAAATGGCAGCCGAAAAACTGTCCAGGAATTTCAGCTCAGCGAAAATTCTATGCAGTCCACTGTCCAACTTTGTTTCCTAATTCACTTTCAGCTGAAACACCATCCTTGTTCAGCATAAACTTCCCTTAAACCTCCAGTAACTGAGCTCCATTATTCCCCTTAAGCTTCTGCACAAAATTTAGATATGGCTGCCCAAAAATCTCTCCAACAAATCCCTGCAATTATGCTTGATTGCTTACCAAATTTCCAGCCACCATAGTTTAGCAACCTTCCATAATATATCCCTCAAATACCCAGACTTTTTCTCCTCCATTATGCACCTTGTTTTTGGCCACCATAAACTACCTTAAACCAGCTTTCATCCCACCGAAATTCTGCCCAAAACAATCGGCCATGGCAGACTTCCAAAGCTCTCCAATAATCAAGATATTCTAAGATATTTTGTTTCCAAATTTGCTTCCTAAAAATATTCTTCAAGGATTTTTAACAACTAGCCTTTCCTTTTCCCTTCCAATTCAGAGAACCATCTTCCTAAACCCTACAAAAAATTTGGCAGCCCTAGTTCTCACAGAATTTCGGCAGCTGCAAATTAAATTCTCTCAAATTCCTTCAATCTTCAAGAACACACACAATACACCAAGAACACTTACTTCTTCCTTTCACCTAAAACCCCTCCAAACCACTTCAAACCTTCTCTAAAATCTCCATATTTGACCTGCTCACTGTCGTGAGTCCATCAACACCATTCTTAACATCAAACTCTATGAACCAACTCACTAATTCGGTTCAAAACCAGAAAATTCTGTGAAGGTTCAAGAACACCTTCAAGGTAGGTTTATTCTAACAACTTCATCTTCTCCAATTTTGATCTCTAGTGAAAATATATATGAATAAACATACTAATGATCTCTCTCTCTCTCTTGGCCGGATGGTTTCATCTTCCATGGCCATGCTTCCTCCATCTCTCTTGGACGATTTTAGGCATCTAGGAGTTGACATCCATTCTAAACTCCTTCAAGGTATTCATTAATCAAGTAATTCCCTTCAATCTTTCTTTTAAACTCTAGATTCATGTCTCTAGGATGATGATGATAGAAGGTGGATTGTAATAGGATTTGAGTATGTATTGTTGAGATTTAAGCATGAATGTATGTATGATTGTGAAAGAGATGGGATTTATGCATGGAAGGATTATCCTGGTTGATTGTATGATGATTTGAGGTTTGATGCATGTTACCATGTCATAGGTAGTATTTGTGGTGAAGTATGCTAGAGATTATGTCACATTTGATGAATAGAATTTATATTCATGTTAGATTATTGAAGCCATGATCATATTTATGCTAGTAGAGGTTAGATCATGTCTTGATAAATTTAGATCTATGCTTGTATGCATGATTTGGATGATTTGATGAATTGAAGGATTGTATATGTTCATGATTGTGGATAGCCATGGAAATATGATCATAACCTAGTTGTCCCGAAGCTAAATTTTATTTCTTCAAATAAAATATTTAATATTTTGATTTTTGGCTAGTAATTTTGAAAAAACCCTAGGAAGGGTAGAATTGGATTATTATATATATATTTAGGATATTTTAGTCAAATAAATAATAGCTCTTACTAAAAATTAAATATATAGATATTATATAAAGTAATGAAACAACTAAAGCCTTTTATGGAAATAATCATAATTAGTAAAATACTTATTGTTGTAAATTTAATTATTATCTTTTAATCAAAGCCTATTAAAACTTATTTATTATTTTTCAAGCAAGATTCATTAAAATTCATTTTCAACTAACTTTGGTTATCAATTATTTTCTAACAACTAAATTATTAATAAATCATTATTTTTCCTAAAAACCACCAAGACTCTTCATCAAATAAACTCTAAATTTTCTTAGCAATATTTAAACCTTTGACTTATTAGTACTTATTTCCCAAAACAATAATTATTTTAAATATCAAAATTACCCTTAGCTTATAAACCTATTTACTTGTTGTTTGCCCTTAAAGCTTGGGACACTAGGATCATGATAGTAGTGGGTGGAGTTAATTTAAAATTGAGGAAGTGGATTGTGACTTGAGATTGATTGTGGTTTGTTTTTGCCATACGGGGTTAGGTCAGCTGTTGGAGATCTATTGTTGTGAGCGAGGATTAGGTAAGCTCCTGCATAAAACCTGATTGATGAAAAGTGTTAAATTATTGCAAGTCAAATGTAGAGTGCATGGACACTCATTTTTGTAAAGGCAATTGAGGGTTGTCCCCTGTTTTATTTTCAATAAATGATTCATTTGAAAATTAATAGATAGATTTACTCAAACTCAAAACTCTTTCTAAAACTGTTTTTGACAAAGATTTTGGAAACCTTTAATTGCCATGTTCAAGTGGAACTGTGTTTTGTTCATTTTTTCCAAGTGGGATACGTTACGTTGAGTACTCAATAAGGGTGGACTGCTAGGGCTAGTCTTTGAAGGGTTAGGTTAAGTCTCTCAGTAGGTGGCCACCTCTGAGGGGTGAGTCCTTCCCGGATAAGATGTCAGTCCAGTAGGTCGTGCCGGTCTAAGCTAGCAGTTTATTTTATTTCAGTCTAGTGACTGTGTTTTGCCGGAATGGATACCCGGTTGTTGTTAGGTATAGAGAAGGAGGAGTATCTTGCCCGGTAGGCCGATCACCTACCTGTTGTCAGTTTGCACAAAGTGTCGGCATTCTGACCGGTTAGCTCAATCACTGATTAAAGATGGTGGACCTGTGCATATTTTAGAAGCCTATTTGGAAACTACTTTTTTTGTATTTTAGAGCTTTTAGGAAGCTTGTATGCTTATAAATAGAGGCTATTTGTACTAGGAAACGAGGTGCCCATAATATAGAGAATAAGAAAAATACTGAAGAGTGCACCATATAATTTCTTGGAGATTATGCTAAAAGAAAGGATCGTTGTTGGGAGGAGTTCAATTGTCTATGAGTATTTCTCTAATTTTATTTGTATTTCTTTTTCAATAATATTATTCTTAATTGTTTTGTTTTTGAGAAATTAACTTTGAGATTATTGTTTTTGTTAATGCTATTTTTCTGATCAATTGATAAGTTTCTAGTATTTGGTTACTTGAGCATAATATCATGTTAGATTGATTAGTTCTCTTCTAATTAACTTGAAAAATGATGTTAGAGAGAATGTGTCAACTAATCAATTCAGTATTAGTTATCTGTTAATTGATTTGCAAAAGAAAGTTAAGAGTAAGACTAAGTAATCAAATGTTAGTTAATTTCACCTAGAGTATAGAGTCATTGACTAATTCAATATTTTATATCACCTAGAATATAGGGATGTTAAAGATTATGTTTTATGCATCTTTTGGTTGTTTTGTGAGATAGAATATATCCACTAATTTAACTAAGAGATAGAAAATTCAGAATTGACAAGATGATTGAGTTTCATAATTATCTGTGGTGCTAGGATGTTATTGAATTGATTATGAATTTTGCCTAATATTTTTTCCATGTCTTGAGGACTTTCTATCAAAAATACCTTCTCCTATTCCATGATTTTCCTTGAACTTATTTGTCTTGTAGTAATTATTTCTTTGTGAATTTAATTGGTTAAACAAGGGTTGAAAAGTAATTAGTGTGTACTTTTCCTTGAGCATTGATACTCATTAATTCCCTATATTATGCTTAATGATGGGTATACTTGCTTATATGTGTGATTTAAGGTTAACATTTTAATTAAGACTTGATTGGGAATGGATCTAAAACTAAATGATTTTTATTATCCAGATTTGACGCATTAAGTTTTTAGTTCTGTTACCGGGGACTAATATCATGAAAGTTTGGATTCCATTAATTTAACCATATAAATAAGTAAATATTTTTTTCTTGTTTTTAGGTGCCATGTAAATAATTTTCTTCTTGTATTGTATATATATATATTTATAAGAAAAATATTTTGTTGTGAATGAAGCTTGAAAAAATAGAAAGCTATGCATGCAATAAACAAAAGCCAAAAACATGCGCAGAGAACATGCAGCGGAAGGGGAAAATTTTTTGTTTAATACCTCTGTGCTTCAATGGTTTCTTTGGCTGTGAAAAACTCGACTGAACCACAAGGATCACTTCTTCACGACTTGTTGATGCTTCCGGTTGATAACCTGCCAAATGTCTACTACGTCTTGTTTGCATTAACGCTGAAACCTCTTGCTTCTCAGAATATTCCACCGCCTAATATCTTGTTGGTGAAACAACTCATGCGAGGAAAATTACAGCCTCAAAGCTATTTGACTCTTTGCTATTAATTAGCAAAATCAAAAAGACTACAAGATAAAAAACAAGAGAAAGGAAACAAAAAAAAAAAAAAAAAGAAGAAGAAAAAAGAGAAGGCTTCTCAAGGAAAGTTTTTTTCTTCACAGATGTGTGTTCACTGTGTGTGAATAATACACGGCTTCTTCACCAAATAACATAACATTGGGGCTTTGATATTTCAAAACACCCAGAAGTTATCAACATAAGATTTTTAGGTTAGCCTAAAGTCTTATGTACCGTGTATGTTAAAAACCTTTTGGTCCAGGTTATTGAGCCATAATTATTTTTTATTATTTTTCTTGGACCCAATGAGCCCAAAAATAATAAATATTAATTATTTATTTTATGGACTTATAAAACATAACCCAATAAATAATTAATGAGCCCAAATAAACCAAAATAACTATTCAAGCCTTTTTATCTAGTTTAGGCCTAAGTTAATTTTCTAATTATTTAATCTAGGCTTAGGCTTTGAGTAGTTAATTAATCAATTAAACCAGATAATAAATTTAATTTAATTTCTCTAGTCCTTTTATTTTATTCCAGTCGAATAATAAATTAAACTTCCTAAATAAAATGAAATCCTCTTTAACTGAGACCATTTCCTCTACCCAAAATTAATTAGAATTTACGGGCTATTCCGAGGACCAAAAAGACACTTCGCATTGGCTTCGACCTACAGGTAAAATGACTAAAATATCTCTCTACACATCGTCGTGCATTTAGAGTGGAAAAAGTGTACTAACAGCTCTCTAAAAGATATCTACCATCCTTAAGCTTCTAGTCCAATGATCCATGATTTCTTGGAATAGTTACGCTTTCTAAGGGAGCTACCCTAAAGCAAATATCCAAGTCATGTTCTCTAGGGCCCTAGATATTTGATCTTTTGAACAAGTACAAGGGGCGATATAGTATACATATACCCAACATACAAGTCTATCGGTCCTACAATAGAACCTCAACCATAGTACATCAATGCATATGCTTCCAGCTTCTTCAGACCACCAACTCATACTCAAGCTATAGAGTAAAAGTCCATGCTGTAGCGGTAGTAGTCTAGGTTTCTACCACATAGTACTTTTAGAAACCACTGCTACAGGTCCAGTTCTATGTATTCGAAATACTCTTGTGTTATGAAATGAGAAAACTAGTCAGTGGCTAAAGGTAAGACATTCCATATTTAGAATTCATAACACAATAACTTTACCATGATGAGATTTTCATTCTCATCATTCGATTAAGAACAATAGTTTATGTGTTAAGTAACCCATAGTCCATTCCTTACTATGAAAGACCTCTATTCATATGAAGCATTTACTTAATCACAATGGGTCTTTTTTAATGAAATTGTGTGAAAAAGTAAAGAGGAATTCACAAACAATTTTGGAAAATAAACTTTTATTAATACAAGTCAAAATTATATCAGAAACCTAGTCTAAGAGGACATGCATCCTAACAGTGAATACACCATATATTTTTCTTGTATTGTTGTATTTTTACTAGTTGTTAAATAATTAATAATTCTAACAATAATAATCGTACTTGTATTTTGTAAATATAATAGATTATTGTATTTATTTTCTTTTTGTATAAATGTATTATTTATTTATTTTCTTGATGATATTGTATTGTAAATGTAATTTTTTAATTGTTACATGTCAAAATAATAATAGTAATAATTTTTGTAAAAATAAATAGTCGTAATATATGTTGTTATACCAATGTAAAATAAGTCTACTGTATAATTGTAATTAGTGCATTATTTTTATTTATTATTGCTAAAAAAATCAGGTAATTTGGTCTAAGACCAAGCCAGTGTTGGCTCGGTCAACATTAACTACACTACCTCAGCCCACTTCACGTGTGTTTTTCAATTGCTTTTCTTCTTCACACAAGAAGACAGCTGAGCATCTTCAGTTTTGGTATTTAGCTTTTCCACTACACAACAAACAAGACCGAGCCCCTCCCCTTCTATTTCCTTTCCTTTTCCTTTTTCTTTTCCTTTCCTTCCCAGACTTCTGTTTGTTGTTCCCCATGTTTCCTCTACTATCTCTTCTCCAGTGACCATTGCTTCATCTTTTCTCTACTCTTCACTCTATGCTTTCTTCCCCTCCCTACTTCTTCACAATGCTTTCATTCTTCTAATGATTCTCCCCCCCCAAAAATTCACATCTTGAAGCTCAAAAGTTGGAAGAACACATTGGTACAAAGAATTCTTTAAGTAATGGTGAATGCTTTCCTCTTGAATTTCTTGACATTTATTGATTTTTTTTTGAGAAAATATTTACTTTGCTTGAAAACATCCTTGTTAAGTTTGTTTGGAGGATGATTTGTTGGTTTTTTTCATTGATTCTAATGTTGTTTATATTATTCTTTGGAATTTTGAAATTGTTGGATATTGTGGGGGATTTTTTGGAGCATGATTATGATTTTTTTTTTCTTGTGATGATGATGGTGTGGTAAACTTTTTAAGATTATGGTTTGAATTTGTGTTTCCTATATTGGAGTTGGAAATTGTGAGAGGAGTTATTCTAGAATTGTTTTGGAAAAATTTTGGAAGTAGTTTTTAATTGAAAAGAAATATTTTGAGAAGTGTGTGGATTGAGCAAAAATGCCTCGAAACAAACAAGTTTTCAAACCTCACAAACGTGTTAGACCATCCTCATCCTATGGCCCTTCATTTGAGCTACCCTCTTTACATCCTCGAACTTTCACTGATAAAACATGTTAGGAATAGTATGCTGCAAGAGCTTTAAACAAGATCATTGTTGAAAAATTAGTCAAGCCTTCTCTAGATAGATCTTGCATATAACTAAATGTTTAGAAGGATTAGTTGGGTGCCAATTGTAGAATTAAGAGGAGATTTTAGTCCTATCCTTCTGAAATCATTTGATGCTAATATTAAGAACAAGAAGAAAGGAAATTTGAAGTAAATAGAAACACCAATAAAAGGTATCCCAATAATTTTGGCTGGACATTAATTGGCCACAATTTTAGGTATTGGTGATGATGGCCTTTAGGTACAAATTGACCACCACAATAAGAGAATCTCTTATAAGCCAACTTGGGATTTTAATGTTGCTTGTCAACATTTGGGTTTGGAATTGAGAGAATCTACACATGCTTCTTTCTTTCTCTCTAGTAATGATCTTGCCCTTCAATTGAGGGTTATTTTATATCTTTTGTACTTCAATGTTTTCCCTCAATCAAGTACTTTAAATGAAATTACGGTGATTGATGTTTACATGCTTTCTAAAATGCTTCATGGAAAATCCATTCCCCTTGCCCTTTTGTTACTAACTTCTATGCAAGAAGTGGTGGCTTATGCCTTTGCTACTAAATCATATGTGCTTTCTTTGGTGATTTTACAAGTTTTGCATGCTTTTGATGTTTGCACGGAGAATGAACTTATGGATACTACTACTTCACGCAATATGGTCACTAAATAATTGTTGACTCATAGCGGTATAATGCTACAACATCTACATGGTTGAGGCCAAGAGAGGTTATCCAAACTCAAGTTTCTAAGCTACAAGTTGAACATGAAGAAGAGGCACCTTGACCACAAAGGCATCCTGGGAAACCTTCAGGTGTTAGTGATAAAATTCTAGCCAACATTCACATATATTTGGAGCAACTAAGAGAAGAAATAACTTGTATGAAGATAAGACAAGACCAAAGGTTTGATAGGATTGAGCATACCCAGCAACGACATAGTGATCTTTTGCACAATATAAGGCTCAATCAAGATATTCATAGGGATTATTGGCGCTATTATTGGAATCAACAAAGAGGACCAAAAGGCCCATTTAGAGGTCATGGAGGCCCATATGGTGGCCTATTTAGAGGCTCTACTTTAGGGGATTCTTTAGTGCTTTGTTCAATTTTCTATTTTTCTTTTTCCATGATTTTTAGTATTTTTTATTTTTTTCTTTTAATTTCTTTTTGTGTTTTTACTTGGGGTGTTTCTTTTTTATTTTGTAGGTTTATTCACTCATTTCTTGATGACAATGATTCTTTCAAATTTTAAAGGGTGCAATTTTTTCTTATTGGAGCTAATCTACCTTGACAAGTAGATTATCATTTTGGTCCCTTGGATATGTTTTATTGTGCTATTTTAGGTCATTGAGGACAATGTCCAATTTAAGTATAGGGAAGAATTTCAATACTTTCACTAAATGCATCTTCTTAAACTTTAGAATTGGAAATTTGAAATTTTGATGGCTTTCCTTAACAATTTTGGGATAATTTTTTTTTTTTACATGAAAATATTTTTTGCATAAGATTGGTCTACCTATGATAATGTTGTGATTTTCTTTTTTAACTTTGGATATGATTTTTTTTCATTCAATTGGTTGAATCAATTTTTGAGTAAACTTGTGTATTAATTGGAATATGCTAAGTCTTGAAACTTTAAGTTAACCTTGGTTATACATTCATATTTTAATCTTATTTTGAAGTTTAGATGTAGAAAATATGATGAAGTATGGGAAGAGTTGTTGATTAATACTTTTTTTCACGATTTTTTTGAATTAACTTTGAGTTGTAAGTAAGCAATGTGAGGAGGGTCTAGGAATGCCAAGTGAATGTCCTTTGGTGAAAAATAACGTGTGAAAAAAGGATAAGTGAGTGAGTTGAAAAAAAGAATGAGTGTTGGAAAAAATGTTGTTATCTTTGAAAAAAAGTTTGCAATTATGGGGCCAATACGAAGAGATGTAGCAAGTATTGTACGATGCACTCTCTTGAGGCTATCAATTCCCTAAAGTAAAGAAAAGGAAAAAATTGATGGATAAAAAGGGACCAATAGAGTAAGTGAAGCGAAATCCATTCACTTGAGGCTAAATTTCCTAAATCTTGAAAAAAATTGAGTGTCTCCTTATTTTGCTACTCAAGTTGTGCAAATTTAATTCTATAAGGCTTGAATCAGTTAAACAACTTGACTTATATGATTTGTGTTATCTATGTTTTGACTTGAGAGGTGAAAAAATTTTCTTGTACTAAGTATGAGCTTGTTTAACTTAACTTTGAGGGCCTTGGGAGATTTGATTTAATACATGAGTTTGCAAAAGAATTGATTTGGTTGAATGAATAATGAGTTCATGTTTACGAGATGAAGGAAATTGTATATTTGTTATGGATGAATTTGTAATAACAAAAGTTATCTTATTTACTTTGTCTTGAGTGTTTTCTTGAGAACAAGCAAAGGATAAAGTGTGGGGGAATTGATAGGGGTAAATTATACACATATTTTAGAGGTATTAATGATGTATTTATGCTTAATTTTTAGGTTAAACACCATTAATTCTTCTCATTTTGCTATGTTTTTGTGTAGACTAAAGATTGGAGCACATTGGTAATAAATTACACAAAATCCTATGAAAAAAGGCCAAAAATAAAGATATGAAACAAAGTAAACAAAGCCAAAGTAGCGAAGAACAAAATAGAGAAAGAAACCACACAAAACAGAACTAAACCCGCCGCAATTCAGGCTTGTGAATTGGTGGCTGGTTCAACAAAAGAACAAAGAAATGAATTTCAATGTAAAGCCACTCCTAGTTTTAGTACAAGCTGCGGTCAGATCACATGGGAATTGTGAGAGAAGCCACAGCTGGCTTGCATACAAGCCGTAGCTGGATTGTAAGGAATATGTGAGTGAAACTGCAAATGGCTATTAGGAAAACCACAGCCGGCTTCGATAAGAAATAAGGGCTCGGTTTTAGTGGCTTAATAAAAAAAATAAAGAAGAAATGGCTTGATTGGCTTCAAGTCTTCAACGGCTCACAAACATGTAACGAAGGAACCTCGGCTTGTCTTCGGCTCAATCACAAATAAAAGACGATGGACCTGTGCATATTTTAAAAGTCTATTTGGAAGCTATTTCTTTGTATTTTAAAGCTTTTAGGAATCTTGTATACTTATAAATAGAGGCTATTCATGCTAGGAAAAGAGGTGTGCACAATATGCAAAGTAAGAAAAATATTAAATAGTGCACCATGTTATTTCTTTGAGATTATGTTAAAAGAAATGATCATTATTAGGAGGAGATCAATTGAAGCTAGGATATTTCACTTGTTTATGAGTATTTCTCTAATTTTCTTTATATTTATTTTTCAATAATATTGTTCTTAATTGATGTGCGTTTGAGAAATTGACTTTTAGATTATAGTTTATGTTAACACTATTTTTGTAATCAATTGACAAGTTTCTAGCATTTGGTTACATGAGCATATTGTCATGTTGGATTGATTAGTTCTCTTCTAATTAACTTGAAAAATGATGTTAGAAGAGAAGGTGCTAACTAATTAATTTAATATTAGTTATCTCTTAACTGGATAGCAAAAGAAAGTTAAGAATAAGACTAAGTAATCAAAGGTTAGTTGACTTCACTTAGAATATAGAGTCATCAACTAATCCCATATTTTATATCACCTAAAATTTTGGGATGCTAAGGATTATGTTTAATACATCTTTTGGTTGTTTGGTGAGATAGAATATATGTAATACCCCACCTTTTTTTATCTTTGACTAGCTATTATTTGTAATAAAATGAGAATTTGTATCAATAACCAGAACAAAAGTTGATCGGTATAATGAGGGGAATATTTTGGTATGACAATATTTGGTCGGGACCTAGATGTAATTATTGGATATGTTCTTCCCATACACTAAGTCTTTGGAAGGCTACTATTATTAATAAAATATGAATTTGATGGTACGCTGAGAAGAGAAATTGATCAGTGCGATGAAATGTACGTTTTGGTGTGAATTATACTATCCAAGTCATCAGGGGCATTTTTATCATTTTGACCGTGCCTGCGACTCTGACCATAAATTTGACCAAATAGAAAGAGAATTGAAGAATTTAAGTGTTACCAGTGGATTCAGTAGAATTTTTGGAGTTAAATGGTGAAATAAAATATTTTTTCGTTACGGACCTGATTTTGGTCATTTATGAAGAAAATAAGAAATCGCGGTTAAAAATGGTGCGTGTGGCATTTTGTGAGGGGTAGCCCATGGACATGTGTCAATTTAAAAGAGGATGCATGAAGAGTTCATGCAAGACACTTGGAATTAAAGGATTTCAAAAATAAATAAAGGATGATGTGTAATTTTGTGATTAGAACACATCATTTTGTGGGCCATTTAATTTAGGCCTTGGGTATTGTAATTGGCTAATATTTAGACCAAGAGAAGATGAATGAATGGCTAGAAATAGGCCAAGAATTTTGTTGGCCTTGCAAGAAGAAATAAGGGAAAATTTTATAGAGATAAAAAGTGATTGGTGTGTAAAAATCCTATTGGAACACACCTAAATATATCCACCATTAAAATAAACCACAACAAGAAATGGAGGGCCAAAATTGAGTAATAAATGGTGGTCAAGAGAGGCTGTAAAACAGCCAAAAATTTGTGAGCCAAGAGGGAGAAAACCAAGAGAAAAGGAACAAAGAGAGAGAAAGAAAGAAGTGTGTGCATGTGTTCTTGGAGCAAAATCAAACCAAATAGCCTCAAATACAAGGTAAAACCCTACCTTGCTTGAATTAAAGTTATTGTTAGGTGAATGATGAGTATGATGATGTGAATTTTAACATGAATACATGACTTTCATGTATTGATTTTAGATCAAAGCTAGGGTTTGTGAGCATTTGTGCAAGAACTTTATATATGCTTGTATATGTACCAGCAGCCTAAGGGCCTTTGATCGATGTTTTGTGTGAGGAAGAACTGAATAATTATCATAGTTTGAAGGATTATTTTTTATTGAAGAGGGGATAATCAAAGTAAAGTAAAAATGGAATTTACTTGGTTAATAAAACATGGATTATACTTGCCTTTGATTAGAAAAGATGAATTTGTGTTGATTTGTGCTGAATAAGTGTGACTTTGTGAGCTACTAGAAAACTGGAAATTCAGAATTAAATATGATTTGAAGGAGAATTGAATGAAATTAATGGTTCTAAGGTGTTAAAGATTAAACGAGAACAAAGGAAAACATGAATAGTGAAATTGAGGTAAAACTACTGGGGCTGTTTTTTCCCAGGACCATGCCTCCAGATCAAGAATTCTAGAAAAGAGCTTACATAGAATTAAATTTCAGAGTCTTATGGTTGTTTCAGTATATCATGGAGCCAAATCCGACTTGTGAACTGAAAGTTATGTCCAAAACAAAATCAGGTGTTAAAGCAGCAAAATTCCAGAATTTTTCTTAAGGACATGGACAAACCTAAGGACAATTAATTGTGTGATTTTGGATGAAAATAAGGGGGAAAATGAAGTGAATCCCTACTACATGAAGGGAGGAAGGATGTGGAAAAAGAAAAATGAAAGAATTGAATGAACGATGTAAAAACAACGTGGGCGAAAGTTAGACGTTTTCCTTTAACTATCGGCGACCTATCGGCCCCGTCGGCTAAACGTCAGTTGAACGTCGGCAAAAGGTCGGGCATGTCGGCTAACCGTCAGCTATTTTTTGGCCAAATATGAATTGACCCAAAAACAATGTTTGGTGTAGGTTTAGCGGTAAACGGCAAACGAAAATGTGGAAATGGTAGAAACGGTGACTAAACTGTTGTAAACGAGAAGAGTCGCTTAGGACATGAGGTGAGTTCCTGTGATTTCTAAAATCTTTTGAAAGCTAGTGTGCTTCATTTTTCCATAAAATGCTATGTTTTATAACATTTTGGAAATCCCTGAATATGTTTAAGGTTTATCTGAGCAAGAATTATTTTATGCCATTTTGGGCTCAATTGGACATCATAATTGCCTTGGAAACCTTACTGGATGATTAAAGCATGAATTTTGTGAATCTAGTTCTTTTTGGATTAAATCTTTGGGATTTTCAAAAAATGGTAAACTTTTGGAATCGGGTATTCGTAATTGACCAGAATGCCCTTATTAGAACATTTTATGGAAATATGTTTGGAAACTTTGAATTTAATTCTCTTTTGGGATTAGAATTCTGGATTTCTTGAAATGAATTCCATTCGAAATTAGGTATTTGGAGAATGATCCAAATGCCCTTATTTAAATGTTTATGAATACTTTTTGAATCGGGTATACGGTAAATGACCGAAATTCTCTTATTAGAACTTTTGTGAATACTTTTCAAATCGGGTAAGGGTAAAATGACCCAAATACCATCAGAAAGTCTTTTGGAATCGAATATTTGTAAAACGATCTGAATACCCTTGGAAATGACTTTTGTGATCAAGTATGGGAAAAATGACCCGAATACTGTTGGAAATATGTTTTGATGTGTGAACAAAACTCTTTATCTTGTTTCAACGATTTTGAAAATGATCTCTCGTTACAAGGTTAACTTTTGGAAAATGGCCTATTGATCTCTATAATTGTTTTATTGGCCTGGTGTGCCATAGAATGAATTGATTAGCTCTGTGGAGTCTATGTGAATGAAGATATAACTTGCGAATCAGTGGAATCAAATTCTGAAAAATAATGTTTTGCCCAAAAATGGTTTTCTTGATATGGAAAATGGTTTCCTAATGTGCTCAAGTACTAGCCTTTTTCTGGAATACTTGGCGTAAGCACAAACTTGAATTCCTGGGGTAAGCACTAACTTGAATACCTGGCGTAAGTACTAACTTGAATTCTTGGCGTAAGTACTACCTTGAATACCTGGCATTTGCACTAACTTGAATACTTAGCGTAAGCACTAACTTAATTCTCGGTAGTACACTGCGGTGTACTTACTTATCCGATGATACACGATTGAGTGTTGTAGGCTACGGTCAAAGCACAATGATATGTGGCGCCGAAGGCGAAACCTTGAGAGCATTGTATACAGGCTGACCTTCAGTTGAAGGAATGCCTGTAATGTGAAAATTAGAGCTATGATTTGGAATTGAAACGCAGTTTCTCAAAAATAATTGAGTTCTAAACAAACTCTTTATTTTTTTTGGAGTTTTGGAATTGTTTCCAGTAAACAAATGAAATGTTTTCCCCACAAGAAATTATGTACTTTGTCCCCTTACTAAAGCATTAGCACACACGAGATTCACTGAGTGATTTTCACTCACACGCGTGTGTTTTTTCCTTGAAAAATTCAGGATCAGAGGCGCAACGAAAGCGTGGTAGACTCTCAGAGGCTCATGCTACATCTTGGACCTATTATATTTGTGAGTGTATATATTAGAAGCCAAATTCTTGTACCTTTCTATGTTGAAAGGAAAAAAATTCCGCTACCTTTTGAGTAAAGTTTGTTAAAAAGACCCCTTGTCTAAGTAATCAAACGAGGTGACATCCCACAAAATTACAGACCACTACGTTATAGAAATATGGGGTGTTACTAGCGGTATCAGAGCATAGCAAAAATCATAATAAAGTTTCTGATGGAACATAGCTGATCCTCCAATGGGGTATTAGGGAGTCCATCACTGCATGAGTAAGCGTGAATTTATAAAGGCAGTGCGTTTTATGGAATTGGATATTGGAATGGATGTAACATGTGACTTCGAGGTATAACTTATTTTGACGAGCTAGAAGAAGAGTGATACGAGATAAATTCAATATCTCTTAAAAAAGTCTATGACCCCAAATTTGAACAATAGTAAATGGATTGAGGTCAGAGAGATCTTACATAGGAATTATTTACTGATTCTGAACATTTTATTTTGGGGCCAGTAATAGTGAGATTAGGAATAAAGGAGATTGAATATTTAAAGGCCCTATGTGTATAGTTTGATATGAATTGTGCATATAAGAATAAGCACATTTGTATAGTATTCCAGTGTTATATTTGAGTACTAGAAGCCCTGGTTTATCATAATATGTCAAAGGATATGATTATATTAATACTAATGAACCAAGAATCATTCGACATTTGAAGTTAAACGTGCTTGGGTTAGAGAAATTCTAAGAAGGGTAACCCCTGGGAAGTGCCCATGAAAGTTGAAATGAAGTGATTTAGGTCTGTTTATGGAATGAAAGTGTGATCTATGTGCAAAATGACATATATACCGGAGGTTTAAATTATAGATCATACGAGAATGATTTATGTAAAGGTATCTTATTAGGTTGAAAGAATATCAGAATTTCTCAAGAGATCATGTTTATATGTGCTAAATAGAGTTTTTCTTCGATTTTAAGTCATATGAATGGGAAGTATTGAGATGTATACATTTTCTTGGTGTCTCATGAAGCGGATTTAAAGAGATAAAGATATGCCGTGAAAAGTTACTCGTAGTAGCACTGGAGATCAAGATGGAAGATATGAGACCAATATTGTTGGAAACACTACCCCCAGGATGGAAGCACAATCTCAAGGACATGAGATGGCCCAAGAATTACAAAAATATTGCCTTAGTACTTCAGCGTATCACTAAAACTCCAACCCAAAGAGGACAACATTTTGAGGAGGAAATGGATAGAGCGCTAGAACAATTTCTAAAGTTCAATCCCCCTAAATTTTATGGATAAGCAGATTCGGAACAAGGAGCTAAGTCCTGGATAGAGCAAATGGATGACATATTTGCAATCCTAGATTATTCTGAGTAGAGGAAAGTTTACTTTGCTGCATTTAGACTTCAAGGACCTGCTTGAGACTGGTGGTTAAGGAAGAAATAGGTGCGAGAGAAGGAACAAAAAGACTGGACTTGGAAAGACTTTCTAGAAGAATTTAAAAATGAGTTTATACCCCGATGGATAGTTGAAAATAAGGAAGAAGAATTTCAAAATATTTCATAATAAGAGAGGACTGTTGGGAAATGTGCCGCAGAGTTTGTATGATTATCAAAGTATTGTCTGTTATTGGTACAGATAGACTCAGATCAAACTTGATGATTTAAAAAAGGATTACGACTTGAATTAAAGAGAACACTGGTTGCTATGGCCCCAACGAGCTATAGTGCAGCTGTAGAAATAGCCTCTCGACTAGAAATGGAAGATTTGCATGAAGCTAGATAGAACCGTAAGAGGGAAGCTGAAATTGGCCAACAACATAAAAGAAAGCATCCAAGGAAGGAGGGGCCAATTTCAAGAAGAACAGAATACGTTCAATGTACTTACTATCATAAGGGCGGGCATGCTTGTGAGCAATGTCAGAAGAGACTTAGAGCATGTTATCGATGTGGGAAAATAGGACAAACTTTATCTAGTTGTCCACAAACTAAGAAGCAAGAAGGTTCCCCCTCTGATCATAAGGAATTTAAATCTAGAGAGTCATAGGGAAATAAAGGACCCATCAGGATTCATGTAGAGTAAAGAAGGAGCAGATGGCAGAAGGAACCAGAAATAAACGTTTGAAAGGATTAAGGCAAATATAAATTTCAAGGATGAAATTTTTGTTAACAGGGGATAATGTAAAACCTCACCTTTTTATCGTTGACTAACTACTATTTGTACTAGGATAAAAATTTGTATCAATAGCCAGAACAAACTTGATCGGTGTAATGAGACGAATATTATTGGTATGATAATATTTGGTCGGGACCTGGATGTAATTATTGGATTTGTACTACTCTATCCTAAATCTTTGGAAGGCTGCTATTATTAATAAAATAAGAATTTGAGGGTACGCTGAGAAGAGAAATTTATCAGTGCCATGAAATGAACGTTTTGGTGTGAATTATGCTATCCAGGTCACCGGGGGCATTTTCGTCATTTTGACTACGCCCACAACTTTGACAGTAAATTTGACCAAATAGAAAGGGAATTGAAGAATTTAAGTGTTACCAGTAGATTCAGTGAAAGTTTTGGAGTTGAATGGTGAAATAAAATATTTTTCCGTTATGAACCTGATTTTGGTCATTTCTAAAGAATATAAGAAATTGCGGTTAAAAATGATGCGAGTGACATTTTGTGAGGGTTAGCCCATGGACATGTGTCAATTTAAGAGGGGTTCCATAGAGACACTTGGAATTAAAGGATTTCAAAAATAAATGAAGGATGATATGTAATTTTGTGATTGGAACACATCATTTTGTGGGCCACTTAATTTAGGCCTTGGGTATTGTCATTGGCTAATGTTTAGACCAAGAGAAGATGACTAAATGGCTGGAAATTAGCCAATAATTTCATTGGCCTTGCAAGAAGAAATAAGGGAAAATTTTTTGGAGAGAAAAAGTGGCTGTTATGTAAAAATCCTATTGGAACACACCTAAATACATCCACCATTCAAATAAATCACAACAAGAAATGAAGGGCCAAGATTGAATGATAAATGGCAGTCAAGAGAGGTAGTAAAACAGCCAGAAATTCATGATCCAAGAGGGAGAAAACCAAGAGAAAAAGAAAAAAGAGAGAGAAAGAAAGAAGTGTGTGTGTCTGTGTGTGTGTGTGTGTTCTTGGTGTTCTTGAGCAAAATCACACCAAATAGCCTCAAATACAAGGTGAAACCCTACCTTGCTTGAATTAAAGTTGTTTTTGGGTGAATGATGAGTATGATGATGTGAATTTTAACATGAAAACATAACTTCCATGTATTGATTTCGAAGCAAAGCTAGGGTTTGTGAGCTTTTGTGTAAGAACTTTATATATGCTTGTATATGTGCCAGCAGCCTAGGGGCCTTTGAAAGATGTTTTGTATGAGGAAAAACTGAATAATTATGGTAGTTTGAAGGATTATTTTCGATTGAAGAGAGGATGATCAAAGTAGAGTAAAAATAGAATTTACTTGGTTAAGAAAACATGGATTATACTAGCTTTTGATTAAAAAAGATGAATTTATGTTGATTTGTATTTAATAAGTATGACTTTGTGAGCTACTGAAAAACTAGAAATTCAGAATTAAAGATGATTTGAAAGAGAATAGAATAAAAATAATGGTTCTAGGGTGTTAAAGATCAAAGGAAAACAAAGGAAAACAAAGGAAAATATGAATAGTGAAATTAAGGTAAAACTACTGGGGCTGTTTTTGCATAGTACCATGCCTCGAGAATCCGAATTCTATAAAAAAGGCTTACATATAATTAAGGTTCAGATTCTTAAGGTTGTTTCAGTATACCATGAGCCAAATTGGAGTTATGAATTGAAAGTTATGTCCAAAACAAAATCAGGTGTCAAAACAGCAAAATTCCAGAATTAAGGACATGGACGAACCTAAGGATAATTAATTGTGTGATTTTGGATGAAAATAAGGGGGAAATGAAGTGAATCCCTAGTACATGAAGGGAGGAAGGATGTGGAAAAAGGAAAATAAAATAATTGAACGAATGATATAAAAACAATGCAGACGAAAGTTAGACATTTTCCTTTAACTGTCGGCTACCCGTTGGCCCCATCGTCTAACGTCGGCTAAACGTCGGGCATGTCGGCTAACCACCGGCTATTTTTCGGCCAAACATGAATTGACTCAAAAATGATGTTTGGTGTAGGTTTAGCGGTAAACGGCCAAATAGAACGGTGGAAATGGTAGAAACGGTGACTAAATGGCCGTAAACGAGAAGAGTCGCTCAGGACACGAAGTGAGTCCCTCTAATTTCTAAAATCTTTTGAAAGCTAGTGTGCTTCATTTTTCCATGAAATGCTATGTTTTATACTATTTTAGAAATCCCTGAATATGTTTAAGGTTTATCTGAGCAATAATTATTTTATGCCATTTTGGGCTCGATTGAACATCATAATTGGCTTGGAAACTTTACTAGATGATTAAAGCATGAATTTTGTGAATCTAGTCCTTTTTGGATTAAATCTTTGGGATTTTTGGAAAATGGTAAACTTTTGGAATCGGGTATTCATAAATTGACCAGAATGCCCTTATTAGAACATTTTTTGGAAATATGTTTGGAAATTTTGAATTTAATCCTCTTTTGGGATTAGAATTCTGGATTTCTTAAATAGAGTTCCTTTCAGAATCGGGTATTTGGAAAATGATCCAAATGTCCTTATTCGAATGTTTATGAAAACTTTTGGAATCGGGTATATAGTAAATGACCAAAATACTTTTATTGGAACTTTTGTGAATATTTTTTAAATCGGGTAAGGGTAAAATGACCCGAATACCCTTGGAAAGTCTTTTGGAATCAGATATGAGTAAAATGACCTGAATACCCTTGAAAATGACTTTTGTGATCAAGTATGGAGAAAATGACCAGAATACTCTTGGAAACATATTTTGATGTGTGAACAAAACTCTTTATCCTATTTCAACGATTTTGAAAATGATCTCTCGTAACGAGATTGACTTTTGGAAAATGATCTTTTGATCCCTAAAATTATTTTATTGGCTTGGTGTGCCATGGAAGGAATTGATTGGCTCTGTGTAGTCTATGTGAATGATGATCTGACTTGCTAGTCAGTGGGATCAAATTCTAAAAAATAATGTTTTGCCCCAAAAATGGCTTTCTTGATATGGAAAATGGCTTCCTAATGTGCTCAAGTACTAGCCTTTTTCTTGAATACTTAGCATATGCACTAACTTGAATACTTGGTGTATTTACTAACTTGAATTCCTAGCGTAAGCACTAACTTGAATTTCTAGTGTAAACACTAACTTGAATACCTAACGTAAACACTAACTTGAATTCCTGACGTAAGCACTAACTTGAATACCTGGCGTAAGCACTAACTTAAATTCCTAGTGTAAGCACTAACTTGAATACCTGGTGTATGCACTAACTTGAATACCTTATGTATGCACTAATTTAATTCTCGGTAGTACACTGCGGTGTTCTTACTTATCCGGGGACGTACAGTTGAGTGTTGTAGGCTACGGTCTAAGCACAATGATAAGTGGTGCCAAAGGCAAAGCTTTGAGAGCTTTACATACAGGTCAACCTTTAGTTGAAGGAATGTCTGTGATGTGGAAATTGGGGCAATGATTTGGGATTGAAACACAGTTTTCTAAAAATGTTTGAGTTCTGAATAAACTCTTTTTTATTTTTTCTTAGAGTTTTAAAATTGTTTTCAGTGAACAAATGAAATGTTTTCCCCATAAGGGTTTATGTACTTTGTCCCATTACTAAAGCACTAGCACACATGGGACTCACTGAGTGATTTTCACTCACATGCATGTTATTTTCCTTGAAAAATTCAGGATCAGAGCTGCAACGGAAGCACGGTGGACTCCCAGAGGCTCATGCTACATCTTGGACCTGTTGTATTCGTGAGTGTATGTATTAGAAGCCAAATTCTTGTACCTTTCTATGTTGAAAAAAAAAATTCCGCCGCCTTTTGAGTAAAGTTTGTTATAAAGACCCCTTGTCTCAGCAATCAGATAGGGCGACATCCCACAAAGTTACAACCCACTACGTTTTGGAAATATGGGGTGTTACAATATATCTATTAATTTTACTAAGAGATAGGAAACTCATAATTTACAAGATGATTAAGTTTTATACTTATCCTTGGTGCTAGGATGTTATTGAATTGATCATGAATTCTGCCTAATATTTTGCCATGTCTTGAGTACTTTTTATGAAAAGTACATTCTTTTATTCCTTCTCCTATTCCATGATTTTATGTGAACTTATTTATCTTGTATTAATTATTTCTTCGTGAATTTAATTTGTTAAACAAGGGTTTAAAAATAATTAGTGCATACTTATTTCTTAAGGATCGATGCTACTTAATTCCCTAGACTATGCTTAATAATGAGTATACTTCCTCATATATGTGATTTAAGGTTAGCATTTTAATTAAAACTTGAATGGTAATGAATCTAAAAATGGACGATTTTTATTACCCAAATCTGACTCATCACGTTCGCATCAAGATCAAGGCTACTTTACACTCTTGGGAACTCAAAGCTTCAGTCTACTCCAATCAGCAGCTTTCAATTATATGGAGATAATTGAGCCTATCACAATCAAGTAAAACATGCTTATTCTCTTTCACTCTATAGTCTTCAAGTTTGATTGACAATTTGGAAAAAATCATGGTAAGGGTAAATGACCGAAATACTTTTATTAGAACTTTTGTGAATACTTTTCAAATCAGGTAAGGGTAAAATGACCCGAATACCCTTGGAAAGTCTTTTGGAATCGGATATGAGTAAAATGACTTGAATACCATTGGAAATGACTTTGTGATCGAGTATGGAGAAAATGACCAGAATACTCTTGGAAACATGTTTTGATGTGTGAACAAAACTCTTTATCCTATTTCAATGATTTTGAAAATGATCTCTTGTGACGAGATTAACTTTTGGAAAATGATCTTTTGATCCCTAAAATTATTTTTTTTGGCTTGGTGTGCCATGGAATGAATTGATTGGCTCTGCATAGTCTATGTGAATGATGATCTGAATTGCTAGCCTGTGGGATCAAATTCTAAAAAATAATGTTTTTCCCCAAAAATGGTTTTCCTGATATGGAAAATGGCTTCCTGATATGCTCAAGTACTAGCCTTTTTCTTGAATTTTGATTGACAATTTTGAAAAAATCACAGTTGCTAAGATATGTATGATTAGAACTTAATTTTATTTATTTAGTAATGATATGATTTATGAGTGTATTCTTGTTTCTTTCAGTTGTATTGATATGAGTTGTTAAAGATTTGATTTTGATTGGTACACTTTAGAGATATTGTTAAATACATGAAGTTAATGCTATGTTTGAATCTATGATATTTAGTGGTGTGACTTAATGTATTTGATCATGTATAAGATGGGAATACTTATGTGATTTTGCATATGGAGATTTAGGCTTTGGTGGATCTATTTAACTATTGTATGAATTACATGTACAAAATCTTTTGCTACTTAGATACTTGGATAAGTATTGCATTTTTATGCTAACAATAAGAATGTCATTTTGATCATGTATGATGAAAGTAGAGTTGTTAGAGCCTATTATATATGAAAGTATATTTGATGTAAATTTTAGCTATGGGATACTTGAGTTATTTGCTGTGAGAAGGAGAGTATATCGGGTTGTAAGTTAATGGTTAGGGGAATGTCTTTGAAGTTCGTATGGTGAGTTTAGTAAAGTAGATTTTAATTGTGACTTTTATGATCTTTGTTAGACAAAAGCAAACTAGTTACTTGAATATTTGAGTAAGCTTAATCAAGTAAGTCCTTGCATAAATTTTGTTAACTTTGCTCGGTTTTACAATTCATCACAACTTTGAGATATTTCATGAAACGAAATTTGTACACTGGGTATGCAAGCAAAGATTATCACTTTTTTCTAAAACACAGTTACACATTCTCATAGACAAAACAATATTTTGTACAAGTAGAAATGCTTAAACTAAGACATTAAATTTCTTCAATAATATCTTTTGAACAAGAATCTACACAAATCTATGGATGCATACTTATGCTAACATTGCTTTATTTATTTGAGAATATTCTCTAAGCAGGGATAGAAAACATTGAGTACTCAATAAGAGTAGATCATTAGTACTAGCTTTTGAGGGATAGGGCGAGTTTTCTACACTATAAGAAAATGATACACTAGGGACAAAACATTAGTTAGAAAAAAAAAATTTGTAGCAAAAAGTACCCTTTAGCGAGAAAAATTTTTGTTTAGCAACAAAAACTTTTTGTCGCTACTGCTTATGAGCTTCCGCGATAAAATTTTTATTTTCTAACTACAAGTAGTGGCTTTAACTAGGAAATAAGTATATTGGGAAGAAAATTTAAGCTTCCACGCTAATGATGTATCATCAGCGATGAAAATTCATTTTCTAGCAAAAAATACTAACTTTTATTACTATTAACAATATCTTTGGCGACAAATTTTGCATTACCTAGTTAATAACTATCCTTAAATTTTATATAATTATAAAATAACCACAAAATTTTGTAAATTGGTCTCCAAATTTTAGAATACTTAAAATATGATCCCAAAAATTTTATAATTGGTCCTTAAATTTCTAAATATTTATAATATAATCCCAAAATTTTACAAATTAGTCCTAAAATTTTGAATAATTATAAATTGATCCATAAATTTTAAAATATTTACACTATAATTCAAAAAAATATATATACAAATTGGTTTCTAAATTTTTAAATATTCACAATATATGCTCTGTGTATGTGTGTGTGTATATATATATAAATATGTGTATGTATATATATATTTGTATCTATTGTATGTATATGCATATGTGTGTGTGTGTGTGTGTGTGAATGTATATATATAAACACACATACATATATATAATACATATATACAACACACACACACACACACACACACACACATATATATACATATATATACACACAAAACTGATACATAGATGTATAAATATATATACACATACATATGTGTGTATATATATGTGCATATATATGTATGTGTCTAATATACGTGTGTGTATAAATATACATTATGTATGTGTATATATGTATATATATGTACATACACAAACACAGACATAGACACACATGCACACATATATATAAAGAGAGAGAGACAGATAGATACACATATGTATATATACAAATATATATGTGTATCTATCTGTCTCTCTCTCTTATATATATATATATATATATAAAGAGAGAGAGAGAGAGATAAATACACATATGTATATTTTTGTATATATAAAAAAAAACACACACACACACACACATATACATATGCGTATGTATATATACACATATATATATATAGAGAGAGAGAGAGAGAACACGCACATAGATATGTATGTACACATATACATGGTGTATATACACATGCATATACGTATGTGCATATACACATGTGTGTTTATGAGTATGTATGCGTGAGTGTATCTATACACTGACACACACATTATGTTTATGTATATATAGACACCCATATGTGTGTGTGTGTGTGTGTGTGTGTATTTGATTGTCTCTATATATATCTATACACACATACACACATATATGTATACACTACTAGAAAAAGGCTGATTACCAACAGACCATTCCCAACAAACAAAGTTCGGTTGGTAATTACCAATAAATTACCAACAAATTCCCAACAAATGTGGAATGTTGATGTGTTCGAACTTGTGTATAAAAATCATACAACAACTAAGCACATTCCCAATCAAGTTTAAATTAAAACGCTCAACCCAAATCACACATATGAGCATGCTACTCAACATTGACCGAGCATAGGGTTCAAACGAGTGTCAATCCTCTAGGAACAAGTAGACATTAATTACATTTCTTTCATTATTTAACTGACTCAATAAATTGAAAAATAAATATAAATAAAAATAAAAATATATACATGTCAAGGATGGAGATTTATGCAATTCAAACCATTGTTTAGACAACCATGATCTTCAAGTTCCCAACCTTTATCATAACTAATTATTCTCTTAGTACCATAAAGGATAATATAGATTCACTTCTTTGTCCAATCCATGAATCCCTATCTTCTAAGTAATTTAGTATCACATATCCTGTCTCAAATAGTCTTACCCAAAAGATGCATTAACCATAGTCCTTGATTTAATTCCCATTCTTGGTAAATTACGCATGAAATTAACTAATGAATCCATATCCTGGCAGACATCAATTAACCTTGAATTACTCTGTCCCTACTCTTAACCCCTTTGTCCAAGCAAGTTAAAAGCTAACAAATATGAAACTAATGAATTGAAACCACCATCAACGCCTTTGTCCAAGCAAGTTAATGGAAAGATCCAACCAATCAATCTCGTAATAAGCACAAGTAATCAATACCAAGAACAACAATCAATTAATCAAAAGATCAAATAACTCCAAATATTATGAATATCTAAAATAATGTCAAATAACAATAAAAAAAAATTAACATATCATTGTTCAAGAAAAAGAAAACAAAGTAAAAGAAAGCACTCATAGACAAGCCTCATTCTTCTTCATTTGAAGACCTTCTTGCACAACCCTCCTTAAACTTGAAGAATTCCTCATTTGATTGAGTAATTTTCTTGTGATGATCAACGAATTCTTCCATTTTTCCTTGTGTTTTTCATCTATTTATAGCCTTAGGCAGTGCCTAAACTCGTAGGTACAAAGTTCTTGGCCGAGTAGAAGTTGGAAGATACTAAAATTCCTCAGATTACCAAAAATCACGTAGAAAAATCACAGTACCGCCTTAGCTTCAGGGCACAGCCGGCGCCGGTTTTGTTCTGCTTCTCCACTCGTTCGCCGATTTTTCTTTGAATTTTATGTGTTCCAAAATGCACTCGGCGCCGGTTCCAGCTTCATAGTCGGTGCTGCCTTGGTTCTATTCTGCTCTGTTTTGCAATGTTTTTGCTTCGTTTTACCCTAAAAATCTACAATTATGAACAAAATACCTTTCCAAGGGTAAAATCTCAAATATGAAAGAATATGACTAGTTATTAAGCAAAATGTATTACAAAAGAACCTCAAATAACTAGAAAAAGTATGACTAATTTAGCTCCTATCATATTCCCCCACATTTAGCTCTTCGCTTATCCTCAAGCAAAGTATCAAGAACAAGTAAGAAAACACAAGGTGTAACAAATCACTCAATCAACTTCAAAACCATATCTTCAATGCTTTCTTCATTAAAGAACATAAAACACATGATACTATATCTTTCACAGCCAATGCAAGACTTGTGTAGTGATAAATGACTTAGTAGAACCATCTCAATAATTCACAATATTCTCAAACCATTGGAAAGAAGTTAGTTTAAAAAGAATATGCATTCCATATGCTTACTTTTCATACGCTCTCTCCACTATTCTGAGACATATCATGATTCTACTTAGATCAAGTAGGACTTTTAAGCTTGTAATATAAGGCTAAAGGCTTGTAATGTAGTTTATCAAACGAAGGATATAGGAGAATAAAAAATCAAAGAGGATGAGAGTTTGCAAGAAAAGGATAAACATATTGAATCAATAATTTCCAACTCTTCTTGCTCCCCTATTTCAAGAATCAAACAAACGACAACCTTATATAGCAATTACAGCTCCACTCAAACAAATCCTGCATTTTTTCTCTTTTTCTTTCAACTTTTCTTTTCATCAACTTTTTTTCTCACAAAATCACTCAACTTTTCAGCAATGGTGTCAAATTTTAGTATGAACTTTAACTCTTTTTTTTTCTCAGCTCAATCACCATTCCTCTTGTGATCTTTCTTTTCTTTCTCTCTCAATTTTCTTCTCTTTCACTCCTCTTTTGTTTCTACTGCTGCTGTTCTTTTTCTTTCTCATTTTCTTTCCATTCTTTCTAGCAGTTGTTTATTTTCTTTTCTTGTTTTCACTCCCTCTTTTTCTATTCTCTTTCTTTCAGTCTCTCTTTTCTTTTTCCAGCTCAACTCAATATTGATCCATGACTGAAAGTAACAAGTCATGATCTTTATCCTAGGATTCTTTCTCAACATTGCCTTACATACACTTTCAACCATCAAGAGCATAAAGATTTGGAAAATTATTCAAACTCTCAGCACAAGCAATGGACTAAATATTGTGATGGGTTTCTAAGAAAGAAATCAATGATTTAGGCTCAAAATAGGTACTATGGATGTTATGAAAATAGGTAGGCATGAAAAGCTCAAACTATCCAAAGAAGGCCTATTACCGTCATCCCTAAGTTATACCATGATTATCTTTCTTATTTCTCCTTGAGAGGTATTCAAGTAAATTCTAGAATGCTCCATGAATTTTAGTAGAAAAATAAGGTTTAAGAACAATGCAAAGCATCAGATCAAGAACTACTTCGTCCAAGAGAATGTAAAAAGTCATGCATAAGTCATAAATGATCTAGAACATATACTCTATAATCCATCACAAAGACATGCATTACACATATAGCTTGAAATCACAAAGAAAATTAGAAAAAAAATTGCAAAAATTTTGTTCAACTTTGCTCAAAGAAGGCGAAAGAATATGTATAGAAGACTTGTCAATCAAATCTCTCCTCCACATTTAAACTGGACATTGTCTTCAATAACCAAATAAATAAAACAAGAACAAACAATACCATAGGACCAAAAAAATATACAGGAGAAGAGATATGAAAAACAAACTTCCATTCATTTGGCATTGTGTCGTACAAGATCCGAATGCTTGAAGAATAAGGCATTGGCAAAGTAACTAACAAAATAAAAATACAAAAGAAAACACCAAAGCATAAAAACTAGAAAAGAAAAGAAAATAAAGCAAAAACAAAAGAAAGAAAATAGTACAAAGAAAAATAAAACTAACTAAAAAAACATGAAAAGAGAAAGGAAAAACTAGAGTGATCGAGAAAATATAGATAAGTATCATCAGTCCTCTCTATCATCATCATCATCCTTATCATCATTAGCCGGGGTAAAGGTGCCCGCACCACCAGTTGGCCCTAAAGAATGCTACCTCAACTCGGCCAACTACTGCTCTATAGTAGCTTGCCGTCTCGCCATGTCCTCCATAGTACCCTGCAAGTGTAGGAGCACCTCCATTTGCTGGTCAAGGCATCCCAACACGGTTGTCTCAAAGTCGGTCCGGGAGTGCGACTGAGAGCTGTTGGCCCGTGCACGTGTTGGTGGTAGTGGCTGCTCCTCCTCCAGTGTAGGTGGACTTACCTGACCGGGATGTCAGACCTCGAACGAAATGAGCCACTTCTTCAACTCTTGGCTGTATTTGTACCCACAACTCATAAGAGTTTGCTTAGTGACCATATCGTGCTCCGTGGTAGCCTCGCATGAGTTCTTCCTTAAGACTCACCCCAAAGTCTTTCAAAATCTTCATTATAACCAAGGGAAAAATAAAGGCTTTGGTGGAAAGATGGTGATAAACAACCTCCCTAATAGATTGGATAATCAAAGGAACAAGCGGGGATAGGTAATGTGTTCATCATCCGATGTAAAATATAAGTGTCAATAAGCCTAGTCTCATTGAAACCATTAGCACAGGGGACAACATTAAACCCAAACATGTAAACTAGAGCGTGAAAGTTGGCTGCCAAATCATGGTTGGAATAGAAACTATTAGCTTGGAAGGCATTATGCTTATATAAGCCTAGGGTCGCTCTTGTCCCTCTAACATCCCAATTCGGGTCCAAAAGAATATTTTGATTATTCACATCAATCCCTTGCCAAGTATCATCGTCGAAAACCTGGAGAAGGTTAGCTAATTGGTTTTGCATGATGACAATAAGGATCCCTTTCACTCTTGTTTTAATATGGGACAGCCCTTATCAGACATATTAGCATACAATTCTTTAATAAGCATGGGAGAATACTTCCCCTTCAATTGTACTATCGACCCCCATCCTAGCCTTCTAAACATCTTACCCAATTTGAGTGTACGATCTAAGGTGGGTGAGAAAGTACGCTCGACAATAATCTCATTAGATGCTCTCTTACTATACCATTCCTCACAAGAGGCATCCATAAACTCAGTAGGTCGAAAAGACAAGGGATCAAGAGATGATGGGACTGAGGGCAAGGAAGATCTTGCCCTTTTAGAAGACTGACCCCTTGCTCTAGACATGGTTAAGTAGGGAATGAGTGCAATAAGAAGACAGAACAAGCAAGCTCAAAGACTGAATATAGTATAGCTACCCCTGCACAGATATTCCTCAAATTGCACACAACCCCTAACCAAGCTCATAGTCCACAAAACCTAAACTCCTTCAATATATATCAACTCCAACAACTAATTTAATCAATCACGTTCGATCAATTCAACACAACCTGCATAATGTATGTAAAGTTCACTGTAAAGCATAACTGTGCTGATATCCTCAAAACATGCTAGTAAACATGATCATGTGAATGAAGGCAGTATTATGGTATTATGTGAGCAACAATGCATGTTCCATAAATTTAAGTATCACCAATAACTATAATTCTAGCCTGATCTATATGAATTCTCAAAAAATCATAAGCATGAATCAAGAAATGAAGGCTCAATAATTCTTAATGTAATCTAATGCATGAAGCTCAAGGAGGAATGCACAGTTCAATCATAACATACATAATTCCCAATTTTTGGCCAAAACTGCCCCTAGAATTAGAAAAAATTATCTTCATCAATTTAACCGTAGGAATGAAATTAAAATCATACATTTATGCTCTTATATGCATGGGCAAGCAAAAGATGCAAGCTTTTTGTCAAAACCTACTCTATTTGCTTGTGGATTGAATGTGGGTTTGTTGTGAAAAATCAAAGCTTTTGCGGTTTTTGATCCTTAGGATCAGCAAAAAAGACGTCAATAGATGTTATGGAGGTGTTTGGGAGTTGAAAAATCAAATTTTGGGCAATGAGGAATGTGAAGCCGACGCGGGCTTGAGAGAATTTGCGAGGGAGAATGGAGGTTTTGAAGACTAAAGTGGCTAAAATGGCTTTTTAAGTATGCTCCACCTGACAAGAACCGGCGCTGGTCCTAGCTCTTAGAGTCGGCACCGGCTTGGTTCTGTCCGGTCTCCTTTTTTTTTTATATATATATTTGAATGTAGAAAAACACACAATTGCTTAATAATGCAATGGAATAAGAATAATCAATCAAAATAACGTAAATAGAAAATGGTCTTCATAACCAAAAACAAAAAGTAAAGAAAAGAGAAAAAAGAAAACTGCTTCAAGATTTTCCACGGCTGTGATCCCGTGGATTTTCCTCAATATTCCCTTATAGTGTCCCCGCTTGACAATCCCCCAAGAGTTTGGCTAGTTGACTAATTTGGTTCTCCAAATTGCGCATGGAAGCCTCTAGGTTCCTTGTTGTCACATTGACCCCTTGGAACTTAGTCTCCGTGGTACTTACCAATTGGCCAATGAACTCTTCCAATGGTGGTTTTAAAGGTGCTGCTGTGTTGTTCATGGGGTTTTGGTTCTTTTGGTTCCCCCAAAATTGAAAGAACTTTGCCTAGGTTGATTCCCATTGCTCCAAAAGAAATTAGGGTGATTTCTCTAGCCAAGATTATAGATAGAGCTATATGGATTGTTACCTGGCCGGACATTACCTGCGAAGGCCGCTTGCTTTGAGGTTTCTTGGATTGACCCCATCTTTTGGCATTCATGATTGGGGTGTCCTTCTCCACAGAAATCACAATTAACGTTTAAAACTTGGCCTTGAGGTATCACCAACTGTTCCATCTTTTGAGTTAAGGCTTATACCTTAGCCTCTAATACTGCCACAACATCCACTTTGTGCACTCCTTGCACACGAGCTCTTGACCTTGCACTTCCCCAAGAATAGTTATTAGAAGCCAAATTTTCAAAAAGCTCAAATACCTGTTCCGGGGTCTTATAATTGATGGAACCCCCTGTAGAAGAGTCCACCACTTGCCGTGTTGCGAACGTAAGGCCATTCAAGAAGATAAGCATTTGCATTCCCAACTTGAATTCGTGGTATGGGCATCTTCTTAACATCTCCTTAAATCTTTCCCAACTTTCGTATAAGGGCCCAGAATCTAATTGTTAGAAGGCGAAGATTTCATTTCTAAGTTTGGTTGTCCTAGCTGGAGGAAAATATTTGGCCAAGAATTTTTCAGCTAGGGTATTCCAAGTAGTGATAGAACCTGTAGGTAAAGACTTTAACAACGATTTAACTCTATCTCTCAAGGAAAAAAGTCTTAACTTAATGGCACCTTCAGAAACACCAATCATTTTGAAAGTGTGAAACCCCAACTAAAACCAACCATAGAGTAAGGGGGTTGGGATGCATATCATATTTTCTTGCATGCATAAATATATTTTTATATGATTTTATGTGCCTTGGATATGCGAATTGTAGCCTAGATGGCTCGATTGTGGTTGTTAAGTAAGAAGGGCAAAATGGTAATTTTGCTTGAGGAGGTATTAGAGAGATAGCTTGAGGATTAAATAGGAAAAATATTTGGGAGAGAAAATAAAAACAAGAGTTGTTGTGGTTTAGTGGTTAGAGCTTTGGAATAATTCATTAAGGTCTTGAGTTCAAATTCCATCAATTGAGTTTTAGCATGATTAAATTTTATTTTTGGTTAGGAAGACTATATTTCGGCCTTGCATGTTTTAGGGAAGAGTAAAAGTGTTGTCCTAGGGGAGACATGATAGGAATGTCCTAATCCCACTATTGTGCCCTACAAAAGTTTCTAAGGGATTTATACCCTTTTTTTATCTCTGGCTTTTTTTAATTCTTAATCAATTAAGTTGATTAATTTATCTAAGCCATTTTGTTTCTAGAAAATTCCATCAAGGTTCTGTGAGATTTAGGTTTCGAAAATAGCTATGAATGGATATCTTGATGACCAAAATTGGGGAAGAGTTATATAAGGTTCCCAAGAGAATTAATCTCTATGGTTGAACCTTCAAACTCGAATCTAAGTGTGTTCATCTTCTTCATGTAGTAATCTGGTATTTTTTTCCAGCTTCTTGATCAGTCCCATTGTCAAAAATTTCAGCCATCTTTCCCTCCTAAATGCTGCCTAAAAATAGCCATCTTGACCAGCATGAAGTCTGAAATTATAAGCCCAAAACCAGACTACACAAAAGCTGTGCAAACCAGAAAATTTTCTAGACAGCTTTCACAGCAAAGCAGTCCGAAAAACCCAGCTGTTCTTCCACCTTTTTAACCAGCAATTCAACCTTGTTTTTCCTTCATAAAGAAGGCTAGAAACTAGCCTTAAAGGACCCTCCAATGGCCCTTCAAACCTTCTACAAGCTGACTAAAATATGGCAGAAGAATCTGCCCAGAAATTCCAGCAAGCTTGCAAAAAACCTGATCAGAATTTCCAGCTTGTTTCTCCTTCACCCTTATCCGAAAAATCATCCTATTTTCTGTGCAAACTCATCCTGATCAGCCATGAACTGAGCTCCATCATCTTTTCTAGAGTTCCACACGAAAAATAGCTCCATGGCTTCTCCTAAAATCTCTCCATCAATCACTCCAATCAAACCATTAATTGAAGTCCATAATTTCAGCAAGATATTTCAGCCAACTACCATAGATTAACCCTCAAACATCCAGAAAATTCTTTCACCATTGTACACTATATTTTGGCCACTCTAAAGCTCCTTCAAACATCATTCATCTCAGTAGAAATCACAGCCAAGTAGCCGGCTATTGAAGTTTCCAAAAGCGCTCCATTAACTAAGACCTTCTTACCATATTTATTTCCAAAATTGATTCCCTAAAATATTCTTTTTATATTTCAAACAACCAGCCTTCCTTTTCCTCTCAAATCTGAAAATCCAATTACCAAAAACCATTCAAACAATTTGGCTACCCTTCTCCCGTAGAATTTCGGCAAGCTTTAACCAATTTCTCTCCATTCTCTCCAAACTAAGAACACCTACTAACATTCTCACGCCTAAGGCCACTCCAAACCTCTCCAATCTTCTCCAAAAACTCCAAATCACACCTACTCAACCCCTTAAAACCACTTCTATAATTTTTAACATCAAATACTGAAATCAAAGTCTCACCCAGAATTTTCTTGAAGGATCAAGAGCACTTTCAAGGTAAGCATGAACGATCATTCATCTTCAACTCTTAATGAATACATACATACATACATCGTACATACATACATACATACATATATATATACATACTAATAGACTCTCTCTCTCTCTCTCTCTCTCTCTCTCTCTCTCTCTCTCTCTCTCGGCCGAATGGTTAATCCAACCATGGCCAATTTTTCTTCTCCCTCCTTGGACGAATCAAGCTGTCCACGCGAGATGATTTTTTTGAAACTTCTCCAAGGTAGTCATCATTCAAGTAAGCCTCTTCAATCTTCTCTTTAAATTTTAGATTTATGTCTCTTAGATGTAGTTGGATAAGGATGGAATATATTTGGTGATTGAGTGTGTGTTTACATGATGGAGTTGAGATTGAAGCATGAATGAATATGTTTATATGATGGAGTTGGGATTGATGCATGATGATGATTGGTCTTGGTTAGATTATATGATGCTTTAGGGTTTGTTGCATGCCTTCATGTCATGAATAGTATGATTAATCAAGCATGTTAGAGATTATGTCACCTTTGGTGAATAGGATTTATGTTCTTGTATTCTTGTTGAGGCTATGCATATGATTATGTTTAGTGGAGTTGAGATCATGTATTGGTAAATTTAGATCTATGCCTTTATTCATGATTTGGATGAGTTGATGATTGGTGTAGAGTGTATGTTCATGATTATGGTTAGCAATAGAATTTATGATCATGGCCTTGTTGTCCCTAAGCTAATTAAGTTAGCCAAATTTATTTCATCAATAAAAATGATCTATGCTATAATTTCTCCTAGTGATTTCGAAAACCCTAGGAAAATATGGTTTTGAATGGTTATATAAAATAAAAATATTTTAGTCAAATAAATGATAGCTTTTGTTAAAGAAATAAAATATAAAGATATTATATATAATAATATAATTTGATCAAGCCTTTTATATAAATAATCACAATAGGTAAAATATTAATTTTGAAAGTCATATATTCATAAATACTACTAAAATTTATTTAATCAAAACATAATAAAATTTACTTGCTATTAATTTTATTTACCAATTATTTTCTAACCATTAGTTATTATAAATCATTACTTTAAATAATACCATCTACGACCTAGGATCCTTCATCAAATAAACCCTGATTTATTTATGGCATGATTTAAACCTATAACTTATTAGTAGTTATTTCACAAACCGTAGTATTTTAATATCAAGCTAGATCTATTTTATAAATCCTTTTATTTATTATCTAGCCTTCAAGTTTGGGACATTGGGGTCATGATTGTAGTAAGTTGAGTTAGGATTATTTATGAAAGTGAATTTTGGCTTGAGTTTAATATTGGCTTATGTTTACCCTAGGTGGGGTTAGGTCAGCTTTTGGAGATCTTTAATTTTATCTCGAGCAAAGGATCAGGTAAGCTCCTGCATAAAACTTGTTTGTTGTAAAAGGTTTTTTATGGCAAGCTAAACCCGAAGTTTGTGAATACTAATTTAATAAAGGCCATTAGGGACTGTTTCCTTTCTTGTTCTAGTCAAACCAATTATTTGAAAAACAACAAGCAGTTTTATTCAAATACTTAACTATTTCTAAAACTGATTTTTACAAAGACTTTGGAAACCCTTGATTTCTATTTTTAAGTGAAGCTATGTTTTATCAGTTTTCTCCCAAGTGGGATGAATTGCGTTGAGTACTTAATAAGGGTAGGCTAGTAGTATTAGTTTTGAAAAGCAAGAGTGAGTCTTCTGGCAAAAGCTACCTCCAGAAGATGAATTCAACTTAAAGAAATGTCAATACTACTTAGTCATGCCGGTCTGAGCTAGTAGTTTTCAGTCATGTGGACTGTGTGTTGCTGAAATGGACAACCGATTTTGTTTGGGTGTAGAGAATGAGGAGAATCTTACCCGGTAGGCCGATCACCTATCTTTTTTGTCAGTCTGTACAAAGTGTGGCATTCTGACCGTTGTATGGTTATGGGGCCCAATGTGTGGTAACCCATGGCTGCCTTTTGAGTGGTTGATTTTATTATTCATGTATGGTTGGAAAAGCCAAAACACCACTCTTGTTTTTAACATTGTTTATTGCTTGCCAATATTTTTCTTATGAAGTTCTTACTCCTTGCATTCATGAACTGTTTTCACTGGACACTCAAAGTACACACGGACTTACTGAGATTTTTATCTCATCACCTTGTTTACCATGACTTCAGGTCGATCCTACTGTGGGGATGAGTAGCTAGTTGTTACCTGCTTGGAGGATATTCTATTATTTATTTTATGTAATGCTTTGGGAGTTGAGAGTGAACAATTTGTATTTATGGATTTATCTTGAATTTTTGGATTCTAATAAGTTTTAATTTTGAAGTATTGCTTTATTTTTATTTATGTGTCCTAGTTATAAAGACCCCTTATCCTTTGGACGAAGCGACATCCCTGGCCCGATTGGGCCTAGGTAGTGGGGTGTTATAGAAAGTATCACAAATCTCGAGAAAACTAGCTAAGTGAGCATTGGGATCCTCTTCAGGTAGCCTGTCAAATTGAACCATATTCTGCACCATTTGGATAATGATGGGCTTTATTTCAAAATTGTTTACATCTATCCTAAGTCTAGTGATACTCGAGCCTGTGCCCGAGATTGAGGGTTTCACAAAGTCATCCATTACCCTCCTATCATTCCCAGCATTGTTTTGGTGAGCACCATCCATCTTGACGATCAGGTTTCTTTGAATTGTCCAGCGAATTTTTGATAACGTCCTTTCAATTTTCGGGTCAAAATCGACTATCTCGCCATCGGATTTTCGGGTCATGTACCAAGGGTAAAACCTAAGAAAATAAGAAGTGAGTTAGATAAAAAGAATTAATGCTAAACCGCAAAAGTACAAGGTTACAAAGTTAGCAAAAAGAACATGGTTAAAGTTAAGTAAGTTAGGTTTGGTTTCAAGGGTGTACAAGAATATATGAAATACAAAAGATAGTACCTTTTTGCGGAAAGAACAATTATACATATGTATGTATCTATATATTTACATATTTACATATTTACATGGTTAAATCAACAAAATCCAAGCTTTCATGCTATTGTTCCCCAGTAACGGCGCCAAAAGCTTGATGTGTTCGGACTTGGGTATAAAAATCATACAACAACTAAGCACATTCCTAATCAAGTTTAAATTAAAACTTTCAACCCAAATTACACATATGAGCAAGCATACTCCTCATTAACTGAGCATAGGATTCAAACGAGTGTCGATCCTCCAGGAACAAGTAGACATTAATTACCTTTCTTTCATTGTTTAACCGACTCAATAAATTGAAAAACAAATAAAATTAAAATTAAAAATATATGCATGTCAAGGATGGAGATTTATGCAATTCAAACCATTGTTTAGACAACTATGATCTTAAAGTTCCCAACTTTTATCATAACTAATTATTGTCTTGGCATCATGAAGGATAATATAGATTCACTTCTTTGTCCAATCCATGAATCCCCATCTTCTAAGTAACTTAGTATCATATATCCTATCTCAACTAGTCTTACCCAAAAGATGCATTAACCATAGTCCTTGATTTAATTCCCATTCTTGGTAAATTACGCATAAAATTAACTAATGAATCCATATCCTGGCAGACATCAATTAACCTTGAATTACTTTATCCCTACTCTTAACCCCTTTGTCCAAGCAAGTTAAAAGCTAACAAATATGAAACTAATGAATTGAAACCACCATCAACCCCTTTGTCTAAGCAAGTTAATGGAAAGATCCAACCAATCAATCTCATAATAAGCACAAATAATCAATACTCAAAACAACAATCAATTAATCAAAAGATCAAATAACTCCAAATATCATGAATATCTAAAATAATGTCAAATTACAATAAAACAATTAACATATTATTGTTCAAGAGAAAGAAAACAAAGTAAAAGAAAGCACTCATAGACAAGCCTCTTTCTTCTTCCTTTGAAGACCTTCTTTTACAACCCTGCTTGAACTTGAAGAATTCCTCATTTGATTGAGTAATTTTCTTGTGATGAAAAATGAATTCTCCCATTTTCCTTGTATTTTTCATCTATTTATAGCCTTAGGCAATGCCTAAACTCATAGGTACAAAGTTCTTGGCCAAGTAGAAGTTGGAAGATACTAAAATTCCTTAGATTACCAAAAACTGCGTAGAAAAATCACAGTACCACCTTAGCTTCAGGGCACAGCTGGCGCCGCCTTGACTCTTGGAGCCGGTGCCGGTTGTGTTCTACTTCTCCACTCGTTCACCGATTTTTCTTCGAATTTTGCACAATATGTTCCAGAATGCAGCTGGCGCCGGTTCCAACTTCACAGCCGGCGGTGCCTTAGTTCTGTTCTGCTCTGTTTTGCAACGTTTTTGCTTCGTTTCACCCTAAAAATCTACAATTATGAACAAAATACCTTTCCTTGGGTAAAATCTCAAATATGAAAGAATATGACTAGTTATTGTGCAAAATGTATTACAAAAGAACCTCAAATAATTAGAAAAAGTATGACTAATTTAGCCCCTATCAAATGTGTTACATTTCAATTACTTACCAACAAATTACCAACTGTACGTATTCTATTGGTGATTTTACTGTTGGTAGTCGGTTGGTAATGTGTTGGTAAACGGGAGGAAAAATATTTACCAACCGATTACCAACAAAATATAAGTGGTTGGTAACTGTGTCAGATGGTAATCTGTTGGTAATATGGAGGGAATGTTGTTCCTACCAATGTACCAACAGAAATGGGTAGTTGGTAGCTAATGCAGTTGGTAATATAGTTGGTAATTTGATGGCTTATTTTTTAGCAATAGCATTAGCAACCAATATATCCGTTGGAAAGATAGTAAATCAATCTCCAACAAACTACAAACCAAATTACCAATGGTGCGTATTTAGTTGTTAATATTTACATTGGTAATTTGTTGGTAAGCATATAGTAAAATATTTACCAACCGATTACCAATTAAATATGTGTGGTTGGTAACTATGTCTGATGGAAATCTGTTAGTAAAGGGAAGATGAATGTTTTTTCCCTGTCAATGTTCCAATGAAATACCAACAAACATGGGTAGTTAGGAGAAGTTTAAGTAGAAAAAAAATAGATTTGTTAAAGATAAGAACGTCAACTTGACGATCCAACCGTTAGATTTGTTAAAAGTACTAAAAAAAGTATTGTGACTAAATTTGAAGGTAATCGGATATATTTAGATACACACCTAGCATAATCTGTATATAATGGCCAATAACCTAACTCGTTCGTAAATATAAGCACGCCAAATTTATGATCCAACCGTTAGATTTATTAAAAGTATTAAAAAAAGTATTGTGACCAAAGTTAAAGGTAATCGGATATATTTAGCTACAGGATCTAGCATAATCTCTATATAACGGCCAATAACTTAACTCGTCCATAAATATAAGCACATCAAATTTACGATCCAACCATTAGATTTGTTAAAAGTACTAAACAAAGTATTGCGACCAGATTTAAAGGTAATCGAATATAATTAGCTACACGATCTAGCATAATCTCTATATAATGGCCAATAACCTAACTCGTTCGTAAATATAAGCACATCAAACTTATGATCTAACCATTAGATTTGTTAAAAGTACTAAAAAAAGTATTGTGACCAAATTTTAAGGTAATCGGATATATTTAGGTATACAATTTAGCATAATCTCTATATAACAGCCAATAACCTAACTCGTTCTTAAATATAAGCACGTCAAATTTATATGCCAACCATTATATTTGTTAAAAGTACCAATAAAAGTATTGTGACCAAATTTGAAGGTAATCGGAAATATTTAGCTATACGATCTAGCATAATCTCTATATAACAGCCAATAACCTAACATGTTCATAAATATAAGCACGTCAAATATATGATCCAACCATTAGATTTGTTAAAAGTACTAAAAAATGTATTATGACCAAATTTGAAGATAATTGGATATATTTAGCAACACGATCTAGCATAATCTCTATATAATGGCCAATAACATAACTCGTTCGTAAATATATGCACGTCAAATTGATGATATAACCGTTAGATTTGTTAAAAGTATTAAACAAAGTATTTTAACCAAATTTGGAGGTAATCGGATACATTTAGGTACACAATCTATCATAGTCTATGTATAACAGCTAATAACCTAACTCGTTCGTAAATATAAGCACGTCAAATTTAGGATCCAACCATTAGATTTGTTAAAAGTACTAAAAAATTTAAAGGTAATCGTATATATTTAGGTATACAATCTAGCATAACTCTATATAATGGCCAATAACCTAACGCATTCGTAAATATAAGCACATCAAACTTATAATCCAATCGTTCGATCTGTTAAAAGTACTAAAAAAAGTATTGTGACCAAATTTGAAGGTAATCGGATATATTTAGCTACACGATCTAGCATAATCTCTACATAATGGCCAACAACCTAACTCGTTCATAAATTTAAGCATGCTAAATTTACGATCCAACAGTTAAATTTGTTAAAAATACTAAAAAATATATTGTGACCAATTTTGAAGGTAATCGGCTATATTTGGGTACACAATCTAGCATAATCTCTATATAATGGCTAATAACCTAACTCGTTCATAAAAATAAGCACGTCAAATTTACGATCCAACTGTTAGATTTGTTAAAAGTACTAAAAAAAATATTTGACCAAATTTGATGGTAATCGGATATATTTAGGTACATAATTTAGCATAATCTGTATATAACGGCCAATAACCTAACTCGTTCATAAATATAAGAATGTCAAATTTACGATCCAATCGTTAGATTTGTTAAAATTACTAAAAAAAGTATTGTGACCAAATTTGAAAGTAATTATATATATTTAACTAAACGATCTAGCATAATCTCTATATAATGGACAATGACCTAACTCGTTCGAAAATATAAGCACGTCAAATTTACGATCCAGCCATTAAATTTGTTACAATTATTAAGAAAAGTATCGTGACCAAATTTGAATATAATTGATATATTTTGTCACATAATCTAGCATAATCTCTATATAACGGCTCACAACATAATGCATTTATAAAGATAAACATATCAAATTAAAAATAGAACCGTTAGATTTGTTAAAATTATTATAAAAAAGTATTATGACCAAATTTGAAAGTAATCAGATATATTTTTCGATATAATCCAACTGTCTAATACGTAATGCATTTTTAAAGATATGTATATCAAATTAATGATCCAACATTTAAATTTGTTAAAATTATTTTTAAAAAAAAGTATTATGATCAAATTTGAAAGTAATCAGATATATTTTTCACATAATCTTGCATAATCTCTATATAACGGCCCAAAACCTAACGTATTTATAAAGAAAAGCATATCAAATTAAAGATCCAATCGTTAGATTTTTTGAAATCACTAACAAAATTATCGTGAACAAATTTGAAAGTAATTGGATATATTTTTCTATATAATCTAGTATAACCTCTATATAATGGCCTGAAATTATTTGGTAGATTATGCCTATTGACAAACATTTGTTTAAAGTGAAATTCAATCATTCTGTTTAAACAATATTTTTATATTTATATTTATAAACAAATATTGGGGCTATATTTGGGAATAGCTTCAAAATTAATAAATTAAAATGAAATTCATTGGAATTGAAAAGGATCTCTAAATTAAGCCTAATAATTATAGTAGAAATATGACATATCAAATTAAATAATGATATTATATATTATTTTAAAAGCAATCTGTCTAATTGGTTATACCTATCTTATCTTTAAAATGTATATTTATGTGGTTATGTTCATATCTTAAATTATAAGAGCAATAAACTTAGAAACAAAGAATTACAAGGTAAAAAAAAAAAAAAATCAATTGCATTTATTGCATTCTCAAAATTAAATTTGTTTAAAAAAGGATTTCAAAAGTTATACTAATTTTTTTGAATTAAAAAAAAAAATGTCTAGGCAATATGGAGGGATAAAATAGAATAACTTAAAATTAAAAACTAAGTAGTTTTGATAGGAATTATGTAAATATATAAACATAATAGCTATGCTTATACACACACACACACACACACACACACACACACACACACACACACACACACACACACACACACACACATATATATATAATGCATAAAATATTGTTATTACTATTATTTATATATACACAAAATTATAAATATATAAAATTAATTTTTATATATTATATGAATTAGAAAAATAGTAACTTAATTATAATTCAACATGATAAATATAAGAACGAAAAAATGTAATAATATAAAAAAATAAAAAAAAAGTAAATTAAATTGCATCTCCTACTCTCACCCTCACCCTCCTCGGTGCTTCCTGCTCCTTCTCGCTGCTAATACCGTCGCCATTCTTCACTGTAAGCCTCTCCCTCTCATCGATTGTGACACACATTAATGCACATAGAAACAAAGAAAAGCCCTCAAAATCTCTCAAATCTTAGGCCACATTCGCCTAAGTTTGCACCTTCGAAGTACACTTCAGGTAATAGCGGCATCCCTCATTGTACTATTTCTTCGATTTGATTGTTGTTTGAAACAAAATGTTAACTTGATTATGCCACCTCCGTGTTGAGATGTGTGAAATTTGTATTAATTTTCAAATGAGGCTTTGAAATTTGAGTTTACTGTTGTGGTTTGTTGTTGCTATGTTTGCTATGGCCTTAGTTCAAATGTGGGTTTTTTGCTTCAGTTCGAATGTGGGTTTATGCTTTAGTTCGAATGGGGGTAGTTGCAAATATTTGTGATTGCTTTAGAAAACAAGGAAAGCCTCGAATGTTGCTTGATTAAAAAGCAGTGGTTCAAAACTGCAGTAGCAGCAATGAAGCTTTTGTGCTGTTGAATTAAAACTGCATAATGTGATATGAGTTGATCCACTTGTGGTGGAAGAAGAAAGTTGAATTCTTAAGTGAGAAGCTTGCAGCTGTTAATTATTAGACATCTTAACAACTTGACAATTGCAGAAGGTTTGCAAAATAGGAGAAGAAGCATAGTGGATATGGTTTCTTTCCAATAGATTGTCTCCTACTGTTGAAGTTTGCATTTGATATTTGATATTCAATAGGGAAAAAAAATGGGAAAAAGAATAGGAGAGAGAGGAGGTAAAATACAGAGGAGTAAAATTTTTGAGTGCTACTATGTTTCATTTTTTACTCTTTATCTCTATGGAATGCTTTGTACATTACTTAAAAATTTTGGTTTATTTATGTGAAGTTCACTTCACTGGACGATGAATTTTTGGAGGAAAGAAAGAAGATTTATTATCTATTTTCATCATTATTTTTCGAGTTAAAAAGTAAAATTTTATTAGATTTTTCATTGTGGTAATCAATGTCAACTAGACATATGATTAACCTTTGGTGGGCATAAGAACCAGCCCTTGTTTGACCATAAGTCTGGTTGGACCTTGGGAGTTACTGTTATGGTGATGAAGCATTTGAAGCAATCTTTCTTGTTTTACATGGTAATATGGGACTTCTGGGAAGTCGATGCACAAAATTCTTTACTATCGTCCTTTATATCATTTAGAGATCAGAAGGTTTTCCATTGTTCTTGTTGTTTCTTCTCTCTTTCAATTCTCAACATGATGCACCTTTCTTGTATGTCTTGCAATTAGTGTTACCAGGAATTCTGCATTACTACTTATCACAAAAATAATTTGCAAAATTTCTAAAAAGATAGAGTGTGATTTATAAATTCTTGTTCTTCTTTGAGACTAATACATAAATTTATACTCAAACTCATTGATTTTGCACTCCATGAATGAAACTCCTACAACCACTATATTTTGTAAATTAACTTGCCCCATTGAAGGCTCAGCTAAACTAAGAGTCTGATAGCCTCATATTTACACCACATACATACTCCGTATATACTGGAAAATTTCATTCCTCTGGAATGCTCCATTATTGCATTAAACATTTACCCATTACAAATTTTGAATCTTGCTATTGTTCTATATCTTTTTTCACTAGATTTTCCAGAAGCTAGAAAGTCTATTGAACTATCCATCAGGTTTTGGCAGCTACCCCTAACCCTAGTGGACCTACAAGTTAACCACAAGGGCAAAAGGGGAAAAGGACTGGTAGAAATATTCGATGAATATATTACATTCTTTAGTGCTGTACTAAAGGGTGATGGCTAGTTATAAATATTATCTTTTCCCCTTTTCCAGTTAGTTGTTTGGAAAATGGTTTTCAATTGTGTGTGCAACAAAAGTGAAACCAAAACAAGTTGTTTGACATGCTAGCCAAAACAAGTTTTGTAGGCATCCATTTGATTCTCTTTGAGTAACAATAATAGGGAACAACATTTTTCTTAACATAGATACGAAATATAGAAATAGCCATGCAAATTTCAACAAGTACACTATGATTGGCAGTTTTACTTTATTTATCCACACATGCTAATGATTAATCATTTGTAGGCAGCATGTTAAAAAGTTATAACATGGTGCAAATTATCATCTGCTAAAAAGTTATTTGATGATTCACATTATCATTTGCCTTTCTTTTCCTCATAAAGTCATGATGATCTTTTTAGGACAATGTGTTGGAAAATATTTGTGATTGCTTTAGAAAACAAGGAAAGCCTCGAATGTCCCTTGTGGAGTGAGCTTATTGTAATTACTACTATATGGCTATGTGATTTTAATTTACTCACAATATCTTATTTTTTTTCTTCCTATGAACAATCCACCTAGATACTTACTTTCTCTAGTTGATGTCGATTCTAACAAAAACAATGGATATTTCTATTAGGTATTGTATGGTCTTAAAGCTGTCATCCTTCTATTCTATCTTTTTTTTTTTTTTCTTTTTGCTCCTTAGTGGTGGTATTATCCATTATAAATTTGACATTTATTTGTATATGTGTGTATATGCATGGGAAATGTGTAAAAGCTTGTGTATATTTAGGGTGAATGGGTGATATAGTTTCTCTCCAAACGTAGGTTGGTACAATGACAGAAGCTCGAGCATGGATGTATAATAGGCTCTTACTTGGTAAAAAAGGGTTAGCAAGGGAGTTTCTTCATGGAATTGATGAGTTTGCTCAATTTGCAACTACACAAGTTGATTTTACTAGTGGAGGAAAAATAAGGTGTCCATGCTCAAAGTGCAAAAATCGTAGGTTTTCTGAGGTAGATGATGTAAAGCTACATTTGTGTTAGAAGGGATTTATCCCAAATTACTATCAATGGCACGCTCATGGGGAACCTTATATTTTTAGTTCACAGCAAAGGAATATCATAGAGGTTGATGATGAAAGGGAGGAAAGTCCTATTGTAAGCCATCAAATTAGAGAAATGGTATTTGATGCAACAAGACGTGATATAAGATTTAATAAAACTATATAGATGGAAGAAGAGCCTAATATGAATGCACTAAGTTTCTATGATTTGCTACATGCTGCAGATGAGCCTTTGTGGCCAGGCTGTAGTCACTCCCAGTTATCCACAGTTGTACGACTTTTGAACATTAAGTTTGATTATAACTTACCTGAAGCTTGTTATGATGCAATATGACAACTGATTAAAGATATCACACCTGAAGAGGATAAGCTACCTAAAAACTTTTATGAGACAAAAAAGCTTGTATCTGGGTTAAGACTTCCGTATGAACAAATAGTTTTTGTATAAATGGCTGTATGCTTTTTCAAAAAGACTGTATTAGGTTCACACACTGTATGTTTTGCAACCATCCTAGATGGAGGCCAAAAAAAGGAAGTTCAGGTGTGGAGAAAAATGTAGCATATGCAAGAATGCACTACCTCCTATTAATAGTAAGATTGCAATGATTGTATGCTTCAAAAGCTACAGTTGAGCATATGAGATGGCATGCAGAACATGAATCCGTTCAGAGCACCATTAGTCATCCTTCTGATGCAAAAGCTTGGAAGGTTTTCAATAGCACACACCCAACATTTTCTTCTGAGGCTCAAAATGTAAGACTTAGACTTTCCATTGATAGTTTTGCTCCATTTGGGATATCTGGTAAGTAGTATTCGTGTTGGCCTATGATGGTAACACCATATAATTTACCACCTGGTATGTGTATGAAAACACCATACATTTTCCTTAGTACAATAATACCTAGTCCTAGGAACCCCAGAAGAAGCTCGATGTCTATTTTCAGCCTTTGGTTGATGAATTGCTATATCTATGGGAAGTCGGAGTTCTTACATATGACATTTCAAAGAAGTAAAATTTTCATATGAAAGCTGCTCTAATGTGGACGATCAGTGATTTCCCAGCATATGGTATGTTGTCTGGATAGAATACAGTTGGTAGATTATCTTGTCCATATTGTATGGAAAAATCAAAGGCATTCAGGCTTCAAAACTCTAAAAAGCAATGCTTTTTTGATTGCCATGGACAGTTTTTACCATTACACCACTCTTTTCGAAAGAATAAGAGATCATTTAGAAAGAACAGAATTGAGGATTTAGCACCCCCGCGCAGACTAAGTAGGGATGGAATATGGGCATAGGTGAAGGATTTTCTAACTATCATTGAAAATGGTGGGAGTCACGTATGTGAAGGATACGGGAAATCCTACAACTGGAGTAAGCAAATTATATTTTGGAGCTTAATATTTTGGAGCTTACCATAATGGAGGACAAATGTCATTAGGCATAATCTTGATGTAATGCATATTATTAAGAATTTTTTTGATAATGTCTTCAATACAGTCTTTGATGTGAAGGGAAAGACAAAAGACCATGAGAATGCAAGGAGAGATTTACGTAAGATTTGCTGACGAAGGGATTTAGAGTTAGTAGAAGAAGATACCAAGAAACCAAAGGCATGCTATTTGAAATTCCCAGATGGTTATGTTTCCAATTTGTTAAGATGTGTGGATGAGAAGTAATGCAAATTATTTGGCCTTAAGAGCCATGATTGTCATGTATTCATGCTTCGGTTGATACCAATAGCGTTTCGCTATTTGCTTCCAGATGTTGTTAGCAATGCTCTAACAGAATTGGGCTTGTTCTTCAAGGACTTGACTTCTAGAATGTTACGTGTTGAACAAATTTTGAAACTAGAAGAGAATATTGCTATGATAACATGCAAATTGGAGAAAATTTTTCTACTAAGCTTTTTTTATTCAATGGAACATTTGCCAATCCACTTACCGTATGAAGCTTTAGTGGGAGGTCCTGTGCAATATAAGTGGATGTATCCTTTTTAGAGGTTAGTTAAATATGTAATTTATTATTTTTTAAACCTTAATTTGTTAATATCCATATTGATAAATCTCCAACCATAGGTTCTTGTACAATTTAAAGAAGAAGGTGAAAAATAAAGCAAGAGTTGAAGCTTCAATTTGTAATGCATACCTAGTTGAAGAAGTTTTGATGTTTTGTACTTTTACTTCGATCGTAATGTCAAAACAAAGAGTAGAATGGTTGAACGAAATGACGGTGGTGGTGGTTTTGATGAGTTAACGAGGCCAAGTATTTCAATATTTAGCTTTCATGGGTAGCCATTAGGTGCTACAAAAATGAGGTGCCTGTCAGATAAAGAGTATGATGCAGCTACATTGTATGTGTTTCTAAATACCGAAGAGGTCCAACCATATGTGGAGTGAGTATGAATTTGCACAAATTGTTTTGGAATGACATAAATTTTAACATCTCACCTTTTTTTTTAATTTAATAAAATTCAAGCTGTTCAAGGTTGAAAAACGCTCTAATACAACCAACATTTCTAATTCTAATTTAGCGTTAGCATTGGAAAGAGAGTTTGTTCAATGGTTGAAGGAATATGTAAGAATATATCTAATGTCGTGTCATCCCAAATTTCCATTCTAATTAAATTCATCTTTTTTAGTTATAATATTTTTGTGTAAAATAGGTGCATGATCCATATAACAATGTTTCAAATGGTGAAATAAAGCATCTAAGTTGGGGGCCAAAGAGATTTATGTGCACGTACACACAGTTTTTTGTGAACGGCTACAACTTTCACACAGTTGCTCATAGCAAAGGAAAAGCCACTACAAATAGTGGCGTATGCATAAAAGGCTCTAATAATGATGATGGAGGCACAGTGGATTACTATAGTACTTTGAAGGAAGTGGTGGAATTGGAGTATCCTGGTTTGCCTGTTAAACATGCCTATTTATTTCATTGTGATTGGTATGATCCAAGACATGACATGGGAGTAAGAATTCATCCTAGGTACAAACTGTTTGATATTAATCCTAAAAGATTATGGAACAAATTTGAGCCATTTGTACCTACATTTCAAGCAACTCAAGTGTATTTCGTACCATATCCAAGTCCCAGAAAGGATACTATAGATTGGTTGCATGTTTGTCATGTCACTGCAAGATGAACATTAGAGATGACTACAATTGATAGTGCATTGCAAGAAAATAAAGTGCAGAATCTAAGTATTGATATTATGGATGATCCTTTAGACAATCTAAGGGACCAAAACAACATTTATGAAGATGTGAATCCCTCTGTTAATGTTAGTTTGCAAGAGAATGACAAAGACTTGAAAAGTAGTTCTGATGAATCTAATATAGTAATATCTACTTCAAAGTCAGAAGATGAAGTAGATAACGAATTCTGTAGTGAAAGTGAATAGTCATAATATGTTAGAATTTTGAGACATATTTATATATAATAAACATTTCTTTTTGATGTATTCAATTGAACATATTGATTTCATTTTATTTATCTAATAAAATCGTGACCATTTGTTGATTATTTAGCAGCTTTTTGCTCAAAGTTCCACCATATTCTTTTTTTTTTTTTTTGGATTGTTCAAATGTCCAAAACCAGTGACGTTATTGATTTATGTGTTTTCTTGGACTGGCAGAGCGGTGGGAATCTATGGGGTTTTCAATCGAACAAGGTTGAAGCCGTCCCCAAGTAGCATTGGTATTATTCTTATTTAATGCATATAACAAAATTAAATCTTCATAAATCTATCACAAGAGTGGAAAACTCATTGGACCTTTTCTTTTAAACTTTATTGGGGTGTTTGACTGTTGTTGTGTTGGTATTGTGCTGATATTTATGTTGTGGTTTTGAGCAGTTGGAGTTGTGATTTTGTTGTAAAAATGTGAGTGAAGTGGTTGGAAAAAAATGCTGGTAGGACTAAATTTCTCAGCACACATTTTCTTTCTAATTTGTTTCTAAATTTCTAAATCTTGCTCTTATTTATGTTTTTTGGTTGTCAAGTTTGTAGTTTTGTTCATATACTATATTATGGTTTAGATTAGGTTGTTTGAGCTTGTTATGGAGTGATATTCTTCATAAACTCTTGGAAATGAATTTACTCATACTACTTTAGAGATGTACAAAACATTAATAGAGCTAGAAGTTAGGAAAGGTATCTCTATTGATCATTTTTAACTCAAAGCCTTTTGATTTTTTTTTTCTTAAGTGACAATTATTTCAAAATGGAGGTAGTAAAACAACAATAATTAAATGTCTATTAATATATTAATAAAAAAATGAAATGTTTCCTGGTTGAATAAGATGCAAAGAAAAACTTCTTTTTGAGCAGTGGATATTGATATGAAACTTTAGACAAGATGTATCCAGTGAGGAGTCGTCTTTAGCCTCATGATCAACTGACTCATGATCTGATCTTTTCTTTTTCTTTTGCCTTGTAAGTAACTTCAGGTATTATTGATTGTAATACAAAATAATAGAAATTTTATGGTTATTTTTTATTTATATATTCTTATGTGGTTTAGATTTGTAGGCAATGATAATCCTTTTTTGGTAGATTTTAAAGCTTTAAGTTAGGATAACAGAAATCAAGCTCTTAGAAGTGGGTAATGCCGGAAGTCTTTGAAATGAAAGGAGCTTTACACAGTTCTTTTTCATTTTCTTTTCGGCCTTTGTGGAAGGGCGGGGGGTTTTTGCAATCAAGAAAATGATTGTGGTAGTATTTTATCGCAACTTATGTTTTAGTTAATCACGACTTTGATCTTTTTCATTTTCACAAGTAGGCTTTACCTTTGCTTCTGCCTGTTTTTATGAAGTACCCTGTCTAATATGAGGGTCTTTTATTTACCTTGAACTGAAATTTTTAGATAGTGCAAAGGACCCCAAGAAGCAGTCCAATTCCAGTGAATCTAAGGAAGCATCACATTCAACTGAAGATCAAAAGTGCTTTGCCTAAAAATATTTCTCATCTACTATATTCAGGAAACCTCTATCCCCTATCTAGTTAATCCTTTTTCATATGACTCATTTAGCCATGTGTATTTGGTCATCTTTTCTGGTAATAATTGTTTGCATGGGTATAACCAGATTCTTGCTAAAACATAGGGGCCATTGGATTGGTTCTCGGCTTTTTGTCTCAAAACTATTTCTAGATGTGTTGAGAAATTTAGTCCAATTGAACCAATTGCTAAAAACTATTTCTAGAGTTGCTAATTGAACCTTCATTTGCACGTGTAGTGTTTTGGTATGTTTTTATTTGCCTTGAAAGCCTACGAAATGTATATACAAAGGAAGATAAAGGCCTGGATATTGGAACAAACTAACTGTAAAAATATTTGTTTTGGGGATACATATTCTTTTGTGTAGGTCCATTTCAATCAAGGACTATTTTGTGAAATACAGAGATGGTTTTTAGTTTGATTGAAATGCATAGATCTCCCTTTTGGTGTTGATTTTATTGATTTTTTATATCGTATTTTTTGGTTGTATTTTGTGGAAAGTTGTGGTATGTATTTAGGTGTATTTTGTTAATAAATACTAATTATGACTTTATTTTTTTCGCACTCTTAGAAATATGAAAACTCTTAATTATGCCCTTCATATGTGAAGAAAGTCTCAATTATACCCTTCTATTAAAATGTTAACTGCATCTACTTTTAACCATCAAAGTACTGCTACAACTTTTTTCTAATGTCAAAAACTCTTAATAATCTCTATATATGTCTCACTTGGTTTTTTTTTTTTTTTTGGGACTGATCTAATGTAAAAAACCATTCAACTTATGGGATTATGTGTTTTCTTAGCCTAATAATGTTGCTATATTTGTGGGTTTTTTAGTCAAACAAGTTGAAGCAGTCCACAACTAACAGAACCTCAATCCAATCAGGTATAATATCAACTAGCAGAAGCTAATCCTATCTATTTCATACTTCTCAATTTTTGTAATGTATACATCTTTTGGCTAGGCTTAAGAAAAATTTGGGATTGGCATGTAGGTTTCTTTTGTAAAGCATACATTAGGTTTATTTTGAAGTTTGACAGAAGATGTATTTGACTAATGGGAGTTCAAAGAGATGTGGGAAATAATGAATATGACTGTGTAGTTGCATGCATGTACAGTTCCATGCTTTCTTCGATCATTTGTTGTCTGTCCTAAGATAAACAAGGAATGGTCTCATGTATATGACAGCATAAATTCAAAATAGGGTAAATCTAGCTACCCAACCAACTTCCTCTACCACTTTACCAGAGAAAGTTTTTGCCGGCATTTCTGCTCAGGAAAATGTCAATGCTTCGGTATTTATGCCACCATATGATTTTTGTATTGCATTTTTTGTATTACATTTCTACTCAGGAAAATCTATGACCTTCTATATTTTTGTATTTCTACAGTTCTACTCAAGAAAATCCATGACCTTCTATATTTCTGCATTTTTTTCATTTCTGCATTTCAACTCAGGAAAATCCACGTCATTCTATATTTCTACATTTTTGCATTTCTACTCAGGAGAATCCCGGGCATTTCTACTACATTTTTTGTACTGCATTCCTAATGTAACATACTCAAGCACATGATTTGATTGTTCTTATGAACTATTTTTTTCATACTACACAAAAATTTCAATGTTATCCAACTAGACCATATACATGTAAACAAATGCCATGATAGTTGATGATGGTTTTATTCTTCTTTTATGTCTGTTTGTTGGATAAGTATCTTATGCCATGTGCCATGGTCTTCATCAGAATATGGTGTTCACTGAATTATCTATAGCCATAACAAAGATATTTACTTGTTAACAACAGGGCGACAAATCTCATTCTTGTTTCCTTGAGAGTTATATGCATTTGATGTGTATACAGTGCATTTACACAAGATTTCATACATGCACTAAAGGTAAGCTGTGTCTAACCTTTTGAAACTTCTAGCTCTAAAGGGAAGATTTCATACATGCACACAGTTGTATCTTTAACTGTAGTGTTTTCTTCTTCATAGAATTAATTTTTCTTTAAATTTAGCTAATTCTGTGAATATTGGTAATGGTACTGATGCTAAGCTATGGGAGTTTTTGAATGTCTTATTGAATTTAGGTGATTTATGAAGTGAGTATTGTGTTATTTCTGTGACTTTAAGGCCTAAATATTTTTGCAATCCTTGGATATTGAGGCATTAACAGTGTATGCTTTGATTTGTCATTATCTGTCTATGGATATATGTTTTATGGTGAGGTATATGATCAATAATTGCTGAGCAGTTTGATGACATGTATTTTCTAAGTTGTGGTTTTGCTAAGGTGATTTAGATTGGATATTGAATTTAGCTTATATTTGTGTTGTTTTACATTGTGGAAATTGGTGGAAGGGATTAGAAACTGTGTTGGTTTTGCATTGGTGTGGTTGTGTTTCTTTTTCAATTTTTGTGGGTGATTTGTGGAGTTGTCGAAGTTGTGATAGTGGGAAAAGTTTCTCTTTCCAATTTCTTGTGCATTTTCCTTTTTGCTCTTGTTTTAGCACCATTCTACAAATAAGCTAAACTAGTATAACATGCTACCACCAAGTTTCCCATTAAAAGAAACAGGGGTGAAACCTCTTCTTCCCAAGCTCCACCTTCTTGTTTTAAGCCTATTATTCTTTTGAGGCAGTTTGTAGATTAGGGATTTGACAAATAGGGGTTTCTTGAAGTTGATGAGGACCCAAAGTGCATGTATGATCTTATATTCCTTTGATTCATCGTTGCTATTTATTTCCTTAGTGGAACAAAGGCAAAGAATCAGTTTCAATCTTCTAAACAACAATTTATATTCTGTGTGCTTCCTAGGGTATTGATAGTTCCTCATAATCACCAATAGTAACCTGCTACATTTCATGCATTGTCAGTCGTTTAGTACAGAGGATATTAGAGGTAGAAGATGATTGAGGATACCTCATATTTATTGCTGTCATAGGTGTATTCCACATACAACTGCTTAGGTTCTCTAGGACAAGGATCACAAAAGCCCATAATTCCTTATTTCTTTACACCTTCATGGAGCTGTAGGAACATGTTGAAAGCTTAATTACCAGAGGGAAATGTACAAAACTCTGATGTTACCCATACATTTATGATGTCTTGAGTTAGTTATAAAATTTTTTGCATCTTACCTCAGTTACTAAGATTGTATGGCACAATTAACGTTAAAGTGAGATGTCCAACATTGTATAGAGTAATTCCTAAGGTTTTCTAGTCTCTAGGTGTGATAGCTTAAAGGATTCTCTGTGTTACTCTATTTCTTTTATAAATGTTTGCTATTTAGCCACTACTTTCAGCCTAGGTTTCTTTCTTTCTTTTTTTTTTTTTGGCCATTTATCTGCATTTTCCTTTACTTCATAAATCATCAAATAAGAATGAAAAATGCACCAAAACAACCTTCTTAACCACCGGTTAACACCCTAACATTGAACAGCTCACAACAAAAAGTTTCCCCATAACTACATGCATTCTTTAAACTTCAGCCATCAAAACTTACATCAAAAGGTTCCTTAATGTGAGTCAAGTAGCTACAGTGAGAGGGATTCTTGTCCTCTTATTAATGTGACTAAAGTTACTGCTCCTGCAAGCTCTAAAACAACCCCTCTATCTTCTCTTTTCTCTATTTATTGTTCTCCTCTCTTTATATGACATAGTCACTTGTCATCAAAAGGAATGCAAAAAAAAAAAAAAAAAAAGGCAAATGGTAGGGCTATGTGTAGCCCAATCAAATAACGACTCCGAGGGTCAACTGTTGAATTCACCCCCAACAAAAAATCAGGATTCTCCAAATACTAGCCACAGAGCAACAGATGATTTATGTACTCCACCACCTACGTTGCCTACTCCTACGGATGGCCACAATGGCAGCAATTCCAGAGAAAGTGTCCAACTAGAGATTCATTCTGAGCAAACCGAGTCAATCACTCACAATGAGCGAGTTACGCCTATCACTCCTAATGATCAAGTTGAGTCTACTCCAGCTCAAGAGAATGTGCAAAACTCTAACTTATCTACAGTTATTACTACGCCAGCACAAGTCAAGATTGAATGTTGGATTGAAGGGGATGAGTAAGTGATTTCAAAATTTGTTATTTTCTGAAATTTAGTATTCATTCTAAATGTATCAAGCAAAATCCTTAAATATTTAATTTTCTATTGTAGGATTCTTTGCAATGCCAAACCGCTCAACAAACTAGTGTGATCTATTTGTCCAACAATAGAATCTATGTTTTCAGGACCATATCCTACTTGGAAAAAGGTCCCACCTACCACAAGGGATGTATGGTACGCTGAGTGGGCAGTAAGTATTAAATTTATTTTTCTCAATTATAGGTATAGGTTGTATTTTATGCTTATTATGCTAATTTGGTAATTTTGTATGGGAAAATTACAGAAACAATACAAATGGGACCACAAATATAATTCGATCATGAGAGCAAAATAGGAAAAAAAAAGCTAATAACAGTTATAGGTACTTGATGGAAGAAGTACGAAATGGACATATCTCTCATGATTTCATAAAAGAGGAGCATTACAATGAGCTTCAAGTATATTGGGATAGTGATGCATTCAAGAAAATGTTATGATGATTTAAGCAAATAAGAAGAGTAGTTTAGGAGCCTCAAATCGTTCAAGAGGATCTATCCCAACAACTGTATACAAGAGAAAGCTTGTATAATACATAGAATTTTCTTTTAATTCATCATTTGAAATATATTTGTAATTATTGTTCTTATGTATAATACAATACAACTTACCTGTTATGATGATTTCATAGAAGGAGAAATACCATATAGAATATTCATAGATGGACATCTATGTCTTCACTCATACAACAAACATGGAAAATGAGGTTGAGCAAGTGCTAAAATGAGAAAGGCTAATGTTAGAGGGGGAAGAGGAGTTGCTAGAGGCACCAAAACTTATCTTTATTGACAAGAGATTTGACGACATATGCGTAAGGGTCATATCCACTGAAATACAAATCAACATATTTCTACTTTTGGTTTTACGAGATCTAATCTAATTGTGGTGTTATTTTAATGGGGATCTAATGAAGTTATTGTTTCCACAATATTAACTAGTAATCCACAGCAGTTTGAATTTTCGATTGTTAAGGATTGGTGTTATAATTAGACAGAGAATTTAAATGGTATTGTGTGATTGGACTTAAACTACTATAGAGTAGATTATGCAATTGGTATTGAGATTGGCTCTGAAATTTGAATTGAATTGAGTTAACTATGTTGAGCTGTATTCTGATTTTGCCTGCTGAGTTTAAATTGATATATGATTGAGCTACCTTTGATGTGAAATGTTAAGCTTGAGTTATAGTTGACTTGATACTGGTTTTATACTAGTAAACTTAACAAAGCTATCATATATCAATTTGGGCTGGCGCCGAATTGATTCGACAAAACCCTGCCAGATTCGGGTTGGCATCGGGTACGTCATTCTGGGCTGGTGCCTAGTCTGTTATAGGTAACCTCTCCTATTTTGTTGCACTCCAATCCTTGCTTATTTGATCTCTATTCATTTTCCATGCGTTCCCTTAATCTTCCAAATAAAATATTGGTCGTTTTGAGCTCTTCTTGTTACTCGTTTGGATATCAATCCTTGTTTCAATGTTGGCTTGATTCTCCACAAGAATTGTTGTTCCTCTTGTGTTCTATTTACAGCTCCCTTCACTATTCATCTCTTGACAAACTTTTTTACTCTTAGCTTGTACGCTTGGATGGCTTGAAAATCCTCCTAGAACTTCTTGAATGTTGAATGTTCCTATAGAGATTTGAAGCAAGTCTTAACTTTCCATCCCCCATCTTTAGATGTCCCTTGTTGCCTAGACATATTCCTATCATTTCCCCCCTTCTTTGGGATGATTTGTCCTCAGATTGATGTGCCTTGTTACTTGTACGGATTTCCCTACATAAGAATTCAAACAAGAGTTTGTGTGTGAAAGTAAAATTTCAAGCTTTTGCTCCACAACTCCTGCCTTGTCCTGTCTTGTCTCAACCTAAATTTTCACTCGCACCTCACTTCGCTCTTTTTCCTCCCTCTTGTTATTTTCACCTCTCCAAACCCAAGTTGGCACTCTTATTTTACCTCCTTGCTCCCTCGTGTGTTCTCTCTCCTCCTTTGTTTTTGCTTGCGCTTGGAACTCTAACCTCTCTTTTTCTTCTTTTGTTCTTCTTGCATTTTCCCTCCTCTCTTGCTCTTATTTTTTCCTCTCTCGCTTTTCCCTCTCTTTTTGTTCTCTTCTCCTTTTATCTTCCTCTCTCAAAATATTTTGATCTTTTACAATCTCACTTGGGGATATAGGGCAAAGTATGAATTTCCTTCCATTCTTGCACAAAGAGTAAGTATTTTTCTTTTCATGGTAAACTACCTCCCTTGAAGAATCAAAATAGAAAACATTAAAGAAAACGTAGCGGATAATTTTTCATTTTTCTAAGCCACATCTAGGAGAAAGTACTTACTTTTTTTGTTTGGTTGCGGATTAACCAATGAGGGGCTGGATTGCACTAAAACTTGCATTGGAAGGGGAGAAGGGGGCGCATGCGGTTCGGACGGTATTCCCGCCAATCTTCTACTCCTATGCATCAAGCGTCTTCAAGCTTCCTTTCTTTGTCTTCTAGAGTATGACTCTACTTTCTTTTGGGTTAACTTGGTGAAAGCTCCTTCTTTGGATAATCCAGATACTTTCCAAGAGAGAAGGAAGAGAAGAACATGGAACAGAGAGTGGGAGGAAAAGATGGCACATTTTTTTTTCCAGAAAAAGGAACTCATGCCTAAGCAACGTTATTTTTCTCCCACTGTTGCACCATTAATTTCGGCCAGCCTTATGGCTTGATTAAGCCCTAATAGCTAAAAACATTAAGCCCTAATGGGCTTGGTGCTGTGCTCCAAAATCAATCCAAAATTGGCCTAATCCTCCTAATTAATTAATTGTCTATTTTGGGCTTCATTAAATACCTAAGACTAATTAATTAATTCTAATTGGACTCTTAATATATATCAATAAATATCAGCCTAATTAATTAATTTATTCCAGCCCAATTTTCTTAATTAATTAATTATCTTTTCTGGGCCTTATCAAAACTCAAGACTAATTAATTAATTCTAATTGGACTATTAGAATAAATTTTATTCTCTTCCAAATAATTATCCATTAAGCTCAGAGTGTATATAAACAACACCAAGGTAACTTGATCTACTTCGGAGACCAAGAGACATATTATTCATGGCTACTAAAATGACCAAAATACCCTTACTATTAAATAGTTGCATTTTACCATTTTAAATATTTTCATTTATCATCTTATGGAAATATTGATTCCAAGAATAATATTGCTAAAGCAATGTCTCCGACCTACAGGTAAAATGACAGAAATACCCCTCCATGTAACACCAAAGCACACATAATAGAGTTATGTTCCCAAGGACTTGGATTATTATATTATCCTGGACAATCATAAGGGGATGATTTAACATCACTAAGTGAAATATAGAAACTCTATTGCATGAGTCCGTCTTAACTAACTAGAGTAATACACCCAACAAATAAGGATATTGATCTCACAAAAGAAATTTCACCCAACATATATTAAAGTATAAAACCCTAGCTTTGCCAGACCACCAACTTATACTCAAGTATGAAGGTATTCGTTCATGCTGTAGCAATAATAGTCTAGTTTCTATAATTATAGTACTTTAAGAGAGACCACTATTATAAGTCCAGTTCTACATATTCGAAATTAGCTTATCCTAATTATGCGAGTGAACTACTTATTAATTCAAGGTTAACCATTCCTCATTACTTACTGTGAAGAATGACCCAATACATGGACCATTACTTATCATACTTAGATCTTAAATGTGTAATAATATAAGAAACAAACTAAATTGAATGACTAAAAATTTTTATTGCAATATATTTATGCAGAATACATAGTCTTTGAGGGTATAGTTTCCAACAATCTCCCACTTGTACTACAAAGACTAAGAAAGTCTACAAGTGCCTACCCTTATGATATCTAAGTGTTTGTGAAATACTTTTTTTGTCAAAAGCTTGGTAAAAGGATCCGCCAGAATGTTGACAGAGGAAATCTGATCGACCACAATCTCCCGTTTTTGGATTGTTGACATGAGGTGATGCTTTCTCTCTATGTGCTTGCCTTTCCTATGGCTTCGAGGTTCCTTGTAATATGACACCGCTCCAGTGTTGTCATAATAAATTGTGATAGGCTTGTCTATGTGCGGTACTATTCTAAGTTTTGTGAGGAACTTCTAGAGCTATGCAGCTTCTTTAGAAGCTTTTAAAGCAGCAATGTACTTAACTTCCATGGTAGAATCAGCAATGCAGGATTGGTTGATACTTCTCCATGAGATAGCTCCTCCAGACAAAGTGAAGATATATCCACTAGTAGATTTTCTTTTATCTTTATCCACTTGGAAGTCTGAATATGTGTAACCGGTAGGAACCAAATCATCAACACGATATACAAGTATATAGTCTCTCATTTCCTTGAGATATTTGAGTATATACTTTATGGCTTACTAGTGAGCATTCCTTGGGTTTGACTAATATCTATTAACCATGCCTACTACAAAACAGATATCTAGCCTAGTACAAAGCATAGCATACATGAGACTTCCCACAGTCGAAGCATAAGGGATCCTGCTCATTTTTTACTTGTCTTCTTGTGTCTGAGGACACTTCTTGGAAGATAAGGATAATCCATGTCTAAAGGGTATAATAGTCCCTTTACAATGATCCATGTTGTATGTAACACCCTACTACCTAGGCCCAATAGGGCCAGGGATGTCGCTCCGTCCAAAGGACAATGGGTCTTTATAACTAGGTCACACAATCAAAATAATAGAATAAAAATAATACTTTAAATTTAAAATTTATTACAAACCAAGAATTCGAAATAAATTCGTTATCCACTCTCAACTCCCAAAGCATTACACAAAATAAATATCAGAAAAATCTTCCAAGGCAAGCTACCACTATCTACTCATCTCCACAGTAGGATTGACCTGAAATCATGGTAAAAAGGGTGATGAGATAAAAATCTTAGTAAGTCCGTGTGTGCTTTGAGTGTTTAGTGAAAACAGTTCGTGAATGCAAAGTGTAAAACCTTTGTAAGAGAAATACTGGCAAGCAATAATCAATAGTCAAAATCAAGAGTGGTGTTTTGACTTTTCCAACCATGCATTTCAATAAAATCAACCACTCAAAAAGGTGATCATGGGTTACCACATGTTGGGCCCTATAACCAGTCAGAATTCCACATTTTGTGCAGACAGACAAAAAGTAGGTGATCGGCCTACTGGGTAAGATACTCCTCATTTTCTATACCCAAACAAAACCGGTTGTCCATTCCGGCAACACACAGTCACTTGACTAAAAACTGCTAGCTCAGACCAGCACGACCTACTGGACTGACATCTTATCAGGGAAGAACTCACCCCTCAGAGATGGCCACCTACTGAGAGACTTACCCTAACCCTTCAAAGACTAGTCCTAGCAGTCCACCCTTATTGAGTACTCAACGTAACTTATCCCACTTGGGAAAAATGAACAAAACGTAGTTGCACTTGAAAATGGCAATTAAGGATTTCTAAAGTCTTTGTCAAAATCAGTTTTAGAAAGAGTTTCAGGGTTTGAGTAAATTTGTTCATCGATTTTCAAATAATTAATTTGACTGAAATGGGAAAGAGGACCATCCTCAATTGCCTTTACGGAAGTGAGTGTCCATGCATTCTACATTTGGCTTGCCATAATAAACATTTTGCACCAAACCGGTTTTATACAAGAGCATACCTGATCCTTAGCTTGAGATACAATAAAGGTCTTCAACAGTTGACCTAACCCCGCCTGGGGTAAATATAAGCCATAATTAAACTCAAACTAAATTCACTTTCACAAACAAAACTAGCTCAACTTACTACAACCATGATTCTAGTGTCCCAAGCTTTAAGGATAAATAATAAATAAATGGTTTATAAGCTAAGTCTAATTTGATAGTTAAAATAATTAGTGTTTTGGGAAATAGGTACTAATAAGTTGAAGGTTTAAATTTTGCTAAAAATAAATTAGAGTTTATTTGATAAAGGGTCCTAGGACCTAGATGTAATTATTTAAAATAGTAATCTATTGATAATTAATTGTTAGAAAATAATTGGTAACTAAAATTAGTAGTAAGTAAATTTTAATAGGTCTTGATTAAAAGATAATAAATTTTAATAGTATTTATGAATATAAGACTCACAAAATTAATATTTTACTTATTATGATTATTTATATAAAAGGCTTTATTTGATATTATTACTATATATAATATCTATATATTTTATTTTTGTAATAAAAGCTATCATTTATTTGACTAAAATATTACTATTTTATGTAAAAGACCAAATCCACATTTTCTAGGGTTTTCGAGATCTACTAGCAAAAATTATAATATTAATCATTTTATTGATGAAATAAAATTAGCTTAGGGACAACTAGATCATGATCATATTTCCACTTGCTAATCACAATCATGAACATACACTCCACTTCAATTCATCAAATCATGAATAAAGACATAGATCTAAATTTACTAAGACATGATCCAACCTCTACTAGCATTAACATACTCATGGCTTTAACAATCATACTTGAATATAAATCATATTCACCAAAGGTGACATAATCTCTAACATGCTTGAACACAAATACCACTCATGACATGGAGACATGCACTAAACCCTAAAAACATCATACAATCAACCAAGACAATCAACTCATGCATCAATCCCATCTCCATCATATACACACATTTGTTCATGCTTCAATCTCAACTCATCACAACAATACATGCTCAAACCTCAAATATAATCCATCCCCTTTCAATATCACCCTAGAGACATGAATATAGAATTTAAAAAGAGAGTTGGAGGGGCTTACTTGATTAATGAGTACCTTGGAGGAGTTTCGAATGGATCTCAACTCCTAGGAGACTAGATCTGTCCAAGAGAGATGAAGAAAATATAGCTATGGTTGAAGTCACCATTCGGCCAAGAGAGAGAGAGCATTCGGCCAAGAGAGAGAGAGAGAAGAGAAAAAGAGAGTCCATTAGTATGATTATACACATATATGTTCATTAAAGGTTGAAGATTAGTGAAGATGAAGTTGATTGAACAAGCTTACCTTGAAGGTGTTCTTGAGCCTTCACCAAAAATACTGGTTTCGATCCAAAGGAGAGAGTTGGATTTTGGAGTTTGATGTTAAAAGTGGTATGAATGGATTCACGACAGTGAGTAGGTGAAATCTGGAATTTTTTTGAAGAAGATTGAAGTGGTTTTGGTGGCCTTAGGCAAGAGAAGGTGAGTAGGTGTTCTTGGTGTTCTTGAAGGTTGAAGAGAATGGAGAGGGTTTGATTGAAGCTGTTGAAATTCTATGGGAAGGAAGTGGCCGAATTGTTAAAGGGGTTTTGGCAACTGAATTTCTGGTTTGATAGGAAAAGGAAAGGCTGGTTGTTTGAAATCCTAAAAGAATATTTTAAGAGATCAAATTTGGAAATAAAATATGGCAGAAAATATTTGATCAATGGAGAGCTTTTTTTGGAAGCTGCAATGGTCAACTGTTGGCTAGGGATTCTACTGGAATGGAAGCTGTTTGAAGCAGCTTAATGGTGGCCAAAAAGAGGGAGTACAATAGTGAAGGAAGGTCTGGTTGTTTAAGGGATGTTTTATGGAAGCTTACTAAATTAGGATTGCTGAAATTTTGGTCTTCAATCAAGGCTTGATTGGAGTAATTGTTGGAGATATTTTAGGGGCAGCCATGATTGGTTTTTCGAGCAGAAGGTTGGGGAAGACAATGGAGTTCAGTTCATGGCTGTTCAAGAGAAGTTTGAACAGAAAGATGAGGGAGTTTCGGTCAGGGCTGAAGAGGGAAACAAAGCTAGAAAAATTTCTGTACAAGATTTCGCAAGTTGCTGGAATTTTCTGGGCAGCTTTTGTTGCCATTTTCTAGTCAGTTTGTAGAGGGTTTGAAGGGGATTTTAGAGGTCTTTCAAGGCTAGTTTCCAGCCTTCTTTATGGAGGAAAAACGTGGCTAAGGTGCTGGGAGAAAACTGGAAGAAAACAGCTTGGTTTAAGCTCACATAAGCTACGAATTTGCCCAGAAAATTTTCTGGTTTAGATAGCATTTGTGTAGTCTGAATTTGGCCATTAAAATTTTAGATTCCAAGCTAGTCAAGAGGGACATTTTCTGGTAGCATTTGGGAGGAAATGATGGCTAAAAATTTCGATACCTTGAATGCACAAGAAGCTGGAAAAATTCCAGATTACTTCATGAAGAAAATGAACATAGCTAGAATGGGGTTTTGAAGGTTCAACCATGGAGTTTCATCTCTTGGGAACCCTCCCCAACTCCTACCCATTTTCGGTCCATAAGATGTCTTGCACTTAGACATTTTTGAACCTTCAAAGTCACAACACTTTACTGAAATTTCTGGAATGAAATTGGCTAGAACAAATTGACCAACCTAATGAATTGAGAAGTAGGAAAAACTAAGGATCAAGAAGGGTATGAATTCTCTTGGGAATTTTTGTAGGGCACAAGAGTAGGATTAGGATACTCCTGTAATGTCTCCCCTAGAACAACACCTCTACTTTACTCTAAAGCACACAAGGACAAAAATACAACCTTCCCAAACAAAAATAAAATTTTATCATGCTAAAGCTACAATGATAGAATTTGAACCCAAGACCTCAAGAATCAATTCTAAAGCTCTAACCACTAAACCACAAAAACTCTTGTTCTTATTTTCTCTCCAAAATATTTTTCCTAGTTAATCCTCAAGCTATCTTCCTATTTTCACCTCAAGCAAAAATTACCATTTTGCCCTTCTTACTCAATAAACATAATTAAGCCCTCAAGACTAAAAAACACAAATCCAAAGCACATAAAATCATATCAAAATATATTTAAGCATGCAAATAAATGTGATGTACATCCCAACCACCTTACTCTAAGGTTGGTTTCGATTGGGGTTTCACATCCTCCCCTCCTTAGAAGAATTTCGCCCGAAATTCAAGAATACCTCTATTTCAGATCGGGATACTTCGGTTTAACCCACATTTCTGATTCCCACGTGGCATCCAGCGTGCCATGAAACTCCCACTGAACCTCGACTATCGGTATCTGTTTGTTCTGAAGGTTCTTGATACTGCGGTCCAATATTTGCATGGGCATCTCCGCATAGCTCAGATCAAGTTGCAACACCAATGGCTCGTTATTCAGAACATGACCGGGATCAGCATTGTACTTCTTCAATTGTGACACATGGAACACATCATGTATTCCCGTTAACCCATCTGGCTAGTCCAATCAGTATGCTACCGATCCAATCCTTTCCTTAATCAGGAACGGCCCCAAATACCTCGGATTCAGCTTTCCACCTTTTGGATGCTTCAAGATTCCCCTATTCGGCATCAATCTCAGAAATACATTGTCATCGACTTGAAACTCCAATTCTCTCCACCGGTTGTCCGCGTAGCTTTTCTGTCGGCTCTGAGCCGCCTTTAACCTTTCCTCGATCAATTTTACTTTATCCAACATTTCCTGGACACAAACTTCTCCGATTCTATTTACGTGACCCTCTTCTAACCAACTCCAGTACAGCAGTACCTGACACTTGCACCCATACAAAGCCTCATAGGGTGCCATCCCAATTGAAGCTTGGTAGCTATTATTATACAACAGTTCCACGTACGGTACGCACTTTATCCATTTGTCCCTGAAATCCAGAACACAGGTTCTCAATATATCTTCTAATATCTGTATAACCCTTTTTGACTGCCCATCGATCTGTGGATGCAACGTCCTACTGAATTTCAGACTCAACCCCATTACTTCCTAAAACTTTCTCCAAAATTGAGATATAAACCTTGGGTCTCAGTCAGATACTATGCTTGGAGGCATTCCGTAGAGTCGAACTATCCCTCGAACATAAGTCTAAGCCAGCTTCTCCATAGAGTCTTTTACATTTACTGGTATGAAATGGGTCGACTTGGTCAGTCGATCCACCACTACCCATATGGCGTCCTTCTGGGTCTTTGACATGGGAAGTCCGGTGACAAAATCCATAGTCACCTCCTCCCACTTCCATTGCAGTACTAGCAATGGCTGCAACGGCCCCGCTTACTTTTTGTGCTCCACTTTGACTTTCTGGCAGGTGAGAGAGGTCGAGACATACTTGATCACATCCTGCTTCAGTCCGGGCCACCAATAGGCTCTCTTCAAGTCTTGATACATCTTGACTTCCCCCGGATGAATGGCGTACTTACTCTTGTGCGCCTCTTCCAAAATTCTGTCCTTTAGTTGCTGCTCTCCGGGTACACACAATCGATCTCTGAAATGTAAAACTCTTGCCTCATCTTGACGAAATTCACTGCCTGGCCGCTTTAGCTCCTTGTCCTTGAAAAGTTGAAACTCGGTGTTGCTTTGCTGAGCTTTCACGATTTCTCGTCTTAAATCCGGTACCAACTTTAGATTGCTAAGAACAATCCTCTTCTCTTGCACTTCCACCCTTCTGTCCAACACATCCTGAATCACTTGCATTTCCTGCACTCCTTGTCTAGCCATTCCAACTTTTCTGCTCAGGGCGTCAGCTACAACGTTGGCCTTCCTAGGATGGTAATTTATCAGACAACGGTATTCTTCCAAGAATTCTATCCATCTTCGTTGCCTCAAATTCAGATCCTTCTGAGTGAAGATATACTTCAGACTCTTGTGGTCGGTGAACACCTCATATTCGGCTCCGTACAGATAGTGTCGCCATTTCTTTAGGGCGAACATAATAGCTGCCTGCTCCAGATCATGAGTAGGATAGTTGATTTCATAAGGTCTCAGCTTCCGAGAGGCATAAGCGATCACCTTCCGGTCTTGCATCAACACTGCTCCCAATTCTTCTTTCGAGGTGTCGGTATACAGCGCATACGGTTTATTTTCCTCTGGCAAACTCAATACTGGTGCTATCATCAGTCTTTGCTTTAGCTCTTAAAAAATTTTCTCGTATTTCCCGTTCCACACAAATGGAACATCCTTTCTCAGCAGTCGGGTCATCGGCGATGCGAGCATCGAAAACTCTTTGATAAATCTCCGGTAGTAACCAGCTAATCCCAAGAAACTTCAGATGTCGGTGATGTTCTCTGGTTGCTTCCAGTCTGACACTGCTTCAACTTTTGCCGGATCTACCTTGATTCCCTCATTGGTCATCACATGGCCAAGGAATGCTACACTGTCCAACCAGAATTCACACTTGCTAAACTTGGTGTACAGCTTGTGTTCCCGCAGCTTCTCCAATACGAGCTTCAGATGCTCCGCATGCTCCTCTGGACTCTTGGAGTAAATCAAAATGTCATCGATGAAGACCACCACGAACTTGTCTAGATAGGGTCGGAACACTCGGTGCATTAGGTCCATGAATACTGCTGGAGCATTGGTCACCCCGAACGGCATTACCACGAACTCGTAATGCCCATATCTAGTATTGAAGGGCGTCTTGGGGATATCGTCCACTTTTATCATCACTTGGTAGTATCTTTACCTCAGGTCTAATTTGGAGTAGCAACTGGATCCTTGCAATTGATCGAACAGCTCGTCAATCAGCGGTAGGGGATACTTGTTCTTAATTGTCAAGTTGTTCAAACCCCGATAGTCGATGCATAGCCTTAGAGTTCCGTCCTTCTTCTTCACAATAGCACAGACCCAGGGCAACGTGCTAGGTGTAATATAGCCTTGACTCACTAACTCCTCTAACTGTTCCTTCAACTCTGCCGGTGCCATCCGGTATGGGGTCCACGATACTGGTTCCGCTCCCGGAACTAAATCAATGGTGAATTCTACCTCTCGGTTGGGGGGTAAAGAAGCAAGTTTCGCCGGGAACACATCGGGAAAATCTTTCTCTACATCGGTGTCCTCCAGAGTGCACTGGTCCTTCAGCTTGTTTATCACGTAAGCCAGGTACCCTTAACACCCTTAATTTAGCAATTTCCGGGCCTTAGCCCCCGTGATCAAATACTTTAATTCTTTCACCCTATTTTCATCAAATTCCAACACATCACAACCCGGTCTAATGAACTGGACCGACTTATTCTTACAGTCTACCCTAGCCCCATGCTTGGCTAACCAATCCATCCCCAAAATTAAATCATAATCTTCAATATCCAATACTATCAAATCTCCCTCCAGACTTTCTCTCCCCACATCAATTTTACAATTTTTCACATACCGATCCGCTTGCACTATTTTCCTCAAAGGTGTGCTTACCACTAAAGTATAAGGTAGCTCTACTCCATCCTAACCCAAATGACATGCATAGATCTTGTTTAAATACGAATGAGTAGAGCCAGGATCTATCAATGCATTAAAGGAGCGTCCTTGGATAGCAAACATACCTTCTACTACTGCTGCATCGGTCCCAACCTCCATTCTGTTGAGAGTGAATACCTTAGCCTTCACTTGCGGCTTCGGTGCTCTATTCCCAGATGCTCCCACGGTGTTGGCTCTGTTGGGCCCTGGGTTCTGTGTCGGGTTTCCTTGCCCAACTCGGTGCAACTTAGGGCAGGTGTTTCATAGGTGGTTCGGGTCGTCACAGTGATAACATTTCCTTTCGCCACCCTTGGACCAACAATTCTTCTCTGTGTGGCCTTTTTTTCCCCACTATTGGCATGATGTAAGGTTTTAAACAGGACCCACTGGTGCTGTCCGGGCTTACTTCCCCCAGTTCTGTCACTGCTGGTTGGCGGGGCGCTTGTTAGATTGCTGCCCTTGGAAGTGTCCTTGCGGCTGCCTTGGCGGTTAGAAAGGCCTCGCCGCCATCCTACTGCGGTCCTCGTTTTTAGTTCGAGTAGCCGCATCCACTGCCCCTGAATAGGTCGTTGGCGGAGAAGGTGCCAACGCCCTTCTCAATTCTAGCCTTAGCCCCTTGATGAACTGCCACGTCCTATTCTGTTCAGTATCCACTAGTCTCTGGCAGTACTTTGATAGCTGGGTGAACCGTATTGCGTACTGGGCCACTGACATGCCTCCTTGCTTCAGATTCTGAAATTCGTCCTCTTGCTTTTCCACTATCCACTGAGGGATGTACTCAGCTCTGAAGACTTCAACAAAGTTGGACCATGTCCATTCCTGCTCGCCCATTTCCTGCCACCATGCCCGAGCTGGTCCTCTTAAACGAAAAGCCGCAAACTTAACCATTATCTCCTCGGTGTACTAGAGCGTTGCAAATATGTCCTCCATCTGCTCGATCCACTGTTCTACCTTCTGATCTTGTTCAGCTCTGCCCAGGAAGATGGGCGGTTGAAACTTCAAAAACCGCTCTAACGCCTCATCTTCCCCCTTAGGGTTCCTTCGCTCGGTCAGAGTCTGCAGAATTTCGGCCATCTTGCTAAATGCCTAGCCCAATGACACGTCAATCGGAACTTTAGAACCCGTTCCCATATCTGGACCACTCCCATCACCCCAGTTGGGTGATTGCATCTGAGCAGTCTTGACTTCCGGTGCTACATGATCGGCTTCCAGAACCCTTCTGCCTGATGAAGCTACACGGCGCTTGGGTGTCATTCTAAACCATACCTCAAATGTCAAGTGTATGCATTCAAGGGTTAAATCATTTTAGTTGAGCATACATTCACAGTCAGATATAAGTAAAAGAAATCAGATGCAAATTTAGTCTAAATAATTGCTCATAAATTATCCTTCATAGATTGATTTGCATAAATTCAAAATTTTGATAGAAAACAGAATTAAAAATCCTTGACACAAATCTAAAGCACATCAAATCATATAAAAAAATATTTAAACATGCAAATAAATATGATATGCATCCCAACCCCCTTACTCTAAGGTTGGTTTCGATTGGGGTTTCACATTCTCCCCTCCTTAGAAGAATTTCGCCCCGAAATTCAAGAATACCTCTATTTCAGATCGGGATACTTCCATTTAACCCACTCTTCTGATTCTCACGTGGCATCTTGTGTGCCATGATGCTCCTACTGAACCTTGACCATTGGTATCTACTTATTCCGAAGGTTCTTGATACTACGGTCCAATATTCGCACGGGCCACTCCACATAGTTCAGATCGGGTCGCAACACCAACGCCTCGTTATTCAGAACATGACCGGGATCAGCATTGTATTCCTTCAGTTGTGACATATGGAACACATCATGTATTCCCGTCAACCCATCTGGTAGGTCCAATCGGTATGCTACTGGTCCAATCCTTTCCTTAATCGGGAACAGCCCCAAATACCTCGATTCAGCTTTCCACTTTTCGGATGCTTTAAGATTCCCCTATTCGGTGTCAATCTCATGAATACATTGTCATCGACATGAAACTCCAATTCTCTCCGCCGGTTGTCCGCGTAGCTCTTCTGTCGGCCCTGAGCCGCCTTTAACCTTTCCCTGATCAATTTTACTTTATCCAACATTTCCTGGACATAAACTTCTCCGGTTCTGCTTATGTGACCCTCTTCTGACCAACTCCAGTACAGCAGTACCTGACACTTGCGCCCATACAAAGCCTCATAGGGTGCCATCCCAATTGAAGTTTGGTAGCTATTATATTACAACAGTTCTGCGTACGGTACGCACTTTATCCATTTGTTCCTAAAATCCAGAACACAGGTTCTCAGTATATCTTCCAATATCTGTATAACCCTTTCTGACTGCCCATCGATATGTGGATGCGACGTTGTACTGAATTTCAAATTTGACCCCATTGCTTCCTAAAACTTTCTCCAAAATTGAGATGTAAATCTTGGGTCTCGGTCAGACACTATGCTTGAAAGCACTCCGTGCAGTCGACCTATCTCTCGAACATAAGTCTGAGCCAGCTTTTCCATAGAGTCTCTTACATTTACTGGTATGAAATGGGCCGACTTGGTCAGTCAATCCACCACTACCCATATGGCATCCTTCTAGGTCTTTGACATGGGAAGTCCAGTGACAAACTCCATAGACACCTCATCCTACTTCTATTACGGTACTGGCAATGGCTGCAATAGTCCCGCTGACTTCTTGTGCTCTGCTTTGACTTTCTGGCAGGTAAGAGAGGTCGAGACATACTTGATCACATCCTGCTTCAATCCAGGCCACCAATAGGCTCTCTTCAAGTCTCGATACATCTTGACTTCCCCCGGATGAATGGCGTACTTGCTCTTGTGCGCCTCTTCCAAAATTTTGTCCTTTAGTTGCTGCTCTCCGGATACACACACACAATCGATCTCTGAAATGTTAAACTCTTGCCTCGTCTTGACGAAATTCACTGCCTGGCCGCTTGAGCTCCTTGTCCTTGAAAAGTTGAAACTCGGTGTTGCTTTGCTGAGCTTCCACGATTTCCCATCTTAAATCCAGTACCAACTTTAGATTGCTAATAACAATCCTCTTCTCTTGCACTTCCACCCTTCTGTCCAACACATCCTGAATCACTTGAATTTCCTGCACTCCTTGTCTGGCCATTCCAACTTTTCTGCTCAGGGCGTCAGCTACAACGTTGGCCTTCCTAGGATGGTAATTTATCAGACAACGGTATTCTTCCAAGAATTCTATCCATCTTCGTTGCCTCAAATTCAGATCCTTCTGAGTGAAGATATACTTCAGACTCTTGTGGTCGGTGAACACCTCATATTCGGCTCCGTACAGATAGTGTCGCCATTTCTTTAGGGCGAACATAATAGCTGCCTGCTCCAGATCATGAGTAGGATAGTTGATTTCATAAGGTCTCAGCTTCCGAGAGGCATAAGTGATCACCTTCCGGTCTTGCATCAACACTGCTCCCAATTCTTCTTTCGAGGCGTCGGTATACAGCGCATACGGTTTTTTTTCCTCTGGCAGACTCAATACTGGTGCTGTCATCAGTCTTCACTTCAGCTCTTGAAAACTTTTCTCGCATTTCCCGTTCCACACAAATGGAACATCCTTTCTCAGCAGTTGGGTCATCGGTGATGCGAGCGTCGAAAACCCTTTAATAAATCTCTGGTAGTAACCAGCTAATCCCAAGAAACTTCGGATCTCGGTGATGTTCTCCGGTTGCTTCCAATCTGACACTGCTTCAACCTTTGCCGGATTTACCTTGATTCCCTCCTTGGTCACCACATGGCCAAGGAATGCTACACTATCCAACTAGAATTCACATTTGCTAAACTTGGCGTACAGCTTGTGTTCCTGCAGCTTCTCCAATAAGAGCTTCAGATGCTCCGCATGCTCCTCCGGACTCTTAGAGTAAATCAAAATGTCGTCGATGAAGACCACCACGAACTTGTCTAGATAGGGTCAGAACACTCGGTGCATCATGTCCATGAATACTGCTGGAGCATTGGTCACCCCGAACGACATTACCACAAACTCTTAATGCCCATATCTGGTGTTGAAGGCCGTCTTGGGGATGTCGTCATCTTTTATCTGCACTTGGTAGTATCCTTGCCTCAGGTCTAATTTTGAGTAGCAATTGGATCCTTGCAACTGATCAAACAGCTCGTCATTCAGCGGTAGGGAATACTTGTTCTTGATCGTCAAGTTGTTCAAACCCTGATAGTCGATACATAGCCTTAGAGTTCCGTCCTTCTTCTTCACAAATAGCACAGGCGCTCTCGCTCCAGAATATGTATTAATTCTAGCCTGAATATAATTATACTTGTACCAGGAATCCACTACTCTAGATATATATCAATTAAAACTATTTTCAATACACATACGCCTTGGCTAAGGACTTCTCGAGTAGTAATTCCTACAAGTGGCCGTGAGATATTCGCCCCTACTCTTAAGAGTGGTGAATTCTTTATTGACCCTCTCAACTACTTTCCTTTACCTCACAATGTACCCAATATCCATCCTATCGGTAGCCTTCGATCGAGCTCCAGAAATTGGAATCAAAGCACAAATCTCAGCAAACAAAGTACCTTAGAGATCTCTAGTCTAAGAATACTTGCACATTTGCTATATTAAGATTATATCACTGGTACTAAATAGTTATTCATGTGATTATCTCATAGTTAGGTCATCCAATGAATTTGTTTGACTAACAAGCATCCACGTGTTAACTTTGAGTATCTCAATATTCACGGATATGAGAACCACCGCCTGATCAAATCAGGAAGTCTAACACCTGCTAGTCTTAATGCATTAATTATGTCCTGTATCATTAATACTCTGACTAGAGAATATTTAAGTACTAACACTATACAGTGTAGTAGGAATCACATATCATGATCTCTATCATGATTTCCTTAACACAGTGTTGTACTAGGGACTTTACCTAACAGTTATATTACATAAAAGTAATAAAAAAAATTGTAAGATAAATAATGCCTTTTATTAAAATAAAATGTGTCATATACAAGGTACAAGTGATTGCTTCTAGGGTATAACACTAACACATCAGGCCAATAAAATAATTTTCAAGATCAAAATATTATTTTCCAAAAGTCAATCTCATATCAAAAGATCATTTTCCAAAACTGTGTCGAAACCAAGTAAAGAGTTTTTTTCACACATTAAAATAAGTTTCCAAGAGTATTCAGGTCATTTTACCTGTACCCGATCTCAAAAGTCATTTCCAAGGGTACTTGAGTCATTAGATTCCAAAAGATTTTCTGAGGGCACTCAAGTCATTTTATCCTTACTTGATTTGAAAAATGTTCACAAAAGTTCCAAAAAGGATATTTCGATCATTTATCAAATACCTGATTCCAAATGTTTCCATAAAACAATCGTTTTCCAAATACCCGATTTCCAAAGGAACTTATTTTAAGAAATTCAGAATTATAACCCTAAAAGAGAATTAAATTCAAAGTTTCCAATCATGTTTCCATAAAACGTTCCAATAAGGCCATTCTAGTCAATTTGTGAATACCCGATTCAAAAAATTACCATTTTCTAAAAATCCCAAGTATTTAATCCAAAAATGACTAAATTCACAAAATTCGTGCTTTAATTATCCGTTAAGGTTTCCAAGTCAATTATGATGTGCATTTAAGCCCAAAATGACATAAAAATAAATCTTGCTCAGATAAACCATAAATATATTTAGGGATTTCAAAAACGATATAAAACAAAGCATTTTATAGAAAAATAAAGCATACTAGATTTCAAGGAGTTTTAGAAATCAAAGAGACTCACCTTGTGTCTTAAATAAGCTTTTACTGTTCATGCATCATTCGACTTCCGTTCTTACCATTACCAACATACCGTTGGCCGTTTACTAATAAACCTATACCAAATATTGTTTTTATGTTAAATCATGTTTGGTTGAAAAGTAACTGACAATTAGCTGACATTTAGCCGACGCCGACGGTTAAGGAAAACGTTCAACTTTCGTTCACGTCATTTTTTCGTTGTTCATTTAATTCTTTTGTTCTCCATTTTCCATATGCTTCCTCCCTTCATAAACAAGGAATTAACTTCATGTTTCTCACTCATTTTATCCCCAAATCACATAATTATTCTTCCTTAATTTCATTCACTTCCCAACCAAAATCTTGAGATTTCACTACTTTGACACACGATTTGTTTCGCGCATAACTTTCAATCCACAACTCCGATTTGGATCTATGATATACCAAAATGACAATAAAGCTCTTAAATTTATTTCTATCCAATCCTATTTCTAAGTCCTAGCTCCGGTGACACAATACCTGGCAAAAATGGCCCCAATAGTTTTGCTCCAATTTCACTACTCATGCTATCCTTTGATTTCCTTTAACCTTTAACATTTTGAGAACAATAATTCATTCAATTTTTCCTACAAATCGTATTTGATTTTTTAATTTTCAGATTTCAATAACTCACAAGAGTCATGCTTATTCAACATAAATTTACTTCTTTCAATCAAAAGCTAGCATAATTCATTTTCCTAACCAATTAACTTCCGCTTTAATCCTTATTTCATCAACCAAGATCAACACTTCAAACTACCATGAAAACCCATTCCTTCATCACACAAAATATTATCCATATATCGTCTAGGCAGCCGACAGATACATGACCACACACAAAGTTCATATACAAGTTAACAACCCTAGCTTTTGATCCAAAATCAAGGCCTGAAAATCATGTTTTCATGTTAGAATTAATATCAAAATGATCTCCATTCACCTAACAACAACTTTAATTCTAGCAAGGTAGGGTTTTACCGTGTTTTTAGAGCTCTTTGGTGTGATTTATTCTAAGAATTTCTCAAGAATGCACACACAACACCAAGAACAGATACTAGTATCTTTTCTCTCTCTTTTTGCTAATTTCTTTGATTTCTTTTCCTCTTGTTTGTCCATCCTTGTGGCTGCCAAAATTATGGCTGTGAAATAGCCTTCCCACCACCATTTCTCATTAGGTTTTGGCAAGGAGAATTTTAATTCAATTAATTGTATGGTGGCTAATATATAGGTGTGTTCCAATTGAAAAATTACACACCATTTCACTTATTTTTCTTCTTCAAAATTTTCTCTTCTTTTCTCTCTTGTAGCTGCTGATTTTCTTGCTGTTTTTCAGCCACTCAACCACTACTTCGTGATCAAAATATTTGCCAATTAAATTGCACAAGACCTTAAGTAAATGGCCCCACAAATGATGTGTTCCAATCACAAAATTACACATAATTCTTTATTTATTTTGTAATTCTTTAATTCCATGCATCTTGCATGAATTCTTCATGAAACCTCTTATGATTTGACACATGTTTATGGGATACCAATCACAAAATGCCACACGTACCATTTTTTCAATTTCTCTTAGAAATGACCAAAATCGGGTCTGAAAAGAAAAAAATATTTTATTTTACCATTCAACTCCAAATTTTTCACTGAATCCATTGATAATACTTAAATCCTTCAATTCCTTCCCAGTTTGGTCAAATTCGCGATCAAAATCATGGACAAGATCAAAATAACAAAACTACCCCCAATAACTCTAATAACATAATTCACAACAAAACGTGGGTTTCATCGCGCTAATTGATTTTCATTCTTAACGTACCCTTATATTCTTATTTTGTTAATAGTAGTGGCCTTTTAAAGATTTAGGGTACGGGTAGAACAAATTCAATATTTATATCCAGGTCCCGATAAAATGTTATTATACCATGATGTCTGTTTCATTATACCGATCATCTTTTGTTCTGGCCATTAGTACAAATTCTCATCCTATTACAAAAAATAGTCATTCGAAGGTTAAAATTATAAGGTATTACACTCTCCCCTCCTTACAAAAAATTTCGTCCTCGAAATTGGCTTACACCTAGAATAATTCCGGGTATTTTTTTTAACATCTTCGCTTCCATTTCCCAGGTCGCGTCTTGCACTGGATGATGATTCCATAATATTTTCACAAGTGGAATTTTCTTAATAGAGGGTACTTCTATATCTTAATAGGCTTTTCCTTATAGTTCAAGCTTAGAGTCATCTCAATAGGCTCTTCATTCAAAGTGTGTGCAGGATCAGCTACATACTTCCGAAGTTGGGAAATATGAAACATGTTGTGGATACCTTGAAGCTCTACTAGTAGCTCCAATCGATAAGTCACCTTCTCAATCCTCTCGACAATAGGGAATGGTCCAACATACCTAGGTGCCTGCTTCTTCTCTTCTCCTCTGATTCCCAATTATCGTTGTGGAATCAACTTCAAGAATACACAGTCTTCTACTACAAATTCCAAATCTCTCATATGTCGATCCGCAAAATTTTTTTGCCTACTTTGAGCAGCCTCCAACTTGATTTTGATCATTTCTACAGCCTGTCGAACTTTTTCAAGAACAAAAGCATCCTATTCACCCATTTTCTGACCTAAACTTTCCCAATACAACGGGGACTGGCATTTCTTTCAATATAAAACTTCAAACGAGGCCATTCCAATTGTTGATTGATAACTGTTATTGTTTGCGAATTCCGCATATGCTAAATTATCAATCCACTTAGTTTCAAAATCCAAAGCTCAAGCCCATAATATGTCTTCCAAAACTCTATTCACTCATTTAGTCTATCCATCCGTTTGTGGATGCGCTACTGTACTAAACTTTAATATTATCCCATATCTTTACTGCAATTTAGTCTAAAACTTTGAGGTAAATCTAGGATCTCTATCTGACATAATACTAGAGGGTACTTCATGAAATCTAATTACTTTCTCCATATAATTCACTTAACTTCTTTAAAGAATCCTAGTGGTTAATGTGAATGAAATGAGTGGACTTCGTCAGTTGATCTACTATTACCCATATAGTATCTTGCTGTCCTACTACCATGGGTAATCCTGTAATGAAATCCATAGCAGTTTCATCCCATTTCTGCGATAGAATAGGTATGGCAGTAATAACCTTCCAGGTTGTTGTTGGTCGACTTTCACGTGCTGACAAATTGAATATCGAGCTATACAGTCTAAAATGTCCTTTTTCATACCAATCCACTAAAAATGCCGTTTCGAGTCCTGATACATCTTTACGGCTCCTGGATGGATGGTATACTTACTTCGATGTACTTCCATTAAGATATCCTGTCTCATTGTAGATTATTTCAGAATACAATATCGATCTTGGTAACAAATAATCTCATCATTGTCCTTTCGAAATTCATCTCCTCCTTTATCCACCTTCTTATGCACCAACTTTTGCAACTCTTCATCTTTATCTTGCTCTTCCTTCAATTGTTATAGGAAAGCTAGTTGAATAGAGATATTACTCATTCTTATTTCTTCGTCTACTACAATTGCTTCCAATTCTAGAATTCGTAGCATCCGAAGAGCTGATAAATTCGCATTCCCACCAAGGGCATCTGCTACTGTGTTTACTTTTTTAGGATGATATTTAATTGGACACCGGAATTCTTCCAAAAATTCCATCCACCTACGTTACCTCATGTTCAAATCCTTCTGAGTAAAAACATATTTCAAACTTTTATGGTCAGTGAAGACTTCAAATTCAGCTCCATACAAGTAATGTCTCCATTTTTTAAGAGCAAACAAAATAGTTACTAACTCCAAGTCATGTGCAGGGTAATTCTCTTCATGGGGTTTCAATTTCTTAGAGATATAAGCTATCACCTTTCTCTCCTACATCAACACTCCTCCCAATCCTTCTTTCGCCGTGTCTGTGTACACTTCACGAGGTTTGTTCATCATTGGCAATGCCAGAATAGGAGTAGAGCTTAATCTTTTCTTTAGCTCCTGGAAACTTCTCTCACACTTCTCGGTCCAAACATAAGAAACTTTCTTTTAAGTGAGTCACATCAAAGGTGAAGCTATCGTAGAAAATCCCTCAATAAACCTTTGGTAATATCCTGCTAATCCTAGAAAACTTCGTATTTCAATTGGAGTCTTAGAACGTTTCCAATTGGTTACCGCTTCGACTTTTGCAGGATCTATAGTAATCCTATCTTTAGATATCATATGTCCCAAGAATGCTACTTCTTGTAGCCAACACTCACACTTATTAAAATTTGCATATAATTTGGTGTTCCTCAACTTCCCATACTTTCCAAAAGTGTTGTTTATGTTCTTGAGAATCCTTAAAGTACACCAGAATATCATCTATGAACATAACCGCAAAACTATCTAAGTAAGGTCGAAATGTTCGGTGCATCAGATCCATGAACACAGCAGGTGCATTAAAAATACCAAAGGGCATCAATACAAACTCAAAATGTCCATATCGTATGTTAAATACATTTTTCGGTATATCTTGCAATACCCCGCATTTTATCTTTGAATGGCTACTATTTGTAATAGGATGAAAATTTGTATCAATGACCAGAACAAAAGTTGATTAGTGTAATGAGATGAATATTTTGGTATAATAATATTTTGTCGGGACTTAGATGTAATTATTAGATTTATTTTACCCGTACCCTAAATCTTCAGAAGGCTATTATTGTTAATAAAATAAGAATTCGAGGGTACACTGAGAATGGAAATTGATCAGTGCAATGAAACACACGTTTTGGTATGAATTATGCTATCCAGGTTATTGGCAGCATTTTCGTCATTTTGATCGCGCCCGTGACTTTGACTGCAAATTTGACCAAATAAAGAAGGAATTGAAGAATTTAAGTATTGCCAATGGATTCAGTAGAATTTTTGGAGTTGGATGGTAAGATAAAATATTTTTTCGTTCCAGATCCGATTTTAGTCATTTCTGAAGAAAGTAGGAAATCGCGGTTAAAAACGGTATGCGTGGCACTTTGTGATTGGTAGCCCATGGACATGTGCCAATTTAAGAGAGGTTGCATGAAGGATTCATGCAAGATGCATGGAATTAAAAAATTACAAAATAAATGAAGAATGATGTGTAATTTTGTAATTGGAACACATCATTTTGCGTCCTTTAGATTAAGGCCTTGTGCATTTTGATTGGCCAATACATGGATCATGAGAAGGTGATTGAATGGATGAAAATTGGCCAAGAAACCGACAGCCATGCAAGAAGAAATAAAGAGAAATTTTTGAGGAGGAAAATAGATTGTTGGTGTGTAAAAATTTCATTGGAACACACTTAAGTATATCCACCATTCAATTTACAAAAACAAGAGATGAATGGCCAAGATTGGATGGTGAATGGCGGTGAGAAGGGGCTATTATACAACCTAAATTTTGACAGCCATGAAGGAAGAAAACCAAGAGAAAAAGAAATTAAACAAGAGAGAGAAAAAGGCTAGTGTGTGTTCTTGGTGTTCTATGTCAGTTTTGAGAAGTTCTTGGAGCAAATCACTTCAAATAGCCTCAAATACAAGGTAAAAGCTCACCTTGCTAGAATTAAGTTGTTGTTAGGTGAATGATAATTATGTTGATATGAATTTTAACATGAAAACATTATTTTCATGTCTTGATTTTGGATCAAAGCTAGGGTTTGTGACTTTTGTGTATGAACCTTATATATGCTTGTGTGTGTGTGTGTGTGTGTGTGTGCTAGCTACCTAGAGGTTTTTGGATGATGTTTTGTGTAAAGGAGAACTGAATATTTATGCTAGTTTGAACGGTTGTTTTTGGTTGAGGATATGATGACCAAAGTAGGGTAAAAATAGAATTTACTTTGTTGGGAAAAATGGATTATACTAGCTTTTGATTAGAAAAGATGAATTTTTATTAAATAAGTGTGACTCTTGTGAGCTATTGGAATCTGAAAATCATAGAATTAAAGATTATTTAAAGGAAAATTGAATGAATTAATGGTTCCAAGGTGTTAAAGGCTAAAGGAGAACAAAGGAAAGCATGGATAGTGGAATTGAAGTAAAACTACTAGGCCTGTATTGGCCCTGTAACATGTCACAAGAACCCGGACTCTAAAAAATGGCCTATACTTAATTATATTTAAGAGTATTATAGTCGTTTTAGTATATCATGAAGCCAAATCGGAGTTGTGGATTGAATGTTATGTGTAAAACAAAATCATGTGTCAAGCAGTGAAATTCTAGAAAAATGAGTCTGAAAATGGATGAACTTAAGGATAATTAATTGTATGATTTTGGACGAAATAAATGAGAAATATGAAATGAATCCCTTGTATATGAAGGGAGAAAGGATGTGGAAAAAGGAAAATGAAAAAAATCGAACAAACAATGAAAAAACGACGTGAACGAAAGTTGAACATTTTCCTTAACCATCGGCCTCGTCGGTTAAACTTCGGTTGGACGTCAGCAACCCATCGGGCACATCGGCTAACCGTCAACTATTTTTCGACCAAACACGATTTGACCCGAAAATGATATTTGGTGTAGGTTTATCAGTAAATGGCCAACGGAACGTTGAAAATGGTAGAAATGGTGATTGAACAACTATAAACGGAAAAGAGTTAATTGGACACGAGGTGAGTCCCTTTTATTTCTAAAACCTTTTGAAAGCTAGTATGCTTTACTTTTCCATGAAATGTCATGTTTTATACCATTTTGGAAATTCTTGAATATATTTAAGGTTTATCTAGGCAAGAATTGTTTTGCACCATTTTGGGCTTGAAAAAACTTCACAATCGGCTTGGAAACCTTAATGAATGATTGAAGTATGAATTTTGTGAATTTAGTCCTTTTTAGATTAAACACTTGGGATTTTCAGAAAATGATAAATTTTGGAATCTGGTGTTCATAAATTGACTAGAATTCCCTTATTATAATATTTTATAGAAATGTGTTTGGAAACTTTGAATTTAATCCTCCTTTGGGATTAGAATTCTGGATTTCCTTAAATGAGTTGCTTTTGGAATGGGTTATTTGGAAAATGATCCAAATGTCTTTATTGAAATTTTTTATGAAAACCTTTGGAATCGGGTATTCGGTAAATGACCAAAATATCCTTATTGGAATTCTTGTGAACACTTTTCAAATTAGGTAAGGGTAAGATGACCTAAATACACTCGGAAAGTTTTTTGGAATCGGGTATGGGTAAAATGACCCAAATGCCCTTGGAAATAACTTTTGTGATCGAGTACGGGCAAAATGACCTGAATACTACTGAAAACTTATTTTGATGTTTGAAAAGAACTCTCTACCCTGTTTTGACACGGTCTTGGAAAATGATCTATCGTACTGAGATTGACTTTTGAGAAATGACATTTTGATCCTGAAAATTATTTTATTGGCTTGATGTGCCTATAGAATGAATTGATTAGCCCTGCAGAGCCTATGAGAATTATGATCTAACTTTTGAGTCAGTGGGATCAAATTCTAAAAATGTTATTTTTCCCCAAAAATATTTGTTTTGGAAATCCTGCGGGATCAGATAACCATCTGGCCTGATTAGTCAAAAGGAGTTACTATTGGTAATATTGAGTACTCAGCAAGGACTTTGATCTTTGTACTAGCCTAAGTTAGAGTTAGATAGCCCTAGTAACCTGGCCTAGTTCTAGGGATTGTCTTACTCTGAATATGCTGATAGGACATTGAGTTAAGTTGCCCTGGCTTACGGTGAGTAAGGTTGGAATGGAGACCCCTGGCTTATGGTAAGTGAGATTAGAATGGAGACTCCTGGCTTATGGTGAGTAAGATTGGTATAGGAACCCCTGGCTTATGGTGGCAAGAGTGTATTGCAGTACACTAAGTATGCTGCGGTATACCTGAGCAGAAGTACACTGCGGTGTACTTATTCCAGCGATGCATGGTTGGGTACTGTAGGTTGTGGTCTTGATATAATGTTACGTGGCGTCGAAGGCAAGGACTGCAGGACTTACATACAAGCCGACCTTCTATTGGAGAAGTTCCTGAGATTTGAAAATTAGGGCAATGTTTTGAAACTGAAACACTATTCTCTTAAAAATGATTGAGTTCTGAATAGACTCTTCTTTAGAGAGTTTTAGAATTATTTCCAGTGAACAAATGATATGTTATTCCACAAAAGTTTGATGTACCCTATTCTTTCATAAAATGCTAGTATACACGGGACTCACTGGGTGATTCGTCACTCACATGTGTCTTTTATCTCACTTTTGTAGGATCCAGAGTTTAGCAGACCTACGGATAAAAGGACAATACCACAGTGCCAGCAGTATAGGTCGGGCGGTTTCCCTTTTGATTATGTACTTTACTACTATTGTAGTTAGAGATGGTATGTATGAAATTCTCTAATATACATATATGTGTGGCCATCAGTATGGGATATTGTATAAGTCTGGACCTTATTTATATTCACTCCTTTGGTTTTTGTTATAAAGATCTCTTGTCTGAGTAACTGGATGGAGTGACACTCGGTATGATATACTTCCGCTGTTATCTTTAGTAGGGGTGTTACATATCCTCTTCCCGAATCCGATCTTGGTAATATCGTTGCCGCAAGTCTAACTTCGAAAAACATCCTGCTCCTTGTAATTGGTCCAACAGTTCATCAACTATGGGAAATGGATATTTATTCTTCACTGTCACTGTATTCAACCCTCGATAATCTATACACATCTATAGTGACCTATCTTTTTTCTTAACAAACAATACAGGTGCTCCCCAAGGTGCAGTACTAGGCCGAATGAACCCTTACTCCATTAATTCTTGTAATTGTTTCTTTAGTTCCTGTAGTTTTGTAGGTGCCATTCTATAAAGAGTTCTTGAAACTGGTTCTGCTGATGGCACTAAATGAACAGAAAACTCTACCTCTCTCTCCGATGGTAGCTCATTCAATTCTGCTGGAAACACATCCAAATATTCATTCACCACAGGGATATCTTCGAGTTTCTTAACCTCTCCTGGCTTATTAATCACATAAACTAAGTATCTATTTCACCCTTTTCTAATCATCTTGTGGGCCTTAAGTCCTAATATAAAAACATACTTTTCCTTCCAACCTCGCCTATAAATTCCAATATAGGTTTCCCAGGCCGACAGAATTATACTATCTTATATCAACAATCAACTTGAGCATGATGTTGAGATAGCTAGTCTATGCCCAAAATAGCATCGTAGTCCTCTATGGGTAAACATATTAAATCTCCTTCCAAAATTTCATTCTCTACCAAGATCCTACATCCCTTATGTACTTTCTCACTAGTTATTTATTTTCCCAGTAGGGTACTAACAATCATTTTATATGAAGTTTCTTCCCCTTTAATCCCCATAGTATTAAGAAATGAATTGGCAATAAAAGAATGCATAGAATTGGGGATCTACCAAGACTTTAGCATAATGATAAAAAAAATGATGAGCATTCCTTCCACTACTACAGCCTGATTATCTGTCTTTTCTAACGCAACCACTCCAGCATTCACTTGTGGCTTGGTAGGTCCAGGTTTAGAGGTAGAAGCTTATCTTAGGTTCCCTCTTCCTGGTCCTAACCTTTGCCCCTATTTGTTTCCCCTAGGTCGACTCCATCCTCCTCCTATCCTTCAAAGGTGAGGGCAATTAAAACTCTTATGCCCTTCTTCTCCATAGTTGATGCATCAAAACGAGGGTTGTCCTCTAGTCAGACCTTCCCTCTTTTGCATTTTTCCATTCTTTTGCTATCGGGGCACTCCAGATCGTTTCTGATTCATACCCCGAAATCTATTTCGATTTCTTTCACCCTAATTGTAATATAGGTCAAAAGAAAACATAAGAGTGGATATAGTGTAACATAACATATATTCATTCTCGTCAAACACAAAGTCACTACAAAATTTGTGTGCTGAGTACACTGACATATCTAACATACACTGGATGAACTGTACTTGTCCTACTATATATATCTACATCTCATCCTCCTGCTCATCATCACCGCTATAAAAAATAGGAGGTCCTGAATTAGCAGAAACTGTGTAAGACTCGAGTGAATCAAGTCTCTCATCTCCATCCACATCAAGATGCAACCAAGCCTCTAGCTCCAGGTCTAACACCAACTCCTCCTCAAACTCCTCAACCACAGGAACCTCCACCTTGGGTACCTCCTGGTCCTCTCCTACCCTGACAACCTCCAATCCTGGCATATCCTTTTCTAACACTCACAGAATGTCTCCACCAAATACCTCCTCATCGTCCTTACACAACACTGCATCATCAGGGATGTTATCCTCTCCATTATCACCCAGATAATGTGGCTTAATATCACCATCAGCCTTGTCAAAATCACCACCTACCTCTCCCACCTAGCTAAGTGACGACGATGTCCTCTCGGGACTAAATGTCCTCTCCAGACTAAGGTCTCATGCAAATGGAGTAATGACAGGCACTGCCACCTGCTCCCGGTAAGACGAGGTGCATTACGGCAGCTAAGGTCAGGTCCTGTCAAAGTGAAATGTCCTAGCACACCTACTCGGTAGACCATCCTAATTTTGTCAAGTTTCTTCACACCCTAACTCTTACTCGTCTCTCTATTCCCATCATCGCTGTGATCATCCATTGGGTGCTTGCCCTTATTATTCCTATCCGTCATACCTACACAAGAAAAGAGTTCTATCAATTCCTATGACGATACCATACTACTACAATAACTATGCTCTAATACTAATTGTAACACATCTACTTAAAGTAACAGCAGAAGCAAATCAAAGTCGGGTGTCGCCCCATCCAATCACCCAGACAATGCGTCTTTATAACAAAGAAACAACAAAGTATACAAGGTCCAGATCCATACTATCAATATCATATGTGTGTGTGTGTGTGTGTGTGTGTGTGTGTGTATTAGACCATTTCAAATATGCAGTCTCCATACTATATCAGAAGTATAGTACGTAATCAAAAGAGAAAGCATTCGGACCTATGCTAATATCACTATAGTATCGTCTGTCTATCCACAAGTTTATTCAACTCCGGATCCTACAAAAGAGTAAGATAAAAGACACGTGTGAGTGAAAAATCACCTAGTGAGTCACATTTGTACTAGTGCTTTATGAAAGAAAAAGAGTACATAAAATCTTTATAGAAAAGCATATCATTTTCCTACTAGAAAATAATTCCCAAAACTCTCTAAAGAAGAGTTTATTCAGAACTTAATCATTTTTGAAAATTTGTGTTTCAATTTCAAATAATTGCCCTGATTTCCAAATCACAGGTACTTCTCCAACAAAAGGTTAGCTTGTAAGCAAATCTCGCAATACTTCGCCTTCGGAGCCAGGTATCATTGTACCTACAACACTTAACCATGTATCGCCGGGAAAAAAGTACACGCAGCATACTACTGAGAATAAATAATTGGTATACCGCAGCATACCAAGTGCACCGCATCACACTAAATCTTTTACATGCCACTGTAAGCTAGAGGTCTAATTCCTAACATTAATCACTATCGAGGTGGCAAGGAGTCAAACGCTACCAAGTGTCCCTGCCCATCATTCAGCGAATGTCTCAAAAATAAGGTGTGCCCATAGACACGGCAACTGCCAGGTACTAAACGGCTATCCGAGACGACTCATCTCAATATCCTAACGCCCTGTTTAAAGTAAGACAAACTCTAAAACTGATCGGGTTACTTGGAGTCATCTATCTCTAACATGAGCTAGTACAAAGATCAAAGTCTTTACTGAGTACACAATGTTACCAATACCAACACCTACTGACTAATCAGTCTAGAGGGTCATTTATTTCTGTAGGATTTTCAAAACAAATATTTTTGAGGTAAAATATCATTTCTCAGAAATTGATCCCACTGACTCGCCAGTTAGATAATAAATTTCATATGCTCCACAGGGCCAATCAATTCAATCCATAGGCACATTAGGCCAATAAAGGAATTTTCAAGATAAAAATGTTATTTTTCAAAAGTCAATCATATAAAAATCTTTTCACACATTAAAACAGGTTTCCAAGAGTATTCGAGTTTTGTTGCCTGTACCCGATCTCAAAAAGTCATTTCCAAGGGTATTGGGGTCATTTTGCCCATACCCAATTCCAAAAGACTTTCTAAGGGTACTCAGGTCATTTTACCCTTACTCGATTTGAAAAATGTTCACAAAAGTTTTAATAAAGATATTTTGGTCATTTTTCGAATACCCAATTCCAAAGGTTTCCATAAAAAAATCATTTTCCAAATACCCGATTTCCAAAGGAACATATTTCAAGAAATCCATACTTCTAACCCTAAAAGAGGATTAAATTCAAAGTTTCCAATCATGTTTCTATAAAACGTTCCAATAAGCGCATTCTAGTCAATTTGTGAATTCGAAAAATTGCCATTTTTCAAAAATCTCAAGTATTTAATCTAGAAAGGGCTAACCTTACAAAATTCATTCTTTAATCATTTGTTAAGGTTTTCAAGTCAATTATGATGTGCATTCAAGCCCAAAATGGCATAAAAATAAATCTTGCTCAGATAAACCTTAAATATATTTTGGGATTTCCAAAACGGTATAAAACATAGCATTTTATGGAAAAACTAGCTTTCAAGAAGTTTTAGAGATCAAAGGTACTCACCTCGTCTCTTAAATAAGCTTTTACCATTCACGCGTCGTTCGACTACCGTTCTCACTATTTCCAACGTACCGTTGGCCGTTTACTAATAAATCTACACCAAACATCGTTTTTATGTTAAATCGTGTTTGGTCAAAAAGTAGTCGATGTCCAACTGATGTGCCTGACGGGTAGCTGATGTGCCCAACGGTTAGCCAACGTCCAATCGACATTTAGCCAATGGTTAAACAACATCCAACCAACATTTAGTCGACGGTTAAGGAAAACGTTCAATTTTCGTTCGTGTCGTTTTTTTGTCATTTGTTCAATTCTTTTGTTTTCCTTTTTCCATATCCTTCATTCCTTCATGAACAAGGAATTAACTTCATGTTTCTCATTCATTTCATCCCAAAATCACACAATTATTCTTCCTTAATTACATTCACTTTCCAACCAAAATCCTGAGATTTCGCTGCTTTGACACACGATTTTGTTTCGCGCATAACTTTCAATCCACAACTCTTATTTGGCTCTATGACATACCAAAACGACCATAAGACTCTTGAATTTAATTTTATGTAAGCTATTTTCTGAGTCCTAGCTCCCCTGACACAATAGGGGGAAAAAACTGCCCCAGTAATTTTGCTCCAATTTAACTATTCATGCTAGCCTTTGATTTCCTTTAACTTTTAACACTTTGAGAACATTAATTCATTCAATTTTTCCTTCAAATCATCTTTGATTCTGTAATTTTCAGATTTCAATAACTCATAAGAGTCATGCTTATTCAACACCAATTCACTTCTTTCAATTAAATGCTAGCATAATTCATTTTCCTAACCAATTAATTTCCATTTTCATTCCACTTTAATCCTTATTTCATCAACCAAGATCAACACTTCAAACTACCATGAAAACCCATTACTTCATCATACAAAACATTATCCATATATCCTCTAGGCAGCCGGCACATACATGACCACACACAAAGCTCATATACGAGTTTAAAACCTTAGCTTTTGACCCAAAATCAAGGCATGAAAATCATGTTGAAATTAATATCGAAATGATCACAATTCACCCAACAACTTCTTTAATTCTAGCAAGGTAGGGTTTTACCTTGTATTTAGAGCTCTTCGGTGTGATTTACTCCAAGAACTTCTCAAGAACTCACACACAACATTATGAACACACACTAGTATCTTTTCTCTCTCTTTTTTTGCTAATTTCTTTGATTTCTTTTCCTCTTGTTTTTCCTTCCTTTTGGCTGCCGAAATTATACCTGTGAAACAACCTTCCTACCGCCATTTCTCATTAGATTTTGGCCAAGAGAATTTTAATTTAATTAATTGTATGGTGGCTAATAAATAGGTGTGTTCTAATTGAAAAATTACACACCATTTCACTTATTTTTCTTCCTCAAAATTTCCTCTTCTTTTCTCTTTTGTAGCTGTCAATTTTCTGGCTGTTTTTCAACCACTCAACCACTTTTTCATGGTCAAAATATTGGCCAATTAAATTGCACAAGACCTTAAGTAAATGGCCCCACAAATGGTATGTTCCAATCACTTCTTCATGTAATCTCTCATGATTTGACACATGTCTATGGGCTACCAATCACAAAAATGCCACACGTACCATTTTTGGACCGCATTTTCAATTTCTCTGAGAAATGACCAAAATTGGGTCCGAAATGGAAAAATATTTTTTTTTACCATTCAACTCCAAAATTTTCACTGAATCCATTGGTAATACTTAAATCCTTCAATTGCTTCTCAGTTTGGTCAAATTCACAGTCAAAATCACAGGCACGGTCAAAATGACGAAAATGTCCCCGATAACTCTAATAACATAATTCATATCAAAACATGTGTTTCATCGCGCTGATCGATTTTCATTCTCAATGTACCCTCAAATTCTTATTTTCTTAATAGTAGTAGCCTTCTAAAGATTTAGGGTACGGGTAGAACAAATTTAATTTTTACATCCAAGTCCCGACAAAATATTATTATACCAAGATGTCTATTTCATTACACCGATCATCTTTTGTTCTGTCCATTGGTACAAATTTTCATCCTATTACAAGTATTAGCCAATCAAAGCTTAAAATTATGAGGCATTACATTTGGTCTCACAAGAACTTGCGCATTTGATCACAAAAATGAAATAAGCATGATAACAAAAGTAAACTTTTTCATGCTTACACTATTCATTTATACCTAAGTGACCAAACAATGGATTAAACATCATGAATTAAAAATTAATGATCTTGTTTAATCCTAAGGTGGTTCCATCTTTTGCTACTCATTTTCATGCAAATTATTCATCCATAGATAAATAAAACTATTAAAGAAAATTAACCTCATAGAATGGTTTCAAACCATGATTATATCAAGGAAAAATTGAGGTATAGAATTTCAGTAGTGCTCTCCCTTTTCTTGGACAAAATTGTGCGCATCCGTCTCTAGACAGAATAAACCTGGCACCTAGTCCATTGGGCCCTCCTGGCGCCGAGTCTGCTCTATTTCTCCAGCACCTCCGACTGGGCAGAGTGGACCTGGTGCTTGATCCAATTGGGCCACCTGGCACCAGGTCTGTTCTGGAGTTTGTCGATTTCTAGAGAAATCCTGCTTTTCAGCCATTTTTTGCCCCTCAATAATTCCAGCAATCACGTTCTTCAGTTCCCAAAATTTATAGGTTAAAAGAAATGGAAAACTAGTCATAAAAACATGTTGTTACATGTACCTATGCATCTAACCATGAGGCGTACATCGCATCTACTCAAAACCAAAAAAACAATAGGGAAACCATTAAAATACATGATCTTATGCCTCTAACCGTGAGGCGTACATGAACTCTAGAAACCAATATATGAGGGATCACATGAAATCACAAAATATTCATTTTTAAAAGTAAAGGAACCACCTTTTCCAATTTTTAATCCTAGTACATACTCCTAGATGAAAACCGCGTCTTTGATAGTACTTGAAGGATCAAAATAGAAAACATCAAAGAAAATGCAACAGAAAATTTTTCAATTTTTCGAGCCACATCTAGGAAAGAGTACTTACTTTTCGTGATTGGACATGGATTAACCAACGAGGGGTCAAGTTGCACTAGAACTTGCATTAGAAGAGGAGAAGGAGGCGCCTACGGTTCTACTGGTATTCTTGCAAATCTTCTACTCCTACACATCAAGCGTCTTCAAGCTTCCTCTTTTTATCTTTCGGAGTACGACTCTACATTCTTTTAGGTTAGCTTGGTGAAAGCTTCTTCTTTGGATAATCCAAATACACTCCAATAGAGAAGAAAGAGAAGAGCGTGGAATAGAGAGTGAGAGGAAAACACGACACACTTATTTTCCAAAGAGAGGAACTCACGCCACAACCAACATTATTTTTCTCCTTCTCTTGCACCCTTAATTTCAACCAGCCTTAGGGCTTGATTAAGCCCTAATGGCCAAAAACATTAAGCCCTTATAAGCTTGGTGCTGTGCTCCAAAACCAATTCAAGACTGGCCCAATCCTCCTAATTAATTTATTATCTTTTCTGGGCTTCATTAAATATCCAAGACTAATTAATTAATTCTAATTGGACTCTTAATATATGTTAACATACATTAGCCCAATTAATTAATTTATTCTAGCCTAATTCTTTTAATTATTTAATTATCTTTTTTGGGTCTTATCAAAACCCGAGATTAATTAATTAATTCTAATTAGATTCTTAGAATAAATTTTATTCTCTTCCAAATAATTATCCATTAAGCCCAAATTGTGTCTAAACAACACCAAGGTAACTTGAGCTACTCCGAGAACTAAGAGATATATTATTCATGGCTACTAAAATGATCAAAGTGCCCTTACTATTAAATAGTTGCATTTTACTATTTTAAATATTTTCATTTATCACCATACGAAAATATTGACCCCAAGAATAATATTTTTAAAGCAATGTTTCCGACCTACAAGTGAAATGACAGAAATATCCATCAATGAAACAAGATAAATGTACTAACACCCATCTTAAAAACATCTATTATCCTTAGATCTCTAGTCTGATAATCCATGACTCACTTGAATGGACTTGCTAATCATTGGAAGCTACCCAAAAACACACATTTTAGAGTCACGTTCCTAGGGCCCTGGATTATTAGATTATCCTGAACAATCACAATAGGGTAATTTAACTTCACTAAGTGAAGCATAGAAACTCTATTGCATGAGTCCATCTTAACTAACTAGAGTAATACACCTAACATACAAAGATATTGATCTCACCAAAAAAGAATCTAACCTAACATATATCAAAGTATAAAACCCTAGTTTCGCCAAACCACCAACTTATACTCAAGTATGAAGGTATCCATCCACGCTATAGCAATAATAGTCTGGTTTCTATAAGTATAGTACTTTAAGAAAGACCACTACTACAGGTCCAGTTATACGTATTCGAAATACGCTTATGCCAATGATGTGAGTGAACTACTCATTGGTTCAAGGTCAACAATTCCTTATTCGAACTCATAGCATAATAGTCTTACCATGATGAAATGCCCAGTTCCATCAAATGACTAAGAACTTATTTTTACTTGTATAAAAAGTACCCATAGTCTACACCTTACTATGAAGAATGACCCAATACATAGACCATTACTTGCCATACTTAGACTTTAACTATGCAATAATAAAAGAAACAAACTAAATTAAATGAATAAATATTTTTATTATAATATATTTAAACAAAAATACATAGTCTTTGAGGGCATACTTTCCAACATCTCTATCATATAGCCAAGGCCTTCCTAATAATATATGCCCAATATGCATGGGAAACACATCACCTCATTTTTATAGCCCTCCTTGACAATTGTAACCTTGACTTATTTGTTCACCTTTACTTTACTACAATTGTTCAACCATTGAAGTTTATAAGATTTAGGATGTTTCAAGGTCTCCATTCCCAATTCTTCCACTAATATAGCACTAATCACATTTTTACAGCTCCCTCCATCAATAATCAAGCTATATGATTTTTCATTGATTTAGCATCTTGAATAGAAAATATTTTCTCTTTGTAGATCCTCTTTTCTTTTAACCACACAAGCTTCAACAATTTCCCTCATAACACTAATTAATGCACATAGTTTCTCAAGTGTATCCCCATCTCTTCCATCCAATCTATCTCCTCCACTAGATTTAGTGTCATTTTGTGAAGTTGAACTAGATGTTTCAATCTCACTAGTTTTACTCATTTTCATTTGCTTTTGTACTACCTCTAGCGAACACCTCTTTTTCTCCTCTTGCGGACATGAGCTTTCTCCCACTTTATAAGTGCTTGAAGTACTTTGGGAGCCTTCATCCATAACACGCATTTGCTCCCCCTCTACCTCATTCATTGAATGCATTTGCTTTTCAACAAATTCTACTCCACTTTGCTTAACTCCTTGCTCATTCTCCTCTAACACTCCTAGTGGGTCCAACTCATCTCCTAGGAAAAAGAGAATGTTGTAAAATTTCTTAATCACCCTATTTGTTGAACTCAATATATCTACTTCTTTTTCTTCATTATCACTAAGCTCCTCATCAATCTCATCAACATTTTGCGTGGCCACTTTAGTCTCAAGTCTAACCTTTTGCTTCCCAGTTTGTCTCTCTCCTACGCAATTGTGCACCTCATAAAATTTTTCATATTCTAATTTATTTGGACAATCAACTTTTGGGTGCCTTCTACTACAAAAAATCTCGCAAGTCAATCCTCTTCTTCTCTTTTGTTGCACCATGATTGTAGAGGCTTGAAATTCTCCCATTTTTCTTGCAACTTTTCCTTCTCCTTTGGTTGTTGTAGCAAACCTGGGCACCTGTAGTAATAATGGCCATCACTACTACTATTGTAACAATTATAGCCTTTCCCCTCATGCACCCCTTTTTTTAGTGTCTTATGCACTACATTCCTCCATCTTTGTTTAACTCTTTTTGGACAACCGTAGGAAGTGTGCTCAAAACTCCCACGTATTTTGCACTCACACTCCTTCAAGCTCTTTTGCTTCCCATGCTTTGTTATTTTTTGTGCTCCTCCCACATAAACTTTCTCATTCTAATATTCCTCACTCCAATGTCCTTCTTCTTCATATTCCTAATTTTGTTCCTCAAAATTACCATATCCTTCCCCATTCTCGAATAGGATGCTCTATTATTTTCACTCCCCCTACTCCAATCTTCTATAGGACTCAAGTTCTCATATTCTTGATCACTTTCCTCTAGGACTCCTTCGTAGCTAGCATACTCCTTTTCACTTATACATGGCCCCTCATCATGTTCATCCAAATATCCTATACTCTCATAATCATCCTCCCTATATTCTTGCTCATGTTCATTATATTACCCATAATTACTCTAACTACAAAAAGACTCCTTATCATAGTCATACCCTTAACTTTCACTCCAACTAGCTACTGTGAAGTTCCTTCAAGAGAAATACCCCAAAATGTAAGTAAAAACACACAAGAGAATTCTTACTTCACTCCATTATGTGTTTACAGTCAATTTTAGTTATCACTCTTCACTCGTGTTTGCACTTTTCTTAGCTTTTGTAAAATGAGCTCACTCTCTTACCTTTTTCAATTTCTCAATTCCACACTTAAGTTCTTCCCAACTCTTTTCCACTTCAAATGATTTAGTTCTACTAGTCAACAAAATTCCAAGGGATAAGAAAGAAAGGTGTCTTAAAGGTAATTTATCAAACACTTGGTGTGCAACAAGAAAAATGCTTGGATTTTAAGAGTTGTTAAACTAGGTGATGCTATCAAAACCTCAAGAACACAATTTAGCAATTAACAAGCACTTAAAAAAATGATGACACAAGAAAATTCAAGAAATAGATGTAAGAGTTCAAGATGTGGAAATATTTTCTAAACTTGAGATAAATGCAATGTGAACAAATCTTCTAGCATCAACAAGAACACCAATTAACTTCACAAATGCATTCTACTAATCAAATTAATCATCATACGTCATGAATGGAAGCTTTCGTAGTTAAGTATAAGCATCACAGTTCATTGGGATAATATATCAAACACATTGTGTGCATTCTTGTAGCTCAATTTAGTATAGTAAATTTCAGCTTAGTTTTGGCCCCAAACCAACAAAATTTTACACCAAATGACTTCTCAAACATCAATATATCATACGGGGTTAAATTCACAACATTTTTATGGCATAATTTCAAGTTTTTTACATCCAAAAATAGCAAGAGAAAAAATGAAAAAAAAATTGAAAATCAATAAATCATGAAGAAAATTGTACCTTAGCCTAAAAAAAGTTAGTTGATTAAAATCAATACAATACAAGCTCTGATACCACTTGATATGAGTAAAGTATGACCAGCTCCACCAAAAGCTATAGCTGTCAGCAGGGGCATTACCCCTCTCATATACACCCGCAGTTATAAGACCGGACCCATACCACCATAGGGGCTGCCCAACATACCCTCCCTTTCATAAGAGATTCGACCTCGAACCTTAGGCAATGTTAGCAGGAGTTCCACCTGGGAATTGAACCCGTGACCTAGCTTTGATACCAAATGATATGATCTTGGGAAGTTCCAAAAATATGGATTAAGCTCAATAACAAGAGCCCTAACAAACTCACACACAAGAACACCAAAATGCAAATAAATTAATACTCTTGTGATAATGTAAATCTATCCTACTTCAAAGACACCTTAACACCCTAATCTAACTAGAGATTAGAACATCAATGATAGGAATTTGATGGCACCTAACTCAATCATATCAAACACACTAGGCAACTTAGCACATAAGAATAAAAATGAAGTTGAGATTATCCCTTAAGGTTTAGAGATAAGATCAAATGTAGGACTAAATCATTTGATTAAGTCTTGATGTTTATGGGAATCACCCAAAAGGATCATCCAGCTCTCAAAGAGCTCTTGAACTCTCAAATATTTCATATATCTCCAAAAGTTATTTTTACAAAGCTATAGGAGCATATTTATAGTTGCTTTGACCTAAACTACTTTGCAACTAATTCTAACTATTAAATGGACTTAATACAAGTTTTGATACCATATTACATGCCTTAAAATAGGTTAAAAAAAATAAAAGTCATGGAAATGAAATAACTACTGAAAAGGCTAAAAATAAAGGAAATTGCAAAAAGGTCAGAACCGGCCTGAATAGGGCTGGCGCCAGCTCAGTTCTATACAAGCGACAGAACCGAGCCAGATCTGGGCCAGTGCTGGGTACGTTGTTTTGGGCCGACACAAGGTCCTCTCTGGGTAGCCTCTTCTGTTTTGTTGCACTCCAATCCTTACTCATTTGATCTCTATTATTATTATTATTATTATTATTATTTTCTCTTGATCTTCCAAATGAAATGTTGGTCATTTTGAACTCTTCTTGTTACTCCTTAGGACATCAATCCTTTTTTCAATTTTGGCTTGATTCTCCACAAGAATTGTTGTTCCTCTTGTGTCCCATTTACAACTCCCTTCACTACCTATCTCTTAACAAACTTTTTAGCTCTTGGCTTTTATGCTTGGATGGGTTGAAAATCCACGTAGAACTTCTTGAATGTTGAATGTTCCCATATAGATTTGAAGCAAGTCTTGACTTTTCACCCCCTTTCTTTAGATGTGCCTTGTTTCGAGGATAGATTCCTATCAACTTACTCCTACAATTCTACCTTCTTTTATGTAGAATTGGTGGAATGCAAAGATTTGCAGAAAGAACGTAAAATAGAGAAAAAACAGGAAAGAAAATAGAGTTTGAATGGCACCACTTGATCCTCATTGGGCAACGCTACCTGGCTATTAGAAAAAGCTACGTTCATTGAAATAGAAAGCAAGTGGTGCTGCCTAGGAAGGCTATCTGAAAGAACAACCGCCCTTGAAGTAGAATCCAAGTGGCATTGCTTAAAGGAGCTTAAGCGATGCCACTTGGTTCCTAGAAGGAGAAAAGTTCAAGCTAAGCAGTGTTGCGTGGTCCAATTGAGTAGGGTCATTTAAAGGTAGAATCCTTTTAGAAAGTAGGTTTTTAAGCAATTTTGGAAGGGTAAAAACCTATAAATATAAGAAGAGAGAAACCTTATTAGAAAAAAAAAAAGAGAGAGGGAGAGAGAGAGGATAGAAATAAGACGTCGGTAGTACATTAGAGAGTAGTTAGCCACCACAAGAATGTGGAAAAGTGTTCCACAAGAAGAAAAAGATAGAAGCATTTACTGAAAGAATATTTGTAGAGAAGAAAAATCAAGGTTGCCTATAAGTTCTTATATTTTATGTACTTTTCAATTGATAATGTTTTTATTTGTTTTGGAGATTGAATTAAAGATTACACCTTTGTATTGAATTTCTTTTTTTAGATTAATTAATTTCCATTCTAGTATTTGATTACTTGATTAGATTGTTCTAATTTGATGTTTTAGTTATCTTTCTTCTAATTAACTCAGGAGAGAGATTAGAGAGATGAATTTCAATCAATCATTATTGTTACTCTTTAATTAACGCGAGAGATAGGTTAATGTGAAGGACTTGGTAATCAAAGAGTTACAATGTTGCTTAGAGATAGGGATATTAATTTCTTCCATGTTTAATTATGGGATTCTTGAGTTTAATACATCTTTTGGGTGAATTGATGAGATAGACATATCCATTGATTTTTTTAGAAGATAAGAATCCATAACTGAAAATAGAGTGGAATTCATTGTTTGCAATTTTCATGGTGCTAGAACAACAAGTTCATGAACTTGAGTATTTATTTGATACTTGGCATAATTTTAGAAATTGTATCTAAACACATGTTATTAGTTCTTATCTTACTTCTTAATATTCTTATGGTGAATCTTTTGTGATGTAACTATGATCTATTTATGTAATTGTATTTTCTTATCTATGGAATTGGTTAGGTTAAACAGTAGGATAACAGGGATTAATAAAACTTACTCTTTGAGGATCGATACTCATTGATTTCCTATATTATGTTTTGCAACAAGTATACCTTCTCCAAATGTATGGTTTTCGGAATAATGTTAATTAAAACTTAGTAAATTTTGGGCTTAAAAAGTATAGTTTTTTCATATAATCTAAAATCGTACATCAATCCTTGTGAAAACAAAAAACCAAATTTTTTGCTTAAAAGATATATTTTTATTCTAATAATAATCATAATAATAATTTCTAATAACAATAATACCTTACCCCACATCATAGAATTAATTACTACTTATATACACAAAACATTCAAATAATCATGCATAAATCATTCACTAAAAGTTGTAGGCCTTGTGCAGGTCCACCTTTATGGTGTATCTTGGTGATGTCCATTGCTAGTAGAATTTCCGTGAAATGGGGCTGATTTCCAACGAAATTCTGATAGTGGGGCTGTCGTTGTCAGAATTCCAAATGTATTGTGGTCGCATTCTGTCGCATTCACAGAATGCGACCAAATAAAATGAGGTCGCATTCTATGAATGCGACCATAACCCCATTTTAACCGGCTAAAAATTAAAGAAAAAAATGCTATGGGACATAAGGTCGCATTCATAAGCTTCACAGTCCCTTTGTGCACAGTCGTTCACAGCCCCTCTGCGCACAGTCATTCTTTCTCAATTAGATCCGAGCTCTGCAACTTCGCCGCCGATATCTGTTTGCCACTAACTTCCTTTCACCGCCGAGGGCAGCTTTTGATAGAATTTATCCACTCAAATGTCCACCTCAGGTGACCAATCAAACTTGTTATTCTTCATTGTGCTTTGCTGTGAAATAGATTGACTGTTGTTTAAACTTTTGTTAAATTAACCTATCATAGCCTAGAAATAGTTGAATTCTACTGCAAGTAAAGAATTAAAAATATGACCTTAAGACTTAATGAACAAGTGTAGACTAAATGAAGGATTTTGTGGTTTACTAAAGGGCATTTTTTTAGATGAAAAACTTCTCGACTATTGCATTTTTCTCTCCCTCTGTAAAAAACTTGACCTCGTCAAGTTAGGGGCTAGACCAAGAATGCCATCCTCATGGAGGACGTGTTTTAAGAGCAAAGAATGAGCAAAGTGCTTAAGCTTTTAAGGGTGGCGAGTCCTTAATTGTTGGAAACTTCATCTCTAGTCTGCCATGCTTAGAATAGATAGAGGTATAACTGCTATGTTGTACCTATTTGTCATGAAGCGAAGGGTAGCTAACAAAATGTGGTAAACTTTCATAGGAATAACACTACAATGCACATTATCAACTAAGCCTCCAATAGAGTAAATGACCAAACATCTCCGATTTACCTCAAGCTTTGTATTTTTCACTTATTCATATCTCATTTACCTCAAACCTCTAGATCTGCAACTGTATTTCATTTTAGGTGATCCTTAAAACATTGTAATGCTGCTGTGAAATGGGTGTTTGATAGATAGCTCAAATTGAGCCTATTGATTTTGGACTTCGTTCTACTTAAAAAGGTAACATCAATGCATTCCGGTTGATTTTATTTATAATTTTCCAAGTCATTCTTTCAGCTCCCATGCACATTTTCATTATTTTCCTCACATTTCTCAGATTGTGCCCACATTATAACCATGAATGCATTGGATCCCCCTATTGTGCTCTATTTTTTTTTTTTTTGGGATTGTCAAATTCAGTGGGATTAAGGGTCTATATGATTTGATGGGGCTATTAAAAAAACCTGGATACTCCGACATCAGATATCATACTCTGAACTACTTGACAATGTCCGGAACTATCTTGGATTGGGAGGGGGAAATGTGATATTCAAGATTACACTCTGACATCCATTCCTGTATGGATCTGATCAACAATATGTTGCGAATGAGTTGAGCGATGATGGTGATGATATAGAGGTTTTATGGATGCTACCAAATGAGTTTAAGTCACAGAGCATCTAACTTCATGTTAGCTATTCTGACTTGACATTTCAATACACAGGTCACTAGGCAGGGTTGTCTCCACCAACGAGTTCATTCTTGGCAATGCTTAACCAGGTCACAGGTTTGGGTCACACGATGAATTTATTATCCCAACGTCCCACTGGCATAAGGATGGAAGACTTGAACAACATACACCCCTAATCATTTTATCAATCGATGGAAAATACAAGTGCAACATTAAATGTTACCAGAATTGGATACATTAGTTCAATTGGTAGTAATGCTGAGACAGTCGATGTTGGTCACACATCTAAAAATTTGGTAAGAAGGAATAACTTGATTATCCCCGAGCAACTACTGGTTCAAACACAAAGTCGATGAGAGGTGGATACGTATCCAGCAGACGGCAACCGACTGCTTGCTAGCACTACCCCAACAGATATAGTATCTCAATCGCATGTGGTCACAGGTGTAGTAAATTTTGATTCAATATTGCATACATCTGACGGTGACTGTTTCACTGGCTCAAAGGGACCAATTAATTGGTATGACACAGATGAGAGTGAAGAGAGTGATATTCCAACAAACATTCCCACACCTGAAGTGCAAGATAACATGAATGACATACCGGGGCCTTCTAATAACATTTCTCAATCAGCAAGATTTCCAATATTTGATGATGTAGGGTCTGGTGCATGTGTTAATGAATCACTCTACAGGCACTTAGTCGATGTTACAAGAAGTTGGTCTGACACTGACACTGATATACATCTAAACAAAAGATTTTAGAACAAGAATGAGGCTATATATGCAGTAAGAAAGTGGTCTATTCAAGTAGGTTGGGAATTCAGAGTCTTGGAGAGTAAGAACGACTACTGGTATGCTAAGTGTAAGCATTCAAGTGTCGGCAATTCTTATTCTTGGCATATTCGCATTATACATAAGACGACTCATGGACAGTGGCAAATAACAGTTTTGAACAAATAACACACATGCGTCATTACAGTTGTGAAGAATATGCATAGGAACATGGATCATCGATTCATAGCCCGTAATTTGACATATTTTGTATTAAATAACCCTGAATTCCATGTGAGTGATGTTATTGCTGAAGTTTAGAAACTGTGGAGGACGGGTTGTTCTTATAAGAAAACTTAGGAAGCCTGAAAGGTTGCTATAGAACTTGTATATGGTGATTGGCCCTCAACGTGGATTACCCTACCAAAATACATGTTTGCCTTACAGGATTCCAATCCTAGGACTATTGTGAGGCAGAGACACCATTGGACTAGTGTGGCTGATTTCAAAGTTTTTGGTTTCCTTTCTAGTCATTCAAACCTTCAATTGTTGGTTTCAAATAATGTCATCCAGTGGTATCAATTGATGAAACCCATTTAAAGGGACCTTAGTGGAAGCAAACTGTTGGTAGCGTCCACTTGGGATGCGAATAGTCACCTCTTCCCTCTTGCATTTGCCATCGTGGATGAGGAATCATTGAAGAGTTAGAGTTGGTTCTTAAAACTCCTACGTCAACATGTCATTTTGGACAGACATATATGTCTTATTTCTGATAGACATAAAGGCATTATTAATGTTGTACGCCATATAAATGGGTAGCAAGAACCTTTGACTTTTCATCGATATTGCCTCAGGCACATAAAGGGAAATTTTTATGTTAAGTTTAAGGACACTAATTTGACAAGTTTGTTGTACGCTGCTGGTTTAGAGTGCAAAAGGACCAAGTGCCAATCATATTTGGATGAAATTAGGAACCGAAAAGAAGATGCATTTAAGTATTTAATAGATATTATTTTGGAGAAATGGACTTTGTCATATGATGAAGGGCATAGATATGGTTCAAAGACTACTAGTTTGTCTGAATGTATGAATAGTGTGCTAAAAAAAGAAAGATCTCTTCTGCTGAAAGTTTTAGTTGAAACTTCATTTCAGAAGTTAGTTAAATATTTTAATGAACATAGAGATGATGCATCTAATTTGAGACACCCTTTACCATCTGAAATGAGGAAGTTATATTCTTATTTTTAGGACAAATTTAGAAGGCATATTGTGACTGAATTTAATGCACAGGCCGGTATATATAGGATCAAATCGTCTGTTCAACAAGGGGGTAGAAGTCCAAATGTTTATAGTGTCAATTTAACGGAGAGATCATGCACGTCCCAAAAATGGAGTATATATGGTATTCCTTGTTCACATGGGTTTGCAGCATGTCATCAAAAAGGTTGGAATCTAATTGACTTTGTTTTGGAGTTTTATACTAGAAGGAATTATGAGTTGATATATGAGGGTAAGTTTTTTCCTATGGTGGATGAACAATATTGGAGGCCTTCTAATTTTACACTTACACCAGTGGGGAAAATTATGCGAAATGAAGTTCTTGGCCGTCCGCGAACATCGAGGATACCTTGTGATATGGATTATCGGACACCCAACTCTCCTCTAAGATGTAGCAACTGTCATAGGAGTGGACATACTAGGAGGAATTGTAATAATAATAATTTTACTATTTTGAGAGACTAGCCCTTGTCATAATCTATTAGTTCATTTTCTATTTAATTGTATTTTCAACACAGTTTATCTATGTACTTGCTATATTGTTCCTGTTATTTTGAATGCTTCAATCATATATACTATTATATTGAATGTTATTCATGTGAGAAATGTTAACTTGAATCACCACAGGAGGATGTGAGTCTTTTAGATTTTACTGGTAATTAATATACATCCCACAGGAGGATGTGAGTCTTTTGAATGTGATTTCTACTTGGAGAACAAATGAATACTATATTGCTATTTTTAGTCTCTTGTATAGCCGATTGCATGGAATAGCATTTAGCTTGGATTTATGATGTTTTAGTGAAGTTTTGATGATGTTTGGAGGAGATTTTGATGGCTAAAAATCTCATAAGTTGATGAAGATAGGATTCCGGAAATTGAGGAAGAAGGGGTGATGCTCAGAGGCTTAAGGTTGCATTCCAGCAACGCGACCTTAGGTCGCATTGCATTTTTTTTTTATCAGGTTAAAATGGGGTTATGGTTGCATTCACAGAATGCAACCTCATTTTATTTGAATGCAACCACACTACTTCTGAAATTCCAGCAATGGCAGCCCCACTGTCGAAATTTCGAAGGAAAACAGCCCCATTTCCCAGAAATTCCGCCATTGCCAGCTATATGTTCTCAGGAGCTCCTACACTAGGAATATATTATTAGCCATGAGTCTATCTTTAATAAAGGCTGACAGCGCTGAGTCTATTAGTATTGGCAGGATTGCACGAAGCCTGTCTGCTAGAACATGGGAGACTATCTTGTAGATCATATTACAACATGAGATTGGCCAATAGTCTCTGACTATTTCCACCAAGTTGGCCTTGGGGATAAGTATGATCAAAGAGTGATTAAGTTGATTTAGGAGTTTTCCAGAGGAAAAGAATTCCTTGCAGGCTTTCACAATGTCGTAGCCTACAACTCCCCAAGCCTTTTTAAAGAAAAATGAAGACTAACCATCCAGTCCCGATGCTTTGCAGTCTCTAATGTCCCATAAAGCTCACTTGATTTCAGCCTCGGTGACCTGACGGACCAAGTCCGACGCACTGCTTGTCGATAGCAATGGCCTTGCTCGAAGTACCTCCGGGTTAAGCTTAGTACATTCGAATGCTATTCCAAGCAAGTTCTTATAGTATTCAATGAACTCCTGCACCACCCCACCTGAGCTCGTAGTTCTAGATCCATCCGAGCGGGTGATAGATGCTATGAAGTGCTTCTTTTTGTTGCAATTGACAATATCATGGAAGTACTTGGTGCAACAGTCAGCATTGGCAATATAACTTGTTTTGGCTAGCTGCTGGATGAACTTAAGTTTTACCTCAGCTAATCTCCAAGCCTCACATCGAGTGTCCCTAAGCGCATTGGCCAGTGTGTCATTTGTAGGATTGAGTTGGTGTTGCAGTTATGTAGTTTCCACTGCCCAATTTGCTTCCACGACCCAGTATGAGCTATGAGAGAATTCATTTGCATTAAGTGCCTTGAGGTGCCTTTTTAGGTTTTTAAGCCTGTGGCACAACATATATTGTGCATGTCCTTTCACTGACTGAGCTCAAGTTGTTCAAACCAAATCCTGGAACTGGTCATGGTCCCCCCACATATTGAGGAACCGAAAAGGTCAGTGAGCATGTTGCTGTGCTTGGTGCATTCTCCAGAGACATTGGTTGTGGTCAGATATGGCCGAGATAGGAAAAAATTCAGCCATGGCTGTAAAATTGAATAGAACCAGTGGGAATTAGCCATAATCCTGTTGAGTTTGGACTATACATGAATGTTGGACCAAGTGTAAAGCGGCCTCGTAGCTGGGACATCCGCAATGTCCAAATCCCGACATAGGGCAACAAAGTCCCGTATCTCATAGTTAGTAAGGGGAGCCCCATTCAATTTTTCCCCAGGGGTAAGATAAGTATTAAAATCCTCCATAACAATTTAAGGGGTATGCACCTGTGCTGCAAATTGACCGAGTTCTATCCAAAGTGAACGTCATGCAGTGATTGTGTTGAAAGCATAGACAAAGGAGCAAAGAATGGAAATATGAGAAACCTTACTAGAAATCCAACATGTCATCACTTGTGGGGACTACATTGCGACAATAAGGTCGATGTGTTCTGGATCCCACAGTATGAAAATCCTCCCATTCACATCTAAGGCAAAATTGTGGATAAAGGACCACCCTAAAAATCGATTCCTGGTGACAGGCAGGATCTGTTTAGCAGTGGATCAACATTTAAGCATGGTTACGTTTGCCACGGCATATGAATTCACTGACCACCTGCTTGAAATGGTTCAAACGATAGAACAAGGATCAAGCTCGATGGCTAAAGCTAAGTCCATTGTATTGTGCGCTACGTTCTACTATATTTAGACTACTTAAGTCTTTGACAGCCACACTTGCCAACCGAGGGAAGTTGCAACTGTTGGATTGTATGCCCTCTTAGACTAGGTTTTTGATGTAAAATCGAATTATTTAATAAAAGAATTTATTTTCAGAAATTGTTTGTGAATTTACTTTTTGTTTGTGCACGATTTTCGTTTGGAACAGACCCATTGTGTTTAAATAAGTGATCCATGTGAATGGTGGTCTTTCACAGTAAGGTATGGATCACGGGTTATTTAACACATAAACATTTGTTCTTAACCTATTGATGAGACTGGGAACCTCATCATGTTTAGGTTATTATGTTATGAATTCCAAATGGGGAATGGCTTACCTTTAGCCAGTGGGTAGTCCACTCACTTCATGACATAAGCGTATTTCGAATACGTAGAACAGGACCTGTAGTAGTGGTTTCTCAAAGTACTATATGGCAGAAACCTAGACTACTACCGCTACAGCATGGACTAGTACTCTACGACTTGAGTATGAGTTGGTGGTCTAGCGAAGCTGGAAGCATATACTTTGATTTTCTGTAGTTGAGGTTCTATCATAGGGCCAATATACTTGCATGTTGGGTATGTGTGACTAGTTAGTTAAGATAGACTTATACAAGATAGTTTTTGCACTATATCGCCCCTTGTGGTTGTCCGAATGGTCTAAATTATCCAAGGCCCTGGGAAACATGACTTGGATGTTTGCTTTAGGGTAGCTCCCTTGGAAAGCGGAAACACTCCAGGAAGTCGTGGATCATTAGACTAGAAGCCTAAGAATGGTAGATGTCATTTAGAGGGGTGTTAGTACACTTCTTCCTCTCTAAATGTACGGCGATGTGTAGAGGGGTATTTTAGTCATTTCACTTGTAGGTCGGAGACTTTGCTAACGCAGCATTGTCCTTGGGGTCAATATTTCCTTATGGTGATATTAGGAAATATTTAAAATACAAAATACAGCTATTTATATAGCATGGGTATTTTGGTTATTTTAGCAGCCAAGGCGATGTGTCTTTTTGGTCTTCGGGATAGAAGACAGCCCGTAAGTCCTAACTATTTTTGGGTTGAGGAATTGGTCTCAGTTGAAGAGGATTTTATTTTATTTTGTTTTATTTTATTTTATTCAGGAAGTCTAATTTATTATTGGACTGGAATAAAATAAATAAATAAATAAATAAAATAGGAGTTGAGAGAAATTAATTATCTAGTTTATTTGGTTAATTAATTATTCAGGGCCTAGGTCCAGTATGAATAATTAAGAAATTAACCTGGGCTTAAACTAGGGGAAATAATTAATGTTTAATTATTTATTGGGTTATTTATATAGGCCCAAGAAATAAATAATTAAAGATTAATTATTATGGTTCATTTGGGCTCATTAATTATTTATTGGGTTACTTATATAAGCCCAGAAAATAAATAATTAATATTTATTATTTTGGGCCTTTTTGGGTCCAAGAAAAATAATAAATATTTATCTGGCCCAATAGCTTGGACCTTATGGTTTTTTCCAGATACGGTTAAGAGGAGTTTAAGGTTAGGCCAAACTGTTTCTCAGGATAACATCCGGGTATTTTGAAATCCCGGAGAGATGTTTATCAGAGATTGAGAGACCTAATTTTGGCTAAATATAAACAACTCTTTGAAAAGAAAAAAACCCTAATTATTTTTTCTTTCCCAAAGCCACACTCACGTGAGTCTCTCTCTCTCACAAAGGCTCTCTCCTTCTTCTTGTTTTTGCCTTGTTCTTTGCTAACCAATAGCGAGCGAACCAAGGTGAATTGAGACCCTTCCTCTTCACCATAGTGTTCACCGACTAGAGGTTAGGCTGAGGAATATCCCGAGAGCTGGAGAGCTAAGCGTTAATTCAAACAAGACGAAGTCGAAGGCTAGCGGGTGTTCAACCGGAAGCTCCTTCAATTGTGCAAAGCGAGGCGATTCCAGCCGTTCAATCTGTTCCTACGCAACCTAGGAGGGTTAAGGAACGCAAAGGTATGATCTTCACGCTTCCGCATGGCCTTTATGGCTCGCGTTTAATTTTTTTTTTTTTTTGTCTCTGTTTTTTTTGTCCATGGCTCTCTGTTACTGCATTAACCATCAGCAACAAGGATCAAAACACATGTGTACAGAGTCCTCTTCACCTTGTACCCTCATGTTTTGAACCTTTTTGAGTCTTATGTAAGTTGAGGTAGTAGGTGCCTTACCAAGGCCCTAACTAGTCAAACTCATTGTACATATTTCCTTTTGATGATTAATATACTGTGCATTTTCATAAAAAAAAAAAATATAACCATACTCAATGATCATAAGACACAAACATGCACCCAACATATATTTCTACTTAAAATACTCAATGAATGTATGATCACTTCCTAATTCAACTATGAAAAGGGTGGGGCGTTACATACATCATGCCCCTGAAAAAAAAATGAAAAGGAGAGAATAAGAGTATTAATGAATTATATCTAAAGGGAAAGCCTTTTATTTGGTTTAATAGATATATACAAGCTCATGAGGGGAGTAGTGAGGAATAAATTGCTAAGACTGTTTGTTGAACAACTCAAAACAATCATTATGTATAATATGTCCCAAGTAAATGATAATATTATATTTCTATATTTATTAGTGGATTTATTACTTGAAAATGGCTATTACAAACATATTATATTCAATTGATAATTACCTAGTGATTATTAACAAATTACTAATTGAAATGAAAAATGAATAAATTTGAAAATTTTCCATTTAGTTACCAGCCAAATATGGTATATCAATAATAGTCTGTTGATAATCAATTGGTAATAGTCCATTGGTAATCAATTTGTAATATGATAGGAAGATATTAACTCATTACTAACTAAATTTCACCAGTTTATAGCATATTTGGTTAGTAATATGTTCATAATTAGCAAGAAATGTAACATCCCTCCCTTATGCACTTTAATAGGTGACTACTTTGTATTAAGTAAGCATTTGTATAAAGGCTTAAAACAAAAAATGATCAGTTTAATAAGAAAAATGTTTTGGTGTAATAAAAATTTTAAGCGGTATCGAATGAATTTTCAATTGAAAATTAAGGGAAATTTGAGAAAGATTTTGAAAAAATTGAGTGACACCACAATTCTCAGTATAATGCCTGGATTGTACTGGTAAAATAAAAAGTTTTTCCATCGGGGATGAATAGTAACATTAACTATGGTTACTTTTGGGAATATAGTTAACTATGGTAGAGAGAAAAATGAAATGAATTTTTGTAATTGGTTGTTGGAAGCCATGTGACCTTCAATGATTAGTTGCATGAAAGTTTGGCATGACCAATAGAAATCTTCAGTTTATAAGATTTCCAAGATAATTCTTAAGACTTCCATAACTTTCCAAGAACTTCCACCAAGTGCTACAAGTTTCTAAGATATTCTACAAGTTTCCAAGAGTTTTCCAAGTGTCCAATAAGTCTTCAAGTTACTATTTGACCACATGTTGATTTAAAAAAATAAAAGAATAAGAGGTGGCAATGGAAACCATTTTGGTAGCCAGAAATAGAGAAGAAAAAGAGAGAGAATGAAAAAAAAAAGAAAAAGGAAAAAGAAAGAGAGAGAAAACTGTGAGGTAGGGAAAAAAAGGAAGAAATGAGGAAAAACTTGGGCATTTCAAGCTTAGAAGTCATCATACGCAAGGTAAAAGCCTTTCCTTCAAGAATTAAAAGCATTCCTTAGCTTGTGAGGAGTTTTTTTATGTTAATTTTCATAGGAAATTAGCATGAATATGGAATATGCTTTATGAAGAAATGTTGTTTTTATATTACTTTTGATATAGCTAAGTGGCAGTTGATTGTAGGAGATGTTTGCTACAATTTTTGTGATATTTAAATGTGTTCTGAAGAAGTAATAATGGGTTGAAGATGGCAGCACTTGTGGGAGGGACATAAGGAAGAAAGAAATAAGTAAGAGAAGTTGTGATTGTTGAAAAAAAATGGAAGATTAGTATGCATTCTACATTGTTGTTGTTTTCGTGCTTTATATATGTCATGATTTTGCTTTCTTCATGTCTGAAAATAGGAGATTATGTGAAGTTAAGATGAAGAACAAAAGGAATTAAGTGGTGATTAAATGCTAGAATGAGAATAGAATAAGTAATGAATACAGTTTGCAAGAAAAAGGATGATTTTTTTTTTTCAAAAAAACTAAAAAGTTTCAGATACAGCAGTTTTATGTCGGTTCTAGATTTGGCTGAATGGAATTTATGTTAGTAAAGATCTTAGAAGCGTTTTAGCACAAATTTGAAGTCATTTGGACTTATAGATAAAGGGTTGTGATAAAAATACGAAAGCATGTTATAGTGTGAAATATAGGAATTTTATAAAGGATAATAAGTTCATGTGATTTCTATTGCACTTACTGGATAGATGGGATGTTTAAGAAGTCATATTAATGTCTTACAAACATGGTGGATGAAGAGACTATGAAATGGACATATGAAGAAGATCACATTTTCTTGATTATTTCAAGTGACAGATTTCCATTTCTAATGAGAAATTAGAATTTAGGAAAGTAGTAATTTCCTTACTAGTTTATTTTGCTAACATTATATTGATTTAGAATCTTTAGATTCTAAGAGAAGTATGGAATGATCTTTGATGTAGGTGTGTCTAAGGACGATATATTGTTAAGTGATAGCATTACACAAGGTGGGTCTCATTGGATTTCTAAAAACGGCATTGCTAGTAGATTTTTCATTACATGAAGCTGTACGTTATAAATCCTTTTGGTTTTGAAAAAAAACGTGGTTTTCCTGTGTAAAAATGATCTTGTTCCATGGTTAATTTTAAAAGAGAAAATTTAAATCTTTATGCCTATGATTATTCATTTGTGGTGACTATTTTTCCTAAAGCATGATGATATGGACAATAAATCTTTAGGTTTTCCTGAACATGTTTGGTTTCTCTAAAAAGGAACTTCTTTAGAAAATAGTGTTTCCTACAAGGAATTATGAGTCACTCAAATTATGAATATTTTCTATGTGCAAATGGTTACTTAAAAGCTTTCTTCTCATCTATTATGTGATGAAATGGTGTTTTACTTTCCATAAACACTCTCTGTTTCATGTTAAAGGATAAAGCATACAAATTTGTGATTTCTTACTTTTTGATGGAATGATGAATATGAAATTCTTGAATTTATTTCCTTTTTTAGATTTAGAATTCTAGATTTTGCCGAACAAAGTTCCTTTTGGATTCGGGATTGCATAATTTACGTAAATGCCCTCAAAGAACATTTAACAACGCGAGAAGGACATTTTATCTTTCTACGCTAAGATTTTAGAGAATGCTTTCTCGATATGGAATCAACATTTAGGAAATATTGTTTTGGCCCTATAAATTATTGAATTGATATTCCCGTGAGAAGTTATGATATTGGACTGATCTTGCGAACTAGTGAAGGTATTGAGTACTCAACAAGTGCTTTGACATCTGTATTAGCTTACATTAAAGATAGATAGTCCCAAGTAACGTGGCTAGTTCCGGGGTTTATCTTACACCAAATGGGATGACATGGCATTGGAATTAGCTGTTCTGACTAGCCATATATTGCCTAGTAATTACCTATCAAAGATATGCCTAAGTGCATATATTTCGAGGGTTGTTCACGGATATTGGGCGAGGACACCTAGTGTGTTCGACTCCTTGTCACCTTGATGGTAGTTGACGTCAAGATTGGAAACTTTGGGCTTACTGTGGTAAGTAAAACACTTAAAATTTTGAGGTAGCATACTTTTATGCACTTATCGCTCTGGAATACACAGTGAATATTGTATGCTAACTCTTTAGCATAATATAACTGTAATAGCCGAAGACGAAGTGTAATACCTTGCATTTTAATCTTTGACTAGCTACTACTTTTGATAGAATTAGCATTTGTATCAGTGGCCAGAACAAAAGATGATCATTGTAATGAGACAAATATTATGGCGCAATAAAATTATGTAGGGACATGGATGCAATTATGAATTTATTCTACCCGTATCCTAAATTTTCAAAACGTTACTACTTTTAATAAAATAAGAGATTAGGGGTACACTTAGAATGAAAATTGATAAGTGCGATGAGACAAGCGTTTCGGTATGAATTAGGCTATTCAGGGTCCCAGAGGCATTTAAGGAACTTTGACAGTGAATTTTATTGGATTCAGAAAGAATTGAAGATTTCAAATGTTACCATTGGATTCAGTACAATTTACAAAATTTATTGGTGAAATAAAATATTTTTTCAATACGGACCCGAATTTGGTCATTTCAGAGAAAAATTGAAAATGCATTCGAAAATTTTGACATGTTGTTTCGTGTGATTGGTGGCCAAGTGCATGTATCAAACTATGAGAGGATGCATGAGATATTCATGCATGCAAAACTTCCTAAATAAGTATTGTAAAATAATTAAGAAAATATATGGAAAATCGAGTGTGCGACAAGTGTAAAGCGAGCCACCAAGCATTTAATGGAACAAAATATTATTGGTCTTCATCTTGACCATGTGAAGCGGTGGAGAAGGAGCTGAAAACCTACAACCTTAAGAGAAGAAGAGAAATAAGGAAGAAAAGAAAGGAAAAATCAAGGAAAATTAGAAAAATGAGAGAGAAAGAAAGAAGTGCGTGTGTTCTTGGAGAAACATTAAGCCAAAAGATCCTACCTACAAGATAAAATCCTATACTTCAAGAATTAAAGTCCTAGATTTCATTACGGTGATTAATTTTGTATGACTTTTAACATGAAAACATGATATCTATGGTTATGCTTTGGATTAAACATGTACTATGTGAACTTTATGTGTACAAGTTGGATGAAGGCTTTATGTTCTATGTTTTATGTGGTGAATGAAGGTATTTGATTGGTGATTTAAGGAGTTATTCATGGTTGATGAGAAAAGTGGTGAAATTGGAAGAAAAAGGAAGGTTTAATGGAAATAAAACTATAGCTATTTTAATTCATGTTGGTGACTAAACATTGTTCAAAGCATGAATTTGGCAACTTGTTGGATCTAAAAACATGAAGATTTAACGTTGTTTTGAAGGGGAATTTAGTGGATTTAGTGCCCAAAAGGTGTTATGAATCAAGAAGAACAAGAGAAAAACATTAATTTGTGAAAATGGCATGAATTGGGCAAAAAATCTGGGAGCTTTTTATCCCAGTAATTCCTGAACGAAATTAGGCTTGAGAAAAAGGACTTGATAGAAATTTATGTAAGAGTCTAATGAGCATTTTGGTATATAATGGAGCCTAGTTGGAGTTGTAGATCAAAAGTTACGCACAAAATAAATGGCGTGACAAATCGGGAAAAATGCAGAATTTTAGTTTTGGATACAAGTGAACTCTAAGGAATTGTTTGCATGACTTTGGGAATCAAAATGGTGGGGAACATGAAGAAGATTTCATGTTCATGAAGAAGAGAAAATATGGAAACGGGAAATGGAAGAATTGAGTGTGCAATATATGTATACATACACGCTTACTCAAAATAGAAAAATGAAGAAATAGGAAATAAGTGATTTCATTAGATTTGTGTTGACTAAGTGTTGGTTTCAACTTTGGTAAACCCAACTAATTATAAAATGACGTTTAATGTAGGTTATTCGCATTAAACGATCGGTGACAGTTTAAATACGGTATTTGAACGATATAAACTATCTAGGACACTAGATGAGTCCAACTGGATTTCTAAACTTTTAAATGCTAGTATGCTTTACTTTTCATGAAATAACACATTATATACCATTTTGGAATTCCTGATTTGATTTAAGGTTTTTCTGAGCAAGAAAATAGTGTTTTGCCACGTTGAACTGGCATGAATATCATAATTGGCTTGGAAACCTTAAAGGATTATAAAAGCACGTGTTTTATAAATATAATCGTTTTGGGATTAAATAATCGGGATTTTTAAAATATGGTAATTTTTGAAATCGGTATTCAAAAAATGACCAGAATGCCCTTATTAGAATATTTTATGGAAGTATGATTGGAAACTTTGAATCTAATCCTCTTCTAGGGTTAGAATTCTGGAGTTCTTGTACAAAATTCCTTTTAGAGTTGGGTATGGGTAAAATAACACAAGTATCCTTATTGGAACATTTTATGATGCGAAAAGGACTTCTTATCCTTTTTTGCTAATGATTTTGGAAACGATCTCTCAGTATGAGATAACTTTTGGAAAATAATATTTTGGCCCTCAAAAAATGTTATTTTTATTCCTTGGGGAATGAATTATTTATTTGGCCTTGTGATCCAATGGAATTGGACTGGTCTTGTGAACCAATAGAAATGTTTAGTACTTAGCAAGGATTTTGATCTTTGCCCTAACTCATGTTAGAGATAGACAATCCCTAGTAACCTAGCTAGTTCTAGGGATTATCTTACTCCGAACAGGGTAACAGGACATTGAGATGAGTTGTCCTGGTTAGCCATTTAGTGCCTGGCAATTGCCCCACCTTGTGCGTATTTTGATTTTAGGTTGTTCACAAGCTAGGCCGGACACATGGCATTATTCAATCCCTTGCTACCTCGGTGGTGATTGACGTCAGGATTGGGACCCTTGGGCTTATGGTAGCAAGTAAAACATTCTAAATTACTCGGTATTATGCTTATTTCCACTTACCTTTCCGATAATGCACATTTGAGTACTATAGGCTTGTATCCTTAGTACAATAAGAGTATGATGTCGACGGCAAAGCCTTGTGAGCTTTGCACGTGGGGCGAGCTTCTGTTAAAAGAAGTGCTTGCATTTTAGAAATTGGGGCAATAACTGTGAAATGAAATATGATTTTTCCAAATATAATTGAAACTGCAACAAACTCCCTCCTAGTGAGTGTTAGAGTTATTTTCAGTGGAAATTATAATATTTTTCCGATGATGAATTTTTGAAATAAAATTCGAAAATACTTGTGTCAATTTATTTTATAAAGCACTAGCACACACTTGGGGCTCACTGGGTGATTTTTACTCACACGTGTCTTTTATCTTATTTTAGGACCCCAAAGCTGAGCAATCGCATAGATAGAGGTGATACCATAGTATAGGTCCAAATACTTTCTCTTTTGCATTTATATATTACATTACTGATATAGTATTGATAGCCAGATGTATAGGACCTCATTTTTGTATATCATATTAGATCCGTATAGTTTTGTTATATCAGTTTGGGCTTTATTTAATTATCAGTTATTGTAATTATAAAGACCCCTTGTCCAGGCAACTGGACGGGGTGACATTTAGTTTATGATATGCTTCCGTTGCTATTTGTGATAGGGGTGTTACAATTGATATAAGAGCATAGTTATAAAACTGTGGTATCATTATAAGACCTAATATAACTTTTTTATCTTGTAGGCATGACGGGTAGAGATGATAAGGGGAAGTGCCTAGTAGATGATCCTAGAGATGATGAGAAGAAGAAGATAGAAATGGGTGACAATTCAGGAGTGAAGAAGAAGTCCGAGAAGAATAGGAAGATTTTCTCTTAGGGAAACCCTAGTTACTTTATATTGACTGGACTCGGCCCCAGACGACGTAGTTCACCGTGACTCTCTGACAGCAGGTTTGCTCTGCGAGTGACACCTACTGAAGACCTTACCCCAGAGAGGACACCATTCCACCTAGCTGATTAGGGGAGGTAGGTAGTGACCTTGACGATATTGAGTTGCGACATTCTAACGATAAGGAGGTGTTTAACAGAGATATCAGGGGAGTACCCGAGGGGGAAATGCCCTGATTGGGGGAGGCTAAGTTAGACGGAGATAAGATAGTTCTTGATGAGGAGGAGCATGTGGCAAAGCCAGAGATAGTTCCATAGGAGGTTTGGGAGCAGGAGATTGCGATGGAGTACATTATGGACCCAGATGTTGACATTGATCCTAATGTGTTTGGATATGAGGGACCTAGTATGCCTGAGTCTTACTCTGTTTCTTGTTATTTAGGACCTCTAGTTTCAAATAGTGATGATGATGATTAGGATGATATTATGTGAAACCCCACCTAAAGCCAACCTTGGAATAAGGGGGGGTCGGGATGCATATCATATTATTTTACATAAAAATATATATTTTTGAATGATTTTATGTGCTTTAGAATTATGGTTTATAGGTTAAAAAGCTTAATTACGCTTATTGAATAGGAAGGGTAAATCGGTAATTTTACTTCAGGTCAAAATAGGAAGATGGCTAGAGGTTTAAATAAGAAGAATATTTGAGTGAGAAAATAAAAACAAGATTTAATGTGGTTAAGAGGTTAGAGCATTGTGAATTAATCTCTAAGGTCATGAGTTCAAATCCCATCACTTAAGTTTTATTCATGATTATCTTAGTTATGTTTGAATTTTTGTTTTCTTACATTCCTTAAAGTTAGGAATGTTATTCTAGGGGAGACGTTAAGAGAATAACTTCATCTTATCATCATGTCCTAAAAAGAATTCTAGGAAAATTCTTATCTTTTTTATTACCTCTAGCTTTGTCCTAACATCTTCACCATTTAAATTATTCAAAATTTATCAAGTATCATGTTTTAATTCCAGAAAATTCTATGATGATTTCCTAGCCTTGAATTTCAAAAATCAATTTTAGAAGTTAGAGGGTTGACCGAAAATAGGAGAGAAGCTAGGAAGGGTTCCCAAGGGAAATCAATCACCATGGTAAAACCTTTAGACTCATCTTCATAGTGTTCAAGATTTCAATAAATACAATCTGGAAATTTTCTAGAATTCTGAGCAGTCTAGCTCTCGAAACACTCAACCAGTTTTCTTGCTCATTTGCTGCCATAAAAAAATGACCAATTTAGGTAGCTTGAAAACTGGAATTTCAGTGCAAAATTCGGACTGCATAACACTGCACAAAACTAGAAAAATTTCTGTGCAATTTCACTGCACACCAAGCGAAATTGAAGCTATTTTTCTTGTCATCAATCCAGAAAAACTCCTGTACTTTTTCTCCAGAAAGAAGGCTGGAAACCAACCTTAAAAGTGTTAGTGTTGTACCCTAGAGGCAATCACTTGTACATTGTATATGACACATTTTATTTTACTAAAATGCATTATTTATCATACAGTTTCTTTTATTTACTTTTAAGTAATATAACTGTTCAAAAAAGTTCCTAGTACAACATTGTGTTAAGGAAATCATAATATGAGATTCCTACTACACTGTATAGTGTTAGTACTTAAATAGTCCCTAGTCGTAGTATTAATGAGACATAACATCATTAATACGTTAAGACTACCATGTGTTAGATTTCCTTATTTAATCAAGCGGTAGTTCTCATATCTGTGAGTATTAAGATATTTAAAGATAACACATGGATGCTTGTTAATGGAACAAGTTCATTGGATGACCTATCTATGAGATAATCATATCGATAACTATTTAATGCCAGTGATATAATCTCAATATAGCAAACGTGCAAGTATCCTTAGACTTGAGATCTCCAAGGTACTTTATTTGCTGAGCATTGTATTTTGATTCCAATCTCCGGAGCTCGATCAAGGGCCACCTATGGGATGGATATTGGATACATTGTAAGGTAAACGAAAGTAGTTTAGAGGGTCAATAAAGGATTCACCACTTCTAATAGTAGGGGCGAATATCTCACAGCCACTTGTAGGAATTACTACTCGAGAAGTCTTTGGCCAAGGAGATTGTGTATTGGAAACAATTCCAATGGATATATATCTAAAGTAGTGGATTCCTGGTACAAGTACTATCATATTCGGGCCAGAATTAATTCTGGAGGGAGTTAGCACTAACTCTGTACTCCAAACTGAATGAGATATTATATAGTGAAAAGGGTTAATTACACTGAAGTTTGTTATTGAAGGGTTATGTCAAGCCACTTGACTTCCTGGACTCTTGGGTGGTCATGATGTGTTGTTAGATATCGCTCATAATATGGGAATATGGGTTTATTAATTGATGAATTAATAAACCAATTCTAATTAAAATTAATAGGATTAATTCTAATTAATTATGGATTATTAATCTCAAAAACGTTTTGATTAATTCATGTTCTCTACCAATTGACTGGGAAACCTAATAGGTCACACACAATAGAGGATTATATACTCAAAATGTTATTTGATAACAGAATGGGGTTGATTGAGAGAAAGAGAAGTTGTTGTGGACAAATTATAATTAGTTATAATTTGTGGTCCAAATTGTAATTGTGAGAACTTGATGTTTCCAATTACAATTAGGGAACTCTAATTGTTTTAGAATTTCAGATTTTCAGTAAATTTTTCGGTTTTATGATGATATAACCAAAAACCCTAGAGTGAAATTCACATGAAAAATTGCAGCCACCTAAACCTTCTCTTCTTCTTCTCTCTCTCTCGATTGTTCTTGTGAAGAACCCTAGCCGCCATCTTTTTCTACTAGCACAGAAAATTTTGGTGCTTGAGTATTCCTCTGTATGGATTACTGTTAGAGATAATCACACACTGTGATTATAGTGGTTAGACGTTCAACTCTCGTGAAGTTGGATCAAGAGGATTGCTAGATCGCATCTCGACTTGAAGAAAAAATTTTTATTCTTCGGACGATCAAACAAAGGTAAAAAACTATTACCTTTATTATCTTTATATCTTGTTTTTCACACATAGGTGGGTCCTGGGATAGTACCTCGTTTTATTCTTCCACTGCACTGTATAGGATACGAGCCTGAGATACCCAACAAAAAGACCCTCAAACACCCCTCAAAATCATCTGCGAATTGGGCTAAAGAAATGCAGAAATTCTTCACAGAAAATTCAGCAAACTTTTGAAGCCTTGAACACCTTGAAACCAGAAAATTCCCAGCCTTGTCTCCTTAGGCCTAAGCCAAAAAACCACCTTCAAACCTCTTCAAAATGGACCTTGCTCAGCCATGGACTGAACACCATTAACCTCCACACTTACCTTGAGCACTTGGACTCCATAATCACACCTCAAAAACCTCCTAAGATCATTCTATTCAAAACACACTTGAACTGCAAAAAAATTCCAGAATTTTACTCCATGAAAACACTCTTGTATTAAGCTACTAAACCAGAAACTCCTCTGCCATTAAACACTGAATTTTGGTCAACCTTATAGCCTGAACAACCTTCATTCCCTTGCCATAAACTGATTAGTCCAGCTGGCACCATTGAAGAACAAAGAAACCTCCATCAATCGAGCACCATTAGCTTATCCAATACCTCAAACAACTCCACAATTTCCTCAATTTGAATTTCAAACAAAATCAGATTATTCTCTTCCCCTCTAGCTAAACACTGAAACTCCTAATTCCCCTAAACCATTTGGCCAACACCATTCCAGATTTCGTGCAACACCTTTCTCAAATTCTCTCAATTTTCACAAAGAACACACACTACATTCCTTCAAGCCAAAACCTACCCTAAACACCTCCAATCACTCTCAAACACTCCAGATTGCTCCTACATAATCCCTAGTGTTCATTTTTGGTATTTATAACACAAAATCTCACAAACAAGAAATTTCAATCGAATCAAAATTCAATTTTTTCTTGAAGGTCTCAAGAACATCATCAAGATAAATAAAAAACAACTTCTTTATTCATCCTCTTCCATTCAATCTTCAATATACCATACTAATGCTCTCTCTCTCTCTCTTGGCCAAAATGGTTGATCAACAACCATGGCTGTTTCTTCCCTTGGACAACTCAAGACTCTCAATTGTGAGTGGACCTTCTTTAGTCTTCATCTTAGTAATTGACAATAGAGTATTTTTTTTTTTCCTTAATCCTCCTTTTTAATTCTGAATTCATGTCTCTTAGATGTTGATAGGAAGAATAGAATATGAATGGGGAATTGAGTGTATGCATGTGAATGAAGGGGTTGGGGTTAGGACAGGAGAATGGTTGTATATGAATAAGCTATATGAATTTTCTTGGGAATCAATGTAGGTTCATCATGTCTTAGGAGGGTTATGGATGTTTAACGCATGTTAGATATTATGACACCTATGGTAAATATGATTTTTATGTTCTTATTTCCATTGAAGCTATGATTGATGATTATGCCTAGTAGGGATTTGGCCAAGTGATAGTATGTGTTGATTTAAGCTTATGTTCATGAATGGATTAGTTTATTGTTTGATGTTGAAGAATGTGTTCATGAATCTTGTTTAGCAATAGAAAAATCATGATTATTTTCTTGTTAATCGTAGGTTATTTTTATTAACAAATTTTATTACCTTAATTAAAATTACTATTATATTTTTTTAAAGGTTTCAAAATCCCCAGGAAGATTTGGAAATGGAATATTAAATGAAATATTGATATTTTATTAGTCAAATAAATAATATCTTTTATTAAAAATATGTATATATATATATGTATAATAGTAAATAAAATCTTTTATATAAATAATAATAAATAGAATATTAATCACCTTGTAGACTATGGTTAAGACTTTTACCTAGATTCATAAATATTATTTAATTGGACACCAGAATTCTTTCAAGTAGCAAATACGGTAGTAGACGCTTTAAGTAGGAAAGCCAATCTGTCTACTCTTCAGATGACACGTGTCCCAGAATTGGAAACATTTGCGATTGAGGGACGAATAAGAATGAGTAATATTTTGATTCAACCTGCTTTTCTACAACAATTGAAAGAAGAGCAAGATAAGGATAAAGATCTACAAAAGATATTACAAAAAGGGGTAAATAAGGAGGAAAGTAAATTTCAAAGGTGTAATGATAGGATTCTCTATTATCAAGGCCGATATTATATTCCAAGACAAGCTGCAGTGAAACAAGATATCTTAACTGAAGCACATCGTAGTAAGTATACCATCTATATTGGAACAGTAAAGATGTATCAAGACTTAAAGAAACGTTATTGGTGGATTGAAATGAAGAAAGATATCTCAGAATTTGTGGCTCGATGTTTAACTTGCTAGCTGATCAACAACAACCTAGAGGTTTATTACAGCCACTACCTATCCCATAATGGAAATGGAATGAGATTACCATGGATTTTATAACAAGATTACCCATGGTGGTAGGACAACAGGATGCTATATGGGTGGTGGTGGACCAACTAACTAAGTCCACCCATTTCATTCCCATTAATTAATGTGATTCTTTAGAGAAATTAAGCAAAATCTATATGAAAGAGGTAATTAGATTGCATGGGATACCCTCTAGTATTGTATCACATCGACACCCTAGATTTACCTCAAGGTTTTGGCCTAAGTTGCAACAAAGATATGGGATAACATTGAAATTTAGTACCGCAGCACACCCACAAACAGATCGACAGACTGAACAAGTGAATCAAGTTCTAGAAGACATGTTATGGGCCTATACTTTAGATTTTCGAACAAAGTGGATTGATAATTTGGCATATATAGAGTTTGCCTACAATAATAGTTATCAATCAACAATTAGAATGGCCCCATTTAAAACTTTGTATGGAAGAAAATGTCAGACCCTGTTGTGTAGGGAAAGCCTGGGATAGATATCGAATGAACAAGATGTTTTTAACCTTAATAAAGTATGGTAGACTATGGAGTTTATCAAAACTAGGCTGGAAACAAATCAGAGTAGGCAAAAGAGTTATGTTAATCGATGCATGAGAGATTTGGAATTTGTAGAAGGAGATGAGGTATTCTTGAAGTTAACTCCACAATGACAATTATGAAATAGAGGACAAGGGAAAAAGTTGGCACATAGGTATATTGGACCGTTTCCTATTGTTGAACGAATTGGGAATGTAGCTTATTATTTGGAATTACCAGCAGAGCTTCAAGGTATCCACAATGTATTCCATATCTCCCAACTTTGGAAATATGTGGTGGATCTTTCACATGTTTTGAATGAAGAACCCATTGAGATGACTCCAAGCTTAAAATATGAAGAAAAGCCTATTAAAATCTTAGACTATGATGAAAAGGAACTACGGAATAAAAATATTCCACTTGTAAAGGTGTTATGGAATTATCACCCTGTACAAGATGTAACCTAGAGACAGAGGCAAAAATGTGGGAGAAGTATCTAGAGTTATTTCAAGGGCAAGCAAATTTCGAGGACGAAATTTTTTGAAGGAGGGGAGATTGTAGTACCCTATATTTTAATCATTGACTGGGTACTATTTTTGATAGAATAAGCATTTGTATTAGTGACCAGAACAAAAGATGGTCATTGTAATCAAATGAATATTTTGGTGCAATAAAAATATGTAGGGACCTAGATGTAATTTTGAATGTGTTCTACCCGTACCCAAAATTTTCAAAAGGTTGCTACTTTTAATAAAATAAGAGATTGGGGCTACACTTAGAAAGAAGATTGATCAATGCGATGAGACGATCATTTCGATATGAATTAGGCTATTTGGGGTCTCAGGGGTATTTTCATAATTTTGACCGCGATTGGAATTTTGTCCACAAATTTTACCGGATTGAGAAAGAATTGAAGATCTTGAATGTCACCATTGAATTCAGTGGAATTTATAGCATTTAATGGTGAAATAAAATATTTTTACCAATACGGATCCAATTTTGATTATTTCTGAGAAAAATTGAAAATGCGGTAAAAAATTTGGACATATGGCTCGGTGTGATTGGTGGATAAGGATATGTGTCAAACTATGAGAGGATGCATGAGATATTCATGCATGCAAAGCTTCCTAAATAAGTTTTGTAAAATAATTAAGAAAATATGGGGAAAATCGAGTGCGCAACAAGTGTAAAGTGGGCCACCAAACATTTAATGGAACAAAATCTTATTGGTCTTCATCTTGACCATGTGAGGCGGTGGAAAAGGGGCTGAAAACTGGCATCCTTAAGAGAAGAAGAGAAATAAGGAAGAAAAAAAAAGGAAAAATCCAGGAAAATTAGAAAAATGAGAGAGAGAAAAAAGTATGTGTGTTCTTGGTGTTCTTGGAGTAAAATTAAGCCAAAAGATCTTAAATACAAGGTAAAAGCCTATACTTCAAGAATTAAAATCGTAGATTTCATTATGGTGATTATTTTGGTATGCGTTTTAACATGAAAACATGAGATTTATAGTTATGATTTGGATTAAATGTGAACTATGTGAAACTTTATGTGTACAAGTGTGTACTGGTTGGATGAAAGCTTTATGTGCTATGTTTTATGTGGTGAATGAAGGTATTTTGAGTGGTGATTTAAGGATTTATTTATGGTTGATGAGAAAAGTGGTAAAATTGGAAGAAAAAGGAAGCTTTAATGGAAATAAAACTATATCTATTTTAATTCATGTTGGTAACAAAATAAAACTATATTTTGTTCAAAGCATGAATTTGATAACTTGTTGGATCTAAAAACATGAAGATTTTATGGTGTTTTGAAGGGGAATATAGTGGATTAAGTGCCCAAAAGGTGTTCTAAATCAAGAAGAACAAGAGAAAAACATTAATTTGTGAAAACGGCATGTATTAGGGCAAAAAATCTGGGAGCTTTTCATCCTAGTAATTCCTGAATGAAATTAAGCTTGAGAAAAAGGACTTCATAGAAATGTAGTTAAGAGTTTAATGAGCATTTTGGTATATAATGTAACTCTAAGGAATTGTTTGCATGACTTTGGGAATCAAAATGGTGGGGAACATGAAGAAGATTTCATGTTCATGAAGAAAAGAAAATATGGAAATAGGAAATGGAAAAATTGAGTGTGCAATATATGTATACGTACACGTTTACTCATAGAAGAAAAATGAAGAAATAGGAAATAAGTGATTTCCTTACATTTGCGTTGGCTAAGTGTTGGTTTCAACTTTGGTAAACCCAACTAAAAATAAAATGACGTTTAAGGTAGGTTATTCGCATTAAACGGTCGACGACGGGTTAAATACGGTATTTGAACGATATAAACTATCTAGGCCTCGAGATGAGTCCCACTGGATTTCTAAACTCTTAAATGCTAGTATGCTTTACTTTTCATGAAATAACATATTATGTACCATTTTGGAATTTCTTATTTGATTTAAGGTTTTTCTGAGCAAAAAATTATGTTTTGCCATGTTGAATTGGCATAAATGTCATAATTGGCTTGGAAACCTTAAAGGATAATAAAAGCATGTATTTGATAAATTTAATCCTTTTGGGATTAAATAATTATCAAAATATGATAATTTTTTAAATCGAGTATTCGAAAAATAACTAGAATACTCTTATTGGAACATTTTATGGAAGTATAATTGGAAACATTAAATCTAATCCTCTTCTAGGGTTAAAATTCTGAAATTCTTGTACAAAATTCATTTTTGGAGTTGGGTATGTGTAAAAAGACCTAAAAATCCTTATTGGAACATTTTATGATGTGAAAAAGACTTTGTGTTCTTTTTCGCTGTAGATTTTGGAAACGATCTCACTGTATGAGATCAACTTTTGGAAAATAATATTTTGGCCTTGGAAAATGTTATTTGTATTCCTTCGGGAATGAATTATTTATTTGGCCATGTGAGCTGATGCGTAAATTTTGGGTGTATAAAAATCATAAAATTTAAATCCATCCATTATTCAAGTTTTAATTAAAACATTAATACCAAAATACACAAATGAGTAAGTATACTCATCGCAAGAATAGCTTAGGAAATTAACGATTATCGATCCTCAACGGAACACGTATACACGAATCACTTTTCATTCATTATTTAACCAACCAAATAAAGTGATAAGATAATAAGAAGAAAAATAAAGAAATATATACAACTCAAGGATGTAGGAATATACAATTTAGGCAACAATCCTAGAAAACATAACAATGAACTATTTAACAACTATCTTAATTAATCATCATCTTGGCATTATGAACGAATATAAAGTAAAGTTCAATCGTTTTTTAAGTCATAAATTCACTTATATAAACTCTACTTCTTTCCTAATCCATGGAATCACTATCTCTTGATTAAATTAGTAGATTTTCCAATCAAACTAACTTAACCAAAAAATGAATTAAACATAATTCCTCATAAACATGAAAGTAGTCAACAACCCTATACTCTAGGCGAAATTAACTAGTCTTTGATTACTTAAGTTCTTTGATCTTAACTTCATTTCCCAAGTCCGTTAAGAAATAACAAATATGACATCAATAAAATTAAATTAACTCCTAACATCGTTTCCCAAGTCAATTAGAAGCAAATCTAACTTCATCAACTTTTCCATAATCACAAGTAATCAAATATCAATAATGATAGAAAATTGATCAAATAACTAAATTAATACAAAAATCATGAATTCCAAAATATTGTCAAATTACAATGAAAATATTGAATACATCATTATTCAATAAAAGGAAAACAAAGTTTAAAGAAAAAACTCATAGACAAGCCTCATTCTTCTTCTTTGAAGACTCTCTTGAACAATACTCCTTAATGCAATAAATTCCTTATTTTATGAGTGATTTCCATATTTGATCCTTGAATTCATATTTTGTCTTGTGTTTTTCTTATTTAAATAGGCTTCCAAGATGCTAAAATTCATCTAAGAGTTCTAGGCTGAGTATAGATTGGAAAATACCAAAACTCTTGGAAATTACCAAATCCATGCAAAAATTAGAAAGCTCGCCGACATAGACCAAAACGGAGCCAGCATCGGCTTGGAGGGCCACAGCCAGCATCATCCGTGCTCTATTTTTTTTTTTTCCCAAAATTTTCCTTTGTTCTAAATTGGGGTCGACGCCTACTCCGTAGGTCACGGCCAGTGCCGACCGTGCACTGACGACGGCAATTTTGTCGATTTTTCGATGTTTTCTACAATAAAATTCCAAAATGTCTTTCCAACGGTAAAATATCAAATATGAAAGAATATGCCTAGTTATTACAACAAATATATCACAAAATATCCTCAAATAACAAGTAAAATATCGATGAATTTTGCCCCTATCACGTTCCCCCACACTTGAACTTTTGTTTATCCTCAAGCAAAGCCTTTAAACAAAGAAAAATAAGACATCCTTTCAAAAAAAAAAAATTCACCTAGACAAAATCATAATTTTCATTCAAACTTTAGATATGTCCTTGTCATTCTTTCAACCCTTTGAAATCATTCACAAAACATAATACCAAACAAGGTATATCATGGTCCTTGAAGTTGAATTAAACAAGTTTATACCCTAGTATAAAACTTTATTTCACCCTTCAAATAAAAGCATGGATAATATAAATCATACAAGTCAAGCTATCTACCAACTCAAACATTATAAGTCAAAAAATTGAATAACTTAAGTTATGTTTTGAGGAAAACACTCCAAGTTCTTTTCTCTCAATGTGTCTTCAATGACTTAGGGAATTGATAGCATCAAGTATAAGGATTTCTCTTTACACACCGTATTAACCCCTTTTTAGTCATCACTCATCTTTTTTTCAACAATCTCTCTTTCTTTTTTTTTTTTTTTCTTTTGGGACTTCATAGCCTCAAGAAAGGGGATTTCTCTTCACTATCCGTATTAGCCCCCATAAACATGCAAAAATAATATTTTCTCTTATCAACAATAATCATCTCATTCTTTTTTCAACAATCACAGCAATTGTCCACAATTTTTCCACAATATTTTCTTATTCCTCATCATAACTCAAAGTTAAGCAAAATTCAATCCCATAATACAAGAGTTAGCCAACAACTTTTCTCATATTCCTTACATTATCCATATTTAAACTAGATAAGTCAAATATTACTCAAATATCAAGGCATAAACAAGATTAACCCAAATTCTCAAGTCTTAACACATCCTATCCAATAAACCATTTTAATAAAAATCCAAAAAATTAATGACACATCTTATATCCAAAGAGGAAACACAAATTTTTTTTTTAAATTTCAGAAAAAGATATGGAAAATACTTTCAGAACTAAACTCTCCCCCACACTTAATTGGACATTGTCCTCAATGGCCAAAAAGGTGACAAAGAAAGCAAAGCCAAGAAGACTAAAAATAATTAAAGAGAAAGAATAGAGAAAAAAAATTACTCCCATGCCACTAAAACTTCAACATGTTTGAATTCATCACAAGGAGGTAGAAGAGAAATTGTACCTAAAAACAAAAGAAACAAAAACAAAAACAAAAGCATAAATCTAGAAAAAGAACAAGAAAAGCAAAATAAAGGAAAAGAAAAGGAAAGAAAGCAATTAAAAAGAAATCTTAAGAAAGGTCATTAAAATATAAAAAGAAAAGAAAGCTAAAAAAAGAAATACATAAGAGTGGGAAAATACTCAATTCTCACCATCATGATCATCCTCATCAACATCATCCTCAGCATTGGCCCCATGGCTACCATTGCCTCCTTGACTGCCCGGAAATTTTAGCATCCATTGTGCCCGTGGTTGTTCTTGAGCATCTTGCCTTCTAGTGAGGTTAGTCATGGATTCGTGAAGTTTTAGAAATATCTCCGTTTGGATTTCCATGCCAACTCTTAAATGCTCTAATTGCCCTCTCACCTCAACCTCAAAATCACCCCTATGTTGGGTTTGGGAACTACCCGCACGACCTCGAGGTGGTGGTGCAGGATACTCTTCTTCTTTGGGTGAAAGTTCAACTCGTCCCGGATATTGCACATCAAAAGGTCGTAGCCAACGCCATACCTGTTAGTGTTGTGCCCTAGAGGCAATCACTTGTACATTGTATATGACACATTTTATTTTAATAAAAGGTAATATTTATCTTACAATTTTTTTTTTGTTTACTTTTAAGAAATATAACTATTCGATAAAGTCCCTAGTAGAACATGTGTTAAGAAAATCATGATAAAGATCATGATATGAGATTCCTACTATATTGTATAGGGTTAGTGCTTAAATAGTCCCTAGTCGTAGTATTAATGAGACAGAACATCATTAATGCGTTAAGACTAGCATGTGTTAAATTTCCTGATTTAATCAGGCGGTGGTTCTCATATCCGTGAATATTGAGATATTCAAAGTTAACACATGGATGCTTGTTAATGGAACAAGTTCATTGGATGACCTAGTTTTGAGATAATCACATGGATAACTATTTAGTGCCAGTGATATAATCTCAATATAGCAAACGTACAAGTATCCTTAGACTTGAGATCTCCAAGGTACTTTGTTTGCTAAGCATTGTACTTTGATTCCAATCTCTGAAGCTCGATCAAATGCCACCTATGGGATGGATATTGGGTACGTTGCGAGGTAAACGAAAGTAGTTGAAAGGGTTAATAAAGGATTCACCACTCCTAATAGTAGGGGCGAATATCTCACGGCCACTTATAGGAATTACTACTCGAGAAGTCCTTGGCCAATGCGATTGTGTATTGGAAATAGTTCCAATTGATACACATCTAGAGTAGTGGGTTCCTGGTACAAGTGCTATTGTATTCAGGCCAGAATTAATTCTAGAGGGAGTTGGCACTAATTCCATACTCCAAACCGAATGAGATATTATATGGTGAAATGAGTTAATTGCACTGAAGCTTGTTATTGAAGGGTTCATGTCAAGCCACTTGACTTCCTGGACTATTGGGTAGTCATGATGTGTTGCTAGATATCGCTCATGATTTGGGAATATGGGTTTATTAATTGATGAATTATTAAACCAATCTTGGTTAGAATTAATAGGATTAATTCTAATTAATTATGGATTATTAATCTCAAAGACGTTTGGATTAATTCATGTTCTCTACCAATTGACCGAGAAACCTAATAGGTCACACACAATAGAGGATTATATACTCAAGATGTTATTTGATAACATAATGGGGTTAATTGAGAGAAAGAGAAGTTGTTGTGGACAAATTATAATTAATTATAATTTTTTGTCCAAATTGTAATTGTGAGAACTTGATGTTTCCAATTACAATTAGGCAATTCTAATAGGATTATAATTCTCAGTTTTAGCAGGATTTTTTGGTTATATATGTGATACAATTGAAACCCTAGATGAGGTTGGAAAAACAGACACTCTAGGCAACACAAAACCTTATCTCCTTCTTCTCTCTCTCTCGATTGTTCTTGTAAAAAATCCTAGCCGCCATCTTTTTTTGCTAGCACAGGAAATTTTGGTGCTTGAGTATTCCTCTGTGTGGATTACTGTTAGAGATAATCACACACTATGATTACAGTGGTTAGACGTTCAACTCTTGTGAAGTTGGATCAAAAGGATTGCTGGATCGTGCCTTGACTTGAAGAAGAAATTTTTGTTCTTCGGACAATCAAACAAAGGTTAAAAGCTACTACCTTTATTTTCTTTATGTCTTGTTTTCCACACATAGGTGGGTCCTGCGATGGTATCTCGTTTTATTTTCCGCTGCACCGTATAGGATACGAGCCTTAAATACCTAACAGTGGTATCAAAACTTGCTATGTGTGGTCTACAGACATTGTTTTGGCATGTAAAACTGTTTTCATGTATTCGTGTTTATCTTTGTTTGCAGTGAAAATTGTTTTCACTCGAGTCGAAATCATTTCGACCATTATGAGTTGGGTCCGTAGCATAATATGATTGTGTAAAGGTTGCAGCATATTTCATAGGATGCTTTCTTTATGTGCTAAAAGTTTTCTGCAAAAAAACGTTTTCTTGCAACATGGTTGTTGCCTTCCGTTTCATCTTAATTTTCTGTTTTAGTTTTGTTTAAACTATCAAATTGCTTGTTGTTTTGAGCTTCAAAAAATAGTGATTTTGAAATTTTAAAATTAATGTATTTTTCTAAAATATTGATTTTAGAATTTGTTTTATTTTTTCAAAATAGTGATTTTGGAATAATAAAAGTATATGTTTATTTTGTTTAAGCATAGTTAATGGCATGGTGGTTATGGACTAAAACCAATTATATCTGTTCATGCATTTTACAGTTTTAGTTTTTTTTAAATAGGGCTTGCGTGTCCTCCCTTCTCTAGAATTCTTGTGTAATTCTCTTCTCATCTGACTCTCCTCAAATGTAACTCGAGGTTTTCTCTCTTTGGAAAATTATGTAATTAGTTTACATAGGTTAGATAGGAGTAGAATTATTCTATTCTGGAGATGGCAACCAAAACAAGGCGAAAGGTAAGACATTCTACTTAAATCATGCATGAACACATAGGGTTAACTATATTAATTTCTTTTATGGCTCAAAGAAATTAATTTAGGTAAAGTCCATAACCATACCATGTAATTACTTTATTACCATGATTATCAATTATGTGATTTATTAATTTTTATGCATGTCATTCAATGAAATCACTAAAAGGAACAAATCCTTCAATTAATATTAAACCTAATTGCTTCCGTTAATATAGTAAGAACGAGAGTTCTTTTTCGAGACCAGGTTATTGGGCAAACCCAAGCCTACTTGATATCGGGCATGTTCAAGCTATAGAGTTAAATTCCTTTGGAATTGAATTCCTTATTAATGGGTCGGGTTTAACTAAATTCTTTATCTCGGTTAGGCAAACTTAAGCATAAAGAAATTTAAATGAAAAGTTGGGGTAGCCCAAAAGGCTTTACGATTAAAAGATGTTAATCACCCAATGATCCGATAGTTACATACGATGTAATTGGTATTGGATACCTACCAATGAAATTAAGGGTGGATTGCTGGGCAAACCCAAGGTTGTTCCTGAGGAATTTGGATATCGGTCCACTAAGAAAGCTTCCAACGGGCTTTTTCGAATCAACAGTGAGGGCTATTGGCTTGAGTAAAATAGTGGAGTAAAAATGCGTGTAATTAAAGTTCTAATTATTTGCATATCATGTGCATATACAAGTAGCTAATGTTCTCTATACTTACATCTAGGTCACATATATCATGTCTACAAACTTAAACCTATGTAGCATCTTTGAAACCAACAAATTAACCGAATCAAACTATCTCGATTGGTATAGAAATTTGAGAATCGTTCTTAAATTGAAAAAGTTACTCTACATGCTAGATGCTCCTATTCCACCACTACTAGCTTAAGATGCTCATGCTGATAAGCATGCTATCCACAGAAGGCACAAGGAGAATAGTGATACAGCACCATGTATTATGTTGGCATCCATAACTCCCGAGTTGCAAAAACAGCAGGAGCATATGGATGCTCAATCGATTATACTACATCTTCGAGAGCTGTTTGATGCCCAAGCTAGAATAGAGAGATACGAGATCTTGAAGAAACTATTCCGTTGCAAAATGGCAGAGGGTTCTTCTGTAGCTACTCATGGGCTGAAGATGCTGGGCTTAATAGAGAAGCTTGGATCTCTCGGGTTTGCAATGGATCATGACTTAAGTGTTGACTTAGTTCTACAATCTTTGCCTAATAGTTTCTCACAATTTGTGATTAACTATCAGATGAACAAGATTGAATCCACTATTTCTGAGTTGATCAATCTTCTCAAAATTGCGGAGTCCTTCATGAAAAAGGATTCCAATGCAGTTTTAATGGTAGAATCTTCCCTTTCTAAGAAGAAAGTTCAAAAGAAGAAGAAGAAGACTCCCATAAAGCCCAAAGGTGGTGTGAACAAGAAGGATGCAGCTACCAAGAGCCCAATGCCATCATTATGGAAAGATGGGCCACTGGAGGCACAACTGCAAAGCCTACTTGGAGACCATTAAGGACAAGAAACAGAATGAGAAGCTTACAAGCACTTCTACTTCTTCTCCAGGTATGTTTATGATTGAGATAAATACTATCTTTAGAAATAAGATATGGGTATTAGAAACCGGATGTGGATCTCATTTGTGCAATAACTTGCAGGGACTAAAAAGTAGTAGAAGGCTAGAGAAAGGTGATGTGGACCTACGTACTGCAAATGGGACAAAGATTGCTGCACTTGCTGTGGGGACATACGAGCTGAACCTGTCTTCGAAATTAATTTTAGAACTACAAAACTGTTATTTTGTACCAGTTTTAATGAAACATATTATCTCAGTTGCGTGTTTAGACTTATGTGGATCTCATTTTATATTTAAGAATAAATGTTGTTCTTTTTCATTGAATGATATTTATTATGATTCAGCAACTTTGGTTAATGGTTTATATGTTCTAGACTTGGATAATCCAATTCTCAATATAAACAATAAGAAATCTAAAATAGATAACTCTAAGACCTCTTACTTATGGCATTGTCGTTTGGGCCATCTAAATGAAAATCATGTTTCTAAGTTACACAAGCTTGGTGACTTAGGGTCATTTGATTATGAATCATATGGCACATGCGAGTCTTGTTTACTAGGTAAAATGACTAAAACTCCTTTTCTAGAAAAAGGAGAACAGGCCATGGAGTTATTAGAACTCATACATTCTGATGTATGTGGCCTAATGTCAATACAAGCAAGAGGAGGTTATAACTATTTCATAATCTGTATCGATGACTTCTCACGATATGGATATTTGTATTTAATGAAATACAAATCTGAGGCCTTTGAAAGGTTCAAAGACTTTAAGAATGAAATAGAGAAACAACTTGGTAAAAGTATTAAGACTCTAAGATCTGATCGAGGAAGAAAATACTTGAGCCAAAATTTTCTGAGTTATCTTAAAGATAATGGGATATTATCTCAATGGACTCCACCACATACACCTCAATATAATGGTGTATCTAAAAGAAGTAATCGAACCCTTCTAGACATTGTATGGACTATGATGGCTTCTGCAAACCTACCAAAATCATTTTGGAGGTATGCACTAGAGACTTCTGTTTATATACTAAATAGAGTTCCGACAAAATCGATTGATACTACCCCATTTGAGATATTTTTTGGTAAGAGACCAAAGTTATCTCACTTGCGAGTATGGGATTGTCCTGCCTTTGTTAAAAGACCATAGTCAGACAAACTTAAGAGTAAGTCTTACAAGTGTTTGTTTGTGGGATATCCGAAAGAATCCTTCGGATATTACTTCTACCTACCTTCTGAAAACATATTGTTTGTTTTGAAGCATGCCATCTTCTTGAAGAAAGAGCATATGCTCAAAAGGGACAGTGAAAGTAAGATTGAACTTAGTGAAGTTCATAAAGATTAAACTACCGTCTAACCCCACATCTATTAAGAGAATAGATAAACCTTCTAATACATAAGAACCTCATAAATCTAGTAGGATACGTGTGGCACTTGAGAGATGTGGATTTCTCATTAGTGACCACAATGACGTATTACTCATAGATGAAGATGAGCCTACTACCTACAAGGATGTTCTGAACAGTTCAGAATCTGACAAATGGCTTGAGGCCATGAAGTCAGAGATGGATTCCATGTACAACAACCAAGTATGGACTTTGGTTGATCCACCCAAAGGAATTAAACCTATTGAGTGCAAGTGAGTTTTCAAGAAGAAAACGGACATGGATAGTAACTTAGTTACCTATAAAACATGACTAGTGGTGAAGGATTATCGTTAACAACATGGTATTAACTATGATGAAACCTTCTCGCCAGTAGCCATGTTGAAATCCATCAAGATAATCCTAGCCATTATTGCTCATCATGATTATGAGATTTGGCAAATGGATGTGAAAATGGCTTTCCTAAATGGAAATCTGACTGAGGAAGTGTATATGACACAAACTAAAGGTTTCACATCCAATGATAGCACAAAAGTGTGTAAACTGCAAAGGCCTATTTATGGACTTAAGCAAGCTTCTAGGAGTTAGAACATCCGTTTTGATGAAATAATTAAAGATTTTGGTTTCATTCAAAACATGGATGAGCCTTGTGTATACAAGAAGGTTAGTGGGAGTACAATCGTTTTCTTACTGTTTTATGTAGATGACATATTGCTAATAGGAAACGATATACCTGTCCTGTAAACGGTTAAAGTTTGGTTGTCTAAACAATTCTCCATAAAAGACCTTGGAGAAGCAACCTATATAAACAATTCTCCATGAAAGACCTTGGAGAAGCAACCTATATTCTCGGAATAAGGATCTATAGAGATAGATCCAAAAGGTTGCTAGGACTTTCGCAGTCTACATACATAGATAAAATGCTAAAGAGGTTTATCATGGATCAATCCAAAAAGGGATTCTTACCCATGTCACATGGAGTAAGCCTTTCAAAGTTGATGCCTCCCAAAACACAAGTTGAAAGGGACCTCAAGAGTATGATTCCATATGTCTCGGCAATTGGATCTATCATGTACGCTATGATATGTACTAGGCCCGATATATCTTATGCTCTCAGTTTGACGAATAGATATCAATCTGACCCTGGTGAGAGTCATTGGGCGGCTGTAAAGAACATTCTTAAGTACTTACGAAGGACTAAGGATATGTTCTTAGTATATGGAGAATGTGATTTGAATATAAACGGGTATACTGATGCCAGTTTTCAATCTGACAAAGATGATTTCAAATCACAATTTAGCTACATGTTTACGTTGTGTGGAAAGCTAATAAGTTGGAAAAGTTCCAAACAAGAGATTATTACCGACTCTACGACAGAGGTTGAGTATATGGCTGCTTCTGAAGAAGCTATGAAAATAAAGATAGAGAGAGTTCCCACGAATGAGAACATAGCTGACCCGCTTACAAAAGCACTATCCCAAAAGAAACATAATTGTCATGTTGAGTCATTCGGTATTAGATACATGAATGATTGGCTCTATGTAAGTGGGAGTTTGTTAGTGTTGTGCCCTAGAGGCAATCACTTGTACATTGTATATGACACATTTTATTTTAATAAAATGCATTATTTATCTTACAATTTCTTTTGTTTACTTTTAAGTAATATAACTATCCGATAAAGTTCCTAGTACAACACTGTGTTAAGGAAATCATGATAGAGATCATGATATGAGATTCCTACTACACTGGATAGTGTTGGTGCTTAAATAGTCCATAATCATAGTATTAATGAGACATGACATCATTAATGCGTTAAGACTAGCATGTGTAAGATTTCCTGATTTGATCAGGCGATGGTTCTCATATCCGTGAGTATTGAGATATTCAAAGTTAACACATGAATGCTTGTTAATAGAACAAGTTCATTAGATTACCTAGCTTTGAGATAATCACATGGATAACTATTTAGTGCCAGTGATATAATCTCAATATACCAAACGTGCAAGTATCCTTAGACTTGAGATCTCTAAGGTACTTTGTTTACTGAGCATTGTACTTAGATTCTAATCTCCGGAGCTTGATCGAGGGCCGCCTATAGGATGGATATTGGATACATTGTGAGGTAAACGAAAGTAGTTGAGAGGGTCAACAACGGATTCACCACTTCTAATAGTAGGGGCGAATATCTCACGGCCACTTGTAAGAATTACTACTCGAGAAGTCCTTGGCCAAGGCGATTGTGTATTGGAAATAGTTCCAATTGATACACATCTAGAGTAGTGGGTTCCTGGTACAAGTACTATTGTATTTGGGCCAGAATTAATTCTAGAGGAAGTTGGTACTAATTCCGTACTCTAAACCGAATGGGATATTATATGGTGAAATGAGTTAATTGTACTGAAGTTTGTTATTGAAGGGTTTATGTCAAGCCACTTGACTTCCTGGACTATTGGGTGGTCATGATGTGTTGCTAAATACCGCTCATGATCTGGGAATATGGGTTTATTAATTGATGAATTAATAAACTAATCCTGATTAGAATTAATAGGATTAATTCTAATTAATTATGGATTATTAATCTCAAAGACGTTTGGATTAATTTATATTCTCTACCAATTGACCGGGAAACCTAATAGGTCACACACAATAGAGGATTATATACTCAAGATGTTATTTGATAACATAGTGGGGTTAATTGAGAGAAAGAGAAGTTGTTGTGGACGAATTATAATTAGTTACAATTTTTTGTCCAAATTGTAATTATGAGAACTTGATATTTCCAATTACAATTAGAGAATTCTAATAGGATTAAAATTTTCAGTTTTACCAGGATTTTTCAGATATATATATGATATAATCGAAACCCTAGCTGAGGCTAGAAAAACAGACACTCTAGGCAACACAAAACCTTCTCTTCTTCTTCTCTCTCTCTCGATTGTTCTTTTGAAGAACCCTAGCCGTCATCTTTTTCTACTAGCACAGGAAATTTTGGTACTTGAGTATTCCTCTGTGTGGATTACTATTAGAGATTATAGTCATTAGACGTTCGACTCTCGTGAAGTTGGATAAAGAGGATTGCTGGATCACGCCTCGACTTGAAGAATAAATTTTTATTCTTCGGACAATCAAACAAAGGTAAAAAGCTGCTACCTTTATTATCTTTATGTCTTATTTTTCACATGTAGGCGGGTCCTAGGATGGTATCTCGTTTTATTTTTCGTTGCACCATATAGGATACGAGCCTGAGATACCTAACATTACCTCCATACTATACTGATAGCCACAACTAGTAAATGTTTGTTTAGTAACCATATCATGCTCTGTTGTGGCCTCAGTAAGTTCTCCCTCCAAGCTAATGCTAAAAGCTTCAAGGATTTTCATTATTATGAGGGGGAAGACAAAAGGTTTTGTAAAGAGGTGAGAATAGACCACATCCCACATAGATTGAATGATTAAAGGAGTAAGTGGGATAGGTAGAGTGTGCATCATCCTATAAAAAATATACAAGTCAATAACCCAAGACTCATTAAACCTATTAGTTTTTGGAACAACATTGTAAGCAAAGATATAAACTAAAGCGCGTAGGTTGGCTTCAAGATTATTGTTAGAGTAAACACCCACTTGCCCTATCGGACCTCTCCTATATAGTCTCAAGGCAGCTCTAGTATCACTGACTTTCCACTCAAGATCAGATAATATCTTTTGGTTGTTGTATCTACAGCTAACCAAGGACCTTCATCATTAACACAGAGGATAGCAACTAGTCTCTCTCTATCTAGAAAGATGGGAGTGCCCTTGACTCTAGTCTCAATGGTATCAAGATGGTTAGTGCATTTTTGAACCATATTAGCATAAAATTCTTTTATTAGCATAGGGAAATAGTGTCATTTAAGCTGAATAATTGGTCCCCACCCTAAGTGTCTAAACATGATGCCTAACTTGAGGGCACGATCTAGTGAGGGTACGAAAGTGCATTCTACTATAATCTTGTTAGCAGCCCTCTTTGTAAACCACTCTTGGCATGATAGATCAATGAAATAGTAGGGTGTAAGAACAATGGGTCTATAGAAGTAGGAGTAGAGGAAGATGAAGCTCTAGCCCATTTAGACGATTGACCCATTTCTCTAGGCATGGTGAAAGGATATGAAGATGACTAAGCAGGAGGATGACTAAGTTACTACCCTAATGTCACAACAACACTCAATATACTTAAATCACCATACACAACTTCACACACAATCCACACTCCACAATCTTTAATCCATCCAACACAACCACAATCCACAACAACAATTAACCCAACCTCCTTTCAAAACCTGCAAGAACAACAATAGAATACCACAATGTAAATCATAACATGGTTCCCAATGACTTGATAACCTAATTAGATCATGAAAAACATATCCATATTCCCAGATAAAAGTAATGTCTATGCACAGCATATGAATTCATCAACAAAGCAATTGTCATAACCAAGAATATACCGTCTTTGATCATACTATGGACATGTTAATGTAAAAATAACCCAAGAATCATACTCTCATGCTATTCCATTCATAATAATGCAAGGATTATAAGCCAATTCACCCATCAATTCCTTGATATGCAATTTTCAGCCAAAAATAGGAAAATTCCAATTGCAAGAATTTAACCATAGGAATGCAAGAAAAACCATACCTTTATGCTCTACAATGTATGGACAAGCAAAAGATGCAATAATTTTGATGAAATCCTTGCTTGACATGAGGGATTTGAAAGTGAGTTTTTTCAGAAAAAGATGAGATTTTTCGACTTTGGATTCGTAGATTTAATGAAAACGAGAGGATTGTGTGTTGGAGTGGAGTTTTTTATGGAAAAAATGGAACCGGTGGTGTTTGGGGGTGTAGAAACGGCGCGAGTTTGAGAGAAAAATTGAGAGAAGTGAGTGGTTTTGAAAACAAAATGGCCAAATCGGCCACTTTAAAGCATGTTTCCCGACAAGAGCCGACACCAGCTTCATGCGGTCGGGCCTGGCCCGGAATTTTTTTTTTTTTTAACTAGATGGGAAAATTGAAAAATGGAAACTGTGAATTTATGGAGAAAAATATCATTAAAAAAATCCTAAATAAAAAATACATGAGGATGAATAAAAGCATGCAAAAATTAAATAGATGTCCCATAGAAAACAAGAAATCAATCATTTATTTCCACGATTAAGATCACGTGGATTGGTTTCAATATTGCCCGGAAGGGATCCCACTTGACAATCTCCAAGGAATTTGGTTAGTTGACCAATTTGATTCTCGAGGTTGCGCATGGATGCTTCCAAGTTTCTTGTGGTGGCATCTACTCCTTGAAATCGCATCTCTGTACCACTTACCAATTGATTTACCAACTCTTCCAATGATGGCTTAGGTAGTGGTGTATTGTAAGTCAAAGAGGGTTGAGTCCTTTGGTTCCTAAAATTAGAAGAAGCCTGCCTAGGTTAGTTTTGATTGTTCCATACAAAGTTAGGGTGATTCCTCCAACTAGGAGTATAAGTGGGGCTATAGGGATTATTACCTTGTCGTCCATTACCTACAAATGCATCTTGTTCTAATGATTCTTGTGATGATCCCATATGTTGGCACTCATAGTTTGGATGCCCTTCTCCGTAAAAGTCACCACTTACACTCATTACCTACCCTTGGGAATGAGACATTACCAACTGATCCACCTTTCGCATGAGTGCTTCCACCTTTACCTCCAATGCTGCCGTTACATCCACCTTGTGTACTCTATGGACACGAGTTATTGACCATAAACTACCCTAAATATGGTTGTCTGTAGCCAAATTTTCAATCAAATCAAATACATCTTCCAAAGTTTTAGAATTAATAGAGCCCGCTGTAGATGCATCAACTAATTGCCTAATAGCAAAGCTCAAACCACTGTGAAAGATTTGCATTTACATACCCAACTCAAATCCATAATGAGGAAAATTTCAAAGCATTTCCTTAAACCTCTCCCAATACTCATAAAGTTTCTCCAACCCTAATTATTGGAAGGCAAAAATATCAGTCCTCAGTTCGGATGTTCTAGTTGGGGGAAAATATTTGGCTAAAACTTTTTCAGCTAAAACATTCCAAGTAGTAATAGATCCGGTTGGTAAAGATTTTAACCATGATTTCACTCTATCTCTTAAGGAAAAAGGAAAAAGACTTAGTTTAATTGCATCCTTAGAAACCTTATTCATTTTGAAAATGTCACAGATTTCCAAAAAAATCGCAAGGTGGGCATTAGGATCTTTCTTAGGTAACCCATCAAATTGGACCATATTTGGATCATTTCAATTATGTTGGGCTTTATTTTGAAATTGTTAGCCTCTATGCTAGGTCTCGTAATAATCGTGCCTATACCTGAGATTTTGGATTTTACAAAGTCATCCATAGTTCGCCCACCATTACCACTATTGCCAGCATTGTTGAGTTAGTTTATCTCCATGCCTTTTCTTATCCTTTTGCTGATAACTTTTCGGACCTTGGTAAGGGTTCTCTTAATCTCAGGATCAAGATCAACTATGTCAGCTTTGGATCGTCAGGTCATAAACTAAGGGCAAGGTCTACATAAAATAGAAGACAGTGAGATAATAGAATTTACAAGTTAGACGGTTAAAACATATTCATACATTAAGTTAGAAGCAATTACAACATGTAGAGACATTAAATTACTCATATATAAGAAAACAAAATATGGCACATATTCATACAAGGAATATATATATATATATATATATATATATATATATTCACATATTCACATATAGACATATACATATAAACATGGTTAAATCAACAAAATTCAAGCTTTCATGATATTGTTCCTCGGCAACGGCGCCAAATACTTGATGCGTAAATTTTGGGTTTATAAAAATCATGAAATTTAAATCCATCCCTTAGTTAATTTTTAATTAAAAAATTCATCCTAAAATACACATACGAGCAAGTATACTTATCGCAAGCATAGCATAGGGAATTAACGAGTATCGATCCTCAAAGGAACAAGTATACACTAATTACTTTTCATTCATTGTTTAACCGACCAAATAAAGTTATAAGATAATAAGAAGAAAAATAAAGAAATATATACAACCCAATGATGTAGGAATATGCAACTTAGACAACAATCCTAGAAAATATAATAATGAACCATTTAACAACTATGTCAATTAATTATCATCTTGGCATCATGAATGAATATAAAGTAAAGTTCAATCGTTTCCCAAGTTATGAATTTACTTATATAGACTTCACTTCTTTCCCAATCTATAGAATCACTATCTTAAATTAGCATATTTCCCAATCAAACCAATATAACTAAAAAATGCATTAAACACTATTCCTCATAAACATGAAACTAGTCAACAACCCTATACTCTAGGCGAAATTAACTAGTCTTTGATTACTTAAGTTCTTTGATCTTAACTTCATTTCCCAAGTCCGTTAAGAAATAACAAATATGACATCAATAAAATTAAATTAACTCCTAACATCGTTTCCCAAGTCAATTAGAAGCAAATCTAACTTCATCAACTTTTCCATAATCACAAGTAATCAAATATCAATAATGATAGAAAATTGATCAAATAACTAAATTAATACAAAAATCATGAATTCCAAAATATTGTCAAATTGTAATGAAAATATTGAATACAACATTATTCAATAAAAGGAAAACAAATTTTAAAGAAAAAACTCATAGACAAGCCTCCTTCTTCTTCTTTGAAGACTCTCTTGAACAATACTCCTTAATGCAATAAATTCCTTATTTTATGAGTGATTTCCATATTTGATCCTTGAATTCATATTTTGTCTTGTGTTTTTCTTGTTTAAATAAGCTTCCAAGATGCTAAAATTCATCCCTTAAGAGTTCTAGGTTGAGTACAAATTGGAAATTACCAAAACTCTTGGAAATTACCAAAACCACGCAAAAATTGAAAAGCTCGCCGACATAGACCAGAGTGGAGCTGGCGCCAGCTTGGAGGGCCACGTCTGGCACTGGCCGTGCTCTGTCGGCCCAGTTGTGCCCAATTTTTTTCCCGAAATTTTCCTTTGTTCCAAATTGGGGCCAGCAACGGCCATGTACTGAGAGCGACAATTTTGTCATTTTTTCGATGTTTTCTACAATAAAATTCCAAAACACCTTTCTAATGGTAAAATATCAAATATGAAAAAATATACCCAGTTATTATAACAAATGTATCACAAAATACCCTCAAATATCTAGTAAAATATAGATGAATTTTTCCCCTATCATGGGCTAATGGAATTGGACTGGTCTTGTGAACCAGTGGAAACGTTGAATACTCAGCAAAGATTTTGATCTTTGTCATAGCTCATGTTAGAGATAGACGACCCTAAGTAACCAAGCTAGTTTTAGGGATTGTCTTAATCCAAATAAGGTAAAATGAGTCATCCTGGCTAGCTATTTAGTGCATGGAAATTGCCGCACCTTGTGTTGTGTGCATTTTGATTTTGGGTTGTTTATGGGTTGGGCTAAACACCTGGCGTTGTTCAACCTCTTACTACCTCGATGGTGATTAACGTCAAAATTGGGAACCCTAAGTTTACGATAGCAAGTAAAACATTCTAAATTACTCGGTATTGTGCTTATTTGCACTTACCCTTCCAAGAATGCACAGTTGAGTTGTAACACCCCACATTTTCTTCTTGTCGTAGTAGGCCGAACTCAAGTGGGATGTCGCCTCGTCTGAATTCTCAGACTAGGGGTCTTTATAACGATTTAAACTTAAAGTAAGCGGTAAAGTTGAAACTTCAGTAAATATATGAAACATACTCCTTATTTATATTGACATATGAGTTACGATAGGTATATTGTCATAGTTTCCAAAATACATAAGCTAAAATATCTCATAGTCTATGTACAATGATCACTCCAAAAGATTTATTATCCAGTGCCATAGAAGAAGTCCTGGAATATCGTCGTTATTCTTCAGCTTCAATCCCTAAAAAAAAGGCAAACGTACGTGTGAATAGTATACTCAGTGAGTCTCGTGTATGCCAATATTTTGCTTAGAAGAGAAAGTCAATTTTCAATTTCTTTGCTGTAATAAATTTTATAACAGGAAAAATAGCGGTAATTGATGAATTTAGGTTCCCTCTATCATGTACTTTTGAAAAACAATGGTTTCCAAACACATGGCCCCTAATTCAATAAATGCGGATTCTTCCCCATTTAGAAGTGCGACCCGCGTGCAAAGTTCAAGGAACTTTGCCTTCGGCCACACGGTCTCTTGTGCCAGAGACTGCGCCTTACAGCACATCACTCGTGTTATGCTGGAAGGTGAGCAGCGTACAAATGTATCTCACCGTGCACTTAGAGATTTTTTACTTGCCACCATAAGCCAGGGGTCCCAATCCTGACGTCAATCACCATCAAGGTGGCAAGGGATTGAACACACCGAGTGTCCCCGCTCAGTATCATGTGAACAACCCACCATCATAATCAATAAGCAATTGCCAGGCTCACAATAGCTAGCCAGGGACGACTCATCACAATGTCCTATCGCCCTGTTTGGAGTAAGACAATCCCCAGAACTGATCAGGTTACTTGGAGTCGTCTACCTCTAACATGGGCTAGTACAAAGATCAAAGTCCTTGCTGAGTACTCAACGCAACAACACCAACCCCATCTGATTGATTAGGCCAAAAGGTCATTTGATCTCGTAGGATTTCCGAATCAAAACATTTCTTATTGTCTGGGGTCGTACTTGATAACAAAAGTCATTTTTCAAGGGTATTCAGGTCATTTCACCCATGCCAGATTCCAAAAAACTTTTTGAGGGTATCCGAATCATTTTACTCTTACCCGATTTGAAAAATATTCACAAAAGTTCCAATAAGGATATTTCAGTCATTTAGCAAATACCCGAGTTCTAAGAGTTTTCATAAAATATTCCAATAAGGATATTTGGATTATTCTCCAAATACCCGATTCCAAAATTTACCATTTTTCAGAAATCCCAAATATTTAATCCGAAAAGGACTAAATTCACAAAATTCGTGTTTTAAACATCCAGTAAGGTTTCCAAGCTGAATATGAAATATATTCGAGTCCGAAATAGCATAAAAGCAAATGTTGCTCATGTAAACCTTACACATATTTGAGGATTTCCAAATGGCATAAAACATAGTATTTTATAGAAAATCAAAGCACACTAGCCTTTAAAAAGGTTTAGAAATCAATGGGACTCACCTTGTATATTAAGTCGAAGTTTCACTCGTATAGTCCTAAAAGAAGTTCCCTCGACTTGATTTACCTACACCATTAGTATATCTCCATATTATTACTTAATGGGTTCAAATGCTTGATGGTTCGAATAAGGTTTCTATAAGTTCCTTAAAGAAATAATTGAATTAATACTTTTGATGGTTTTCTGGTTTTACAGCTTTACCATCCTCCACTATTCTTCACATAACTTATTCAATATAGGTCCAAATAAGGTGAGGTTACTTCCATAATATTCCTAAGACATCCCTCTATCAATTCCTGGTCATGAGACATGTAAACTCCATCCCATTTTGTACAGTTTTCAGTTAATTCCACTGTTTCGAGTTTGGAGTTCAGTTTTGTCATCTTCCAGTATTTTGTACATATCTCTTTCAATACAGGTCCAAATGAGGTGAAACTACTTCCAAAATACTCCTAGGACACTTCTCTATCAACTTCAGGTCATGGAGTATTCAAACTTCTCTCCATTTCGTTCAGTTTTTCAGTTAAACTTACTGTTCCGAGTTGAGGGTTCAAAATTACAGTTTAGAAGCCCAACTTGTTTTAATTTATTTCTATGGTTTCTTCAACATATCATACCACATGTAAACCATTTAATACCTCATTTAACATCCCAAAATCATTTTTATAATAGGTTTTCATGCCCAGCACTTCTCTTTTGTTCAAACAAATAAATTATTCCAAGCTTACCAAACTAGTAAATTTTTAACAGCTTTCACCATTCTTGCTATTCATGATCTCTTAGCCATTCAAAACCCTCACAACCTCCACACAACTTGTTCCAAATCCTTTCTAACTAGTCTAGGACATGTTTAGGATTATTTATGCTTCATTTCCAGTCATTCTTACTCAGATTTACTTTGAAGTTTCCAAACAACACAAACTAGTTATTCATCACCATCAATTAGCTCTTCTTGTTTCTTTATCATTTCCATCCTTTTCCTTTCCAAATTTTCAGCATACCATCACTCCAATACATCTCAAATGAACTGAAAATCATGTTCAATTCATCACCAACCCAACCGGTCAACCCAACAACCATCACAAAATCAAAATATTTTCATTACTCAACATCAACAAATTCATATGCAAATAGCTTCCAACTTCTAGTATCATTCTCTTAGCTTTTAGAAGTGATCCCTTACCTTTCCAAGATGAAGGCAAAGCTGTGACACTCCTTCCGTTCCTTCCTTTTCCTTTCCTTCTCCTTGCTGCCAGTTCTTCCCTCTTTCCTTTTCTTGCTACCGGTTCTTCTTTCTTTCCTTTTCTTGTTGCCGAAAAATCTCTCTTTCTCCCTTAGTCTTTCTTTTGTTCTTCCTTTCTTCTCTTCACTTTTCTGTTTTTCTCCTCTTCTCCCAACATTTTTTCTTGGCCGAAAGTCCTCCCTCTTGCTCCTATTTATATAACTTGCTTCTCTTGGTCTTGTTTTGGGTCTTAGTAAAAGAATTAGGGTGATTTGGCACTTCTAGAAGTCTTTAGACTTCTCTAGGATTTACAAGAAGATTGTGGAACATCCTAGAAGATTTTGGAACCATGTAGAATCTACAAGAACCTTGGTGAAGCTTGTAGTAATCCTTAGAATTCTCAAAACAAATATATTTGCTAACCTTGCATGGCCATGCATAATTATAATTAGCTTGCTCTAACCTAATTTAACTTAATAAATCTTGGTCAAATGAAGTCAAAGGGTGGTCTAACTTGGTCAAAAATATCATGCTTGTGGGCCATCTTCATTTATTTCTTGTGGGCCCTCTAAAATATCTTTGTATATAATATAATATAATTAAGATATTTATGGTATTAATTACATTATATATATATATATAATATTAAGCATAATATAATAATTCAATTATAATTATTGAATATAATAATACTATAATTTAATATTACCAAGAGAATTGGTATTAAATAATAGATATAAAAATAATAGTAATGGATAATAGAATAAAAGTGATAATAATAATAATATTATCATTAAACTACAACAACAACAACAACAACAACAATAATAATAATAATAATAATAATAATAATAATAATAATAATAATAATAATAAAATACGATAATAATAATAAATATGATAATAAAATAAACTAAAATAAAATAGGATAAAATGAAATAAAATTAATAATGATATTAGAAAAAATAATAGTAATACTAATATTAATAATAATAGCACTGGTGATGGCTATATTATAACACTATGAATAATATTATTAATTTGTAACCTTAATAATATTATTAATAATAAGGAAAAGAAAATATATCATTAATTTCTTTGTATATGTATTTTTATTTTAAACAAGACTATTTTACACAAATGCTTTACGCAAGGCGGGTTATTACATGAGTACTATAGGCTTGTATCCTTAGTCCAATAAGATTGTGATGTTGAAAGTGAAGCCTTGTGAGCTTTGCATGCGGGTCGACCTTCTGTTGAGTGAAGTGCTTGCACTTTGAAAATTAGGACAATGACTATGAAATGAAACACGATTTTTCCAAATATGATTGAAACTATAACAAATTCCCTCCTTATGAACGGTAGAGTTGTTTTCAGTGAAAAATTATAATATTTTTCCTGTGATGAATTTTTTATTAAAATTCAAAAATACTTGTGTCGATTTATTTTATAATGCACTAACACACACTTGGGGACTCATTAGGTGATTTTCACCCATACGTGTCTTTTATCTTATTTAGGACCCGGAGCTAAGCAGTCACACGGATAGAGGTGATACCACAATAATGATCTGGATACTTCCTCTTTTGCATTTGTGTATTACATTACTGATGTAGTACTAATAGCCGGATGTATGGGACCTCATTTTTGTATATTACATTATATCCGTATGGTTTTTTTATATTAATCTGTGCTTTACTTAATTATTAGCTATTATCGTTATAATGACCCCTTGTCCAGGAAACTAGATAGGGCAACACCCGGTTTTGGTATGCTTCCATTGCTATTTGTGGTACGGGTATTACGCGAAGCCTTGTGAGTTTTGCACGTAGGCCAACCTTCTATTGAGAGAAATGACTACTTTTTTTGAAATGTGGGGCAATAGTGTTCATAAAATGTGATTTTCAGAACGTGTCTAAAATTTTGAACAATTCTTAACTCAGTTTTATACCATTTAGTTGTAGAGTTATTTTCAGTGAAAAAATGACAATGAAAATCCTTTTTTTAGTTTTTATCGAAAAGTACTACTCCACTACTTGATGTAAAGAATTATTTTCTACAGGAAAATGCAACTATCTTCCAATGCTATTTTTTCTTTAGAAAAGCACTAGCACATACGAAACTCACTGAGTATAAACCACACATACATGTACTTTGTTCTATTTTCTTAGGGTTTGGAACTGAGCACTGACAATCCAGAAATTAGTTCCACTCTTTTGGGTCTATGCACCCTACTATTATATGTATATTACTTTTACAACTCGTAGAAAATACATGTTGTAGTACAATGAGCTGTATTAACTTTTGGGATGTATACCACGACTTGAGCTTTGTTCAGCTTTGATGTAATTATTTCGCTTTCCTTTTGGTTCTAACAATTATAAAAACCCCTTGTCTGAAAAACTGGATGGGGCAACACCCAACTTATTACACACTTTTGATATGATGTATGTATTTATATATATAGGGTGTTACAAGAATAGAATTTGTCAACTGATTATCAATTAATTTTTTCTATTGATAATCATTTTAGTTGGTAACTAGATTAGAAATGCTTTACCAACTGATTACCAACTAAAATTCTTTTATTGGTAATGTATTTAGTTTGCAATTTGTCGATAATTTAGTAGAAACACTATATTCCAAGTAATTACCAATTGACTTATTTGATTCATAATGACTTTCATTGATAATCAATTGGTAACATAATTGAAAATTTTATCAATCGAGCATGTAACATATTTGGTTAGCCATTTAGTACAAAAATATTTATCAATTGAGTTATTCTATTCGTAATAATTTGCATTATTGGGGGGATTTTTTTTACAAAAGTATTAAACATTAAATAGAAGTTTTTCTAAAGATAAATTACAAAGTTTTTTTAGTTCATTGTTTAAAATAGTTTTCCATTATAAAAATAGTTTTAAGTTTGAAACTTAAATTTTGTACTAACATTTTTAATCATGAATAAATATTTTCTTAAACGAAAGACAAGTTTATTTAGGTTATTAGTCAAAATAATTTGGCATATATATATATATATATATATATATATATATATATATTGTGCATGAGTATGGTTTTAAAATTTATCCATAAATTAATATGTATACATAAATACATATATAATTATTCTAGTTAACTTAAATTTAATAAACAATATGTGTTTGAATTTGAATTATATTCAATATAAAAAATATATATAATTGGTATTAATAATAAAAATTTTATATTTCTATATATTTTGAATTATATTTTTTTTAGAGAGAATTTTAGGTGAAATAAGGGAGTTTTTACATAAGTTGGATATATATTTAAAAATTATACTAACTAGTGTGTGTGTGTGTGTGTGTGTGTGTGTGTGTGTGTGGAATGAAAAAAAATATGTTTTATGAAAATAGAAATTTTTTCTTGAAATGGAATATACCAATAATAAACAAACAAATCCAACAAATTCAACCAAAATATTTTCTTATTTTGATATTGATTAAATAATTATAAACAATTTGGCAATTTGAATCGAACAAATCAAATGTCCTAGATTCAAAACCAACGAAGAGCATATTAAGATTCGAGCCATTTTGAATCATCTTTTGAACTATTTCCAAACCAGAGTTGTAAATTGGCCATGCAAACCTAACCCTTTTCATTTTTTATATTAAAATTTTCGAATCAACTACTAAAGAATTTCCAAACCAAAGCTCCTAAACCATTTCAGATAATTTTCTTAACCATTTCCAAACCAAAGCTCTAACTTCAACAATAGTATACAAATTAATCTCATCGTTAAAAAAATTACCCCATTAGGACTACAAACAAGGAGGGAAAAAGCAAACTTTTATGTTAGTTAAAGATAGGAGTGGCCCTAGTTGGCCAAAATGGCCAACCTCAACCTTAACCCTCCAACCCCAATTTGGCAGTTGAATCAACTGGCAGTCGATGGTTAAGGTTACGGTTGGCCAATCGTCGATTTACGGTTTTGATTTTTTTATTTTGAAATTTTTGAAATTTATTTAAATTTTTTAAAAGTTTTTAGGATGCAAAAAGTATAAAAATGATTTAAAAATAGTTATAAGCATGATATATAAAAAAATAGTTTCAACTTAATTTTAACTTCATAAAATTAAGTTATCAATACTCCCATAGTTTTCTTACCTTTTAACCCACCCTTTCTTATCTTTAATGGTCATTATTCTTGGTTGTACTTGTAGTTTTTTCAATGTCCACATCCAAAAATATTCTTGAAGTCCAACTGAATATTTGCTTGTTGATAATCTTAGACTCTAGTCCAATCATCTAAATATGATTGAAATCAACAACCTCCGGTGTCATTGATGAGCAAGTGTCACCCAAAATGTTTCCTCCGGTACTAAAAACTTATTCTACTACAACGGTTAAAATTGGAATATTAAGAATCACCTTAGTCATTAGTGCTACAACAGGGAATTTATTCCCATTTTCTTCCCATCACTTCAAGATATCAAATCTTTCACTTGTATCCTTCTGTTGGTATTATGCATTAGAATCAATCATTTGTATAATGTATTCTACACATTTATTAAATAAAAGACATACTTTATCTTTCAATTCATTTGATTACTTCATATGTTTATGTGTATAAAACTGATAGATAAAATCTCAAGCATAATGTACAATGTTAAAGAAATCATGATGTGATATTGCTACTACACTATACAATGCTTGTACTTGAACTATCTCTAGTCATAGTATTAATGAAATGGGATATCATTAATGTGCAAAGATCAACATATGTTGTACTTCTTAATTGGATCAAACGGTAGTTCTCACCTCTGTGAGCATTGTGATACTCAAAGTTAATATGTAAATATTTGTTGGATGAACAAGTTTATTGGATGACCTATCCATGAGATAATCACATGGACAATTATTTAGTGCTAGTAATAAAATCTCATTATGGCAGATCTGCAAGTATCCTTACACTTGAGATCTCCAAGGTACTTTGTATGCTGAGTATTATACTTTGATTCCTAGCCTTCGAATTTCTTCAAGACTGACTATATAGGGAGGATAGTGGATACAACATGAACTATATGAAGTACTTGTAGGGAATCATTACTTAAGAAGTCTTTGGCCAAGATAACTATGTATTGGAAATAGTTCCAAATGATACATAAGTTGAGTAATAGATTTTAGGAACAAGTAATAATGTATTCAAGTTAGAATTAATTATATTTTAGAGGGAGTTAGTAATAATTCCATATTCTAGATTGAAGGAGATATAGAATGATTAAAGAAGTTGATCCGTTTGATTTGGGTAAATAAACTTATTTATTTTTAAGTCCATTCCCAATCAAGTTTTAATTAAAAGTTAATCCCAAATCACACATATAAGCAAGTGCACTCATTACAAAGAATATATAGGGCATTAACTAGTATCAATCCTCAAGGAACAACTACTATTAATCACTTATTATCTTCTGTTGAACCTAACAGCTAAAGTGATTAAATAAAGACTAAGTACAATATTTACACAATTAAGGATAGAATGGCATGTAATTAGATAGAAATTCTGAAAATCATAACAATAATTAATCTAGCAATTATCACAACTAATTACTATTATGGCATCATGAAGGAACAGTGTAGAATCCGCACTCTCTCAAACTATGGTTTCACTATCTCTTAGTTAAATCAATAGATATCTCTATCTCACCAAAGCAACCAAAAAATGCATGAAGAACAATTATTTAATAAATATCCCTATTTCTAGTTGATAAGTGATATGGGCTAAATTAGTCATATTTTTCCTAATTATTTAAGGCTCTTTTGTGAAACATTTTGTTCAATAACTAGTTATATTCCTTTACATTTGAGATTTTATCATTGGAAAGGTATTTTGTTCATTATTTCAGATTTTTGGGGTAAAACGAAGCAAAAACATCGCAAAACTGAATAGAGGTAGCGCCGACCAGGACAGAGGAACCGACGCTGGCTATGCACTGTTGACACGAACTTCGAGACGACAAAAAATTGGTAAAACAGAGTGGAACCAGTGTTGGTTCCAGTAGCCAAGATAGCACTGGCTACATTCTGATATACATTGTGCGGAAAAAATCAACGAACGAGTAGAGAACCAGAACTCAACCGGCGCCGGCTCCGAGAGCTAAGGCGGCGCCAGCTGTACTCTGAGGGAATGACAGAGCTTTGATTTTTCTACGTTGTTTTTGGTAATCTATGGAGTTTTAGTACTTTCCTACTTCTACTCGGCCAAGAACATTACACCAACGAGTTTAGGCACTTTCCAAGCCTATAAATAGATGAAAAACACAAAGGAAAAAAGGAGAGAATTCATTGATCATCACAGAAAATCACTCAATCAAAGGAGGAATTCTTCAATACAAGGAGGGTTGTGCAAGAAGGTTTTCAAAGGAAGAAGAATGAGGCTTGTCTATAAGTGCTTTCTTTTACTTTGTTTTCTTTTTCTTGAACAATGACATGTTAATTGTTTTATTGTATTTCAACGTTGTTTCAGATATTCATGATATTTAGAGTTATTTGATATTTTAATTAATTGGTTATTATTCTTTGTATTTAATTACTTGAGCTTATTATGATATTAATTGATTGGTTCTTTCCATTAACTCACTGAGATCAAAAGGGTTGGTGGTGGTTTCAATTTATTAATTTCATATTTGTTGTCTCTTAATTCGCCAAGACCAAGGGGGTTAATTGATGAGGACTAGGTAATTAAAAGTTAATTGATGTTTGCTGAGACCAATGATTCATTGGTTAATTTCATGTTTTAAATTCGCCGAGACCAAGGGAATTTAATCAAGGATTGTGTTTAATGCATCTTTTGAGTAAATTAGTTGAGACGGGACGAAGTGATTCTAATTTATCTAGAAGGTAGTGATTTCATGGATTGAAAAAGAAGTGAATCTATCTTAATATTTCATGAAGCTAAGAGAATAATTAGTTATAATAATGATTGGGTACTTTAAGATACATACTTCTCCATCCTTGACATGTATATATTTTTATTTTTATTTTCTTCTATTTTATTTTATTTCTTTTTCACTTTATTGAATCGGTTAAACAATGAAATAAGAGGGATTAATGCATACTTATTCCTTGAGGATCGACACTCGTTTAAATCCTATGCTATGTTAATGATGAGTATGCTTGCTCATATGTATAATTTGGTATTAACGTTTTAATGTAAACTTGATTGGGAATATGCTGAGTTTTTATATGATTTTTATACCCAAATCTATACGCATCAATAAGAGCATGAAATTCTTTAATTTTGTTATCTCTGGGTGAAATCAACAAATGTTTGAGTATCCAAATTCTTTACTTAACCTCTTTCTCGAGTTAATTAAGAAATAAATCCAAAATTAATTAAATTAGAATCACATTATAACCTATTTCTCAAGTTAATTACAAGATAGAATCAATCAACTAATTTATCAAATCAAAGCTAGGCAACCAAATGCCATAAATCAGTGATTAAATTGATCAAATCACTGGAAATTAATGCAAAGTCATAAATTCCAAAACATCATCTAAAAATAATTAAAACATTAATCTCAACATTTCAAAATATAGAAAACAAAGGATTAAGATAGAACTCATACACATTCTCTCTTTCTCTTCTTATGAAGACTCTTTTCAAAATAATGCTCCTTTGATGAATTCCTCCTTAAAAGATTGATTCCTAATTTTGATTCTTGAATTCACTATTTTTTGTTTGAGTTTTCCTTGTTTTTATAGCCTTCTAGGTTGCCAAAAATATTCCATAGAAGTTCTGAGTCGTGCACAAGTTGAATACCAAAAGAACACTTCAGAAACTTCCAATTCTAATCAAATTAGGAGTGCCAAACCACCTCATGACCAGTGAAGGGCCGGCGCCCGCCCAATTGCTCAGAGTCGGCCCCGATCTAGTTCTATTCATGCCCGAATCATCTACTTTTCTCCTATGTTTTGTCCTATTTTTCCAAAGCTAAGCCAAGGCCAGTCCATACACCCAATCTGGCACCAATTCAAGGCTAGAATCCTACAACATAGCTCCAAAATACACAATTTCTATAAAAAATCTAAGAGAAACCTTTCCACAAGCAACTATCTTGAAAATATCAAAAAAGTAAGGGAATTAACTAGCTATTACACTCAAAACATCATAAAATCACCTCAAATAGCTAGGAAAATATATGTACAATTAGGACTTATCAAGAGTTTATTGCACTAGCATTTTACTATTGAAAGGTTCATGTTAAATCACTTGACTTTCTAGATTTTTGGGTAGTCATGATACATTGTTAGATATCGCTCTTGATCTGCTAAATATGGATTTACTAATTAGAGAGTTAATAAATCAATCCTAATTATAAAAGGATCGCTAATTTTATAGTTATTAGGATTTGTTCATATTTTGCTACTAATTGATTAAAAAACCTAATAATTCACACAAAATAGAGGAATTGGTGCTCAAGATATTAAATGATAATATTATAGGGTTGATTTGTGAGAAGAAATAATTTTATAGGTTAATTATAAAGTGGTTATAATTTTGGGGTCAAATTACACTAGTTAAAAGGCCTTATGTCACTAAAAGAAAAATGGCCTTTGGTAACAAAACAATTTCCTCACCGGTAGCGGCCTTGCCAAAAGGTTCGTAACAAAACTTTTAGTTTGTCACTGAAGGTGCATCTTTTGCGAGGAAATGAGTTTCCTAGCTAAAACTATTACTTTTAGCTATGAAACATTTTGTCAGTAGAACTAAACTAGTTTTGTCGCCAAAAGCATTCATTTTGTCGCCACTAATGGCTTTTCAAGACAAAAAGTTTCGTTGCTAAAATTTTGTTGCCAAAATATTAATTTTATTTTAAAAATTAAATATGATAGTAAAAAAATATTATTACCTTTTGTAACAAAAACATTTCCTCACTAATGCAAAATTTTTGTCGACAACAAGGTAGTTGTGAAAAAAAAAAAAATTCCTCACTAAAGTGTTATTAAATTTTTTAAAAAATATATATATATTTTTTTTTTGAGATATGGTCCATAACCCACTTTGTTTACCAAGCACATCGGATTACAACCATATCTGGGGACCATAGCCCTTCTTGTGCACCAAACACACCGAATTGCAGCAATCACTGTGGAGAATTCACACAATTGAGCCCAGCATGAATCAAACCTCAAACCTCCCGTATAGGGAGGCTGAGACTTAGCCGCTGAACTAAGTCAAGTGCATGATTTTAATCCTTTTTTAATTTAAACTATTCTCAACATTCTTTTATATGTTTAAAAAAATTAATGTTATAACAAAACATAACAATCATATTAAATTTACTACAAAATCATAGTATACAATATAATAAATTATTTTTAAAAGTTCATAAACAGTTAATTATATCATTCTTTATTAAATTATTTATACATACATACATACATATAGGTGTGTGTGTGTGTGTGTGTGTGTGTGTGTGTGTAGACTCACACATATATAAGTACACATATGTTGAGTTTCTCAGGCTCGTATCATATACGACCCAGCGGAAGAATAAAACGAGATACCATCTCACTTCCGCATATGTGTGAAAAACAAGACATGAAGATAATAAAGGTAACAGCTTTTTATCTTTCTTTGATCGTCCAAAGAACAAAAATTTCTTCTTCAAGTCGAGGTGCGATCTAGCAATCCTCTTGATCAAACTCCACGGAAGTTGAACGTCCAACCACTATAATCACAGTATGTGATTATCTCTAACAGTAATCCACTCAAAGGAATACTCAAGCACCAAAATATTTTTGTGCTAGCAGAAGAATAAGGCAGGTAGGGTTTTGCACGTTTTCAGCAAAATAAGAGAGAGAGAGAGAAGAAGAAGAAGAAGAAGAAGAAGAAGAAGAAGAAGAAGAAGAAGAAGAAGAAGAAGAAGAAGAAGAAGAAGAGAATCCGTTGTTTCGTGGGTATTACTAATAGCTAGGGTTGGTGGCCATATCATCATATAACACAAAAAAACCCTACCAAAAATTGAGGATTAGAATTCCCTAATTGTAATTGGAAATATCAAGTTCTCACAATTATAATTTAGACCATAAATTATAACTAATTATAATTCGTCCACAACAACTTCTCTTTCTCGCAATTAACCCCACTATGTTATCAAATAACATCTTGAGTACATAATCCTCTATTATGTGTGACCTATTAGGTTTCCCGGTCAATTGGTAGTGAACATGAATTAAACCAAACGTCTTTGAGATTAATAATCTATAATTAATTAGAATTAAATCCTATTAATTCTAATCAGGATTGATTTATTAATTCATTAATTAATAAACCTATATTCCCAGATCATGAGTGGTATCTAGCAACACATCATGACCATCCAAGAGTCTAGGAAGTCAAGTGACTTGACATGAACCCTTCAATAACAAACTACAATGCAATTAACTCATTTCATCATACAATATCTCATTCAGTTTGGAGTATAAAATTAGTGTCAACTCCCTCCAGAATTAATTCTGGCCCAAATACAATAGTACTTGTACCAGGAACCCACTACTCTAGATGTGTATCAATTGGAACTGTTTCTAATATACAATCGCCTTGACCAAGGACTTCTCGAGTAGTAATTCTTACAAGTGGCCATGAGATATTCGCCCCTACTATTAGGAGTGGTAAATCCTTTGTTGACCCTCTCAACTGCTTTCATTTACCTCACAATATACCCAATATCCATCCCATAGGCGGCCCTCAATCGAGCTCCAAATATTGGAATCAAAGTACAATGCTCAGCAAACAAAGTACCTTGGAGATCTCAAGTCTAAGGATACTTGCACATTTACTATATTGAGATTATATCACTGGCACTAAATAATTATCCATGTGATTATCTCATAGTTAGGTCATCCAATGAACTTGTTCCATTAACAAGAATCTGTATGTTAATTTTGAGTATTTCAATACTCACAGATATGAGAACCACCGCCTGATCAAATTAAGAAGTCTAACACATGTTAGTCTTAACATATTAATGATGTCCTGTCTCATTAATACTCCGACTAGGGACTATTTAAGAACTAATACTATACAGTATAGTAGGAATCTCATATCATGATCTTTATCAAAATTTCCTTAACACAGTGTTGTACTAAGGACTTTATCAAACAGTTATATTACTTTAAAGTAAACCAAAAAAAAAAACTGTAAGATAAATAATGCATTTTATTAAAACAAAATGTGTCATATACAATGTACAAATAATTGCCTCTAGGGCACAACACTAACAACATATATGTTCTATATACGTATAACAATAAAAATATATAAAAACATATATAAATATACATTAGAATAGCCTAATCTTTTTTTTATTTAAATTCTTAAAAATGTTTTTTTAATTATTAAAACATTAATATTCTTAAAATATAATAATTATATTAAATTTTCGGTGAAATAACATATTCATCGTAATAAATTATTTGTACATATACAAAATTGAAAAAATTTATATGTTGTTAATTATATCATTATTTTAATTAAATGATTAAATACATAAAAATCAAATAGAAGAAACAATATGTATATATTTCAAAAAATACACACACACACACACACATACACACACAAATATATATATACACACATACATACATACATACATACATACATACATACATACATACATACATATGCATGTATATATATATATATATATATATATGAATATATATTAATACATGTGTATAAATTAATACATATATATTAATATATGTACATAATAATAAGCATATATGTCTATGTATGCATGTATGTGTTGTATTGTCATATATATATATATATATATATATATAATACATACACATAAATATTAATATACTATTTTAATATATACATACATATATATATACACACACACACACACACATAAAATAATATAGAATATTAAAGTGTATATATATATATATATACATACATGTGTATAAATTAATACATACATACATACATATATATATACATATACATATATTATACAAATATTAATACACTATATATATGTATTATATACATATATATATATATGTATTATATACATATATATATATATGTATTATATACATATATATATATATATGTATTATATACATATATATATATATATATCTCACACACACTCACACACACACATACACACACACACACAAGCTCAAACTTTGCCAAACTAAAATTAGATTTTTAGGTCATAATCTAACTCAGGGTACATACCAACCAATTTGTAGAGCAATTGAATTTGCAGATAAATTCCCGGATGAAATTAAAGACAAAACTCAGCTTCAAAGATTTTTAGGATGTTTAAATTACATATCAGACTTTATTCCTAATCTTAGAATCATCTGTGAACCTTTATATAAGCGTTTAAGGAAATATCCAATCCCTTGGGGTTTAGAACAAACCCAAACTGTTAAGAAAATTAAACAGATAGTAAAAAAACTTCCTTGTCTAGGCATTCCAGATCCAACAGCATTCATGATTGTTGAAACAGATGCATCAGATTTAGGTTACGGTGGTATACTCAAACAGAAAAAACCCAATTCCCCTACTGAACAGTTGGTCAGATTTCATTCAGGCATTTGGCTTTCAAGTCAAAAGAATTATAGCACCATTAAGAAAGAAATCCTTGCCATTGTTTTATGCATTTCCAAATTTCAAGATGATTTAATAAATCAAAAGTTTTTACTCAGAATTGATTGTAAAGCAGCAAAAGATGTTTTGCAAAAAGATGTTAAAAATTTAGTATCCAAACAGATTTTTGCCAGATGGCAAGTACTTTTATCCAACTTTGATTTTGAAATTGAATTCATTAAAGGAGAAAACAATTCCCTTCCTGATTTCTTAACCAGAGAGTTTTTGCAAGGATGCATATGACTTTTAACACAGTATTCAACACTGTGATGAGTACCGCTTCAGTGCTGGAGCTCATTCCTTCTGCCTATAAATACCAACCTCAATCAGCACAATTCAGCGTGGATCAACAACCAAGGTTTCGACCACCACAAGGTAATCGTTTTATAGTACTCAATTCTTTCCCATCTCTCCCATCCAATTCTGTGAGCAAGTCACCGCTCACAATGGATCTCTTCAACCCAGCCTCCTCAAAAAACACAGAAACCCAGAAAACAGATTTATCATTCTACACTACTCCTATCCCCACTTCCTTTAAGGAAGCAGTTGTCCCGAAGACGCCAACTAAACCAGAAAAACTAACCCTTTCTTCAACCAAAGAGAAATTTTAATTTCTCCCAAAAACAGTTATCCCAATACTAGCTCTTCCCAGAGAATTAACAGCTCTTCCTGAAAGAGAGTTAGTTACCAAACTCCATCCAGAAGCCTACCGACAGTCCAACCATATTTTCAAATCCGAACCTCAGAAAGCTCGTCTCTATTACAAGCATATCCTTTTTGCAACAGGTTCAATTGAATTTGAACATGAAAGAAACTTGAACAGAGCTAACAAAGGCATAACCTATTCCAAATGTAGGATTATGAAAATCCTTGACCTCAACACTTGGCCGGTCACCGGTATTTACACCCCTATCCAGTTCAAAACATCCTTCAAACCTCCCACATATAATTTTATGGATTACATAGACGCTTGGTACAATTTCATGTACCTCTGAGATCTTACTCATACCTGGTTTGTCAAATATGGCAAAGACATCATTACTCCTATACCAAGATGGTTCTATACTTGGTGGAAAACCTTTGGTGGAAGCAAATCCACATTATCCAGTCAAAATTTGCAAAAGTTTAATCAGTTTGTAGTAGAGAATCAAATTCAGGAGTTAACTCTGAATAATCAGCTCTGTAAGTTTTATGTTGAAAAGAAAATATGTTTTGTATTAGGATAGGGCTACAAGCTCGATCAAATTGAAAATGTAAAATATCTCTATAAAGAGATAAGAGTCAAAGGATGGACTCCTGTCCCTAAACCAGATCCGAAAGAATCAGATGCACAATCCTCTTCAAGCAAAGGAAAGAAGAAAATCAGCAAGACAGAACTGCAACTTCAATTGCAACTTTTACAACAACAGCTTCAACAAGCCGATGACGAAGAAAGTGAATCGGATTCTCAACCAAAATACAGCCTGTATGAAAACGGAGATATGGACAACCCTTCTGGTATTGCTCAAACATACCTTTATCAGAGTCCATAATGGCACGACTACACTCCAAAAGAAAAAGAGAGAAAAGAACCCTACAGCTGTATCAACAGTCAAAAAGGTTACATGATATCACTCAGACATACTGCAAAATCATTCAGTCAACAGCAGCACATGGTGGACCCCTCCACTCACAAAGACTTTTGGAGCCATTCTTCATGATGGCCGACAACATTATTCCATCCTCCACTCAAGAGGGCCTCACTGCAATAATACAGACTTCAATCAGAGAAACTTACTCCCTCGCTACCTATATAAGACAGCATTTGATCGAAGATATGTAGACTCATTCACCCTTGAATCCTTCTGAGAGTGAAGACTCCCTCTATCTAGATATCTGTAGCACTTGTCATAGCTTTCGTACCCTTGTACTTCATTCAGATATTGTGTAACCAGTTAATTTCTTTGTAAAATAAGCAGTTTTATCAGCAATATATCCTGGGTCTCAAATTGGTATCAGAGCCAAGTGCTCCATTTCATGCATCATGAAACCCTCTATGGTTTGTAAAATCATGACCGAGTAAGTTCATTTACTTTCTTTCTCTAAGTCTGGCATGATGTAGTTTAATCCGCTTTCTTTTGTTTTCAAGTATTATGCCCTTTCATGTGTTTCTTCAAGTATTCTTATACTATAACGGTTTATAGTTAACTGTGAGAGCAGCTAGTACGTTGGTCAGCCCATAACCGTTGGATTAGGCCGTTGTTAGCCGTGTGAGGCGTTGTTTGGCCCGGACCCGGGGGTGGTCCCGTAGCTCTCAACCATAAGCATAGTGTTAGGTGTGTCCTAAGAAGAAACAAAGAAACATAGGTTAAGGCATACTACTAAAGAACAACAGAATTCGTATTAAATTACTCTAGCATAGACAAAGAGAGAGAAAGTAATTTTCTACTCCCATGGCATCTAACCTCTCAGAGATCGATATAGAATCAGTCCATGATTTAGAAGTCAGTTCCCAACTAGATCGAATGGAATCCAGATTAATGAATTGGAATTTACCAATAGAAAATTTTGATAAGATTTATGAAAAAGGAATGTTTGATTTAGTTCAAAGCTATACAATCAAAACAACAGAAAAAACAGTGTCTATAAATCAGCCTTATGGTACAATTCAGCTTCTAAATCCAGTTACCTTAGAACAGCATAAAAAGAATAAATATCGATATCTTCATATTGGATTAGTTCAAGTAGCAATCAAACCTCTTTATCGATTAGGAATTGATGCCCCGATCTGCCTTCTTCTGAGAGATAGTAGGCATCTCGATTTTCAAAACAGTTTGCTTGCAGTCCTTGAAACTAATACAGCCCATGGTCCAATATATTTTAATCATTACCCAAACTTCACTGTAGATCTAACAGATCCACACATTCTTAAAACCTTAACCCTTAACATCCAAACAAAAAATTTAGAATTTGAATTAGGATCAAAACCCCTTGGTTTAATTTATCGTGTTTATTATAAGGTAATGAAAACTACAATAAATCCTAAAGCCAAACAGCATATAGGAAATCCAAAGGAAACTCTGTCTATTAGAAACAAACTTTGAAAGATCTAATACTTTTGTCCCTCGAATGATTAAGTGGGATAATGTTCTCCAAAACCCTACCTGGAATTTTGATAACATCATTAATCCTAAAAAGCATTATGAATCCAAGACATTAGGGAAAATAACAGAAACATCAACAGGCCATATAGAATTGGAATTTAGGAGAAAATCGTTTTCAGCAGCTTCATCTTCTTTCTCTTTACCCAGAACCCAAAGCAGTAGACGATTCAGTAGTTTAGAATTTTTTGGAGAAATTCCTAAAGTAAATAACGTCGACTTTAGTGGAGAAATCCCCAAAGTAAATTATGAAGAAAACATAAGTATTAAGTCAGGAAGCCCTACTCAATTAGAAATGAATATGCCTTCTACTTTAATGGTATTAACTTCTGAAAAAGATTTTACCCTTGACAAAGATTACCTTCGTAAGTTATGGAATAGGCCATGTAATAAGATAAAATGTAAATGGTATTTTGCTATAGTTTCTGAACCAAAAAGAGCTAGACTCTTACAACAGTATTATTCTGATAAGATTAAAATGAAACAGCATTTAGATTTCTTCGATTGGTATGAGCTAATTAGATATCAGAAAAAAGATATATTAAATGTCATCACCAAGAAATGGTATACAACTAAGAATGAAGTTAGAGAATCAGTTTTCCCTCCAAGCAGAAGAAATTAAAATCCCTGTAGAAAATTAGGTAATTACAGCCTCTCCTTTTAAGTTAGAAAATTTAGATAGACAAGGAGATGTAACTAATAAGGATCTCAACAAAGTAATTCAACAGAATAATTATACTAATCAGATGTTAGTCACTATGGCTAGTAAAGTAGAACAATTAGATAGCATGTCTTCTGTAAGAGAAATCCCACAATTCAAACAGTTTAATCCAAAACAATCCGTAGATCCTAATCCAGTGTTTAAGCCTATATTATATGAACCCTCAAACATAAAACTTACTAAAGGAAAAATGGACATAGAAGGTGTAGATTTTATTAAAGAAATCAACAAAAAACTAAAAAAGCTAAAAACCACAGATCATCCCGAATCTAGTAAGACACATCTTCAAACTTTACATCAGCCAGTTTCTTTAATAGATATTGATCCCTCTCCTGAACAGACTCAATAAGCTCACCTGGAAATAAAAGGACTTCAAAAATACAACAACCACGATTTGCCAATCTATATACTAGGAATTACTATCCTAGACCATCCTTTCCAGATGTTCAATTCGAAGAACGCCATCTTGATACTAGAGCCGCATTTACAGGAGAAGATATTACAGAATGGAATATAGATGGAATGTCTGAGCATAGTATTTTAAATGTAATTCAAGAAATGTCCATGGCTATCACTGCCATTAAGTGTAAAAATCCTACTAATTCTGATAGCAACATTCTTCTTATCCTTACCACCGGATTTACTGGTGTCCTTCATGGGTGGTGGAATAACTATCTTTCTGAACCACAACGCCAAGAAATTTTAAATGCCACAAAAGTCCAAACAAAAATAATCCCAAATGCCAGTGGTCAACCCACTCAAGCATCAGAAACAGTTCCAGACTGTCTAAATACTTTCATGTTTACTTTAACTCAACATTTTGTAGGAAACCCTCAACAATTAGCGGATAGAAGTTCTGAAATCCTTACAAATTTAACCTGTCCTAAGCTACATGATTTTAGATGGTACAAAGATATGTTTTTACAAAAGGTTATGCTAAGAACAGATTGCCATCATGCGTTCTGGAAAGAACGATTTATTTCTCGGTTTACCTCCTTTATTTGCGAGAAAAGGTTAGACAAAAGCTAAAATTAGACTTTGGAAACGCAATTCCTTATGACCATCTAGCATATGGCCGATTAATTAGTTATGTAAACCAAGCAGGTGCAGATTTATGCACAGACCTAAAACTCAAAAATCAGATGGAATCCTATCATAAGAAATCTAAAAAAGAATTAGGTAATTTCTGTGAAATTTTTGGATTTTCCCCAATAACTCCACCATCTAAAAAGTTAAAAAAGGAAAAGAAGCGAAGCTTTAAAAAAGAAAGAAAAGAAAGAACTTCTAAGCCTTTTAAAAGAAAAGATAAGTCTTCCAAATCTACTATTAAATGTTACTTTTGTGGAAAATGAGGTCATAAAGCAGATGAGTGTAAACTAAAAGCTAAAAAGAAGAAAAAGGTTAATCAGCTTTCTTTACCAAAAGACACTCTAGAACAGATTAATCAAATCCTTGATCAATATAATTCCTCTCCTTCATCAGACACTAGTGATAGTAAAGCAGAAGAAGTGTTTGAAATCCAAGAAAAATCATCTGAATCAGATTTTAGTGAACAATCTTCTTGTGATTGTACAGGCTTATGTACCTGTGCAAAAGGAGAACTTTGTATGATTAGCAGTAAACAGCATAATCAAGTTAACGTAATCACTAAAGCAAATAAAGAACTTTTCTTCGAACTTTTAGATCATATTCAGGATGAAACAGTTAAGAGAGAATATTTGTTAAAAGTCAAAGAATTAGTTCTTAATCGAAAAGTACAAGTAGAACCCTACAATTTAAAAGAAGTATTTGATAAATTTAAAGGAAAACAAAAAGACGAACCTTTTGATTCCCTATAGGAATTAAAATTAGAAATAAAAGAACTTAAACAGGAAGTTAAATGGTTAAAAGAACAAAATGATCAAAGAATTTCTGACATTAATCAAATAAATACGGAATTAGTGAAACAGAAATTAGATAAGCCTTTAATAGATCCCACTTCAGATGAAGAAATAGACCAAAATGAAAATAATCCAGATTATATTTCAGCCATTTCTCAGATAACTTTTCAAAAGTGGTACATTCCAATCCTTCTCAAAATAGGAAATTTTTCAATTCAGTTGGTAGCTCTTCTTGATTCTGGAGCAGATCAAAATTGTATCTGTGAAGGCTTAATCCCTACTAAATATTTAGAAAAAACAGGTTCTAAGCTATATACTGCTGTAGGTGAACAGTTAAAAATCAAATATAGATTATCCAATGCTCATATTTGCAATAAACAATTTTGTTTCATGAATTCCTTCCTAATTATTAAAGATTTAAGTCAAGACTTAATTTTAGGAACCCCATTCCTCACTCAGATCTATCCCTTTAGTGTAGACCAACATGGTGTTCACACCGAAATAGGATCAATACCAGTCACTTTCTCCTTTCTGCAAAGCCCACTCACCAAAGATGACAATCTCTTAAAAAGAAAGATTCTTTGTCGTGAGCAACAGATAGCCTTTATCAAAGAAGACATAAAGTATACAAGAATCCAAAGCCAGCTACAACTAAAAGACATTCAAGATAAAATAGAATCCATCCATAAAGATTTTGAAAAATAAATCTGCTCAGATGTCCCCACTGCTTTTTGGGAAAGGAAAAAGCATATTGTCAGCCTACCATACATTGATGATTTTGAAGAATCAATGATATCCACTAAGGCTAGACCAATCCAAATGAATCAGGAACTAGTTGAACATTGTAAATTAGAAATTTCAGACTTATTACAAAAGGCCCTAATTAGAGAATCCCGATCACCCTGGTCTTGTGTCTACTTTTTATGTTAATAAAAATGCAGAAAAAGAAAGAGGTGTTCCAAGACTAGTAATCAATTATAAGCCATTAAACAAAGTCTTAAAATGGATAAGATATCCTATTCCCAGCAAACGAGATTTGTTGAAACGAACTTATAAAGCAGTTCTTTATAGTAAATTTGATATGAAATTAGGATTTTGGCAAATTCAGATTACAGAAGAAGATAGATATAAAACAGGCCCTAATTAGAGAATCCCGATCACCCTGGTCTTGTGTCTACTTTTTATGTTAATAAAAATGCAGAAAAAGAAAGAGGTGTTCCAAGACTAGTAATCAATTATAAGCCATTAAACAAAGTCTTAAAATGGATAAGATATCCTATTCCCAACAAACGAGATTTGTTGAAACGAACTTATAAAGCAGTTCTTTATAGTAAATTTGATATGAAATTAGGATTTTGGCAAATTCAGATTACAGAAGAAGATAGATATAAAACAGCCTTTAATGTTCCATTTGGTCAATATGAATGGAATGTTATGCCTTTTAGTTTAAAGAATGCACCCAGTGAATTCCAAAAAGTAATGAACGATATCTTTAACCCTTATTCCGCTTTTACCATTGTCTATATTGATGATGTTTTAATCTTCAGTGAATCTTTTGAACAACATCTTAAACATTTACATCTTTTTTGTGAAATAATCACGAAAAATGGGCTGGTAGTAAGTGCATCCAAGCTCAAACTTTGCCAAACTAAAATCAGATTTTTAGGTCATAATCTAACTCAGGGTACATACCAACCAATTCGTAGAGCAATTGAATTTGCAGATAAATTCCCGGATGAAATTAAAGACAAAACTCAGCTTCAAAGATTTTTAGGATGTTTAAATTACATATCAGACTTTATTCCTAATCTTAGAATCATATGTGAACCTTTATATAAGCGTTTAAGGAAAGATCCAATCCCTTGGGGTTTAGAACAAACCCAAACTGTTAAGAAAATTAAACAGATAGTCAAAAAACTTCCTTGTCTAGGCATCCCAGATCCAACAGCATTCATGATTGTTGAAACAGATGCATCAGATTTAGGTTACGATGGTATACTCAAACAGAAAAAACCCAATTCCCCTACTGAACAGTTGGTCAGATTTCATTCAGGCATTTGGCTTTCAAGTCAAAAGAATTATAGCACCATTAAGAAAGAAATCCTTGCCATTGTTTTATGCATTTCCAAATTTCAAGATGATTTAATAAATCAAAATTTTTTACTCAGAATTGCTTTATATATTAATATACTTTATTAATATATTACTAAATATATATATATATATATATATATATTTATGTACGTATACAATATGTATAGACATATATAAACATATGTATATATATTAATATACTTTATTAATATATTACTAAATATATATATATATATATGTACGTATACAATATGTATAGACATATATAAACATATGTATGTGTGTGTATGTTTGATAATGTATCACATATTTAGGTATATAGACATACATACAAATATATTTTTACAAAATAATAATATTTGTATACCATTAAATATGTGTGTGTGTGTGTGTGTGTGTGTGTGTGTGTGTGTCTAATAGATATATATATATATATATATATATGAATAAATACTTATACACACAATAATATAGAATATTAATAAATATATGTATATATGTGTGTATATATATACACATTAATACATATATATTAGTACATTATATATATATATATATTTTAATACAATGTACTACTATATTTGTATTATTATATGTATAAATATATATTAATTCAAATATATATTTGTATTAATATATGTATAAATATTAATATATATTTATACATATATTAATACAAATATAGAAGTGCATTGTATTAAAATATATAAATATATAAATATATATATATATATTTATATATATGGATACCAAAATAATATAGAAAATTAATATATATATATATATATATAGATTTATACACACACACACACACACATGTGTGTATATAATATATATATATATATATATATATGCACATATATATTAATATACTTAATTAATGTTTTAAAAAATATATATACAATAAGATAGATATGTATGTATATATTAATATACATATATATACAATTATTATTATATATATATGTATACATATTAATATATATATATATAATATACACACACAAAACGTAAACAAATATACTTATTTTTTTATATTTATATATATATACGAAATACGTATATATATATATATATAAATATAAATGCAAATATATATGTATATATTTATTTGTATACAACTCATACAAATATATCTTGTACAAAAATAAATGTGTATTTATGTGACACACACACACACACACACACACACACACACACACACACATATTCACATATATGTAAATGTATAAAAATGTATAATTGCATACACGTATGTATATGTGTGTATATATATATACACACACGCACACACAAAGATAAGTGTATCAAATTAATGGTCTCACCATTCGATTTGTTAAAATTACTAAAAAAAAAGTATTATGACAAAAATTTGATGGTAATTTAATATATTTTCCCATATAATCTAATATAATCTCTATAAATATGTCAAAAATATAAAGCATTTACAAAGATAGACGTATCAAATTAAAAATCCAACCATTAAATTTGTTGAAATTTCTAAGAAAAGTGTTTTGAGCAAATTGAAAGTAATCAGATATATTTTAACACATAATCTATCATAATAACTGTAAAAATGCCCAAAGCATTATGCATTTATAAAGATAGGTGTATCAAATTATCGATCCAACCGTTAGATTTCTTGAAATTATTAGGAGAAGTGTTATGACCAAATTTGAATATAATTAGATATATTTTTGCGCATAATCTCTATAAAAATGCTCAAAACCTAACACATTTACTAAAGCAGACGTATCAAATTAACGATCCAACAATAAGATTTGTTTAACTTGCTAAGAAAAATGTTGTGACAAACATTGTAAATCGGATATATTTTGGCACATAATCTAGTATAATATCTTTAAAAATGGCCCAAAACCTATCCAATTTACAAAGCTAGAAGCATCAAATTAATGATTCATCTATAGTTTTGCTGAAATTGCGAAGAAAAGTGTTATGACCAAATTTGAAGTTAATTGGATGTATTTTACAACATAATCTAGCATAAAATTTATAAAAATGACAAAACCTAATGCATTTATTAAGACATGCATATCAAATTAATTATCCAATTGTTAGATTTGTTGAAATTGCTAAAAAAAAAAGTATTATTACAAAATTTGAAATTAATCAGTGATATGTTGGCACATAATCTTGTATAATATCTATAGAAATCCTCAAATCCTAAATCATTTTAAAAGATAGGTGTATCAAATTAATGATCCAAATTTGATGTTAATCAGATATATTTTACCACATAATCTAGCATAATCTCTATAAAAATACCCAAAGCTAACACATTTACAAAGACAGACATATCAAATTAGTAATCCAACCATTAGATCTGTTGAAATTACTAAGAAAAGTGTTATGACCAAATTTGAAGACAATTAGATATATTTTGGCATATAATCTAGCATAATATCTATAAAAATGTCCAAAACCTAACAGATTTATAAAAATAAGCATATTAAATTAACGATCTAATGATATGATTTGTTAAACATGTTAAGAGAAGTGTTATGACCAAATTTGAAGTAAATCAGATATATTTTGTCACATAATCTAGCTTAATCTCTACAAAAATCCCAAAACCTAATGCAATAACAAAGATAGGCATATCAAATTAATGATCCAACTATTAGATTTTTTAAAATTGCTAAGAAAAGTATTATGATCAAATTTGAAAGAAATCGATTTTTTTTTTTTTTTTGCACATAATCTAGCATAAATTTATAATAATGCCCAAAACCTAAAGCAATTACAAAGATAGGTGCATCAAATTAACGATTCAACCGTTAGATTTGTTGAACTTATTAGGAAAAGTGTTATGACCCAATTTGAAGGTAATCAGATATATTTTAGCACATAATCTAGCATAATATCTATAAAAATATCCAAAACCTAATGCATTTACAAAGATGGACGCATCAAATTAATAATCCAACTGTTAGATTTGTTGAAATTACTAGAAAAAAGTTATGACCAACTTTGAAGATAATCAGATATATTTTGACATATAGTCTAATATAATATCTATAAAAAATATCCAAAACCAAACATATTTACAAATGGTAGACATAGTAAATTAATGATACAACCATAAGATTTGTTGAAATTGCTAAAAAAAAAAAAGTGTTATTACCAGATTTGAAGCTAATTGGATAGATTTTCCCACATAATCTAGTATAATATCTATAAAATTTTCCAAAACATAACATATTTATAAAGATAGGTGTAATTATTTAATTATCCAACCGTTAGATTTATTGAACTTGCTAAGAAAAGTGTTATAACCAAATTTGAGAGTAGTTGGATATATTTTGCTACATAATCTAGCACTGTGTGTGTGTGTGTGTGTGTGCCCAAGATTGAAAGCATTTACAAAGATAGGCATATCAAATTAACGATCCAACTATTAGATTTGTTGAAATTGCTAAGAAAAGAGTTATGACCAAATTTGAATATAATCAGATATATGTTGGCACATAATCTTGTATAATATCTATACAAAAATCCAAAACCTAACATATTTACAAAATATAGACGTATCAAATTAATGATACAACCATAAGATTCGTTGAAATTGCTAAGTGTTATTACCAAATTTGAAGTTAATCAGATATATTTTGCCACATAATATCTATAAAAATTTTGAAAATATAACGTATTTACAATGATAGGTGTATCAAATTGATAATCCAACCGTTAGATTGGTTGAACTTGCTAAGAAAAGTGTCATAACCAAATTCGAGAGTAGTCAGATATATTTTGCCACATAATCTAGCACAATATCAAAAAATGCACCCAAAACTGAAAGCATTTACAAAGATAGGAATATCAAATTAATGATCCAACCATTAGATTTGTTAAAATTGCTAAGAAAAGTGTTATGACCAAATTTGAATATAATTAGATATATTTTGTCACATAATCTTGTATAATATTTATAAAAATGCCTATACCTAACAAATTTATAAAGATGAGCATATCAAATTAATGATCTAACTGTTAAATTTGTTAAAGTTACTTTAAAAAAAGTGTTACGATAAAATTTGAAGATAATCGGATATATTTTGTCACATAATCTAGCATAATCTGATTGAGATCATATATTATGTATTTAAAAATTTAAGGACTAATTTGTAAAAATTTTAGGGTTATATTAAAAATATTTCAAAACTTAGGGACCGATTTACAAATTTTTTAGGTCATTTTGTATTTATACAAAATTTAAAGACCAATTTACAAATTTTTAGGATTATGTTGTAAATATTTAAAAATTTAGGAAAGGTATTAGCTAGGAAATGCAAATTTTGTCACTAAAAGTATAGTTAATAGTGATGAAAGTTAATATTTTTAGCTAAAAATGTATTTTCATCGCCGATGATGCATCATTAGTGAGGAAAATTTAGTTAGGAAATAAATTTCTGTCGCTAATGATACATCAGTAGCGATGAAACCTAAATTTTTCTCGCTAATACACTTTTCCTTGCTAAAGCCATCACTTTTAGCTAGGAAATAAAAATTTTGTCGCCAAAGGTCTTAATCATTTTTGTCGCTAAAGAAAAAATTTCCTCGCTAAATGGCACTTTTAGCAACAAAAAAATTTCCTAAATAAAGTTTTACCGCCAATGTATGCTTTTCAGTATTGTGTCATTACATGGGCAATGATTTTGTGTGTGTGTGTGTGTGTATACAAATATATACATATATACACACAAATATATGTAGATATATATATATATATATATATATATTTATAGACATATATATACACATAAAAGTAAAACACCGTCTTTTGTGTGTAGGGCACTGTAGCCTCTTATTCTTTTTTATAAACAAATCTAAACCCTACCATCACATAAACTGTCTGCTAGCATAGATTTATGGCTAGTTCTTTTTTAGTACCATCCTTGTGTGGATTTTTGTTAGAAATGCTTCTGTACTTGGGACATAGTGGTTTGAACAATTGGAGAAAGAGACATTTGTGGTGTAGCTGTGTGCGATCGCTGGGTTGCAGAAGAAATGAAAAAAATTTTGAAAACTACAATTGCACAAGTAATGCTCATTTCCTCTTTTCTTAGTGTATTTAATTGCATGTGAATGATCAATTGGCCTAGGATTCCCATTTAATTTTCCGTTGCGCATATCTAATATTGCATGAGGGAATTCTGAGTCATCTCATATGTGTTTTATAGGTTTGTATATTGATTGAAATTATTTCATAAAGTTTTTTTAGGTTTTGGAAAATTCATTTTCAGTGGGTTTTGTTCTTTACGCGAACTATTTACTAAAATTGGTTTCAATAAAGGGTTTACAAAATCATTGAAAGCATGGCGTTGTTTTGTTTTGATTTGTATAAAGAAAGAGTTCTTCAATGTAGACATAGTTTTGTGTTCCTTGAGCTACTTTTGTTTTTTGAAATCTATTAAGGAAGACGAACAAGAAAAAAAATTGTAGTTTCATTAAAAAAAAAAAAAAACAAAGGTTGCTATGGCTGGCTATACTTTGAAGAACCAAAGCCAACGGCCTGCTATACTTTAAAAAACCCAAAGTCAGCCTTGAATCTGGTGGGCGGCTATGTTTTAAATAAAAAAAATTAAATCCAGCAACCGACTTTCTTCACTGATTAAAATAATTATTTTTCCCTGCTTAAAATGGTTTTCTAAAAGGACCCCATAAGTTTCCAAAATTTGATTTTGGACTCAATATTTTTCTCTTCCCCAAAGTTGCGATTTTGGATTTATATTTCATGATAATTATGCTTGGAGCATATTTAGCATGGTGGCTTGGTTATAGACTATAGACCCATTTAATTTTGTTATATGCATATTTACTATTTTGGTTTTAAATAAATAGAGCCTATGTGTCCTATCTTTTTCTATAATTCTTATATAGTTTCTCTTCTCATTTAATTTCTCTCGAATATAACTCGAGGTTTCTCTTTTAGGGATTTATGTAATTAGATTACGTAGGTTAGAAATTATTTACAAGCTTATGGAGATGTTGACCAAGGACAATGCGAGGTTTGATAGTACCTTATTTCTAAACATGCATGAACACAGAGGTTTGACCAAATTAATTTCTTACTTGACTTAAGGAATTAATCTAGCAAAGTCTATGACTAAGCTATGTAATTATGTCTATTACAATTTTGTCAATATGTTGATTGTTAACAATTATGCATGCCAAAGACCATTAATAAAAGAAATCTCTCAAACTATGTTAAATCTAAAAACCTTCCATTAATATAGTAAGGACGAGAGCTCTTTTTCGAGATTAGGTTATTGGGCATACTCAAGCCTACTTGACATTAAGTATGTTCAAGCTATGGAATTTGATTCTAGATTAATGAGTTGGATTTAACTAATATCTTTATTCCAGTTGGGCATACCTAAGCATACCGAATATTAGACGTGAGGTTGGGTTAGCACTGCTTTAAGATTAAAATATGTTAATCACCCAATGATCTGGTAGTTGCACTTGATGCAATTAGTATTGGAAACCTACTATTGAATTTAAGAGTGATCTGTTAGGCATACCCAAGGTTATTCTTAAGGATTTTGAATATTGATCCACTAGGAAAGCTTTCAATGGGTTTTCCCTAATCAATAATAGGGGCTATTGATTTAAATAAAATAATGGAATAATTACGCACTTAATTAAAAACCTAATTAATTGCATCTTATATGCACATATATATTATCTAATGGCTCTTATCTTTCATCTAGGTTATTTACATCATCACTACAAATTTGAACCTATGTAGCATTTTAGAAACAAACAAGCTTACTAAGTTAAATTTCATGGACTGGGATAGGAATTTGAGAATCGTTCTCAAATCTAAAAAATTACTCTACGTGTTAGATACTCCTATTCCACCACCTCCAACTATTGACGCACCTATTGAAGAGTATGAAGTCCATACGAAGAACTAAGAGGACAGTGACACAGTATTTTGTATCATGCTAGTACCAATGAACTCCCAACTTCAAAAACAGTATGAACATACAGATGCTTATACTATTATCTTCCATCTAAGGGAGTTGTTTGATCAACAAATTAGAACGGAGAGATACGAGATCTCAACGCAATTGTTCCATTCTAAGGTGGAAAAAGGTGCTTCAGTGGCTATGTGTAGACTTAAGATGCTGGGATTAATTGAGAAGTTTGGGTCGCTTGAGTTTGTGATGGACCATAAATTAAGTATTAACTGAATTCTACAATATTTGTCAAGTAGTTTTTCACAATTTGTGATGAACTACCAGATGAATAAGATTGAGTCTACTTTACCAGAGTTGATCAATCTTCTCAAGATTGCAGAAAGCTCTATCAAGAAAGAGCATAATGTAGTTATCTTGGTTGATTCTTCAATTTCTAAGAAGAAAAATGTTCCTAAGAAGAAGAAGAATTCAACCAAGCCAAAAGGTGGAGTAAAGAAAAAGGAGACAGCAACCAAGTGACCATATCACTATTGTGATAAAATGGGCCATTGAAGGTGTAATTGCAAAAGTTACACGGAGTTGCTAAAGGAAAAGAATGAGAAAGACAAGCTTGTTGGTACTTCCGCTTCTAATCATGGTATGTTTATGAATGAGATTAATACTACCATTAATAATAAGATAAAAGAATTGGATACTAGTTGTGGGTCTCATTTATACAATAATATACAAGGACTAAAAAGCAGTAGGAAGCTAGAAAAATATGATATAGACTTATGTGCTACAAATGGAGTAATAGTTACTGCATCGCACTTGTTGTAGGGACTTATCTTCTAAACTTGCCTTCTAGATTTATTTTAGAACTTTCAAACTATTATTATGTTCCATTTTTGTTGAAAAACATTATCTCAATTGCTTGTTCATACATGGATAGTTTTCATTTAATTTTTAGGAATAAAAATTATTCTTTTTCATTATGTGATATCCATTATAGTACTACAACTTTGATGAATGCTTTGTATATTATAGACGTGGATAATCAAATTCTCAACATAAATGAAAAAAAAAACAAAAAAAGATAACACAATCCCTTCTTACTTATAGCATTATCGTTTAGGCTATGTAAACGAGAATCGTATTTCTAAGTTGTACAAGTTTGGTAACTTAGGATTATTTAATTATGAATCATATGGCACATGTTCATCTTGTTTAGTTGGTAAAATGAGTAAAATCCTTTTTTTCTAAAAAATGGAACTAATACACACTGATATATATGGGCTAAAAACATTGCAACCAAGAGGGGGTTATTAATACTTCATAATCTTTATTGATGATTATTCACAATTTGAGTATTTGTATTTAATGAAATACAAATTTGAAGCCTTTGACAAGTTTAAATAATTCAAAAATAAAGTAAATAAATAACTTGGTAAAAGTATTAAAACTCTAAGATCTGATCGAGAAAGTGAATACTTGAGCCAAAAGTCTCAAAGTTATCTTAGAGAAAATGAAATATTATCTCAATGAACTCCTCCGCATACACCCTAGCATAATGGTGTATCTGAAAGAAAGAATCGAATTTTATTAGATATGGTTTGAACCATAATAGTTTTGTGGAATTACCGAAATCGTTTTGGGGATATGCACTGGAAACTACTGTTTATATTTTAAATAGAGTTCCATCAAAAATACTTTATACCACTCCATTTGAGTTATTTTTTGGTAAGAAACCAAAATTAAATCATTTGAAAATTTGGAGATGTCCTATGTATGTTAAGAGGACAAAATCAGACAAATTTTAAAAAAAAAAAGTATGATAAGTGTTTGTTTGTTAGATATCTAAAAAAGTCACATGGATATTATTTCTATCTCCTTACAAAAAATAAAGTGTTTATTTCTAAGTATACTGTCTTCATAGAGAAAGAGTTTATACTTAAAAGAAGATAGGGGGTGTAAAATTGAACTTAGTGAAATTCAAGAAGAACAAACAAACATTGATCAACAGAAGGATCCCGTGTCTATTAACAAAATAGACGAACTTTCATATATACAAGAACCTCATAGGTCAAGTAGGATACGTATGACACCTAAAAAAATATGAATTTCTCATTAGTGACCATAATGGCGTATTACTCATTGAAAAAGATAAGTTTACCACTTACAAGAAAGTTCTGAAAAGTTTAGAATATGATAAATGGCTGGAAGACATGAAATCAAAAATAGATTCTATGTATAACAACTAAGATCGAACTTTGGTTGATCCACCCAAAGGGATAAAACATATAGGGTGTAAATAGGCTTTCAAGAAGAAAATCGACCTAGATGGTAAAGTTATTACCTATAAGGCATGATTGATTACAAAATGGTATCATCAGCAACAAGGTATTGATTATGACGAGAATTTTTTACTAGTAGCAATACTGAAATCCATTAGAATAGTTGCAGCACTTACCACTCATTATCACTATGAGATTGGGTATACGAATGTGAAACAACTTTTCTAAATGGAAATTTGACAGAGGAAATATACATGACACATCCTAAGGGTTTGATATCTAAGGATGACACTAAAGTATACATGCTGCAAAGGTCCATTTATATACTAAAGCAAGCTTCTAGACATTGGTAAATCCATTTTAATGAAACAATTAAGGAATTTGGTTTCATACAAAACATTAATGAACCTTATGTACATAAGAAGGTTATTGGGGTTGCAATTGTTGTTCTATTACTATATGTAGATCATATATTGCTATTAAGAAATGATATCTCTACTCTTCAATCAATCATGGTTTGGCTATCAAAGAAATTCTCCATGAAAGACCTTGGAAAAGCAACCTATATTTTTGGGATAAAGATCTATGGAGATAGATCAAAAGGTTGCTCAGGTCTTTTACAATCTATATGCATAAACAAGTGCTAAAGAGTTTTAGGACAAATGAATCTAAAAAAGGATTCTTATCCATGAGACATGGGATAAGCTTTTCAAAATCTATGTCCTAAAACACAAGATGAAAAGGATCATATGAGTAGAATACTATATGTTTCGACAATTAGATTTATCATGTACGCCATGATATATATTTAACTCGATGTATCATGTGCTTTTAGCTTGACTAGTAGACACCAATCTGACCCTAAAGAAGGTCACTAGGTGGCTCTTAAGAATATTCTTAAGTACTTAAGAAGGATAAATGATGTATTATTAGTATATAGAGGAGGAGACTTACAAATTAAAGAGCTGATGCCAGTTTTTAATTTAATAAGGATAATTACAAATCTCAATCAAGCTACGTGTTTATTTTGGGTGGTCGGACAGTTTGTTGAAAAAGTTCCAAACAAGACACTACTGTTGATTCAACCACAGAAGTTAAGTACATAGTAGCCTCTGAAGCAACTAATAAGGCAGTTCGGTTCAAGAAATTCATAACATAATTAGGAGTGATACCTAGCATTATTAATCAATTACCTTTGTATTATGATAATAATGGAGCCATTGCACAAATAAAGGAACCATAGTCTCATCAACGATCCTAACATGTACTTAGATGCTATCACTTGATATGTGAGATCATTGATAGGAAAGATGTAAAGATAGAGAGAGTTCTCACTGATAAGAACATAGATAATCCACTCACAAAGGTATTACCCCAAAAGAAACATAATAGGTATGTTTGGTCATTTGCTATTCGATACATAAATGATTAGGTCTAGCACAAGTGGAAGATTGTTAGCACTATGCTCAAGAATCAATAATTTGTATAATGTATTTTGTGTTGGATTTCAATAAAGTAATATCAAATAATGCACATAAAAAATTAAAACAAAATTCATGCAACAATATCGCTTGTATGTGATTAAATAGGTCAAGGGATAGGAAAAAAAATTTTGTTACAAGAAAATGCAGCTTTTAAATTTTTTCTCCACTCGAATATTCTTAAAAAATTGTTCAAGTTGTGAACCACCAAAATTCTAAGCGTGGGAATTGCTCTATGATGAGGCTTCATCATATAGACATTTTCTAGTGGTATTGTGCTTTAGTTAAGATAAATTCTTACGTAATTGACTACTCATCACATCCTTTTTATCTTGTTCTTGCTAGAAAATCGAAAATATTAATTAAAGATAAAAGGGAAGAAAAAGGGAAGAAGAAAGAAGAAGAGGAAATAAAATACAAGAAATGGAGATTGAAGAAAAGAAAGAAGTTGTGTGCATATTATCTAGTGAACGGGCCGCCAAGGAAATTCCAACTTCCCTAGGCTGCCAGGTGAACAATACAAAGCCATTTTGTCCAAATACTAGGTGGCCTAGCCATTTTCCCTAGGCCGCCTAGTAATCTTCATATTGAAAAAATTTCCAAAAAGTTGGTGGCCAAGTTCCTTAGGACGCCTACTTCATTGTAAATATATGTATGTATTAGTTTCATGTGGCAGCCTGTTTTTATGTATATGAATATATAGTTTTAGGGTAGTGGCCCAAGAAAGTCTATAGACTTTCCTAGGCTGCTTTGTTTCTGGAAAAGCATGGCGGCCTAGGGAAGTCCAAGTTCCCTGGGCTGTCCACTTGCAAGAAAAACACTATTATGCTCGTTTTTTTGAGAACTATACGGCCAAACCTTTATATAATCATTCTTTTCACACAAAATGAAGGGAAAAAAGTTTGGAAAAGGCTAGGATTTTGCTCAAGAACCCTAATTCTTGTGAGTTTGAGCACCAAGAATAGATAGAGACCAAGAGATCTAAGGAAAAGGAAGGGAGATTACTTGAAGACTTCAAGAAGAAGAAGGATGAGGCTTGTTTATGAGTTTGCTTTTCTCTTCTTTTTTTTTTTTTTTGGTAATTCTACTGGTATTCTTATGCTAGGATTTGACTTTTAATTGTAATGAAAGGTCATATCCTATTTTTTTACTTGAGAATAATATATTTTTCTTAGATTTATGATTCTTATTCTTGGGTATTTTGTTATTTGAACTTATTTAGTTATCTCGGTTGAGTTGGGTTTTGTTTGTTTTATTTCAATTAAATGTTCTTCTTGAATGATTTCGAGAGATAGGGTTGAAGTTAGGATGCCCACTTGACTAAGTTAACATTTGTCATTTTCAATTAAACCAAAAGGGAGGTTGGGAATTGGGCTAATATCCAAATGGTTTATGAAATTGCCAGGAGATAGGGATTTTGTGACCTCTGGATATTTTGGGATAGTAAGTGATGATTAATGCACCCTTAAGTTTGATTGGTTAAGTAGAGATACCGATTAATCAAATTTGGGGGTAGAAATCTCACAACACAAATATTTGACTCACTACGATGCCTAGGATTAGGAATTAAGGGTCCAAGGAGTGCTTATTTCTTAGGTCTTGAATAGGAAACTTCTTTTTATTACATGGGTTATTCTCTTTCTTTTTCCTTGAGGAAATTGTGACTCTCTCTTGTGTGCATGAACGTAACCTTTCTTGTATTGTAGCTAGTGTTATACCTTACATTTACTTTTGGCTAAACAATAAGAAGAGAAGAAAGTAGGAATACTAGCTACATTCCCTAAGGTTCTTTCGATACTTGCCAATAATATTAGACTACACGATAGGTGCACTTACCTATATGTGTGTTGTGTAATTTTAGTTGGAATTTAATTCTTAAAACTTGTGTGTATATGGGGAACAATGACTTGGATTTTGTATATGCACAAGTATGCACATCAAGTTTTTTGCGCCTTTGCCGAGGAATAGCTTAGGCTATAATCTAAAAACTTTAATTCTTGTTGATTTAGCCTTGCATTTGTATATACTTACACATATAACTAACTTATTTGTAAATAGTTATTTATATGTGTGTTTTGATTTTATTTTATTTTATTTTGGCCAAAATTGTGTTTAAAATTTTTTTTATTGTTGTATTTTTGTTGTTATAAAACCTATTCATTTGGACTTTGAGTAATTTCATTCTCATTTATTGGTTTATTTTTTTATATCTTGTTCTTTGATTGAGTGAGTATGATTAAGAGAATTTGTTGGAAATTGAAGATTTATGGTGTATATTTCATGTGTTAGATTTCTTGAGTTGAAAAATAGAGATGGATTGGTATGATGGAGATTATATTCATTTTAGATGAAATTGGAATTTTAAATGTGGATATGTGGCATATGGTTTGGTTGGATGAATATGTCTTTTGAGGAAATTTCTTTGGCTTATGCTTCATCTTTGTTCATTCTTTTTAGATTTGAAATTTTTTTGTTTCCTTATAAACTGTGCATGTTGATTTGTGGCTTTGAGTTATTTTGGGAGAAATATTATTTTGTGTTTTTGTCTAATAAATAAATGGGTCTTTTGAACTCAAAATTTGTTTTGTTCATCTTTTGGAGATTAAGAATTACTATTTCTTTGTGGTATTTGTTTTTGGCTTGTAATTTTGAGGTTTAATAAATATTTTGGAAGTTATTGATATTTTGTGTATTCTCTTAAAGGATAGTTTCCATTGTACATGAGTAGGAGAATTTAAAGTGATATTATAGACTTTGACTCAAAATTAGAGAGAACATTGAGAAGGAGGTGTTCACTTTGAAGACTAAAAAGATATGGCAAATCTTAGTGGCCATTTTGGAGTTCATGGAGAAGAAGCTCAAGTTGGAAATAGAAATGGAAACGAAAATTGAAATGAAAAAAGGAAAATGGGAGACTATGCAAGAACATTGCTTCATGGAATGGAGTCGAGCATATTAAGGCCAAGAGTAGAGGCTAATAACTTTGAGCTAAAACCGTCTTTTATCCAAATAGTGCAACAAATGGTGCAATTTGATGGACTACCAAAGAAAGATTCTAATGCGTACATTTCTAGCTTTCTCAAAATTTGTAACACCTTGAAGCTAAATGAAGTGTCCGAGGACGCAATTAGACTTAGGCTCTTTCTATTTTCCTTGAGGGATAGGGCGAAATCATGGCTGAAATCATTCCTTCCAGGCTCTATCACTATTTGGGATGAATTAGCTGAAAAGTTTCTCGCAAAGTACTTTCCTCCCTCTAGGACCACAAAGCTGAGAAACGACATCTTTTCTTTTAGCTAATTGGAAGGAAAGATTGTTAGTGTTATACCTTAAAGGCAATCACTTTTATATTGTATATGATACATTTATTAATAAAAGTCATTCTTCATCTTTTAATTTAATTAATCATTCCACATATATGTGTATAAAACTATTAGATAAAATCTCAAGTACAAAGTATAGTGTTAAGAAAATTATGATAGAGATTATAATATGAGATTCCTACTATACTATGTAGTACTTGTACTTAAATTATCCCTAATCATAGTATTGTGAGATAGGACATCATTAATATGCAAAGACTGGCACGTGTTATACTTCTTGATTTGATCAAGTGGTGGTTCTCACATCCATGAGTATTGGGATATTCAAAGTTAACACATGGATACTTGTCAAGTGAACAATTTTATTGGATAACCTAACTATGAGACAATTATATGGATAACTATTTATTGCCAATGATAGAATCTCATTATAGCAAATGTACAAGTATCCTTAGATTTGAGATCTTTGATAGGGGCTAAATTCATCACTATTTTCCTAGTTATTTGAGGGTACTTTGAGATACTTTTGATGTAATAACTAGGCATATTCCTTCTTATTTGACATTTTGCTTGTGAAAAGTGTTTTGGAAGAATTTGTGCAAGATTTAAGAGATTTCAAGCAAAAAGTATAAATTTCTAGCTTGGACCTGACGCCAGGTCTGGTTAATGCACCAGGCGCCAGGTCTGTTCTGGAGAAAAAGAGAAAAACATAGCACAAGTGAGGGGCGAACTAGAATGCACTTGGCGCCAGGTGGGTCAAAGTGACCTAGCCTTAGGTCCGATTTGTAAGAGGCAAATTTTGTGCACGAATTTGGTATTTTCTAAATGACTATTTTTCAAATTTTACTGGCCCAAGACTTCTCCAGCCACAAATTTTGGTATCAAATGAGCTTATAAAAACAAGAAAAATACAAGAGAAAGTAGTGAATCTAAGGATCAAAACTTCCAATCACTAAAAAAAGATTCATCATTCAAGGAGCATTATTCAAGAAAGTTTTCAAAGAGAAGAAAGAGGGCTTGTCTATGAGTTTTTTCTTTTAACTTTGTTTTCTTTTTCTAGAATAATGATGTAATTAATATTTTTATTATAATTTGACATTATTTCGAGATTCATGGCTTTTGGATTAATTTAGCTATTTAATCAATTTTCTATCATTCTTGGTGTTTGACTACTTGTAATTATAGAAGAGTTGATGAAGTTAGATTTTCTTCTAATTGACTTGGGAAATGATGTTATGAGTTGATTTAATTTTATATTTGTTATTTCTTAAAGGACTTGGGAAACGAAGTTAAGACAAAGAACCTTAGTAATCAAAGATTAGTTGATTTCGCCTAGAGTATAGGGTTGTTGGCTAATTTCATGTTCATTATCACCTAGGGTATAAGGATAATTGTAGAAGGATAAGTTTAATGCATCTTTTTGGTTATATTGGTTTGATTGAAAATTTTGCTAATTTAATCATAAGATAGTGAGTTTATGACTTGGGAAACGATTGAACTCTATTCTAATTCCTTCTTGATGCCAAGATGATAATTAATTGAGATAGTTGCTAAATGATTCATTGTCATATATTCTAGGATAGTTGTCTAAATTACATATTCCTACATCCTTGAGTTGTACATATTTTTTAAAATTTCTTTTTATTATCTTTTCACTTTTTTAGGTTGATTAAACAACGAATGAAAAGTAATTAGTGTGTACTTGTTCCTTTGAGGATCGATATTCGTTAATTCCCTAGACTACACTTGCGAAGAGTATATTGCTCGTATGTGTAATTTGGGATTAATGTTTTAACTAAAACTTGGCTAATGGATAGATTTATATTTAATGATTTGTATACACCCAAAATTTACACATCAAGTTTTTGGTGCTGTTGTTGGGGAACAATATCATGAAAGCTTGAATTTCATTGATTTAGCCATGTTTATATGTCTATATATAAATATGTATATATGTTCTTTGTATAAATAGGTGCTATATCTTGTTGTTTGTAACATTGTGTGACTTAATTAACTAGCTTAGTTCATGTTGTACTTGTAAATACCACTAGCTTTTGTATTTCGGTAGTTTGTGAATATATATAATGTGTGTGTTTTTCTTTTCTTTATTTTTCTATTATTTGTTTTTCCTTTTTTTTTCTATTATTTTTGTTTGTTTTATTTTTATTTTTGATTTGATTTTTATTTTCCTTTGAGCGTGAGATTGATATCATCATGGACAAATACTATTGGGCACAAGATAGAAAGAGCTACAATGATAAGAATTTGGCAAAGTTACAAGCTCGGATTGATGCTTTTTATGAGACATCACTTGAAGTCTCAATGCATTCTTTTGTCACCAATATAATTTTATCTGTTAAGTGGCATGAAGAAGCATCCCAATGAATGAGTTCTATAAGAACACAACTAACTAAATTGGTTGAAGATGCCCTAACGGCCCTTACACTTGAACAATAAAATCCCTAAGGAAAGGAGAAAGGATATGAGCCACAATTGCCTAATGTGAACAAGGAGGTATTTGATTCTACTCTATGTGCTCATAATTCTCATCTTTCTTTTTCATGATTTCTTAGGTTCCTCTCACTTCTTGGAAAACAATGGTCCCAATGATGATGTATGGAGTTTAACATGCCTCAAGGAGTTGGATTTATCAATGATTCATTCTAAGAAACACTTGGAGGATGTTGATAAATTCTACCCTGCACCCCAATTTCCAGGAGGTAAGTTGGTATTTATAGATGCCATGAAAAGTAAAGATTTCTTGATCCCATCTGTAAAATCTATACTACTAGGTTCGAAGGAGAATTTCAATTGTGACAAATCTTTTGAAAGGATAAGTGGTGATTATAATGTTTATACACTTTTTCGACATTATTTACATCTCTGTGTTAGAAACTTGATTTGTATATCTAAAAAAGTGCTACGGAAGGGGGATCTCGCATTTACATTCATTGCAACTAATATTTTCTATGCACCTTCCATTTTTCAAAACCCTCTCTTATTTCTACTTTCATCATGCCTACCTTTTTCAATGAGTATTAATTTCTTTTACAAATGTTTGATGAGGAAGCATGATGAGTGGAAAGAGTTTGTATCTTTGTTTTGTGTTTGGTTTTGTTAAGTGTTTTGTTTTTTCTCTCCTAAATAAAGAAAATAGTTTCCATCTTAAGTGTAGGGGAGTGAGTCATGTCTTTATTATTATTTTTTTTTTGTTAGGATTTTTATTTTTTTTCAGTTTGTTTTCTTTTATTTAGGTGTTTCTTTATTTTGTTATTATTGTCTTTGTGCTTTTATTTGTGTTTTCTTTTACAGGTAGAAATAAAGTCTTCTTAGACCAGCCCTTTTCTCTATTTCTAGCTTTAATATCTATTGGAGCTTATTTCACTTGAGGAGTATTGCTTTACCCTCTCATTCTTTATAATTTTTTGTCCCTTTGGAGATGCATTCTTGTGTTTATTTTTAGCCATTGAGGACAATGTCCAGTTTAAGTGTGTGCATGTGGGGGAGGGGGGAGGGGGAGAGAGAGAGAGTTTAGCATTAAGATATTTTCCATTTACACACATTTTAGATCAATTTTTCTGTTTTCTAAAATTTTTAAAAATTTTTGGGGTTTTCATTACTTTAGCAAGGTTGTAGTTATCTTTCTTTCTTAGACATAAGTTTCGTCATTCATTTGGTGGATTTTAAATGAATTGGTTTATTGGATAGGATATTTTTAAGACTTGAAATTTTGGATTAATTTTGTTTATGCATTAGTGTTTAAATATTATTTGACTCAGCTAGTTTGAATGTGGAAGATATGATAAATGTGGGAAAAATTGTTGGCTAATTCTTGTATTATGGGTTTAAACTTTGCTTAGCTTTGAGTTGTGATAAGGACTGTGAGGAAAAAATCTTTGAGTGGAAAGATTGTGAAAGGAAAAACCATTGATTGTGAATTGAAGATTGAGAAAAATGAGTTGATTGCTCTTGATGAGGAAAAGTACTTTTTTCTTGATTATGGGGGCTAATATGGATAGTGGAAAGAAATTCACTTTCTTGAGGCTATTAATTCCCGAAAGAAAAAGTGTTAAAAAAAATGATGAGTGATGACTAAAAGGGGGCTAATACGATGCATGAAGAGAAATCTCTATTCCCTGAGTCAATGGGAAAAAAAAATTGAGAGGAATAAAATGGAGTGTTTTTGCTTTAAATCATAACTTGAGTTGTGCAATTTTTGGATTTATAATACTTGAATTGGTAGATAGCTTGACTTGTATGATTCATGTTATCGATGTTTTTACTTGAAAGGTGAAATAATTTTCTTAAACTAGAATATAGACTTGATTAATTTAACTTCAAGAGTTTTGTAATGTCTTATCAAATGCTTCAAATTGTAATTGTTTTCAAATGGTTGAATGAATGGCAAAGTTCTATCTAAAGTTTGAAAGGAAGTTATAAGCCTTGTTATGATTCATATTTTGGTATGATAAAAAGCTAATGTTTTCTTAATGATTTTCTTGGCTTAAGTGTTTTTGCTTGAGGACAAGCAAAGGTTCTAGTATGGAGAAATGTGATAGGGGCTAAATTCGTCACTATTTTCCTAGTTATTTAAGGGTAATTTGAGACACTTTTGATATAATAACTAAGCATTTTTCTTTCTATTTGATATTTTGCTTGTGGAAAGCGTTTTTGATGAATTTATGGGATTTAAAAGATTTCGAGCAAAAAGTATAAATTTCCAGCTTGGACTTGGCACCAGGTCTGGTTAATGCACCAGGTGCCAAATCTATTCTGGAGAAACAGAGCACAAGTGAGGGGCAAACTAGAATGCACCTGGCGCCAGGCGGGTCGAAATGACCCGGCGCCAGGTCCGATCTATAAAGGGTGAATTTTGTGCAGGAATTTGGTATCTTTCAAAAGATTTTAGTATTTTTCGAATTTTACTGGAGCAAGACTTCTCAAGCCACGAATTTTGGTATCAAGTAAGCTGATAAAGACAAGAAAAACACAAGAGAAAGTAATGAATCCAAGGATCAAAACTTCCAATCACTCAAAAAATAAGAGATTCATCATTCAAGAAGCATTATTTAAGAAGGTTTTCAAAGAGAAGAATGATGACTTGTCTGTGAGTTCTTTCTTTTACCTTTGTTTTCTTTTTCTAGAATAATGATATAATTAATATTTTCATTGTAAGTTGACATTATTTTGGGATTCATGGCTCTTAGATTAATTTAGCTATTTGATTAATTTTCTACCATTCTTGGTGTTTGACTACTTGTAATTATGGAAGAATTGATGAAGTTAGATTTGCTTCTACTTGACTTTGGAAATGATGTTAAGAGTAAATTTAATTTTATTAATATCATATTTGTTATTTCTTAACGGACTTAGAAAACGAAGTTAAGATAAAGAACCGAAATAATCAAAGATTAGTTGATTTCTCCTATAGTATAAGGTTATTGGTTAATTTCATATTCATTATCACCTAGAGTATAAGGATAATTGTTGAAGGATAAGTTTAATGCATCTTTTTGGTTATGTTGGTTTGATTGAAAAATCTACTAATTTAATCATGAGATAGTGAGTTTATGACTTGGGAAATAATTGAACTCTATTCTAATTCCTTCATGATGCCAAGATTATGATTAATTGAGATAGTTACTAAATGATTCATTGTTATGTATTCTAGGATAGTTGTCTAAATTGCATATTCCTACATCCTTGAGTTGTACATATTCCTTTATTTTTCTTTTTATTATCTTATTATTTTATTAGGTTGGTTAAACAACAAATGAAAAGTGATTAGTGTACTTGTTCCTTTGAGGATCGATACTCGTTAATTCCCTATACTATGCTTGCGATGAGTACATTTGCTCATATGTGTAATTTGGAATTAATGTTTCAATTAAAACTTAACTAAGGGATGGATTTAAATTTAATGATTTTTATACACCCAAAATTTACGCATCAATCTACAAGGTACTTTGTTTACTAAGCATTGTACTTTGATTCGAATCTTTGGAGTCCCTACAAGACCACCTATAAGATAGATATTAAGTACAACGTAAAGTAAACGAAAGGCTACATGGTCAAACCTCTATATAATCATTCTTTTCACACAAAATGAAGGGAGAAGAATTTGAGAAAGGCCAAGGTTTCTCTAAAAAACCATAGTTCTTGTGAGTTTGAGCACCAAGAAGAGAGGGAAACCAAGATATCCAAGGAAAATAAAGGGAGATTACTTGAAGATTTTAAAAGGAAGAAGAAGATAGCTTGTCTATGGGTTTTCTTTTCTCTTCTTTTTGTAATTCTACTTGTATTCGTATGCTAAGATTTAAATTTTAATTATAATAAATGGTTTTACCCTATTTTTATGCTTGAGAATAATGTATTTTCTTTAGATCTATAATTATTGTTCTTGGGTATTTGGTTATTTGTGCTTATTTGATTATCTTGGTTGAGTTGGGCTTTGATTGATTTATTTCCATTAAATTTTTTTCCTTAATGATTTCAAGAGATGGGATTGACGTTAGGATACCCACTTGACTAAGTTAACATTTGGCATTTTCAATTAACTCGAGATGAAGGATAGGAATTAGGGCTAATAACTAAAGGATTTATGAAATTGCATAGAGATAGAGATTTTGTAGCTTTTGAATGTTTTGGGATAGTCAGTGATGATTAATGCATACTTAGGATTGATAGATTAGATAGAAATACCAATTAATCAAATTTGGGGATACAAATCTCATAACTCTAGAGAGAGTGAGATTGATATTTGACTCATTTCGGTATTTAGAATTAGAAATTATGGATCTAAGGAGTGCTTATTTATTAGGTCTTGAATGGGGGACTTCTTTTTGTTACATTGGTTATTCTTTTTCTTATTCCTTGAGAAAATTTTAACTCTCTCTTATGTGTAAGAATATGACATCTCTCCTATTGTAGTTAATGTTATACCTTATATTTACTTTTAGCTAAACAATGAGAAGAGAAGGAAGTAGCGGTACTAGCCACATTCCCTAAGGTTCTTTGATATTTGCCAACAATACTAGATTACTTGATAGGTGCACTTGTCTATATGTGTGTTATGTAATTCTAATTAGCTTTTTATATGTGGGGGCACAATGACTTGGATTTTCTATATGAACAAACAAGCACATCACTCTAACACAGTCCAAATGAAGAACAATATTCAAAATTGGCACAAATTATGCTACCAATTTTTATTGCAGCTGTAGGGATTTGTTTCGAAGAAGAAATGGAACAGAAAGGTTGCTCCTATATGTATAATTTTTTTTCCACCAAGATGGCAGCCACATATATCCATATATATACAATCTAGTGAATACACATAGTAATGAAAATTGAAACAAATTTTATGCAATATGATTACTCGTATTAATTAAACAAGTCAAGGGAGAGGAGAAAATTTCCATTACATGAAAATGAAGCTTTTAAATTTTTCTTCCCGCAAATATTCTCCAAAAATTGTTTAAACTATGAGCCACCAAAATTTCAAGTGTGGAAATTTCTCTAACACAGTCCAAATGAAGAATGATATTCAAAATTGTGTTAGCAATTTTTATTGCAACCATAGGGATTTTTGTGGAGAAGAAACAGAACCAGAAAAGGAGGCTAGTGTGTGTATAATATTTTTTTCCACCAAGACGATAGCTGTGAAACCCCAGTCAAAACCAAACTTAGAGTAAGGGGGTTGGGATGCATAAAATACTTTATTGCATGATTAAATATATTTTTATTTGATTTCATGTGCCTTGGATTTGAGTTTTAATGTCTTGGAGGCTTTGTTGGTGAATATTGAGTGAGAAGGGCAAAATGGTAATTTTTGCCTGAGGTGAAAATAGGGAGATAGCTTGAGGATTGAATAGGAAATAAGTTGCTAGTGAAAATATTAACAAGAGTTGTTATGGTGTAGTGGTTAGAGCTTTGGAAATTAATTCTTGAGGTCTTGGGTTCAAATTCCATCATAGGAGCTTTAGCTTGGTTAAATTTTATTTTTTCTTGGGAAGTAATAATTTCGGCCTTAAGTTCTTAGAGTAGGGGAGTGATGATGTCCTAAGAGAGACATGTTAGGAGTATCCTCATTCTACTCCCTTGCCCTACTCGAATTTCCTAAGAGGAATTCATTTTTCCTTGATCTTTGATTTTTCCTTAGTTCTCAACTCATTAGTGTGATCAAGTTGTTCTAGTCATTTTCTTTCCAGAAATTTCAGTAAAGTGTTGTGGTCTTATAGGATCAAAATGTGTTAGTAAAAGACTTCTTATGGCCTGAAAATGTAGAAGAGTTGTGGGAGATTCCAAGAGGAAAAATTCCTCTAGTAAGCTTGCTGAAAATTCACTCTAGCTAGTTCATCTTCCTTCTTGGAATGAACTGAAATTTTTCAGCTTATTGTAACTTTAAGGTGTCGAGTTTCTTAGCTAGCATTCCCTCCCAAATGCTGCCAGAAAAATGGTCTTTTGGATCAGCTTGCAACCTGAATTCTTTAGCCATTTCCGGACTGCTCAAAGCTGGAGCAAAACCAGGAAAAATTCCTGTATAAATCGCAACTTTGAGAGTCCAAAACCAAGCTGTTTTCTTCCAGATTTTGTTGAGCACTTTAGCCAAGTTTTTCCTCCATGAAGAAGGCTGGAAACCAGCCTTGAACACCCCTGAAATTCCCCTTCAAACTCACTGCAAGATGGCTGGAAAATGGCAGCCGAAAAAGCTGTCCAGAAATTCTAGCCTAGCAAAATTCTGTGCAGTCCAATTGTCCAACTTTGTTTCCTAATCTTCCTCTAGCTGAAACACCATCATTGTTCTACATAAACCTTCCTTAAACCTTCAGTAATAGAGCTCCATTATTCCCCTTAAGCTTCTGCACAAAATTCAGACATGGCCGCCCAAAAATCTCTCCAACAAATCCGTGCAATTATGCTTGATGGATTTCCAAAATTCCAGCCACCATAGTGTAGCAACTTTCCACAATGTATCCCTCAAATAACCAAACTTCTTCTTCACCATTATGCTCGCTATTTTCAGCCACCATAAGCTTCCTTAAACCAGCATTAATTCCACTGAAATTCTGCTCAAAGCAGTCGGCCATGGCTGACTTCCAAAGCTCTCCAACAATCAAGATATTCTAGGATATTTAGTTTCCAAATTTACTTCCTAAAAATATTCTTCAAGGATTTTAATAACTAGCCTTTCCTTTTCCCTTCCAAATCAGAGAACCAACCTCCTAAACCCTACAGAAAATTCGGCAGCCCTAATTCTCTCAGAATTTTGGCAGCTGCACAACACAATCTCTCAAATTCCTTCAACCTTCAAGAACACACACACTACACCAAGAACACCTACTTCTTCCTTTCACCTAATACCCCTCCAAACCACTTCAAACCTTCTCTAAAATCTCCAGATTTGACCTACTCACTACCGTGAGTCCATCAACACCATTCTTAACATCAAACTCCACCAATCAACTCACTACTTCAGATCAAAACCAGAAAATTCTGTGAAGGTTCAAGAACACCTTCAAGGTATGATTGTTCTAACAACTTCATCTTCTCCAATTTTGATCTCAAGTGAGAATATATGTGAATAAATATGCTAATGGTCTCTTTCTCTCTCTCTCTCTCTCTCTCTCTCTCTCTCATGGCTGGATGGCTTCATCTTCCATGGTCATGCTATCTCTATCTTCCTTGGACAAATTTAGGCATCTAGGAGTTGAGATCCGTTTTAAACTCCTTCAAAGCATTCATCAACCAAGTAAGTGCCTTCAATCTTTCTTTTAAATCCTAGATTCATGTCTCTAGGATGTTGTTGTTAGAAGGTGGATTATGATAGGGTTTGAGTATGTATTGTTGAGATTGAAGCATGAATATATGTATGATTGTGAAGGAGATGGGATTTATGCATGGAAGGATTATCTTGGTTGATAATATGATGATTTGAGGTTTGATGCATGTCATAGGAGGTATTTGTGATGAAGTATGCTAGAAATTATGCCACCTTTGATGAATAGGATTTATATGCATGTTGGATTTTTGAAGCCATGATCATATTTATGCTAGTAGGGGTTACATCATGTCTTGATAAATTGAGATCTATGCTTGTATGCATGATTTAGATGATTTAATGAGTTAAAGGGTTGTATATATTCATGATTGTGAATAACCATGGAAATATGATCATGATCTAGTTGTCCCTAAGCAAATTTTTATTTCATGAATAAAATATTTAATAATATAATTTTGCTAGTGATTTCGAAAAACCCTAGGAAGGATGGATTTGGAATATTATATTTATATAAAGGATAATTTAATCAAATAAATAATAGTTTTAATAGAAAAATAAAATATATAGATATTTTATAAAATAATGAAATCAACTAAAGCCTTTTATGGAAATAATCATAATTAGTAAAATACTTATTATTATCTTTTAATCAAAGCCTATTAAAACTTATTTATTATTTTTCAAGCAAGACTCATTAAAATTCATTTTCAACTAACTTTGGTTATCAGTTATTTTATAACAACTAAATTATTAATAACTCATTATTTTCCCTAATAATCACTTAGGACTCTTGATCAAATAAACTCTAAATTTTTCTTAGCAAGATTTAAACTTTCAACATCTTAGAATTTATTTCCCAAACCATTAGTTATTTTAAATATCAGATTAGGCTCAATCTATAAACCTATTTATTTATTGTTTGGCCTTAACGCTTGGGACACTAGGATCATCGTAGTAGCAAGTTGAGTTGATTTAAAATTGAGGAAGTGGATTGTGGCTTGAAATTGATTGTGATTTGTATTTGCCATGTGGAGTTAGGTCAGCTGTTGGGGACCTCTTTATTGTGAGCAAGAATTAGGTAAGCTTCTGCATAAAAACCTGATTGTTGAAAAATGTTTAATTATGGCAAGCCAAATGTAGAGTGCATGGACACTCATTTTTGTAAAGGAAATTGAGGGTTGTCTCCTGTTTTATTTCCATCAGATGAGTTATTTGAAATTTAATAAGCAGATTTACTCAAACTCAAAACTCTTTCTGAAACTGTTTTTGACAAAGATTTTGGAAACCCTTAATTGCCATGTTCAAGTGGAACTATGTTTGTTCATTTTTCCCAAGTGGGATACGTTACGTTGAGTACTCAATAAGGGTGGACTACTAGGGCTAGTCTTTGAGGAGTTAGGGTAAGTCTCTCAGTAGGTGGCCACCTCTGAGGGGTGAGTCCTTCCCGGATAGGACGTCAATCCAGTGGGTCGTGCCGGTCCGAGCTAGCAGTGTTCTTTTCAGTTAAGTGACTGTGTTTTGCCGGAATGGACACCCGGTTATTGTTTGGGTTTAGAGAATGAGGAGTATCTTGCCCAGTAGGCCGATCACCTACTTTTGTCAGTCTGCACAAAGTGTGGCATTCTGACCGGCGGTATGCACAAAGTGTGGCATGCTGACCATTCGGTTATGGGGCCCAACGTGTGGTAACCCGTAATCCTTTCTTTTGAGTGGTTGATTTTCTAAATTATGTATGGCTAGAAAAGCCAAAACACCACTCTTGATTTTGACGGATGTTTATTGCTTGCCAGTGATCTCTTATAAAGAATTTTATACTTTACATTCACGAACTGTTTTCACCCGACACTTAAACACACACGGACTTACTGAGATTTCTGTCTCACCACCATTTTTACCATGATTTCAGGTCGGTCCTACTATGGGGGTGAGTAGCTTGATATTGCCTGCTTTGGAAGATTTTCTGCTAATTTATTTTGTGTAATGTTTCAGGGAAGATAAGGGTGGATGAATGTTATTATGGATTTGTTTTGAGTATTCTTGAATTTATTCGTGGATTTATTGGATTTGTTTTTGGGATGTAATAAATTTTAAGTTCAAGTATTATTTTTATTCTGCAATTTTTATTTGTGTGACCTAGTTATAAAGACCCCTTGTCCTTTGGCTGGGGCGACATCCCCGGCCCTGGCGGGCCTAAGTAGTGGGGTGTTACAACAACAGCATATATCCATATATATACAATCCAGTGAATACACAAATCTATATATTTCTTAAACTTTTTAGAAAACAATTAAAGCCTTTTAATTATTTTGGGTTTGGAGTTTTAAAAATTGCAATTCAGCCCTTGAATTATAATAAGTTTATAATTCTTCCAAAAAGGATTTAATAATTGCAATTCAACCTAGATAATTATAACACTTTATAGTTAGCCTACAATAATTACTTCTCCTCACAAAGTAATCCTATAATATTATCATATAATATATTGTGCACCAATTCCTTTATTGTATGTGACATATTACGTTTTCTAGCCAATCAGTAGCCAAATATGAATTAATTATAATAACTATAGAATTAATAATTCTTGATAATTAAAATTAACTTATTAATTTTCTAGCTAATAAAATCATCTTTAGCAGATCATGAGCGACATCTAGCAATGCATTATGACCACCTAAAAGTCTAGAAAGTCTAGTGACTTGGCATGAACCTATCAATAGCTAAATGTCAATGCAATAAATTCCTTTCATCATACTAGATCTCATTCAGTTCAGAGATGGAATTAGTGCCAACTCCCTGTAAAATATTATTAATTCTAGCTCGAATTTAATAGTACTTGTAGAATCCATTACCCAATATGTGTATCATTTTAAATTATTTCCAACATATAGTTATCATAGCGAAGGATTTCTTAAGTAATGATTCCCTACAAGTCGCCATGATATATACGCCCTTACTATTGATAGGATCTAATTTCACCTATATTTTCTCTAGTTATTTGAGATTATTTTGTGATACTTTTGATTCAATAACTAGCCAATTCTCTTCCTATTTGATATTTTGTCTATGAAAAGTGTTTTTGGTGAATCTATACAGAAAGTGGTGAAATTGAAGTTCAAATGTCGGATTTCCATACTTGAACTGGCACCAACCTAGTGAAGAAAAACTAGCTCTGGCCCTGCTCTGGAAAAATAGGACAAAATAGAGGAAAAAGCAGAGCAAATTGTGGTTTTCCAGATTTGACCTGGCACCAGCCCAAAAGGGGTGAACAGGCACTAGTTTGGATCAAGTTCGGAGGTGGTTTGCACTTTTTTTTTTTATGCTGAATTGGAAAGTACTAAAGAGAACTTTTGGTATTCTACTTGTACTCAGCCTAGGACTTCTTTAGAGCATTTTTAGCAACCAAGAGGCATACAAAAACAAGAAGAGTTGATGGAAAACATATGAATTCAAGGATCAAAGCTAAAATCATTCTTTAGAAGAGGAATCCATCATTCAAGGAGCATTATTTCAAAAAAGTCTTCAAATGATGAAGAAGAGGGCGTCTATAAGTTCTTTCTAAAACCTTTGTCTTCTTTTTCTTTGAACAATAATGAGATAAATATTTTTATTGTATTTAGATATTATTTTTAGATTTGTGATATTGAATTAGTCTTTTGTTCAATTAATTACTATTCTTGGTATTTGATTACATGTTTTTAGTGATGAATTGACGAGATTAGACCATTCTTCTAATTAACTTGAGAAAGCGGTCAGGAGATAGTTTTAATTACTCAATTCTAATTTTATTTTCTTAACTAACTCGAGAGAGAGAGGTTAAGTCAAGAATTTATATTATCAAAGGTTGTTGATTTCACCTAGAGATAGGGGAATTAATGAATTTCATACCTTTATCATCTATAGATGGGGATAATTATCAAGGACTTATACTCTGTACATCTTTTAATTGTTTTAGTGAGATAGAGATGTCCATTAAATTAACTAGGAGATAGTGAAACTGTAACTCAAGAGAGAGTGGATTCTATATTCATCCTTCATAATTCCAAGACAATAATCAATTGTGATAATTGTTGAAATATTCATTGTCATATCTTCAAGAGTATATATCTAATTACATATTTTGCTCTCCTAGAGTTGTGTATATTTGTATCTTTATTTCTTTATTCTTTATCACTTTATTTAGTCGGTCAAACAATGAATAGAAAATAACTAACGGTAGTTGTTTCTTGAGGATCGATACTCGTTAATTCCCTATATTATGCTTAATGATGGATATACTTGCTCATATGTGTGTCTTGGGGATTAATGTTTTAATTAAAAGTTAATTGGGAATGGACTTAGAATTGCATGATTTTTATAACCCAAATCTGATGCATCAACTATTAGGAATAATGAATCATTTATTGACCCTCTCAACTACTTTCATTTACTTTACGTTGTACCTAATATCTATCCCATAGGCGGTCCTAATGAAACTTTATAGATTAGAATCAAAGTTCAACATTTGGCAAACAAAGTATCTTGGAGATCTCAATGCTAAAGATACTTGCACACTTACTATGATGAGATTCTATCACTGGTACTAAATAGTAATCCATGTGATTATCTCATAATAAGGTTATCTAATATACTTGTTCATGTAATAAGCACTCACCTATTAACTTTAAGTATCATAATATCCACAGATGTGAGAACTACTACTTGATCTAATCAAGAAGTCTAACATATGCTAGTCTTGGTGTATAAATGATGTCCCGTCTCATTAATACTATGACTATGGATGGTTTAAGTACAAGTACTATATAGTGTACTAGGAATCCCACATCATGATTACCATCATGGTTTTTTTGACACTGTATGTTGTGTTAGGGACTTTATCTATTTGTTTGATATACATACATAATAGGGCCTAAATTAGTCATATATTTTCTAGTTATTTGAGACTATTTTGTGATACATTTTGTACAATAACTGATCATATTCCTTCATATTTGAGATTTTACCCTTGAAAAGGTATTTTGTGTATTATTTCAAATTTTAGGGGTAAAATAAAACAAAAACATTACTAAACAGAGTAGAGGTGGCGCCGGCCAAGACAGGAGAACCGGCACCGGCCATATGCTGCTGACACGCACTTCGAAATAATAAAAAAATTGGTGAAACAGAACTAAACAAAACATAATTGGCACTAATTGGGAGCTTAAAGGCGGCGCCGACTGCAATCTGGAAGAAGTGGTGCGAAAATCATGAAAAAATTGACTAACAAACAAAGGGACAGGCAACAACTGGTGCTGGCCCTAGGCAGGACAGGCGGCACTGACTGTGCACTGCTACTGAGGTGGTGCCTCAATTTTTGTGCATGTTTTTTGGCAATTTGCAAATTTTTATTATTTTCCTACTTTTAGTCAGCCAGAAACCCTAGAGGGACAAATTTAGGCACTTCTAAAGCCTATAAATAGAGGAAAAACACAAGGAAAAAGAGAGAAATCACGGATCATAACAGAAAATCACTCAAATTCAAGGAGGAATTCATCAGATCAATGAGGATTATACAAGAGGGTCTTCAAATGAGGAAGAAGGAGGCTTGTCTATGAGTGCTTTCTTTTAACTTTATTTTCTTTTCTTGAACAATGATGTATTAATTATTTTTTTGTAATTTGACATTGTTTTAGGTATTCATGATTTTTAGAGTTACTTTGATCTTTTGATTAATTAATTATTATTCTTGGTATTTAATTACTTATACTGATTATGAGATTAATTTGTTGTTTCTTCCTATTAACTTGCTTGAAAAAATGGTTGATGGTGGTCTCAATTCATTAATTTCATATTTGTTGTCTCTTAACTTACTTGAACAATGGGTTAATTGCTAAGAATTGGGTAATTAAAGGTTAATTGATGTCTGCCAGAATATCGATTCATTGGTTAATTTCATGTTTTAAGTTTGCCAAAATATGGAAATTTAATCAAGGATTGTGTTTAATGCATCTTTTGGGTGAATTAGTTGAGACAGAATATGTGATACTAATTTGTTTAGAAGATAGTGATTTCATGGATTGGAAAAGAAGTGCATCTTTCTTAATCCTTCATGATGCCAAGAGAATGATTAGTTATGATAATGATTAGGTACTTTAAGGTTATGTTTGTCAAAATAATGGTTTGAGCTACATAATTCTCCATCCTTAACCTGTATATATTCTTTTATTTTATTTTATTTTTATTCTTTTTCACTTTATTGAGTCAGTTAAACAATGAAAGAGAAAGGATTAATGCATACTTGTTCCTTGATGATCGACACTCAGTTTAAACCCTATGCTATACTTAATGATGAGTATGCTTGCTCATATGTGTAATTTGGGGTTAATATTTTAATTTAAACTTGATTAGGAATGTACTTATTTTTATATGATTTTTATACCCAAATTTAAACACATCAATACACATATAAAACAATGAAACTAAAAGATAAAGAATGCCTTTAGTAAATAAATGTGTAAAATACATCGTACAAATATATTGATTCTAAGGTATAACTCTAAAAATCTCCCACTTGTACTAGAGCCAATCATTTATGTATTGAATACTAAATAACTAAGCATGACTATCATGTTTATTTTGGAGTAATACTTTAGTAAGTGGAATAACTATGTTCTGATCAGTAGGAAATCTCTCTATTTTTACATCTTTCCTATGAATGATTTCACAAATCAAGTGATAGTGCCTAAGTACATATTTAGATCATTGATTAGGCTGTGGTTCCTTTGCTTGTGCAATGACTCTATTATTATCACAATACAAGGGTATTAGATCAACAATGCTAGATACCACTCCTAGTTTTGTTATGAATTTCTTGACCCAGACCACCTCTTTAGCTATTTCAGAAGCCCCTATGTACTCAATTTTGGTGGTTGAATCAGCAATTGTATTCTATTTGGAATTTTTCCAACTAACTGCTCCACTGCAAAAAATGAACACGTAGCCTAATTGTGACTTGATGTCGTCTATTGGAAACTAGCATTAGTATACTCTTTAACTTCTAAGTCACATTTTCTATATACCAAGAATACATCCTTTGTTCTTCTTAAGTATTTAAGGATGTTCTTGATAACTGCTCAATTATCTTCTCCAAAGTCAGATTGGTATCTACTCGCCAAACTAAGCGTACAAGATACATCGGGCCTAGCACATATCATAGAATGCATAATAGAACCAATTGTTGAAAGATATGGTATTCTATTCATGTGATCCCTTTCATCTTGTATTTGAGGACACATAGATTTTGAAAGGCTTATCCCATAGGTTATAGGTAAGAATCTCATTTTGGATTGATCTATGTTAAACCTCTTTAACACTTTATCTATGTATGTAAATTGTGAGAAACCAAAAAACCTTTTTGATCTATCTCTATAGATCATTATTCCTAAAACATAGGTTGCTTCTCCAAGGTTTTTCATGAAATTTTCTTTAATAACCAAATCTTGACTGATTGAAGAGTAGAGATATCATTTCATGTTAGCAATGTATCACATATAGTAATAGGAAAATAATTGTATTCCCACTAACCTTCTTCTATACACAAGGTTCATTTATGTTTTGTATGAAACCAAATTTCTGAATTGTTTCATCAAAAAAGATGTTCAAATTCTTAGAAGCTTGCTTTAGTCAATTAAAAGACTTTGGCAGCTTGCACACTTTAGTGTGATCCTTAGATGTGAAACCCTCAAGTTGTGTCATTTATACTTCCTCAGTCAAATTTTCATTAAGAAAAATTGTTTTCACATCTATTTGTGAAATCTCATAATCATAATGAGTGGCAAGTACTGGGAGTATCCTTATAGATTTTAGCATTGCGGTAAGAATGTTTCATCATAGTTAATACCATGTTGTTGATGATAACTTTTTGTTGGAAATATGTCCTAAAAGATATACAAATTCTATAAAGATGTATGTTTTGAAATAATAAAAGAATTTATTTTAATAAGTTTGTATTCGCAATTTTTTTCATACAATAAGGTCCAAGCAAGCTTCTCAAAACCGGACCGTGAACCAATCACTGAACCGGTCCAATTTAATGATTTAAGTTGAAAGTTTCAAAAATCGCGTTGGATTGTGCAAGCCGGATTGGACCGGTTGAACCATGAACCAGTCGGTCTAAATATAAACTGCGCGATCTGTAAAAAAAAAATGTTCAAATTTTGTAATTAAATCAAATTTGGAGCAAGATTAGGCAATTCAATAAATTTTGAGGCTTTTGAGTTAAAAAAAAAAATTGGAATCATCCCCAAATCGGCCAATTTCAGTTTCTTCTTGTTCTCTTGTCTTCTTCTTTTTTTGGTTTCCATTTTTGCTCCACACTGAAATTGGCCAACACTGAATCTGTTTCTTCTTGTTCTCTTGACACAGCTCCATCCGACGTCCCAAATCGGCGCTACCTCTGCATCGCCTCTGCACCAACATCCCAAATCGGGAGATAAAAGGTATGTTTTGCAAGCTTTTTGTGAGTTTATCTGTGAAGTGTGAACTGTGATTCTATGAAATTTCTGTGACTTCCCAAATCACAAAGGCTTCTGACTTCTCTTGCTGTGTACGTCTTCTTGAGCTATGAATGGAAATTTCTGCTTGACTTCTGTTGTTGCGTACATTATTCTAACTTCTAAGAATATTTGATCTAACTATTCTAACTTCTGTTGCTGCGTGCACTGTTTCTCTTTTATTCTGTTTCTTCTATTTCTTTCGTGTTTGGTATCTGGAGACTAGAATCTTGGTGAGTAAAGACAGGAGCAATGAAGTTTCTTGCACTGTCCAAATGACAGTTAGTCAAAAGAGGAGAGGAAACTTCTTTGGTTTTGTTTGTTGTGACTGTATGGCACTCAATTCATTTTGATCAACTCAAATTGTATAAGAAATCACTGTGTATTGCTGCCTGTTTGTTGTGACTGTGTGGCATTCAATTATGTGTTTGTGTGGTGCTACTATGACTGGCATTTCTTGTTTGGACGAGAAGGAGTGTTATTTGGCATTTCTTAACTGGCATTTCTTGTTTGCTATGACTGTATTGCTACCTGTTACTCTCCAAAAGAGAGCTATCAAATCTCTGATTGTATTGTTGTTTTATAACTTGCTCTTGAAATGTTGGGAAGTCAGCAGTGTGAAAGCCTAGTTTTCTTTTTCTATACATCTCTATAGTTGTATTTGAAGTGAAATGTTCAACTTTTGTTATGGTTGATTGGATACTGGTTTTGTGCTATAAAACTTAAGCAGACGAGTTGAAGTTTACTGGTTAATTTGTATTGGTCAATTGTTATATTTGAGTCGGTTGTGACTTGTAAGGTGATTGTGTTGAGAGTTGTTGCAAAACAGTGTGTAATTGTAGTGTGATAGTGGATTGTTGAGTTTGTTTGATGATTTGGATCCTTTCTATACCACTGTTGGTACAATGGATTTTCTCTGAGGAGTTTTCTGCAGATTTTGCAGAGGAAATTGAATTGCAAGGGTCTAAAGACTAAAATAGAGGAGTCAAGATTGCTATTTAATGTGATTCTGATTCCACACATTTGGAATGGTGTGAAGGGGAATTATTAAGGGGATTGTTTATTATTACCTCTCTATTCCTTTTTCTTTCCCATCTACTCACCTTTCATTTTTCTCTATACCCTTTTCACCCTATTTGTTTTCTTTCCTTTCTTTCCTTTTACTGTCATTCCATTCTATCTTTCTCATCTTTTTTTTTTTTTTTTTGGTTCACCTACATTATTCTATGTGGCTCTAAAACACATTGCTACTAAGTTACTTTCCAAGAGGAAGATGGTAGATGGTTCTTCTTCATCCTAACTGTAATATTCCTCGTTCCACATGAAATATTATTCAAAACAGTGAATAGGGCATTTCTTGTTTGCTGTGACTAGTTTTCATTGAATAGCTGAAGTTTTTGAAATATGCATAACAGTGATGTTCAAAACTAAGTGCATCAAATAGATAATGTAGTTGAACAAAACAGTGAATAGGGCATTTCTTGTTTGCTATGACTGTTTTCATTAAATAGCTAAAGTTTTTGAAATATGCATAACAGTGATATTCAAAACCAAGTGCATCAAATAGCTGAGTTTTGTTTCTTTTGCAGGATTGAATTAATGAAATGGATTCTTCAAAAAGTAGTTCAACTCCTCAATTAACTGCTCCATCAGATAACAGTTCATGTGGGAAGAGTAAGTCTGACATTACTTGGAATCATGTAACTCAAAAGGTCATTGAGGGAAAGAATGTTTTGACTTGTTTGTATTGTGATTTTATTGGGAAAGGTGGTGGAATATATAGAATAAAATAACATTTAGCTGGGAAAAAGGGACAAGTTAGGGCTTGCCCACACATTCCACATGATGTGAAATTTCAAATGGAAAATTCTCTTGATGACATTGTTAGAAAAAAAAAAGAGAGAGACTCAAGAAAACATTGATTCTGAAAATCCTTATAGACCTAGTGTAGCAAACTTTGAAGGTGATGAAGATATTCAAGAAATACCTCATCCAAATGATACTAGACCTCGTAACCTCTTGAAACTTAATGCATCTCAAAAAAGAAAAGGAAGGAATTTAGGACAGATAAATGATTATTTTGCACCAAGAACAACTTCTGGCTCTCAACCAACTTTAAAAAGTGTGCTTACAAATAAAGAGGAAGTACATAGATCACATATGGAAGTTGCAAAATTTTTTTATGATACTTGTTTGCCCATTAATGCTGTGAATTCTATCTACTTCCAACGGATGTTTGATGCTGCATGTGCTATAGGGCCAGGGTTTAAAGTTTCCTCTTATCATCAATTGCGAGTTTCTTTGTTGAATGATGCAAAAAAAGAAGTGCAGTTATTTGTTGATTCTATGAAAAAGAAGGGGGAAAAACTTGGTTGCACTATAATGGGTGATGGTTGGACTGATAATAGACAAAGGACATTGATTAACTTTCTGGTTTACTATCCTCATGGAACTATTTTTTTAAAATCTGTTGATGCCTCTGATGTTGTGAAAAATGCACAAACTTTGTTTGAGTTATTTAAATAAGTTATTGAATGGGTTGGTCCAGCTAATGTTGTTCATATGGTGACTGACAATAGGGCAAATTATGTGGCTGCTGGAAAATTAGTTAGTAATGCTTATCCATCAATCAGTTGATCTCCATGTGCAGCTCATTGCTTGAATCTAGTGTTGTAGGATGTTAGTAAATTGAATCATGTACAAATTCTTGCTGAGAAGGATTCTACAATTACTAAATTTGTGTATAATCATGGTTTTTGGTTGAGTTGGTTGAGAAAAAGAAAAGATTGGACTGAAATTATTCGTCCAGGTGCTACTAGGTTTGCTACCACTTTTATTGCTCTTAATAATGTCTATCAGCATATGCATGACTTGTGGGCTTTGGTGACTTGTGAGGAGTTTTGTGATTCTAAGCTTTATAGAGAAAATAAGATAAAGGAAGTGGTTGCAATCATTTTGGATAACAAGTTTTGGAATGATTGCTATGTTATTGTTAAAGTAGTAGAGCCTTTGATGCATTTGTTGCGTATTGTGGATGGTGATAAAAAGCCATCTTTAGGTTATGTATTTGATGGCATGCATAGGGCACGTAAGGCAATCAAAATGCTATTCAATCAAAGGAAAAGGTATTACAAGGTGTATACTAATATCATTAAAAGAATATGGGATATGCATTTGAAGAAAAGTATACATGCTGCTGCATATTGGTTGAACCCTGCCTTTCAATATGACCGAGAAAGCTTTTGTGATAAACCTTATGTCATGGATGGTCTTATTGGGGTTGTTACTAAAAAGACCAAGGAAGGTTAGAGTAAAATACTACAAGAGAATATTCCATTCAGAGACCAATTAAATAGTTTTGGTTCTGATGCTGCAAAAGAAACATACAAAACTTTTCCACCTGGTAATATTATTTCTTTCACTTTTATGTTTTATGTTAGTTATTAAATTGTTATTATATCATTTTGTTTCATTATTGTTAATTTAATTATTTATTTTATTTCTTTTTAATAGATGAGTGGTGGAAAATGTTTGGTTATGGAGCACCAAATTTAAGGAAGTTGGCAATTCGTATTTTAGGGCAAACAAGTAGTTCATCTGGGTGTGAAAGAAATTGGAGTGTGTTTGAAAGGATACACACTAAAAAGAGAAATAGATTGGAACATCAAAGACTTAGTGACCTTGTCTTTGTGCATTACAACTTGAAGTTGAAAAATAGGTAAATTTCTTTTTTGAAAATATTGAGTTATTCTTTTGAATGTTTGTTTGATACAAGTATAACATATAACTTATGATATGATAATAGGTTGTTGTCTAAGGAGAAGAGTTTTGATCCAAATGATTATGAAAGTATAGTTACTACTGACTATTGGATTCTTGAGGATGTGGAGGATGAGCCTTCAAGTAACATTGTTGAAGAAGTAGAGCAAATATTGTATGAACAGCTTGAGGAACCAAGGTTACAAAGGCAACGTCGTCGTGAAAGAGAAGGTTAGTCTTTCTTCTTTTTTTTTTTCTAATATTGATCAAAATTACTTATAATATACTAGTATTATATTTCTACTCTTATATATCTACTTAAATTGTTTGTAGATGACAATGATGGTGATGATTTTGTGGTGGAAGATATTGGTGATGACATTGATCTTTCAAGAATGGATCAATTTGCATTTGAGTCACAACTATTTGTTATTGATGTTGGAGTTGCAAGCATAAGTAGGGCATCCAACAACGAGGATTTTGATAATGAAAGTTGGCCTAGAGGAATTTGAAGATTTGTACCTTTTAAGTAATAACTTAATATGGATTTGAAATTATGTTTGTAATCAATTAAGAATGGCTACTACTTTTAATTTTATTGTATGTTAGATTGTTAGTTATAAACTAAGAATGACTATTTTTAATTATGTATTTGAATGTTTGTGTCTTTATACACTTAAATTACATTATATTATTGATTTATTTTATTTTTAAAATAAATATATTTTTAATTTTTAAATTATAATATTACCGGTTTAATTATGGTCTAATTACGGTTGGACCATTAAACTGTGAACCAGTAAATTTTCTGGTTCGATGACCGGTCCAGTTCTGAAAACATTGGGTCCAAATATGTAATTAAGTGATCTTCGTGTTAGGTTGTGCTTCACAGTAAGGTGCAGATCATAAGTTACTAATATACAAGCAAAAACATTCTTGATTGATTGATGAAATTAGGCACATCATCGAGGTTTAGATCATTATACTATGGTTTCCAGGCAAGAATAGTTTACTTTTTATCAGTGAGTAATCCTCTCACACTAATAGTGTAAGTGTATTTGGAATACATAAAATTGGACAACGAGATAGTAGTATTTACAAAAGCACTATGATAAATAAAGACTGGACTATTGCTGCTATTGTGTGGATAAATACTCTATGGTTTGATTATAAGTTGGCAGTCCAGTGAAGCTGTGCATATATGCTTTGATATACTAAAAGTAAGACTTTCACTATGAGATTAAGATTCTTGTATGTTGGGCACATATATTTAGTTTGATCAAGACGGATATGTACAATAGAGCTTTCATGCCTTTCTTTGTGAAATGAGTGATCACTCCATTGTGACGGTCTAAGATAATTTGTAAAATCCAAGGCCCTGAGAAATGACTAAGAGTATTGCTTTAAGGGTTGCTTTTTTCAGATAAGCAGTTATACTCTTCGAGGCCATAGAATATGGACTAGAGGATAAAGGATGGTAAATGTTATTAAAAAAATATGATAGTAGTAATTAGTCCTATCTCAATGATGGGTGTTATATAGGGGGTATTTTTGTCATTACACCTATAGATCAGAGACAATGTTTGTACAAATTATTCTCGGGGTCAATATCTGCATATGATGATGAATGAAGATATTTAAAATGTAAAATTCTACTATTATTTAGTAAGGGCATTTTAGTCTTTTTAAAAGCCAAGAATAATATGTTTTTTTGTCTCCAAGATAGCTCTAGACACTGGAATGATTATTTTAGTCATTACACAAATTTTTTGAATTATTTGAGGGATAAGAGAATTTATTTTATTCTAGAAAGTCCATTTGGCTAGAATAATTAATTAAGTCCAAGAGTAATTTATGGGCTATATTAATTAATTAATTCTAAAAGGTCCAAGTAATATATGCGCTTGAATAAAATAAATAAGAATTAGCTTAATGATTATTTTAAGTTGTGTATCTATTATTTCGAGTTTTAGTTTAATAAAAAAACCTAGATAAAATAATAAGTATAGTAAGTTAAGTTTTTATTATTTTGGGTTTTATTTAAAGACGCAAGACAAATAATAAAATGACCCAGTTGGTGGAATAGCCCTAGTCCATCTTGGATTAGGGTAGCCAACCTTGTGGACTTATATAATCCTTATGGAGGCCGGCTAGGTTGAGAGGATTTTTTATCCCTAGTAAGCTAGCGGCAACTTGTATCCTTGCTTTCTTTCAATTTTTTCTCAGAAAAATAATCCTAGACTACTTTCACCAATAGATTAATTTGTGAGATTGAAAGGATACCTTGGAAGGTTAAAAGCTCTAGCCTTTGAAGCATTTCCTGCGTAGGAGTAGATGTTTGATTAGACTTCCAATTAGCAATACATTAGAGGTTACGTTCAAACAAGTTCCGGATAGCCAAATAGTTAGCAGATTCTAGTTATTGCCACAGTTTCTTCTAATTCCAAAAGAAAAAATAAGCATGCGATCCTAAACTCTGATTTATTTTTAAATTCCATTGTACTTGTGTGATTCTCATGGTTAAATACTTAGGAGCATATTTTAGGCTAATAAATGGCGGTGGTTCCTTAAAAATCAATTCTTTTAATTTACGTGATCCATATGATTTCTAGATTACTTGTACATTTTGTGAATGGAGATATAAGATCTTATAATAATTATTTTTCTTTATTTGTTGGTTTTCATCTTTTGGTAGATTCTAATGCACACCTTGCAAGTGGAGGTTTAGGCAATTGTAAAATTATGTTTTTGCATGAAAATATTTTATTTTCCACAAAGATTTGGGTTCTAGATATCAACTATCAGTTGGTACTAGTAAAGGGCTGAAGGAAAAGTACACAAAAAGGAGAAACAATAGAAATTGGAGTTGCTAGAACTGTTTTGGAAATTTTCGCCGTCGTAAACAATACCAACCGGTGCCTACTGTTGTGTCCAATCTGGCACCGGTTCCTTCCTGTATGAAAATCAGCAAATGAATAGAGACCAGCCCATGCTAGTTCTTTTCTAGGAAAAAGGAGGTGATGAAAACAATAGCAACTCGACGCTAGCCCATTAGGTCCAGCCGGCATTGATTCCTCTCTGGTTTGGTGCGATCTGGGCAAATTTTTCCTATAATTTTTTTTAGAAAACCAATCATACATTATCTTTATTTGTATACATGACTTTTATTTATTTCTTTAAATAAATTGCATGAATATGGTAGTTGGAACCAATTTAAGATTAAACAAGATCATCTTTAGATATGATGTTTAATTCTGCCTTATTTGATCACATAGGTTAAAAGAATAGAAAGAGTATGAAAATAACTTATTTTATATTAGACATGATTAATTCTTTTATTGTGAATAAGGAATAAATTGTGTTTCAAGTAAATATGGTAATTTAGATTTTTTTAAAGTGAGATTTATGAATTTATTTTCTTAAAGGAGTTGTGCCCTTGAGATAGAGAAATAATTTAAATCCATGAGCTTTAAAATTAATTACCTAGATTATTTTTTGAAAAAACACAAGTAAAATCTTTTAAATAAAATATTAAGTGCGAGAGGGATTCGAACAGTCCCATGGCTTCCACCCAGTTCAATGTTAAGGATTATGGAATTCACTGGGGTCACCCTGGGAATGGCCTCCTACAGGATAGTTTTCCACAAGATTCTAGATTTAATAGATTAAATCAAACTAATCTAGGGTAAGTGTTATAGTCGACTAGCCCATGTTGGAGTTTATAATACTAGATTGCCATAATTCAGGTGAAATAGCAGCCACTCCACATTAGAGCTAATTTCTAGATCATAAACTAAATGATTGATTAGTAGGTGGTTATACACTTAATTTAGAAAATTGTTAACCTTCCCAAGAAATTTTGGCAATTTTTCTAAGACCAAATTTTAACATTTTAATAATAGTTTAAGGGTTTATCTGTTATCAAGATAGATGTTATATTCAATTTAATGTATGTTTTATATGAATAAACACAATCTCATAAAATTTTTCACAAACTTTTACAGAAATGTCTAGTGGAGATTCTTTTAGTCCTTTGGCCATTATTCTTAAGGTAAACAGGTTAATTGGCCTACATTATGTGGATTGGAAAAAGAACTTGAACATGGTACTTACTACCGACAAGTATAAGTATGTTTTGACAGACCTCTGTCTCGAGATTAGGAAAAATTCTACCATAGAAGAACAAGAGATTGAGAAGGCATGGAAGAAAGCCGATAAAATAGATCGATATTATATATTAGCTTCCATGTCTAATGTTCTCCAGTCCAAACATGAGAACACGGTCACTGCTTACGATATAGACTACTCTCTAAGGGAAATATTTACTGATAAGAGCCTGTCCACAAGACAAGAAGCTCTTAAGGCAATCATGAATACCAAGATGGCTAACAGAGCATTAGTTTTAGAATATATGTTCAAGATGATTGCTGCTTTTGAAGAAGCCAAGGTACTTAGTGCAATTATTAACCCTAAGAGTCAAATAGACATAGTGCTTGAGACTTTGTCGGAATCCTTTACTCAGTTTAAGTTGAATTACAATATAACTAAGATGAGCATGACTTTTCAGAGTTAATGATGGAGCTCCAGGTGGTAGAAAAGACCATAAAGCCCAAGTCCACAATCTTATTATCAAAGACCTTATCTTTTGGAACTAAGCCTAAAGGTAAGAAGCTGAAGAAGAAGAAGGGGAATGCAGTTGGATCAGCCAGTGCTGGGCCCAATACGAAGCCTAAAGGGAAGTGCTTTAAGTGTGGTAAGAAGGGTCATAAGAAAAAAGATGCCTAGTTTTCTTAGACAAGAACATGGTACAATTCTCTTCTTAGAGTCTATTTTGATGATTAGATCTTTATCCACTTGGATTGTAGATTCTAAAGCCACTAACCATATCTGTAACTCCTTGTAAGGATTAAAAAAGATAAGGCAACTTAATAAAGGAAAGCATGCACTTCGAGTTGGTAAATGAGCTAAAGTCTGGATAGAAGTAGTAGGAGAGATAACTTTGTGTTTTGATTTAGATAGGATTCTTGTTTTGAAAAAATGCTTTATATGTTCCAATGTTTAAATATAATTTAATTTCAGTTTCTAAATTTATGGATCATAGCTATTCTCTTTCCTTCCATTCTGGTGTTACAATCAGTAAAAATGAAAATTTTATTTGTTCTGGAAACATATATGGAAACTTATTTCATTTGAATCCTATAAGTCATCAAATTAATAACACAGAGTTCAACAGATAAGAAGAAAAAGAACATGTATAATAAATTATATTTATGGCACATTAGATTAAGACATATTAATCCTAAAGGCTTATCCATGATAGGCCCTTAGGCTCATTGAGATTGGAAGACTGGCCAAAGTGTGAATCATGCCTTAAGGAAAAAATGACCAAAAGGTCATTCAACCAAAAGGCAGAAAAGGCTAAAGAATACTAAGCATCGTTTATAGTGATGTGTGTGGTCTGATAACTACACCAGCTGGAGGTGGATACGAGTTATTTATTATGTTCACTGATGACTACTCACACATTGGGTATATTTACTTGATAAGGTGTAAGTCTAACTCTTTTGAAAAATTTTAACACTATAAGGCTAAAGTAGAGTATCAAAGAGGTAAACAGATTAAAACATTGAGATCAGATCGTGATGGAGAGTATCTTCTCGGTGAGTTTAAGGACTACTTTGTATATCACGGGATTGTATCTCAGCTAACTGAGCCTGGGACACCCGCCAGAATAGAGTAGCAGTGAAAAGGAACATAATATTGCTAGAAATGGTCAAAAGCATAATGAGTTAAGCATTTCTTTCTATTTCTTTTTAGGGATATGCTCTAGACACGAAAGCTTATATTCTGAACTTGGTGCCTGCCAAATCGGTACCTAGGACTCCTTATGAGATATGGACTTAACGGAAGTCCAGTTTGAATCATCTCAAGGTATGAGGATGTCTAGCTTATGTATAGATCAAGGGGAACAAGTTAGAACCAATGTTTGAATTATGTTATTTCATTAGATATCCAAAAGGGACTAAAGGTGGATATTTCTATCATTCTAAGGAGTAAAATATGCTTGTTAGCTCTCATACTAGATACTTGAAAAATGATCAAAAAATGTCTACTAGTGGTTTAAGACAGGTGGAATTAGAAGAGAACACATCATTCTCTTCAGATCAAAGTAACCCAATTTAGGAAACAAGAAAGGCACAACTTGGTATTTGTATACAACCGGAGCCTCATCGTAGTGGGAGAGTTACTTATGTTCTGAAAAGATGGACTAGAGAGATTTTTTATCTAGTCTTTGAGTATCAGAAACAAGATCCCAATAGATACAAGGAGGCTATTACTGACCTGGATACAGATAACTAGCTTGAAGTAATAAATGCAAAGATTGAATCTATACATGTTAACTAGGTTTGGGATTTTGTCACTATACTAGAAGGGATAAAACTCATATGCTATATGGTATACAAGAGGAAAAAATGAGTGGATAGGAAAGTTGAAACCTTCAAAGTAAGGTTGATGGCAAAAGGGTTTATCCAAAAAGAAGGGATCGATTATAAGGAAATATTTTCACCATTAGCTATGCTTAAATCCGTCAGGATACTCCTAGCCATAGTTTGTCATTATGACTATAAGATATAGCAAATGAATGTTAAGACTGCCTTCCTTAATGGCAATCTTAGTAAAAACATCTATATGTCCCAACTAAAAAGGTTTATTACTAAAAGTTAAGAACACATAGTATGCAAGTTTAAGAAGTCTATTTATAGACTTAAGTAAGTTTCAAGGACATGGAATATACATTTTAATGAAACTGTAAAGTCTTATGATTTTGTTCAAAATGTAGATGAACCATATGTTTATAGGAAGTTAGATGGTGAGAATATGTCATTCTTAGTACTATATGTAGATGATATTCTACTTATTGAAAATGATGTAGGGATATTATCATCTATTAAGATTTCGCTATCTGGTCAATTTAGCACGAAAGATTTGAGAGAAGCCAATTACATTCTTAGAGTAAAGCTTCTTAGAGATAGAAAGTAAAGAATGTTAGGGTTATCTCAAATATCTTATATTAACAAGATATTGTCAAGGTATAGAATAGATCAGTGTAAAGGGACATTACTAGCTTTTAGACACAAATTTATCCTATCTTCAAAGCAATATCCTAAGATATAAGAAAATAAAAAAAGAATGAGTAAGATTCTTTATGCTTTGGCAATAGGAAATCTCATGTATACTATGCTTTGTACAAGGCCCCTTTGTTGTAGACATGGTTAACATACACCAGTTAAACCCTAGAAAGGAACATTGGTAGACTATAAAGTATCTACTCAAGTACCTTAAGGGAACAAGAGATTATGCACTGATTTATAAAGCTGATGACTTAGTTCCAGTCGAATACACAGACTCAGATTTTCATATAAATAAAGATGAACAGAAATCTACTAGTGGATATGTGTTCACGTTATCTGGAGGAGCAATTTTATGGAGAAGTATCAAGCAATCTTGCATTGCTGATTCTACTAAAAAGGCTGAGTATGTGGTCACATCAGAAATGTCCAAGAAGGCAATTTGACTCTAAAAGTTCCTAACAAAACTTAGAATCATGCCTAATATAGACAAGCTATTAATTATGCATTGTGATAATACTAGAGCATTATTACAATGCAAGGAACATAGGAACTACAAGGAGGGAAAACACATTGAAGGGAAGTACCACCTGATCCGGAAGTTCATTCAAATATGGGAAATACTAGTGAATCAAATTTTCTCGGAGAACAATCTAACAAACCAGTTTACCAAGCCTTCAGCAGAGAAGGTATTTCGATGACATTTGGATGCTATAGGGGTAGGCATATATTAGCTAGCTTAGTCTTTATAGTGCAAGCGAAATATTATTGGAATATGCCCTAGAAGACAGAAATTCTGTAAAGATGTATGTTTTGAAATAATAAATGTATTTGTTTTAATAAGTTTGTATTCGCATTTCTTTCATATAATAAGGTCTAAGTATGTTAGTAGATGATCTACGTGTTGGATCGTGCTTCACAATAAGGTATAAATCATAGGTTATTAATATACAAGCAAAAAATATTTTTTATCGATTAATGAAATTAGGCACTTTGACCTTTGACCAGTAAGTAGTCTTCTGGTTTACAAGTAGGGAATGGTTTACCTTTGACCTTTGACTAGTAGGTTTAGGTCATCATGCTATGGTTTATAGGTGGAGAATGGTTTACTTTTGACCAGTAAGTAGTCCTTTTACACTAATAGTATAAGTGTATTTGAAATATGTAGAATTGGACCACGTGATAGTAGTCTTTACAAAAGCACTATAATAAATAAAGACTGGACTATTGTTGCTACTACATGGACGAATATTGTATGGTTTGAGTATGAGTTCGTGGTCTGGTGAAGCTTGACGTATATACTTTGATATACTATGGGTGAGATTTCCTCCATGAGATCAAGATCTTTGTATGTTGGATGTGTATCTTTAGTTTGATTAAGACAGACCTGTACAATAGAGCTTCTATGCCTTTCTTCATAAAAAAAAAAAAAAAATGATCACCCCCTTGTGACGGTCTAAGATAATCTATAAAATCTAGGGTTCTGGGAAATGGATAAGAATGTTGCTTTAATGGGCGCTTTCTTTAGATAAACGATTATACTTTTGGAGGTCATAGATTATGAACTAAAGGTCAATGAATGGTAGATGTTATTGAGAGAAGCCGATAGAACTAACTAGCCCTATCTCGATTATAGATATTGCATAAAGGTGTATTTTTCTCATTATACCTATAGGTTAAAGACAACGCTTGTGCAATATTATCCTCGGGGTCAATATCTTCATTTTGTGGTGAATAAAGATATTTAAAATGAAAAATAATATTATTTATTTAGTAGGGGTATTTTGATATTTTTAAAAACCAATGATAATATGTCTTTTAGTCCCTAAGGTAGCTCTAGGAATCGGAATGACTATTTTAGTCATTACACAAATTGTTTGGATTAGTTGAGGGATGAGAGAATTTATTTTATTCTAGAAAGCCCATTTGGCTAAAATAATTAATTAAGTCCAATAATAATTCATGGGTTAAATTAATTAATTAACTCTAGAAAGTCCAAAGTAATATATGGGCTTGAATAAAATAAATATTGATTGGTCTAATAATTATTTTGAGTTGTGCATTTATTATTTTGTCCTTTAGTTTAATAAAAGACTAGATAAAAAATAAATATAGTAAGTTAAGGTTTTATTATTTTGGATTTTATTTGAAGACCCAAGACAATAATAACATGACCCAGTTGGTGGAATAGCCCTAGCCCATCTTGGATTAGGGCAGCCAACCTTAAGAACTTATATAATCCTTATGGAGGTTGGCTATGTTGAGAGGATTTTTTATCCCTAGTAAACAGCCGGCACTTGTATCCTTGCTTTCTTTCAATTTTTCCTCAGAAAAATAATCCTAGATTACTTTCACTAGTAGATTAATTTGTGAGGTTGAAAGGATACCTTGGAAGGTTAAAAACTCTAGCCTTGGAAGCATTTCATGCATAGGAGCAGACGTTTGATTGGACTTCCAATTAACAATACAGAGGAGGTTACATTCAAACAAGTTCTAGACAGCCTAATAGATAGCAGATTTTGGCTATTGCCACAGTTTCTTCTAATTCTAGGAGAAAAAGTAAGCATGTAATCATAAACTCTAATTTATTTTTAAATTCCATTGTACTTATGTGATTTTTGTTCCTACATCTTTTGCAACCGATTATGCCTTATAGGTAATAACTTTACCATCTATGTCGATTTTCTTCTTGAAAACCCATTTTCACCCTATGGGTTTTTTCCCTTCGGGTGGATCAACCAAAGCTCAAACTTGGTTGCTATACATGGAATCTATTTCTGACTTTATAACTTTAAGACATTTGTTAGATTCTGAACTTTTCAAAACTTCCTTGTAAGTGGTGGGCTCATTTTCTTCTATGAGCAATATGTCATTGTGGTCACTAATGAGAAATTCATATCTCTTAATTGCCACACATATCCTATTTGACCTACGAAATTCTTATGTATTTGAAGGTCCATCTATTTTGTCAAAAGACTCAAGATCAACCAGCTGATCATTGTTTGTTTATTCTTCTTGAACTTCATTAAGTTCAATTTTACTCCCACTAACTCCCTTAAACATAAATTCCTTTTCTAAGAAAACTACATGCTTTGAAATAAACACTTTGTTCTCAGCAAGGAGATAGAAATAATATCTATGTAATTCTTTTGGATATCTAACAAACAAACACTTATTAGACTTATTTTCTAATTTGTTTGATTTTATCCTCTTCATATAAGTAGGATATCCCCAAATTCTTAAGGGAATTAATTTTGGTATCTTATCAAAAATAACTCATAAGGGGTGGTATCAACTATTTTTGAATGAACTATATTTAAAATATAAACAATAGTTTTCACTGCATACCCACAAAATGATTTTGGTAATTCTACAAAAACTATCATGGTTCGAATCATATTCAATATTATTTGATTCCTTCTTTCGAACATACCATTATGTTGGGTTATGTGTGGAGAAGTCCACTGAGATAATATTCCATTATTTCTAAGATAACTTGAAAACTATTGGCTTAAATATTCCCCTTCTCGATCGGATCTTAGAATTTTAATACTTTTATCAAGTTGTTTCTCTACATCATTCCTGAATTCTTTGAACTTGTCAAAGACTTCAGATCTGTATTTCATTAAATATAAATACAAAAATAGAGAATAATTATTGATAAAGGTTATGAAATATTGATAACCCCGTCTTACTTACATTGTCATTAATCTACATGCATCGATATGTATTAGTTCCAAGAATTGCTTAGCCCTTTCTTATTTCTTAGAAAAAGATATTTTAGTCATTTTACCAAATAAACATGATTCATATGATTCATAATCATATGATCCTAAGTCACAAAACTTGTATAACTTAGAAACTTGATTCTCATTTATATGGCCTAAATGACAATGAAATAAGTAAGATGGGTTCGTATTATCTTTTCTTTAGTTGTTATTATTTATATTAAGAACTTGACACTCCATGTCTAGAACATACAAAGCATTCATTAAAGTTGCAATACCATAATGGATATCATTTAATGAAAAAAGAAAAACTTTTATTCTCAAAAATTAAATGAAATATAACTGTGTCTAAACAAGCAACTGAAATAATGTTCTTTAACAAAACTGGAACATAATAACAATTTGTGAGTTCTAGAATCAATCCAAAAGGCAAGTGTAAATGATAATTTCCTACAACAACCTTTGTTCCATTTGAAGCACATAGGTCCACGTCGCCTTTCTCAAACTTCCTACTACTTTTTAGTCCCTACAAATTATTGTACAAATGAAATCCATATCCGGCATCCAATACCCATATTGTATTATTAAAATCAGTATTAATCTCAATCATAACCATACCAAGAGTAAAAATAGAAGTACTTGCAAGCTTTTTCTTTTCATTTTCCTTGATGATCTCGAGGTAGCTTTTGCAATTGTACTTCTAATGGTCCATCTTGCTACAATGGTGACATGGTCCCTTGGTAGCTATTTCCTTTTTATTAATTCCATCTTTTGGCTTAGTCGCATTCTTCTTCTTCCTTTTAGATCTTAGAAGTTGAAGAATCAACCAACATGATTGCATTATTTTCCTTCTTTATGGTACTTTCTACAATCTTGAGAAGGTTGATCAAATCAAATAAAGTGGATTCAATTTTGTTAATTTGGTAGTTCATCACAAATTATGAAAAACTAGTTGGCAAAAATTGAAGAATTAAATCTATACTTAATTTATGATCCATTATAAACCCAAGTGATCTAAGTTTCTCAATTAACCTCAACATTTTTAGTCCATGAGTTGCTATTGAAGCACCTTCTATAATCTTACAATGAAATAACTGTTTAAAGATCTCATATATCTTTATTCGGGCTTGTTCGTTGAATAAATCCCTAAGATGGAAAACAATAGTATAAGTATTCATATGCTCATATTATTTTTGTAGCTCAGAGTTCATTGACGTTAGCATGATATAAGATATTATGTCACTATCCTCTTTGTACTTCTTATAGACATCATGCTTATCAGTAAGAGCATCAACAGTTGGAGATGGTGGAATAGGAGCATCTAGCATGTAGAGCAACTTTCATATTTGAGAACAATTCTCAAATTCTTATACCAGTCCAAGAAATTGGATTTGTTCAGCTTGTTCGTTTCCAAAATGCTACGTAAGTTCAAGTTTATTGTTATGATGCAAATGACCTAAATGAAAGATAAGAGATAGTAGAATGTGTATATACACATAAGATGCAATTAATTAGGTCTTTAATTAAATGTATATTTACTCCACTATTTTAATCATATCAATAGTCCCTACTATGAACTCGAGAAAACCTATTAGAATCTTTCCTAATTGACCGATACCCAAATTCCTTAAGAATGACCTTGAGTGTGCCTAATAAACTACTCCTAACTTTAATGGTAGGTATCCAATACTAATTTCATCAAATGCAACTACCAGATTATTGGGTTATCAATGTTTTTAACCCTAAAGCATTTAGTACTAACCCAACCTTATCTCTAATATTTTTTTATGCTTGGGTGTGCCCAACTGGGATAAAGATATTAGTTAAATCCAAACCGTTAATCCAGAATCAAATTCTATAGTTTGAACATGTTCAATGTCGAGTAGGCTTTGGTGTACCCAACAACCTAATCTTGAAAAAGAACTCTCATTCTTACTATATTAATATAAGGCATTAGATTTAATATTTTTTAGGAGATTTAATTATTTATTAGTAGTCTCATCGTTTGGCATGCACAATATCAACAAATTGATAATATTATAATAGACTCAATTACATGGCTTAGTTATGGACTTTTCTAGATTAATTTCCTTGAACCAAGTAAGAAATTAATCTTAGTCAAACCTATGTGTTTAAGCATGTTTTGAGAAGAAAGTCTTACTATCATCTCACTTTGTTCTTGGTCGCCATTTCCAAAATCTTTAACATAATTTTCTAACCTTATCTATCCTATATAATATAATTACATAAATTCATAATGAAGAAATCTCAAACTATGTTTGACAGGAGTTAGATGAGAATAGAAATTACACAAGAATAATAGAGAAGGCAGGACATGCAGACCCTATTTATTTAAAACAAAGTAGTAAATATGCATGACATAAAAATTAATTAAGCAAAATTAATTGGTCTAAATCCATAACCAAGCCAACATGCCAAAAAACATGCTTAAAATATATTAACCAAAATAAATACACAATACATAAATTCCAAAATTATTATTTTGAAAAAATAAAATAGTTAGTCCCGAAATCAACTTTAAAAACTCTTTTAGGTCTGTTTTGAAGAAGGAAAAATTCTGTGTGTTTAAAAGGAAATCAGATTTTTTTTAAAAAAAAATTAAAACTACCCATGCTCGCGATCGGCTTTGTGCCAAGCTAGTTGCAGCTTGGGTGTCTTGTGCCTAAAGCTGACCATCGGCTTTCACAAAGCCAGTTGCCAGCTTAGGCAAAACAATTTTTTTAAATTTTAATCTTCTAAAATAATTTTCTACAAACTTCCTGATCTTTGCTTTTAGAGAAACAAATTTCCTTGTTTGATTTGGGTTTGGAAAACATGTTAATCTCTATTAACAAGACGTTATGATCATAATCACAACAATTAAACCAAACACAAACAACACAGTGCACACACCATTTACCCGGTAACTTGCGTGCAGAAGACAAAACTATTCAAACTTTATTTTTCTAAAAAACTGAAAAAGATACGAAAATTTCAATCATGCACACAAGTTTTCATAAACTTTTATTGAAACAATTTCAATAACTTGTATGTTGAAAAAAAAAATAAACCCATTCAAAACAATTTTTCCAAAATCAAAATATAGGTGAAAAAAAATTTACAAACCCAAACATAATTTTGAAACAATTTCAAAAATAATAATAGACAATAAAATCACATATGAGATGGCACTAATACTACTATTGGAATTTTGATCATGTAAAAACTATTTATATGCAACAGAAATTAAAATGAAATCTATGCAATAGGATCAGTCGTAAAAATTAAATGGGTCAAGAGGGAGGAGGAAAATTCTGTTACCTAAAAATATAGCTTTTAAAATTTTTCTCCCCACAAATATTCTCTAAAAATTGTTTAAGCCGTGAACCACCAAAATTCCAAACGTATGAATTTCTATAACACAGTCCATACAAAGAACGATACTCAAAATTGGTGTAAAATTATGCTAGCAATTTTTATTACGACTGTAGGGATTTTTACAGTGAAGAAACAGAACAGAAAATGAGGCTATTATATGTATTATTTTTTTTCCCCCGAGACAGTAGCCGCATAGATCCATATATATATAATCTAGTAAACACACAAATCTATATGTTTTCCTAACCTTTTAGGAAACAATTAAAGTTTCAAATATTGTAATATGGCCTTTGAATTATGACAAGTTCATAATTCAGCCAAAAAAGATTTAATAATTGCAATTCAACCTTAATAATTATAACACTTTATTGTTAGCCTATAATAATTATTTATTCTCACAAAATAACTCCATAATATTATCATATAATATCTTGAGTATCAATTTTTCTATTGTGTGGGACCTATTAAGTTTTCTAGCCAATCGATAGCAAAATATGAATTAATTCTAATAACTATAGAATTAATAATTCTTGATAATTAGAATTAACTTATAAATTCTCCAATTAATAAATTCATATTTAGCATATCATAAGCGGCATCAAGCAATACATCATGACCACCCAAAAATCCAGAAATTCAAGTAACTTGGCACAAACCTTTCAATAGCAAAATGCCAATGTAATAAACTCATTTCATCATACTATATCTCATACGGTTTAGAGTATGAAATTAGTGCTAACTCCATCTAGAATATTATTAAATCTAGCCCAAATTTATTAGTACTTGTTCTAGAATCTATTACTTAACATGTATATCATTTGGAACTATTTCTAACACATAGTTGCTTTGGCCAAGGATTTCTTAAGTAATGATTCACTACAAGTGGCCATAAGATATATGCCCCTGCTATTAGAAGTAATGAATCATTTATTGACCCTCTTAAATACTTTTGTTCAATTTATGTTGTACCTAATATCCATCTTATAGGCGGTTCCAATAAGACTCCAATGATTAGAATCAAAGTTCATTACTCAGTAAACAAAGTACCTTAAAGATCTCAAGTCTAAGGATATTTACATATGTGCTATGATGAGATTCTATCACTGGCGCTAAATAGTAATCTATATGATTATCTCATTACTTGGCCATCTAATGTACTTATTCATATAACTAGCATCCGTGTATTAATTTTGAGTATCACAATACTTGTAGATGTGAGAATCACAACCTAATCCAATAAAAAAGTCTAACATATGCTAGTCTTGGTGCATTAATGATGTCTCGTCCATTAATACTATGACTAGGGGTGATTTAAGCACAAGTATTGCATAATATAGTAGGAATCTCATATCATGATCTCTATCATAATTTTCTTAACACTGTACATTGTGCTAAGAACTTTATCTATCAGTTTTATACACATACGCATATGAAACAAAGAAACTGAAAGATAAAAATGCCTTTATTAAATATATGTGCAAAATGCATTGTACAAATGGATTGGTTCTAAGGTATAACTCTAATATTTTGCGTAGTTATTAAATAAAAGGTATTCTTTATCTTTCAGTTTATTTGATTACTCTATATGTTTATATGTATAAAACTGATAGATAAAGTCCCAAGTACAAAATATAGTCTTAAACAAATCATGATGGACATCATGATGTGAGATTCCTACTACACTATGCAGTACTTGTGCTTGAACTGTCCCTAATCATAATAGTAATGAAATAGGACATTATTAATGCGCAAAGAATAGCATATTTTATACTTGTTGATTAGATCAAGCGATGGTTCTCACCTCCGTAAGTATTGTGCTACTCAAAGTTAATATGTAGATGCTTATTGAGTGAACAAGTTCTTTAGATAACCTAGCCGTGAGATAATCATATAGATAAATATTTATTACCACTGATAGAATCTCAGTATAGTAGATATGCAAGTGTCTTTAGATTTGTGATTTCTAAGGTACTTTGTATGTTGAGTGTTGTATTTTAATTCCTATCCTTGAAATCTCTTTGAGACTACCTAAATAAAGAGGATATTGGGTACAATATAAAGTATTTGAAGGTAGTTGAGAGGGTAAATAAAGAATTCTTTACTCCTAATAGTAGGAAAGTATATCTCATGGCCACTTGTAGGAAATCATTATTCAAAAAGTCATTAGCCAGGCAAAAATGTATTGGGAATAGTTCTAAATAATACACAAGTTGAGTAATGAATTTCAGGAACAAGTACTAATGGATTCAGGTTAAATTTTATTATATTTTAGAGGGAGTTTGTACTAATTTCATACTCTAGACCAAATGAGATACAGAATGAAAAAATGAGTATATTGTACTGGCATTTTGCTATTGAAAAGTTTATGTCAAACCATTTGACTTTCTGGTCTTTTGGGTAGTCATAATGCATTGATAGATGCTGCTCTTGATTTACTAAATATGAATTTATTCATTAGAGAATTAATAAATCAATCATAATTATAAAAGTATTGTTGATTCTATAAATGTTACGATTAGTTCATATTTTGCTACCAATTGACAGAAAACCTAATATGTCACACACAATAGAGAAATTAGTACCCAAGATGTTATATGATAATATTATGGAGTTGATTTGTGATAAAAAATAATTTGATGGGTTAATTATAAAGTGGTTATAATTTTAGGATCAAATTGCAAAGTTAAAGCCTTATGGGTCCAATTGCAATTACAATATCCTAAGCCCATAATGTTTATAAAAGGTTTTATATCTTTACAAAGGTGGTGATTTTCAGATATATATATATATATATATATATATATATATACACACATATAAAAGTAAAATACCGTCCTCTGTGTATAAGGCATTGTAGCCTTTTGTTCTTCTCTGTGAATAAATTTAAACCCTACTACCACATAAACTATCTGCTAGCACATATTTCTGACGAGTTCTTTTTGAGTACCGTCTTTGTGTGGATTTCTATTTGAGACACTCCTTCACTTGGAACATAGTGGTTTGAACAATCGGAAAAATTGACATATGTGGTGTAATTATGTGTGATCGCTAGGTTGCAGAAGAAATCCAAAAATTTTTAAAAGCTGCAATTGCACAAGTAATGCTCGTTTCCACTTTTCTTGACCCATTTAATTAGATGTGAGTGATCCAGTGGCCTAGGATTCCCTTTTAATTTTTCGATGCGCATATCTGATATTGTGTAAGGGAATTCCAACACCTTCCACTCCAAATCACAAGTTAGATATAATTCAAGTTTTGTTGTGGAACTTGAATATTCTCTCAATTGTTTTGACCTTTCTAACATAAAAAGTCTTACTTTGTTCATCCTTGAAGATTGGGATGTCAGAATTTCAATATTTTGAGTTGTTTGGATAGCTAAACCATACATTCTAGAATATTTATGATATAAGTCACAATGAGTATTCCTTACATTAGTTATTATACAAGAAACATCATGAGAGGATATAAGATCTTGAGTACTACTATCACCATCATCATTATTATTATCTTTAGAAAATAAAAAATCATAATAACAAGTAAGACAATCTTGTAAACCATCAATTCTCATCTGTGGATCAAGAATATTAGCAACTAAATTAACATCATGTATTTGTAAATAATATTTTAAGCATTTAGTTTTAATACCATTGATACAAGGAGACAAAAGACTATCACTAGAATATTCATTAAAAACACTACTAACATTAACACATTCTTGAACAGGTAAATATGTAGGATAACAAATATCAGATAAATTATAAGTAATATTATTAAATATTTTTAAAACATTTAAAATGCCTTCACAAACATTCCATTATTGAGGAAATAAATGCATTCCAATAGCTCTATTTGCAAGAATATATATATATATATATATATATATATATTACTATTTCCAACCCAAATAAACTGTAATTTATTTTAATATGTATATTATAATGTATTGTTTTTAAGTTATTTCCTTTTATTTCCTTTTTAAGTCTTTACTTATTTATATTCTACTTTATCATGCATATGGTCGGCCAAGCCGCCTTTTAATTTCAGTTTCATGCATATGTTTTAAATCTTTTAGCATTCCGTATGCGACCTTACTTTCTGTAATTTTACTTCCCGTCTTTCCTTTCCCTTTCCGGGCAAAGCTTCCCGTCCCTTGGTATCAGAGCCCGATGAGGAAGTAAGGTTGATGATTCTTGTTATCAGTATTTTTTACCATAATTTATTTGCTTCTATGTGCTTCTGATCTTCTTAAATCTGTCCTTTATATGGTTTATCTCGAGTAGATCTGAGAACTTTATGTAATAACTAAACAAATGTGGAAGGAAATCTGGAAACAGATTTACTCACGAGGTAGACTGAACCTTTAAGGCCGCAGGTTAAGGCCACTGGTGGTTCTAGTACCTTATTGAGACGAGAATTCTATTCTCAATGGCCACATTTGATTAGATCTACACATAAACTTAACAGATCTAGTCTTTATACACCATATAATAAATAGACTTAGGAAACACCACAAGCCATAGATCCAAATTGATTATTGTTTAAAATGACTAATAACTTGAATGAATTCCATCTTATGGAATCTGGTGGTAATGATTACCAAGTTAAGGGAAGTATTTAAAACTGATTTAAATACTCGTATTTTTACTTACTGTTGTTTTATTCACTGCTCATTATTACTTGTTTTATTTTTGCATTTTCATTATGTCATTTTCCCGAATGTTTAGATCTCCCTCCTCCTCTTCTTCTTCATCTTCTTCTTACCCCATCTCTCCTTCCCTCTCTTCTAAGATCAAAGAAGAACTCCACTTCTCTGATCTCCAACAATCCATCGATAACTGGAAAATACCCAAGTTTTCCGACAAAGAAATTTACAAAAATCCTAGATGGTCACTTAGTAGTGACTATGTTATCAAGACTGTTGAAGAAACAGTCGAGATTAATTCTGAAAGTAAGGAGATCCAACTTCTTACTCCCAGAGTTCTAGAAAAATTCAGACAAAAATACAAATACCTCCACTTCGGTCTTGTCCAGATCGGAGCCAAACCCTTATCCAGAGAAGGTTTAGATACTTCTCTTCTTTTATGTCTTAGGGATACCCGATTTCTAAACTTCAATGACTCCTTGTTAGGTATGGTAGAAACCAGCCTTTGCAATGGGCCAGTCTATTTTGACTGCTTTCCAAATTTTACTGTCTCTCTTCAAGATAGGAACCTCTTAGATTCCTTAACTCTGAATGTCCAGACAGCAAATTACAAAATCAAAACTGGATCTCTCCCAAGTAGCCATTCTATACGGAATTCAATATAAGGCTATGAATTCTGCATTCAATACCGGAGCAATGAGAGTCTCAAACAAAGGTGAGACGATCTTGTTCCAAACCGATCTCACTAGATCCCATCTTTCAATTCCAAAACCTATCTCTTGGCAAGAGGTCAACCTTCCCTCAAATTGGCTCCTAACTGGAGCTACTCCTTCTGAAAAACCTGAGAATACTACAGTCTCAGAAATTCATCAATCTCCTTCTGGAAATGTTGAAATAACATTCCAAAGGTCTCTCACCCAAAGGATTTCATATCCTCCATCAACTTCTCGCATCTCGAAAAGGTGCATCGTTTAGGTTTCAACCACCTAGGCATTCCACATCCTCTGTAGTTACACAGCTACAAGATGTCGATCAAGATCTAAGGATTCCCCAGGCTACATATGTTTCGCAGCTTGAGTCCGATGACAATCCTACATCTCCTACTCATTCTGCTATGATTGGAGACCTCAATGTTTTACAAAAAGAATTTGTCATTGACAAAGAACAATTAAGAAAAGAATTTTATTCCCCAACAAACATTTTAAAAAGGGAATGGTTTTTCGAAAATTATCAAGGATCTGATAGACAACAGATCCAAGATAAATATTATAAATTTTTAAAATTAGTTGAAAAGCAAATTGATTTCTTTTTATGGTTTGAAGCTTATACTTCAATCAATAAAATTGACTATCCTTTTGCTCATTCTGTTAATGTTTCAAAAACATGGCAGACTTCCCGGGGAACCAGAGATTTCATCCGAGCTCCCTCCAAATCAAAATTTCAAAATTCAAATTGGCACGTAAACTATTATCGCTGCCCCTTTCAAAAGAAGAGATACCGAGGAAGCAAGATGTCTGCGAAAGATATTCAAAATTTATTAGATCAAAACAATTACACAAACAAATATTTACAAACAATTGGTGAATATTTGATTTCCAAACCACCAAGTGTTTATACTTCAACAACTACACCGAGTGTCTCTACTCCAAAGAACTTCCATTCCTAATATCTCTCCAACAATTCCTTTATTCAAACCATATGAAATTCCTACTCAATTTCATAAAGAAATTCAAAGCAAATCTACTCCCCCAATCTTTAATGAACTTCAAAAAAGGATCGCAGAAATTGAAAAATCATTCATTCCCGATTCTCCCGCATCCGAGCTCCAAACAAAAGGCATCAACTCATCAATCAGTATCGCTTTACAAGAAACCGATTCGGATTCTCGTTTCGAGCATATTCCGTATAACCAATCTGAACCCCAAGACATTGTTCCTCTTCGATTAGGTAGACCTAATTGGAGAAATCCCCAGAAACTTTATTATTCTAGAGCCACCCATCCGGATGTAGCCCTAGAAGAAAGTCCTGTTATTATGCAGAACTCCTATAATGCCAACAACATCTATGAATGGAACATAGATGGGCAGTCAGAATACAACATTCTCGCTAAATTCCAACAAATGACTATGGTTGCTACTGCCTATAGAACAACCCATGGTAGTTCGGATCACTGTCACCCCATGTCCTTATAGCCGGTTTTACAGTGCCAACTCAAAGGATGGTGGGATGAACATCTCACCGAATTTGACAAGCATGAGATTTTGCATGTCGTCAAAACAGATGCAAATAACCAACCTATTCTCCGTAATGGTGAACCAATCCCGCATGCAAGTGTCAACACTGATTTTTACTTTAGTCAAAACTTTCATAGGAAATCCAGGTATTTTCCGTGATAAATCCACTGAGATTCTCAACAATCTCAAATGCAAAACCCTGTCTGACTTTAGATGGTATAAGGATACTTTCCTTACTAGAATATATGCCAGACCTGATGGAAATAGCCAGTACTGGAAAGAAAAATTCTTAGATGGCCTTCCCAAATCCCTTCGTGATTTAGTTCGTGAAGAACTCCAAACCCAGTATAACGGTGTTATACCTTATGGTCAGATTACCTTTGGCCAAATGACTAGCCAAATCCAACAGGTTGCCCTCAAAGTTTGTCGACAAGACAAAATGTTAAGACAATTAGCCAAAGACCGAGCCCAAAGACGGCATGATTTGGGTTCATTCTGTGAACAGTTCGGCCTGCCTTCTTGTCAGACCAAACCACATAGGAAGAAGTACAAGCCCAAGCCCACTTATTATAGAAGTAGGCCCACATTTAGAAAGAATAGGTATCCAGCCCATTCTCCTAAATATCCAGCTCTTCCTCCTCCTAAGCCCAAGACCAAATCATCCAAATTTATCAAACCTCAATTTTCAAAAGACAAGTCCAAAACTATTACTTGTTTCAAATGTGGCAAACCGGGGCATATGGCCCGATATTGTCGAGTTTCCCAAAAGATCCATGAACTTTCCTTAGATCCAGAAATACTTAATAAAATTCAGAATCTTTTTCTTTCTGATTCTGAGTCCGACCAAGCTGATGATGAATATGATCAGCAGTTCAACCAAATTCAAGACGATGACAATCTGTCTTCTTCATCATCCGAAGTCGAACAAAATCAGCCTTCCATCAATGTTCTTACAAAAGAACAAGATCTCCTTTTAGAATTAATAGGAAATCTTCCTGATAATTCTAGCAAAAAAGAATACCTTGATAAGTTTAAACAAACTTTCCAACAACCGTCTTCTTCGAGATCCAATCCTTTTGACAATCATCCTAGGCTTGTCAACACCTACAATATTACAGATATCCTCAATAGGTTTCCTCTTAAACCGCAAAAATCTGTAACCATTCAAGATCTTCAATCAGAAATTGCTATTCTGAAAGAAGAAATCAGACAAATCAAAGCCTCTCAAGAGTTGGACAGATTAGTTCTTCAGCAACTCTGTGCAGAAAAGACCATTCCTTCAGAATCTGTTCCCCCAGAACCTGAAGCTACAACTGTTCAAGAAATAAGCCAATTTCTGAACCATCTTTCAAAAGTATCTATTCAAAAGTGGCATATCAAGATTACTCTTGTCATCAATGGGTCTTTTACTCTTGAAATTCCAGCTCTTTTAGATACAGGAGCTGATCTCAATTGTATCCAAGAAGGACTTATTCCTACTAAGTTCTTTGAAAAAACTAAAGAAAGCCTTAGATCTGCCAATGGCAAGAAACTAGGTATTAGTTTCAAATTATCAGATGTCGAGGTAAAACATGAATCCTTATCTGTTCATACCTCTTTCCTTCTGGTCAAAGATATCACTCATCCAGTGATATTAGGCACTCCTTTCATCCAACAGATCATTCCTTTTATGGTCCTCAAAAATGGTATTCAAGTAACTCACTTGAATCAACCAATTTTTATTCCTTTCGATAGGCCTCCTATTGAAAAACAACTTCAATTCTTAGAAAATAAACAATCACAAATAAATTTTCTAAAAGAAGATTTAAACTTCAAAAGACTCCAAGCAAGAATTGCGGGAAGTACTTATCCAATCTAGAATCAAAGCTCTGGAATCTCATATCCAGAAAAATCTTTGTTCTGATCTTCCAAATGCCTTTTGGCATAGGAAACAACACATAGTCAGACTTCCATATGAGCCTGATTTCGATGAAAAGTCTATCCCTACCAAGGCTAGACCAATCCAGATGAATCATGAGTTAACCACTCTATGTCAAAAAGAAATTAATGATCTTCTCCAAAAGAAAATTATTACTTCCAGTGCATCTCCTTGGAGTTGTGCTGCATTTTATGTATATAAAAATGCTGAAATTGAAAGGGAGTTCCTCGACTTGTAATTAATTACAAGCCTCTCAATACAGCACTTAGATGGATTAGGTATCCTATTCCTAACAAAAAAGATTTACTAAATCGCCTACATTCTGCAGTAGTCTTTTCAAAATTTGATTTAAAATCTGGATACTGGCAGATCCAGATCGATCCTAGAGATCGTTACAAAACTGCATTCACAGTTCCATTTGGCCAGTACGAATGGAATGTAATGCCTTTTGGATTGAAAAATGCCCCTTCTGAATTTCAAAAAATTATGAATGAAATTTTCAATCCATATTCAAAATTCATCATTGTTTACATTGATGATGTTCTTGTATTTTCAAAGGATTTGGACCAACATTTTAAACATCTTCATGTTTTATCCCAAATTATCAAACACCAAGGTTTAGTCCTTTCAAAGACTAAATTCAGCCTTTTCCAAACTAATGTTCGATTTTTAGGACATTATATTCAACAGGGAACTATTACACCTATTTCCCGATCAATTCAATTTGCTGACAAATTTCCTGACCAAATTCTGGACAGGACTCAACTCCAACGATTTTTGGGATGTTTAAATTACATTTCTGAATTTCTCCCAGGAATCAAAAATCTGATTAAGCCTTTACATGATCGGCTTAAACAACCTCCTCCTCCATGGACTAATATCCATACTTCCATTGTCAAAAAGGTCAAACTCCAAGTTAAACAACTTCCTTGTTTAGCTCTTCCTGACCCTAATGCATTCAAAATTGTTGAGACTGATGCCTCTGACATTGGTTATGGTGGCATTCTCAAACAAAAGAAAAATGGCAAAGAACATATAGTTGCATTTGCTTCAAAACATTGGAATAGTTCTCAACAGAACTATCCTACGATCAAAAAAGAAATTTTAGCAATTGTTTTATGCATTCAAAAGTTTCAATCTGATTTACTAAATCGAAATTTTTATTACGAATTGATTGCAAAGCTGCAAAATATGTTTTGCAAAAAGATGTCAAAAACCTTGCCTCAAAACAAATATTCGCTAGATGGCAAGCTATTTTATCTATTTTTGATTTTGATATAGAATATATCAAAGGTTCTTCAAATTCAATTCCCGATTTTTTAACTCGGGAATTTTTACAGTGGTCGTTAGCCCATGGCTCCCAAACCCAAAAATAAAGCTTTGAAGCTTAAAGAGCTTCCGGCCTTACCTTCACCTGTTACCCAACAGTCTCCAAAGAAAGAGTCCACTGGACCATCCAATACCGGTAAAACCCAATTTACCGACCTCAAAAGACTATGCTATGACCATAGCCCAAACAACTGCTTTCACAACTCTATCAAATTAGAGCCCATTCCTTTCAAGACTCTAACCTCCAAAAGTCAGGCCGATTTAGTGGATAGTGATCCACAAGATGCCCAAACCCAATCGGCATGGACCTTAGCAGACATTCAAAATTGGTGTCAGAAGATGGGCTTTTCAATGCCCACGTCAAGCCAACAGATGGGTTTCCCATCGCCCAACCCAAGTCAGCCTTACCCAAGCCGATTCCGAACCGGTAAGTCGGTAAATATCTCTCGACCCAAAACTTGTGGTGGTATCTAACCCCACAAACACCGGGCTTGCAAAGCCCAATACCACAAACACAAGCACGATGCAATCGGCATCCTCAAAGGCTCTTTCTTCCGAGCCACAACCCATTTCTTCCGCACTCTCCGGTACACCGAGATCGCTTATGTCAAGACTCCAGGAGTCTACAAACTCCTTCAAATGGAACCGAACTCGGAATTCCAATCCCCAATTGGCAGCTAGGCAACTCTTTGGCCCGTATGTCAATTTTGTTCAAAAATCTCCAAAGTTCACCCGTAAATACTATGAGTTTATTCTCGGTAGACACCGTGAGTGCTTCATTTAATCCTCACAAAGACAAAAGGACCGAATTGTTCATTACGAACACCTCAGCTCAAATCCATTCTATCCATACTCCTACGGCATGGAAAACATCCCCAACCACATTCAAAAAGTTTTCACAACCTTTTGATCCCATGGTATACAACTACTGGGATTATCAAGCTGCATGGGTAAATGCTTTTACCTATCAAAACAAATTTCAAAATCATTCATGGTTCTTTTATTTCAATAAAAAAAAGACCAGCCCAGATTGATTTCCCTCATTGGTTTATCAACCAATGGTGGCCCATCTATGGCCCAATTGAAGAAATTCTTCCTCAACCGGTCCAAGAAGGATTTGATTATTTTTGTTCCAGATATTCAAATCCCCATCCAGCTAGCTTCCTTGTCGCTTCAGCTTTTCAAAGATATTCAAGCTAGCTTGGATATTCTCCCAAAAATTTGCTTATCACAAAGAAGCAAATCAGCATGGCCTTCCATATCTTGTTCTTCAAGGCCATTGCAAATAGTGGAAAGATTGGGATGCTAAAAATTCTTACATCCCCTCCATTGAAAAATGGTTCAATATGAACCCTAAACAGTTATCTTTGAAAGATAGCCAAAGAACCGAATTTCTCCAAATAGAATCCATTGCAGACTGCCACCCTTGCAGCCTCCAAGTCCAAAGAAGATTTTGTAGCAACAATGCAGTTGATGCTACAACAGTTACAAGACAAGACTTCAACCGTGTCATCCGAAGCCAGTCTTGAAGATGATCCTGAAGAATTTGATTTATTGGACTGACGACAGCAATAATGTCAGCCATATCATTAGCATGACGGTAGTCGTGATGCAAGCAATGATGTCAGCATGATGCCAGCCATGATGACAGCAGTAATATCCGCAGAATTACTGTTCACATTTACTATAGCAGTTACTGTACACTGTAGCGGCACGGGTTGCGGCACTGTTACAACTACTGTAGCAAATAGTAACTTTCAATTTTTGTCTATAAATAGGCATTTCAAGTCATTTGTAAGCAGGCTCTCTCTCTCTCTAGTCTAGAACTTCTCTCTCTATACCCCCTTCCCCAGAGTCTGTATCCTGTAGTTCCTCCCGGAATTCCTGTATCCCAGTCCCCGTCCGGTGACTGTGTACCGGCTCCGACCGGTGCCCGACTCCGGTGACCCTTTTTCCGGTTGGTTACTATTTCCAACCCAAATAAACTGTAATTTATTTTAATATGTATATTATAATGTATTGTTTTTAAGTTATTTCCTTTTATTTCCTTTTTAAGTCTTTACTTATTTATATTCTACTTTATCATGCATATGGTCGGCCAAGCCGCCTTATATATATATATATATATATATATATATATATATATATATATATATATAAGTTCTTTATATGGAAAAGATTCATTTAGCAATTCATATGTTGAATTTCATCTATTTGGGATATCTCTTGAAAATTATTTTGGTTTCACACCATTACATCTACAAATTTGTCTCCATTCTTTTCTAATTGAAAGCCTAAACTATGAATAAGAAAAAGAGACTTTTATTAATTTAATATAAAGATAAAACAAATTTAAAATATCGATATATATTTTTATATATAAAGATCAAGAATTTTTATTAATTTAATATGCATTTCAGGAGTAACAATACAAGAATTGCATCAACGTCCAAATTTGTGACCATTGTACGGTGATTGCACGCAATGGTCCAATTATGGCTATTGATACTAAGGCCATTTAACACACACACACACACAAAAAGGGCCTATAGCAATGGCCCATTGTAATGGGCGGTTGCAAATGGCCTTAGTAAAAAATAAAAAATTATATATATATATATATATAATTTTTTATTTTTAAACATTGACACATGGCTAGAAAAAATTTAAAAAAATAAAAATTGACGGTTGAAAAAATTTTCAAACCGTAACTAAATTGTAAACAATGGTATCAATTGACGATTTGAACTGTGAACCATGGTCAATGGTATTTTACCATTGACAACGGTTCCAATTCAAGGTTCAACCACGAAATTCTTCAATTGTGGTCAGGTCTAGCTAAAGATTTAAAGGAAGTAAATAGTGATGGAAGCTTGTTCAAACATAACAGTTGATTTACTCATAGCCTTGAGTACAAGGTTAGTTTGAAGTAAGGGGAAATATTATGTCCTCAAATAAATAAATAATTTATTAGTGAAATGATATATTTTTTAGCATGAGTTAATCTGATGGTCTAAATCAAATTAGATCCTAGTTTGTCATATTTTAAGTAGGGTATTAGATTTCATTTATATTCATCACAAGGTTGAACTCTATTTTGAAACCTAGTGGTTTTGTCTCTATATCTTTGATTTTCTATGATCTTTGTTACCTTCTAATCCATAATTCACTCAATTCCTTGAATTCTATTAGTTATTTAAAAAATTATTTATTTTTCATATTTAAATTATTAAGTCTTTAGTACGAGCGTGATAGGTGATTAGTCTTATGTTAGAATGACACTACTTTTATATAGGAGTGACAGTTCTGTTCAATATAGGGATCAAGGTCGAGATTGGGGTTTCATCAAGGTTTTGGGTTCTAAAATCAAAGGGAAGTGATATGGGTTGGGTGATGGGTTCTAGGTTATGGGTTCAAAAGAGAGAAGAGGAGAATGCATGGTGTGGTGTGTGGAGGAAAGGCAACACCAGGGTGATGGGGGAGAAAAAGAGAGAGGAAGAGGAAAAGAAAGAAAGAGAGACATTAGGGGAGTAACGGTGTTGGAAGGGGTGGGGTTTATGTTTTAGAGGAAGGCATTGAGTTAACCTTGGCTTCAGTGGCGAAGTAGGAAAAGGAAGGAAGGACAAGGAAAGAGGAGGAGGAAGAGGAAGGAAGGAAGAAGATAAAAATAGAAAAATGAAAAAAAAAAAGACTAAGCTTATTTCAATTTTTGTGGTTAGATTAGGACAATTGATTATTTTAGTCTTCCCCTATTTTGTTCAGAGTAACTTAATTTCTAAACTTTAATTTTATCTTTTACAATTTTTAAGAAAAATATATTTATTTTAATCCTTACCACTCCTACCGCAGTGAAATATGGTGCATTAAACCTTAAGGGTGAGTTTGGTTGGAGTGAAAGTGGGAAGGAAAGGAGGGGGGGAAGTAAAACAGGAAGTAAATGTATAATTTACTTAGTTTGGTTGGAGTGATTGGAGGGGGGAAGTATATGTGAAAGGCAATTGGATCCCTTCCACCTCAGATTTTTCTTCCTCTCCATTTTGGAGGCTTTGGAAAGTAAATGAGGGTTAAAAGACCCTCTTGTCCTAGGGTATTCATTTTATTATAATTCTACCCTACTTTACAATTTTTTATGAATTAGCTTTAGGGATATAATAGTAATTCAATAATTATTTCCTCCCTATATACTTTACAACCAAACAATGAGAAGTAAATCATATTTACTTTCCTTCCACTCCAACTAAACAGGATGAAAGTAATTATATTTACTTCCCCTGATGGAAGTAAAATGTTCCACTCCCCCTCCCCTTTCCCCTTCCCCTTCCCTTCGCGAACCAAACTCACCCTAAGTGAAAGGCAAATTCAGAAATTCATCTTCATCTTCACCTTTTCTGAAAGAGCAAACCCAGAAATCTCCATGGAACGGTTCAACTTATACTCAGCCAATATGGAAGCTCTTGGTGTACAAATCGGAGTTGGAAAGCCATGGATAGTATGTATATTCCTCTTCAGCATTCATTTGTTAGATCAAACTTTCTTTGACCATTGTAGAATGAGCTATGGGTTTATTTGTAGCTTTGCTTGTCTGTTGCTTGGTTCCAAGATTTGAACAAGCTCTATACTCATTTTGTTTTTGCTTATGTTTCATGAATTTTGCATATTGTAAGTTGTTATTTTTAGTTTGTTTCGAAGATTTATTCTTCACTCCCACCTTAAAAGAACCACCCAAAAAAAAAGAAAAAACATCTACAAGATTTTTCATGTTTTCTAATGTGAGTTTGGCCATTGATGATAATTTTTCTGAGAGACACACCTGTACCTTGGGCTTGGAGGTATTTTTACCAGAAAGATATGAATCATATTATTAGTTGTCTGATGTAAACGTTGATATATAGTTTTTTGGATATTCATTCCCAAAAATATGAAAATGATTTCCTAAAATTTGTAAGAGAGGTAAGCAGATATTTTAGGGGGAAAAAACACAAATGAGGACTAGAATTAACAATCAGCTCAAGTCTATCAACTTCAACCTCACAGATGTCACGTTGAAATCTCTGAATTCTGCCATGTCAATGGAGATTTCTGGGCTTGATATCTTATTTCCCTTTCTTTAAGGTTTTATTCTTTGTCACATTGGTAGAAGTGAGGGTCAAATAAATTTATTTTTTTAATTAAAAATGGTAAAATATGAAATTTTAAATTTTAAAAATTCAATCATTACAAACAAAATACAAATAAAATAGATGGAGTTTAAAATAACTAATTGTCCGCTAAATTATATCAATCTCCTGTAAATGTGACTCTCAATGGTCATATCAGAAAGAATGAGCCCTGGATTGACAATTATCTTAAACTATGTCTTTTTTTCAATATTAACCCTAAAATAAAAAACTACAAATAAAATAGATTTTTATTTTTTTGGAAAGTAAGAGAGAGATACAGATGATAAATTAAGAATAAATCAATCGAAAAAAAGGTCGTGCATTTTCATCAAGGCCCCCACTAAAAAAAATTGTAAAACAAAATTTGTACTATTATATAACCAAATGAATTACTAATAAATATTAAGGACTAGTAAAGATACTCGTGCAAGGCACGAGGTAGGGCACCCGTGATATCCTCATCATCATACACAAAATTTATGCAAAATTTAAATAGACGCATGGATTACTAAATTTTTCGCATGAAAATGTACAATTCCAAATTTTTTTATGTTAAACAAGCCCTTAAATATTTGTAGGATAGCATTTCCAAGAAGCAGAGCAGTGCACGAACAGGCCAAAGTGCCAATTTGGCACCTAGCAGTCTCAGAAACGAACTTCAAACGACTTAGAAATCTTCAAATTCCTGTTGTGGTTATGTGAAGATTGTATATGAAGAAAGTCAAAAAAGCGTATAGCTTTTTCTTACCTAAAGATGACAAATTTTCAACTGGAACGAAGGTCTACTCTCCCAGAAAAATATCAAGATGTGAAAGTAGACAAAGTCAGACACATCTTCTTGAATGCATACCTGATTCCTCCAACTCTTATTAAAAGCTTTGGGGTCAATAGGTCTATGTTCTTTATTGGCTAATTGGCCACTGAAGATACATGTATAGACTATCTCTTTCTCCATTTCTCCTGTATCTTTACTAAATAATGTTCAAAACTTTCCATAAGAATTCAAATGAGGGACAGTGAAAGAGGAACTTCATGCCATTTCTTCAGCAGGAAGGTAATCAAACATCCTCCTCTAGAGGAATTGAATGGCAATTTCTACTTCCTAAGTTTCTAGAATTTTATATTATGGTTACAAAAGATATAAAACTAAAATTCATGAAAGCAGAGCTAGAAGTTTTCAAGAAGCCAAACTAAATGTAGCCTTCCTCCTGCTTTCTGCTATTCTTTATGTTGCAGTACAGACTTCCCAGAGGGAGTTAGTACTTGTTTCCGGTTATGCATCATGGTGAGGTGTCTATTATATAAAGGGTTTTCAGCATAACCGCTTCCGGAAAAAAAAAAATCACATTCCGCCATTAGTTACTTTGAGACTCATACAATGAATAAGTTTTGCAAGGGTGGAAGAACATCCTTTGCAAGGTAAGCAAGGAAGGTGTAGAATTTGGTTTCATTAGCTTTATAACATTTAGGGTTTCTTTGAACTAAAAACATAAATAATCAAAGGGTCGAAAGGAAAAAATGGCAAGCAAATGATTTCCATCGATGTTAATATCATCCTGGCCTCTTTATTTCAGCACCATTTCCTTTTTTTTTTTTTTTCTCCCTTGGGAAACAAATTCTTGCTTTGACCCACTGAAATCCAAGAACCAAGCAGACATAAAGCAGTATGATCTATGACGACCGGGTTATGCAAGTATTTTCCATGGGTTAGATTCAGAAAAAATCACCATCCGAGTACAGGAGCATATAAGATTGCCCTATGGAAACAGAGTTAAACAAACCTCTAAAATCATGATCATTGTCTTCTTCATCATCAATTTCAACAATACCTAGGGGGAAAAAAAGGATATGTTTTGCCATAGAAATAGGTTTCAATGTCTGCACGCTTAGAAGGTTGTACTTAAAAGAAAAATCTTTATGAGCTTAGAAACTCATCTCAAACAATAAAATAAACAGGTGATGGGAAATATAAAAAGTAAAAATGATTTGAGGGTAAACACTTCAATTAAAAAAAAAATCCCAAGAAGTCTACCATAATGCCTATCAAAATCTATACCTTCTGCTACTTTACCCCTATAGTGGAAACACGTATCATTTGTCATAATCATCAAATAAACTTTTTTGAGGACACAAAATAGAAAATGAATATCTAGATTATTTCATCCCATTCTTAGCTTTCTTATATTCTAAAATGCATGTCTAAAAGGACACCCAATCATTCTAATTAAATAATGCAGATAATGATATTCCACAAATAGCTTGCCTACCAAAAGTTCTGGAACTTCTCTAAAGAAAAACAAATGTAATTTTAATAAATTTTTATGATTACATGATTCAAACTCTAACATTACTGCATATTTCTCTTTTTGTTTCCTTAATCACTCAGCTTTTGCAACTTCTGATGATTCTTTTCTAGATTATTTTCTCAGTATTTGTTTTTCTGGATTTTTACCCAGCATGGTATACTTTTAACAATAACGAAAACAATCTAATCACACTCAATTAGCTACAACTTTGCAACTACTGCATGTAATTGTCTTCCTTAATACTCATATAACATATCGAAACACAATATTCATCACATTTGAGCAGTTATACATCATGACATGACTGCAATGAAACAAATTATGTCACATAAAACTGTATAAAACAACTATTAATAAGGCAGCTAGCATAAAACAAAGGAAACATCATATTAAAATAGCAAATGAATATCAATTTTCTTGAAAAATAAAATGAATTTAAACACTTACTTCCACAAATATCTTCTATAATCCTCTTTCTGATGTATGCTGCACCATATACAAAAAAACAAAATAAGGAAAAAATGTACTAAAAAAGCTATAAAACACCAATTACTATAATATAATATCTATGTTCTTAACTCATATAAAAATTATGTTTGATATACAATTATTAAAAGTTCATTAAAAGACAAAAAAAAAAAAGGTGAAAATTTCACACAAATAGTACCAAAGTTAAAGAAGAAGCAAAAGTAGAGAAAGAAAAGCAGCAACAATGACAGTTTTCAATAACAACAAACAATAGTATTATTCCAAGCTGAACTCCATCCAAAAATGCTTTGTACACCTATCTGCTTTGTGCATTTGGGAAGCATTTTTGGGCACTTTTCAAGCTATTGCTATTGTTGCTGTTGTTCGGAGTGCTGACAAAGCACAAAGGATAGGCATTGAAGAAGTGCAATAGCATAGGTAAATTGACAAGAATGACCTTTTAAAAAGACAGAACAACAATGTTTGTTTTAGTGGGCCTAGTAAAAATATAAAATGCCCATCAGGATGAAAATTGAACAACAAAAATTGAAGGGTGCAAAATTCAACTCCTTTGTGCAAAGCAAAACTCTTTCCTAAAATCACAAAATCATATGTAAATAAGTCAAACAATTTTAAGACTGCAAAAACTCAAGAAAATGCTAATATGACTTATAAAACATTGCTGCTTTTTGCATGCATTGTTCTTGGGGGTCATTAATTTAAAACAAACCTCTGAGGATTATCGCTTCTTGAAATGTAATATTTCCACCTTTCACTATTTCGCAAAACCAAACCACTATATATACAGAGAGAGAGACAGAGAGACACATACACGCAGATGGGCCATAACAAAATGTAATAGTCAACGGAAACCAAAAATAAAAAATAAGGAAATTTTTTAACACATTCACCTGATACTTGCTCTTGATACACGCTTCTGTAGCCCCATAAGCCTCTGCAAGGGCTTTGATAATAGAAGCTTCTCCAATGCCAAGTTCCAATCCTTCATGAGCTGGCGCAATCTTATTAGCCAAAACATACACCACTTTTACCAAGTCCTCAGGTGTGGTCTCAATCACGGTCCTCAACATATTACACAGAATCTCTGTGATAGCAATCCGTTTTGACTCCTCCAAAATCACATCAAGTCCCTTGGCCACAAACATAAACGGCGCCTTCTCACCCGTCCCCTAAAATGCAGCTTTCTTGGGATCAAAATCAGCTGCTTTCTTCTTCACTTCAGCAATACTCTCATCAGGAGTAATTGTTAGCCTAGGTTTCTTAACTACAGCCAAGGACCCATCATTTGCACTGGAATTTACACTCTTCAAATCCTCTATCACAGCATTTTTAGCCTTATTCTCAATTTGGTAGGCTCTTTGAGTCTGATTTGAACCGGGGATAACGGGGTTTATCTGATTAGGGTTTCTTAAATTAGGGGTACTTGGTTCTGGGGCTTTGCGTTTCTGGGGCGACGATTCTTGGGAGGGCTTTCTCTTCGAACGATTGAACATAAGAACGTCAAAAGCGTTGCATTGCAGTTTGGAAGACATTGTTCTTGAGCTAATTGTAGGGATTGAAGAAGTAAAGATGAGACGATTCAAGGACAAGGGTTTTGCAGAGAGAGAAGAGGAGTAGCTGATAACAGAAGAAGAATAGCGTCTAAAGATCAGTTTGACGTGAGAAGACGACACCTCTTCCACAATCACAAGCCTTGCGGTAGTTGTCCAAATTCAACGTGGTTTCAACAACAAAGCTGATGGAGGAAGCCTTCTGAAAGGAATGTGAGGAGGAACGGAGGGTAGAGATAGTGGGCAAAGGAGGAAGATGTAGTTGCAGTCCAATTGGTTTCGGAGCCAGAATTGGTGGCGAGCCCAGGGGAAGACAGTGTGACCTATACAGCTGTTTGAATAGGCCTCTGCATGCACTTTAGCTGGCCAAAAATACACACATGTCAGCTTTGGTACTCTGCATCCATGCCACCTAGAAAAGGCAGGGTTTTCTCTACACCTCACCGGCCAAAAAAATCTTAAAAGACATAAATACCCTCAATGACGAAAAATGAACAGTATTTAACAAACTCCTTTTTCTATAGTATAGAAGATGTCGTCAATTTGATGGTTGCAAAGAGGACACGACCCACAATTTAAACTGAGCTCTCTAGAACACGGCCGACAGTAGGTATGCCTACAAGAAATAAATGCCGCATCCTTATGTCTCTCCTTGCACACACAGCACAAGCCATCTACTCCTGAACCTTTATACCAGTTAAGAATGGCATGATCCGGACCATCTGCTCCTTCAAGCAATCTCATTAACGGCATATAACGTCTTTCGGGACCTACTTTGAGCACCCGACGATCAAATTCCAAAGCTATGGCCAGACTCATATGACCAACTAGTGGGCTTGGATCCATATCAGACATCAATGGATCTTCTCCATCTCTAAATACGAACGAAACATGATCGCGTACTTGGGCCTGGGTTTGGACTTGGGCTTTGTCTTCTTCTCCCTCTTCACCCATTGATATATGGGAAACTTTAAAGTTCCAAGAGGACCCACAATAGCCTATACCTTTGAATTTAAGCTGTCGCTTCATGGCCCTCCACATTCTCTTTGACCTATGTGCGGCGTTCATTTTGCTATTTTTTTTTCTTTTTCTTGTTAAAAAGAAACAAATTTCTTTTGAGATGAATATCTCTTTAGTTTCCCCTATTCATGGAATGAGAATTGTGTTTGTCTATATATCTCTACCTACAAATAAAAAGGAAATGGTAAAAATTTAGAGTAGAACAGAAAACAAAAAATAAGAGGGATGAACAAGATGTTATCATGAAAAGATAAGTATATTAAACAGTAAGAAATACTCATTGGCAGATAATAGATATTAATATCAATTTATATTCCTCATCCACCTTCTGTATTAAGGGAAAAAATGATAGAATGAACGTTGTAAAAATATAAAGTTCAACAAGTATGAGAAACTTAAAATTCAAATATATATTAATGCTGATGCATATTAATTCTAACATGAAAACGAAAATAAAGAATGAAAGAAATTGCAATGTTCAAAGATAAAATTTGAAAGAAAAGTAATAAATACCTAAAATGAAGAAGAAATAATCTCTTGGTATCTTCTATAATCAAAGGATTCATAGATTCTTCAACCTCTGCATTTGGTGTCGTGAAATGGTTTTGAAACAGAAGAAAATGTAAGAAGGCGGACGAGGAGGAGAAGAGAGGAAGGAGGGAGAAATAATGTTGAATTAATAAGAGAGCATAGAGAGGAAAACTAGTTCAAATAGAAAGGGAATGAAAAATATATATATATATATATATATCTATATGAGATGTGGAAGCCTCCTATTACAACACATCGCACATTCCTGCATTGACACGTGGCACTGTTTTAGAGGGGTTTTTTTTTCCTCTTGTGAAGAAATTTTAAGGGGGTTTTTTTTTTAATATTGGATTATCTGAATTCAATGAATTCAGATAAGATAGACGTAATCAAAATTCAATGAATTCAGATAACATGGAAGTAATTATAGTTATCTGAATTCATATAAGATAGACATAATCAAAGTTACGTCCACCATTGCCACCAGAGGTAACCTTTCATGTCTCTTGCCTGTTAAGGTATGTTTTCTACACAATGCATAGTGCTTTCTTTCCTTTTGTTTCCCAGTTTACCATTGCCACTAGAGGTAACCTTTCATGTCTCTTACCCGTTAAAGTATGTTTTCTACACAATGCATGGTGCTTTCTTTCCTTTTGTTTCCTAGTTTAATAATTCTTATTGCAATCGATTGCATTTACAGTGGAGCTATTCATTTGAATTTTCTGCATGTTTTTCTCATTCTGTTAAAAGTGGAAAAATAAGTCAATAATGCATGTACCTTGCTTTTGTTATTGCTTAAAGAAAATAGCTTTCGAGGATGTTCTGCTATGCTGATCACTATTCAGATTTTGAAAAGTTTGATGAAATAGAGGAAAGCTGGGGAAATAGTCTGGCATTATGTATATGGTGTAATTGGTGGGTGGCAAGATAAAGTTAATACACTATGGTCTTACATTTCAATGCATACCAGTCATTTCATTTGGAAGTTTCATCTTTCTGGCAATTTGTGAATCTTGATCTCCTATGTAACTGTGTTGTTTTGAAACTAAAGAGTCTAATCTAAGTTTTCTACACATAAAGAAGGAGAAAATGAGAAGGTTTTGGCCGGTAGTTTTAGACTGTAATGAAATTTTGGAGTTAAAGTTTCCATAAATGACGTTTTGTTTTTGTGTTCTTGTCTAATGAAGAGACTTCTGATTTGACTTTGGAATCTTCACATCAACCTCACCGTGCGTCTAAGGCTTCCCTTGCAGTTTCATTTTCTATTACAATTTTGTCTTCTTCATTTTTTCCTCTCATTGGCTCCATTTTTAATGGCAACCAATTTTGTAATATTTTTTATTTGTTATTTTTCTTCTCTGTGATTTACTGGGCAAAGCTAACTCAACTACATGTTTAGATCAAATTAGGATATAAGTTTCAAATGCTTTAAGTTTTTCTATTTTTCTATTCTGCAATTTCTGTTTTTCTTTTCTATTCTATTTAGAGTATATATGAATTTCCATTTTGTCATGTCTTTTAAGATTTTCTCTTCTAAGAGTATCAACTTTTAGAAACATTTTATACTTTTGAAGGAATCTAATCAATGGGTATTGGAGTTTGTACTCACAACTTCCTCCTAACTTTTGTCCGGCACTCGAACTACTTTATTTGGTGGAATTATAGTGAAAAATTTTTAGTTTTTACACTTGCGTTCACAATTCATAGAAAATTTGGCTTATAATTGTTGATGACACCCATACTTCATATTGAAGGAAATTGAAGAAAACATATAGCTGAAAAAGGATCCCTTTGAAACATACTTTCTTAAATTTTAAAATGTAGATTTGGTTTTGTAGAATGTTCATTCATTTATATATTTTGACAAGTTAGCATTACTTTCTGAAAATATATTCTAAAAGAAAAAGAGAAAAAAAAAATCTATTACATATGTAACTATTAAAATTCTTCTATCAAATACATCAAAAATTAAATTTCATAATATATTTATAATATTAAAAAAATAAATATATTCCTCATGTGTATCGCACGGGCAACAACCTAGTAATGGGAATGAAAGGTATAATTGGGCTCCACATGAAGAACAAAAAGTCTCAAAAAATAGCCTGAGATTCAAATTAAACTTTCTGTTGTGGTTCCTACAGCTCATATGAGCCTAGGAAGGGCTCCGAACCTTATTTGCAAACTTACTGGCTTGAAATTAAAAAGTTTGCTGTGTCAGACCTAATTATGGGTTTGGCTTCAATTCCAATAATTATGGCCTGATAGTTTTATAAGAGGGGGTGGGGACGTGTGTTGTAGTTTCCAAAAGCCAAATAATAATAATAATAATAATAATAATAATAATAATAATAATAATAATAATAATAATAATAATAATAATAATAATAATAATAATAATGTTATGAATTATTGGAATCTTTATTAATTAGTGGAGGCTCCACTAATTATGGATTTATGTGAATTATTATAGAATATTTTTATGGATGTCCACCATTTAGTGGAGACACCACTAATTAAGATTAGTGGAAGATGATGTATGGCATGATGTATTTCACTAATTAGAGCTCTATAAATAGAGCTATTCTCTAAGCTTGTAATACACCATTATTTTGTGAAAGAAAGATTAGTGAAAGAAAGATTAGAGAAAGAATTGTGGGAAAAAAAAAGAGAGAAGTTTGAAGAGAAATTCTTGTGCAAAGAATAGTTAGAATTTTCTTAGTGTGTAGTGTGTAGATTTTATTCTAACACTACCCTAATTTTATAACACGTTATCAGCACGAGTCTCTGCCGTTATTAAAGCCAGAAGACAGGTACGCATTTATTGATCTCGCTAAATTCGAATTTGTAGCCCTTGATATTTCTGAAAAAAAAATTTATATATCATACAGAAATGCATCTAAATGCTAAAAAAATGGGGATCCATATGTCATGTGGATAAAAAGAAAGATTTGACCACCTGAACATGGTCGTACTACCCAATGTACGGTATGAATGGTTGCACCTGAAGTTGCAAGATTGTAAAACCGTGAACTCCGTGATGTATAAAATTATATCTTAGTTAAAAATTTTACGGAGAAAAAGCTATTGATGAAGTTATATTGGAGAAGACATTCTCCACTTTTCATGTCCTACAGTAACAATATCGAGAAAAATGGTATCCAAAATTGACAGCTTTAACATGAGTTATTATTGAGAAATCATGAAGCCAGATGAACTGGCTCAACAGCACTCCCAGAAGTGAATGTTGTTGGCTCCAGCAGAAGCCATCGTTATAGTCGTAGTTGTGGCAGTGGCCGTGGTTATGGTCATGGACACACTCGATATTTCCCTTATCACAGAGAAATACTGGCCACCTGAAGTGGAACAGAAAAGATAATAAGGGAAAAAAAATATTTCTATTAATAATAAGCATCACATCTTTTATTCATATCACTAGTTTCATATGAACTTGAGGATACATGCTTATAGTTGCTCTTTTGTAATTGAGCTGACAAACGTAAGATGAAGGTTTGTAATTGTTCTTTTTCAATATTTACATTAGAGGAAGACAAACAATTAGTAATTATGGACTTCAACTCCTCTTTTTCGACATCCTCCTCCTTTTCTTTCCCCTTTGAGCCAGCATTGAGACTAGCAGCAGAATTAGCCATAAAATTACTGCGAAATGAGTCTTGAGATTTTATGATCTCCTTAAGTTTATTATAATTAAATTTCTTATTATATTTGGCCTTGAAGCATGCTTGTCTCAATTTCTGTGTTTGGTCCTCTAACTGCGTATTAGGACTTTCTTCCACCAACTGTTTTTCACATTCCAGTATCGCAATGGCTTCTTTCAACTTCTTCTCAGCCATATGTCCTCCTTCTTCTTTATTTTGCATCTCTTGTAAATCGAAGTGATATCATCGGTTATTTACTTATAAATCTTTCATAGTTTCATATTTGCAAATTGTAAGTATGTATGAGAGAGAACCTGAACATTCTTGATTATGGTCTCCAAGCTCACCAATTTCCTGTGAGGCCATCGACGAATTCCTAACTCCCTACATCTTTTCTTGAGACGGGTTATGCCAATATTCAGTTCTTTGGCTGCGCTCTTGATTGGTAGGTAAAAGTACTGCGAAATTGTTTCTCTTGATAGTGTCTGGGAGTTATTGCCCTTCTTCTCTCTCTGCCTCTTAATCATCTTCTTCTCCCCAGGAATTTTGTCTGCAATAATATCTTGAATTTCGATATTATGCATTTCATGAGTACTTACTCCGACTTCGTCGCCAAGACCACTCATTATTTCTCCTAGAAAAAGAATATAATATCAGTAAAGGTAATACCATTCAAAATCCATGTTTAAATGTATAATAACCTGGAAATATATTCTGGCTTTGTTCAAAATCCATTAGAGAGTAGAAAGGATCATGCACAAGCATATCCTCATTCAAAGGAATAGCATCAAGAGGAACAGTATCAAAAGCAGTCTCTTGTAGAGGCAGATCAACTTGGTCCAAAGCAGTGTGTTCAAAACTTCCACTGATTTACATAAAAAACAAACCAAAAGAGAGTTTAATTTCATTATCAAGCATACTAAAAACAAATGGAAGCCCTCAAAGGTATCTCACCTGAAATTAGGAGGAAGCGGTTGGTTTGGAAAAGAAAACATATCAAAATCTTCTGCGTTCGAATTAGGCAGAAGCGGTTGGCTTGGAAAGAAAAACATATCAAAATCTTCTACGTTCGAATTAAGCAGAAGCGGTTGGTTTGAAAAGGAAAATACATCAAAATCTACTGCGAAACCGAGTCAAAATTTGACCATGTCTCAAATGAATTACGAGTCTCCATATCTCGCTTTGTGATTTTTGTTTTTGATGTTTACTAATGATCGATGATCGAGATATATATCGATACATATATATATATATATATATATATAAATCGTATGAGGAAGAAGAAGAGGTAGATGGTAGGTAGAAGGTCGGAGGAGAAGAAAAGATAAGAGAGGAAGAGGAAAAGTCGGTACGGGAAGAGTGAAAAAAAAGGAGATATTTTTCTTGGCATTTCTGCTTGTCATCATTTTCTTATATTTCTTTTCTTATTCTCTTGTGAAATCATTATTCCCTAAATTAGGGGAGAACGAGAAACAGTACAAGAAAATCTTGATTGGACAACATCATTAAATTATCTTGATCCGCATACAAGCGCGTGTGAACTTGACATTCAAAAGATAATTCATTTGCAAAGTATTACAAATCAAATGCCAGACGCTTTTGTTGACTCCAGAAGAGTAATAAAATTGCATATGCCAGCTATAAATGCTCTTATTCTAATTAAAGTTCCAACAGAACAAAAGATTTGACATATAACTGCTGAGCCAAAAGTATGCCAGAAGCATGGCCGACTTCTTGGTTCTAAAGATAAAAATCCTCAAAAGAAAAGAGGATTAAATGATCCAGAAGATCATATTGAAAGACCAAGAGAGAACTGATGACAAAGAACCAGAAGTTGATGAAAGTAACACTGAAATTTCTATCAATTATACCACTTCCGGTAGAAGTTGGAATCGGATAGAAACTGTTATTGATAATATATTTGCATACAATATATCTCTTGATGTTACACAGGATAATGATGATCCTGAACCAATATCGATTGATGAATGTCGGCATAGAAAAGATTGGTCTGCAATGGAAAGATGCGATTCAATCGGAGTTAAATGCACCGACAAAACGTGAAGTCTTCGGACTGCGAGTCCGAACACCGAAGGTGTAAAACCCGTTGGCTACAAATGGATATTTGTGCGAAAGCGCAATGAAAAGTGTGAAATCGTTCGATAGAAAGCGCGATTAGTAGCCCAAGGTTTTTCACAAAGACCAGGTATTGATTATGATGAAACTTATTCTCCTGTTGTTGATGCTATTACACTCCGATATATTATCGGTTTGGCAAGTACATGAAAAGATAGATATGCGCCTATTAGATGTTGTCACTTGCTTACTTGTATGGAAATTTAGAAAATGATGTTTACATGAAAATCCCGAAGGATTTCATATGCCCGAAGCATATAAACATTATCTTCGTGAAAATTACTCCATCAAGTTGCAGAAATCATTATATGGCCTGAAGCAATCTGGGCGCATGTGGTTCACACGTCTTAGTGAATATTTATTGAAAGTGGGATTTTAAAATGACCAGGTATGTCCATGTGTTTTTATTAAGAAATCTGGTTCTAAATTTGTGATATTAGCTATATATGTTGATGATATTAATCTTATTGGAACTCCTGAAGAGCTCCAAGAAACAATTGATTATTCGACATCAAGGATGGTCGTAAAAGTATACTTTGTCTTGGTTTACAAATTGAATATTTGGCAAGTAGAACATTTATTCAACATATACAGCAAAAGTTCTAAAAAGATTTGACATGGACAAAGCACATCCATTGAGTATTCCAATGATCGTCCGGTACTTTTCGACCTCAAGAAGATATTGAAGAACTTCTTGGTCCTGAAGTACCATATCTCAGTGCAATTGGTGCATTGATGTATCTTGCTAATAATACACGACTCGATATTGCTTTTGCTGTCAATTTATTAGCAAGATTTAGTTCTTCACCAACACGACGACATTGGAATGGAATTAAACAAGTCCTTCGATATCTCCAAGGTACAATTGATCTCAGATTATTTTATTCAAATAAAACCAGTCCAACATTGATAGGTTATGCAGATGCTGGTTATTTATCTGATCCACATAAAGCACGTTCTTAAACGGGCTATCTATTTACATGTGGAAATACTGCTATATCATGGCGTTCTACTAAACAATCTATAGCAGCTACTTCTTCAAATCATGCTGAAATTATAGTCATTCATGAAGCAAGTCGAGAATGTGTATGGCTAAGATCCATGATTCATTATATCCGAGAAAGTTGTGGATTATCATCAATCAAAGATATTCCAACTCCTCTTTATGAAGACAATGCAGCTTGCATAACTCAATTACGAGGAGGATATATTAAAGGAGATCGGACAAAACATATTTCACCAAAATTCTTCTTTACTCATGAACTCTAGAAGAAAGGTGAAATTGATGTGCTACAAATTCGGTCATGTGATAACCTCGCAGATATTTTCACGAAGATTTTACCGACTGCAACATTTGAAAGTTGAGATATAAAATCGGTATGCGTCGGTTTAAAGATTTAAAGGAATCATCTCATCAGGGGGAGTAATAAACAGACATATAGAATAGTGTACTCTTTTTCCTTCACTAGATTTTTTTTCCCACTGGGTTTTTTATCTAGTAAGGTTTTAACGAGAAATATTCTTTATGTAATGGATGGACATCCAAGGGGGAGTGTTATGAATTATTGGAATCTTTATTAATTAGTGGAAGCTCCACTAATTATGGATTTATGTGAATTATTATAGAAGATTTTTATGGATGTCCACCATTTAGTGGAGACACCACTAATTAAGATTAGTGGAAGATGATGTATGGCATGATGTATTTCACTAATTAGAGCTCTATAAATAGAGCTATTCTCTAAACTTGTAATACACCATTATTTTGTGAAAGAAAGATTAGTGAAAGAAAGATTAGAGAAAGAATTGTGAGAAAAAGAAAGAGAGAAGTTTGAAGAGAAATTCTTGTGCAAAGAATAGTTAGAATTTTCTTAGTGTGTAGTGTGTAGATTTTATTCTAACACTACCCTAATTTTATAACAAATAATAAGTTTTTGCCATAATAATAATAATAATAATAATAATAATAATAATAATAATAATAATAATAATAATAATAATAATAATAATAATAATAATAATAATAATAATAATAATAATAATAATAATAAGTTTTTTGCACGTTTTCTTAGAATCCAGTAACGATGATCACATTGATACTTTTGGCTCTTGTGACAGTATGTAATTATTGACTCCGCGTGTGTCTTATTTTTAAAAAATGGGGCCAACTCTATCTTTTCTATAAAATCATAAACCCATGCTAAAATAGCGGAAGCATCCTCCGTTCAGATTCCAAGTAAATATAATTCTAATAAAGATGATCGATATAAGGAATTGCGTTTCTTTCTTGTTTAATTAGTAATTAGTTTTACAATCTTTTTTTTTTATTTTGCTTTTTGTTATTTTTTTCTTCTCATTCATATTTGATATATAATTACAGTAAAATATAATTTTTATCCAGTCACTGTTAAAATGGGCAAGGATTAAAGAATTAATGGACAACTACCAAGATAGAGAAATATAAGAATGTCATATTGTTAATTTAAATATTTTACGTACTTAATGGTTTAATCAGTTCATTAATATTGTAAGCCACTATATTAAATAATTATACTTTTTGAGAAAGTTTAGGTATTAAGTCCCTTCTTATTAGTACCTTAAGATAATGTGTTTACATCAAATTACAATCAAAATTTATTTTGCTAATATTTCTACACTAGAGAGAGAGAGAGAGATTGACCCAGATCGGTGCATCTTGAGTTTCAGACCGACCAATCCCAAAGTGGGCCAGTCTATTTCTCCATCTCGAACTAGCCCAGGATCAGCTGAATTGCCCAGGTCTTCTTACTTCTTTTCTTTTTTCCTGTTTTTGTTTTTAATATAAAACTTGGGTAAAAATTTTGTTTTTCTTTTAAAATAAAAATATTGTATTTTTTTTTTCAATGCTAAAATATTGTATTTTTCAGTACTATTTTCAAATTATAGAAATTAGCACAAATAAAATAATAGTATTTTAATTATGCACTAAATATTTTAAATTATCTATACCATTACAACATTGCCAATACCACTGGCTAAAATATTGTTTTTTCAATACTATTCTAAAAGTATAAAAATTAGCACATGTAATACCCCCGTTTAACATCACGTTTGTAATATGGAGAAAGTCATGTATTGTATAACATTTTATATGACATTTAATAACTTGAACCATTTTCATGAATATATATGATTTATGAGTTGGTTAGTCATGAATTTATTTACTTTGATATACTTGTTGGAGGACTAATGAAACAAGAGTGGAAGTTAATTTGTTAGTTTCTTGGTGGACTTGAGCTTTTGTTTTATGAGTATTATTAGAAGGGAAATGGAGTGAGTGAGTGGAAGTTAATTTGTTAGTTTTTTAGTGGATTTGAGCTTTTGTTTTATGAGTATTATTAGAAGGAAAATGGAGTAAGTTAATTTGTTAGTTTCTTGGCGGATTTAAACTTTTGTTTTATGAGTATTATGAGATGAGTATTAGTAGAAGGAACAAGAGGTGTTGTGGTTTAGTGATTAAAATAAGAGTTGTTGTGGTTTAGTAGTTGAAACAAGAGTTATTGTGGTTGAGTGGAGTGGTTGAAGCTAGAGTTGTAGTGGTTAAAGTTTGGTGTTTAATAATTGGGGACTTAAATTTAAATCCCAACTCTTGCAAACCTTCCCATTCTTATTTCTCAAAGTTCTCCTAAGCTAAACAAAAACTAGTCACACACACTCACAAAAATTTCAACTTCTCTTACTCTCAAATTCTCCTATGGTTTTAAGCAAAAATCACAGCACAAGACCCTAAGTTTTCTTCCCCTATTTCTGCCCAAAGCTGAACCAAAAATTAGTCTTTACTTTTCTCCTTTTCCTCTCATTATCTAGGCCACTTTAGCACCCTAGAGCACAGCCAGAAACTCCTTTTATTCACTACAATTCTAGCCAAACCAAGAAGAGCGAAAGCTGCCATGTTTCCTTTGTTTGTTCAAGAGTCCAAAATAAGGTATAGTCCTTCCAAACAGTAAAACACCTAAACCTAGCCTATAACAGCTACCAATTACACCCTAAACCTCTCTTCTACCAAAACAAAAAAAAAAACAACCCATTTTCTTTCCAATATTTTGACCATCACAACTCTAATCACCTCCAAAATCGAGACAAATATTAGAGGTTCTTGTATTGATGATAAAATTCGATTATATGCATGTCATGATAATGAGTGGATTCATCTTTGGTTTCTAATCATAGAAACATTGATTAAGGAAGAAAGTGAAAAAGAGATCAAGCATTGCTTTGGTTGATTATTGAGAATATCCAAGTAAGTCTCTGCATAACTAATTTGCTAAATTTTACATGTTTGCAAGTATTTTTGGACAATGATATTTGAAATAATGTCAATATGATGATTAACATGATGATTAGAACGTTGGTTAAATATGATGAATTGTACTATAGTATTTGGATATTTGGTTTGAGAACGTGGTCATTTTATTCTCTAAATGAGTTTGTCAAATATCAACTTTTAAACTGAAAACGATTTCTTTTCTTTATCATTAAACGTTTTGGAAAATTTATTGTGAAAAGCCACATTTTACATAGACAAGGTAATCAACGATTGTGAAAACAAGGGAAATGATTCTGCCCCTAAATGGGGAGCATTGAGTACTTAACAGGGGTAGGCTGGTGGTGCTAGTCTTGAAGAGCTAGAATGAGTCTTCTGGTAGGAAGCCACCTCTAGAAGATGAACTCAACTTGGAGACGCGACAGTATTACTTAGTCAGGCCGGTCCAAGCTAGCATATGAGTCCATGTGGACTTTATTTATCCGGATTGGACAGCCGGTGTGTTGGGTGTAGAGACGGAGGAGTATCTCACCCTAGTGGGAGGATCCCCCACTGCCTATTATTGAAAGGTTACATTGGGACGCTATCATGGTGATAACCATGATATGGATTGTTATACTATTGTTTGAATCATTGCTAATCCCTATATAATGAACTTATGATTATAATAAGATGATGATTTATTGAGAACTACTTTGGATATGATGAGCAATGCTCCTTTGAATAATTGTTTATTGATGAAAAGTCTTGAAAATATGATTTTTAGGTTTTGATAAACTTGCATGCTCGAAATGTTTATATATGACATTCGCACACATGGGACTTATTGAGATGCCAATCTCACACTATTTTACATTATATTTTTAGGAGAGTGCTTTTATTGAGAAGGTTGAAAAGATAAGAGATGACTTTCAATTTATTTAGTTCTACTTTGTATTTCTTTCGAGAGATGATTGTTAGTTTTAAATTCTCAAACTTGTATAAATTTTAACTTTGGTTGTTAATAAGATTATTGAGAATTTTATTTGGTCATTTTCGTTCCTTTTGTACTTTATTATAAAGACCCCTGGTTCTTTGAATGAGGCGATATCCCGCCTATTTGGGTACGTAGGTAGTGGAGTGTTACAAGTGGTATCAGTGTCTAGGTTTAGGCAAAAGGATATTATTGAGAAGTACCTAACCTCTAAGAATTGAGATTCATGGAATGGGGTGTGAACCCTAGAGAGTGAGAGTAGTTCTGATTTCCTTATATTTCTTTTATAGGATGACTAGAAGATTTGTAGCTGTGACCCGAGACTGGCCATTTATGTGCGGTCCCCGCGAGTGGTAGAGCATCTAGCCCTCTACCTATATCGGATTTCTCATCATCTAAGTCAAAGACGAAACCTGAGGGTGGATGGATTCTCAGTGAGGATGAGATTGACCATGAGCCACCTATGATGGAGGACTTAGGCATAGGGGAGGGACCTGAAGATCCAATGCTGGAGATAGTTGCACTTGAGTGGAATGGGGGCTTGGCATAGTATAAAGGTGATGTTGAGGGGGAGATCGAAGGTGGAGGAGTGATTGAGGATGAGAGTGATGATGAGTTAGGAGGACTTGGGGTCGAGGGAGAAATAGGAGAGCTCGAGACTGTGGTGATTGAGGATGAGGATAGAGTAGATACACCTACAACCCCCTCTATAGAAGAAGGAACCCCGACGTTGCTGGGCAGTGAGTCTTATGAGTCAGAGTCTACGAGACCTAAGAGTGCACTGATGCTGGCTATGGAGAAATTGAGGGATGTAGAGTTGAGAGCTAAGTTAAAGGGTAGAGATTCTGGAGAGTTCATGCTAGGGCGGCCTAGGAAGAAGCATAGATCATTTGGTTTTGCAAGAGATTGCACTGTAGATTGAAATATAGATCATGATAATAACAGTGCGGGATGGCTAGTGGAACCTCTTTCAAAGACTTCTGAGGATTCTAGCAACTCTAGAGAAGTGTAAAGTTTATTGGACACTTAGTGATTATTTTCATGAGGAGATGTTCGTCTTTTATTTTCATGAAGAGATGTTCGTTTATTTATTTGATTCAGCAGTTACTCTTTATTTTGGATTTTGTTTCGCAAACCTAGTAGGATATTCCATTATAAGTTGAATTGGGTTAATGAAAACATGATTTTATTGATTTTGCTATACTATTTGGAGTATAATTCGCAAAATTCATTTGTCATCGAATTGCAAATTGTTTCTAATCCATGAGCCAATTCATTGCATGTCATGAATTTTTCCCTGAATAAATCTTGTATTGGGTGCAAATAGATGGCACCAAGACATAGAGCTACAGGATGAGGTAGGGCTATTCAGGAGAGCGAGTCATCGGCTCCCGAGTCTAAGCAGGCGCAGTGATCCACACTAGAGGTGGAGGAGGATTCCAAGCAGGAGTAGGAGTTGACATCGGGAGGATCCAGAGAAGTGACCATGGGGTAAGCCATTGACAAAATGGTTGCCATTCTTCAACATTTGACTGAGAAGGTGGACTAGGTGGATAAAAAAGCACTGAAGGGTGAAGATGAGGCACTAGAACAGTTCTTGAAATTCCAACCTCCAACGTTCTAAGGAGAGGTAGAACAGGACAAGAAGGCGAAGCAGTGGATTGAATAGATAGAGGATATTTTCACAACGCTTCAATATACCGAGAAAATGAGAGTGAAGTTTGCTGCATTCAGGTTGAGAGGACCTACCCGAGCTTAGTGGCAACGAATCCAAGAGGACTGGGAGAGGGAAGATAATGATTGGACATGGGAGAACTTTGTTGAAGCTTTTAGAGCAGAGTACATTCCGCAATGGATAATGGAGAAGAGAGAGGATGAGTTCCAAACCCTCAAGCAAAGAGAAATGACCGTAGCCCAGTATGCTGCACGATTTACATAACTATCTAAGTAATGCACGTGTTTGGTAGACACCGAGCAGAAACGGACGCGGCAATTTGTGAAAGGTCTCAGGCAGGATCTGAGGAAAGCACTGGCTCCATCTCCACCAGCGACATATACAGCTGCAATTGACGCAGCGACCTGGATGGAAAATGAGGATAGGAACCGGCCATTCCAACCAAATCGCCCACCAATGAGACCTCCAATTAACAAGCGACCCACTGGTCTGATGCAGTGGGAAAACAAGGGGAAATAGCCAAGGACAGTCCCACCCAGTCCTATGACAAATGCACTGATGTGTCGGAACTGTAGGAGACGAGGTCATGCTGAAAGCGATTGCTGGTCCAAGGGAGTATCAAGGAGATGTTTCAACTGTGGAGATCCAAACCATCTAAGGAACAACTACCCTAAACTACTCAGGATGGGGCAAAGAGCTTCAACTCAACCAATTGGGGCAAACAAAGAAGTACTCGTTAGGGCGGCTGACAATGGAGGCTAAAAACCTCAAGTGAAAGCTAAGGTCTTCGCTCTAAACCGAGAAGAGGTTGGAGCCGATTCGACAGTGATTAAAGATACGCTTTTTGTTCAAGGTCAAGCTATTTCTGTTTTAATAGACCCTGGATCGACCCATTCATATGTGAACGATAAGTGTGCATGCCATTTGGGTTGGGACAAAGTAGAAATGCCTTATACTATGTTAGTGAGCACCCCCTTGGGGAGGCAGAAAGATGCGAGTAGGGTAGTGCAAGGGTGTGATATTGTGGTCGGGAATGACAATTTGAAGGCGGACCTCATAATCCTACCTATTGACAAATACGATCTGATTCTGAGTATGGATTGGTTAGCGAAACATAGAGCAATAGTGGATTGCAAGGTCAATATGGTGCAGTTCATTAGACTTGGATGTGACGTAGTGGAGTTTATCGGGAAGAAGGTAGAGTTGAAATTCCTGATAGCGGGAACAAAGGCCTGGAAGATGTTGAAGAAAGGTTGTATAGGGTATTTGGCTTACTTAATCAATAAGTCAAAGGATCAGTGTACTTTGGAAAGCACCGAGGTGGTGAAGGACTTCGCAGATGTATTTCCGGCCAAGCTCACTTCTCTTCCACTATCACGAGAAGTTGAGTTCACTATCAATCTAGTTCCTAGAGCTGAGTTGTTATCGAAGACTCCCTATCGGATGGCACCTGCAGAATTAAAGGAATTGAAGGAATAGCTGGAGGAGTTGGTTAAGCAAGGGTATATAAGACCCAATATGCCATCTTGGGGAGCCCCGGTGTTGTTCGTAAAGAAGAAAGATGGGATGCTGAGGTTGTGTATAGACTATAGAGGATTGAATAACCTCACGATCAAGAACAAGTACCTCTTACCTCTAATTGATGAGTTGTTTGATCAGTTGTAAGGCTCTTGTTACTTCTCCAAATTAGACCTCCGGTAAGGTATCACCAAGTGCGTATCAAGGAGGAGGATATTCCTGAAATAGTCTTCAACAATAGATATGGGCACTATGAGTTCGTAGTGATGCCGTTTGGAGTAACTAATGCACCTGTTGTTTTTCATGGATATTATGCACAGAGTTTTTCAGCCATACTTGGATAAGTTTGTAGTGGTGTTTCTAGACGATATTTTGATCTACTCTAAGAGTCTCGAGGAGCATGCAGAGCATCTGAAGTTGGTACTGAAAAAAATGAGGGAGCATAAACCATATGCCAAGTTTAGCAAATGCACGTTTTGGTTAGATTCAGTGGCCTTTCTTGGTCATGTGATATCTATAGAGGGAATCAAGATGGACCTAGCAAAAGTCGAGGCTGTCTCTAATTGGAAACAACCAAAGAGCGTAACTGAGATTAGGAGTTTTCTTGGATTGGCGGGATATTACCATCGGTTCATCAAGAACTTCTCTACGCTGGCTACAACGATGACCCGACTGCTGAGGAATGACGTGCCGTATGTCTAGAGAGATAAGTGTGAAAAGAGTTTGCAAGAGCTCAAGAGGAGATTGATGATGGCACCGGTATTGAGTTTACCTGAGGAAGGTAAACCTTACACCTTGTACACAGACACCTCTAAGAAAGGTTTGGGGGTGGTGTTGATGCAAGATAGGAAAGTTATCGCCTATGCATCGAGGAAACTGAAGTCGCACGAGGTTAACTATCTGACGCATGACTTGGAGTTGGCTGCGATAGTGTTTGCCTTGAAGAAGTGGCGATACTACTTATATGGAGCGGAGTATAAAGTCTTCACAGATCATAAGAGTCTGAAATATATCTTCACTCAAAAGGATTTGAATCTAAGGCAGAGAAGATGGATGGAGTTTTTAGAAGAACATAAATGTCCAATTAGCTATCACTCAGGGAAGGCTAACGTGGTAGCTGATGCATTGAGCCAAAAGGTGAGGATGGCTAGTATAAGGGTGCAAGAAGTCCAAATAGTACGAGAACTCTTGGAGTGAAAAGCGGAAGTAGGAGAAGGAAAGATCAGCTTGTGTAATCTGAAGATGAGCTGAGGCAAGATATTGGAGAGGTGCAACAAGGTAACCAAAACTTTCAAACTCTTAAAGCAAAGGAAATCAAAAGAGGAAATAAGGAGTTTCAGACCGACAAAGCTGGAGTGTTGTAATTTCGAGAACGGATATGTGTACCGGATGACTCAGTATTGAAGAGAAAGATAATGGGCGAGGATCACAAGAGCAAGTATACTATTCATCCTAGAGAAGTGAAGATGTACCAAGATTTGAAGAAGGCCTACTGGTGGCCGAAGATGAAAAGAGATGTGGCACAATACGCCTCTACTTGTTTGACTTGCCAAAAGGTAAAAGCGTAGCATAAGAATGCGGCAGGGTTATTACAACCGTTGCCTATTCCCGAGTGGAAGTGCCAAGAGGTGACGATGGATTTTGTTACCGGATTACCTATGTCAAAGACTTTAAAGGATGCCGTTTGAGTTATGGTTGATAGGTTGACCAAGACAACTCATTTTATTCCGGTAAATGTTAAGAATTCTATGGAGAAGCTAGCTAAGACCTACATTCGGGAAGTGGTTAGGTTGCATGGTGTACCATCAAGGATCATATCCGATTGGGATCCTAGGTTCACTTCAAGATTTTGGACCAAGTTTCAAGAGTCAATGGGGATGACTCTGAAGCTCAGCACTTCTGTGCTTCCGCAGACTGATGGACAGTCTGAGAGAGTCATCCAGATATTGGAGGATATGCTTAAGGCATGTGTGTTAGATTTTGGAGATAAGTAGATAAAATGTATACCCTATGCCGAGTTGGCATACAATAACAGTCACTAAGCGTCGATCGGGATGGCACCCTATGAAGTATTATATGGACGAAAATGTCAAGTACCGTTATATTGGAGTTGGACTGCGGATGGGTAAGTCAGCAAGATAGGGGAGGTAAACCTTGAGGAGATGGCAAGCAAAGTAAAGATGATAAGGGAGAGACTGAAAGCGATGCAAAGCTGACAAAAAAGTTATGCGGACAACAAAAGAAAAGAATTGGAGTTTCAAGTGGGGGACCAGACTTTTCTAAAGATAACACCTAGTAGGGGGATTCTAAAACATCCCAAAGGCGGGAAGTTAAGTCTTAGATATTTAGGACCATTTCCAATGATCGAGAAAATTGGATCTGTAGCATATCGATTGGAGTTGCTGGAAGGGTTGGTAGGAATTCACGATGTGTTCCATGTATCTTAGTTGAAGAAATACAACCTTGACCCAGAGCATGTATTGAATGAGGAGCCATCATTTCTACAGCCTGGCTTGAGTTACATGGAGAAACCGATTAAGGTTCTGGATTGGAGTGTTAAGGTGTTAAGGAGTAAGTAGATACCTATGGTGAAAATTTTATGGGATCATCATGGTACTCAAGATGCCATATGAGAAACAGAAGAGTGGGCGAAGAAGACATACCCGAGCTTGCTCTAAAGGTACAACACTCCGAATTTTGGGACGAAATTCTCTTAAGGGGGAAAGAATGTAATACCCCGTTTAACATTACCTTTATTATATGGGGAAAGTCATGCATTGTATAACATTTTATATGACATTTGATAACTTGAACTATTTTCATGGATATATGTGATTTATGAGTTGGTTAGTTCATGAATTTATTTACTTTGATATACTTATTGGAGGACTAATTAAACAAGAGTGGAAGTTAATTTGTTAGTTTCTTGGTGGACTTGAGCTTTTGTTTTATGAGTATTATTAGAAGGGAAATGGAGTAAGTGAGTGGAAGTTAATTTGTTAGTTTCTTGGTGGATTTGAGTTTTTGTTTTATGAGTATTATTAGAAGGAAAATGGAGTAAGTGAGTTAATTTGTTAGTTTCTTAGTGGACTTGAGCTTTTGTTTTTTGAGTATTACTATATGAGTATTAGTAGAAGGAACAAGAGGTGTTGTGGTTTAGTGATTAAAATAAGAGTTGTTGCGGTTTAGTGGTTGAAACAAAAGTTATTGTGATTGAGTGGAGTGGTTGAAGCTAGAGTTGTAGTGGTTAAAGCTTGGTGTTTAATAATTGGAGACTTGAGTTTGAATCCCAACTCTTGCAAACCTTCCCATTCTTATTTCTCAAAGTTCTCCTAAGCTAAACAAAAACTAGTCACACACACACTCACAAAAATTCTAGCTTCCATTACTCTCAAATTCCCCTCTGGTTTTAAGCAAAAATCACAGCACAAGACTCTAAATTTTCTTTCTCCATTTCTGCCTAAAGCTGAACAAAAAATCAGTCTATACTTTTCTCCTTTTTCTCTCATTATCTAGGCCACTTTAGCACCCTAGAGCATAGCCATAAACTTCTTATATTCACTGCAATTCCAGCCAAACCAAGAAGAGCGAAAACTACCATTTTTTCCTTATTTGTTCAAGAGTCCAAAACAAGGTGTAGTCCTTCCAAACAGCAAAACACCTAAACCTAACCTATAACAGCCACCAATCACACCCTAAACCTCTCTTCTACAAAACAAAAATAGCCCCTTTTCCTTCCAAGATTTCGACCATCACAACTCCAATCACCACCAAAATTGAGACGATTATTAGAGGTCCTTGTATTGATGATGAGATTCGATTATATGTATGTCATGATGATGAGTGGATTCATATCTGGCTTCTAATCATAGAAACATTGATTAAGGAAGAAAGTGAAAAAGAGATCAAGCATTACTTTGATTGATTATTGAAAATATCTAAGTAAGTCCATGCATAACTAATTTGCTAAATGTTACATATTTGCGAGTATTTTTGGATAATGATATTTGAAATGGTGTAATATGATGATTAACATGATTATTGAACCATTGGTTGAATATGATGAATTGTACTATGGTATTTGGATACTTGGTTTGAAAATGTGGTCATTTTATTCTCTAAATGAGTTTGTCAAATATCAACTTTTAAACTGAAAATGATTTTTTTTCTTTATCATTAAACGTTTTGGAAAACTTATTATGAAAAGTCACGTTTTACATAGACAAGGTAATCAACAATTGTGAAAACAAGAGAAATGATTCTGCCCCTAAATGGGGAGCGTTGAGTACTCAGTGGGGGTAGGCTAGTGGTGCTAGTCTTGAAAAGTTAGAGTGAGTCTTCTGGTAAGAGGCCATCTCCAAAAGATGAACTCAACTTGGAGAGGCGATAGTAATACTTAGTCAAGCCGGTCCAAGTTAGCATATGAGTCCATGTGGACTTTATTTATCCAGGTTGGACAAACGGTGTGTTGGTTGTAGAGACGGAGGAGTATCTCACCCTAGTGTGAGGATCCCCCACTGCCTATTATTGAAAGGTTATATTGGAATGCTATCATGGTGTTAACCATGCTGTGGATTGTTATAATATTGTTTGAATCATTGCTAATCCCTACATAATAAACTTATGATTATAATAAGATGATAATAAGATCATGATTTATTGAGAATTGCTTTAGATTGATGAGCAATGTTCCTTTGAATAATTGTTTATTGATAAAAAGTCTTGCAAACATAATTTTTAGGTTTTGATAAACCTACATGCACAAAATGTTTATATATGACATTCGTACATACGGGACTTACTGAGATACCAATCTCATACTATTTTACATCAAGTTTTCAGGGGAGTGCTTTCATTGAGAATGTTGAAGAGATAAGAGATGACTTTCAGTTTATTTAGTTCTGCTTTGTATTTCTTTCGAGAGATGATTGTTAGTTTTAGATTCTCAGACTTGTATAAATTTTAACTTTGGTTGTTAATAAGATTATCGAGAATTTTATTTGGTCATTTTTGTTCCTTTTGTAGCTCGTTATAAAGTTCTCTGGTTCTTTGGACGGGGCGACATCCTACCTATTTGGGTACGTAGGTAGTGGAGTGTTACATCACAAATAAAATAATATTATTTCAATTAAGTACTAGTTATTTTAAATTCTCCATACCATTACAACATCGCCAATACAACTACAACAACATCAAAGATGCCATCTTTCTACACACAAAAACACATAACCAAGAAGTTGATACAGATCCAAGATGAAGCAAACAAAGCCACACATGCCACCTTTTCCACAAGCACAAACACTGAGCTAAGGAGTTGATGAAGTTACAGTGAGGGAATGTGTCTTAGTAATTACGAGGAAAAAACTCGAAGGGTGGAAGTATGTTTATTCCTTAAAAAAATTAGTAATTACATTACTTGAATTAAATATTAAAGAGATTAAATTTCACAGGATTCCTATTATTATGAAAAGTAACGTTTCCTACTCGTGGTCTCGTTCGTCAAAACCAAACGTGGTTAGTCAAACTTATGATGACATAATATTATAGGGCAACGCCCAACCACGAATGCTATTACCGAAAAGCATGTCCAAAAGACGTTCCCAATATAACTTATGTTTAGAGCCACATGCTTCATTCTAACTATACAAGCCCAATCGATGGCAGATCTGGACTCGTGAATGTCAACTATATTATATCAATATATTATAATAATAATAATTATTATTATTATTTATATAATTAATATATTAATAACAAATAAAGTTCTTATAAAATTATAAAATTTATAAATAAGAGTGTGAGAAAAATAAAAAATAAAGTAAATAAAATATTTACCGAGAATTATGAAAGTTAAAAGTTTCCAAAATGAAAAAATGAAAGTAAAATTTAAATTAGTATGTTTTTGCTAACTTATATTTAAGATAAATTAATATATTTTATTGATAAGTAAAATATATAGATAAATAATACTAATATTATAATTTTAATTTTTAAATTAGAATAACAATATTAAAATATATTTTAAGAATTTTTTTGGACAAAGTCTATACTAAAATATATTAAAAAATTTTATTGGGAAGTCAATTTAAATATTTTAAAAATATATATACACATATAAAGGGGTTTTTCATATTTTTTTTGTTGGAGGGGGGGGGGGCACGGAATGGGGGGTATTGCTCTTCCATGCTCTTGAAGAGAACACTCCAGGCAGCCTACTTCTAGGTTACATATATAGGCTACAAGGAACGAGAAACCAGCGGGAAGAGTAGGCCCCAAGGGTCACAAGCCTTGGGCACCCGGTAGTTCTAACCAATCATAGGAATTGCCAAATGAACCAACACGATAATTTGTTCTGTCCTTGCATCTCGCCCAAGTGGCCAAGTGCCTAGTTTTTTGTCCTTTGGTCTTTGGTCGGGGTTTTAATCGAAATGGGTCAAAATTAATTTTTCATACCATAACGGGAGCAAAAAAAATAGATATGATGCAGAGGTAGTGCCTCGCGTTTGCGAGATGCGAGGTACACGGACACCTCCCATCTCACAGAAGTGAGGAACACCCTCTGACACGCTGTGACAGAAAGGCTGTGAAAAGGAGACCTCATGTCTGTGAAACGCGAGGAACTATTCCTCGCATTTCACAGACGCGAGGCGTGCAGGCTTTTTTCAGCCTTTCCAGCATCAACTTTTGTTTTTTCAGCGAATTTCACGACTTTGGATGAGCTTTCACAAGCCAAACAGAATGCAGATGCCTATATACATACCATATTTCACATTTCTCACGGCCATTTTACATTACCTTCTGATTTCTCACGGCCATTTGCTTCAGCCGAAAACAATTCGGCCTTCTTCTCTTCTGTTTCACTCCATTCTTTGCTCTCTTTTTTCCATGTCATTCTTTGGCTTTGGAAATTTTGTGGATGCTGTGAAGAGATCAACCATCATAGGGAAGGGAGCCTAGAAGAATTTTAGTCAGAGAAAGTGTTCGCGGGAGAACATATACATTGACGTATATTTTACAGGTTTTTTTTCTTTAAATATTAGAATAGAGACATTATCTGTTAAATTCTTATGTGGTGTATTTTTTTATAATGATGTGATATATGTTGAAGTATGTATTTATAATTAAATTGTGTAGTTGAATTAATTATTTAATTTAGTTGTTTGAAATGTGTATAGACTGTATATTTTAATTATACTTTGTAAATATATTTATCATACATTGTGACATTTACAGTGTGTTAGATATATACCCAAGCAATTAGGTTAATATAGTAACCAACATTTTTAGTGTGTGTGTGTATATATATATATTAAAGAAAGAAAGTTGTCCAAAAAATATTAAAAAAGAAAAAAGTATTATGATAAAAATGTTACAAATAGTATGTACATGTGCCAGGAAGCAAAAAACGTAAGTCAATGATAAGGTAGCAAAATCCACTTTTGGGATTCATTTAGATTTGGAAAATTGGTGTCAAAAAGACCTCAGAAAGAAAAAAAAAAGTTAAACCCACTTTTGGAAGAAAATTTCGTGTCATTCTTATGTTTTATTAATTTGTATATTTGGAAGAAAAAAAGTAGGTGATTAATGTAAAAAATCTAAAATTTTAAAGAATAAATGTTTTTCAAACCTTTGTCAAGATATAAAAACCCCATGACGTTTTAACTCGGGATTTTTTTTTCTTTTTTTCTTTTTACAAATTTGACAAAGAAATAAAAAGGTGTACCGTTACTTGCAAGCAAGAATTATTTAAATAAAAAATAAATATTTATAGCAAGGTGAAGAAAAATAAATGTAAAATATAAAAATATCATATTTCTTTGGGAGTAAATATTTAAAAAAATAAATTAAAAAAAGTCGAATAAGATAATCTTAAATTAAATAAAATATACTATTTTTATATTTTTAATAATTAAAATTCTATTAAAATAATAAATTAATTTCCTCAAACTGTAAAAAAAATTTTTATGCATCTAATTTCTTAATTTATCTATTAAATTTTAAAATAAAATTACTTATTATAATTTTATAATCTAAATTTTTAATATTTTACTCTTAATAAATAATGCGGCTAATTCATCTAATATAATCCTATAATATAGTTGATTTCAATTAAGATTTAGCCAATGTTAAGCTTGAAAATCTTTTGTTATTAGCAGTATGAATCACTAGTTATTTTTTATAGAATTCCATAAGTAATGCATTTATTTGAAAATTAATCTAATTTTTAAATATAATTTAATATGTCTATTTGAATAGTAATTATTTAGATATTTTTTTACCATGAATATTTACATATTTTTTTTAGCATGAAAATTTATGTATTATTTGAATAGTCTATTTAATATTTTTTTTTAAATACATTCGTATAGCATGAAAATTATTTACATATTTTTTAGCTATTAACTTAATAAAGATCCTTCATATTTTCTTTAATTTTTCACTTATCACTGAGATTTGAAAATTTATGTTTTTTACAAACAATTGATAATACAAAATTTTGTTTAACTTCATTATGTAATTAGTTTTCTCCAGTAATTATTTTTCTAGAATAAGAAAACCTTGAGCTTTATGGATTTTGAGATTTTAAATTAAATATATGTTAAATTCTTGAATAATTAATCTTAATTATCTTAGTAAGTTTTATAATAGCTAATAATTAGTATGGAATATATTAAATACTCATTTTTTGCATATAGCAAATATTTTAGCTATTTGAGATATATTTGTGTTGATTAATAATGTATTGCTTCAGATATTAATTCAAAGTTGTAACATACTCAATTTTTTGAATAGAAAAATCATGCTTCGTTTATTTAAGCACAATGTCATTAAAAGAACCTGTAAGACTAAGGTTATATTGGGATTGTGAAATTATGCGCATCCCACACGGCGATTTTTTAATGATCCTTTTTGCTTGGCATTGATTGTTCGAAATCAAGTTAGTTTTAGAGGTTTAATCAACAAAATATATGCTATTCGAGGATTGGACACGTCTACTGTGAAGTTGCAAATCACAATGAGAGAAGACACTGTTATTGGTACAGTGATGAGGTCTACAACTGCTATTATAACAGATGACGATGATATAGGAAATTTGTGGTACTATGCATCTACCGTGAAGGGACAACTAATTGATCTGCATGTTCACCATCAGATCATCCAGATTCCGAATGCTACAGCAACAGATCTTCCAGAGCATAATATCACAACTCCTATCACTGAATCATTCACTACATTACTTAACTCAACTGTTCTTATCAACATGCCTAACTTTGATTTAAATTTTCCAACACCTATATCCAATGATCCTTCACATATTCGAAATGGGACTTTCCAATCACTTTTCAATACATCAATTTTGGGTAACCCAGTCGTTGGACCTAGCAATCAATACTTATCAGCTTCTACTGAATTTGTTATGCCTCAACTTCATGACCGCATTCAATTCGTTCAAGTATAGACGAACCGGCAATTATTTTCAACAGCTGAAATCGGTATTCCATTGGATATAACCCCAATTGATGATTTGGTAGCTCGGGAGCATAATTGTGTAGGTGCTCCAGAGGCGACTGTGGACGGGTTAGGACCTACGTCAAATATTGATGGGCCTACCGCGGATGATTCACCCGATGAGGACAGGGGGATGGCAATGCCAAAGAAGATATTTCCGATCCTTCTGTATTACAACAATTTGCTAATAGATCATCTGAAATGGTCCACTTGTACGATCTACCGTATTCAATCTATCTTGACCGGTTAGATACTTCGTAAGAGATGAAAAATGAAGCTGGTGGATTAGATCCAGGTCGGGGGATAGATTTATGGATAGAATCCAATAATGACTTAAGGGTTGGTATGTGGTTTAAGTATAAGAATGAGTTGCTATGGGTTGTTCAGTTGTAGTCTATTAGACTCGGCCGTGAGTTTACGGTGGTAAAAAGCAAGAGTTCATACTGAGTTGCCGAGTGTAAAGATTCAACTCCACAACATCCATGTTATTGGCGGATCTGTGCACGGAAAAAGAAAGGTTGTGGCTTGTGGCAAATTACTCGATGGCATGGAGAGCACATTTGTTTAGTCTGAACAGTTGATGGGAACCATCGAAACATGAGTGCGAAATTCATGGCGAAATACACCTTGTCAATGATTCAGGATAATCCAAAGATTACAGTCAGCAAATAAATAGCCATATTCATAACACATTGCATTTCACCTCGTCATACAGAAAAGGATGGAATGCATGCAGGCATGATCTATGGGGATTGGCCTTCTTCATTCGTACAGCTACCACGATATATATATAAGCCTTACATGATGCGAATCCTGGTACCGTTGTGGCATGGTACTTCTTGCCTATGGACAGCAATGGAGCCAAGATTTTTGAATATGTTTTCTGGGCGTTCGGACCCTATATTGATGTATTTGTTCACATGAAATCGGTGGTCAGCGTTAACAGGACACTTCTGAGGGATATATATAGGGAAAAACTTTTAACAGCAGTGGGTTAAGATGCCAATAACCATATATTGCCCCTTGCATTTGCAGTCGTTGACAAAGAAACTAATGGCAGTTGGGGATGGTTTTTGACCTTGCTAAGAGAACATGTGTTAAAGGATCGGAAAGTTAATTTAATATCTGATAGACACCTTGGGATTATAAATGTAGTTCATCGATTACCCCTTTGTCAAGAGCCAATGGCAGTGCATAGATTTTATCTTAGACATATTCGAAGTAACTTTAATGGAAAGTTCAGAATGCATGAGTTAAAGAAGTTGATGTACGCAGTTGGGAATCAAAGCAAAAAGTAAAATTTTTTTAAGATTATGGAAAAAATTAATTTGATAAACCCTCAAGTGAAGGCATGGTTGGATTTGATTCCGAAAGAGCAATGGACACTTGCTTATGATGGTGGACATCGGTGTGGTAACATGACAACCAATCTGGCGGAATCTTTCAACAGTGTCGTCAAAGGTATACGTACCCTACTCATCAAGGTGATTGTGGAGTCTTCGTTCAAAAAAATAGTCAAATATGTCAACGACCATAGGCAGGAGGCTAATAATAGGCGATATCACTTCTCTTCTAGGATATGGGGCAAATTTGTGAATAATAAGACGAAAGGAAGAACACACAATGTACTAATTTTTAATCAGGATTGAGGTATTTTTAATATTATGTAACCATATTGTGAGTATGGGAAGGAAAATAATTCATATGAGGTTAATATTGGGACCAGGAAGTGCAGCTATTGTAAATGGAAAATATATGAAATACCTTGTTCGTACGTGTTTGCAGCATGTCAGCAATTGGAGCTAAATCCTAGAGATTTAGTGTGATCAGAAAACATGACACTATCCTATAGAATGACTTATATAGCACAGTCCAGACCCATTCCATACGAGGATTATTGGTGCAATACTGGCTTTAGCTTGGCATCGTTTGCTTACTGTTTCAAGAATCGTCAGAGGGGCAGATTAGGGACGTCGCGTATTCGAAATAAGATGGACGAACGTAATTCTGATTCACCACCTCGTTGCGGCTTATGTTATCGTAGTGGACACAATAGGAGAAATTGCACTCATGGTGCTGTAGAATGAACTAATCATGGATTAACCCTATATCATGTTAGCTAAATTTGTTTAGATACAATACTTATCTGTTACCTAAATTTTTAATAGTGTATACCCGTGATTCGAATTATTTATCTTTAATTTTGTGTTTTATTTTCTGTACTTAATTTGATGTTAGTTATATATCTTTAAATTATTTTTAACTTCTATATATCCGTTCTATTAATTAGGACAGAATGTATAAACCTACTTCTCACGGAGTGGATCCAGGTCCTATTATATCGGACGTATTGAGATTGCAGCACAAACATAGGTCGTCACATATTTAGGCGGGACAGTTATACAGTGACGTTATTATTGCAAAGAGGAATGATAGTATATTTTAGGAAGCTCGACCATTCAATCACTGTGTTGAACAGCTCATGGACATTACCCGTTTTGCTGGACTGTGTCATTTATATTACATGAGGATCGTCCATCCACTGATTATAGCATTAGTGAAAAGATGGCGCCAGGCGATGCATACGTTTCACTTCACAATTGGAGAGGCTACTATCACCCTACAGGATATAGAGGTTCTCTTTATATTACGTGTAGATAGTGATCTAATCTGTAACAGTCAGTTCATATATACACCTGTAGAGCTGATTGACTTGTGAAACGAGTTATTAGGATTTCAATCGACTCTGACAGAGCTTGATGGATATAGATTGAAGATCATTTCACTTGAGAGAGCATTGAGTTAGCCACTACCTGCACATGCAACGCCAGAAAGGATAGGCTAGTATCCATGGTGTCATATTATGCAGTTTATTGGTGGCTTTTTATTCTTGAACAAGTATGGCAATAGAGTACATCTGCGCTTCTTAAAATACATTCGTAATTTAGAGGTATCGGGCACCCTTAGTTGGAGAGTGCAGCATTAGTTCATCTGTATCGTTGTTTGTGCAATGCTACATCCTACAGAGCGCATACTATCAGTGGCCCGTTATTATTGGTTCAAGTATGAAATGCACATTTAAAAAATAAAATCTTATTAGTATTTTAAATTAATAATAAATATAGTATTTTTCTAAGCATTGGTTATTAATGTTGAAATATTTGTGGGCTTGGGAGTGTATCCCTAATATCAGATCTTCTAGAGTTCATCTAGTTGAGGATGCTGATCCCCAGGCCCCGAGAGGATCAACATAGGAAGGACCATTAGAGTTTTCATGCACCCCAACACATGTGTTTCTTACTTATAGAGATCAGTTGGATAAAATGCAACATGATCATATAAGTATTACTTCAACCACTTTGCTTTCAACACTAATTAAAAGTTCATTATTTATTATTAATACTGATAGTTTACCTTTATACAGTTTATCTGACAGCCTTATGGTGAACATATGTTAGCTACCTTACCCTCGTATTGCACTCATGGGTGATACATTTGGGCGTCTATCACATCCCTAATTTGTTGGGAAATAATAGAAGTATATTGCCTAGATAGAGTCATGCGACAGTTTAAATTGGTGCAGATAATACCTGTTGTAGTTGACACTGGTAATAATTTGCATGCCCGTAACATAAGAACTACCAGTGCAGGGTGGTCTAAGATTGATTCAATACATCTCGCGAATTGGGTTAATAGGCATTTAACGGTTCTAATTGGACAACTCAGTTACGGTCAGAATATAGTTTTGCTTGACTATGCAGTATGGTATTGAACTCACATTAGGCGACTGATTGATAATTCGATTATAACGCAACCTAATCTTTTGAGCTACCAATCGAGTAGTGGGGCGACAAAAATATTGGTATGTATTTTTTTTACATAGTACTATAAAATATAGAATTCACACTCAAATAATTTATTGGCATTTCGAAATATATATGTAGGCTGATTCAATGCATCGGATATTGTACCTTGGTAATGAAGGATATCAAAATGCGGATGCTGTGAGTAGATAAATGTTTGCATCAATAACGGATTTTGCCACGCGTTCATTGACTGCTGCTGGTGAGTCAGGTTGTTTGAACCACCCACCCTACGAGCCAGCTAGACAAATCTACACTGCTGATCCGATACCTCCGATCTTACAAGAAGTCAATCGTGGAGTACCCCTAGTGTGGAGAGGGGATAGATGGACACGTAGACATGCTATAATTGATAGTCTTATGCAATATCACTACTCACCAGTACACAGCGAAGAATACGATTATGAACAAGGTGATCCTACAGCAGTTGAAAATAGACAAGCTGATTTTATTACTCCGCAGCACTTAGTCTTTAATACTAGATGACTATCTACAGCTGATGAATTTGCTGTCGGCCCATCGAGTGGACGGTATCGAATATGGCACAGGCATTCCATAGATATTCCCGGTCTATCCCACTGTTATGATGAGCAAGATGCAGTACAACCAGAAGAACCACTTGAAGAACAAAGGAAAAAGCTTTCCCACGATTGTGCGATCAAAGGAAACAATTATTTAAGATTGTTGAGGAGACTCATGAGTTCAGGAGATTCATGAGTTTAGGCTAGCCCGTACATTTGACCAAGGAAAAATAGAGAGGCTATGAGGGACAATTACATGATATGGCAAGAGAGGTATTTGATTCTACTTTATGTTCTCATAATTCTAATATTTCTTTATCACATGATTTCTTAGGTTCTTCTCACTTCTTGGAGAACAATGGTTCCAACGATGAGGTATGTAGTTTAACATGTCTCAAGAAATTGGATTTATCATTCATTCTAAGAAACCCTTTGAGGATGTTGATGAATTCTACCCTTCACCCTAATTTCAAGGAGGTAACTTGGTATTTGTAGAAGCATTGAAAAGTAAGGATTTTCCAATCCTATCTTTAAGAACTCAAATACTAAGTTTAAAAGGGAATTTTAATTGTAAAAATTCTTTTGAAGTATTAAGTGGTGATTTCAATGTTGATGCATCTGTTAGATACCATGTGCACTCATAGGTTGAAAAAGATATTTATGTGTCTAAAGGAATGTTAGAGAATGACGTTTATGTGTTTTGCTTTGCTGAGATAAATTGTTTTCATGAACCCTTCATTTTTCAAAATCATCCATTATTTTTACGTTCATTATGCCTATCTTCTACTTGGAGCTTTAATATCTTTTCCAAAGGTTTGATGAGGAAGTATGATAAGTGGAAAAAGTTTGTATCTTTGTTTTGTATTTAGTTTTGTTAAGTTTTTTTTTTTTCCTCTCTCAAATAAGGAAAACATTTTTTCATCTTAAGTGTGGGGGAGTGAGTCGCGTCTCTATTTGCTTTCTTATGATTTTTAGTTTGTTTTCTTTTATTTTTGTGTGTCTTTATTTTGTTATTATTTTTCTTATACTTTTCTTTTTCATACTATTTTCTTTACTTTTTACTTATTTTTTCTTTTCTAGTTTTTATGCTTTGGTGTGTTTCTTTTGTGTATTTTTCTTTTTAGGTACTTCGACAATACTTCTTTCTACTGGAATTCAACTCTTTTGAAGAAGAATGCACAATGAATGAAAGTATTTTCATTCTTCTCTTTCCCCTTTTACTTTTGGTCTCATGGCAATATTTCCTTACTCTATTTGTTTGGCCATTGAGGACAATATCCAGTTTAAGTGTGGGGGAGTGGTTAGAATGGGAATTCTTCTATGCTTCATTCATTCTTCTTGAAATTCTTTGAACCTTTTGAGCATATTTTTCAAAGTTTTTTCTGATTTTTTGGAGCTTACAAAATGTATTTTTAATGCATGTCTTTATGATAGATCATAGAACATATGTTCTATATCATTTGTGGCTTATGCATGACTTTTTGCACGCACATGGAATAATTAGTTCTTGATCAAATGCTTTACATTGTTCTTAAACCTGTTTTTTTGTTAAAATTCATTGAGTATTCTAGAACTTACTTGAATACCTCTCGAGGCGAAATAAGAAAGACATTCATGATTTAACTTAGGGATGATGATAATAGGCCTTCTTTGGATAGTTTGAGCTTTTCAAGCCTACCTATTTTATATTATCCCTAGTGCCTATTTTGAGCCTAAATTGTTAATTTCTTTCTTAAACCCGTTATCATACTATGTCCATTACTTCTTTATGAGAGTTTGATTTACCTTCCAAATCTTTGATTGCTTTTGATGGATAAAAATACAAGTAGAAGAAGTGTGAAGGAAAATACTAGTGTAAATTTCATGACTTGTTACTTTCAGTCATGCATCATTGTTGAGTTGGAGTTGTAAAAGGAGAAAGGAGAAAGAAAAGAGGAAGAAAAATTGAGAAAAACAAAAAGTTGCTAGAAAATGTTGAAAGGAAAAAAAAACTGAGAAATAAACAAAAGCAGCATTTGAAAAAAAAAGAAAAAGAAAAGCTGAAAGAGAAAGAAAAGAAGAGCACAATAAGAGAGCTGGAATAAAAATTGCTGAAATTTTTGATAATCCTGTGCAATATGAATGATAAGTTAAGAATTATTGAGGAAAAGAATGCAAGATTTACGTGAACTGTGATATGATTGTTATACAAGGTTATGGGTCTTTAATTGGTTTAGTGATAGGAGAGCAAGAAAAGTTTGGAATGTATTGGTACATTTTGGTTATCCTGGTTTTGCAAACTCTTATCTTCTTTGATATTTAATTTTCTATATTCTTTGTTTGACAGCTACATTATAAACCCTTTAGCCTTACATTACAAGCTTAAAAGTCCTACTTGACCTAAGTAAAATCATGATATGTCTCGGATTAGTAGAGAGAGTGTATGAAAAATAAGCTTACGAAATGCATAGTTCTTTTGAACTAACTTCTCTCCAATGGTTTGAGAATGATGTTTAGTGTTAAGATGGTCCTACTAGTCATTCTTCACTTATACAAGTCTTGCATTTGTTATGAAAGGTATAATAGCATAGGTTTTGTTGTCTTGAATAAAGAATACATTGGGAATACTATTTTAAAATTGATTGAGTGATTTTGTGAAAACTTGTATTTTCCTACTTGTCTTTGATACTTTGCTTGAGGACAAGCAAAGAGCTAAGTATGGGAGAATGTCATATGGGCTAAATTAGTCATATATTTTCTGATTATTTGAGGCTATTTTGTGATACATTTTGTTCAATAACTGGTCATATTCTTTCATATTTGAGATTTTACCCTTGGAAAGGTATGTTGTGCATTATTTTCATATTTTAGGGATAAAATAAGGCAAAAATGTCGCTAAACAGAATAGAGGTGATGCCGGCCAGGACAGGAGAATCGGAGCCGGCCACGTGCTACTGGCACGCACTTTGAGGCGATGAAAAATCGGTGAAACAAAGTTGAACAAAACACAGCCGGCACTGGTTGGGAGTTCAGAGGCAACGCCGACTGCAGTTTGGAAGAGTTGGTGCGAAAATCAAGAAAAATCGATGAACGAACGGAGAAACAAATCACAACTGGCACCGGTCCTAGGCAGGACAGGCGGCACCGGCTGTGCACTGGTATTGAGGCAGTGCCTCGATTTTTGTGTGCATTTTTTATAATTTGCAGAGTTTTAGTATTTTCCTACTTCTATTCGGCTAGAAACTCTAGTAGAACGAATTTAGGCACTTCTAAAGCCTATAAATAGAGGGAAAACACAAGAAAAATGGGGGAATTCACGGATCATAATAGAAAATCACTCAAATTGAAGAAGGAATTCATCAGATCAAGGGGGGTTGTATAAGAGGGTCTACGAAGGAAGAAGAAGGAGGTTTGTCTATGAGTGATTTATTTTAACTTTGTTTTCTTTTCTTGAACAATAATGTATTAATTGTTTTATTATAATTTGACATTGCTTTCAGTATTCATGATTTTTAGAGTTACTTTGATCTTTTGATTAATTGATTGTTATTCTTAGTATTTAATTACTTATGCTAATTACGAGATTAATTTGTTATTTTTTTTCCATTAACTTGCTTGAAAAGGGGGGTTGATGGTGGTTTCAATTCATTAATTTCATATTTGTTGTCTCTTAACTTGCTTGAAAAAGGGATTAATTATTAAGAACTGGATAATTAAAGGTTAATTGGTGTCTACCATAATATGAATTCATTGGTTAATTTCATGTTTTAAATTTTTCAGAATATAAAAATTTAATCAAAGATTGTGTTTAATGCATCTTTTGGGTGAATTAGTTGAGATAGAATATGCGATGCTAATTTATCTAGAAGCTAGTGATTTCATGGATTGAAAAATGAGTGAATCTATCTTAATCCTTCATGATGCCAAGAGAATGATTAGTTATGATAATGACTGGGTACTTTAAGGTCATGTTTGTCAAAATAATGGTTTGAGTTACATAATTCTCCATCCTTGACATGTATATATTATTTTATTTTATTATTTTTTTATTCTTTTTCACTTTATTGAATTGGTTAAACAATGAAAGAAAAATAATTAATGCATACTTGTTCCTTGAGGATAGAAACTCGTTTTAAACCCTATGCTATCCTTAATGATGAGTACGCTTGCTCATATGTATAATTTAGGGTTAACGTTTAATTTAACTTGATTGGGAATATGCTTACTTTTATATGGTTTTTTATACCCAAATTCGAACACATCAGTGGGACTAGCTTTCATCTTTTTCTTTTTTTTTATAGATTATTTCGTGTGTAATAAAGTTTATTGTTTATTGTTTGTATCACGTTTTAAAGTTCATGTCTTCCCAATCATGCATGATAACCTATTAATATCATAAAGCCACAAAAGATTTGGGGACAATGTTAAAACCTCAACTCAACCAATATTAAAATATATATACCAATAAATTTGCAAATACAAAATACTTCAAGTAAGATAATTACAATGTGAATGAAATTATGAATTACATTTCATTAATAGTTATATTTACATTCAAATTTTAAGTCAAAATAGAATTAATAAAATATCATTATCCAATTTGTTATATAAGCAATATTTAAAAATTATAGAGTGAACAATAAGTTCGATCTAGTTTGGCCATTTAATAATAATAGAACTTTAAAGACAAAATTAATAATAATAGAACTTTAAAGACAAATATAATATTAATTTTTTAAATAATTTTTTAGAACTTTAATATTTTATACATTATTCCAATTCAGTTAAATTATAAATTATTTAGATTATGAAATGTAAGGGAATTATGAAATTTAAATAATTGAGATTTAAATTTAAATATTGTTTAAATAGTTGATATTATAATTTTAATGTATTTAGATAGTTGAGAATTTATATTTTTATAATTTTCTTCAATAATTAAATATTAGAAATTAACTATTTAAATTTATTCAATATTTAATCGTATTTAATAAAAAATATTTAAAAATTTATTAAATATTTAAATTAAAAATATTAAAAATATTCAATACAAATATTTAAATTAACTATACATTAATTCAATTTTAAATTAAAAATAAAAATTTATTTCAAATTCCACTATAAATAAAATTAACTGTAAAAATATTTCTTTTAAAAATCATTATAAATAAAATTAACTATGGTAAAAATACGTATATTACATGTTATGGTCAAATTTAAATTAATAAATTTTAATTGTGTATTATTTAAATTTATATATATAATATATTTTATGTTATTTAAAAATATTAATTCCTTTTAATAAAAATTTGGAACTTCATAAAAAATGAGAGGAAAAAGTCACAAAATGATAAAATGCTTAGTAGAAGAAAAAAGAAATTGTAAAAAAAAAAAAAAAGAGACCTTGTGAATGTTTATACAAAGCCGTGGAATTCACTGGAAAAGAAAAGTTGGTGCTGAAAAGGCTAAAAAAGCTTGTACGCCTTGCGTCTGTGAAACGCGAGGAACACAGCACCTCGTGTTTCATAGATGCGAGGTATCACAGCATTCCTGTCGGGGCGTGTCAGAAGGTGTGCCGTGTACCTTGCATCTTGCAAACGCGAGGTACCCCCTCTGCATCATATCCATTTTTTTGCCCCTTTTATACCGTTGAAAATTGATTTTGACCCGTTTCGGTCAAAACCCCTTTTGGTTGTCTACTTAGATAGCCATTAGGATGTCATCTTGGGGTCCTTAGTTTGCCGGCTAGCACTGGGTTACTAGCATGACCAATGATGGGAAGCCATGGTGCCTCGAGTACGGAAGAGCCGAAGATGCTCATCGGCCCTTCACGGATATTCTCCCCTTATAAAATTTCCCCTACTTAAGAGCCCGATACCCTCTTTAAAAGAGGTTGTTTTGACAGCCAATGGGCTCGTAACTTGTACTCAAATTGCCACAAAGATTCAGCTCTTTCCTGACTTGTGTACATCTTGTCACCTTTCCACAGAACTAAATAATTCCTTTAATTCGGCGTCCAAGAGGCATGGGTCTTGTAAGCCAAGATCTTTGCACTCTCCTTCTCAAACTATTTTCTAATAGTTGGAGGGCACATTTTTCCTTATGCCTATCCACCTCCATCTCATCCTTGTTGAATGGCTTGAGAAAACTAATATGGAAAGTTAGATGAATCTTCAACCGATAAGGGAGGTTAAGACAATAGGCCACTCTCCCAACTTTTTGTAGTATTTTGAAGGGTCTATCAAATCGAAGGATTAAGTCACGATGCACATCTTTTCTATTTTTCTTCTTCCAAATTTGGGGGTTAGATTTAACATGACTAAATCTCTAAATTAGAATTCCACATCTATTTTATCTTGTTATACATGTCTTTTTCATTTGGAATTAGGCAATATTTAGACTATCATTAGCTTCATCAATCAACTATTGCTTGACGTGAGCAAGTCTACAGGCTACTAGAGACCTATTTAAGTTGTGTTGAATCATGATTTCATGAGAGGTCACTAGCAGTTGTCTATTTCCAACTCAAAAGAACTGAGTCCAGTAGCCAATGTTTTGTAAAGATTGTAGCAAAATTGAGAAACTTCTAATAACTCCATCTAGTTTTTCTAACTTTCTATAATGTAATGCCTCAAGTATTCCTTAAATAGTCCATTGATCCTCTCAACTTGGCCATCACTTTGTGGGTGTGTAACAGTAGAAATTCTTACATTTCAAATTAACATCTCGAACAACATAGTCTAGAACTGTCACATGAACCTTAGATCACGATCATTGATTATTTTCTCTAGTAGTCCAAAATATTTGACCACATTCTTGAGAAACAACTTAGTGGGGCATGGTTCTGGTGTAGGAATAAAGATTCTATGCTTTAGAAACCTATCCACCACAACTAGAATACTAGCCATACCGTTCATTTTAAAGAAACTGGCGATAAAGTCCATGGAAAAGGATTGTCGAAGACAACCTGGTATTAACAAAGTTACAACAAGCAACTTCCTTCCTATTTTTAGTCTTGTCTTGTTGGTAATCTAAACAAGACATGACATAGGCTTTAATATCTTCCTCCATTTTTGGCCAAATAAACCTTTAAGATAGCAAGGCTTGTGTTTGTTAGATGCCTGAGTGCCCATCCCATTAAGCATTTTAGGTCTTTCTTAGAAGTTATTATCTAAGTTTACCACTATTTGGAACAAAAACTCTGCTAATCTTTGCAACTAGCAATCTATCTTCAACTCAATATCGATGAACAAAACTATCCTAAAGTTTGTTTTAGCAACCTTTGGCATCTAACATCATTTTTACTTGAGTTTTGATGGTCTCAGTGAAATCTGGTTGGACAATTCTTAGAGCCACAACATACTCAGTCATCGTCTTTTGATTCAATGCATTAGTATCACACTATAGTTGGTGCACCTACTTGAAGTCAAATTCAGCAAAGAATTCTTACAAATGAGCCAATTTAGGTAACTTTTTTTGGACTTGGAAAAGATGTAGTCTACACTATTAGTCACCACTGTAAACTTTGAACCAAGAAGATAATTTCTCATGGGTGTTGTACTTATGTTTAGCATCTTTTAATTTCAGATCCTTAACCAACACACCAACAACAAGATGATCAGAAGCATCTATGTGCAATTCAAAAGGCAATGTGAAGTTGGGAAACCTTAAGATAGATTCAAAAGATATTATTTCCTTCAACTATTAGAATGCCGCATCTTGCTGTGCATTCTATTCCCATAACTAATTGTTCTTCACTAAATTCATTAAAAGGGCAATAATATTGGAAGTAACCTTTGATAAATCATTGATAGTAGTTGGCTAATCCAAGAAATGAAGGCAATTCAACTATCTTAGTTGGAATATGCTAACCCAAAATATCATTGACTTTCTTTTTGTCCACTAAGACCTTTCTTTGGTTGATCACATGATCAAGGAAGATGATCCATTACATACAGAATTTGCATTTCTTATTCTTTTCATACATCTTATGTTATCAAAGTTTAGAGCATACAAGTCTCAAGTGACCAACATTGTCATCTACAATCTCACTATAAATTATAACATCATCTAGATAAACAATAAAAAACTTATTTAGATAGTCATACAACACATCATGCATTAAATTATAGGATGCAACAAGGGCATTGGTTGAGCTAAACGGCATAACAAAAAACTCAAGCGATCTATAACAAATGATTCCCGTTGTCATGGTTTTATCATCTTCAATAATGTATACTTGCCAATAGTTAGATTGTAGATCTATTTTCATGTAGAATCTGGCATTAGTAGGCATATCAAATAAGTTAAAAGTATTAGGAATAGAGTATTTGTTTATTATAGTGATCTTGTTTGATACCCAATAATTAACACAAAAACGAAGAGAATTTTTATCCTTTCCTAGATAGGAGCATCATGTGGAGCTTTGGATGGTTGTACTAGCCCATATTTTAGCAACTCATTTATTTTTTTTCTAATTCAAGCTAACCCTACAAAGGACATTCGATAAAGAGCTTAGGATAGTGGATGCAAAATAGGCATCAAGTTAATCCGATAGTTTATTGATATCTAAGATGGAGTTCTTTGAGATAACTCTGTTGGCATGATATCCTTGACCTCATTGGGGACCTCTACAATCTAATCAAGGATTTCTAAAACTTATCTAGTTTTATTCCTTCCAATCTAATCAGGTAAGTCTTCTATTCTTTTTTCAATTCAGCCTTCACCTACAATACTGATGGTATATCCTTTCTTGGCATAAGAAGGATTTGGTTAAATGTAGCACTTACAAAAATTAGGTTCCGATTTTCGTTGATGGTAAACCCACCTCAATAAGGGAAAGAAGACTTTGTGTACTCCAAAATAAATTCTATAATACTCCACTACTAGGTAATCTAAAAGGGTTGAGGATGTTGCTCTATCCTTTAGGCCAGAGGTCTTTATAATTAGGCAAGAGTAGAAATAGAACAAAATAAATTCAAAACTTAAAATACAAGTCCTTAATACTTATACAAAGGTCTTAGAAATAAATTCGAAAGGGTATAATTTTTCGAAAGAAATATCACAAATAAAATATAATCTAAGTTTTGATCTCTAACAATTCCCCACCTTGTTGAGACTAGTACTCCCTGAAAACATGACACAGAAAATGTGTGACAAGAAATTCCCAATAAACCCTGTGTGTGCTCATGAAAAATTTAAAATACTTTCATGATGCAACTTTACATAAATATTGATAGAAAAACATTTGCAAGTCTTCTATCAGAGCACAAATACAGAGTGGTTTTCAATTACAATATTACACAAATCAATCAGTTCAATTCACGATACTCAAAAGTAGAAATACTTTCAATAGTCAAAACCACTCATAAAGTTTACAAAGTAGGTAAATTGTAATATAAAGTTCATAATCTGAAAGAGTCATAAAACCCCACATTATAATTAGCCACTATAAAACCTTATATCAATAGTGAAGTAGGTGATCAACCTATTGAGTGGAATTCTCCTTCTTTTTTCACCCAAACTTACCGATCGTCCGTCTCCAGATAACAGTCCCACTAGGATTGGGTTGCTCGCTCGGATTGACTTGACTTGCTAGAATTAATGCCCCATTCAAATAGAATTCATCTCCTGGAAATGGCCTTCTATCAAGAGACTTGCTTTAGTTTTCAGAAATTAGTACTAGAAGCCTACCTTAATTGAGTACTCAACAATATCTCATCCTGTTAGGGATATGCTCTACACATGTTTAGAATTGCGGGGTCAATAAGCATGAAATAGTGTAATTTCTATGCAAAGCATTATTAGAAATATGTTTATTTACAAAAAAAATAGCAGTTTGGTTAAAATAGCCATTAGTGCAAAAAAAAAAAAAGAGTATTTTATCCATGTTTGCTCATCAAATGAGTAATTCTGGAAGTAAAATATTTAAAAGATCAATGAATTGCAATCCAATGTTTTATATTAGTTATGTAAGGACTTATTTGATTTTCTTCACTTAGGTATTAACTACAAAGTTGCTTTTTCAAAAGAAAGTCCAATGCCATCTATAAAAGGTACAAAATATCTAGTCACGAACTACCCTTTTGACACACACTTAGAAATCAATTATCAACATTTCAGATTAGGCTTATATAGTAATTGTCACCATCAATTAGTACATCCAATTCATAGAGATTATCCACCAAACTATATACTCACATGATAAAAGTTTCCCTCTTTGAGCAATATGATCACCACAACGTACTCATTTATGTTATGTATACAACTTAATTTAAAAGATAAGCATAAGTTAAGCATTCAGCATGTGTCTTCCCCTAGTCTCAGTTTCTCAAATATAGTGTACAAAGCTTAGTCTAAATCCATAATGCATATTTTTGCATCATCAAAATAGTGTGATCATGATAGGTGTAAATGCTATATAACTCATGGAGCAATCAACTAATAGGACAATACTAGTAATATTTTTAAAGTATGTTCTTCCAAGGTATAAGATTTAACATGCTAGAATAACACATTCAACATGAAGTAATTCGACAAAACCACACTATGTTCTCTAATATACTCATCATAGTTAAAACAAGATCAATTACACATATAGGCCTGCCCCAGTCTATACACGCCCATAAAAACACGTTGATCTCAACAACAAGGCATAATTTTCCCAATTTTAAGTCTAGTGTACTCATAAGGCATCCACTCAACAAAGCAAGGAAACTAGATAATTCATGCTCTTAGAATAAGATCACCATGTACACATGCATTAATCTTACAAACAAAATTGTCACGAGACTAAAAGAGAACAAGGGATCCTAGAATTACAAGAAATGAAAAATTAGTTTGGCTTGGCCTTGGGAGATTCAAAAGTGCTTTGCTTTTAAAAGGTTGCGTATGCTTCATCTTGACAAGAGCGATTCAAGATCATTAGGAAGAAAAAGAAAGGCTAAGATAACATGTGTCCCAGTCTCTTAGAAAGAAGAGAAGAAGAAGGGGAAAGAGAAGTTTGAGAGTAGGGAAATAAAAGTAGAGTTTACCTTCTTAAATAGAGTATGGTCAAGAATGGTGGTGCCTTAGTGGAGAGAGATGTGATGGCTTTGAGGGAAAGAGAAGAAAGGTTGAGAGGTATAGTCCTTGTTGCTTCTGGTTTTGAGAGAAGAGGAAGATGAGATAGTTAAAAATGGCCAAATGAGCAATCTATATGGTGAGTGATAGAGTAAATGAATGGGAGAGGGAGAGAAGAGATCTGGCTTTTCGTTGTATGTGTGAGGCTGCTTCGGTTTTGTTGCTACCTAGAGAGGCCGAAAGGCCTTGTGATGTGTATGAGTTTTGGTTGTAATGGTTAGGAATTGAGAAAGGAGAATCGGTTCTTCCTTGAGTGAAAGAATTACTTTTGGTTTGCTTGAGAAGAACCTAGGCTTTTGGTGAGTGTATGTGTTGCTTTTAGTTTGAGTAGGCTAGGGAAGTGAATGGTTGAATGGCTGTGGAATTTGGGAAGTGTTTTTCATGCAAGAGAGGAGGGAAGAAGTATTTTGAAGTTGAATGTATTGATGATGGCAGCTTTTCTTGTAGAAAAAGGAAGTTGAATTATCTTATTTTGCTTAGTTGAGGGGATTTTCCTTTCTTGTTTCTTTTCCCTATTTTCGGCCAGCTTAAATAAGGAAAAGAAAACTGTTCATGGAGAATTGCTTGATCAAAATCAAAGGTGGCCAGCCTTATTCTTGTCTAAAATCTTAATGCTTTATTAGGAAGGCAATCTTAAGATTTTGAATTCATATTTTGGAAGGGAAAAGGAAGGTGTAGCCAGCTCTTGGAGAGAATTTAACTTGCGATATTGGTGAGTGGGAATTAAGATGATAGAGAGGATATATATGGCCGATTTCTATGAAATAAAAGAAATAGAATGGAAAGTAAATATATAGAAGTAAAGAGAATATTGGAAAAGAGGAATCTTAGGAATTCAGAATTTAAATTCCGTGGTAAATAAGATAGGTCGGCCAGCTTGGTAATAATTCCCCATTAATCTAGTGGCCAAATTGATATGTAATTGGGGGGATTAGGGCTTAATTGATCGGACTGCTATAATGGATGAAACCAAAATGGAAGTTAGAATAAAGAGGGAATAGAAATATGTTAAAGAATGAAGGAGATTAGGAATAATCTTCCCTTGAAAGAATATTCCCCTATCCCTGAAAGGAAATGGCAGCCAGCATTTGTGTGCGTCGACCAAGGAGAATAGACGAAGGAAAATAAAATGTAATATTCTTGTAATAGGTAGTATTCGATCCCTTATTGACCAACTAGGATTCCAATATTCTATCCATTAAACCACAATGTTCTTTGTCTTATAATTGCGCTAAAATTCTTAAGTATAATAACTTTAAGCTAAAATCCTCCCTACAACAAAATAAATAATTAAGGTAATCTAACACTCACTTAAATAATGTAGGCTAGCCAAATGAAACGACTTAGTATAACACTATCTAATCAATTAAATCGCACCCAAGGTATTTATTTATATAAGAACACATATACAAACATATAACACATATTACTCAGAAGTAATGCAATGCTTGTCCTCCCCCCTCTAAGGTGGTTTTAGGGTGGGGTTTCACAAATTCACTTCTAAGAATAATATTAAAGTCATCAAGAAGAACAACTATTAGATTGCCTTTGCCTCTCTAGGGTCAACCAGAAGATCAACTTTGGATGTACCGCTAATCGACATGATATCTGAGTTTATTGCTTTCATATTGATGGGGTTCTATTTCAAGCTAAGTTTTAGCTTTTGTATCTCACTTTTAGCTATGAAATTTTGAGTTGCTCTAGCATCCAACATTACTGAAGCTCGCACCCTATTTAGTATCACATTCATACACATTAGGCCATGTCATATAGGGGTCCTTTCAATGATACTAGCATCCAACAATTATATTGAATTCATCCCAGGGGACTCGACCTTTCTCTGACCATCATCTTTAAGAGCCAATACATTTAGTTTTTCTTTCTTTAAATAATTTTTCAGAAGGTGAGGTCCACCACAAATGAAACACCAATCACCTTTAGACTTACTAGAAGGTGCCTTATTTTTCTCATTAGCAGTCTCACTGGTAGATGTCTTAACTATCTTATTCTTCTCCTTTTCAAAGGCCTTCCCGTCTTTAGTTTCTTGTCATTGTTTTTTAGTCCTACCTTCTTCTTGTCCTCCCGGCCTATGGTTATTTTGATATTAACAAACTTATTAGCTGCTATAATGGCAAGTAAAGTCTGGACACATTGCTTTCGAAATTTAGCCTATGCCAAGGTTGTGATCTAGTCATAAAGTTGAATAATTTGTCCTCTTTGGACATCTCATGAACGTCCAACAAAAGGAAACTAAACTTTTTGATATAGTCATAGATAGCATCAAAATGCTTTAGTTTCCAGAGTACTTAACGGGCCACCTAAGAAGTGTTGATGGTCAGGAACTAGTATTTTATTTCCCACTTCATGCTTTTTCACATCTCAACTTTAAGTAGAGACTTGTTTGTGGCTTTAGTTCTCCACCACAATTTAGCATCACTAGACAAATACATGTCTGCAAAGAAAATATGTTCACCCATAGGCACATGGTCAGTGCGAAAATACTGCTAACATCTCAAAGGAAATTCACAAGTTCCTTGGCCTTTTAGAAACCACCGAAAGTCTCACGTTTTGAAATTTTGATATAGAATTTACCTCAGTCATTAAGTCATTTTGATTGAGCCTTTTGAAAAGGCTATGTTCTTCCTTAAAGTTATCCAACCCAACAATGGCAAATTTCATGATTGTAATCTCTATTGTTTGCGTCTAAGATGGAATCCAATCAAGTGCCTGACATATCTTCTAGGGACTCATATGAGAATCAAGTTGCTATAGCCATTCAACAAAATTTCCAAATTGGTCCAATTATTCAACAATCAATGAATATGATGTCATCAACTCCTAGCCAACAAAAAATTTGAATAGGATTGCAAAATGGTCTTCTAAGACAGGTAGCCGAGAATTAGATTGTGTTACTAAATAACATGAACCATGAACTAAAAACAAGGAAATGATGTTAATATGTACTAATTGGTCTATATTTTTTTATTAAGATTCCAAAGGTTTTTCTCTTATTTTGCTAAGCTTCTTATATACTTTGATGCCTAATTGTGTTCATATTTTGATTTTAGAGCTTATTTGAATAATGAGAAATTGAGGAACATTTTTTATAAGTTTGACTTGATTAAAGAGTTGAAAATCATGAGTTTATGCATTCTAGATAGTACACAACCATATACTAAAGTTTGTGTGTGCCCATGTTTGACCAAAGGCAAAACAAAGTAAACTAAGCATAAAAAATCATTCTGAGGGGTACATGGACATGTATACTATAGTGAACCACTATTGCATCAATTGTTTTAAAACCTAAATTTGCATGAGCATGTACGCATGTAGATGCCTATGTCTAACCCAAAATTAACTTCAAACCCCTAATTTTTTACTTATAAAGAAAGGAATTTAAAAAACGGTCAAGATACAAAGTTCTTAGTGCTGTTGCTTGGAACTATAATATTAGAAAGGCCTTTTTTTTTTTTAATCTAATCATTATTTTGTGTGTTTATTTTTATCACTATCCTTTTTATTTTTCCTTTCTTCTTTTGAGCTTTATTTATGGTTTATTACAGTTGTTAGGTTAAAGCCGGTGTATGACTAGGAGCAATCTATCCGAACTATTCAAAGTAGATCCGAAAATTGAAAAGACTATTAATGACAAGAACTGACTTAAATAACACTCAAATAACTTAGATAGTAAAGTTCCTGAGAACATGGAGAAATAACAATGGACTATATCAGATTATGCAAAACTGCGGGGACATAATCAGCATATCCATTCCACTAGTTCTGGCTAATAATTTTGAGATCAAACTAAATACCATTCAGATAGTGGAATAGTTTGTTCAATTTAATGGTTTATCAAATGAAGATCCAAAAATCGAATTGCTAATTTTTTTAGAAATTTGCAATACCTTCAAAATAAATTAGGCTAGTTGTAATACCCCTCTACCTAAGTCCGCCAGGGCTGGGGATGTCGCTCCGTCCAAAGGACAAGGGGTCTTTATAACTAGGTCACACAAATAAAATAGCAGAATAAAAATAATACTTTAACTTTAAAATTTAATACAACCCAAAAAAAATTCCAAGAATAAATCCATGAATTCCCAAAACAAAACCATAAATAAAATTATCCACTCTTGTCTTCCCAAAGTAATACATAGAATTAAATGACAACAATTTCTTCCAAGGTAGATACTAATAGCTACTCATCCCCATAGCAGGATCGACCTGAAATCATGGTAAAAAGATGATGAAACAGAAATCTCAGTAAGTCCGTGTGTGCTTAAGTGACAGGAGAAAATAGTTCGTGAATGCAGAGTATAAAAACTCTTTATAAAAGATCATTGGCAAGCAATAAATATTAGTCAAAAGTAAGAGTGGTGTTTTGGCTTTTCCAACCATAAATAATCAGTAAGATCAACCACTCAATGAAATGGTCATGGGTTACCATACATTGGGCCCCACAACCGAATGGTCAGCATACCACACTTTGTGCATACCGCCGGCCAGAATGCCATACTTTGTGCAGACTGACAAAAGTAGGTGATCGACCTACTGGGCAAGATATTCCTCCTTCTCTATACCCCAACAACAACCGGGTGTCCATTCCGGCACAATACAGTCACTTGACTGAAAATAAACTGCTAGCTTGGACCGGTACGACTCACTAGACTGACATCTTATCCGGGAAGGACTCACCCCTCAGAGGTGGCCTCCTATTGAGGGACTTACCCTATCCCTTCCAAGACTAGTCTTAGTAGTCCACCCTTATTGAGTACTCAACGACGTTTCCCCCTCGGGATAAAATGAACAAAACATGATTCCACATGAAATTGGCAATTTAGGGATCTCCAAAGTCGTTATCAAAATCAGTTTTAGAAAGTATTTTGAGTTTGAGTAAATATGCTCAATAATTCAATTGTTTGAAATAAGGAAGAATTCCACCCTCAATTGCCTTTATATACATGAGCGTACATACACTCTACATTTGACTTGCCATAAAGAAAACGTTTCACATCAATCAGATTTTATGCAGGAGCTTACCTGATTCTTGCTCACAAATAAAAGGTCTCCAACAGCTGACCTAACCCCACAGGACAAATACAAATCGCAATCAATTTCAAGCCACAAACCACTTCCTCAATTTTAAGTCAACACAACTTACTACTACCATGATCCTAGTGTCCCACGCTTTAAGGTTAAACAATAAGTAAATAGGTTTAAGAGTTGAGCCTAGTGTGATATTTAAAATAATTAATGGTTTGGGAAATAAATTTTAATAAGTTGAAAGCTTAAATCTTGTTAAGAAAAATTTAGAGTTTATTTGATCAAGAGTCCTAAGTAGTTTTAGGTAAAATAATGATTTATTAATAATTTAGTTGTTAGAAAATAATTGATAGTTAAAATTAGTTGAAAATGAATTTAATGAGTCTTGCTAAATAAATTCTTAATGGGTTTTGATTAAAAGATAATAATTAAATTTGTAGTAATAAATATTTCACTAATCATAATTATTTCCATAAAAGGCTTTAATTGATTTTATTATTTTAAATAATATATATATATATATATATATATATATTTTTCTAGCAAAGCTATTATTTTTTGACTAAAATATCATTATTGTTTATAATAGTCCAAATCTACCCTTCCTAGGGTTTTTCGAAAACCAAAAAAAAAATTATTGAATATTTTATTCAAGAAGTAAAATTAATTTAGGGACAACTAGATTATGATTCAAATTCCTATGGCTAACCACAATCAAGAACATGCACAATCCTTCAATTCATCAAATCGACCAAATCTTTCATATAAGAATAGATCTAAATTTATCAAGACATGATCTAACCTCTACTAGCATAAATATGATCATGGCTTGACCAATTCATCATGAATAAAAATCCTATTCATCAATGGTGACATAATCTCTAGCATGCTTTGACACAAATACTACCTATGACATGCATCAAACCTCAATTCAACATACAACCAACCAATATAATCCTTCCATGCATAAATCCCATCTCCTTCACAATCATACATATACTCATACTTCAAGCACAACAACACATACTCAAATCTCATCGCCATCTACCTTCTAACAACATCATCCTAGAGACATGATTCTAGAGTTTAAAAAGGAAGATTGAAGGTACTTACTTGATTGATGAATGTCTTGAAGGAGTTTAAAGTAGATCTCAACTCCTAGATGTCTAACTTTGTCCAAAGGAGATGGCGAGAGCATGATTATGGAAGAAGAAGTCATCCGGCCAAGAGAGAGGGATTTCGGCCATGAGAGAGAGAGAGAGAGAAGAAGAAGAAGAAGAAGAAGAAGAAGAAGAAGAAGAAGAGATCATTAGTATGTTTATTCACATAGGTTTTCACTAGAGATCAAGTTTGGAAAAGATGAAGTTGATAGAGTAAATTTACCTTGAAGATGTTCTTGTCCTTCACAGAAATTTTCTGGTTTTAATTCGAAGTAGCAAGATGATTTGAGGAGTTTGATGTTAAGAATGGTGTCGATGGACTCACAGCAGTAAATAGGTCAAATCTAGAGATTTTAGTGAAGGTTTGAAGTGATTTGGAGGGGTATTAGGTGAAAGAAAGTAGTAGGTGTTCTTGGTGTAGTGTGTGTGTTCTTGGAGATTGAAGGGAATTGAGAGATTGTAGTGTAGCTACCGAAAATTCTGAGGGAATTAGGCTGGCTGAATTTCTGTAGGGTTTAGAGAGTTTTTTCTCTGATTTGGAAGGGAAAAGGAAAAGTTAGTTATTACAATCCTTGAAGAATATTTTTAGGAAGTGAATTTGGAAACTAAATATTTCTAGAATATCTTGATAATTGAAGAGCTTTGAAGGTCTCCTATGGCCGACTGGTTGAGCAGTTTTTCTGAGGAAATGATGAAGAAGAAGTCTGGTCAATGGAGTGATATATTATGGAAGGTTGCTAAACAAAAGTGGCTGGAATTTTGGAAACCAATCAAGCAAAATTGTAGGGATTTGGTGGAGGGATTTTCGGACAGCCATTGATGAATTTCATGCAGAAGCTTAAGGGGAACAATGGAGCTCTGTTACTGGAGGTTTAAGGAAGGCTTTTGCAGAATAAGGTTGGTGTTTCGGCTGGGAGAAAAATAGAAAACAAAACTGGAACTTGGACTGCCTAGAATTTTCGCTGGGCAGATTTTCGGCTGCCATTGCTAGCCGACTTGCAGAGGGTTTGAAGGGGGACTTCAGGAGTTTTCAAGGCTGGTTTCTAGCCTTCTTCATAGAGCAAAAACATGGCTAAGGTACTGAACAAAATCTGGAAGAAAACAACTTGGTTTTGGACTTTCAAAGCTGTGATTTGTACAGAAATTTTCCTGCTTTTGCTCCAGCTTTAAGCAGTCCGAAAATGGCTAAGAATTTCATAGTACAAACTGATCCTAAAGACCATTTTTCTGACAGCATTTGAGGGGGAATGCTAGCTAAGAAACTCGACATTTTAAAGGCACAACAAGCTGGAAAATTTTCAGCTCATTCCAATAAAGATGATGAACTAGCTAGAGGGAATTTTCAGCCATCTCACTAGAGGGATTTTTCTCCTTGGAACTTCCCACAACTCTTCCACATTTTTCAGACCATAAGAAGTCTTTTACCAAGACATTTTGATCCTACAAGATCACAACACCTTACTGAAATTTCTGGAAAGAAAATGGCTAGAATCACTTAATCAAACTAATGAATTGAGAATTAAGGAAAAATCAAAGATCAAGAAAAAATGAATTCCCTTTGGGAAATTCGAGTAGGTTAGGGTGTAGAATGAGGTTGCTCCTAACATGTCTCTCTTAGGACATCATCCCTACCTTACTCCAAACTCATAAGGCCGAAATTACTCTTCCCCAAGCAAAAATAAAATTTAATCAAGCTAAAGCTTCCATGATGGAATTTGAACCATAGACTTCCATAATTAATTCTAAGGCTCTAACCACTAAATCACATCAACTCTTGTTGATATTCACTAGAAAAATTATTTTCTATTCAATCCACAAGCTATTTCCCTATTTTCACCTTGGACAAAAATTACCATTTTGCCCCTCTCACACAATACTCATCAACAAGACTTCAAGACAATAAAACTCCAATCCAAAGCACATAAAAATCATATAAAAATATATTTAATCATGAAATAAAGTATGATATGCATCCCAACCCCCTTACTCTAAGGTTGGTTTTGACTGGGGTTTCACACTAGTGACAATGCTATTCATCTAAAGTTATTTCCTTCATCTTTTAGAGAATGTACTGAGAATTGAATTCAATCTTTACCTGTATGGTTAATAACTACATGGAATAGTTTGATTGAAAAGTTCTTGTCTAAGTACTTCCCATAAGGCAAAACAATTAAGTTGAGGAATGACAACTCTATCTACACCAATTGAAGACTGAAATGCTATAAGAAACCTTCAAGAAATTGTTAAAGGAAATGTCCCCAACATAGCTTGCCCACATGATTTCAAGTACGAACTTTCACTACAGGAAAATCGAGATTTAGAGACAAAATTATTTTGTTTCTAAATAGAGACCAATTTAAGATAAAATGGAGCCGAACTGATTTTTAAAAAATTAAAATGAGATATTTGGAACAAAATAAAGACGAAAATTTTTCATCTCTAAATAGACACAAAATAGACGAAAGTAATGCAGTCTTAATTTTGTCTCTAAATAGAGTCAAAACAGCAACAACTCTCAAAGCGTCTTGAATATCAGAGACAAATTAGAGACGGATATTTTTCGTCTCTAACTAAAAAATTTCTATTTAATCTCTAAGTAGAAGCAAAATAAAGATGATAGTAAAGCCGTCTCAATTTTGTCTCCAAATAGGGTCGATATCGCAACGATGATCAATGCGTCTCTAATTTTAGAGATGAAATAGAGACAAAAAAATTATTATTCTCTAATATTAGAGACAAAATAGAGACGAAAAAGTTATTAGTCTCTATTGTTTAAAATTAGAAACTAATTAGAGACGAATATGTTCGTCTCTACCGTTTCATTACTCTATTTATTCGGATAATTGGTCTCAAAATTAGAGACGGTCTTCGTCGTCTCTAATTGGTCTCTAAATAGAGATGTTTTAGAGATTATCAAATCCGTCTCAAATATTTGAGACTAATTAGAGTCTACATTTTTTGTCTCTAAAGTTTAGAGACGCAAAGCATGATTTACATTTTTGTCTCTAAATTGACTCTAATTTCAAATCCGTCTCTAAAATTGGAGACGGTCTTAGTCGTCTCTAATTGGTCTCTAAATAGAGATGATTTAGAGATTATTAAATCCGTCTCAAATATTAGAGACTAATTAGAGTCTATATTTTTGTCTCTAAATTTTAGAGACAAAAAATTATTTATGTTTTTGTCTCTAAATTGACTCTAATTTCGAGTCAATAGTCATTGTCTCCATTTGGTTTTTAATTTTCTATTTAGAGACAAAATAGACACCAGCTTGAGTCATCTTTATATCTCTAAGTATATTTGACAAATTCAAAAAAATATTTATTAAAATAATAATAATTATAGGAGATTACAAATTGAACATGAACTTATAACAAATCTAACGGTTGGATAGTTAATTTGGTATGCTAATTTTTGTAAATGCGTTAGTTTTTAAGCTTTTATGTAGAATTATGCCAGATTATGTGGCAAATCATATCCGATTACCGTCAAATTTGAAAATAATACTTTTTTTAAAACTAATTTTAACAAATCTAACGGTTGAATCGTTAATTTAATATGCTAATCTTTGTAAATACGTTAGGTTTTGAACTTTTATGTAAAGATTATGATAGATCACATGGAAAAACAAATCCAACTACCTTCAAATTTGGCCAAAATACTTATTTTAGCAATTTTAACAAATCAACGATTGGATCGTTAATGTAATATGCTAATATTCATAAATGCATTAGGTTTTGGGCTTTTATATAGAAATTATGTTAGATTACGTGGCAAAACTTATCGATTATCTTCAAATTTTTCCATAATAGTTTTTAAACTAAATTTAACAAATCTAACACTTGGATCATTAATTTAAAATGTTAATCCTTTTAAATGCGTTAGGTTTTGAGCATTTATGTAAAGATTGTGATAGAGCATGTGGCAATACAAATCTGATTACCTTCAAATTTGGCTATAATACTTATTTTAGCAATTTTAACAAATCAATAGTTGGATTGTTAATTTGATATGCTAATATTCATAAATGTGTTAGGTTTTGGGCTTTTATATAGAGATTATGTTAGATTATATGGCAAAACATATTCGATTACATTTAACTTAAGTTATAATATTTTTTAGAGTAATTTTAATAAATCTAACGGTTAGATTGTTAATTAATATCCTTATATTTGTAAATGTGTTAGGTTTTGGGCGTTTATGTAAATATTATATTAGATTATGTGGCAAAACATATCTGATTACCTTCAAATTTGGGTATAATACTTTTCTTAACAATTTTAGTAAATCTATCGGTTGGATCATTAATTTGATATGTTAATCTTTGTATATGCATTAGGTTTTGGGCTTTTATGTAGAAACTATGCTAGATTATGTGAAAAAAACATATTTGATTACCTTCAAATTTGGTGATAATACATTTTTTTTAGCATTGTTAATAAATCTAATGGTTGGATCGTTAATTTGATATCCTTATGTTTCTAAATACGTTAGGTTTTGAGCTTGTATGTAGAGATTATGCTAGATTATGTGTCAAAACATATCCGATTACCTTGAAATTTGGCCATAAATATTTTTTTTTAAATTATAAAAAATCTAACGATTGGATCGTTAATTTGATATGCTAATATTTGTAAATGCATTAGATTTTATGCTTTTATGTAGAGATTATACTAGATTATGTGGCAAAACATATCCGATTACCTTCAAATTTGGCCATAATACTTTTTTTTAGCAATTTTAATAAATCTAATGGTTGGATCGTTTATTTGATATGCTTATGTTTCTAAATGTTTTAGGTTTTGGGCTTTCATATAGATATTATACGAGATCATGTGCCAAATCATATCCAATTACCTTTAAATTTGGCTATAATACTAGTTCTAGCAATTTTAACAAATCTAACGGTTGGATTATTTTGGGTTTTTTTATGAAGATTATACTAGATCATGTGGCAAATCATATCCGATTACTTTCAAATTCGACTATAATAATTTTTTGAGTAATTTTAACAAATGCGATGGTTGAATCATTAATTTGATATGCTTATCTTTGTAAATGTATTAGGTATTGTGTGTGTGTGTGTGTGTGTGTGTGTGTGTGTGTGTGTGTGTCATGTAGATATTATGTATATAGATATTATGATAGATTATGTGCAAAACCAATCCGATCACCTTTAAATTTGGATATAATACTTTTTAAAGTAATTTTAACAAATTTAACGGTTGGATCGGTAGTTTGATATGCTAATCAATGTAAATGTGTTCAGTTTTGGGCCTTTGTATGGAGATTATGCAAGTTCATATGGCAAATCGTATTTGATTACCTTCAAATTTCTAGATAATACTTTTTTTAGTGATTTTAACGTATTTAACGGTTAGATCCTTAATTTGATATGCTAATCAATATAAATGTGTTAGGTTTTGGGCTTTTATATAGAGATTATACTACATCATGTGGCAAATCATATATGATTACCTTCAAATTTGGCCATAATATGTTTTCTAGAAATTTTAACAAATTTAACGGTTGGATCGTTAATTTGATATACTAAGCAATGTAAATGTGTTAGGTTTTGGGCTTTTATATAGAGATTATACTAGATCATGTGACAAATCATATTTGATTACCTTCAAATTTGGCTATAATACTTTTTTTTTTTGGCGATTTTAACAAATCTAATGGTTGGATCTTTAATTTGATATGCTAATCAATATAAATGTTTTAGGTTTTGGGCTTTTATATGGAGATTATGCTAGATCATGTGGCCAATCATTTTCGATTACCTTCAAATTTAGCCATAATACTTTCTTTTAGCGATTTTAATAAGTTTAATGGTTGGATTGTTAATTTGATATGCTTATGTTTTTAAATACTTTAGATTTTGGGTTTTTATATGGAGATTATGTTAGATTATGTAGCTAATCATATCCAATTATCTTCAAATTTTGCCATAATTCATTTTTTAGTGATTTTAACATAAGCTATGGTTGGATCATTAATTTGATATGCTAATCAATATAAATGTGTTAGGTTTTGGCTTTTTATATAGAGATTATACTAGATCATGTGGCAAATCATATCTAATTACCTTCAAATTTGGTCATAATACTTTTTTTTAGAAATTTTAACAAATTGAATGGTTGGATCGTTAATTGGATATGCTAAGCAATGTAATTGTGTTAGGTTTTGGGTTTTTATATAGAGATTATGTTATCATGTGGGAAAACATATCCGATTACAATCTAATTCAGCCATAATACTTTTTTTGAGCGATTTTAACAAATCTAATGGTTGGATCGTTAATTTGATACATTAATCTTTGTAAATACGTTAAGTTTTGGGCTTTTATATATAGATTATGCTAGATCATCTGACAAAACATATCCAATCACCTTCAAACATATTCGATTACTAAAATTAATACGAGTAAGTATGTTACCTCGTTACCATTAGCATTAATGTAGATAGTAGCAGGAGGAATTAATCAAATTTTGGAGGTTATTTGTGGTATGATAAAAATATGTTTATTTTAGAAAATGAACATTCACTTTAAATATCCGAAAAAATAGAAATGTGAATATTCAATTTGGATGATGGAGATTAATATTTAATTCCTCAAGAATGGTTAATTAAATTTCTCGACAAAAGATAATTTAATTATTGGCTAGAAATGGTTTGGTTAGGAAATATTTTGTCACCAATAGCATAAATTCCTTGCCAAAACTTGCTAGGCACAATGGTTAGTGAGGAATATTGGCGAGAAGGAAACTTTCCTAACTGATAACAATTAACAGCGATAAATATTATCTTTGGCGAGAAAATAATTTTCACCTATTTCCTCGCCAAAACTCATTGGAACTGGCAAGGAATATAAAGCAAATTTAATTATTGGCAAGAAATGGTTTGTCTAAAAATTTTGTCACAAAAAGGTTAAACTTCCTCGCCAAGACCCATTTCTTTCCTATATTATTTTAATTTTTGGCTAGGAATGTTTTGTTATCTTTGGCTAGGAAATGATTTGTCACAGAAAGGATGCTAAGGTAGGACTTTGTTCTCATAGTAGGTAAAGACCCATTTGTCTTTAACTGAGAAAAGTTTTCCTAGCCAAAACCCATTTATTTCTTAGCCAAAGACCCATTTGTCTTTGGCTAGAAATTTTTTTGTCACAACAAAGCTTAGCTTTCTAGCCAAAGACCTATTTATTTCCTCATCAAATTATTAGTTGGCTAGGAATATGTTTGTCTTTGAAAGTATATGCAGGTTGCCAAAATCTATTTATATCCGCGAAATTTCTGTCTTTGGCTAGGTTAATTTTTATTTTATAATTATCAATAGTATTCAATTTGAATCCCCTTTTAACTTTTTGTCCGAGATTCCACTAGAATAATTTTAAAAGATCCTATAAATTTTCAAGGGTAAGGAAGCATTTTTTGTAGCAAATGAACTTTAGCTAGGAAATTTTGACTTTTATCTAGGAAAATTTTTTGTCACATAGGCCTATTTTTCTTATAGTCATTTATACTTCCAAATCATTTTTTTTTTCTTTTAAAATCACTCTATGCATAGCAACTTGAAATATATTTAATTATAAATATACAACTTAACTTTTGTTTAAAAATAAACTAAACATAATAAAAGAAAATTAAATTTAATAAATATTTTTTATGAACTAAAATATTCTTATATATATATATATTATATACATAAGAATTATTATTATTATTTTATATATATACACACACAATATTATTTTATCAGTATTTTTATTATTATTTAATTTTTTTTAAATATGTTATTTTTATGTTTATAAGTAAAATATATGTTTAAAATCTTAATTTTAATAGATAACAAATTTAAAATGTTAAATCTTAATTTTTGAAAGAGACAGAGAATTTAGGATAAAAATTAAGTTAGAAATGAGATAGATAGGTTGCAATTGAGGGAAAGAAGTAGAAGTTAAGAGTTATACTAATATTGAAAATTTTGAACAGAATTAACCCTTGATTTGACTATTACAGAAAGAATGGAGGTCCAAGTCCAACCCCTATTCAATTTTCAAAAGGTTCCCTGTTTTCGATCACTCTACCAAAATTTCATCTTTGTTAGGTCATCTCTCTCAAAGAATTATCTGGAGCCATTTCCTTGTCCTAGTATATTTTGTACACCGGAAAAACATCTTTCACTAGAAACAATCGAGCATGGTAATGGCGGCTAGGCATATGAGATCAGGCTTTCCTCTTCTCCGTAAGATTGTTACGATAGATTTTGTGTCTTCTTCGAATCAAAGATGTGCTACTCTGCATCATGCCTAGCTCTGCCCATCCATCACCCATCCCGAGGTACAAGATTTAAGCTTTTATTTTTTCACATTTTACTTGCCAACCATTTTCCCTCAATTGGAAATTTCTGGATTCAAAATTATGCATTTCAGATTGGTGTGGAATGGCGTCGGCTAGTAGTATTTTTTGTTGTTGTTGTTTTTTTTTTCTACCAAAAATATGTGTAGACATCAGGAGCATTAATTTGCAAATGGTGGTGTTGCATTTTTTATGTCTGTGTGTGAGGGGGGAGGGGAGGTTGAAGGTTGTGTTCCTTGTTGAAATGAATTTAACATTTTATTTGTTCTTTTAGTTGTCAATGAATTATACAATTGCAGCAAAGGAGTAGAAAGTTAAGGTGAACATCTGATTTGTCTAAGAAATAGCCTTTGTTTGTTGTTGTCCGACATGAGTTCATCTGATGTAGTTTGAACCAATGTAAAATTTCTCTTTAAGACTTAAAGAGTTTTATTCAATTGTCGGGATATGTTATATTTGGTGTTGATTATTATTTGTCATCTTGGGCTAATTTTTAGGTGCCCGTTACAATGTTTGGGGTTTCTAGGAACTATGCCTTAGCTTTATACATTGGTGCAGTGAAAGGTAACTCCTTGGATAAGGTTGAAACTGAGCTTCTTGATCTTGTTGAGGCATCAAAGAAAAGTCCTACATTTTTCCAATTGATGAAAGATTTGTCAGTACCCGCAGATACAAGAGTGAAGGCTGTAACTGAAATTTGCACACAAGGAAAAGTTTCTAAGATTACAAAGAACTTCTAGCGTATGTCTATTTTCCCTTATTTTCTTTGCTATTTCTAATTAAAGGGTGCATTTACCATGTTAATAGAAAAATTTATAGCAATGGATTAAATCTTTGTTAGAAAAGATCTTTTGACAAATAGGAGTAAAATGTAGAGGACATATCTTTTTTTATCTTCTTGTTTTCCTTATTCTTTTTAAAGGATGCTAAGTCCTTATAAATGCATTTGTTCCATATAGTTATTAGTTTTATCTAAAGGGAAAGGGAATAAATTATGGTTTTTTTGGCATTCCTAAGGTTGATGAAATACAACATATTAGAATGCTAGTTGCTCTTTCTTCTGCTAGCCACATGTTTTCTTTTAGCATCTTTTGCCTTCCTTCAAATTTCATTTTCCCCGCTTTTGTTTAGGTTAGTCGATGTTGTTGGGTGTTTGTTTATAGTAATGGTTGGATACAGTTTAGTAGCAAAAAAGGTAAGTTATTCTTAAGGTGTATTGCTTGATTTATGATATTTCATATCTTTAGTACTTGAAGTAGCCCTGTCCTTATTGCAAGCAATGGTTTTGTCTACTATTGGGAAGATCTGTCTAAACTTTGTCTAGTGATGCTTTGTATAGAAGCTTCAAAAATTCATTAGGATATGAACAACTTGGTGGTTTTTACAAATGCTTTCTCATGCTTGCTATAAAAAGAAGGCTGCTATAAACCTCTAGTGGTAATGCTTGAAGAATGCTGCCCACATTGTGAAACTTTTTCAAACACGTAAAAGCTATATGGTTATAATTTTATATTAGCTTCTCCAATATGAATATATTATACCTTTTTTTTCGGTGCCAAATGAATATGTTTAATACCTGTAGGATATGTTAAATTATCAGAGTTGACGGTATGGAAATTAAGATTGTTTATTAGCAGTCATATGGAGTTATAGATTTTCACGTGAAGAGGCGTCATGTATTTGATTCATGACATTTGTCTCAGGAGTTGAATTGTTTCATGCATTCTTGTTTCTCCTATTCTCTTTCAAATTTCTAGAAGAAAGGAAAGGGAAGCTACTGGGCAGGCTTTTCATGCTACTGCTCTGAGACTTGTTGGTTTTACTGAGGAAGAAGATATTGGAGATGGCAAGAGTGATACTTCCAATAAGAAGGAGTAGGCATACACTCAATCATCATATTCATACAACACTAAGGGTAAGAAGACTGCACTTCTCCTTGCTAAGAGAACTGAAGCTGAAAAACAAACAAAGAAGGATGAAATTGAGAACCACTTCAAAGGTATCCAAGAAGCATATGAGGTCTTGATTAACCCTATTAGAAGAAGGGTTTATGACTTGACATTAGTTTGATGATGATATTCCCAGTGATTGTGCCCCACAAGACTTCTTCAACATATTTGACAATGGAGTAGCTCATGGTGTCAATCTAGACCTTCCTAATGTTTAATACTTTTATGCATTTTTTTTGCTTAGCATTCACATGGTGAATATAATATTACAATTATTGAATATAATATTATTTTTTTCTCTAAAAATCACATATTTTCATCTCTAATTTTTGTATCTTTGTTCTATCAAAGTAGAGTTACGGTGGAGATGAAAAAAAAAATTCCAATATAGTTATAGACATATTGGTTTCCAATTTTTGTTTCTAAATAGAGACAAAACATTATTTTAATTGGTCTAAAAAATTTGTCTCCAAATCGAGTAAAAAAATAGTGACAAAAAGTCGTCTCTATATTAGAGACAAAATTTTTTATGTTCGTCTATAATTAGAGATGGATAAAATTGGTCACTAATTTTTGTTTCTAAATGGGTACAAAATATTATTTTGATTGGTCTCAAAAATTTATCTCAAAATCGAGTAAAAATAGTGACAAAAAATCTATCTCTATGTTAGAGACAAAATGTTCATATTCGTCTCTAAAATTCGTGACGGATTAGGGATGTAAATTTTATCTCTGATGAAGCGTTGACTTTGGTATTTGACCTAATAATTTAGAGGTGAATTATTTTTGTCTCTATAATTTAGAGACCAAATTTTCAGTTCGTCTCTAATTAGAGACACCCCTTTTACAGACCATGCCCTTTTTATCTCCTTTTCGTCTCTAACGTCAATTTAGAGACGAAATCCAGTGTTTAGATACAAAATTTTTTCATCTCTAAAAGGTAGTTTTCCCGTAGTGTTTCTATAATAGACTTAATTTTCCTACTAAACAAATGATTGATGTATCTGCAAGAAGTACTTTGAATAATAAACCACTAGAAGCTGCTCAAGAATTGATTGAGAAAATGATAGCAAATAATTATCAATGACAATCTAGTAGGTCTAGGCCCATAAAACTCATAAGATTTTATCAAGTAGATGCGATCATGGCCGTAGCACTACCATTAAAATTGCTTACTAAGAAGATTAATCCTATTACTAATTTGTCTTTACCATCTCAACCAAACTAAATGGAGTTAGGTGGAAAAACTGTTGGAATATATGCCCTCTAGACTAGTTTTCTAGTGTAATTATTGAATTTATTAATAAAAAAAATTATTCTTAAAATTTATTTGTGAATTTGCATTTTATTTGTGCACAATTTATATTTGGAAAAGACCCATTGTGTTTAAGTAAGTGATCCATGTGAATGGTGATCTTTCATAGTAAGGTATGGATCACGGGTTACTTAACACATAAATGTTTGTTCTTAACCGAATGATGAGAATATGAATCTCATCATGTATAGGTTATTGTGTTATGAATTCCAAATGGAGAATGGCTTATCTTTAGCCAGTGAGTAGTCCACTCACTTCATAGCATAAGGGTACTTCAAATACGTAGAACAGGACCTATAATAGTGATTTTTAAATGTATTATTTAGAAGAAACCCAGACTATTACTGCTACAACGTAGACTAATACTCTACCACTTGAGTATGAGTTGATAGTCTAATGAAACTGGAAGCATGTACTTTGATATAGTTGAGGTTCTTTCGTAGAGTCGATATACTTGTATGTTGAGTATATGTGACTAGTTAGTTAGACTTATATAAGATAGTTTCTGCGCTATATCGCCCATTATGACTGTTCAAATTATCTAAATATCCAGAGCCTTGAGGAACATGACTTGGATGTTTACTTTAGGGTAATTCTCTTGGAAAGTGGAAACATTCCATGAGTCATGGATAATTGGATTAGAGGTCTAAGAATGGTAGATGTCTATTAGAGAGGTGTTAGTACACTTCTCATCTCTAAATGCATGGCGATGCGTAAAGGGGTATTTTAGTCAGTACACTTGTAGGTCGAAGACTTTGCTAACGCAACATTATCATTGGGGTCAATATTTCCTTATGGTGATATTATGAAATATTTAAAATGTAAAATATAGCTATTTATATAGCATGGGTATGACCCCTTGCAGTGGGAGAGCTGGATCTTGTTTTTTATTGTAATAAAGTAGTTATTTTGAAAGATATTTTATATGTACCCTGTTTTAGACAAAATTTGATTTTAGTTGCAAAGCTAATAAATCATGGATATTTCGTTTCTTTCCATTCTGGTGTTACTATCTGTCAAAATAGAGAAGTTTTGTGTATAGGGCACATGTATAGAAACTTATTCTTTTTAAATCCTACAAACAATCAAATAAATAATGCTCAATCTGAACCTTTAAGTAAGAAGAGAAAGACCAATGTTAATGACCCATATCTTTGGCATATAAGGTTGGGTCATATTAACTCAACCAGGATTCAGAGGTTAATCTATGATGAGCCCTTGGGCTCATTTTGGAAAGTTGGCCTCTGTGTGAATCCTGCCTTATGAAAAAAATGACTAAAAGGTCGTTCATCCAAAACGCTGGTAGAACTAAAGACATATTAGGCCTTATTCATACTGATATGTGTGGTCCTTTGTCTACACAAGCTAGAAGGGGTTGAGTACTTCATCACTTTCACGAATGATTGTACAAGGTTTGGTTATGTCTACATGATGAGGCGCAAGTCTGACTCTTTTGACAAGTTCAAAAAGTTTAAGGCTGAAGTGGAGCGTCGGACAGATAAACTGATCAAAACTTTACGATTGGATCGTGGTAGAGAGTACTTCCTCGGTGAGTTCAAGGATTACATAGTACATCATGGGATAGTATCTCAACTCTCTACGCTGGATACACCCTAGCAGAATGGAGTAGTTAAGAGAAGGAATAGAACATTAATGAAAATAGTCTGAAGCATGATGTCCTATGCTACTCTTCCGATTTTTTTGGGGGGATATGTCTTGGAAATAGCAGCATACATTATGAACTTGGTGCCTTCCAAGTCAGTACTTAGGACGCCCTATGAGATGTGGATTGGGTGTAAGCCAAGTCTAAATCATCTCAGGATATGGGACTGTCCAGCTTATATACTGATCAAGGAAGATAAGTTAGAATCAAGATCAGAATTATGCTACTTTGTTAGATATCCAAAAGGAACAAAAGGAGATTATTTTTATTATCCCAAGGAACAGAAAGTACTGATAAGTACTAATGCTAGATACTTGGAGGATGATCAAAGTACTTTCACTAAAGGTTTCAGCAAGGTTGGAACTCGAGGAGAAGTTATCTTCGGAATCAACTTCTTCAGACCCGATTATTGAACAAAAAGAGGTACATCCTCAATAACCTGTCAAACGGAGCTTTGTCGTAGTGGGAAGGTATCTAGAATTCTAGAAAGATAGACAGAAGAGGCTTTTGAGTTGGTCTCTGACCATCAGGAACAAGATCCCACTTGATACGAGGAAACTATTGCTGATGCTGATGCAAATTTATGGCATGAAGTAATGAAAGCAGAGATTGAGTCCATGTACTTTAATCAGGTTTAGGATCTTATAGCTTCACATGAAGGGATAAAACCCATTGGGTGTAAATGGCTATACAAGAGGAAGAGGGGAGCGGATGGGAAGGTGGAAACCTTCAAAGTTAGGCTTGTGGTGAAAAGGTATACTCAGAAAGAGGAAATCGATTATGAGGAAACCTTTTCTCCGGTAACCATGCTTAAGTCCATCCATATCCTCCTTGCCATTGCATGTCATTTCGACTATGAGATATGACAAATGGATGTCAAGACGGCATTTCTTAATAGCCATCTTAACGAAAACATCTATATATCTCAATCGGAAGGTTTTGCTAAAGGTCAGGAACAAATGGTTTGTAAGCTTAAGAAGTCCATTTATGGACTTAAACAAGTATCTAGAACATGGAACATTTGTTTTGACAAGACTATAAAGTCTTACGGTTTCATTCAAAACGAGGATGAACTATACGTGTATAGGAAATTGGAAGGCATAAATATGATTTTTCCTATCCTATATGTGGATGGCATTCTACTCATTAGAAATGATATAGGAACATTATCATCTACTAAGGTTTGATTGTTTAGTTAATTTAGTATGAAGGACTTGGGAAAAGCCAGTTACATTCTCGAGATTAAGTTTCTTAGAAATAGGAAGCAGAGAATGTTAGGATTATCCCAAATGACATACATTGACAAGATACTGGCCAAGTTTAGCATGGACTCATGTAAGGGAGCTTTAATCCCTTGCAGATATGGGTGTCTTTTTATTCTAAGGACTGTCCTAAGTCTCGAGAGGAAAAAGATATGATAAGTAGGATTCCCTACGCTTCGGCTGGGGGAAGTCTCATGTACGTCATGCTGTACACTAGGCTAGATATTTACTTTTCCGTAGGCTTAGTTAGCAGATATCAGTCAAATCCTATGGAGGTTCATTGGCAAGTTGTAAAGCATATTCTTAAATACCTCAATGGTACGAAAGATTATATGCTGGTTTATAGGGCTGATGACTTGGTTCCTACTGGATATGCAGACTCAAATTTCCAGGCAGATAAGGATGAGAGAAAATACACTAGTAGATATGTCATCACCTTGTCTGGAGGAGCGGTTTTATGGAGGAGTATCAAGTAATCTTGTATTGCTGACTCAACCATGGAAGCTGAGTATGTGGAAGCTTCAAAAGCACCCAAGGAAGCAGTCTTACTCTGGAAGTTCCTTTCAGAACTTCAAATTATGCTACACATGGATAGACCGATTGTGGTCTATTGCGATAACTCTAGAGCAGTCTCGCAATCCAAAAAATTTAGGAACCACAAGAAGGGAAAGCACATCCAAGGAAGTACCACCTGATCCGGAATTTCATTCAAAGATGAAAAATCGTGGTGGAACAAATAGCTTTGGAGAACAACCTAGCAGATCCCTTCACCAAGCCTTTGGCCAAGAGAGTCTTCAAGAGACACTTAGACGCCATAGGGGTAGGCACCTACGGCTATCTTAGTCTTAGAGTGCAAGTGGGAGATTGTTAGAATATAGGTCCTCTAGACTAGTTTTCTGATGTAATTATTGAATTTATTAATAAAAGAATTTATTCTCAAAATTTGTTTGTGAATTTACATTTTATTTGTGCACGGTTTACGTTTGAAAAGGTCCGATTGTGTTTAAGTAAGTGATCCATGTGAATGGTAGTCTTTCACAGTAAGGTATGGATCACAGGTTACTTAACACATAAATGTTTGTTCTTAATTAATTGATGAGAATGAGAATCTTATAATGTATAGGTTATTGTGTTATGAATTCTAAATAGGGAATGGCTTACCTTTAGCTAGTGAGTAGTCCACTCACTTCATATCATTAGCATACTTCGAATACGTAGAATAGAACCTGTAATAGTGGTTTCTAAAAGTACTATTTAGAAAAAACCCAGACTATTACTGCTACAACGTAAACTAATACTGTACCCGTTGAGTATGAGTTGGTGGTCTGATGAAATTGCAAGCATGTACTTTGATATACTGTAATTGAGGTTCTTTCGTATAGTCGATATACTTGTATGTTGGATATATGTGACTAGTTAGTTAAGACAGACTTATACAAGATAGCTTCTGCGCTATATCGCCCCTTATGACTGTTTAAATGATCTAAATATCCAGGACCCTGGGGAACATGAATTGAATGTTTACTTTAGGGTAACTCCCTTGGAAAGTGAAAATATTCCAAGAGTCGTTGATCATTGGACTAAAGGTCTAAGGATGGTAGATGTCTATTAGAGAGGTGTTAGTACACTCCTCCTCTCTAAATGCACGGCGATACATAAAGAGGTATTTTAGTCATTACACCTATAGGCCGAAGACTTTGCTAACATGACATTGTGATTGGGGTCAATATTTTCTTATGGTGATATTAGAAAATATTTAAAATACAAAATATAGCTATTTATATAATAGGGGTATTTTGGTCATTTTAGTAGCCAAGGCGATATGTCTTTTGGTCTCTGGAATAGCCCTTAAGTCTTGACAAACTTGGGTTAAGAAATTGGTCTTGATAATTATGGATTTTATTTTATTTTATTCAAGTAGTCTAATGTATTATTAGACTAGAATAAAATAAAAGGCCTAAGAGAGAGTATATATTTTATCTACTTTAATTAGTTAATTAATTATTCAGGGTCAAGGCCCAGATTAAATAATTAAAAAATTAATCTAGGTATAAACTAGATAAAAGACCTGATGTTTTATATTGATCTATTTAGGCTTGATAATTATTTATTGGGTTATTTTATGAAGCCCAAAAAATAAATATTTGAAACTTATTATTTTTGGGTGTTCAAGCCCAAGAGTAAATAATTTTATCTGACCCAATGAATAAGACCAATGGTAAAATAAAATTAAAAAAATAATAAATAAATAAATAAACAACACGGAATGGATTCTGTATTGTTTGGCGTGAGAGATAACAAAATGATGGGGCTTTTTGTTTGACTCTCTTGGTCTTTCTCGGTAATGATTTGTATGAATTGAAAGAAAAGAGAATCAAGACCAACGTGAAGAAAAAAAGGAAGTCTGTGAAGCTTTCACAGGCTAAGGAATAGTAAACCCAATTCACAGTAAGCTTTCACCAGCTAAGGAAGAAAGGGAATCATTTTGGAAGCTCAAAAGCTTCGCGTGAATGAGACGAAGTCGACGTTTACGTAGATGTGATTCAGAGCTTCAAGCATCCTGGTACAGATTCAGTGCCAATAAGGTCATTGCGTCTCTAATATTAGAGATGACATAGAGACAAAAAAGTTATTAATCTGTAATATTAGAGACGAAATAGGAACGAAAAAGTTATTCGTTTCTAATTGTTTAAATTTAGAAACTAATTAGAGACAAATATGTTCATCTCTACCGTTTCATTACTCCATTTATTCGAATATTTGGTCTCAAAATTAGAGACGGTCTTCGTCGTCTCTAATTGGTCTCTAAATAGAGACGTTTTAGATATTATCAAATCCGTCTCAAATATTTGAGACTAATTAGAGTCTACATTTTTTGTTTCTAAATTTTAGAGACGCAAATCATTATTTACGTTTTTGTCTCTAAATTGACTCTAATTTCAAATCCGTCTTTAAAATTGGAGACGGTCTTAGTCGTCTCTAATTGGTCTGTAAATAGAAACAATTTAGAGATTATCAAATCCGTCTCAAATATTATACACTAATTAGAGTCTATAGTTTTTTAGAGACAAAAAGTGATTTATGTTTTTTGTCTCTAAATTAACTCTAATTTCGAGTCAATGGTTATTGCCTCCGTTTGGTTTTTAATTTTCTATTTAGAGACAAAATAGACACCAGTTTGAGTCATCTTTATATCTCCAAATATATTTGAAAATTTAAAAAATTATTAAAATAATAATTATTATAGGAGATTACAAATTAAACATGAACTTATAACAAATCTAATGGTTAGATCGTTAATTTGGTAAGCTAATTTTTGTAAATGCATTAGGTTTTAGGCTTAAATATAGAATTATGATAGATTATGTAGCAAATCATATCCGATTACCATTAAATTTGGACAATACTTTTTTTTAAAACCAATTTTAACAATTCTAACAGTTGGATTGTTAATTTGATATGCTAATCTTTGTAAATACGTTAGGTTTTGAACTTTTATGTAAAGATTATGATAGATCATGTGGCAAAAAAAATCCAACTACCCTTAAATTTAGCCAAAATACTTATTTTAGCACTTTTAACAAATTAACGGTTGGATCGTTAATTTGATATGCTAATATTCATAAATGTGTTAGGTTTTGGGCTTTTATATAGAAATTATGCTAGATTACATGGCAAAGCTTATCCGATTATCTTCGAATTTTCCCACAATACTTTATAATTTTTTTTAACAAATCTAACAGTTGGATCATTAATTTGAAATGCTAATCTTTTTAAATGCATTAGGTTTTTAGCTTTTATGCAAAGTTTATGATAGAGCATGTGGCAAAACAAATCCGATTACCTTCAAATTTGGCTATAATACTTATTTTAGCAATTTTAACAAATCAATAGTTGGATCATTAATTTGATATGCTAATATTCACAATGTGTTAGGTTTTGAGCTTTTATATAGAGATTATGCTAGATTATGTGGCAAAACATATTCGATTACCATTAAATTAGGTCATAATATTTTTTAAAGTAAGTTTTACAAGTCTAACGGTTGGATCGTTAATTGATATCCTTATATTTGTAAATGTGTTAGGTTTTGGGCATATATGTAGAGATTATGTTAGATTATGTGGCAAAACTTATCTGCTTACCTTCAAATTTGGCCATAATACTTTTTTTAACAATTTTAATAAATCTATTGGTTGGATCATTAAATTGATATGCTAATCTCTGTAAATGCATTAGGTTTTGGGTTTTTATCTAGAAATTATGCTAGATTTTGTGGAAAAACATATCTGATTACCTTCAAATTTGGCCATAATACATTTTTTTTTAGCATTTTTAATAAATCTAACGATTGGATCATTAATTTGATATGCTTATGCTTCTAAATGTGTTAGGTTTTAGGCTTTTATGTAGAGATTATGCTAGATTATGTGTCAAAACATATTCGTTTACCTTCAAATTTGCCATAAATCTTTTTTTTTTTTGAAATTATAACAAATCTAACAGTTGGATCATTTGATATGCTAATATTTGTAAATGCATCAGATTTTGAGCTTTTATGTAGAGATTATGCTAGATTATGCGGCAAAACATATCCGATTACCTTCAAATTTGGCCATAATACTTTTGTTTAGCAATTTTAACAAATTTAATGGTTGGATAGTTAATTTGATATGCTAAGCAATGTAAATGTGTTAGGTTTTGGGCTTTTATATAGAGATTATGCTATATCATGTGGGAAAACATATCTGATTACAATCAAATTTGTCTATAATACTTTTTCTTAGCAATTTTAACAAATCTAGCTATTGGATCATTAATTTGATATGTTAATCTTTGTAAATACGTTAAGTTTTGGGCTTTTATATAGAGATTACGCTAATTCATCCGGCAAAACATATCCGATCACCTTCAAATATATTCAATTACTAAAATTAATTGGCGTAACTATGTTACCTCGTTACCATTAGCATTAAGGTAGATAGTAGTAGGAGGAATTAATCAAATTTGGAGGTTATTTGTGGTATGATAAAAATATGTTTATCTTTAGAAAATGAACATTCACTTTAAATATCCGAAAAATAGAAATGTGAATATTCAATTTTTGGATGATGGAGATTAATATTTAATTCCTCAAGAATGGTTAATTAAATTTCTGGGCAAAAGCTAATTTAATTATTCACTAGAAATGGTTTGGTTAGGAAATACTTTGTCACCAATAGTATAAATTTGTCGCCAAAACACATTTGGCACAACGGTTAGTGAGGAACGTTGGCTGGGAGGAAACTTTCCTAACTGATAGCAATTAATAGTGACAAATATTATCTTTGGCAAGAAAACATTTTTCACCTAATTCCTCGCCAATACTCATTGGAACTAGGGAAGAATATAAAGCTAATTTAATTATTGGCAAGAAATGGTTTGTCTAAAAATTTTGTCATATAAAGATTAAACTTCCTCGCCAAAACCCATTTCTTTCCTATATTATTTTAATTATTGGCTAGGATTGTTTTGTTATCTTTGGCTAGGAAATTATTTGTCACAAAAAGGATGCTAAGGTAGGAATTTTTTTCTCACAGTAGCGAAAGACCCATTTGTCTTTAGCTGAGAAAATTTTTTCCTAGCCAAAACCCATTTATTTCCCTGCCAAAGACCCATTTGTCTTTGGCGAGGAAATTTTTTGTCCCAACAAAGCTTAACTTCCTAGCCAAAGACCCATTTATTTCCTCGCCAATTAATAGTTGGCTAGGAATATGTTTGTTTTTGAAAGTATATGCGTGATTTTTTTTTTTGTCACTAAAGCTTAACTTCCTCGCCAAAATCTATTTATATCCGCGAAATTTTTATCTTTGGCAAGGTTAATTTTTATTTTATAATTATCAATAGTGTTCAATTTGAATCCTCTTTTGACTTTTTGTCCGAGATTCCACTAGAATAATTTTAAAAGATCCTATAAATTTTAAATGGTGAGGAAGCATTTTTTTGTCGTGAAAGAGCTTTAGCTAGGAAATTTTGCCATTGAAATAGGAATTTTTTTTGTCACGTAAGACAATTTTTCTTATAGTCATTTATACTTCCAAATCATTTTTGTTTTCTTTCAAATCTCTCTATGCAAACCAACTCAAAATATATTCAATTATAAATATACAACTTAACTTTTGTTTAAAAATAAACTAAACATAATAAAAGATAATTAAATTTAATAAATATTTTTTATGAACTAAAATATTCTTATATATATTATATACATAAGAATTATTATTATTATTATTATTATTATTATTATTATTATTATTATTATTATTATTATTATTATTTATATATATATACACACACACAATATTATTTTATCAGTATTTTTATTTTTATTTAAATTTATTTTTAAAATATGTTAATTTTATGTTTATAAGTAAAATATATGTCTAAAATCTTCATTTTGATAGACAACAAATTTAAAATGTTAAATCTTAATTTTTAAAAAAGACAGATAATTTAGGATAAAAATTAAGTTAGAAATGAAATAGATAATTTGGAATAGAGAGAAAGAAGTAGAAGTTAAGAGTTATACTAATATTGAAAATTTTGAAAAGAATTAACCCTTGATTTATCTATTACAGAGAGAGTGGAGGTCCAAGTCCAACCCTTCATTGTCCAACCGCTGTTCAATTTTCAAAAGGTTCCCTGTTTTCGATCCCTCTGCCAAAATTTCATCTTTGTCAGGTCATCTCTCTCAAAGCATTATATGGAGCAATTTCCTCATCCGAGTATATTTTGTACACTGAAAAAACATCTTTCACTAGAAACAATCGAGCATGGTAATGGCGGCTGGGCGTCTGAGATCAGGCCTTCCTCTTTTCCGTAAGATTGTTGTCTTCTTCAAATCAGAGATGTGCTACTCTTCATCGTGCCAAGGGCTCTGCCCATCCATCACCCATCTCGAGGTACAAGATTTAAGCTTTTATTTATTCACATTTTTCTTGCCAACTGTTTTCCCTCAATTGGAAATTTCTGGATTCAAAATTATGCATTTCAAATTGGTGTGGAATGGCATTGGCTAGTAGGATTTTTATTGTTGTTGTTGTTGTTGTTTTCTACCAAAAATATATGTAGACATCAAGAACATTAATTTGCAAATGGTGGTGTTGTGTTTTTATGTGTATGTAGGGAGGGGGGGAGGGGAGGTTGAAGGTTATGTCCCTTGTTGAAATGAATTTAACATTTTATTTGTTCTTGTAGTTGTCGATGAATTATGCAACTATAGCAAAGGAGTAGAAAGTTAAGGTGAGCATCTGATTTGTCTACGAATTTGCCTTTGTTTGTTGTTGTTTGGCATGAGTTTATCTGATATAGTTTGAACCAATGTAAAATTTCTCTTTAAGACTTAAAAAGTTTTATTCAATTGTCTGGATATGTTGTATTTGGTGTTGATTATTATTTATCATCTTAGGCTAATTTTTAGGTGCCCGTTACATTGTTTTGGGTTTCTGGGAACTATGCCTCAGCTTTATACATTAGTGCAGTGAAAGCTAACTCCTTGAATAAGGTTGAAACTAAGCTTCTTGATCTTGTTGAGGCATCAAAGAAAAGTCCTACATTTTCCCAATTTATGAAGGATTTGTTAGTATCCATAGATACAAGAGTGAAGGCTATAACTGAAATTTGCACACAAGGAAAAGTTTCTGAGATTACAAAGAATTTCTTGCGTATGTCTATTTGCCCTTATTTTCTTTGCTATTTCTAATTGAAGGGTGCATTTACCACGTCAATAGAAAGATTTATAGCAATGGATTGGAATGGAGTAAATCTTTGTCAAAAAAGATCTTTTGGCAAATAGGAGTAAAATGTAGAGGACATATCTTTTTATATCTTACTGTTTTCCTCATTCTTTTTAAGGGATGCTAAGTCCTTATAAATTCATTGGTTCCATATAGTTATTAGTTTTTTCTAAAGGGAAAGAGAATAAATTATGTTTCTTTTGCCTTCTTAAGGTTGATGAAATACAACATATTGGAATGCTAGTTGCTCTTTCTTATGCTTGCCGCATGTTTTCTTTTAGCATCTTTTGCCTTCTTTCAAATTTCATTTTCCCTGCTTTTGTTTAGGTTAGTTGATGTTGTTGGGTGTTTGTTTATTGTCATAGTTGGATACAATTTAGTAGCAACAAAGGCAGGTTATTCTTAAGTTGTATCGCTTGATTTATGGTATTTCATATATTTAGGACTTGAGTTAGCCTTGTCCTTGTTTCAAGCAATGGTTTTGTCTACTATTGGGAAGATCTGTCTAAACTTTGTCCAGTGATGCTTTGTATAGAAGCTTCAAAAATTCATTTGGATATGAACAGCTTGGTCAAATTTGATTTTACAAAAGCTTTCTCATGCTTGCTATAAAAAGAGGGCTGCTATAAACCTCTAGTGGTATGTTTGAAGAATGCTGCTCACATTGTGAAACTTTTTCAAACACGTAAAAGCTATATGGTTATAATTTTATATTAGCTTCTCCAATATGAATATATTATACCTTTTTTTTCGGTGCCAAATGAATATGTTTAATACCTGTAGGATATGTTAAATTATCAGAGTTGATGGTATGCAAATTAAGATTGTTTATTAGCAATCATATGGAGTTATAGATTTTCACCTGAAGAGATGTCATGTATTTGATTCATGACATTTGTCTCAGGAGTTGAATTGTTTCATGCATTCTTGTTTCCCCTATTCTCTTTCAGATTGCTAGAAGAAAGGAAAGGGAAGCTGCTAGGCAGGCTTTTCATGCTGTTGCTCTGAGACTTGTTAGTTTTACTGAGGAAGAAGATTTTGGAGATGACAAGAGTGATACTTCCAATAAAAAGGAGTAGGCATACACTCAATCATCATATTCATACAACACTAAGCGAAAGCAGATTGCACTTCTCCTTGCTGAGAGAACTGAAGCTGCAAAACAAACAAAGAAGGATGAAATTGAGAACTACTTCAAAGCTATCCAAGAAGCATATGAAGTTTTGATTGACCCTGTTAGAAGAAGATTTTATGACTCGACATTAGTTTGATGATGATATTCCCACTGATTGTGCCCCACAAGACTTCTTCAACATATTTGACAGTGGAGTAGTTCATGGTGTCAATCTTGACCTTCCAAATGCAATTTTTTTGTTTAGCATTCACATGGTGAATATAATATTACAATTATTGAATATACTATTATTTTTGTCTCTAAAATATAATCACATATTTTCATCTTTAATTTTGTATCTATGTTCTTTCAAAGTAGATTTAGAGTAGAGATGAAAAAATAATCTCCAATATAGTTACGGACAAATTGGTTTCTAATTTTTGTTTCTAAATAGAGACAAAAAATTATTTTGGTTGGTCTAAAATATTTGTCTCCAAATCAAGTCAAAAAATAGTGACAAAAAGTCATCTCTATGTTAGAGACAAAATTTTTTATGTTCGTCTCTAATTAGAGACAGATAAAATTGGTCGCTAATTTTTGTTTTTAAATGGAGACAAAAGATTATTTTGATTGGTCTCAAAAATTTATCTTAAAATCGAGTAAAAATAGTGACAAAAAATCCATCTCTATGTTAGAGATAAAATGTTCATATTCGTCTCTAAAATTCGTGACGGATTAGAGACAAAAATTTCGTCTCTAATGAAGCATTGACTTTGGTATTTGACCTAATAATTTAGAGATGAATTATTTTTTTCTCTATAATTTAGAGACCAATTTTTTAGTTCATCTCTAATTAGAGACACCCCTTTTATAGACCATGCCCCTTTTGTCTACGTTTCGTCTCTAGCATCAATTTAGAGACGAAATCCAGTGTTTAGATACACAATTTTTTCATCTCTAAAAGGCAGTTTTCCCGCAGTATTTCTTTAATAGACTCAATTTTCCTACTAAACAAATGATTGATACATTTGCAAGAAGTACTTTGACTAATAAACCACTAGAAGCTACTCAAGAATTGATTGAGAAAATGATAGCAAATTATTATCAATGACAATCTAGTAGGTCTAGGCCCATAAAACTCATAAGAATTTATCAAGTAGATGTGATCATAGCCTTAGCACTACCATTAAAATTGCTTACTAAGAAGATTGATTGTATTACTAATATATCTTTACCATCTCAACCAAACTAAAAGTAGTTAGGTGGAAAAACCACACATTCTTTTACCTAAACGGTAAATTATGCAAGCAACTCTCCCAGAACTATTAATAACCCTTATAGTGACTCATGTAATCTTGGTTAGAAAAACCATCCCAACTTTTTATGAGAAAACCAAAATCAACTAAGGCTACCACTATCCAAAATCCAACAACTTCCAACTCAAGAGAAAAACTAAGCTTAAAGGAATTAATGACCAAATTCATAACTATATTTTAGGCTCATTTTCAAATTATTGAAACTGCTCTGAAAAATTAGGGGGCTTCTATTCTTAACTTAGAAAATTAAATAGGATAATTTGCCAAACTAATCTCTGAGAGATAACCATGTACATTACTGTAAAATCCCGTCCTTTTAGGATCTTATATTTTTTTGAAATATTATATATTTTATTAATATTATTGGGCGGAATCCTATCACAATAAGAATTAGAGTCCCTACTCATTAATAATTTAAGCAAATATGAGCTTAGATGAAATTATTAAAAAAGAAAAAAACCTTAACACTAGTATTATTATTAAGCAATGAGAGTATGTGGAAATCTCACTATTTTTCCATCAACTGTTAATAGAGAATCCAACTAGGGTATTGGGGGTAGAATACCATAGTTCACCACCGTCTTCAAACCTTAGCAAACAAAAGTAAGTGGGAATGAACCCTTCTATATTCTTTTATGATTAGTACAAAAATGTAGTTTCTATTAAAAATACTAGAAAAAAGTATATAGTCTTTTTAATAGTATGTGCTTTGAAGATATAAAATGCATAAAAGGTTTTGTAAGTATGTGTTCTCTGCATAAAATGTGTTCTATGTATGTGTTATGTAAAGTATGCATAAATACATTTTGTGATATTATGTAATATGTGGCATCTAAGATGGGTGAAAAACCTTTTTAGACTTAACAAGATTGGGTTTGATCTTTTTTAACATTTTTAAGAAAATAATATGATCTTATTAGACCAGTAAGGTAGGATACGTGTGTTTTTGGATTTTCCAAATAGAATAAGTTAGAATATGGTAATGATTACGTAAATTCTTTTATCTTATTTGTGTTACAACTATTTATTGTATTAGATGTATTTTATTATTTGGTTCATCTATTTTGTACTAGGAAAAGAAAGGAAATCTTCAGTAAAACTAAAGAAAAATGTGATTTTCTAGCCTTTGAAAAAAATGACAATATTTTGTTTCTTGGATTTTGAAAAAAAAAATAATTATTTTTAGTATCTTTTAATTATCCAAAATTCCTTTCAGTTAAGGATAATTTAGAGATTCCTGAATTTTTGGTGCAAAAACTAGTACCTATTTTAGATGTTCCTTAGTGTGTTATAGGAATGTATTGGAATTATGAATTAGTTAATGATCATTGGTTTTTTGTAAATGTGAATATTAATATTGTATTTTATTTACGGGAAGTGATTCATTGTCTACTTACTGAGTACGTGATGACTCACACCTTAGTTTCCTCCTTTCAAATTCTGATTATGAACCATGATACGACTTTCCATATTACTAGGAACATAATTGAAATGTAGCAAAGAGTTGGGACTTTTGTTATTTATTCATTGATTTGTTTTTATTTATTGAATTTTTAGTTATGCTATTTAAGCATTTGATGAGATAAAGTAAGATTGGATATTTCCTCTCATGTAGTGATTTAGATAGATTGTATTGGGGTTTAGTTTAGATTTTTTTCCCTTTTTTTGTAGGAAAGTTTGATCATGATATTTATTGGTTATTGTCTTGGAAAAATAGTTGGTTAATTATGTGTCTAAATTTTTGAAATGCACGACTACGTACTGCTAGAAAAATACCTTGGTGATCTAACTATGCCAAGTCTTGCAGGCACGAAGCATGACAATTACCTAATAATATTGAAACCAACTCTAGAGAACAAGTAAAAAATGTCACTTTAAGGAATGGAAAGGAATTACTGGAGTTGGAGAAAAAGAAAGAAAAAGGTAAGGTCACTAATAAGGTCAGTGAAGAGACTCGTAGTGAGGAGCTAAAGCAACATATCAAGGAGTACAAACCACCTATTCCATACCCTAGTAGGTTTGCAACAGACAAGAAGGATGGCCAATTATATATATATATTTTAACATTTTATGTAATTACGCATTAACTTACCACTTGTTGAAGCCTTAACAAACATGCTAAGGTTTGCAAAATTTTTAAAAGACATCTTAATCAACAAAAGAAAATTGAAGGAGCTTTCAATTGTTACCTTGAATAAAAAATACTTAGAAATTCTCCCCCCCCCCAAAAAAAAAAAACCTAAGAAGATCAATGATTCAAAGAGTTTTATTTTTCCTTGGACTATGGATAGTTTGTTTGTTGACAAAGCATTAGCAGATTTAGGTGCTAGTATTAATTTAATGCTATTTAAATTGTCTTAAGAAATTAGTATTGGAAGAATCAAAACCAATTAGGATTAGTATACAACTTGCAGATAGATCCATTAAATATACTAGGCACATAATTGTATGCTTTAGAAAAAGTAAATAAATTTAATTTTTTAGTTAATTTTATAATATTTGACATGGAAGAAGAAGTAAACATATCACTTATCCAAAAAAAGCCCTTTTTAGCTACAATTAAGGCAGTTATTAATGTTCATGATCGCAAACTAATTTTAAGGTTAGAGAATGAGGATGTTATCATTTTTTATTTCAAAATATATGCAACATGCTTTGGATAAAGATAATATTTGTTATTTTGTTAATGTTTTGAATATAGATGTTTCATATATTGTGCAACAAATTTCTTAGAAAGATTCACTAGAAACATGCCTAGTTCAGGGAAGAATATACCCATCAATCTAATTCTTTCGGAGCAATTAGATGATCTAGAAGCCAATGAAAAAATGATAAGACAAAGGTAATTTGAGGAAATCCAACTTCTATTAAAAAAGAAAAAAAAGACATACATTTCCGTTGAAAATCCACAGAACTTAGAGCTTAAGCAATTATTGAAACACTAGAAATATGCTTTTTTGGTGATGACAATCAGTTATCAGTAGTTATTTCAATAGGCTTAAATAAGTGTTAAAAACATTTAAGAGTTTTAAAAGATCACAAAAGATTTATTGCTTGGGAATTTTCTAATATTAAGGAAATTATTCCATCTTTTTGCACTCGTGAAATTTTAATGGAAGACTATAATACCCCGCCCAAAACCACCTTTGACTATGGGAAAAAGTTATGCATTGCATAGCATCTTGCATTTTATGTGGTAGCTAGAATAATTTTATTTGCATGGATGCATGTGAATTTTTCCGTTACTCTTGCATTTGAATTAATTGATGTGAAATAGTTGTGTCGTCAAAGATTTGTTTAAGGGAGGTTTGGTCGAAGATTTTGAAGGATGAGTATTGGGGTGGTAAGAACTTCTTGTAGAAAAATTGGCATTGGAGTTGTTTTGGAATAGTGGGGAGGTTGGTGATTCCCTTTGGTGACCCGAGTTCGAATCCTACCTTTTGTGAAGTTAGTTTTTCCTCTTGAAATTCTTTTCTTTAGACCATCTCTTATCTTGGCCGAAAAAGAATCTAGCTATCCTAGAGAACTTTTAGTATTTTTACTCCAAGGAAATAAGTCTCTATATTTATTTCCTAAATTCAAAGACTTTGATGTGAATAAAGTTCACCCTTCATTTTCAGCTTGTGTTCCTTAGGATTTTCGAAAAAACCCCTAGCTAGGAGCCACTTTGAAGAATTTCAAGTAGTATAAAACTCTTCTTGATGAATATTAGAGTTAGGGAATATATTAGAGAAAAATCTTATTTTACCTCTTCAAGAATTCTAGCCATAATCCTTTTATTTATTTAATTGTTTTAGAGAAATATTTTAACTAAAGTCTTAGATATTTTCTTTGGGTTTAAACGCCACTTCCATAGGAGTAAGACTCTATATTTAACTCCTAAGTTCAAGGATTTTAGCTAAGGATGAAATTTGTTTTATTTTCAGCTTTTGTTCCCTTGAATTTTCGGAAACCATAAGCTGGAAATATTCTGGAAATTTTTCCAGATTTTGTCCGCCACCTTGGAGCATCTTTAGCTCAATCCAAACTCTTCTAAGACTAGAGGAAATCTTATCCAAATCCTTGATAAAACCAAATTTTATTTCAATCCAAATTCAACTAGGATTTCTTCCTTTTCCTAGCCGAATTTCGGCAGCTTTGAATCTACATAAGCTGTCCAAAATTCCAGCCATCTTTAGCTACAATCCAACTCCGAAAATCCTAGCTCAAAACACCTAGAACACTCCTTAATAATTCAGCTACCTTAGCTGCACAAAACCAGAATTTTATTCACACAAAAACACTGAAATTCGTCCAGCATATACACAGAAAAATTCGGACAGCTTGGTGCAGGATTTTCGGCCAGCTTTGTGTTCCTACTTCAACCGAAATTCTGCACACATCATTCACTGAAAAACCCCAGCTGATCAAGCTATTTTCAGCGCCCAAAACCCTCAATTTTCCTCTGGAAATTTCGGTAGAATTATAGCAGCCAAACCAGTCCAAAACTTGCTACACTTGCACAGAATTTTCACAGCACTTGCATAGGATTTTTCAGTCATCAAAACTCACTTAAACTCTTCCTTGTTTGGCCCAAAATTCTGAACACATAAAGCCCTTTCTTTGAGCAGTGTTTTGGCTAGCTTAGAGGAGCAAATTTCAGAATTTTTTCCCCCATAAAACTCCCCTAAAATCGGCAGCAAGGAGGCGCGCGCAAGCTGGAAATTCTGCCTTTGTTGTCTAAGAAACCTAAAGCCATTAGGAGTCTATCTAAACATCACCATCTAATCCTAAACCAATCTTCTCCAACTTTAAATCATAACCACCGTTTACCCTCTCCATTCTACACGAAAATTTCAGCAACTTCTCTCTGCAAAATTTTCGAAACCACAAGAGTTATTCCAAGCAAAAATCGAACACACCCTAAGGTAAGCACAAATCCTTTCAACCTCTTGATGCAGTTTTCTCTAATGATTCTTTTCTCTTTCTTCTACCCTTAAATCACGCCCTATAGAGGCTGATTTCCTCTTCTTCCTAAATTTTCGGTCAAGTGAAACAAAGGAGGTAGCTTCTCTCCTCTTCTCAAGCGAACTCGGGACGATCACCATAGGAGCATCGAAACCTCATTACCCGGTAGTTGCAAGGTAAGGGAATACCCTCCCTTGATGTCGAAAGTAAAGTGTAATGGTGTTTAGTAGCGAGATAAACATGTGGTCGTAGTATTTGATCTTTGGGGATTGAATAGTTTACTTGGAATTAAATAGGAGATTGCGAATTGTTATGAAAATAAATGGGATTAGAGCATGTTTGAATTAATTGAGACCCTGATCATGATATTATATGGTTTAGATCAGGAGGATAATTGAGGAAAGCCAGCTGTGAATTTATCGCATTTATCTGAGGCATATCAAGTAAGTCCTTGCATAAACTCTTTTATTAAATGTTGTGATGGTAAGTCCTTTTATAAACTGTTTTGTTAAATGTTGTGATGGCAAGTGTATGTTGTGAAGCTTTGTAAAGCTATTGTTAAACTATGTTTGCTTGGGTTGTAAACGTGGATATTTATTCTTTAAACGGTTTTGTCAAACTAACGGGTTTTAGCAAGAAAACTATTCTTTTCCTTAAATTTTTAGAAATCTCTTTTAAAGAAAACCACGTTTTACAAAACCAAGGTTTGAAAATATTTTGAATCAGGAATTGACGGATATGTTCGTTGAGTACTCAATAAGGGTAGGCTAACAATACTAGTCTTGGAGGGCTAGCGTAAGTCTTCTGGCAGGAGGCCACCTCCAGAAGATGAACTCTGCTTGAAAAGGCGACAGTGTTGGTTGGTCAGGCCAGTCCGAGCTAGCATTATGCCTGAAAGGTATTATTTATATTCCCAGCATAGACACTCGGATGGTTTTGTTAGGTGTAGAGATGGAGGAGTATCTCACCCGGTGGGCTGTACACTCACTTTGATCAGAACGCCCAACATGTGGTAATCTAGTCCGGACAAGGTGCACAAAGTATGGTGCCTTGGCCAATTTGTTCTCATGGAGCCCAACGTGTGGTGATATGACTTTTATCTGAGTGGAGGATTTATTTTGTACAAAGTGTGATAATGAGAAAAACTCACTCCTTGCGAAATGAGATTGTTTATGACTTGCCAAATTATTTTTACAAATGTTTTACACTTTATATACACGTACTATTCAAAACACCATGTGCACACACAGGACTTACTGAGATTTATTCTCACACCGTTTTACATCATGTTTTCAGGAGATAGACTGTGCTGAGTCAGCGGGGCATGTAATAGTTGAAGCTTTTGCTATTTTCTCTATCCGTTCTAGGAGACATTTATTGCTTATACTTCTAAACAATATTTTGGTTTATTCCGTTTTGCTCCAAGTTGAGCCTGATGTAATAAGAATATTTCTTTATTTATCTAAGTTGATCCTTTTGGAGATTGCCTTTATATTTTATACCTCGCTCTAAAGACCCCTTGTCCTACGGGACGGGGCGACATCCCCGCCCTTTTAGAGTACGTAGTCGTGGGGTGTTACAAAGACAACTAGAAGGCCGTCATTCAATCTCAACAAAAGCTCAACCCAAATATGAAGGATGTCATCAAGGCTGAGAAAACAAAACTTACTAATAGATACATTATTTATCCTATTTTTTGGTAGTCACTAGGAAAGCCTTGTGCAAATTATTCCAAAAAAAGGATGGGATGATAACGGTGCCCAATTAGAAGAATAAATTCGTTCTAGTTAGGAGTATAACTGGATGGAGAGTATATATTGACTATTGGAAGTTGAATGAAGCCACCTAGAAAGATCACTTTCCTTCTTTTTTTTCATTATTACTTCTTAGATGGACTTTCAAGCACTTCCAAATAGCCATAGCTCTGGAGGACCAAGAAAAAATCACCTTCACGTGCCCATACAACATGTTTGCTTATCGTTGAATGCTTTTTAGATTGTATAATTGATAGGGTCCAAATATATCTATATTTTCCTAGTTATTGGAGGTGAAGTTGTGATGTTTTTGAGTATAATAACTAGTCAGTTCCTATACTTTTTGAAAATTTTGAGATAGTTGTAGGAAGATTTTTCTTGAATTTTGTGTAGAAATTGTAGAAATAAAAGATGAATTGATGGTGTTCTAGTTTTAATCGGCGCCATCCTATGGAGATTGAACCGACGATGGCTCAGTTCTGGAAAAATAGAGCAAAACAGAAAAATTGAATAGTCAGAGTTTAGGAATTATAGAGTTAACTCGATGTCGGCTTGGAGAAGCTAGACCGACACCAGCCCTTCTCTGTTTTCAAGTCAGTGAAGCATCCTTTTTTAGAAGAATTTGGTAATTTCTGAAGTATACTTTTGGAAATCAACCTATGCACAACCCAAGACTTCTATGGATCACTTTTGGCAACCAAGAAGCTTATATAAATAAGAAAAACTTAAGATAAGCATATGAATTCATGAATTTGGTATTGGAAATCACTCATTGAAAGAAGAATTCATCAAGAGGAGCATTGTTTTTAGAGAAGTCTTCATAGGAACATAAAAAGGGATTGTCTATGAGTTTCTATTCTTTTCCTTTATTTTCTTTTCTTGAACAATGTTAAGCTTAATGTTGTAATTGTTTTTAGATGATATTTTTAAATTCATGACTTTGTATTAGTTTTAGTTATTTGATCAATTAATTGCTGATTTATAGTATTTGATTACTTAGTGTTTATTTTGTGGATTGATTGATTGTTTCTTCCTTCTAATTAACTTAAGAAAGAGGTTAGAAGTGATTTCAATTTAATTAATTCTAAACTTATTTTCCTAACTAACTCGAGAGATAGATTAAGTGAAGAACTTAAGTAATTAAAGATTTGTTAATTTCACCTAGAGATATAGGAATTAATTGGTTTCATGTTTTTATGTCAGCCAAAGATAGGGATATTTGTTAAAGGAATTGTGTTAATACATCTTTCAGTTGTTTTGTTGAGGTAGAGATATTCACTAATATAGCTAAAAGATAGTGGAGCCATAGCTCAAGAGAGAGTAGGTTATATTTCATTCCTTCATGATCCTATAATGGTAATTGGTTGTGATGATTGCTAAATTAATCATTGTCATGTCTTTAAGACTATCAATCAAATTGTATGCCTTTTTTATCCTTAATTTTGTAGATAATTCATTTAGTTTGAGGATTGATACTCGTTAATACCCTATATTATGCTTTTCTATGAGTATACTTGCTCATATTTGTGATTTGGAGAGTTAACGTTTTAATTAAAACTTGATTGGGAATGCACTTAAATATGAATGATTTTATATACCTAAATCTGACGCATTAAGTTTTTGGTACCATTGTCAGGGAATAATATCATGAAAGTTTGGATTCCATTGTATTTTCTTGATATTTGCAAAATTTTTTGAATAATTGTGTTTTTACTTTTCAAATTAGTCCTTGGTTTATGACTCGATGAACTAACGAAGGTATTGTGAATATTGATCCTGAGATCGAAAGAACGTTAACTAGGCTTCGAAGGAAAAATAAGCAAAGGGTTGACCAATTGAGCCAAATAAAGAACCAACTAGTAGATGTTAACCATTCCTTAGCAATGGAGGTAAATTAAAATGGTGGACATAGTAATGATGGTAATAGGAGAACAATGGGAGATTTTGCTAGACTTGCAATTTAGGTATGGATTTGAGCATTATTAGGCCAAGAGTTGAGGCCAAGAATTTTGAGACTAAGCTTAACATCAACCAAATGATCAACAAATGGTGCAATTTGATGATTTAAGATGAATAAGTTTTGGAAGATGCTGTATAAAATTAAGACTTTTTCCTTTTTCCCTTAGGGATAGAGCTAAATCATGGTTGAAATTTTTACCGATAGGATCCATTATTACTTGGAATAGTCTTGTTGAGAAATTTTTAGCTAAGCATTTTCCCCCATCTAGGATAGCCAAACTTAGAATAGATATTTTTGCCTTTCAACAAATGGAGTTGCAAAACTTGTATGAGTGTTGGGAAAGGTGGAAGGAGATGTTGAGAAAATGACATCATCATGAGCTTGAGTTAGGAATGCAAATGCAAATTTTTCATAGTAGATTAAAATTTTCTTCTAATCAATTAATTGATGTATCGATTAGAGGGACAACAAGTACCAAAACCCCAGAAGAATTGTATAATTTGGTAAAAAAAAAACATTGGTATAAATAATTACTCTTGGGAAAATTTAAGGCCTAGAGCTCGTGTGCAATGAATTCATAAAGTGGATGTTGTAGTTGCCTTAGAGGCTAAAGTTGAGGTGCTTGCTCAGAAGATGGAATAAATGATTGTAGCCCCTTCTCAAGGGCAGGTTTTGAATATAAGTTGTGATTTTTGTGGAGAATGGCACTCTAGTCATGAGTGCCAGAATATGAATTCATCTAAAGAGTCTTTAGAACAAGTTGCTTTTATGGGGAATAGTAGACAAGGCAACAATCTTTATAATACTACATACAACTTGATTAGAGGAACCACTCAAATTTATGTTCCACTAATGGTTCCTCTAATCAAAACCAATCTAACCAAAACCCCCTAAACATTATTGGAAACTAAAAGGCTCAACTTTCTTTGCCTTATAATGCTCCTTCGTCTAATCTACTAAAGCCATCATTGGAGGAATTGATTCACAAAATGGTAAGTTCAACTGAATCACATTTCTAGGGAATTGATGCTATGATAAGAAATCTGGAAGCTTTTATGCACAACTTAGAGAACCATATTGGTTAATTAGCTAAACTCCTTGAGGAGCGACAAGTTAGAATTTTGCCAGGGAACACAGAGAATAATCTATAAGATCAGGATTGGGGGAAAAGATTAATTTCGTTTGTTACTTACCTTTTCATTTGAGCAATTTCTAATTCTTGTTTACTTCATTATTGTTAGTTCTAAATTTCTATTTGATGTACTTTTGGCTTAGGATGTTTTAATTCATGCATCACTTTTCTCTTATTTTGTTTTCTTGTTTATTTTATATTAAAAAAACATAAAAAAAAAAGAAAACAAAACAAGGGGAAATTTTTTAACAAAGTTGGCCTGGCACCGATCCATGTGCATAGATCCAATGCTAGCTTGGCTCTGGAATTTGAAAATTTTTTAGCTCAATTTTACAGTAGTGAACCGGTGTCCATCCAAGAAAATGGACTGGGCACCGGCCCACATTGGGATTTTGTTTTAAAATAGCCAAATTGGCTGTCTTTTTGAGTTCCAAACCAATTTTCCCTCTTTTTTCTCTAGCACCTATTACCGGTTCTTCTTATCCAAACCCCACCAGCTAGATTTTCACCAATAAAAACAAGTTTTCACAATCAAATCTTTGATTCATCATAGTTTTCTTCAATTTTCATGAATTAAAAATCTTAAAAATCCCACGTTTCTCTAGAAATCTACCTTCAAATCACCCATTATTTATGTTAATCTCTTCAAGAGAGCTTCACATAGATTGCTTGCCCATTAATTGAAGAACATTTTGGTATGTATTTTCTTCCAATTTCAAGGTTCAATTTTTCCATTGAACTTCTTGGTATTCTCGGCTTTATTCTCTTGAAGGAATTTCATTGGTTGAGTTGGATGAATTGGTTTGAAAAATATTAGGCATCAATTGAATTCTTGTGATCATATTGGTTGATATATGTCATTGAATGGGTATTAGTAATTGTTCGAATTTCTTTTGGCATTTTGATTTTTTGGGCAATTTATTGGAATTTTCTTGAAGTTTTATTAGAATAAATGTTTACCTTGAATCATTAAATGCAAATTGTGATGCTCTTAACTTCATTGTGGAATTTTGATCATGCTATATATTCTTGCGATGTTTGAGCTTTGAAGATATATAAGTGCCTTGTTACATTTGATCATGTGATACATTGCTATTATTGGACATAAGATACCTATTGCTCTTCTTAAAATTCATATTGAAGTGTGCTTGGATATTGGAATTGTGTTTTTGTACAGGTATATTGAGGAGGTGGGGATTATTGTGAGATTGGATTGGGTGGTGATTCTCTTGTGATGTGCATTGGGTTGTGAAGTGTTGTGCTTTGTGTTGTGATTGGTGTTCGGGGCTGAGTATTGAATTGTGAGATTGAGAGTTGTGTATGGTTTGTGGTTGGAGTTGACATAACTTGAACCATCTGATTCCTTTTCTAGCTTTATGATCAACTTTGCCATTGTAGTACTATGCCTAGAGCTAAAGGATCCCATCCACCTACCAAAAGGGCTAGAGCTTATTTATCTTAGGCTACCCCTTCTTTTGAGCCTCACTCTATTCACCCTACACAATTCATTGACCCTATGTGTTAAATTTGTTACAAACAACATGCCATCAATAAAATTATTGTGGAAAAGACTTTCAAGCCTTCTCTTAACTAATCTTTACAGTTATCTATTATGTTTAGGAGATTGGGTTGGGAGTCTACTATAAGTCTGTAGAGAGTTTATTGTCCAGTTTTAATTAAGAAGTTTTATGTCAACATGCAAGATAAAAAGAAAAACAATCTTGAGACTATATCTACCATGGTGAAGGAACCTATTGAATTTGATAGATCTATGTTGGTAGCTATTTTGAGTATTAACAATGATGGACATTAGCTAGCAGTTGACCAATATAATCAGAAGATAGTGTCTGATCCTCAGTGGAGTTTCAAGGATACCCATACTGGTTTAGGGATGTATAGGAGAGGTCCCATTGTTTCTGCAGGTTATATTTCAAATAATGATCTTGAGGCCCGGTTGTGAGCCCTAGTCTATATCTTCTCTTTCAATATTTTTTCCAAGGCTAGTGGATTCAATGAGGCCCAAGTCATTAATGTTTGCATACTCTCCAAGATGCTTAACAGTCAGCCCATTCCTCTCACCCCACTTATTATCCAGGTCTATAAGGGGTGTAGTCTACTCTAGACTTTCTACCAAAGCCTTTATTTTTCTTTGGTTATTATTCAGATTCTTCAAGCCTTAAGAGTGAGTTTTGATGGAGAGTTTGTTAGTTTCGATCATGCAATCAGTTCGCGTAGCAAAAAATAAACACACGAAACCAAGGTAATAGGATCACTTACATATATTAAAACAAATCAAAAGAAGAACTCAAGCATTACCTTCTTTCTGTAGCTTTTAAAATTTTCTTGAGCCTTCAATTCCTTATGCCAACAAAACTAGTTCTAATCGCACCACCATGTTTAAAGGATATGAACACCTCTAACAAAAATCCACATGAAGAATTTACTCAAGAATGGTGCAAGGAAACTAATGCTAGTCAATATAATTCTATAGCGGCTGGGATTTAATTTGGAGAGAAGAGAATCTTGGAACAAACATTCGAAGAACAACAAAGGAAAACTGATCTTAATGTTTTTCACACTATCGGCGGTGTAATACACATAAATCTATATATGTTTCCGTGTGCTCCGTATATGTTTCCTAATCCTATTAGGAAATAAATAAACAGAGCCCTACTTTCCTTTTCCATTATGGGCCTTAGTTTTAAAAACTGTAATTAGGCACTCGAATTAAAACAAACTTATATTTCAGCTTCAAGATTTTTAAATGATTGCAATTTTATCCAACTAATTGCAATACTTTATAATTAGCCCATAATATTTATTTATTTTTATAAATTAATCCCATAATATTATCATATAATATCTTGAATATCAATCCTTCTATTATGTATAACCTAGTAGGTTTTTCGGCTCATTGGTAGCAAAATATAAATTAATTCTAATCACTATAGAATTAATAATCCTTAATAGAATTAACTTATTTAGAATTAAGTTATTAATTCTATTTAGAATTAACTTATTAATTCTAAATAGAATTAATTTATTAATTCTCTAATTAATAAATCCATATTCAGCAGATTATGAGCAGCATCTAGTGATGCATCATGACCACCCAAAAGCTTAGAAAGTTAAATGGTTTGACATGAATCGTTCGATAGTAAAATACCAGTGTAATAAACTCTTTTTATCATACTATATCTTATTTGAATTAGAATATGGAATTAGTGTCAACTCCCTCTAGAATATAATTAATTCTAACCCAAATTTATTAGTACTTGTTCCAAATTCCATTACTCCACATGTGTATCATTTTAAACTATTTCCAACACATAGTTTCCTTAGCCAAAGACTTCTTAAGTAATAATTTTCTACAAGTGGTCGTGAGATATACGCTCCTACTATTAGGAGTGATGAATTTTTTGTTAATCTTCTCAACTAATTTCATTTACTTTATATTGTACCCAATATCTATCTAGTAGGTAGTCTTTGATGAGACTCCAAAGATTAGAATCAAAGTACATTGCTTTACAAACAAAATACCTTGGAGATCTCAAATTTAAAGATACATGTACATTTGCTATAATAAGATTCTATCACTGGCACTAAATAGTTATCCATGTGATTATCTCACAGTTAGGTTATCCAATGAACTTGTTCATATAACAAGTATCCATGTGTTAACTTTGAGTATCACAATACTCATGGATGTAAGAACCGCCGCTTGATCTAATCAAGAAGTATAACACATGCTAGTCTTTGCACATTAATAATGTCCTATCTTATTAATATTATGACTAGGAATAGTTTAAGAAAAAGTACTACATAGTGTAATAGGAATCTTATATCATGATTTCCTTGACACTATACATTAGGGACATTATCGTTTAGTTTTATACACATACACATATGAAACAAGAAAATTGAAAGATAAAGAATGTCTTTTATTGATTAAATATGCAAAATATATTGTACAAATGATTGCTTCTAGGGTATAATCCTAATAATCTCCCACTTGCACTAGACCTAATCATTCATGTATTGATTACCAAATGACTGAACATGGCCATCATATTTCTTTTAGGATAATAATTTTGTGAGTGGATCAACTATGTTCTGACTAGTGGAAACTCTCTCTATTTTTATATCTTTTCTATCAATAATTTCTCTAATCAAGCGATAGCCTAAGTATATGGTTGGATATCGTTGGAGAGACCGTAGTTCCATTGCTTGTGTAATGGCTTAATTGTTATCACAATTCAAGGATATTGGATCAATAATGTTAGGTACCACTCCTAGTTCTGTTATGAACTTATTGATTTAGATTGCTACTTTTGCTTCTTCAGAAGCTACTATGTACTTAGCTTTGTGGTTGAATCAACAGTTATGTCTTGTTTGGAACTTTTCCAATTAACTGCCCCACTACCAAAAGTGAACACGTAGCTAGATTGGGACTTATAATCATTCTTATCAGATTGAAAACTGGCATCAGTATATCTTTTAAGTCATATTCTCCTCCATATACCAAGAATACATCCTTAGTCCTTCTTAATTACTTAAGGATATTCTTTACAGTCACCTAATGACCTTCTCCAAGGTAAGCTTGGTATTTGCTCGTTAAACTAAGAGCACATGATATATGAGACATTGTACAAATTATAGCATACATAATAGATCAAATTATTGAAGCATATAGTATTATACTCATGTGATGTAACAACTCCTACTTTTGCACTTTAATTGGCTACTACCTGTAATAGGAAAAGAATTTGTATTAATGGCTAGAATAAAAGATGATCAGTATAATGAAGCGAATATTTTGGTATAATAATATTTTGTTGGGACTTGGATGTAACTATTGGATTTGTTCTACCCGTACCCTAAATCTTCAGAAGTCTACTACTATTAGTAGAATAAGAATTTAGGGGTACACCAAGAAAGAAAATTGATCAGTGCGATGAAAGGCACAAGTTGGTATGGAATATGTTATTCGGGTTATCGAGACATTTTTGTCATTTTGACCACACCAGCGACTTTGATCGTGAATTTGACTAAATTGAGAAAGAATTAAAGAATTTAAGTATTATCAATGGATTCAGTGAAATTTTTGGAGTTGAATGGTAAAGTAAAATATTTTTCCATTTCGGAGCCGATTTTAGTCATTTCTGAGAAAAAAATTGAAAATGCGATTGAAAATTTAGACGTGTGGCATTTTGTGATTGGCAGCCATGAACATGTGTCAACTTATAAGAGGTTGCGTGAAGAATTTATGCAAGATACATGGAATTAAAGAATTATAAAATAAATAGAAGAATAATGTGTTTAATTATTATTATTATTAGAACACACCACTTGTGGAGCCCTTCAATTAATGCTTTGAGCAATTTATTTGGCCAATATTTTGACATGAAAATGGTGGTGGAATGGCTGAAAATTGGCTAGAAAATCGGCAGCCACAAGAGTGAATAGAAGAGAAAAATTAAAGAAGAAAAATGGTGTGTTAAATTACGATTGAAACACACCCCCAAGAATTCCACCATATACTTAATTGAATACAAATTTTCTTGGCCAAAATCGGATGAGAAATGGCGGTGGGAAGGCTATTATACAGCCAAAAAAATTCGACAGCCTCAAGAGGAGAGAAACGAGTGAAAAGAAAGAAATCAAAAGAAAATAGAAAAAAGAAAGAAAAAGGTAGCTAGTGTGTGTTCTAGGTATAGTGTTGGATCAAAAGCTAGGGTTCATAAACTTTGTTTGTGAACTTTTTGCATGTCCATGTATGTCGGCTGCCTAGAAGACTTATGGATAATGTTTTATGTGATGAATGATTGAATATTCATGGTAGTTTGAAGTGTTGATCTTGGTTGATGAAATAAGGATCAAAGTGGAATGAAAATGATTGTTAATTGGTTAGAAGGATTAATTATGTTAGATTTTGATTGAAAGAAGTAAAGTTGTGTTGAACAAACATGACTTTAATAAGTTGTTGGAATCTGAAAATTGAAGGATCAAAGCTAATTTGAAGAGAAGATTGAATGAATTTAATGTTCTCAAGGTGTTAAAGGTTAAAGGATATCAAAGGATAACATGAATGGTTGAGATTAGGCAAACTATTGGGGCTATTTTTACCTCTATACTGTGTCACAAACACCTGACCTCTAGAAAGGGATTATACAATAAGATTCTTACGATCGTTTTGGTATATCATAGAGCCAAATCGAAATTGTGGATTAAAAGTTGTGTGCAAAACAAAATCGTGTGTCAAGCAACAAAATTCCAGAAAATTGGTTAGAAAATGGATGAACTTAAAAATGATTAATTATGTGATTTTGTGATGAAATGAATGGAAGACATGAACATAATTCCTTATTCATGAAGAGAGGAATGATATGGAAAAAGAAAAATGAAAGAATTGGACAAATGACGGAAAAACGACGCAAACAACCGTCATGCATTTTCTTGAACGACGGCTGACCATCGGACACGCCGACTAACAGTCAAGCAAGTCGGCTAACTGTCAGCTATTTTTTGACCAAACACGACTAAACCTAAAAATGATGTTTGATGTAGATTTATCGGTAAACAGCCAACGACAAGTTGAAAATGATGGAAACGGTAGTCGAACGGCCTGTGATTGGGGAAAGTTTATTTAGGACACGAGGTGAGTCTCACTTCTTTTTACATCTCATTTTAGTTAGTGTTTGACAAAATATTTGAATGTAAACTAGCTTACTTGCTGTTTCCATTGATAAGGAAGATCGTGAGTCCCACTCTTTTTAAATCTTGTTTTAGCTAAATGTTTTCCTGAAATGATAATGTGCTTTTCTGATACAGTTAATGCTTCTTTGATTTATTATGAGATGAATGATACACTTGAATTTGAAAGCATTATCAAGCACTTAATTTTTTAAATATCCTGGATATGAAATATCTCATGTGAACTTCTAAATTTCTAAATCCCAATTTCGGTAAAGTGTTTTCCTGATATGGAAACATGGTTTCCTGATGTGCTCAAGTGCGAGCCTTCTATATGGATTTGGAAACATAATGAACAATATGAATCTTGAACTCTTGATTTCTTGAACTTATCAATCCTTGAATCCAATACATGACTAACTTAAAAACTTGGTGTAAGCACTAACTTGAATACTTGGCATAAGCAATAACATAAATACTTGGTGTATGCACTAACTTGACTATTTGGCGTAACCTCTAACTTGAATACTTGGCATATGCACTAACTTGAATACTTAGCGTATATACTAACTTGAATACTTGGCACATGCACTAACTTGACTACTTGGCGTAAGCATAATTTGAATACTTGGCTTAAGCACTAACTTGACTATTTGGTGTAACAACTAACTTGACTACTTGGCGTAAGCATTGACTATAGTTAAATACTCAAAATATTTGAATACTTGATTCAGAATCTCTTGTATTAGAATTCTTGAATCCTTGAATCATCATGTTTTCACTTGAAATCCCTGAATACTTATTTTGAGAGAATTTTCTGAACTAGCTTATATTGAGATTATTCTTCATGAGACCCTTTCAGTTGAAAACACCAGAACACACAGGACTTACTGAGCTTTATGCTCACACGTGTGCTATCATTTTTGAAAAATTTAGGATCAGAGGTGCAGCGAAAGCACGGTAGACTCCAGAAGCTCATTCTATATCTTGGATTTGTTATGCCAATTAGTGTATGTATTAGAAGCCAAATTTTTGTACTTTTCTATTTTGGAAAAAATTCCACTACCTATTGAGTGAAGTTTGTTATAAAAACCCCTTATCTGAGCAATCAGACGGGGCGACATCCCACAAAGCTACAACCTACTACGTTATAGAAATATGGAGTGTTACAAATGGTATCAGAGTATAGCGGAACCCATAATAGAACTTCTAATAGAATATAGCTGAGCCTCTAACGGGACATTGGAGAGTCCGTCATAGTATGAATAAATGTGAATTTATAAAGATAGTACGTTTTATGAAATTGGATATTGGAATAGATGTGACATGTGACTTGGAGATGTAATTTCTACTGATGAGCCAGAAGAAGAGTAACTTGAGATAATTCCAATATCTTTGAAAAGGGTCTATGACCCCGAACTTGAACAGTAATAAAGATATTGAGATAGGCATCAAGGAGCCCGGCGCCTGGAACTCAGCCCTACTAGCCCGGGTCTTATGGGACATCTACCGCGAGAAACAAACACTTTGGGTTCAGTGGGTTCATCACAAGTACCTGGGTGACCGCTCAATCTGGACTACCCAACCGAGCCCGGAGCCGTCCAATCTGTATAAGCGCATCCTAGTACTCCGGGACAAGATTGTGTATGCAACTGGTGATACGCCCGCAGCTATAAATATGCTGGAGCAGTAGGCTACTAGGCCCCGATCTTTCACCAGGCTTGCCTATGACTTCTTCCGCACTTCGACACCAAGAGTCCCGTGGGGCCACACCATCTGGGGCAAAGTGCTTGTGCCCAAGCACTCGTTCATCCTTTGGCTAGCTGCGCTGGGCAAGCTACGCACTAAGGACCGCCTCCCATTCTCAACTCCTGACCCTTCATGCCCCTTCTGCGGACACCTTGCTGAGTCTGCCCGGCATTTGTTCTTCTTGTGCCCTATGACCAAGCAGGTCTGGGATAGCATAAAGACATGGGCGCATCTCTGCCGCCCGATGACTTCCCTCGCCAGTGCGCTTAAATGGCTAAAAAAGGAAAACCGAGGCTCCTCCTGGCCAGCCAAGCTTAAATGCTCAGCGCTCGCTGCAACAGTGTATACCATATGGGACTCATGCAATAGGCTAATATTTGATGGATTGCCTGCCTCGGCAGATCATATGGCCAATAGGGTCAAAATGCTTGTATACAGGGCTATTTTCACCTTGTATCCCTCCGTTTTAGCTCGATTTGAAACTAACGGATGCGCCCTCGAGGCGCTCTTTGTCTAGATGCCAAGAGTCATATAGCTTGCCTACGAGATGTGGCTAACCTCTGTAAATTCTTCGTTTCTATCTATAATACATTTACCTTTACATCAAAAAATAAAGAGATTGAGATCAGGGAGACCTTATATTTGAATTATTAACTCATTCTGAACTTCCCATTTTAGGACCAGTAATAGTGAGATGATAAATAAAGGAGGTTGAACACTTAAAGGCCCTGTGTGTATAGTGCGATTTGAGTTATGTGGATAAGGATATGTACACTTGTATAGTATTCTATTATTATATTTGAGTGCTAAATGTCCTGGTGATATGATGCTCTGATACCACTTTGATATGATATTTGGAAGCATCAAACTTGTGGATTCAACTCAAGAACATGAAACTTAACAAACTCACACACAAGAACACTAAAATACAAAGAAATTAACACTCTTGTGATAATATGAATCTATCCTACTTCAAAGACACTTTAACACCCTAATCTAACTAGAGATTAGAACACCAAGGATAGGAATTTGAAAACACCTAACTCATTCCTATTAAATACATTAGGCAATCTAGCATATAAAAATAGAGATGAAGTTGAGATTATCCCTTAAGATTTAGAGACAAGATCAATAGTGGGACTAAATCCTTTGATTTAGTCTTGATGTTTAATGGACATCACCCAAGAGAATAACCCTCAAGAACTCTCTCTCTAAAGAAAAAAAACCTAAATTTCCTTCACAAAAATACCAAAGTTATGTTACAAGAGTTATAACAGCATATATATAGTTGTCTTGCCCTAACTACTTTGTAAATATTATAAAATAACCCTAAAATAGCTGAAAAATGTCAAGGGATCGGGTTCTAGAATAGGGCTGGCGCCAGGTAGGTCTCCTGGGAGTGGCGCTGAGTCTAATCTGGAGGAATAGTTCTCATGCACAAAAGTCGATACAATAAAAATGGGACTTAACCAATCAACATCTGGTGTCCGATCAGGCTTATAGAGGCGGCACTGGGTCAATTCTATTGGAACAATACCGGCATAAAAAATTGAAGAAATCTGGCAGCTCACAATCGATGCCTAGTCCGTCGATCTGGTGTTAGTGTTGTACCCTAGAGGCAATCACTTGTACATTATATATAACACATTTTATTTTAATAAAAGACATTATTTATCTTACAGTTTCTTTTATTTACTTTTAAGTAATATAACTATTAGATAAAGTCCCTAGTTCAACACTGTGTTAAGAAAATCATGATAGAGATCATGATACGAGATTCCTACTACACTGTATAGTGTTAGTACTTAGATAGTCCCTAATCGTAGTATTAATAAAACAGGACATCATTAATGCTAAAGATTAGCATGTGTTAGACTTCCTGATTTGATCAGGCGGTGGTTCTCATATCCGTGAGTATTGAGATACTCAAAGTTAACACATTGATGCTTATTAATGGAATAAGTTCATTGGTTGACCTAACTTTGAGATAATCACATGGATAACTATTTAGTGCCAGTGGTATAATTTCAATATAGCAAACGTGCAAGTATCTTTAGACTTGAGATCTCCAAAGTACTTTGTTTGCTGAGCATTGTACTTTGATTCCAATCTCCGGAGCTCGATCGAGGGCCACCTATGAAATGGATATTGGGTACATTATGAGGTAAACGAAAGTAGTTGAGAGGGTCAATAAAGGATTCACCACTCGTAATAGTAGAGGCAAATATCTCACGGCCACTTGCAGGAATTACTACTCATGAAGTCCTTGGCCAAGATGATTGTGTATTAGAAACAGTTCTAATTGATACGCATCTAGAGTAATGGGTTTCTGGTACAAGTACTATTGTATTCAGGCCAGAATATATATTCTGGAGGGAGTTGGCACTAATTCCGTAATCCAAATCAAATGAAATATTGTATGGTGAAAGAAATTAATTGCACTGAAGTTTGTTATTGAATGGTTCATGTCAAGCCACTTGACTTCCTGAACTCTTGGGTGGTCATGATGTATTGCTAGATACCACTCATGATTTGGGAATATGGGTTTATTAATTGATGAATTAATAAACCAATTTTAATTAAAATTAATATGATTAATTCTAATTAATTATGGATTATTAATCTCAAAAACTTTTGGATTAATTCATGTTCTCTACCAATTGACTGGGAAACCTAATAGGTCACACACAATAGAGGATTATATACTCAAGATGTTATTTGATAATATAGTGGAGTTAATTGGGAAAAAGAGAAGTTGTTGTGGACAAATAATAATTAGTTATAATTTATGGTCCAAATTGTAATTGTGAAAACTTGATGTTTCCAATTACAATTAGAAAATTCTAATAGGATTAGAATTCTCAGTTTTAGCGGGATTTTTCAATTATATATATATGATATAATTGAAACCCTAGCTGAGGTTGGAAAAACGGACACTCTAGACAACACACAACCTTCTTTCTTCTCTCTCTCTCGATTGTTCTTGAGAAACAACCCTAGCCGCCACTTAAATTTTTTGCTAGCACAAAAAACTTCGTGCTTGAGTATTCCTCTATGTGGATTGCTATTAGAGATAATCACACACTATGATTATAGTGGTTAGACATCCAATCCTCGTGGAGTTTGCATAAGAGGATTTCTGGATCGCGCCTCGACTTGAAGAAGAAATGTTTTGTTCTTCGGACGATCAAACAAAGGTAAAAAGTTGTTACCTTTATTATCTTTGTGTCTTGTTTTCCACACATAGGCGGGTCTTGGGGTGGTTTCTCGTTTTATTCTTCCGCTGCGCCGTATATGATACGAGCCTGAGATACCCAACATCTAGGCAGTCACCGGATTAGCTCCGAACACTCCAATTCCTACTCATTTGACCTCCATTCCATTTCCATGCATTCCCTTGATCTTCCAAATAGTTTTGAAACCAAGATTGTTTCCATTTAAAGCTCCCTTAGGTCACATTACTTTATTTTCCTATTTGCCCTTTAATCCTTGTTCATTTATTTGCTTGACCTTCCACAAGAATTGTTGCCTTCTTTGTACTTCTTTTGGCCTTCCTTTCTTTATCGACTCCTTTATTATTCTCTTGGTCCTTGGTTTGTTGGCTTGGCTGGCCTTAAACTCATGTTGAAACCTCTTGAAAATAGATCTCACCCAAGATGCCATGAGTTGTGGTTTGGATTTCTCTTTGTCTTCTTTTGAGGGGCCTTCGTGCCTAGGGCAATTCTGATCATTTCCCTCTTCTTGGAAATGATTCGTCCTCGAATCAAAACATGTACCTGAATTTAAACAAGAAAGGTTTTGTGAAAGTAAAATGTCATGGCTTTATATTTCACTATTCTCTATACTTTCTCTTTTTACCACCCATATTTTTCCTCTCAATTTACTGCCATTCTCTTTTCTTTTTTTGTCTTCTTGTTTACCTCTCTTTTTTTTTTCTCTCCAACTTGGGATGGTCACTATCTTTTCAATCCCGTCTTCCTTCCTTTCCTCAATTTTTATCTCTTTTTCTTCTTTCACCTCAACCTCTTGTTCCCCTTTCATTTGTTATTCTCTCTTCTCTTATTTTTTCTCCTTATTTTCTTTCTCACTCATATTCTTTTTCCTCTCCTTTTCGTCTCTTATTTCCTTTTCCTTTTCCCTCAAGATATTTTGATCTCTCAAAACCTCGTTAAGGGATAAGGGAGGTAGTGCAATTTTCTTTCCATCTTTTCTCAAAGAATAAGTGTTCCTCTTCTCTTCATGGACCACAACTCTATTAAACATCTAAGGTCTTCCTAACAAAATATGCCCTACACGCATGGGAAATATATCACAAACTATTTCATATTTATACTTCCCTATATCAATGGCAACCTTGGCTTGTTTGTTCACCTTCATTTCTCCACAATTGTTCAACCATTGTAATTTGTAAGGTCTAGGGTGTTTCAAGATTTCTATTCCTAACTTCTCCACCAATGTAGAACTAATTACATTTTTATAACTCCCTCCATTAATGAGGACACTACATGGTTTTTGCTTGATTAGACACATTGAAAAAAATATATTCTCTCTTTGCGAATTTTCTCCTTCTTCCACACCCTTACAATCATTTTAAAGTTCCATTGCTACTCCAATAAATGAACAAGTAGGTGCAATCACAATTCCTCTTTCTCTACTTTCGTCCCCTTCAAAATTTTCTCCCAATGCCTCACCACATTCTTCCTCACAGAATAAGATATTACCTTGGTCCTTGATGAACACCATCTTCTTGTTTGGACACTCTTGGAAGGAATGCCCATATCCTAGACATTTGTAGCATTTGATGTCCCTACACTTTTGTGATCCCAACAAGGCTTTACTTTTCTCTATCCTCTTTTCGTCTCTAGTCTTGAGGTTTTCATGCAAGGTCGGACTAGATGGCTTAATCCCACTAGCTTCATTCCTCATTTGTTCATACATCACTTCTAGCCAACTCTCAATTTTCTTCCTTTGTTTTAGAGCTCCCTCAACAAATTCCACACCATTATGCTTTACTCATTCTTGCTCATTCTTCTCTAACACTCCTAATGGATGTGACTCTTCATCTAGAAAGAATAAAATATTGTAAAACTCCTTAGTCACCCCATTTGTTGGACTCAATTGATCTACTTCATCTCATTCATCATCACTAAGCTCATCATCTTCTTCTATTCTCATTATCACCTTTTGTTCAACCTTCTCAACTTTTTTTTCATTTTCTTACACCATACCTTGTTTCATATTTTTATTCTCCTGCTCACATTCTTCTCTTTCTTTTGTTTGCTTCTCCTTGCTCCTCAATGACTACAACATTTTTCATGGCCACTTTAGAATCAAGTATAACTTTTTGCTCCTCAAATTTATGAGTCTCATTTTGCTCCTTAGTGGACTTCCAATGACAATCAAGGATTTGTGCCCATAGCCACTACAATGCTCACAAGGAATTGTACCACCCTTTTGTAAATTAAAACTTCTTTCTTGTTCACTCAATCTTAGGCAATCACATATACTATAACCACATTCCCAATAAGTAGAGAAAACATAACCTTGTTTTCTCCTTATCCCTCATTTCGAAATTGTACTTCCCTCACCATACTTAGAACTTCTTGGACAATTATGGTACATGTGAGCAAAACTTTCACATATTTGGTACTTATTAGGATCAAACTGCTTCCTCATCAACTCTTTCATCTCTTTCCAAGAATCCACTGTTTGATACCCACTTAGCCTTATTTATGTATTCATTTGCTCTCACCATTCAAAATCATTTTTGGAGAAATCCATTAAGACACACTTCACTTTATATCTTTCACTGCACTCAAAGCTTTTAAATAATTTTTCCATTCATCTTTCCCATTCATAATACTCCTTCCAATCTCTCTTCCCATGGAACAAAAGCACCAACTTCTCATTATACTTCAACTCCCTATTCTCTACATCCTTCTTTCTTATCAAACTACTATTAGAAGAATTTTGCGATGCACACTTTTTTGTTGGTCTAGATACTTTTAGACTTTCATACAAACACCTATACTCCCTTTCTTTTGGCATACCATTCTTTGAATATTTTTGTGGTCCTCCAACACAAACCCCCTCACATTCCTTTTAATTTTCCCAATGGCCTCTTTCATAGCTATCATACACCCTTCCACTCGTATTTGGACTCTCATCATGTTCATCCAAATAAGACTCATCTCCATAATCAAGCAAATTTTCTTGATCATATTCATTTTCTCAATAATCTTCTTCATAGTCATATTCATGTTTATCGTATCCCCCATAATTACTTCCATTGTAACAAGACTCCTTATCAAAATCATACCCTTCACTTTCACTCCAACTAGCCATTGTGAATTTTCTTTCAAGAGAAGTACCCACAAAATTTAAGTAGAAAATACAAGGAAAATTCCTCACTTCACTCCCTCATGTGTTTACACTCAATTTTTAATGGTCACTTTTCACTTGTTTGGACTCTTCTTGGCTTTTATCATAATATGCTCTCCGTCTTACCTTTTTCAAACTCTCAATTACACACTCAAGTTTTTCCCAACTCTTTCCCACTTCAAAGGATTTAGTTCTACTAATCAAATTAACTAAATTCCAAAGAATAAGAAAGAAATGTGTCTTAAAGATAATTTATCAAACACTTAGTGTGCAATCTCATAGTTCAATTTTGTATAGTAAATTTCAACTTGTTTGAGCCCCCAAATCAACAAATGTTTAACACTAAATAAATCCCCAAATATCAATTTATCATATAGGGTCAAATAAACATCATTTCCATGGCACAAATTCAAGTTTTTTACTTCCAAAAATAGTAATAAAAAAAGTGACAAAAATTTAGAAATCAATAGATTTTGAAGAGGATTGTGCCTTAGCCCAAAGAAAGTTAGTTGATTAGAATCAACACAATGCAAGCTCTGATATCACTTTATATGATACTCTGATACCACTTGATATGAGCTTTGATATCACTTTGATAGGTCTTAGGAAGCACCAAACTTGTGGATTCAACTTAAGAACAAGAAACCTAACAAACTCACACACAAGCACACCAAAATGCAAAGAAATTAACACTCTTGTGATAATATGAATCTATCCTACTTCAAAGACACCTTAATACTCTAATCTAACTAAAGATTAGAATACCAAGGATAGGAATTTGAAGGCACTTAACTCAGTCCTATCAAACACACTAGGCAACCTAGCACATAAGAATAGAGATGAAATTGAGATTATCCCTTAAGATTTAGAGATAAGATCAAAAGTGGGACTAAATTCTTTGATTTAGTCTTGATGTTTAATGGACATCACCCAATAGGATCACCCTCAAGAACTCTCCCTCTAGAGAGAAAATCTGAATTTCCTCCACAAAAATACTAAAGTTGTGTTACAAAAGTTATAACAACATATATATAGTTGTCTTGCCCTAACTACTTTGTAAATATTACAAAATGATCCCAAAATAGCTGAAAAATATCAGGGGTTTGGGTTCCAAAATAGGGCTAGTGCCAGGTAGATCTCCTTGGAGTGGCACCGGGTCTAATCTGGAGGAACAATTCTCGTGCACAAAAGTCGATACAATAAAACGGGACTTAACCGGTCCACACTCGGCGTCGAGTCGGACTTATAGAGCCGGTGCCGGGTTGGTTCTATTGGAACAGTACTGGCGTAAAAATTTGAAGAAGTCGGTAGCTCACAGCTAGCGCCTAGTCGATCGATCTGGGCCGACGCCAGGTCAGCTTCGGGCACTCCAATTCCTACTCATTTGACCTTCATTCCTTCTATTCCTTTTCTATGTGTTCCCTTGATCTTTTAAATAGTTTTGAAACCAACATTATTTCCATTTAAAGCTCTCTTAGGTCGCATTCTTTTATTTGCCCATTTGCCTTTTAATCCTTGTTCATTTGTTTGATTGATATTCCACATGGATTGTTGCCTTCTTTGTACTCCTTTTGTCCTTTCTTTCTTTATCCACTCCTTCATTATTCTCTTGGCCCTTGGTTTGTTGGCTTGGTTGGCCTTAAACTTCTGTTGAAACCTCTTGAGAATGGATCTCACCCAAGGTGCCATAAGTTATGGTTTGGATTTCTCTGTCTTCTTTTGATTGGCCTTTATGCCTGGGGTGATTCCAATCACCTAATTTATCATAATATGTGAAAGGATATGATTATATTAATACTAATGCACTAGGACTCATTAGACATTTGAAGTTAAGCATGCTTGGGTTAAAGAAATTCTAAGATGGGTAACCCCAGGGAAGTACCCATGAAAGTTGAAATGAAGTGATTTAGGATTGTTTAAAGAAATGAAAGTATGATCTATATGCAAAATGATATAAACACAGGAGGTTTAATTATAGATCATTTGAGAACGATATATATGAAGGTATCTTATTAGGTTGAAAGAATATTAGAATTTCTCAAAAGATCATATTTACATGGGTAAAATAGAAATTTCATGTCATATGAATGGGAAGTATTAAGTTGTATATATATTTCCCTGGTGCTTCATGAAGTAGATTTAAAGAGAAGAAGATATACTGCGAAAAGTTACTTGTGGTAGTACTAGAGATTGAGCTGAAGGAAATGTCACAAATTTCGAGGATGATTTTTTTTTTTTTAAGGAAGGGAGAGCGTAACAACCCCTACTTTGCACCTCAATTGGCTATTACCTATAATAAGATGAGAATTTATATCAATGGCCAGAATAAAAGATAATTAGTATAATGAAGTAAATATTTTGGTGTAGTAATATTTTGTCAGGACTTGAATGTAATTATTAGATTTGTTCTACCTGTATCCTAAATCTTCAGAAGGCTACTACTGTTAGTAGAATAAGAATTTAAGGATACACTGAGAAAGAAAATTGATCAGTGTGATGAAAGGCACAATTTGGTATGAATTATGTTATTCAGGTTATCGGGAGCATTTTTGTCATTTTGACCGCGTCCGTAGCTTTGACCGTGAATTTGACCAAACTGAGAAAGAATTTAAGAATTTAAGTATTACCAATAGATTCAGTGAAATTTTGGAGTTGAATAGTAAAGTAAAATGTTTTTTCATTTCGGATCAAATTTTAGTCATTTCTAAGAAAAAATTGAAAATGCGATCGAAAATTTGGATGTGTGGCATTTTGTGATTGGTAGCCATGAACATGTGTCAACTTATGAGAGGTTGCATGAAGAATTCATACAAGATACATGGAATTAAAGAATTATAAAATAAATAGAAGAATGATGTGTTTAATTATGATTGGAACACATCACTTGTGGAGCCCTTCAATTAATGCCATGAGCAATTTATTTGGCCAATATTTTGACATGGAGGTGGCAGTGGAATGGCTGAAAATTTGCCAGAAAATCGGCAGCCACAAGAGTTAATAGAAGAGAAAAATTAAAGAAGAAAAATCAAGGAAAATGGTGTATTAAATTATGATTGGAACACACCTACAAGAATTCCACCATATACTTAATTGAATTAAATTTTTATTGGCCAAAATATGATGAAAAATGCGGTGGGTAGGCTGTTATGCAACCAAAAAAATTCGACAACCTCAGGGGAAGAGAAACAAGAGAAAAGAAATGAAAAGAAAATAGCAAAAAGAAAGAAAAAGGTAGCTAGTGTGTCTTTTTGGTGTAGTGTGTGAGTTCTTAAGAGATTCTTAGAGTAAATCACACAAAGAGCTCTAAATACAAGGTAAAATCCTACCTTACTTAAATTAAAGTTGTTGTTGGGTGAATAGTGATCATGTTGATATCAATTTTAACATGAAAATATAATTTTCATGTCTTGATTTTGGATCAAAGGTTAGGGTTTATAAACTTTATTTGTGAACTTTTTGTATGTCTGTTATCCCTGGGGGATTTCTCCTATATTTTGATTTATGACAAACGTTAATATGAACTAATTTGTATAATCTATTGTGATAGGACATGTTTGACCTCTGTTCTTCTAAGGCATTCAGATATGATTGTTTGGAAACTCTTTAGTAATTGAATTCAAGAATGGAAGATCAAAAGGAAGATCAAATTATATAGAGTTGCATACCAATAAGTCCTGATAAGAAGAACTTTAGACTAGAAAGTGTTATTAAGGTATTTCTATTAATTCCTATGTCTCTTTACCTTTTAATTCAATTGATTTTACCTTGAAGCATATAAAAAAGAAGATTTAAATGTTTTGAAAATATCAGAATTTTAGATTGAGTAGTTTGGATGAATCTACATCCAAAAGATTCGTCCAAAATCTTATAAACTGTGTTGAAATATTTCTGCTTAAAAAGGTACCATTTTGGACTTATCTTTTGGATGCTTCGTCGTCTAAAACCTGAGTCCAAAATACAGATAATTTTAACAGAAAAATTGTAGCCATTTTATAGCCGTTGGCACTTCACTTTTTAACTCTATAAATAGCCTCTAAGTAAGATTAGACAGTATAAAGGATTTTTGAAACATTCTTCTAAAAAAACTCTATTGCTCAATGTTTTCAAAAATCTCCTTTTATCAAAAAGTTTCAAAGTGAATTCATATTATGTCAAAGGTAAAAGTATTTATACTTTGTATCTTAGTGAATATCTGCTCAAATAAGTAAGCTCTTTACTGTTCTATTGATATTCAATCTTTATTGTAGTACAAGGTTGTGATGTAAAACCCAGTTGGGGTGAACCTTGTTATGATTGTTTGTTTGAGAGGTTTTAGAAAACCTAGTGTGGTGATCCTCTCTTATATGTGGTATTATTTGATTTCATTAAGTGGAGTAAATAGAATCTGATTGAAAATCCTTAAGTGTGAGCTTAAGGTAGTGGATGTAGATCTTAAAAGATCGAACCATTATACATACCGTGTCTCATTTCTTTTCGTACTGAATTGCATTTCCATCTCTAGTCTATATATATATATATATATATATATATATATATATATATATATATCAAAAAGTTCATGAATAGCTTTCTTTGTTACCAAAAAGTTAGTTCAAGAATCTTGATGATCATTGTTATTATGCATATCAGACGATTCAAAAAATTTTAGTTTGCCAAAAACCTTATTCACCCCCCTCTAAGGTTTTTCATTCAATATCAGAGCTTGGTCTATATACTCTTGGTTTAACAACCTTGTAGAAAAGATCTTCATGGCAAGCTCATCCTCTCTTCCATATATTGAAGGGTCTTCAACAAATCGTCCTCCTTTATTCAATGGAAACAACTATACTTTCTAGAAAAATAGAATGAAAATCTATGTGTATTCTATTAACTTTGAGTTATGGAGTTTGATAGAAAATGGTCCTTTTATTCCGTCAAAAATTGTTGATGGCATAAAATTACTTAAATAGAATGATGAGTTTAGTATGGAAGACAATGCTAAGATGACTTTAAATTTTCAAGCTATGAATATTTTATGTTGTGCACTAGATAAGACTGAATACAACTGTGTTAGTGGTTGTGATTCAGCTCATGAAATGTGTAGATTATTTGAAGTCACTCATGAAGGGACAAACCAAATCAAAGAATCAAAACTAGGGCTTCTGATTCATGACTGTGAATTATTTACAATGAAGCCGAATGAAAGCATCATTGATATGTTCACAAGATCCACTAATATCTCAAATGGTCTCAAAGCATACGGGAAGGTTTATTCCCTTAGGGAACAAAACCAAAAAATTTTAGATGCCGTACCAAAAAGCTGGCAGCTTAAAACTGTTACTGTAGAAGAATCCAAGGATTTAAAATCCTTACTAACAGAGGAGCTGATCGGATCTCTTCAAACTCATGAGATGAAACTTAAAAGATTTCATGAATCTGATGATCATGATAGAGATAAAAAGAGAATAGCATTGAAAGTTGAAAATGAAGATGAAGAAACAAGTCTATCAAGAAGCAGTGAGGGCATAGAAATGGACAATGAAGATTTGATTATGATAGCAAAAAAATTCATAAGAATGTTCAACAAAAGGAACTACAAAAGAGGAAAGAAGTTAATGAAAAAGAAGGGACAAACCTCAGGATTCAAACCTCAATGTTATGAATGTAAAAGCACTGATCACTTCATTGTCGACTATCCTGTTGCAAAAGATAAGGAAGGAAGAACGTTTAAAAAGAAGAAAGATCTGAAAACAAAGAAAGAAAAATGATTGATGGGAACCTAGGACTTAAATGAAACTGAGTCCGAAGATAGAGATTCTGAAGATGAAAATGCCAACATATGCTTTATGGCCTTGGAAAACGAGGTAGGTAAATTCTTTTACATCTAATTTCATGTCTAATTCGCTTATATCTATGACTGAAATGCATGATGATCCGAATGAGCTGTTAATTGATATGTTTCATGAACTAAAAAAATTGTCCAGAAAAAATAAAGGAATGAAGTTGAAATTAACTGTTTGATGGAAGAGAATGAAATGTTGTTAAATGATAACAAAATGTCTCTTGAGTCATATGTGAGTGCTATTATTGAAAAAGATGTGATCATGACTACTTTGCAATATGTATTTCTGAAAAATAGAAATTTGTATGATAGAATTCAAACTCTTGAAAGTATGGTTAGCACTTTTAATGACATCAAGAATAGAGTAAATGATCTTGCCACTTGTATTGAAAAATTCACAAATGGTAAAAGTAATCTGAAAAAATTACTCAGAACTCAACATCAAGTTGGAAACCGAAATGGCTTAGGATATAGACATAAGGATAAGGACAAAATTTACAAGCCTAGATTTGTTAATGCTAGAAATCGAAATGGCTTAGGATATGAATATGAGAATAAGGACAAAAATAACAAGTCTCAATATGTTAAATCTGTCTTATGTTACAAAACACATAAAGCTTGCACATATTGTGAAAAATCAGGACATATAGTTTCAAGATGTCTTATTAAAAGAAAAGTGGAATCCGGTGGAATAACATTCTAGAAAATCAAAGGAAATGTTACTAACCTTCATGGACCCAAGAGAGTATGGATACCAAAAATCATTCCTCCTTCTCATGTATAGGCATAGTCTTTGAGCTTCACCAAGTGGTTCTTGGACAGCAGTTGTTCAAGACATATGACTGGAAACGCAGCTTTGTAAGAGGATATATAGACCACAAATGAAGGATTCGTTACATTTGAAAACAAGAAGAAAAGAAAGATTATTGGTATTGGTAATATTGGTAAAGGTTCCTTAAACATTATAAAACAAGTTTTACTTATTGATAATTTGAAATATAACTTGCTTAGCATCAGTCAACTTTGTGATAATGGTTGCAAAGTCATCTTTGAAAAGGATTCTTATTCTATAATTAACTGTGCAAATCTTGAAACAATCTGTACTGCCAAACGTATTGAAAATGTATATGTGTTTATCTAAATGACCTTATAGCTAATGGTATTAGATGACTATCCGTACATGACAATATGGTTATCTTTGGTATAGAAGATTAGGTCATGTATCTTTTGATTTGCTAAATAAACTGTCTTCAAAAGAACTTGTTAGGAGATTGCCAAAAATAAAGTTTGATAAGAACAAAATTTATGATGCATGTCAGTTTGGGAAACAAATCAAAACCTCTTTTAAACCGAAGAAAATGATTTCAACTTCAAAACCACTTGAATTAATTTATATGAATTTGTTTGGACCTATGAGGACTGTTAGTCTTGGAGGTAACAAGTATGCATATGTACTTGTTAATTATTTTTCTAGATTCACTTGGACTTTATTTCTTGAACGAAATGATGGAGCCTTTTCTGAATTTTCGAAACTGATTAAACGCGTCCAAAACTCGATTGGCTGCAAACTGATTTCTATTGGAAGTAATAATGGTAAAGAATTTTGCAACAGTGGATTTACTCACCTTTGTGATAAAAATGGGGTCTTTCACAATTTTTTAGCAGCAAAAACCCCTCAACAAAATGGTGTTGTTAAAAGAAAAAATCGCAATTTGCAAGAAATGACTAGATCAATGCTTTGTAAAAATGCCCTTCCAAAATATTTTTGGGCAGAAGCTGTTAATACAGCTTGCTATATAATAAACCGAGTTATGCTAAAACCGTTTTTCAGAAAAACTCATTTTGAACTTATGTTTGACAAAACTCCATCTATCTCTTATTTTAAGGTGTTTAGATGTAAATGTTTTATCCTAAATACTCGAGATAATATTGAAAATTTTGACAGCAAGTCCGATAAGGCCATATTTCTTAGTTACTCTTCCAACAAAAAGGCATATAGAGTGTACAACAAAACAACTCTTTGTGTGGAAGAATCTGTGCATGTTATGTTTGATGAATCTAACATTTATATTTCAAAAAGAGATGACGATTATGTAGGAAGTTCAAAAGAAGTCAAGTTAGATCAACTCAAAACTCCACCACTAGATACTCATGCAAAAGAAGAAGAAATTTAAGAGTTGCAAGCTGAACAATGAAAAGAACAAATTGAAGATTCTACGAATCAACAATTGTCAAAAGACTGGAAATACAAAACAGGTTATCCCAAAGAACAAATCATTGGGGATCCAAACTATGGAATTAAAACTAGACGGTATTTCATTGACAATTTTGCTCTTCTTTCAAATATTGAACCTAGCTGTATTGATATCACATTGCATGATGAATTTTGGATTATTTCTATGCAAGAAGAATTAAATCAATTCGAAAGAAATCAAGTTTGGAAATTTGTCCCTAGACCTCTTGATCGTCCTATTATTGGTACAAAATGGGTATTTAGAAATAAACTTGATAAAAACGGAATTGTGATTAGAAATAAAGCTAAATTAGTTGCCCAAGGATTTAATTAAGAAGAATGTATTGATTATGATAAGACATTCGATCCTGTTGCTAGACTAGAATCATACGAATGCTTCTTGCCTTTGCATCCTTACAAAATTTCATGCTCTACCAAATAGATGTCAAGAGTGCATTCCTTAATGGTTTTATTGAGGAGGAAGTATATGTTGAACAACCTCTTGGCTTTATTTATTAGCACTTTCCAAATCACGTTTTCAAACATTATGAAAGGCTTAGTGGCTTCTTGATTTCAAAAGATTTTTCTAGAGGCTTGATTGATACTTCCTTGTTCATCAAATCTGATAATTCTAGTGATTTACTAATTGTTCAAATCTATGTTGATAATATCATTTTTTGTGCTATTAACGACTCTTTGTGCAAGATGTTTGCTAAGATTATGCAGCAAGAATTCGAAATGAGTATGATGAGAGAACTAAACTTCTTTCTCGGACTGCAAATTAAGCAAACCAATGATGGGATCTTCATAAATCAAGCTAAGTATGCCAAGGAGTTGCTCAAAAGGTTTGGAATGAATGAAACAAAAGAAATCTGCACACCTGAGTACTTCTATAAAACTTGATCAAGATGAAAAAGATAAGAAAGTAGATGAACATAAATATAGAGGTATGATTGGAAGTCTACTCTATCTTACTACTAACTGACCAGATATTATGTTTTTAGTATGTCTTTGTGCTCATTTTCAATCTTGTCCAAAGGAATCGCATTTATGTGCAGTAAAACGCATACTCCGATATCTAATTGGCACATATGATTATGGCTTATGGTATCCTCACACTAACACATTTGATCTTATAGGATACATTGATGCAGATTATGCTGGCTGTAAAGTAGAAAGAAAAAGTACTAGTGGTCATTGTCAATTTCTTGGACACTCTTTTGTGTCATGGCATAATAAAAAGCAGGCGTGTGTATCCTTATCCACCACTAAGGCTGAATACATTGCAGCTGGCAGTTGTACTCAAATTTTGTGGATGAAGAATACATTGCTAGATTTTAGTTTTAACTTTAATTGCGTACCTATAATGTGTGATAATACAAGTGCAATCAATCTGACAAAAAATATTGTTCAACATTCTAGGACAAAACATATAGAAGTTAAACATCATTTCATCCAAGATCATGTGCTCAAACGTGAAGTGTATGTTGAATATATTTCAATGGATGAACAACTTGCAGATATCTTCACTAAACCTCTAGCTGAGGAAAGATTCAATAATCTGAGAAGAGATTTGGGAATTACAAAAATCTAATAACCAACCATTTGACATAAGTCTTCTTTATGCAAGATCTGTGAAGAAAAATGTTTTGGAAACATTGTTTGTATCTAAAACGCACGAACAACTTATTTGGACGTAGTATTTGAATCCAAATCCCACATCCAAAATTCATCTCAAGAAAACATTCTTTTGGATGATAATTTCGGATTAGGTCAAGTTTCAAAACCTTCCTTAATATTTTTCCTTATTCTAATTTTTGAATTTCAAAAAAATTAGTTTGCGCATTTTTTTAAACTTCTGTGAAAAATTTATCTTTTCAATGCACTTTATATCACATTACTCAAGACATTCAAAGCACTCTAATTTTGCTCTTAAAACCCTTGTAACCGATTCTTCTAAAAATTATCTGTGTTCTTCTTTTTCAAAAACTGACAATCCAAAAAGAGAAAAGCCCTAATCTTACTGATGGCGAAGACGAAATCTTCTACTCCAAAACCAAAGAAGGGGCACAAAACATCTTCGAAGATGAAAAAAAAGAGTTCGGCTTCAACCAAGGTAAAAGGGAAAGAAGTTTCTCCTCAACTAGACTTTTCGACATTCACTACGATTCATCAAAGTCTTCTCCGGAACAAATGAGTTCTAAAAATTAGGTACTTCACTTCATTAACTATAAATGTGAAACTGATTATAATGATTGGGTGTTAAGGAACAGAACGGTTATCTCTGGTTACCGTGCTAATCCTTTGGCTTTTTTAAATCTTTCAAATGTTCTGGATATGTTTGAACACATTGAATGGAGTAGTTTACTGTCTGTTGATGAGCAATTATTCACTCTTCTTGACTGGGATTTTTATGCTAATTAAAAAAAAAAAAAAGGTCGTCTTGAAGAAACTGAGGGTGGTTTCATGATTCGTTGGTATGTGTCAAGGGTGAAGGGAAAAGACATTGAGTTTGATCATTGTCTGTTAAATAGGATATGTGATATGAGGGATGCTGGAATTCAGTACTTTGAGTTGAATAAATTTCCTGAAGGAAATGATATTTTTGTTTTGAAAAATTTTGAGGAAATCTTCACTGGAGGGAAGAATTTTGGAAACTCTGATAACATAAGTACTGTTGGGAAATATATCCTCTTAGACTGGGTTTCTAATGTAAATATCGAATATTTTAATAAAAGAATTTATTCTCAGAAATTGTTAGTGAATTTACATTTTATTTGTGCACAATTATGTTTGGAAAAGACCCATTGTGTTTAAGTAAATGGTCCATGTGAATGGTGGTCTTTTACAGTAAGGTATGGATCACGGGTTACTTAACACATAAATGTTTGTTCTTAATCGATTGATGAGAATGTGAATCTTATCATATTTAGGTTATTATGTTATGAATTTCAAATGGGGAATAGCTTACCTTTAGCCAGTGAGTAGTCCACTCACTTCATGACATAAGCGTATTTCGAATACATAGAACACGACCTGTAGTAGTGATTTCTTAAAATACTATATGGTACAAACCTAGACTGCTACTGCTACAACGTGGACTAGTACTCTACGACTTGAGTATGAGTTGGTAGTCTAACGAAGCTGGAAGCGTATACTTTGATATGCTTTTAGTTGAGGTTCTATCGTAGGACCAATATACTTGCATGTTGGGTATGTGTGACTAGTTAGTTAAGACAGACTTGTACAAGATAGTTTCTATACTATATCACCCCTTGTGGTTGTCTAAATGATCTAAATATCTAAGGTCTTGGGAAATATGACTTGGATGTTTGCTTTAGGGTAGCTCCCTTGGAAAGCGGAAACAATCCAAGAAGTCGTGGATCATTGGGCTAGAAGCTTAAGGATGGTAAATGTCATTTAAAGAGATATTAGTACATTTCTTCCTCTCTAATGTACGGCGATGTATAGAGGGGTATTTTAGTTACATCACCTGTAGGTCGAAGACTTTGCTAAACGCAGCATTGTCCTTGGGTCAATATTTCCTTATTGTGATATTAGGAAATATTTAAAATATAAAATACAGCTATTTATATGGCAATGGTATTTTGATCATTTTAGTAGCCAATGTGGTGTATCTTTTGGTCCTCAATATAGATCGTAAGTCCTAATTATATACAGGCTAAGGAATTGGTCTTAAATTAAATTAAATATAATTTATTTTATTTAAATATCCTAATTTAATTATTGATCTAGAATAAAATAAAGGTCCACAGAGAGAAAGAATTAATTAAATTAGTTTGGTGGGTTAATTAATTGTTCAGGGTTTCGGTCTAGTTTGAATAATTAAAGATTGACCTGGGACCAAACTAATATAGTCTTGTTAATTGGACTAGTTTATTTGGGCTAAAAAATTAATTATTTATTGGGCCATTTATTTTGTTCTAATTAGAATAATTAATTTAGTCCAAAAGGCTAAACTAAGAGTCCAATGGGTCAATCCAGTTTAACCTAAGGTTGTATTTAGGTTAAACATGAGAACAAAGACATACGTTGTTGATAACGTTATTTTTTTTGCTTCTTCTCTGGAAAAAAAAAACGTGACAGCCTTCTCTTCTCTCCGAAAAATTCCTTAGCCCTGTAAGTTATTCACCAAACATAGATTAGGCAGGCCATATACCGAAAGATCGAGAGGTTGGCGTTCATATACATGCACAAACGGAGTAGGAGGCTTATAGAAATCGCACCAAAGGTTTCCACCAGCGTACCTACCTCGATTTCACACATTCCAATCTAGCCAACTTTAAGAACAAGAAGAAGAGGTAAATTTTTTTTTTTTCCCCTTAGAGCTTTTCCAAACCAGGACCGGTGCCGACTGAGGCCGCCAGAACCGGTGCCGGCTACGATCTGGAAGCCGCCTGCATTTTTTTATTCTTCAATTTGTCTTCCACTGTGTGCTTTGCTTCCCCTTTAAATCTTCAAGTACGAAGGGGCTTAATGGTGTTGGAAGAATTCTGCACCATATGGTGTTTACCATGGTGGTACCGAGCTATGGACATAAGACCTCCATAAGCATTCTGCAAATGGTAATCATGTTGGCCCTAGCAGAGGATAGGCTGAAAAACTTTGGATTTTTATCTACAAAATTGATGTTGCAATTAAGGAATACATCAAGTAAAGCTCTGCCTTATGGAAATTTATTATCCAGAGTGTTCAGTTATTTTCAGGTTGATTTAAATTCAGTTCCTAGTGATCTATCAAAGATGAATGTTTATAGTTTTGATTCTTTTGAGAGAATGGGTTATGTGAGAATAAATAATGAATGGAAGCCACTGAGAGACACTACGGGAAAAGAAAGAGAAAATTTGATGAAAATCAAAGAAGAAGGAAAGTCTGTTCCTAGTACAGGAACAAAAAGAAAATTTGATGATAATCCTCAGGCAGAATCCTCTGCTAAAGGGAAAGAAAAGGATGAAGAATTATCCATGAGTATACTGGATGCCATCAACTCTCTAGCTATAAAATTGGATATTCTCAGCTCTGAACTTCATAGTCTTGGAAACAAAATATCTGCAGTTGAAATGACTGCAAAAACTAATGCACCAGTATCTACCCCAATATTATATGCTCAAGAAAAGGAAGAACCTGTCTTGGAAAAAGAATTTGTACTACCTGTTGCAAAGGAAAAACATGCTCTTGAGGTGGCTCAAAAACCATCTCCAATCATGGAAACAGTAGCAACTTTTGCTTCCACTAAACCACACTCATCTGGAAAGCGACAGAAGCACGTTGTGGTAAAGAGAAAATCTAACAAGATTTCTGGTCAACACTCTAAGAAGGGTGCTAGTTCGAAAGCTGAAACCATTAACATCTCCTAAGCAGATCTGTTGGGCAGAATGATATTCAGATGCCATCTCTCAAACAATTTCCTTTCTGAAAATTGAACAACTTATCTTTATGTTTTTAGATTATGCTTTGAGATAATTGTTTATGTTCAGGATAATTATATTTCCTATCTGTATATGTTCTATTTCTACTCTCTTTCTAATATTCCTCCTTTTGATTGATGACAAAGGGGAAGAAAAGATTAGACTATAGGCTGTATGAAGGCTGTATGAATGATTGGGATATGAGGGTATGACTGATATGAATTGTTATGAGGCATTAATAACTTGAACTGATATGATTTGATTTGAACTGCATGAATAATTTTTTATATTGGTTATGATATAAAGAGAGATATAAACTGATATTAGAATGATATAATTTGATATGATACTATTCTGGTAACTGTTTGATTTACTGGATATAATTATTGACAAATGATTGAAAGTTTCTACTTAGAATATTGGGATAATTTCTGACTATAAGGTTGATTTGATGATGTAACACCCCGAAAAAACTAGGCCCGCTAGGGCCGGGGATGTCGCCCCGTCCAAAGGACAAGGGGTCTTTATAACTAGGTCATAAATAAGATTGCTGAAATAAATAATACTCAAACTAAAAAGAATTTATTACAACCCAAAATACTTCAAAAGTACATCCATGAAATCCCAAAACAAAAACCATAATTAAAATCATCCACACTCGTCTCCCCAAAGCAGTACATAAAATAAAAATAAAAAAAACACATTCTCTTCCAAGGTAGCTAATCACCCACAACAGGATCAACCTGAAATCATGATAAAAGGTGGTGAGATAGAAATCTAAGTAAGTCCGTGCGTGCTTTGGGTGTTTGGTGGAAACAGTTCGTGGATGCAAAATGTGAAATCTTTATAAGAGAAACATTGGCAAGCAATAAACATTAGTCAAAAGCAAGAGTGGCGTTTTTGCTCTTCTAGCCATACATAAGTAATGAAATCAACCACTCGAAAGAAAGGGATATGGGTTACCACATGTTGGGCCCCATAACCAGTCAGAATGCCTATCACTTTGTGCAGATTGACAAAAGTAGGTGATCGGCCTACTGGGCAAAATACTCCTCCTTCTCTATACCCAAACAACCGCCAGGTGTCCATTCCGGCAAAAACACAGTCACTTGACTGAAACAAAATAAACTGTTAGCTCGGACCGGCACGACTCACTGGAAATGGCATCTTTTCCGGAAAGGACTCACCCCTTAAAGGTGGCCACCTACTGAGTGACTTATCCTAACCCTTCAAAGACTCATCCTAGTAGTCCACCCTTATTGAGTACTCAACGACATTCCCCACTTGGGATAAAATGAACAAAGCATTGTTCTTCATGAAAATAACAATTTGAGGGTTTCCAAAGCTTTGGGAGAAATTAGTTTTAGAAAGAGTTTCAAGTTTGGAAAAATCTGCTCAAAGACTTTTAAATAATTTAAGCGTTGGAATTAATGATGAATTCAAGCATCAATTGCTTTCAAATAACCGAGTGTCCTTGCACTCCACATTTGGATTGCTATAAGGAAATCATTTCACATCAATCAGGTTTTATGCAGGAGCTTACTTGATTCTTGCTCACAACAACAAGGTCTCGAACAGCTGACCTAACCCCACATGGGCAAATACAAATCTTAATCAGATTCAAGCCACAATCCACTTCCTCAATATTAAATCAACTCAATTCACTACTACCATGATCCTAGTGTCCCAAGCTTTAAGGCAAAACAATAATTGAATAGGTTTATAAGCTCAGTTTAATTTGTTATTTAAAATAATTAATGGATTAGGAAATAAATTCTAATAAGTTGAAAGTTTAAATCTTGTTAAGGAAAATTTAGAGTTTATTTGATCAGGAGCCATAGGTGGTACTAGGTAAAATAGTGATTTAATGATAGCTTAGTTGTTAGAAAATAATTGATAGCTAAAACTAGTTAAGATTAAATTTAATAAGTCTTTCTTGGAAAATAATAAGTAAATCCTTAAGGGTTTTGATTTAGTAAATATTTTATTAAGTATAAATCTTTTCCATAAAGGCTTTAATTAATTTCTTTATTTTAAATAATATTTATTTATTTTATTTTCTAGAAAAGTTATTATTTATTTGACTAAAATATCCTTTACATATATTATAATTCCAAATCTACCCTTCCTAGGGTTTTCGAAATTCTCTAGCAAAAATTATTAGTAAATATTTTATTCATGAAATAAAATTTGCTTAGGGACAACTAGATCATGATCAAGATTCCATGGTCAACCATAATCAATAACATACTCAATCCTTCAATTCATCAAGTCATCCAAATCTTGCACATAGGCATAGATCTAAATTTATTAAGACATGCTTTAACCTCTACTAGCATAAACATGATCATGGCTTCAAAATCTAATCATGCATACAAATCCTATTCACCAATGGTGACATAATCTCTAGCATGCTTCATCACAAATACTACCTATGACATGCATCAAACCTCAACTCATCATTCAATCCACCAATATAATCCTTCCATGCATAAATCCCATCTCCTTCACAATCATCCATATATCATGCTTCAATCTCGACAACAACACATACACAAACCCATCGCCATTCATCTTCTCACAACATCAACCTAGAGACATGATTCTAAAGTTTAAAGAGAGGATTGAAGGTACTTACTTGGTTGATGAATGACTTGAAGGAGTTTAGAGAAGATCTCAACTCCTAGATGGCTAATCTTGTTCAAGAAAGGTGGCGAAAGCATGGTCATGGAGGAAGAGACCATTCGGCCAAGAGAGGGAATTTCGGTCCATGAGAGAGAGAGAGAGAGAGAGAGAGAGAGAGAGAGAAGAAGAAGTCATTAGCATGATTATTTATATAGATTCTCACTAGAGATCAAGTTTGAAGAGGATGATGTTGATAGAGTGAATTTACCTTGAAGATGTTCTTGTTCAGAATTTTCTGCTTTGATCCGAAGTAGCAAGATGTTTGGAGGAGTTTGATGTTAATAATGGTGTTGATGGATTCACAGCAATGAGTAGACTAAATCTGGAGATTTTCGTGAGGGTTTGAGGTGGTTTGGAGGGGTATTAGGTGTAGAGAAGAAGTGGGTGTTCTTGGTGTAGTGTGTGTGTGTTCTTGATGCTTGAAGGAAAAAAAATCGAGAGAGGGAGAGATGGTTTGCAGCTGCCGATTTTTCTGTGGGAATAGGCCTGGCCGAATTCTAGTAGGGTTTAGGGAGTTGATTCTCTGATTTGGAAGGGAAAAGGAAAGGTTAGTTGCTACAATCCTTGAAGAATATTTTTGGGAAGTGAATTTGGAAAGTAGATATCCTAAGAATATCTTGATTTGTTTGGACAGCTTGAAGTCTCCTATGGCCGACTGGATTGTGCAGCTCTTCTGGGGAATTAAGGCTGGTTAAAGGAGGCTTGTGATGGCCGAAACCAAGGTGCACAATGGTGGAGAAGATGTCTGATCAATTGAGCAAAATTTTATGGAAAGTTGTTAAACAAGATGGCTGAAATTTTGGAAAGTATTCAAGCTAAATTGCAGTGATTTGGTTGAGGGATTTTCGGACAGCCATTACTGGAATTTCGTGCAGAAGTTCAAGGGGATCAATGAAGCTCTGTTGATGGAGGTTTAAGGGAGGTTTTGACAGATTAAGGTTGGTGTTTTGGCTGGAAGAGAGATAGGAAACAAGCTGGACAAAAATCTGCACAGAATTTTCGCTGCACAGTGATTTTTCTGGCAAATTTTCGTCTACTGTTTAGAGCCATTTTGCAGCGAGTTTTGAAGGGGATTTCAGAGGTATTCAAGGCTGGTTTCCAGCCTTCTTTATGGAGGAAAAACATGGCTAAGGGCCTGCACAAAATCTGGGAGAAAATAGCTTGGTTTGGAGCTCCTAAACTTGATTTTCGTACAAGAATTTTTCCTGTTTTGCTTCAGCTTGAGCAATCTGAAATTGGGCCAAAACTTTCAGGTTTCAAACTGATCCTAAAGACCATTTTTTTGGTAGAATTTGGGAGGGAATGTGAGCTAGAAGTTTCTCCCTTTTGAAGGTATAACAAGCTGGAAAATTTCAGCTCGTTCCATGAAGATAGATGAACTACGATAGAGGAAAAATTTCAGCAAGCTTTCAAGAGGGATTTTCCTCTTGAATTTCCCCACAAATCTACCATATTTTCCAAACCAAAAGAAATCTTTTGCCAAGACATTTTGATCCTAAAAGACCTCAGAACTCCACTGGATTTTCTGGAAAGAAAAAGGCTAGGACATCTTGATCAAACTAATGAGTTGAAACTAAGGAAAACTAAAGATCAAGGAAGAATGATTTTCCCTATAAGAATTTCGAGAAGAGTAAAAGGAGTGGAATGAGATTACTTCTATCATGTCTCTCCTAGAACATCATCACCACATTAATCTAGGCCCTTAAGGCCGAAACCATCCTTTCCCAAGCAAAATAAAATTTACTCAAACTAAAGCTTCTATGATGGACTTTGAACCTTAGACCTCAATATTTTATTCCAAAGCTCTAACCACTAAACCACAACAACTCTTGTTGATACTTTCACTAGAAAAATTATTTTCTATTCAATCCACAAGCTATCTCCCTATTTTCACCTCGGGCAAAAATTACCATTTTGCCCTTCTCACACAACATTCACCTACACAACTTCAAAACAATAAACTCTCATCCAAAGCATATAAAAATCATATGAAAGCATATTTAAACATGAAATAAAGCATGTTACGCATCCCCAACCCCCTTACTCTAAGGTTGGTCTTGACTGGGGTTTCACATCCTCCCCTTCTTAGAAGAATTTCGTCCCAAAATTCATGCATACCTTTATTTCAGCTCGGGATACTTCCGCTTTACCCATTCTTCCGATTCCCATGTAGCATCCTGCGTGCCATGGTGCTCCCACTAAATCTTAACCATCGGTATCTGCTTATTTCGGAGAGTTTTGACACTGCGGTCCAATATCCGTATAGGCTTTTCCACGTAGCTCAAGTCTGGCTGCAACACTAATGGTTCCTCATTTAACACATGACCGGGATCTGCATTATACTTCTTCAACTGTGACACATGGAACACGTCATGGATACCCGTCAACCCATCCGGTAGGTCCAACCGGTAAGCTACTGGTCCGATTCTTTCCTTAATAAAAAACGGCCCCAAATACCTCGGATTCAATTTTCCACCCTTCGGATGCTTCACAATCCCCCGGTTGGGTGATAACTTCAGAAATACACGATCCCCGACTTGAAATTCCAATTCCCTTCTCCGGTTGTCCGCATAGCTCTTTTGCCGGCTCTGAGCCGCCTTTAACCTTTCCCAAATCAGTTTCACCTTGTCCAACATTTCTTGGACACAGACCTCTCCGGTTTTGCTCACGTGTCCATCTTCCGTTCAGCTCCAATACAACGGTACTTGACACTTGCGCCCATACAAAGCCTCGTAAGGTGCCATCCCCATCGAGGCTTGATAGCTGTTGTTATAACATAATTCCACATAAGGTACACATTCTATCCACTTGTCCCCAAAATCCAGAACACAGGCCCTCAACATATCCTCTAATATTTGGATCACCCTTTCTGACTGCCCATCAGTCTGCGGATGCGCTGTCGTACTGAACTTCAGATTCGATCCCATTGCTTCCTGGAACTTTCCCCAAAAACGAGAAGTAAACCTCGGGTCTCTGTCTGAAACTATGCTTGAAGGTACTCCATGGAGTCGGACTATTTCTCGAACATATATCTGAGCCAGCTTCTCCATGGAGTCCCTTACATTTACCGGGATAAAGTGGGCCGACTTGGTCAGTTGATCCACTACTACCCACATGGCGTACTTCTGAGTCTTTGACATAGGGAGTCCGGTGACGAAATCCATAGTCACCTCCTCCCACTTCCATTCCGGCACTGGCAATGGCTGTAATAGTTCCGCTGACTTCTTATGCTCCACTTTAACTTTCTGAGAGGTGAGACAGGTCGATACGTACTTGACCACATCTCGCTTCATTCCGAGCCACCAGTATGCTCTCTTCAAATCCTGATACATCTTGACCTCTCCCAGATGAATTGCGTACTTGCTCTTGTGTGCCTCTTCCAAAATTCTGTCCCTTAGATGTTGCTCTCCGGCTACACACAATCTATCTCTGAAATGGAAAACCCCTGATTCATCCTGACGGAATTCGCTGTCCGGTCGCTTAAGCTCCTTATCCTTGAAAATTTGAAACTCGGCATTGCTTCGCTGAGATTCCACTATTTCTTGTTTCAAATCCGGTGCCAACTTCAAATTGCTGATGACAATCGTTTTGTCTCGCACTTCCGTCCTTCTGTCTAATACGTCCTGAACTACTTGCATTTCCTGCACCTTTAGTCTAGCCATCCCAACTTTTCTGCTTAGGGCGTCTGCCACAACGTTAGCCTTCCCGGGATGGTAGTTGATCGGGCAACGGTATTCTTCCAAGAATTCCATCCACCTTCGTTGCCTCAAGTTCAAATCCTTCTAAGTGAAGATATACTTCAGGCTCTTATGGTCGGTGAACACCTCGTACTCGGCTCCATATAAGTAGTGTCGCCATTTCTTTAGGGCGAACACTATAGCCGCCAGCTCCAAGTCGTGAGTAGAGTAGTTCACTTCATGCGGTCGCAACTTCCGTGATGCATAGGCAATCACTTTCCTGTCTTACATCAACACCGCTCCCAGTCCTTCTTTCGAAGCGTCGGTGTACAGTGTGTAAGATTTGCCTTCCTCTGGTAGACTCAATACCGGTGCGGTCATCAGTCTCTTCTTTAGTTCTTGGAAGCTTTTCTCGCATTTCTCGTTCCACACAAACGGAACATCCTTTCTCAACAAATGGGTCATTGGCGATGCGAGTGTTGAGAATCCCTTGATAAACCTTCGGTAGTATCCCGCCAAACCCAAGAAACTCTGGATCTCGGTAATATTCTCCGGCTGCTTCCAGTCTGATACCGTTTCCACCTTGGCCGGATCTACCTTAATTCCCTCCTTAGTCACCACATGACCAAGGAATGCCACACTGTCTAACCAGAATTTGCACTTGCTGAACTTCGCGTACAGCTTGTGCTCCCACAATTTTTCCAACACGAGCCTCAGATGCTCCGCATGCTCCTCTGGACTCTTGGAGTAGATCAAAATATCGTCGATGAATACTACTACAAACTTGTCCAGGTAAGGCCGGAATACTCGGTGCATCAGGTCCATGAATACTGCTGGAGCGTTAGTCACCCCGAACGGCATTACTACGAACTCGTAATGTCCATATCGGGTGTTGAAGGCTGTCTTGGGGATATCTTCCTCTCTTATCCGCACTTAGTAATATCCTTGTCTCAAATCCAACTTGGAAGAGCAACTGGATTCTTGCAGCTGATCGAATAGCTCGTCAATCAACGGAAGAGGGTACTTGTTCTTAATCGTCAAATTGTTCAGCCCTCGGTAGTCGATGCACAGCCTCAAGGTCCCGTCCTTCTTCTTTACAAATAGCACAGGCGCTCCCCAGGGCGACGTGCTTGGTCTAATATAGCCTTGGCCAATGAGCTCCTCTAGTTGCTCTTTCAACTCTTTCAACTCTGTCGGCGCCATCCGATACGGAGTCCGCGATACTGGTTCCGCTCCGGGAACTAAGTCGATAGTGAACTCCGCTTCTCGACTAGGAGGTAGAGAATCAAGCTCCGCTGGAAATACATCGGGAAATCCTTCACTACTTCCGTGTCCTCCAGAGTACGCTGATTCTTAGGCTTGTTCATCACGTAAGCCAGATAACCTTTACAACCTTGCCTCAATAATTTTCGGGCCTTAGCCCCTGCAATCAAGTACTTCAACTCTTTCACCCTCTTTCCATTAAATTCTAACACATCACAACCCGATCTAACAAATTGAACTGACTTATTTTTGCAGTCTACCCTAGCCCCATGTTTGACTAACCAGTCCATCCCCAAAATTATGTCATAGCCTTCAATGTCCAACACAATCAAATCTCCCCCCAGATTTTCTCTTCCCACCTTAACCTTACAATCCCTCACATACCGATCTGCTTGCACCATCTTCCCCAAAGGGGTGCTTACTTCTAAAATGAAAGGTAGCTCCACTCTATCCCAACCCAAATGACATGCACACAACTTGTTTTTATAGGAATGAATAGAGCCAGGGTCAATCAAAGTATTAACGGATCGTCCTTGAATAGTGAACGTACCTTCCACCACCGCGACATCGGCCCCAACTTCCTCTCTGTTGAGAGCGAATACCTTGGCCTTCACTTATGGCTTTGGTGCTCTACTTCCGGCTGCTCCCATGGTGTTGGCCCGGTTGGGTCTTGGGTTCTGAGCCGGGTTTCCCTGCCCGACTTGATGCAGCTTAGGGCAGGTATTCCTCAAGTGGTTCAGGTCACCACAGTAGTAGCACTTCCTATCTCTTCCCTTAGACCAGCAATCCCTCTCGGTGTGGCCTTTCTTTCCACACTGCCTGCAGGACGGGAGGTCCGGTGCAGGTCCAGCCGGTGCTGTCCGGGCTTGCTCTTCCCGATTCTGCCAGTGATGATTTGCAGGGCGCTTGTGGGATTGTTGCCTCGGGAAGTGTCCCTGCGGTTGTCTCGGCGGTCGGAAGGGCTTGGCCGCCATCCTGCTGCGATTTTCATTCTCCATGCGAGTAGCAGCGTCCATCTCCCCCGAGTAAGTTGTCGGTGGAGCAGGTGCCAAAGCTCTCCTCAGCTCCGGTCTTAGCCCCTTGACGAACTGCCTCGTCCAGTTCTGCTCAGTGTCGACCAGTCTTCGGCAGTATTTTGACAACTGCGTGAATCGAGCCGCGTATTGAGCCACAGACATGCTCCCCTGCCTCAGATTCTGAAATTCGTCTTTCTGTTTTTCCACAATCTACTGAGGGATGTACTCCGCCCTAAAAGATTCAACGAAGTTGGACCACGTCCATTCTTGCTCATCCATTACCCAGTCCTCTTGGACCCGTTGCCACCACGCCCGAGCTAGTCCTCTTAACCGAAAGGCTGCAAATTTAACCATCCACTCCTCAGAATACTGGAGCGTTGCGAAAATATCCTCCATTTGCTCGACCCACTACTCGGCCTTCTGGTCTTGTTCCGCTTCACCCATAAAGATAGGCAGTTGGAATTTCAAGAACTTCTCCAATGCCTCATCTTCCCCTCTAGGGTGCCTCCGCTCGGTTAGCGTCTGAAGAATGTCGGCCACTTTGCCGAGTGTCTGACCCATTGACACATCTACCGGGGCATCAGACCCCATGCCCATCGCGGGATCACTTTGCCCGTCACTCTGATGGGGTGATTGCATCTGTTCCGGTTCAACTTTCGGTGTTACCCGATCTACCTCTGGAGTTCTTCTGGTGGAAAGAACTGCACGTCTCTTGGGTGTCATTCTATACCATACCCCAAATATTAAATGTATGCACTCAAGTATCAAATCATTTTAGTGGTGTATGCATACATAGCCAAGTATGAGTAGAAAAAAGTCAGATGCAACTTATTTAAAGGATTGCTCATAAATTTCGATTTCAAAAATTAACTTGCATAATTTCGAAATTTGATAAAAATGAACTTTAAGAAGTCTTAACATCTCGATTCATGAAAAGCTGTAAATAAACAAACATCCAAATCAAAATGACTCCTAGCTCTCTACTCCTCATCGAAATTCTCATCATCTGCCTCATATATCCAACCTCCGGTGTTTTTAGAGAAATTCACCCCCTCCCCGCTAGCAAATCCCTCCATAGGCTCCTTCCCAGGGAGCCTAGAACTCTCCCCGGCCTCAACTCGGCTGAAGGGAGGAATAAAGGAAGGTCTGGGTGGAGACTCATAGTCTATCTCCCCCGGGTCATCACTAGCTGTTGCTAAATCCACCTCGAGATTAGGAGGGTGGGGTTCAGGCTCCACTATCATAACATCATCCTCACTGTCAGAACTTATATCTATTACCGGGATTGGAGGTGGTTCAAGGATCTGGACCTCGTCATCACTGCTATCCTCCATTAAGTCAAGCTCATCATCACTATTATCCTCTATAGGGATATCCTCGACATCATTGTTATCCTCTATAGGGACAATTGGCTGAGGGGCAGGCTGGGGAACTCGAAGGTCCTCCTGGTCTAGATAGTAAGGTGGGTGCCACTGCTGCCCTTTCCTTGCAGTCCTATGCAGTCTAACCATCCTACAGCATCAACAAAATAGGTTAGATAAGATTTAAACTTAAATAAATAAAGCATATATCATCAATATTTGTCTATAACCTAGGCTCAGATACCACTTGTAACACCCTGGAAAACCTAGGCCCGCCAGGGCCGGGGATGTCGCCCCGTCCAAAGGACAAGGGGTCTTTATAACTAGGTCACAAATAAAATTGCTGAAATAAATAATACTCAAACTAAAAAGAATTTATTACAACCCAAAATACTACAAAAGTACATCCATGAAATCCCAAAATAAAAACCATAATTAAAATCATCCACACTCGTCTCCCTAAAGCAGTACATAAAAAAAAAAAAAAATACACATTCTCTTCCAAGGTAGCTACTCACCCACAACAGGATCAACCTGAAATCATGATAAAAGGTGGTGAGACAAAAATCTCAGTAAGTCCGTGTGTGCTTTGGGTGTTTGGTGGAAACAGTTCGTGGATGCAAAATGTGAAATCTTTATAAGAGAAACATTGGCAAGCAATAAACATTAGTCAAAAGCAAGAGTGGCGTTTTGGCTCTTCTAGCCATACATAAGTAATGAAATCAACCACTCGAAATAAAGGGATATGGGTTACCACACGTTGGGCCCCATAACCGGTCAAAATGCCTATCACTTTGTGCAGACTGACAAAAGTAGGTGATCGGCCTACCGGGCAAGATACTCCTCCTTCTCTATACCCAAACAACCGCCGGGTGTCCATTCCGGCAAAAACACAGTCACTTGACTGAAACAAAATAAACTGCTAGCTCGGAGCGGCACGACTCACTGGAACTGGCATCTTATCCGGGAAGGACTCACCCCTCAGAGGTGGCCACCTACTAAGTGACTTATCCTAACCCTTCAAAGACTAGTCCTAGTAGTCCACCCTTATTGAGTACTCAACGACATTCCCCACTTGGGATAAAATGAACAAAGCATTATTCTTCATGAAAATAACAATTTGAGGGTTTCCAAAGCTTTGGGAGAAATTAGTTTTAGAAAGAGTTTCAAGTTTGGAAAAATCTGCTCAAAGACTTTAAAATAATTTAAGCGTTGGAATTAATGATGAATTCAAGCATCAATTGCTTTCAAATAACCGAGTGTCCTTCCACTCCACATTTGGCTTGCCATAAGGAAATCATTTCACTTCAATCAGGTTTTATGTAGGAGCTTACCTGATTCTTGCTCACAACAACAAGGTCTCGAACAGCTGACCTAACCCCACATGGGCAAATACAAATCTTAATCAGATTCAAGCCACAATCCACTTTCTCAATTTTAAATCAACTCAATTCACTACTACCATGATCCTAGTGTCCCAAGCATTAAGGCAAAACAATAATTGAATAGGTTTATAAGCTCAGTTTAATTTGATATTTAAAATAATTAATGGATTAGAAAATAAATTCTAATAAGTTGAAAGTTTAAATCTTGTTAAGGAAAATTTAGAGTTTATTTGATCAGGAGCCATAGGTGGTACTAGGTAAAATAGTGATTTAATGATAGCTTAGTTGTTAGAAAATAATTGATAACTAAAACTAGTTAAGATTAAATTTAATAAGTCTTTCTTGGAAAATAATAAGTAAATCCTTAAGGGTTTTGATTTAGTAAATATTTTATTAAGTATAAATCTTTTTCATAAAGGCTTTAATTAATTTCTTTATTTTAAATAATATTTATTTATTTTATTTTCTAGAAAAGTTATTATTTATTTGACAAAAATATCCTTTACATATATTATAATTCCAAATCTACCCTTCCTAGAGCTTTCGAAATTCTCTAGCAAAAATTATTAGTAAATATTTTATTCATGAAATAAAATTTGCTTAGGGACAACTAGATCATGATCAAGATTCCATGGTCAACCATAATCAATAACATACTCAATCCTTCAATTCATCAAGTCATCCAAATCTTGCACATAGGCATAGATCTAAATTTATTAAGACATGCTTTAACCTCTACTAGCATAAACATGATCATGGCTTCAAAATCTAATCATGCATACAAATCCTATTCACCAATGGTGACATAATCTCTAGCATGCTTCATCACAAATACTACCTATGACATGCATCAAACCTCAACTCATCATTCAATCCACCAATATAATCCTTCCATGCATAAATCCCATCTCCTTCACAATCATCCATATACTCATGCTTCAATCTCGACAACAACACATACACAAACCCATCGCCATTCATCTTCTCACAACATCAACCTAGAGACATGATTCTAAAGTTTAAAGAGAGGATTGAAGGTACTTACTTGGCTGATGAATGACTTGAAGGAGTTTAGAGAAGATCTCAACTCCTAGATGGCTAATCTTGTTCAAGAAAGGTGGCGAAAGCATGGTCATGGAGGAAGAGACCATTCGGCCAAGAGAGGGAATTTCGGTCCATGAGAGAGAGAGAGAGAGAGAGAGAGAGAGAGAGAGAGAGAAGAAGAAGAAGTCATTAGCATGATTGTTTATATAGATTCTCACTAGAGATCAAGTTTGAAGAGGATGATGTTGATAAAGTGAATTTTCCTTGAAGATGTTCTTGTTCAGAATTTTCTGCTTTGATCCGAAGTAGCAAGATGTTTGGAGGAGTTTGATGTTAATAGTGGTGTTGATGGATTCACAGCAATGAGTAGACTAAATCTAGAGATTTTCGTGAGGGTTTGAGGTGGTTTGGATGGGTATTAGGTGTAGAGAAGAAATGGGTGTTCTTGGTGTAGTGTGTGTGTGTTCTTGATGCTTGAAGGAAAAAAAAATTGAGAGAGGGAGAGATGGTTTGCAGCTGCCGATTTTTCTGTGGGAATAGGCCTGGCCGAATTCCTGTAGGGTTTAGGGATTTGATTCTCTAATTTGGAAGGGAAAAGGAAAGGTTAGTTGCTACAATCCTTGAAGAATATTTTTGGGAAGTGAATTTGGAAAGTAGATATCCTAAGAATATCTTGATTTGTTTGGACAGCTTGAAGTCTCCTATGGCCGACTGGATTGTGCACCTCTTCTAGGGAATTAAGGCTGCTTAAAGGAGGCTTGTGATGGCCGAAACCAAGGTGCACAATGGTGGAGAAGATGTCTGATCAATTGAGCAAAATTTTATGGAAAGTTGTTAAACAAGATGGCTGAAATTTTGGAAAGTATTCAAGCTAAATTGCAGTGATTTGGTTGAGGGATTTTCGGACAGCCATTATTGGAATTTCGTGCAGAAGTTCAAGGGGATCAATGGAGCTCTGTTTATGGAGGTTTAAGGGGGGTTTTGACAGATTAAGGTTGGTGCTTTGGCTGGAAGAGAGATAGGAAACAAGCTGGACAAAAATCTGCACAGAATTTTCGTCTGCTGTTTAGAGCCATTTTGTAGCGAGTTTTGAAGGGGATTTCAGGGGTGTTCAAGGCTGGTTTCCAGACTTCTTTATGGAGGAAAAACATGGCTAAGGGCCTGTACAAAATCTGGGAGAAAACAGCTTGGTTTGGAGCTCTAAAAGTTGATTTTCGTACACGAATTTTTCCTGTTTTGCTCCAGCTTGAGCAGTCCGAAATTGGGCCAAAACTTTCAGGTTTCAAACTGATCCTAAAGACTATTTTTCTGGTAGCATTTGGGAGGGAATGTGAGCTAGAATTTTCTCCCTTTTGAAGGTACAACAAGCTGAAAAATTTCAGCTCGTTCCATGAAGATAGATGAACTACGATAGAGGAAAATTTTCAGCAAGCTTTCAAGAGGGATTTTCCTCTTGAATTTCCCCACAAATCTACAATATTTTCCAAACCAAAAGAAGTCTTTTGCCAAGACATTTTGATCCTAAAAGACCTCAGCACTCCACTGGATTTTCTGGAAAGAAAAAGGCTAGGACATCTTGATCAAACCAATGAGTTGAAACTAAGGAAAACTAAAGATCAAGAAAGAATGATTTTCCCTATAAGAATTTCGAGAAGAGTAAAAGGAGTGGAATGAGATTACTTCTATCATGTCTCTCCTAGAACATCATCACCACATTAATCTAGGCCCTTAAGGCCGAAACCATCCTTTCCCAAGCAAAATAAAATTTACTCAAACTAAAGCTTCTATGATGGACTTTGAACCTTAGACCTCAATATTTTATTCCAAAGCTCTAACCACTAAACCACAACAACTCTTGTTGATACTTTCACTAGAAAAATTATTTTCTATTCAATCCACAAGCTATCTCCCTATTTTCACCTCGGGCAAAAATTACCATTTTGCCCTTCTCACACAACATTCACCTACACAACTTCAAAACAATAAACTCACATCCAAAGCATATAAAAATCATATGAAAGCATATTTAAACATGAAATAAAGCATGTTATGCATCCCCAACCCCCTTACTCTAAGGTTGGTCTTGACTAGGGTTTCATAGATGAACTATTTGATATTCAGTTTATGGTCACTCAAAAATCTGAAGGTATCTTTGAGACTAAATATGGTATGATTGTGTGACAAAATAAAAAATTCAGTCAAATGGATTGTTTAAACGATCTTTGAAAGATTGGAAAATCCATTATTTAAGCACATTGTGTCAGGGGGAGTTTCGGACTCATAATTTTCTTGATCCAAACAAATCTTCTTCTAAGAAGTCATACTGAATTGAAAACATACTTTTTGGACATCCAAAGCCTGTATCCAGAATATATTTCTAAAAGAGACTTGTTTTATACATACTTGCAAAACTGTTTTGAACATACAAAATTTGATTTCTGCTTTTTCCTCTTAGTTTGAAATGTTTAGATAAGCAAATATTAAGGAGGAGCATCTTATCATATGACTTGCCTACTATCTCTCATTTATCAAATCATTTTGAATATTCATATGGAGATAGGATAGGCCTTAGGCTCATTAAGTTATGCTTACAAGCAAATGCTTTAAAATCATCCATCTCATAAGCTCTCTTTGAGACCTATAATGAGAGATTGCATTTTTACTAAAAATTTATTAGCATCTCTCTCGATCAACATGTTCACTCAATACATATATATATATATATATATATATATATATTTATACTTGTCATCACTCAAAAAGGGGGATATTGTTAGCCCTAAGGGCTTTCTCCTATGTTTTGACTTATGACAAACGTCAATATGAACTAACTTGTGTAATCTACTATGATAGGACATGTTTGACCTCTGTTCTTCTAAGGCATTTAGATATGATTGTTTGACAACTCTTCAGTAATTGAATTCAAGAATGGAAGATCAAAAGAAAGATCAAAATTTATAGAGTTGCATACCAAGAAGTCCTTATAAGAAGAACTTTAGACTAAAAAGTGTTATTAAGGTATTTCTATTAATTCCTATGTCTCTTTATCTTTTGATTCAATTGATTTTACCTTGAAGCATATAAATAAGAAGATTTAAATGTTTTCAAAATCTTAGAATTTTGGATTGGGTAGTTTGAATGAATCTACATCCAAAAGATTCGTTCAAAATCCTATAATCTGTGTTGCAATGTTTCTGCTTAAAAAAGTGTCATTTTGGACTTGTCTTTTGGATACATCATCGTCCTAAACCTGAGTCCAAAATACGGATAATCTTAACAAAAAAATTATAGCCGTTGGAACTTCACTTTTTGGCTCTGTAAATAGCCTCTAAGCAAGATTAGACAGTATAGAAGATTTTTGAAACATTTTTCTAAAAAATACTATTGCTCAACATTTTCAAAATCTCCTTTTATCAAAAAGCTTCAAAGTGAATTCATATTGTGTCAAAGGTAAAAGTATTTGTGCTTTATATCTTAGTGAATATCTGCTCAAATAAGTGAGCTCTTTATTGTTCTATTGATATTCAATCTCTATTGTAGTATAAGATTGTGGTGTAAAACCCAATTGGGGTGAACCTTGTGGTGATTGTTTGTTTGAGAGGTTTTGAAAAACATAATGTGGTGATCCTCTCTTGTATATGGTATTGTTTGATTTCATTAAGTGTGAGTTTAAGGTAGTGGACGTAGATCTTGAAAGATCGAACCACTATACATACCGTGTCTCATTTCTTTTCATACTGAATTACATTTCCATCTCTAGTATGAATCTGGATATATATATATATATATATATATATCAAACAGTTCTTGGATAGCTTTCTTTGTTACCATAAACTTGGCTCAAGAATCTTGATGATCATTGTTATTCTGCATATCAGATGATTCAAAAAATTTTAGTTTGCCAAAAACCTTATTCACCCCCCCCCCCCTGAGGTTTTTTAGTGTCTATGTATGCCGGCTGCCTAGAAGACTTATGGATAATGTTTTATGTGATGAAGGATTGAATATTCATGGTAGTTTGAAAGGTTGATCTTGGTTGATGAAATAAGGATCAAAGTGGAATGAAAAGGATTATTAATTAGTTAGAATGAGTAATTATGTTAGCTTTTGATTGAAAGAAGTGAAGTTGTGTTGAACATACAAAACTTTAATAAGTTGTTAGAATCTGAAAATTGAAGGATCAAAGCTAATTTGAAGAGAAAATTGAATGAATTTAATGTTCTCAAGGTGTTAAAGGTTAAAGGATATCAAATGATAACATGAATAGTTGAGGCTAGGCAAACTACTGGGGCTTTTTTTGCCTCTATACTATGTCACAAACACCTAAACTCAGGAAAGGCATTATACAGTAAGATTCTTATGGTTGTTTTGGTATATCATAGAGCTAAATCGGAGTTGGGGATTGAAAGTTATGTGCAAAACAAAATCGTGTGTCAAGCAGCAAAATTCCAGAAAATTGGTTGAAAAATGATGAACTTAAGAATGATTAATTACGTGATTTTGGGATGAAATGAATAGAAGATATGAACATAATTCCTTATTCATGAAGAGAAGAAGGATATGGTAAAAGGAAAATGAAAATGAAAGAATTGGACAAACGACGGAAAAATGATGCGAACGACCGTGGTGCGTTTTCTTGAACAACGGTTGACCATCAGGCATGCCGACTGGACGTCAGCAAACTGTCGGGCACATCGACTAAATATCGTCTGACCGTCAACTATTTTTCGACCAAACACGACTAAACCTAAAAATGATGTTTGATGTAAGTTTGTCGGTAAACGACTAACGACATGTTGAAAACAATGGAAACGGTATTCGAACAGCTCGTGAATAGGAAAAGTTTATTTAGGACACGAGGTGAGTCCCACTTCCTTTTAAATCCCTTTTTAGCTAGTGTTTGTTAAAATATTTGAACGTGAACTAGCCTACTTGTTGTTTCCATTAATAAGGAAGATCGTGAGTCCTACTACTTTTTAAATCTTCTTTTAACTAAGTGTTTCCTAAAACAATCATGTGCTTTCCTGATGCAGTTAATGCTTTCCTGATATATTATGAGATGAATGTTACACTAGAATTTGAAAGCATTATCAAGCAAACGATTTCTTGAATATCCTAGATATGAAATATCTCGTGTGAACTTTTGAATTTCCAAATCCTGATTTTGGTAAAGTGTTTTCCTGATATGAAAACATGGTTTCCTGATGTGCTCAAGTATGAGCCTTCTATATGGATTTGAAAACATGATGAACAATATGAATCTTAAACTCTTGATTTCTTGAACTTGTCAATCCTTGAATCTAATGCATAACTAACTTGAATACTTGCCGTATGCACTAACTTGAATACTTGGCGTAAGCATTAATTTGAATACTTGGCACAAGCGCTAACATGAATACTTGGCGTATGCACTAACTTGAATACTTAGCTTAAGCACTAGATTGACTGCTTGGCATAAGCATAAACTTAAATACTTGGCATATACACTAATTTGAATACTTAGCGTATGCACTAACTTGAATACTTGGCGTATGCACTAACTTGAATACTTGGTGTATACACTAATTTAAATATTTGGTGTAAGTACTAACTTGAATATTTGGCGTAAGCACTAACTATACTACTTGGCGTAAGCACTAACTATACTTGAATACTCAAATACTTGACCAGAATCTCTTATATTAGAATTCTTGAATACTTGAATCATTATGTTTTCACTTGAAATCCCTAAATTCTTGTTTTGAGAATGTTTTCACACGAGAATTTTCAAAACTAGCTTATGTTGAGATTATTCTTCTTGAGATCCTTTCAGTTGAAAACACTAGCACACACGAGACTTACTAAGCTTTATGCTTACACATATGCTATCTTTTTAGAAAAATTTAGGATGAAAGGCACAGTGAAAGTGAGGTGGACTCCCAGAGGTTCATGCTATATCTTGGACCTGTTATGGCAGTGAGTCTATGTATCAGAAGACAAATTCTTGTACTTTTTTATTTTGAAAAAATTTTGATTACCTATTGAGTGAAATTTGTTATAAAGACCTCTTGTCTGAGCAATTAGATGGGGTGACATCCCACAAAGCTACAACCCACTATGTTTATGGAAATATTGGGTGTTACATGTGATCCCTTTCATCTTGTATTTTAAGACATACAGATTTTGAAAGGCTTACCCTATAGGTTATAGGTAAGAATCCCCATTTGGATTGATTCATGCGAAACTTTTTTTTTTTTTTATCACTTTGTCTATATATATAGACTGTGAAAGACTAAGCAACCTCTTTAATCTATCTCTATAGATCCTTATTTAAGAATATATGTTTCTTCTCTAAGGTCTTTCATGGAGAATTTCTTTGATAACTATATCTTGACTTATTGATTAATAGAGACTTCATTTCCTATTAACAGTATGTTATTTGCATATAGTAATAAGAAAATAATTACACTCTCACTAACCTTGTACACACAAAGTTTATCTATGTTTTGTATGAAACTAAATTCTTTAATTATTTCATCAAAACGGATATTCCAACTCATACAAGCTGGCTTAAATCCATAAATAGACCTTTGCAGCTTGCATATCTTAGTGTGATCTTTGGATGTGAAACCTTTAAGTTGTGTCATGTACACTTCCTCAATCAAGTTTCCATTAAGGAAATGTATTTTCACATTCACGTGCCAAATCACATAGTCATAATGAGCGGCAAGTGCTAAGAGTATTATAATGGATTTTAGCATTGCTACTGGTGAAAAAATCTCATTATAGTTAATACCTTATTGTTGATGATAACTTTTTGCAACTGATCGTGCTTTATAGGTAATTACATTACTATACATATCAGTTTTCTACTTGAAAACCAACTTGTATCCTATGGGTTTTATCCCTTGGAGGGGGTTAACTAAAGTCGAAACTTAGTTATCATACATAGAATCTATTTCTGACTTGATAGCTTCAAGCCATTTGTCAGATTCTAAACTTTTTAGAACTTCCTTGTAAGTGGTAGATTCATCTTCTATTATGAGCAATACATCATTGTGGTCGCTCCGAGAAATCCATATCTCTTAGATGCCACACGTATCTTACTTAACCTATGAGGTTCTTGTGTATTGAAAGGTTCGTCTATTTTGTCAATAGACTCGGGATCAACTGGTTGATCACTATTTATTTGTTCTTCTTGAACTTCATTAAGTTCAATTTTACTCCCACTATCTCCTTTAAGCATAAATTCCTCTTCTAAGAAAACACCATGCTTAGAAATAAACACCTTATTCTCAGAAAGAAGATAGAAATAATATCCATGAGATTATTTTAGATATCTAATAAATAAATATTTATCATACTTATTTTCAAGTTTGTCTGATTTTTTTGTCCTCTTCACATAAGCGGGACATTCCCAAATTCTCAAGTAAGTTAATTTTGGTTTCTTACCACAAAACAACTTATATGGGAAAATGTCAACCATTTTTTACAAAACTGTATTTAAAATATAAATAGCGTTTTCAGTGCATATCTCCAAAATGATTTGTGTAAGTTTGCAAAAGCCATCATGGTTTGAACCATATCCAATAAAGTTTGATTCATTCTTTTGGATACACCATTATGTTGAGGTGTATATGGTGAAGTCCATTAAGATAATATTCCATTATCTCTAAGATAATTTTGAAACTCTTGGTTTAAGTATTTACCTCCTCGATCGAATCTTAGAGTTTTAATTCTTTTACCAAATTGTTTCTCTACTTCATTTCTAAATTCTTTGAAATTTTCAAAAGCTTCAAATTTGTATTTCATTAAGTACATATATCTATATTGAGAATAATCATCAATAAAGGTTATGAAGTATTAATAACCCTCTCTTACTTTCAATGTTATTGGTCCACATACATCACTATGTATTAGTTTCAATAATTGCTGAGCCCTTTCCTTTTTCTTAGAAAAAGATATCTTAGTCATTTTACCTAGTAAACATGATTCACATGTCTGATAGGATTCATAATCAAATGACCTTAAGTCACCAAGCTTGTGTAACTTAGAGTTGCTATTCTCATTTACATGGCCTAAACGAAAATGCTATAAGTAAGATGATTTCGTGTTATCTTTCTTTAGTTTCTTGTTGTTTATATTGAGAACTTAATTTTAAACATGTCTAGAACATACAAACCATTCATCAAAGTTGTTATACCATAATGGATATCATTTCATGAAAAAAGAACAACTTTTATTCTTAAAAATAAAATAACATCTACATAAATCTAAACAAGCAACTGAGATAATGTTTTAAGTAAACATGGTATATAATAGAATTTTCTAGTTCTAGAATTAATCTGGAAAGTAGGTATAGATGATAAGTCCCCACTGCAAGTGTAACAACATTTGATCTATTTGTAATACGAAAGTCCACATCACATTTTTCTAACTTCCTACTACTTTTTAGTCCCTACAAATTATTGCACAAAGATTTCAATCATAAACATACCAGGAGTAGAAGTAGAAGTGATTCCAAACTTCTCTTTCTCCTTCTTTTCCTTCACAGTTTCTAGGTAGCTTTTGCAATAGCACTTCCAATGACCCATTTTACCATATTGGTGGCATGGTCCTTTGGTAGTTGTCTGATTTTTCGTTACACCACCTTTAGGCTTGGTTAGATTCTTCTTCTTCTTCTTCGAAACATTTTTCTTCTTAGAAGAAGAATCAACTAACAAAACTGCATTATTTTCTTTCTTCATAAAAGACTCCACAGTCTTAAGAAGATTGATCAACTCAGGTATAGTGGTCTCAATCTTATTCATTTGATAATTTATCACAAATTGTGAAAAATTAGCTAGCAAAGATTGAAGAATTAAGTCCATACTTAATTCATGATTCATTGTAAAGCCAAATGATCCAAGATTCTCAATTAATCCTAGCATTTTAAGTCCATGAGTGGCCATAGAAGTTCCCTCTAACATCTTAGAACGGAATAGCTATTTAGAAATCTCATATTTCTTTGTCCTAGCTTGCTTGTCAAAAAACTCCTTTAGATGGAAGATAATAATATGAACATCTATATGCTCATGTTGTTTTTGAAGCTCATTGGTCATTGACACCAGCATGATACAAGATGTTATGTTATTGCCGTCTTGATGCTTCTTGTGGATGTTATGCTCTTCAACAGAAGCATCATCAATTGGTGGTAATGGAATAGGATTTGTGGTAGTGGAATAGGAGCATCTAACACATAGAGCAATTTTGTTGATTTGAGAATGTTTCTCAAATTTCTATACTAATCTAAGAAGTTTGATTCAGTGAGCTTGTTTGTTTCCAAAATGCTACGTAAGTTCAAATTCGTAGTCATGATGTAAATGACCTAGATGAAAGATAAGAGATATTAGACTATGTATATACACATGAAATGAATTTAATTAGGTCTTTAATTAAACACATATTTATTTCACTCTTTTACTTAAATTAATAACCTCCACTATTGACTCGGGAAAGTCCGTTTAAAGCTTTTTCAGTGGACTAATATCCAAATTTTCTTAAAAATGACTCTGAGGATGCCCAACAAACTACTCTTGAGTTCAATGGTAAGTATCCAATACTAATTGTATCAAATACAACTGCTAGTATATTGGGTGATTAACATCATTTAATATTAAAGCATTTAGTTCTACTCTAATTTAGCCTCTAATATTGTTTATGCTTAGGGATGCCCAATTGGGATAAAGATATTAGTTAAATCCAACATTAATTTGGAATCAAATTCTATAGCTTGAACACACTCGATGTCAAGTAGGCTTGGTGATGCCCAACAACATAATCTCGAAAGAAAAAAACTCTCATTCTTGCTATATTTATGGAAGGTTTTAGATTTAATTATTTAATTAGTGGTCTCATCATTTGGCATAAATAATATTAACAATTTGACAAAATTTTAATAGACTCGATTATATGGCTTGGTTATAGACTTTTATAAATTAACTTTCTTGAGCAATGAAAGAAACTAACTTGGTCAAACCTATGTATTCATGCATGCTTGAGAAGAAAGTCTTACCATCTTCTTGTTTTGTGCTTGATCGCCATCTCCATAATTGTGTAAAATAATTTCTAATGCTATCTAACCTATGTAATCTAATTACATAAATTTTTAATGAAGAAACCTCGATTACATTTGAAAGAAATTAGATGAGAAGAGAAATTACATTAGAATTATGGAGAAATGCAGGACACGCAAGCCTTATTTATTTAAAATAAAGCGATAAATATGCCTAATACAAAATTAATTAATCAAAATTAATTGGTCTGAATTCATAACCAAGACAACATACAAAAAATAAGCATAAAACACCATAAACCAAATACATATATATAATATTAATTTTAAAAACCATTATTTTGAAAAATAAATTCGTTAGTCCCAAAATCAAATTTTGGGAAAAATTTTGAGTTGATTTCTGGAAAATTGATTCTTGTGGGCCAAATTGAAAAAATAAAAAATATATATTTTAAATTACAGCCAAGCTCGTGTGGGCTTGATGAAGCCCGACCGCGGCTTGGGCATTGGCCTCACCACAGCCCGCGCGGCATGGACATAAAAATACTTTAAGCAAGTGTCCGGTTGTCCTAAACACGGCCGCGGTTGAGCCACAGAAAATATTTTTTTTCGCAATTTCTTTCTAGATTTTCTGTTCATCTTCTTCAACAATTCCAGAAGACGATTTCTCTTAATAGACACTAAAGAAACACAAAATCCTTTTCTCGATTTCCAATTTTGTTCATCTTTTCAATTGAACGGACATTCTATTCTCAGAAACCAAAACCTGACGAAGAGCATCTTCTTCGGACAAGAAAATTCACAGAAACAAGTTTTCTGTACAGAACACGAACATGGAAACCTTTTCAGAAAACAAATTTTCTAGGGAATACAAAAACACTATTTAAATAGGTTTCATAAACAATCATTAAAATAGTTTCAGTGACCTTTATACCAAAATAGCCAAACCCGTTGAACGTTTATTTTCCAAAAACTCAAAACATGGACATGCATGAAACAATTTCACATAAACAATTATAGATCCGTAATAACATATGCAAGAAGGCACTGATACCACTTGTTGGTTTTGGTCATGTAATCAAATTGTGCAGCGAAAAACAAACACACGAAACCGAGACAAAAGGACCACTAACATATGTTATAACTGATCAAAAGTAGGACCCGAGCATCCCTTCTTCCTGTAGCTTTCAAAATTTTCTTGAGATTTTAATTCTGGATGCCAACGAAACCAGTTCTAACCGCACCATTGTATTCAAAGGATATGAACACCTGTAAAAGAAATCTACACGAATAATTCACTTAAGAATGGCACAAGGAAACTGATGCTAGTCAGTATAATTCTGCGATGGCTGAGATTTAATTTGGAGAAAAGAGAATCTCTGAACAAACTTCTGAAGAACAATAAAGGAAAACTGATCTCAATGTTTTTCACACTATCAGCGGTGCAATAAACATGTATCTATATTGTTTCGTGTGTCTATATATATTTCCTTATCCTATTAGGAAATAAATAAATAGAGCCATATTTTCCTTTTCCATTATGGGTTTTAGTTTAAAAAATTGCAATTAGGCCTTCGAATTATAATAAACTTATAATTCGATCACAAGACTTTTAAATGATTGTAATTTCACCTAACTAAATATAATACTTTATAATTAGCCCATAATATTTATTTCTTCTCACAAATTAATCTCATAATATTATCATATAATATTTTGAGTATCAATTATTCTATTATGTGTGACCTATTAGGTTTTCCAACCTATTAGCGGTAAAATATGAATTAATTTTAATCACTATAGAATTAATAGTCCTTAATAATACGATTAATTTACTAATTCTCTAATTAATCAATTTATATTCAACAGATCATGAGCGGTGTTTGGCAATACATCATGACCACCCAAAAACTCAAAAAGTTAAGTTGCTTGACATGAACCTTTGAATAATAAAATATCAGTACGATAAACTCCTTTCATCATACTATATCTTATTCGGTTTAGATAATAGATTAGTACTAACTCTCTTTAGAATATAATTAATTCTAACCCAAAATTATTAGTACTTGTTCTAGATTCCTTGACTCAATTTGTATATTATTTGAAATTATTTCCAACATATAGTTGCCTTGGCCAAGGACTTTTGAGTAATGCTTTCCTCCTGGTGGCCATGAGATATACGTCCCTACTATTAGGAGTGATGAATCCTTTATTGACATTCTTAACTACTTTCGTTTACTTTACATTATATCCAATATCCTTCCTATAGGCAGTCCCTGATGAGACTCCAAATATTAGAATCAAAGTACAATACTTAACAAAGCCTTACAAATTTCAAATCTAGGGACACTTGCAAATTTGTTATAATGCGATTCTATCACTGGCACTAAATATTTATCCACTTGATTATCTCATAATTAGGTCATCTAAAGAATTTATTCAAAAAACAAGCATCCACATGTTAACTTTGAGTATCGCAATACTTACGAATGTGAGAACCACCGCTTGATCTAATCAAAAAAGTATAACACATGTTAGTCTTTATGCATTAATGATGTCCTACCTCATTAATACTATAACTATGGATAGTTTAAGCACAAGTACTACATAGTGTACTAGAAATTTCATATCATGATCTCTGTCTTGATTTCTTTAACAATATATATTATGTTAGGGACTTTATCATTCAGTTTAATAAACATACACATATGAAAGAAAGGAACAAAAAGATAAAGAATGCCTTTTATTAATTAAATGTGTAAAATCTCCCTTCATTACATAAGACATTTCAAACTACTGGTTTGACCTCACTCTTGAGGCACGTACACTCAGAAGTCACTTTACCAACCCAAGAAATAAAGAAAAATGATTACTTTCTTGTGATTGAGGAGTTTCCACAATCCCAAGCATAAAAAAAGAAGGAAATTGCCTCTTACCCATCTTCAATCATTCTCTTTTTTCCCATTTCCAAAAGTATATAAATTCACTCGTCGAAGCCCTTTCCCTAGTTCCTATGCCATATGGATGGCTAGTGGAGATCATATTCACTCGGGTACCGTAGTAGGTTTAATGCCTTAGGGTACTTTAGTTTAGACAACTAATCTAGCATACTTGCTTTCCCCCTTGATCTTATACCCGATTTCGCCCCACTTTTCACCAGTTTAGCACCTTCTTACTCAGAATCTACCCTGGTATATTGTACAAATGATTGCTTCTAGGACATATTCCTAACAGAGTTGACTGATACAACTTCTGGTAGGGATATGGTAACTGAGCAAACTTTGGTTATGTTGGGATATATGCCCTCTTAAACTAAGTTTCTAATGTAATTTTGATTTGCATTAATAAAAGTTTTATTCTCAAAAATTATTTGTGAATTCTTCTTTACTTTTTTTCACAATTTCATTGGAAAAGACTCATTATATTTAAGTAAATGGTTCATATGAATGGAGGTCTTTTACAGTAAGGTATGTACCATGAATTACTTAACACATAAACTATTGTTCTTAACCAAATGATGAGAATGTGAATATCATCATGGTAAGGTTATTGTATTATGAATTCTAAATATGGAATGGCTTACCTTTAGCCAATTAGTAGTTTTCTCATTTCATAACACAAGCATATTTCGAATACGTAAAACTGGACCTGTAATAGTGGTTTCTAAGAGTACTAAATTATAGAAGCCTAGACAACTATCGCTACAATATGGACGCATACTCTATAGCTTGAGTATGAGTTGGTGGTTTGATGAAGATAGAAGCGTATACTTTGATGTACTGTAGCTGAGGTTCTACTGTAGGACCAATAGACTTGTATGTTGGGTATATGTAATTAGTTAATCAAGACAGACTTGTACAAGATAACTTTTATACTATATCGCCCTTTGTGGTTGTCCGAATGATTTAAATATCCAAGGCATTGGGGAACATGACTTGGATATTTACTTTAGGGTAACTCCCTTGGAAAGCAAAAATATTCTAAGAAGTTGTGGATAATTGGATTAGAAGCCTAAGGATGGTAGATGTCTTTTAAAGAAGTGTTAGTATGTTTTTCCTCTCTAAATGCATGGTGATGTGTAGAGGAGTATTTTAGTCACTTTATGTGTAGGTCGGAGACATAGCTACGCAGTATTGTCCTTAAGGTCAATATTTTCTTATGGTGATATTAGAAAGTATTTAAAATGTAAAATATAACTATTTATATAGCATGGGTATTTTGGTCATTTTAGTAGCCAAGGCAATGTGTCTTTTTGGTACTCAGAATAGTCCGTAAATCCTAATTAATTTTGGGTGGAGGAAATGATCTCAGTTAAAAAGGATTTTATTTTATTCAGGAAGTCTAATTTATTATTGGATTGGAATAACATTAAAGGCAAGAGAAAATAAATTAAATTTATTATTTTATTTAATTGGTTAATTAATTATTTAGGGCCTTTGCCCAGATTGAATAACTAGAAAATTAATCTGGGCCTAAATTAGATAAAAAGGTTTGTATAATTATTTTGGTTTATTTGGGCTCATTAATTATTTATTGGGTAATTTTTATAAGTCCAGAAAATAAATACTTAATGTTTATTATTTTTAGGCTCATTGGGTCCAAGGAAAATATTATAAATAATTAATGGTCCAATAGCCTGGACCGAAGGATATTTTTTTAAATCACGGAACAAAAGAGTTTAGGCTAAGCCAAACATTTTCTGTTAATAACTTTTAGGTGTTTTGGTTATCAAAGGTGAGCCATGTGTTTTTCATTCTCAGAGAATACACTACGAAAAACAGAGGGGAAAAAAAAACCAGAGAAGCCTTCCTTTTTATTTCTCTCTCGTGTTCGTTCTTCTTCTTGATCTTCTTAATTCTGTTAATTAATAACAAAGAATCAAGAAGAATAGAGACTAGTTTTTCCTCGCCTATTTGCTTTGCCAGCAAGAGATTAGGCGGTAGAATATTCTGAGAAACAAGAAGCTTGAGTTCATGCCACGAAGGAGTAGAAGAATTGCAAGCATTGAATCTGAAGCATCAACAAGCTGTGAAGAACTAATCCCTATGATTCAATCAACTTCCTCACAGCCAAAGAAAACCATAAAGCACAGAGGTATAAATTTTGAAAATCCTTTCGCTATGTTTCTCTATGCATTGGTTTTGCTTCTATTTTCTGTGCATGCATGGATTTTTGTTATTTTCAAGCTTCAATTGGTATCAGAGCGTGAAGCTTTAAATGGCTTAGGAAGCATGTATGCTAGTTAATAAAATTGGCTAAATAGTTGTTTGATTATCGCCTGTGAACCTTCGCTGTTTATGGTATGGGATAGATTGTTGTACACCTCACGATTGAGGTTTAGGAAGCCACTGCAATTTTAAAGCTTTCCGTAGCAATCATGTAAACCTGAATTTTAAGGGTATATACGGATGTTGGTTTGTTTTTTATTAAAATTTGTATCAAAGAGGCCACTTGTTGAAGTCGCGGAGAAGAAATCTGGAAAAATTGCAACAAAAAAAAAAAAAAAATGAAGAAGATGATGTGGAGCTGCTACTTGGAGTTGGCCCGAGCCAAGCCGAGCCGCGTCTATAGTGGCTTATGTGCTTGGTGCCAAGGGATGGCTCAGCCGAGCCACGGCTCAAGAGCCGCAGCTAGGCCCGAGCTGCCCCTTAGCTAGGCAATCCCAGAAGCATCCTAGGAAGGATGCTTTGCATCCTCCCCAGGATGCGGTCACTATTGTGACTGGGTTCCTGGGGCGGGTACGCGGGAGCGGCTCGCAGGTCATGGTCCATGGATCCATCCACGCGCCATGATCCGGTGTGGCGGGTGCGTAGGACGAATTTTTTTTTTTTTCTTTTCTTGTAATTCTTGCGCAATTTCTTTTTTATTTTTGGTCCCATACCAAGTGAAGTTATTATTTTTGTAATAGTTAATATTCTTTGAATATTTTGCATGAAAAATAATAGTAAAGGATTTTAGGATTAACCAAGACCATTGATTAATTTAATTAATGTGTTTAATTCTATTCTTTGGGCACTTAGGTTTAAAAATAGAAAAGCATGAAAACATTTACTATTTTTTAGCATACTATTTATTTTAAATCCTATGTACACATTTTCTCAAAGACCAAAGTCTTTGGAAATTTTTATTTGACAAGGAAAAATATTTTTCTTTAATTAAATGATTAATTTTAACTTAAACAAAAATTAGTTTTTGGTTATTTTCTTAAAAGTTTTTTTATCCTTGACATAGAAAATATTTTGGATTTAGAAATTTTTTTAACTTAAAATAGAAAGCCATTTTAATTTATTTTCAGAAAGAAAAATTATTTTGTCAAATAAAACTTTAGATCAAATCTCTAGAAAGTTTTAATGGAAATTTTTTTAAATTATTAAGTTTTTAATTTAAATAAAATTAATCCATGGAAAATTTTCTCAAATGATATAAACATTGACATAAAAATTTTTATAGGTTTAAATATTTTATTTTTGAGTTAAAAGAGAGCTTAATTGAAATTTTTCAAAAGGACATTTTTTTTTCCAAAAAGACCCTTATTTTAAAAAAAAAAAAAAAACTAAGTGGGAAAGGGGTTCCAATGGCCCACGGCTTCCATCACGATCCTCATTAAAGATCGTGAATCTCCTCGCATCACCCTGAGAGTGAACCCTTAAAGGATGGAGATACCACAAGGATCTAGAACTAATGAAAATATATAATTAATAACCCAGGACATATACTATGATCGGTCAACCCATGTTAGAGGTCATAATGCGAGGTATATCCATAGGGAATGAGAAGAAATGACCAATCCCTAATGGAATTATCTTCTAGATCATTACCTAGAAGAAAAATTAATTTGTGGTGGTTAACACACTTAGCTTAGGAAACAGTTAATCTTCCCAAGAAGCTATGTCAGTTTTCATAAGAACCAAATTAATCATGTTAAAGATAATAGTGATAGGGTTAACTATTATCAGTTTAATATGAGGATAAAGTGCACAAAGTTATTTTGTTTTTCACAAAATTGAGAATTTCTTTTCTTATATTTTCAATTTTCAACAATGGTTGGTAGAGGTTCTTTCAGTCCCTTAGCCGTTATTCTCTGAGAGAATAAGCTAGTAGGTCCCAACTATGTTGACTAGAAAAGGTACGAAACCTGCCATGTTATCGGGGAAGGTTCCACCGATGAGAAGCAAGAAGCTGAGAAAGCATGGAAGAAGGTTGAAAAAATGGCACGCTACTATATGTTAGCCTCCATGTCTAATGTGCTCCAATCCAAACATGAGCACATGGTAACTGCATACGATATAAGCACATATTAGCTACAATGTTCACAGATAAGAGCAGCCAACAAGGCAGGAGGCTCTTTGAACAATCATAAACACTAAGATGGCTGAGGGAGCATCAGTCATGGAGCATATGCTCAACATGATTGCTGCTTTTGAGGAAGCGGAAGTCTTGGGGGCTGTCATTGACCCTGAAAGCCTAGTGGACATGGTTCTCGAATCTCTGTCAGACTCTTTTACTCAATTCAAGTTGAACTACAACATGAACAAGTTAAATATAAGTTTAACTAAGTTAATGAAAGAGCTCCAGGTGACAGAGAAGGTCATAAAGCCACAAGCAAGAGCTATAATGGCTTCTTCTTTAAGAACTGAGGCCAAGCCCAGAAAGTTCAAGAAGAAGAAGGGTAATGCAGCTCCCCAGCCCAAAGACAAACCCAAGGGCAAATGCTTCAAATGTGGAAAGAATGAGCACTGGAAAAAAAGAAAGTGTCCAGATCTTCAAGTTAAAAAAAATCTCATAGGTAATGTTTTCTATCTAGAGTCTATATCAATGGTTAGATCAACTTCCACTTAAATTGTTGATTCCAGAGCCACTGATCACATCTATAACTTCTTGCAGGGGTTTAGAAAGATTAGAAAATTTCAGAAGGGCAAACATGAACTACACGTGAGAAATGGAGAACAAGTTTGGGCCATTGTAGTGGGAGAACTGGAACTTGTTTTTTATTGTAATAGATATTGTAATAGAATAGTTGTATTGAAGGATATTTTATTTGTTCCTGGTTTTAGACAGAATTTGGTTTCAATTGTGAAACTAATAAATCAAGGATATTCTATTTATTTTCATTCTGATATAACTATCAGTAGAAATGGAAAAGTTTTATGCATTGGGCACATGTATGAAAATCTATTATTCATTAATCCTATTAGCAATCAATTAAACAACACTCAATCTGAACTTTTAAATAGGAAGATAAAGACCAATGTCAATGACTCATATCTTTGGCACATAAGGTTTGGTCACATTAACTCAACCAAGATTAAGAGGTTAATCCATAATGGGCCTTTAGGCTCATTGAGATTGGAAAATTGGTCTCAGTGTGAATCCTGTCTTATAGAAAAAATGACCAAAAGGTCCTTCACCCAAAAGGCAGATAGAGCTAAGGAGATATTGAATCTTGTTCACACTAATGTGTGTGGGCCTTTGTCTACATCAATAGGAGGGGGGTTTGAGTATTTCATCACCTTCACGGATGATTGTACTAGGTATGGTTATATTTACCTGATGAGGTGCAAGTCTGACTCTTTTGACATATTCAAAGAGTTTAAGGCTGAAGTGTAGCGTCGAACAGATAAACTAATCAAGACTTTACAATCGGATCGTGGTGAAGAGTACCTCGTGAATTCAAAGATTACATAGTTCATCATGGGATAGTATCCCAACTCTCTACACTGGAACATCCCAACAGAACGGAGTAGCTGAGAGAAAGAATAGGACATTGATAAAAATGGTCCGAAGTATGATGTCTCATGCTACTCTTCCAGTATCTTTTTGGGGATATGCCCTATAAATAGCAATATATATTCTAAACTTAGTGCTTTCCAAGTCAGTACCTAGGACGCCCTATGAGATATGGACTGGGCATAAGCCAAGTGATAGGGGTTAAAATCATCATTGTTTTAAGTTGTTTTGAGATACTTTTATTGTAATAACTAGGCATATTCCTTCATATTTAATATTTTGCTTGTAAAAAATATTTTTGATAAATTTGTGCAGATTTAAGTCGATATCAAGCGAAAAATAAACAATTCCAAAACAGACTTAGTGCCAGGCCTAACTAAGGGACTAGGCGCCGGGTCCATTCTAGTTAAACAACAAAAACGAAGCAAAATTGAGGACAAAAATAGATTGGACCTGGTGCCAAGAGGCCCGACTGGACCCGACGCCAGGTCCACTCTGCCCAGAGGCAGTAATGCGCGAATTTGGTATTTTTCACAGGATTTTGATATTTTCTTAATTCTACTCGAATTTGACTTCTCAAGTAACAAATTTTGGTACCTAGGAGGCTTATAAATACAATAAAAATATAAGAGAAAGATGTGTTTTGAAGGATCTAAGCTAGCTACTTATTCACCACTCAAAGGAGCATTGTTCAAATGAGGTTTTCAAGAGAAGAAGAACGACTTGTCTATGAATTTTATCTTTTATCCTTTGTTTACTTTTCTAGAAAATGATGTGCTTAATGTTTTGATTATAATTGGATATTATTTTGGAGTTTATGCTATTGAGTTAATTAGAACTGTTGATCAATTAATTGTTGTTCTTAGTAATTGATTACTTATTTTTCTTACGGAGTTGGTTGATTGATTTTTGTTATTAACTTGCTTGAAGAAGAGGTTGGTAATGACTTTAATTAATTAATTTCATTTTTGTTATCTCTTAACTTGCTTGAAAAATGGATTAATTGTTTAGAACATTGGTAATTAAAGGTTGGTTAATGATTGCTAGAATATGAATTCATTGACTAATTTCTTGTTTTAAATCACCTAGAATATATGGATTTATATGAGGATTGATTTTAATGAATCTTTTAGATATGTTAGTCGAGATAGAATATGTTTACTAATTTAATTAGAAGATAGTGATTTTATGAATTGCAAACTAAGTGGGTCTATATTAAGTCCTTCATGATGCCAAGACGACAATTGATTGTGATGAATGCTAACCGATTCAATCTTGTGTTTTCAAGATAATTGTCTAGTTACATGAATTTTCATCCTTGAGTTATATCTATTTTTATCTTTATTTATTTTTCTTTTTATTCTCTTCTTATTTTATTGGCTAAACAATAAAGATATGGATAAAGTAAGGTGGGAGCCTAAGTTCTCGAGGATTCAATACTTGCTATTCCCTACACTATACGATGGGTATACTTGCCCATATATGTGCTTTTAGTGGTTAACATTTTAATTAAAGTTTGATTAATTGTCTAATTTTTTGGTAATATTTTTTATACTAAAAAACACGCATCAAGTTTTTGGCACCGTTGCCAGAGATGGGTACTATCGAAAACACTCGAATCTTGTTGATTTTATCTTTGTTGTATTTGTACATATCTCTAACTTTTGTGTTTTGGTAGTTTGTGAATATTTCTAATTTTTGTATTTTTCTTTTCTTTATTTTTTATTGTTATTTTTTAAAATTTTTATTTTCGATTTGATTTTTATTTTTCTTTAAGTGTGAGGTTCAAACCATCATCATGGACAATTATTCCTGGGCACAATGTCAAATGAGTTACAATGATGATAGATTGGTAAGGTTACTAACTTGAATTAATGCTTTTTGTGAGACGTCACTTGATGCTTCAATCCAATCCTTTGTTGCCAACACAACCACGTCCTTTAGGTGGCAGGAAGAAGTATTCCAATGAATGAGCTCTACAAGAACACAACTAACCAAGTTAGTTGAAGATGCCATAAATGCCCATACAGTCGAACAAGAGAACCCCCCCAAGGAGAGGAAAAATGATATGAGGAACAATTGCCTAATGTGGAAAGGGAAGTATTTGATTCTACTCTATGTACTAATAATTCTAATATCTCTTTATCACATGATTTCTTAGTTTTCTCTCCATTCTTGGAGGACAATGGTCTAAATGATGATGTGTTAAGCTTAACATGTCTTAAGGAGTTGGATTTTTCACTAATACATCATAAGAAGACCTTGGAGTATGCTCACAAATTGTACCCTTCACTCCATCCAAAGAGAGGTAACTTAGTTTTTGTAGACCATGCATTGAAAAGTAAGAATTTCTTGATTCTATCTTTAAGAACTCAATTGCTAAGTTTTAAGGGGAATTTCAATTGTGACAACTCATTTGAAGGGATAAGTGGCGACTCTCTTGATTACACACTTTTTAGACATAATTTACATCTTTGTGTTGGAACCTTGATTTGTATGTCTAAAAAAGCGTTACAAAAGGGGGGTCATGCATTTACACTCATTGCAACTAATATTCTCCATGAACCCTCTATTTTTCAAAAACCTCTCTTATTTCTACTTTTATCATCCTTACATTTTTTAATGAGCATTAATTTCTTTTTCAAAAGTTTGATGAGGAAGCATAATGAGTGGAAAGAGTTTTTATCTTTGTTTTGTGTTTGGAGTTGTTAGGTGTTATTTCCCCTAGTAATAAAGAAAATATTTTCCATCTTAAGTATGAGGGAGTGAGTCATGTCTTTTTGTGCTTTCTTAGGATTTTTACTTTATTTTCTTTTATTTTAAGTGTGTCTTTCTATTCTTATTACTTTTTGTGCTTTTTTTTATGTTTTCTTTTGTAGGTCAGAATAAAGTCTTCTTGGACAAGCTTTTCTCACTATTCAAAGTTTTGATATCTATTGGCACTTTATTGCACTTGAGAAGTATTGCTTAAACTTTCTACCCCTTTATTATTTTTGGCCCCTTTGGAGATGTTTTCTTGTGTTTAATTTTTTATCATTGAGGACATTGTCCATTTTAAGTGTGGGGGAGTGGTTTAATAATATTCTTTGTCCAAATTTTTATCAATGATCTTAGTGTTTTCTTGGTATCAAACAATTTGAAAAATTGAACATTTTGAAATTTTGAAAGTTTGGAGATTTTGGAGCTAAAATTGAGCTTATTTTTCTATAATGGGGTGATGATTTTCTTACTAATTTTGGATATGGATTTGTCATTCATTATGGTTGGATTTTTATTTAGAAGTAAACTTATGTATTAAGTTGGATTTTTGCTAAGTCTTAAGAATTTGAGTTAACTTTTGTTATATTTGTTGTTTGAGTTTTGTTTTATTCTTTAAGTTTGAATGTGGATGGTATGATGAAATATGAGAAAAGTTGTTGACTAATTCTTGTATTATAGATTTAAAGTTTGCTTGATTTTGAGTTGTGAATAAGGAATGTGAGGAAAAAAAAATTGAGTGAAAAGAAAAAAATGTGAGATGAAAAAAAAAATGTGAGTTGAAAAAAATTGCTTTCATCTGTTGAGAAAAAAAAAAAAAAAAAGAGGCCTTTTCTTGAAAAGGGGGCTAATACGATGAGTGGAAGAGAAGAAACAAAAAAGCATCACGCTCCCTTAAGGCTATCCTAAAGGTAAGAAGGTAAGGAATGAAAAATGAAGGAAAAAAAATTGCTGGAAAAAAAAATGACTATAAGGGAGCCAATATGGTGTGTGAAGAGAAATCCATGCACTTGAGGCTATCAATTCCCAAAGTCATAGAAAAAAAAAAAAAAAGAAGAAGAGTGAAGTGTTTTTCTTGTTTTACTAACTTGAATTGTGTAAATTTGAGTTTATAATATTGAAATTGGTTAAATGGCTTGACTTATATGATTTATGATACTATATTTTTGTTTGAAGAGTATGATGATTTTCTTGTACTAGATATAAGTTTGTTTAACTTAACTTTGATAGCCTTGGGATTGTTTGATTTAATACATTAGTTTACAAGGTTTTGAAAGGGTTGAATAAATGGCAAGTTTGTGTTTAAGGTTGGAAGAATGTTATGTCTTCATTGTGGATAGATTTGCTAATGAAAATTTTGCTAAATTGTTTTATCTTAAGCCATATGCTTAGTGTTTTAAATCTTTTTTGCTTGAGGACAAGTGATGCGTAAATTTTAGGTATATAAAATCATCAATTTTAAATCCATTCCTTAATCAAGTTTTAATTAAAACATTAATCCCAAAATACACATGTGAGCAAGTATACTCATCGCAAGCATAGTATAGGGAATTAACGAGTATTGATCCTCAAAGGAACAAGTACATACTAATCACTTTTCTTTCATTATTTAACTGACTCAAATAAACTAAGAAAAGAATGAAACGAAAAATAAAAGAAATATATACAACTCAAGGAAGTAAGTTTATACAATTTAGACAAGTACCCTAGAAAATATGACAATGAACCAATTAGCAACTCTTTCGATAAATTACCATCTTGGCATCATGAAGGAATGTAGAGTAAAATTCAATCGTTTGTCAAATCATGAATTTACTTAGGTAAATTTCACTTCATTTGTCAATCCATGGAATCCTATATTTTAATTCATATTAACAGATTTGTTAATCAAGCTAACATAACCAAAACATGCATTAAGCTTATCATTCATATCTTGATTCAATTAGCAGATTTGTCAATCAAGCCATCCTAACCAAAATATACATGAATCTCAATTCCTTAAAATCATGAAATTAGCTAATAACCCTATGTCAAGGTGAAATTAACATAGCCTTTGATCACTTAGTTCTCAAATCCTAACTTCATTGTTCAAATCCATCAAGATTTAACAAGTACGAAATCAATACAACGAAACTTCTAACATCGTTGTGTAGAAGTCAATTAGAAGAACTAGCATCAATAACCAATGAAATCAATTAATCAAATACCAAAGATGACAAAGAATTGATCAAATAACTAAATTACCACAAAATCATGAATCCCAAAATAATATTAAATTACAATAAAAATATTAAATACATCATTACTAAAGAAAAAGAAGACAAAGAGAACAGAAAGCATTCATAGATAAGCCTCTTTCTTTTTCCTTGAAGACTTCCTTGAATAATCCTCCTTGATTTGGGTGAATACCTTCTTCAATGAGAGAATCAAAATTTTGCCTTTTAATTCACCTCTCTAAATTGTATATCTCAACATTTGTGTTCTCTTATACTTTTATAAGCCTCTTGGATGCCAATTTCGTGGTTGAGGAAGTCTTGGCCTAGTAGGAATAGAAAAATACCAAAATCCTTGGATAAACCCTAATTCTGCATACAGAATTTCCAAAATGACATTTTGATCCTGGAAACTATTTTATTGGCCTTGTATGCCTAGGAACGAATTAATTAGCCCTGTGGAGCCTATGGGAATAATCATCTGACTTGTGAGTCATTGGATCAATTTCTGAAAAATGATATTTTGGCCTAAAAAATGTTTCATTTGGAAATCTTACGAGAACAAATAACCCTCTGGCCCAATCAGTCAGTAGGGATTGGTATTAGTAACGTTGAGTACTTAGCAAGAACTTTGGTCTTTGTACTAGCCTAGGTTAGAGCTAGATGACCCTAGTAACCTAGCCTAGTTTTAGGGACTGTCATACTCTGAACAAGGTAAAAGGATATTGAGATGAGTCGTCTTGGCTAGCTGTTTAGCACCTAGCATTTGTCGTGCTTACGAGCGCACTTTTCTTTTGAGTCGTTAGCTAAATGCCAGATGGGGACACTTAGTAGCATTTGACTCCTTACCAGCTTGATGGAGAATAACGTCAAGATTGGGACCCCTTAGCTTAAAGTGGCAAGTAAAATATTTATTGTGCTACGGTATACTTATTTATTCTCGGTAGTATGTTGCGGTATACTTACCCTCTGATGACGCACAGATGAATGCTGTAGGCTACGGTCTTAGCACAATAAGATGAAGTCGAAGTCTTATGAGCTTTACACGCAGGCCGACCATCTATTAGAGAAGAGCCTATAATTTAGAATTAGGGCAATGATTTGAAATTGAAACACAGTTTTTCAAAAATGATTGAGTTCTGAATAAACTCTTCTTTAGAGAGTTTTAGAATTAATTTCAGTGGAAAAAGGAAAAAGAAACTTTCTGTAGTGCCCTTTTGGGGACAAAAACGCAACATTACATTACTTTATCTATTTTTGTAAAGCAGTGGTACACACGGGACTAACTGGGCAATTTTTTACTCACGTGTCTTTTATCTTACTGTTTTGTAGGATCTGAAGTTGAGCAGACCTACGGATAGGGAGGTGATACCACAGTGACAGCAGTCTTAGGTCCAGATGATTTCTCTTTTGATTATGTACTTTATTACTGATATTATATGAAGTTTGCATGTACGAGACTCACTGTTATATATGTATATGACCACGTCAGTATGAGTTAGTTGTACCAGTCTGGGCCTTGGTTAGTACTTTTGATTCTTCATTATAAAGACCCCTTATCGGGGTAACTGGATAGGGCAACACCCAATTTTGGTATGCTTCCGCTATTACTGATAAGGCCTACATTAGTCATATATTTTTTAGGTATTTAAGCCTATTTTTTTATACATTTTGTTCAATAACTGATCATATTCTTTCATATTTGAGATTTTACCCTTGAAAAAGCATTTTGTGCATTACTTCAGATTTTAGGGGTAAAATAAGACAAAAACATCGCAAAACAGAACAAATGCGGTGCCGACCAGGATAGGGGAACTGGCGCTGGCCACATGCTGTTGGCACGTATTTTGAGGTGACAAAAACCATTAAAACAAAGTGGAATAGAACTAAACCGACACCGGCTAGGAGGCTAGAGGCGGTGCTGACTGCACTCTGGAAAGGTTGGCGCGAAAATAAAAAAAAAAAAATCGGCGAATAATTGGAGAGACAGAACACAATCGGCGCCAGCCCTAGGTAGGATAGGTGGCGCCATTTGTGCCCTAATACTGAGGCAGTGCCTCAATTTTCATGTGCGGTTTTTGGTAATTTGCAGAGTTTTAGTGTTTTTCTACTTCTAGTCGACCAGAAACCCTAAAAAAATGGCACTTCTGAAGCTTATAAATAAAGGGAAAACACAAGAGAAATAGGAGGATTAGGAGATCATAACAGAAAATCACTCAAATCAAGGAGAAATTATTCAATTCAAGGAGAATTGTGCAAGAGGATCTACAAAGGAAGAAGAATGAGGCTTGTCTATGAGTGCTTTCTTTTACTTTGTTTTCTTTTTCTTGGACAATAATATGTTAATTGTTTTATTGTAATTTGATATTATTTAGGTATTCATGATTTTTAGAGCTACTTTAATCGTTTGATTAATTGATTATTATTCTTGGCATTTAATTACTTGTGCTAATTACGAGATTAGTTGGTTGTTTCTTTCCATTAACTTTCTTGGACAAAAGGGTTGATAGTAGTCTCAATTCATTAATTTCATATTTGTTGTCTCTTAACTTGCTTGGAAAAAGGGGTTAATTACTAAGAACTGGGTAAGTAAAGGTTAATTGATGTCTGTCAAGATATGGATTCATTGGTTAATTTTATGTTTTAAGTTTGCCAGGATATGGAAATTTAAACAAGGATTGTGTTTAATGCATCTTCTGGATGAATTAGTTGAGACAGGATATGTGATGCTAATTTGTCTAGAAGGAAGTGATTTCATGGATTGGAAAAGAAGTGAATCTATCTTAATCCTTCATTATGCCAAGAGAATAATTCGTTGTGATAATGATTGAATATTTTAAGGTCGTGTTTGTCAAAATAATGGTTTAAGTTACATAATTCTCTATCCTTAACATGTATATATTCTTTTATTTTATTTTATTTTCCTTTTTATTCTTTTTCACTTTATTGAGTCGGTTAAACAATGAAAGAAAAGTGATTAATACATACTTGTTCTTGGAGAATTGACACTCGTTTGAACCCTATACTATGCTTAATGATGGTATGCTTGCTCATATGTATAATTTGGGATTAACTTTTTAATTTAAGCTTCATTAGGAATGTACTTATTTTTATATGATTTTTTATACCCAAATCTATACACAACAAGTTTTTGGCATCGTTACCGGGGAACTATATTATGAAAATTTGGATTTTGTTGATTTAACTATGTGAATATGTAAATATGTAAATTGGTACAATTGTAGTTTTCACACAAATGTGCCATCTTTTGTATCTTTTGTGTCTTTGTAATCTAACTTTGACTAACATTTACTTAACTAACTTGTTCTTTTAATTTTGTTTGAATTGTGCATTCCATTATCTAACTATCTTCTATGTTTAGGTGGAATGATGAATTGGAACCAGAGGGGGTTTAATGAGGGGCAGTACCCCCATTACTCCTCCGAGACAACACTTAAAACACCTGAATAGCAGAGCTAGAGACAGCAATTGGAAAATTTGCTGTCCATGTCACGTGACGCTTCTAAGAAATAGATTCCACATTTGAGAAGTTCGAGTAGATGATCTGCAATATGGAATGACAAATCTGGTTATTGACTGACATGGTGTTAAAATCTCAAGAACTAGCACCAATAAGTAAAAAGGAAACAGTTGTTGTCTCATTACGGAGTGGAAAGGAGTTGCCAGACATTGCAGACTGCAACCGACGCCAACTGGAGAAAGAGAACTGGCGCCAGCTATCGTGTACCTCCGAAAACAAGCAGCCAAGCATAGAACTGGCACCAGCCAAAACATTAAAACTGGCGCCGGCTACACCCTGCCCACTCCCGAAAATCCTATTAGAAATTCTACTTTTCAGCCTAAAATTCCGTATCCTATCCGTATATACAAAGCTCGAAAAGATGTCCAATTTAACAAATTCTTTGAAATATTCAAATAGCTACACATAAACATTCTACTCAGTGAAGCCTTAAACCACATGCCCAAATATGCCAAATTTCTCAAGAGCATGCTCATAAGCAAAAAGCGGTTGGAGGAATTGTCCACAGTGGTACTAAATGAAGAATGTTCAGCCATATTGTAGGATAAACAGAAGTTTCCACACAAAGAGAATGATCCAGGGAGTTTCTTTATCCCATGTTTAATTGGCACTCTTAATTTCTGTAATACATTAGCTGACTTAGGTGCTAGCATTAATTTACTGTCATATAAAACATTTAAGAAGCTAGGCCTAAGAGGACCCTAACCCACTAGGATGAGTATTCAACTCGCAGATAAATCTATCAAATATCGTAGGGGTATAATAGAAGATGTGCTGGTAAAAGTTGATAAATTCATATTTCCAGTGGAATTTGTTATTCTAGACATGGATGAAGATTCTGAAGTCCCTTTAATTTTAGGTAGACCCTTGCTAGCTACAACAAAAGCGTTAATTGATGTTCATGGGGAGAGATTAACACTTAGGGTTGGGGATGAGGAAGTAGTTATTCAAATCCACAAAAACATGCAACACCCTTTATCTTCTAATGATTTTTGTTTAAGAATTAATATTCTTGATGAACCTATTTTGGAATTTATGCAGAAATCATTGGAGGAGGAGTTGGTGAAAACTTCAATAGCATATTTGGAGGATTCTATTGATGAGAAGGGAATGAAGAGTTTTGAAAAAATTGAGAAAAGCAATTTGGAGAGAATGAAATCATCCATAGAGGAACCTCCAGAATTTGATCTAAAAGACCTACCCGAGAACTTGGAATATGTATTCTTGGCTGAAGGACAGAAATTGCCTATGATCATTGCCAAATATCTCACTAAAGAACAAAAGACTAAATTGGTAAGTGTGTTGGGGAATTATAAGGGAGTAATAGCATGGAAGATCACCAATATAAAGGGAATTAGTCCATCCTTCTACACTCATTAGATTTTGATGGAAGAATGTGCAAAAGCCGTAGTACAACCCCAACGTAGGTTGAACCCACATATGAGTGAAGTAGTAAAAGGTGAGGTGATTAAGCTTCTAGATTCAGGCATCATTTACCCTATTTCTGATAGTATTTGGGTTAGTCCTACTCAAGTGGTACCAAAGAAGGGAGGAATGATGATGAGCCCCAATGAAAATGAGCTAGTCCCTATGAGATTGGTCACGAGTTGAAGGTTTTGCATTGATTATAAGATGTTAAATAAAGCTACTAGGAAAGACCACTTCTCTCTCCCTTTTATTGACCAAATATTGGAAAGGTTAGCCGGACATGAATATTATTGCTTTTTGGATGGATTTTCTAGCTATCTACAAATTCCCATAGCTCCTGAGGACCAATAGAAAACCACTTTCATATGTTCATATGGTACTTTTGCATATCGTCAAATGTCGTTTGATCTTTGCAATGGTCCTGTAACATTCCAAAGATGTATAGTAGCTGTATTTGAAGGACTCGTGTGAGACATCATGGAGGTATTTATGGATGATTTCTCAATTTTTGGTGATTCGTTTGACTTATGTTTATCTAATCTTGAAAAGGTACTAGCAAGCTGTGAAGAGACTAACCTCTTGCTTAATTGGGAAAAATGCCATTTTATGGTGCAAGAAGGCATTGTGTTGGGGCATAAAATTTCAAGGAAAGGTATAGAAGTTGATAGAGTAAAAATCGAAGCAATTGAGAAGCTGCCTCCTCCTACGTCTGTGAAAGCTATAAGGAACTTTCTTGATCATGCAGGTTTTTACAGGAGGTTCATCTTAGATTTCTCAAAAATTTCCAAACCTCTTACCTCTTCACTTGAAAAGGAAGCTGTGTTTAATTTTGATGAAAACTGTCTCAATGCTTTCACCATACTTAAGGAGAAATTGATCAATTCACCCATTTTGATTAAACCTAATTGGTCTCTTCCATTTGAACTAATGTGTGATGCTAGTGATTTTACAGTAGGTGCAGTACTTGGACAAAGGAGGAATAAGCACTTCCAACACATATACTATGCAAGCAAGACTTTGACGGATGCTTAAGAAAACTACACAACAACGGATAAAGAATTACTTGCCATAGTGTTTGCTTTCGATAAATTTTGTGCTTATCTTATTTTGTCCAAATTCATTGTTTATACAGATCATTCTGCCCTAAAGTACCTATTAATCAAACATGATTCCAAACCAAGATTGATAAGATGGGTATTATTATTATAGAAATTTAATTTGGAGATTAGGGACAAAAAGGGTGCGAAAAACTTAGCTGCAGATCACTTGTCATGACTGGATAATCCCAATTTGGAATCATTGGTAGAGGAGGAAATTAATGACACCTTTCTAGATGAACAACTCTTGCTCATAGAAGGTAAGATTCCAAACACCCCTTGATTCACAGATTTTGCTAATTACTTGGTTGTAGGAATTCTCTCAAAAGGTCTCACGATGCAACAAAAGAAGAAATTCCTCTCTGAGGTAAGGCACTACTTTTGGGAAGATCCATATTTATTTAAGTGTTGTGCAAACCAAATCATTCGAAGATGTGTGGACTCTAAAGAATGAGAGGATATTCTAGGACATTGTCATGAAGGACTTGCTGGAGGCCACTATCAAGCCAACAACACTGCACGAAAGGTGCTCGACTCTGGATTCTATTGGCCCACATTGTTCAAAGATGCCCACAGGTTTATTCAAAGTTGTGATAGGTGTCAATGTACAGGTAACATTTCTAAATCTCATGAGATGCCATTACAAATTTTCCAAGCTTGTGAAGTATTTGATTGTTGGGAGATAGACTTCATAGGACCTTTTCCTAGTTCTTTATGTAATAAATACCTTTTGGTAGCAGTGGAGTACGTTTCTAAGTGGGTAGAAGCACAAGCTTTACCAACTAATGATGCACGGGTTGTGGTAAAATTTCTGAAAAACTTTTCACCCGTATTGGTGTGCCGAAGGTGCTTATTAGTGATAGGGGGACTCACTTTTGTAATACTCAACTGGACAAAGTTCTCAAACATCTAGGAGTGAATCATAGGTTGGCTACCCCCTATCATCCCCAAACAAGTGGACAAGTTGAAATGGTTAATAGGGAAATCAAACGAATCTTGGAAAAGACTGTTAACCATACTAAGAAGGATTGGAGTCTAAAATTAGATGACACTCTTTAGGCATACAAAACAGCTTTTAAGACCCCAATTAGCACAACTCTTTTTCGGTTAGTTTATGGCAAAACCTGTCATTTACCTGTTGAGATTGAGCATAAAGCTTATTAGCCTATCAAACTTATTAACCTTGATCTTGAGTCAGCTAGAGAGTCAAGGTTGCTCTAACTCACCGCCTTGGAGGAGTTGCGCAAGGATGTTTATGATACTTCAATGCAATATAAAGAGAAGGTCAAAAGATGGCACGATAAGCATATCACTTGACAACATGAATTTGAGAAGGGCGATCAAGTGTTGTTATTCAACTCTCATTTGCAAATTTTTCCAGGTAAGTTGAAATTAAGGTGGGGAGGACCATATACGGTAAATCAAATATTCCCATTTGGAACCCTTGAACTCACTCACCCCACGGGGCACACTTTCAAAGTCAATGGCAATCAAGTGAAACACTATGTTAGTGAAATTCTTTGCAACACGAATCAAGTGGAGATGCTTTTGGACACTGCAGCATAAAACTTCTTGGGTTATCTTGACTTCTTTCTTTCGTACTATCAATTTTTTTTTCTTTCCCTGTACTATTGTCTTTCCATTTTGTTTATTTTTCTTTTCTAGTTTTTATACTTTGGTGTGTTTCTTTTGTATTTTTTTTTTTTAGGTACTTCGAAAATGCCTCTTTCTGCTAGAATTCAACTCTTGTGAAGAAGAATGACCATTGTAATGGAAGTATTTTCTTTCTTATCTTGTGTGTTTCTTTTGTATTTTTTTTTTTTTAGGTACTTCGACAATGCCTCTTTCTACTAGAACTCAACTCTTGTGAAGAAGAATAACCGTTGTAATTGAAGTATTTTCTTTCTTATCTTGTCCCTTTTATTTTTGGTCCCATGGCATTATTTCCATGCTTTATTTATTTGGCTATTGAGAAATATGTCCAATTTAAGTGGGGGGGAGTGGTTAGAATGAGAATTCTTTTATGCTTCATTCTTCTATGATTTATTCTTCTTGAAATTCTTCTTTAGACCCTGTTTGAGCAAAATTTTCAAAATTTTTTCTGATTTTGTGAGCTTTCAAGATGAATTTTTAATGCATGTCTTTGTAATAGATCATAGAACATATGTTCTATATCATTTGTGACTTATGCATGACTTTTTGCACACACTTGGACTAAGTAGTTCTTGATCAAATGCTTTACATTGTTCTTAAACTTGTTTTTCTACTAAAATTCATTGAGTATTCTAGAACTTACTTGAATACCTCTCGAGGTGAAATAAGAAAGATATTCATGATTTAACTTAGGAATGACGAAAATAGGCCTTCTTTTGATAGTTTAAGCTTTTCAAGCCTATCTATTTTATGCTATCCTTAGTGCCTATTTTGAGCCTAAATTGTCAATTTCTTTCTTACAACCCATTATCATACTTTGTAGATTACTTTTTTCTGAGAGTTTGATAATTCTTCCAAATCTTTGATTGCTCTATATGGAAAGAAGTACAAGTAGGGAGTTGTGAGGGAGAAAGCATGTGTAAATGTCATGACTTGTTACTTTCAGTCATGCAGCATTGTTGAGTAGGATTGTTAAAGGAGGAAAAAAAAAAGGAAAGAAAGAAGAAAAAAAAACTTGAGAAAAACAAAAAGCTGCTAGGAAAGTTTGAAAAGAAAAGAGAACAGAAAAACCAACAAAAGCAAAATTTGAAAAGAGGAAAAGAAAAAAAGAAAAGCTGAAAGAGAAAAAGAAAAGAAGAGCACAAGAAGAATGTTGATTGAGAGCTGGAATAAGACTTGCTGAGTTTTTTTTTTTTTTTATACTTTTGTGCAAAATGAATGAGGAGTTAAGAATTATTGAGAAAAAAAGAATGCAAGATTTGCCTGAACTATGCTATAATTGCTATACAAGGTTATAGGTTTTGATTGGTTTGGGATAGGAGAGCAAGAAGAATTTGGAATTTCTTGGTATATCTTGTTTATCATTTTCTTGCAAACTCTCATCTTCTTTGATATTTGATTTTCCTATATCCTTCATTTGAAAGCTACATTACAAACCCTTTAACCTTACATTACAAGCTTAAAGTCCTATTTGACCTAAGTAGAATCATGAAATGACTCGGATTAGTGGAGAGAGTGTATGAAAAGTAAGCTTATGGAATGCATATTCTTTTTGAACTAAATTCTTTCTAATTGTTTGAGAATATTATTAAGTATTGAGATGGTTCTACTAGTCAATATTCACTTACACAAGTCTTGCATTTATTTTGAAAGATATAGTAGCGTATATTTTGTGTCTTGAAATAAAGAAAGCATTAGAGATATTATTTTGATAGTAATTGAGTGATTTTGTGAAACCTTATATTTTTCCTACTTGTCTTTGATACTTTTCTTGAGGACAAGTGTAACACCCCACTACCTAGGCCCAACAGGGCCGAGGATGTTGCCCCTTCCAAAGGACAAGGGGTCTTTATAACTAGGTCACACAAACAAAAATAACACAATACTTTAAAATTAAACTTATTACAACCCAAAAATTCAAAAACAAATCCAAAATAAATTGTTCACTATTGTCTCTCAAAGCAACACATAAAATAAATAACACAAAGTCTTCAAAGCAGGCAACAATCTAGCTACTCATCTCCATAGCAGGATCGACCTGAAAACATGGCATAAAAGGTGATGAGATAAAAATCTCAGTAAGTCCATGTGAGCCTTGAATGTTTCAGGTAAAACAATTCATGAATGCAAGTTGTAAAAATTGCATAAGAGAAAATGCTGGCAAACAATAAATAAGGATTAAAAATAAAGAGTGGCGTTTTACCTTTCAAACTATACATGTGAACAATAAATACAACCACTCAAATAGGTAGCCATGGGTTACCACACATTGGCCCCATGATCAGATAACGGTTAGAATGCCACACTTTGTGCAGACTGACAAAAGGTAGGTAATCGGCCTACTGGATAAGATACTCCTCATTCTCTACGCCCAAACAAACCGGTTGTCCATTCCGGAAACACACAATCCACTTGACTGAACTTACTAGCTCAGACCGGCATGACTAGGTAGTACTGTCGTTTCTTTAAGTTGAGTTTATCTTCTAGAAGTGGCCTCCTGCCAGAAGACTCACTCTTGCTCTTCAAAACTAGTACTATTAGTCTATCCTTATTGAGTACTCAACGTTGATTGTCCCACTTGGGAGAAAACTGATAAAACATTGCTTTCCTTGAAAATAGCAATTAACGGTTTCTAAAATTTGTGTCAAAGTTGAGTTTTTAGAAAGAGTTTACTGTTTGTGCAAAACTACTTGTTTGGTTTTCAAAAGATTTGTTTGACTAAATAAGAAAAGAAACATTCCTTAATTGCCTTTACAAAATGAGTGTCCATACACTCTGCGTTTAGCTTGCTATAGTAACCTTTTTGTCATCAAATAAGTTTATGCAGGAGCTTATCTGATTCTTTGCTTGCAAATTCACAAATCTTCCAAAGCTGACTTAACCCCGCCTGGGGTAAACACAAACCATATGGTTATACTCAAGCTATATTCACTTCCATAGATAATCCTAATTCAACTTATTACAATCATGACCCTAATGTCCTAAGTTATAAAGCTATATGATAAAGAGTTTTATAAAATAAGTCTAGCTTGATAAGTGAAAATAACTAGGGATTGTAAAATAATTACTAATAAGTTATAGGTTCAAATACAAATCTTGAGTATTGTTATTAATAAATAAACTAGGGTTTGATTGATGAAGAATCCTAAGTCCTAGATGATATTATTAAAATAAATTATTACTAATCTCTTAATTAATAATTAATAGGTAGAAAATAATTAATAAATAAAATTAATAATAAATAGATTTTATTAAATTTTGATCAATAAATAAATTTCAATAGTATTTATGAATATATGGCCTACAAGATTAACATTTTACCTATTATTATTTATATAAAAGTCTTTATTTATTATTATTATATATAAATATTTATATATATTATTTTTAATAAAAGATATCATTTATTTGGCTAAAATATCACTATTCCATTTAATATTCCGAATCCAACTTCCTAGGGTTTTCGAAATCTTTGGAGGAAATTATAATAGTAATTTTAATTAACGTAATAAAATTGGCTAATTAAAATAGTTTAGGATCAACAAGGTCATGATCATAATTCCTATTGCTAACAAGAATCATGAACATATACTCCAACATCAATCAGCAAACTAGTCCATTCATGAGTAAAGGCTTAAATCCATATCTACTATCACATGGTCAAATCTCTACTAAGCATAATCATATTCAAGGCTTCAACAAGAATACAAGAACATAATACCCTATTCACCAAAGGTGACATAATATGTAGTATGCTTAAACATCCACACTCACTCAAGACATGAAGAACATGCATCGATTCCCAAGAAATATCATGGAACTTAACCATGACAAAACATCCTCATGCTCCAATCTCAACACCTTCATACATAAACACATACTCAAACCCCAATCATATTCTATCATTCTCTAACAACATCTAAGAGACATGATTTTTAGAATTAAAGAGAAGGTTAAAGAGAAATACTTGGTTGATGATAATCTCGATGAAGATTCAAGGAGATCCACACGTTTAGGAGGCTTGATTCGTCCAAGAAAGGAGAAAAAAAACGGCCATGGTTGAAACAACCATTTCGGTCGAGAGAGAGAGAGAGAGAGAGAGAGAGAGAGAGAGTATTAGTATATCATGTTAAAGATTGAAGGGAAAGAAGATAAACAAAATCGTTCTTGGTTACCTTGATAGAGTTCTTGAGACTTCAAGAAAAAATTTGGTTTTGATCCGTTAGCAGATTTTTTGTTTTCAATGTTTGATGTTATAAAATCCAGAAATGAACTCTAGGGAGTGAGTAGGCATGATTTGGAGTTTTTGAAAGGGATTGGAGGTGTTTAAAGTGGTCTTAGGTTTGAAGAAAGCTAGTGTGTGGTCTTGGTATTCTTATAGAAATTGAGAGAATTAGAGAGAAAGTTGGACGAAATTGCTAAAAGGTATTGGCCGAATGATTGAGGTATCCTTGTGATTTGATTTTCAGATTAGGAAGAAGAGGAAAATCTGGTTGTTTGAATTTCAAAGGGAGTAATTTATGGAGTGTTTTAAGGTAGAAGATATGGTAAGGTGGTTGATTGATAGAGGTTCTTGGAAGCTACAATGGCCGACTGGTTTGTTGTGGTTTTGTTGAAACGAATGAGAGTTGAAGGGGCTATAGGGTTGGTCAAAATTCTGAATGTAATGGTGGGAGAATTTCTGGTTGTTTGAAGCTTAATCCAAGCGAGTTTTCATCGAGTAATTTGTTGGAATTTTGAACTTCAATTGAAAGCTTGATTGGAGTAATTGAAGGAGGAATTTAATGAGTGGCTATGGTGCTCAATCGTGCAGGTTAGTGGAGGAGGGTGATGAAGCTCAGTTCATGGCTGACTAAGGTTAACTTCATAGAAGTTTGAGGTGATTTTCGGACAAGGCTTGAAGAGAGAGCAAGGCTGGAATTTTCTAGTTTGATTTTCGAATAGCTTGCTGGAATTTTTGTGCAGTTTTTTCTACAATGTTCCAGCCGACTTGCGAAGAGTTTGAAGGGATATTGGAGGGTCCTTTAAGGCTGGTTTTTAGCCTTTTTTATGGAGGAAAGACAGAGTTAAATTAATAGTTTGAAGGGTAGAAACTTTGTTTTTGGCCTGCTATGCTGTGAAACTTGCCTAGAATTTTTTTCTGGTTTGCATAACTTTGTGCAATCCGGTTTTTGGCTAGGAAATTCAATCTTCAAGCTAAACAAGTTGATCATTTTTCTGGAAGCATTTGAGTAACAAAAATGGTTGAAGTTTTCGAAAGTTAGGCTGCCCAAGAATCTGAAAAAAAATTCATATTCCTACCATGAAGAAGATGAACACTATGAAGTGGAGTTTTGAAGGTTCAACCATGGAGATTAATTCTCTTGAGAACCTTTCTTAACTCCTTCCCTATTTTTAGTCAAAACTCCATCCTCTAAGAGCCATTTTCGAAATTTCAAGATCAATAAACCTTGCTGAATTTTCTAGAATTAAAATATGGCTTTGGATAAATTGAACAAACTTAATTGGTAAAGAATTAAGGTAAGTTAGGGAATAAAAAGGACATGAATCCCTTAAGAATTCTTTTAGGGCATAAGAATAAAATTAGGACATTCCCTTTATGTCTCCCCTAGGACAACATTCCTATTTCTACTTATGGAATACAAAGGCCGAAAAATTCAACCTTAAACAAAAATAAAATTAATCATGCTAAAACTTAAATGATGGGATTTGAACTCAAGACCTTAAGAGTTAATTCCAAAGCTCTAACCACTAAACCACAACAACTCTTGCTCTTATTTTCTCTCCCAAATATTCTTCCTATTTAATCCTCAAGCTATCTCCCTATTTTCACTTCAAGCAAGATTACCATTTTACCATTCCTACTCAATAAGCACAACTAAACCTTCTAGACTATAAATCACAATTCTAAAGCACATAAAATCATTCAAAAATATATATTCATGCAAGAAAATATGATATGGATCCTGACCCCCTTACTCTAGGGTTGGTTTTAAGTGGGGTTTCACAACAAGCAAAGAGCCAAGTGTGGGGGAAATATGATAGGGCCTAAATTAGTCGTATTTTCTAATTATTTGAGGCTATTTTGTGATACATTTTGTTCAATAATTGGTTATATTCTTTCATATTTGAGATTTACCATTGGAAATGTATTTTGTACATTATTTCAGATTTTAGGTGTAAAATAAGACAAAAATGTAGCAAAACAAAACAGAGGTAGCGCCAGCCAGGACAGGAGAACTGGTGCCAGCCACGTGCTATTGGTATGCATTTTGAGGCAACGAAAAACCAGTGGAACAGAACCAAGCCGGTGCTGGCTAGGAAGCTAGAGGTGGCGTCGGATGCATTCTGGAAAGGTTGGCGTGAAAATCAAGAAAAATCGCCGAACGATTGGAGAGACAGAACACAACCAGCACCGGCCCAAGGCGGCACCGGTTGTGCCTTGATATCAATTTTTATGCATGATTTTTTATAATTTGCAGAGTTTTAGTATTTTTCTACTTCTAGTCGGTCAAAAACCCTAGAGGAACGAAATTAGGCACTTCTAAAGCCTATAAATAAAGGAAAAATACAAGAGAAATGGGAGGATTAGGAGATCATAACAGAAAATCATTCAAATTAAGGAGGAATTCTTCAATATAAGGAGGATTGTGCAAGAGGATCTATAAAGGAAGAAGAATGAGGCTTTTAGTATTTTTCTACTTCTAGTCGGTCAAAAACCCTAGAGGAATGAAATTAGGCACTTCTAAAGCCTATAAATAAAGGAAAAATACAAGAGAAATGGGAGGATTAGGAGATCATAACAGAAAATCATTCAAATTAAGGAGGAATTCTTCAATATAAGGAGGATTGTGCAAGAGGATCTATAAAGGAAGAAGAATGAGGCTTGTCTATGAGTGCTTTCTTTTACTTTATTTTCTTTTTCTTGGACAATGATAGGTTAATTGTTTTATTGTAATTTGACATTATTTAGGTATTCATGATTTTTAGAGTTACTTTGATCTTTTGATTAATTGATTATTATTCTTGGTATTCAATTACTTGTGCTAATTATGAGATTAGTTGGTTGTTTCTTTCCATTAACTTGCTTGGACAAAGGGGTTGATGGTGGTTTCAATTCATTAATTTCATATTTGTTATCTCTAACTTACTTGGAAAAAATGGGTTAATTGCTAAGAATTGGGCATGTAAAGGTTAATTGATGTCTACCAGAATATGGATTCATTGGTTAATTTTATGTTTTAAGTTTGCTAGGATATTGAAATTTAAACAAGGATTATATTTAATGCATCTTTTGGGTGAATTAGTTGAGACAGGATATGTGATACTAATTTGTCTAGAAGATAGTGATTTCACGGATTGGAAAAGAAGTGAATCTAGCTTAATCCTTCATGATGCTAAGAGAATAATTCGTTATGATAATAATTGAATACTTTAAGGTCATGTTTGTCAAAATAATGGTTTAAGTTACATAATTTTCCATTCTTGACATGTATATATTCTTTTTTTTTTTCCTTTTTATTCTTTTTCACTTTATTGAGTCGGTTAAACAATGAAAGAAAAGTGATTAATGCATACTTGTTCCTGCAGGATCGATACTCGTTTGAACCCTATACTATGCTTAATGATGAATACGCTTGCTCATATGTGTAATTTGGGGTTAACGTTTTAATTTAAACTTGATTAGGAATGTACTTATTTTTATATGATTTTTTATACCCAAATCTATACACAACAGTTACTTTTAGTAGGGGTGTTACATAACCTCTATTCTTCAAAGTCTTGCAAATAAGATTACCAAGCAACTTATAATCAATGAAGCCTGAGAAAAATGATCAAAAGAGGCATTCAATCCAAAGAAGTTGCACACCATAAAGATATTGGAAAATCTTAGACTAGGAAATTGAGGATAAGGTATCAAATGTACTTTCTATGTCTCTTTACCTCAGTTCAATTTATTTCATATTGAAGTACATAAAAATGATTTCAAAAAAATGGTCTTTTCAAATCAGATTTTTCTATAAAAACTTGGTTGAGTAATTTTGGGCTGGCCACTGAATTCAAAATGCCCATCCAAGAATATGTAGGTGTTTAAAATATACTATTGCATAAAGTTATGTTTTGGACTCACCTTTCGAATGTAAAATTTTCAATCTTGTGAATCCAAAATTCTGAAAAAGTCTTACAGTGAAAAATAGCCATTACTAGCCGTTGACATCTTGCTTTTTGCCCCTATAAAAGCCTTTTACACACGATTTTTGTATGGGAATTGTGCTAACACTTTTAGAAACACTCTAAGACTTTTGAAAAATAGAAATTCCTCATCTACATTGTGCCTCAAAGTGAAATCTATTGTTCCAAAGGTAAAAAAAAGTAAAAGAACTCTAGCAAATGTATATCTGCTCAATCTATGAGCTATTTTCAGCATTTTCTCTGTGATTTGTTTTGTATCAAGGTTTGGTAAGTAAAACCCAGTTGGGGTGAGCCTTAATTGATATATGTAAAGAGGTTAGGTGTTAAACCAAGTGTGGTGACCCTCTTGTGTAAGATTGGTGTTGCCTACCACCATTGATTTGGAAAAAGGTTTTAATAGTTGTGTTAAAATCCTTAAGTGTGTACTTAAGGTAGTGGATATAGATCGGTTGAGGATTGAACCACTATAAATCCTTTGGTTTATTCTCTTGCATTTAAATATTAAAATTATGGCTGCATTTTTGGTTATTCATCATATCAAAAAAACGCTACACCTTTCTTTTCAATCAATGATCTAATTTAAGTCTTTTATATATCATAGTAAGTCGGCCTTTAATCTCTTAACTGCCCATCTTAAATTTGATTTGTCTACTCTTCATTTAGTACAGATTTGAAAGATCCCTGACTAGATACTAAACAGTGCTCATCGTATTTCTTTTTGAACACATAAGTTTTTCCAGCCCTTTCTCACAAGTCATTAAAAGAATTTAAAATTTTGCATTTGTTTGCCATAAACCTTATTCACCTCCCCTAAGGTTTATCAATTGGAGATGTGGAATTCCAAGGAAAGGCATATTTTAAACAATAGTTTAATTTACTGAATAATTTGGATTTGTTTGGAACCCAAAAAACTTGGATTTTTGAGCAATCATTGATATAAGGATTCACATAATTGTTTAAAATGAGGAATAAAATAAAAAAAATGTAATTAAGACATCCTAAAAATCTTTGTAATTGAGTTTTATCTGTAATTTTATCTAAAAACTTAGATGCAAATTCTATAGTTTTATAGATGGGTTAGATAATGTCCTAAAAATGTTATTTCAGTCTGAAATAACTTAACATTCTTATCACTTACTACTAACCTATTAGTCCTAACAGTATTAAAAATTTAATGTTTAAAGTATTGTTCTATATTTCTAGAATGAACTATAACATCATCTATGTAAACTATTGTAAAATGAATATAAGGATTGGATATACTATTCATAATATTTTGAAATTTAGATGGTGCATTCTTTAATTAAAAAAGCATAACATTCCATTCATATTGTCCAAAAGGTACATAAAAAAGTAGTTTTATATTGATCATTTTATTCTACTTGTATTTGCCAAAATCTTGACTTCAGATCAAATTTACCACAAATAGTAGCTTTCTAAGTTCTTTTCAATGAATCTCGTTTATTAGGTATAGGGTACCTAATTCATTTTAAAACTTTGTTCAAATGTTTGTAATTTATTACTAATCTAGGTGCTCCTCTTTCCTTTTCAACTTGATAGTTAATATAAAAGGCTGGACAACTCTATAGGGATTTGGATGGTTTAATAATTTGTTTTAGCTAATAATTCATTTATTTCCTTTTTATAATATTCCATTAATTCATTATTCATTTGTATAGATCTTGCTCTAGCAGGGATATCTTTCTCAGTAAAGTCATTTATATATGGTAAACTAATTATATGTGTCTTCCTATCCCAAAAGGCATTAGGAATAGTGCGGCAAACTTGTTCTTCTAACGACTTTTGAAAATCTAATATCTTTTGTTGAATTGATGGATCTTTTAACTATTCCTTTACTCTTTTGTAATGTATTTCTTACCTTAGAAAATTAATATGAGTAGTCAATAATTGAATTTTAGATACATTTATATTTTTAAAAATATCTATTTCTTTTTATTTTAGACTAGTTAAAATTCAAATTTAACTCTTCATCCTAGAATCTCTATATGAATACCAGAACCATTATCTGTAAAAGGATATATTTGAGTATAAAATGAAGTTCCTAAAATAATAGTTTTTGATAAGTTTTTAACTACGATAAAAAATTTTGAAATAGATATTCCCATTGCATATGAGCATTTGCCAATCTGTATTTAATTTCTAATTTTGATCCATAAGCCAAATCTAATTTTTCTTTTTTTTTTTTTTGTAATACATGGTTGATACTAATCCTTTAGCTATATAGTTTTTGTTAGCTCCTAAATCCATAAAGGCTATAGTTTTAATACTAAGATTATCTCCTACACTAATTGTAATAAGTACATACCATTTTTGAAATTGAGTCTTAGCTATAGTTGTAATAAATTCTTCTATATTTTCTTCCTCAATGATAGTTTTTCCTTTATTTTGTAATCTTACTTCCTTTTCTAATTTCAAAGTTAATATATCTATTTTTATCTAACTGTTTTCTTTTCTTAAATCTTTAATTTCTTATTTTATTTGATTAATTTCTTGTTGTAAATCTTGTATAGATATTTTTTTTCTAAAGATTTAAATGTATTAAATATTTATTTTACATCAAATGGTTCTATACATTTATGTTCTTGTAAAACTAGTTCTCTCTAAATTTTAATAAATATTCCTTTTTAAATACCTTCGTTATCTATTTTGTCAATTAAGTAAAAGAAAATGTTTACTTTCCTTTGTAATAACATTTATAGTTCTAGCATTACAACTACATAATCCTATACACTCATAATCACTTTTTTTATCAATAAAATAGTTAGATTCTTTCGAATAGCATATATTTTATCTTCATCATTAATTTCTGTGGAAATATAACTATTATCATCCTGAACTAATATTTGAAAAATCATTTCTCTAATTTCTTCTTCTAATTCTAACTCATTAGTTTTATTTTTCTTTTTAGATTTTGCTTTGCATTCATTAGCTAGATGTCCTCTTTTTCCACAATTATAGCATTTTGGTCTATTATCTCTATCATCTTTTGTAACTTTAATTTTCCTAATTTTTTTCTTTTTATAAGTTTATTAGGTTTATTTTTTAATGATTTCTTTTTCTTATATTTTTTAAATAACTTTAAATGGTGGTGCTTTTAGGTATCCAAAATCTTGACAACAGCCCCCTAGTTCTTTTCTAGTAGTACTTTAAAGAGCTTACTTCCTTAATCTGGCACCCTAGCTTGCCAGATTTTGCTTAGTCTAATCCTATTATATTCACATAATTAACTAGATCTCCAAATGTTAATGTATCGTATGGTATATCTCCCTTAAAATTAGTTCTAAGTTTCTATCTTACTTTATATGCAAACAATGGTGGTAATCCTGCTATAAATCTTTCTTTCCAAAAAGCATGTTGACAATTTGTTCTAAGCCTAATTTTACTAAGGAACATATCCTTATACCATCTAAAGTCATGTAAATTTGGACAAGTTAAATTTGTAAGAATTTCAAAACTTCTTTTGTGAAAGGCATGTAATAGCATGTAATAAAGTAGCCATTGCATCTTGCTTTGTTTCTTGCCTAATTTGTTCACTAGTTCCTTCATTTTTTCACTACTATAATAAGAGTATAGACTAAAGGATTTATTGGCATTGATTAGATGTACTATAGTTATCCAACTAGCTCTTTAAGGTACCAATAAATCTAGCAACTAATAATTGCACATTGATGATCATTATTTTTCCTATATAACTGATAAGTTGCAACTACCATTCCCATTTCATGAATCAGATTATATATCTAACGTTTAGATATACCATCTAAATTTTATTTTGCCATATCATGACCATTATAAAAGGATGCTACATCAAGATGTCTTTTTTCATGTCGCATGTCTGGAAAAGAAGGGCTAGTATAATAGCTTCTTTTATTAGGTTGATGTCTAGAAGAACTATCTCTTTTTTCATAATGATTAATTCTATTAATATCTAGAGTATTTTCTAAATCATTGACTTCTTGGAGTTTTTGTATCTTAAAAGTAGATTCTGAGACTGTAACTTTATTCATTAATCTTTCATTAATTTCATTAAGGACACTATCAGTGATTTCAAAATTACCTTATAATTTAGGTTGATTTTTTTTTTTCTGGGATATTGTATAACTTAATCATTGGATTTTTATCTAACTTAGACCCATTTTTTTCTAAAATTAGATATGTTATCAATTTCTTGTAATTGGTTAATTAAAGATGATAACATTTGATTAGTATAAGTATTTTGTTGAATAATTATACTTCACTTGCAGTATGTATATTTTCTAACTTAAAAAGGAGGTGGTGTTATAACTCTACCAAAAAATCTAGATATGGATACTCTAAGCAATTTAGATGTGGATAGTGAAGTTGTTGTCTCTGAAATTACTAGTACAATTAGTGATATAGAAAAATAATTAGCCAATTGGAGTATACCAAGAGAAAATTTAAATAAAATTTATAAGATAGGAAATTTTGAATTCATACAAAATTAAGCATTAAAACTTGTGAATCTACTTTTTCAATTAGTTTGTCATATGGTACAGTTAATCTTTTATCCAAATACTCTATAGACATTCATAAAAAAATATAGCTATTTACATATTATACTAGTGCAAGTAGTAGTTGAACCTCTTTATAGATTAGGATTAGGTACATCTATTTCTCTAGTACTCAAAGATACTACAAATTTAAATTTTGACAACTCTATTCTAGTAGCATCATAATCAAGCTTAGTAAATGGCATGTATTCTAATATACATAATCCTGCCCATATAATGTGAGTGTGTAAGTATATATGTGTATATATATATATATATATATATATATATATATATATATATATATAATTAGTATATAAATAGATAAGTCATAAGTGTGTACGAATGCTAATAAACATAATCCCACCCACAAAATATATTTTGTGTATAGAATATATATAATTAGTATATAAATAGATAAATCATAAGTGTGTATATATTCCAATACATAATCTCACCCACAATATATATATACATATATATATGTATGTATGTATGTATGTATGTATATGTGTATATATATCATATAGTATGTAAATAGATATATATATATATATATATATATATAGAGAGAGAGAGAGAGAGTATAAGTGTATAGTTCTATATATACTAAATGTATAAAATATTGTTATACCTATACACACACATATATATGCTTAAAATATGAGTATATATAATTAGTATGTAAGATATAATATAGGTACATATAAAAAAGGTATCTATATTTATATAAAAAAAATAATTTATAAGAAGTATTTTTATTTTTTAATAATAGTATGTGTGTAAGTAAATGTATAAAAAAGGGGGTGGAGAAGCAAAACAAAAAAATATAATAAAAATATCAAATCGAATGTTAACAGCAGTAATCATTAACACAAACCAAAATTCATATTCATAGAAAGTTATAGAATTCAGAGGAATATAAATAGGTGTTTCAATATTATCTTCAAAATTCAGTATAATTATTATTAGGTCTTCCCAAAGAAAGAATTAAAGATGCAAACTATTGTTTAAAAATCAATAAAACATGAGTCCAATACGCTTATTTACCAATTTATTCCGCTTTGACTATATAACTTTCAGGTTTTCTTCTAGACTTCTACTGGGCATTGTAGCCTCAACATAACATCAATTAGGTAACTTCCCTTGAAGCTCCTTTAGAGATTGCTAGCATAACTCTATTTCATTTCCTACCTCAAAGCGTAAAAAATAATATTGCAATAGAAGAAAGTTAAAGGTAATATTTTATTATTAAAGAAACAATATTTGCATGGCTAATTCTTTCATCTTTTGGAAAGAAGAAAGTTTTTAGTCAAGGGAAAAGGCAAAGGAATACAACAAAAAAGGGATATTTTTTATTGAGAGAATAGGTAAGTATAAGATCTCAAAATTAACTCACGGTTGATTTCTACAAGCCTACTTCAACTACATTTATAAGTAATAGTCTAATGATTACAAAATTTACTAGTAAAGGTCTAATGATTACCTCTTTTTTCTATTTTCTAAAGTGTCATGATTACAAGGTTTTAATTTCTAAAGCTACATGATTACAAGTTAAGATAATGACATAAGGTTGCAATAATTTTTTCGTGAAGAATCTTTCTTCTTCAATCTTTCGTTCATTTGTCCCTATCGTTATCATGATTTTTCTTTATCTACTTGTAGGAATCTTTTTCATGCTAAAATAGAAATTGTCATGCATGTAGAAGAAATATCTGGAGTATGCTTTCTAAATTGATAGAATCTTTTTTCAACTATTAGGCTTTATTTTATCTTTCTAGTCTCTATTAATTTATTTTCCATTGTAGAAAAATTCTTGGTCTAATCAAGATTGGAGAGAATGTTTCTAATGTGATAGGTTTGGATATATAAAAACTATTCATTTTTAAGTGTATTCCTACTCAAATTTCAATTAACCCCAAAACCATACATACAGAGCAAGTATACTTATGGCAAGGTATAACATAGGAAATTAACGAGTATCAGTCTTTAAGGAACAACTATCTTTAATCACTTTCAATCCATTGTTTAACCTATCAAAACTAAAGAGATAACTTAAAATCAAGTAAAATATATATAAGAGCAAAGATAAGGATTAAAGACATGTAATTAGATAGAGTCTCTTAAATACACAACAATGATTAAGTTAGTAATTATTACAATTCATTCACCAATCTAGCATCATGAAGAATTCTAAGGTAGATTCTACTGTTTCTCAAGTTATGGATTCATTATTCTTTAGCCAAAGTAGTGGATATCTCTATGTCACCAAAACAATTAAAAAATGCATTAACAACAAATACCTCTATCTCTAGGTGATATCAAACATGAAAGCAATTAACATTCTTATTTCTAGGTGATATTAAAAAATCTTGATTACTTTAATTCTTCACTCTTAACCCCTCTCTCAAGTTGATTAAGAAATAACAAGTATGGAATTAATCAAATTGAAATCTCTTCTAACATTTTTCCCAAGTTAATTAGAAGAGAAAAAAAAATCAATCAACTCAATAAATAGATATTAAGTAACCAAATATTAGAAATTGGCAAATTAATCAATCAAATAACAAAACTTAATACAAAGTCATAATCCTTAAAACAACCTTCTACAATTAAAACCATTAAAACAATATTGTTAAGAAAATAAAACAAAAGAATAAGAATAAGAACTCGTTGATAAGCCCTCCTTATTTTCTTTTGAAGGTTCCTCCAAAACAATGACCCTTCTTGATGAATTCCCTCTTAAATGATCAATCTACAGTTGTGCACCTTAAATTCATTAGTTAATCTTGATCTCCAAGGTTTAAATAGGTGCTGTAGTTGCTGAAATTCATCCACAAGAGTCCAATTTCGTACACAAGTTAGTTTCCAAAAGAATTCCACAGTAGTTGCAAAAATCAGCTCAAAACTGGATTTTTCACCGCATCTGTCCAGAAAGCATCCGAAGCAAGTTTCTATAGGGGATCAGGCGCTGGTTCTTTTCTATTTTGTTCATAAAAATTTGTTTTGTTTTCCCATATTTTTCCAAAAAGTAGCCAGCAGGGGTTCCTACAAAGGAACAAGCACTGGCCTCTTTCTGGAATGCTCATAATCCTTCTTCTTTTTCTGCTATTCAAATCAAATTCCAAGGAAAACTTCCCTACACACAAACATATATCAAAATATCATAAAATAGATGGAATGAATAGCTATTATACCTAAAAAGAACACAAATTTATCTCAAATGACTACAAAAATATAGATGAAATTCAATACTATCAACTCCCGTACAATTAAATCATTGCTTGTCCTCAAGCAAATAAGAAATTTAGCACATCAACAAGCAAACTAACTCTAACAAGAATGACTTAAATGGTCATAACAAATATAATAAAGATATTATTTCTTTTCCAACATAAGAATTCCCCCTAACATTTATCTAATCAAGACAAACTCATACAAACTCACATATTTAAATAGATATAATCAAGGCCAATGAAATTAATTTAAACAAGTTCATTCCAATTTATTGAAAGTCACTTCTTCACAGAATCATAGCAAAATGGACAGCATAATTAATATAAGCCAAGATTATCAAACCAATTCATATTTCATGACTCTAAACTTCTACAACTTGAGTAGCAAATTAGGGGCACTCTCAATCAATTTTTCCATAATTCTTCATTCTTTCTTTTCTTTTTTTATCTTTTAGTAATCTATAGTCTCAAGTAAGTGAATTTCTCTTCACTAACCGTATTGGCCCCCTAATATTCACTCAAGAATTTTTCCTAAAAGATAAGCATTTTTTTCAATGCTAATTTTTTTTTTTTTTTATCAACTCAGAAATTTCAGCATTTTTTCCATATCAAACTTCTCTTTCTTTTTTATGCGTGTTTTTCAATGTTGGAAAAATTAACAACAAGAGGCCATAATCAATCAAGTTTCGATTAAAATGCTAACCATTAAAACCACACATACGGATAAGTATATCCATCATATAGTATAAAAATAGCAAGTATCGAATCCACATGAACTTAGACTCCCATCTTACTTTACGCAAATCTTTATTGTTTAGCTAATAGAATAAAGTAATGGAAGTAAATAACCTACTAACCTAATATACTAGAGAATAGATCAAATTCATACAAGAAAAGTCACAAGGATAATCAAGAAATAAGAATAAGAAGAAAAGACATGTAATGAACAAATCCTCCAAATGTATGTCAAGTAAGGAAAATACCTTAAATCTATTAAGTCTAAATTCAAATACCAATGAGTTCAAGATAAATTCCATTCTCTCTCGAATTATAAAATTCTATTCTTGGCTTAATCAAAGAGTATCTCTACCTTCCTAATTAGATTTAAGAAGCATTAAGATTAACTTAATTAAACAATTAATGTCCCTATCTCTAGGTAACACTAAAGTCTTTACGAAAGAAATCAATAACCCTATCTCTCGTTGAAATTAACCTCTCTTTGATTACTTAGTCTTTACGTTTAACCTCTCTCTCGAGTTAATTAAGAGATAACAATTATTGAATTAATTAGTTGGTACTGATCTCCTTACCTCTCTCTTGAGTTAATTAGAAAAGAACCAATCAATTCAACAAAACAATAAATTCAAGTAATAAAATTTTTGAAGTTGGAGTCATTAGATCAAAGGAAATTTAATCCATGAATATAAACTTAGGGTTTAACCCTCAAATACAATTAAAATATAATAAACTCAAATTGCCAATAAATTACAAAGAAAATGAGAAGAAATCACTCATAAACAAGTAAGCCTTCTTCTTCTTTCTTGAAACCTTCTTGATCAACCTCCTTTCCTTCTACTGGAGTCTTCTTAATCTTCCTAAATCTTAGTGTTTCTCTAGTAGTTTCTTATGGGTTTGCAAGTCGTGAAGGTGAAAAACTGATTTAATGAGTGTTAATCCGTCGTATTTATAAGAGTTTAGGTTGCCACAAAGTCAATACAAGAGTCCTAATTTATGTCCAAATCAATTTCCAAAATATCTCAACATAAGTTGCCAAAACTTCTTTTCCGAGTTAAATTCAGAAATCAGCCGGCCCGGCACCGGCTCAAGCTTTGAGGCGGCCGGCTTAAATCTGTCTGGGCTCTAAAAGTGCTCCGTTTTGGTCCTTTTTCGCGTAGAAACTAGCCGAAACTCTTTCCCATGCACTAACCAACGTTGGTGGCCTTTTGTTTTGCTATTTTCACATGTTTTTGTACTTGTTTTCACTACTTTTTCATCAATCATCAATCCCTATCAATTTTTCTTTGGGCAGGCACCGAGTTAGTTCTGAAAATCTATAATTTTGATCCAAATCTTTCAATTCCTATACAAAATTACCAAAAACACTTTTCATAAGAAAAATATCAAATAGGAATGAAAATGACTAGTTATTAAATTAAAAGTATCACCAAATAACCTCAAATAACTAGGAAAATATAGAGAAAATTAGGCTGTATTGCATTCCCCCACATTTAAGCTTGGCTTGTCTCAAGCAAACAAGAGTTAAACACTAAGCAAATAGCTCATGAACAACAAGATTTGAGTGAATATGGCCATTATAGTAAAGATATTATCCTTCTTCCAGTTCAAGAATTCTATCTAATACCTATTCAACCAAGCTTATTTCATGTAAATTTATGTATTAAGCTAGATATAACCAAGGCCATTGAATTTAAGTTAAACAAGTTCATATTCATTCAATATGTTTCACCCCATTCCTCAAGTTACGAATGCAAACATTGTGACTTATATAAGTTAGAAATAGTAATCAATTTCAGTTCTACAATTTCCAAACTATTACAATCTGAGTAGTAAGTTAGGAATATTTTCACCATTAGATCATGGGAATTCATAGCCTCAAGTGAATGAATTTCTCTTCACTTACCGTATTGGCCCCCTTAATTTCTTTTTCTTTTTTTTTCTTTACCTTCTACCTTCGGGATAACCTTAAGAGAATGCACCGAACAGTACTTGCTAATTTTCTTCGTATTGACCCCCTTTTTGGCATGAATCTCTCTTCTTTTTACATTGTGTTCATCAATTTTTTTTCAAGGGTTTTTTCTTCTTCTCTCATGATTTTACCAGTCTAGTCCCTATTTACTTAACTCAGAACAATGATTAGTTTAGAAAATTATAGCACCAAAATCAACCTAAATTCCATACTTATATTTCATCACAAATTCAACATTAATCCTCAAGAAAAAAAATGCCACAACATCTACTAAAACATAAACAAAGTTAATCTAAATTCTTAAGACTTAGCCTATATTACACTAAATATACAAGTTTGCATAAAACCAAACTCAACCAAATAAGTCTTAAACCAAATTTTTATACCAAAAGAAAAAAAATAACTATACCATAATGGTCAAAATATAAGAAATTGTAGCTCATAGTTTACCCAAAATTCTTTAAAATTTCCAATTTCAAATTCTTTCAAATTTCTAAAATTTTTAAATCAGCTTAAAATTTTAAGAAATACCAAGAAAATTAATAAAAACTTGGGCAAAAAGTACTACCAAACCACTCTCTTACACTTAAATTGGACAATGTCCTCGTTGATAAAAAATTAAGATAATAAAGCATCTCTAAAGGGACAAAAAATAATAGAGGCGTAGAAAGTCAAGCAATACTCTCCAAGTTCAATAAGCTCCCTTAAAATGTTTAAACTTAGATGAAAATGAAGAGCTTGTCCAAGAAGAATTTATTTAATCCTGCAAAATAAAACACACATCAAAGTATAAAGAAAATAATAGCAAAATAAGACACTCCAAAAATAAAACACAAGAATGCAAAGTACTATAGGAAAGCCTAAGAAAACAAATAAAAACCAAGACCACTCCGCAACACTTAAGATGGGATGTAGTTTCCTCATTATTAGGAGAAAGAGACACCTAACAACTCAAACAAAACTAACACCAAAACAAAGATACAAACTTTTTCCACTTATCATGCTTCTTCATCAAACCTTTATGAAAGAAATTAAAGTTCAAAGTAGAAGATAGACATGATGAATGTTGAAAAAAGGGAGGTTCTTGTAAGAAACAAGGTTCATGGAAAAAATTAGTTGCAATGAATGTAAATACATGACCTGTAACACCCAACTACTGCGTACCCTAAAAGGGCGGGGATGTCGCCCCGTCCCGGAGGACAAGGGGTCTTTAAAACGATATATAAAATATAAAGGCAAACCCCAAAAGGATCAACTTAGATAAATAGAGAAAACTCTTATTACATCAGGCTCAAAATGGAGCAATACGAAATAAAACAAATATCGTTCAGAAGCTTAAACCACCATTATCTCCTAGAACCAAAATGGAAAAAAAAAATAGCAAAAGCTTCAGCTATCACATGCCTCACTTGCTCAGCATAGTCTATCTCTTGAAAATATGATATAAAACAGTGTGAGATTAAATCTCAGTAAGTCCTGGTGTGCACATAGTATTCTAAACAGTTCGTGTATGCATAGAGAAAAAAATTTGCAGAAATATTTGGCAAGTCATAAATAATTTTCCTTTTGCAAGGAGTGGGTATTTCACATAATTGCACTTTATACAAAACAAATCCACCACTCGAATCAAGATCATGTCGCCACACGTTGGGCTTCATGAGGACAAGGCATCACACTTTGTGCACCTTGTCGGGACCAGATTGCCACACGTTAGGCGTTCTGATCAAGGTGAGTGTACAGCTCACCGGGTAAGATACTCCTCATTCTCTACACCTAACAAAACCATCCGGGTGTCCATACCGGGAAAATAAAAAATACCTTACCAAATACAAATGCTAGCTCGGATCGGCCTGACCAACCAATACTGTCGCCTCTTCAAGCCGAGCTTATCTTCTGGAGATGGCCTCCTGCCAGAAGACTTACTCTAGCCCTCCAAGACTATTATTGTTAGCCTACCCTTATTGAGTACTCAACGAACATATCTGTCAATTCCTGATTCAAAATTTCCATACCTTGACTTTGTACAACGTGGTTTTCTTTAAAAGAGTTTTCTAAAAAAAAATAGGAGAAAGACTAGTTTTCTTGATAAAATCGTTAGTTTGATAAAACCGTTTAAAGAGCCAATACCCACGTTTACAACTCAAAAAAACATAGTTTAACAATAGCTTCACAAAGCTTTACCACATAGACTTGCCATCACAATATTTAACAAAAGAGTTTATGCAAGGACTTACTTGATATGCCTCAGACAAATGAGATAAAATCACAGCTTGCTTTCCTCAATTATCCTCCTGATCTAAAACTATATAATATCACGATCAATGTCTCAATTGATTCAAACATGCTAAACTCATTTATTCCCATAACAATTCACAATCCACTATCTAATTCCAAATAAATTAACTAAACCCTGAGGTTCATATACTATGACCATATATTCATTAAAGACATGATTATTATATTGAAAAGGCTTGACTTGACCATCACAATTCATCTCCATCATTACCACAATAAAACATGGCATAGCTATCCATTGAATAGGCTTAGTTAATTACTCGACTCAAACTACCCATTTATCATGCTATTGGACCTCATCAACCATATTAAACTTTAATTTCGACATCCAAGGTAAGTATCCTCTTACCTTGCAACAACCGGGTTAGCAAGATCTCGATGCTTCTATGGTGATCGTCCTGAGTTCGTTTGATTAGAAGAGAAAAGCTGCCTTCTTTCCTTCCTTTTGACCGAAAATAAGTAAAAGGGATGAAATCAGCCTTTAGGTGGCGTGATTCAAGGGAAGAAAAGGAGAAGAATTGATGGAAGAAAGAAATCAAGAGGTAGAGATGGTTTTTACTTACCTTAGAGGGTGATCAGTTTCTTGCTAGGAGTTGTTCTTGTGATTTTCGAAAATTGTAGAGAGGTTCTTGCTAGAATTTTTCATGTAGAATGGAGAGGGTAGTCAGCTACTGTGTTTTAGGGTTAGAGAAGATTGGTTTAGGGTTAGATAATGGTATTTAGAAAGACTCCTAATGGCTTTAGGTTTCTTGGACAGCAAGGGCAAAAATTGTAGCTTGTTGTGCACCTTGTTGCTGCCGACATTGGGAGGGTTTAGGAGGAGAAAATATTCTGCAATTTGCTCCCTTATGTTGGCCGAGATATTGCCCAAGAAAAGGGCTGAATGTGTTCAGATTTTTTGGCCAAAACAAGGAAGAGTTTAAGTAGGTTTTGGGAGCTAAAATTTTGTGCAAGAATGCCTTATGTGCTGTGCGAAATTACTGAACAAAAATGGAAGAAATTATGGGCTGTTTCGATTGTTGTTCTGCCGCAAACTAGAGAGGAAATGGGAGGGGTTTAGGTGCTGAAAATTGGCTTAATCAACAGAGAGTTTGGTGTGCTTTGGAGTGTAGAGTTTCGTGTGTTAGAGGGTGCAAAGCTGGCCGAAATTTACTGTACAAAGCTGGCCGAATTTCTGGTTCATAAGTTGGCCGAAATTCTGGAATTTTAGTGAGTAAAATCTAGTTTTTGTGTGGCTAAGGTAATCTGAATTGATGAGGAGTGTTCTAGGTGTTTTGATCTAGGGTTTGAAGTGTTGGACTGGACTTAGAAGTGCTGGAATTTCGGACAGCTTGTGCTGGCACAAGACTGCCGAAATTCTGCTAGGAAAGAAAAATAAAACCTAGTTGAAGTAGGATTGAAATAAAATCTAATTTACTAAAGGATTTTGGATAAGATTTCCTAGTATTGGAAGAGTTTGAGTTGAGCTAAAATTCCCTCAAAAAGTGGTGGCACTAGTTGGAAAATTTTCCATATTTTTAGCTAAGGTTCTAGGTTCAAAATCAACAAGGTTTCCAACTAGGAGAATAACTCTTTAATTCCCACTATCCCTTACACAATCTAATAAGTTAAAATCAAGCTGGAATTTTAATTTTTTAGCTAGGGTTTTTCGAAAATCCAAGAGAACAAAAGCTGAAAATAAAGGTGCTCTTTATTCACATAAAAAATCCTCGAATTTATGAAATAACTATAGAGACTTATTTCTTTAAAGCAATGGCGCTGAAATTTCTCTAGGATGGCTAGGTCTTTTTCAGCCAAGACATGAAGAAGTCTAGGGAGAATAATTTTCAAAAAGAAAGCTAAGATTCGTAAGAAGTAAAATTCGAACTCGGGTCACCAAGGGAAATTACCAACCTCCGCGCTATTCCAAATCAACTCCAATACTAATATTTCTCTAAGAAATACTTTCCACCCTAATTTTCATCCTTCCATCTCCTCAACTAAACTTCACTTAACCAACTCTTAAACAACACAACTATTTCTCACTAATTAATTCAAATGCAAAAGCAACCTTGAAAATCACATGCACCCATGCAAGAATAATTGTAAGGTAGCACATAAAATGCGAAACGCTATGCAATGTATGACTTTTTTTTCCCCCATAGTCAAAGGTGGTTTTGGGCGGGGTATTACATGACCATCCTTCCGTAGCACCTTTTTAGACATGCAAATCAACCACCTAATATAAATGTAAATTATGTTTAAAAAGTGTATAAACATTAGAATTACCAATTATCCCTTCAAAAGATTTGCTACAATGAAAATTCCCCTTTAAGCTTAGTAATTGAGTTTTTAAAGATGGGATCAAGAAATCCTTACTTTTCAATATATGGTTTGCAAAAACTAAGTTACCTCCCTTTAAATGGGGTGAAGGATAGAATTTGTTAACATCCTCCAAGGACTTCGTATGATGTAGCATTGAAAGATTCAACTCCATATGGTATGGTAAACTCAACACATCATCAATGGTATCAGTAGGTTTCATGAGTAGAGAGGTACCCAATTTTTCTGTGATTTTCAATTCCCTATTACAGATCTTATCAATCAACTTTGCTAGTTGTATTCTTTTAGAGCTCATTTGTTGGGATGATTCTTCGTACCCCTTAATCGAAGCATTTGCATTGTTAACAAAAGAATTCATTAATGCTTTAAGTGACGTCTTACCCAAAACATCAACGTGAGCTTGCAATTGTGCCAATCTACCATCATCATAGCTCTTTTGATTTTGCTTCCATAGCCACAGACTTGCCCATAAACAACCTGCCATGATGAGTTTTTTTTTTTTTTTCAAAGCTCACAAAACAAAAGAAAAGTTAGTAATAAAAAAAAACATCCAAGAGATACAAAAATACAAAACTTAAGAAGAAACATACAAAAACAAAGAAAAGTTAGTAGTATTTATAGATACAACAATGACTAAATCAACAAGACTCGAGTATTTTTTATAGTGCCCATCCCCAGCAATGGCGCCAAAAACTTGATGCGTGTTTTTTTGTTTTGGAAAAATTAATAACAAGGGGTCACAATCAATCAAGTTGTAATTAAAGTGCTAAATACTAAAACCACACATACAGACAAGCATACCCATCATATAGTATAGGGAATAGAAAGTATCAAATCTATAGGAACTTAGGCTCCCGCCTTATTTTATCCAAATATTTATTGTTTAGCCAATAAAATAAAGAAATAGAAGTAAATAACCTACTAACCTAATATACTAGAGAATAGATCAAAATCACACAACAAAAGTCACAAGGATAATCAAGGAATAAGAATAAGGAGAAAAGACATGCAATGAACAAATCCTCTAAATCTATGTCAAGTAAAGAAAATATCTTAAATCTATTAAGTCCAAATTCAAATAATAATAAGTTCAAGATAATTTAACAGTCTCTCGAGTTATAAAATTTTATCCTTTGGCTTAATCAAAAGATATCTCCACCTCCTTAATTAGATCCAAGAAGCATTAAGATTAACTCAATTAAACAATTAATGTTCCTATCTCTAATTAACATTAAATTTTTTATAGAAAAAATCAACAATCCTATCTCTAGGTGAAATTAATCTCTCTTTGATTACCTAGTCTTTACTGTTAACCTCTCTCTCAAATTAGTTAAGAGATACCAAGTATTGAATTAATTACTTGATACCACTTTCCTAACCTCTCTCTCAAATTAATTAGGAAAGAACCAATCAATTCAACAAAATAATAAATTCGAGTAATCAAATATTTGAAGTTGGAATCACTAGATCAAAACAAATCCAATCCATGAACATAAACTTAGGGTTTAACCCTAAAATAAAATTAAAACATAGTAAACTCAAATTATCAATAAATTACAAAGAGAGAGAGAGAGAGAGAGAGAAGAAGAAGAAATCATTCATACACAAGTAAGCCTTCTTCCTTTCTTTGAAACCTTCTTGATCAACCTCTTTTCCTTTTCCAGGAGTCTTCTTGATCTTCCTAAATCTTAGTGTTTCTCTAGGAGTTTTCTATGGGTTTGCAAGTCCCAAAGATGAAATTTTGATTTAATGAGTGTTAATCCCATGTATTATAGGAGTTTAAATTGCCAAAAACTCAATACAAGACTCCTAATTTGTGTCCAAATCAATTTCCAAAAGATCTCAACATAAATTGCTAAATTTTGCTCAAAAACTTCTTTACCGCATCAAATTCCTAACATCAGCTGGCCCAGGCTACTTTAAATCAGCTGGCGTTGGTTGTACTCTGTTTTTCTGCGTTTGGGCTACCTTGAGTCGGCGCTAGCTTAAGCTTTGAGCTAAGGCCGGCTCAAATCTATCCAGGCTTCGAAGGTGCTTCGTTTTTATCCTTTTTCACACAGAAACTAGCCAAAACTCTTTCCCACGCACCAACCAACGTTGGTGGCCTTTTGTTTTGGTATTTTCACATGTTTTTGTACTTGTTTTCACCACTTTTTCATCAACCAACAATCTCTATCAATTTTTCTTTAGGCAAGCACCGGGTCAGTTTTGGAAATCTATAATTTTGCTCCAAATCTTCTAATTCCTGTACAAAATTACCAAAAATACTTTCCACAAGTAAAATATCAAATAGGAAGGAAAATGATTAGTTATTAAATCAAAAGTATCATAAAAAAACGTCAAATAACTAGAAAAATATAGATAAAATTAAGCCCTATCATTTATTTTTTTTTTACTTAAAAGAATGCAACCAATTTCTGGTGCTTGCATCTCCATTTTTTTTTCCACTCACTACCCCTATTTACTTAAACTCAAAATTAGGATAAGTTTAGAAAAACATCAAACATAAATCAAGCCAATAATCTCTACTTATATTTCATCACATTAATCTTTAACCAAAATCACAAGAAAAAGCCTAATCAACTACTAAAGAATAAACAAGGTTAACTTAAATTATCAAAACTTACTTATATCACACTAAATATACAAGTTTATACAAACTTAACTCAACCAAATAAATGTCAAACCAATTTCTTATGCAAAAAGAAAAATAACAGCAATATCATATTAGCCGAAAAACTCAACAAAAGTTGAAAATTTTTGCTCAAAATTATCTTAAAAACTCAAAATTAGCAACAAAAATCAACTCCTCTTGGCAAGAGTAATACTAATCCCTCTCCCACACTTAAATTGAACATTGTGCTGAATGGGCAGAAAAATAAAACAATAAAAACTTATCCAAATGACTTAAAAAGATAAAGAAGGAGAAAGAGTGATAGAATATTCCCCGAGGCATAATTTCCACAAGATATGAGATATTTGAATTTCTCTAAGAAAAGATCATTGTATGGACAAGAGTGTTCCATATCCTAAAAACAAAACTCCGAACAAAACACATCGTAAAAGCTTAAAATAAAGAAAAATAAAAATTTTGATAAAATCTAACAATAAATAAAAGTCTTGAAAATATCAAAAGAAAAATACAAAAGAAAAAAAGTGCAAAAGATAGAGTCTAAATCCTGAACAATGTTTGTGTAAGTAAAATAAGCTCCAAATAAAAATCAGGTCTCGTAGCACTAGTATTAGCATGTCTAGCCTGAGCACTATATGGGCATAGAGACTCATGCTCCTCCTATTTCCTCCTCAACTCCTCTAAAATCTGTAGCTGCATTTGTTGTGTCTGCATCATCTGAGTGATCATTCTATTTTGATTGTTCAATGTAATACTCAGTTGCTCTAGCCTGGTATACTTCTTGATCTAAAAAACAGGAGTTGAAGTTGAGCTACTACCAGCCTGCTATGTAGGAGAAGGTGTTGCTAGCTCGTTATTCCCAAGTGGAGGCTCAAGAATGCTAAGAAACTATCCCTCAAAGGGCTTCATCCACCTCCTCTCGCAATCATTATACTTGTATCCACAATTACTCAAGATGTGCTCGACACAATGTCTTTGAGGTGGTCGCCTCAGTAATCTTTCTAGAAAGATCAACTCTAAAGGCATTAAGAACCTAATAATCACCAAAGGAAAGACAAATGCCTTAGAGGACAAATTAAATGCTACCACCTCCCTCATAGAAGTAATGATCAACGGAGTAATGGGGAAAGGCTCATTATAACGGATATTGTGCAAGATATAAATATCAATGATCCTTGCCTCATTGAAACTGCTAACTCTAGGAAAGATGTCGAATGTAAAGATGTACACTAGAGCTCTAAGCTGGGGTGCAAGGTTATTCACTGAATTCACAAAACAACCATGCACAATCCTCCTAGACAGCCCTACACTCTAGTAGGCATCATAAAAGTCCCACTCCAGCGTAGTTGTTATCTTCTGATTGTAATGATCTATCTTAACCCAAGGATCCTCAACACTCACTCCTAAAATAGCAGCAAACCTATTCTTATTAAGCTCAATATATACACACTTCACCCTAGTCTTAATAGTCCTCAACTCAAGTTTCTTTTTCTTCTTGATATTAGTGAAGAACTCTTTGACTAAAACTGGATAGTAGTTACCCTTCAATATAATCATAGGTTTCTGACCAAGTCTCTTAAACATCTTAGACAAATGCAAAGAATGATCTAAAGAGGGTTTGGAAGTCTTTTCTACAATAATCCTATTGTTAGCCCTCTTGGCATACCAGGTAGTATAATTAGGTGTTAGAAAATCTATAGGATGTAGGGAACTGGTGCAGAAGGTAAGGGATCAATAGAAGAAGAGAAAACTCTAGCTCTCTTAGATGGCTGACCCATTCTCCTAGTCCGAGGCATGGTTTTGTGCAAAAGAGACTCAAGAAATCAAAGAAAATGTGCAGGCTCAATTTGGACAAGATAACTACAAACTATATAAATCACCTCCCAACTCTAACAACACAACTTCTCCTCAACCTAACTCAGCCAATTTTTCAACCAATATCATGCCACAATAACTCCATGATGCAACAAAAACCAATCAACACATTCCCATCCTCCACAATTTACCTACATTAATGCAAATGATTCAATACTCAACAATTCCATCATGAATGCATACAATAACACGTGTATTCCTCAGTGGCATCATAAGACTTGAGAATGTATTATAGGAGTTTGATAAATTTAAAACTCAATGTCTTAGTAATGCATCAACTAACTCACATCAAATGGAAAGCTCCAACTTTATCAAGTGAGCATAATATTTCCACAAAATTAGAATGTACCAACACAATATCAATAGCATGATAAAGCCTGACAATCTATCATGTGAATATGAACAATTAAAACCATAATATCCAAAAAAATCTAAAAATTCCAATATGCTCTAAAATTCATCAAAAAAAAGTCCAAGAGTATTAATCAAATATTATTACAAGCAAGCAATGATCATTTATTCAATCTCAAATAATAAGCATTTAAGCCCAAAAATATCAAAAATACCTAGAAATTCAATGGAGAATTTGTACTGTAAGATTGATGAAAGAAGCACCCTTATAAACTATGGGCAAACAATTTTGTGAAAGCACTTGACAAAAATATTAAGAGAAATATGTGAATTTGAAGATGGGGTCTGAAGGATTTTTGAGAATTCTAAAGGATTTCAATCTACAAATCTAGAAGAAAACTTCATAAAAATGAAGATTTAGCTCAAAGATTTAGTGTTTTTATTGATCAAAGATGGCCGGCGGGGGATAAGTGGTAAGAACTGGCGATGGGTACAAAGAGAAAAGGAGAAATTTTGAAGAATTGGTGGGAATAAACAGCCATATTAGCTGTTCGGATTAAAAAACCCAGTAGGAGCGTTGGGTCCTAGTAGGGAACCCGTACCGATTCCTTTCTAGAACCTAAACTTTTTTATTTTTCTATTAAGGGCCAACAACCAGGTCAAGTAAACTGACCCACACCGAGCCCTTTCTTGTTGGGCACGAATTTTTTTTTTTTATTTTCAAATTTTTTTCTCTTTTTCTTGATCTAAATAAATAAAATAAAATAAAAAGGTCAAATCAAATTGCAAGAATTAAAACTAACTAGCACATAAATAAAAAATGCAAACACCATGTAAAAATTAAAAATTATCACAAATAAAAGATCACAAAAAACAAATAAAACTTCATTTCTTCCTAGAATTTTGATCTCGTGGGTTATTTTTCATGGTTTCAGGTAAAGATCCAGCTTGACGTTCTCCTAGAAGTTTGGCAAGTTAACTAATTTGATTCTTCAAATTGTAAATTGAAGCTTCGAGATTCCTCGTCACTATGTCTACTCCTTGAAAGTGCAAATCTATGGAACTGACCAATTTGTTTACTTACTCTTCCAATGAAATCTTAGGTAGAGCATCATATGGCACAGAAGGTTAAGATCTTTGATTTCCAATTAAGGTTAGACGTTACCCTTGCCTTGATTGTCCTTGATTGTTCCAGGAAAAGTTTAGATGATTCCTCCCACCAGAATTGTAAGTGTTACTATAAGGATCATTGCCTTATTTTCTATTCTTCATAAAAGTAACTTGTTCCAAAGAAGATTCTTGAGATGAAGTCATACTTTGGCACTCATGATTAGGGTACCCTCGTTCACAAAAATTACAGTTAATGTTCATCACTTGCCCTTGAGAAGGGGCTACAATCATTTGTTCCATCTTTTCAGTTAGTGCCTCAACCTTAGCCTCCAAGGCAGCTATAGCATCATTCTTATGAACTCCTTGAATACGAGCTTTAGGCCTTGGATTGCCCTAAGAGTAGTTATTTATAGTAATATTCTCAACCAAATCATGTAACTCTTCTAGGGTTTTAGTGCTAGTTGTTCCTATAGCTGAAGCATCAATTAGTTGTTTTGAGGCAAAATTCAAACCAATATGGAAGGTTTGTATTTGCACTCCCAATTCCAATCTATGATGGGGACACTTTTAGCATTTCCTTCCACTTTTCCTAACACTCATATAGGATTTTGAATCCATTTGTTGACAGACAAAAATGTCTAATCCAAGCTTAGTGTCCTAGCTAGTGGAAAATCCTAGCTAAGAATTTCTCTGCATGACCATTCCAAATTATAATGGATCCTACTGGTAGTGATTTCAACCAAGATTAGCTCTATCCCTAAGAGAGAAAGGAAAGAATCTCAACTTAATAGTACCTTCCAAAACACCATTCATCTTAAAAGTATTACAAATTTCTAAGAAACTTATAATGTGGGTATTAGGATCCTCATCTGGTAAACCATCAAACTGCGCCATTTTTTGAATCATTTGGATAATGTTAGTTTTAATCTCAAAATCATTGACCTCAACCCTTAGCCTTGCAGTGCTTGAAGTCGTGCCTGAAATTGCAGATCTAGTAAAATCTCCCATTGTTCTCCTACCATTACCACCATTGTTACCTTGATTTATCTCCACATTTAAAGATTGATTTAAACTTGCGAACTAGTCCTTTATCTGGCTTAACTGGTCAATCCTTTGTTTATTTGCCCTCTAAAGTCTAGTTAATTTCCTTTTGATTTTTGGATCATAATCCACAATATCTTATTCGGTTCATTGGGTCATAAACAAGATATTAGAGCTAAAAACAAAGGAAAATAGTTACTAAAAAATTTACAAATTATAGCTACCAAATATCAATATCAACCAATTCACAACCAATACACATATAACAAAATCATACAAACAATAAGAAATGTATAAACATGGCACCTAATTACAGTAAACAACATATTTACATAGCTAAAAACTTGATATTGTTCCCAAGCAAAAATGCCAAAAACTTGATGCATTAAGTTTGAATATATAAAAATCATTCATTTTTAAGTGTATTCCCAATCAAATTTTAATTAAAACATTAATTCCAAAACCACAAATATAGAGTAACTATACTCATCGCAAGGTATAACATAGGGAATTAATGAGTATCGATAATCAAGAAATAACTACTTTTAATCACTTTTCATCTGTTTTTAACCTATCAAAACTAAAGAGATAACATAAAATCAAGTAAAATATATACAGGAGCAAAAATAAGGATTAAAGGCATATACTTAGATAGAATCTCTTAAAGACACAATAATGATTAAGTTAGCAATTATTACAATTCATTCACTAATCTAACATCATAAAGGATTTTAAGGTAGATTTCACACTCTCTTGAGTTATAAATTCACTATCTTTTAGCCAAATTAGTGAATGCATCTATCTCAACAAAACAACTAAAAAAAATGCATTAACAACAATTCCTCAACAAATACCCTTATCTCTAAGTAACATCAATTATGAAAGCCATTAGCATCCTTATTTCTAGATGACAACTAAAACTTTTGATTACTTTAGTTCTTCACTCTTAACCTCTCTCTCGAGTTAATTAAGAAATAACAAGTATAGAATTAATCAAATTAAATCTTCTAACATCTTTCTCAAGTTAATTAGAAAGAAGAAATAATCAATTAATTCAATAAATAGATACCAAGAAACCATATACTAGAAATTAATAAATCGATTTGATTAAATAGCAAAACTTAACACAAAGTAATAATCCTTAAAACCTCCTTCTAAATATAATTAAAACCATTAAAACAACATTGTCAAGAAAAGAAAGGAAATAAAAAAGAATAAGAACTCTTAGACAAGCCTTCTTTTCTTTCTTTTTTTTTTTCTATAAAGACTCCTCAAAAGCAATGATTTTTCTTTATGAATTCCCTTTTGAATGATCAATCTACACTTGTGCTCATTGAATTCATTTTTTAATCTTGATCTGCATTGTTTTAATAGGTATAGTAGTTGCTAAAATTTATCCACAAGAGTCCAATTTTGTACAAAATTTAGTTTCCAAAGGAATTCCACCGTAGCTGCTAAAATCAATTCAAAATAGGATTCTTCACCGCCTCTGTCCAAAAGCACCTGGAGTCAGCTTCCTTAGGGGATCAGGTGTCAATTCCTTTCTGTTTTGTTAATCGAAATTTGTTCTATTTTTCCAAATAGTAGTTGACGGGGGTTCCAACAAAGGAGCATGCACTAGCTTCTTTCTAGAATGCTTCAAGTCCTTCTTCTTTTTCTGCTATTCAAATTAAATGCCAAGGAAAACTTTCCTACAAAAAACCTATATCAAAATATCACAAAAATAGAGGAAATGAATAGTCATTATACTAAAAAACAACGTAAATTTGTCTCAAATGACTATGAAAATATACATGAAATTTAGCCCTACATGTTTCCCTTCCAACATATGTTCTAAATCCTTTTCTCTGAGATGCTTCCATTGTAGAAATAACAGTCCTTAATCCAATTGCTCTTCTATAGTGTATCTATTTTTCTTCATACTTTTCATATCTTTTAGATCAAAATTAACTTTATTTCAAAATTGTTTGCTTTTGTTAAGAAAATAAAAAGATAAGAATCACATCTCTCTAATCTTTCAAAATCTGGGCCTACTGAGATAAATTTTAACTTCAGGATATCTAGAGGAGTTATGGTTTGATTGTTAAAATAGTAATCCTTGACTCCATTAACTATCTATGAAGGAAGACCAGCTATCTCTGTGAACTTTGGTGATGTCATATATATTGCATTTATGGCACCAAAATTATACAATTTCCTTATCTCTGCAGGATCTGCTCCTTAAACGAAATTCAGTCTAGAGTAGACTCTTGAAAATCCACAAACATAGTATTTATGTTTTTCAATGAGTATAACTCCTACATTATCTAAAAATTTTCCATAACTAATGCTGATGCTTCCTTTATATTATCAAGAATAATGTTTCTTTGAAAAATCTGTAATCTCTTTTGGGGTTTCAAAGAAATATTATCACGAGCAGTATTTTTTTTCCAGAATGCTTAGCATTGTCTTCGGATGGAGATGTATTTTCATCAATTATCTAGATATATTTAAATAGATCAAATAATTCTGTTTCAAGAACTCCAAATCCTCTTATAATGGTTTTTCCAAACTATACATGACTTATAAGGATATTGAAACTTACTTAGGGATAAGCAAAGTTAGCAATTTTAATAATATCATCAAATGATTGTTGTAATTTATCGATCTTTTCGATCATATGAATTATGAGCTTTGTTATCTGCAACTTCTTACTAATAAGATCTTCCACCTTGAGTTAAAAAATCTATACATATATCATTATCAAATTTAATAATCAAAATATCAAAAGAGAATTCAGATAAGAGAGTTTTCCTACAAAACTATCTTCTGGGCGTTTGTTTCTGTAAGTTAGAAGGAAATCGTTTTCTTCATTTTCTTGAAACTATCATTTTTCTGTTGAACAAATTTTTATTTGTTCTTGTTTTGTTTTATGGAAAAATGATTTGGATCAATTCATAGAAAACAAAAAAAAAAAAAAAAAGGAAAGGATTAGAAGGTAGAGATAATTGTTCTCTGGAGTTGTCGCAGAAGGCTTGGAGTTTTCTTCCAAAAATCATTTCTGGAAGAAGAAGAAGAAAATTAAAAAAAAAAAAGTTTTTTTTTTTTTTTTTTTTTGCCCCAAGCCATAGCTTGAGGCACAAAAAATTCCCAAGCCGCGGCTTTATAGGCCATCTCGGCTCACGTGAGTTTTCTTCAACGATCATGGGGAGGATGTATACCCAGGATGAAATTTTGTTTGTTGTGAGTTTGATATTAAAAAAAAAAAAAATCTTTTCCTTTCCATTTTGTTGGTTTTTGTTTTAGTAACCCGCGAGTTAGTTTTTTTTTTTTTTTTTCCTTTTTCCATTGAATGCAAAAATCTTCCGAAGATTTATGTTTTAGGACTAACAATATTAATTTCTAAAATTGGTTTTGGAAATTAATATATATATATTATCTAAAATAGTGGTTTTAGATATGTAGAAAAATAATAAAATAAGTTTTTTTTTTATTAATTCTCATTTTGAGAATTAAATCTAATTATGATTAGTTTTTAATTAGGATCCATGATTTGGGATAAATTTATATTTTAGAAATTAATATATTTTCTAAAATATTGATTTTAGATGGTATATTATTATTTAATTCCAAAAATATGATTTTAACAATTAATAAATTTTCTAAAATATTGATTTTAGATTTTATCCTAATTAAATTTCTAGAATTTGATTTTAGAAATTAAATCTAAAATATTGATTTTAGATTTTATCTTAACTTAATTTCTAGAATTTGATTTTAAAAATAAAATATAAATTTGTTTTATTTTTCCAAAATAGAGATTTTGGAATTATAAAGTTATATGTTTGATTTTGTTTAAGCATAATTAATAGCATGATGGATGGTTATGGAATAAAACCAAATTATATTTGTTCATGCATTTTTACAATTTTGGTTTTTATTAAATGAGACATATGAGTCCTGCCTTCTCTAAAATTCTTGTGTAATTCTCTTCTCATCTAATTCTCATCGAATGTAACTCAAGGTTTCTCTATTTAGGAAATTTATGTAATTAGATTACATAGATTAGATAGGGATATAATTATTTTAATTTTGGAAATGGCAACTAAAACAAGGCGAGAAAGTAAGACATTCTACTTAAAACATACATGAATACATATGGTTAACCATGTTAATTTTCTTTTGGTTCGAGGAAATTAATTTAGGGAAAGTCTATAACCATACCACGTAATCACTTTATTACCATGATTATCAATTTATGTGGTTTATTGATATTTTTATGCATGTCATTTGATGAAATCACTAAAGGGAATAAATTCCTCAATTAATATTAAACCTAATTCTTTCCGTTAATATAGTAAGAACGAGAGTCCTTTTTCGAGACCAGATTGTTGGGCTAACCCAAACCTACTCGACATCGGGCATGTTCAAGCTATGGAATTAAATTCTTGATTAACGGGTCACGTTTAACTAAATTTTTTTTTATCCCGGTTGGGTTAACTTAAGCATAAAGAAATTTAGAGGAAATATTTGGGTAGCCCAAAAGGCTTTAAGATTAAAAGATGTTAATCACTCAATGATCTAGTAATTACATACAATGTAATTGGTATTAGATACCTACTATTGAACTCAAAGGTGGCTTGTTGGGCAAACTCAAGATTATTCTTGAGGAATTTGGATACCAATCCATTAGAAAAGCTTCCAATAGACTTTTCCAAATCAATAGTGGGGCCTATTGGTTTGAGTAAAATAGCGGAATAACAATGCGATTAATTAAAGACTTAATTATCTACATTACATGTGCATATACAATTAGCTAATTTTCTCTATCTTTACATCTAGGTCACATGCATCATGTCAACCAACCTAAACTTACGTAGCATCTTGGAGACTAACAAACTAACTAAATTGAACTATCTCGACTGGTATAGAAACTTGAGAATCGTTCTCAAGTCAAAAAAGTTACTCTACGTGCTAGATACTCCTATTCCACCACCACCAGCTCAAGCTGCTCATGCTGATGAGCATATTGTCCATAAAAAGCACAAAGAGGACAGTGATATGACATCTTGTATCATGCTGGCATCAATGACTCCTGAGCTGCAAAAATAACACGAGCATATAGATGCTCAATCAATGATTTTCCATCTTTGAGAGTTGTTTGACACTCAAGCCAGAACAAAGAAAATTTGAAAGAAGGAAAGTTAGAAGAAAGTTAAACTCTCAGTGTAAGGAATAATTCCTAGCTTGATGGTCAATCGAATAGATAGAAAATCTAGTGCCTTGGTCAGAAGGAATAGGGAATGGCACAATAAAGCGAGTACAAGTTTGTTACCTAATATATTATCTCAAAGCAACTATTCCATTGTAAAATGGCTAAGGGTGCTTCTGTAGCCACTTATGGGCTGAAGATGTTAGGTTTGATTGAGAAGCTTGGGTCTCTTGGGTTTGTGATGGACCATGAATTAAGTGTCAACTTAATTCTACAATTTTTACCTAATAGTTTTTCACAATTTGTGATTAACTATCAGATGAACAAGATTAGGCCCACTATTCCTGAGTTGATCCATCTTCTCAAGACTACAGAGTCCTCTATAAAGAAGGATTCCAATGCAGTCTTGATGGTAGAATCTTCTTCTTCTAAGAAGAAAGTTCAAAGGAAGAAGAAGAAGGCTCCTACTAAGCTCAAAGGTGGTGTGAAGAAGAAGGATGTAGCCATCAAGTGCCCATGCCATCATTGTGGCAAAATGGGCCACTAGAAGCGCAACTGCAAAGCCAACTTGGAGACCGTCAAGGAAAAGAAGTAGAAGGAGAAGCTTGCGGGCACTTCTATTTCAACTCCTAGTATGTTTATGATTGAGATAAATACTGCCTTTAGAAATGAGATATAGGTATTGGATACTGAATGTAGATCTCATTTGTGCAATAACTTACAGGGACTAAAGGGCAGTAGAAAGCTAAAGAAAAGCGATGTGAACTTGCGTACTGCAAATGGAGCAAAGGTTGCTGCACTTGTTGTGGGGACATACAAGTTGAACCTACCTTTAGGATTAGTTTTAAAACTGCAAAATTGTTATTTTGTACTAGTTTTAATAAAAAACATTATCTCAGTTACGTGCTTAGACTTGTATGGATTTCATTTGATATTTAAGAATAAATATTTTTCTTTTTCATTGAATGATATTCATTATGGTTCTACAACTTTGGTTAATGGTTTATATGTTCTAGACATAGATAATCAAATTCTCAATATAAACAATAAGAAACTAAATATTGATAACTCAAACACCTCTTCCTTATGGCATTGTCGTTTAGGCCATGTAAATGAGAATCGTATTTCTAAGTTGCACAGGCTTGGTGATTTAGGTCATTTGATTATGAATCATATAGCACTTGTGAGTCTTGTTTATTAGGTAAAATGGCTAAAGCTCATTTTTCTGGAAAAGAAAAAAGGGCTAAAGAGTTATTAGAACTCATACATTCTGATGTATATGGCCCAATATCTATACAAGTAAGAGGAGGTTATAACTATTTTATAACCTTTATCGATGATTATTCACGATATGGGTGTTTGTATTTAATGAAATACAAATCTGAAGCTTTTGAAAAGTTCAAAGACTTCAAGAATGAAGTAGAAAAATAACTTGGCAAAAGTATTAAGACTTTAAGATCGAATCTATGAGGTGAATACTTAAGCCAAGAGTTTTAGGGTTATCTTAGAGATAATGGAATTTTATCTCAATAGACTCCATCACATACACCTCAACATAATAGTGTATCTAAAAGAATGAATCGAACCCTTCTAGAAATAGTACGAACTATGATGGCTTTTGCAGACTTGCCAAAATTATTTTAGGGGTACGCACTAGAAACTTCTATTTATATTTTAAATAGAGTTCCATTAAAAACGGTTGATACCTTCCCATTTGAGATGTTTTTTGGCAAGAAACCAAAGTTATCTCACTTGAAAGTATGTGGTTGTCCTACTTTTGTCAAAATGCCACAGTCAGACAAACTTAATAGTAAGTCTAACAAGTGTTTGTTTGTAGGTTATCCGAAAGAATCTTTCAAATATTACTTCTATCTCCTCTCCAAAAACAAAGTGTTTGTTTTGAAGTATGATGTCTTCATAGAGATGGAGCACATGCTCAAAGGGGACAGTGGGAGTAAAATTGAACTTAGTAAAATTCAAGAAAAACAAACACACAAGGATCAATCGTCTGATCCCACATCTATTGTGAGAATAGATGAACTTTCTACTACACAAGATCCTCGTAGGTCGAATAGGATACATATGGTACTTAAGAGATATGAATTTCTCATAAATGACCACAATGACGTATTGCTCATAGATGAAGATAATCCTACCACCTACAAGGAAGTTCTGAACAATTTAGAATCTGACAATTGGCTTAAGGTCATGAAGTCAGAGATGGATTCCATGTACGACAACCAAGTATAGACATTGGTTGATCCACCCAAAGGAATAAAACATATTTGGTGCAAATGGGTTCTTAAAAAGAAAACCGACATGGATGGCAACATAGTTATCTATAAAGCACGACTAGTGGCTAAGGGTTATCGTCAACAATATGGTATTGGCTATGACGAAACCTTCTCGCCAGTAGTCATGCTAAAATCTATCAGGATACTCTGAACCATTGTCGCTCATCATGATTATGAGATCTGGCAAATGGATATGAAAATAGCTTTCCTAAATGAAAATCTGACTGAAGAAGTGTATATGACACAACCTAAGTGTTTCACACCCAATGATAGTACAAAAGTGTGCAAGCTACAAATGTCTATTTATGGACTTAAGCAAGCTTCTAGGAGTTAGAACATCTATTTTGATGAAATAATCAAAGAGTTTAGTTTCATTCAAAACATGGATAAGCCTTGTGTATACAAAAAGGTTAGTAGGAGCGCAATCATTTTCTTATTACTTTATGTAAATGACATACTGCTAGTACTTGTCCTTCAATCAGTTAAAGTTTAGTTGTCCAAGAAATTCTCCATGAAAGACTTTGAAGAAGGAACCTACATTCTTGGAATGAGGATCTATAGAGATAGGTAAAAAAAGTTAGTTCTTTCACAATCTACATACATAGACAAAGTGCTAAAGAGGATTAGCGTGGATCAATCCAAAAGGGAATTCTTACCCATGACGCATAGAGTAAGCCTTTCAAAGTCGATATCTCCCAAGACACAAGTTGAAAGGGATCACATGAGTAAGATGCTATATACTTCAGCAGTTGGATCTATCATGTACGCTATGATATGTAAGAGGCCTGATGTATCCTGTGCTCTTAGTTTGACGAGCAGATACCAATCTGACCCTAGTGAGGGTCATTGGGCAACTGTAAAGAATATCCTGAAGTACTTGCGAAAGACTAAGGATGTGTTCTTGGTATATGGAGGGGATGATTTAAAAGTAAATGGGTATACTGATGCCAATTTTTAATCTGATAAAGATGATTTTAAATCATAGTCTGGTTACGCATTTATGTTGTGTGGGGGCCAATAAGTTAGAAAAATTCTAAACAAGAGACTATTACTAACTCTATGACAAAAGTTGAGTACATAGTCTCTTCTGAAGAAGCTAAGAAAGCCGTTTAGATCAAGAAGTTCGTATCGGAACTGGGTGTGGTTCCTAGCGTTGTTGGTCCAATATCATTGTATTATTACAACAATGAAGCCATTGCACAAGTAAAGGAGCCACGGTCTCACCAACGATCCAAACACGTATTATAATGCTATCATCTGATCTGGGAGATCATAGATAGGAGCAATGTAAAGATAAAGAGAGTTTCCATGGATGAGAACATAGCTGACCCGCTTACAAAAGCACTATCCCAAAAGAAACATGATAGGCATGTTGAGTCACTTGATATTAGATACATAAATGATTGGCTTTAGTGCAAGTGGGAGTTTGTTAGTATTGTGCCCTAGAGGCAAATACTTGTACTTTGTATATGATACATTTGTTTTATAATATAAGGCATTATTTATCTTTCAGTTTGTCTTCTTTACTTTTATGTAAAATAACTATTAGATAAAGTTTTTAGTACAACAAGTGTTAAGGAAATTATAATAGAGATCATAAAGTGAAATTCCTACTACACTGTATTGTGTTAGTGCTTAAATAATCCCTAGTCGTAGTATTAATGAGATAGAAATCATTAATGCGTTAAAACTAGCACGTGTTAGACTTCCTGATCTGATTAGGCGGTAGTTCTCATATCCGTGAGTATTGAGATACTCAAAGTTAACATGTGGATGCTTGTTAATAGAACAAGTATATTGGATGACCTGACTATGAGATAATCATATAGATAACTATGTAGTACTAGTGATAGAATCTCGATATAGCAAATATGCAAGTATCCTTGACTTGAAATCTCTAAGGTACTTTGTTTGCTAAGCATTATCCTTTGATTCCAATCTTTTGAGCCAGAACGAGGGCCACCTATAGGATGGATATTCAGTACAATATGAGGTAAATAAAAGTAGTTGAGATGGTCAATAAAGGATTCACCACTCTTAATAGATATCTCACGGCCGCTTGTTGGAATTACTATTCGTGAAATTATTAGCCAAGGTAATTGTGTATTAGAAATAGTTTCGATTGATACACATGTAGAGTAGTAGATTCTTGGTACAAGTACTAATATATTTAGGTCAGAATTAATATATATTTTGGAGGCAATTGGTGCTAATTCCGTACTCCAAACTGGATAAGATATTGAATGGTGAAATAAATTTATTGCACTGTAGTTTGTTATTAAAGGATTCATGTCAAGTCACTTGACTTCCTGGACTCTTTGGTAGTAATGATTTGTTACTAGATACCACTCATGATCTGCAAAATATGGGTTTATTAATTGATAAATTAATAAACCAATCTTGATTACCTGTCTCTGATACCAAATGTGATACCCCAATCCCACATGGGATTGGGATGAAAAGTGTGAATGGTATATAAAAATTGGCCTAAGTATCAATTGTCAACTTGGGATATCCATTTTGGTTCAGCGAGGACGATGACCAAGTAGTTGACCGTGGGTGCTGTCAGACCTATAGTCGCGCTCCCGAGTCTGTAGGCACAAGGCATGATATTTGGTATCAAAGCAAGTAACCAGCTCCCGGTATGGGAACTAAGTGCTACACCGTGCATGGTAGGAGTCACCTCTAAAATCCTATGCCGCCTAGTTGGTCCTGGGTTTGGCCTCTAAAGTATGGGCCCAGTGAGGACGCTTGGGCCTAAAGGAGGGGTAAATGTGATGTGAAACCCCATCTAAAACCAACCCTAGAGTAAGAGGGTCGGGATGCATATCATATTTTCTTGCATACATAAATATGTTTTTGAATAATTTTATGTGCTTTGGATTCTTGATTTATAGTTTAGAAGGCTCAATTATGCTTATTGAGTAGGAAGGGTAAAATGGTAATTTTGCTTGAAGTGAAAATAAAGAGATAGCTTGAGGATTAAATAAGAAAAATATTTGAGAGAGAAAACAAGAACAAGAGTTGTTGTGGTTTAGTAGTTAGAGCTTTGGAATTAATCTCTAAGGTCTTGGGTTCAAATTCCACCAGTTAAGTTTATCATGATTAAATTTTATTTTTTTATAGGGTGGGATATTTTTTGCCCTTGCATGCCAGGAGTAGAAGTAGGAGTGTTGTCCTAAGGGAGGCTTGAAAGGAATGTCTTAATCCTACTCTTGTGCCCTACAAAAATTCTTAAGGGATTCATACCCTTTTTGCTCTCAAGCTTACCTTAATTCTTTATCAATTAAGTTGCTCAATTTATCCAAGTCATTTTTATTTTTGAAAAATTCCAGCAAGGTTTTGTGATTTTGGAGTTTCAAAAATGCCTCTTGGAGGATGGAATTTTGACTGAAAATGGGGAAGGAGTTAAGGAAGGTTCCCAAGGGAATTAAGCTCCACGGTTGAACCTTTAAACTTCACTCTATAAGTATTCATCTTCTTCATGTAGCAATCTGGAAAATTTTCTAGCTTCTAGGTCAGCTCAACTTTCGAAAACTTCAGCCATTTTTCTCACTCAAATGCTGCCAGAAAAATAGCTAAATTGTTCAGCTTGAAGAATGAAATCTTTGGCCAAAAATTGGACTACACAAAAGCTGTGCAAACCAGGAAAATTTCTGATCAAGTTTCGCAACTTAGCAGGCCAAAAACCAAGCTGTTCCTTCTAGCCTTCAAATCAGTATTTCACCTCTGTCTTTTCTCCATAAAGAATGCTGGAAACCAGCCTTACAGTACCTTTCAATACCCTTTCAAATATTCTACAAGTCGGCTAGAACATTGCAGAAAATCTACACAAAAATTCCAGCGAACCTTTTGAATGAACAACCAGAAATTCCAGCATTGTTCCCTCTTCAACCCTATTCGAAACTCACTCCCATTTTTCTATAAAACCAACCTTAGTTAGCTATGAACTGAACTTCATCTCCTCCTCCATTGATCTGCACAAAAAGAGCTCCATAGCCACTCCTTAAATCACTCCTTCAATCACTACAATCAAGCCTTCAATTAGAATTCAAAAATTCTGCAAATTACTCCATGAAACTCCTATGGTTTAAGTCTCAACCAACCAGAAATTTCCTCCACCATAAGACACAGAATTTCGGCCACCCTATAGCTTCTTCAACCTTATTCATCTTAGCAAAACCTCAACTAATTCCAGCAAGCCATAGCAGCTCCAAGGACCTCCATCAACCAAGCTATTCTTACCATATTTTCCACCTTAATTCACTCCCTAAATTACTTTTTTTGAATTTCAAACAACCAACTTTCCTTTTTTTCCCTAATCTGAAAATTTAATCACAAGGATTCTTCAATCCATTCGGCCAACACCACTCAACAGATTTCATCCAGCCTTTTCTCCATTCTTTCCATTTCTCCAAAGAACACAAAAAACACACACCACCGTTCTCCAAGCCTAAGACTACTCTAAACACCTCCAATCTCTCCCAAAAACTCCAGATCACGTCTACTCACCCTCTAGAATCCATTTTTGTAATTTATAACATCAAACGCTGAAAATAAGATTCTACTTTTGGATTAAAAACTAGAATTTTTCTTGAAGACTCAAAAACTCTCTCAAGGTAATCATGAACGATTGTGTTCATCTTCCTTCCTCTTCAATCTTTATTGAAATATACTAATACTCTCTCTCTTTCTCCATCTCTCTCCCTTCCTCTTTCTCTCTCTCGGTCGAAATGGTTGTTTCAACCATGGCCATTTTCTCTTCTTCCTTGGTCGGATCAAGCCTTCCAAGCGTGTGGACTTTCTTGAGACTTCATCAAGGTAGTCATTAATCGAGTATGTCTCTTTAACCCTCTCCTTAATTCTAAAATCATGTCTTTTAGATGTTGTTGGAAAAGGATGGAATATGATTGGAGATTGAGTATGTGTTTATATGATGGAGTTGGGACTGAAGTATGAGGATGATTTGTCTTGGTTGAGTTTTATAATGTTTTGGGGTTTGTTGCATGCTCTTCATGTCGTAACTTAGTATGAGTGATTAAGCATGATAGATATTATGTCACCTTTGGTGAATAGGGTTTTATGATCTTGTATTCTTATTGAAGCCATGAATATGATTATGTTTAGTGAAGTTTGAATCATGTGATGGAAGATATAGATCTATGCTTTTATTCATGAATTGAATGATTTGTTGATTGGTGTTTGAGTTTATGTTCATGACTATGGTTAGCAATAAGAGAATTATGATCATGACCTTGTTGATCCTAAACTATTTAAGTTAGCCAATTTTATTGCATTAATAAAAATTAATGCCATATTTTCTTCTAATGATTTCAAAAACCCTAGGAAGATTTGGAATTAGATTGATATATGAAATAATGATATTTTAGCCAAATGCATGATGTCTTTTATTAAAAATACAATATATAAATATTATATATAATAATAATATTAAATAAAGCCTTTTATATAAATAATCATAATAGGTAAAATATTAATCTTATAAGTCATATATTCATAAATACTAACAAAATTTATTTATTATCTTTTAATCAAATATATTAAAATTTACTTATTATTAATTTTATTTATCAATTATTTTCTAACTATTAATTATTAATTAAGAGAATAGTAATAATTTATTATTTTAATAATATCATCTAGGACTTAGGACCTTTCCTCAAATAAACCCTACTTTATTTATTAATAACAAAGATTTATACCTACAACTTATTAGTAATTATTTCACAATCCCTAGTTATTTTATTATCAAGCTAAATTTATTTTATAAAATCTTTTTTATCATTTAGCCTTAAAGTTTGGGTCATTAGAGTCATGATTGTAGTAAGTTGAACTAGTATTATTTATGAAAGCAAATTTGGTTTGAGTCTAATTATGGCTTGTGTTTACCCCAGGCGGGGTTAAGTCAGCTTTTGAGGATCTTTGAATTAGCTCAAGTAAAGGATCAGGTAAACTCCTGCATAAAACGTATTTGATGTAAAAAGGTCACTTTGGCAAGCCAAATGTGAAGTGTGTGAACACTCATTTTTGTAAAGGCAATTGAGTACTATTCCCTTTCTTGTTTCAGTCACACAAATTATTTGAAAACCAATAAGCAGTATTTTTTCTCAAACACTAAACTCTTTCTAAAACCAATTTTGACACGGACTTTAGAAAATCTTAATTGCCATTTTCAAGTAAAGCTGTGTTTTATCAGTTTTCTCCTAAGTGGGACAATCAACGTTGAGTACTCAATAAGGGTAGGCTAGTAGTACTAGTTTTGAAGAGCAAAAGCGAGTCTTCTAGCAGGAGGCCACCTCCAGAAGATGAACTCAACTTGGAGAAGCGACAGTACCACTTAGTCATGCCGGTCCAAGCTAGTAAGTTTCAGTCATATGAACTGTGTGTTGCCAGAGTGGACAACCAATTTTGTTTGGGTGTAGAGAATGAGGAGTATCTTACCCGGTAGGCCGTACACCTACCTTTTTTGTCAGTTTGTACAAAGTGTGGCATTCTGACCATTGTATGGTTATGGGGCCTAACGTGTGGTAACCCATAGCTGCCCTTTTAAGTGGTTGATTTTATTGTGCACATGTATGGATGAAAAAACAAAACGTCACTCTTTATTTTTAACATTGTTTAATGCTTCCCAGTACTTTTCTTATGAAGTTCTTATATTTTGCATACATTAACTGTTTTACCTGAACACTCAGAGCACGCACGGGCTTATTGAGATTTTTATCTCATCACCCTTTTTACCATGATTTCAGGTCGATCTTACTCTGGGAATGAGTAGCTAGTTGTTGCCTGCTTGGAAGATGTTGTGTTATTTATTTTATATAATATTTTGAGAGATGAGATTGAACAATTTATTTTGGATTTGTTCTTGAATTTTTGGGTTGTAATAAGTTTTAATTTTTAGAGTATTATTTTATTTTTGTTGTGTGACCTAGTTATAATGACCCATTGTCCTTTGGACAGGGCGACATCCCTGGCCCTACTGGGCCTAGGTTGTGGGGTGTTACATGTGATACCCTAATTCCACATGGGATTGGGATGAAATGTGTGAATGGTATATAAGAATAGGCCAAGTACCCATTGTCAACTTGGGATATCTATTTTGGTCCAACGAGAACGACAACCAAGTAGTTGATCGTGGGTGTTGTCAGACCCATATTGATATTGAAGATATTATTCTATTATTGAATGGCTGGTTGATACTGGAGCAAATATACACGTTTGTACTGATAAATAGCTTTTTGTGTCTTACCAACCTATTAAAGGAAAAACTGTGAAGATGGGGAACTCAGCTGCAGCCAATGTGTTGGGAATTGGACGCGTGGAGTTGAAGTTTCCTTCAGGGCGTATTTTTTCTCTTCATAAGGTGTAGTATGTTCCAACAGTTTGTAGGAATATTCTTAGTGGTTCATGTTTAGTTAGAGAGGGTTATGAATTCACTTTCAAATGTAATAAAGTAGTGATTATGCACTACAATTCTTTTGTTGGCAAAGGTTATTTGTCAAATGGTTTGTTTAAATTAAGAGTTGAACTATATACTTTTAATTTGAATAAAACTTCTTCTGTTGAAAATTCTGTTTATCCTATGGTGGCATTATTGAATCCACTGATATTTGGTATAGTAGACTTAGACATTTAAATTTAGATTCTGTTAAAAAAACGATGAATTTAGACTTAATCCCTAAACATTCAATTGATAAGAAGAATAAATGTCAAGTGTGTGTGGAAGCTAAAACAACCAGGAAACCCTATCATTCAATTGAAAAGGGATTCATAAATACTTAATTTAGTTCACACAGACATTTGTGAATTCAATGGTTTGTTGACTAAGGATCATAAGAAATATTTCATTACTTTTATTGATGATTGCAGTAAATATTGCTATGTTTATTTACTTAAACATAAAGATAAAGCACTTGAAAAGTTTCTCATATTTAAAAATGAAGCTGAAACTCTAACTGGCAAGAAACTTAAAAGGTCAAGATCTGATAGAGGTAGAGAGTATGGGTCTAATCTATTTGTTGAATATTGCCAAAGTAATAGCATAATTCATAAGGAGACACACTTTTATTCTCCCCAGTCTAATGGGATTGCTGAACGGAAAAATAGAACGTTTAAAGATATGATTAATAGTTTACTTTTGCATTCTAGATTGCCTAAGTATATGTGGGGTGAGGCTTTGAATACGGCTTGCCATATTCTGAATAGAGTCCCTCATAAACATAAAGAGATAACTCCGTTTGAAATCTAAAAAGGTAGGAAACCTAACTTAAAATACTTCCGTGTGTGGGGTTGTCTTACAAAAGTTCTAATCCCTGAGCACAAGAGGAAGAAGTTAGGACCAAAGACTGTTGATACCATCTTTATTGGTTATGTGGAAATAAGTTATGCCATGAGGTTTTTGGTAATTAAGTCTGAAATACCTGGCATAGATGTTAACACTATTATTCAATACCGTAATGCTACATTCTTTGAAGATGTGTTTCCCATGAAAATTGGTTTGCCTCAAGATATTTCTACTTTAGATTCAGCCTTAACATTTGATTCCATTCCTGATCATGTGGAAAGGATGAAAGATGTGGGGGTAGGTCCAAATAGTTTCAATACTCAAACTGAGGAATTGGAAGAACCTAGAAGGAGTAAGAGAGTTAAGGTAGTCAAGGACTTTGGAAGTGACTTTGTCACTTACAATGTTGAGGATAAACCTTTAACCGTTCAAGCAGTCATGACTTCCTTGGAAGCCATGTGTCCAATAAACAAACCATCTGACAAATAACATTTGCCAAACAAAAGAATTGTTGTGCATAATTACTACTTTATTACATTTGAAAGTGAATTCATAATCCTCTCTAACTAAACATGAACCACTAAGAATATTCCTAAAAACTGTTGGAACATGCTACACTCTATGAAGAGAAAGAAAATGCCCTGAAGGAAACTTCAACTCCACGCGTCTAATCCCCAACACATTAGCTGCAGCTGAGTTCCCAATCTTCACAGTTTTTCCTTTAATAAGTTAGTAAGACATAAAAAGTAATTTATCAGCACAAACGTGCACATTTGCTCCAATATCAACCAGCCATTCAAGTGGCTCATAAATAGTAAAAACTTCTAGGTTAAACGAAACATACCTTTCATCATCATTGGAAGTAATGATGCTAGTCTCAGCCTCAATGGTACAAACCTCAGCAAGGTGTGTACTCAAATCAGCTTCTACTTGACTATCCTCAACCACCACATTGACTTGGGCTTCAGAATTTGGTCCTTGTTTGACTTTGGGCTTTTTAGATGGATAGTCCTTAGCTCAATGTCCAACCTGACCATAATTTTAGCAAGGTTTGTTCGCTTTCGGTTTCTTCTTGGCATTGCCTTTTGTCTTGTTAATGTTCTTAGAGTTTGAATTAACCCCACATTCCTCTAATTATTGCTCTTCTTCCCAATAGTCACCACATGGACATATATATATATATATATATATATATATATATATATATATATATATATATATATATATGAGATTCTCTATGGTGTTGTGGTGGTTGCCACCTGGCAACTGAAATTGCATTAGAGTACAATATGTGGCTACTTCCTCTAAGGTGAAATTCACAAAACCAGGAGGTATGTCTTTATTTATTTATTTATTTATTTATTTTATTATTATTATTATTATTATTATTATTATTATTATTATTATTATTATTATTATTATTATTTAAGAATTGGATAAGGATTTTTATTATTTAAGAATTTAAAAAGCAAGGCAGCATGTCTTTTCGTTATTTAATGAGAGTTTAATTCTTTATATATAAAAGTTGTTGAGGATGACTATTGTGTTGTCACTTGGCAACTGAAATTACATTAGAGTGCAATATGTTGAGACTTCCATTACAATAAGTGAAATTTCAGACGGCAGAGAGGCATATATTTATTAATATTATTTAGAAATTGGATAAGGATTTTTATTATTCAGGAATTTAAAAGGTTAGGAGTCATGCTTTTTCATTATTTGGTAAGAGTTTAATTCTTTCCAAATTTTTTTATTTTCAGAATTATATTGAAGAAGGTAATATTTATGTAATGAAGAATTGTACACTTCAAAATCCTATGCCAAATTACAAAGAATTTACAAATTTTGATTGACAAGGAGCATGTACATAGACAAAACATAACTTAAATTATAGAAAATGAAAAACAATTTATCTCAAGCAATGTTCGAGTCTTAGACCTAGCATGTGTGTGTGTATGTGTATGTGTATGTATATGTGTGTGTGTGTGTGTGTGTGTGTGTGTGTGTGTGTGTGTGTGTGTGTGTGTGTGTGTGTGTGTGAAAGTTGTTGTGGAATGCTCTTGTAGGTACACGTGACTAAACTAAAATGTTCTTGCGCTAACATGTGACAATGTTGGTTGAATTCAAATGAAGATTCTCTACTTAATGTACTTGTACCAAGGAATTAGAGAAAAGCAATCTCTTCCAATTCCATCACGTCTTCAATTGTTCTATGTTCAAGATATATTGCACCAAGGAATTCTACATTTCCAGTGCATGTAATATGTCATTGTCTTTTGCTTTGATGGTCGTTGAGAATTTATCCATTTTGCCTTGAAAACTTAAAAGATCATAGACCTTAGTAGTCAGTACAATTAATATATAGATGAAAACAATAATTTAGATTATCTTAATCATTATCTTGACTTATCCTAAGCAACACTCAGATCTTGGACCTAATATACTTTAGGCCTAGTTTGCGGGTCATAGTTTGGAGAGAAAAGAAAAGATTTGGATGGAAAAGGATCAACATTCCTCTATATGCGAGATTTTGAAGGAAACACAAAAAAAATAAGAAAAATAAGAAAAGAGTTGGATCCAAGCCTTAAATCCTTTCTTTCCAGTAGTGGAGAGAAATAGACAGATGGTGAAGGGTGGAGAAGAACTAAGTTTAAGAATTACCATAATATTCATGATGTTAGATTACCCCGTCCACTGATGTCCCTCTGCTACTACTGCCTTCTCGCTACAAACTAGGTGAGATTGATAGAAAAAAATTCCTCGATCATTGGAGATTTGTGAAGAATCACAAGACTAAGCAAAATTTGTGAAAGAAATCAGTGAATTTAGTGAGCTTTGTGGTTAATTGCAGCATGCAAAACCCTAGTTTTTTCTTTTGAAACTTTAGTTTTCAAAATGAAATTGGCAGCAAAAAGAAGAGAGGAGATTTGTGGGGTTGAAACTTTAGCAAAGATGGTTAGAAGGCTTTCTAGGAATAAGTAATGGTAATGACAAGGTTGGAAAAGTTGTGCAGGTTAGTGTGCTGAAGTTGGTGCCGAGTATTGGGTGGATAGTGAACATTACCTTGAGTAGGGTAAAATAAAGATAATTTTGAAAATGTTATAAAATTAGAGTAGTGTTAGAATAAAATCTACACACTACACACTAAGAAAATTCTAACTATTCTTTGCACAAAAATTTCTCTTCAAACTTCTCTCTTTCTTTCTCTCACAATTCTTTCTCTAATATTTCTTTCACTAATCTTTCTTTCACAAAATGATGGTGTATTACAAGCTTAGAGAATAGCTCTATTTATAGAGCTCTAATTAGTGGAATACATCATGGCATACATCATCTTCCACTAATCTTAATTAGTGGCGTCTCCACTAAATGGTGGACATCCATAAAAATCTTCTATAGTAATTCACATAAATCCATAATTAGTGGAGCCTCCACTAATTAATAAAGATTCCAATAATTCATAACACTCCCCTTTAGATGTCCATCCATTACATAAAGAATATGCCTCGTTAAAACCTTACTAGATAAAAACCCAGTGGGAAAAAAATCTAGTGAAGGAAAAAGAGTACACTATTCTATATGTCTGTTTATTACTCCCCCTGTTGAGATGATTCCTTTAAATCTTTAAACCGACGCATACCAATTTTATATCTCAACTTCTCAAATGTTGCAGTCGGTAAAGTCTTCATGAAAATATCTGCGACGTTATCACATGACCGAATTTGTAGCACATCAATTTCACATTTCTTCTGGAGTTCATGAGTAAAGAAGAATTTTGGTGAAATATGTTTTGTCCGATCTCCTTTAATATATCATCCTCGTAATTGAGTTATGCAAGCTGCATTGTCTTCATAAAGAGGAGTTGGAATATCTTTGATTGATGATAATCCAAAATTTTCTCGGATATAATGAATCATGGATCTTAGCCATACACATTCTCGACTTGCTTCATGAATGGCTATAATTTCAGCATGATTTGAAGAAGTAGCTGCTATAGATTGTTTCGTAGAACGCCATGATATAGCAGTATTTCCACATGTAAATAGATAGCCCGTTTGAGAACGTGCTTTATGTGGATCAGATAAATAACCAGCATCTGCATAACCTATCAATGTTGGACTGGTTTTATTTGAATAAAATAATCCGAGATCAATTGTACCTTAGAGATATCGAAGGACTTGTTTAATTCTATTCCAATGTCGTCGTGTTGGTGAAGAACTAAATCTTGCTAATAAATTGACAGCAAAAGCAATATCAGGTCGTGTATTATTAGCAAGATACATCAATGCACCAATTGCACTGAGATATGGTACTTCAGGACCAAGAAATTCTTCAATATCTTCTTGAGGTCGAAAAGGACCGGACGATCATTGGAATACTCAATGGATGTGCTTTGTCCATGTCAAATCTTTTTAGAACTTTTGCTGTATATGTTGAATAAATGTTCTACTTGCCAAATGTTCAATTTGTAAACCAAGGCAAAGTATACTTTTACGACCATTCTTGATGTCGAATAATCAATTGTTTCTTGGAGCTCTTCAAGAGTTCCAATAAGATTAAAATCATCAACATATATAGCTACTATCACAAATTTAGAACCAGATTTCTTAATAAAAATGCATGGACATACCTGATCATTTTAAATCTCCCTTTCAATCAATATTCACTAAGATAATTGAACCACATGCGCCCAGATGGCTTCAGGCCATGTAATGATTTCTGTAACTTGATTGAGTAATTTTCACGAGGATAATGTTTATATGCTTCAGGCATATGAAATCCTTCGGGGATTTTCATGTAAACATCATTTTCTAAATTTCCATACAAGTAAGCAGTGACAACATCTAATAGGCGCATATCTATCTTTTCATGTACTGCCAAACTGATAAGATATCGGAGTGTAATAGCATCAACAACAGGAGAATAAGTTTCATCATAATCAATACCTGGTCTTTATGAAAAACCTTGGGCTACTAATCGTGCTTTATATCGAATGATTTCACTCTTTTCATTGCGCTTTCGCACAAATATCCATTTGTAGCCAACAGGTTTTACACCTTCTGGTGTTCGGACTGCAGGTCCGAAGACTTCACATTGTGTCAGTGTATTTAACTCCGATTGAATCGCATCTTTCCATTGCAGCCAATCTTTTCTATGCTGACATTCATCAACTGATATTGGTTCAGGATAATCACTATCCTGTATAACATCAAGAATATTATATGCAAACATATGATCAATAATTGTTTCTATCCGATTCCAACTTCTACCGAAAGTGATATAATGGATAGAAATTTCAGTGTTACTTTCATTTATGTCTGGTTCTTTGTCATAAATTTTCTCTTGATCTTTATCATTCTTTGCTTTAATATGATCATCTGGACCATTAATCCTCTCTTCTTTCGAGGATTTTTATCTTTAAAACCAAGAGGTCGGCCATGCTTCTGGCATGCTTTTGACTCAACAGCTATATGTAAAATCTTTTGTTCTGTTGGAATTTCAATTAGAATAGGAGCATTTATAGCTGGCATATGCGATTTTGTTACTCTTCTAGAGTTAACAAAAGCGTCTGGCATTTGATTTGCAATGCTTTACAAATGAATTATCTTTTGAACTTCAAGTTCACACGCGCTTGTATGCGGATCAAGATAATTTAATGATGTTGTCCAATCACGATCTTCCTTGTACTGTTTCTGTTCTTCCCCTAATTTAGGGAATAATGATTTCACAAGAGAATAAGAAAAGAAATATAAGAAAATGATGACAAGCAGGAAATGCCAAGAAAAATATCTCCTTTTTTTTTCACTCTTCTCGGTACCGACTTTTCCTCTTCCTCTCTTGTCTTTTCTTCTCCTCCGACCCTCTACCTACAATCTACCTCTTCTTCTTCCTCATACAGATATATATATATATGTATGTATCGATATATATCTCAGTTATCAGTCATTAGTAAATATAAAAAACAAAAATCACAAAGCAGATATGGAGACTCGTAATTCATTTGAGACATGGTCAAATTTTGACTCGGTTTCTGCAGCAGATGTTGATGTATTTTCCTTTCCAAACCAACCGCTTCTGCCTAATTCGAATACAGAAGATTTTGATATGTTTTCCTTTCCAAACCAACCGCTTCTTCCTAATTTCAGGTGAGATACCTTTGAGGGCTTCCATTTGTTTTTAGTATGCTTGATAATGAAATTAAACTTTCTTTTGGTTTGTTTTTTATGTAAATCAGTAGAAGTTTTGAACATACTGCTTTGGACCAAGTTGATCTGCCCCTACAAGAGACTGCTTTTGATACTGTTCCTCTTGATGCTATTCCTTTGAATGAGGATATGCTTGTGCATGATCCTTTCTACTCTCTAACGGATTTTTAACAAAGTCAGAATATGTTTCCAGGTTATTATACATTTAAATATGGATTTTGAATGGTATTACCTTTACTGATATTATTTTCTTTTTCTAGGAGAAATAATGAGTGGGCTTGGCAACGAAGTCGGAGTAAGTACTCATGAAATGCATAATATCGAAGTTCAAGATATTATTGCAGACAAAATTCCTGGGGAGAAGAAGATGATTAAGAGGCAGAGAGAGAAGAAGGGCAATAACTCCCAGACACTATCAAGAGAAACAATTTCACAGTACTTTTACCTACCAATCAAGAGCGCAGCCAAATAACTAAATATTGGCATAACCTATCTCAAGAAAAGATGTAGGGAGTTAGGAATTCGTCGATGGCCTCACAGGAAATTGGTGAGCTTGGAGACCATAATCAAGAATGTTCAGGTTCTCTCTCGTACATACTTATAATTTGCAAGTATGAAACTATGAAAGATTTATAAGTAAATAACCGATGATATCACTTCGATTTACAGGAGATGCAAAATAAAGAAGAAGGAGGACATATGGCTGAGAAGAAGTTGAAAGAAGCTATTGCGATACTGGAATGTGAAAAACAGTTGGTGGAAGAAAATCCTAATACGCAGTTAGAGGACCAAACACAGAAATTGAGACAATCATGCTTCAAGGCCAAATATAATAAGAAATTTAATTATAATAAACTTAAGGAGATCATAAAATCCCAAGACTCATTTCGTAGTAATTTTACGGCTAATTCTGCTGCTAGTCTCGATGCTGGCTCAAAGGGGAAAGAAAAGGAGGAGGATGTCGAAAAAGAGGAGCTGAAGTCCATAATTACTAATTGTTTGTCTTCCTCTAATGTAAATATTGAAAAAGAATAATTACAAACCTTCATCTTACGTTTGTCAGCTCAATTACAAAAGAGCAACTATAAGCATGTATCCTCAAGTTCATATGAACACTAATGATATGAATAAAAAATGTGATACTTATTATTAATGGAAATATCTTTTTCCCTTATTATCTTTTCTGTTCCACTTCAGGTGGCCAGTATTTCTCTGTGATAAGGGAAATATCGAGTGTGTCCATGACCATAACCACGGCCACTGCCACAACTACGACTATAACGATGAGCTTCTGCTGGAGCCAACAACATTCACTTACGGGAGTCTTTGTTGAGTCAGTTCATCTGGCTTCATGATTTCTCAATAATAACTCATATTAAAGCTGTCAATTTTGGATATCCTTTTTCTCGATATTGTTACTATAGGACATGAAAAGTGGAGAATGTCTTTTCCAATATAACTTTATCAGTAACTTTTTCTCCGTAAAATTTTTAACTAAGATGTAGTTTTATACATCACGGAGTTCACGGTTTTACAATCTTGCAACTTCAGGTGCAACCATTCATACTGTGCAGTGGGTAGTACGACCATCTTCAGGTGGTCAAATCTTTTTTTTTATCCACATGACATATGGATCTCCTTTTTTTTAGTATTTAGATGCATTTCTGTATGACATATAAATTTTTTTTTTCAGAAATATCAAGGGCTAAAAATTCTAATTTAGCGAGATCAATAAATGCGTACCTGTCTTCTGGCTTTAATAACGGCAGAGACTCGTGCTGATAACGTGTTATAAAATTAGGGTAGTGTTAGAATAAAATCTACACACTACACACTAAGAAAATTATAACTATTCTTTGCACAAAAATTTCTCTTCAAACTTCTTTCTTTCTTTCTCTCACAATTCTTTCTCTAATATTTCTTTCACTAATCTTTCTTTCACAAAATGATGGTGTATTACAAGCTTAGAGAATAACTCTATTTATAAAGTTCTAATTAGTGGAATACATCATGACATACATCATCTTCCACTAATCTCAATTAGTGGTGTCTCCACTAAATGATGGACATCCATAAAAATCTTCTATAGTAATTCACATAAATCCATAATTAGTGGAGCCTCCACTAATTAATAAATATTCCAATAATTCATAACAGAAAACTCAATCTATAGATAGATTTTTTTTCTCTCTCTTCAAACTTGCAAACAAAAAAAAAAAAAATGTAATTCTCTTCTTTTCTTTCCTAAACTCTCAAATGACTTCATATAAATCACATTACCATTTTTCTCTTCTTTTCTTTTATAAATTAAAATTTTTATTCTTTTCTTTTCTCACCTACACTGCAAATTGGCCCTTATAGTTATGAGATTAATGAATTATTAAAAGAAGTTTTTTTTTTTTTATTTTTTTTTTCGGACGGGGAAGGGGGAGGGGGGGGGTGCGGGGAGCGCCGTGGGAGGCTTTTCCTCTCCAGCCGCAAAATTGTTACTAAACCTTTTAATGCATTCTGCACGATAAAAACTCTGCACCTCTGCCAAGCTAAACCCTGCAACGAGTGCAACAGCAACTTTAAGAAAGGAATTTTTAGAAATTTTTGCATCCAGAATGAATTCCCTGGTTGAATCTGACGTAGGAATCCTCTGCTATATCTCTCAGCTTCCTGGCTTTCGTGGAATCCTCAAGCAAAGGTCTTTTTCTCATTCTCTTACAGACAGACAAATACAAATTTGTGCTACTATATTCATGGTAATGCTAGAAGACCCAGAAGCTAAAAGTTCCTGAAAATGAAAAGGAAAAGTTGGGATTGATTTAGGAATGATTTTCAGCTTTAGTTTTGAGATTTCTTGGATGGTTATTCAAGACTCTAGAAAGGCTACATCTTTTCGAGCAAAGATGTACTATGAACAATTTATTTGCATGTTTGAATTGTGAAACATTAATTCGTGGTCTGTCGAGATAAGCAGAGGTTCTGATCCGAAAGACAATATGGTAGATTATTTTTTGGAAATAATACAATATTTTAGTGATTTTGAAAATGATAGGACTCGTAATGAGAATGGTATTTATGCTTAACCTGGTGCTGTTTTAGTTGATATTCATTGGAAATAATCAAAATGATATAGAACGACTCTGTAATCGCTCTCTTGGGTTTTCACTGTAGATAAAAATTCAATGTCTGGTGTTCTCCGTTCAATTGTGCTGAGGATGGTAGCTTAATGTTGTAAGAATTATTAGCTCCACATTATGGAACATTGAACCTTTAGTTTGTGGAAAGATGAATCGAGTTAGCTTGCTGTTCTACATATGACTTTGAACACTTCTAGTCTCTTCAATTCGGATATCGTACATTTGTTTGTAACTGTTTACCGATTTGTCCTGTACCTTTTCTTTTTGCTGTAATTTTTTGGAAAGGTAGGTGGTCAAAGGTTTTTACTTGGCTATTACATAATGGAAATTTATTCTGTTTTTATTTATTTATTTATTTTTGATAATGTTAGGTATTCTGATTTTATTGTAAATGAAGTAGATTTGGAAGGAAAAGTTGTTCATTTGACCTCATTGGAGGCTCCACCTGAGGTATATGGTTGACTCTCAACTTTTTCTTCACATTTGATGATAATTTTTGTTTTTATCAATTGATAAATATGTCGATGGAATGGGAAATAATAATCTTACCCACTAGCTTGTAGAAGAAAATGAAGTTAAGGTATCTGATGAGCCAAATAAAAGTTATGATGCTGAGGTACAAACTTTTAGAGCTATTGCTGGTGATTCCGATGCTGACATGCTGAAAACTTTCATAGATCAAATTGGTTCTGGTGTTGAAGCTAACATTGAGCCCATTGTACTTCCTCCAAGTTCTGATAAGTCCCACCGTACTGTGAGTTTTGCCTATATTCATGTGAATTCCCTCATTCCAGTGTTTTTCTAGAGTTTTAATGTAATCTTCTCACCATGTATGCATATTTTTTAGGCTATGCATAATTTTTTTAAGGAGAGGTTGAAATTCCTTGTCACTGATACCATAGATGGACCAGATACCACATCCAAGTGCATCCGTGTTAGGTTAAATATGGGAAAGAGTCATGGAAGAGGAGGTTCCAAGAAAAGGAAAAATCGAGATGATAAACCGTATGATAGCAGAGGTTCTGACAGTTGGCCAGAAGCTCTTGGAAAATTCCTCAGGTATTCTTAATTTCTTTCTTTATCTAGCTTCTTCTAAAGTGGTGTTCTGCTTAGATGCTAATCCCAAGCCATTTTAGAGATTTTGGATGTAGGATGAGGTTGAAAGAGGCAGATCAGGGGCCTCTCATTGTTCTGTTGCACTGTGTCTCTTCATGGAATAATTTTCAGTTATCCTTTGGAAATGGATATCCAGTGTAGTTGTGAGACAAACTTGATCTATCAATGTGAGTGCTCCAATAAAGAGAAGATATTTTGTGAATAAACCTACAAGAAATGAACAAATAAATTAATCTGGTTGGATGGAGAGGGCATGTGATGCAAGAAAAGTACTAAACTAGGATAACTAGGGATGAAATGGTTAGTGTGTTGTATCTCCTTCCATTATCTCAAAATGTAAGTAGGCTGTGGAGATACGGCATCCCACAAAAGACCCAACCAAGATGTAGTCCTCGTCTTTTAAGGTGGGGTTTCGTGTGCAAAACTTAAATTCGAAACTAGTTCATGACGTCTTTTGTGTTCATCCATTGTGAACCTGCCAATGTTGCTCTTGTAAAAACTTGCTTGGGCATTTTTTTAAGAAGGAATTTATGTAAATAACTGATCATTATGTGACAGTAGCACACAATGGATAAGCCTGCAAGTAGTTTAAGACAAAACATGTTGAGAATATGCCAGTGCTTGGAAGTTTACTTGACAAAGTTGCTGGATGTGAATGTTAAATCAACATGCAATTGTTATTAGAGATCATATGTCAAATATGTCTGAGATTTATGCTGAATTGTGAGAAAATACATTGGTTTCATGTGTCGTGGTTATAAAATGATTTCTAATCCTTTTGGGTGGTGTAAAGTAATTTTTAATATGAATGCATGGAAGAGATATTAGCCTGATGAACTAAGCTTAAGTCCTTTAGTGTTATCATTCAGTTCTATAAGGGTGGTCAAGATTATCTATTTCCTCCTCAAGGGAAGCAACCGCAAGGTGCTGCTGAATGTGCTTTCTGCAGTCTTTAATAAACTATAGCTCTGCAGTAATGATTCAGCAGTTCAAAAAGGAAGGCGCTTGCTCGATCAAGGAAGGCGCTTGCTTGATCAAAGAAGCTAGTCATTTCACAGATATTTAATGTTTATGGTGTTGTTGCTCTTTGAAAGCAACCTGAGTGTAATGCCATTGTAAATTCTCAGGTTTCACCTTTACAAGGAGAACAAGGACACACAAGAGGCACTAGGGGTTATTGGAAAGATGCTTGGCATTCAGGTATATGAGATGTATTTTCATAGACTTGATAGCTTGGTTTCACATCAAAGTGAATGATCTTGTAATTTCTTGGCAATCCATGATTCCACATTATCCTCTTTTTGCCAATGAAAAACACATATTTTGTTGTGTCTTATTTACCATGGGCTGAAGTTGGTTGACAACCTTGTCTGGCAGCCAAGGTCTTTTGGATTTGCTGGTACGAAAGACAAGCGGTCTGTATCAACTCAAAGGGTAATTTTTGTTATTTTCCTTCTTCTTTTTTTTTTTTTTTTGGGTGGTTTTAAAGTGCATTTCGCCCTGTCTTCATTACTTTCTTATTTCTGTTTCTAGTAGCATTTATCAGTCCTGGAATTAACATAGAAGAATATTTAGTGCACTTCGTTGTTTTAACATTAAAACAAGCTAATCTAATTTCCTTGCTGATTCAAGACATGGTGCATGCCTTATTAATTTTTATTAAGGCCAGAAAGTTGAATCTGGAGAATGGTGATGGAAGTAGAGGATTATAGAGTACATAGATGACACCCTCGTTGAAGCTTATTTTTGTCTAGAATTAAAGAAAGCCTAAAATAGGAGTTGTCACTGAATGAAACTTTATATTCTTGAGATAAACTTTAACTTGGAGGTTTATGATTCTCTAATCATAAAAGCTGTTGAGATTTGTATCTTTGTTATGGTCTCATTGAGAAATGAAGAGTATAGATAATTCTTGGGACTTGTGTGCAAAATTGTAAAGGCTGTATATAAGCCTAAATTGTTATCGAATAAAATAAGTTTTACTCGATTAATCAATTTGGTATCAGAGCCAAACCCTAGCCGTAACCTGCTACAGTACCCGCTCCGCCGCTACAGTACGCGCCGCCCACTACAGTATCGCTCTAGTAACAGTAACCCTCCTTTCTTTCTAGGCCCCTCACCACTTCCAGTTTGTTTTCTATCTTCGTGCCCGTGTGGGGAGGGCGATACCCCAAGGGTCCCGAGATAGCATGAAGATGCAGAAGTTCTAGACAGATCTTGATGTGTAGAAGATCGAGATCGGGTCAAGGAGAAGAAGAAGGGTAAGTGTGTGATAGACTCGTGTGATAGGTGTGAGGAACCCGAATATGAGTCGATGACAAAGGCTAGTAAGAATACGATGGAGGAGATGGTTAAGAAATTGGATCCTGCAGATCTTGCGACATTGATGCGGTTTATGAGGATGTCGGGGGGTGAAAATTTTGCAAGGCCACCTGCTGTTAAGGTGGAGCTTCCACCTGTTGATTTGAAACTCGATGGGCTAGCAACGTATCTGAGCTGGTCACATCGGGTGAGGTATACTCTGGAAGGGAGGAATCTAGGGGAGTACTTGATAGCTGAGAAAGCAGAGCCAGCTGAGGGCACTGCAGGGAGAGATGAGTGGAAGTCAACTCACATGTTGGTGTACATGTGGCTTCTCAACTCAATGGTCCCGTCTATTGTTGTGACAGTGGATGGCATCGAGAAGGTCAATGATGTCTGGGAGAAGTTGAGGAGAACATATGATGGTGTGGGGAACAATTTGAGGGTGTTCCAGATTAAGAGGGACATTTATGCTATAGTCCAAGGAGATAGGACAGTGCAGGAGTATGCCACAGAGTTGGAGCGCTTGTGGCTAGATCATGATCATTTCTTGCCTCGAGCAGGCTGTAAAGATCCTGAGTGTAAGGAAAGAGAGGCCTTGATTCAGGAGAGGACTATGTTATTTCTCCAGGGTTAGCCCCAGCATTTGAGCAAAGGACAGCGATGCTGCTAGCTCAGACGAGGATCCCTTCACTTGAGGAGGCGGTCTCGGCCATGATACAGGAGAAGAGTCGTATTAAGCTACAGGTTGGGACAGGCGGACATCTTGGGATGAAGTCAGCACTAGTGGTCTCCAACTCAGGTAACACAGGGTTTAAACGGGAGACTAGGCAGTGCTACAATTGTGGTGAAGTAGGTCATCTGAAACAGGCTTGTCCTAAGCCACCCAAGGAGAGAGACTTAGGTGGACGTGGACAGTCTACAGGTTGTGGTCGCGGTCGTGGGGGCAGAAGAGGTGGAAGAGGCTATCGGGCCAATTTGATGGTAGCGGAGGAAGAGGAAGAGGCGGGTGTGGTCTTTACTGAGGAAGACCAGGCGCTATTAGAAATACTGAAAAGGAAGCAGAGAGTAGCAGGTGAGGGAGACAAGAAGAGTGCGATTGAGGATGCATCCACCTCCTTTTTGCCCATGGGTAACACTGCTACCTATGCTCAATTGACCAAAGGTACTGGTAACACACATGCTCTTGCCTCTATCTCCACCACTAGATCACCAGAATGGATCGTAGATTCTGGTGCATCTCGACATGTGACAGGTAATGCTAGTGAGTTCTCTTCCTATACTCACTTAGCGATGCCAGAGAGCATCCAGACTGCTGATGGGACAGCACAGCCTGTGGTTGGTAAGGGTACAGTGAATTGTACGGGTTCAATAACTTTGTCCAATGTTTTACATGCTCCTTCTTTCCCAGTAAATCTTTTATCTATTAGTGCCATTATACTCCAACTAAAATGTGTGGTTTCTTTTAATATTCCCAAGGTGATCTTCTAGGAGAAGGAGACGGGCCGGAGACTTGGGACTGGCACGTGGCGTAATGGACTGTGGTACCTGGATCGTGAGGGGATGGACTCGGCATTGATATCTATGGTGGAGAAGGTAGGAGTAGGAGGATCTGAGATGAGTGCTGATGATGTGTTGATGCTCCATCACCAACGCATGGGACACATTTCGTTTAGTGTGTTAAGTCGGTTGTATCCAGTTTTATTTCAAAATGCTAATAAATAGAAAGTTGTGTGTGATGCATGTGAATTTGGAAAACTTACTAGAAGTTCTTATGTTAGTTCTGGTCATAGAAGCTCTTGTGCTTTTAATTTGATACATTCTGATGTTTGGGGACTTTGTTCCACGAGTTCTATAAATGGTTTTAGATATTTTGTGACTTTTATTGATTGTTTTTCTCGTGTTACTTGGTTATATTTGATAAAAAATAAGAGTGATGTATTTGACTGCTTCAAAGACTTTCATAAGTCTATTCAGACTCAATATGGAGTAGTGGTGAAAATATTGAGGTCTGATAATGGTACAGAGTATACCAATAGAGCATTTGCGGAATACTTGTCAGCTCAAGGCATACAACATCAGACTACATGTCCATACACACCAGCTCAAAATGGGGTAGTAGAAAGGAAAAACAGACACCTTCTAGAGACAACTAGAAGCATGATGATCGCGATGAATGTCCCAGAGCAGTTATGGGGGCAAGCGGTCTTAACAGCTGCTCAATTGATCAACAGGATGCCCTCAAGAGTGTTGGACTGGAAGTCTCCGTGTGAAATGTTGAAAGGAGATAATGGTGGGATCCTCCCATTGAAGGTGTTTGGTTGTGTGTGTTTTGTGAAGGACAACAGACCATCCGTAGGGAAGCTTGGTCCTAGAGTTGTGAAATGTGTCTTTGTAGGATACTTTGATACCCAGAAGGGGTATGTTTGCTGGGGTCCAGTAGAGAAAAGGTTGTTTGTAAGCATTGATGTGCATTTTCGAGAGTTTGAGCCATGTTATACACTGGAGGTGACCTCACCCATTGGTGACTTATTTGATAAAGAAGGTATGAGGTGAGAGGGGGAGAATGGTGAGAGGTTGGTGAATGTAGGATCAATTCCCTTATCGATTCCTTATTCTGTTGAGAGGAGAGAATCAGTTGAGGAGCACGAGAACAAAGAAGAGGAGGAACCTGTAGGTGTTGGGACTCAGGCACAGGGGGAGTTGAGAGTGTATACTAGGAGGAGGCAGAATGAGGTGCCAGAGTCAACATCTATAGTACCATTGGTGCCATCAAGTCCCTTGTCCCGGCCTACTCCAACTTCTGACACACCCACACCACCCTCAAACTCAGAAGACACAAGTGATATAATTCCTTCTTCTCATCCCACTCCCATGATAGTAAGGAGGACCTCTCGCAATAATGCGGGAGTTCCCCCCAACCGTTATAGTTTCCCACATGATATTGCTCAGTTTGTCTCATACTCTAACTTATCACCTACGTATGGAGCATTCATTACATCTTTGGACTCTGTTACTTTACGTAAGTGTTGGCAAGATGCTAAAGAGGATCCAAAGTGGAAAGCAGCTATGCAAGAAGAACTTGGAGCTCTAGATAAGAACAGAACTTGGGAGATAGTGTCACTACCACCAGGCAAGAAGGCAGTGGGGTGCAAGTGGGTGTTCACAGTGAAGCAGACCCCGAAAGGAAAAATTGATCGCTACAAGGCACAGTTGGTGGCGAAGGGGTATAATCAGACATATGGCATCGACTATGATGAGACCTTTGCTCCCGTGGCCAAGATGGGAACAGTAAGGACACTTGTCTCCATTGCAGTGAATGGGGGTTGGAAACTACATCAGTTGGATGTTAAAAATGCATTTCTTCACGGAGATCTGTTAGAAGAGATGTATATGGAGGTTTCCCCAGGCTTTGGTACAAAACAGACAGTGGACAAGGTTTGTAGATTAAGGAAGTCGCTGTATGGGTTGAAACAGTCTCCTAAAGCTTGGTTTGACAAGTTCAGAAGAGCTATGGTAAGCATGGGCTATCAGCAAATCAATGCCGATCACACAGTGTTCTTTCGACAACATGGTGGTCACATTACTATGTTAGCAGTGTATGTGGATGATATGATTATCACCGGTGATGACGAGGGTGAGATTGCTTAGTTGAAGGCAAAACTGGGCAAAGAGTTTGAGGTGAAGGACCTCGGGCAGCTAAAATACTTCCTGGGGATTGAGGTGGCTCGTGGAGAAGAGGGGATTGTTCTATCTCAGAGAAAGTGTGCGTTAGACTTACTCATAGAGACGGGCATGTTGGGTTGCAAGCTTGCGGTTTCACCAATTGATCAGAGGTTCAAGTTGAGCGTAGAGGCAGGAGAGCCGGTTGATCGTGAGCAGTACCAGAGGTTGGTAGGACGTCTCATCTATTTGAGTCACACTCGTCCTGACATATCATTTGCTGTGAGTATGGTGAGCTGCTACATGCATGACCCAAGGAAGGGCCACATGGACGCAGTGTACCAAATTCTGAGGTACCTGAAGAGTGCACCAGGGAAGGGGTTGATCTTCAAGAAAAATGGACATCTAAACATTGAGGGCTATTGTGACTCTAACTGGGCAAGTTGTGCTGATGATAGAAAGTCCACAGCTGGATATTGCATGTTTGTAGGAGGCAATTTGGTATCCTGGAAGAGTAAGAAGCAGTCAGTGGTTGCAAGGTCGATAGCAGAGGCTAAGTATAGGGCTATGGCTTTAGGAGTTGCGGAGATGGTGTGGTTGAGAGCTTTGTTAGTAGAGCTCAAGGTGGATTAAGGAGTCAAAATGAAGTTGTGGTGCGACAGCAAGTCCGCAATTAGCATTGCCAACAACCCCGTGCAACATGACAGAACCAAACATGTGGAGATTGATAGGTGCTTCATCAAAGAAAAGCTAGATAGTGGACTATTGGAGCTGGGACATGTAGCTACTAGAGAACAAGCAGCTGACTGTCTCACTAAAGGACTTAGTTCATTAGATCTCTCAAGATTGTGTGACAAGATGGGCTTAATGGATATCTTCTGCCCATCTTGAGGGGGAGTATTGAGATTTGTATCTTTGTTAGGGTCTCGTTGAGAAATGAAGAGTATAGATAATTCTAGGGATTTGTGTGCAAAATTGTAAAGGCTGTATATAAGCCTAAATCGTTATCGAATAAAATAAGTTTTACTCGATTAATCAATTAAAGCTGATGCTAGTCTGTATGTTTTTTATGTATATGCTTCAACTCTTCAGAGGTTCAAATCTTAGTAATGGAGAAGTTGTAAAGCTCAGTCATATGTAATTTCCAACAATGAGAGATGCAAAATATTATGTACTAATTTTAATAAACAAAATAATCAATCTACACAATCATAATCTCAGTTGGATATTATGATGACTAACCTCCACAACAACTCATTGGAAATAGGCATAGTTTGAAAATCTAGGGTTGTCCATTATATATTTCACCCTTGGGCTTACCTTTGCATAATTACGGTAAAATGTGGTGAGTAGTAATATGGTCTGGATTGAATTACATAGTTTAATCTTTGAGGAATTGCATAGCAATAAGATTACCACTTTAAGATTGAACATGGTGTTCTAACCAGAAAACTAAAATGCAAACGTAAAAAGAATAAGTTTAACATCATGAGGTCACTGCAAATGCATTTAGAAGAAAAAAGAATTAGGATGAAAAAAAAGGGTGAAAGTTGCACATGCAGAAGATCAAATAATAGAAAGTGGTCGAGGAGGGTTTTTTCAAGATTTGCAATGTTGACTGATGACTAGACTGGTTACATTTGATAACTTAAGAAGAAGATAAATGGTCTTAATATGTAATAGAACCAAGAAAGGTATGGTCAAACACCTCTTAGATGGAGTTATCTAAAGAAAACTGAATTTATGTATATGAAACTAATTTGCATGTGAATGACCACACATAGTCTTGTATTGGTTCATGCAGCCGACCCCAAGTTTCTTAGGACTAAAGTTTAGTTTTTGTTGTTGTAAACTAATTTGCATGATGGGTTTTCTTCAGTTGGGTTGAGCTTCATCTATAATAGCACTGACTACTCTCATGGCTATTGCTGTATTGCTGATTATTGGTTTTCTTCCCAGCAAGCATTGGTCAATGTCTATTAAATTGCCACATCTAAAAGCTTAAGCTGTTAGAGAAGAGTGTGATTTACACATTTTACACTAACATGCCTCCTCACTTGTGGGCCTATGCTACTAACAGCAATGATTTTTTTTAAGAAGGGTGGCGGGGGGGAACCAATGGGTGGCAACAGGATATGGATGCAGCGCATTCCGTGCTGATACCTTGTTGGTTTACGGATTCATGTAAAAGCTTAAGCTGATAGAGAGGAGTGTATATACATTTAGTACTAGCACAATCTTTTATATTAGAAGTATGCAGTAAAGTTTGCAATTTTTAACATGAATATATAAATTGCATATTGCAGGTAACTGTTTTTAAGCAGCAGGCCAGTAGATTAGCGGCTCTTAACAAAAAGTTAATTGGAATCAAAATTGGAGACTTTTGGTGAGTGGTTTAATTGACAATTTGTTGTCTATCCACGACTGAGGATGTGTAGATGTTACAATTTTCATGTTGTGACAGCCATGTCAATGAAGGGCTTGTTCTTGGGCAGCTCCATGGTAACCATTTCACTATCACTTTGAGGTAAGCATTCAATTTTTAGATATTTGTGAAATGATCTTAAATTTACAAACACCAATTAAATGGCTTCCTAGGAATCTCAAAGCGATGCAACCTCAGTATCAGTATTTTTGCAGGGGAGTGGTTGCAGAATCCGAACATGCTATAAAAGAGGCAGTAAATGCACTGGGGAAGCAGGGATTTATTAACTACTTTGGTTTGCAGGTAATAGCTTTGTTTCAACTCTTTCTTTTTTTCCTTTTTTGTGGTAAAATAAATTGTGGTATTTTACATTCTTCTGACCATTCACAATCCCTTTCTGATCTCTGTCTTGACTTATCTTTTCATTCATCAATTAGGCCTAGGCTTCTGATTCTGTGACATTCTCTCTCTCAACACCTCCCCCCAACAAGCACACACTAATGAAGTTGAGGTGGTGGGAGGTTTGATATCAACCTTATCAATTGTGATGTATGTGGTCATCTTAAATTTCTGGGTGGTTAGAATAATGCCCCTTTCCACTGACTGAAGCAGTGCAATAAATAAATGGAGATATGTTCTCTTGATGAAGTTCCTTCCTAATTTCTTTTCTACTGAGTACCATGCTTCATTAGAAGCCTGTCAAATTCATAATTGTTGATAGAACTCACTCGTTGATCTCCTTTACCATGAAAGATGGAATCTTTGACTAATCTCACCGCCAATCAACAATCTCCTCTCCTGAGTACAGTGCTTCAATAGAAGTGTCAAATTCATAGTTGTCCAAAATTGTCATTTAATGATATGAGCATTTAAGGCATTGGGGCTATAGTTGTTTGTGTCTTCCAACTTTAACCCCAGATTATTGGAATGTTTTACCCTTTTCTCAAGTTTTTGTTGGAAAAAGAGAAGAATTGAAAACAAAATACACATTTCATAGAAAAGAACATTGTTGTTCTGGTTATCTTGAACATGAAGATCCTGCCCAAGGAAGAAAATATTACAACTTTGAAGCACATTTGCTGTCAATTGGAAGGCTGTTGTCCGCTTAACTCAAGCAAGCAAGCAAAATAACATGTTAAATGTTTCATCTTTCTTTGAACATGGCTTGCCTTATTTCTACAAAATTCTGAAATTGTATCAATGCTATTTTTAGTTGAAAATTCTCCCACTTATTAATTTTAACTTTTTCATGACATGTTTTTGGATTCAGAGATTTGGAAGTGGTTCTGTGCCAACTCATCTGATTGGAGCTACATTATTGCGGGGGGAATGGAAGAATGCTGTTAACTTGATCCTTGATCCAAGAGAAGGTGATATCCTTCCATGATGTTTTTAGTGTTGCTGCCTCCCTCCCTCCCCCCCCCCAACCCCCAATACACACCCCAAAAAAGAAAAATCCCAAGGGGAATAAATATAAGATACATCTCGAACCAAATTTGCACTTGCATAAAACACATTATATATGTCAAGATTGTCATATTCCCTCCCCTCCCCCCCCCTTTTTTTTTCCTTAGCTAGGATCTTCTATACAAAAGGAAGCTATAAGAAGGGTAAGGGAATATTATACAGAGACTGGTGATATTGAAGGGACACTGAAGCAATTACCTCGTCACCTAATTGCTGAAAAGGCTATAGTAAGTTTTAATCTACAGGAGTCCATACATGTGACTTGCTTGGCTCATTTATTTTCAATTTCTCCTTGGTCTTCATTTATTGTGCTTGGGTGGAAATGTTTTAAGTTCCTAAGGTGGCTTGTTAAATGTCTCTCAAATCCCCCTCTATATTCACTAGATGTCAGATAGATGAGATAGTTTAATGTGATGTTTTACCAGTTACCGGCAGTGGAAGTTTACCTGCACATCCTGTAAATCACGGTCGAATAGTTTCTACATTAGGATGCTTCACAGTATTATATCAAGGGACTTAACTTTTCACTTTTTTCCCTCTCGTTTTTCCACTGAATGGCTATAATTGTATTGTCATTCTAAACTTGTATAGTATGAGAAAAGTACCTACCATGCGTAATTTTTTCTAATATCAGAAAACTCTTTAATTAGGGAAGTGGTACCATTAGTTTATGTTTGAAATGAGGTAAAAAAGGATGCTTTGGAGCCAATTTGGGTGTTTTGAAAATGCTATATAGTAAGTTTTAAACTATAGTTTCTTGAAATTTCCCCCTTTTCCTCCCCCCCCCTCTTCCTCTTTTTCTTTTGGGGGACTTTTGGATGATTAAGCCAGGAGACCCATGTTCCATTTCTAGTTTACTATTGTAATGGGTGTTTTCAGCATGTCATTAATATATTTGAGATGGTAGAGGTTTTAGAAGGGAAATCTTAAAATGGCCTTTTTTTTTTTCATTTTGTTGGGGTCTGATCTGAAGTAGTATAATTAACAACGAAATTGTGCTATATGAGATATCGCCAAAGATTAGGTACATGGTTCAGTGGGTCAGTCAACTAAAAATTCCTGTTTGGTCAAGCATCTCTTGGGGCTAATATAGGAAAAAGAAAATTTCAAATGCTGTCCTAGAAAGGATGGGAAGCAGATGGCAGCCTGGAAGAGTTCTCTTCAACTGTTTCCAAAGTTCAAACTGATTATCTTTCCCCTACTGGGTTCCCAAAACTGTGTCTTGTAGAATTGAATGACTGAAAAAAGATTCTTGTCACACAATACATGTCCTGTGCAGAAATTTCACCCAGTGAATTGGAACCAGGTTTCCTACCATGTCAAGGAGATGGAGTGCATGAGCTAGAAATCATTCAAATAGTCCATGTGGGGAAAGAGATATGTGGATTGCATTGCGGGAAATGGATAGTAATATTTTCTGTGCATTCTGTGGAATCTGTGTAAGGACAGATCACGGACATTTGAACAGCAAAAGGATATAATATGATGTTTGATGGATGACGTAGTGTTTTGATAATCTGTTTTCCTAAATACAAGGATGACTTTTTTTCAACTTACCTTTTACATATATTGTATTTTGTGTAGATTGCTGGAGATTTTTTATCCAGCTGTAAAACTCTTAACATTTATCTGAAGAACAATAAAATAGTCCTAAAAAATTGGGGAAGGACATCAGGTGTTTCTTATAGGAAAAATCCTCCACTGAAAATTATTAGCCTCCCCCAACCCCCAACGCCCAACCCTCCCCCCCCCAAAAAAAAAAGGAAGGTTTATATGACAAGGTTGAGACATATCAAATAACCACCTCATCCAACTTAACATGGTTATAGGGCAGGAGGTCCTGTGTCTAATGCCACTCATTTATTAAAATGGAAAGTGAGAAGTGTAAATACATTGGGCCTATGAGTAAAAAGTGTGCTTGGCCAACTTGTGAACGGGCATGTTACATGTGTAATTACAATTCTCTGTAACAGCTTTTAGATGCCCTTCTAAAACCCTAAGCTGTTACAGAGAAATGTGATTTACACACTTAAATAGGATATATATATTTGCTTGATGCCTATTTAAATGATTAGCCTGTCACAAAGAGGAGCAAGACAAAAGAAACTGAGAAAAAGAGTATCTAAGCCCTAGGTCCATGTTGATTGAACTTTCTGCTTGAACAGCTCTCCAATGTTCTGCAAATCTACATACCTTATGCAGCTAATTAGTTGCAGTTTTAACTTTTACGTATTTTCTGAGATGAGAGATTTCAAGAGTCTTTATACCAACCTGTGGAAATTCTTAAGAAAATTGTCATCATGAGCAGTATGTGGAAATGATTTCTTGGAAACTAATTAGAAAGTGAGCTTCGACCAAGAAAAGATAGTTTCTTAGTTTATATGGGAGCCACACGAGAGTATATCTAAAGGAGGCAATTTAACATATGTGAATTGCTGCTTTTTGTGTGACACTGATTGACGGACAAAATTCCTTTCTTTCAGATTGTAAGTGGACCTGGGCGTCACTGAAAGTTCCTTCTCATGACCTTTTTAGCTTAGGCTGTTTTTTGAAATATGAAATATCTGCTGTTGAATTAAGGTCGCTGGAACAGACACTGTACAGAACCCTCATGGATTTTTGGATTGTGTGAATCTCTCTCTATACAGAGACAAGACTGAGAGAGGACTGGTCAGAAATTAGAAGACTTATATTAGTTTTCATGGATTGATGAAGCATAAACATTCTGCTGTCTATGTTGTTCTATCAAGGCTTTTCATTTACATTTCAAAATTTTAAATAGATAGCTTGCTTACTTTTGGTAATGGATTGCACCTCTTTTGTGCACTTATGATAGAAAATCCTTGCTTATGAAAAATAATAAATTGAAACAATCCATGAAGTCGAACTTTATTGCTGAAACAACTTTCAATTATAATAAAAGTAGGAGGAAAAGGGATTCTTGTGTTCAAGTTTATATAGCTTGTATAGAATTGTTTGTCTGACTTGTTCTCCATTGCAACCATTTTGTTTGCCATGGACTTATTTGTGAATTGTGGCATGATAAGCTGCCTTATTAACATCTTAACTTTCGTTACAAGCATTTCCTTTTTAATGTTGTCCAGCTGCAATGTTTGAGAAAAAGCCCTGGGAACCATTTACAAGCATTGAAGGCTATACCTAGGACACTCAGAATGATGTAAGATATAAAAGCAACAGATTTTGTTTTACTAGTTTTGTTTGTTAATTACAAAAGTGCAGTTGTTTGTCAATTACAAATGTGCAGAATTATACTTCTAAATCACAACAAATATCATTGCTAGCATCTCTCTGGGTCTGTACACGACTTTGCGCCTCTTGATGTCTGCTGAGTACTGAATCATTGTCTACCCTTCTTCAGCTTAGGCTTTTAAAGCATGTTCCTGGTCTGAAACGCTCCTCTTGTTACAATTGCTAGTCTGGTTACCATCTTCTTTAGGATAGCATTTAAAATTTAGTCACTAGTCCCTTGTACATTAATAGTCTTCTACTTTTGTTGCTTTTAGCTATCTAGTTTTTCTCATGTGGTGGGTTTTAGATTTTGTTATCTAAGATTACTTTTATTCAAATAACAAAGCATTCCTCGTTTCTTTTATGCTTAAATTTTCTGTTTGTGCTATTGAATTTACCTTTTCCTCACCTAGGGTAGGTCGGTTGGTTCGATATCTCAGGTATTGGCTGTAAAATTGGGCCTGCTAATGATGCTTGTGCATATATTGACCCAGGGATTGATGATAAATGAAATAATGAAACATTCATTAAGCAATTTGAAAAGGAAAATGATTTCTGGTTCTTTCCCTTTCTTGCTTGGTATCCTTTGAGTTCGGAAGGAAATAATCTAAGAGAAAAAGTGGCCTTGGTGGGTTGAGACTTATTTCTGTTGACAATACAGTTACCAAATGCCATCTCATTTTCCTACAATTTTAAATCAAATCAACTGAAAGAGAAGATGAGACTGGAAAAAGGAGTTTCAATGGTCATGTTTTATTTGAAGCATGATTTATGTTAATTATTCTTGGATTTTGAGTTTTATAAAGGTACTCTATTTCCATTTTACAGGTACGTGCATAGTTATCAAAGCTTTCTCTGGAACTATGCTGCTAGTAGAAGAGTAGAAAAATATGGTTCGTGGTTTCTCCTGATTCTTATGTGAATATTCCTATGTAAACCATGCATGTTGTTGAGATTTGTTAATTTGTATTAGAGTTCCATGGTGAAAAAGTAGCGCCCTCTTTTCTTTCTTTGCCTCTCCTTGGTATTGAGGATTTGATCATGTTCCAGGGGTCGACCAGGTAGTGTTGGGAGATTTGGTGTACTGCAAAGAACAATATGTCGAAAAACAAATGGGTGCTGCTTATTCTGAATGTCAAGATGGGAGCAGCAATGACACACAAGATTCTGACCATCTGGATGAAATCTCTGAAACTGATCTTCCTGAAGAAACAATTACTTCCGTTAAGGTAAAGTTTTCAGGTTAGCTAATCATCTGCGTCACTATTGTTAATCAAGCACTGGGAGCTCCTAATTCATGCTTCTGAAGATCATCATATTCAATTTAACTGATGACCTGTGTTTACCTACGTGTATCCTTCTTGCATATAGTTGATTAGGTCGATTTCATAAGCGAGTAACCATGTACTGAAACCATTTTATCCGATAATCAACTCAGGGGGGTAAAATGGGTTTCTTTCAAATTTGAAAAGGTAAACCGGATTATTATAAGAACCGTACAGGCTGCTACAATCCATCTTGTGAATTAGTTTACTCGGAAGCATATTAGAATGAAGCCATCAAAAACTGTTCAATTGGCTTTGTTTGCATAGTTGGAAATTGGGGGTATAGTTTTCAGGCTATCTAATCATCTGCGTCACTATTTGGTTGACGAGATTCAAGCACTGGGAGCTCCTAATTCATGCTTCTGAAGATCATCATATTTAATTTAACTGATGACCTGTGTATACCTACGTGTATCCTTCTTGCGTATAGTTGATTATGTCAATTTCATAAGCGAGGAAACGTGTACTGAAACCATTTTATCTGGTAATCAACTCGGGGATAAAATGGGTTTCTTTCAAATTAGAGAAGGTAAACAGGATTATTATAAGAACCGTGCAGGCTGCTACAATCCATCTCGTGAATTAATTTATTGAAAGTATATTAGAATGAAGCCGTTAAAAATTGTGCAATTGGCTTTGTTTGCATAGTTGGAAATTGGGGTTACTTCTGAACTGCATAAAATTTTTTGAGACCTGAATTTTTTTCTTTCATTTACTCTATTATTGCAAGAGTGCAGTTATGTCTGGTGTCTATTTAGATTCCGGGGACGGGGATCCTGAACTAATAGAACCATTTATTCATCAAGGAAGCTGCTTTGTTTCATTATCTAATTCATCAATTTGTAGTAGAATTTGTCTTTCTTCAAGATTTGGAGGTTAACATCTTCCTCTTGGCAGGCTTTAACAGAAGAAGATTTAGTTGCTGGAACATACAAAGTTGATGATGTTGTCCTACCTTTACCAGGGTAAGGAAAAGACCTGATCATTCTTGTTCTTCACTGAATAGTTATTGAAGGCACATTTTTTTTTTTTTGTAATGTTTAATTTGGCACATTTCATTTCACAATGGCAGGTCTAGGGTGATTTATCCAAAGAATGATATTGGTGAAGTTTATGATGAAATAGCTAAGAAGGTATGCTGTCTTTGTTGATATTACTGAATTATAACCTTTCATGTTTAGTTGCTTCTTGTGAGTAAATTATCCTAGGAGGGTGATATGATCTTGGGGCTGATTTTTCAATGGATTTCGTGGGTAAATTTGGGGTAAAATGCAAGACCCATTTAAGAGCTCAAAACAGTGATATTTGTGAAGAAACAAGATTCCCAATCCAACTACTAGGACTCTAAGCCAAAATAAAGAACTTAGAACTTTAGAAAAGAAAATCAAGTCTACTAATTCATACCCAAGAACCCTCAACCCAATTAAGGAGTCAAGAACACTTGAAGAAGATGAATAAGGCAACTAAAGTTTACCTCTACTCTAGACCCTTAGATTAACAAGAAACTAAGATTCTATTTTGATAGGTTAGCTTGATCTATCCTTATGAGTTTATAGACTCAAATCAAAGGCAAGGAATGGAATCCTAAGATTAGTCTTGGCCTTCATGGAAGAACCCTCAAAGAACTCTCTCAAGAGTGTCTTTTGATCTCAATAATAATATCTAACTTTATTTGAAATGTTATAATGCCATGTATATAGGCATCTAAACCTAATTAAGGTGAGATGAAATCTTAGCCTTTCAAACCTTTAAAAGGTCCAAAATATCCCTATTACATAATAAAAGTCGTGGGAATTTAATTGGGAACAAAATAGGACAAAAAAATAGAAAAATTGAGCAAAATTGGGCGTTGCCCGAAGTGGGCCGGCGTTGGGTTGCATAGGGAAGATGGCGCCAGCTTTGGTTTGAAAGAAATTGGCCAACGAGCTGAGAGAACCCTGTGCTGGGTCGCTGTGTTGGGCCTGGCGCCAAGTCCGCACTGTTCTTCGCAGCCGGTTCATTTTTCTCGTCCCCAACCTTTCTCTTGTGCTCCTTTGGCCTTCCATACAAATTGTTGGGCAAATGCAGCTTTCCTTTGGCCTTCTCTTTGGCACCCATCTCTTCACACTCTTCATGTTTCTTGGCTTGTTGGTTGGTTTTGCTTGAATTCTCCCCTGTACGCCCCCCTATCTTGGATTCTTCCAAGGTGCCATGAAGTGTAGCTTGTAGTTCCATCCCTCTTCCTTAGCTTTGGCATATTGCTTGGTTGGATTCCTATCAGAGGGGTTCTACCACTTCTAAACAACTTAGATATATTTGGCACTAGCAAGTAGATGTCCTAAGCTATTTGGTGCTTGCAAGTAGATTTCTGAAGGAGTGGTTGTATCGCTTCTCAACCATTTTTTATGCTTCAAAGATGATTGACTAAGTAGCATGTCATGCTTTTTTGGTGCTTGCGCCATGTCATTGCTATATGAAGTGCTCTTACAATGGTGATCTAGGATGAAATGTTGATGCTTATGTGGGAATGCAGAATATGTCATCATAGCCCTTGTAAGGCATCTATATTCAATTCTCCACCTCTCTGCAAACGAAGTATAAAATCTAGAGACGTATTTTCCAAAGGGGAGAGAGTTTCTTTGATTTTGGACGTCATTATTCATTATTGTGATAGCCAAGTTACTTTCTGATAAACTAGTACTGATATTAAGTGGTGACCTAAGCAAATAACTATGAGATTTCTGAAAACCTGTACATGTGATCTCAGTAAATTGACCATTATTAGCACCACGATGCTTTTGAGCTCTCCTTTGTGAAGGAGCAATTTTATACTCTTCACTTGGACCTCATTTTAATTCAGTTTTGAAATAAATAAAGCTGTTCAGTGCATCTTTGAAGATACCATACTATCGGAAAATGTAGCTATAAAGGTCATGGCCTTTGTTAAATAAGACGGCAGATAGAGGAGACAATTGAATGTAATTGTAGCTTGAGCAACCAATTCAACATAGAAGATTGGGTGCTTGTTATAAAGGGGGAAGCGGCAGAAGTTATATATAGATTATATCTATATTAATCAAGAGGAAGGCCAAGAGGTTTGCTAGAGAAGTGTACTAGTAATTCCATTCCAAACCAAAATTTCACTTTAATTCAAAGATATTATTTTATATATTTTTGTTTTTCAAAAACTGTCATATACTCACAATACATTATACTCTCTCTCTTTGGGCCCCACTAAGCTCCACATATTTAATAATTTTTTATTAAAATCCATCTGAACCCAATTTTATGAATTCTTATCCACTTAGAGCCTAAGATACCTTTCCTGCTTTATATAAGCAATACTTTGTCTAGTCCTGGTTCTTTTCCCCTCTTGTACACCAAGTGGTCTTGATAACTTAGCTAAATGTTTTGGTCAAAGTGAATTAGGTAAGTTGATTTTTGCCATCTGTGTCATGGGCCAACCTCCTTAGTATGATATCACTCAGAAGCAGAGCATGCACCATCACGTGGTGATGCCACCTTGTTTGGTTAAAAAAAATATATTAAAAGATGGGGAAAAAATAAATTATGTTTCCTCGAGCTTTTGGAGAAGAAAGCGTTAAAACTATGGTAAACTTTGAAAGCTAAAGGAAGTCTCAAATAAGGCTGTAAAACATTTCGTGAATACAATAATCAAAATAATCAAATATACCAAGGTCATGCTAACAACAGATTATATGCTAGCATTGGGATTTTTTTGAAATAAGCACCTATACTGGATTATCAAAATTATGCAAGGATTCTAGTATAAGTTGCTTCTTGATTATTTTTTGGAAATGAATGACATCTTTGTTACCTATCTTTTCCCCATTTCTGATAAGCATCAACTGCTTTGACGAGAAGGATACAAAGAGGGGAAATTTTATGAGCTTTTTTTGTTCAAATTAGAATTAGGTGTATAAAGCTACTATTGCAAAAAATGATATTCATTTTGGAAGTATTTGAATGGACATGTGGGTTCTGATCAAAACGGGTTTGAAAGTATCTATGGAGGTCAAGGTTTCGGAGATAGAAATGAGGCAGGAATAGGTATTGTCGACTTTGCCTTATCTTATGATTTGGCTATAGCAAACACTTGGTTCAAGAAGAGGGATTTTCACTTGGTGACTTTTAGAAGCGGGTTAAATGCTATTCAGATAGACTTCTTTATTTTGAGGAGTAGGTTTCGTAGTGGTTGTGCGGATTGTAAAGTTATTCTAGGCAAGAGTGTAGTTACATAACATAGGCGGCTAGTTCTCGATTTTTATTTTAGGAAACAGGGTAAGCAAAGGACCCATCGGGTTAACTCTAGGATCAAGTTTACAAGGGGATGAAAGGATAGCCTTTGTCGATAAGGTCGTTCAGGTAGATGCCTGGTCTTACGATATGGATCTGGATCTGGATCTGGAGCCAAGGAATAGTAGCCAAGGAAGTACTTGGTGAATCTAGAGGAAGAGTACCGTCAAACAAGGATGCGTCGTGGTGGAATAACAAAGTGAGAGAAGATGTAAGGAACAAATATAGAAACTTGGGGAAGTGTAGGAGTGCCGAGAATTTTGAGAAGTATAAGATAGCAAGAAGAGAAGCAAAAGAAGCTGTTAGAGAAGTTGTTAGGAAAGCAAGATCAACAGTTTTCCAGGATTTGTACGAAAAGCTGGATACTAAAGATGGGGAGAAGAATATATATAGACTTATTCGTTTTAGAGAAAAGAAACTAGAGATATTGTTATGGTGAAATATGTGAAGGACGATGACCTCAAGAGTTCTTGTTAAGAACGAGGAAATCAAGGAAAGTTGGAGATCCTATTTTGATAGGTTACTTAAAGGGAATCAAGTTCAAGATGTGGGTGACCTTGATATTCCAAATGGTGAGGTTAACCGTGATTTTATTTGTCGAATTTAGAGGCGTGAAGTCCGAGAGGCTCTTAAAAGAATGAGGCCAAAAAAAGCTGTGGGACCGGATGAGATACCGATTGAGGTTTAGAAGTGCTTAGGAGAGATAGGCGTTGCGTGTTTGACAAGTTTATTCGATAAGATATATAAAGTTAATAAGATGCCTACAGAATGGAGGAAGAGTACATTGATTCCTTTGTACAAGAATAAAGGGGATGTCCAAGAGTGTGCCAATTATCGTAGGGTTAAACTCATGAGTCATACAATGAAGCTTTGGGAGAGAATGATTGAGCACATGTTAAGGGGTATTGTAAATATTTTAGATAACTAGTTTGGTTTTATGCCAGGCTGTTCCTCTGCGGAGGCAATTCATTTATTACGGTAAATGACTGAATATTATAGGGAAAGAAAGAAGGATTTACATATGATATTTATTGATCTAGAGAAAGCTTATAATAAGGTGCCTAGAGAAGTACTATGGTACGTGCTGGTAAAGAAAGGTGTATTGTAGAAGTATATTACTCTTATTAAAAATATGTATGATAGAGCATGTACAAGTGTAAGAAGCTGCGTTGGAGTGACTGTAGAGTTTCCTAACATTATAGGAGTACATCAGGGATCCGCATTTAGTCCCTTTCTCTTCACGACCGTTATGGATAAGTTGACTTGTGCTATGCAGCAGGCTATGGCATGGAGTATGTTGTTTGCTGATGATATTATTCTGATTGATGAGACTAGAGCTGGTGTAAATGCTAAATTGGAGTTGTAGCGACAAATATTGGAATCTAGGGGTTTTAGAATGAGTAGAAGTAAAACTGAGTATATGGAATGCAAGTTCGGTACTGGCAGAACTACGGATCAAAGTGTAACTTTGGATAACAAAGATATTTCAGTGAATGAATGCTTTAGATATTTGGCAGTTATTATCCAGAAAGATGGAGAGCTTGATAGTGACATTCCTTATCGAATTAAGGCTGGTAGGTTGAAATGGAGGAGTGCAACTAGTATTCTATGTGATCGTAACGCCATTGAGCTTAAAGGGAAAGTTCTATAGAATAGCAGTCAGATCGGCTTTGTTATATGGTACGGAATGTTGGGCAGCTAAAAGATGTCATATTCAGAAACTAAAAGTAGTAGAGATGTGTATGTTAAGGTGGATGTGCGGACATACTAGAAAGGATAAAGTGAGAGTGACATCCATTGAAGACAAGATGAGAAAAAACTGTTTGCGATATTTGGACATATACAGAGAAGATCGAGGGATGCCTCTATTAGAAGAATTGAAGGATGGAGGCAAGATAGGTTGGATAGAGGTAGAGGTAGGCTTACGAAGATGTGGATGGAGGCAATTAAGAGATAGATGTCTTTGTTGGATTTGGAAGAGAGTGTGACAGTGGATAGAAAGAAGTGGAAGAAGATGATTCATGTGGATGATTACACGTGGTCTTGTATTGGTTCATATAACCGACCCCAAGTTACTTGGGACTAAGGTTTAGTTTTTTTTGTTGTTGTAGGAAACTTTCTAGAACTACCATGTAGAATTTTGGTGAACCTCCCATTGATGAACGAAATTGGCATTCACCTTTATCTTGGAAAAATTAACGAAAGGGAAAGAGAGGATTTATAACTGTTTTTCCAATGTTTTCAGAACCGGACAGCTCATTGAACCGAAAAATTTATTGGTTCACGGTTTAATGGTCTAACTGTAATTAGACCGTAATTGAACCGTAATTAAATCGGTAATATTATAATTTAATATTTATTTTAAAAATAAAATTAATCAATAATATAGTGTAATTTAAGTGCATAAAGACATAAACATTCAAATACATGATTAAAAATAGTCATTCTTAGTTTATAACTAACAATCTAACATATAATAAAATTAAAAGTAGTAGCCATTCTTAATTTATTACAAACACAATTTCAAATCCATATTAAGTTATTACTTAAAACTTAAAAGGTACAAATCGTCAAATTCCTCTGGGCCAACTTTCATGATCAAAATCCTCATTGTTGGATGCCCCACTTGTGCTTGCAACTCCAACATCAATATCAAATAGTTGTGACTCAAATGCAAATTGATCCATTCTTGAAAGATCAATGTCATCACCAATATCTTCCACCACAAAATCATCGCCATCATTGTCATCTACAAACAATTTAAGTAGATATATAAGAGTCAAAAATATTATACTAGTATATTATAAGTAATTTTGATCAATATTAGAAAAAAAAAAAGAAAGACTAACCTTCTCTTCCACGACGACATTGCCTTTGTAACCTTGGTTCCTCAAGCTCTTCATACAATATTTGCTCTACTTCTTCAACAATGTTACTTGAAGGCTCATCCTCCACATCCTCAAGAATCCAATAGTCAGTAGTATTATCATATCATAATCAATTGGATCAAAACTCTTCTCCTTAGACAACAACTTATTATCATATCCTAAGTTATATGTTATACTTGTATTAAATAAACATTCAGAAGAATAATCAATATTTTCAGAAAAGAAATTTACCTATATTTCAACTTCAAGTTGTAATGAACAAAGACAATGTCACTAAGTCTTTGATGTTCCAATTTATTTTTCTTTTTAGTGTGTATCCTTTCAAACACACTCCAATTTCTTTCACATCTAGAGGAACTACTTGTTTGCCCTAAAATACGAATTGCCAACTTCCTTAAATTTGGTGCTCCATAACCAAACATTTTCCACCACTCATCTATTAAAAAGAAATTAAATTAATAATTAAATTAACAATAATGAAATAAAATGATATAATAACAATTTAATAACTAACATAAAAAGTAAACGTGAAAGAAATAATATTACTAGGTAGAAAAGTTTTGTATGTCTCTTTTGCAGCATCAGAACCAAAACTATTTAATTGGTCTCTAAATGGAATATTCTCTTGTAGTATTTTACTCTAACCTTCCTTAGTCTTTTTAGTAACAACCTCAATAAGACCATCCATGACATAAGGTTTATCACAAAAGCTTTCTCGGTCATATTGAAAGGCAGCAGCAGCATGTATACTTTTCTTCAAATGCATATCCCATCTTCTTTTAATGATATCAGCATACACCTCGTAATACCTTTTCCTTTGATTGAATAGCATTTTGATTGCGTTACATGCCCTATGCATTTCCATTAATTCAGCTATTTGATGCACTTCGTTTTGAATATCACTGTTATGCATATTTCAAAAACTTCAGCTATTCCTAAAATCAAACCCTGTTTCCATTAATTCAATCACTGTTTTTGAACTTTCAATTCCTTTATCCTGGAAATTACCTTGGAAAGTTCACGAAAACAGAGTTTAAAATTTTTCAATAACACTGTTTTGAATAACAGTTCATGGATAACAGTTCATTGAATAACACTTTCAATTCCTTTATTCCTTTATCCTGGAAAGTACCCTGGTCCTATATCACTGTTTTGAATAACAGTTCATGTGGAACAAGAATATCACTGCTATTGAAAATTTTATAACTTCACTGTTATGCACAAAACTCCAGTCAACTTCACTGTTAAAATGCTGGTTCAAACACATTGAGAATATGCTGGTTCAATCACTGTTTTATAACTTCACTGTTATGCTCAAAACTCCAGTCAACTTCACTGTTTGCACATAACCCTGGAAATCAAACACATTGAGAATATTGCATCTTCTTGACTGTCAAAATCCTTTCAATACATAATACAGCTATAGAGATGTTGATGTACAGAAAAAGAAAACTAGGCGTTTCACACTATTGACTTCCCAACATTTCAAGTGCAAGTTATAGAACAACAATACATCAGTGATTTGATATATTATTATGCAACCAAGTGTGCATTTTCCAAGATTTTTTGCCTGTCAGATCCTTTGCCCAATGTTGATGCAAAACCACTATAAAACTGTTGTAGGCAATTTATGAGAAGCAACAATCACATTCTGTTGAATCTTGGAAAAACACATTTGCTAACTAAATCATGAGAAATTAATTACTGCATGCAGCTACTAGAATTATAGAACGGATCTCAATCGCTTTAGAGTATATCTGCAGAGTTACTTGCTTTTTCTGAGTCCGTAGTGTTCATTTTAGGATTCCAACTGTTCTCGTTCTTTTCTACAGCAACATACTGTGTCTAGATTGAAGGAATTAGAAGGAATGGAAGGAAGAAGAGAGGAGGGGGAAGTTTTAGGTGTTTGGATTATATTTTCTGAAAGGGAAGAGAAGGAAAGAGGGTAGTGGAGGGATTTGGATTAGTTTAAAAACTTGACATGGTTTCTGTCCAAAAGTAGATGGAAATAGAGGAAAAAGAGACTAGCTTTAATGGACATTTTTACAGTGAAAAAATACCCTCATTTAAAATGTTTATACTCTCTTAGAAGGAATGGATGATGATGTAAGTGAATCCTTTATCTCTCCCTTCTCTTTCATTTCTTTCTATTAGCAATCCAAACACAATAACATTCAATCATCTCCTGTCCTCTCTTCTCCTCTTCCTCCAAATACTCTCCTTTCCTTCATCCCCCCCCCCCCTCCCTCTCTCTTTCTCGTAATTCAACATCTATCCTACACTTTTAGCACAAATACTCCCTCCATCCCATCTTCAATGTTCACGTATCTTGGCACAATTTTAGAAAGCATTTAACCATACTCCAAAGGAATAGCCCAGGCGTCTGTAATTGCTTTTATCTCGTACAACGCAATTAAGAATTCATCAGTAATGCCTTCTATCTCCAACAGTGAAGTTTAAACTCAAAAGTACCAAGAGAATAAGTAGCAGAGGAAACTATTGAACCGTAATGTTGGTGTAGATATCAACATTTCATATGACAAATAAGTAGCAGAGGAAACTATTCAGTTCCAGAACTATGGGGATAGCTCTCTTATGGAGAGTAACACGTAGCAATACCAGTCATAGCAAACAAGAAATGCTAGGTAACACTCCTTCTCGTCTAAACAAGAAATGCCAGTCATAGTAGCACCACACAAACACATAATTGAATGCAGAAAAGCAAGAAACAAGAGGGGACGCAGGAGCTTGGGGAGCCATTCGGTTATGCCATTCAAATTGTTAGAACTTAGAAGCAAATCAAGCAGAAATTTCCAGTCATAGCTCAAGAAGACGCACGCATCAACAGAAGCCTTTGTGGTAGTTTTAATTTCACAGACAAAAGTCACAAAACATACTTCTTGTCTCTTGAGTATGAACCGGATATGGACAGTTCCAATAAGATTTCATTCTTGAACAAAAATCCATTTTTTGATTTATTTCATCTATTCCATGACCAGAACAGGGGAGGATACCCGTTACACCACGATTTTGAATCAGAAGAGAGATTTCAAGAAATGGCAGATCTATTCACTCTATCAATAACCGAGCCGGACCACAATTTTAGGTATTCACTTAATCTTGTTAGGTCTAGGTGCCTTTCTTCTAGTATTCAAGGCTCTATATTTTGGGGGCGTGTATGATACTTGGGCTCCGGGAGGGGGAGATGTAAGAAAAATTACCAACTTGACTCTTAGCCCGAGTTGCCGATTTGGGACGTCAGAGCTTTGTCAGTGTGGAGGAAAGAAAAAATGGAAACCGAAAGAAGAAATTGCCAATTGGATTGCCGATTTGGGGGTGTTGTGGTCAACGATTGTATTTTTTTTTTAACTCAAAAGCCTCAAAATTTATTGAATTGCATAATCTTGCTCCAAACTTGATTGAATTACAAGATCTGAACCTTTTTTTTTTTAAGAAGAGACTGCCCGGTTTAATATCGAACCGGCTGGTTCACGGTTCAATTGGTCCAACCGGCCAGTCTAATCTGGCTTGCACTATCCTTCACGGTTTTTGAACTTTCCAGCTTGTACGATCGAACCGGACTGGTCAGGGGACTGGTTCACGGTCCGACTGGCCGGTCCCAAAAAGCTTGGTTTTTTCAATCTGATAAACAAGTCAATCTAATGAACTTATATGGATAAGTAGGAAATTTTGTTAAGTTGCTTAACAGATCTGTGAAATAGAGTTGTTTGAAATCTGGAGAAGGAATGTAATTGTAGATCTCCTTTCAGTTTGTGTTTGTCCCTTGGATCATGATTTTATCAAATGTAAGACTTCTTATTGTGAGATTAGCTTTTAAGATTCCAAAATATTATTGCGGAAGTGGAAACCTAATATCTGACAACATGGTGGTCATATTATTGCAATGTATAGGCTTTACCTTATATTTCTGTAATATTTGGAAGTATTTTTTTCAATTTGATAAGATTAATAAAATTCAGAACAACTTTTTATCCTGCATATGTTGCATGACTTCATATTCATTCCCCATTTTCTTCAGTTTGCTCTCTAAGCAATTTATTTCGTTGTTCAGGATTCTATCAGCTTGCTAGAGAGTGCCCACACTATTAAGTAAGTTGTGTGTATAGTTTTTACTGTGTCACTATGTTTGGGCTTCTTCATTCAATAGCTCTTACCTTTAAATAGGCTGTATTGTTGTAGTGGCAAGTGTAATAATATACTTGATTCTCCCAGGAGATTCCTGTGTTGAACATGCACTTTCCCACATGATTTGCACAATAAAACCTTTCTAGCTTGGTTTTAGTCCAACTTTTATGTTGAGTTCTGCTTTTTACTGATCTTCATCAATTTTCAGAGAGTTTTCAATAACCAGTATGACTGGTGGTTATAGGCGAGTATTTCAAAAGCCGAAGGACTTTGAATGGTATGCCAGTGCTTTTCTTGCATTGTCTTTAGTAATTGGCTCTGATTTCTGCTACAAATTTTGGAAATCACTGTTAATTTTGTACTTTGCTTTCTGTAGGGAAATGCTCATTTATAGGGATGGAAATGTGCCTCTTGCAGAGACTGATTTTGATGTCATTCTCAAATCAAAATCTGCAGAAAATGTCATAGAGGTGGATTTAGTAAATAAGAAGGGAGATCAAGAACATGTAATCAAATATGAAGCACAATCAGCCAGTTTTTGTGGGGAACATAAAGATACAGCCAGAGATAATGAGGCGGGAATAGATAGTACAGGATCTATACAAACTGAAATTTCAGATGGCTCTGGCTCTGATACCCAGGAGACCCAGAGAGCTCTCAAACTGAGCTTTACCCTGCCAGCTTCTTGCTATGCAACAATGGCCATAAGGGAGCTGTTGAAAACATCTACTTCTGTACGTATTTATAATGCTTGTTGCTAATTACCTTTTTTGTTTTGTCGGATTCTAAGTGATTTTTTTTTTCCATTTTTTAATGTTTTTTAAATTTCAATTTCAATACTTGGCCTCGGGAGTTCATCTTACAACCCCTTACTACTCACCATCTTGGGGGATTGATAATAATGTTCAAGAATAATTAAAAAATGTTCGCTCTACCCTCCCAGCATGACTTGTGGTCTAATCCTTTATTTATATATTTAGTTTACGATGAGCATTTTGAGCATCACATATTTGTGAGGAAAGAAGTTCAAAAAAATATTGAATAATGCTTGGAACTTTGTTTGCTCCGGAAATCATACAGAACACAAATCATGGAATACAACCTTTGTCTGTTGTTTGGTTGTTTACACTTTGCATCCTTAAATATCCTGTCTGGATGATTTTATTTCTCTCATTTATTCATCTAACTGAGGTGATGCTTTCATTTCATTTTTTCATCTTTCGCCTGTCACAGGTTGCTTTTCACAAGACGTTGAATCCTGATACAGTGCAGTCTTGAGAGAGTGTTGGCTTCTTTTAGCATGTTGCACCTTATTATTTGAACTTTCCAGGAATATTGATCCCGAGATGGTATGATACACTCTTATTCTCATGAATTAATTTCTCCAAACACAATACCCTTTATGGGAATCCTAGCTGAAGTATCTTTTGTATGTGATATTTACAACTTATCAAAATTTACCAATATTTTGAAGAGGTCAAAGCTAGAATATGAAAAGTAGGTTTAGAAAAGGAAAAACAAAAAAAGGAATGAAAATTCTACCCAAACTGTTATTACTTTCAGGAATCAGAAAGAATGAAATACAAACCTGATTTTATAGAGACGCAGTAGAAAAGTATGCTCTTCCCCATTCCCTTGTATGCAATTGGTAAAGAGTTATAATCACTTTGGAGATTCTTATGTGTAGGTTGCTGATGAAGAATTTGGCTGGATGGCATTGCTTGGAGATATCTTGAGCTAAAGATGTGTGCAATCAGTTTTCTAGAGATTAAGGCTGCTGCTTTGGAATATGAAGTCACATTAAACCTTATCACGGATAGTGAAAAGATCAACCTTGTCAGAATACAAACACATTCAATTATGAGCTGATTAACAATTTCATGGAAATAGCTTGTGGAAGTCTCTGTTCCCTTCCCCCCTCCTCCCCTTAAACTGTGTTTACACGATTTCTCTTTTTTCTGTAGTGGATAAACATGAGAAAAGGTTACTACCAACATATGCCTGATTAAAGGTCTTGATCTTCGGTTGCTCGGTTGCTTTTTTGTTTTTTTGGGCTTAATATGCCTCAAGGAAACTCCCTCCTTTTTAAGCCAATCCTCTATCCAGTGTGACAATTGCATCACATCATCGTCGCTACATTGTGCAGCCCCGTAATGTCTGATTTACACGTTAACTATCACCACGTTATGGATCTGACTCAACAAGGCGAGCCAGTAACTTTAACACAGTGAATTCATTTCCTATCCATCTTTGGAAGAGAAGACGACTCTCATCTTAATCCAAATATCCTCCACGGTGCCAATGCTAGAGGAAAGATCACATGAACTCAGTTTTCTCCATAACCTCATAAGACATACTTGAAATATTGAATCTTTATCAATGGTTTTCTATTGTCAACACATAAAATAACTTTTGGAAGGTGGTGATATTATGCTTTCCTAGGTTGATTAACTTAACTCCGTCTTCGAACTTGCAAATTGAAGGGACACCAACCTATCAATTTTGCTCACATTTATAATTGAGATCATAGATGATTCTACAAACCCAAAGGGAAAAGACAATTCCTCCTATATTTTGCCATAAAATTATCGAAGATTTCGATAAATAAAGATCACTACATACACACAATATTCTTTGGATTTTTTTTTTTTTTTTTTTTGCGAGGGGCAGGGGTGGTGGGGCTGGGGAGGCGGGGTGGAGGAGGGGGATGAAATTACATTATGAGAAGATGTGATTCCATTACAATACTTGTAGTAATTTTATTTTTTTTTTGAAGATGTGATTCCATTACAATAATTTTTTTTTCTCTTTGGAAAAAGGAAAAGCCTAAATCCCGACTCCGCAACCTCCATTAGCTGATCATATGGGAACATATCGCTTCATCAAATTCTTACCAAGAATGGCAGCGCCGGCAGTCAAACCACCGATCGCCCCAGCAATAGCAGCCGATCTGGGCCCGGAGGCGGCCCGGTAAAGTGCCCCAGTACCAAGTCCAGCTAAAACAGAGTTCAACGCATCGTCATTACCTCCTCTGAAATACATAGTCAGACTTTCAAGTCCAGAGAAAATCAAACCCATGCAACCCAGAGTGTTCCCGTATTTTCGCCCGGTGTGGCCGCCGGAGTTAAGAACCCTACTGATCCGAAGCTTCAAGGATTCCCCAACCTCAGCCGCTCTAATCCCCGAGTAGCTTCCGGTAATCCCGCCGACGGAAGCCCCGAACAAATAAGCTGATCCGGTGTAGTACTGAAGATTCTCGCTCCATGATCGGCGCTGGTGGAGAGATTCTTCGTGGAAGAGGAATTCAGGGGATGTGGGGAGATTGTAAAGAGTTTGAATTGGAGTAGTACCGTAGATATGCACGTCTTTGTAAGGATTGTATCGACGAAAATTTTCGTTCTTGTTCTCAGGATTGCTTGATGGAAAGCTATCCATGTTGATAATGGCTAATGCCCTTAATCGATTCCCTGTTTGCAGGAGAATTTGGGGGGTATCGCTGCAACAGAGGGAGAGGGGGAGAGAGAAGTTTCTTCATTGCGGGAGGGGACAGCACAATAGGGTTTAAGAAGGGTTTTACGTCTTGACTTGGACCACTTGGTGTTTTTCGATTTTTACCAGCCCAGCCTGATCCCGCCAGCCAAAGACAAACACTCTTTTTTTTTCTTTTTTTTAAATCGACAATTCTTCCTTTTTAAAAAAAAAAATTATAGTAAAAATAACTTGTGGCATTTTAGGGAAAAAAATTTAGAAGTTATATCAATTAGACATGAAATCAGATTTGGTTAACAATACGTTAATTGGCCATAATTTTAAATGCCGATGTAATTTTTCCCCCGCTGAATTTTATAACAAGAAAACAGCTTTATTTTTTTGCCATAATTTCAACTGGCTATGTAAATCTTTTTCTGAATTTTTTAAGGAAGTAGCTTTGAATTGTTTTTGGCCATAATTCCACATGGCTATGTAATATTTTTCTAAATTTTAAGAAAATAGTTTTAAATGCTTTTAACCTTTTTGATTGTATATTTCATTTGTAATTTAATTATCTATATGATAAATATATTATAAAAGGAGAAAAAAACACGATAATATATCGCAAAAGGAAAGAAAAACTTGTCCCTATCTAACTCCAAAATCTTCATTCTTTTTTCCTAGTTTGAATTTTTTGTTGGTTGATTAAGTTTGTATTTATCTCATGTAAGATACATTTGGTTGGTTAGATTTAAAATTATAGACTAATCTAATTGGTTTGCTTAAAATATTTAATAATTATTGTCTATCCTCCCATTAAAAAAATATATATTTCTTTTCAATTAGACTTATATTTAATACTTCAAATAAAATAAAATGACATTATACACTACAATTTTCCTCTAAGAAGTCTATTTTTAATTATTTTTAAGTAAACTATTTTTTAATGTATTAACTATTTTTATAAGATTTCGAATAGATACCGACTTTTTTTTTTCCCAATCCTCTATTACATTTTAACATAAAATTTTTTTTCTTATTTGTTTCACATAAACTTTTTAACTATTGCAATTATAATTTATTTTTCTCTTGATAATAATTTTCTTTAAAATTTGAAACATTATAGCTATAAAGTATATTATTATACTTTCATACAGTTGAAAACAATCTACTGGTTGGAAAATCATCACAATAAAAATTCCGAAATTTAATTCCATTTTGTATTTTAGTAGGAGGGTAGGATGAAAGGGGAGCGACAGTTTTTATACAAATCATCTGAGTTTTTTTTTTAAATAAATCAAAATATTACATTTTTATACAAATAATAAAAATATTATACTTTTAATTACTGTTTTATAATACAAATATTATCTTTACTATTTGGTTAAAAACTCACTAGTATCACATACCGCTTTGTGTTCTTTGGTAGCACCTCTATTTTCCTCTCTAACCGGTAATTTTGATGATGAAGCCATGAACTCCGTGGCAAATCCTCTCAGCTTAATAATAATAATAATAATAATAATAATAATAATAATAATAATAATAATAATAATAATAATAATAATAATAATAATAATAATAATAATAATAATAATAATAATAATAATAATAATAATAATAATAATAATAATAATAATAATAATAATAATAATAATAATAATAATAATAATAATAATAATAATAATAATAATAATAATAATAATGTTATGAATTATTGGAATCTCCATTAATTAGTGGAGGCTCCACTAATTATGGATTTATGTGAATTATTATAGAAGATTTTTATGGATGTCCACTATTTAGTGGAGACACCACTAATTGAGATTAGTGAAAAATGATGTCTGCCATGATATATTCCACTAATTAGAGCTCTATAAATAGGGCTATTCTCTAAGCTTGTAATACACCATTATTTTGTGAAAGAAAGATTAGTGAAAGAAAGATTAGAGAAAGAATTGTGAGAGAAAGAAAGAGAGAAGTTTGAAGAGAAATTCTTATGCAAAGAATAGTTAGAGTTTTCTTAGTGTGTAGTGTGTAGATTTTATTCTAACACTACCCTAATTTTATAACACGTTATCAGCACGAGTCTCTGCCGTTATTAAAGCCAGAAGACAGGTACGCATTTATTGATCTCGCTAAATTCGAATTTGTAGCCCTTGATATTTCTAAAAAAAAAAAAAATTATATGTCATACAGAAATGCATCTAAATGCTAAAAAAAAAGGAGATCCATATGTCATGTGGATAAAAAGAAAGATTTGACCACCTGAAGATGGTCGTACTACCCACTGTACAATATGAATGGTTGCACCTGAAGTTGCAAGATTGTAAAACCGTGAACTCCGTGATGTATAAAACTACATCTTAGTTAAAAATTTTACGGAGAAAAAGTTACTGATGAAGTTATATTGGAGAAGACATTCTCCACTTTTCATGTCCTACAGTAACAATATCGAGAAAAATGGTATCCAAAATTGACAGCTTTAACATGAGTTATTATTGAGAAATCATGAAGCCGGATGAATCGGCTCAACAACGACTCCCGAAGTGAATGTCTGTTGGCTCCAGCAGAGCCATCGTTATAGTCGTAGTTGTGGCAGTGGTCGTGGTTATGGTCATGGACACACTCGATATTTCCCTTATCACAGAGAAATACTGGCCACCTGAAGTGGAACAGAAAAGATAATAAGGGAAAAAGATATTTCCATTAATAATAAGCATTACATCTTTTATTCATATCACTAGTGTTCATATGAACTTGAGGATACATGCTTATAGTTGCTCTTTTGTAATTGAGCTGACAAATGTAAGATGAAGGTTTGTAATTATTCTTTTTCAATATTTACATTAGAGGAAGATAAACAATTAGTAATTATGGATTTCAGCTCATCTTTTTTGACATCCTCCTCCTTTTCTTTCCCCTTTGAGCCAGCATCGAGACTAGCAGTAGAATTAGCCGTAAAATTACTGCGAAATGAGTCTTGAGATTTTATGATCTCCTTAAGTTTATTATAATTAAATTTCTTATTATATTTGGCCTTGAAGTATGCTTGTCTCAATTTCTGTGTTTGGTCCTCTAACTGCGTATTAGGACTTTCTTCCACAAATTGTTTTTCATATTCTAGTATCGCAATGGCTTCTTTCAACTTCTTCTCAGCCATATGTCCTCCTTCTTTATTTTGCATCTCCTCTAAATCGAAGTGATATCATCGGTTATTTACTTATAAATCTTTCATAGTTTCATACTTGCAAATTATAAGTATGTATGAGAGAGAACCTGAACATTCTTGATTATGGTCTCCAAGCTCACCAATTTCCTGTGAGGCCATTGACGAATTCCTAACTCCCTACATCTTTTCTTGAGACGGGTTTTGCTAATATTCAGTTCTTTGGCTACGCTCTTGATTGGTAGGTAAAAGTACTGCGAAATTGTTTCTCTTGATAGTGTCTGGGAGTTATTTCCCTTCTTCTCTCTTTGCCTCTTAATCATCTTCTTCTCCCCAGGAATTTTGTCTGCAATAATATCTTGAACTTCGATATTATGCATTTCATGAGTACTTACTCCGACTTCGTTGCCAAGACCACTCATTATTTCTCCTAGAAAAAAGAAAATAATATCAGTAAAGGTAATACCATTCAAAATGCATGTTTAAATGTATAATAACCTGGAAACATATTCTGGCTTTGTTCAAAATCCATTAGAGAGTAGAAAGGATCATGCACAAGCATATCCTCATTCAAAGGAATAGCATCAAGAGGAACAGTATCAAAAGCAGTCTCTTGTAGGGGCAGATCAACTTGGTCCAAAGCAGTATGTTCAAAACTTCCACTGATTTACATCAAAAACAAACCAAAAGAGAGTTTAATTTCATTATCAAGCATACTAAAAACAAATGGAAGCCCTTAAAGGTATCTCACCTGAAATTAGGAGGAAGCGGTTGGTTTGGAAAGGAAAACATATCAAAATTTTCTGCGTTCGAATTAGGCAGAAGTGGTTGGTTTGGAAAGAAAAACATATCAAAATCTTTTGCGTTCGAAAAATTAGGCAGAAGCGGTTGGTTTGGAAAGGAAAACATATCCAAATCTTCTGTGTTCGAATGAGGCAGAAGCGGTTGGTTTGGAAAGGAAAATACATCAACATCTGCTGTAGAAACCGAGTCAAAATTTGACCATGTCTCAAATGAATTACGAGTCTCCATATCTGCTTTGTGATTTTTGTTTTTGATGTTTACTAATGACTGATAACTGAGATATATATCGATACATATATATATATATGTGTGTGTGTGTGTGTGTGTGTGTGTGTGTGTGTGAGGAAGAAGAAGAGGTAGATGGTAGGTAGAGGGTCGGAGGAGAAGAAAAGACACGAGAGGAAGATGAAAAGTCGGTACCGGGAAGAGTGAAAAAAAAAAGGAGATATTTTTCTTAGCATTTCCTGCTTGTCATCATTTTCTTATATTTCTTTTCTTATTCTCTTGTGAAATCATTATTCCCTAACTTAGGGGGAGAATAGAAACAGTACAAGAAAGATCGTGATTGGACAACATCATTAAATTATCTTGATCCGCATACAAGCGCGTGTGAACTTGAAGTTCAAAAGATAATTTATTTGTAAAGCATTGCAAATCAAATGCCAGACGCTTTTGTTAACTCTAGAAGAGTAACAAAATCGCATATGCCAGCTATAAATGCTCCTATTCTAATTGAAGTTCCAACAGAACAAAAGATTTTACATATAGCTGCTGAGCCAAAAGCATGCCAGAAGCATGGCCGACCTCTTAGTTCTAAAGATAAAAATCCTCGAAAGAAGAGAGGATTAATGGTCCAGATGATCATATTAAAACAAAGAATGATAAAGACCAAGAGAAAACTTATGACAAAAAACCAGACATAAATGAAAGTAACACTGAAATTTCTATCCATTATACCACTTCCGGTAGAAGTTGGAATCGGATAGAAACAATTATTGATCATATGTTTGCATATAATATCTCTTGATGTTATACAGGATAGTGATGATCGTGAACCAATATTAGTTGATGAATGTCGGCATAGAAAAGATTGGCTGCAATGGAAAGATGTGATTCAATTGGAGTTAAATGCACTGACACAACGTGAAGTCTTCGGACCTGCAGTCCGAACACCAGAAGGTGTAAAACCTGTTGGCTACAAATAGATATTTGTGCGAAAGCGCAATGAAAAGAGTGAAATCGTTCGATATAAAGCGCGATTAGTAGCCCAAGATTTTTCACAAAGACCAGGTATTGATTATGATGAAACTTATTCTCCTGTTGTTGATGCTATTACACTCCGATATCTTATCAGTTTGGCAGTACATGAAAAGATAGATATGCGCCTATTAGATGTTGTCACTGCTTACTTGTATGGAAATTTAGAAAATGATGTTTACATGAAAATCCCCGAAGGATTTCATATGCCTGAAGCATATAAACATTATCCTCGTGAAAATTACTCCATCAAGTTGCAGAAATCATTATATGGCCTGAAGCAATCTGGGCGCATGTGGTTCACATGTCTTAGTGAATATTTATTGAAAGCGAGATTTAAAAATGACCAGGTATGTCCATGTGTTTTTATTAAGAAATCTGGTTCTAAATTTTTGATATTAGCTATATATGTTGATGATATTAATCTTATTGAAACTCCTGAAGAGCTCCAAGAAACAATTGATTATTTAAAAAGAGAATTCGAAATCAAGGATTTTGGTAAAACCAAAATTTGCCTTGGTTTACAAATTGAACATCTGGAGAGTGGAACATTTATTCATCAATCAACATATACAGCAAAAGTGCTAAAAAGATTTTACATGGACAAAGCACATCCATTGAGTATTCCAATGATTGTCCGATCATTAAATGTGGATAAAGATCCTTTCCGACCTCAAGAAAATGATGAAGAACTCCTTGGTCCTGAAGTACCATATCTCAGTGCAATTGGTGCATTGATGTATCTTGCTAATACTACACGACCTGATATTGCTTTTGCTGTCAATTTATTAGCAAGATTTAGTTCTTCACCAACACGACGACATTGGAATGGAATTAAACAAGTCATTCGATATCTCCAAGGTACAATTGATCTCGGATTATTTTATTCAAATAAAACCAGTCCAACATTGATAGGTTATGCAGATGTTGGTTATTTATCTGATCCACATAAAGCACGTTCTCAAACGGGCTATCTATTTACATGTGAAAATACTGCTATATCATGGCGTTCTACGAAACAATCTATAGCGGCTACTTCTTCAAATCATGCTGAAATTATAGCCATTCATGAAGTAAGTCGAGAATGTGTATGGCTAAGATCCATGATTCATTATATCCGAGAAAGTTGTGGATTATTATCAATCAAAGATATTCCAACTCCTCTTTATGAAGACAATGCAGCTTGCATAGCTCAATTACGAGGAGGATATATTAAAGGAGATCGGACAAAACATATTTCACCAAAATTCTTCTTTACTCATGAACTCCAGAAAAAATGTGAAATTGATGTGCTACAAATTCGGTCATGTGATAACCTCGCAGATATTTTCACGAAGACTTTACCGACTGCAACATTTGAGAAGTTGAGATATAAAATCGGTATGCGTCGGTTTAAAGATTTAAATGAATCATCTCATCAGGGGGAGTAATAAACAGACATATAGAATAGTGTACTCTTTTTCCTTCATTAGATTTTTTTTCCCACTGGGTTTTTATCTAGTAAGGTTTTAACGAGGCATATTCTTTATATAATGGATGGACATCCAAGGGGGAGTGTTATGAATTATTGGAATCTCCATTAATTAGTGGAAGCTCCACTAATTATGGATTTATGTGAATTATTATAGAAGATTTTTATGGATGTCCACCATTTAGTGGAGACACCACTAATTGAGATTAGTGGAAGATGATGTATGCCATGATGTATTCCACTAATTAGAGCTCTATAAATAGGGCTATTCTCTAAGCTTGTAATACACCATTATTTTGTGAAAGAAAGATTAGTGAAAGAAAGATTAGAGAAAGAATTGTGAGAGAAAGAAAGAGAGAAGTTTGAAGAGAAATTCTTGTACAAAGAATAGTTAGAGTTTTCTTAGTGTGTAGTGTGTAGATTTTATTCTAACACTACCCTAATTTTATAACAAATAATAATAATAATAATAATAATCATCATCATCATCATTATTATTATTTTTTTCTTTTCTTTTTGTGGATCAAGAATAAGTTTTTGGCAAATGAGAGACTTTTGATTTTGACTGAATCAAATTCCCCCAAAAACAACCCCAGAAACCCACAGTTTGTCTCAAAGGAATGAAACCATGGAGTCATTTTCTTTAGGAATGATGGAAGCAACAAAATAGCTTTGGTTGAAGCATTGGTTGTGGTGGTCACAACCTTCAGGGTCCGTCTCGATGGACGGGTTATTTTAAATTAAACAAAAACTTTATTTTACACATAAGAAATTACACCGTCGGGGGGGGGGTGGGGGGGGTTAGAATGCTTCCCACAAGATTTTTAATAAAGGTGTTCATCGTCTGGTTTGATGCATTTATTGTAATTTCTTATACTGCATCAGTAATTGTGGTTTGGAAAATCTGAGGTATGCATTGTTTCTTGACAGTTTTGTGCGGTTTGGACAGTTTGGTGAATACATAATTTATGTATAAACATTCCACAAACATGTTGAACCCTAACACGATAATTGATGCAATATGAAATGAAAGCCGCTTTAATTTGTACTTTTTTGCTATAATCTGAAGCTGAACACAACAACGAACTCAAATTAAAGAGAAGATAAACAACTTTGAAAAAGTACAAGGGAAACATATTTGGAGAATTAGAAATCAAAGCCTCATCTAATTTAGAGAGGAAATTAGAGGGCTTGAAAACCAAAGTTAAAAACCATTGGTGGCATTTATAAGAAGGGGGATTTTACCTGTTTGGATTGATTTTGGATAAATATCGAAAATATATCAATTTTTAAATCAGGGACAGATTCAATGGGGGCACCTACGTTCCAATTTTTTTTTTAAATTATAAAATTTACTTTAAAATTATTTTTTTTAAAAGTATTTTAAAATTTTATATTTCGACTTTTAAAATTTTTTCAAAAATTTCCTTAATATAACTTACCCCGCAACCTTAAAATTCTGTTTTTGTCCCTGTTTTAAACTAAGGCATGTTTATAGATTCCTTACAATTGTTAAAAACAAGATATATTTTTTCCTTATATTTAGCAATTGCAAGGCACGCCTTTTTTTTTTTTTTTTTTGGCCAAGGATTTTTTTTTTCTTTCCAAGAAAAAATGGACCCCGAGATATCCTTTCACAACAGAGTAAGCAACTGAGAACCTTGGGCCATATTAGTAAGATTTAACATAAATAATGACTTGATTGGCATCAACCATAACACCAAATATGAACCAAAGCCTGTTGTAGTTTGTAAGCTGCTTAATGGCCAGCAAAACTCAAAGCTAATAAGCATAAATATTCTTTTTTTTTTAATAAGGGGAGGGGGAGGGGGAGGGGGGAAGGGAGAAGACAAGAAATGGAAAAGGAGATAAGGAAAAAGATGAAATATAGTCCGATATCAAATTCAAGATTTACGTCTCGAGAAATAACATTCTTACTACTAGAATAAGTTGTTATTGACAACTATAAAGATTCTTAAAATAGCAATAATAGCAGCAAATATAAGAGATGTAACCTAAGTTGTGACCCCATGATTCTTTTTAGCTCTTTGTGGTTTTCCTATTTTAGGATTTATATTGTGGGCTAGAGCCCATGAGTTCTAGGGGTTAAGTCACTACAAAAAAAGTGACTTTTGACAATGTTTTTATTTGTAACATAACAAAATCGGTGGTGAAATTTTAATTTTTACTATAGTTTTGAATTCCGTGGCATATAAATATTTTTTTTAAAAATTTATTTTGTCATAACTATGTTTCTGTAGGTAAAAGTTCTTTTTTACCACAAATTCAAAAATTGTGTGGGTAAAAATAAGTTTTTGCCACAAAGATTTGAAATTGTGGGTAAAGAAATTTTAGTACCCATAGTTTTACTAAACTATGGAAAAATAATATTTTTTCTTATTTTATCAAATATTAAAAAATGTTAATATAAAACGGAAGCTTTCATTAGATACCATAGTTGAGGTAATTGTTTATCTTCAAATAGTTGTGTGTTCAAATCTTGATATTACTATTTTATTAATTTTTGTATAGTTTTTTTAGACCAACTCCCAAGTTTTTTTGGATATTTTTCAAAATATTATACTAGATTATGTGTCAAAATATATCCGATTACCTTCAAATTTTGTCATAACACTTTTCTTAATAATTTTAACAAATATAATGGTTGGATCGTTAATATGATATGCATATATTTGTAAATGCATTAAAATTTGGATATTTTTTAGATATTATACTAGATAATATGCCAAAATATATTCGATTACTTTCAAAATTTTGTCATAACACCCTTCTTAACAATTTTAACAAATCTAATGATTAGATCATTAATTTGAAACGCCTATCTTTATAAATGTGTTAGGTTTTGGTTATTTTTCTAGGTATTATGCTAAATAGTGTGCCAAAATATATCTAATTACCTTCAAATCTTGTCATAACACTTTTTTTTTTATAGCAATTTTAACAAATTTAAGGATTGGATTGTTAATTTGATATGCCTATCTTTGTAAATGCGTTAGATTTTGGATATTTTTTTTAGATATTATGCTAGATTATGTACCAAAATATATCCGATTACCTTAAAATTTTGTTATAACACATTTCTTAGCAATGTAAATAAATCTTATGGTTGGATCATTAATTTGATATGCCTACCTTTGTAAATACATTAGGTTTTACATATTTTTTTAGATATCATGGTAGTTTATGTACCAAAATATACCCGATTACTGTCAAATTTTGTCATAACACTTTTCTTAGCAATTTTAACAAATCTAACGGTTGGATCATTAATTTGATATGCCTATTTTTGTAAATACGTTAGGTTTTGAATATTTTTGTAGATATTATGCTAGATTATGTACTAAAATATATCCAATTACCTTCAAATTTTGTAATAACACTTTTCTTAACAATTTTAACAAATATAATGGTTGTATCGTTAATTTGTTATGCCTATATTTATAAATGCATTAGGTTTTGGATATTTTTCTAAATATTATGTTAAATTATGTGCCAAAATTTAATACGCCTATATTTGTAAATGTGTTAGATTTTGGATATTTTTCCAGATTTTATACTAGATTATGTGCCAAAATATATTTAATTATCTTCAAATTTTGTAATAACACTTTTCTTAGTAATTTTAACAAATCTAACAGTAGGATCGTTAATTTGATACGCTTATCTTTGTAAATGCGTTAGGTTTTGGATATTTTTCTAAATGTTATGCTAGATTATGTGTCAAAATATATCCGATTATCTTTAAATCTTGTCATAACACTTTTTTTAGAAATTTAACAAATCTAACTGTAGACAACAAATTTCAAGTCTGCAAATAAGACAAGAAAAATATCAAAATTTACAATACTTAGTAAATATGGAAAGTGGTTACATATTTCTGAAGAAGTCCTACATTGCAGGATAAGTCATCTGATTCTTCTCTTTTTGCAAAATGTTGATTCGAGGGCTGAAGAGCTTGATCTCGGATCAACCGGAATTTGATGACGAACACTTGATTGCCAAGCCTTCAAGACTTGTTTGATGCAGAGCAAAATGAACACCTTGAAATTTGATGAAGATTTTGAACCTTGATTTAATGACGATTCTGAACCTTGAATTTGATGACGATTTTAAACCTTGATTTGATGAAACTTGAATGCTTGAGCTTATTGAAACTTGATATGCCTCTTGTTGAAGCTTGAGGATCTGGGGGTGCCTTGAACCATTGAGGAAGACCCTATTTATAGGTGAAAAATCCCTTGACTTTAGCATGAATAGTAGATGTGGGATTTTGAAAGAGTTTCCTAACAAACCTTAATGGACTTGGGTTTAAGATTACCTGGGCTTAATTTATGTTTTAGCCCAATCTCATTTTATCCGCATTATATTTGGGTTATAAGATTTTCAAAAATCAAACTTTAGAGTCTAGTCCAATTCCATTTAATCCATAATATATTGGGTTTAATGTAAAATGAACCATTAACAATAGCCCAATTTTAATAGTCCAATTTTATAATCCATTGGATTTAATGGACTTTTAATGATGGCTCAATTATATTAATTCAAGAATAATTATATTTATTTATGAATTACTTTTAATTAATCAAGACTAAAATATGTAATTTTCTTTTTATCTTGAAAATATATTTTATTCCAAAATTCTTTGTCTACAAATACCCCTACTTCAAGACTTGAGGAAAAATATTTTGTCAAAAGAATTTGGAAACAAGGCTTGAAGTATTTAAAATATTAAATTTTCAATTTAATTAGAAATTAATATAAAAGTCTTTTTCAACTCCTTAATAAAATAGAATTCTTTTTCTATTTCTCTAAGGAATTAATGAAAAGATTTGAAATCCAATTTTGAATAGGAATCATATTTCTTGAATCCACCAATCAAAATTCTTAGATTTAAATTTAAATCTTAATTAAAATTTTTTAACCAAGAATTAGAATTCTTAGAGGATGTGGAAAAAAACATTCCATAATGCCTATAAAAAGGCTTGTAATCTCACCACCTTTTTCACGCAAACTTGTAGCTTCAATTTGGCTTTTGACATTGACTTCGTAGCTGCTTGCAAGATTTCTAGGAAGCCTTTTTTTTTTTTTTTTTGAATTTGGTCATGTGAATTAGTTATGCTTTTTGTGCATTTTGCGCATGTTTTTGTTTCTTTTGCTTGTCCCACCGCAATTTTGGATTTGAAAGTTTTCAATGTGTTTTTTTTTTCAATACTCTTGCACCAGCCGCCATTCTTAACTTTTTTTTAAAAAAAATTAACTAACTTTTTGTTTAAACAAAAACTAACCTCCTTTTTCGAAGTTATTTTTTTTTCGTGATTTTTTTTTAAAGATTTAACTTTCCAATCACCTTGAATTTAGCTTTGATTGTTGGTTTCATGAAACTAACTTCATTCATGCCTTTTTCGTTATTTCTTTTTTTTTTGGCTTTGATTGTTGGTTTCATGAAACTGACTTCAATCAAGCCTTGTTCGTTATTTCTTTTTTTTTTTTTGTTGGCTCCCCCCCCCCTTTTTTCACTAACTTTTTTTTTTGTTTTTTTTCAACCCTTTTTTCATAAACTCAATCATTTTTTTTTTAAAACTAGGTCCAATCATAGTGTACTTTTCAATTTTGCGATCTTCTTCAAGCCAACAGTTATTCACGACCACGAAAATTTTCCAACGGAAGATGAAACGACGTTGACGGTTTATGAGGCAAAATTCGGCAAATATGCGGGGCCCCTACCCAAGGCAACAATCCAACGACTTGTGAAGGAATGGTTAATGGAAGTCAACTTTGCACTCATTCCCCAAAGACATGGATTCTTCTTTCCTCAAATCATCAACCTCAAGCTCATCCCAATGTGTTACATTCACTTGGACATTGAATGATTCAAAAGGAGACTCAATGGACCTCAACACTCAACTTCTTAGGCGTGTTTCACTTTAGGGAGAGATATTGAGAGTGGGCACACGACGTTGTAAGTCGTTGTGAAGGACACTTAAGATCTGCGAAGATCTATGAGACTGTCTATGCATCGCTTTTTACGAATGATTGCAACTCTAATGTTCTCAAAGCCTTTGCAAAGCTTGGTGTCCTCTCACCAATACGCTCTTAATATCAACTGGCGAGGTGTCCATTTCACTTTGGGACTTGCACGAGCTTGGAGGCTTACCAATACTTAGAACTCACTACGATGAAGTTGTTCCTCATGCTGCGGAACTCACGAGTGTGAACCAAGATGGCAAGCGATTCCTTCCAAAGAGTTGTGAGCATCTCCTCCATGCATACCACTTGATCAAAAAGGACAATAACAACTCTGGTGTCTCCATCAGTAAGTGGCTCGACTTCTGGTTCAAAAGAGTAATAAAGTATACAACGCCTCCTCCAAGGGAAGAAAGGAGATCACGCCCCAAGTTTACTGATAATTCATGTGGAGTTATCCCACCTCATACTGCATGGACATTTGAAGAAGAAGTTTTGTTTTCAAAGTTGGACATTAGAAGCCACAACAGAGGTCAAACATTCCTTGCAGTGTTTTTATCATGTTGGCTTTACATCTTTGTCTTACCTAATGAAGAAGTAGACATCATTCATCCAAGGACCTTCAAAATGGCAAGTTTGATGGCGTATGGGGAACGAGTTAGTTTGGCTATTCCCGTCTTAACCAACATTTATAGAGGATTAAATCGTATTTCCAACTCTCAACATCCCAGTGAGGAGAAATCTATCTTCCCAACTCACTATATATATGGATGGCTTGCACACTACTTCAAACCTCACTATGAAGTCTGTCAAGGCCTAAACAGCCCTTCGATGGCAAGTTATTCTAGTGAAAGTGGCGGAAAGTACTTTAGTGAAGATGAAGCCTGCAAGTGAATTTATAGAGGTGAGATTATTGTTTGGGCTACGAACATCCTTACCAAGCATAAAAAACATGACTTTGTTGATAATGAGGTAGCCCATTTGGAGGAACAACTTTACTTCTTAAGCCTTCATTCAGGTCTTCTTACGTTGTGGAAGGATGATTACTTCATCATTGAGTCTTATAGCCCACATCGCTTTAGTCACCAATTTGGATTTTTGTAAGATATCCTAGGCTACTTTAAGATTTCCACCCGTAAGGCCGCCTTAATAGATGGCTTATGTCTTTAGGTAAGATGCACGTTTCGCAGAACAATGGCCAAGGTAACATTTCCAGCCACTCTTTATAGCATAAAGAAGCACTATACTCCAGAGTATAAAGTATGGTGGGAACAAGTGTATAGAACCTTTCTTGAAGATCACATTTCGATATTGAATTCCCAAAAACCTGCATTTAAGAAAGTAGAGAACTTGCCTTACTCCGAGGAGAAACTTCATCAAGATACTACCACTCTCAATGTTTCAAAAGGGTTAGAAAATTCTTCAAGACATGATAGATATTCTTCTTCGGATCATGACTTAGTTATAGAGAAACTTTCATCATCTTTAAAACGAAAGGAGTTGAATCAAATTGAAGAATCTAGTTCTAGTAGCAGAGACTGTTGTTGGAAGAGAACGAAGGTAGCAACTACAACTTTAAACCAAGAGTCTAAGGATCAAGAGACCTTCAAGGACAAGGTAAAACTGGTTTTCCCTTTTTATTTTTTGTTTTTATTCCTCTTTTCTTTTCTTTTGACTCAACTTCTTTGCTATTCTTCATCATTAGGTGGACAATGTTGTAGCCCTTGATGAGGATGCTTATTCTCAAGGCTCAATCAATGATTCTCATTGCTTAAAGCAAAATGGTTGTAAGGACATCTCTTATTTTCAACATGAGGATTTGACACCTAAGGTAGTAGCTCATCAATATTGTTTAGCCATTTCTACCTTCCTGGGAGAGTCCCTAATGTCAAGTTGTAAAAAGAAGTTTGTCATGGAAGTATGGAAGCAATTTTATCAAAGGATTCAACAAACGCCTATCAATTAGGTCTCTTCATTTAAGGATCAAGCTTGCTATATCCTTAAAAAATTGAACAAGGATCCTATTGTTGACTTGTCATCATTGGACAATATCTTGAGGTCTTTCTTTGCTAAAGCACGTGAATTTGACAATGCTAGATCCACCTCTTCGGAGAAAGTTTCAAAAGAGTCTCATGCCCAATTATTTTCCGCTGCTAGCCAACATTTGGGTGATGTTAAAACTAAAAAGTGTGACCTCACAAGTCAAGTTGAAGAAAGTAAGGCCAACTCACAACAAGTTAAAGCCAATATTATTGCTCTCAAAAGGAAACTTAAACGCTTAAAAAAAGAGGACAGAAAACATGTAACTGCTTTTGAGGAAAAGAATAGGCAGCTTTTAGAAGTACAGTCTAGTTATTTATCCCTTAAAGAAGAGCTTATTTTACTCCAAAATGCCCCTAAAGTAAACAAAGAGGATGAAGCTAACCTGAAGAATATAAGAGAACACTTGGTGGCACTTCAACAAGACTTGAAAAATTTCAAGTTTTTTACTTGATGTTTTGTAGCACTTCATATTTTCATTAAGTAGTTATTTTTTTTTCCTTCTTTGTAAAACAAGATTACTTTTTTACTAGCATCAATAATATACTTCTTTCATATTGTCTCAACTTTTTCTCGCACATTTGTTTTTTTGTTTTTTTTTACTTATTGCAAACGTTAATTTCACAATAAATCATCACTTGATTGCAACAAATGAGAAAGATGGAGAATGATGAAAGGATGTGACTGAACTTAGAAATTTTCTTCTAAGCAGCCTACGTATCTTAAGAATAACTTAAAAATCAAGTCAAACATAGTTTAAAATGGATGGATATGGTTTGAGGGGGGGGGGGGGGCATTCACAGTTTTAACTCGTGCGAATCAGGAGTATCCATTTATTTACCAACTTGGACTTGATGGAGTGTTTCAGCAGTTTAACCACGTACTATACTATTGGTGATTACCTTTACACAGTTTAAACTCATGCGGGTTAGGAGTATCCATTTGTTTACTAACTTGGACTTGATGGAGTGTTTCAGCAGTTTAACCACGTACTACACTATTGGTGGTTACCTTTACATAGTTTAAACTCATGCGAGCCAGAAGTAACTTGTAGTTTAAGCTCGTGCAGTCGAGGAACAACTTACAGTTTAAGCTCGTGCAGTCGAGGAGCCTTCATTTATGCATAGTATCGCTTCAAATATTTGTCATTAATCGGTCCAATTCTCAACCCATCTTTAGCAACTATCTTGTAAGATCCATTTGAGTAGACCTCTTGAATAACATATGGGCCATCCCTCTTTGATGACAACTTTTTTGGTTTATGTCCAACGATGATTGGTCTTTTCACAGCGAGCACTAAATCACCAACTTGAAAGGAACGAAGATGCATGTTCTTGTTTAAGGCTTTGGAAATACAAGCTTGGTAGCATTCTAATCTTTGTTGTGCCTCTAACCTCTTTTCATCAAGAGCTTCTAACTCTTCAAGTCTGAGACGGACATTATCTTCCTTGGTGAGACCTTCTTGAATAGCGATCCTTAAGGAAGGAATTTGTTACTCTAGTGGAAGGACAGCTTCTACACCATAAACCAATGCATATAGGGTACCTTGGGTTGGAGTGCGGTAAGTGGTCCTATATGCCCAAAGTGCCTCTCCAATACGAAAATGCCAATCCCTTTTTGACTTAGTAACCACTTTTTGCAAAAAATTGCATAAAGTTTTATTAAAAGCTTCAGCGAGTCCATTAGCCTGGGTATAGAACATAGAAAATTTGTACTACATGAATTTAAACTTCTCACACAACTTATCTATCAAACTATTGTAGAATGGCTTGCCGTTATCTGTGATAATATATCGAGGAATATCATATCGATAGATAATGTTTATACATATAAAATTAATAACATTTTCTTTTTTTTGTTTCTTTTAGTACTACAACTTCTGACCACTTAGAGAAGTAATCTGTTGTAGCCAAGATATAAAGATGCCCAACAGAAGACTTTGGTAGTGGTCTAACAATATCCAATCCCCATGCATCAAGTGGCCATGAAGTAACTGTCAGGTACAATGGCTCAGGAGGTTGATGTAGATAGTTGGCATTGAATTGACATGCTTGACATTTTCTAGCATAATCTAGGTAGTCTTTCACCATAGTAGGCTAATAATATCCCATCCTCTTAATACAAAAATAAAGCTTCGGATCAGATTGATGAGCTTTACGTATGCCAGAATGAGCATCTTCCATTGCCTATACAGCTTCTTCTTGATCTAAACATCTCAAGAAGACACCTTCAAAAGAACATCGAAAAAGCGTATCTTTATAGCAAAAGAAGCGAGTGGCACGCCGACGAATATCATTCCATCTTCGTGGATCATCCGGAAGCTTTCCATTTTTGAGATAGTCTACAAAAGGTTGACTCCAATCTTCTTTATTAATTTTATAAACAAAGACAGAATGAATTTCATGCCCTTCATCGTCTTCATCTTCAAAAATAGGTTATATGACCCAAGTTTAACATATAAGAATTTGAAATTTTCAATTATGTAGACATAAAGTAGAAGCCAATTTTACCAACGTGTTAACTTGCTCATTTTTGTTTTTTAATACATGCTTGATTGTCACATCACCCAAATATCCCATAAGTCGTCTCGCATAATTATGATACAGGATCAATTCAGGCTTCTTAACATCATACTCACCAAGTAATTGATTAAAAATCAATTGGGAATCCCCATATACTTTAAGATGTAGTCACTTTATATCAACAGCTAACTCTAACTCAAGTATCAGAGCTTGGCAATGTCAATGGAGTTATCCATTTTCAGTTGACATATGGCTAGGGTATGTTTTTACAAGTAGAAATCACGATTAGATTGGCCAAGCTAGTCATTTATAATCACTTACAACTAGCTAAGTATAAACAGGCAATGTCAGTAGAGTTGGATTCATTTGATCAGGAACGTTAGCTAGCTAAGCAACAATTGGAGCAGCACAAGCAAATGGTTGCCTAGGTGTACAATAAAAAAGAGGAAAAGAAATAATTTTAAGAAGGAGATTTAGTTTGGAAAATCATGTTGCCTATTAGGTCTAAGGATCCTTTATTTGGAAAGCGATCGCTTAACTAGGAAGGGCTATTTCAAGCCAGTCAAGTTATTCTTGGAGGAGCATACAAGCTAATAAAAGTAAACAGAAAGGAATTAGATAAAAGTATTAACGAAAAATACTTAAGGCCATATTATCCTTCCTTGTGGGAAGGAAGAGATATAGTTTAAGCATAATTGTTCAAAGGTCGGCTATAGGCCAGCTGTTATAACCTTACTTATATCAAAAGAAACTGTTTAGATGGCTACCTAGCTACAAGCCAGATAATGAATAGAAGAAATCTATTTTTAGCAGTTTTTTTCCCTAAGATCTCACCTCCTCCCTAACCTGAACAACTTTTAGTCACCACTCGCTTGACCAAGCTAGCTAATACATTATGTTCTGCTGCATTTGAGTAGTAGCTAGCCTCTATTATTTTAGGAAGGGTAGACGGGTTGATTGTAATTGTTTCAGTAGTGGATAGCATAGTAGGAATGGTTGTTAGTGCAAGAGTGGCAAATGTGAAGGGGTTAGTGCCTGCTCAATTGTTAAAGATAAGCTTATCAGGGGAATAGTAGGTAATATAAAAGGAGGTGGTATAAAAGAAGGGGTCAATGCCATATTCATTATAGGGGAAATGTGGAAAATATCAGTTTAACTAGCTTACTTGTAGGAACTGAAGATGATAAGCTAGATGATGCAGAGCCATCTGCAAGGACGACTGCTTTGGTTGTCAAGGCCTCTTTTACAAAGATCTATCCAACTATCAGAAATCTTTATTAGTTTGGATTCATCCAAGTATTTGTCTTGTTCTAGGTATAGTGATATATTCTCTCTGACTTGGTTGGCTTTAGTGGAAAGCCGGAAGATTGTTTGATGTAAGTTCTTCTTTCTTCACTAGTATTAACTGATAGATTCTTTAATCACAATAGACTTGCCGTAGATATCTCGCTATCAAAAGATTAACTTGATTCTGGCTATATGATAAGTTTGTCGTACAACATCAAGCTCTTGCGATGCATCTTAGTGTCACAAGGACAATTCCTAGTTCATTATGTTCAGTCAAACCAACTCACTTAAATGGGTTGAAGCTTGAGTCAGTTGGCCAGGGTGGTAGCAATCATTGAAGGTAAGCTTAGCTAAACGACTGCTGAACTCCATTAAACATGACTATACAAGTGGAAATTAGGCTGGGATTAGTTACCCGTATCAAGAAATCGCTTACTTCAATCAACTAATTTTAGAGGTCCCTGTCTATTGGAAATGGTTTGAGCAACTAATCCTTTAAGAATCCCAACCAGTCTTGCTTTTCCAAAGTAGATTTCTTCGGAGGAGATAGAAATAATGCTTTCAATTCTGACTTTGGTATTATTGGTAGGGATATTTCTTCGGGAACTATGGTCGGTTTAGTATCAGGTGTGTCATTTGCTTGCCTTTTTGCACTTTATTTTTCTTTCTTCATAGAAATAGTTTTTGATTTCGTTCAGTTTCTTTTCCTTCATTTCTTTTGTGTATTGATATGCAAAGAAATAGAAAGTGTTAGTTCAAAAAAGAAACCTTTGGGGAAATGGAGAGGCTTGAATAGTGTGAGAAGATCGGCAACGGTTAAAGGAGTAATGGATTTCAGGGAATTGTTTTCTTGTATTTCATTGAAGTTTCAGTGTCTCTTAAGTACACTAATTACAAGGAAGATATGAGTTTGTTACAACAGAATAATAACAAAAAATATATGACAGCTACTTGAAGATTATATTTATAGAAGATGATAACAGACTAACAAACATATGACTAGCTATTAGTTGAGTTGGTAGTTGTTGATGTATCTGGTATATACTTAACACACCCCCGCAAGATTGAGGCTCCATTAGAGACTCCGATCTTGGAGCGAAGAACAGTAAATTAGTGACGACTTAAGGCTTTGGTGAGGACATCGGCAAGTTGATCTTTTGTGGAAATATGATGAACATGAAGTTGGCCAGCTGCTACACATTCCCGAACAAAATGATAATCAAGTGAAACATGCTTCATGCATGAATGAAAGACTGGATTGGCACAAAGATAGGTAGCACTTGTGTTGTCACAAAACAAGGAAGGAGGTTTGGGCAGTTTGATTCCCAACTCTTGAAGAAGATTTTGAATCCATAATATATCAGTAGTGGTGTTAGCTAGTGCTTTATATTCCGCTTCCGAGGATGAGCGTGAAACAGTCTTTTAACGACTGGATTTCTAGGAGATAGCATTAGAGCTTAGGTAGATGAGATAAGTTGTAGTAGAACGACCATCATCATGATTACCACCCCAGTCTGAGTCACTAAAGGCGCATAATTGCAAAAAGAGTTCCTTTACGCAAGAAGAGACCATGAAAAATAGTATTTTTCAGATAACGAAGAACTTGTTTCAGTGTCATCCAATGTAGTTCAGTAGGTGAATGCATATATGAAGAAAGACGATTGACAGTAAAGGATACATCTAGATGAGTGAGAGACAGGTATTGTAGGCCACCAACCAATTTTCTGTAAGGAATGGGATCAATGGAGGCCGAACCATCTTTAAGTTGCAAAGGGGCGGTGGTACACATGGGAGTGGTGACTTCTTTGGTGGTAGCCATTGAGAATGATTCAAGAAGATTAGCAATATGCCGATGTTGAGATAAGAAGAGACCAATAGGGGTGTGAATGTGAATCACCTCAACACCCAAAAATTAATGAAGGATGCCAAGATCTTTCAGAGAGAATCTGCAACCAAGTTGTGAGACAAAAAAGTCTAGAAATTTGTCATTATTACCAGTCAGAACTATATCATCAACATAGATAAAAAAAAAAAAGAGACAAATACCATCCATATTATAAATGAACAATGAAGAGTCTGCTACTAAATTTTTGAAACCAAACTGAAGAAGAAAACGCTTGAGCTCTTGGTACCAGGCTCTAGGATCTTGCTTAAGGCTGAACAAAGCCTTCTTTAACTTACAGACATGATTGGGAAGAGAAGAATGAATGAAACTAGGGGGCTAAATCATATAGACATCATCAGTAAGAGTTCCTTGAAGAAAGGCATTATTAATATCCATCTGACAAAGTTTCCATCTATAAGCAAGAGCTAAGCTAAGAATCAAACGTATGGTAGTCAGTTTGGACATAGGGCTGAATGTCTCAGAATAATCTAAGCCTGGACGTTGATGATATCCCTTGGCGACAAGTCGGGCTTTATACTTAGAAATTGTTCCATCCAGATTTCTTTTTATACGAAAAATCCAACGACAGCCATCAAGATTCTAATTTTCACGTAGGACAAGATCCCAAATGCCATTACGTAGAAGTGCATCAAACTCATCTGACATAGCAGCACACCATTTCGCATCTTTCATTGCTTTGGATAAATTTTTTGGTTCATGAGTGGGAGGAATGGGATGGGAAGTGAAGTGATTCACAAATTTTGAATTGAAATATTTTGAGTTTTGTGTGCGAGTATGTGAAGGTCGAAGATTATAAGGACGTGGTTGAGGAGAAGAGGGTACTGTTGGGGGAGTCGTTGGTGAGTAAGAGAATGAAGTAACTTCATTAGGTGGAGTCGGAGTTGGAGGATGTGTGGGAGTCAGTAGGTGTGATGGAGTAGGGATGGGGATCATAGTAGTGGGATTAGGAGGAGGAGGAGGAGATAGAGATGAAGAAGTGTTACTTACAAGGATGTTTGCACACAGAGATTCCAATACTGGCAATGAGTCCTTTTGATGGCTATTACCGTCCTGCATGGGAAAAATATGTTCAATAAGTCTAACATGACGAGAGATGTAAGTCTTTTTGCAAATGGGATCAAAACAGATGTAGGTAGAGTGACTTGTGGAGTAGCTAAGAAAAATACATGGTGCAGATCGTGGTTGAAGTTTAGAAGTATTATAAGGTCGCAGCCAAGGGTAGCATAAACATCCGAAGATTTTGAGGCGAGAATAAGATGGATTGCGATGAAATAACTTTTGAAAGGGTGACTGAAACTTAAGGACTAAGGTTGGGAGGCGATTAATCAAGTAAACAGCCATTTGAAAAGCATATGACTAGTAGGAAATAGGAAGGGATGTAGTATGAAGAAGAGCTAGACCTGTTTCGACAATGTGACGGTGACGTCTTTTTGATGTTCCATTATGTTCAGGGGTGTATGGAGGTGTTTTGAAATGCGAGATAGCATGAGAGTTTAGAATAGGTGCAAGAGAAAGATACTCTCCACCATTATCTGTGTAAATAGAGATAATTGAATGGTGAAAATTTTTTTCCACTAGTAACTTGAATTGAGTAAATAGAATAGCAATATTAGATTTCTTTTTCATTGGATAAAGCCAGATATTATTTGCTATAGTGATCAACAAATATTAAATAATACTGAAACCTGTCAATGGATGTACTAGTAGGACCCCAAACATTAGAGTAACTTAATTCCAGAGGTTTAGAGCTGTGAAGAGAATTTTCAGAAAATGGTAATTTATGACTTTTATTTAAAGCACAAGAAGTACAATGAAACTTGGAGTTTGACAATGAATGGAACAACATATCACTAGAATGAAAAATTGAATGAATAATAGGAGGAGCTGGATGGCCTAAGCGTTTGTGCCACTCATCAAGCTGGGATTTTGTGGTGTGATGAACTTGAGGATTTATTGAACTAGGGAAGCAATAAACATCATTAATGTTCTCCCCGCGAAGCATTTTCACCCCCGTGCGTAGATCCTTGACATGAAAATGGAAGGGAAAAAATTCAAGTGAGACATTATTCGTTTGACAAAATTTAGAAACAGAGATTAAATTATGCTAAATAGATGGTGCACAAAGGATATTATCAAAAGAAAATGAAGTGTTAACATGAGTAATTTTGGTGTTACCAATGTGAGATATCCTCAAACTTGAACCATCATTGATATTGAGTTCATCTAGACCACTGTAATCGGAAAAATGTTGCAGATTATTCACATCTCCAGTAACATGGTGAGATGCACCAGTGTTGAACAACCATTGTTGAGATGAAGGCCTGTTGAGAGAGGTCATGTTGACAGTAGGCTGAGATACTTGATCACGTGGTGTAGAGACAATCTGCACATTGTTGTTTCGAAGAAATCGAGCTAGTTTACGACACTCATGAGTTTGATGACTTGATATCTCATAGTAATTGCAAAACAACGCAGATGAATTGGGAGACTTGGTCGAACAAGGTGAATGCCAATTAGACCGGTTGTTGGAAGTGGATGAGTTTAGGTGTCTGTAGTTGGTGTTCCATGTGTCGCGATTGGAGTTTTGGTTGGAGCAAGAGTTCCATGGACGATTTTAATTTGAGTGGCTAGTTACATGATTAGCTGTTGCTAGGGTGATGGATGGATCTGTGACTGTTTTGGATTTGTTTTCTAGTTCAAAAGTCTCCAACTTATCAAATAATTCATTAAAGGTGAGTAGATGATCACGCAAGCGGGCAGCAGCAGTAAAATCTGGTCCGACCCCGGCAATAACATGTATGATTAAGTCTTCTTCATCCATGGGTTTGTCAGCTATGGCAAGGGCATCAGTAGTGGCTCAAAAATCCTGCATATACTCTGTGATTGAGCGAGTGCCTCGTGGGTTGTTGTGGAGTTTTTCTTTGAGAGAGACAATGCGAGTGCGGGATTTGTTGGCAAATAGAACACAAAGACGATCCCATGCTTCTTTGGAAGAGGTAACAGAAGAGATGTGAGATTGTATGTCTACTGCACAGCTTCCTAAGATGGCATTGAGAATTAGTTGATCTTGTCTGTACCAGAATGTAAATTCTGGGTTTGGTATGGTTTTGGTACTGTCTCTTGGGTCAGGAATTGTTGCTGCAGCTTTGGGATTGTTCCCATCAATATAGGTGAGTAAATCATAGCCTATAAGAGCTGATTGAAGTTGGGCTCTCCAAACAGAAAAGTTGGATTGAGTTAATTTGGTGGGAAGATGTGAAGATGTGTTGAAAGATATAATTTGAGTGTCTCGAACTAGAGCGGCCATGGATGGATCAGTTTAGTGAGCATTTGATTAGCTTCTTATGGCTCTGATACCATAAAGGAGTAATAGATTTCAGGGAATTGTTTTCTTGTATTTTATTAAAATGTCAGTGTCTCTTAAATATACCAATTACAAAGAAGAGATGAGTTTGTTATAACAGAATAATAATAGAAAATATATGACAACTACTTGAAGATTTTATTTACAGAAGATGATAATAGACTAATAAACATATGACTAGTTGTTAGTTGACTTAGTAGTTGTTGATGTATATGGTATATCCTTAACAATAGTAAGGGAGAGCATCTAGAAGATCATCTACAACAACAAGAGGTTCAGCAACACCCATAGAAAGTAAAATGATCAGGCATGGTGAAATGCGAATAATCGACTAAAAAGAATCTGGATTACCTAAGGTAGGCGACTGGTTTGAAGAAGAGTGTTTTGAGAGTTGTTATGAGGACGACTAGCCTTTAGTCAATCTATTCGCATCTTTTTCCTCTTCTTCATCAACTGTATCTTCAAACTTAGATGAGAAAACCTCTAATGGAAAGAAAAAGTATATCTATATGAACTCATATCACAACGGGATGTACCTCGTTCACAGCACAGCATGGGTTCGGCACTTGGAAGAAGAAATTCTCAATCTTGGCATTTGAATAGCCGTCTTGGTCTTCAGTCCAAATTGGCCATTCTAGAAACCTGGCCTTATGGGTAGGATTGGATAGAATGCCTTGAACCAAACTAAATTGCTTGGCGAAGCAATGCAGGTTGTAGGGCTTAAAGATCACTTTAACGTGCAGATGACCAAACCCTACTCAACAGTTACCCTATTAAGACAGAACATAAGGTATCTTTGAGCTATTAATAATTCTAGCTTTCTGGCATTAGTCATAGCCAATCCAGCATAAGTTCTCTAAAACCATACAGGCACATTTGGTTAGTAGTTTTTTTCTTGGTTTGATATAGATAAGCATTTATCTCTTTAACTTTGGTAAGCTCATATTTCTTCCAACTCTTCTTAGATAGCATAGAGGGAGGAACAAGCCTAACAATATTCCCAATCACCACTTTAGATTGAAGCATTCTAAAGGAAGAGCTTGACTGACCCATAGTTAGGGAATGTAAAACTAGCAAAAAAGAATTTTTATTAGTCGTAGTAAAAGGTTGACCTAATACTTCCTTTTACCAAAAAGATATTGCAGACATATAATACTTAGATAAAAGCCATTTGAATACTCTTTTGATATTTCTATTGTAAAATCTCATAAAATATCTAAGCAGATTTCTTATCTCAGGATAGAAGATCTCCCTAGTAAAAAGTTGCAAATAACAAAGCTCATAACTTATATGAGCAAAAAGATTGATACATTACAGTAGTCATTTGATGATATTATTGAAATTGCTAAATTTGCTTCTATCCCTCAAAAAGTTGCAGATATCTTTATAAGTCATGTGCCTTTTGGAAAAATCATTATAAGAGGATATGGAACTCTTAAAATATAATTATCTGATATATTCAAATAGATCAAGATAATTAATGAAACTATATCTCCATCTGAAGATAATGAAAACATTGTATCTTAATAGATACAGCAAACGGCTAATCAATAGGTTAAGCATCCTAGTAAAGATACTACTCATGATAATGTTTCTTTGAAACCCCAAAAGGAAGTACAAATCTCTCATAGAAATATTATTTTTAATAATATAAAGGAGCCATTAGTATTGGTTATGAAAAATTTTCAGATAATGCAAGAGATATACTCATTATAAAATACATATACGATGTATGTGGATTTTTCTGAAATCTAACCTAGATTGAATTTTGTCCAAAAAGCAAATTTAGCAGAGATAAGGAAATAGTACAATTTTGGTGTCGTAAATACAATACATATGACAATACCAAAGTTTATAGAGATTGTTGGTTTACCTTCCTGGATAATTAATAGAGTCAATGATTGTTATTTTAACACTCCAACTATAACTTCTAAAGATATCCTGATACTAAAATTTGTTTCAACAGGTCCAAATACTGAAGGTTCAGAAAGATATGATTCTTATCATTTTATCCAGTTAATTAAAGTGAAAAATTTTGGAATAAAAGTTAATGTAAATAGAAAAATATGATAAAGTATGGAAAAAGTGATATACACTATATAAGAGAAATTGGATTGAGGACTGTGATTTCTACAATGAAAGTAGCTCAGAAAAAAAGATTTAGAACTAGAAGCAAAGCATTCTCTCAAAACTTGATTGGACCAGTAAAAATCACACAGATTCAACCAAAATTTTTATACAGTGAAAAATAAAGTTGATAGAAACCGAAAAGATAAAATTGAGCTCAGCAACTCAGAAAAAACTCTGTCAATTCAAGATACATACTCAAGATATTTGTCCAGCTTGTACCACAACTTCTACATTAACAAAAAAAATATTCTTATATAAGTGGATGAAGAAAAATGATGATAAAGACTAAGTCAAATGGACAAAGGATTGAAGAAGCAAAAATTTTCACGAAAAGATTATTGCAACGTTATATCATTACCAAGATAACTTTATATCATTATTTTAGCTTGTAATCATGTAATTTTAGAAATTGAAGACTTATAATCATTATACATTAGAAAATAGTAAAAAAATGTAATCATTAGGCTTTAAATAATATACTTTGCAATTATTAGATTTTTACATATAAAGTAGTAGAAGTAGTAGGCATTAAGGAATCAAACATGAAGCCTTGTACTAGCCTATTTTCTTAATAAAAAAATCCTTCTCCTAATATATTCCTTAACATTTTTCTTTGACTAAAAACTTTCTTCTTCCCACAAGAAGAAAGAATTAACCATACAAATGTTGTTTTTTTTTATTAATATAATATTAATTTCAACCCTCTTCAATTCCAATATTATTCCTTACGCTCCAAGGTAAGAAAGAAACAAGTTGTACTAGCAATGTCTGAATGAGTTTCCATAGAAGTTAGCTAACTTATGTTAGGTTAGAGCTACAATGTTCAGTAAAAGTCTCGAAAAAACAAGGTTGTATGGTCAAAGCGGAATAAATTGGTAAGGAAATGTGTTAGACTTATATTTTATTAATTTTGAAACAGTAGTTTGCATATTTAATTCTTTGTTTAGGAAGACTTAACAATAATTAACAAAAATTTGAAAGATAATATGGAAATACCTATCTGATTTCTATAACTCTATCTCTGAATATAAAATTTAGTTTGTGATAATAATTACTACAATAAATTTTTGATGTGATATTTTTATTCTGTTTGAGTTTGTTTCTCCACCTCTCTCATAATAGCATCAGAGCCTAATTAAGATAATCCAAATGAAGATTTTGACATAGATAACTTTTTTTTTTTGGTGAAAATGATGAATATAACATAGATAACGCTATTCCTATCAGATTTTATAATAATGATCATATTTATAATGATAGGGATTGGACATGATATCCTAAAGATTAATAAATAATTGTTCATGTAGACAAATATGGATAAAACTTATAAAATTGTTGAGCCTAAAAATTTAAAATTTGAACAACATATTTTTAAATTTCAAAAAATGATTTTTTGAGTCTATAAATCTTTATCAAAACAAATAAAAAATAGAAAAAATATTAATACCTTAGCCCAAACAAGATTTGTCTAATATACCTCGTTGTGAAAGATTTCTTATTAAACATCTATCTAAAATAAAATAGAATAAAATAGATAATTTTGATTCAACCTCAGAATCTACAATAGAAATATTATCACATCAAATATCTCAGTTAGATATAGTTAGTATTAAACCTGATATTAAAATTGAAATAATTCCTAAAAATACTAATATAAACAATATTCCTTTATCCCATTCTAGAGCACCCACTTTAGAAAGCCCTCCTCTTAGAGGATATGCTAGAGTTGCTAGCACAGTAAATAAAAATATTGATGATGAACAAGGGATATACTCTTTTAAATAACATGAAGTTTGAGACAATTAATCCTTTTGAGATAAATTTAGATTTAGACTATGTTATACATGAAGAACGAGCTATTGATAAATGGGAATTAACATTAAGATTAGTAGTTTATGTAAATAAAATGGATTATGATACTATAAGAAACTTCTTAGAAAAAACTCTTGTTAATAATGTTTATCAATATTGAGAAAATATGTGTGATATTGCAAAAGTTGCAATCTTTTCTAATCCTATAAAATACTTTAGGAAATTAATAAATACATATAGAATAAGTTTCTTACATGATAAATTAAGGGAATGGTGTGATGAAGCTACCTTGTTAAAAAGAACAAAAAGATTAAAAAGAGAAATAGGATTATATTGTTGAAATACCACTTTACCTACTATGATAGAGTGTGATTCTCCTTACTACTATCAAAAGATTAAAAAAAATGAAGATATTTTTTTAAAAAAAGAAAAGCAAGATATAATAAAGGAAAATCTAACATACCTAAGAAAAAGATATACAAAAAAGTAAGAAAATAAAGATTATTGAATGTTAATATTATTTTTGCAAAGAAAAATGACATTATGCTAATGAATGCCCTAAAATATTTAATAAAAAGAAATTAGAAATACATGAAGATATAGATCATATGATAAATGATGAATATTTTGTTTTGATAAATAGATTTAAAGATTTAGAAATACTTTCTACTGACAAAAATATCTTTATAATTACATATACTAAATATAATACTAAGGCTAAATCTAAGTAATGACTGAAGAACAAGGAAAACAAAATTCAATCTACAAGTGATACATTTGAACACTTAAAGAGTATAGCTATTATAGTAGAAAATTATTATCTAAGATACAAAAATCTTCGTATACTTTAGATTCATACTCAGAATTTCAAGTATCAACTTTAGAAAATATAGGATTACCAATAAGAAAATATCAAATGTTTTAGAAAATAGTATGAATCTAAAAAAATATTATCTAAAAAATAGCTTGACTAGTAATAAAGTAAATATACCCTTATTATCTAAAAAATATTTACAAGATAAATTAGAAAAAAATTCCAACAAAATAAGAGAAAAACTTAGATAGGTACATAGAGGTACAATACAAATGATAATAAGAGCAATCTTTAGAGAAGAATTAGATATTCCAATTGATTTAGCTATTTTAGATAAGAGAATTAAAAATAGATTAGAAGCAGTACTTAGTATTTTACGTTAAAATTTAAAAAGCCAATAATTGATAATCAATATTTATCATAGAATTTCTTATAATTTACAAGATAAAGTTTTTTTACAAAATATTGTCATTATTACATAACTTTAAAAGAATTTTTTTTTCCATGAAGGAAATAGACCTTATTCGATAACATATAGAATATCATATGCTTTGTCTAATACAAATCATGAATATGTTACAAATATTAAATATAATAATTTACCAAAATTATTTGATGATGTAGGAAGAATTTATCCTCTTGAAATGACTAATATAGAATTACAAGATAAATTTGAATTAGATATAACTCCTAAACTGCTTTCAGAAAAAGAAAGATATTTACCTAGATTATCTTATTCAGATAACAGAGTAGGAACATGCATTAATTAAACTAGATAAAACTTACATGAACTACAAAATTGATGGAGAATATTTTGATGGAATAGGTTTTATCCCATGCAAAATACTAATATTTGGTTAATAAAAAATCTTGTTCCACATTAATTAGATCATCCTTAGTAATATACAAATTTAAATGGTAAAATTCATGAAATTGATACTGCAGAAGAAACATAGATTAAATTCAAAGATACTAGAATATTCATAAACCTTAGGGGGGGGGGGGGGGACGGGGGTGTGAATAAGGTTTATGGCAAATAAATGCAAACTAAAAATTTGATGTCTTTTGAGAGGGCCGAACTGAATGGTTGATTTGCTTCGTAGCTTTAAGAGTACAATCAAGGATCTTTTAAATCAATACTAAATGATGAGAAGTTGGTATGAATTAAAGATTGGTAGTTGAGCTAACAAGGACATACTGCTATAGAATACAGGAGTCTTAAATGGATCACTAATTTCAGAGAAAAAGATAAGGCATTTAAGATTAGATTACCAGCAAAAATGCAGTGAAGATGTTTAGACAAAATGCACATGAATAGATTTGAGGATTTATAGTGGTTCAATCCTTAAATGATCTACATCCACTATCTTAAGTTTACACTTAAGGATTTCAACACCACTCACTAAAAACCTTTTTCCAAATTAATGGTGGTAGGCAACACCAATCTTACATAAGAGGATCACCACACTTGATTTTATACCCAACCTCTTTAAACACAACAATCAAGGCTCACCCTAACTGAGTTTTACCTCCTCAAACTTGATACACAATTGATTAAAGATAAAGTACAGAAATAGCTCACAGATTGAGCAAATATGAACAATTAAGCACTAATACTTTTTTACCTTTTGATCAATTCAATCTTACTTTGAAGCACAAATAAAAAGAGATATTTTTGTGATCTGAAGTGTGAGAGAGTTTCTGAATGAGTTAGCACAAAAATTTACCTCAAAATCAAGTTTTTGAAGCTTTTATAAGAGCTAAACCCGAAGTCCCAATGACTAGTAATGGTTAGTTACTTCTGTCAAGATTTTCAGGGTTTTGGATTCACAAAGTGGAAGGACTTGTGTCCAAAAGGTGAGTCTAAAATGGTACTTTAAGCAAAGAGATATATTTTGAAAAAAGCTTCAAAACTTTAGATGGTGTTTTGGATTCAAAGGTCTATCCAAAACTACTTCAACTGAAAATCCAGATTTATAAATAATTTTTGAAATCATTTGTAAGTGCTTCATGATAAAAAAAAATTGAATATAGGGTAAAGAGATATATGAATTTATAAATAATACCTTATTAACAATTCATAATCTATGATTCTTCACAAGAGCTTCTCGATATGCAATCTCTTAAGTTGGACTTATACTTGATCACCCACTCTTGGATTCCATTGCTTAAGAGTTGCTTAGCAGTCTCATTAGCACACCTTAGAAGAACTGAGGTCAAACATGTCCTATCACATATAGATCACATAAGTTAGTCCTCATCAATATTTGTCATAAATCAAAACACAAGAGAATGCCTTTAGGCCTAATATCTTTAAGAATATTAGAATGAAGGTCTTAATGATACATTGGAAATAAAGCTATGAGTAAACTTTATAGTAAAGGTATCTCCTTTTACATTACTTTCCATGGAATAATCCTTATAATAATAATAAAATTTATATTCCAAGATGACTAGTCCTTGTAGTATTTATATTCCTATAAGAGTCACATACCCTAATTTTAGAGTTGAATATTTTGCACCTTATAGTGATAGTGGATCAAGTTCTTATTTTCTAATAAAGATATTGAAGGTTTACAACAAAAAATTAGCTTTTATATATCTAATAATAAAATATATTTATCTAAACACATACTAAGCCTTATACATTAGAAGGATCACTGATGAGACTCCGCTTCATCATGAAGGTCAAGATCAAGGAGAGGGAGGTGTGACCATGCAAAGACAAGGGCCGGCAACAAAGACGGATGAAACTCGACCAAAAAGGAGGCCACCAGAGAACGGCCGGCACCGGCTCCAAGCATCTAAACTGGCACCGGCTTCAATCTTCCCTAGCTGCCGCTTCAAATCATAACAAGATTGGCTTGAAGACAAAACACAGCCGGCGTCGGCTGTGATGTCCAAACCGGCGCCGGATCTACCAGGGGCAGTCGACGACAGCCCTGCATTTTTAATGTTTTCTCCAATTTTCTTCAATTTTAATTGCGTGTAAAGACTTATTATGACAAAAAACTGTAATTAAACCTTAGGGATTGCTTAGCTAGGGTTAGGATAGTATAAATAGTACCTTTCGTGATTTGAAAACACAAGACACTTCACTTGAATTCAAATTTGAGAAGAAAATCTTGAGAGGCCCTAGTCTCCTTATTCATCTTGCTCAAAACCAACCTTAAGGGTTTATCCTCCTTTTGTAAGAGTCTATAAATCTTTTGGATAATCTAATATTGTTTTCTTTGAATAGGTCTTAGTTGCTTTGTTCTTCTAAGGTTTATTTGAAATCCAATATTTGGGTGCCTATTATCTTTATTCTATCTGTTCTTGTTTGCCTTTGTTGCTTCAAGGATATTATGGTGAGATTATAGTAGAACTTTCTACTCATCTTGAGGGTCTTTGAAGCTTTGTTCTTCAAGGGTTTGAAAGAGTGTAGGTAGTTATTTGATTTTCTTCTTTTTGGTCACAAGAATCTCTGTTTTTTGTTCCTTTGAGTTGAGCTGAAAAATAGCCAACTAAAACACCCACAACACCAAGAAAAGCCACCAAGAATTCGTATCAAGATCATACTTGAAAAAATATCCTCTATTTTATTTTCATAAAACTGGTATAGATATTTTATTTGGAAATAATTTCTTATAATTATTTCATAAAATTCTTTTTGATACAATAAACAACTAAATACACATTAAAACCCCTTGTAAATACTGAATTGTAACACCCTACTACTAGGTAACCCAAAAGGGTTGGGGATGTCACTTCGTGCTTAGGACTAAGGGTCTTTATAACTAGGCAAGAGCAGAAATAAAAATGAATTCAAACTTAATACAACTCCTCGATATCTTTACAAATGTCTCATAAATGAAAACCCAAAGATTACAAGCCCTTAGACAACAAAAACATAAACTAAGTCTTGATCGCTAACAACGTCCCATCTTGTTGAAACTAGAACTCCCTGAAAACATGATAGAGAAATGTGTGAGAAGAGATTCCCAGTAAGCCTTTTGTGTGCTCAATGTGAATTTATAATAAATCTATGATGCAAGTTGAAAACTTTACAGAAAACATTGCAAGTCATCGCATATTAATTTAAAAGATCACAGTGTGGTTGCTCGTGCATCCTACTTAACCCAATAAGGTAAAATCAGTAGAGAAGTTTAAATTACTATTTCATATATAAGAAAAACCACACATTGGATTTTACAAAGCTAGGGAGGACTATAGAACCTTGCATCATAGTACCTTGCCATAAAACCCTATATCATGGCAATACACTATTAGACCATGCCTCACAGTGTAGTGGGTGATCAATCTACTAGGTGAGATGCTCCTCCATCTCTCACTCAACTTACTAGTTGTTCAACTCCAGATCATAGTCGCGCTTAGGACTGGTTGCTAGCTCGGACCAGCCTGACTTATTGGTACTACGTCCCCTTCCAAAAAGAAATCATACTCCAGAGGTGGCCGCCTGGCGGAGTATTCACTCAAACCCCTAAGGGTTAATAGTAGCAGTCTGCCTTTATTGAGTACTTAATGTATACCCTACTCAGAACCTTTCTCATGGTAAACAATTTCAATCAACTCGAGTATGCATACATGGCGAAGTATAGAAACCAAAACCTTATTAAAGAAAATTTGGCTTTGTTTTTGAAAGCTTTTATTTGATTAAAACATCATTTTGAACAAAAAGAAAAGTCTATCAATGTTTTCACATCAAGTAGTCAATTTCCTTGACAAAATCTTCAAACAACAAATGACTTGCATAAACAGAGCATAATTTATCAAGAAGTCATGGAAGGACTCACTTACTTAGGTTCATGAGGAAAATCTAGCTACTGAGTTGATTAGAATTGAATCTTCTCTTTGTCTAACATGAATTACGAAAAAAAAAATACTAAATTAAATTCTATTTAACTAGCTTAATCGTAATACTCCATTAAAGAAACCACTATATTCAAACACTGTCAATAATACATACTACAACCACCATAGGACATATTACCTAAACCATACATCCCATGCCATATTCCAATATTATACTCATAATTCTATATGTCACATAGTACAAACTTCAATCTTAAAATTAAATTAAAGCACAAGGAATGTACACATCAAACAAATTTCTTTCTTAACATCACAATTATCCAAGCACAGTATTCTAAGTCTAACATACTTATCCCCTATGTAACCAACAACTCATTTCCAAATCACATAATCTCAACTTGTACATATATCTCTATCATACGAACTCACTATAACGTATAAGAGTAAAGACAAGCCTTATAATAATCGTTAACCAAACAAATATAAATATCGCAATCAATTAGCCTAGTTCATGTACTCCTAAAATATGGCAATACATTAATATATATGATTCATGGTTCTAGCATCTTAATATATCAACAGTTTACTCATAAGTTAAATCCTTTTGGCAAGAGCACATTTGTTATCAAAGTAACATAGTATCATTTACCTGTAAATATGCTCATCACAAAGGAACCGAAAGTACTAAGTCATCTAAAGCAACCAAGGAACTAAAGAGGAGGCATCAGGATTTACTTGAGAGAGATGTGTATGATTGTTTCTGAGGTTGGAGATGCTAAGGTGAAGTTGATCAAGCTTGAATATCCAATGGTGCCACCAATCTTTCCTCCTGTTGATGATAGAACTAGGAGGGTGTTGTTTCCTTGGTCGTGTGGATGGTACAACTGAGAGGGTGATTGTGCTCTGGTGGAGAAGAAGGTGCTAATTTTTAGAGACAGTATAGTATGTTCAGCTTATGTGAGAAGAAGAGGGAGAATGGAAGAGAGTGTTCTTGCTACTGCCTTGGGGTTTGAGAACTGAAAAGTAGAGAGAGAGAGAGAGAAGTCTCTCAGTTTTGGTGGAAGGAAGAAGGCCGAGACTTTTCTTTGTTTTGTTTGGGTGTTTTGTTGCTTCGATTTTGAGAGGAGAAGAGAAGGGGTGGCATTGGTTGTGTGCCAGATTTCTTTTGGTTTTGGTGGTGTTTAGCTAAAGAAGAATGAAAGAGAAGTGGAATGGGACTGTTTTTGTTCGCGTGAGTGAATAGGAAAGAGGGAGCCTGAGTTCTGTAGTTGTGAGCGTGAGTTTCGGTCTTGAGCAGGCTAAAGAGGAGGGTGGCCAAAATGTTTTAGTGCTTGATGGTTTCATGTAAAAAAGGAGGGAAAAAGTGGAGGTGTGTTTGAAATTTAAACAAGAAACAAAAGAGGAACATTCCTTATTTATGGAAGGAATATTCTAAATAAAAGTTGCTTGCCTTAAATGAAAAAGGAGGTTTTCTTTTCCTCTGAGAGTCCAGTTGAACCAAGGAGGAAAGGGGAATATGGCTAGCTTGGATTTAGGCTCAATTAGTCTCCAATCATAGTGTAATTGGTAAAATATTAACGGAGCAATCTAGGGAACTCAAAATTCAAATTATATGGAATAAGAAGGGAAAGGCCGATTGTATAGTAGGGAATAAACCTCTTCATAGATGAATGCATAATTTCAATTGTGATAGCTAGCATGGCTGACTGCCATAAAGATTAAGGAAAAGGAAATGATAAGCTTTCTTATGAAAGAAAACTAGTATATATTGAAGGAGAAATTACAGTAAGCTTATAACCAAAAAGGGAAAGGGAATATTGTTTCTGGGGATTTCAAATTCAAACTCTATGAAGAAAGGAAAGAATGTTCGGTTTTGGTAAGAAAATAATCTTCACTTATTTTAGTTAACATAAAAGAACTTATGTAACGGAAATTATAGAGAGTAGCCAGCTACTATACTGAATGGAGGAAGATATGGCAAGTTGAAAAAAAAGGTAACGTAATATTTAATGGGGATATAATTTAGGGTTTTAAATTTAAATCTTAGAAAAGGAAAGTTTAGCTAATTGGGGTAAGAGAAATAATTCTCTAGACTTCCTTTCCAAATATGAATCAATCAAGGAGGATCCCACAATCCAAGGGCCAATTATCATGTAGGAGAAAAGATAAACATGGTAAATTCAAGAAAGGCATCTATGTCCAAGGGAAAAGGAAATCGGGATTATAAATTATTTGATGGAATATTCTCCCACTCCAAATATGGAAGTGGTGGATAGATGGGGTTAATAATGGGAATGGATCCTTATTCAATCCAAGACTATTATTTCACTACATAAAAGATAATTATAATAGCTAGGTATCACAACAAGAATATAGGTTATAGAAACTTGAGTAAACAAGGAAAAAGAATTATTTAGTAAGTGGTATAAATTTGGAAACCAATCCTCTTAAATAAATTGCTCTCTAAATCATAGAATTTTATTTTTCCAAATATGGAAATGGAGGCTACATTCCTATGAGGGCCGGCCCAGAAGGAAAAATGAGGAATAAAAGAAGAAATTCATGCAAGGGGTAGCATTCAACCCTCAATTAACCAACTAAGATCCCATCACTCTTTCCATTAAACCACTATATTTTTGTGTCCTGTAATTTCACTAAAATCCTTATATACTATAACCTTTTACATAAATCCTCCTCATACCAACTTAAATAAATAAATAGGGTGATTTAATACTTACTCTAATAAAGGATGCAAGCTAAAACAAGAAACTTAATACTACCTAGGTCAAGCAATTAACTACAGGAACGAAAAATAGAGAAACCATGCACGCACGAAACAAGACCTAGAAAAACAAGAACACGGCACAGCAGAAGGTTAAAACTAATACCTTTACGTGTCCTTTTCTAGTTTGGCTGAGAAAATGAGGCACCAACCATGGGAGCAGCTACTTGTCTCGACGACGAATTCGACGAGAAATCAGCAATCCATTGGCTTCTTCTTGACATGTATGCGCAGCTTTTCGCTTCTTAGAATATTCCACCGCCAATCTATGTTGATGAAACAACCTAGGCGAGGACTGGTCCTTCTTGATTCTTTGCTACTAGTTACAAAGACAAGAAGATGGAAAAGAGAGAAGAAGAGCAAAACGAGAGAGAGAGAGAGAGAACAGAGACCTGGGTTTTTTTTCCTTTAGTGTCATGTGTTGTGTTTTTCTCTACACAACAACTCCTATTCACATCCCAGATAATCCAATCTCGGTGTTTTGATGTTTCAAACATCCAGAGGTTATCAACAGAAGAGGTTTGGGTAATCTCCTACTCTTCTATACAGTGAATAATAAAAACTCTTTAGTCCAGGCTATTGGGCCAAAATAATTTATTATTTTTTCTTGGACTTAATGAGCCCAAAAATAATAACCATTAATTATTTATTTCCTGGACGTATTAAAATAACTCAATAAATAATTAATGAGTGATAGGGGCTAAATTAAACATATTTTTCCTAGTTATTTAAGGTTATTTTGTGATACATTTTGTTCAATAATTGGTCATATTCCTTTATATTTGAGATTTTACCCTTAAAAAGGTATTTTTTTGCATTATTTAAGATTTTTAGGGTAAATCGAAGCAAAAATGTTGCGAAACAGATTAGAGGTGGCACCAACTAGGGCACTGGAATTGGCGTCGGCCATGCACTAGTTGCACGAACTTCAAGACAACAAAAAATTATTAAAATAGAGCAAAACAGAATGGAACCGGCGCCGGCTCCAAGAGTCAAGGCGGCACCAGCTGCATTCTGGTCTTCATCATGTGAAATTCGCAGAAAAATTGGCGAACGACTAGAGAAGCAGAACACAACCGGCGCCGGCTGTGCCCTGAAGATAAGGCAGTGCTGTGATTTTTCTACGTGATTTTTGGTAATTTGAGGAGTTTTAGTATCTTCCAACTTCTACCTGACCAAGAACTTTGTACCTACGAGTTTAGGCATTTTCTAAGCCTATAAATAGATGAAAAACACAAGGAAAAATGGAAAGAATTCATTAATCATCAAAGAAAATCACTCGAATCAAAGGAGGAATTCTTTAATTCAAGGAGGGTTGTATAAGAAGGTCTTCAAAGGAAGAAGAAGAAGGCTTATCTATGGGTGCTTTCTTTTACTTTGTTTTCTTTTTCTTGAACAATGATGTTTTAATTGTTTCATTGTAATTTGACATTATTTTAGATATGCATGATATTTAGAGTTATTTGATCTTTTGATTAATTAGTTGTTATCCTTGGTATTTAATTACTTGTGCTTATTTCGAGATTGGTTCATTGTTACTGTCCATTCACTTGCTTGAAAAAGGGGTTGATGGTGGTTTCAATTCATTAGTTTCATATTTGTTATCTTTTAACTTGCTTGAAAAAGGGGTTAATTGCTAAGAATTGGTAATTAAAGGTTAATTGATGTCTGCCAAAATATGGATTCATTAGTTAGTTTCATGTTTTAAGTTTGCCAGAATATGGAAATTTAATCAAGGATTGTGTTTAATGCATCTTTTGGGTAAGACTGGTTAAAATAGAATATGTGATACTAAGTTACCTAGTAGATAGGGATTCATGGATTGAAAAAGAAGTGAGTCTATCTTAATCATTCATAATGCCAAGGGAATAATTAGTTATGATAATGGTTGAGTTCTTTAAGATCATGTTTGTCTAAACAATGGGTTGAATTGCATAATTCTCCATCCTTGACATGTATATATTTTTATTTTATTTTATTTTTATTTTTATTTATTTTTCACTTTATTGAGTCGGTTAAACATTGAAAGAAAAGGGATTAATGTTTACTTATTCCTTAAGGATCGACACTCGTTTAAACCCTATACTCGGTTAATGATGAGTACGCTTACTCATATGTGTAATTTGGGTTGAACTTTTTAATTTAAACTTGATTGGGAATGTGCTTAGTTTTTGTATGATTTTTACACCCAAGTCTGGACATATCAATGAGCCCAAATGAACTAAAATAATTATTAAGCCTTTGAATAACTAGTTTAAGCCTGGGTTAATTTTTCTAATTATTCAATCAGGGCTTAGACTCTGAATAATTAATTAACTAATCAAACTAGATAATAAATTTAATTTCTCTCATTCTATTTATTTTATTCCAGTCCAAAAAATAAATTAGACTTCTTGAATAAATAAAATCCTTTTCTATTGTGACCATTTCCTCGACCTAAAATAATTAGCACGTATGGGCTATTTTGAGGACCAAAAAGACACTTCGCCTTGTGATGTATTTGAATTTGGGTATAAAAATCATATAAAATTAAGCACATTTCCAATCAAGTTTAAATTAAAGCGTTAACCCCAAATTACACATATGATCAAGCGTACTCATCATTAAGCATAGCATGGGGTTTAAAACGAGTGTCGATTCTCAAGAAACATGTATGCCTTAATTACTTTTCTTTCATTGTTTTACCGACTCCATAAAGTGAAAAAGAATAAAAAATAAAATAAAAAAATAAAATAAAAGAATATATACATGTCAATGATAGAGAATTATGTAACTCAAACCATTATTTTGACAAATTTGACCTTACAGTACCTAATCATTATCATAACTAATCATTCTCTTGGCATCATGAAGGATTAAGATAGATTTACTTATTTTTCAATCCATGAAATCACTATCTTTTAGATAATTAGCATCACATATTCTGTCTTAACAAATTCACCAAAAAGATGCATTAAACACAATCCTTGATTAAATCTCCATATCCTGGCAAACTTGAAACATGAAATTAACCAATGAATCCATATTCTGGCAGATATCAGTTAACCTCTAATTACCCAGTTAGCAATTAACCCCTTTTCAAGTAAGTTAAGAGACAACAAATATGAAATTAATGAATTGAAACCACCATCAACCCCTTTTCCAAGCAAGTTAATAGAAGAAATAACAAATTAATATTGTAATCAGCAAAAGTAATTAAATATTAAGAATAACAATCAATTAATCAAAAGATCAAAGTAACTCTAAAAATCATGAATACCTAAAATAATGTTAAATTACAATAAAACAATTAATACATCATCGTTTAAGAAAAGAAAACAAAGTTAAAAAGAAAGCACTCATAGGCAAGCCTCCTTCTTCTTCCTTCGTAAATGCTCTTGTACAATCCTCCTTGATTTGAGTGAATTCCTCCTTGAATTTGAGTGATTTGATGTTTTGATCCATGAATTTCCTTTTTTTCCTTGTGTTTTTCCTCTATTTATAGACTTTGGAAGTGCCTAAATTCATCTTTCTAGGGTTTCTGGCCGAATAGAAGTAGGAAAATACTAAAACTCTGTAAATTGTCAAAAAATACGTATGAAAATTGAGGCACCGCCTCAGTACTAGTGCACAGCCGGCGCCGCCTGTCCTGCCCAGGGTCGGCATCGGTTGTGTTCTGCTTCTCCGTCTGTTCGCCGCTTTTTCTTGATTTTCGCGTCAATTCTTCTAGGGTGCTGCTGACGCCGCCTCTGAGCTCCCAACGAGTGCCAGCTATGTTCTATTTAGCTTTGTTTCACCGATTTTTTTATTACCTCAAAGTGCATGCCAGTAGCACGTGGCTGGCACCGATTCTCCTGTCCTGGCCAGCACCGCCTCTATTCTGTTTAGCGACGTTTTTGCCTTATTTTACTCCTAAAATTTGAAATAAGTTACAAAATACCATTCTAAGGGTAAAATCTCAAATATGAAGGAATATGACCAGTTATTGAACAAAATGTATCACAAAATAGCCTCAAATAACTAGGAAATATATAACTAATTTAGGCCCTATCACCTTGACTACTAAAATGATCAAAATACCCTTACTATATAAATATTTGTATTTTATATTTTAAACATTTTCTAATATTACCATAAGAAAATATTGACCCTAAGGATAATGCTACATTAGCTATGTATTCGACCCACAGGTGAAATGACTAAATCACCCCTCTACACATCGTCGTTCATTTAGAGAGGAAAGAGTGTACTAACACCTCTCTAAACGACATCTACCATCTTTAGACTTCTAATCCAATGATCCATGACTTCTTGGAATATTTTAGCTTTCCAAGGGAGCTACCCTAAAGCCAATATCCAAGTCATGTTCCCCAAGGCCTTGGATAATTAGATCATTCGGACAACCATAAGGAGCGATATAGTGTAAACACTATCTTGTACAAGTTTATCTTGACTAACTAGTTACATATACCCAACATACAAGTATATTGGTCATTTTCAAGAACCTCAACTATAGTATATCAAAGCATACATTTCTAGATTCGTCAGACCACCAACTTATACTCAAGCTGTAGAGTATAAGTCCATGCTGTAGCAGTAGTAGTCTGGGTTTCCATAACATAGTACTTTTGGAAACTACTACTATAGGTCATGTTCTACGTATTAGAAATACGCTTATGTTATAAAATGAGTAGACTACTCATTAGCTAAATGTGAAACCCCACCTAAAGCCAACCTTAGAGTAAGGGGGTTGGGATGCACATCATATTATTTTGCATAAAAATATATTTTTTTGAATGATTTTATGTGCTTTAAAATTGTGGTTTATAGGTTAAAAGGCTTAGTTATGCTTATTGGGTAGGAAGGGTAAAAAAGTAATTTTGCTTGAGGCCAAAATAGGAAGATGGCTTGGGGTTTAGATAAGAAGAATATTTGGGTGAAAAAATAAGAACAAGACTTAGGGTGGTTAAGTGGTTAGAGCTTTGTGAATTAATCTCTAAAGCCATGAGTTCAAATCCCATCACTTAAGTTTTATTTATGATTATTTTAGCTATGCTTGAATTTTTATTTTTTTTACATTCCTTAAAGATAGGAATGTTGTCTTAGGGGAGACATGAAGAGAATGTCTTGATCATGTAATCATGTCCTAAAAAGAATTCTAGAGGAATTCTTGTCCTTTTCATTACCTCTAGCTTTGTCATAACATCTTCATAATTTAAATAAACCAAAATCCATTAAATCTCTTCTTTTAATTCCAAAAATTCTGTGATAATTCTTTAGTCTTGAATTTTGAAAATCAGTCTTGAAGGATAGAGGATTGGCCAAAAATAGGAGAGAAGTTAGGATGGGTTCCCAAGAGAAATAAATTACCATGATAAAACTTTTAATCCCACCTTCATGTTGTTCATGGTTTTAGTTAAGAAAATCTGAAAAATTTTCAGAATTCTTGACTGACCAGCCTTCAAAAAATTCAGCCAATAATCCTAACTATTTGTTGCAAAAAAAAAAAAAAGGTCATTTCATGTGGCTTGAAGACTGAAAATTCTGTGCAAAATTCAGATTGCACAAATTGCACAAAACCAGAAAAATTCCCTGCACAATTCGCTGCATTCTAAGCTGGAATTGAAGCTGCTTTTTTTCTCCAGAAAGAAGGCTTGAAAATCACCTTTGAAAGACCTTCAAACACCCCAGAGAAACAGCTGCAAATTGGGCCAATGCAGTGCAGAAAATTCTGCATTGAAAATCTTTAGCATTCAAAGCCTTGCACAGCTTTGAAACCAGAAAATTTTCCAGTTTTGTCTCCCTATGCCTAGGCCGAAAAACACCTTCAAACCTCTGCAAATTGGACCTTGTTCAGCCATGAACTAAACACCATTAACTTCCACACTTACCTTGAGTATTTGGACTCCATAATCACACATCAAAAAGCTCCTAAGATCACTCTATCCAAAACTCATTTGAATTTCAAAAAAATTCTAAAATTTTGCTCCATTAAAACACTCTTGTATCAAGCAAACAAACTAGAATTTTCTCTGCCGTTGTAGACTGAATTTCGACCAGTAATAAAGCCTGAACAGCTTTCATTCTTTGCCTTAAACCTGATCAGTCCAGTCGGCACCATTGAAGAGCAAAGAAACCTCCCTTAATCAATCACCATTAGCTAATCTCCTACCTCAAACAACTCCTCAATTTTCTCCATTTGAAATTCAAAAAACTCTGATCATTCTCTCTCCTTCTAGCTGAAAACTGAATCTCCTAATTACCCTAGACCATTCGGCCAATAGCTTTTCCAGATTTTGTGAAGCCTTTTCTCTCAATTCTCTCCAAAACACTAAGAACACCAAAAACACACACTACACTTCTTTAAGCCTAAACCCACCCTAAACATCTGCAATGACTCTCAAATACTCCAGATCATTCCTACGTAGTCCCTAGACTTCATTTCTAGCCTTTATAACATAAAATCACACAGACTAAAATTTTTAATTGGATCAAAATCAGCTTTTTTCTTGAAGGTCTCAAGAACATTAACAAGGTAAATCAAGAACAACTTTCTTGTTCATCCTCTTCAATTGAATTTTCAAAATACCATTCTAATGTTCTCTCTCTCTCTCTCGGCCGGCCGAAATGGTTGATCAACCATCAACTATGGCTGTTTTTTTCCTTGGACGACTAAAGGCTCTCAATCGCGTGGATCTTCTTTAGCCTTTATCAAGCGATCGTCTATCAAGTATTTTTTTCTTAAATCCTCTTTTTTATTTCTAAATTCATGTCTCTTAGATATTGATAGGAAGAATGGATATGAATGGGGAATTGAGTATATGTATATGGATGACGGTGATGGGGTTAGGACATGAGGATTAATGTATATGACTAAGTTATATGGATTTTCCTTTTGAATTTATGTATGTTCATCATGCTTAATGAAATTTATGGATGTTTGAAGCATGCTAGATATTATGACACCAATGGTGATTAGGCTTTTATATTCTTAAGTTTCAATAAAGCCATGAATGATGATGATGCCTAGTAGGAGATTGACCATGTGATAGTATGTGTTAATTCAAGCATATGTTCATGAATGGTTTAGCCTATTAGTTGATGTTTGGGAATGTGTTCATGAATCTTGTCTAGCAATAGGAGAATCATGATTATTTTCTTGTTAATCCTAGGTTAATTTTATTAACAAATTTTATTACTTTAGTTAGAAATACCTCTATATTTTTCCTAAGAGTTTTGAAATTCCTAGGGAGATTTAGAAATGGAATATTAAATGAAATATTAATATTTTATTAGTCAAATAAATAATATATTTTATTAAAAATAATATATATAAAATAAATATTTTATATAAATAATAATAAATAAAATATTAGAATTAATTAATAACCTTGTAGACCCTAGTTAAAATTTTTACCTATATTCCTAAATATTATTTATAATAAAATTTATTTGTTATTTATTAATTAAAAATTTAATCTATTATCTATTAATTATTAATTAAAAATTAAGTCTAATTTATTATTTATTTATTTATTTATAATAATACTATTTAAAAATTACCATTTACTAATATTATTTAGGACTTAATATTATTCAATATTTTATTTATTAGCAGTAATACTCAAAATTTATTATTTAAAACTATAATTTATTAGTAATTATTTTAGAATCCCTAGTTATTTTAACTTATCAAACTAGAATTATTTTATAAAATACTTTATCATATAGCCTTAAAGCTTAGGATATTAAGGTTATGGTTAATTATGGTTGTAACTAGTTGAGTTAGGAATTATTTATGTAAGGCAGATATAGTTCAAATGTAACCTTATGCCTTGTGTTTACCCCAAGCGGGGTTAGGTTGACCTTGGAAGATCTTTGAATCCCAGTAGAGCAAGGATCAAGTATGCTCCTGCATGGAGTCATTTGAAGACCAAAATTATTGTGGCAAGCTAAAATTCAATGTGTATGATCATTCATTTTGTAAAGGTAATTAAGGACTGTTTTTCCTTTTTATTTCAGTCAAGCAAACCATTTGAGAATTAAACAAGCAGTTTTACTCAAAATGCTAAACTCTTTCTAAAACCCAGCGTTGACAAGAATTTTAGAAACCATTAATTGCTATTTCCAAGTAAAACATTGTATGATTCATTTTCTCCCAAGTGGGACAAGCAACGTTGAGTACTCAATAAGAGTAGACTATTAGGACTAGTCTTTGAAGGGTTACGGTAAATCTCTTAGTAGGTGGCCACCTCTGAGGGGTGAGTCCTTCCCGAATAGGATGCCAGTTCGATAGGTCATACTAGTCCGAGCTAGCAAGTTTCAGTCAAGTGGGTTGTGTATTTCTGGAGTGGACAACCGGTAAGTTTGGGTGTAGAGATAGAGGAGTATCTCACCCGGTAGGCCGTACACCTACCTTATATTAGCATGCTCAATGTGTGGCATTCTGACTATTATATTGTCATGGGGCCTAACATGTGGTGCCATGGCTACCTCTTTGGGTGGCTATATTTATTGTGCACATGTATAGTTTGGAAAGCAAAATACCACTCTTCATTTTTAACATTTATTTAATGCTTGTTAGCACTTTTTCTTGTGAAACTTTTACAACTTGCATACATGAACTGCTTTACCTGAAACACTTAAAGTACACACGGGCTTACTGAGATTTTTATCTTATCACCATTTTATACCATGCTTTCAGGTCGATCCTGTTGTGAAGGTCATTAGCTAGATTGTCGCCTATAATTTTGAAGACCCTCTGTTATTTTGCTTATGCATTGCTTTTGAGCGATTGTAGCAGACAATTATTTTTTTTCAATTTGTTCATGTATTGTTAGGTTGTAATAAGTTTAATTTTGAAGTATTTTTTTTATTTTATTTTATATGACCTAATTATAAAGGCCCCTTATCCTATGGATGGGGCGACATCCCCGGCCCTAATGGGCCTAGGTAGTAGGGTGTTACACTAAAGGTAAGCCATTCTCTATTTAGAATTCATAATACAATAATCTTATCATGATGAGATTCCCATTATCATCATCTGGTTAAAAAAATAGGTTATGTGTTAAGTATCCCATGGTCCATACCTTACTGTGAAAGACCTCCATTCACATGAACTATTTACTTAAACACAATGAGTCTTTTCTAATAAAATCATGCACAAATATAAAAAAATTTCAAAAATAAATTCTAAGAAAAATACTTTTATTAATACAAGTAAAAAATACCTCAGAAACCTAGTCTAAGAGGGCATACATTCTAACAATCTTCCACTTACACTCTAAGACTAAGTAAGTGCATAGGTGCCTACCCCTATGGCATCTAAGTGTCATCTAAAAACTCTCTTTGCCAAAGGCTTAGTGAAAGGATCTGCTAGATTGTTCTTCGAGGTAATCTTTTCCACCACGACTTCCTGTCTTTGGATGAAATATCAGATTAGGTGGTACTTCCTCTTTATGTGCTTCTCCTTTTTGTGGTTCCTTAGTTCTTTAGATTATGAGACTATACTAGTGTTGTCGCAATACATCACAACCAGTTTGTCCATGTGTGGCATGACTCTAAGTTCCAAAAGGAAATTCTAGAGCCAAACTATTTCTTTGGATGCCTCTGAAGCTGCTACAGACTTAGCTTCCATGGTTGAGTCAGCAATGCAGGATTACTTGATACTCCTCCATGAAATGGCTCCTCCAGACAATGTAAAGATATATCCACTAGTGGATTTTCTCTCATCCTTATACACTTGGAAGTTTGAGTCTGTGTATTCTGTAGGAACCAAGTCATCGGCCCTGTAAATCAGCATATAATCTCTCGTACCTTTGAAATACTTAAGAATATGCTTTACAGCCTGTCAATGAACTTCTCTTGGGTTTGACTGATATCTGTTGACTAAGCCTACGACAAAGTAGATATCTATCCTAATACACAGCGTGGCATGCATAAGACTTCCTATAGCTGAAGCATAGGGAATCCTGCTCATCCTATCTTTTTCTTCTTGAGACTTTGGATAGTCCTTTGAAGAAAAAGACAACCTATATCTGTAAGGAATCAATGCCCCCTTGTCAGAGCTCATGGTGTATTTGGCCAACATCTTGTCAATGTATGTAACTTGAGATAATCCTATAATTCTCCGTTTCCTATTTCTAAGAAGTTTTATTCCAAGAATATAACTGGCTTCACCCAAGTCCTTCATAATAAATTGACTAGATAGCCAAACCTTAGTAGATGACAGTGCCCATACATCATTTCTAATGAGTAGAATGTCATCCACATACAAGATAAGAAAAACCACATTTATGCCTTCCAATTTCCTATACACACATGGTTTATTCTTGTTTTGAATGAAACCGCAAGACTTTACAGTCTCATCGAAATGAATGTTTTATACTCTGGATGCCTGCTTAAGTTTATAAATGGATTCCTTAAACTTACAAACCATATGTTCTTAGTCTTTAGCAATAAAGCCTTCTGATTGGGACATATAGATGTCTTCACTAAGATGGCCATTTAAAAATGCCATCTTGACATCTATTTATCATATCTCATTGTCATAATGACATGCGATGACAAGGAGGATGCGGATGGACTTAAGCATAGCTACTGGGGAAGAGGTTTCCTCATAGTCGATTCCTTTTTTTTTAGTATATCCTTTTGCCACAAGCCTAGCTTTGAAGGTTTCCACCTTCCCATCTTCTCCCCTTTTCGTCTTGTAAACCCACTTACACTCAATGGGTTTTATCCCTTTAGGTGAAGTTACAAGATCCTAAACTTAATTGAAGTACATAGACTTAATCTCGACTTTCATTGCTTCATGCTATAGGTCTGCATCGGTATCATCAATAGCCTCATCGTATCTAGTGGGATCTTGTTCCTAATGGTCGGAGATTAGGTCAAAAGCCTCTCCAGTCCATCTTTCTGTAACCCTAGATATCCTCCCACTGCGACGAGGCTCCAATTGTATAGGCTTCTGAGGCTGTGCCTTTTCTTGTTCTATAATTAGGTTAGGAGGAGTTGATTCAAAAGATAACTTCTCTTCGAGTTCCAACCTTATTGAACCTTTAATGGATGTACTTTGTTCATCCTCCAAGTATCTAGTATTAGTACTCACGAGTACTTTCAACTCGTTGGGATGATAAAAGGAACCACCCTTTGTACCTCTTGGATACCCTATAAAATAGTATAATTCTGATCTTGGTTCTAACTTGTTTTCCTTGATTAGTACATAAGTTAGATAACCTCATATCTTGAAAGGATTTAGACTTGGCTTACACCGAGTCCATATCTCATAGGGAGTCCTAGGTACTAACTTGAAAGGCACTAAATTCAGAATATATGCCACTGTTTCTAGAGCATATCCCCAAAAAGATACTGGAAGAGTAGCATGAGACATCATGCTTCAGAACATTTCTATCAATGTCCTATTCCTTCTCTTAGCTACTCCATTCTGCTAGGGTGTTCCAAGCATAGAGAGTTGAGATACTATTCCATGATGTTCCATGTAGTCCTTGAATTCACTAATTAGGTATTCTCCACCACGATCTGATCGTAAAGTTTGTGAACTTATCAAAAGAGTCATACTTGCATTTTATCAGATAAACGTAACCATACCTTATACAATCATTTGTGAAAGTAATGAAGTACTCAAACACCCTTCTTGCTAGCATAGATAAAGGACCACATACATCAGTGTGAACAAGACTCAATGCTTCTTTTACTTTATCCGCCTTTTGGGTAAAGGATCTTTTGGTCATTTTTCTCATAAGACAAGATTCACACTGAGCCTTAAGGCCCATTATGGATTAACTTTTGAATCTTGGTTGAATTAGTGTATCCCAACCTTAGATGCCAAAGATATGAGTTATTGACATTAGTCTTTCTCTTCCTATTTAAAGGCTCTGATTGAGCGTTATTCAATTGATTGTTAATAGGATTAATGAAGAATAGATTTTCATACATGTACTTAGTACATATAACCTCTCTATTTCCATTGATAGTAATACCAGAATGGAAAGAAATAGAATATCCTTGATTTATTAGTTTTGCAACTGAAACCAAATTTTGTCTAAAACTAGGAACAAATAAAATATCATTCAAAACAACTATTCTATTACAATCAAAAGTAAGTTACAATTCTCCCACAGCAAGGGCTCAAACTTGTGCTCCATTTCCCACGTGTAATCTATATTCGCTCTTTTGGAGTCTTCTAACCTTCCTAAACTCCTGTAAGGAGTTACAGATATGATCAGTGGCTCCTAAATCAACAATCTAAGTAGAAGTTGTTCAACTATTGATATAGACTCTAAATAGAAAATATTATCTGTGGGGTTTTTCTTGACTTGAAGATCTGGACATTCCTTGTTTCAGTGTCCCTTCTTCCCACACTTGAAGTATTTTCCCTTAGGTTTATCTTTGGGCTGGGACTTGGGCTGATGTACTGCATTTCCCTTCCTCTTCTTGAACTTTCTGGGTTTGGGCCCAATTCTTGAAGAAAAAGCCATTATCGCTCTAGCTTATGGCTTCATGACCTTCTGTGCCACCTGGAGCTCCTTCATCAACTCAGTTAAACCCATGTTTAACTTGTTCATATTATAATTCAACTTGAACTGAGTGAATGAGCCCGACAAAGATTTGATAACCATGTCCACTTCGCTCTCGGGGTCAATAACAGCCCCTAAAACTTTTGCTTCCTTGAAAGTGTTAGTGTTATGCCTTAGAGGCAATCACTTGTACGTTGTATATGACATATTTTATTTTAATAAAAGGCATTATTTATCTTACAGTTTCTTTTGTTTATTTTTGTGTAATATAACTGTTAGATAAAGTCCTTAGTACAACACTGTATTAAGGAAATCATAATAGAGATCATGATATGAGATTCCTACTACACTGTATACTGTTAGTACTTAAATAATCCCTACTCATAGTATTAATGAGATAGGACATCATTAATGCGTTAAGACTAGCATATGTTAGACTTCCTGATTTGATTAGGTGGTGTTTCTCATATCCGTGAGTATTGAGATACTCAAAGTTAACACGTGGATACTTGTTAATGGAACAAGTTTATTGGATGACCTAGCTATGAGATAATCATATGGATAACTATTTAGTGCCAATGATATAATCTTAATATAGCAAACATGCAAGTATCTTTAGACTTGAGATCTCTAAGGTACTTTGTTTGCTAAGCATTGTGCTTTGATTCCAATATCTGGAGCTAGATTGAGGGCCGCCTATGGGATGGATATTGGGTATATTGTGAGGTAAACGAAAGTATTTGAGAGGGTTAATAAAGGATTCATCACTCCTAATAATAGGGACAAATATCTCACAGCCATTTGTAGGAATTACTACTCAAGAAGTCCTTGGCTAAGGCGACTATGTATTGGAAACAGTTCCAATTGATACACATCTAGAGTAGTGGGTTCCTGGTACAAGTACTATTATATTCGGGCCAGAATTAATATATTCTGGAGGAAGTTGACACTAATTTCGTACTCCAAAGCGAATGAGATATTGTATGGTGAAAGGAGTTAACTGCACTATAGTTTGTTATTGAAGGGTTCATGTCAAGCCACTTGACTTCCTAGATTCTTGGGTGGTCATGATATGTTGCTAGATACCGCTCATGATATGGGAATATGGGTTGATTAATTGATAAATTAATAAACCAATCCTAATTAGAGTTAATATGATTAATTCTAATTAATTATGAATTATTAATTTCAAAGACGTTTGGATTAATTCATGTTCACTACCAATTGACTGGAAAACCTAATAGGGCACACACAATAGAGGATTATATACTCAAGATATTATTTGATAACATAGTAGGGTTAATTGCAAGAAAGAGAAGTTGTTGTGGCCAAATTATAATTAGTTATAATTTATGGTCCAAATTATAATTGTGAAAACTTGATGTTTCCAATTACAATTGGGGAATTCTAACTGTTTTAGAATTCTTAGATGGAGTATTTTTGGCAGGAGATTTTCGTGTAATATATGGGATATATACACGATTCCTGCTGGCTGGAGAACACATGAAAAACAACTCCAAAGCCCTAGAGGTACACGACTCCCTTCTCTTCTCTTTTTCTATTTTGTTGATCTTCATCAAACCCTAGTCCCCATTATTGTTTTCTGTTAGGATAGAAAATCTTGGTGCTTGAGTGTAATCCTCCGTGTGGATTTCTGTTAGAGATAATCATACACTATGATTGTAGTGGCTGGACATTCAACTCTCGTAGTGTTTGATCAAGGGGATTGCTGGATCACACCACAATCGTCAGAGAGAAGAAGGAAAATTTTTGTTTTTCAAATGCTCAAAGAAAGGTAAAACCGTTACCTTTGTTCTCTTTATGTCTTGTTTTCCACAAGTATTCGGATCTTAGGATGGTATCTTGTTCTTATTTTTCCACTGTGCCATATATGATATGCATGAGATGCCCAACAGAAAGCAGTAATCATCTTGAGTATATGTTATTTGACTGATGCTCCTTTAGCCATCTTGGTGTTTATGATAGTTCTAAGAGCCTCTTGCCTTGCGGGCCAGCTATTATTCGCTAACATTGTGGCTAGAGATGTGCTAATATCATATGCAGTAGCCATGTACCCATGTTTAGACTGTAGCACATTTGACATGAAGGCTAACATATAGCATCGGGCCATTTTGTTAGCCTTCTTTCATGCCTTTTCAGCCTCACGCTCCTCAACGGTAGGTAGGTCTCGTATAGGACATACTTATACTTTTCATCTGTGAGTATTGTATGTAAGTTCCTTTTCTAGTCCATATAGTTTGGACCCATTAGTTTATTCTCACGGAGAATAATGGCCAAAAGACTGAAAGAACCTTTACCAACCATTTCTGAAATTTTAGAAAAATAAAAGAAATTCTCAATATTTGTAAAATAAAAAATAATTTTGTGAACTTTATCCTCATATTAAACTTGATAATAGCTAACCCCATTTCTACTATCTTTAACATGATTAATTTGGCTCTTAGGAAAATTGACATAGTTTCTTGGGAAGATTAATAGTTTCTTAAGCTAAGTGTGTTAACCACTACAAATTAATTTCCCTTCTAAACAATGATCTAAAAGATAACTCCATCGAAGGGATGGCTGTTTCTTCTCATTTTCTATGGACATACCTTATACTATAACCTCTAACATGGGCTGGCTGATCATAGTACGTGTCCTGGGTTATTAATTACATAATTCTATTAGTTCTAAATCCTTGTGGTATCTTCATCCTATACGAGTTTACTCCTAAGGTGATACGAGGAGACCTACGATCTCCAATAAGGATAGTGATGGAAGCCATGGGGTCATTGGAACCCCTCTCCCACATAGTTTTTTAAATAAGGATTTTCTTGAGAAAATATTATTCGAAAAATTCCAATTAAAATTTTCCTTTAAATTAAAATAAAATGTCTAAATTCATAAAAAAATTTCTATATCAATGTTTATACCTTTTGAGAAATCTTTCCTCATGGATTAATTTTATTTAAGTAAAAAACTTAATAATTTCAAAACTTTTTCATTAAAAAAATCCTAGAGATTTTGATCTCAAGGCTTTATTTGACAAAAATAAATTTTCCTTTGTTAAAATGTATTAAAATGACTTTCCATTTTAACTTATAAAAATTTCTAAATCCATAATATTTTCTATGTCAAGGATAAAAAACCTTTAAGAAAATAACCAATGATTGAATTTTATTTAAGTTAAAATAAACATTTAATTAAAGAAAAATATTTTTCCTTGTCAAATAAAATTTTCCAAAGACTTTAGTCTTTCAGAAAACATGCACATTGTATTTAAAATAATTAGCATGCTAGAAAACTGTAAACGTTTTCATACTTTTCTATTTTTAATCCTAAGTGCCCAAATAAAAAATTAAACACATTAATTAAATTAATTAATGATCTTGTTTAATCTTAATATCTTTACTATTATTTTTCATGCAAAATATTCAAAAAAATATTAACTATTGCAATAAAAATAACATCGCTAAGTATAGGACCAAACACAAAATTTTTTTCTCTGGTCCAGTGCACTTACCACACTGGATCATGGCCCCATGGACCACGGTCCTCAGGCAGGTGTTTACGACCCGAGCGCCCAATGTTGTAGCTTCCACGAGGAAGCTGCTACTCAGTTTCAACGAGGAAACTCAGCTTCCACAAGGAAGTTGTTCCTTCCGCGAGGAAGCTTCTCAGGCACGCCCAAAACCGAGGATTAGTTCAGGCCTGGCTACAGCTTCAAGCCGCAGCTGGCCTGGGCTATCTCAGCTCCCCTCACATCGAAGGACCGGCTCGGCTCGACTACGGCTGCGGCTACGGCTCAGTCCCTCTTCTTCCTTGAGATTTCGCTGTGAATTTTTATCTGCAACTTTCATTGGGCACTTCTTTAATGCTTTGCAATTGTCCAAGGCCATTTCTTGTTACATTTTTTCACCAAAAAACAAAACAACCGCCTATACCCTTTCAAATTGGGCTTTCACGAAGTTAAGCAAAACAGTAAAGAAAATTTTACAAGGCTCGTATACTTCAACGGTGAGGTGTATAGACAATCAAAACAATACCAAAATAGCGAAGGATCTCATTATCAATAATCTTGCTAGGTTTTATTAACTAGCATGCATTGTCCTAAGCCTTTCAAAGCAAAAGCTCTGATACCAATTCCAGGAACAAAAAACAAAGGAACCATGCACACACGAAACTAGACCCAGAAAAACAAGAACACGGCACAGTGGAAGGTTAAAAATAATACCTTTACGTGTCCTTTTTTGGTTTGGCTAAGAAGATATGGCACCAACCACAGGAGCAGCTACCTGTCTCGATGATGATTCCAGTGAGAAAGCAGCGATCTGTCGGCTTCTTCTTGACATATACGCGAAGCTTTTCGCTTCTCAGAATATTCCACTACCTATCTATGTTGGTGAAATAACCTAGGCGAGGGCTGGTTGTTCTTGATCCTTTGCTATTAGTTAGCAAAGATAAGAAGATGGAAAAGAGAGAGAGAGAGAGAGAGAGAGAGAGAGAGAGAGAGAGAGAGAGAGAGAGAGAGAGAATAGAGACCTGGGTTTTTTTTTCTTCAGTGTTGTGTGTTGTGTTTTTCTCTACACAACAACTCCTATTCACATCCCAAATAATTCAATCTCGGTGTTTTTATATTTCAAACATCCAGAGGTTATCACCAGAAGAGGTTTGGGTAATCCCCAACTCTTCTATACGGTGATTAATAAAAACCTTTTAGTCCAGGCTATTGAGCCAAAATAATTTATTATTTTTTCTTGAACCCAATAAGCCCAAAAATAATAACCATTAATTATTTATTTCCTAGGCATATTAAAATAACTCAATAAATAATTAATGAGCCAAATGAACTAAAATAATTATTAAGCCTTTTATTAACTTGTTTAAGTCCAGGTTAATTTTTTTAATTATTCAATTTGAGTTTAGGCCTTAAATAATTAATTAACCAATCAAACTAAAAAATAAATTTATATTTTCTCATTCCATTTATTTTATTCCAGTTCAAAAAATAAATTAGACTTCTTGAATAAAATAAAATCCTTTTCCATTGTGACCATTTCCCCGACCTAAAATAATTAGGACTTACTAGCTATTCTGAGGACCAAAAAGATACATCACCTTGGTTACTAAATAACCAAAATACCTTTGCTATATAAATAGCTGTACTTTGCATTTTAAATATTTTCTAATATCACCATAGGGAAATATTGACTCTAAGGACAATGCTGCGTTAGCTATGTCTTCGACCCACAAGTGATATGACTAAAATATCTCTCTACACATCGTCGTTCATTTAGAGAGGAAAAAGTGTACTAACACCTCTCTAAATGACATATACCATTCTTAGGCTTCTAGTCCAATTATTCACGATTTCTCGAAATATTTCAGCTTTCTAAGAGAGCTACTCTAAAGCCAATATCCAAGTCATGTTCCCCAGATCCCTAGATAATTAGATCATTCGGATAACCACCAGGGGCGATGTAGTGTAGACACTATCTTGTATAAGTCTGTCTTGACTAACTAGTCACATATACCCAACATACAAGTATATTGGTCCTTCTCAAGAACCTCAACTATAATATATCTAAGCATACATTTTCAGTTTTGTCAGACTGCCAACTTATACTCAAGTTGTAGAGGACAAGTTCACGCTGTAGCAGTAGTAGTTTGGATTTCTATGATATAGTACTTTTAGAACTCCTACTATAGCTCATGTTCTACGTATTCAAAATACGCTTGTGTTACAAAATGAGTAGACTACTCATTAGCTAAAGGTAAGTCATTCCCTATTTGGAATTCATAACATAATAACCATACCATGATAAGATTTCCATTCTCATCATCTAGTTAAGAACATGGTCCATAACTTAGTCTGAAATACCTCTATTTATATGAACCATTTATAAAAACATAATGGGTCTTTTTCAATAAAATCGTGTACAAATATAAAGAAAATTTTGCAAACAAATTCTGAGAAAAATACTTTTATTAATACAAGTAAAAAATACCTTAGAAACCTAGTCTAAGAGGACATACATTCCAACATTAACTTCACTGAAGGCAAGTGTGTGTGTGTGTGTGTGATCTAGGACATAACATGCACATGTAAAAACATAATGCTTGCATTCCCCTCATTCTCGAGAGTAGCTTAGGATGGGGTTTTACATGAATAGTAGTGTATAGATTAAAAACACCTTATGCTTGGAAAACTTTGATTCCTTTTCAATCTCACATAGCCATAGAGGGGTAGGGGAAACAAACTTAAGCAGAATAAAAATATCAACTCAATTATTAATTGTAGCAAGCATTAGCACAAACCAAATTTCATATCTAGGGAGAATTATAGAAATTGGAGGCAAATAAATAGGTGTTTCAATATTATCTTCAAAATTCATTATTAACTATTTTTAAGTTTTTCTTAAAAAGGAATTAAAGATGCAAACTACTAGTTCAAAATCAATAAAATACAGGTGCAACACGCTTCCTTACAATTTTTTTCTGCTTTGACCATACAACATCTAAATTTTCTTCGAAACTTTTACGGAGCATTGAAGCCCCAACCTAAGATAAGTTAGGTAACTTCCTTTGAAGCTCCTTCAGATATTGCTAGCATATTGCTCTATTTCATTTCCTACCTTAGAGCATAAGGAATAATATTGGAATGGAAGAGGGTTGAAATTAACATTTTATTAGTAATGAAACAATATTCGCATAGTTGATTCTTTCTTCTTCTGTTAATTCCTAAGTGCCTACATCTATTATATTTATATATAAAAATCTAATGATTACAAAGTTTACTAGTAAAATAATATGAGCTGGAGAAGGGCCTCTTCTTTCAAGATTTTCGTGGTTTGAAGTAACAAGATGAAGCCTTCTTCAAGAAGTTCAAACCATAAAAAATGATCTAAAATAAAGGAACATAACACAAATAATACCTTATCTACTAATCAGGAGCCCTTGTAGATCGAGCAACAAGGACTTAAAATAAAGTAGATTTGTCTTCTACAATACATCTAAATACTCCTAATCTAGCAAGAAGATTAAGAAAAAAGAATAATATGATAGACATTCATAAATATCCAAGTAAACCTTTAAAAGAAATGCATCTTTAGGACTTTAACAAAAAAAAAATCTAGATGAACAATCAAAAAGAGTTTAAAGACACAACTAATAAAGCGGACTAATCCCTAAGACAATTTTGGATTTAGATGAACAAGAGGAAGATTTCTCATAAGTTGTTCTACCTTCCTCTTTCTTTAGTTAATACATACCCAAAACGCTTTCTATTACAAGAGGTTATAAGTATGTGTGTGCATGTGTGTGTTTGCATGTGTATTTAATAAAAGAACAAAAATAAGGCTTAAAAAACATCAGAAAAACAATACTGTTGGTTGTTGCTGGCGTAAGTTTTTTTGTATGAACAAAAACAATACAAAAATAAGGCTTTTGGAGCCTTCCAAAACAGAGTCGGTGCCAGTTCATCCACTTGGGCTGGTTGAAATCTGCTGAAACAATACTATTGGTTGTTGCTGGCGTAAGTTTTTTTGTATGAACCAGCACTGGTTCAGTTCTGCTAGAACACTACCAGCTACATAAAAATGGTGAAATCCTATTTTATCTGGGTGATCCTCAAACATCTTTCTCAGCTTGACTTTGATCTCTTTTGGTTTCTTCTTGATCTTTCATAGCTATTGTGAGTGCTTTGAGTTCCTTTGATTGCCCCATTGGCTATCCATTTCTTCACAATCCTTTTAGCCTAAGGTTTGATGGTGTTCTTAGCAAGAAATCCCCTTTGATGGCTTCTTTGGCTTGCCCTTTCTCTTAGCATTGGAGTAGAAATTCTAGGCCTCTTTTTCCCTTCTTTGATAGTGCCTTGAAGTGTGAAAAGATTCCAATCATTTCCCCCCTCTCTGAGAAGATTCATTCTCGAATTTTTACCTGCAGTGAATAAGAAACAAGAATAAGTATATATATATATATATATATATATATATATATATATATATATATATGAGGAAATAGGTTATAGTTTTAACTGCTCATCCTTCTCATGATTCTCTTCTTTTACAAGCAAAGCACTCACTTTTTTTTTTCTCTCCCCTTTTTTGGACACTCGTGTTTTGGGCTTTCAACTTTTTCTTTACTTCTTTTTTGGTCTCTCTTTGGTTTGTTCCTCACCCTCTCAATTTTCTGCGGCCCTTTTTCTTTCATCTTCTCTCCATCTTTCACATTCCTTTCCTTTTAATTCTCTTTTTGCTCTTTCTTTTAACTTTTTTAGTTTTGACTCTCTTTTTTTCTTATCAATTCCACTCAGGTTCTTTTGTTCCTTATACATCTTGCTTGGAGTTAGGGGTAAAAGAGTGTACTTCTTTCTTCCCTTGTGGATTGCATACATATTTCTTCTTCCACATATATCACACTCCTATCAAATTTCCTTGATCTTCCTGGGAGTAGATAACTTACTTGCATAGGTACTACGTCACACAAAACCTCATCTTTATATTCCCCTATCTCAAAGGTCACAAAGGCTTGCTTGTTAACTCTCAATTTTTCACTCTCATTAAACTATTGTAGATGGTAAGGCTTTAGATGTTTAATCACCTTATATGTAAGACTTTTCAAAACAACTTTTCACAAATATTTAATCTCACATAAGTCCAAATTCTTCACCACAACAAGATAAGATTGTTTTGCAAGAATATCCAACCAACAAAGATCAATTCATTGCATTGAAAACACTAAATATAACAAGAAAAAGTGACCTTTTTGTGACTCTTGTGTTGAATATTTTTTCAGCTTTTCGCTCCAACTCTTCTAGCTTTTTTTATGTGTAGATCTAGTCCTGATGAGCATCAAAACTAGCCCTTGCTCTGATACCAATTTGATAGAACCTAGAGAGGGGCCTTTTTCTTCAAGATTTCCTTGGTTTGAAGTAACAAGATCAAGCCTTCTTCAAGAAGATCAAACCGTGAAAATTTTAGTAAAATAAAGGAGCATAACATAAATAATAACAACACCTTGTCTGCTAATAAGGAAATCTTGTAGATCTAAGTAATAAGGACTTAAAAAAAGTAGATTTGTCATTCTACAATACACCTAAATACTTCTAATCTAACAAGAAGACTAAGAACAAGAGGATAATATTATAAACATTCATAAAGATCCAAGTAAAACCTCAAAAGAAATACATTTTCAAGACTTTAACAAAACTAATAGGGTAGACTAATCCCTAAGATGGTCTTAGAGGTGGATGAACAAGAGGAAGATCCCTCACAAGATATTCTATCTCTTTCTCTTTAGTTAATACATACCTAAAAAGCTCTCTATTACAAGAGGACATAAACACACACACACACACACACACACACACACATATGCCTTTAATAAAAGAACAAAAATAAGGCTTAAAAGACATCAGAAAAGCAACAGTTGCAGAGCCTTCCGGAGTATGGCCGACGCTGGTTCAACTACTAAGGCTGGAGCTGGTTGAAATATGCTGAAATAGTATCATTGGCTATTTCACAAGCCAGTTTTTTTGTATGAACTAGTGCTAGTTCAGTTCTGCTGGAACAGTACTAGCTGCACCAAAATGGTAAAATCCTATTTTGCCAGGGTGATCCTCAAATGTCCTTCTTGGCTCGCCTTTGATCTCTTTTAGTTTCTCCTTAATCCTCCATATATATTGTGAGGTGCTTTGAGTTCTCTTGATTGCCCCCTTGGTTATCTATTTCTTCATAATCCTTTTAGCCGAAGGTTTGACGGCATTCTTAGCTAGAAATCCCCTTTGATGGCTTCTTTGGCTTGCCTTTTTCTGTAGAGTTAGAGTAGAAATTCTAGGCCTCCTTCCCCCTTCTTTGCTAATGCCTTAAAGTGTGGGAAGATTCCTATCATAAAGGTTTGATGATTATATCTTCTTACTATTTTCTAAGATATCATGATTACAAGTCTTTAATTTCTAAAGCTATATAATTAGAAGCTAAGATAATGACAAAAAGTTAACTTAATAATGACATAAGGTTCCAATTATCCTTTTGTGAAGAGTTTTTCTTCTTCAATCCTTCGTCCATCTATCCCAATTTTTATTAGCATTTTCTTCATCCACTTGTAGGAATCTTTTTTATGTTGATGTAGAAGCTTTGGTGCATGCTAGACAAATATATTAAGCATACTTCCTAAATTGATAGATTTTTTTTTGAGATATTAAATTAAAATTATCTTTTTGATTTCTATTTGCTTTATTTTTCATTGTAGAAAATTCTTAGCTGAATCTGGCGTAGTTTTTGCTAGTCTAATCTAGATTGGAGAGAACACTCTACTTCTAGAATATGTTCTAAATCCTTTTTTTTTTCTCTCTTCTTCCATTGTAGAAATCACAGTTCTCAATCTAATTGCTCTTTTGTAGTGTATTTCATTTTCTCCATACTTTTTCATATCTTTCTTGTTTAAATTAACTTTTATTTCAAAATTTTCTACTTTAGTTAACTAAATAAAATGATAAGAATCCAATCTTTCTGAACCTTCAAAATTTGGACCTGTTAGGACAAATTTTAGCATCAAGATATCTTTAGGAGTTATAGGTGGATTATTAAAATAACAATCATTGACTCCATTATTTATCCAATAAGGTAAACCGGTTATCTCTGTGAACTTTGTTGATGTCATGCATATATATTGTATTTATGGCACCAAACTGTACTATTTTCTTATTACTGCTGGATCTATTCCTTGAACAAAATTCAATCTAGGGTAGATTATGGAAAAATCCACACACATTATATCTATGTTTTGTAATGAGTATAACTCCTGCCATCGAATTAATCTTTTATATTCAAGTTTTGAAGGTAAATTATTTTGAATAAAAGATTTTACATGTGTGTTATCTATTCGCAATAAAATCTTTTTGGTTACTACAACCTTTTATTATAGCTAATAATTCTTTTTCATTTATATGATATCGACTTTCTACACCTATAGAAGTACTAGAGAAATATCTACAAATCTTTTCAAAAGAATTATCAGGAAGCCTTTTTAGTACAACATTCTAACAAATTTTTGAAGCATCGGTTTCTAATATTAAATCATCATTGTTATCAAGTGAAAGTAAATGTGGGAGATTTTGACATAATTGTTTTATATTTTAAACTTGACAAATTAATTTATCAAAACAAGAAAATATTTGATTTTTTTTTTCAAAAGTTTTTGAAAAGGATTTCTTTTTTTAGCTAAGTTGGGGATAAAATCTAAAGCATAATTTAATATTTCCAAAACCTTTGAAGCTATATATATATATATATATATATATATATATATATATATATATATTATCAACAAGTTTATCTAAGAACTGATTTATCTTTTCAACTATATGAGGTCGTAATTCAATTCTTTGAGGATTTATTTTAAAAAGAAATTCTATATCAAATAATCTAATTTTTGCTTTTTTCTAAGAAAAACTTAATCCATGCTGTAAAACCCCACCTAATACTACCTTAGGAGTAGGGGAAGGATTTGCATTTCATGGCATAATGCATGTGCATATGTTTATTAAATAAATTGTCATGATTTCTATATCATTTATATATGTTATCTTTGTATGTTAGAGGTATGCAATTCTATTTAGAGTTAGAAGGATTTTAATTTATGTCCCATGAGAAAAGAATTAGGTAGCTTTGGGATTTGTAGAAATTGTTTTGAAAAGATGAGCACAAGAGTTGTTGTTAAAATGGTTAAAACTTGTGATTTGTTTTTTTTGTTACTTGAGTTCAAATCCCACCAATTACAAGAATTATTTTGACTTTAATTCTCCTGACTAATATTTGAATTTCTTTCTTACATTCCATGAATCTAGGAGTGGGGTCTTGAGAGATCTCTCTAGTAATCTTCTAACCATTTCATCTTGTCCTAAACAAAATCTAGTAGGATTTTAGTTTTCATTTTTTTTTTGTACTTATGTAATAACCTTCACTTTTGCACTTTAATCAGTTACTACTATGTATAGAATAAGAATTTGTATAAGTGACCAGAACAAGAAATGATTAATATAATGTGATGCACGTTTTGGTATGATAAAGATATTAGGGGCATTATTGAAATTTTAGAACTTATGGGGACCTGAGTGAAATTTTGAATTTGTTCTACCCGTATCCTAAATCATCAGATTGCGACTACTTTTAGTAGAATGAGAATTTAAGGGTACATTAAGAATAAAAATTGATCAGTGTGATGAGATGAATGTTCTGGTATAAATTAAGCTATCGGAGGTATTAGGAGCATTTTCATAATTTTGACTGCAATTTGGAAAGAACTGAGAAGGAATTGAGAATTTTGATTCCCACTACTGAATTCAGTACAATTTATGGATTCCATTGGTACAATAAAATATTTTTCCAATACGGACCCGAATTTTGGTTATTTTTTAGAAAAATTCTAAAATATGGTTAAAATTGAAATAAGTGGCCGAATATGATTGGTGGATAAAAAAAATGTCAAATGGTGATTGGTTATTTCATAAATCTTACTGAATAAGTTTTGGAAGAAAATAATTAAAGAAAAAGGTTGGCGAATAAGAAAACAACACTTGGAAGGATAGCCCACAATAACCACCATAGCATTTAATGAATTGGTCACTATTCTTGACCAAGAATGGTGGTTGAGAAGCTTAATTTCAGCAAGAAATTTGTCCATAAGGAATAGAGAAAGAAGAGAGAAAGAAAAAGAAAGAAAAGCTAGAGAAAAATAGGGAGAAAAAGAAAAAGGAGAGAGAAAGAAAGAAGTCTGTGTGTTCTTGGAGGAAAATCAAGCCAAGAGATCCTACATACAAGGTAAATGTCTATACTTCAAGAATTAAAGTCATAGATCTCATTATGGTGATTATTTTGGTATGAATTTTAACATGAAAACATGAGATTTATGTCTACGATTTGGATTAAACATGTACTATATGAACTTTTGTGTGTGCAAGTGTGTGTGTGTTGGATGGATGAAGGCTTTCTATACAATGTTTTGTATGGTATACGAAGGTGTTTGAATGGTGGTTTGGGTGGTTGTTCATGGCTGCACAAGAAGGTGTAAGAAATGGAAAGGAAAAATGCAATGAAAATGATTGTTACTTGGTTAGAGGGATTAATTATGTTAATTCTTGATTGAAAGAAGTGAAGTTGTGTTGAATAAACATGACTTTAATGAGTTGTTCGAATCTGAAAATTGAATGAATTTAATATTCTCAAGGTGTTAAAGATTAAATGATATCAAAGGATAACATGAATGGTTGAGATTAGGCAAACTACTGGGGCTATTTTTGTCTTTGTATTGTAGCATAGAAAATTGAACTCGGGAAATGGCTTATACATAATTAAATTTAAGAGTCTTACGATTGTTTTAATATATCATAAAGCCCAATTGGAGTTGTAGATTGAAAGTTATGTGCAAAACAAAAATCGTGTGTCAAGTAACAAAATTCCAGAAAATTGGTTGGAAAATGAATGAACTTAAAAATGATTAATTACGTGATTTTGGGGATGAAATGAATGGAAGACATGAACATAATTCCTTGTTCAAGAAGAGAGGAAGGATATGGATGAAGGAAAACGAAAGAATTGGACAAACGATATAAAAACGGTGCAAATGACTGTCATGCATTTTCTTAAATGATGGCTGACCATTGGTTGAACGTCGACTAACTATTGGGCACGTTAGCTAGACATCGGCTAACCGTCGGGCACGTTGGCTAAACAACGGCTAACCATCTGCTATTTTTTGACCAAACACGACTAAACCTAAAACTGATGTTTGATGTAGGTTTGTCGGTAAACAGTCAGTGACACGTTGAAAATGGTGGAAACGATAGTCAAACGGCCCATGAACGGGGAAAGTTTATTTAGGACATGAGATAAGTCTTACTGCCTTTTTAAATCATGTTTTAGCTAAGTGTTTCCTGAAACGATCATGTGTGTTCCTGAATGCTTTCCTGATATATTATGAGATGAATGTTACATTTGAATTTGAAAGCATTATCAAGCATTCGATTTCTTGAATATCCTGGATATGAAATATCTCGTGTGATCTTTTGAATTTTCAAATCCCAGTTTTGATAAAGTGTTTTCTTGATATGAAAAATAGTTTCCTGATATGCACAAGTGCGAGCCTTCTATATGGATATGGAAACATGATGAACAATATGAATCTTGAATTCTTAAACTTGCCAATCTTTGAATCGAATACATGACTAACTTGATTACTTGGCTTAAGCACTAATTTGAATACTTGGCATAAGCACTAACTTGACTACTTGGTGTAATCACTAACTTGAATACTTGGCGTAAGCACCAACTTGAATACTTAGCTTATGCACTGGCTTGAATATTTGGTGTAAGCACTAACTTGATACTTGGCGTATGCACAAACTTGAATACTTGGTGTAAGCACTAACTTGAATACCAGAATACTCGAATACCTGAATCAAAATATTTTATACTAGAATTCCTGAATACTTGAATCAGTATATTTTTACTCAAAATCCTTGAATACTTATTTTGAGAATATTTTCACAGAGAATTTCTGAATTAGCTTGGTTAAGTTGAGATTATTCTTCATGAGATCTTTTCAGTTGAAAACACTCGCACACACGGGACTCACTGAGCTTTACGCTCACACGTGTGTTATATTTTTTGAAAAATTTATGTTTAGAGACGCAGTGAAAGCATGGTGGACTTCTAGAGGCTCATGTTACATCTTGGATCTGTTCCCTCAAGTGTATGTATAGAAGCCTAATTCTTTTACTTTTCTATTTTGAAAAAATTTTCACTGCCTATTAAGTGAAGCTTGTTATAAAGACCCCTTGTCTGAGTAATTAGGCGGGGCGACATCCCATAAAGCTACAGCCCACTACGTTATGCAAATATGGGGTGTTACAAATGGTGTCAGAGAATAGTAGAAACCATAATAGAGCTTCTGATTGAATATAGATAAGCCTCCAACGGGTCATTGGGAAGTCCATCATAGTATGAGTAAATGTGAATTTATAGAGATAGTGTGTTTTATGAAATTGTATATTGGAAAAGATGTGACATGTGACTTTGAAATATAATTTCTTTTGATGTGTTAGAAGAAGAGCGATTTGAGACAATTCTAATATTTTTGAAAAGGGTCTATGACCCCGAACTCGAACAATAGTAAAGGGATTAAGATTAGGGAGACTTTATATTTGAATTATTTATTCATTCTGAACTGTCCATTTGGTATTAGTAATAGTGAGATGATGAATAAATGAGGTTGAGTACTTAAAGGCCTTGTGTGTATAGTGCAATATGAATTATGTGGATAAGAATCTGTACACTTGTGTAGTGTTCCAGTATTATATTTGAGTGCTAAAAATTTTGGTTAATTGTAATGTGTGAAAGGATATGATTATATCAGTACTAATGTACTAGGAATCATTAGACATTTGAAGTTAAACGTGCTTGGGTTAGAGAAATTCTAGGATGGGTAACCCCTAGGAAGTACCCAGGAAAGTTGAAAAGTACTGATTTATTGTTGCTTAAAGAAGCGAAAGTATGATCTATATGCAAAATGATATAAATATAGGAGATTTAATTATAGATCAAATGAGAATGATGCATGTGAAGGTATATTATTAGGTTAAAAAAAATATGAGAAATTTAAATCTAAAGAATCACAGGAAAACAAAAGACCCATCAGAATCCATGTGGAATAAAGGAGTAGATGGCAAGAGAAATCAGAAGTGGACATTTGATGGAATCAAGGTAAATACAAATTTCAAGGAATAAAGGACCTATTAGAATCCATGTGGAATAAAGGAGTAGATGGTAAGAGAAATTAGAAGTGGACATTTGATAGAATTAAGGTAAATACAAATTTCGAGGATGAAATTTTTTTGAAAGAGGGGAGAGTGTAATAACCCTCACTTTTATACTTTAATCGGTTACTATTATGTACAAAATAAGAATTTGTATAAGTGATCAAAACAAGAAATGATCAATATAATGAGATGCACATTTTGGTAAGATAAAGATATTTAGGGGCATTTTTAGAATTTTAGAACTTATGGGGACCTGAGTGGAATTTTGAATTTATTCTATATGTACCCTAAATCTTTAGATTGTGGCTACTTTTAGGAGAATGGGAATTTAAGGGTACATTAAGAACAAAAATTGATCAGTGTGATGAGATAAGTATTTTTGTATAAATTAAGCTATCGGAGGTATTAAGGACATTTTCGTAATTTTGACAGCGATCGAGATTTTGACTGTAATTTGGAAAGAACTGAGAAGGAATTGAGAATTTTGATTCCCACTATTGAATTCAGTACAATTTATAGATTCCATTGGTGGAATAAAGACTTTTTTTCATTACGGACTCGAATTTTGGTTATTTATGAGAAAAATTCTAAAATGCGGTCAAAATTGAATCAAGTGGCCGAATATGATTGGTGGATGAAAACAAGTGTAAAATAGTGATTGGTTATTTCATAAAGCTTATGGAATAAGTTTTGGAAGAAAATAATTAAAGAAAAAAGTTGTCAAACAAGAAAACGACACTTGGAAGGATAGCCCACAATAGCCACCATAGCATTTAATGAATTGGTCACTATTCTTGACCAAGAATGGTGGTTGAGGAGCTAAATTTCAGCAAGAAATTTATCCATAAGGAATAGAGAAAGAAGAGAGAAAGAAAAGGAAAGAAAAGCTAGAGAAAAATAGGGAGAAAAAGAAAAAGGAGAGAGAAAGAAAGAAGTGTATGTGTTCTTGGTGTTCTTGGAGCAAAATTAAGCTAAGAGATCCCACATACAAGGTAAAAGTCTATGCTTCAAGAATTAAAGTCATAGATCTCATTACGGTGATTATTTTGGTTTGAGTTTTAATATGAAAACATGAGATTTATGGCTACAATTTGGATTAAACGTGTACTATGGGAACCTTTGTGTGTGCAAGTGTGTGTGTGCCGGATGGATGAAGGCTTTATATACTTTGTTTTATATGGTATGTGAAGGTGTTTGAATGGTGATTTGGGTGGATGTTCATAGCTGCACAAGAAGGTGTAAGAAATGGAATAAAAATGATTGTTACTTGGTTAGAAGGATTAATTATGTTAGTTCTTGATTGAAAGAAGTGAAGTTGTATTGAATAAACATGACATTAATGAGTTGTTGGAATCTGAAAATTGAAGTATCAAATCTAATTTGAAAGGAAAATTGAATGAATTTAATATTCTCAAGGTATTAAATGTTAAAGGATATCAAAGGATCACATGAATGGTTGAGATTAGGTAAACAATTGTGGCTGTTTTTACCTCTATACTATCTCATGGAAACTTGAACTCTGGAAAATGCCTAACAAAATTAAATTTAAGAGTCTTAGGTCATTTTGATATATCATAGAGTCCAATCGGAGTTGTGGATTGGAAGTTATTTGCAAAACAAAATCATGTGTCAAGTAGCAAAATTCCAGAAAATTGGTTGGAAAATGAATGAATTTAAGAATGATTAATGATATGATTTTGGGGATGAAATGAATGGAAGACATGAAAATAATTCCTTCTTCATGAAATGAGGAAGGATAAGGAAAAAGGAAAATGAAAGAATTGGACAAATGATAGAAAAACGACGCAAACGACCATCATGTGTTTTCTTGAATGATGGCTGACCGTGAAAATGAATGAACTTAAGAATGATTAATTACGTGATTTTGGGGATGAAATGGATGGAAGACATGAATATAATTCCTTGTTCATGAAGATAGGAAGGATACGAAAAAAGAAAAATGAAAGAATTGGACAAACGACGAAAAAATGGCGCGAACGACCGTCGTGCATTTTCTTGAATGACGGCTGACTGTCGAGCACATCAGTTATTTTTCGACCAAATACGACTAAACCTAAAAACGATGTTTGATGTAGGTTTGTTGGTAAATGGACAACGACACGTTGAAAACAGTGGAAACGGTAGTCGAATGGCCCATGAATGGGGAAAGTTTATTTGGGACACGAGATGAGTCCTACTGCCTTTTTAAATCCTGTTTTAGCTAAGTGTTTTTCTGAAATGATCATGTGCTTTCATGATACAGTTAACGCTTTCCTGATATATTATGAGATGAATGTTACACTTGAATTTGAAAGCATTATCAAGCACTTGATTTCTTGAATATGCTAGATATGAAAATGTTAGGGATGTGTCCTAAAACAATTTGTACTTATACTATTGTCATTATGTATTATGCAATAATATGAGACATATTTTTTTCATGAACAGTGCATTTAATTTTGTGATCATCAAGTATGTGACTTGATAGTAAAACCTTATAACAAATACAATAACTATTCTTAAATTGTCCCTGATTGATTATTATTAGTAGAACAATAATAAATTAAGATTAGTATATTTGTGACTTGATAGCTATGTTTTATTGGTCATGGATATATGTGATATGAAGTCAAAACATAAATAAATGTTAGAGAATATTGTATTGGACATGACCCACTGTTAGAGTACTTCATGGAACATGTCATAAGTACTTTCTAGCCATAATGATATTAGAAGATACTAAAGGCTAAAAAGAAACTAAAGGCAAAAAAACCTTGTTGGAATTGTGGTCAGGTTGGGTATTGGGCTAAGGATTGTCCGTCTAAGAAGTCCAAAGTCAAACAAGGATCAAATTCTGAAGCACAAGTCAACGTTGTGGTAGAAGATACTAGTCAAATAAAGCTGATTTGAGTATATAGCTTGCTGAGATTTGTACCATTAAGGCTGGAGCTGGCATCACTACTACTAATAGTGAAGAAAGGTATTTTTCTGTTAACCCAAAGTCTTTACTATTTATGAGCCACTTGAATGGCTGGTTGATATTAGAGCAAATGTGCATGTTTGTGTTGATAAATTACTTTTTGTGTCTTGTGCCTCAATTAAAGAAAAAACTATGAAGATGGGAAACTCAAATGTAGCCAATGTGTTGGGGATTAGATGCATGGACTTGAAGTTTCCTTTAGGGCGTATTCTTTCTCTTCATAGGGTGCAACATAATCCAACAGTTCGTAGGAATATTCTTAGTGGTTCATGTTTAGTTAGGGAGGGTTATGAGTTTATTTTCAAATGTAATAAAGTAGTGATTTTACACTACAATACTTTTGTTGGCAAAGCTTATTTGTCATGTGGTTTATTTAAATTAAGAGTTTAACTATTTACTTTTGTTTTGAATAAAGCTTCTTTTGTTGAGAATTCTGTTTATCATATGGTGCATAGTGTTAAATCACTGATATTTGGCATAGCAGACTTGGACATTTAAATTTAGATTCTATTAAAATTATTATGAATTTAGATTTGATTCCTAAACATGCTATTGATAAGAAAAACAAATGTCAAGTGTGCGTGGAAGCTAAAACAACTAGGAAACCCTATCAATCAATTGAAAGGGACTCGGAAATATTTACTTTAGTTCGTATAAACATTTGTGAGTTCAATAGTTTGCAGACTAGGGATCATAACAAATACTTGATTACTTTTATTGATGATTGCAATAGATATTGTCACATTTATCTACTTAAACATAAAGATGAAGTACTTGAAAATTTTCTCATATTTAAAAATAAAGCGAAACTCAAACTGGAAAAAAACTTAAAATGTCAAGATCTAATAGAGGTGAAGAGTCTAGGTTTAATTCATTTGTTGAATATTGCCAAAGTAATGGTATAATTCATAAGGAGACACCCCCTTATTCTCTCTAGTCAAATAGGATTGCTGAACAGAAAAATAGAACTTTTAAAAATATAGTTAACAGTTTGCTTTTGAATTCTGGATTGCCTAAGTATATATGGGGTGAGGCTTTGAATACAGCTTTCCATATTCTGAATAGAGTCCTTCACAAACATAAAGAGGTAACTCTATTTGAAGTCTGGAAAGGTAGAAAACTTAACTTAAAATACTTACGTGTGTGGAGTTGTCTTGCAAAAGTTTTAATCCTTGAACACAAGAGGAAAAAGTTAGGACCAAAGACTGTTGATACCATCTTTATTGGTTATATGGAAATAAGTTATGCTATGAGGTTTTTGGTAGTTAAGTCTGAAATACCTAATATAGATATTAACAAAATTATTCAATAATGTGATACTATATTCTTTGAGGATGTATTTCCTATGAAAACTGATCTACCTCAAAATGTTTCTACTTTAGATTCAGCCTTAGCATTTGATTCCATTACTGATCATATGGAAAAGGTGAAAGATGTGGGGGTAGGTCCAAGTAGTTCCAACACTCAAATTGAAAAATTGGAAGAACCTAGAAGGAGTAAAAAAGTTAAAGTAGTCAGTGACTTTGTCATTTGCAATATTGAGGACGAACCTTTATGCTTTCAAGAAGCCATGGCTTCCTCAGAAGCAAGGCATTGGAAAAGAGTTGTCAAAAGTGAGAGGGATTCCATTGTCTCTAATGGGATATGGGAATTGGTTGATCTCCCTCCTAGGTATACTACAATTGGATACAAATGGATTTTTAAGAAGAAATTTAAATCAGATGGAACCATAGATAAGTATAAAGCTAGATTAGTTGCCAAAGGATTTAGACAAAAAGAGGGAATAAACTATTTTGATATCTACTCTCCTGTTACTCGTTTGATTACAATTTGAGTGCTTGTTGCATTGGCATCCATATATGGTTTTACTATCCACCAAATAGATGTGAAGATAGCTTTTTTTCATGGCAATCTTGAAAAAGAGATATATATGAATCAGCCTGAGGGATTTGAAGCCAAGGGAAATGAGCGAAAAGTCTATAAACTTGTTAAATCCCTATACGGTCTAAAACAAGCACCAAAACAATGGCATGAAAAGTTTGATAAACCTAGTTTATCCTTTGGTTTCATCATAAATGAGAAGGATAAGTGTGTCTACTGCAAGGTTAAGGGTAATATAGGTATTGTACTATATCTGTATGTGGATGATATTTTGCTATTTGGATCCAACATTGAGATAATTAATGAGACCAAATCATTCAGGAAAAGTAAGTTTGAAATGAAGGATATGGGAGTTTCAAATGTGATTCTTGGTCTGAAGTTGATTCATTCAACTGAGGAGTTAACTATTTCTCAGTTACACTATGTTAAGAGTGTTCTTGAGAAATATGGTTATCAGAATTATAGAATTGCTAAAACTCTAAATAACCCTTCTATAGCTTTGTTCAAGAATGAAAGTGGTGTCCTGATAGCTCAATTAAGATATTCTCAAATTATTGGTAGCTTGCAATGTCTTCAAAATGGCTCAAGACTATATATTTCATTTTCTGTGTCTAAGCTGGCTAGGTATACAAGTTTTCCAAATTAGACCCATTCGGAGGCCTTGAATAGAGTAGTAAGGTACTTAAGGGGAATTATTTCCCTTGAACTGTATTATGGGAAATTCCCTACTATACTTGAAGGATACAATAATGCAAGCTGGATTGCCAAGAACTCTAGTAGCAATGGTTGCATTAGATATGTTTTTACTTTAGGTGGCAGAGCAGTCGCTTGGAAGTCATGTAAATAGACTTTGATAACTCGGTCAACCTTCGAGGCGGAGTTATGTGCCTTGGATACTACTGGAACGGAAGCTGAATGGCTGTATCGACTATTGTCCTCTTTGCCAATGATAAGCAAGCCCGTTACTGCTATATCTGTTCATTGTGATAGTTAAACTACAATTACAGAGATGAAGAGTACCAAGTATAATCAAAAAACCAAGAGACACATCCAAGTTAGACTTAAGTCTACAAGGGAATTAGTGTCTGAAAGGGCGGTGTCTGTTAATTTTGTTGGATCTAAAGATAACATTGCAAACTCCCTAACTAAGGGGCCAAAAATATCTTTTCTCCTTAAATCTAGGCTAGAAATGGGATTGATAACCCATCAATGATTCATTTACAATGGCAACACAATTGACCAAGTGGAGATCCCGCAAAGCAGTTCAATGTGTTATAAACAAGCTGTCTGAGTGAATCGGACACCTATTTTGATGCCTTTGTATCTAGGTCCTTTTCTAAAGGTACACTTACTGCAAGTTAAGTAAGAGTTTTTACTCTGAATAGGATCAAGTCTTTTATACAGGATGCTAGCAGATTATCCTTAGAGATCGCCAACTATGTGAATAGTGTTGTGTGGTTGCAACTAATGGGAACTAGATTTTCTCTAAATACATTCATAAGACAGGATTAGGACACATGGTTATAACGTGTCAATCCCAAAGATTGTCTCCATAGCCAATAGTCTATTGTTACCAATGGACGCTGTAACACTCAAGGTTCAGATTTAAGGCTTAAGTCCATCTGTCTCTGTGGGGGCATAAGTTGGATAACTTAGGTAGCGGTTCAAACCGGAAGGTACTCTTATCGAATGCAGATTATGTCAATCATGGATATGCTTTAACTATGGATATGTGGGGGATTGTTGAAAATGACAACTTTAGGAGTTCAAATTTTAAACTCATGATTAGTTAGTCTAAAATAATTCGTGAAAATTATTCTTGACATGTTAGATATTGTCTTTGACTATGGTAGAAACCATTTTATTGGTGGGAATACATAATTAAAGGATATTAAAGTTGGGTGTTTAACCATTTGAAAAACGTTGAGGATTGTTGGAGCCTTTATTTGTTAGGAGGATTGTTGGACTTGAAACAAAGCCCAAAGTAGTAGTCTACACTACCACACACGCGCGGCCACCCCGCCAGGCCTAGCTTGGGCTTGGCAATGTTTTACACTCCTCTTTTTTTTTTTTTTTTTTTTTTTGTTTTTAACTCAATTAATTCTAACTTGTACAAGAAATCCATACCAGAGGAGAAAACAATTAACTGAGTGGATTAGGTTTCCTAATCCGGATCAATTTCAGGTTTTTTCTAGGGCTATGTATTTTATTTTTTGGCAGACAATAAAATAGAGAACGGCCTCTTTGTTTTTCACAGCACTATCTCCCTCACTGTTCTATATTTTTTACTTCGTTAAGACTGGCGAACCAAGGAAGCTTTTGAGATTGTTGCGGTTGATTTGTGTTAACGGCGATCTAAGACCGTCTTATTCTACAAGAAGAGTCGATGTACCCATCACACTGGTATGTTTGGCAAACTTCTTGAAGGCAAACCAGTATTGAACTGGTGATTCGGTTTGCATGTCATAAAGAGATAAGTATTTCGGTTTATGCTTCAGCTCCATTTACTGATTTGTTCCTTTTCTGTTCTATTCTGGTTAGTTTCTTTGTATTTAGACTATTTGGTTTTGTTGATAATTGACAATTGTGTTTAGAGCCCTGGTCGAGTATAGGCAGTGCTTGTTCAATTCCTTTGAGTTACCCGCCTATACTCTTTGTTACCAATTTGATAACATTCTTATCGGCAATCCTATTTTTTCTAAAGTTGATAACTGAAATCCTGAGTACGAATCTAAAACATATGAAGATTTTTGTATCTTAATTAATAAGTTTCTATCTATAATAACTTCTTAGCTATATTCTCCTAAATGTTCAAATGTATCACTTATAGATTGATTTTTTTTTCCCTTTATCTTCAATTGTTACTCAAATTTAGACTTAGTATCATATTCATTATCTGTAATTATAAAGATATCTTTGTCAGAAGAAAGTATTTCTAAATCTTCAAATCTATTTATTAAAACAAAATCTTCATCATTATTTTATTATCTGATCTATGTCTTCATCTATTTGTTTTTTCTTTTTTATTAAATCCTTTAGGGAAATTCATTAGCATAATGTCGTTTTTCTTTGCAAAAATAATATTAATATTTAGTATTCTTTCTTTTCTTAATTATTTTATGAATGATCGTGAGAAAAATAAAAACGCAATGGAAGACAGCAAATTAAAATTTTTCCTAAGCCAAAGTCTAGGAATACTTACTTTTAGAACGATTAACTTCAGTAACCGGAGCTGAATTCTGGTTCGACGGCGCTTGCTGAACAAGAATGTCTACTTGTTCCCTAGGGATATCATCTAACCGTTGGCTCATTCGCATCAAACACTTACTACGTTTGCAAACTCTTGATCTTCCAAAGTATTCTCTAACCACTATAGAGAACCGGTGAAAGTAGAATTAGAGTGAATAAATTTGGAACACAAATAGAAGAGCTAAACATTAGGAAAAAAATGAAGGAAACAAAACCAAAGAAAAAACAACGGTGGCCAATTTTTTTTTTCTTTGAAAAATCGAAAGCACTATATCCAAATTTCAAAATCTCTGTCAACTATATATGGCACATGAGATGCCCTTTTCTAATATTATTAGCCTTCATTTTTCCTTTTAGAAACAAAATCAACCACATCAATTTCTTTGTTTCCTTTTTCCTCTTTTTCCATTTTTTCTTTTACATGGCTACTTCCATCAAAATCCTGATGGGCCATGCTTTCTTAATTAGTCCAATGACTAATTAAATAGCTTTCTTATTAATAAATTAATCCACTTGGGCCCAATATTAAAATTACTTAAGAAAATTAATTAATAAACTAATTAATTAAATTAGCTCTTTTATTAATTCATTAAACTACTTAGGCCAATATAAAATTATTCAAGATAGTTAATTAATAAACTAATTAATTAAATTAGCACTTTTATTAATTAAATAAACTACTTGGACCCAATATAAAATTACCTAAGATAATTAATTAATAAACTAATTAATTAAATTGTCCCAATTAATTATTCTAGCCTAAATAAATAAATAATTGGACTCCTGGAATAATTCTTCCAATAATAAATTCACCCAATAAGCTATATAGTAAATAAATTTACTAAGGTTATTTCAGCTACTCTAGGGACCAAAATACATATTATTCTTGGCTCCTAAAATGATCAAAATACCCCTGCTAACAAATAGCTGTATTTTAATCATTTTAAATATTTCATTTATCACCATATGAAAATATTGACCCCGAGAATAATATTGCAAGTGTAGTGCCTCCGACCTACAGGTGTAATGATAAAAATACCCCTCTATGTAACATCTGTTATTGAGATAGGAAAATAGTACTAACACATTTCTCAATGATATCTACCATCATTTAATAACTAGTCTAATAATCCATGATTTCCAATACGTATCCACTTATCACAAGGAGCTACCTAATAGTGTACATACTAAGTCATGTTTCCCAGGGCCCTGAATTATTAGATTATCTTGGACAATCACGAGGGGGTGATTTTTTCACGTAATGAAGTATAGAAACTCTATTATAAAAGTTCGTCTTAATTAATTAGAGTCATACACCCAAGATACAAGGTTATTGGCCTTGCGACAAGACTCACCCAATATACATCAAAGTGTACAAGTCCAGCTTCACCAGACCACCAACTTATACTCAAGTCCTAGGGTACTCGTCCATGCAGTAGCTGCGATAAACCAATCTTTACTTATTTTAGTACTTTACTAAAGATTATTATTACGTGATCCAGTTCTACGTTTTGCGAATACGTATACATTAATGGTGTGAGGTAAACCATTCCCCATTTAGAAACAATAGTGTAATAATCTAAACCTTGATAAAGTGTCCAACTTCATCAATCGATCAAGAATAATTTTTTTTTATTTAGGTGTTAGTAGCCCATAATTTACACCTTACTATGAAAGTATGACCTAATCACATAGATTACTTACTAACACACTTAGACCTTTAATGTGTGAATATATGTAAATAAACAACCATTAATGAATGAAACTTTTATTAATTTTTAAAATATAGAAATACATAGTACATTTTGGGTATATATTTCAACAATTTCCTACTTGCACTAAATGGATAATAATAGTCCATTTGCGCCTACCCTTATGACGTCCAAGTGTCTTTTCAACACCTTCTTCGTCAAAGGCATGGTAAATAGGTCCACTAGATTGTTTGCTAAGAAAATTTGGTCAACCACTATCTCTTGTTTTTTAGATGAACTCCTGGATCAAGTGATACTTCCTTTCAATGTACTTGCCTTTCCTGTGGTTTCTTGGCTCCATACTGTCACAATATATTATTATGGGCCTGTCCATGCGCGGCACAACTCCAAGTTCCGTGAGGAACTTCCGGAGCCAAACCACTTCTTTAGAAACTTCTAAAACTGCGACATACTCAGCTTCTATGATAGAATTAACAATGCAAGATTGCTTGACACTTCTCTATGAAATAGCCCCTCTAGACAGAGTGAAGACATATCCACTAGTAGATTTTCTTTCATCTTTATCTGCCTGGAAATCTGAGTCCGTGTAACTAGTAGGAAATAAGTCATCAACTCTGTAAACTAGCATATAATCCCTCGTTCCCTTTAAGTACTTGAATATATACGTCTTGCCAATGTTCTTCCCTAAGATTTGATTGATACCTGCTAACCATACCTACTGTAAAGTAGATATCTGACCTTGTACAAAGCATGCCATACATGAGACTTTTTACTGCCAAAGCATAGAGAATCCTACTCATCCTCTTATTTTCTTCCTGTGTCCTAGGACATTGCTTGAAAGATAAAGTCTATAACACCCCACATTTCTTTTCTTAACGCAGTGGGCCAGGCTCAGGTTGGATGCCGCCCCGTCCGACTCCTCAAACTAGGGGTCTTTATAATGATTTAAACTTAAAGCAAGTAAGTACAAGTCGAAGCTTAAATAAATACATACAACATACTCTTTCATTACAAATACGCAAGTTGTGATAGATACATCATCAGGGTTCCCAAAATACACAAGATAAAATAGTTCCATCATCTAGGTACAATAATCATGCCAAAAGATTTGCTATCTAGCACTAGATGGTAAGTCCGGGTAGTACCGTTGCTAGCCTTCAGCTACATGGTCTCTTGTGCCGGGGACTGCGCCTTACAGCACGTCACCCGTGTCATGCCAGAACGGTGAGCAGTGTACAAATGTACCCCACCGTGCACTTAGGGATCTTTTACTTGCCTCCATCAGCCAGGGGTCCCAATCCTAACGTCAATCACCATCGAGGTGGCAAGGAGTCAAACGCCCCGAACATCCCATCCTTATTCCAGCGAATGACTCAAAAACAATAAGCGTTCACAAACGCATTCACAAACACAGCAATTGCCAGGCATAAACGGCTAGCCAGGATGACTCATCTCAATGTCTTGTCACCCTGTCTGGAGTAAGACAATCCCCAGAACTAGCCAGGTTACTTGGGGTCGTTTACCTCTAACATGAGCTAGTACAAAGATCAAAATCCTTGCTGAGTACTCAACGCAACAATACCAATCTCATCTGACTGATCAGGTCAAAGGGTTATCTGATCCCGCAGGATCTTCAATCAAAACATTTTGGGGCCAAAACAACATTTTCCAAAAATCATGTAGAAAACCAGACAAAAGGTTTTACTCACACATCAAAACGTGTTTCCAAGAGCAACCGGGTTATTTTCCCCATATTTGATCACAAAAATCATTTCCCAAGGGCATTTGGGTCAATTCACCCATACCCAATTCCAAAAGACTTTTTGAGGGTATTCGGGTCATTTTACCCTTACCCGATTTGAGAAATATTCACAAAAGTTTCAATAAGGATATTTCGGTCATTTACCGAATACCCGAGTTCCAAAAGTTTCACAAATCATTCCAATAAGGATATCTGGATCATTTTTCGGAAATCCCAAATATTTAATCTAAAATGGCTAAATTCACATAATTCGTATTTTAATCATCCAATAAGGTTTTCAAACCAATTATGAAATTCATTCAAGTCGAAATAGCATAAAAATAAGTCTTGCTCATGTATTCCATAAACATATTTAAATGTTTCCAAAACGGTATAAAACATGTCATTTCATGGAAAATTAAAGCACACTAGCCTTTAAAAAGGTTTTAGAAATCATAGGGACTCACCTTGTATATTAGGCCGAAGTTGCACTCGAGTATAGCCCTAGAAGGGGTTCCCTCGACTTGATTCACCTACATTATTAGTACATTTCCTTATTATTACTTAATAGATTCAAATACCTAATGGTTTAAATAAGGTTTCTATAATTTTCTTAAAGAAATAAATGGGTTAGAGCTTTGGATGGTTTTTCTGGTTTTACAGCTTTACCACCCTTCACCATTTTTCACACAATTTATTCGATATACGTCCAAATAGGGTGAGGCTACTTCCATAATATCCCTAAGATATCCTTCTATCAATTCCAGGTCATAAGTTCTGTAAATTCCATCCCATTTTGTACAGTTTTCCAATTAAGTTCACTGCTCCGGGTTTTAGGATCCAGGTTTGTCATCTTCCAGCGTTGTGTGCACATCTCCTTCAATACAAGTCCAAATGAGGTGAAACCACTTCTAAAATACTCCTAGGACGTCTCTCTATCAAATTCAGGTCATATGATATTCAAACCTCTCTCCACTTCGTTCAGTTTTTTAGCTAACCTTACTGTTCCCAGTTGATGGTTCAAACCACAGTTTAGAAGCTCAACTTGTTTTAATTAATTTCTATGGTTTCTTCAACATACCCTACCATATTTAAACCCTTAACTACATCATTTATCCTCCCAACATCAGTATTCCAACAAGTTCTCATGCTCAGCACTTTTCTTTAGTTCAATCAAACAAGTTATACCAAGTTCACAAAACCAGTAAATTTTGGCAGATTACATTACTCTTGCTATTTTCTGATTTCGCATCCATCTAAGCTCACATCACATGATCCAAATCCTTCCTAACTAGTCTAGGACATGGTTAGCATTATTTGTGTTCAAATTCCAGCAAAATCATCACTCCAAAAAGCAGTAAATAAACTGAAAATCATGCCTACTTCATCACTCATCCAACCGGTAAATCAACCATCACCAAAATCAACATATTTTCATCACTTAACTTCAACAATCTTTATATGCAGTTAGTCTCCATCTTCTAGTACCATTTTCTTAGCTTTCAAGAGTGATCTCTTACCTTTCAAAGATGAAAACAAGCTGCAACTCTCCCTCCTTTTCTTCCTCTTCCTTTCCCCTTCCTTGCTGCCGGTCCTTCTCTTCTCCTCCTTGCTACCGAAATTCTTCTCCCTCTGTTAGTCTTTCTTTTGTTTTTCTCTTCCTCTCTTCTCTTCTCTATTTTTTTTTTCTTCTTCTTGCTGCTTTTCCCCTTGGCCGAAATTCTCCTCCATGGCTCCTATTTATATAGCTAGCTTCCTTGACCTTATCTTGTTCTTAATAAAAGATTTATGGTGAGTTGGCCATTTCAAGAGAGTTGTGGATTACCCTAGAAGGTTCTAGGATCCTCTAGGGGTTTTGAAGAAATTCTTAAAATCTCTTGGGATCACTAATTGCTTAATCATGATTAACTCACCCTAATCCCACTTAGCTTAATTAAGCTTAATTAGAGGAAGTCTAAAAATAATCAAACTTGGTAAAAAATATCATGCTAGTGGGCCCTCTTCATTTACTTCTTGTGGGCCCCCTAAAATATCTTGTATATAATATAATATAAATTAAGATATTTATGATATTAGTTGTTATATATATATATATATATATATATAATGGTAAGAATAATATAATAATTTAATACAATTATTGAATTCAATAATACTATAATTTAATATTACCAAGGAATATTGATATTGCATAATAGACATAAAATAATAGTAATGGATAATAGAATAAAAATAAAATCAATAATAATACTAATATTAATAATGATAATAGCACTAGTGATGGCTATATTATAATTCTATGAATAATATTATTACTTTGCAATCTTAATTTTATTATTGATAATAAAGAAGGAAAATACTTCGTTTATATATATTTTCATTGTTAACAAAACCATGCTACACAAATTCCTTATGCAAGGCGGATAAAGCGGGTTATTACAAAGTCAATCCATGCCTAAAAGATATGATTGCCCCTTTGCACTGATCCATGCTAAACCTAGCAAATATCTTGTCAATATAAGTTGATTGGGATAAGTTTAACATTCTTTGCTTCCTATCTCTAAGAAGATTTATACCAAGAATGTAGCTAGTTTCTCCCATATCCTTCATACTAAATTGACTTGATAGCCAAACCTTTATAGATGACAATGTCCCTACATCATTTTCAATGAGTAGAATGTCATCTACATAAAATACCATAAAGGACATATTGTTCCCATCTGACCTTCTATATACACATGATTCATCCACGTTTTGTATAAACCCATGAGACTTCACAATCTCATCAAAACACACGTTCCATACTCGTGATACTTGCTTAAGTCCATAAATAAATTTTTTAAGCTTGTAGACCATATGTTCTTAGCCTTTTGCAACAAAGCCTTCAGGCTGAGACATATAGATGTCTTCGCTAAGATAGTCATTAAGAAAGGTTGTCATGACATCCATTTGCCATATCTCATAGTCATACTGACATGCGATGGCCAAGAGAATGTGTATGGACTTAAGCATGACAATAGGTGAAAAGGTATCCTAATAATCGATCCCTTCTTTCTAAGTATAACTTTTTGTGACCAATCCTTCTTTAAAGGTTTCCACCTTTCCATTCATACCTCTCTTTCTCTTGTATACCCACTTATATCCTATGAGTTTAATCCCTTTAGGTGCAGTGACAAGATTCTAGACTTGATTGAGGTACATAGACTCAATATCAGCATCTATTGCAGTTTGCCGTTTGTCCACATCAACATCAACAATAACCTCATCGTATCTAGCGAGATCTTGTTCCTTATAGTTGGAGATGACCTTAAAGATCTCTCCACTACGACACAGCTCAGTCTGTATGGGAACTTTTGGTTATGTCTTTTTGGTTCCTCAATCGGGGTGTTAGAAGTTGAAGCGTCAATCAACTTCTCTTCCAATTCCACATTACTCAAAACCTTAGTGGATACACTTTGTTCATCTTTCAAATACTTAGCATGAGTACTAATAAGTACCTCTTTCTCTTGGGGAAGATAAAAGTATCTACCTCTTGTTCCTTTTGGATATCCTACAAAGTAGCACAATTCTAATCTTGGGTCTAAATTACTTCCTTTAGTCAATACATAAGCTGGACAATCTCATACTTTGAGATGATTCATATTGCACTACAAAAAAAGGGGGCAAATGTGACAGTCACAAAACCATCATAATAGGCTACTATATACAATGCTGAGCAACCATCATAGTAAAATTTTTTATACGAATGTTATTTAACAAAGTGTCGTATTTGTTCGGCCTAATATGCCGGTTGTATTAACCGTCGTATTTAGTGCACACAAATATGACTGTTTCACACAACTGTCGTATATTTTTGGCCTATTAGATGGTCAATCTTAACTGTCTTATTCTCGAATCAAAATAATGGCAGACATTTTTTGTTATATGTAAAGCAATAGTTAATAACTATTGTTTTAGCTCAATCATATATGACGACTATATAACCATCGTGGTTAGTAATATAAATACCATGGTTAGCGAATAACCATCATTTATAATACTTCTAATTCTAATAAAATTCAAAAAATCCAATTCAAATTTTTTCTAATTATTTTCAAATTTGGTTACACTACTTTTCGTAATGATTTTAACAAATCTAACGGTCAGATCATTAATTTGATACTCTTACATTTGTAAATGCACTAGGTTTTCGTACTATTATATAGATGTTACCCGAAAATGTAGTAAAATAAAACAAATGACCTTCAAATTTAGTCACTAAATCTTATTTTAACTTTACAAACACATCTAACAATTAGATCATTGATTTGTCAATTAAAATTTTGCAAACATCTTAAGTTATCATATATTTGTATTAAAGACCATGAATTACATTTTATTAATTATTCTATTATATGTTTATAAATTTTCATCATAATATACATCCTTCATATTGATTAGTGAGTATTAAATTAATACTTTAAATAATAGAATTAGAAATAATTTTGAAATACGAACATACATATATGTGTGTGCATATATATATATATATATATATATATATATATATATCAATATACTTTCTTAATTATTAATTCATTCATACAAAAACATTGTATGTATATATAACTATTAGCCTAAAAGTAAAATCTATATAATTGTATGTGTCACGTTACTAATACACACACACACACACACACACACACACACACACACACACACAATGTCTTTGTATAAATGAATTAATAATTAAGATAGTATATTGAAATATATATATATATATATATATATTATACATATCCATTTTAATAGAAATAAAAGTCAAATGAAAAATATAATGCATACGACGGCTATTGAGTAACCGTCGCATTTTATAGATTAAATACAATGGCTAATCATCAGCCATCATATATGCTACATAAATAATACTTCATGTATTTAATATGATGGTTATTAACCCTTGTATATGTCTTCAAAATCCCCTACACCCCATCGGTTTAGCCTTTTCCTCTATTTTTGCATCTTCTCCTATTTTTGCCTCCTTTTTGCTCGAAAGGTCTCAGTGGTGCAACGCTGGAGTTTACCAATTTCATCTCCGATAGGTCGTTTCCATTTTGCTTCTCTGGCGTGCCACATCTTCTCTTTTCTGTTTCTCCGGCACGACACCGGCATTGTGACCAGCTGATTCTTTGACTCAACACCGGCATTTCCACCTCATTTTTGCTCGAAAGGTCATTGCGGCATTACGGCTGGAGTTTACCCATTTCGTCTCTGGTGGGTCATTTCTGTTTTGCTTCTCCGGCACGTCACATCTTCTCTTTTTTGTTTTTTCGGCACGACACCAGTATTGTGATTAGCTGATTCTCCGATGCAATTCTTGGGCCACCGATGAGCTCACGTGCTTGATTTATTGAAAACTCTAGTTTATTCATGATCTATTTGAAAATTTCAACATTAGATATGATATTTTTGTTAATGTTCATTTGAAATTTTGTAGGCTAACTACTCTGCAACTCGTTTGATTTTTTTTTATTTTTTATTATTTAAAAGTCTTGTTCTTAGGCAGTTAAAACTCTGATTTTGTTGTATTCAGCTTATGGCAGTTAAAAATCCCTTCCAAGTTCAAATCATTTTTTTGGAATTTATTGAATGGTTGTATTACTCTAGACGATCGACTTCAGACTTTGGGGTTCAATCTATGTTCAAAATATTTCCTATGTAATACTGCCTCAGAATCAATTAATCATCTTTTTGTCAGTTGCGAGGTTGTTAAAGCAGTCTGGTAGTATTTGGTGCTATCCGATATCTTAATTTGGGGGGGGGGGGGGGGGTTGATGATAACTAATGTAATAAAAATTGTGGCCTTTCACTCTGCCCAGTACCCTTTTTTCAAGATTCATCCATATTAAGGATTTGATTGGGAAAGCAATGATAAGGTTGTTTTTAAGGTTTAATATAATAAAAATGATAACCTAATGAAGATCAAATGCATAATACCATAATAAGGTTGTTTTTAAAGTTTTATATATTAATATTTATAATTCATATATAACATAAAATATGATTGATAGAAATCAATAAATATTTTTTATATTAATTATTATCAATTAAAATTTCACAGTTCGATGTCAAATTCAATACATGGAGAGAGAGAGAGAGAGAGAGAGAGAGAGAGAGAGAGAGAGAGAGAGAGAGAGAGAGAGAGAGAGAGAATAAATGTAATTGTATGGGTTGTTCATTTGTATTAGTCCTAAAATTAGTGTCATATTTGAATGATAACTAATCTAAAAAAGTGCTATTCTTTGAATGCAGTAGTTGAGGTTCACATAAAATGAATGTAGAAATGAGTGATTGAATCAGTTTGAAGTCATTATTTTTATCTGGGGCCATCCTGAATATTGGATCTGTGGTTTGATGCAAGGACCATGTTCTTAGTTGTCATGTTTACTAAATAATTCTATGTGAACCCTTTTGGTTTCTTTGATCAAACAAATGGTTTTTCTGAGAAAGAATGGAATTATGCCATGTTAGGTTAAATGAAAGATGTGAATTTTCATAAAGGGAATTTATGACTAATTTTCCTAAAGCCTTTCAATAACAAGGTTGATAGACCTTTTTGTTTTTTTTAGAAAAATATGGTCTCTCTGAATGAAAAATTATCGAGAACTTTAGGAAATAACCTTTTTCCAAAGATTGTTAATGACTATCTGAATTCTGTTGAAGTCATCAATTTGTACTTATTTTTCCACAATAAATTGACACACATCCATTAATTATTTTCTCTTGGAAAATATTATCAATTTGTAGGGGAAACTCTATCAAAATTTTTACAAATAATTCTTACACATCCTGCTATCTAATTGCATTCCTAATTATTGTTATAGAAATAAAGGAATGGACCAATCATGGATTGACTCAATGGACTATTTAGGTGACCACTATAATAAGGGTTTGGATAACTTTATAGAATTTGCATTGAGAGACAAACATAATGGAGCTAAAATCTATTGTCCATATATGAAGTGTTAGAATAGGTACTTTTATAGTACAATAGAAATCAAACAACATTGTCAAATGTAGGGATTCATGCATTGGTACAAAAAATGGAGTGCTCATGGGGAAACATACGTATCTTCTAGCAATACAAATATTAATATTTCTTCACTAGACAACGTACAAAGGGATGATATGGTTGGGATGGTTCAAGATGCTGCTGGGATAAATGAGCACCAAAATGCAAATAAAGAGCTTGCAGGTTTTTTAGAGAGATACTTAAACTATTAGAAGACGCGAATATGGCATTGTATCCAAGTTGTACCAAATTTTCTTCTTTATCATTCAGCATGAGATTATTACACTTGAAAGTACTTAATGGGTGGTCGAATAAGTCCATTGACATGCTACTTGAGCTTCTAAAAGATGCTTTCAGTGAGATGGACATGAAGATTGCTAAAAATTACTATGAGGCTAGTAAGATTACGAATGTGTTAGGAATGGAATGTAAATTATGGGATGCTTGTCCAAATAATTGTATGATATACAGGGGGGAAAATGAGGTAGTTATTCATTGTGGGGTGTGTAACGCTCCGAGGTACAAGAAAGAGGGTAGAACCATTGCATGTAAGCATGTTAGGTATTTTCCATTAACTTCAAGGTTGAAAAATTATTCATGTCTCATAAAACTGCTTCTCTTATGAGGTGGCATGAAGAAGGTCGTGTGAAAGATGGAGTCTATAGGCATCCAGTTGATTCAAGGGCCTGGAGAAAGTTTGATGAATTACATCTAGAATTTGCTGGCGATTGTCAGAATGTAAGGCTTGGTCTGGCCTCAGATAGATTTAGTCCATTTTTAAATATGTACATACCACATAGTACTTGGCCTATTCTCTTAGTACTGTATAATTTTCCACATTGGCTATGCATGAAGCAACCGTGTTTTATATTGTCAACTCTTATTGATGGCCCTTAGAGTCCAGGGAACAAGATTGATGTTTTTATGCAACCTTTGATCGAGGAGTTGAAAGAATTGTGGCGTGATGGTGTGATGACATATGATGCAGAAGCAAAAAAGATATTTTATTTGCATGCAGCTGTTATGTAGACTATAAGTGATTTTCCTACTTATCGCAATCTGTTTGGTTATAGTGTTCACACTAAGAGAGCTTGACCGATTTACAATGTTAATTACTTAGCTTACTGCTTGCCTAACAGGGGTAAATATTTCTTCTTACACCATCGTAGATTTCTTGACCAGTCACATAAGCTCTCAAAAGGATAAAGTCTCTTTCTATGGTGGAATGGAAAATGACAAGCACCAACAAGGTGCACAGGGGCCGAAATATTGACACAACCTGGGGGTTGTTTAATAGAATATGAAATAGATGATGTGGAAATCAGAATCCAGCCTGACTATGAACGAAAGTTTGGCATAAATTCATTCAATTGGAAGAAGAAAAGTATATTTTGGGAGTTGCCATATTGGGAGAACAATTTGATGAGACACAATCTTGACCTGATGCACATAGAGAAAAAATTTTCAAACAATCTATTGTATACAATATTAGGTGATAGTAGTTCTTCGAAAGATAACTTGAAAGCTCGTTAGGACTTGCAAATCATGAATATTAGAAAGTCTCTACACCCCATTTTAAAGCCCTCTGGAACTGGATACAGTTTGTCACCAGCTCTTTACATAATGAGTAAGTTTGAAGTTGATATTTTCTTAACAGTTTTGAAAGAACTAAGAGTTCCTGATGGCTACTGTTCTAATATTGCTTGATGGGTAAACATGAGAAGAAAGACTTTGGGAGGTTTGAAAGACTTTCCCGATGGGTTGTTTATAATACAATACTACAGATTAAGGTTTACTATCAGTTTTTGGTAACTATTTATATTGTTATTTCTAGGTTCTGCATCCAGAGCTAGTCGGGGGATAGAAAGTTACTCCCCGAGTGGGCTGAACCAGGCTTCAAGTAGTACGAGGTTAGAGTTAACCAACACAGAGGACTTATAGGGGTAGATGCTTCTCGCTTCAGTTCTATAGTTGGTTGTTTTACACGAATGGGCAATAGACTTCCTTTAAATTATAGGGATTAGCATTCTGCACCTCAAAGAATGAAGGATTCTGTGTAGGAAGAAATACAGGTTAATAAATTTCTTGCTAACTTTGGCTAAAATCTCCCTAATTAAAAGTTCAATTTTTTAACAATTTATATTTTATCTAGTCACTTATTTGTTTAACACTATAAGGACAACACAACTATGCCACCTGAGGGACGTACTGTCACAATGAAGATGCTTTGTGCAGCCTGAAAAGATTTCAAATCCAAACTCAAGCGTAGATACTATATTCCTTTCCAACATAGCACGGAGCCTATTACTTATGGAGATAGAAGGGTCGACGAAAATTAGTGGAGGACGTTGGTTGATTATTGGCATTTGGAAGATGTGCAGGTCATATAATTAACTCTATTAGACTTTTTATATTATGATTTTGTTTACGTATATAAAATGGTTATGGTGTGATTTTGTTACATATTAACTACTTTGTTAATTCACAGGCGGAGGCTGTGCAGAACAACCAGAATCGATCACATATTACATATCCACCAACCACAGGGAAGATGCCACATTTTTTAATACTTGATCAGGTATTTAGATTATCGTATATGCCATTATTTTATCTTTATTAGTAGATTGTCAAAAATCCTTATTTTTATAAATATTATCTAATTAACTGCTATTCATGTTTGCATAGGGCCTCACAATGCCAGTCGATGTCACAATATGATATGTTTCTTGCGACACAAATGTGGTGTGGTCGACAAGTTGATAGTTTGACTACTGATATGATTCTAAGTCATTTTTTATGCTTTACTTTGCTGAATTGTTAAAATATGACAAAATGAATATATTAACTTTAATATTAACTTAATATGTATGTTATTTCTTAATTTTGTAGGATCGAGTAGAGGCAGAGTGGCAGGAGCTTCCTGACTCTGAGCACACCGAGAAGGCGAATGATTAGATTTTTCAGCGCATGTTCGGTCCTAACACGACGTGTTAGATGTCAGGGAAACAGACCAACACCAACTACAGTTAAACAGTCATTCAGCTATTCTAGAGAGGTTGAGGAGGCTATCAGAGTGCAAGTTGAGACATGTATCCAGGCTATGCAAGCCGAGATGGAGGCAGGTATGGAATTAGCTCTATCCCGCAGAGCAGACATAGGTGCATTTGTCACAGCTCCTAGACCTCCATCTAGTGCCTTTACGGCATCTCCTGCTGTTGGTTCTACATCTCGTCCACATGGACAATCTGAAGCTCCTGATGATGATGTTGTTGGTGATGAGCATGATTGTGTCACTTTATTTCGCTCTTGTTGTGTATGAGTAGCATTTGGGATTGATACATTTTATTTCCTACTTTTTCTATATGTCCTATTACTTTTACTTGTACACATTTTAGTTTTATTTTGGTTTATTTATAGTTTGATTAATGTTAGCTTTGCTGATGAGTTTTTTTTTTCTTTTTTTGTAATTGTGTTGAAATTTTAGCTTGGTCGAGTTTAATTTGTAGGTGGTAGATGCTCAAATAAACAAATTATGAAAAAAGAAGGGAAAAATAAAAATGATGGTCAAAACTATCGTATTTACTTAACATCACAATTAAGTAATTACGACAGTTAGAGACCGTCACAATTACTACTTAATTGCGACAGTTGTAAACAATCGTCTTAACTGAGTAATTGCAACGCTTTTAGCTAACCGTCATATTAACTAAATAGGATAATTTTTTGGCCGTCTTTAGATAAAAAATGACGGCTTTATATACGACGGCCGAGAAACCGTCGTTGGACCATCGTTTATAGCTAAAATGATGGTATTTCCTTAAATACAACTATTTTATGGCCGGCGTATTTACGTTAATTTTTAGTAGTGCTGGGCTTTCGTCCAATCCACATCTCACAAGGTATCCTAGGCACTAACTTGAAAAATACCAAGTTCAGAATATATGTTGTTGTTTCCAGAGTATATCCCCAAAAAGAAATAGGAAGAGTTGCATGATTCATCATACTTCTGACCATTTCCATCAACGTTCTATTTCCTCTCTCAGCTACTCAATTCTGCTAGAGTCCTAGGTGCAGTTAGCTAAGACACTATACCATGATGTGCCAAGTAGTCCTTGAATTCACTAAGGAGATACTCTCCACCGCAATCCGATTTTAACTTTTTAATTAGTTTACCTGTTTGGCGCTCCACCTCAGCCTTAAACTTCTTGAATATATCAACGGAATCAGGCTGGCACCTTATCAAGTAAACATAACCAAAACGCGAGTCAATATCTGTGAACGTGATAAAGTAATTATAACCTTCTCTAGCTGGTGAAGACATAGGACCACAAATATCAATATTAATTAACTCTAATATTTTCTTGGCCATTTCTGCCTTTTGAGTAAATGACCTTTTGATCATTTTACCCTTAAGACAAGATTCATACTGAGGCCATTCCTCCAAGTCCAATGAGTCCAAAGACCCATTTTAGATTAACCTCTTAATCCAATTAAGATTTATATGTCCTAATCTTAAGTGCCATAAATAAGTGTTATGTGATGTGGCATTCTCTTCTTATTATTAGGTTCCATTTGGGTATTATTTATTTGGCAATTAATAGGATTAATATAGAAAAGATTCCCATACATGTTTTTAGAACAAATAATATTTCTATTTCTACTGATTGAAATACCAGAATGGAAAGAAATAAAATATCTTTGATTAATCAATTTAGAAACTAAAATAAAATTCTGTTTAAAACTAGAAATATATAAAATATCTTTCAAAATTAAAACCCTATTATAATCAAATAATAGTTCTAAGTCTCCCACTGCTCTGGCCCACGCTTGTGCTCCATTACCCACTCTAAGTCCATGCTCTCCTCTACTGAGTCGCCTTATTTTGTTGAACCCCCGGCAAGGAGTTACAGATATATCAGTGGCTCTAGAAGCAATAATCCAAGTGGATGATGATCCAACTGTTAAAATACACTCTAAGTAAAGAGTAATACCTAAGAAGGACTTGGCCAAGAAGTCTAGACAATCCTTTTTGAAGTGCCGCTTCTTACCACATTTGAAACACTTGCTCTTGGGCTTGTCACTGGGCTTAGATGGACCGGGCTTGAATGCCTTAGGCTGGGCCCCTACATTGTCCTAGGCCTTTTTCTTTTTTGAACTTCTTGGGCTTAGGCCCAATTCTTAAAGATGAACCAAAACAAGTAACCAAAATTTTTTAGTTAGGCTTCATTATTTTCTCTACAGCCTAAAGTTCCTTCATCAACTCCGGCAAAGACATACTCAACTTATTCATATTATAATTTAACTTGAACTAAGAGTATGATTTTGGCAAAGTCTCAAGAATCATATCAATTTGGCTCTCGGGATCGATTGTTGCCCCGAGAACCTCGGCCTCTTCAAAGTGGACAATCATCTTGAACATATGCTCATGAACCAATATCTCCTCAGCTATCCTAGTGTTCATGATCACTCTAAGAGCTTCTTGCATTGCGGGCCGGCTCTTATCAACAAACATATTGAGCAACGAAACATCGATGTCGTAAGCAGTTGGCATGTTCTCGTGCTTAGACTGGAGAATATTAGACATAGAAGCCAAAATATAGCATCGAGCCATTTCATCAGCTTTCCTCCATGCCTTCTCTACCTCACGATCCTTGACCGTAGAATCTTCCCAAATTTCAGGACAGGGGTCAGCCAGAACATACTTGTACTTCTCCACAGTGAGTACTATGTTCAGATTCCTTTTTTAGTCCACGTAATTTGGTCTAGTTAACTTATTCTCCTTGAGAATAATGGACAAATGACTGAAACCAGATATTTTTGTTGATTGGAAAAAAAAACTTCATTCAAAAAAAATTTTGTTTTGAAAAACACATATAAAAATGTACATTTGAAACATCATATTATTTCCATTATATGGTTAACCTATTAAAACCATTATAAAAAATATGAACAATTTGGCTTTTAGAAAAATTGACAGAGTTTTGTAGGAAGGTTAATAATTTTCTGAATTAAGTGTATAACCATCGCAAATTAAACTACCTTAATTGGTAATGATCTAGAAAAAATTCCATCGATAGGGTGGCCACTACTCTCACCTATTGGAATGTATACCCTCTTAAACTAGGTTTTTGATATAATTTTGACTTGTATTAATAAAAGATTTTTTCTCAGAATTTGTTTATAATTTTTTTTTATATTTGTGCACGATTTTATTGGAAAAGATACATTGTGTTTAAGTAAATGGTTCATGTGAATAGAGGTCTTTTACAGTAAGGTATGGACCATGGAATACTTAACATATAAACTACTATTCTTAGCCGAACGATGAGAATGAGAATCTCATCATGGCAAGATTATTGTGTTATGAATTCTAAATAGGGAATGGCTTACCTTTAGCCAATGAGTAGTCTTCTCATTTTACAATACAAGTGTATTTTGAATACGTAGAACAGGACCTACATTGTTGGTTTCTAAAAGTACTATGTAATAGAAACTTAGACTACTACTGCAACAACATGGATTTGTACTCTATAGCTTAGTATAAGTTGGTAGTTTGATGAAGTTGGAAGCATATGCTTTGATATACTATAGTTGAGGTTCTTTAGAAGGACTAATATACTTGTATGTTGGGTATATATAACTAGTTAGTCAGGACAGACATATACAAGACAGTGTCTACACTATATTGCCCGTTGTGATTCTCTAAATGATCTAATTATACCAGAAGCATTCTTCTCTTTTTCTCTCATTCATATTCCTTTTCTTTAGGTTTTTCTTGATTTTGTTAATCAATAGCAAAGGTTTAAGAATTGTCTTGAGACAAGATTATGCTCGCTTCAGTTGTTTCACCAATGAGTAATAGGCAGTGGAATATTCTGTGTTCTTAAGAGGATTTTTGCATTCATGCCACGAAGGAGCAGAAGGACTGCAGGTGAAGGGCCAGAAACATCATCTCACGGGTGAAGGGCAACCCCTGTGATCCAGTTTGCTTCTTCACAGCCAAAGGAAAATTTACGACATAAAGGTATCAATTACTCTCTTTCGTTGTGCAGTGTCATTTTTATCCTAGCTTTATTCACTGCATGCATGCCTTCTGTGTGTTTTCGAAGCAACAAATAGTATTAGAGCGAGATGCTTCGAATAGCGTAGGATTAATGCATGCTATATAATAAAATTAGTAAGACTAATTTGATGAATATAATGAGGCCCTTCTCTATTTTGGTATGAGTAGATCATCTGTACACCTCACCGTTGAGGTATAGGAAGCTTTGTAAATTTTTCTTTTAATGCTTTATTTAGCTTTCGTGTAAACTTGATTTGAAAGGGTATAGGCGGATGTGATGTTTTTTGTTGAAAAAGTGTAACAAGAAATTAACTTGGACGATGGCAAAGCATTGCAGAGAAGTCTAGAGAAAAATTGCAGAGAAACAGGAAAAAAAAAAAAAAGACTCGTGGAGAAGATGAGCCAAGCCACTAAGCCCAACCGTAGAGCTGAGCTAAGCCGTGGCTTCCAGCCACAGCTAGGCCCAAGCGCACCTCGGCTCGGCCACGCTTGACTAGGATGCAGAGAGCATCTTGGCCTGGATGCAAGGATGCTTCCCGAGTCAGGACACGGGCAGGCAAGGGTCGCGGGCATCAGCCCATGGACCATGGCCCATGGGAAGACCAGTGTGGTAGGTGCATTGGATCAAGAAGATTTTTTTTTTTTTGGTCCCATACCAGGCAAAGTTATTATTTTTGCAATTTGAATATTTTGCATGAAAAATAATGCTAAAAGATTTTAGAATTAAACAAAATCATTAATTAATTTAATTAATGTGTTTAATTTTATTATTTGGGCACTTAGGATTAAAAATAGAAAAGCATGAACACGTTTACAGTTTTCTAGCATTTTAATTATTTTAAGTTCTATGTGAACGTTTTTTCAAAGACCAAAGTCTTTGAGAAATTTTATTTGACAAGGAAAAATATTTTTCTTTAATTAAATAGTTATTTTAACTTAAACAAAAATTAATCCTTGGTTATTTTGTTAAAGGTTTTTTATCCTTGACATAGAAAATATCTTGAATTTAGAAATTTTTGTAAGCTAAAATGGAAAGCCATTTCAATTCATTTTAGCAAAGGAAAAATTATTTTTGTCAAATAAAACCTTGAGATCAAAATCTCTAGGAATTTTAAACAGAAAAATTTTGAAATTATTAAGTTTTTAACTTAAATAAAATTAATCCATGAGGAAAAATTTCTCAAAGGATATAAACCTTGACATAGAAATTTTTATGGGTTTAGATATTTTATTTTAAGTTAAAAGAGAACTTAATTGAAAATTTTCAATTGATATTTTTCCAAGAAAATATTTATTTAAAAATTAAGTGGGAGAGGGGTTCCAATGGCCCCATGGCTTCCATCACGATTCTCATTAGAGATCATGGGTCTCCTCGCGTCACCCTGAGAGTGAACCCGTATAGGATGGAGATATCACAAAGAACTAGAACTAATGGAATTATGTAATTAATAACCCGGGACACGTACTAGGATCGACCATCCCACGTTAGAGGTTATAGTGCGAGGTATATCAATAGAAAATGAGAAGAAATGGCCATCCCTTCGATGGGGTTATCTTTTAGATCATTACCTAGAAGAGAAATTAATTTGTGACTTAGCTTAAGTAATTGTTAAACTTCCTAAGAAGTTATGTCTGTTTACCTAAGAGCCAAATTAATCATGTTAAAGATAATAGTAATAGGGTTAGCTATTATCAGTTTAATATAAGGACAAGGTGCACAAAATTATTTTATTTTATAATACTGAGAATTTCTTTTATTTTTTCAAAATTTCAAAAATGGTTAGTGGAGGTTCTTTCAGTCCCATAGCCATTATTCTCCGTGAGAATAAGCTAACGGGTCTAAACTATGTGGACTAGAAAAGAAACCTGTATATAATATTCATAGCTGAGGAGTATAAGTATGTTCTTTACGAGACTTGTCTAATAATTGGGGAAGGTTCCACCGCTGAGGAGCAAGAAGCTAAAAAGGCATATAAGAAAGCTGACGAGATAGCCCAATGCTATATGTTAGCCTCCATGTCAAATGTGCTCTAATCCAAACATGAGCACATGGCAACTGTATATGACATTAGCATATCACTAGCCATAATATTTGTGGATAAGAGCTAGCCCGCAAGGCATGAGGCTCTTCAAACAATTATAAATACCAAGATGGCTGAGGGAGCATTAGTCAGAGAACATATACTCAACATGATTGCTGTTTTCAAGGAAGTAGAAGTCTTGAGGGCTATCATTGACCCCAAGAGCCAAGTAGACATGGTTCTTGAATCTTTATTGGGTTCTTTCACTCAATTCAAGTTGAATAAAAATATGAACAAGTTAAATATAAGTTTAACAGAGTTGATGAAGGAGCTCTAGGTGGCAGAGAAGGTCATAAAGCCACAAGCTAGGGCTATGATGGCTTCTTCTTCAATAATTGGGCCCAAGCCCAGAAAGTTCAAGAAGAACAAGGGAAATGCAATGCATCGGCCCAAGTCCCAACCCAAAGACAAACCTAAGGGCAAATGCTTCAAATGTGGGAAGAAGGGACACTAGAAAAAGGAGTGTCCAGATCTTCAAGCCAAGAAAAATCCCACAGATAATATTTTCTATCAAGAGTCTATATCAATAGTTGGATCAACTTCCACTTGGATTGTTGATTCAGGAGCCACTGATCATAGCTGTAACTCCTTGCAGGGTTTAGGAAGATTAGAAGACTCTAGAAGGGCGAACTGGACTACGCATGGGAAGTGGAGCACAAGCATGAGCCCTTACTGTAGGAGAGCTGGAACTTACTTTTGATTGTAATAGAATAGTTGTTTTAAAGGATATTTTATTTGTTCCTGGTTTTAGAGAGAATTTGGTTTCAGTTGTAAAACTTATAAATTAAGGATATTTTGTTTCTTTCCATTCTGGTATTACTGTCAGTAGAAATGAAAAAGCTATATGTACTGGGCATATATAAGGAAATGTATCCTTTATTAATCCTATTAACAATTAATTGAATAATGCTCAATCAAAACCTTTAAATAGGAAGAGAAAGACCAATGTCAATGACTTATAGATTAAGCATCTAAGGTTGGGTCACATTAATTCAATCAGGATTCAAAGGTTAAAGCATGATGGGCCTTTAGGCTCATTGAGATTAGAAAGTTGGCCTCAGTGTGAATCCTGTCTTATTGGAAAAATGACCAAAAGATTCTTTACCCAAAAAATGAAAAGAGCCAAAGAAGCATTGAGTCTTGTTCACGCTGATATGTGTGGTCCTTTATCTACACCAGCAAGAAGGGGGTTTGAGTTCTTCATCACTTTCACAAATGATTATACAAGGTATGGTTATATTTATCTAATAAGATGCAAGTCTGACTCTTTTGACAAGTTCAAAGAGTTTAGGGCTAAAGTGGAGCGTCGCATAGGTAAACTAATCAAGACCTTACGATCAAATCGTAGTAGAGAATAGCTCCTTGATGAATTCAAGGACTACATGGTACATTATGGGATAGTATCCCAACTCTCTGTGCCCAGGACACCATAGCATAATAGAGTAGTTGAGAGAAGCAACAAGACATTGATGGAAATGGTTCAAAGCATAATGTCTCATGTTACTCTTCCAGTGTATTTTTGGGATATGCCCTACAAACAGTAGCAAATATTCTGAACTTAGTACCTTCCAAGTCAGTACCTAAGACTTCTTATGAGATGTGGACTAGGTATAAGCCAAATCTAAATCATCTCAAAATATAGGGTTATCTAGCATATGTACTAATCAAAGGAGACAAGTTAGAACTAAGATCAAAATTATGCTATTTTGTTGGGTATCCAAAAGGTACAAATGGTGGTTACTTTTATTATCATAAGGAGTAAAAAGTACTTGTGAGTACTAATGCTAGATACTTAGAGGATAAAAAAAATACATCTACTAAAAGTTTAACAAGGAGAAGTTATCTTTTGAATCAACTTCTCTTAACCCTATTATAGAATAAGAAGAAACATAGCCTCAGGAACATGTACAAATGGAGCTCGTTATAGTAGTAGGATATCTAGAGTTCTAGAAAGATAGATTGGAGAGGTTTTTGACCTAGTCTCCGACCATCAAGAATAAGATCCCATTAGATATGAGGAGGCTATGGCTGATGCTAACATAGACCTATGACATGAAATAATGAAAACTGAGATTGAGTCTATGTACTTAAATTAGGTTTGGGATCTTATAGCTTCACCTGAACGGATAAAACTCATTGGGTGCAAGTGGGTGTACAAGAGGAAGAGGGGAATGGATAGGAAAGTAGAAACTTTCAAAGCTAGGCTTGTGGCAAAATGGTATACTCAGAAAGAAGAGATCGACTGACTATAAGGAAACATTTTTCCCAGTAGCCATGCTTAAATCCATCTGTATCCTCTTTGCTATCACATGTAATTATGACTACGAGATATGGCAAATGAATGTCAACACGGCATTTTTAAATGGCCATTTTTGTAAAGACATCTATATGTCCCAACCAGAAGGTGTTATTGTTGAAGGCTAAGAACATATGGTTTGTAAGCTTAAGAAATCCATTTATGGACTTAAGTAGGCATCCAGAGCATGGAACATTTATTTCGATGAGACTGTAAAGTCTTACGATTTCATTCAAAACGAAGATGAACCATGTGTGTATAGGAAACTAGAAGGCATAAACGTGATTTTTCTTGTACTGTATATAGATGACATTCTACTTATTGGAAATGATGTAGGGACACTGTCATCTACTAAGGTTTGGCTATCTAGTTAATTTAGTATAAAGGACTTGGGTGAAGCTAGTTACATTCTCAGAATAAAGCTTTTTAGAAATAAAAAGTAGAGAATGTTAGGTTTATCCCAAGCTACATACATTAATAAGATGTTGGCTAAGTTTAGCATGGACTCATGCAAGGGGGCGTTGATCCCTTGCGGATATGGGTTGTCTTTTTTTTTCAAATGACTGTCCAAAGTTTCAAGAAGAAAAAGATAGAATGAGTAGGATTCCCTATACTTCAGCTGTGAGAAGTCTCAGTATGCCATGCTGTGTACTAGACCAGATATATGTTTTTCCATAGGCTTAGTTAGTAGATATTAGTCAAATCTCAAGGAGGTTCATTGGCAGGCTATAAAACATATTCTTAAGTATCTTAAAGGTATAAGAGATTATATACTGTTTTACAAGGCTAATAACTTGGTTCCTATAGGATACATGGACTCAAACTTTCAAGTGGATAAGGAAGAGAAAAAATCCCCTAGTGGATATATCTTCACCTTATCTGGAGGGGCCATTTCATAGAAGAGTATTAAGTAATCTTGCATTGCTGACTCAACCATAGAAACTGAGTATGTGGCAGCTTTGAAAACATCTAAGAAAATAGTTTGGCACCAGAAGTTCCTTTTGAAACTTGGAGTCATGTCACAAATAGACAAATCAGTTGTGATGTATTGCGAGAACACTGGTGCAGTCTCACAATTCAAAGAACCACAAAAAGGGGAAGCACATATTGAGGAAGTACCACCTGATCTGAGATTTCATCCAAATACGGGAGGTTGTGGTGGAACAGATTGTCTCATAGAACAATCCAATAAATCCTTTCACCAAACCTTTAGTGGAGAGAGTCTTTAGAAGACACTTAAACACCATAGGGGTGGGCACCTATAGATTTACTTAGTCTTAGAGTGTAAGTAGGAGATTTTTGGAATGTATACCCTCTTAGACTAGGTTTCTAATGTAATTTTGACTTGTATTAGTAAAAGTATTTTTCTTAGAATTTATTTGTGAAATATTCTTTATATTTGTGCATAATTTTATTGGAAAAGACCCATTGCGCGTAAGTAAATGGTTCATGTGAATAGAGGCCTTTTACAGTAAGGTATGGATCATGGGATACTTAATACATAAACTATTATTCTTAACTGGATGATGAGAATGAGAATCTTATCATGGCAAGGTTCTTGTGTTATGAATTCTAAATAGGGAATGACATACCTTTAGCCAATGAGTAGTTTTCTTAGTTTATAACACAAGAGTATTTCGAATACGTAGAACAGGACCTGTAATAGTGGTTTTTAAAAGTACTATGTGATAGAAACCTAGATTACTACTACTATAGCGTGGACTTGTACTCTACAACTTGAGTATAAATTGGTGGTTTGACGAAGCTGGAAGCATATGCTTTGATATACTATAGTTGAGGTTCTTTAGAAGGACTAATATACTTATATATTGAGTATATGTAACTAGTTAGTTAGGACAGACATATACGAGATAGTGTCTACACTATATCACCTGTTGTGGTTGTCCGAAAGATCTAATTATCCCGGGCTCTGGGGAACATGACTTAGATATTGGCTTTAGGGTAGCTCCCTTGGAAGGTGAAAATATTCTAAGAAGTTGTAGATTATTGGACTAGAAGCCTAAGGATGTTAGATGTCTTTTAGAGAGGTGTTAGTACATTCTTTTCTGTCTAAATGCATGGCTATGCGTAAAGGGATATTTTAGTCATTTCACTTGTAGGTCAAAGACAAAGCTAACGTAGAATTATGCTTGGAGTCAATATTTCCTTATGGTGATATTATAAAATATTTAAAATGCAAAATATAGCTATTTATATAGCAAGGGTATTTTGGTCATTTTAGTAACTAAGGCGATATGTCCTTTTGGTCATCAGAATAGCCTGTAAGTCCTAATTAATTTTAGGTCGAGGAAATGGTCTCACTTAAAAAAGGATTTTATTTTATTCAGGAAGTCTAATTTATTTTTGAACTGGAATAAAATAAAAGAACGAGAGAAATTAATTTTATTATCTAGTTTAATTGGTTCATTAATTATTCAGGGCCTAAGCCCAGATTGAATAATTAAAAAAATTAATCTGAGCTTAAACTAGTTAATAAAAGGCTTAAATAATTATTTTAGTTCATTTGGGCTTATTAATTATTCATTGAATTGTTTTAATAGTCCCAAGAAATAAATAATTAATGGTTATTATTTTTTTTAGGCTCATTGGATCCAAGGAAAATAATAAATTATTTTTGGCCCAATAGGCTGGACTAAAGGGTTTTTTATTCACAGAACAAAAGAGTTAAGGCTTAGTCAAACCTCTTCTATTGATAGCTTTCAGGAGTTTTGAAATATCAAAACCCTAGTGTTTTGGTTATCTGATGATAAGGGAATAGTCGTGTATTAGGGATTGAGATTTTTTTCCTAGAGAACACAATACACAATCAGAAAAAATATACCAGAAGCCTTCTTCTCTTTTTCTCTCGTTCATATTCCTTTTCTTTTAGTTTTTCTTGATTTTGCTAATCAATAGCAAAGGTTCAAGAATTATTTTGAGACAAGATTATCCTTGCCTAAGTTGTTTCACTAACTAGTAATAGGCAGTGGAATATTCTACGTTCTCAAAAGGATTTTGGCATTCATGGCATGAAGGAGCAGAAAGTTCCCAAGTGAAGGGCCAGAAACATCATCTCTTAGGTGAGGGGCAACTCCTGTGATCCAGTCAGTTTCTTCACAGCTAAAGGAAAATTTATGATGCAAAGGTATCAATTAAACTCTTCCGTTGTGCGGTATCATTTTTTTTCTTAGTTTTAATCACTGCATGCATGGCTTTTGTGTGTTTTCGAAGTATCATCACCAACTACGGATAATCCAACATTCATGCTTCCAACGATAAGTTGACCGACACTAACACTTATCCTAGGATTTACTTATAATTCCTCCGTTGGTTTTGGATTCTCGTAAAAATCCATCCTATAGGGGATCATATTCAGAATGACACGAGGATAACCACAATTTCTAACAAGAATTCGTGACAGAAGCCGTGGAGTCGTTGGAGCCCCTCTTCTACATAATATTTTGAGAAAAATAGGTTTTTTGGAAAAATATTTCTTTAAAATTAATTGGTTTTTATTAACTTTAGTGAAAATCTGAAAAATTCAACTATTATTTTCTATGTCAATGATAAAACCCTTTAAGAAAATAAATTATGAATTTTTAATTTCACTACTCAAGTTAAAACCATTTTCTAGGAACTAAATTTTAAAATACTTAAATCCAAAATTATTCTCCATGTTAAGGATAAAAACCTTTGAAAGAATAAACCATGAATTATGTTTAAATTACATAGTTCCAATTCAAAATGTTTTCCTTCATTGTTTTATCTAGAGAAAAAAATAATTTCTCAAATACCTTTGTCCATTTGATCACAAAATTAAATATAACAAACATGCTCCAAAAATAAAATTTTTTAACATGCTATTTCTAACATTTAATTCTTATGTGACCATATAATGGATTAAACATCACAATAATAATAAAATTAAAATAATCTTGTTTAATTATAAAGTGGTTCCCCTTTACTAACTATTTTCATGCAAAATTATGTATCACAATAAATAAACTATTGCAAGAAAAATAACCCCGTGTGATATGGGCCCCAAAAGAAAAGAAAATACAAGAAAAATAAAATGAATAAAAAAACAAGAAGACCAAATGACCCAAAAACCGAACCGAGTCTTGCATTTTTGTCTTTTTCCACCATACAAGCCTTAGGAGGCTTAGCATCATCCTTCTAAGGATCAAGTCCTTTTATTGGCCTTGATCACAGCTCTTAGGAGCTCTAGGGAGACTAATCTCTCAAGCCATGTGCATGGCTTGTCTTCCATTTTTTTTTTTTTTTTTTTTTGGTTTTCCTATACAATCTTCTTCATGGGTTTTTTTTTTGTTCAGGCACCAATTAATTTATTTATTTTTGTTACAAAAAAATCATAAATAAATTGAAATACAATTTCAAATGCCTATGCCTTTCAAAACAAGACATATACGATTTATGCAAAAGTGATTCAAAAATAAATTACAAGTACCTATGCCTCCACGCACGAGTCGTACACAAAATCTACCCATATAAAAAAACCACGAGGGATCCATACAATCGCAAAGATTATATTTTAATTAGTAAAGGAACCACCATTTCTAGTAATTAACCCTAAGCATGCTCCTAGATTTAACCATTGCTCTGATACTACTTGAAGGATCACGACAAAAAAAAAAAAAAAAAAAATATGTAGTGGAAGATAGCAAATTAAAATTTTTTTCCGAGTCAAAGTCCAGGAATACTTACTTCTAGGGTGATTCACTTTAATAACTAGAGTAGAATTAGGGTTCGATGGCTCTTGTTGAACAGGAACGTCTACTTGTTCCGCAGCGACACTAGCTAACTGTCTGCTCCTTCGCATCAAACACTTACTACGTTTGCAAGCTCTTGACCTTCCAAAGTATTCTCTAACCACTATGTACCTCTATCGGTGAAAGTAGAATTAGGGTGAATAAAATTGGAATAAAAATAGAAGAGCAAAACGTTAAGGAAAAATGAAGGAAATGAAACCAAAGAAAAAACAACGGTGGCCAATTTTTTTTTCTTTGAAAAAACCGAAAGCACTATGTCCAATTTTCAAAATTTTGGTCAACTATATATGGCACACGAGATGCCCTTTTCTAATATTATTAGATTTCCTTTTTCCTTTTAGAAATAAAATCAACCACCTCAATTTCTTTGTTTCCTTTTTCCTCTTTTTCCTTATTTTTTAATTTTACATAGCTACTTCCATCAAAACCCTGATGGGCCATGCTCTATTAATTAGTCTAATGACTAATTAAATAACTCTCTTATTAATTAAGTTAGCTCTTTTATTAATTAATTAAACTACTTAGGTCCAATATAAAATTATTCAAGATAATAAATAAATAAATTAATTAATTAAATTAGCTCTTTTATTAATTAATTAAACTACTTGGGCCAATATAAAATTACTCAAGATAATTAATTAATAAACTAATTAATTAAATTGGCCCAATTAATTATTCTAGCCCAAATAAATAAATAATTGGACTTCTCAAATGATTCTTCCAATAATAAATTCACCCGATAAGCCTATATAGAAAATAAATTTACTAAAGTAATTTAAGCAACTCTAGGGACCAAAAGACAGATTATTCTTGGCTACTAAAATGATCACAATATCCCTGCTAACAAATAGCTATATTTGAATCATTTTAAATATTCCATTTATCGCCATATGGGAATATTGACCCCGAGAATAATTTTGCAAGTGCAATATCTCTGACCTACTGGTGTAATGACGAAAATACCCTTCTATGTAACACCCATTATTGAGATAGAAAAATAGTACTAACACCTTTCTCAAAAACATCTACCATCCTTTGATAATTAGTCCGATAATCCACGACTTCCAGTACGTATCTACTTTCAAAGGGAGCTACCCAAAAGTATACAAACTTAGTCATATTTCCCAGGGCCCAGGATTATTAGATTATCCTAGGCAATCACAAGAGGGTAATTTCTTCACATAATAAAGCATAAAGATTCTATTATATAAGTCCATCTTAATTAACTAGAGTCAAACACCGAACGTATAAGGTTATTGGCCTTGCGATAAGACCTCACCCAACATACATCAAAGTGTATAAGTCCAGCTTCACCACACCACCAACTTATACTCAAGTCCTAGGGAACTCGTCCACATAGTAGCTGCAATAAATTAATCTTTATTTATTTTAGTACTTTGATAAATATTATTATCGCGTGGTCCAGTTCTACGTATTTTGAATACGTTTACACTATTAGTGAGAATAGACTACTCATTGGTTAAAGGTAAACCATTCCCTATTAGAAATCATAGTATAATGATCTAAACCTTGATAATGTGCCTAGCTTCCTTAATCGATCAAGAACAAATTTTCGCTTATGTGTTAGAAGCCCATAATCTACACCTTACTATGAAAGCACGACTCAATCACGTAGATTACTTACTAATACACTTGTTTAACGACATTTTTGTCTTATTTTACCCCTAAAATCTGAAATAATGCACAAAATACCTTTCCAATGGTAAAATCTCAAATAAGAAGGAATATGACCAGTTATTAAACAAAATGTATTACAAAATAACCTCAAATAACTAGGATATATATGACTAATTTAGGCCCTATCACCAATCCAAGGAATAACTATTTCCTAATTAAATTAGAATATTTCCCAATCAAACCAACATAACTAAAAAATGCATTAAACTCATTCCTCATGAATATCCCTACACTCTAGGCAATGTAAACATGAAATTAGCCAATAACACCCTATACTCTAGACGAAATTAACTAACATTTGATTATTTAGGTTCAATTCTTAACCTTTTTTCCCAATTCAGTTAACATAACAATTATATAGAATTAATTAAATTGAACTCAATCTAATTTCATTTTCCAAGTCCATTAAACATAAATTCAACTTCATCAATCTATCAAATAAAAGCAAGTAATCAAATAACAAGAAATATAATTAATTAATCAAATATTAAATAAATCACAACATCATGAATATGAAAATAACATTCAATTATAATTAAAACATTAATATCATCATTGTTCAAAGAAAAAGAAAACAAAGGTCTTAGAAATAACTCATAGACAAGCTGTAACACCCCTACTAAAAGTAACAGCGAAAGCATCTCCAATCTGGGTGTCGCCCTGTCCAGTTACCAAGACAAGGAGTCTTTATAACGAGAAATCTAACAGAGTATTATCCAAAAAGGGAAACATTTGAACCTATTCTGCTGTCACTGTAGCGTCCTCTATCCGTAGGTTCTTCCAACTCCAGATCCCACAAAAAGGTAAGATAAAAGACACGTGTGAGTGAAAAATCACTCAGTGAGTCCCGTGTGCGCTAATGTTTTATTAAAGAAGCAGAGTACACAAAACTTTTATGAAAGAACATATTATTTGTTCATTAGAAATGAATCCAAAACTCTTTAATGAAGAGTGTATTCAGAACTCAATAATTTTTTGGAAAATGGTGTTTCAACTTTCAAATCATTGCTCCATTTTTTTCCAATCACAGGCACTTCTCTAACAAAAGGTCGGCCTGTATGCAAGTCCTGCAGTCCTTGCCTTCAGCTACATGGTCTCTTGTGCCGGGGACTGCGCCTTACAGCACGTCACCCGTGTCATGCCAAAACGGTGAGCAGCGTACAAATGTACCTCACCTTGCACTTAGGGATCTTTTACTTGCCACCATAAGCCAGGAGTCCCAATCCTGACGTCAATCACCATCGAGGTGGTAAGGGATTTAAACACACCGAGTGTACCTGCCCGGTATCATGTGAACAATCCACTATCATAATCAATAGGCAATTGCTAGGCTCAAAACGGCTAGCCAAGACGACTCATCTCAATATTCTATCGTTCTGTTTAGAGTAAGACAATCCCTATAACTGATCAGGTTACTTGCGGTCGTCTATCTCTAATATGAGCTAGTACAAAGATCAGAGCCCTTGCTGAGTACTCAACGTCACCAACCCTGTCTGACTAATTAGGCCAGAGGGTTATCTGATCTCACAGAATTTCATATCAAAATAGTTTTGGGGCAAAACAGTATTTTTTCCAAAATCATGTTGGAACCAGATAAAGGGTTCTATTCACACATCAAAACATGTTTTCAAGAGTATCCTAGTCATTTTCCCTATACTCGATTACAAAAGCCATTTCTAAGGGTATTCAGGTCATCTTACCCTTACCCGATTTGAAAAATATTCAAAAAAGTTCCAATAAGGATATTTCGGTCATTTACCGAATACCCGAGTTCCAAATGTTTTCACGAAATATTCTAATAAGAACATTTGGAACATTTGCTAAATACCCGATTCCAAAAAGAATGCATTTAAAGGAATCCAGAATTCCTATTCCAAAAGAGGATTAAATTCAATGTTTCCAAACATATTTTCATAAAATGTCTCAAACAGTATATAATATAGCATTTCATGGAAAAAAAAAAGTACACTAGCTTTAGAAAGAGTTTTAGAAATCCAAGGGACTCACCTCGTGTTCTAAGCAATCATTTCCGTTCATGGCTGTTTAACCTTCATTTCTACCGTTTTCGATGTTCTGTTGACCATTTATCGCTAAACCTATATCAAACATCGTTTTCGGGTCAATTCGTGTTTGGCCAAAAAATAGCCGACGGGTAGCCGACGTTCCCGATGGTTAGCCAACGTTCAACCATCATTTAGCCGATGGGGTTGACGGTTAGCCGACGAGGCCGATGGTTAGCCGTCGGTCAAGGAAAACGTTTAACTTTTGTTCGCGTCGTTTTTCCGTCGTTTGATCAATTCTTTCATTTTTCTTTTTCCACATCCTTCATCCCTTCATAAACAAGGGATTAACTTCATGTTTCCCCAATTAATTTATCCAAAATCACATAAGTAGTCACCTTAAGTCCATTCATTTTCGGACTACTTTCTGGAATTTCACTGGTTTGACACACTATTTTGTTTTACACATAACTTTCAATTTACAGCTCCGATTTGGCTCCATGATATACCAAAATGACTGTAAGACTCTTAAATTTAATTCAAGATAGGCCATTTTTATAGTTCTGGTTCCAGTATCATGGTACTGGGCAAAAACAGCCTCAGTAGTTTTTACTTAGTTTCACTATTCATTCTTTCCTTAACATTCTGCAATTTTCCAGTTTGACACCCTAACTTGTTTTGCCCATATATTTTAATCCACAAATCCAAATGATGTCAAACCAATTGTAAAATATCCTTAAGACATTTATTTATAAGTTCCAATTCATGGAGTACCAATTTTGTTGTCCATTTTGTTTAGTTTTGAACACAAAGATCCAGTAATAAAATCTCGTTACTGATTTGGCACCTTTTACTATTTTCACCATAACTTTTGATCCGTAAATCCGATTAACCTCAAACTTGGTATAAAATGTCTCTATGATCCTTAGCTACAAAGATATATGCCTACTTTGTTCAAATCCAGAAACATTACAGATTTACTGTACATAAAACCTCCCAGAATTTTCTGCACACAAGGACAACTTTCACACAACTTCACCTAACTAGTTTCCATAATTCACACATAAACTTCTCACAATATATATACCAAAATGATCTCCATGCTTTATAAAATAACTTTACTTCAAGTAAGGTAGATCTTTACCTGTTCTTGGCTGTGTTTGGGGGATGAACAGTCCAAGCATCTTCTTGCTTTTCTCTCTCTCTTTCTCTCCTCTCTATTTCTAGTTTCTCTCTCTCTTTCTTCTCTATTTCCTTTTCTTTTCTCTTCTCTCTTTTCTCTCTTGTTTGCTCCAAAATTCTGGCTATCTAAAGCCATTTTAGTTGGCCTTCATGGCCTATATATAGAAGAATATGGTCTTCAAGTCAATGGTGCATTAAATGGCCTTAACATTTGGAAGCCCTTGATTGGTCCACCTAGCTACTTAGGTGTTCTTTGGAATATTCAAGAGTTCTATAGAATTCTTTAGAAAGTTCTTGCATGAATGTTCTTGTAACCATTCATAGAATCAACACTTGGTGAGTTTTCATTGGTCTATATGGTGATGAAGTGTAGAAATTCCTAGAATTCTCAAGAATTAGTAGATATTTTCTAATCTTGTATGGCCATGCATAATCAACCATGGTTAACTTGCTCAAATCAAGATTAGCTTAATTAAGCTTGGTCAAATGAAGTCAAAAGGCAGTCCAACTTGGTCAAGATTGTCACGCTTGTGGGCCATCCTTATTTATTTCTTGTGGGCCCTCTAAATTATCTCAACTTATCACAACCAATCAAATAGAAACACTTGACCTCATTAACCAATCAAATAGAAGCACTTGTCTTCATTAACCAATCACTAAACGACACTTATTTACCAATCATAAGAAGCCACACGTCCCATTTCCAACCGTAATTTTCTATTTTCTTCAGAAATGATCAAAATCGAGTTCGTAATAGAAAAATATTTTATTTCACTATCCAACTCCAAAAATTCCACTAAATCCATTGATAATACTTAAATTCTTCAATTACCTCTCTACCTGGTCAAATTCGCTGCCGAAGTCATTAACGCGGCCAAAATGACGAAAATGCCCTTGATACCCCGAGTAGCACGTTTTGCACCAAAATGTGCGTCTCATTGTACTGATCAATTTCTCTTTATATTATTTTATTAATCTTAATAACCTTCCAAAAAATTAGGGTACGGGTAGAACAAATCTAATAATTACATCCAGGTCCCGACAAAACTTTATTTCACCAAAGTATTTATCTCAACACACCAATCAACTTTTGTTCTGACCGTTGATATAAATTCTCGTCCTATTACAGGTAGTAGCAAATCGGGAGTAAGAAGGTGGAGTGTTACACAAGCCCTCTTATTTCTCCATTGAAACCTCCTTGAATCAATGCTCCTTTGAGTGATGAATTCCTCTTGAACAAATGATTTTAGCTTTAGCTCCTTGGATTCATACATTAATCTTCACTTGTTCTTCGTTAAATGGGCCTCTTGGTTGCTAAAAATCATCCTTCAAAAGCCTTGGGCTAAGTACTAGTTGGAACTGAGTTAACCTCATTGGCAATTTCTAATTTGACTTGAAAAAGGATTTTAAACCACTACAACAAAGCAAGGCTAGTGCTAGGTCACTTCGTCTGGAATGGTGTCAGTCCAGCTCTGGAAATCTCCTAGTTTGAGCTCTGTTTCCTTTGTTTTTCCAGAACCGAGCCACGACCGGTTCAACTACTTTGAGCAGGCACCGGGTTAAGTCTGGAAATCTACAATTTCACTCTAAATCATCCAATTCCTATACATATTTAGAAAGAACACTTTTCCAGAAGCAAAACATCAAATAGGAAGGGAAATGACTAGTAATTAAACCAAAAGTACCATAAAACATCCTTAAACAAATAGGAAAATATAGACATAATTAGGCCCTATCACATTCCCCTACACTTAAGCTTTGCATTGTCCTCAACCAAACAAGAATTAATCACTAAGCAAATAACTTATGGACATGACAAAACAATTCAACATACTCATCCTCAATCAAATTTATCCATAATAAAGCAATAACCTCCTTCCAAACTTAAACACAAACTTATCATTCATTCAAACCTTTCTAAACCTAAACTTATGCATTAAATCAAATAATCCTAAGGCCATCAAAGTTAAGTTAAACAATCTCATATTCAGTAGAAGAAAATTATTTTACCTCTTAAGCAAAAATATAGACAACACAAACCATACAAGTTATGCTATTTAACCAATTCAAGCATTTATAATTTCACAACTGAAGTAGTAGAATAAGGAAACACTCCATTTTTTCCAATGACTTAGAAAATTGATAGCTTCAAATAAATGGATTTCTCTTCACATGTCGTAGTAGCCCCCTTGTAGGCATTATTCTTTTTTTCAACATTTTTTAACATTTTCTTTCCATTTTTTTTCTTTCTTTCCTTCTTACCTTCTTGCCTTTGGGATAGCTTCAAAAGAGTGCAACGAACAATACTTGCTACTTCTCTCCATATTAACCCCCTTTTTCAGCAAAAGTTCTTCAAAATTAAAAATAAGTGCATTTTTTTCCTCATCATTTTTCAACATCTCAAAACAATGAATTTTTTTCCACTCATTTTCTTTCTATTGTTTTCTCACATTCTTTATTCTCAATTAAAGCCAAACAAATTATAAATCCATAATGCAAGAATTAATCAACAACTTTTCCCATATTTCATCTACTATCCACATTCAAACTCAAAGAATAAAACAAATTCAAATACCAAATATAACTAATGTTAACTTAAATTCTCAAGAGTTAGCAAAATCCAACTTAATACACAAGTTTACCTTTTATAAAAAATACAACAATAATGAATGATAACCCTGTATCCAAAGTAAAAAAGAAAATCATAACTCCATCTTAGACAAATTATTCAATTGTAAGCTTCAAAAATCCATTTTGATTGCAAATCCATAGGAAAAATCAAAAAAATTATCAAGATGAAAACATAGAAAGTATTGACTTGAATCCCTCCCCCACACTTAAGTTAGACATTTTCCCCGGTGGCCTAGAATATCATAAGAAAAATTATCCAAGGGACTAAAATAAAAAGGGAAAGAAAGATAAGACAAAGAAATACTTTCCATAGCCATATATTGCTCATGTTGAATTCATCCCAAAAGAGTATTGTTTTCTTGACAATGGTGGAGTCAATCCTAAACAAAGAAACACAACAAAAAGCATAAAACTAGAATAAAAAGTGAAAATAAAATAAAACAACTAAAAGGAAGACTAATACATAAGAAAATTCATGAAAATCAAAAGAAAAATAAACAAAAGCAAAACTAAAAAAAGAAATAAAAGGAGAAAATCATGAGGCATCCCCTTCAGAATCATAACAGCAACTCCACTAGTTGATGTACCTCCTCCTGGTATAGGAAACTGTTGTATCGAAGTAGTTAGTCTCTGCTCATGAGCATCCTGCCTCTTATGCATCTCAGCCATAGAATCTCGAAGCTAGAGAACAATAGTCATCTAGGTCTCCATCCTAAGCTAAGTTGTTCTATCTGGGTACGCATCTCAGCCTCAAACCCAGCACTGGCCTATGATCTTGAACTACTAGTATGTGCTCAAGGCTGTGGTGGCTGCTCCTCCTCCTCATCATTAGTAGTAGGTACCTCTTCCATCCCAAGATGTTGGACTTCAAAAGGTCTCATCTATCTTCTCTCTCTCTCTCTCTCATGATATCGATACCCACACTGCAGCAATGTATGCTCAATCAAGATGTCCCTCTCAGTGGTGTTCTCAGTAAGCTCCCTATCACAGCTCACTCCAAAGGCCTAAAGAATGTGCATGATGATTAAAGGGAAAATAAAGGCAAGAGTAGACAACCTCCCTCATGGACTGGATGATAAGTAGGGTAAAGGGGATAGGCTCAATCTAAATCATCTTATGAAGTATATAAAGATCAATCACCCTCAACTCATTGAAAGCACTAGCCTTAGGTACAACATTGAAAAAAAAAAAAAAAGATATAGACTAAGGCTCGCAGTTGGGTGTTAAGGTTATTATGCCCGCTTGTTCCACAGGTTCGTTCGTATACATCCCTAGCGTAGTACAAGTGTCAATCACACTCTAGGAAGCCTAAAAAATGATCATTTAGTTATGATGGTCCACAACTATCAATGGACCATCATCAGGTATACTCAAAATAGTAGCTAGTCTAGCCCTATCAAGCTCAATGGGTACCTGTTTGGCCATTGTAGAAACAGTCTCTAGGTTGTTTTGTTTCTTGTCCTGTATGTTAGTATAAAACTCCTTAACCCTACTGGACAGTAAGTACCTTGAAGTCTAACGATGGGCTCTTATCCCAATCTCCTAAACATGGTAGAGAGCTGAAGGATATTGTTTAAGGATAGGTTGAATGTTTTTTCTACAATGATTTTGTTATTCAAGTGGGTTTAGTACCAAATTTGGCATGTAAGCTCAAAGAACTGGGTAGGTTGTGTAGGAAAAGGCTCAACATATGGAGTAGACGAAGATGAAGCCCTGACCTCGTGGAGCTATGCCTCGTGGTCTAGACATTATCACAAAAAGAAGAAAAGGAAATAGATGAAAAAGTGATCACAACCTTACTCACAACAACTACCCTCTCAACCAAGCTTACTAAACACTAATTTTCAATCTAAACACCACCTGACAATCACAACATAATTTCCCTCCATAATACTTGCACAAAGATCACAATATCCCAATCCAAGCATAATATTAATAAAACAGCTTAATGAATCAACTAATTTACAATAAAGATCATGATCACGATAAAAACACAAGGATATACTCAATATAATCCCACAACAAACATCTCTTAAACATAAAGAAGTCTCCTTTGCATAATCACAATGATAACACAAAAGGTATGCTCAATCAACCGCAATGATCAAAGCAAGAATTTTTATCAACACAATACGATGCCAATGATGAACCCATTCTAATCTAGTAACAATGAATTCAACAAATTCATGAAATCAAATCAAATAAGAAGAAATTGGAATTTTCACAGAAAAATATCCCAAAAATACCAATAAATTCATATAGAAATTTGAACCGTTGAAAGTCTAGAAAACGCATACCACAATGTTCTAGGATGTATGGCAAGTATCCAATGTCAAGATATTGAAGAAATCATGCACCAATTGGATGGATCAGAAACTTGAAATTTCAAGAAAAAAATGAGATTCTTTTTTTTTTTAATCCAAATCTTAAAGAGAGAATCAAGAATTTTGTGTTTGGAAGGTGTTTTGGTAGTGTTTAGAATAATTCGGCAGTGTTTGGAAGTAGAAACCGGCGATAGGTTGAGAGAAAAAGGGAGGGAAATAAAGAAATTTTTTAAAAAATGCCCGAAACCAGCCATTTTGTAAGCCTTGTTTGATATGATACGGCGCCAAGTCTAACTGATCTGGTTTGTTTTCTATCAGTTTTAAAAAGCCAGAGATGGATTGACGCCAGGTTAAATTTTTTGATCTGGTGCCTAGTCCACTTTATTCTAGAATTATATATTTTTTCTCTTTTTTTAAATAAAAATTAAAATAAAACATCCAATTTTGAAAAGCATAAATGAACATACTAAGCAGGAAGACAAATAACAAAAATCAAAGATTGTCCATTACTGATAGCAATAAAGTAATTAAAATTCAATGTTTTCCACGATCTTGGTCTTGTGGATTGTTCTCTATATTCCCAGGTAGAGATCCAACTTGATAATCCCCAAGAAGTTTAGCTGGTTGACTAATTTGATTCTCCAAGTTGTGCATTGAAGACTCCAAGTTCTTGGTCATTGCATCCACTCCTTGGAAACGTGTTTCAGTAGAACTTACCATGCAGTTAACCAACTCTTCTAATAATGGCTTTAGTAGTAGTGAATTGTAGGGTAAGGGAAGTGGAGTTCTTTAGTTTCCAATGAAGTTCGAGGGGTTTTACCTTGGTTGGTTTTGATTGGTCCAAAAAAAGTTAGGATGATTTCTCCAACCAGGATTACAAGTAGCACTGTATGGATTGCTACCTTGTCACCCATTGCCCAAAAAAGCAACTTGCTTTACAAACTCTAGAGATGATCCCATATTTTGACACTCATGATTGCGGTGCCCTTCTCCACAAAAATCACACTTACCATTTATTACCTGTGAAGGACCCACCATTTGTTCTATCCTTTGAGCCAGTGCCTTAAGTTTTGCTTCCAAAGTAGCCATAACATCCACTTTATGAATTCCCTAAACATAAGCCTTAGATCTTAAATTGCCCCATGAGTAATTATTTATAGCAATATCCTTAATCAATTCATACAACTCTTCAAGGGTCTTAGAGTTTGTTGTTCCTCCCGGGGATGCATCAATCAATTGCTCTGAAGAAAAATTTAATCCACTTATAAAAATCTGCATTTGCATGCGTAGTTTAAATCCATGATGTGGAAACTTTCTAAGTATTTTCTTCAAACTTTCCTAACATTCATATAGGCTTTTAGACTCTAGTTATTGGAAGGCAAAGATTTCGGTCCTAAGCTTGGCTGTCCTAGTTGGGGGGAATATTTGGCTAGGAAATTTTCCGCTAACCTGTTCCAAGTAGTAATTGCCCTTACGGGTAAGGAATTTAACCAAGATTTAGCTCTATTCCTAAGAGAGAAAGGAAAGAGTCCCAATTTAATAGTATATTTGACACACCATTCATTTTGAAAGTGTCATAAATTTTCAAAAAACTAGCAAGGTGGGAGTTAGGGTCTTCATCAGGTAGCCCATCAAATTGGACCATATTTTGAATTGTTTGGATTATGTTGGGTTTTATTTTGAAATTGTTAGCTTTTACCCTTGGTCTAGTTATACTCAAGTCCGTACTTGAAATTGTTGGCTTAGCAAAATCTCTCATAGTCCTTCTATTATTTCTGTCATTACTTCCATTATTATTTTGGTTAACTTTCATCTCTCCAGTGGACCTAAATTGGTTAGTCCAACTTTTATATGCTCGTCGAATCCTCGTTAGTTTTTTCAATTTCTAGATCAAAGTCCACGAGGTCTCTTGCGGTTTTTTGAGTCATAAACCAAGAAGTCCTCCTGTAAAAAAACTAAGATTATAAGAATTTGGACTTTATACCTATACAAACAAACAACTATCATATTACATAATAGTCAACATATACCAATTCGTATATTATACAATAACTTTTGGCACCTATTTAAACAAAGAACATATATACATATTTACATATAAATATATAAACATGGCTAAACCAATGAACTCCAAGCATTCATAATATTGTTCCCTGGTAATGACACAAAAAACTTAATGCGTTAAATTTGAATATATAAAAATCATGCAATTTTGTATCCATTTACAATAAATTTTAAATTAAAACATTAATCTCAAATTATACATATGAACAAGAGCACTCATCATTAAGCATAGTATAGGAAATTAATAAGTATCGATCCTCAAGGAATAAGTACACACTAATTACTTTCCATTCAATGTTTAATCTACCAATTAGATGTTGGAAAGTATGCCCTCAAAGACTATGTATTATGTGTAAACAAATTGCAATAAAATGTTTATTCATTCAATTTAGTTTGTTTCTTATATTATTTCACAATTAAAGGTCCAAGTATGACGAGTAATAGTTTATGTATTAGGTCGTTCTTCACAGTAGAGTATAGACCATGGGTACTGTCATACAAGTAAAATTGATTTCATAGTCGTTTGATAGAACTGGGCATTTTATCAAGGTAAGACTATTATGTTATGATTTCCAATAAAGAATGGTTTACCTTAAATCAGTGAGTAGTTCACTCACTTCATTGGTATAAGTATATTTCGAACACGTAGAACTGGACCTGTAATAGTGGTCTCTCTTAAGGTACTATAATTATACAGACCAGACTATTATTGCTATAACGTGGATGGATACCTTTATACTTGAGTATGAGTCAGTGGTTTGGCGAAGTTAGGGTTTTATACTTTGATGTATGTTATGTGAGATTTCTTTTGTGAGATCAATATCCTTGTATGTTAGGTGTATTACTCTAATTAGTTAAGACGGACTAATGCAACAGAGTTTCTATGCTTCACTTAGTGAGGTTAAATCACCCCCTTTTAATTGTCCAGGATACTCTAATGATCCAGGCCTGATAGGGGCTAAATTAATCATATTTTTCCTAGTTAGTTGAGGTTCTTTTGTGATATATTTTGTTCAATAACTGGCCATATTCCTTCATATTTGAGATTTTACCCTTGGAAAGGTGTTTTGTTCATTATTTCAGACTTTTAGGGTAAAACGAAACAAAAATGTCGCAGAACAGAGGAGAGGTGGCGCCAGCTAAGGCTCTAGAACCGGAGCCGGCCGTGCACTGGATTACACGAACTTCGAAGCGATACAAAATTATCAAAACAGAGTGAAACAGAGGGGAACCAGTGCTGCTCTAAGAGTCAAGGCAGCGCCGGCTGCATTCTGGCCTTCATTGTTCATTATTTCATTGTGCAAAATTCAGAACAAGTAGAGAAGCAGAACACAATCGGCGCCGGCTCCGAGAGCCAAGGGGGTGCCGGCTGTGCCCTGAAAATAAGGCGTTGCTTGATTTTTCTACGTGGATTTTGGTAATCTATGGAGTTTTAGTATCTTCCAACTTCTACTTGGCCAAGAACTCTGTACCTACGAGTTTAAGCACTTCCTAAGCCTATAAATAGATGAAAAACACAAGGGAAAATAGGAGAATTCATTAATTATCATAGAAAATCACTCAATCAAAGGAGGAATTCTTCAATTCAAGGAGGGTTGTGCAAGAAGATCTTCAAAGGAAGAAGAATGAGGCTTGTCTATGAGCGCTTTCTTTTACTTTGTTTTCTTTTTCTTGAACAATGATATGTTGATTGTTTTATTGTAATTTGACATTGTTTTAGATATTCATGATATTTATAATTATTTGATCTTTTGATTAATTGATTTTTATACTTAGTATTTAATTACTTGTGCTTATTACGAGATTGGTTGATTGTTTCTGTCCATTAACTTGCTTGGGAAATGGGTTGATGGTGGTTTCAATTTGATTGATTTCATATCTGTTGTCTCTTAATTTGCTTGAGAAAGGGGTTAATTGCTAAGAACTAGTAATTAAAGGTTAATTAATGTCTGCCAGAATATGGATTCATTGGTTAATTTATGTTTTAAATTTGGGAAAGTATGGAAATTTAATCAAGGATCGGGTTTAATGCATCTTTTGGGTAAGACTGGTTGAGACAAAGTATGTGATACTAAGTTACCTAGAAGATATGGGTTCATGGATTGGAAAAGAAGTAAGTCTATTTTAATCCTTCGTGATGCCAAGAGAATAGTTGATTATGATAAAGGTTAGGTACTTTAAGATCATGCTTGTCTGAACAATGGCTTAAGTTATATAATTCTACATTCTTGACATATATACATTTATTTTTATTTTTATTTATTTTTCACTTTATTGAGTCGGTTAAACAATGAAAGGAAGGTGATTAATGTCTACTTGTTCCTGGAGGATCGACACTCGTTTGAACCCTATGCTCGATTAATGATGAGTACGCTTGCTTATATATGTGGTTTGGGTTGAACGTTTTAATTAAAACTTGATTGGGAATATGCTTAGTTTTTATATGATTTTTTCACCCAAGTCCGGACACATCAGGGTCCTAGGAACGTAAGTCTAGAATGTGTGCTTTTAGGTAGCTCCTAATGATAAGCAAGTACATTCGAGTGAGTCATAGATTATTGGACTAGAGATCTAAGGATGATAGATGTCTTTGAGATGGGTATTAGTACATTTATCCTATCCTATTGATAGGTGTTACATAGAGGGGCGTTTCTGTCATTTGACATATAGGTCGCAGATATTGTTTTAGCAATATTATTCTTAGGTTCAATATTTTTATATGGTGATAAATGGATATATTTAAAATAATAAAATGCGACTATTTTATAGTAAGGGCATTTTAGTCATTCTAGTAGCCATGAATAATATGTCTCTTGGTCCCCGGAATAGCTCAAGTTACCTTGGTGTTGTTTAGACACAATCTAAGCTTAATGGATAATTATTTGGAAGAGAAATAAAATTTATTCTAAGAGTCCAATTAGAATTAATTAATTAGTCTTGGGTTTTAATAAGGCCCAAAAAAGATAATTAATTAATTAAGAGAATTGGACAAGAATAAATTAATTAGTTGGGCTGATATATGTTGACATATATTAAAAGTTCAATTAGAATTAATTAATTAGTCTTGGGTATTTAATGAAGCCTAGAAAAGATAATTAATTAAGAGAATTGTGCTAGTTTTAGATTGATTTTGGAGCATAGGACCAAGCCCATTAGGGCTTAATGTTTTCGGCCATTAGGTCTTAATGAAGCCTTAAGGCTGGCCAAAAATATGTGGGGAACTGAACGTTTTTTTCTCTGAGTTCTACCTCTCAAGTGTGTTGTCTCTGTCTCTCTCTTTGGGTTTCATCTTTTCTCTTCCTTCTCTCCAGAAGAGTGTTTGATTATCCAAAAGGAGCTGTCACCAAGCTAACCCAAGAGTAAGGTAAAGTCATACTTTGGAAGATAAAGAGAAGAAGCTTGGAGACGCTTGATGCGTAGGAGTAGAAGATTGGTGCGAGTTCCAGTTGAACAGTAGACGCCTCCTTCGCCCCTTCCAATGCAAGAAGTTCCAATGCAACTCGTCCCTACGTTGGTTAATCCGTGACCAATAAGAAAAAATAAGTACTCTCTCCTAGATGTGGCTTGGAAAATTGAAAATTTTCTACTGTGTTTTTCCTTTGATAGTTTTCTACGATTTCTTCAAGTGGTATCAAAGACAGGGTTTTCATTTAGGAGTATGTACTAGGGTTGAAACTAGAAAAATGTGGTTCCTTTACTATTAAAAATGAATCTTTTATGATTTTATGTGATTCCTCATACATTGGTTTTTAGAGTTCATGTACGCCTTGCGGTTAGAGGCCTAAGCTCACGTGTTCTAATAGTTTCCCATTAATTTTCTAGTTTTAAGTAGATTCGATGTACGCATCATGGTTAGAGGCATAGACACTTGTAAATGCATGTTTTTATGCTTAATTTTATGTTTCTTTGTATTCTTTTAATCTGTAAATTTTGGGGATTGGAAGAACGTGATTGTTGGAATTGTTGAGGGGTGAAAAATGATTGAAAAGCTGGATTTTTTCCAGATATCGGCAAACTCCAGAGTTGACCCAGCACCAGGTGGGCCGATCAGACTAGGCGCCAGGTCCACTCTACCTAGCCGGGATTTTTCGGGGAAAACATATTGGACCCGATGCCAAGAGGGCCCAATGGACCAGGTGACAGGTCCAATCTGCCCAAAGGCAGTTGTGCGCAAATTTTATCCAAGAAGTAGGAGAGCACTACTAAAGTTTACTTCCTCAATTTTTTCTTAATGTAATCATGTTTTGAAATCATTGTATGAGGTTAATTTTCTGCAATAATTTTATATATCTATGGATGAATAATTTGTATGAAAATAAATAGTAAAGGATGGAACCACTTTAGGATTAAACAAGATTATTAATTATTAATTTATGATATTTAATCTATTGTTTGGTCACTTAGGAAAAAATGAATAGTTTGAGCATGAAAAAGATTACTTTTGGTATCGTGCTTATTTCATTTTTGTGATCAAATGCGTGAGTTCTTGTGAGACCAAAGTCTCACTAGATAGTATGATTTTTGATAAAATATTTTAATCTAAGAAACTTTAAAAATGCAAGAGTTCACAGTTTATTCTCTTAAAGGGTATAATCCTTGAGATAGAGAATAATGTTGAACTTAAGGTTATTTATTAAAGTTTTACTTGGTTATTAACATAGAATAGTAAAAAAAAGTTCATAATTTATTCTCTCAAAGGATTTAATCCTTGACATAGAGAATAATATTGGATTTTAGACTTTTACTAAAATTAGTAAAACCATAAGATTACAGAAAACGTTTTTGGGCTTAAAACTCTATTTTTAATAAAAGATTACGTGGGAGAGGGGTTCCAACGATCCCATAACTTCCATCACAACTCTCATTAGAGATTGTTAGCCCTAAGGGCTTTCTTCTAAGTTTTAATTTATGACAAACGTTGATCTGAACTAACTTGTGTAATCTATATGTGATAGGACATGTTTGACCTTTGTTCTTCTAAGGCATTTAGATATGATTGTTAGGCAACTCTTCTGTAATGGAATTCAAGAATGGAAGATCAAAAAGAAGATCAAAGTATATGGGGTTACATACCAAGAAGTCCTTATAAAAGAACTATAGACTAGGAAGTGTTATTAAGGTATTTCTATTAATTCCTATGTCTCTTTACCTTTTGATTCAATTGATTTTTACCTTGAAGCACACAAAGAAAAATATTTCAAAGTTTTAAAAATCTCAGAATTATGGATTAAGTAGTTCAGATGTTTCTGCATCCAAAAGATTCGTCCAAAATCCTATAAACAGTGTTGAAATGTTTCTACCTAAAAAAGTGCCATTTGGACTTACCTTTTGGATGCCTCATCGTCCAAAACCTGAGTCCAAAACAAGAATAAATTTAATAGAAAAAATTATAGCCATTTTATAGCCTTTGGAACTTCACATTTTGGCTCTATAAATAGCCTCTAAGCAAGATTAGACATAAGATTTTTGTAACATTCTTCTAAGAAACAGTATTCCTCAACAATTTACAAAAATCTCCTTTTATCAAGTGCTTTAAAGTGAATTCATATTGTGTCAAAGGTAAAAGTGTTTGTACTTTGTACCTTAGTGAACATCTACTCAAATAAGTGAGCTTTTACTGTTCTAATGTTATTCAATCTCCTTTATAGTACAAGGTTATAGTGCAAAACCCATTTGTGGTGAACCTTTGTGTGATTGTTTGTTTGAGAGGTTTTGGAAAACCTAGTGTGGTGATCCATTCTTGTATGTGGTACAGGTTGATTTTATTAAGAGGAGTAAATGAAATCTGATTAAAAATCCTTAAGTGTGAGCTTAAAGTAGTGGACATAGATCTTAGTTGATCGAACCACTATACATTCTGTGTCTTATTTCCTTTCATAAGTCATTGGCTGCTTTATATCTCTTTCTTTGTCTAAATCTAGATATATCTCAGAGAGTTCTTAGATAACTTTCTTTGTCACCATAAAGTTGGTCCAAGAAACTTGATGATCTTTATTGTACTGTATTTCAGACGAGTAAAAAAATTTTAGTTTGCCAAAAACCTTATTCACCCATCCTCTAAGGTTTTTCATTTTGTATCAGAGCTTGGTCTACATTTTCTTAGTTTAACAACCTCGTAGAAAAGATCTTCATGGCAAGCTCATCCTCTCTTCCATATGTTGAAAGGTCTTCAACAAATCATCCTCCTTTATTCAATGGAAACAACTATACATTCTGAAAAAAATAGAACAAAAATTTATGTGTGTTCTATCAATTTTGATTATGGAGTTTGATAGAAAATGGTCCTTTTATTCCGTCAAAAATTGTTGATGGCATAAAATTACCTAAACTGAATGATGAGCTTAGTATGGAAGACAATGCCAAGATGACTTTAAATTTTCAAGTGATGAACATTTTATGTTGTGCACTAGATGCGACTGAATACAATCGAGTTAGTGGTTGTGATTCAGCCCATAAAATGTGGAGATTACTTGAAGTCACCCATGAGGGGACAAACCAAGTCAAAGAATCAAAACTGAGACTTCTGATTCATGACTATGAATTATTCACAATGAAGCCAAATGAAAGCATCACTGATATGTTCACGACATTCACTAATATCTCAAATGGTCTCAAAGCCTACGAGAATGTTTATTCCCTTAGGGAACAAAACCAAAAAATTTTAGATGCCTTACCAAAAAGTTGGTAGCCTAAAACTCTTGCAGTAGAAGAATCCAAGGATTTTAAAATTCTTACCAACCAAATAGTTAATCGGATCTCTTCTAACTCATAAAATGAAACTTAAAAGATTTCATAAATCTGATGATCATGATAGAAGCAAAAAAGGGATAGCATTGAAAGTTGAAAATGAAGATGAAGAAACAAGTCTATTAGAAAATAGTGAAGGTATGGAAATGGACAATGAAGATTTGGCTATGACAGTAAAAAAAATTCAAAAGAATGTTCAACAAAGGGAACTACAAAAAAAGAAAGAAGTTCATGAGAAAGAAAGGACAAACCCCAGTATTCAAACCTCAATGTTATGAATGTAAAAGCACTGATCACTTCGTTGCCAATTGTCCTGTTGCAAAAGGTAAGGAAGGAAGAACATTTAAAAGGAAGAAAGATCTGAAGGCAAAGAAAGGTAAATGATTGATGGGAATTTGGGACTTAAATAAAATTGAGTTTGAAGAAAGAGATTCTGAAAATGAAACTACCAACATATGCTTCATGGCCTTGAAAAATGAGGTAAACTCTTCTACATCTAATTTCATGTCTAATTCGCTTATATCTATAACTGAAAAGCATGATGATCCAAATGAGCCGTTAAGTGATATGTTTCATGAATTAAAAAAATTGTCCAAAGAAAAAAAAAAGAAATGAAGTTGAAGATTAAATGTTTGATGAAAGAGAATAAAATACTGTTAAATGATAACAAAATGTCTTTTGAGTCACATATGAGTGCTATTATTGAGAAAGATATGATCATGACTACTTTGCAATATACATCTCTGGAAAATAAAAATTTGTATGATAAAATTCAAACTCTTGAAAGTATAGTTAGCACTTTTAATGACATGAAAAATAGAGTCAATGATCTTACCACTTGTATTAAGAAATTCACAAATGGTAAAATCAATCTTGAAAAGTTACTTGGAACTCAACATTAAGTTGGAAACCGAAATGGCTTAGGATATAGACATGGGGATAAGGACAAAATTTACAAGTCTAGATTTGTTTATGCTAGAAATCGAAATGGCTTAGGATATGAACATGAGAATAAGAGTAAAAATAACAAGTCTCAATATGTTAAATCTGCCTTATGTTATAGAACACATAAAGCTTGCACATATTGTGAAAAATCGAGACATATAGTTTCAAGATGTCTTATTAAAAGAAAAGTGAAATCCGGTGGAATAACATTTTGGAAAATCAAAGGAAATGTTACTAACTTTCATGGACCTAAGAAAGTGTGGGTACCAAAAATCATTCCTCCTTCTCATGTATAGGCACAGTCTTTGAGCTTCACCAAGTGGTTCTTGGACAGCGGTTGTTCAAGACACATGACTGGAAAACGCAGCTTTGTTAAAGGATATACAGACCACAAATGAAGGATTTGTTACATTCAGAGATAAGAAGAAAGGAAAGATTCTTGGCATTGTTAATATTGGTAAAGGTTCCTTAACCATTATAAAACAAGTTTTACTTATTGATGATTTGAAATATAACTTGCTTAGTATTAGCCAACTATGTGATAATGGCTACAAAGTCATCTTTGAAAAGGATTCTTGTTCTATAATTGACAATGCAAATCTTGAAACAATCTTTACTGCCAAACGTATTAGAAATGTATATGTATTTTATCTAAATGACCTTATAGCTAATGGTATTAGATGCCTATCCATACATGATAATGATGGATATCTTTGGCATAGAAGATTAGGTCATGTATCTTTTGATTTGCTAAATAAACTGTCTTCAAAAAAGCTTATTAGGGGATTGCCAAAAATGAAGTTTGATAAAAACAAAATTTGTGATGCATGTTAGTTTGGGAAACAAATCAAAACCTTTTTTAAGCCGAAGAAAATGATTTCAGCCTAATAACCACCCGAATTAATTCATATGGATTTATTTGGACTAATGAGAACTGTCAGTCTTGGAGGTAAGATCAAATAACTCTCAAAATCAAGACTATTTAAAACAATGTCAAATTACAATAAAATAATTAATACATCATTGTCAAGAAAAAGAAAATAAAGTAAAAGAAAGCACTCATAGATAAGCCAACTTCTTCTTCTTTTGAATACCTTCTTGTACAACTCTCCTTGAATTGAAGAATTCCTCATTTGATTAAGTGATTTTCTATGATAATCAATGAATTCTCCTCTTTTCCTTTGTGTTTTCCATCTATTTATAGGCTTGGGAAGTGCCTAAACTCGTTGGTGTAATGTTATTGGTCGAGTAGAAGTTGGAAGATACTAAAACTCCACAAATTACCAAAAACCGCGTAGAAAAATCACAATCCTGCCTTTTTCTCAAAGCACAGCCAGCATTGCCTTGGCTCTTGGAGCCGACGCCGGTTGTGTTCTGGTTCTCTACTCGTTCGCCTATTTTTTCTGAATTCCGCACAATGTATTTCAGAATATAGCTGGCACTGCCTTGGCTCTTGGAGCCAGCGCCGGTTCCACTCTGTTCCAATCTGTTTTGAAAATTTTTTGTCGTCTCAAAGTTCGTGTCAACAGTGCATGGCCAGCGCCAGTTCCAGTGCCCTAGCCAACGCCACCTCTCCTCTGTTTTGTGACGTTTTTGCTTTGTTTTACCCCAAAAATCTGTAATAATGAACAAAATAGCTTTCCAAGGGTAAAATCTCAAATATGAAGGAATATGACTAGTTATTGAACAAAATATATCACAAAAGAGCCTTAAATAACTAGGAAAAATATGACTAATTTAGCACCTATCATATTCCCCCACGCTTAGCTCTTTGCTTATCCTCAAGCAAAGTATCAAAGACACGTGGGAAAACACAAGGTTTCATCAAATCACTCAATCAATTTCAAAACAATATCTTCAACGCTTTCTTCATTCAAGAACATAAAACACATGCTTCTACATCTTTCACAACAAATGCAAGACTTGTGTAAGTGATAAATACCTTAGTAGAACTATCTCAATACTTAACGAGATTCTCAAACCATTGGAAAGAATTTAGTTCAAAAAGAATATGCATTCCATAGGCTTAATTTTTATACACTCTCTCCACTAATCTAAGACATATCATGATTCGATTTAGGTCAAGTAGGACTGTCAAGCTTGTAATATAAGGCTAAAGGTATGTAATGTAGCTTATCAAACAAATGATATAGTAGAATCAAATATCAAAGAAGCTGAGAGTTCGTAAGAAAAGGATAAACAAAAATGAATCAATAATTTCCAACTTTTCTTGCTCTCCTATTCCAGAAATCAATCAAACCATAACCTTATTCAGCAATTACAACTCAACTCAAGCAAATCCTGCATTTTTTCTTTTTCCTCTTTTTCTTTTTCTCATCTTTTTACTTTCTTCATCAACTCTTCCCTATTTTTCATAAGATCACTCGACTTTTCAGTAATGATGTCAAAGATTTGATATGAATTTAACTTTTACAACTCAACCACCATTCCTCTTGTGATCTTTCTTCTCTCTTTTTCTCTCAATTTTCTTTTCTTTCACTCCTTTTTTGTTTTCACTACTGCTGTTCTTTTCTCTCTCACTTTTTCTCTTCCCATTCTTTCTAGTTTGTTTTTCTTTCCTTGTTTTCACTTCCTCTTTTCTCTTTCTTTTCTTTCTCTAGCTCAACACACTATTAATACATGATTGAAAGTAACAAGTCATGATCTTTTTTAAGTATTCTTTCTCAACATGCTCCTACATATACTTTTATCCATCAAGTGTATAAAAATTTAGAAAATTATTCAAACTCTCAGAAACAAGCAATGGACAAAGTATGAGAATGGGTTTTAAAGAAAGAAATTAACAATTTATGCTCAAAATAGGCACTAGGGATAATATAAAAATAGGTAGGCTTGAAAAGCTCAAACTATCCAAAGAAGGCCTATTACCGTCATCCCTAAGTTAAATCATAATTGTCTTTCTTATTTCTCCTCGAGAGATATTCAAGTAAGTTCTAAAATGCTCCATGAATTTTAGTAGAAAAACAGGTTTAAGAACAATGTGAAGCATTTGATCAAGAACTACTTAGTCCAAATACGTGCAAAAAGTCATGCATAAGCCATAAATGATCTAGAACATATGTTCTATAATCCATCATAAAGACATGCATTAAAAATACAGCTTGAAATCTCAAAGAAAATCAGAAAAAATAAATTTTGCTCACAAGAAGGATAAAAAGAAGAATTTCGAGAAGAATAAAACATAGAAGAATTCTCATTCTAATCACCCCCCCACACTTAAACTGGACATTGTCCTTAATGGCCAAACAAATAGAGCAGGGAACTATTGCCACGGGACCAAAAATAAATGGGAAAAAAGAAGAAAGAAAATACTCCCATACTTTGTGCTCAAAATAAAATTATTTCTCAATTTTAAAATATTTCAACGTAGCTCAATACTAAGAAAACACAAGATAATTGTTAAAAACTTGGACAAAGTATATCATCAAACTACTCCCCCACATTTAAATTAGACAGTGTCCTCATTGGTAAAAAATAAACACAAGAGAGCATCTCCAAAAGGACAAAAAATAATAATGGGTTAGAACGTTTAAGTAATACTTCCCAAGTGCCATAACGCTCCATTAGATATCCAAACTTGAGGTAAAGAGAAGGACTTGTCCAAGAGGATTGTATTCCTATAAAACAAAACACAAATAAAAGCACAAGAAAAATAATAATAAAATAAAAAAACATAGCTAAATAAAAGAAAACAAGCTAAAGAAAAAGACTAAAATAAAAAATAAAACAAAAACTTTTCACACTCATCATGCTTCCTCATCAAACCTTTTGAAAAGAAATTAAAACTCAAAATAGAAGATAGGCATGATGAATGTAGAATGGAGAGAGGTTTTTGAAAAATAAAAGGTTTATGAAAATAATTTTTCTTACTAAAGCAAAACACATAAACCTCTGTCTCTAACATTTCTTTAGATACACAAATATTTTTGTCAACATATAAGTGCACATGGTTTCTAAAGAATGCATCAAGCTTGAATTAACCTTTTATCCCTTTGAAAGATTTTTTATAATTGAAATTCCCATTAGAACTTAGCAATTGAGTTTTTAAAGATGGGATTAAGAAATTCTTACATTTCGACACATCTACCACAACTAAGTTACCTCCCATTGAATAGGGTGAAGGGTAGAGATTACCACCATCCTCTAAGGACTTTTCACAATATATTGTTGAAAGATCCAACATCTTGAGGTATGATGAATTTAACACATCATCATTTGGACCCTTGTTCTCCAAGAATTGAGAAGAACCTAAAAAATCATATGATAAAAAGAGCTTAGAATTATTAGCACGTAAAGTCGAATTGAATACCTCCGTTTTCACATTGGACAATTGGTCCTCATATCCTCTCTCCTTTCCTTGGAGATTCTCTTGTTCAAGCATATGGGCCTTTATGACATCCTCAACCAACTTGGCTAGTTATGCTCTTTGATAGCTCAATCGTTGGGGTACTTTTTTATGCCACTACATGGAGGAATTTGAATTGGCGACAAAAGAATGCATTGAGGTTTCACGTGACGTCTCACAAAAAGCATTGATTCGAGATTGCAATTGTGCCAAATTCTCATCATTGTAGCTCCTTTAATCATGTGCCCAAAAGTATTTGTCCATGATGATGTCAATCTTGCGCTCAAAGAAAAATAAAAATCAAATCGAAAATAAAAAAAATTAAAAAAAATAATGATAATAAATAAAGAAAAGAAAAAAAATAAAAGTTAAAAACAAATAATATAAAAATAAAGAAAAGAAGAACACACGCATTCCCAAACTACTTAAATACAAAAGTTAGTGGTATTTACATTACAGTACAACGGAAAGTATGTTAGTCGATTAAGTCAAAGTTAGTAAATTAGATTACAAAGAGATACAAGATACACATAAGATACAAAAGATAGCACCTTTTTGTGAAAAGCACAATTATACATATTTACATATTTACATGGTTAAATCAATAAAATTCAAGTTTTCATGCTATTGTTCTCTAGCAACGACGCCAAAAACTTTATGTAAAATCAAGTTTTTCAAAAACACGTCTAAAATATCCTAATCCCCGGCAACGGCGCCAAAAACTTGATGTGTATGGATTTTGGTATAAAAATCATATAAAAACTAAGCACATTCTCAATCAAGTTTATATTAAAACGTTAACCCCAAATCACAAATATGAGCAAGCGTACTCATCATTAACATAGCATAGGGTTCAAACGAGTGTCGATCCTCAAGGAACAAGTATGCATTAATCCCTTTTCTTTCATTGTTTAACCGACTCAATAAAGTAAAAAAGAAATAAAATAAAATAAAAATAACAATATATACATGTCAAGGATGGAGGAGTATGCAACTTAAACTATTATTTTAACATTCATGATCTTAAAGTACCTAATCTTTATCATACTTGATTATTCTTTTGGCATCATGAAGGATAATATAGATTCACTTCTTTGTCCAATCTATGAAATTCCTATCTTCTAGACAAACTAGCATCACATATCCTATCTCAACTAATTCACCTAAAAGATGCATTGACCACAGTCCTTAATTAAATTTCCATTCCTGGCAAATTCACATGAAATTAACCAATGAATCCATATCCTGGCAAAGATCAATTAACCTTTAACTACTTTATCCCTACTCTTTACCCCTTTGTCCAAGCAAATTAAGAGCCAACAAATATGAAACTAATGAATTGAAACTACCATCAACCCCTTTTTCTAAGCAAGTTAATGGAAAGAAACAACCAATCAATCTCATAATAAGCACAAGTAATTAAATACCAATAATAACAATCAATTAATCAAAAGATCAAATAACTCTCAAAATCATGACTATCTAAAATAATGTCAAATTACAATACAACAATTAATACATCATTATCAAGATAAAGAAAATAAAATAAAAGAAAGTACTCATAGACAAGCCTTCTTCTTCTTCCTTTGAAGACCTTATTATACAACCCTCCCTGAATTGAACAATTCCTCCTTTGATTGAGTGATTTTCTGTGATAATCAATGAACTCTCCCATTTTCGTTTGTGTTTTCCATCTATTTATAGGCTTGGAAAGTGCCTAAACTCGTTGGTGTAATGTTCTTGGCCAAGTAGAAGTTAGAAGATACTAAACTCCATAAATTACCAAAAACCACATTGAAAAATCACAATCCCGCCTTTTCCTCAGAGAACAGCTGGCGCTGCCTTAGCTTTCGGAGCCGGCGCCGGTTGTGTTCTGGTTCTCCACTCATTCGCCGATTTTTTCTGAATTCTGCACAATATATTCCAAAATGCAGCCAGCACCACCTAGGCTCTTGGTGCCAGTGCCGGTTCCACTATGTTTCAATCTATTTTGATAATTTTTTGTCACCTCAAAGTTAGTGTCAACAGTGCATGGCTGGCGCCAGTTCCAGTGCCCTAGCCAGCACCACCTCTTATCTATTTTGCGACGTTTTTTCTTTTTTTACCCCCAAAAATCTGTAATAATGAACAAAATAGCTTTCCAAGGGTAAAATCTCAAATATAAAGGAATATGACTAGCTATTAAACAAAATGTATCACAAAAGAGCCTCAAATAACTAGAAAAAATATGACTAATTTAGCCTATCAATGAATCAACAATTACCAAAAGACTGGAAATACAAAACAGTTCATCTCAAAAAATAAATCATTGGTGATCCAAACTATAGAGTTGAAACTAGACAGTATTTCATTGACAACTTTGCTCTTCTTTCAAATATTAAACCTAGCTATATTGATATTGCATTGCATGATGAATTTTAGATTATTTCTCTGCAAGAAGAATTAAATCAATTTGAAAGAAATTAAGTTTGGAAACCTGTTCCTAGACCTCTTGATCGTCCTGTTATTGGTACAAAATGAGTATTTAGAAATAAACTTGATGAAAACGGGGTTGTGATTAGAAATAAAGCTAGATTAGTCACCAAATGATTTAATCAAGAAGAAGGTATCGATTATGATGAGACATTCGCTCATGTTGCTAGACTAGAATCCATAAGAATGCTTCTTGCCTTTGCATCCTTCAAAAATTTCATACTCTATCAAATGAATGTTAAAAGTGCATTCTTAAATGGTTTTATTGAGGAGGAAGTATATGTTGAACAACCTTCTGGTTTTATTCCTGAGCACTTTCCAAATCACGTTTTCAAACTTTCTAAAGCTCTTTATGGATTAAAGCAAGCTCCAAGAGCTTGGTATGAAAGACTTAGTGGTTTCTTGATTTCAAAAGGTTTTTCTAGAGGCTTGATTGATACCACCTTGTTCTCAAATCTGATAATTCTGGTGATCTACTAATTGTTCAAATCTATGTTGATGATATCATTTTTGGTGCTACTAACGAGTCCTTGTGCAAGATGTTTGCTATAACTATGCAGCAAGAATTCAAAATAAGTATGATAGGAGAACTAAGTTTCTTTCTCGGACTACACATAAAGCAAACCAAGGATGAGATCTTCATAAATTAAGCTAAGTATGCCAAGGAGTTGCTCAAAAGGTTTGGAATGAATGAAGCAAATGAAATCTACACACCTATGAGTACTTCTATAAAACTTGATCAAGATGAAAATGGTAAGAAAGTAGATGAACATAAGTATAGAGGTATGACTGGAAGTCTACTCTATCTTGCTGCTAGCCAACCAAACATTATGTTTTCAGTATATCTTTGTGCTCGTTTTCAATCTTATCCAAAAGAATCACATCTATGTGCAGTAAAACGCATACTCCGATATCTAATTGGCACATATGATTATGGCTTATGGTATCCTTATACTAACACATTTGATCTTATAGGATACACTGATGCAGATTATGTAGGTTGTAAAGTTGAAAGAAAAAGTACTAGTGGCAATTGTCAATTTCTTGAACACTCTCGTATGTCATGGCATAGTAAAAAGTAGGTGTGTGTATCCTTATCCACTACTGAGGTTGAATACATTGCAGCCAGCAGTTGTTGTGCTTAAATTTTGTGGATAAAGAATACATTGCTAGATTTTAGTCTTAACTTTAATTGCGTACCTATATTATGTGATAATACAAGTGCTATCAACTAACAAAAAATCATGTTCAACATTCTAGGACAAAGCATATAGGAGTTAAACGTCATTTCATCCGAGATCATGTGCTCAAAGGCAATGTGTGTGTTGAATATATTTCAATGGATTAACAAATTGCAGATATTCTCACTAAACCTCTAGCTGAAGAAAGATTCAACAATATAAGAAGAGGTTTGAGAATTACAAAAATCTAATAACTAACCAATTGGCATAAGTCTTCTTTATTTTGCAGGATCTATTAAGAAAAAGGTTTTGGAAACAGTGTTTATATCCAAAACACTCCAACAACTATTTGGACGTAGTATTTAAGTCTAAATCCCGCATCCAAAATGCATTTCTTAAAAAAACTCTTTTAGATGATAATTCGGATTAGGTCAAGCTCCAAAACACTCTTTTATATATATATATACTCTATATTTTTCTTTATTCCAATTTTTGAATTTCAAAAAGTTAGTTTGCGTGCTTTTCTAAACTTTTGTGAAAAATTTATCTTTTCAATGCACTTTATATCATATTACTCCAGACATTCAAAACACTCTGATTTTTCTCAAAACCTTTGTAACTGATTCTTCCAAAGAGTATTTGTGTTCTTCTTCTTCAAAGAAAAACCGCTAGTCCAAAAAGAAAAAGCCCTAATCTTACTAATGGCAAAGACAAAATCTTCTACTCCAAAACCAAAGAAGGGGCATAAAATATCTCCGAAGATGTAGAAAAAGAGTTCAACTTCAAGTAAAGCGAAAGGGAAAGAAGTCTCTCCTCAATCGGACTCCATAGCATCTCACTACGACTTATCAAAGTCTTCTCCGGAACAAATGACTTCTGGAATCAGGTACTCCATTTCATAAACTCTAAATGCGAAACTGATTATAATGACTGGGTGTCAAGGAACAGAATGATTATTTCTGGTTACCATGCTAATCCTTCGGCCTTTCTAAATCTTTTAAATGTACTGGATATGTTTGAACACATTGGATGTGGTAGTTTACTTTCTATCGATGAGAAATTATTTACTCCTCTTGTCTAGGAATTCTATGCTAATTTCAGAAAAGGTCATCTTGAGGAAACTGAGGAAGGTTTCATGATTCGATGGTATGTGTCAAGAGTTAAGGAAAAATACATTGAGTTTGATCCCCATTTGTTAAATAGAATCTGTGATGTGAAGGATGCTGGAATTCAATATTTTGAGTTGAAAAAATTTCCTAAGGGAAATGATTTCTTTAATTTGAAGAATTTTGAGGAAATATTTACTGGAGGGAAGAATTTTGGGAACTCTGGTAATAGAAGTACGAAGTGGCTTAATGGAGTTGGAAGAATTTTGCACCATATGGTTTCCACTATGGTAGTTTTGAGCTATGGACATAAGACCTCCATAAGCATTCTGCAAATGGTAATCAAGTTGGCCCTGGCAGAGGGTAGGTAAATAAACTTTAGGTTTTTAGCTACAAAATTGATGTTGCAGTTAAGGAATACATCAAGCAAAGCTCTACCTTATGGAAATCTGTTATCTAAAGTGTTCAGTTATTTTCAAGTTGATTTAAATTCAGTTCCTAGTGATCCAACAAAGATGAATATTTACAGCTTTGACTCGTTTGAGAGAATGGGTTATGTGAGAATGGGTAATGAATGGAAGCTACTGAGAGATACTGAGGGTAAAGAAAGAGAAAATTTGATGAAAATAAAAGAAGAAGGAAAGTCTGTTCCTGTTGCTGGAACAAAAAGAAAATTTGAAGATGATCCTCAGGTAGAATCCTTTACTAAGGGGAAAGAAAGGGATGAGGGATTATCTGTGAGTATATTATATGCCATCACCTTACTAGTTGTGAAATTGGATAATTTTAGTTTTGAACTTCAAAGTCTTGGAAACAGATAGTCTGCAGTAGAAAAGACTGCAAAAAGTGATGCACCAGTGTCTTCCCTAACAATGTTTGCTCAAGAAAAGGAAGAACCTGTTATTGAAAGAGAAACTGATCTACCTACCGCAGAGGAAGAGCATGCTACTAAGAAAACATAGAAAACATCTCCGATTAAGGAAACTGTAGCAACTTCTACTTCCTCTAAACCACAATCATCTGGAAAGAGACAGAAGCACGTTGTGGTAAAAAGAAAATCCAACAGGATTGCTGGTCAACACTCTAAAATGAGTACTGGTTTAAAAGATGAAACCATTAACATCTCCTAAGAAGACTAGTTGGGCAGAATGGTGTTCAGATGATATCTCTCAAATAATTTACTTTCTAAAAATTGAACAATTTACTTTCCTGTTTTTAGATTATGCACAAGGATAATTGCTTATTTTCTGCATATTGCTTAAATTATGACTATTTCTTATTTATCTATGTTCTGTTTCTGCTTCCTTTCTGTTATTACTCTTTTTTATTGATGACAAAGGCAGAGAAAAGATTAGACTATAGACTGTATGAATGACTAGGATGTGACTGATATATGGGTTAAGAGTGATATAAACTGTTATGAAGCATTTTAAACCGATATGAACTAATCTGAACTGCATGAATGACTTGTGATATTGGTTAAGATATGAAAGGGGATGTGAACTGATATTAGAATGATATAATCTGATATGATACTATTTGAGCAACTATTTGATTTATTGGATATAATTATTAACAAATGATTGAAAGTTTTTGCTTGGAATGTTGGGATAATTTTTTACTAAACCTCTGTTTATAATACCTTATGGTTGATTTGATGAACTACTTGATATAAAAATTGATCATTCCTGATTTCAATTTATGGTCACTCAAATTTTTTATCCAAAAGTATTCTCTTTATAATGAAGGTATCTTTGAGACTAATTTGACAAAATGTGGTAATGATTCTGTGATGAAATCAAAATTTTAGTCAGATGGATTGTTTAAACATTCTTTGAAAAACTAAAAAATCCATTATTTCGTGCATTATGTCGGGGGAGTTTTGGACTCATATTTTCTTGATCCAAACAAATCTTCTTCTAAGAGTCATACTATTTTGAGAACACACATTTTAGACATCCAAAACCTTCATCTAAAATGCATTTCTAAAAAAGTCTCATTTTATACATACTTTCGCAAATGTTTTGGATGTACAAAATTGATTTTTGTTTTCCCTCTGATTTTGAAATATTCATATAAGCAAATATTAAGGGGGAGTATCTTATCATATAACTTGCCTACTATATCTCCTTTATTTATTGAATCATTTTGAATATTCATAAGGATATGGAGATAGGATAGGCCTTAGGCTCATTAAGTCATGCTTGCGAGCAAATGCTTTAAGATCATCCATCTTAAACTCATAAGCTCTCTTTGAGACCTTAATAAGAATTGTATTTCAATAAAAATTATTTCTATCTTTCTCGATCAACATATTCACTCTATACACATTATTGTTCTTTATAAATATAGCATTTTTTTATGTTTGTCATCACTCAAAAAAAAGGGAGATTGTTAGCCCTAAGGGCTTTCTTCTATATTTTGATTTATGACAAATATTGATCTGAACTAACTTTTGTAATCTATATGTGATAGGACATGTTTGACCTTTATTCTTCTAAGGCATTCATATATGATTGTTAGGCAACTCTTTTGTAATGGAATTCAAGAATGGAAGACCAAAAAAAAGATCAAAGTATATGGGGTTGCATACCAAGAAGTCCTTATAAAAGAACTATAGACTAGAAAGTGTTATTAAGGTATTTCTATTAATTCCTATGTCTCTTTACCTTTTGATTCAATTGATCTTTACCTTGAAGCAAACAAAGAAAAAGATTTCAAAGTTTTGAAAATCGCAGAATTTTGAATTAAGTAGTTTAGATGTTTCTACATATAAAAGATTCGTCCAAAATCCTGTAAATAGTGTTGAAATGTTTCTGCCTGAAAAAGTGTCATTTTGGACTTACCTTTTGGATGCATCGTTGTTTAAAAGTGAAGTGCCAATGGCTATAAAGAGGCTATAACTTTGTCTGTTAAATTTATCCGTGTAAAATCCTGTAAATGGTGTTGAAATGTTTCTGCCTGAAAAAGTGCCATTTTGGACTTACCTTTTGGATGCATCGTCCTTCAAAACCTGAGTCCAAAACACGGATAAATTTAACAGACAAAGTTATAGCCTTTTTATAGCCGTTGGCACTTCACTTTTTAGCTCTATAAATAGCCTCTAAGTAAGATTAGACATAAGATTTTTGTAACATTCTTCTAAGAAACACTATTGCTCAACAGTTTACAAAAATCTCCTTTTATCAAGTGCTTCAAAGTGAATTCATATTGTGTCAAAGGTAAAAGTGTTTGTACTTTGTACCTTAGTGAACATCTACTCAAATAAGTGAGCTTTTACTGTTCTATTGTTATTCAATCTCCTTTATAGTATAAGGTTGTGGTGTAAAACCCATTTGGGGTGAACCTTTGTGCGATTGTTTGTTTGAGAGGTTTTGGAAAACCTAGTGTGGTGATCCCCTCTTGTATGTGGTACATGTTGATTTCATTAAGAGAAATAAATGAAATCTGATTGAAAATCCTTAAGTGTGAGCTTAAGGTAGTGGACGTAGATCTTAGTCGATCGAACCACTATACATTCTATGTCTTATTTCCTTTCATAAGTCATTAGTTACTTTATGTTTCTTTCTTTGTCTAAATCTAGATATATCTCAGAGAGTTCTTAGATAACTTTATTTGTCACTATAAAGTCGGTCCAAGAAACTTGATGATCTTTATTATACTATATTTCAAATGAGTCAAAAAATTTTAGCTTGCCAAAAACCTTATTCACCCCTTCCCCTCTAAGGTTTTTCAGAGATAGTGGATTTTCTTGTGTCATTCTGAGCATGACCCCCTATAGGATGGATTTCCAAAAGTATCTAGAACTAATGGAAGAGTAAAATTAAAAGCCTAGGGTATTTTCTAGGATCGACTAACTTACGCTGTAGGTTTTTAGCACTAGATTGCCCATAGGTGGTGTGAATTAGTGGCCATCCTAACGGTGGAACTTCTTCTAGACCATTACCTATTTTAGAAAGTTTTAATTCGTGATGGTTATACACTTAACTTAGGATGCTATTAATCTTCCTATGAAGCTTTATTAGCTTTTCTAAGAGCTAAATGATTTATATTATTGATAATGGTTTTAAAAGTTATCTATTATCAAAGAAATAATATAAAGAATGTGCATTTTTAGTTCTTGCAAACTTTATGAATGTTTTTGTAATATTTCAAAAATATTTGGTTTCAATCCATTGTCAATCATTTTCAAGGAGAATAAGTTGACAGGCCCAAATTATATGGACTGGAAGATAAACTTGAAAATAATACTCATTGTCGAGGAGTACAAGTATGTTCTTATAGATTCCTGTCCTGAGATTGGGGAAGAATTCACTAATCAGGATCAAGACGCCAAGAAGGCATGGAAGAAAGCCGATAAGATGGCTAAATGCTACATGTTGGCTCCCATGTCCAATGTGCTATAATCTAAGCATAAGCACATGGCCATTGCATACGACATGGATTTGTCATTGCATACCATGTTTGCTAACAAGAGTCGGCCCACAAGGCAGGAAGCTCTTATAGGAATCATGACCACTAGGATGGATAAAAGAGCATCGGTTCGAGAATATCTGCTTAAGATGATTGCTTACTTTGATAAGGCCGAGGTCCTAGGTAGGACAATAGATCCTCAGAGCCAAATTGACATAGTTCTTGAAACTTTACCTGATTCATATTCTCAGTTCAAGTTGAACTACAACATGAATAAGTTGGATATGAATCTCACGGAGCTTATGAAAGAGCTCCAAGCAGTTGAGAAATCATGAAACCCGTGTCAAATGTTTTGGTCTCTCGTTCTGCTTCTTCTTCTGGAATTAAGGTAAAGCCTAAGAAATTCAAAAAGAGGAAGGTCCAGAACAATGTGGGGGCCTAGCCTAAAACATCTGGTCAGGTCAAGCCCAACGAGAAGCCCAAAGGCAAATACTTTAAGTATGTCAAGAAGGGGCATTGGAAGAAAGATTATCCAGACTTCTTAGCCAAACCTACTTCAAGTATTGCACTATACCTAGAGTCTATTTTGATGGTTAGATCAACATCTTCCTGGATAGTTGATTCTGGAGCCACTGACCATATCTGTAACTCTTTGCAGGGGTTCAGAAGAATAAGGAGACTCAGCAAGGGTGAACATGGACTTCAAGTAGGCAATAGAGTAAGAATATGGACTGAAGTAGTGAGAGATCTTGAGCTTATTTTTAATTGTAATAGGAAGCTAATTTTAAAAGATATTTTATATGTTTCTTGTTTTAAACAGAATTTTATTTTAGTTTCCAAATTAATGAATCAAGGATATTCTATTTCTTTCCATTCTGGTGTTTCTATCAGTAGAGATAGTAATTTAAATTGTACAAGAAATATGTATGGGAACCTTTTTTATATACATCCCATTCAAAATCAAGTGAACAATATTTAAACTGAACCTGATAATAAAAAGGGAAATGTCATATCAAATTACTCGTATTTGTGGCATCTAATATTAGGACATATAAATCCTAATAGGATTCAGAGGCTAATCTATGATAGCCCTTTAGGTTCATTGAGACTGGAAGAATGACCTCAGTGTGAATCTTACCTTAAAGCTAAAATGACCAAAATGTCCTTTACCAAAAAGGCGGATAGAGCCATGGAAATACTAGCACTAGTTCATACGGATATTTGTGCTCCATAGCTACACCAGCTAGAGGAGGCTATGAATACTTCATCACTTTCACATATGATCACACTCGTTTTGGTTATATTTATCTGATGAGGCGCAAGTCTGACTCTTTTGATAAATTCAAGGAGTTTAAGACTGAAGTGGAGCGTTGAACAAGTAAATTAATTAAAACTTTGAGATCGGATTGTGGTGGAAAGTACCTCCTCGGTGAGTTTAAGGACTACTTGGTACATCACGGCATAGTATCTCAGTTAACTATGCCTGGAACTCCCCAGCAGAACAGAGTAGCTGAGAGAAGAAATAAAACTTTGATAGAAATGTTTAGAAGCATGATGAATCATGCATGTCTTCCTATTTCCTTTTAGGGGCATGTCTTAGAAACAATGACATATATTTTGAACTTAGTGCCTTCCAAATCAGTATCTAGGATACCCTATGAGATGTGGATTGAACGAAAGCCCAGCCTGAACCATCTCAAGATATGGGGTTGTCCAACTTATGTGTTGACAAAAGGAAGTAAGTTAAAACTAAGATTAGAGTTATACTACTTTGTTGGGTATCTAAAAAGAATGAGAGGTGGATATTTCTATCATCCTTAACAGCATAAAGTAATTGTTAGTACTAATGCTAGATACTTAGAGGATGAACAAGTTGCATCCACCACGGGTTCAAGCAGAATAGAGTTAGAAGAGAAGTCAGACACTGATTCAACTTCGGTACTTCTAACACCCTGATTGAGGAACCAAGAGAAACATTGGTAGATGTTTCTATACAAACTGAGCCTCGTCGTACTGGAAGGATCACAAGAGTTCTAGAAAGGTGGACTGGAGAGATCTATGATCCAATCTCTGATCATTAGGAACAAGATCCCACTAGATACAAGGAGGCCATTGGTGATACTGATGCAGACAAATGGCAGCTAGCCAAGAATGCCGAGCGGAGTCTACGTACCTCAATCAGGTCTGGGATTTTGCCACTCCACCTGAAGGGATAAAACCCTTTGGGTGTAAGTAGGTCTATGATGTGTGTTTTTTAGTGTAGAAAACATTACCAATAAATTACACAATCAATCAAACTTTAATTAAAATGCCAACTACTAAAACCACACATACGGGCAAATATACCTATCGTATAGTATAGGGAATAACAAGTATCGAATCCACGAGAACTTAGGCTCCCATATTACTTTACCTAAATCTTTATTGTTTAGCGAATAAAATAAGAATAGAATAAAAAGAAAAATAAATAAAGGTAAAAATATATATAACTCAAAGATGCAATTTCATTATAACACAAGATTGAATCAATTAGCATTCATCACAATCAATTATCGTCTTAGCATCATGAAGGATTTAATATAAACCCACTTCGTTTACAATCCATAGAATTACTATCTTCTAGTTAAATTAGTGAACATATTCTATCTTGACTAACTTATCCAAAAAGATGCATTAAAATCAATTCTCATATAAACCTCTATATTCTAGGTGATTTAAAATATGAAATTAGTTAATGAATCCATATTCTAGCAATCATTAACTAACCTTTGATTACCAATATTCTAAACAATTAACCCATTTTTCAAGCAAGTTAAGAGATAACAAATATGAAATTAATTAATTGAAGTCATTACCAACCTCTTTTTTAAGCAAGTCAATAACAAAAATCAATCAACCAACTCCGTAAGAAAAATAAGTAATCAAATACCAAGAACACAAATCAATTGATCAAAAGTTCCAATTAACTTAAAATCATAATATCTAAAATAATATCCAATTACAATCAAAACATTAAGCACATCATTGTTCTAAAAAAGTAAATAAATGACAAAAGATAAAACTCATAGACAAGCTCTTCTTCTTCTCTTGAAAACCTCCTTTGAACAATGCTCCTTTGAGTGGTGATTGAGTAGCTAGCTTGGATCCTTCAAATTACCCCTTTCTCTTTTGTTTTTCTTGTATTTATAAGACTTCTTATAACACCCCACTACCTAGACCCAACCGGGCTGGGGATGTCGCCTTGTCCATAGGATAAGGGGTCTTTATAACTAGGTCACATAAAAGCAATACTTTAAAATTAATCTTATTACAACCCAAAAATACATGAACAAATCCAAAATAAATCGCTTGCTACCATCTCTCAAAACATCACATAAGAAAAATAACATAAAGTCTTCAAAGCATAGGCAACAAATCTAGCTATTGACCTCCCAAGCAAAATCGACCTGAAAACATGGCATAAAAGGTGATGAGAAAAAAAAAAATTCTCAGTAAGCCCATGTGTGCTTTGAGTGTTTCAAGTAAAACAGTTCATGTATGCAAGTTGTAAAAGTTTCATAAGAGAAAGTACTGGTAAGCATTAAATAAATGCTAAAAATAAAGAGTGGTGTTTTGCTTTTCAAACCATACATGTGCACAATAAATACAACCACTTAAAGAGGTAGTCATGGGTTACCACACGTTGGGCCTCATGACCACATGGTTAGTATGCCACACGTTGAGCATACTGCCGGTCAGACTGCCACATGTTGAGCATGCTAACAAAAGGTAGGTGTACAGCCTATCAGGTGAGATACTCCTCTATCTCTACACCCAAACTTACCGGTTGTCCACTCCGGAAACATACAGTCCACTTGACTGAAATTTGCTAGCTTGGACGGCCTGACTAAGTAGTACTGTCGCTTCTCCAAGTTGAGTTCATCTTCTGGAGATGGCCTTCTGCCAGAAGACTTGCTTTTGCTCTTCAAAACTAGTACTACTAGCCTACCCTTATTGAGTACTCAATGTTGATTGTCTTACTTGGGAGAAAATTGATCATGCATTGATTTACTTAGAAATAGCAATTAAGGGTTTCTAAAATTCTTGTTAAAGTTGGGTTTTAGAAAGAGATTAGTATTTTGTGTAAAACTGCTTGTTTAATTTTCAAATGATTTGTTTTATTGAAATAAAAAGGGAAACAATCCTTAATTGCCTTTACAAAATAAATGTCCATACACATCACATTTGGCTTGCTATAGTAATTTTTTGTCTTCAAATAATTACATGCAGGAGCTTACCCGATCCTTTGCTTGCTTGAACTCAACAAAAATCCTCCAAGGCTGACCTAACCCCACCTAGGGTAAACACAAGGCATAAGATTATACTCAAGCTATACTTGCCTTACACAAATAATTCCTAATTTAACTAATTACAACCATGACCTTAATGTCCTAAGCTTTATGGCTAGATGATAAAGGATTTTATAAAATAAGTCTAGTTTGATAAGTTAAAATAACTAGGAGTTCTAAAATAATTATTAATAAGTTATAGGTTCAAATAATAAATCTTGAGTACTATTGTTAATAAATAAACTAAGGATTAAATGTTGAATAATCATAATTAATATTAGTAAATGGTAATTTTAAAAATAGTTTTATAATAAATTACAATTAATTTTTAATGGATAATAAGTAATTAGTAATAAATAAAACTAATAATAAATGAATTATATTAATTTTTTTAATAAATAACAAACAAATTTTAATATAAATAATATTTATGAATATAGGTAAAAGTTTGAACTATGGTCTACAAGGTCGTTAATATTTTATTTATTATTATTATTTATATAAAAGATCTTATTTACTATTATACATATATATATTGTTTTTAATAAAAGATATTAATTATTTGACTAGTAAAATATCAATATTTCATTTAATATTCCATTTCCAAAACTTCTTAGGAATTTCGAAATCTTTAGAGAAAAATATAGTAATAATTTTAATTAAGGTAATAAAATTTGCTAATTAAAATAACCTAGGATCAACAAGAACATAATCATGGTTCCTATTGCTAAACAAAATCATGAACACATTCTCCAATACCAAACATTAAACCAATCCATTCATGAGCATAGGCTTAAATCAACACGTGCTATCACATAGCCAAAGTCATACTAGGCATAATCATAATCATGGCTTCAATGGAGATAAGAACATAAAAGTCCTATTCACCAAAGGTGTCATAATATCTAACATTCTTTAAACATCCATAATTTCCTTAAGACATGACGAACATACATTGATTCTCAAGAAAATCCATATAGCTTAAACATGAACAATCATTCTCATGTCCTAATCTCAACCCCTTCATTCATATGCATATACTCAATCCCCCATTCATATTCTATTCTCCCTATCAACATCTAAGAGACATGAATTCAGAATTTAAAACAAGAATTAAGGAGAAATACTTGATTGATGTGTACTTCAATGAAGATTTAAGAAGGTCCACACGATTAAGAGTTTTGAATTGTCCATGAGTGGAGAAAAACAACCATGGTTGTAATCCACCATTGAGAGAGAGAGAGAGAGAGAGAGTATTAGCATGATATGTTGTAGGTTTAATGGAAGAAGATGAACAAAGGAATTGTTCTTGGTTACCTTGATGATGTTCTTGAGACTTCAATAAAAAAAAAAAGCTGGTTTTGATCCGAATGCCAATTCTTGTTTTCAAGATTTGGTGTTATAAATTCCAGAAATGAACTCTAGGGAGTATGTAGGAGTAATCTGGAGTTTTTGAGAGGGATTGGAGGTGTTTAGAGTGGGTTTTGGCTTGAAGGAAGGTAGTGTGTGTTCTTGGTGAGAATTGAGAGAGTTTGAGGGAAATATGCTGCACGAAATCTAGGAATGCTAGCCGAATGGTTTAGGGAGTTTAGGAGTTTCAGTTTTCAGCTTAGAGAGGAAGAGAGAAATCTGATTGTTTGAAATTCAAATGGAGAGACTTGAGGTGTGGTTTGAGGTATAGGATATGTTAATGGTGTTTGATTGATGAAGGTTTCTTGGAGCTGCAATGGAGCCTGCTAGACTGGTTTGCTTTGTTGAAATGAATGGATATTGATGGAGCTTTAAGGCTGGCTGAAATTCATAGCTCAATGGAAGAGGAATTTTTGGTTATGAAGCCTAGTACAAGGGTGCTTTCATGGAGTAAATGCTAGAAATTTTTTAAGTTCAAATTGTAGTTTGAATGGAGTGATCTTAGGAGATATTTGAGGTGTGGTTATAGAGTCCAAGTGTGCAAGGTAAGTGGAGAGGTTGATGGTGTTCAGTTCATGGCTGAACAAGGGTCATTTTACAGAGGTTGAGGGTGGTTTTTTTGGTCTAGGCCTAAGGGAACAAAGCTGGAAATTTCTGGTTTCAAGGTGTTTTATGGTTCGAATGGTTTACTGAATTTCCTATGAAGTTTTTCTACAATTCTTCAGCTTAGTTTACAGGGAATTTGAGAGGTGATTGAGGTTCTTTCAAGTCTGGTTTCCAGCGTTCTTTATGGAGAAAAAGCAGAGGAGTTTTGCTGGATTGAAGGCATAAGAAAATAGCTCCGTTTTCTGGTTGAACATCAGCGAAACTGCCCAGAAATTTTTTCTTGTTTGTGCAGTCCGAATTTGCACAGATTTTTTAGTCGTGAAGGTGAATAAATTTGTCATTTTTCTGGCAGTAAATGAGTAAGAAATCTGGCTGTGTTTTCGAAGGTTAGGCTGCTCAAGAAATTGAAAAATTTTCAGGTTTCTTCCTTGAAGAACTTGATCACTATGAAGATGAGTTTGAAGGTTCAACCATGGTGATTAATTTCCCTTGGGAAGCTTTCCAACTCCTCTCATATTTTCAGTCAATCCTCCAACTTCCAAGATCCATTTTCGAAATTCAAAGACAAGAGATCCTTGCTGAATTTTCTGGAATTAAAAAGATGGATTTTGATAAATTTTGAACAAATTTAATTTGTGAAGGTGTTAGGACAAGCTAGAGGTAATAAAAGGATAAGAATTCCTCTAGAATCCTTTTTAGGACATCATGATAGAATTAGGACATTCTCTTCATGTCTCCCCTAAGACAACATTCCTATCTTTATGAAATGTAAGAAAACAAAAATTCAAACTTAACTAAGATAATTATGATTAAAACTTAAGTGATGGGATTTGAACTCATGACCTTAGAGAGTAATTCCCAAAGCTCTAACCACTAAACCATAACAACCCTTGTTCTTATTTTCTCACCAAAATATTCTTCTTATTTAATCCACAAGCTATCTTCCTATTTTTTACCTTAAGCAAAATTACCATTTTACCCTTCATACTCAATAAGCATAACTAAGCCTTTTAATCCATAAATCATAATTCTAAAGCACATAAAATCATTCAAAAACATATATATATTTATGCAAAATAATATGATATGTATCCCAAACCCCTTACTCTAGGGTTGACTTTAGGTGGGGTTTCACACTTCTTGATACCAAAATTTGTTACTTGAGAAGTCTAGTCCGAGTAGAATTTAGAAAATACCAAATTCATGCACAACTGCCTCGAGGCAGAATGGACTTGGCGTCGGGTCCAGTGGGCCCACTTGGTGCCCTATTCTGTTCTTCTCTGTTTTTGTTGTTTAACCAGAATGGACTCAGCGCCTGGCGCCGGTCTATTCTGTAAATTTCACATTTTTGCTCGAAATCAACTCAAATCTGCACAAATTTGTTAAAAATACTTTTTACAAGAAAAATATCAAATAGGAAAGAATATACCTAGTTATTACAACAAAAGTATCTCAAAACAACCACAAATAACTAGTAAAATAATGATGATTTTAGCCCCTATCATATACCCCCACACTTGAACTTCTTGTCCTCAAGCAAACAAGATTTAAAACACTAAGCATTTAGAACAAAACAAAATAGTTTAGCAAATTTTCCCTTAGAAAATTCATCCATAATGAAGACATAACCTTCTTCCAACCTTAAATATAAACTTGTCATTTACTCAACCCTTTCAAAACCTGATAAACTCTTGTATTAAATCAAACAATCCAAAGGCCATCAAAGTTACGTTAAACAAGTTTATATCTAGTATAAGAGAATCATCCTACTACTCAAGCAAAAACATATATAACATAAATCATACAAGTCAACCCATTTAACCAATTCAAGTATTATAAACTCAACTTTACACATCTTAAGTTAGTGAAACAAGGAAACACTCTACTCTCTTTTTTTTCCTCTCAAAATTTTTTTTAATGACTTAGAGAATTGATAGTCTAAAGTGAACGGATTTCTCTTCACACACCAAATTGGCCCCTTTGTAGTCATCATTTATCATTTTTTTCAACAATTTTCTTTTTTCTTTCTTCTTTCTTTCCTTACCTTCTTTCCCTCGAGATATCCTCAATAGAATATGATGCTTCTTTGTTTCTTCTCTTTCACTCACTGTATTGGCCCCCTTTTCAGCAAAAGGTCTCTCTCTCTCTCTCTCTTTTGTTTTTCTCATAAGATGAAAGCAGTCTTTTTCAACTCCATGTTTTCCTTTTCACTCAAATTTTTTTTTTTTACTTCCTCGCCTTCCTTATTCACAACTCAAAGTCAAGAAAAGTTTAAATCTAGAATACAAGAATTAGTCAACAACTCTTCACATACTTCATCATAGCATCCATATTCAAACTTAAAGAATAAAACAAAACTCAAATACCAAATATAACCAAGGTTAACTTAAATTCTCAAGACTTAGCAAAATCCAACTTAATACACAAGTTTACCTTTTTAATAAAAATCAAACCATAATAAATGATAAGTCCATATCTAAAGTTAGAAGAAAAAAAATCACAACTTTATTATAGATAAATAAGCTCAATTTAGCTCCAAATCTTCAAACTTTCAAATGTTCAAAATTTTCAATTTTTCAATACAATTGTTTCATACCAAGAAAACACCAAGATCATTGATAAAAACTTAGGAAAAAAAATATTACTAAACTACTCCATCACACTTAAACTGGACAATGTCCTCTTTAGCAAAAAATTAACACAATAAAGCATTTCCAAATGGACCAAAAAATGATAAAGGAAGGATAGAGTTAAGCAATAATCCCTAAGTAGAATAATGCTCCAATAAATATTAAATATGGAATAAAAAGAAGAGCTTATCCAAGAGGACTTTATTTTGACCTACAAAAGAAAACACAAATAAAAGCATAAAGAAAATAAAAGAAACATAAAGCACACCTAAATAAAAAGAAAGCAAACTAAAGAAAAATATTGATAAAAAATCCTAACAAAGCAAATAAAGACATGACTCACTCCCCCATACTTAAGATGGAAAATATTTTCCTTATTTGGGGAAGGAAAACAAAACACTTAACAAAATCAAATACAGAACAAAGTTACAAACTCTTTTCACTCATCATGCTTCCTTATTAAACCTTTGGAAAAGAGATTAAAGCTTATTGAAAAAGGTAGGCATGATGAATATAAAAAAAAGGAAAGTTTTTGAAAAATGGAGGGTGCATGGAAAATATTAGTTGCAATCAATATAAATGCATGGCCCCTCATCCGTAGTACCTTTTTAGACATCCAAATCAAGTTCCCAACACAAAGATGTAATTACGTCTAAAAATTTTATAAGTATGAGAATCATCACTTATCTCTTCAAAAGATTTATCACAATTGAAATTCCCCTTAAAACTTAGTATTTAAGTTTTCAAAGATGGGATCAAGAAATTCTTTCTTTTCAAATTATGGTCTACAAAAACTAAGTTACCTCCCTTTGAATAGGGTGAAGGGTAGATATGACCATTATCTTCCAATGACTTATTATAATGTAGCATGGATAAATATAACTCTTTGAGGCATGTGAAGCTCAAAACATCATCATTTGGAACATTGTTCTCCAAGAATTGAGAGGAATCCAAAAAATCATGTGACAAGGAGAAGTTAGAATTTTTAGCACATAGAGTAGAATCGAATACCTCTCTTGCCACATTATGCAATTGTCCCTCATATCCTCTCTCCTCTATGTGGAGGTCTTTTTATGCAAGTGTATGTGCCTTTATGGCATCTTCGACCAACTTAGCTAGTTTTGTTCTTTAATGGCTCATTCGTTGGGAAGATTCTTCGCACCCCCTAATAGATATGTTTGTGTTGGCAACAAAGGATTTGATTGAAGCTTCAAGTGACGTCTCACAAAAAGTGTTAATTCAAGCTTGCAACCTTGTCAACATATCATTATTATAGCTCCTGCGATATTGTGCCCATGAATAATTATCCATGATGATGTTTTGAATCTCGTACTCAAAGAAAAAATAAAAATCAAATCGAAAAAAAAAATAATAGAAAAATAAAGAAGAGAAAAATATACAAATTAGAAATATTCATAAACTACCTAAACACAAAAGCTAGTGATATTTACAAATACAACAAAGGCTAAATCAACAAGATTCGAGTGTTTCCGATAGTGTCCATCCCTGACAATGGCACCAAAAACATGATGCATGTTTTTTAGTGTAGAAAATGTTACCAATAAATTACACAATTAATCAAGATTTAATTAAAATCACAACTACTAAAACCACACATACGGATAAGTATACCCATCGTATAGTATAAGGAATAACAAGTATCGAATCTACGAGAACTTAGACTCCCACTTTATTTTACCCAAATCTTTATTGTTTGGCCAATAAAATAAGAATAGAATAAAAAGAAAAATAAATAAAGATAAAAATATATATAACTTAATGATGCAATTTCATGTAACTAGACAATTTTCTTGAAAACACAAGATTGAATCAATTAGCATTCATTACAATCAATTATTATCTTGGCATCATGAAGGATTTAATATACACCCACTTCATTTGCAATCCATGGAATCACTATCTTCTAGTTAAATTAGTGAACATATTCTGTCTTGACTAACTTATCCAAAAGATGCACTAAAATCATTCCTCATATAAACTCCTATATTTTAGGTAATTTAAAACATGAAATTAGTTAATGAATCTATATTCTAGCAATCATTAACTAACCTTTGATTACCAATATTCTAAACAATTAACCCATTTTTCAAGCAAGTTAAGAGATAACAAATATGAAATTAATTAATTGAAGTCATTACCAACCTCTTTTTCAAGCAAGTCAATAACAAAAATCAATCAACCAACTCCGTAAGAAAAATAAGTAATCAAATACCAAGAACACAAATCAATTGATCAAAAGTTCCAATTAACTTAAAATCATAATCTCTAAAATAATATCCAATTACAATCAAAATATTAAGCACATCATTGTTCTAAAAAAGTAAATAAAGGATAAAAGACAAAATTCATAGACAAGCCCTTATTCTTCTCTTGAAAACCTCGTTTGAACAATGCTCCTTTAAGTGGTGATTGAGTAGCTAGCTTGAATCCTTCAAATCATCCCATTCTCTTATGTTTTTCTTGTATTTTATAAGCCTTTTTTATACCAAAATTCGTTATTTGAGAAGTCTAGTCTGAGTAGAATTCAAAAAAATACCAAAATTCTTTGAAAAATACCAAATTCGGGCACAACTGCCACTGGGCAGAGTGGACCTGGCGCCGGGTCCAATTGGCCCACCTAGCACTAGGTTTGTTCTGTTCTTCTATGTTTTTGCTGTTTAACCAGAATGGACCTGGCGTTTAGTCCCTTGGCTGGGCCTGGTGCCAGGTCTGTTCTGAAATTTTCATATTTTCGTTTGAAATCAATTCAAATCTGTATAAATTTGTTAAAAATACTTTTTACAAGTAAAATATCAAATAGAAAAGAATATGCCTAGTTATTACAACAAAAGTATCTCAAAACAACCTCAAAAAACTAGTAAAGTAATGATTATTTTTGCCCTTATCAGTATACAAAAGGAAAAAAGGTGCGGATGGAAAGGTTGAAACCTATCAAGCAAGGTTGGCTGCTAAATGTTATCTTCAGAAAAATGGGATCGATTACGAAGAAACTTTTCCACCAATAGCCATGGTTAAGTCTATTCGAATTCTCTTAGCCATCGCATGACATTATGACTACGAGATATGGTAGATGGATGACAAGACTGGCTTCTTAAATGGCTATCTTAGCGAAAAAATCTATATGTCCCAACCAGAAGGTTTTGTTGCTAGTAGTCAAGAACAAATGGTATGTAAGCATATAAAGTCCATTTATGGACGTAAGCAAGTGTTACAAGAATAGAACATACGTTTTGATGAAACCATGAAAGCTTATGATTTTATTCAAAACGTGGATGAATCATGTTTGTATAGGAAATTAGACGATGGCAAAATGATTTTTTTTTTATACTTTATGTGGAGGACATTCTACTCATTGGAAATGATGTAGGGACATTGTCATCTGTTAAGGTTTGGTTATCTAGTCAATTTAGCATGAAAGGCATGGAAGAAACTAGCTATATTCTAGGCATTAAGCTTCTTAGAGATAGGAAGTAAAAAATGTTAGGCTTATTCCAATTTGCTTACATTAACAAGATATTGGTCAAGTCCAGCATGGATCAATGTAAAGGGGCTACTATACCCTTTAGACTTGGATTATTCTTATCTTCCAAGTAGTGTCCTCAGACACAGGAAGACAAGCAAAAAATGAGCAGAATCCTTTATGCTTTGGCTGTGGGAAGTCTCATATATACTATGCTTTATATTAGGCCAGATACTTGCTTTGCAATGGGCATGGTTAGTAGATATCAGTCAAACCCAGGGGAAACTCACTAGAAATCCGTAAAGCATATACTCAAATATCTCAAGGGAATGAGAGGTTATATGCTTGTATATCGTGCTGATTATTTGGTTCCTACCGGTTACACAGACTTAAACTTTCAGGTAGATAAAGATAAAATAAAATCCACTAGTGGATATATCTTCACTTTGTCTGAAAAAGCTATTTCATGGAGAAGTATCTAGTAATCTTGCATTGCTGATTCTACCATGAAAGCTGAGTACGTTGCTACTTCAAAAGCTTCTAAAGAAGCTGTGTGGCTCCAAAAGTTCCTCATAGAACTTGGATTAGTACCACACATAAATAGGCTTGTCACCATTTATTATGATAACTCTAGAGTGGTGCCACAATGCAAGGAACCTAAAAATCATAAGAAGGACAAGTACATAGAGAGGAAGTATCACCTCATCTGGGAGTTTATCCAGAAACGAGAGATTATGGTCGATCAGATTTTCTCTATCAACAATCTGGTAGATCCCTTTACCAAGCCTTTGATAGAAAAGTTATTTCATAGACACTTAGATGTCATAGGGGTAGGCACTTGTGGACTTTCTTAGTCTTTGTAGTGCAAGTGGGAGATTCTTAGAAAGTATGTCCTCAAAAACTATATATTATGTGTAAACATATTGTAATAAAATATTTATTTATTTAATTTAGTTTATTTCTTATATTATTGCACATTTAAAGGTCCAAGTATAACAAATAATGGTCTATGTGTTGGGTCATTCTTCACTGTAAGGTATAGATCATGGGTACTTGTCATACAAGTAAAATTGAGTTCTTAGTCGTTTGATGGAACTAAGCATTTCATCAAGGTAAGACTATTATGCCATGATTTTTAATGAGGAATGGTTTACCTTGAATCAGTGTGTAGTTCACTCACATCATTGACATAAGCATATATTGAATACGTAAAACTGGACCTATAGTAGTGGTCTCTCTTAAAATACTATAATTATAGAGAACATACTATTAATGCTACAACATGGATGGATACCTTCATACTTGAGTATGAGTTGGTGGTCTAGCAAAGCTAGAGTTTTATACTTTGATGTATGTTGAACGAGATTTCTTTTGTGAGATCAATATCCTTATATGTTGGCTTTTTTACTCTAGCTAGTTAAAACAGACTCATGTAACAGAGTTTCTATGCTTCACTTAGTGAGGTTAAATCACCCCCTTATGATTGTCTAGGATAATCTAATAATCTAGAGCCCTGGGAACGTGACTCTAAAATGTGTGTTTTTGGATAGCTTCCAATGATAAGCATGTACATTTGAGTCATCATAGATTATCGGAATAAAGATCTAAGAATGGTAGATATCTTTGAGATAGGTGTTAATACATTTATCATGTCTCATAGATAGGTGTTCAATATTTCTATATGGTGATAAATGGAGATATTTAAAATGATAAAATGCGGCTATTTAATACTAAGGGCATTTTGGTCATGTTAGTAGCTATGAATAATATGTCTATTGTTCCCCAGAGTAGCTCAACTTACCTTGGTGTTATCTAGACATAATCTGGGCTTAATGGATAATTATTTGGAAAAGAAATAAAATTTATTCTGAGAGTCCAATTATAATTAATTAATTAGTCTTGATTTTTTTAAGGCCCCAAAAGATAATTAATTAATTAAGAGAATTAGATTGGAATAAATTAATTAGTTAGGCTGATATATGTTCACATATATTAAAAGTCCAATTAGAATTAATTAATTCTCTTGGATATTTAATGAAGCCCAAAAAAGATAATTAATTAATTAACAGGATTGAGCCAGTCTTAGATTGGTTTTGGAGCACAACACCAATCCCATTAAGGCTTAATATTTTCGGCTATTAGGTCTTAATGAAGCCCTAAGGCTGGCCAAAAATATGAGGGGAAGAGAAGAAAAAACATACAATTTTTTTCTCCGAGTTCTGCCTCTCAAGTGTGCCATCTCGCCTCCTTCTCCCCCTCCAATGCAAGAAGTTCCAGTGCAACCAGTCCTTACGTTGGTTAATTCACTACCAACATGGAAAAGTAAGTACTCTCTTTGATGTGTATGAATTTTGGTATAAAATTATATAAAAATAAACACATTCCCAATCAAGTTTAAATTAAAACGTTAACCCCAAATTACACATATCAGTAAGCGTACTTATCATTAAGTATAGCATAGGGTTTAAAACGAGTGTCGATCCTCAAGGAACAAGTATGCATTAATCACTTTTCTTTCATTGTTTAACTGACTCAATAAAGTGAAAAAGACTAAAAAGGAAAATAAAATGAAATGAAAGAATATATACATGTCAAGGATGGAGAATTATGTAACTCAAACCATTATTTTGACAACCATGATCTTAAAGTACACAATCATTGTCATAACTAATCATTCTCTTAGCATCATGAAGAATTAAGATAGATTCACTTCTTTTTCAATCCATGAAATCACTATCTTCTAGACAAATTAGCATCACATATTCTATCTCAACTAATTCACCCAAAAGATGCATTAAAATAAAATAAAAGAATGAAAGAATATATACATGTCAAAGGTGGAGAATTATGTAACTCAAACCATTATTTTGACAACCATGATCTTAAAGTACCCAATCATTGTCATAACTAATCATTCTCTTGGCATCATGAAGAATTAAGATAGATTCACTTCTTTTTCAATTCATGAAATTACTATCTTCTAGACAAATTAGCATCACATATTCTGTCTCAACTAATTCATCTAAAAGATGCATTAAACACATTCCTTGATTAAATTTTCATATTCTGGCAAACTTAAAACATGAAATTAACCAATGAATCCATATTCTGGCAAACATCAATTAACCTTTAATTACCCAGTTTTTAGCAATTAACCCATTTTTCAAGCAAGTTAAGAGACAACATATATGAAATTAATGAATTGAGACCACCATCAACCCCCTTTTCAAGCAAGTTAACTGAAGGAAACAACAAATTAATCTCATAATCAGCATAAGTAATTAAATACCAAGATAACAATCAATTAATCAAAAGATCAAAGTAACTCTAAAAATCATGAATACTGAAAATAATGTTAAATTATAATAAAACATTTAATACATCATTTTTCAAGAAAAGAAAACAAAGTTAAAAGAAAGCACTCATAGATAAGCCTCCTTCTTCTTCTTTTGGAGACCCTCTTGTACAATCCTCCTTGATCTGATGAATTCCTTCTTGAATTTGAGTGATTTTTTGTTATGATCCGTGAATTCTCCCTTTTCCCTTGTGTTTTCCCTCTATTTACAGACTTTAGAAGTGCCTAAATTCGTCCCTCTAGGGTTTCTGGCCGACTAGAAGTAGGAAAATACTAAAACTCTGCAAATTGTCAAAAAAATGCACACGAAAATTGAGGCACCACCTCAGTAGCAGTGCACAGCCAGTGCCGCCTGTCCTGCCTAGGGTCGGCGCTAGTTGTGGTCTATTTCTCTGTTCGTTCGCTTATTTTTCTTAATTTTCGTGCCAACCCTTCCAGATTGCAGCCGGCGTTACCTACCGACTGTGTTCTGTTCAGCTACATTTCACCAATTTTTCATTGCCTCGAAGTGTGTGGCAGTTGTACGTGGCCGGTGCCGGTTCTCCTGTCCTGGCCAGTGTCGCCTCTATTCTATTTAGTGACGTTTTTGTCTTATTTTAACCCTAAAATCTGAAATAATACACAAAATACCTTTTCGAGGGTAAAATCTCAAATATGAAGGAATATGACCAGTTATTGCACAAAATGTATCACAAAATAGCCTCAAATAACTAGGAAATATATAACTAATTTAGGCCCTATCACTCTTCTAGATGTGGCTCGAAAAATTGAAAATTTTCCGCTACATTTTTCCTTTGATAGTTTTTCATGATTCCTACATTAGAGTGATAAAGAATAAAAAAAACAAAAATAAATATAAAGACAAAATATATGTACACAACTCTTAGACAGAGAAAAATATGAAATTAAATAGTTATTCTTGAGAACATGACATGAATCATCCAACAATTATCACAATCAATCATTGGCTTGGCATCATGAAGAAATAAAAATAGAATCCACTTCTTTCCCAACCCGTAGAATCACTATTTCCTAATTAAAGTAGCAAACTTTCCAATCAAACTAACATAACCAAAGAAATACATTAAACTCACTCCTCGTGGATATCCCTATACTCTAGGCAATATAAATATGAAATAAGCCAATGACCATATACTCTAGGCAAAATTAACTAACCTTGGATTACTTAGGTTGAATTCTTAACCTTCTTTCCTAATCCAGTTACGATAACAATTATATAGAATTAATTAAATTGAACTTAATCTAACTTCATTTCACAAGTCCATTAGACATAAATTTAACTTCATCAATCTATCAAATAAAAGTAAGTAATCAAATACTGAGAATAATAATTATTAATCAAAGATTAAATAAATTATAACATCATGAATCCGAATATAACATTCAATTACAACTAAAAAATTAATCTCATCATTGTTTAAAGAAAAAGAAAATAAAGGTCTTAGAAAGAACTCATAGACAAGTCCTCTTCTTCCTCCTTTGAAAACCTCCTTGAATCAGTGCTTCTTCGAATGGTGAATTCCTCTTGAATGGATGATTTTAGCTTTAGCTCCTTGGATTCATACATTAATCTTCACTTATTCTTGGTTAAATAGGCCTCTTGGTTGCTAAAAATCATCATTCAAAAGCCCTGGGCCGAGTAAAATTCGAATCAAGTTAACCTCAATGGAAATTTCCAATTTGACTTGAAAAAGGATTCTAAACCGCCACAGTAGAGTAGGGCAGGCACCGGGTCACTTCATTTGGACCGGCACCAATCTCTCGGTTTGAGGTCTGTTTCTCCATAACTGAGCCACGGTTAGTTCAACCACTTTAAGTAGGTGCCGGGTCAAGTCTGGAAATCTACAATTTCACTCTAAATCGTCCAATTCCTATACAAATTCACCAAGAACACTTTTCTACAAGCAAAACATCATATAAAAAGGGAAATGACTAGTTATTAAACAAAAAGTACCACAAAACATCCTCAAATAACTAAGAAAATATAGACATAATTAGGCCTTATCAACATTCCTTAGAGAAATATATGAAATTAAGGTGATTATTTGCTTGATTTGAGAACAATAATATATTCTTAATCAATTGTTATATTATATCTAAACAATATTATAACAACAAATTTTCACTAGAGAAATGATTTCTTGAACAAATTAAATGTAATTACAAAACTAGTTTCGATTTTTTACTAATTAGAAGTCTTGGTCAAAATTCAAGACAAGACTAATTTGACTACTTGATCTAATTGCATTATTTGACCTAAGAGGATCCAATATCCATAGATCATTTGGACCCATTAAAATACATTGCATCTTAGCCCTTGAATTTAGAGTGCGTTCAAATGAACTCATCTTAACTATTAGATTAAAATAAGCCCTAGTATAAAAGCTTCTTTTCCTTCATTTTTTCCCCTCATGGTCAGCAGTCCCATCCCCAAATTCCCTCAAAATTCTCCTCCTTACTAAGAAAAAATCCACCATCCCTCCTCCCCTAGGCTGACCAACAACCTTGATGTTCAAGAGGAAAGCCATTTCCTCTTGTCTATCTTTGCTTGACAAGTGCAACACTTTCACTCCTACAACTTTTTCCTCCTCTATTCTTTAAGAAATCACCACCTATTTTGTTCAAGGAAGGCTGTCATTTTTTGTGAAAAGCTTGAGCAGGTTTGAAGGTAAGCCTCCAAGAAAACCATCCACTATTTTTCTTCTTTGTCATGACCGAAACCCATGGCTGCTATTATGCTATGTAAATCTAGTTTTTCATGCTATTTTTCAATGTTGTAATGATGAAAGAATGGTATAGTTAGCTTAGGACTATGAGAAATGAAGTAAAGATGGTACCTTGTAGCTGAAAATTTCATTTTTCTTCTTCTTTCCTTCTCTTGCGTAATAATGGCCAAAAATACCCTTTTTTGTCCAGCTTTACAAAAATTTAACTTCTTTGTTCTTTTTGTGTGATTTAGTAAAGTAGGGATGTTACATTTATACTAAAGAAATATTACATAATAATGTATATGAGGCCTTTTGAGTGAAGAAAACTATCCTACATTTTCTAAACTATGAAATAGCCAAAAGACACTTTATGTATAGCTTGATGGAATTTTATGTTTAATGTTGGTTTTGTGTGTGATTTTGTTGAGGGATGGTGTATTCATGATGTAGAGATGTTATGTTGAGTGTTGAAGATCATATATGTGAAGGGTAAGGGGATTTGATGTTGTCTAGGAGCTTATATTGTTATAACAAAAACAAAGGAATGCTAGTTTGGTTTAGAATCCGAAATGGGTGTTATTTAGGAGCTAGAAATTGAAAAAGAAGTATGCTAGAATTTGCATCCCTGAGGGTTGAGTGATGAGTTACGACTTATATGGTATGGATGTTGCATCAAACAAATGAAGAAAACCCACCTAAATAAGCTTTGCGTAAAAATTTTCTAAGCTGTGAAAAATCCCTGTACAAAGAGATCAACTTTAAACCCCCAAAACCCCCATTTTTCAAATGAGTTTGCTCATTATTTTCACATTGTAGAAACTTCAAGATGTTAGAAAGAACTTAGAATAAGAATCACTAAAAACACTTTTGTAAATTAGGAGATATGGATTTTTCAAGTGCACTGCTCAAAGTTGGTTATTGTTTCGACGCACTGTTATACAAAAATTGTTTGAACCATATTTGGGAGAGATCCTGGGGAAATAAATATCTGATAATTTACCTAACATACCAAGGTACTAAACTGGAATGTTTTATTAAAAATAAAATGATTTTCTCAAATAATTAGATAGATATTTATGTTAAAACAGAGTTTTGAGTTTGAAGAAGAAAATTAGATTTTCATAAAGGGATAGCTGTAATTGTTTTGAAAATTAACTTAAATGGGTTTCATGGGATTCTTAGAATTATTAGGAATATATTTGTTAAGGTTTTGATGAATTGTATTGGGCCATATGATTTTTGGCAAAAAAATCTTATACTTTTGCAAAATAAAACTTTGGTAAGGATTTTAAATCTTACTAGACTACTCGATCCCATGATGTATTTGGTTGAACAATTGGTAAGGGAATTGCTTGGATAATTAAAGTGTTGCTTGACTAAATAGGGTTTGCATGGCTAATTAGGGTTAGCATTGTTAAGTAGGGTTTGCATAGATAATTAGGGTTTTGCATAATAATTAAGCCTTTGTTTAGCTATTTGTGTTTATAAGGAAATTGGAGAATTATATGCTATGTGAATTGTGGATGCTTTAGCAGGCTATTGAATTTTATGATAGGATACTTTATTATTACGATTAATTAAGTGTTATCGCTAAGCATTTTTGGAATTACTTAAGACCTAAGTAATTCCCTAATTATCCTAGAGTCTCAATTAATACTTTATTTAGATTAATATAAATAGGAAATTAATCCCTATATTTTATAGATGTTAGATGTGGTGAATTTAGGCGGAGGAAGAAAAGTAAGAACTTAATTTAAGTGAAGATGTTTTGTTAAGTTTGGACAAAGGTAAGTCCTAGCATTCCCATTAAATTGTTTTGTTATGTGAATTCTTTTAGAACTTGTAAATCCTTTCATCTCACTACAATTATATCATGCAACATATATGCACTTATATTGTTTTGTCAAAAATTCATAAAATGATTTATGTTCACGCTATAAATATTATGTATTAAATTATGAGTATGACATCTTGGATAATTGCCAATACATGAAAAGTAAGTTCATCTATAAATTCTTATGACATGTTTAGGCATGAATAATTTTTATAAAGTCTTCTCATAGATATTACATATATTTATGGAGTCATTCATTAAATGTTATGAAAAACATATGCATGTCAAATTTATGCATTTTAATGCATACAAACATTACGAAAATCATGGCATGATTATTTAAAATGGCTCCAATTATTATTGATTTTTACAAAGAAAATAATGAATAATGCATTATTATGCGATGATTAAATTGCTAGAACATATATAAGGATTTTGTTTTTTGAAATCTTGGGGGAAAATGTGGTTTTGAACCTTGATCGGACTGAGTTTGGGAAAACAGAAGATCTACGACTAGAATAATATTTTCTCTTTAGAAAAGAAATTATATATTCCAAATCAGAATGGGAATTTTTTGAACCACATTAAATCTAGACATTGAGTACTCAATAGGAGAGGTTCTAGAACTAGTTTGTGTTAGATTAGAAAAGACTATTAGAAGATTGATCGTCTCTGGATGTCTGTCTTTTACTATATAGGGCGCTAGTTCTAGGTGACTAGGCTTCGTCCTTAGCTAGCGACATGGTTTTTAGTAGGTAAAACCAAAGGATGGACATGGAACAACTGCTTGATGGATTAGATAAGAGAAATGATTGAAGGTATTCTTTCAATAGGGATGTGCGCCCTATATGGTATTTTGGCATTGGTTATTCCTTAGCCACATAAGACATATCAGGATTAAATTTCCTGATATGGTATCATAACGATACACGACGTGGGAACAAATTTGGGTTCAAGACTTTGTATAAATGAAAAATGTATTCGAGAATTATGTTGTGCAATTTAGCATTTTATCCGACAAAGATTTTGTTTAAGTAGTATAATAAAATATACTTATTCTTTTCCCCAAAATTAGATTTCGCATAAGAATAAATTTCATTATTAGTATATCCGTCCAAATTATTTTCATTCATGCATCATGACATTTATTTTGAAAATTGTGCCACAACCATACATGTCAGACTTACTGAGATTATTCATAATCTCAAACATTTTCTATAATCACGTGTTCAAGATGATGTAAGTTTATCAAGATTAGGAGATGAAGGTCTATTTTGTAATAGTGATAGGTCTTGATACATTTATTATTATTAAATCTGTCCGGATAATTAGATCATCTATTAGTCAAACTTAGAGTTTATATTTTTTTATCATGACAGATTTCGTTAGGATGTAATTTAACTTTAAGTGCTAGGGATTTAGTTTTCTTTTCTATGATTTTATTTTACCATGTTATAAAGACTCCTTGTCTGAAGGATGGAGTGACATCCCCAACCTGTTTAGGCTATGTATATAAGGGGTGTTACAGGTGCTCTATAACTAGATGAAGGAATATCATTTATATCAGTATTTTTAGGAATTATTTAAATTTTAATATCAAATTCATATTAACTATTATCTAACTGAGATATTTGATTTAATAATATTTCCATATTAGATTCTGAGAGTGAATCAAAATTATCCATTTGATTCTATTTTATTTTGAAACAGATATCCAATAAGAAATCTTTCATAATATGGTGTATTAGAAAAATCTTGTTTAGGTTGAGGTATTAATATTTCTTCTATTTTTTTCAATTTGTTTTAATAAGGATTTATGGACCCATAAAATTGTCTTTTGAAGTTTTAATACTAGTATTTTTTTTCAACTTTTAAATTTTCAAACTTAATAGTTTTATAAGTTTTATCCATATTTTTTTAGATGAACAATTATTTATTAATATTCAAGGTATGCCCAATCACTATCAGTATGATCATCATTATAAAATCTGATAGGAACATTGTTATCTATGTTATATGAATCATTTCCAAAAACGTTATATAAGTATGATCATTATTATAGAATTTAATAGGAACAGCATTATCTATATTATATAGATCATTTTCAAAAAAGTTATCTATGTCAAAATCGTCATCTAAAATATATTCATTTTCATTTGGATTATCTAAATTAGGCTCTAATATAATTATGAGAGGGGATGGGGAAATAAACTCAAATGGAATCAAAATATCGACTCACATATTAATTGTAATAATCGTTAGCACAAACTAAGTTTTATATCTAGGGAGAGTTATAGGAATCGGAGGCAAACAAATAGGTGTTTCAATACTATCTTCAAATTTTGTTGCTAATTCTTGTTAGGACTTCTCGAAAAAGGAATTAAATATGCAAACTACTGTTTTAAAATTAATAAAATATTAGTTCAAAACATTTTCTTATCAGTTTATTCTACTTTGATCATACATCCTCCAAGTTTTTTAGGAGACTTTTACTAATTTTTGCAGCTACAACCTAGCATAAGTTAGGTAACTTCCCTTGAAACCCCTTCAGAGATTGCTATCACAGCTCTATTTTGTTTCCTACCTTAAAGCATGCGGAATAATATTGGAATGGAAGAGAGTTGAAGTTAATATTTTATTAGTAAAGAACAACACTTGCATGGTTAATTCTTTCTTCTTCTAGAAACAAGAAAATTTTTAGTTAAAGAGAAAGGATAAGGAATACATTAGAAGAATAATATTTTTTATTAAGAGAATAGGCTACAACGTTTAATGATTGATTCCTACCTATTTGTATTGTATTTATAAGTAACAACCTAATTATGTTTACTAGTAAAGGCCTAATGACTATATCTTTTTACTATTTTCTAAATTATCATGATTACAAGTCTTTAATTTCTAAAACTACAAACTAAAATAATGATATAAAGTTATCCTAATAATGATATAAGGTGGCAAAAATCTTTTCATGAAGAATTTTTCTTCTTCAATCCTTCGTCCATATGTCGCAATCTTTATCAACATTTTTTATCATCTACTTATAGGAATATTTGTTATATTAATGTAGAAGCTATGGTGCATGGAGGATAAATATCTTGAGTACGCTTTTGGAATTGACGGAGTTTTTTCTAAGCTGTTAAGCTCGATCTTATCTCTCCTATCTCTATTAGCTTTATTTTGTATTGTAGAAACTTCTTGGCAGAATTTTATGTGATTTTTGCTAGTCTGATCAAGACTAGAAAGAATACTCCACTTCCAGAATATGCTCTATGTAAAACCCCACCTAAGTCTACCCTAGGATTAGAGGGAAAGAATGCATTTCATGGTATATTGCATGAGCATAAATTTCTTGGATGTATTTGTGTATTTTAGAAATGTTTTTATGTGGTCTATATGAATTTAATGTGCTTGAAGAGTGTTGGGGACAAATCGGAAATTTTACTAAGAGATGAGAGAAAGAGAAGCTTAGGATTTAGAGGGGTAGGAATTAAATTGGGAAAATAAGAAAATAAGAATTAATACGGTTAAGTGGATAGAGCTTTGTGGTTAATTCCTAAGGTATTGAGTTCAAATCCCGTCAACTAAGAATTATTTTTATTATCCTAACTAATATTAGAATTTTATTTCTTACATTCCATGAATCTAGGAATGTTGTCTTGAGAAATCGCAATGGTAATTTTCTAACCATGTGATCTTATCCTAAAAGAAATCTAGAAGAGTTTTAGTCTCCATTATTTTTGTAGTCCATGCCTTAACATATTTGAATTTAAAAATATTCTTAAATTCTTTTATTTTTTTATATTATTTTAAATACTTAAGTCTTGGATTTTAAAATTAAAATTCCAGCTTTTTAGAACCTCTTGACAGAAATCTTGGAAGGAAATAGGAGAGTTAGAAGAATGTTTTGATTTCCAAAATTGAATCACCAATTTTCTCTCCTAAGAAGTTTCATTTTGTTATCCTTGTTTATGGTAGAAAAGCTGGAAAATCTTTTGGTTCTCGTCCTTGATTAACTCTCGAAACTAGGCAGCTTAGTTACCATTTCTTGCTTTGCAAAGCAATCAACTCTTTAGGGCAGCTAAATCTACAAAATCCTTGGGAAAATTTGGACCACACTGAAGTCATTCAACCAGAAACATTCCCCCAAACTTAAAGACCATTTAACCAAGAAACCTTTGAGCATTCAACACCAAGAACTAGCTCTTCAATAGTTCTTGTTCTCCATTAAGTTGGTGGCTAGAAATCTCTATTGAAGGACCTTGAGATGCTCCTACTTTGTAACTAAAAAATCATTTCAAAATACTTTGAATTTTGCCCAACAAACCTCCCAAGATTTTATCATTCCTTTCAACTAACAACCATAATTTTTCTAGCCATATTAGCATTTTAAACTATCTTTTCTTCTTCATTGTTCACTCACCATTTTTGTGAAGTATCTTGGAAAACATTAAAAAAACGTAGCTAAAATTTTTTTAGTTTTCTAAACCACATCTAACAGAGAGTACTTACTTTTACTTTCTGGTCGCAGATTAACCAATGTGGGGATGGGTTGCATTAGAACTTCTTGCATTGGAAGGGGAGAAGAAGGCACCTGCGGTTCAACAAGAATTCCTGCCAATCTCCAGCTCCTACGCATCATTCGTCTCCAAGCTTCTTCTCTTCGTCTTCTGGAGTATGACTCTACCTTGCTCCTGGCATTAGCTTGGTAAGAACGCCTTTTTGGATAATCAAAGACACCCTTCTAGAAAGAAGGAAGAGAAAGGACGAAAAACCAAAGAGGGAGAGAGAGAGCTGAGACGGCACACTCTAGAGAGAAAAAAACTTAAAACCATATGTGTTTTTTTTTTCTCTTCTCTTGTCCTTATTTTCAGCCAGCCTAGGGCTTCCAAAAGCCCTAATGGCCAAAAATCACCAAGCCATAATGGGCTAGGTGTTGTGCTAAAAAACCAAGCTAAGACTAGCCCAATTCTCTTAATTAATTAATTATCCTTTCTGGGCCTCATTAAATACTCAAGACTAATTAATTAATTATAATTAGACTTTTAATATATGTCAACATATATCAGCCCAATTAATTCATTCATTTCAGCCCAATTCTCTTAATTAATTAACTAATTATCCTTTCTAGGCCTTATCTAAGTATAAGACTAATTAATTAATTCTAATTGGATTCTTAAAATAAATTTTATTTCTCTTCCAAATAACTATCCATTAAGCCTAGATTGTGTTTAAACAATACCAAGGTAACTTGAGCTATTCCGTGGACCAAGAGACATATCATTCATGGCTACTAAAATGACCAAAAATGTCCTTACTGTTAAATAGCTACATTTTATCACTTTAAATATTTTGAATTATCGCCATATGAAAATATTGACCACAAGAATAATATTGCTTAAAGTAATGTCTATGACCTACAGGTGAAATGAAGAAAATACCCATCTATGGAGCACCCATCAATGAGATAGGATAAATGTACTAACACCCATCTCAAAGACATCTATCATCCTTAGATCTCTAGTCCGATAATCCATGACTCACTTGAATGTACTTTCTTATCGTTAGAAGCTACACAAAAGCACACATTCTAGAGTCATGTTTCCAAGGCCCTGGATCATTTAGATTATCATGGACAATCACAAAGGGGTGATTAAACCTCACTAAGTGAAGCGTAAAAACTCTTTTGTATGAGTCTATCATAACTGACTAGAGTAATACACCCAACAAACAAGGATATTGATCTCACAAAAGAAATCTCACCCAACATACATGAAAGTATAAAATCCTAGCTTCGCAAGACCACCAACTCACAATCAAGTATGAAGGTATCCATCCTCGCTATAGTGGTAATAGTCTTGTCTCTATAATTATAGTACTTTAAGAGAGATCACTACTACTAGTCTAGTTCTACGTATTTGAAATACGCTTATGCCTATGACGTGAGTGAACTACTCACTGATTCAAGGTAAACCATTTCTATTTGGAAATCATGGCATAATAATCTTACATTGATGAAATACCCAGTTCTATATAACGACTAAGAACTTAATTTTATTTGTATGATAAGTACCCACAGTCTATACTTTACTATAAAGAATGACCCAATACATAGACCATTACTTGTCATACTTAGATCTTTAAATGTGCAATAATTTAAGAAATAAACTAAATTGAATGAATAAATATTTTATTGCAATATGTTCATATAGAATACATAGTCTTTGAGGGCATACTTTCCAACAATCTCCCACTTGCACTACAAAGACTAAGAAAGTCCATAAGTGCCTACTCCTAAGATATCTAAGTGTCTGAGAAACATATTTTCTATCAAAGGCTTGGTAAAGGGATCCGCCAGATTATTAACAGAGGAAATTTGATCAACCAGTATCTCCTGTTTCTGGATGAAGTCCCGGATAAGATGATACTTCCTCTCTCTGTGCTTGTGCTTCCAATGGTTTTAAGGTTCCTTACATTGTGACACCACTTCAAAGTTGTCACAATAAATGGTGACAGGCCTATCAATGTGTGGTACTACTCCAAGTTCTATATGAAACTTCTGGAGCCACATAACTTCTTTAGAAACTTCTGAAGCAGCAATGTACTCAGCTTTCATGGTAGAATTAGTAATGTAAGATTGTTTAATACTTCTTCATAAAATAGCTTATCCAGACAAAGTGAAGACATATCCACTAGTAAATTTTCTTTCATCTTTATCTGCCTGGAAGTCTGAGTCTGCGTAACTGGTAGGAAGCAAATCATCAGCACGATATACAAGTATATAATCTCTCATTTTCTTAAGATATTTAAGTATATGCTTTACGACTTGCCAGTGAGCTTCCCCTGAGTTTGACTGATATCTACTAACTATGCCTATTGTAAAGCAGATAACTGGCCTAGCACAAAGTATAGCATACATGAAACTTCCTATAGCTGAAGCATAAGGAATCCTGCTCATTTTCTGCTTGTCTTCCTGTGTCTAAGGAAACTGCTTAGAAGATAAGAATAATCCATGTCTAAAGGGTATAATGGCCCTTTTACATTGATCCATGTGTACTTGACTAATATCTTGTAAATGTAAGAAAAGTAGGATAAGCTTAACATTATTTGCTTCCTATCTCTAAGAAGCTTAATGCCTAAAATGTAGCTAGTTTCTCCTATGTCTTTCAAGATAAATTGACTAGATAGCCAAACCTTAATGGATGACAACATCCCTACATCATTTCCAATGAGTAGAATGTTATCCACATAAAGTACCAAGAAAATCACTTTGCTGCTATCTAATTTCCTATACACATATAGTTTATCCACATTTTGAATGAAACCATAAGCTTTCACAGTTTCATCAAAATGTATGTTCCATACTCATAACGCTTGCTTAAGTCCATAAATGGACTTCTTAAGCTTACAGACCATTTGTTCTTAACCTCTAGCAACAAAACCTTCTGGTTGGGACATAGATGTCTTTGCTAAGATAGCCATTTAAGAAAGCTGTCCTAACATCCATCAGCCATATCTCACCGAAAAATTCTCTTCATGTTAAGCTAGATTTTATCCTCTAACATTTCTGGGTAGTGGCATATATGTTTTTGAGGAAAAATTTACTGGACATGGACAAATCTTTGTTGAGTTTATTTGGTGGTAGAAAAAGGTATAGAATGGGTTGTAAGTCTTGTGATTGCTTCTAAATGTTCACTATGTATTTTTTTGAAATTTTTGCATATATGGAGAACTTTGACAATCGAACAGCCATGTGATATTTTGTTTATTGATTAAATTGGTTAACATTATACTTGTGCTCTTTACGTTGGATATTATTCTTATTTTTCTTGAGTATAAACAAAAATCTGGAAAAATTCCTCACTACAAAGAAAACCAATTGCAAAGTGGATTTGGATGTGACAAAGTGAATATTGTGATCTATTTGGAGGTTATGGTGGTCTATTTGGTAGTACTATTAAACAATTTGGAGACAAAGGAGGACTCTACTTTGAGGGAGACTTAAAGGCTTTGACTTTCTATCTTTCATCTTCCTTGATTTTTATTTTGTTTCAATTACTCTTTATACTTTTACTTGTGTGCTCATCTTTCTATTTGTAGGTTGAAGTTGGTTGGCGCTTATTCTTCCAAACTTCTTGAAGAATGAATTTCTCATATCTTGGAACTAATCTACACTTGGGGAGTATTACTTAAACTTTCTATCCCTTTTCAATTTTAGTCCCATTGGAAATGCTTTATTGTGTTTATTTTTTTGCCAATGAGGACATGATCCAGTTTAAGTGTGGGGGAGTAGTTTGGTGATATTCTTAGTCCAAATTTTTATCAATTATCTTTATTTTTCTTGTTGTTAAGTTACTTTGGAATTTGAAATTTGGATTTTTCATTGAGCTAATCTGCCTTGGGGAGTATTATTTTCTTTTCCCTCTTGACATTCTTAGTGGCTTGGTTATGCTTTAGTGTGCTATTTTAGGCCATTGAGGACAACGTCCAATTTAAGTGTGGGGGAGAGATTTAACATTTTCTCAAATGCATCTTTGTGATTTTCAATGGAATTCCAAGTATATATGTTTGAGGGATTTTCAATGATATAGTTTTGAAATTTTTGAAATTATTTCTAAAAAAAATTTGGAGCTAAATTGAATTTATTTGTTTATAATGAAGATATGATTTTCTTTTTAACTTTGGATATGAATTTGTCATTCAGTATAGTAGGATTTTATTAAAAAGGTAAACTTGTGTATTAAGTTAGATTTTGCTAAGTCTTGAGAATTTAAGTTAATCTTGGGTATATTTGTATTTGAGTTTTATTTTATTCTTTGAGTTTGAATATGAATGATATGATGAAATATGAGAAGAGTTGTTGATTAATTCTTGTATTATGGATTTAGAGTTTGCTTAACTTTGAGTTTTGAATAAGGAATGAGAGAAAAAAATATATGAAAAAAATAAGATGAAAAAAAAATTGAGTTGAAAAAAGAAAAAATGCTTTTATTGTTTTTATTTGTGAAGACCTTTTGCTGAAAAGGGGGTCAATATAGGGAGAAGTAGCAAGTGTATTCAGTGTACTCTCTTGAGGCTATCCCGAAGGCAAAAAGGCAAGAAAAAGAAAAGAAAAAAAAACATGTTGAAAAATTATGAGAAAAAAAAAATGATGAGTGATGATTGTAAAGGGGGCTAATACGGTGTGTGAAGAGAAATTCATGCACTTGAGGCTATTAATTTCCAAAGTCATAGAAAAAAAGAAGAGTGGAGTGTTGTCCTTATTTCACTAACTCAAGTTTGGTAAATTTGAGTTTTTAAAGCTTGAATTGGTTAAATGACTTGACTTGTATGATTTATATTATCTATGTTTTTCCTTGAGAAGTGGAATATTTTTCATGTAGTAGATATGAGCTTGTTTAACTTAACTTTGATGGCCTTGTGATTATTTGATTTAATGTATGAGTTTCCAAAAGTTTTTAAAGGATGAATGAATGAAAATTTTGTGTCTAAGGTTGAAAAAAAATTATGGCTTTGTTATGGATGAATATGAAAAAGAAATAAATTATTTTAAGTGCTTGGTTTAAGTGTTTACTTGAGGATAAGTAAAGATTCAAGTGTGGGAGAGTATGATATGGCCTAAATTAGTCATATTTTCTTAATTATTTGAGGCTATTTTGTTATACATTTTGTAAAATAACTAGTCATATTCCTTCCTATTTGATATTTTCCTTATAAAAATTCTTTTCTGTAATTTTATGTAAAAATAAGAAAAAATTAGAGAGAAAATGATGATTTTGCAAAATAGGACCGGCACCAGCCCAGAAAGTGGAGCTGGCGCCGGATAGCTACTGGTGCAACAGAGAAGTGCGCAAAGAAATTGAGTGAAACAAGGGAGATCAATTGCAATTGCAATTGGAATTAAAGGAAAGTGTGGCTCGGTTCATGGCTAAATTGAGCCGACAAACAACAACAGAAAGAACAAAACAAAAGCAAGAGCAAAATAAAGCATGAATTTCGATAGGCCCAAATGCAAAGAAGGAAGTCAACAATAACGGCTAGAAGAAAGAAAAGAAAAGGAGATTAGCTTCAGGAATTTCGGCCAGCAAGGAGGAAACAAAAGTCAACAAAAACGGCAGCAAAGAGAGCTGATTGCAACAGAAAGAAAAAATGAAAGCAGCTCGGTCAGCAATGAGACAAAGTCGGCAGCAATTTTAGGTGGCTTGGTGGCGACTCAATTTAGCCGACAGCAAATCAAGCTTAGCAGATTTTTGGTAGCTTCAAATGGCTCAATTGGAAGCCGAATCAACAATTTCAATTCCAATTCAATTACAACTTCAGCACTACACGACGAAATCAACTTCCAGTCCAAATTAAATTGAAGTCAAACTGAGGTTCAATATTCAAACGGTCAAAGACGATGGACTTGGTTTATTTAGGATTTTATTTAGCTTTTTAGTATCTTTTTGGTTTTGGATTATTTTTTTAGTAATTACTTCTTCTTTATTTTAGAATTCTTTTAGGAATTTTGTAAGCCTATAAATAAAGGCCAATTTATCCTAGAAAATGAGGGTGCACAATGTAGAGACTTAGATTTATTTTAAAGTGCATCACCAATATTTTCTCGAGATAAAGAGTTCAATGAGAGTTGTACAAGAAGGTCTTCAAAGGGAGAAGAAGAAGGCTTGTCTATGAGTATTTATTTCTTTCATTTCTTTTCTTTTTCTTGAACAATGATATGTTAATTGTTTTATTGTAATTCAACATTGTTATAGATATTCATGATTTTTAGAGTTATTTGATATTTTGATTAATTAATTATTATTCTTGAGATTTAATTACTCGTGATTATTACAAGATTAATTTATTGTGGCTTTTCGTTAACTTACTTGAGAAAGGGGTTGATGGTAGTTTTAGTTTGATTGATTTTATATTTGTTGTCTCTTAACTTGCTTGGAAAAAGGGTTAATTGCTAAGAATTGGTAATTAAAGGTTAATTGATGTCTACCAGAGTATGAATTCATTAGTTAATTTCATGTTTAAGTTTGCTTGAGAATGGGACTTAATCAAAAGAATTGTGGTTAATGCATCTTTTGGGTAAGACTGGCTGAGCCAGAGTATGTAATGCTAAGTTACCTAGAAGATAGGGATTGATGGATTGGGAAAGAAGTGAGTTTACTTTAATTCTTCATGATACTAAAAGAATAATTAGTTATGATAATGGTTAAATTCTTTAAGATTATGGTTGCCTAAATAATGGTTTGAGTTACATACTTCTCCATCCTTGACATATATATACTTTTACTTTTACTTTTGCTTTTATTTTTCTTTTTATTTGTTTTTCACGTTATTAAGTTGGTTAAACAATGAAAGAAAGGTAATTAATGTCTACTTGTTCCTGGAGGATCGACACTCGTTTAAACTCCATGCTCGGTTAATGATGAGTATGCTTGCTCATATGTGTGATTTGGGTTGAACGTTTTAATTTAAACTTGATTGGGAATGTACTTGGTTTTTGTATGATTTTTATGCCCAAGTCCCAACACATCAGTAGTCATCGGACCACAAATATCCATAAAAACTAGTACTAGTATTTCCATGACTCTATCCGCCTTTTTGGTAAAAGACCTTTTGGTCATTTTACCTTTAAAGTAAGATTCACACTGAGGCCAATTTTCCAGTCTCAATGAACCTAAAGGCCTATCATAGATTAGCTTCTGAATCCGATTGATAGTTATTTGTCCCAATCTAAGATGCCACAAATATGAGTCATTTGATATGACCTTTTTAATATTATTATTAGGTTTAGTTTGAATATTGTTTACTTAATTTCGAATAGGATGTATATACAAAAGATTCCCATACATATTTCCTGAACAAATTAAGTTACCATCTCTACTAATGGAAACACTAGAATGGAAAGAAACAGAATATCCTTGATTCATTAATTTGGAAACTGATATCAAATTCTGTTTAAAACAAGAAACATGTAAAATATCTTTTAAAACTAACTTCTTATTACAATAAAAAATAAGTTCAAGATCTTCCACTGCTTCAACCTATATTCTTACTCCATTGCATACTTGAAGTCCATGCTTGCCCTTACTAAGTCTCCTTGTGTTTCTGAACCCCTGCAAAGAGTTACAGACATGGTCACTAGCTCCAGATGTAGCATTTAGATTATAGCATACTAGACATGGAAGCTAACATGTAGCACTTAGCCATCTCATCGGCTTTCTTCCATATCTTCTCAACCTCTCGCTCCTGATCAATAGATTCTTTCCCAATCTTATGATAGGGATCCGTAAGAACATACTTGTACTATTTGGCAGTAAGTACTATATTCAGGTTCCTCTTCCAGTGCACATAATTTGGGTGTGTCAACTTATTCTCCTTAAGAATGATTGACAATGGACTGAAACCAAACATTTCTGAAATATTGTAAAAAACATTCATTTAGTTTGTAAGAAATAAAATGCACATACTTTATATTATTTCTTTGATAATAGATAACTCTTAAAACCATTATCAAAATATAAATAGTTTGGCTCTTAGAAAAGTTAACAGAGCTTTGTAGAAAGATTAATAGCATCCTAAGTTAAGTGTATAACCATCACGAATCAAACTTCCTAAAATAGGTAATGATCTAGAAAAAGTTCCATCGATAGGATGGCCACTAATTCGCACCACCTATAGGTAATCTAATACTAAAAACTCCAACGTAGGTTGGTTGATCCTAGCAAATACCTTAGGCTTTTAATTTTACTCTTTCATTAGTTCTAGATACTTGTAGAAATCCATCCTATAGGGGGTCATACTTAGAATGACACGAGAAAATCCACTATCTCTAATGAGAGTTGTGATGGAAGTCATGGGGTCGTTAGAACCCTTCTCCCACTTAATCTTTTATTGAAATTAGAGTTTTATGCCCAAAGAATGTTTTCTATAATCTTATGGTTTCATTAACTTTAGTAAAAATCTAAAAATCAATATTATTCTCTATGTCAAGGATTATACCCTTTGAGAGAATATACTATGAATTTATTTTACTATTCTAAATTAATAACCAAATAAAACTTTATTAAATAACCTTAAGTTCAACATTATTCTCTATGTCAAGGATTAAACCCTTTGAGATAATAAACGATGAACTCTTTTACTTTTAAAGTTTCTTAGATTAAAACGCTTTATAAAAACCTATCCTATCTAGTGAGACTTTGGTCTCACAAGAACTCGTGCATTTGATCACAAAAACAAAATAAGCATGATACCAAAAGTAAACTTTTTTTCATACTCAAACTACTCATTTATTCCTAAGTGACCAAATAATGGATTAAACATCATGAATTAAAAATTAATGATCTTGTTTAATCCTAAGGTGATTCCATCCTTTACTATTAATTTTCATGCAAATTATTCATCCATAGATAAGTAAAACTACTGCAGAAAATTAACCTCATACAATGGTTTCAAAACATGATTATATTAAGGAAAATTGAGGAACAAAACTTCAGCAGTGCTCTCCTATTTCTTAGACAATTTGTCGCCTCCCTTCTCGTCCAAAATTGCGTGCAACCGCCTCTGGGTAGAGTGGACCAGGCGCCAAGTCCGTTTGGCCAACTTAGCGTCAAGTCTGTTTTTCCTCAAAATCAAAAAATTCCAGCTGGGCAAAGTGGACCTGGTGTCGAGTCCATTCAGCCAACCTGGCACTGGGTCAGCTCTGGAGTTCGCCGACTACTGAAAAAAATTCAATTTTTCAGCCACTTTTCGCCCCTCAAAAATTCTAGCAATCACATTCTTCCAATCCCCAAAATTTACAGATTAAAAGAATACAAAGAAATGTAAAACCTGGCATAAAGAATATGCCTTTACAAGCGCTTATACCTCTAACCACTAGGCGTACATCGAATTTACTTAAAACTAGAAAAACAATGAGAAGAACAAGAATACATGATCCTAAGCCTCAACCGCAAGGCGTACATGAACTCGAGAAACTAATAACTAATGTATGAGGGATCACATCAAATCACAAAAGATTCATTTTTTTTAATAGTAAAGGAACCACCTACTGTGTTTGGATTTTGGTATAAAAATCATATAAAAATAAGTATATTCCCAATCAAGTTTAAATTAAAATGTTAACCCTAAATTATACATATGAGCAAGCGTACTCATCATTAAGCATAGTATAGGGTTCAAACGAGTGTCGATTCTCCAGGAACAAGTATGCATTAATCACTTTTCTTTCATTATTTAACCAACTCAATAAAGTGAAAAAGAAATAAAATAAAATAAAGAATATATACATGTCAAGGATGGAGAATTATGCAACTCAAATCATTATTTTGACAAACATGATCTCATCATCATAACTAATCATTCTCTTGGCATCATGAAGGATTAAGATAGATTTACTTCTTTGGTCAATCCATGAAATGATCATCTTCTAGATAAATTAGCATTACTTTGTCTTGTCTCAACTAATTTACCCAAAAGATGCATTAAACACAATCCTTGGTTAAATTTTCGTGGTCTCGGCAAACTTAAAACATGAAGCTAACCAATATATCCTTGGTCTAGGTAGACATCAATTAACCTTTAATGACTTAGTTCTTAGCAATTAACCCTTTTGGTCCAAGCAAGTTAATAGACAACAAATATGAAATCAATCAATTGAAACCACCATCAACCCCATTGGTTCAGCAAGTTAATGGAAAGAAACAATCAATTAATCTTATAATAAGCACAAGTAATTAAATACCAAGAATAACAATCAATTAATCAAAAGATCAAAGTAACTTTAAAAATCATGAATACCGAAACAATGTTAAATTACAATAAAACAATTAACACATCATTGTTCAAGAAAAAGAAAATAAAAGTAAAAGAAAGCACTCATAGACAAGCCTCCTTCTTCTTCCTTTGTAGACCCTCTTGTATAATCCTCCTTGAATTGAAGAATTCCTCCTTAATTTGAGTGATTTTCTATTCTGATCTCTGAATTTCCCCTTTTCCCTAGTGTTTTTCCTTTATTTATAGGCTTTAGAAGTACATAATTTCATTCCTCTAAGGTTTCTGGCTGACTAGAAGAAGGAAAATACTAAAACTCTGCAAATTACCAAAAACTGCATGCGAAAATCGAGGCACCGCCTCAGCATCAAGGCATAGCCGGCGTCGGTTGTGGTCTGTCTCTCCAGTCATTTGTCGATTTTTCTTAATTTTCGCTCCAATCCTTCCAAAGTGCAGCCGGTACCACCTCTGGCCTCCTAGCCGGTGTCGGTTTAGTTTTGTTCTGCTCTGTTTCACTGGTTTTTTGTCTCCTCAAAGTGCGTGCTAGCAACACGTGGCCGGTGCCGATTCCCCTGTCCTGGCCGGCGCCGCCTCTACTCTGTTTAGCGACGTTTTTGTCTTATTTTACTCCTAAAATCTGAAATAATGCACAAAATACCTTTCCAAGAGTAAAATCTCAAATATGAAGGAATATGACCAGTTATTGAACAAAATGTATCACAAAATAGCCTCAAATAACTAAGAAATATATGATTAATTTAGGCCCTATCATATTCCCCCACACTTAGCTATTTGCTTATCCTCAAGCAAAGTATCAAAGACAAGTAGTAAAAACACAAGTTTTCACAAAATAACTCAATTACTATCAAAATAATATCTCTAATACTTTCTTTATTCAAGACAATAAAACATATGCTACAATACCTTTCATAACAAATGCAAGACTTGTGTAAGTGAGTAGTAACCAGTAGAACCATCTCAATACTTAACAATATTCTCCAACCATTGGAAAAATTTTAGTTCAAAAAGAATATGCATTCCATAAGCTTACTTTTCATACGCTCTCTCCACTAATCCGAGACATATTATGATTCTACTTAGATCAAGTAGAACTTTTAAGCTTGTAATGTAAGGCTAAATGGTTTGTAATGTAGCTTTCAAACGAAGAATATAGGAAAATAAAATATCAAAGAGGATGAAAGTTTTTAAGAAAAGGATAAACCAAATATACCCAGAAATTCCAAACTCTTCTTGCTCTCCTATACTAAAATCAATCCAAACCCATAATCTTGTATAGCAATTATAGCAATTTAAGCTAATCTTACATTCTTTTTTTTCTCAATAATTCTTAACTCATCATTCATTTTGCACAAGAGTATCAAAAATTTCAGCAATTCTTATTCCAGCTCTCTTCCTATGCTCTTCTTCTTTTTCTCTTTTAGCTTTTCTTTTTCTTTCCTTCCAAATGCTTCTTTTGTTTGTCTTTCAGTTTTCTTTTCTTTTTCAACCTTTCCTAGCAGCTTTCTTGTTTTCTCAATCTTTCTTTTCTTTTTTTCTTTCCTTTCTTTTCTCAACTCCACTCAACAATGCTGCATGACTAAAAGTAACAAGTCATGACATTTACACATGCTTTCTCCCTCATAACTCTTTTACTTTTACTTTTATCCATTAAGAGCAATCAAAGATTTGGAAAGTAAATCAAACTCTCAGAAAGAAGTAATGGACAAAGTATGATAACGGGTTTTAAAAAGAAATTAACAATTTAGGCTCAAAATAAGCACTAGGGATAATATAAAATAGGTAGGCTTGAAAAGCTCAAACTATCCAAAGAAGGCTTATTATCATTATCCCTAAGTTAGATCATGAATGTCTTTCTTATTTTACCTCGAGAGGTATTCAAGTAAGTTCTAGAATGCTTAATGAATTTTAGCACAAAAATAGGTTTAAGAACAATGTAAAGCATTTGATCAAGAACTACTTAGTCCAAGTGCGTGCAAAAAGTCATGCATACGCTACAAATGATATAGAACATATGCTCTATAATCTAGCACAAAGACATCCATTAAAAATGCATCTTGAAAGCTCATCAGAAAAATTTTTGAAAATTTTGCTCAAACCCAAATGTTCAAAGAAGAATTTCAAGAAGAATGAAGCATAGAAGAATTCTCATTCTAACCACCCCCCCCCCCCACACACTTAAACTAGATATTGTCCTCAATGGCCAAATAAATAGAGCAAGGAAATAATGCCACGGGACTAAAATAAAAGGAAAAGATAAGAAAGAAAATGCTTCCATTAAAGTGGGTATTCTTTTACACAAGAGTTGAGTTCCTAGAGAAAAAGGCATTGTCAAAGTACCTAAAAAGAAAAATACAAAAGAAACACATCAAAGCATAAAAACTAGAAAAGAAAAATAAATAAAAAGTAAAAAAAATAGTACAACAAAGAAAAGAAAAAGTACAAGACATAACAAGAAAAGGTCATGAAAATATAAAGGAAAAAAAACAAAAAGAGAATGACAAGTAGGGACATGTGTAGAACAATCATCTCAATCCTTCTCATCATCATCATCAGGTGCGGAAGTGCCCTCCCCACCATACTGTCCCAAAAAACACTGCATCCAATCAGCCCATTGCGGCTCCATAGTAGTCTGTCGCCGGGCAATATTATCAATGGGGTCTCGCATATGTAGCAGCATCTCCATCTACTGGGCTAACTGGCCCAGCACCACGGTCTTAAAGTCAGTCCTTGGTTGGGACTGTGAACTACTGGCTCGTGCCCGCGATAGAGGTGGTGGGTGCTCCACCTCCATAGGTGGTGCCTGAACTTAGCCGGGATATTTGACCTCATAGGGAGTTAGCCATTTCTTCCTCTCCTGGCTATATTTGTACCCACAACTCATCAATATTTGCTCCATTATGAGGTCATGCTCAGTGGTGGTCTTCATCAATTCCCCCTCAGTACTAATACCAAAGTCTCTAAGAATTTTCATGATGACTAGAGGGAAGATGAAGGCTTTGGTAAAGAGACGATGATGAACCACATCCCTAAAAAATTGTATGATCAGTAGGACAAGAGGGATAGGTTGAGTAGTCATCATCCTATGCAAGATGTATGTATCAATAAGGTGTGTCTCATTGAAACCACTGGCTCAGGGTACAACATTAAAACCAAACATGTAGACTAGAGCCCTAAAGTTGGCAACAAAATCATTGTTAGAATAGAAGCTGTTGGCTTGAAACGCATTATGCTTGTGCAACCCTAGAGTAGCTCTAGTCCCACTGGCATCCTAATTACAGTCAAAAAGAATCTTTTGATTATTAGTATCTATCCTTTGCTAAGAATCATCATCATAGACTAGGAGGAGAGTAGCTAAATGGTTTCGGGTGATGAAAATGGGGGTGCCCTTTACTCTTGTCTCAATGTGTGGAAGGTGTTTATTGCCCTTTTCAACTATGTTGGCATAAAATTCTTTAACGAGCACTAGACAAAAATCCCTCTTAAGCTGTACTATAGGTCCCCACCCTAGCTTCCTAAACATCATTCTAAGTTTGAGGGTACGGTCTAGGATAGGTGCAAAGGTACGCTCCACAATAATCTTATTTGAAGCCCTTCTATTATACCACTTCTCACATGATGGATCAATGAACTCAACTAGCCTAAGGAACATGGGGTCTATAAATGAAGGGGCTAAGGAAGAGGAAGCTCTAGCCCTTTTTGAGGATTGACCCCGTACTTTAGACATATTGGCAAGTAACTAGCCCAAATAAACCAATCCAATTAACAAGCCTATATTAATTTGGTCCCAGGTTAATCTCTAATCATTCAAATTGGGCCAAAGCCTTGAATAATTAATTAACCTACCAAACTAATTTAATTAATTCTCTCTCTCCATGGACCTTTATTTTTATTCTTGCCCAATAATTAAATCAGACTACTTAAATAAAATAAATTTCATTTAATTTAAGATCAATTCTTTAGCCCATATTTAATTAGGACTCACGGTCTATACTGGGGACCAAAAGACATACCGTCTTGGCTACTAAAATGATCAAAATACCCTTGACATATAAATAGCTGTATTTTACTTTTTAAATATTTCATAATATCACCATAAGGAAATATTGACCCCAAGGACAATGCTGCATTAGCAAAGTCTCCAACCTACAGGTGTAATGACTGAAATACCCCTCTATATATCGTCGTACATTTAGAGAGGAAGAAGTGTACTAACACTTCTCTAAATGACATCTACCATCCTTAGGTTTCTAATCCAATGATCCATGACTTCCTGGATTGTTTCCGCTTTCTAAGGGAGCTACCCGAAAGCAAACATCCAAGTCACATTTCCCAGGACCCTAGATATTTAGATCATTCAGACAACCACAAAGGGCGATATAGTATAGAAACTATCTTGTACAAGTTTGTCTTAACTAACTAGTCACGCATACTCAACATGCAAGTATATTGGCCTATGATAGAACCTCAACTATATCATATCAAAGTATATGCTTCCAGCTTCGTCAGACCACTAACTCATACTCAAGTCGTAGAGTACTAGTCCATGCTGTAGTGGTAGTAGTCTAGGTTTTTACCATATAGTACTTTTAAGAAACCACTACTACAGGTCATGTTCTACATATTCGAAATACGCTTATGTCATGGAGTCAGTGGACTACTCACTGGCTAAAGATAAGCCATTCCCCATTTGGAATTTACAACATAATAACCTAGACATGATGAGATTCACATTCTCATCAATCAATTAAGAACGAATGCTTATGTGTTAAGTAACCCGTGATCCATACCTTACTGTAAAAATCCTCCATTCACATGGACCACTTACTTAAACACAATGGGTCTTTTTCAAACATAATTGTGCACAAATAAAATATAAATTCATGAATAATTTCTAAAAATAAATTCTTTTATTAAAACATTCGATATTTACATCAGAAACCTAGTCTAAGAGGGTATATTTCCCAATAGGTTAAAAAAGATTTGAGAGGGAGTTGGAGAGTTTGAAAGAAAAAGTGGCCAAAATGGCCTGTTTGAAGTGTTCTCCCTGACAGGAGCTAGCGCCGGTTGCATTCTGTTTGGGCTCCAGAAATTTTTTATTTTTCAAAAACGAAATATAAGTGATGAACACACAGCAATAATGAATAATGCAATTTAATTCATGAAGAAATAAATAAAAATGAAACAAAATGATGAAAATGAAAACTCCTCCGAATCACAAAAACTGAAAGCAAAAATGACTTCAATATTTTTCACAGCCTTGATCCCGTGGATTTTCTTTAGTGTTTCCTGGAAATGTCCTCGCTTGACGATCCCCAAGTAGTTTAGCAAGTTGGCCAATTTGGCTCTCCAAGTTGCACATGGAAGCCTCTAAGTTCCTTGTTGTCACATCAACCCCTTGGAACTTAGTCTCTATTGTACTTACCAATTGGCCAATAAGGGGTTGCTTCCTTTGATTACCCCAAAGTTAAAAGAACCTTGCCTAGGTTAGTTTCCATTAATCCAAGAAAAGTTAGGGTGATTTCTCCAACCAGGATTGTAAGTAGAGCTATAAGGATTGTTACATGTATGGACATTACCTGTAAAGGATGCCTGTTCTGTAGTATCTTGGAGTGAACCTATATTTTGGCACTCATGATTTAGGTGCTCTTCTCCACAGAAATCACAACTTCCATTTACCACTTAGCCTTGAGGCATCATCATTTGTTCCATCTTTTGAGTCAACGCTTCTACCTTGGCCTCCAAAGCTGCCACAACATTCACTTTGTTCACTTCTTGCACACAAGCCTTAGACCTTGCACTTCCCTAAGAATAGTTAATAGAAGCCAAGTTCTTAATAAGATCGAATACCTGTTCCGGGATCTTATGATTGATGGAACCCCCTGCAGAAGAGTCCACCACTTGTCATGTTGCAAATGTAAGGCCATTCAAAAAGATGAGCATCTGCATTCCTAGCTCAAATCCATGGTGTGGGCACTTTCTTAGCAACTCCTTAAACCTCTCCTAACTTTCATGCAAAGGTTCAGAATCTAATTGTTGGAAGGCAAAAATTTCGTTTCTAAGTTTAGATGTCCTAGCTGGAGGAAAATATTTGGTCAGAAATTTTTCAACTAAAGCATTCCACGTGGTGATGGAACATATGGGTAAAGACTTCAACCACGATTTGGCTCTATCTCTCAAAGAAAAAGGAAAAAGTCTTAGCTTTATGGCATCTTCAGAAACACCATTCATCTTAAAAGTATCACAAATTTCAAGGATTCTGGCTAAGTGGGCATTAGGATCTTCTTCAGGTAGCCTATCAAATTGGACCATATTTTGAACTATTTGGATAATATTGGGCTTTATTTCAAAATTGTTCGCATCTACCCTAGGTCTAGTAATGCTCGAGCCCGTGCCTGAGCTGGCAAGCTTCACAAAGTTATCCATGACTCTCCTATTGTTTCCAGCATTGTTGTTTTGAGCACCGTCCATGTTCGCGAGTAAGTTCTTTTGATTGTCCGATAGATTTTTGACAATGTCCTTTCGATTTCAAGATCAAAATCGGCTATATCGCCTTTAGATTATCGGGTCATGTACCAAGGCTAACACCTAGAAAAGACAACACGAAAGTTAGATCACAGAATTCATAATTCAAACAAAACTACAAGATCATGTTAGTTAAATTAAACATCAGTTAAATTTAGTAAATTAGATTTCAAAGATACATAAGATACAAAAGATAGCATCTTTTTGCAAAAAGAACAATTGTACAAATTTACATATTTGCATATTTACGTATTCACATGGTTAAATCAACAAAATCCAAGATTTCATGATATTGTTCCCCGGCAATGGCGCCAAAAACTTGATGTATTTGGATTTAGGTATAAAAATCATATAAAAATAAGCACATTACCAATCAAGTTTAAATTAAAACATTAACCCAAAATTACATATATGAGCAAGCATACCCGTCATTAAGCATAGTATAGGGTTCAAACGAGTGTCGATCCTACAGGAACAAGTATGCATTAATCACTTTTCTTTCATTGTTTAACCGACTCAATAAAGTGAAAAGGATATAAAAATAAAAATAAAATAAAATAAACGAATATATACATGTCAAGGATGGAGAATTATGCAACTCAAACCATTATTTTGACAAACATGATCTTAAAGTACCTAATCATCATCATAACTAATCATTCTCTTGGCATCATGAAGGTTTAAGATAGATTCACTTCTTTGGTCAATCCATGAAATCACCATCTTCCAGATAAATTAGCATTACTTGGTCTCATCTCAACTAATTTACCCAAAAGATACATTAAACACAATCCTTGGTTAAATTTCCATGGTCTCAAAAAACTTAAAACATGAAGCTAACCAATATATCCTTGGTCTAGGTAGACATCAATTAACCTTTAATTACTTAGTTCTTAGCAATTAACCCCTTTAGTCCAAGAAAGTTAATAGACAACAAATATGAAATCAATCAATTGTAACCACCATCAACCCCTTTGGTCCAGCAAGTTAATGGAAAGAAAAAATCAATTAATCTTATAATAAGCACAAGTAATTAAATACCAAGAATAACAATCAATTAATCAAAAGATCAAAGTAACTCTAAAAATCATGAATACCGAAACATTGTTAAATTATAATAAAACAATTAATACATCATTGTTCAAGAAAAAGAAAACAAAAGTAAAAGAAAGCACTCATAGACAAGCCTCATTCTTCTTTCTTTGTATACCCTCTTGCACAATCCTCCTTGAATTAAAGAATTCCTCCTTAATTTGAGTAATTTTCTATTCTGATCTCTGAATTCCCCCTTTTCCTTTGTGTTTTCCCATTATTTATAGACTTTAGAAGTACCTAATTTCATTCCTCTAGGGTTTATGACCGACTAGAAGTAGGAAAATACTAAAACTCTACACATTACCAAAAATCACATGCGAAAATCGAGGCACCACCTCAGCATCAGGGCACAGCCGGCGCCGTCTCTAGCCTCCTAGCCGGTGCCGATTTGGTTCTATTTCACTGGTTTTTCATCACCTCGAAGTGCGTGCTAGCAGCACGTGGCTAGATCCGGTTCCCCTGTCTTGGCCGACACCGCCTCTACTCTGTTTAGCAACTTTTTTTGTCTTATTTTACCCTTAAAATCTGAAATAATGCACAAATTACCTTTCCAATGGTAAAATCTCAAATATAAAGGAATATGACCAGTTATTGAACAAAATGTATCACAAAATAGCCTCAAATAACTAGGAAATATATGACTAATTTAGGCCTTATCACCACCTTTTCCTGTTTTAACCCTAGCACATGCTCCTAGATGAAAACTGTGGCTCTGATACCACATGAAAGATCTTGGAAAACATAAAAAAAAACGCAACGGAAAATTTTTCAGTTTTCCAAACCACATATAGGAAAGAGTACTTACTTTTACTTGCTGATCGCGGATTAACCAATGTGGGGACGAGTTGCTCTGGAACTTCTTGCGTTGGAAGGGGAGAGTGAGGCGCTTGCGGTTCAACAGGAATTCTGGCCAATCTCCTACTCCTACACATCAAACATTTTCAACATTCTTCTCTTCATCTTTCGAAGTATGTCTCTACCTTGCTCTTGCCGTTAGCTTGGTGAGAGCACCTTCTTGGATAATCAAAGATACCCTTCTAGAGAAAAGGAAGAGAAAGGACGAAAAACCTAAGAGGGAGAGGGAAAGTGGAGATGGCACACTCTAGAGAGAAAAAAACTTAAAACCACGTGTGTGTTTTTTCTCTTCTCTTGTCCTTATTTTCGGCCAGCCTAGGGCTTCCAAAAGCCCTAACGGCCCAAAATCACCAAGCCCTAATGGGCTAGGTGCTGTGCTCAAAAATCAATCTAAGACTGGTTCAGTCATTTTAATTAATTAATTATCTTTTCTGGGCCTCATTAAATACCCGAGACCAATTAATTAATTCTAATTGGACTTTTAATATATGTTAACATATATTAGCCCAACTAATTAATTTATTCTAACTCAATTCTCTCTATCAATTATCCTTTCTGGGCATTATAAAAACATAAAACTAATTAATTAATTCTAATTGGACTCTTAGAATAAATTTTATTTCTCTTCCAAATAATTATCCATTAAGCCTAGATTATATCTAAACAACACCAAGGTAACTTGAGCCATTTTAGGGATGAAGAAACATATCATTCATGGCTACTAAAATGACCAAAATGCCCTTACGTTAAATAACCGCATTTTATCACTTTAAATATTTCCAATTATCACCATATGGAAATATTAACCCCAAGAATAATATAGCTTAAAGTAATGTCTCCGATCTACAGGTGAAAGGATGAAAATACTCCTCTATGTAACACCCATCAATAAGACAAGATAAATGTACTAACACCCATTTCAAATACTTCTACCATCTTTAGATCTCTAGTCCGATAATCTATGACTCACTTGAATATACTTACTTATTATTGGAAGCTAACCAGATGCACACATTCTAGAGTCACGTTCCTAGAGCCTTGAATTATTTAGATTATCCTAGATAATCACAAGGGGTTGATTAAATCTCACTAAGTGAAGCATAGAAACTTTTTTACATGAGTATGTCGTAACTGACTAGAGTAATACACCCATCGTGCAAGGATATTGATCTCATAAAAGAAATATCACCCAATATACATCAAAGTATAAAATCCTAACTTTTCTAGACCACCAACTCATACTCATAAAGGTATCCGTCCACGCTGTAGCAGTAATAGTCTTGTCTCTATAATTATAGTACTTTAAGAGAGATCACTACTACTAGTCCAATTCTACGTATTTGAAATATGCTTATGTTTATGATGTGAGTGAACTACTCACTGATTCAAGGTAAACCATTCCTCATTGAAAATTATGGCATAATAGTCTTACCTTGATGAAATACTCAGTTCCATCAAACGAGTAAGAACTCAATTTTATTTGTATGACAAGTACTCATGGTCTATACCTTACTATGAAAAATGACCCAACACATAGACCATTACTTGTCATACTTGGACCTTTAAATGTGCAATAATATAAGAAACAAACTTAACTGAATGAAGAAACATTTTATTACAATATGTTTATACAAAATACATAGTCTTTGAGGGCATACTTTCCAACATTTCGGCCATACCACAGTACAAGTGATAAACAACCTTTCTTCCTTCTTCAATCATAGCCATCAAACTCAATTAAAGCACCTCAAACTTCTCCTAACTTCTCTCCATTCAAAATATTTTGAGTTTGAAAATTAAAACTCATGCATTGCTCCATCAAACACTCACCAATTTAGCAACCAACCCAATCAAGTAAACCAGAAATTCTGCTCACCTTTACAAGCCATTTTCGGCCAACACTAAAGCTAAGAGTAACCTTCATTTTCTTCTATAATATAGACAAACCATGTGAGCCTCCATTGAAATGCAAAAAACATTCAAGAATAGAATACATTAGCAATCTTCTACCTCAAGAATCTCCATAATTTCCTCAACCATTCTTCAAAATTCAAACTTAAACATCTCCTACAATCCCTCTCCTTCAGGTAAACCAAAACTCCACATCAAGCAAGGCCATTCAGTTACCTTCAACCAAGAACACTTTCATCTTCTTCTAATTTTCTCTCATGTTCTCTCAAGAACACACACTATCTTTTTTCAACCCTCTAGCCCCTTCTAATCACAACAAACCACTCAAAAAACCGTCTAATCAACTAGAGTGCCACCCACTTTCTTCTTTAACACACACTGTAACACTAAGTCAATCAAAGACCCTTCCTTATTCGGATCAAAACAAGCATTCTTCTTCTTTTGAATTAAGAAGAACAAAAGGTAAAACAAGTCCAAAACATCATTTCATATTTTCTCTACTTCTCTTTTATTTTATTTTCTTCTTACTATTTTCTCAATATGCACTTGGTCGAAATTGTTGATGGCCATCGACAGACCTCTTCAATCGTTGGTCTCTCAAAAAGCTCACAAAGGTAATCAAGACTCTTTGACTATCAAACACCATCTTCAACTTGAAAAAGATCATCAAGATAAGTATTTTGATCTGACTTCCCTATTCTTTTCGAACTCAATTTGTGTAGGGTGGTGTCAATATAGAGGTGTTGTTGTGATTTATGATGATCTAAAAATGTTGGGGAAAAACATTTATGATGTGAATGATATTGTGAGATGTGCATTATGATTGCATTATGAATTATTTTTGGATCTTTATTTTTAATGTGGGAATGATATGTTCAAATTATAGTTTGACAATGAGATTATGACATGCTTGTTAGGAGATGTGAGATTAGAGTTTTATGACATTAAAGCATGAGTTGATTTTTGTTGTTGCTTTAATATTGTTGATATGGATATCAATAATTATTATTGCCTTAGCAAAAATTAATGTTTGTATTAAAAATACTACTTTTGCTGAATAAATGTTGTTATTACCTCTACTTGTTTAAGTATTACTTTATTTATTAATAACAAAATTATTACTACTTTTAATTATTAATAGTAATATTATTATTGTTATTGATGCTAAATTAATGTCATTATTTTTATTATTACTATTCTTATTAATAATATTATTATTACTATTAACATTATTATTTTTAATAATAATATTACCATTATTATTAACATTATTATTTTTAATAATAATAATAATAATAATAATATTATTATTATTATTATTATTATTATTATTATTATTATTATTATTATTATTATTATTATTATTATCCTTTTAGCAATATTGTTACTATCTATAATATTATTATTTTTGCTACATTTATTTATTACTTATGTTACTTTCTTATGTTATTATAAAATCAAGTTATTCATATACTAATATTAATACTAAACTCTAGAATAATTTTATATCATTTAATTTTAGAACTCCTAAATTGTTGTTATCATTTTTGAGTGTTGTTAATATTGGGGTTGAATATATGGGCATGAATATTTGGAGTTTTGGAGTTATTTGTATCTATGCAATTTGTCGCTTACTTGTGAATCAATAGTGACATGTACCCTATCTTTACCCCAAACGGGGCTAGGTTGTCCTAAACAAGACTTGGAAAATTTTTAATCTGTGAGATCAAGAGATCAAATAATTCCTTGCATAAACTATTTGTTGAACTAAAGTGCTCCTGCAAGTCAAATGTGATGTTTACTGTAAAGTTATTCTTTGAGTTACAGTTATGGATATTCTGCATCTTTTGTTAAAACAAAATAGTTTTAAGCAAGCAAAGATTTTCCAAAACAAAATGTTAAATTTTCTTAAATTAGATTTTAAACTCAGACTTTTCAGAACCATAATTGCAATTTCAAGATAACGCACTTTGTTAAATTAATCCTAAGTAGGGTAAACATAACATTGAGTACTTAATAAGGGTAGGCTAATTAGAACTAACCTTGGAAGGCTATGGTAAGTCTTTCGGTAAAGGCCTCCATCGAGAGATAAACTCTTTCTGAACAAGGTGACAATTCTAGTTAGTCAAGTCGGTCCGTGCCACTAACTCAATCTTTGTGGACTGTCTCTTTTTGGAATGGATAACCGATAAGTTAGGGTATAAAGATTGAGGAGTATCTCACCTAGTGAGACAATCACCAACTTGTATTGTGATGCAAGGTTTCACAGTACACAGTCATGATGTAGAGTTTCATAACCATGACTATGATGCAATGTTTCATAATAAATTTTGTTTAAGTGATTTATTTCTTTACAGGTTATACATTTTATTTTGCAAAAGCTAATAAAATACTACTCAATAGTTAAAGACGAGTTTCTTGACTTGCAGACTTTTTATTGTGAATTGTTTAAAATTTGCACACATGAAAGGTTTTCTTAAATTATCATGAGCACACACAAGACTCACTAGAAAATATTTCTCACCACCCTTTTATGTCATGTTTTCAGGTCGATCCTACTTTGAAGGTTGAATTTCTTTGTGTTGCCTTGACTTCTGAAGATTCATTTTAATTGTATTTATTTTCGAGAGATTTTAGTTATCATTTAATTGTTTTGAGGCTTGTACAAGTCTTGTTTTGGGTTGTAATAAGTTTTAAACTTAGATTATTTCTTCCATCTTTTTATTTACTTAGTTATAAAAATCCCTTATCCTAAGAACGAGGCACCATCCCTGTCCCTTTTGAGGTACGTAGGTAGTAGGGTGTTACAAATGGTATCAGAACATAGGTTTAGGTAAATAATTCTATCGACTGGCATTTATACATTGGGCAATGAGCTCTAGTTCTGACCTCTGTGTGTTCTGTTTATAGAATGGTTAGAAGATTCGCAGTCGTTGCCTGAGACTGGCCTCCCATGTGTGGTAGGGCACCGTTCCAGTCCCATTAGTGGTTCCATCTTCTTCTAACATGAAGTCAAAACCTAGTTCAAATTAGGTTGAAATGGAGAGTAGTGATGGTGAGATGGAGGTTGGGGTCTCCAACTTTACTTTGCTCGAGGATGGTAAAGAAGAGAAGATGGAGGTTGACGTTGCTGAGCTAGAGTTACCTGAGCAGGAGGGAGGTGTTGAGGATGTGCAGGCACTGGACCTTCATATACTAGTGGTTTATTTAGTCTCAGATAGCGAGGCTAAGGAGGAAGCTCCTAATCTTAACTTAGGTGGTGAGGGAGGACAGAAGATGGGTGATGCTGATAGTGAGGGAGGTAAGGGACTGAGTGATGCTGACGATGAGAGAAGAGAAGAGATGGATGATACTGATAGTGAAGAAGGAGAATGGGGGATAGAAGAGTTTGTTAAGGAGGAGGAGGATGCGGTTGTACCTCTTCGAACTCCACTAATAGGAAATTTTGACATTACCCTTCTTAGTTTTGACTTTGAGGAGTCCAGTGATAAGATACCCAGTCAAAGGGATGGACTTACCTCGGGTATAAGGGCACTTATGAAATTAGTCTTAAGGGTGAATGACAAGGGAAAAGGGAATGTGGAAGAGAGTCCAAGGAGAAGTGAAAATGATGGTAGCACACTTAGGTTTGGACTTGGGTTAGACTTCTGAAAGAGTAGAAGAGGATGGCTCGAATAACCTGTTTCCGACTACTTGAGAAATGACTAGAGCAGCTAGAAGAATTAGTAGATTTGTGATGCAATTTAATGATTAAGGAATTTTGTTATTAAGTTCATGGCCTTATTTACTTGTTTGCTTATGAGTATCTGATTCCTATAGAGATATCGTTTGTTGTTGGGATGTATGCCCTCTTAGACTAGGTTTCTAATGTAATCTTTATTTGTATTAATAAAAGTATTATTCTCAGAAATTGTTTGTGAAATTTTTATTACTTTTAATGCATAATTTCATTGGAAAAAACCTATTATGTTTAAGTAAATGGTGTTAGGAATGTGCCCTCTTAGACTAGGTTTCTGATATACAAAAATCAAATGTTTTAATAAAAGAATTTATTTCAAAAATCGTTTGTGAATTTACTTTTTGTTTGTGCACAATTTCATTTGGAAAAGACCCATTGTGTTTAAGTAAGTAGTCCATGTGAATAGAGGTCTTTCTCATTAAGGTATGGATCACGGGTTGCTTAACACATAAACATTTGTTCTTAACCGATTGATGAGAATGGAATCTCATCATGTTTAGGTTATTCTGTTATGAATTCCAAATGGGGAATGGCTTACCTTTAGCCAGTGAGTAGTCCACTCACTTCATGACATAAGTGTATTTCGAATACGTAGAACGGGACCTGTAGTTGTGGTTTCTTAAAAGTACTATATGGTAGAAACCTAAACTACTACCGCTACAACGTGGACTAGTACTCTACAACTTAAGAATGAGTTGGTGGTCTGACGAAGCTAGAAGCATATACTTTGATATGCTATAGTTGAGGTTTTATCGTAGGGCCAATATACTTGCATATTAGATATATGTGACTAGTTAGTTAAGACAGACTTGTACAAGATAGTTTCTACACTATATTGCCCCTTGTAGCTGTCTGAATGATCTAAACAGCCAGGGCCCTAGGAAACATGACTTGGATATTTGCTTTAGGGTAGCTCCCTTGGAAAGCGGAAACACTTCAAAAAGCCGTGGATCATTGTACTAGAAATCTAAGGATGGTAGATGTCATTTAGAGGGGTGTTAGTACACTTCTTCCTCTCTAAATGTACGACGATGTGTAGAGGGGTATTTTAGTCATTTCACCTATAGGTCGAAGACTTTGCTAATGCAACATTGTCCTTAGGGTCAATATTTTCTTATGGTGATATTAGAAAATATTTAAAATGCAAAATACAACTATTTATAAAGCAGGGGTATTTTGGTCATTTTAGTAGCCAAGGCGATCTGTCTTTTTGGTCCTCGGAATAGCCCATAAGTCCTAATCAATTTTTGGGTTGAGAAATTGATTTCAGTTGAGAGAATTTTATTTTATTCAGGAAGTCTAATTTATTATTGGACTGAAATAAAATAAATTGAAAGAAATTTATTATCTAGTTTAATTGGTTAATTAATTATTCAGGGCTGAGGTCTGATTTGAATAATTAAAAAAATTAACCTGGACTTAAACTAGAGGAAAAATAATTAATACTTAATTATTTATTGGGTTATTTATTTAATAAAGCCCAAGAAATAAATAATTAAAGTTTAATTATTTTTTAGTTCATTTGGGCACATTAATTATTTTTGGGTTATTTATTTAATCCCAAGGAAAATAATTAATATTTATTATTTTGGACTTTTTGGGTCCAAAAAAATAATAAATATTATTTTGGCCCAATAGCTTGGACCATAGGATTTTTCTCGGACACAGTTCAGAAGAGTTTAAGGAGAAGCAAAAAAAAAATTTTAATAATATTTAGATGTTTGAAATATTAAATCCCGAAAATATTATTTTTATCAAAATAATTATTTTTTGTTTCATGACTCTTGGCTTTCTGTGTGAAAAATTAAAATAAAAAATAAAAATAAAAATATCTCACCCTCTCGTGTCTCTTAGTTTTTCATTGGCTTCATGTCTCTTGGTTTTCATTAGCTTTTGGTTTTGTTTTCTGGACATATGAAACCAAAGAAAGCCAATCGAGAGATGGTGTGTGTCTGATCTTCTTCTCATCCAAATCTGTATTCACCAAGAAGGATTAGGGAGGGCAATATTATGAGAATTGGAAAGCCAAGCATTACACCAGAGGAGAACAACCGGTACCAGAAGCTTCATTCCACGGGGAAGAAGAAAGCTGTTTTTTGTGCTTCAATCAACTCTCCTACAATCTTCAAGGTTTAAGGCACCAAGAGGTATGGTTTTAATCCCACCATGCTGCTGCCATACTCTGTTATGTTTTTTTCTATCCATTTTTGTAATACCCCGCCCAAAACCACCTTTGACTATGGGGAAAAGTCATGCATTGCATAGCATCTTGCATTTTATGTGATAGCTAGAATAATTTTATTTGCATGGATGCATGTGAATTTTTCCGTTACTCTTGCATTTGAATTAATTGATGTGAAATAGTTGTGTTGTTAAAGATTTGGATAAGGAAGGTTTGGTCGAAGATTTGGAAGGATGAGTATTGGGGTGGTAAGAACTTCTTGTAAAAAAATTAGTATGGGAGTAGTTTTGGAATAGCGGGAAGGTTGGTGATTTCCTTTGGTGACCCGAGTTCGAATCCTACCTTTTGTGAATTTAGTTTCTCTTCTTGAAATTCGTTTCTTTAGACCATTTCTTGTCTTGGCCGAAAAAGAACCTAGCTATCCTAGAGAAATTTTAGTATTTTTACTCTAAGGAAATAAGTCTCTATATTTATTTCCTAAATTCAAGGACTTTGATGTGAATAAAGTTCACCTTTAATTTTCAGCTTGTGTTCCTTAGGATTTTTGAAAAAACCCCTATCTAGGTGCCACTTTGAAGAATTTCAAGTGGTATAAAACTCTTCTTGATGAATATTAGAGTTATGAAATATATTAGGGAAAAATCTTATCTTACCTCTTCAAGAATTCTAGCCATAATCCTCTTATTTATTTAATTGTTTTAGAGAAATATTTTAACTAAAGTCTTAGATATTTTCTTTGGGTTTAAATGCCACTTCCATGGGAATAAGACTCTATATTTAACTCCTAAGTTCAATGATTTTAGATAAGGATAAAGTTTGTTTTATTTTCAGCTTATGTTCCCTTGAATTTTCGGAAACCATAAGCTGGAAAAATTCTGGAAATTTTTCCAAATTTTTTTCGCCACCTTGGAGCACCTTTAGCTCAATCCAAACTCTTCTAGGACTAGAGGAAATCCTATCCAAATCCTTGGTAAAATCAGATTTTATTTCAATCCAAATTCAACTAGGATTTTCTTCCTTTTCCTAGCTGAATTTCGGTAGCTTTGTATCAACATAAGCTGTCCGAAAATTCCAACTTCTTAGCTACAATCCAACTCTGTGAATCCTAGCTCAAAACGCCTAAATATTCCTCATCAATTCAGCGTACCTTAGCTGCACAAAACCAGAATTTTATTCACACAAAAACACTGAATTTCGTCCAGCTTATGTACAGAAAATTCGGTCAGCTTTGTGCAGGATTTTCGGCCAGCTTTGAACTCCTACTCCAACCGAAATTCTGCACACATAACCCACTGAAAAACCCCAGCTGATCAAGCTATTTTCAGCTCCCAAAATCCTCAATTTTCCTCTGGAAATTTCGGTAGAATTGCAGCAGCCAAAACAGTCCAAACCTTGCTACACTTGCACAGAATTTTCACAGCACTTGCACAAGATTTTTCAGTCATCAAAACTCACTCAAACTCTTCCTTGTTTGGTCAAAATTCTGAACACATTCAGCCCTTCCTTTGAGCAGTATTTCGGCCAGCATAAAGGAGCAAAATTTCAGAAAATTTTCCTCCATTAAACTCCCCTAAAATCGGCAGCAAGGAGACGCGCGCAAGTTGAAATTTTGCCTTTGCTGTCCAAGAAACCTAAAGCCATTAGGAGTCTATCTAAACATCACCATCTAACCCTAAACCAATCTTCTCCAATTTTAAATCATAGCAACCGTCTACCCTCTCCATTCCACATGAAAATTTCAGCAACATCTCCCTGCAAATTTTCGAAAACACAAGAGCTATTCTAAGACAAAAGTCGAACACACCTTAAGGTAAGCATAAATCCTTTCAACCTCTTGATGCCGTTTTCTCTAATGATTCTTTTCTTTTTCTTCTTCCCTTAAATCACGCCCTATAGAGGCTGATTTCCTCTTCTTCTTTAATTTTCGGTCAAGAGGAGCAAATGAGGTAGCTTTTCTCTTCTTCTCAAGCGAACTCGGGACGACCACCATAGGAGCATCGAGACCTCGTTACCCGGTAGTTGCAAGGTAAGGGAATACCCTCCCTTGATGCCAAGAGTAAAGTTTAATGGTGTTTATTAGCGAGATGAACATGTGATTGTAGTATATGATCTTTGGGGATTGAATAGTTTGTTTGGAATTAAATAGGAGATTGCGAATTGTTATGAAAATAAATGGGATTAGAGCATGTTTGAATTGATTGAGACCCTGATCATAATATTATATGGTTTAGATCAGGAGGATAATTGAGGAAAGCCAGCTGTGAATTTATCGCATTTATCTTAGGCATATCAAGTAAGTCCTTGCATAAACTCTTTTATTAAATGTTGCGAGGGTAAGTTCTTATATAAACTGTTTTGTTAAATGTTGTGATGGCAAGTCCATGTTGTGAACCTTTGTAAAGCTATGGGTTGTAAACGTGGATATTTACTCTTTAAACAGTTTTGTCAAACTAACAATTTTATCAAGAAAACTATTCTTTTCCTTAAATTTTTAGAAATCTCTTTTAAAGAAAACCACGTTTTACAAAGCCAAGGTTTGGAAATATTTTGAGTCAGGAATTGACGGATATGTTCGTTGAATACTCAATAAGGGTAGGCTAACAATACTAGTCTTGGAGGGCTAGCGTAAGTCTTCTGGCAGGAGGCCACCTCCAGAAGATGAACTCTGCCTGAAGAGGCGACAGTGTTGGTTGGTCAGGCCAGTCCGAGTTAGCATTATACCTGAAAGGTATTATTTATATTCCCGGCATGGACACCCGGATGGTTTTGTTGGGTGTAGAGATGGAGGAGTATCTCACCCGGTGGGTTGTACACTCACCTTGATCAGAACGCCCAACGTATGGTAATCTGGTCCGGACAAGGTGCACAAAGTGTGGTACCTTGGCCAATTTGTTCTCATGGAGCGCAACGTGTGGTGACATGACTTTTATTCGAGTGGATGATTTATTTTGTACAAATTGTGACAATGAGAAAAACTCACTCCTTGCGAAAAGAAATTGTTTATGACTTGCCAAATTATTTCTATAGATGTTTTACACTTTGCATACACGTACTATTTAAAACACCATGTGCACACACAGGACTTACTGAATTTATTCTCACACTGTTTTACATCATATTTTCAGGAGATAGACTGTGCTGAGGCACCGGGACATGTAATAGTTGAAGCTTTTGTTATTTTCTCTATCCGTTCTAGGAGACATTTGTTGCTTATGCTCCTAAACAATATTTTGTTTTATTCCGTTTTGCTCCAAGTTGAGCCTGATGTAATAAGAGTATTTCTTTATTTATCTAAGTTGATCCTTTTGGAGATTGCCTTTATATGTTATACCTCGTTCTAAAGACCCCTTGTCCTACGGGACGGGGCGACATCCCCGCCCTTTTAGGGTACGTAGTCGTGGGGTGTTACAAGTGGTATCAGAGACTGGTTTAGGCAATTACTTGACTTATGGGGTTCTATTTTCCTAAGTATTCTGACATGGTGCTAATTTTTATCTTTTGTTTATAGGATGGTCAAAAGAGTTGTACCGGCTGTCAGAGACTGGACCGCTAGTTGCGGGAATCCACCTGCCCCACTACCCGTAGTTGACCCACTCGCGTCTGATTCTGAGAAAGAGCATGAGCCGTCAGTGCTAGACGACCCGGTGGTTGAGACGGAGATAGAAGTCGAGGATGAGCTAGGGAATGAGGGAGACGATGAGAACGAGGGAGAGATGGTTGGGGTAGAAAGAGAGGACGAGGAGGTAATGGAGATTGTCCCGGGAGAGAGAGACCGTAGGCAGTCAGCTCTAGGAGGGGTAGATTTGGGAAAGAGGAAGCTAGAAGGGAGTCCTAAGGGGTGTGGACTCTGATTTGGACTGGGTGTAGATGCCATGCTAAGGAGAAAGGGGTTGGTTGATCCATCTGACTTGGGGAGTGAGAGGCCTGCGCCTAAGGGTATAGCTAGATTAGCATTGGACGAGCTCTATTAGATGGCCATGAGAGCCAAGAGATGCCGAGAGGGTGAGTCAGGGCAGCTAAGTGGGAGCGTTGGTTTCGCGAGGAACTACATAGGGAGACCCGATAGTTCCGTGGGGTGGCTGGTGGAACTGGCCTCTAACGACTCCGATACTTCTGTTGAAACTAGGGAGAGTCGAACATAGAAGACCAGCAGCTTTTACTTTTTCTTTCTTTAGAATTTGCTTACTTTTGCTTGTTTATCTTTTTCTTAAGGGAGCATGTGGCTCATAGGGCCTATCTATCATTTTAAATAAAAAGGGTATCGTATGAGATGACCCCTTCTCTTCTACAAAGAATGGTTTATATGACAAGCATGAGTTTCGTTTATTACTTGATTTATCTCTGCACGTTATCATCACATTCTCTTTTAGATGAGTACATTACTATCAACTGATCATGCACCTAAGCATATTCTTTTCCCCCTTAATAACTAACTGACCCTGAGTGAATGTGATTAAGATGGCACCAAGACGCTGAACAGTGGTGCATAGCAGAACGGTGCAGGAGAGTGCATCCTCCACCCCGGAGTTTGAACAGATGCATCGTTCCACCCCCGATGTGGAAGAGCACCTGCCAGGAGAGCAGGAGATAGCTTCGGAGAGGTCACGGGATGTGACCATGGATCAGGCCTTCGACAAGATGGCCTCGATCCTATAGAACCTGACCGAAAAAATGGACAAGGTAGCCAGGAAACCACCGCGGGGAGAGGATGAGGCTTTGGAGTGTTTCCTGAAGTTCCAGCCTCCCACATTCCAGGGGGAGGTGGAACAGGATGAGAAAGCCGAGCAATAGATTGAGCAGATGGAGGACATTTTCGCTACTCTGCAGTACTCGGAAGAAAGGATGGTGAAGTTTGCTGCTTTTCGGCTAAGGGGACCGTCTCGGGCATGGTAGCAGCGAGTACGGGGTGATTGGGACAAGGAAGAGCAGGAGTGGACCTGGGACGATTTTACAGAAGCTTTCCAGGCTGAGTACATTCCTCGATGGGTGGCTGAGAAGAGGGAGGATGAATTCCAGACCCTCAGGCAGGGAGGTATGACCGTGGCCCAATATGCAGCCCGATTCATGCAATTGTCCAAGTACTGCAAGTGCTTGGTAGACACGGAGCAGAAGCGCACCTGGCAATTCGTGAAAGGGCTAAAGCCAGATTTGAGGAAGGCGTTGGCTCCATCACCGCCAACGTCGTACACTGCCGCAGTGGACGCAGCTTCTAGGACGAAGAACGAAGATCGACACCGACCGGTGAACCGAACCTTCCAACCAAGCCATCCACCTATGAGGCCTTCAGGCAATAAGTGACCTGCGGGTTCTATGCCGTGGGAAATCGGGGTAAGCAACCTCGAGTGCCTGTAGCCGGATCAATGCAAGGCAGCCTGAACTGCCGACTGTGTGGGAAGCGAGGCCACACCGAGAGAAACTGCTGGGGTAGCGGGGGTGTGAGAAGGTGTTTCAACTGCGGATACCCAGGACATCTGAGGAACGTCTGCCCCAAACCCTTAAGGACTAAGCAGACCGCGCCGACCCAGCCAATGGGAGGCAATAGAGGTGCCGCTACTGGACCAACCGGAGCGGGAGGCCTGAAGCCCCAGGTGAAGGCCAAAGTTTTTGCCCTGAACCGAGAGGAAGTCGGAGCAGACGCCGCCGTGATTGAAGGTAACCTTTCTATCTAAGGTTATCTTGTTAATGTTCTGATAGATCCAGGATCTACACACTCTTATGTAAGTAAAGTATGTGCTTCACGTCTGGGCTGGGAAGGAAATGAGCTACCTTATACCCTAATAGTTAGTTCCCCCTTGGGAAAGGTGGTGGAAGCAGGCAAGAAAATGGGCAGTTGTGGAGTTGAGGTTGGGAAGGAGATTCTGGAGGCCGACCTTATAATCCTGGCCATGGACGGTTATGACTTGATCTTGGGCATGGGTTGGTTGTCGAAGCACGGAGCTCATGTGGACTGCAAGATTAAGACGGTGCAGTTTGTGAGACTTGGACGGGATGTAATTGAATTCAATGGCAAGCGAATGAATGAATTGAAATTTCTTATTGCTAGAGCTAAAGCTCGGAAGTTACTCAGGAAAGGATGTGCGGGATATTTGGCGTATCTCCTAAACAAACCAAAGGATCAGTATACCTTGGAAAGTACGGAGGTGGTGAAAGACTTTTCGGATGTGTTCCCTACGGAGCTCACTTCCCTACCCCCTGAACGGGAAGTTGAGTTCACCGTGGATCTAATTCCCGGAGCAGAACCGGTATCCAGAACCCCCTACCGGATGGCACCGACAGAGTTGAAGGAGTTGAAGGAGCAATTGGAAGAACTACTAAGGCAAGGCTACATTCGGCCGAGTACGTCACCGTAGGGAGCCCCGGTGTTGTTTGTCAAGAAGAAAGATGGAACCCTGAGGCTATGTATCGACTATCGGGGACTGAACAATCTAACGATCAAGAATAAATACCCTCTACCCTTGATCGATGAGTTGTTTGATCAACTGCAAGGCGCTGCATGTTTTTTTAAATTGGACCTACGACAAGGATACTATCAGGTAAGGATCAAAGAAGAAGACATTCCTAAGACTACATTCAACACGCGGTATGGCCATTACGAATTTGTAGTAATGTCGTTCGGTGTAACCAACGCACCGGCAGAATTCATGGATTTGATGCATCGCATTTTTCAACCACACTTGGACAAGTTCGTGGTTATATTCATCGATGACATTTTGATCTACTCTAAAAATTCGGAGGACCACGCGGAGCACTTAAAGTTGGTCCTAGAGAAGCTGAGGGAATTCAAGCTTTACGCCAAGTTCAGTAAGTGTGAGTTTTGGCTGAGCTCAGTGTCTTTCCTTGGTCACGTGATATCCAATGAGGGGATCAAGGTGGACCCTGCTAAGGTAGAAGCCGTCCCGAAATTCTCTTAAGGGGGAGGGGATGTAATACCCCGCCCAAAACCACCTTTGACTATGGGGAAAAGTCATGCATTGCATAGCATCTTACATTTTATGTGGTAGCTAGAATAATTTTATTTGCATGGATGCATGTGAATTTTTCCGTTGCTCTTGCATTTGAATTAATTGATGTGAAATAGTTGTGTTGTTAAAGATTTGGATAAGGGAGGTTTGGTCAAAGATTTGGAAGGATGAGTATTGGGGTGGTAAGAACTTCTTGTAGAAAAATTAGTATGGGAGTAGTTTTGGAATAGCGGGGAGGTTGGTGATTTCCTTTGGTGACCCGAGTTCGAATCCTACCTTTTGTGAAGTTAGTTTCTCTTCTTGAAATTCTTTTCTTTAGGCCATTTCTTGTCTTGGCTGAAAAAGAACCTAGCTATCCTAGAGAAATTTTAGTATTTTTACTCCAAGGAAATAAGTCTCTATATTTATTTCCTAAATTCAAGGACTTTGATGTGAATAAAGTTCACCTTTAATTTTCAACTTGTGTTCCTTAGGATTTTCGAAAAAAAACCCTATCTAGGTACCACTTTAAAGAATTTCAAGTGGTATAAAACTCTTCTTGATGAATATTAGAGTTAGGAAATATATTAGGGAAAAATCTTATCTTACCTCTTTAAGAATTCTAGCCATAATCCTCTTATTTATTTAATTGTTTTAGAGAAATATTTTAACTAAAGTCTTATATATTTTCTTTGGGTTTAAATGCCACTTCCATAGGAATAAGACTCTATATTTAACTCCTAAGTTCAAGGATTTTAGATAAGGATAAAGTTTGTTTTATTTTCAGCTTATGTTCCCTTGAATTTTCGGAAACCATAAGCTGGAAAAATTCTGGAAATTTTTCCAAATTTTGTCTGCCACCTTGGAGCACCTTTAGCTCAATCCAAACTCTTCTAGGACTAGAGGAAATCCTATCCAAATCCTTGGTAAAATCATATTTTATTTCAATCCAAATTCAACTAGGATTTTCTTCCTTTTCCTAGCTGAATTTCGGCAGCTTTGTATCAACATAAGCTGTCCGAAAATTCCAACTTCTTAGCTACAATCCAACTCTGTGAATCCTAGCTCAAAACGCCTAAATATTCCTCATCAATTCAGCGTACCTTAGCTGCACAAAACCAGAATTTTATTCACACAAAAACACTGAATTTCGTCCAGCTTATGTACAGAAAATTCGGTCAGCTTTGTGCAGGATTTTCGGCCAGCTTTGAACTCCTACTCCAACCGAAATTCTGCTCACATAACCCACTGAAAAACCCCAGCTGATCAAGCTATTTTCAGCGCCCAACACCCTCAATTTTCCTCTGGAAATTCCGGTAGAATTGCAGCAGCCAAAACAGTCCAAACCTTGCTACACTTGCACAGAATTTTCACAGCACTTGCACGGGATTTTTCAGTCATCAAAACTCACTCAAACTCTTCCTTGTTTGTTCAAAATTCTGAACACATTCAGCCCTTACTTTGAGCAGTATTTCGGCCAGCATAAAGGAGCAAAATTTCAGAAAATTTTCCTCCATTAAACTCCCCTAAAATCGGCAGCAAGGAGACGCGCGCAAGTTGAAATTTTGCCTTTGCTGTCCAAGAAACCTAAAGCCATTAGGAGTCTATCTAAACATCACCATCTAACCCTAAACCAATCTTCTCCAATTTTAAATCATAGCAACCGTCTACCCTCTCCATTCCACACGAAAATTTCAGCAACATCTCCCTGCAAATTTTCGAAAACACAAGAGCTATTCTAAGACAAAAGTCGAACACACCTTAAGGTAAGCATAAATCCTTTCAACCTCTTGATGCCGTTTTCTCTAATGATTCTTTTCTTTTTCTTCTTCCTTTAAATCACGCCCTATAGAGGCTGATTTCCTCTTCTTCTTTAATTTTCGGTCAAGAGGAGCAAATGAGGTAGCTTTTCTCTTCTTCTCAAGCGAACTCGGGACAACCACCATAGGAGCATCGAGACCTCGTTACCCGGTAGTTGCAAGGTAAGGGAATACCCTCCCTTGATGCCAAGAGTAAAGTTTAATGGTGTTTATTAGCGAGATGAACATGTGGTTGTAGTATATGATCTTTGGGGATTGAATAGTTTGTTTGGAATTAAATAGGAGATTGCGAATTGTTATGAAAATAAATGGGATTAGAGCATGTTTGAATTGATTGAGACCCTGATCATAATATTATATGGTTTAGATCAGGAGGATAATTGAGGAAAGCCAGCTGTGAATTTATCGCATTTATCTTAGGCATATCAAGTAAGTCCTTGCATAAACTCTTTTATTAAATGTTGCAAGGGTAAGTTCTTATATAAACTGTTTTGTTAAATGTTGTGATGGCAAGTCCATGTTGTGAACCTTTGTAAAGCTATTGTTAAACTATGTTTGCTTGGGTTGTAAACGTGGATATTTACTCTTTAAACAGTTTTGTCAAACTAACAATTTTATCAAGAAAACTATTCTTTTCCTTAAATTTTTAGAAATCTCTTTTAAAGAAAACCACGTTTTACAAAGCCAAGGTTTGGAAATATTTTGAGTCAGGAATTGACGGATATGTTCGTTGAATACTCAATAAGGGTAGGCTAACAATACTAGTCTTGGAGGGCTAGCGTAAGTCTTCTGGCAGGAGGCCACCTCCAGAAGATGAACTCTGCCTGAAGAGGCGACAGTGTTGGTTGGTCAGGCCAGTCCGAGTTAGCATTATACCTGAAAGGTATTATTTATATTCCCGGCATGGACACCCGGATGGTTTTGTTGGGTGTAGAGATGGAGGAGTATCTCACCCGGTGGGTTGTACACTCACTTTGAACAGAACGCCCAACGTATGGTAATCTGGTCCGGACAAGGTGCACAAAGTGTGGTGCCTTGGCCAATTTGTTCTCATGGAGCGCAACGTGTGGTGACATGACTTTTATTCGAGTGAATGATTTATTTTGTACAAATTGTGACAATGAGAAAAACTCACTCCTTGCGAAAAGAAATTGTTTATGACTTGCCAAATTATTTCTATAGATGTTTTACACTTTGCATACACGTACTATTTAAAACACCATGTGCACACACAGGACTTACTGAATTTATTCTCACAGTGTTTTACATCATGTTTTCAGGAGATAGACTGTGCTGAGGCACCGGGACATGTAATAGTTGAAGCTTTTGTTATTTTCTCTATCCGTTCTAGGAGACATTTGTTGCTTATGCTCCTAAACAATATTTTGTTTTATTCCGTTTTGCTCCAAGTTGAGCCTGATGTAATAAGAGTATTTCTTTATTTATCTAAGTTGATCCTTTTGGAGATTGCCTTTATATGTTATACCTCGTTCTAAAGACCCCTTGTCCTACGGGACGGGGCGACATCCCCACCCTTTTAGGGTACGTAGTCGTGGGGTGTTACAAGTTTTATTCCACTGTGCATGATCTCTGTTATTTTCAAATCCTTCGAGTGGTATCAGAGCATTGGATTTGATTGGCTTTGGGAGCATGTTAGTTAATAAAAATGGAGAAGATCATTGTTTGGTGCTTAAAACTGTGATCCTTTGCTGTTTTGGTATAGGATAGACATTTCTGTAAGCTTCACAATGGAAGCATAGGAATCCTCTGTAATTTTAGTTTTGTGATTTTGATCATTTAAACCCAATTTAAATAGGTATAGGCGGTTGTAGTTTTGGTTTGGATGAGTTTTTTGAATGAAAAATATCCAAAGAAGCCAATAGAAATGATTTGCAAAGAAAACCGAAGATAGAATGTAGAAAAACATCACGGAGAAGAAGAAGTACTATTCATAAGCCGCCATTGGAGCCGAGCCGTTTGCACTGAGCCGCTGCCCCTTTGTGTCTGAGCCGGTCGCGCTGGAGCTGGCTGGAATTGGAGCCGCATTTCAATTGCAATTTTGCAATTGAAATGCATTTCGCTCGCAGGTCAGGCAGCCAATCCGGATAGATTCGCGGGTCAACAGCTGAGAGGATCTTGGCACGGATGACGGGGGGCAGAGCAACATGCGGGTCGCAGCTACTTGTGATCCGGTGTGGTTGGTGCACCAGATCGTGGTGGACCACAGAGTTATATGGGCTCTGATCAGATGCGGCGGGTGTACGTGGACCGCCAGTTCTTTTTTTTTTTTTTTTAATTTGGTTCCCATACCAGGCGAAGTTAATATTTTTGTAATTGTTTATATTCTTTGAATATATTTGCATGAAAAATATTAGTAAGAGATTTTAGGATTAAAAAAGATCATTAATTAATTAATTAATGTATTTAATTCTATTATTTGGGCACTTAGGTTAAAAAATAGAAAAGCATGAAAACGTTTATTGTTTTCTGGCATGCTATTTTTTTGTGTACCTATGTGCACGTTTTCTCAAAGACCAAAGTCTTTGGGAATATTTATGCAAGGAAAACATTTTTCTTTAAAAATAAAATGGTTATTTTAACTTGAACAAAAATTAATCCTTAGATATTTTTTCAAAGGATTTAATCATTGACATAGAAAATATATTAGATTTAGATATTTTTGTAAGTTAAAATAGAAAGCCATTTTATTTTATTTTGCACAAGAAAAATTGTTTTTCTAAATAAAACTGAGACCAAAGTCTCTAGAAAGTTTTAATTGAAAAATTTTTAAATCATTAAGTTTCAACTTAAATAAAATTAGTCCATGAAAAAATCTCTCAAAGGATATAATCCTTGACATAGAGATTTTAATGGACTTGGATATTTTATTTTTGAGTTAAGGAAAAACTTAATTGAAATTTCAAAAGGATATTTTTCAGAGAAACTTTATTTTAAAAGTCTAAGTGGGAGAGGGGTTCTAACGGCCCCACGGCTTCCATAACGATCCTCATTAGAGATCGTGGGTCCCCTCGCGTCACCCTGGGAGTAAACCCGTATAGGATGGGGATACCACACGGATCTAGATCCAATAGAATGGTGTAATTAATAACCCGGGACACGTTCTATAATCGGTCAGCCCACGTTGGAGGTTATAGTGTGAGGAATGTCCATAGGAAATGAGATGAAACGACCATCCCACGATGGAGTTATCCTCTAGATCATTACCTAGAAGGGAAATTAATTTATGGTGGTTACTACAATTAGCTTAGGGAACTATTAATCTTCCAAAGAAGTTATGTCAGTTTTCCTAAGAGCCAAATTAATTTTAGTGCACAATATTTTTTTTTTTCACAATCTAAATCCTTTCTTTTATTTTTCAATTTTTCAGAAATGATGGGAGGTTCTTTTAGTCCTTTGGCCGTTATTCTCCATGAGAATAAGTTAATGAGACCAAACTATGTGGACTGGAAGAGGAACCTGGACATAATACTCACAGCCAAGGAGTATAAGTATGTCTTTTACGAAACCTGCCCTATGATCAGGGAAGGTTCTACCGACGAAGAGCGAGAAGTTGAGAAGACATAAAAGAAGGCTAATGAAATGACACGTTGCTATATGCTAGCCTCCATGTCTAATGTGCTCCAATCTAAACACGAGTACATAGTTTCTGCGTGTGACATTAGTCATTCATTAGCCACTATGTTCACGGATAAGAGCCGGCTCGTAAGGCAGGAGGCTCTTTGAACTATAATAAACACTAAGATGGCTAAGAGAGCATCAGTCAGAGAGCATATACTCAAGATGATTGCTACTTTCGAGGAGGCAGAAATCTTAGGAGCTATCATTGACCTCAAGAGCCAAATGGACATGGTTTTCGAATCTCTACCAAGTTCCTTTACTCAATTCAAACTAAATTACAATATGAACAAGTTAAACATGAGTTTGACTGAGTTGATAAAAGAACTTCAGATGGTAGAGAAGGTCATGAAGCCACATTCAAAGGCCATGATTGCTAAGGCTTCTTCCCCAAGAACTGGGTCTAAGCCCAAAAAGTTCAAAAGGAAGAAGGGAAACGTAGCAGCCTAGCCCAAAACCCAGCCCAAAAACAAACCAAAGGGTAAGTGTTTCAAATGTAGCAAGAAGGGACACTAGAAAAAGGAGTGTCTAGATCTTCAACCTAAGAAAAACCCCCCTGATAATGTTTTCTATCTTAAGTCTATATCAATGGTTGGATCAACTTCCACTTGGATTGTTGATTCAAGAGCCACTGATCATATCTGTAACTCCTTGTTGGGGTTTAGAAAGATAAGAAGACTTAAGATGGGTGAACATGGATTACGCATGGGAAATGGAGCACAAGTCTAGGCCCTTGCAGCGGGAGAGCTGGATCTTATTTTTTATTATAATAGAATAGTGGTTTTAAAAGATATTTTATATGTACCTGGTTTTCTTAGAATTTAATTTCAATTGCAAAACTAATAAATCAAGGATATTCTCTCTCTTTCTATTCTAGTATTTCTATAAGTAAAAAATGGAGAGATTTTATATACTGGGCACATGTATGGAAATCTATTCTATTTAAACCCTATTAACAATCAATCAAATAACGCTTAATTTGAACCTTTGACTAAGAAGAGAAAGACCAATGTCAATAACTTATATCTTTGGCATCTAAGGTTGGGTCATATCAACTCAACCAGGATTCAGAGGCTAATCCATGATGGGCCTTTGGGCACATTAAGATTGGAAAATTGGTCTCATGTGAATCCTGCCTGAAGGGAAAGATGACCAAATGGTCTTTTATCCCAAAGGCGGATAGGGCCAAGAAGGTACTAAGTCTTGTTCACACTGATGTGTGTGGTCCCTTGTCTATACCAATTAGAGGAGGTTTTGAGTACTTCATCACTTTCACGGATAAGGTACAAGTCTGACTCTTTTGATAAGTTCAAAGAGTTTAAGGCTGAAGTGGAGCGTCAGACTGGTAAATTAACCAAGACCGTACTTTCGGATCATGGTGGAGAGTACCTTCTAGGTGAATTCAAGGACTACATAGTACATCATGGGATAGTATCCCAACTTTCTGCGCCAGGGAAACCCTAGTAGAACGGAGTAGCTAAGATAAAGAATATGACATTGATGGAAATGGTCAGAAGCATGATGGCTCATGCTACTCTTCCAATATCTTTTGGGGGATATGCCTTAGAAATAGCGGCATATATTCTGAACTTGGTGCCTTCCAAATCAGTACCTAGGACTCCCTATGAGATATGGACTGGGCGTAAGCCAAGTCTGAATCATCTTAGGATATGGGGTTGTCCAGCTTATGTACTGATCAAGAGAGACAAGTTGGAACCAAGATCAGAATTATGCTATTTTGTTGGGTATCAAAAAGGAACAAAGGGTGGTTACTTTTATCATCTTAAGGAGCAGAAAGTACTAGTTAGTACCAATGCTAAATACTTTAGAAGATGATCAAAGTACTTCCATGAAAAGTTCAACTAGGCTGGAACTCGACGAGAAGTTATCTTCGAAAGTAACTTATTCTGACCCGATTGAGGAACAAGAAAAGGCACAACCTCAAGAGCCTGTACAAATGGTGCCTCGTCATACTGGGAGAGTGTCTAGAGTTCCGGATAGATAGTATGGAGAAGTTTTTGAGCTGGTCTCTGACCATTAGGAACAAGACCCCACTAGATACGATGAGGCAATTGTTGATGCCGATGCAAATCTATGGCATGAAGCAATGAAAGTCGAGATTAAGTCTATGTACTTCAATCAGGTTTGGGATCTTGTAGCTTCACCTGAAATGATAAAACCCATTGGGTGTAAGTGGGTGTACAAGAGAAAGAGGGGAGTGGATGGGAAGGTGGAAACATTCAAAGCTAGGCTTGTGGCAAAAGGGTATACTCAGAAATAGGGGATCGATTATGAGGAAACCTTTTCCCCGGTAGCCATGCTTAAATCCATCCATATCTTTCTTGCCATCGCATGTCATTATGACTACGAGATATGGCAAATGGATGTTAAGACAGCATTCTTAAATGGCCATCTTAGCAAAGACATCTATATGTCCCAACTGGAAGGATTTATTGCTGAAGGCCAAGAACATATGGTTTGCAAGCTTAAAAAGTCCATTTATGGACAGCAGGCATCGAGAGCGTGGAACATTTGTTTTGACGAGACTGTAAAATTTTACGATTTTATTCAAAATGAGGATGAACCATGAGTGTACAAGAAACTTGAGGGGTTTAATGTGGTTTTTCTTGTCTTGTATGTGGATGACATTCTACTCATTGGAAATAATGTAGGGTCATTGTCATCTACAAAGGTTTGGATGTCTAGTCAATTCAGTATGAAGGACTTAGAAGAAGCCAGCTACATTCTCGTGATTAGACTTCTTAGAAATAGGAAGTAGATAATGATAGGATTATCCCAAGCCACATACATTGACAAGATACTAGCCAAGTTCAGCATGAACTCATGCAAGGGAACTCTAATCCCTTGTAGACATGGGTTGTCATTTTCTTCAAGGGACTATCCTTAGTCTCAAGAAGAAAAGGATAGACTAAGTAGGATTCCCTACGCTTCGATTGTGAGAAGTCTCACGTACGCCATGTTGTGTACTAGGCCAGATATCTACTTTGTCGTAGGCTTAGTTAGCAAATATTAGTCAAACCCTGGGGAGGTTCATTGGCAAGCTGTAAAGCATATTCTCAAGTACCTCTAAGGAACCTTAGAACCACAAGAAGGGGAAGCACATTGAGAGGTAGTACCACCTAATCCGGGATTTCATCTAGAGACGGGAAGTCATGGTGGAACAGATTGCCTCAGATAACAATCTAACAGATCCATTCACCAAACCAATGGTTGAGAGGGTCTTCAAGAGACACTTAGACGCTATGGGGTAGGAACCTACGGACTTACCTAGTTTTAGAGTGCAAATGGGAGATTGTTGGGAATGTGCCCTCTTAGACTAGATTTCTGATATACAAAAATCAAATGTTTTAATAAAAGAATTTATTTCAGAAATCATTTGTAAATTTACTTTTTGTTTGGAAAAGACCCATTGTGTTTAAGTAAGTTGTCTATGTGAATGGAGGTCTTTCATAGTAAAGTATGGATCACGGGTTGTTTAACACATAAACATTTGTTCTTAACCGATTAATGAGAATGGAATCTTATTATGTTTAGGTTATTCTATTATGAATTCCAAATGGGGAATGGCTTACCTTTAGCCAGAGAGTAGTCCACTCACTTCATGACATAAGCGTATTTCGAATACGTAGAACAGGACCTGTAGTAGTGGTTTCTTAAAAGTACTATATAGTAGAAACCTAGACTACTACCGCTACAGCGTGGACTAGTACTCTACGACTTGAGTATGAGTTGGTGGTCTGACGAAGCTGGAAGCATATACTTTGATATGCTATAGTTAAGGTTCTATCGTAGGGCTAATATACTTGCATGTTAGGTATGTGTGACTAGTTAGTTAAGATAAACTTATACAAGATAGTTTCTACACTATATCGCCCCTTGTGGTTGTCTAAATAATCTAAACAGCAAGGGCCCTGGGAAACATGACTTGGATGTTTGCTTTAGGGTAGCTCCCTTGGAAAGCAAAAATACTCCAGAAAGTCGTGGATCATTGGACTAGAAGCCTAAGGATGGTAGATGTCATTTAGAGGGGTGTTAGTACACTTCTTCCTCTCTAAATGTACGGCGATGTGTAAAGGGGTATTTTAGTCATTTCACCTGTAGGTCGAAGACTTTGCTAATGCAACATTGTCCTTGGGGTCAATATTTCCTTATGGTGATATTAGGGAATATTTAAAATGCAAAATACAACTATTTATATAGCAGGGGTATTTTGGTTATTTTAGTAGCTAAGGCAATGTGTCTTTTTGGTCCTCGGAATAGCCCGTAAGTCCTAATCAATTTTTGGGTTGAGAAATTGATTTCAATTGAGAGGATTTTATTTTATTCAAAAAGTCTAATTTATTATTGGACTGGAATAAAATAAATTGAGAGAAATTTATATCTAGTTTAATTGGTTAATTAATTATTCAAGTCTGAGGTTCAATTTGAATAATTAGAAAAATTAACCTGGACTTAAACTAGAGAAAAATAATTAATACTTAATTATTTATTGGGTTATTTATTTAATTAAGACCAAGAAATAAATAATTAAATTTTAATTATTTTATGGTTCATTTGGGAATATTAATTATTTTTGGGCTTTTCAGGTCCACGAAAAATAATAAATATTATTTTGGCCCAATAGCTTGGACCTTAGGATTTTTCCAAACACAGTTCAGAAGAGTTTAGGGAGAAGCCATTTTTTTTTTTAATAATATTCGGGTGTTTGAAATATTAAATCCCGGGAATATTATTTTTATCAAAATAATTATTTTTGATTTCATGACTCTTGGCTTTCTGTGTGGAAAAATAAAATAAAAAATAAAAATAAAAATCTCTCACCCTCTCGTGTCTCTTGGTTTTTCACTACCTTCATGTCTCTTGATTTTCACTGGCTTTTGGTTTTGTTTTCTGGACGTATGAAACCAAAGGAAGCCAATCGAGAGATGGTGTGTGTCTGATCTTCTTCTCACCCAAATCTGTGTTCACCAATGAGGATTAGGGAGGGTAATATTTTGAGAATTGGAAAGCCAAGCATTACACTGGAGAAGAACAACCGGTACCAGAAGATTCACTCCATGAGGAAGAAGAAAGCTGTTTTTTGTGCTTCAATCTACTCTCCTACAATCTTCAAGGTTTAAAGCACCAAGAGGTATGGTTTTAATCCCACCATGCTGCTGCCATGCTCTGTTGTGTTTTTTTATGTCCATTTTTATTCCACCGTGCATGTTCTCTGTTATTTTCAAATCCTTCAAATGGTACATATGGATGGAGGTCTTTTACAGTAAGATATAGACTATAGGTTACTTAACACATAAACTATTGTTCTTAACCGAATGATGAGAATGGAAATCTCATCATTGTAAGGTTATTATGTTATGAATTCTAAATGTGGAATGGCTTACCTTTAGCCAATGAGTAGTCTTCTCATTTCATAACACAAGCGTATTTCGAATAGGTAGAACTAGACTTGTAGTAGTGGTTTTTAAAAGTACTATATGGTAGAAACCTAGATTACTACCGCTACAGCATGGACTTATATTCTACAACTTGAGTATGAGTTGGTGGTCTGACGAAGCTGAAAGCGTATGCTTTGATGTACTATAGTTGAGGTCCTATTGTAAGACCAATATACTTGTATGTTGTGTATATGGAACTAGTTAGTCAAGATAGACTTGTATAAGATAGCTTCTATACTATATCGCCCATTGTGGTTGTCCGAATAATTTAAATAGCCAGGGCCCTGGTGAACATAACTTGGATATTTACTTTAAGGTATCTCTCTTGGAAAGTAAAAATATTCCAAAGAGTCGTGGATCATTAGACTTAAAGCTTAAGGATGATAGATGTCTTTTAGAGAGGTGTTAGTACACTTTTTCCTCGCTAAATGAATGGTGATGTGTAGAGAGTATTTTAGTCATTACACCTGTAAGTCAAAAACATTGCTAATGCAGCATTGTTCTTGGGGGTCAATATTTCTTTATGGTGATATTAGAAAATATTTAAAATGTAAAATATAGCTATTTATATAGCGGGGTATTTTGGTCATTTTAGTAGCCAAGGTGATGTGTCTTTTTGGTCCTCAGAATAGCCCGTAAGTCCTAATTAATTTTGGGTTGAAGAAATTGTCTCAGTTAAAAAGGATTTTTATTTTATTCAAGAAGTTTAATTTATTATTGAATTGGAATAAAATAAAAGATCAAGAAAAATTAAATTAAATTTATTATCTGATTTAATTGGTTAATTAATTATTCAAGGCTTAAGCCAAGATCGAATAATCAAAAAATTAACTTGTGCCTAAACTAGATAAAAGGCTTGAATAATTATTTTGGTTTATTTGAGCTCATTAATTATTTATTGAGTTTTTTTATAAGCCCAGAAAATAAACAATTAATGTTTATTATTTTTGGGCTCATTGGGTCTAAGGAAAATAATAAAAATATTTTTAACCCAATAGCCTGGACCAAAGGGTTTTTATCATTCACAGAATAGAAGAGTTTAGGATGAGCTAAATATCTTCTGTTAATAACTTCGAGGTGTTTTGAAATGCTATAACCCCGGTGTTTGCTTATCTAGGGAAAAAAAAAAAAACCCCATGTGTATCATATATGAGATACTGTGAACTAAAAAACAAGCCTTAGGCTGATCTTTTTTTTTTTCTCTCTCATTTTTCTTCTTGTGTTCTTTTTCATTCTGCTAATTAATAACAAAGAGTCAAGAGAATAGATACTTGATTTTCCTCGCCTGAATTGTTTCACCGACAAGTATTAGGCTAAGGAATATTTTGAGTATTGAGAAGTCTATGCATTCATGCCAAGGAGGAGTAGATGGATTGCCAATTTTGGACCAGAAACATCAACGATCAGAGAGGAAAACATCCTTGTTGTTCAATTGACTCCTTCGGCACCAAAGAAAATTTCAATGTATAGAGGTATAAATAAAAATCCTTCCTCTGTGTTGTTTTCTCTGTGCATTATTTTTTGCTTCTGTTTGCCTATGTGCATGGCTTCTTATTTAATTTCAAGCCTCATCTATGATATCCAATTTCATTGTGTTAAAGTATGACTTATTTTAAATAAAACTTTTGAGTATTTCACTTGTAAAAAAAAAAAAAAAATACTCCTATATGTTCAATGAGTGAGCAAAAGTTTTATATGTTATCTTTGCATTATATGTTTACATGCATATGTATACATTTGACGACCTATAATTATGGGCGATAATGATTGAAGATGGCACCTAGATGTAAAACTATAGTTGGAGGCAGAACTGGTTATGACAGAGAATCTTCAACACCTGAATACGAGCCAGCAAAACACTTGAAGCTAGATGTAGCAGAAGAGCACAAAGAAGAATAAGAGATAGAACCTGAGGGATCTACTAAGGTGACAGTTGGACAGGCCCAATTAAGGAAACCCTACCCCACCATCGAATTTAGCCAACTGAGAAAATGTAGTTATTGGAGGAAATAAGTTAAAGCCATAAGTGATGGCCAAGGTGGTTGGGCAGAGAAGACATGAGATCGGATGCAGTCGTGGTGCCAGGTTAATTCTTTATTTCTTCTGAAAGAATATGCTCTTGATCTTTGTTCTACATAGCTTATATATTGTGTAATGTACTATTCGTTTGAGTAGTGATAAGTTAGAGCATAAGAGTCGAATCCATCAACTACAAATAGTTATAGGTTTTCTTATTAATTGTTTAAGTGTTATCCATCGTGCAAGGAAGTAGGGATCTATAGGTTTGATCCAAGAGATGAAATTTTTTGCTGGAGAAGTAAAATTTAATAAGAATCTGACTAATTTTTCTTTTGAGGATTATGATAGCATATTAGACATGGAATGGTTATCGAAGCAAGGAGTTAAGTTAGTTATAGAGATAGAATAATGCATTTTCGTGGATCGGATAGATGTGATTAAATTTTAGAAGTGGTAAGATAAAGGAAATGTGGTGCATAATATTAAGAGTGAAGGTTCATAAACTATTGTTGAAGGAATACCAAGGATATCTAACCTGGTGTCGTAGCCTATAGGACCTAATAATAATTGTATAGGAAAAGAATGGAATTTTAAAGCTATGTATAGACTATAGAATAATGAATAAGTTGCTCATCAAGAATAGATGTGGTTATTCCTAAGTTAGGCTTGAGATAGGGATATCATTGAGTGTGAATTTGAGAAGGGAATATACCTGAGATTGCGACTAACATTGGGGATACGTACTAAGGATAAGTGGTGATGCCATACTAATAAACAAGGGCTCTAACACTTATAGATTAGATGCATAGAATTTTCAATCTTGCTTTGAAAATTCTATGGTGAGTTTTTATATGATACCTGGTGTATTTTGAAAGCTATTAAGGACATGGAACAGTTGAAATTGGTGTTAAAAAAGTGGAGGTAGCATAAATTTCCGTTAGGTTTGGTAAGTGAAAGTTTTAGTTAAACATAGCTCTATTTCTAGAATGAGAGGTAATCAAGAATGGTATTAAGATAGACCTAGCCAAGGTAGAGGCTGCATGGGATGTCATCAAGTATTGTATCCAATTAGGATCCTAGGTTCACTACAAGATTTTAGACTAAGTTTCAAGAGATAATGGGATCAACTTGGAAGTTCTGTACTTTAGCATATCCTCAGAGTTGATGGCCAATCGGAGAGACTTATTCATATGCTGGAGGACATGTTGAGGGCATGTTTATTTGATTTTGTTGATAAATGGATTGAATGTGTGCCACATGCAAAATTAGCCTACTACAACAATTACCAATTTTCTATTAGTATGGCCATATATGAAGCATTGCAAGGCTAAAAATGTCAAGTACCATTGTATTAGGGGTGAATAGAAGATAGGCAGATTAACAAATCCGATAAAGTTTGTGTTCAAGAAAAGGCAAACAAGGTAAAAATAACAAGAGAAAGACTGAAGGAGACTCAGAGTCGACAGAAAAACTACGTGGATGATAGGAGGAGAATGTTGGACCTGTTACCTATAGATTAAAATTACCAGAAGTTTTGATGAGATTACAATGTGTTTCATATATCTCAACTAAAGAAGTACGATCCTAACCCCGAACATGTTTTAACTACGAGCTTTTGCTATTGCAACCTGATTTGAGTTATATGGAGAAACCTATTGAGATTCTAGATCGAAGCATCAAGACTCTTCGAAATAAGCAGGTACCAAAAGTGAAGATGCTACGGGATCATCACAATACACAAGATGCCACATGAGAAAGGGAGGAGTGAATGAAGCGAAAGTACCCTGACTTGATATGAAGGTACAAGCTGAATTTCCGGATATAATTCTTCTAAGGAGGGAAGGATGTAAAACCCCACCTAAGCTTACCCTAGGATTAGATAGAATGGATGCATTTCATGGCATATTGCATGAATATAAATGTTCTGGATGTACTCCCTCTGTCCCATTAAAATTAACAGTGGTTGATTTGGCTCGATATTTTATGCAAAAGTAAAAAATTAGAATATAATAATATAATATAATAAAAATAAAAAATATGTCGGTCCCATAATAATTTATATCAAATCTAAGAATATAAATATAATATATGTGGGGTATATTGATTATTTTATAATAAATTATATAGTAAAAACTTTCCTTTTAAGGAAAGTGTCAAATTTAATGGGACATCCCAAAATAGTAAGTAGGTCAATTTTAATGGGACGGAGGGAGTATTTGTGTATTTTTAGAATTATTTTTATGTGGTCTATATGAATTCAATATGCTTGAAGAGTGTTGGTTAAATAGGGAATTTTACTTGGAGATGAGAGAAGGAGAAGCTTAGGATTTAGAGGGGAAGGAATTAAATTGGGAAAATAGAAAAATATGAATTAATGCGGTTAAGTGGATAGAGGTTTGTGGTTAATTCTTAAGGTAATGAGTTCAAATGCCATCAACTAAGAATTATTTTTTTATTATCCTAACTAATATTTGAATTTTATTTCTTGTATTCCATGAATCTAGGAATGTTGTCTTGACAAATCGTAATGGTAATTTTCTAACCATGTAATCTTATCCTAAAAGAAATCTAGAAGAGTTTTAGTCTCCGTTATTTTTGTAGTCCATGCCTTAATATATTTGAATTTGAAATATTCTTAAATTCTTTTATTTTCTTATATTGTTTTAAATACTTATCGTCTTAGATTTTAAAATTAAAATGCCAGCTTTTTGGAACCTCTTGACCGAAATCTTGGAAGGAAATAGGAGAGTTAGAAGAATGTTTGGATTTCTAAAATTAAATCACCAATTTTGTCTTCTAAGAAGTTTTATTTTGATATCCTTGTTTAAGGTAGAAAAGCAAGAAAATCTTTTGGTTCTCTTCCTTGATTAGCTCTCAAAACTAGATAGCTTAGTTACCATTTCTTGCTTTGCAAAACAAACAACTCTTTGGGGAAGCAAAAGCTGGAAAATCCTTGGGAAAATTCGGACCACACATAGCTCATTCAACAAGAAAAATTCCAACAAACTTGAAGACCATTTAACCAAGAAACCTTTGGGCATTCAACACCAAGAACTAGCTCTTCAATAGTTCTTGTTCTCCACTAAGTTGGTGGCTGGAAATCTCCATTGAAGGACCTTGAGATGCTCCTACTTTGTAGCTACAAAATCATTTCAAAATACTTTGAATTTTGCCCAACAAACCTCCCAAGATTTTATCATTCTTTTCAACTAACAGCCAGAATTTTTCCAGCCATATTAACATTTTGAGCTAGCTTTTCTTCTTCATTGCTCACTCACCATTTTTGGCCATACCATAGCACAAGAGCTGAACAACCTTTCTTTTTCCTTCAACCATAGCCATCAAACTCCATTAAAGCACCTCAAACTTCTCCAAACTTCTCTCCATTCAAAATATTTTGAGTTTGAAAATCAAAAACCATGAATTGCTCCATCAAACACTCACCAATCTAGCAACTAACTCAATCAAGCAAACCAGAAATTCTGCTCACCTTCACAAACCATTTTCAGCCAGCACTAAAGCTAATAGCAACCTCTATTTTTCTTCTATAATATAGACAAACCAAGTGGGCCTCCACTGAAGAGCTAAAAACCTTCAAGAATAAAACACCATTAGCAATCTTCTACCTTAAGAATCTCCACAAATTCCTCAATCATTCTTCAAAATTCAAACTTAAACACTCCTACAATCCCTCTCCCTTAGCTAAATCGAAACTCCACATCAAACAAGGCCATTCGGCCACCTTCAACCAAGAACACTTTCATATTCTTCTAATTTTCTCTCTTGTTCTCTCAAGAACACCAAAAACACACACTACCTTTCTTCAACCCTCTAGCCCCTTCTAATCACAACAAACCACTCCAAAAACCATCCAATCAACTAGAGTGCAACCCACTTTCTTCTTCAACATACTCTTTAACACAAAGTCAATCAAAGACCTTTCCTCATTCGGATCAAAACAAGAATTCATCTTCTTTCGAAGTAAGAAGAACAAAAGGTAAACTAAGTCCAAAACATCATTTCATGTTTTCTCTACTTCTCTTTTATTTTCTTTTCTTATTACACTTTTCTCAATTTTTTCTTGGCCAAAATTGTTGATGGCCTTGGACGGACCTCTCCAATTGTTGGTCTCTCAAAAAGCTCACAAAGGCAATCAAGATCCCTTGACTATCAAACACCATCTTCAACTTGAAAACAATCATCAAGACAAGTATTTTGATCTAACCTCCCTATTCTTTTTTAACTCAAGTTGTTTAGGAAGATGTCAATATAGAAGTGTTGTTGTGATTTATGATGATCTAGAAATGTTGAGGAAAACATTTATAATGTGAATGATATTATGAGATGTGCATTATAACTGCTTTATGAATTATTTTTGAATCTTGATTTTTAATGTGGGGATGATACGTTGAAATTATGGTTTGACAGTGGGATTATGACATGCTTGTTGGGAGATGTGAGAATAAAGTTTTATGACATTAAAATATGAGATGATTTTTGTTGTTTCTTTAATATTATTGATATGGCTATCAATAATTATTATCGCCTTTGCAAAAATTAATGTTGGTATTAAAAATACTACTTTTGTTCAATAAATATTGTTATTACCTCTACTTGTTTAAATATTACTTTATTTATTAATAACAAATTTATTGCGACTTTAATTATTAATAGTAATATTATTATTGTTATTGATACTAAATTAATGTCATAATTTTATTATTACTACTATTATTAATATTACTATTAACATTATTATTTGTAATAATAATATTACCATTATTATTTTTAATAATATTATAATTATTTTTATCGTTATTATTATCCGTTTAGCAATGTTGTTACTATCTATAATAGCATTATTATTTTTGCTACACTTATTTATTGCTTATGTCACTTAATTATGTTATTATAAAATCAAGTTATTCTTATACTAATATTAATACTGAACTCTAGAATACTTTTATATCAATTAATTTTAGAACTCCTAAGCCATTGTTATCATTTTTTAGTGTCGTTAATGTTGGGGTTGAATATATGGGCATGACTATTTGGAGTTTTGGAGTTATATTCATTTGGAGTTTTGGAGTTATTTGTATCTATTGAGTTTGTTGCTGTAGGAATATATGCCCAAAATGTACTATGTATTCTGTATTTTAGAAATTAATAATAGATTCATTCATTAATGGTTGTTTATTTACATATATTCGCACATTAAATGTCTAAGTGTGTTAGTAAGTAATTTATGTGACTGGATGGTGCTTTCACAATAAGGTATAGATTATGAGTTACTAACGCATATGCAAAAAATTGTTCTTGATCGATTAATGAAGTTGGGCACTTTATCAAAGTTTAGATCATTATACTATCGTTTCTAAATGGGGAATGGTTTATCTTTAACCAGTGAGTAGTCCACCCGCACCAATAGTGTATGCATATTTGGAATACGTAAAACTGGACCATGCGATAATAATATTTAGTGAAGTACTAAAATAAATAAAAATTAGTTTATCGCAGCTACTACGTGAATGAGTACCCTAGGACTTGAGTATAAGTTGGTAGTCTGGTAAAGTTAGACTTGTACACTTTGATGTATATTGGGTGAGGTCTTATCGCAAGGTAAATAACCTTGTATATTAAGTGTATGACTCTAGTTAATTAAGACGGACTTATACAATAGAGTTTCTATGCTTCATTACGAGAAGAAATCACCCCCTTATGATTGTCCAGGATAATCTAATAATCCAAGGCTCTGGGAAACATAACTAAGTATATCCACTTTTGGGTAGCTCCCTATGATAAGTGGATACGTACTGGAAGTCATGAATTATCAGACTAGATATCAAATTATGGTAGATGCCATTGAGAAAAGTGTTAGTACTATTTTTCTATCTCAATGACGGTTGTTACGTAGAGGGGTATTTTCATTATTACGCCTGTAGGTCGGAGATACTGCACTTGCAATATTATTCTCGCGGACAATACTTTCATATGGTGAGAAATGAAATATTTAAAATGATTAAAATATAGCTATTTGTTAGCAGGGGTATTTTGATCATTTTAGAATCCAAGAAAAATATCTTTGGGTCCCCAGAGTAGCTCAAATAACCTTAGTAAATTTATTTACTATATAGGCTTATTAGATGAATTTATTATTGAAAGAATTATTCTAAGAGTCCAATTATTTATTTACTTGGGCTAGAATATTTAATTAGGCTAATTTAATTAATTAGTTTATTAATTAATTATCTTGGGTAATTTTATATTAAGCCCAAGGAGTTTAATTAATACATAAAAGAACTAATTTAATTAATTAGTTTATTAATTAATTATCTTGGATAATTTTTTATTGGGCCCAAGTGGATTAATTAATTAATTAATAAGAGAGCTATTTAATTAGTCATTGGACTAATTAATATCACATGGCCCATCAAGGTTTGATGTAGCCACCATGTGCAAAAGAAAGAAAAATAGAAATAGGAAATTAAATGAAAAAAGAAAATTTGGTGGCTATTTTGGAAAAGAAAAGAAAAGCTATTGTTGCTAAATAAAATAGGAATTGCGTGAGATGTTAATTGGAAGGGTTGACCAAATTTCAATTAGTACACACAGGAAAATTTGTGCTTTTAGTTTTCCAATGAAAAAGAAATAGCCACTGGTTTTTTCCTTGGTTCTTGGGTTTCCTTCATTTTGCTTAACGTTTAGCTCTTCCATTTTTTATTCCAATTTTATTTATCCTAATTCTACTTTCACCAGTAGAGGTCCATAGTGGCTAGAGAATACTATAGAAGGTTAGAAACTAGCAAATGTGGTAAGTGTTTGATACGAAGAAGCCGACGGCTAGCTGGTGTCCCTGTGGAACAAGTAGACGTTCCTATTCGACAAGTGTCATCGAACTCGCAGCCGTCTCCAGTTATAAAAGTTAATCACCCTAGTAGTAAGTATTCTTAGACTTTGGCTCGGAAAAAAATTTTAATTTGCTGCCTTCCGCTGCATATTTAATTTTCCCGTGATCCTTCAAGTGGTATCAGAGCCATAGTTAAATCTAGGAGCATACTTAGGGTTAATAACTGGAAAAAGGTGGTTCATTTACTAATAAAAATATAATCTTTGCGATTGTATGGATCCCTCATGATTTTTATATGGGTAGATTTTGTGTACGCCTCACGTATAGAGACATAGGCTCCTGTAATTTATTTTTTAATCACTTTCGAAGAAATCATGTACGCCTCATTTTGAAAGGTATACGCATTTGAAATTTTATTTCAATTTATTTACAAATTTTCTATAACCAAAAAAAAAAATTTTGGTGCCTGGACCGCAAAACTTCTGAAGAAGATGGAGATTGCACAGAAAAATGAAAAAAAAAAAGGAAAAGGAGCTGTCCAAAAAGACCAGCTACGTGGCAGCTCGAGAGATTTGTCTCCCTAGAGCCGCGCTAGCGCACTGCAACTAGTGCACTTGGGAAGCCAATCCCAAGTCGCGGAGGCACAAGCATAATTAAGGCTAAAAAACCTTGATCCCTAAGGTCATGCATTAATCAAAATGCAAGATGTTCAGCGGTTCAACAGTTCGTGTCGCGGGCTTCTTCTTGGATTTTTTTTTTTATTTTTCTTGTATTTTCTTTTCTTTTGGGGCCTATATCACACGAAGTTATTTTTCTTGCAATGGTTTGTTTATTGTGATAAATAATTTTGCATGAAAATGGTTATTAAAGGGGAACCACCTTAGGATTAAATAAGATCATTTTAATTTTATTATTATTATGATGTTTAATCCATTATTTAGTCACATAAGAATTAAAAGTTAGAAATAGCATGTAAAAATTTTATTTTTGAAGCATGTCTATTATATTTAATTTTGTAATCAAATGCACAAAAGTATTTGAGAAATTAATTTTTCTCTAAACAAAACAATTCAGGCAAACATTTGTTAAATTGGAATTATGTAATTTAAAAATAAATTCATGGTTTATTCTTCAAAAGGTGTTTATCCTTGACATGGAGAATAATTTTGAATTTGGGTATTTTAAATTTGGTTCCTAGAAAATGGTTCTACCTTAAGTTGTGAAATTAAAATTTCATAATTTATTTTCGTAAAAGTTTTATCCTTGACATAGAAAATAATAGTTGAATTTTTGGATTTTTCACTAAAGTTAATAAAAAAATAATTAATTTTTAAAAGAAACGTTTTTTTCCTAAAAACCTATTTTTCTTAAAATATTAAGTGGGAGAAGGGTTCCAATTGCCCCCACGACTTCCATCACAAATTCCTGTTAGAGATTGTGGTTATCTTTGCCTCATTCTGAGTGTGACCCTCTATAGGATGGATTTTTATGAGAATCTAGAACTAACGGAGGAATTATAATTAAAGCCTAGGATAAGTATTAGTATCGGCCAGCCTATCGTTGGAGGCATTAATGTTGGATTATCCATAGGTGGTGAGAGTAGTGGCCATCCTATCAAAGGAACTATTTCTGGATCATTACCTATTAAGGAAGTTTAATTTGTGATAGTTATACACTTAGAAAATTGTTAATCTTCCTACGAAGCTCTGTCAATTTTTCTAAGAACCAAATTACTCATATTTTTTTATAATAGTTTTAATAGGTTAACCATATCATGGAAATAATGTGATGTTTTAAATGTGCATTTTTACTTGTGTTTTTCAAAACAAATATTTTTCTGAATGAAGTTTTTTTTCCAACAAACAAAAATGTTAGGTTTCAGTCCTTTATCCATTATTCTCAAGGAGAATAAGTTCACTGGACCTAAATACGTGAACTGGAAAAGGAATCTGAATATAGTACTCACTGCGGAGGAGTACAAGTATATTCTGACCGACCCCTATCCTGAAATTAGGGAAGATTCTACGGACTAGTATCATGAGGCGGAGAAGGCATGGAGGAAAGCTAATAAAATGGCTAGATGCTATATGTTGGCTTCCATGTCCAATGTTCTCCAGTCTAAACACGAGAATATACCTACTGCGTATGACATCGATATTTCTTTGTGCACCATGTTTGCTGACAATAGCCGACCCTCAAAGCAGGAAGCTCCTAGAGTAATCATGAACACTAGGATGGCTGAGAAGGTATCAATTCCCGAGCATATGCTCAAGATGATTGCCCATTTTAAAAAGGCTGAGGTCGTAAGGGCAATAATCGATCCCGAGAGCCAAATTGATATGGTTCTTAAGACTTTGCCAAAATTGTACTCTCAGTTCAAGTTAAATTATAAGATGAAAAAGTTGAGTATGTCTTTGCCAGAGTTGATGAAGGAACTTCAGGCTGCATAGAAAATTATGAAGCCTAACTCAAAGATTTTAGTTACTTGTTCTAGTTCATCTTCTAGAACTGGGCCTTCAAAAAGAAGAAAGCCTAGAACAATGTAGGGGCCCAACCTAAGACATTCAAGCCTGGTCCATCAAAGCCCAAGGGCAAGTGTTTCAAATGTAGCAAGAAGGGGCACTTAAAAAAAGGTTGTCCAGACTTCTTGGCCAAGTCCTCCTCAGGTATTGCTCTCTACTTAGAGCCGATTTTGATAGTTGGATCATCATCCACTTGGATTGTTGATTCTGGAGCTACTGACCATATCTGTAACTCCTTGCAGAGGTTCAGTAAGATAAGGTGACTCAATAGAGGAGAGCATGGACTTAGAGTGGGCAACAGAGCATAAATATGGGCCAAAGAAGTAGGAGAATTAGAGCTATTATTTAATTATAATAGGGTTTTAGTTTTGAAAGATATTTTATATGTTTCTAGTTTTAAACAGAATTTGGTTTTAGTTTCTAAATTGATTAATCAAGGATATTCTGTTTCTTTCTATTTTGGTATTACAATCAGTAGAAATGAAAATATTATTTGTTCTGGAATCATGTATGGGAATCTTATCTATATTAATTCTATTCATTATTAAATAAATAATACTCAGATGGAACCTAATAACAAGAAGAGAAAGCCCACATCAAATAACTCTTATTTATGGCACTTAAGATTATGACATATAAATCCTAATCGGATTCAGAAGTTAATCTAAAATGGGTTTTTGAACTTATTGGAATTGAAGGAATGGCCTCAGTGTGAATCTTCCCTCAAGGGTAAAATGACTAAAAGGTCCTTTACTCAAAATGTAAAAAGGGCCAAGGAAATGTTAGAGTTAGTTCATACTAATGTTTGTGGTCCTATATCTTCACCAGCTAGAGGAGGTTATAATTACTTTATCACGTTCATATATGATCACTCACGTTTTGGTTAGGTTTACTTGATAAGGCGCAACTTTGATTCCATTGATATATTCAAGGAGTTTAAAGCTGAGGTGGAACGTTAAATAAGTAAACTAATTAAAAAGCTAAGATTTGAGGTAAACTAATTAAAAAGCTAAGATCTAATCGTGGTGGAGAATATCTCCTTAGTAAATTTAAGGATTACTTGGCACATCAGGGTAGAGTATCTCAGTTAACTACACCTGAGCCTCCCCAATAGAATGGAGTAGCTGAGAGAAGAAATAAAATATTGATGGAAATAGTCAAAAGCATGATGAGTCATGTAACTCATTCTATTTCTTTTTAGAAATATGCTCTTGAAATAGCAGCATATATTCTAAACTTGGTATCTCCCAAGTCAGTGCCTAGGACACCTTATGAGATGTAGATTGGACGAAAGTCCAGTATGAATCATCTTAAAGTATGCGGTTGTCCAGCTTATGTATTGACTAACGGAAGTAAGTGATATGGGCAAAATTCATCTATATTTTTCTAGTTATTTGAGAATGTTTTGTGATACATTTGCTGTAATAACTAGGTATATTCTTTCATATTTGATATTTTACCCTTGAAAAGGTATTTTGGACTTTTATTACAAAAAACGATGAAAAAATGTCAAAACTATCGATTCAGAACACAGCCGGCGCCGGCTGTGACCCACGAAACCTGTGCCTGCCCCGATTTGGAAGAACAAGGGATTTTTCAGAGAAAAAATAGAGCACGACTAGGCCGACCAGAGCACGACCAACGCTGATCGTGCCAAACAGAATCGGTGCCAGCTTTGCTCAGCTCAATGTCAGTGAGTTTTTCCAATTATGCACGGATTTGGTTATTTCCCAAGAATTTTGGTATTTTCCAATCTCTACTCAGCCCAGAACTCTTAGGAAACGAATTTTAGCCTCTTGGAAACCTATTTAAACAAGAAAAACACAAAACAAATGTGTGAATCTAAGGATCAAAACTTCCAATCACTTACAAAAGGAGATTCATCATTCAAGGGGCATTAGTCAAGAAGGTTTCTAAAGAGAAGAATGAGGGCTTGTCTATGAATTCTTTCTTTTACCTTTGTTTTTTTTTTCTAGAATAATAATATAATTAATGTTTTCAATGTAATTTGACATTGTTTTTGGGATTTATGATTTCTTGAATTAATTTAGTCTTTTTGATCAATTGATTATTTATCTTGGGTTTTGATTACTTGTCTTTATTTCAAAGTTGATTGGTTGATTTTTGTTATTAACTTGCTTGAAAAAATTGTTGAAAATGACTTTAATTAATTAATTTCATATTTATTATCTCTTAACTTTCTTGAAAAAGAGATTAATTATTAAGAATTTGGGTAATCAAAGGTTAGTTGATGATTGTTAGTGTGAAACCCCACCTAAAGCCAACTTTAGGGTAAAGGGGGTTGGGATGCATATCATATTATTCTGCATAAAAATATACTTTTTGAATGATTTTATGTGCATTAGAATTGTGGCTTATAGGTTAATTAGCTCATTTATGCTTATTGGGTAGGAAAGGTAAAAAGGTAATTTTACTTGAGGTTAAAATAGGAAGATGGCTTGAGGCTTAGATAAGAAGAATATTTGGGTGAGAAAATAAAAACAAGAGTTGTTGTGGTTAAGTGGTTAGAGCTTTGTGAATTAATCTCTAATGTCATGAGTTCAAATCCCATCACTTAAGTTTTATTCATGATTATCTTAGCTATGTTTGAATTTTTGTTTTTCTTACATTCCTTAAAGATAGGAATGTTGTCTTAGGGGAGACATGAAAAGAATGTCCTGATCATATAATCATATCCTAAAAAGAATTCTAGAGGAATTCTTGTCTCTTTTATTATCTCTTGCTTTGTCCTAATAATTTAAATCATCCAAAATCCATTAAATCTCTTCTTTTAATTCCAAAAATTCTGAGGGATATGGGAATGGCCAAAAATAGGAGAGAAATTAGGATGGGTTTCCAAAAGAAATAAATCACCATGATTATACCTTCAATCCTACCTTCATGTTGTTCATATTTTTAGTGAAGGAAAATCTGGGAATTTTCTAGAAATTTTGCAATACAGCTTTTGAAAAACTCAGACAATAATTCTTCCCTTTTGCTGCCAGAAAAATGGTCATTTCATGTGGCTTGAAGGCTGAAAATTTTGTGCAATTTTCGGACTGTTCAAACTGCACAAAAACCAGAAAAAAATCCGGCACAATTCGCAGCTTATGAAGCTGGAATTGAAGCTACCTTTTGTCATCAATTCAGCTGGAACATCCTTTGTTTTTCTCCAGAAAGAAGGCTGAAAAACCACCCTTAAGAGACCTTCAAACACCCTCAAAAAACCAGCTGCAATCGGGCCAAGGAAATGCAGAAAATTCTGCACCAGAAAAATTATCAACCTTCGAAACTTTTGGACAATGAAAACCAGAAAATTCCTAGCTTTGTCTCTCCATGCCAAGGCCGAAAAACACCCTTCAAACCTCTAAAAATTAGACCTTGTTCAGCCATGAACTGAACACCATTGACCTTCACACTTACCTTGAGTATTTGGACTCCATAATCACGCCTCAAAAAGCTCCTAAGATTACTCTATCCAAAACTCTTTTGAACTTCAAAAATAATTCCAAAATTTTTGCTTCATTAAAACACTCTTGTATCAAATGAACAAACCAGAATTTTCTCTGCCATCATAGACTAAATTTCGGCCAGCCATATAACTTGAACAGCCTTCATTCATTTCAGCAAGATTAGCTTGTTCAGTCGGCACCATTGAAGAGCAAAGAAACCTTCATTGATCAATCACCATTAGCTAATCTTCTACCTCAAATAACTCCTCAATTTCCTCCATTTGAATTTCAAAAAAAAATCTGATCACTCTCTCTCCATCTTGCTAAAGACCGAAACTCCTAATTGCTCTAGACCATTTGGCCAATAGCATTCCAGAATTTCACAAACCCTTTTCTCTCAAAACTCTCTCAAAACACCAAGAACACACACTACACTTCTTCAAGCCTAAACCTACCCTAAACACCTCCAATCACTCTCAAATACTCCAGATCACTTTTGCTTAATCCCTAGACTTTATTTCTGGTCTTTATAACACAAAATCACACAAACAAGAATTTTCAAACGAATCAAAATCAGCTTTTTTCTTGAAGGTCTCAAGAACATCAAAAAGATAAAACAAGAACACCTTTCTTGTTCTTCCCCTTCTATTCAATTTTTTATATACCGTTCTAATGCTCTCTCTCTCTCTCTCTCTCTCTCTCTCTCTCTCTCTCTCGACCGAAATGGTTGATCAACCATGGATATTTTTCCTTTGGACCACTAAAGATTCTCAAATGCGTGAACCTTCTTTAGTCTTCAACAAGTGATCGACTATCAAGTATTTCTTCTTAAATCCTCTTTTTTTTATTTCTAAATTCATGTCTCCTAGATATTAATAAAAAGATTAAATATGAATGAGGGGTTGAGTGTATGCATGTGGATGAAGGGGTTGGAGTTAGGACATAAGGATTGATATATATAACTAAGCTATATGGATTTTTCTTTTGAATTAATATATGCTCATCATGTTTAATAAGAGTATGGATGTTTAAAGCATGTTATATGTTATGACACCAATGGTGATTAGGCTTTCATGTTCTTATTTTCCTTTGAAACCATGATTGATGATTATGCCTAGTAGAGAATTAGCCATGTGATAGTATGTGCTAATTTAAGTATATGCTCATGAATGGATTAGCCTATTAGTTGATGTTCGGGAATGTGTTCATGAATTTTTTCTAGCAATAGGGAAATCATGATGGAAGATTATTTCTTGTTAATTCTAGGATATTTTTATTCACAAATTTTATTACTTTAATTAGAATTAATTAATGACCTTGTGGACTATAACTAAAACTTTTTACCCATGTCCATAAACATTATTTATATTAAAATTTCTTTGTTAAACATAACTCATTTATTATTAATTTTATTATTACTAAATATTTATTATCTATTAATTATTAATTAAAAATTAAGTAATTTATTATTTATTTATTTATAATAAAACTATTTAAATATTACCATTTACCAATATTATTTTGGACTTAATATTATTCAATATTTAACACTAATTTATTTATTAGCAATAATACTCATAATTTATTTGAAACTATAACTTATTAGTCTTTATTTTAGAACCCCTAGTTATTTTAACTTATCAAACTAGATTTATGTTATAAAATACTTTATCAACTAGCATTAAATCTTAGGACATTATAGTGATGGTTAGTTATGATTGTATCTAGATGAACTAGGAATTGTTTATGTAAGGCAGATATAGTCCGAATGTTATCTTATGCCTTGTGTTTACCCCAGGCAGGGTTAGGTTGACCTTGGAAGATTTTTGAATCCCAGCAAAGCAAAGGATCAGGTAAGCTCCTGCATGGAGTCATTTGAAAACCAAAATTAATGTGTCAAGCCATATGCGATGTGTGTGAACAATTGTTTTCTAAAGGCAATTAAGGACAGTTTTCCTTTTTATTTTAGTTAAGCAAACTATTTGAAACTAAACAAGCAGTTTTATATAAAACGTTAAACTCTTTCTAAAACCTAACTTTGGCAAGAATTTTAGAAACCTTAATTGCTATTTCCAAGTAAATCATTGTATGATTAATTTTCTCCCAAGTGGAACAACAATGTTGAGTACTCAATAAGGGTAGACTACTAGGACTAGTCTTTGAAGGGTTAGGATAAGTCTCTCAGTAGGTGGCTACCTCTGAGGGGTGAGTCCTTCCCAGATAGGATGCCAATCCAGTAGGTCATACCGGTCCGAGTTAGCAAGTTCAGTCAAGTGGACTGTGTGTTTTTGGAGTGGACAACCGGTAAGTTTGGGGTGTAGAGATGGAGGAGAATCTCACCCGGTAGACCGTACACCTACCTTATGTCAGTATGCTCAACGTGTGGTATTCTGATCGTTATATTATCATGGGGCCCAACGTGTGGTGCTATGGCTACCTCTTTGGGTGGTTGTATTTATTGTGCACATGTATGTTTGGAAAGCAAAACACCACTCTTCATTTTTAACATTTATTTAATGCTTGCCAGCACTTCCTCTTATGAAACTTTTACAACTTGCATACATTAACTGTTTTACCTGAAATACTCAAAGCACACATGGGCTTACTGAGATTTTTTATCTCACCACCTTTTATACAATATTTTCAGGTCGATCCTGCTGTGAAAGCCATTAGCTAGATTATTGCCTATGATTTTGAAGACTCTCTATTATTTTTATTATGTATTGCTTTTAAGAGATTGTAGCAGACAATTATTTTTTGAATTTGTTCATGTATTATTAGGTTGTAATAAGTTTAATTTTGAAGTTTTTTTTTTATTTTATTTTATGTGACCTAGTTATAAAGATCTCTTGTCATGTGAACGGGGCGACATCCCCTGCCCTAATGGGCCTAGGTAGTAGGGTGTTATAGTTAGAATATGGATGCATTGACTAATTTTATATTTTAAATTACTTAGAATATAGTAGTTTATAAGGGGATTGATTTTAATGTATTTTCTGGATAAATTGGTTGAGACAGAATATATTCACTAATTTAACTAGAAGATAACGATTCCTTAGATTGCAAACGAAGTGGGTCTATTTTAAATCCTTCATGAGACCAAGATGATAATTGATTGTGATATTTTCTAAGTGATTCATTGTCATGTTTTCAAAAGTATTTGTCTAAATTGCATATTTTTACATCCTTGAGTTATATATATATATATATATATATATATATATATTTATTTATTTATTTATTTATTTATTTATTTATTTATTTATTTTTATTATTTTATCACTTTATTGGGTCGGTTAAATAATGAATGAAAAGAAATTAGTGTGTACTTGTTCCTTTGAGGATCGATACTCGTTAATTCCCTATACTATGCTTCCGTTGAGAATATTTGCTCATATGTGTAATTTAGGATTAATATTTTAATTAAAACTTGGCTAATGGATTGATTTAAATTTAATAATTTTTATACACCAAAAATTTATGCATCAAGTTTTTAGCACCTTTGTTGAGGAATAATATCATGAAAACTTAGATTTTGTTGATTTAACTATGTTTATATGTTTACATGTCTAGATGTAAATATGTGAATATATATATATATATATATATATATATTTATTTATTTATTTATTTATTTATTTATTTATTTATATATATTCCTTGGATGATAGGTGCCATATTTTATTATTTGTATAATTGTAATTTAATTTCACTACATGTTGTAATTTTCCTAACCTAATTTGTGAATGTACCATAATTGATTAACTTATGAATTCTATAATCTCACTGCCTTCTTTTCTCTATAGATCTAGTCCTTAGTGTATGACCCGATGACCTAAAATAGACATAGTAAATCTTGATCCTAAGATCAAGAGGACCTTAATAAAGATCTGAAAGGTTGTTAGCAAAAGGGTAAGAGAAGATATGGAGGTTAACCAACCAAACAATGGTGGTAATAGTGGTAATAGGATGACTATGGATGATTTTGTAGAATCTACAATCCCGGGTACAAGCTCAAATATTATGAAACCTAGGATAGAAGCTAATAACTTTGAAATAAAGCCCAACATTATCCAAATGATTCAAAACATAGTACAATTTGATAGGCTACTTGAGAAAGATCCTAATGCCCACCTTGTGAGTTTCTTTGAAATCTATTACACGTTTAAGATGAATGGGGTTTCTGAAGATGTTATCAAACTAAAGCTTTTTCCTTTTTCTTTGAGAGATAGAACTAAATCCTGGTTAAAGTCTTTGCTAGCCTAATCCATTACCACTTAGAATGTTTTGACTGAAAAATTTTTAGCAAAATATTTTCCCCTAACTAGAACATCTAAGCTCAAGACCGATATTTTTGCCTTCCAATAGTTAGAATCTGAAAATCTCTATAAGTGTTAGGAGAGGTTTAAGGAGATGCTTCGGAAGTGTCATCATCATGGGTTTGAGTTAGGTATACAAATGCAAATCTTTTATAGTGGTTTAAGTTTTGCTACAAGGCAATTGGTATATGCATTTACTAGAGGTTCCATTAATTCTAAGACCCCGAAGAAGGTGCTTGATTTGATTGAAAATCTTGCAACAAATAACTATGCATGGGGTAGTTCAAGGTCATGAGCTTGTGTTCATGGAGTGCACAAGGTGGATGCAATGGCAGCTTTAGATGAAAAGATGTAGGCATTGACACAAAAGATGGAGAAAATGGTGATGTCTCCTTCCCAAGGACAGCTAATGAATATAAGTTGTGATTTTTGTGGGGAATGGCATCCAAATCATGAGTGCCAAAGTACGGGGTCATCACAAAAGTCATTAGAACAAGCTGCGTTTGTGGGCAATGGACGACAAGGTAATAATCCTTATAGCACCACCTACAATCCTGGTTAGAGGAACTATCCTAACTTTTCATGGAATAGCCAAAACCAACCTAGGCAGGCTTCTTCTAATTTTGGGAATCAAAGAACTCAACCCCCCTAACCTTACAATGCACCACCATCTAAGCTATCGTTGGAGGATTTGGTTAACCAAATGGTAAGTTATACGAAAACATGGTTTCAAGGAGTGGATGCAACCACGAGGAATTTGGTGGCATCCATGCACAATCTCGAGAATCAAATTGGACAATTGACCAAATTCCTTAGAGACCATCAAGCGGGATCCCTACCGGGAAATACTGAAACCAATCTACGTGATCTTGACCGTCGAAAAATATGATCTCTACTTATTTGGTTTTTTATTTTTGGACGTCTATTTAATTTTTATGTGCTTTCATTTATTTTCATTTTTTTAATTTTTAGAATAATGGTATTTTCTTCATAATTTCATAGTTTCCATTCTTATATCTACAGTACTTAAATAAATAAATATATATATATATATATATATTTTCGGTCCAGACCAAGGCTGGCATCGGCTCCTATCGGGAGAGTGCTTAAAGTGGCCAAATTGGCCACTTTGTTTTCAAACAAATCGACTTCCCTCAATTTTTCTCTCAACCCGGCGCCATTGCAACATCTCCAAACACCACCGGTTCCATTTTTACTTTCAAAAACATCAATCCAATACAAAATCCTCTTGTTTTTGTTGAATCTACAGATCAAAATTCTATAAATCTCAACTTTTCTTCAAAAAACCCACTTTCAAATCTCTCCTTTTAAGCAAGGATTTCTTCAAAAAGATTGCATATTTTGCTTGTCCATGCATTGGAGAACATAAATGTATGATTTTTCTTGAGTTCCTACAATTAAATTCTTGCCATTGAATTTTTCCTATTTTTGGGCCAATTTTTTTACAAAAATTACATATATTAGAATTGTTGGTGCAATTTGATTGAATTTAAGGCGTTATTGTGACTATAATAGCATGAGATTATAATTGATGGATTATTTTTACTACTACATGTCTATATTATGATCATAAATGGTCTATTTTTGGGTTATGGCAATTGTGTTGTTGATTAATTCATGCTTATTGGATAATGAGCATAGCCATTGTTCTTGACTTGGGATATGGACATGTTTTTCATGCTATGATCAGATTGTGCATTCACGTTATGGTTTAAATTGTGGTCGTCCACTGGTTTTTTTTTTTTTTTTTCAGGTTTTGAAATTAGATTGGGTGTTATTGGATAATATGGATTGAGGTTGTTGTGGATTGATTAAAAATTATGGATTGTGGGGATTATGTGTGGAGTTGTGTTGTGTTGGTCTGATCCCATTAAATATTGTTATTACATTATGGTAGTGCCTCAGTCTTATTCTTTATTAACCATTTTTTATATCACTTTATCATGCCTAGAGAGAAGGGTCAATCTTATAAATGGGCTAGAGCCTCATCTTCCTTTACCCCTCCATCCATAGACCCGTTATTCCTCCACCCTACTGATTTTATTGATTCGTCTTGCCAAGAGTGGTACACTAAAAGGGCTGTCGATAAAATCATCATAGAACGCACCTTCGCACCCTTTTTAGACTGTGCCCTCAAGTTAGGACTCATGTTTAGACGCTTGAGGTGGGGACCAATAGTTCACTTGAAGGGACCCTATTACCCTATGCTGATCAAAGAATTCTATGCTAACATGGTCTAGAAATACAATAACCATCTTAAGACCATTGAGCCTAGGGTAAAGGGCACCCCTATCTTTCTAGATAGAGAGAGACTAGCTACCATCCTCTGTGTTAATAATGAAGGTCCTTGGTTAGCTGTAGATTACAACAATCAAAAGATATTGTCTGATCCTGAGTGAAAAGTACGTGATACTAGAGCTACTTTGAGAATGTACGGGAAAGGTCTCGTAGGGCAAGTAGGTTTTTACTCTAATAATGATCTTGAAGCTAACCTACATGCCTAGTCTATATCTTTACTTACAATGTTGTTCCAAAGGCTAGTAAGTTCAATGAGTCCCGTGTGATAAACTTATATATTCTTCATAGGATGATATATACTTATTAGCCCATCCCACTTCCTCCTTTAATTATTCAATCTATGAGAGATGTGGTCTATTCTCGCCTTTCCACCAAAGCCTTTGTCTTTCCTCTTATGATAATGAAAATTTTTGAAGCCTTTAGCATTAGTTTGGAGAGGGAGCTTACTAAAACCACAATGGAACGTGATATGGTTACTGAGCAAACACTTACTAGTTCTGGTTATTAGTACAGTACGGAGGTGAGACATTGGTTACGACCTTTTGATATGTAGCACTCGAGACAAGTCGAGCTTCCACCTGAGGAAGAAGAGTATCTTGTACCACCACCTCGAGCTTATGCTAGTAGTTCACAATCCCAACCTAAGGGTGACTTTGAGGCTGAGGTGAGAGGTCAATTTGAGCAATTGAAAGTTGGCATGGAGACCCAAACAGAGATATTGCTACAGCTTTGTGAGTCCATGACAGCCCTTACTAGGAGGTAAGATGCTTAGGAACAATAATGAGCACAATGGATGCAAAGATTTCCTGGAACTCAAGAAGGTAATGGTAGCCATGGGGCTAATGGTAAGGAGGATGATGATGCGGTTGATCATGATGATGAGGATTGAGCATTTTTCCACTGATTTGTATTTCTTTTCTATTTATATTTTCATGACTTTTCTTAGATTTCTTTTTAGTCAATTTTTCTTGTCTTTTCTTTTATTTTGATTTTATCTTTCTTTTCTAGATTTATTTTTTCTTTATTATTATTTTTTTTTTTTTTTTGAGTTAGGTACCCTTCTCTACTAACTCCTTGTAGTGGATTCACATATGTTGGAACTAACTTGTAGCAGAAGTATTTTCTTTCCTCTATTCTTCCTCTTTATTTATTTTAGTTCCTTGGCTTTACTTTCATTGTTGTATTTTTTGCCATTGAGGACAATGTCCAGTTTAAGTGTGAGGGGAGAGTTTAGCATTGAAGATATTTTCCATTTATACATCCATTTATACACATTTTGGGTTGAAATTTGAAATTTTCAAAATTTTTGTGGTTTTCATTGCTTAGCAAGGTTGTAATTCTCTTTCTTACTTGGATATGCATTTTGTCATTCACATGGTGGATTTTTATTAACACTAAAATAGTTTATTGGATGGGATATGTTAAGACTTGAGAATTTGGGTTAATCTTGTTTATGCATTAGTGTTTGAGTATTATTTGACTCATCTCTAGTTTGAATGTGGATAATGTGATGAATGTGGGGGAAGTTGTTGGTTAACTCTTGTATTATGGGTTTAAACTTTGCTTAACTTTGAGTTGTGATAAGGAATGTGAAAAAAAATATCTTTGAGTGAAAAAATTGTAGAAAAACACTGAGTGTGAGTTGATTGTTGTTGGTGAGAAAATACATTTTACTTGATTATAGGGACTAATACGGATAGTGAAGAGAAATACACAGTCTTGAGGCTATTAATTCCCAAGAGCAAAAGGAAGGAAGAAAGATTTTTGAAAAAATGATGAGTGATGACTATAAAAGAGATAATACAGTGTGTGAAGAGAAATATATTCACTTGAAGCTATCGATTCCCTAAGTTATTGAAAAAATTGAGAGAAAAAAAAAATTGGAGTGTTTTTCTTAAATCATGATTTGAGTTGCATAATTTTTGGATTTATAATGCTTGAATTGATAGATAGATTGACTTATATAATTCGTGTTATCTATATTTTTTCCTGAATGGTGAAATAGTGTTCTTAGACTAGCGTATAAATTTGTTTAATTCGACTTCGAGGGCTCTGATATGTCTTCTTTAGTACTTTATTTTATGAATGCTTTCAAATGGTTGAAAGAATGGCAAGGACATATCTAAAGATTGAAAGGCAATTGTGGCTTTGTTTTAAGTAAACTTTTTGAAAGATTGTCGTGTTTTTCTTTTTTTTAAAAGGCTTTGTTTGAAGACAAGCAAAGGTTCAAGTGTGGGGGAATGTAATAGGGGTAAAATTCATCTATATTTTCTTAGTTATTTGAGGATATTTTGTGATACATTTGTTGCAATAATCAGGGATATTCCTTCATATCTGATATTTTACCCTTGAAAAAGTGTTTTGGACTTTTACTGCAAAAAACGACGAAAAAATATCAAAACTGTCGTCGTTAGAACACGATCGGTGCAAGCCGTGACCCATGGAACTGGTGCCGGTCCTGATCTGGAAGAATAGAGGATTTTTCAAATAAAAAATAAGGCACGACCGAGCCGACCAAAGGGTCGTGCCAAACAAAACCAGTGCCGGCTTTGCTCTGCTCAATGTCGGCAAGCTTTTTCAATTATGCACATATTTGGTAATTTTGCAAGAGTTTTGGTATTTTTCAATCTCTACTCGGCCCAGAACTCTTAGGGAACAAATTTTGGCCTCTTAGAAGCCTATTTAAACAAGAAAAATACAAGACAAATGTGTGAATCTAAGGATCAAAACTTCCAATCACTCACAAAAGGGAGATTCATCATTCAAGGGGCATTATTCAAAAAGGTTTCCAAAGAGAAGAATGATGGCTTATCTATGAGTTCTTTCTTTTACCTTTATTTTCTTTTTCTAGAATAATGATGTAATTAATATTTTCATTGTAATTTGACATTATTTTTTGGGATTCATGATTTCTTGAATTAATTTAGTCTTTTTAATCAATTGATCATTTGTCTTGGGATTTGATTACTTATCTTTATTTCAAAGTTGATTGGTTGATTTTTGTTATTAACTTTCTTAAAAAAGGGGTTGATAATGACTTCAATCAATTAATTTTATATTTGTTATATCTTATCTTGCTTTAAAAAATGGGTTAATTGTTGAGAACTTTAGTAATCAAAAGTTAGTTAATGATTGCTAGAATGCGGATGCATTGATTAATTTCATGTCTTAAATCACCTAGAATATAGGGGTTTATATGAAGATTGATTTTAATGTATCTTTTGGGTAAATTGGTTGAGATAGAATATGTTCACTGATAACTAGAACATAGTGATTCCATGTATTGCAAATGAAGTGGGTCTATTTTAAATCCTTCTTGAGACCAAGATGATAATTGATTGTGATATTTGCTATGTGATTCTTTGTCATGTTTTCAAAAGTATTTGTCTAAATTGCATATTTTTACATCCTTGAGTTGTATATATGTTTTATTTCTTTTTTTATTATTTTTTCACTTTATTGGGTTAGTTAAACAATGAATGAAAAGTAATTAGTGTGTACTTATTCCTTTGAGGATCGATACTCGTTAATTCCCTATACTATACTTACGATGTGTTTACTTGCTTGTAGGTGTAATTTGAAATTAATGTTTTAATTAAAACTTGGCTAATTGATGGATTTAAATTTAAAGAATTTTTATACAGCCAAAATTTACACATCAGTAAGCTAAACCCAAGATCAAAATTTATGCTACTTTGTAGGATATCCAAAAGGAATAAGGGGTGGATAATTTTATCATCCCCAAAAGCAAAAGGTACTTATTAGTACTTATGCTAAGTATTTGGAAGATGATCAAAACGTATCCCTTAGGTTTTGAGTAATATGGAATTGGAAGAGAAGTTGATTGACCCCTCAACTTCTAGCACCCTGATTGAGAAACCAAAAGAGACACAACCAAATATTCCCATACAGATTGAGTCACGTCATAGTGGGAGGATATCTAGAGTTCTTAAGAGATGGAGTGGAGAGGCCTTTGAAGTCGTCTCCAACCATCAGGATGCTAGATACGATAAGGCCATTGTTGATATTGATGCGGACAAATGGCAAACTACAATGGATGCTGAGCTTGAGTTTATGTACCTCAATCAAGTCTGAGATCTTGTCACTACACCTAAAAGGGTTAAACACATAAGTTGTAAGTGGGTATACAAGAGAAAGAGAGGTGTAGATGGAAAGGTAGAAATCTTTAAAGAAAGGTTGGTCGCAAAAGGTTATACTCAAAAAGAATAGATCGAATATAAGGATACCTTTTTACCTATTGCTATGCTTAAGTCCATACGCATTCTCTTAGCCATCGCATGCCACTTTAACTATGAGATATGGCAAATGGATGTCAAGACAGCCTTTCTTAATGGCTATCTTAGCGAAGACATCTACATGTCCTAGCCTAAAGGCTTAATTGTGAAATGTCAAGAACATATGGTCTTCGAGCTTAAGAAATCCATTTATAGACTTAAACAAGCATCACAAGCATGGAACATGCATTTTGATGAGCCTATAAAGTCTTATGATTTCATACAAAATGTGGATGAACCATGTGTATATAGAAAGTCAGATGGGAACAATATATCCTTTATGGTACTTTATGTAGATGACATTCTACTCACTGAAAATGATGTAAGGGTATTGTCATCTATAAAGGTTTGGCTATCAAGACAATTTAACAAAAAGGATATGGGAAAAGGTAGCTACATTCTTGATACTAAGCTTCTTAGATATAGGAAGCAAAAAATGTTAGGCTTATCCCAATCAGCTTATATTGACAAGATAATGGCCAGGTTTAGCATGGATCAGTACAAAAGGGCAATCATACCCTTTAGGCACAGATTGACTTTTCTTCCAAGCAGTGCCCTAGAACACAGAAAGAAAAAAGAGATGATGAGTAGGATTCCCTATACTTCGGCAGTAGGAAGTCTCATGTATGCCATGATTTGTATTAGGTAGGATATCTGCTTTTGCAGTAGGTATAGTTAGTAGTAATCAGTCAAACCCTGGGAAAGAACATTAGTAAGCTGTAAAGTATATACTCAAATACCTAAAGGGAACGAAAGATTATATGCTAGTTTACAGAGCCTATGACTTAGTTCCTACCGGTTACACAAACTCAGATTTCTAGGTGAATAAAGATGAAAGAAAATCTACTAGTAGATATGTCTTCACTTTGTCTGTAGGGTTATTTCATGGAGGAGTGTCAAGCAATCTTACATTGCTGATTCTACCATGAGAGTTGAGTATGTGGCAGTTTCAGAAGCTTCTAAAGAAGCGATTTAGCTCCGAAAGTTTCTCATCGAACTTGGAGTTATACTACACACGGACATGCCGAAATAATATATTGTGACTATTCTGGAGCTGTGTCACAATGTAATGAGCCAAGAAAACCATCGGAAGGGCAAACACATTGAAAGGAAGTATCACTTGATCCAAGAGTTCATCCAGAAATAGGAGATAGTGGTTGATCAAATTTCCTCAGTAAACAATCTGGCGGACCCATTTACCAAACCTTTGATGGAGAAAGTGTTCCAAAAATACTTGGACGTCATAATGGTAGGCACATACATACTATCATAGTCCATTTAATGCAAGTGTGAGATTATTGGAATATATGCCCAAAATGTACAGTGTATTTCTATATTTTAAAAATTAATAAAAGATTCATTCATTAATGGTTATTTGTTTACATATATTTACACATTAAAGGTCTAAGTATGTCAATAAGTAATCTACGTAACTGGGTGGTGCTTTTACAGTAAGGTGTAAATTATGAGCTACTAACACATATGCGAAAAGTTGTTATTGATCAATTGATGAAGCTGGGAACTTTATCAAGGTTTAGATCATTACACTATTATTTCTAAATGGGGAATGGTTTACCTTTAACCAATTAGTAGTCCACTCGCACTAATATTGTAAGTGTATATAGAATATGTAGAACTGGACCACGCGATAATAATCTTTAGTGAAGTACTAAAATAAATAAATATTGGTTTATCATAGCTACTGCGTGGACGTGTACTCTAAGACTTGAGTATGAGTTGGTGGTCTGGTGAAATTGGACTTATACACTTTGATGTATGTTGGGTGAGGTCTTATCGCAAGGCCAATAATCTTATACATTGGCTGTATGACTCTAGTTAATTAAGATGGACTTATACAATAGAGTTTATATGCTTTATTACAGGAAGAAATCACCCCCTTGTGATTGTTCAGGATAATCTAATAATCCAAGACCCTAGGAAATATAACTAAGTATGTCCACTTTTGGATAGCTCCTTGTGATAAGTGGATATGTACTGAAAGTTGTGGATTATCGAATTAGTTATCAAAGGATGGTAGATGTTATTGAGAAATGTGTTAGTACTATTTTCCTAGCCTAATGACTGGTGTTATGTAGAGGGGTATTTTCATCATTACACCTATAGGTCAGAGATACTGCACTTGTAATATTATTCTCGGGGTCAATATTTTCATATGGTGATATAACTAAGTATGTCCACTTTTGGATAGCTCCTTGTGATAAGTGGATATGTACTGAAAGTTGTAGATTATCGAACTAGTTATCAAAGGATAGTAGATGTTATTGAGAAATGTGTTAGTACTATTTTCCTAGCCCAATGACTGGTGTTATGTAGAGGGGTATTTTCATTATTACACCTGTAGGTCAGAGATACTGCACTTGCAATAATATTCTCGGGGTCAATATTTTCATATGGTGATAAGTAAAATATTTAAAATGATTAAAATATAGTTATTTATTAGCAGGAGTATTTTGATCATTTTAGTAGCTAAAAATAATATGCCTTTTGGTCTCCATAGTAGCTCAAATAACCTTAGTGAATTTATTTACTATATGAGTTTATTGGGTGAATTTATTATTAGAAGAATTATTCTAGGAGTCCAATTGTTTATTTATTTGGGCTAGAATATTTAATTGGGCTAATTTAATTAATTAGTTTATTAATTAATTATATTGGGTGATTTTATATTAAGTCCAAGTAGTTTAATTAATAAATAAAAGAATTAATTTAATTAATTTGTTTATTAATTAATTATCTTGGGTAATTTTTTTATTGGGTCCAAGTGAATTAATTAATTAATAAGAAAGCTATATAATTATTTATTGGACTAATTAATATCACTTGGCCCATCAAGGTTTGATGTAGCTGCCATGTGCAAAAGAAAGAAAAACATAAATAGGAAATTAAAGGAAAAAGGAAATTTGGTGGCTATTTTGGAAAAGGAAAGAAAAGCTATTGTTGCTAAACAAAAAAGGAATTGCGTGAGATGTTAATTGGAAGGGTTGATCGAATCTTAATTAGTACACACAAGAAAATTAGTGCTTTTAGTTTTCCAGTGAAAAAGAAATAGTCGCTGGTATTTTCCTTAGTTCTTGGGTTTCCTTCATTTTTCCATAATGTTTAGCTCTTCCATTTTTGTTCCAATTTTATTTATCCTAATTCTACTTTCACCGATAGAGGTATATAGTGGTTAGAGAATACTCTGGAAGGTTAGAAGCTAGTAAACGTGGTAAGTGTTTGATGCGAAGGAGCCGACGGTTAACTAGTATCCCTACAGAACAAGTAGATGTTCCTATTCAACAAGTGCCGTCGAACCCGAATCTGTCTCCGGTTATTAAAGTTAATCACCCTAGTAGTAAGTATTCTTAGACTTTAGCTTGAAAAAAAATTTAATTTTTTGTCTTCTGCTATGTATTTAATTTTTCCACGATCCTTCAGTTGTGTAGTTGTGAATCAATAGTGATATGTACCCTATATTTACCCAGACGGGGCTAGGTTGCCTTGAATAAGACTTGGAAGATTTTTAATTTGTGAGATCAAGAGTTCAAATAAGTTCTTGCATAAACTATTTGTTGAACTAAAGTACTCCTGCAAGTCAAATGTGGTGTTTACTGTAAAGTTATTCTTTGAGTTGCAATTATAGATATTCTGTATCTTTTGTCAAAATAAAATAGTTTAAGCAAGCAAAGGTTTTCCAAAACAAAATGTTAAATTTTCTTAAATTAGATTTTAAACTTAGACTTTTCAAAACCATAATTAAAATTTCAAGGTAATGTACTTTGATGAATTTCTCCCAAGTGGGGTAAACATAACGTTGAGTGCTTAATAAGGATAGACTTATTAGAGCGAACTTTGGAAGGCTAGGGTAAGTCTTTCGATGGAGGCCTCTATTGAGAGATAAACTCTTTTTGGACAAAGTGACAGTTCTAGTTAGTCGGCCAGTCCGTGTGGACTATTTTTTCTCCAAAATGGATAACCAGTAAATTAGGGTGTAGAGATGGAGAAGTATCTCACCTAGTGGGCCGATCACCCATTTGTATTGTGATGCAAGGTTTCACAGTACATGGTCATGATGCAGGGTTTCATAGTCAATTTTGTTTGAGTGGTTTATTTCTTTACAAGCTATACATTTTGTTTTGTAAAAGCTAATAAAATACCACTCAATGTTTAAAGATGAATTTCTTGACTTGCAGACTTTTTATTGTGACTTTTTTAAAATTTTCACACATGAAAAGTTTTCTTAAATTATCATGAGCATGCATAGGACTTATTGGGAAATATTTCTCACCACCCTTTTATGTCATGTTTTCAGGTCAATCCAACTTTGAAGGTTGAATTGCTTTGTGTTACCTTGAGTTTTGAAGATTCATTTTGATTGTATTTGTTTCTTGAGAGATTTTAGTTATCATTTCATTGTTTTGAGACTTATGCAAGTATTGTTTTGGTTGTAATAGGTTTTAAACTTAGATTATCCTTTCACCTTTTTATTTATCTAGTTATAAAGATCCCTTGTCCAAAGGACGGGGAAAAATCCCCTCCCCTTTTGGGGTACGTAAATAGTGGGGTGTTACACTTTAAATCCTTTGGGGGAGGGGGGGTTGGATGTTTCGATTGTAAAAATCACAATCCTCAATCTAATTACTCTTTTCTAGTGTATCTCACTTTCTTCATACTTTACTATATCTTTTCTATCTAAATCAACTTTATTTCAAAATTTTTTAATATAGTTAACTGAATTAAATGATAGGAATCATATCTTTCTAAACCTTCAAAATCTGGACTTGTTGAGATAAATTTTAGCATTAAGATATCTTTAGGAGTTATAGTTGGATTGTTAAAATAACAATTATTGACTCCATTATTTATCCAAGAAAATAAACCGGCTATCTTTGTGAACTTTGGTGATGTCACATATTGCATTTACGATAGTAAAATTGTACTATTTTCTTATCTCTTCTAGATCTATTCCTTGGACCAAATTCAGTCTAAGGTAGATTCAAGAAAAATCTACATATATTGCATCTATATTTTATAGTGAGTATAACTCCTACATTACAGGAAAATTTTCTATAACCAATACTGATAGTTCCTTTATATTATCAAAAATAATATATCTCTGAGAGATCTGTAATCCCTTTTAGGGTCTCAAAGAAATATTACCGAAAAAATTAGGTAATATTACCCAAAAACTTCCTCCTTTGTAAACCAAGCACCCTCAGTTACGCAGGGTCCTTTGATTAGGTGTCCTTGGGGCTTGGGTCTTGTGAGCCAAAACCATAGTAGTCTTTTTCTCATAGTACTTTTTGATAGTGCCTTAGGTCTAATATTGACCCTACATAATAGTTGGTATCAGAGCCTGGTTTAGCTCGTTATGGCATTGGCTGGCTCGTGTGTTGCTGGTGTATGACCCGTGACGACGACTGCCAATGGTAAGGTTGATAGATTGGGTTGCCACGTTAGAGGAACATTTTGCTACCATTTTCAAAGCCTTAAGAGGCCATGAATATGTGACTTCATACCCATTGCTGGCTGAACGACTTGAGCAAGTTGCAACCGTTGCTAATCATTTGGAGAATGTTGAGTCGCAAGTAAAGTCCCTTGAGGATACATGGGCATCTCGATTAACAACCTTTGTAGAGGTGGGTAGTGCAGCAATGAAGATTGCAACATTGAGACGTGTCGTGCCTAGGTTCAATACTGTGCAAGAAGAACTCAGCCTACTGAAAAGGGTCGTGGCTTAATTAGACAGAATCGTGGACCAAGGTAAGTCATGTGTTAAAGTTCTCAAACCTAAGTCTTTCTCTGGTGCTCGTAGAGTAAAGGAGTTCGAGAACATTCTATGGGATGTTGAACAATACTTTCGTACAGCCTACGTTCCCTTTGGGGAACAAGTCTTCTTTGCAAGCATGTATCTTTCACGTGATGCAAAGTTCTAGTGGCAGACCTGAGCATCAGAGGAGTCCCTTCCATTTATTGAAACTTTGGAGGCCTTCAAATGGGAGATGAATGACCAATTCCTTCCCACGAACACATCTTGGGTGACTCGTGAAACATTCAAGAAACTGCAGCATTCTAGCACCGATCGTGAGTATGTCAAGAAGTTTAATTCGTTGTTATTAGATGTCCGTGAAATTTTGGAGGAATACAAGCTATTCAACTTCTTGGCCAGTTTGTAGACTTAGGCACGGGCTGAACTTTGAAGATGTTTAGACCTTGCTGCAAGTCATCACAGCAGCTGGTCAGCTAGTGGATTACAAAATGGCCATATGCCCAGATGAAAAACGAAAGTTGGGATGGAAAGACAAGGACAGGAAGATGAAGGATGACAAATCCTTTGGCAAGAAGAAGGACAGGGTGGTTGATATGGGCTAAAATCATCATTATTTTCTTAGTTATTTAAGACTAATTTGAGACACTTTTAATAGAATAACTAATTACATTCCTTCCTATTTGATATTTCACTTAGAAAAATACTTTTCTATAGTTTTATGAAAAAATAAGTGAAATTTGGAGCTAATTGAGTAATTTTCCAGTGCAGACCCGGCACCAGGCCAAGAAGATGGACCAACCACCATTCCTAGATTGGAGGAACAGAGGAAAGCAGAAAAAAAATTGACGAAATAGAGGAAGGTGAAATTGGAAATTGAAAAGGAAACAATGGCTCAAAGGACAAAGCCGCGGCTCCTAGCTTCATTAAAAGACAACATGGAAAAAAAAAAGAAGAAGGCTCGGACAACTACTGAAAGAAAGAAAGCAAGCAAAGGAAAAAAGGGAAAAAGACAAAAACTTATCATGGGGAGGATGAAAGACATCCTAGGAAGGATGCAAGAAGAAAGGGGATGGCTTCGACGGCTCAGCTCTACAACAAAAAAAGAAAAAATAGCGGTGGCTCCTTAGCTTGGTTATTATTGGCTCGGCAGAAAAGAATTCGACTAGGGTGAGCCGAATTCATAGGAGAATGGCTTCCGTGTGGCTCGAATAAAAGGAAATCGGCTCGGTTAACGGAATAGATGGGAAAATGGCTTGGACTTCATGACTTCAGTTGGTTTTATTGCTCAGATGGCTTCAATGGCTTAGGTGATTTAAGCTTCAACAAGAGTGGTCTTCAGTGCATACGATAAAAAGGAAACAGGAGTTTCAAGCACAATTCTCAATTTAAAGGTGGTGACTTGGATATGCAATTAATTTCAAAAGCCTTTTTAGGAAATTACTTCTTCTTTACTTAGGATTCTTTTAGGCAATATCTGTTTCTATAGATACAAGTCATTCACGTTAGAAAAAGTGGGTATGCTAAATGTGGAGACTTAGACATATTTTTTAGAGTGCACCATTAATATTTTCTCTAGAGAAATTACTCAAGGAATACTGATTTTGGAGGAGTTTTCATTGGAAATTGAAAGGCTTGTCTATGAGTATTTATCTCTTTCCTTTGTTTTCTTTTTTCTTGAACAATGATGATTTTAATTCTTTAATTGTATTTGGATATTATTCTTGGATTTATGATTTTGAGTTAATTTAGTTCTTTGATTAATTAATAATTTTCCTTGGTGTTTGATTACTTGATTTTATTTGATAGGTTGATGGAATTAAATTTATATCTAATGGACTTGGGAAATGAAGTTAGATTGAGTTTAATTTAATCAATTCTACATATTTGTTATTTCTTGATGGACTTGGGAAATGAAGCTAAGACCAAAGAACCTAAATAATCAAAGATTAGTTAATGTCGCCTAGTGTATATAGTTGTTGACTAATTTTATGTTTATGAGGAATTGAGTTTAATGCATCTTTTGGTTGTTTTGGTACGATTGGGAAATCTACTAATTTAATCAAGATATATAATTCCATAGATTGGGAAAGAAGTGGAGTTTATATAAGTGGATTCATAACTTGGAAAATGATTAAATTTTACTTTATATTCTTTTATGATGCCAAAATAATAATTAATTGAGATAGTTGTTAAATAATTCATTGTCATATTTTCTAGGATTGTTATCTAAATTGCATATTCCTACATCCTTGAGTTGTATATATTTCTTTATTTTTCTTTTTGATTATTTTATTACTTTATTGGATCGATTAAACAATGAATAAAAAGTGATTAATATGTACTTGTTCCTTTGAGGATCAATACTCGTTAATTCCTTATACTATGCTTGCGATGAGTATACTTGCTCGTATGTGTATTTTGAAATTAATGTTTTAATTAAAACTTGACTAAGTGATTGATTTAAATTTGATGATTTTTATACACCCAAAATTTACGCATCAAGTTTTTTGCGCTGTTACCGGGGAACAATATCATGAAAGTTTGGATTTTGTTGATTTAACCATGTTTATATGTTTATATGTCTATATGTGAATATGTATATATGTTCCTTGTATGAATTGGTGCCATATTTTGTTGTTTATATAATTGTACTTTAATTTCACTATATGTTGTAAATATGTAAATAGATAGATACATGTTAATAATTATTAACTTTCCCTTATATGTTTGTATATATTGCATATTTTGCTATTTAATTTTGCTAACCTCATGTTAATGTGAAATAAGTGTATTAATTATATTCGACTATTTAATTGATGATTTCTACGTCTATAATTTTGAGTCACTACTAACTCTTTTTATTTTCAGGTTTAAACTTTTTGCTTATGCACACCAACACGATATTTTGGGCGAACTAATTTATTTTTATTTTTATTTTTATTGTATTTTATTTATTACTATTTTTTTTAAATTTATGCATTCTTGTTTTAAATGTCAATTAGAATAGTTTTTATTTATTTAAAAAAAAAAAGAGAAAACGAGAAAAAAAAAACATAAGAACAATAATCAATTTTCTATTTTCTTTTCTTTTAGTTTTTTCCTTTTTCGTTTGTTTCCTTACTTTTCTTCCCAGATTCTTCTTGTTTTGTCATTTTCTTTCTTTTTCCTTTTCCTTTTGCTTTTCTTGTTTTTTTCTCTTATTTGTTCACGTGAAGCACTAACCCCTCCCCCCCCCCAATTCCTCTCTTTGTGTTTTATTTCATTTGTTTCTTTCTTCTTTTGTCTTGTTTCTTCTATTTCTCTTTCTTCTTTGATTTTCCTTTCCCTATTCCTCCAAAATGCTATTTTTGTTTCCCTATGTTTTTTTCCTTTTCCCTTCGCATTCTTCTTTCTTTCTTCTTCACACTGCTCTCCTGCTTCTACGAATTATCCCCCAAGAATTCAAAGTTTTAAAGCTCACACATTGAGGAATACATTGGTGCAAAACTCTCTTCATATTAAGGTAGATTTTATCCTCTTGAATTTCTTAGCATTTTGTATACATATTTTTGAGGAAAACTTTACTGGACATGGACATCTCTTTGTTAAGTTTATTTGGTGGTAGAAAATGCATAGAATGGATTGTGAGTCATGTGATTGCTTCGAAAAAGTTATCTATGTATTTTTCTGAAATTTTTTCAAATATGGAAATCTTGGAAAATTGAGCCTCCTTGTGATATTTTGCTGTGTTGATTAATGTTAGTTGACATTGCGCTTTTGATATCTACGTTGGATATTCTCCTTGTTTTTCTTGAGTATCAAAAGTTTGACAAAAGTTTTTTACTGAAAAGAGAACCATTTGCAAAGTGTGTTTGGTTGAGTCACAATGCCTAAAATAAAACAACTTTTCAAACCTCACAAACACACTAAACCATCCTTAACTTTTGACTCTTCTTCAGAGCTACTTTCTTTTCATCCAAAGAATTTTAATGATAAAAAAAGTGAGGAATAGTATGATGCTAGGGACTCAAATAGGATCATTGTTGAAAAAACAATCAAACCTTCTTTGGATCGATCTTTGAATATAACTGAAATGTTTGGAAGGATTTGTCAGGGTCCTATTTTAGGTTTGAGAGGTGACTTTTGTCCTGCCCTTGTAAAGGAATTTTATGCTAACTTGAAAAAAAAAAAAAAAAAGGCAAGGCCATTTGTAACTTGAAACATCTGTAAAAGGCGTCTCCATCATTTTAACTAGGGTTCAACTAGCTACCAATTTAGGAATGGATGATAGTGGCCCTTGGATAGAAATTAACCACCATAATAAAATGATCTCTTCTGAACCAACTTGGAATTTTAATGTTACATTTCGATAGTTAGGTTTGGAACCAAAAACTTCTACACATGGTTCTTCCTTTCTCTCCAGTAATGATCTTACTCCTCAGTGGAGGGTTATTTTGTATACTTATGTTTCAATGTTTACCCTCGATTGAGTAGTTTGCATGAAGTTCAACTCATTGATGTTTATATACTTTCTAAAATGCTTCGTGGAGAACCAACTCCCCTTACCCCTTTGTTATCAACTTCTATAAGAGAAGTGGTGGCTTATGGCCTTACCACCAAAGCATTTGTTCTTCCTTTGGTGCTTTCACAGGTTTTGCATACTTTTGATATTTCTATAGAGAACAAACTTGTGGAACCTACCACCTCGTGTAATATAGTCGTTGAACAAGTCTTGACTCTTTGTGGTTATAATTTTCATGATGCGATATCTATATGGTTAAGGCCAATGGAGGATCGCCAACATAACATTCCCGATCTTCTAATTGAAGAGGAATCTTCCCAACCACAAAGGTATTTTGGGTGACCATCCAGTGTCAGTGACAATGTTCTAGCCAACATTCATACATCTCTAGAGCATTTAAGGGATGAAATGGTTAGACTGAGGGTTGATATAGCTGATATGATGGTGAGGTATGATCAAAAGTTTGATAGGATTGGGCATACACAATAACGTCATGAGGATATTTTGCACAATCTAAGGCCCAATCAAGACATTCAAGGGGATTATTGAAGACAATATTGGGAGAGACAAGGAGGACCTCATGATCCATTTGGAGATCATGGTGGTCTATTTGGTGGTTCTTTTGGACAATTTGGAGGCCCGTTTAAAGGCTCTACTTCAAGGGGGTCCTAAAGGCTTTAACTTTTTCTTTTTCTTTTTCTTTGATTTATTATGCATTGATCTTGTCTTCTTTCAATTCCTTTTTGAGCTTCTACTTGTATGTTTGTTTTTCTTATTGTAGGTTTTTTTTTTTTTCACTGGCAATAATTCTACCAACTTCTTCAAGGATGAACTTCTCTTTTCTTAAAGCTAATCTGCCTTGGGAAGTATTATTTTCTTTTTCCTCGTTACATTTTTGGTCCCTTAGTTATGCTTTATTGTGCTATTTTAGGCCATTGAGGACAGTGTCTAATTAAGTGTGGGGGAGAGATTTAATATTTTCTCAAGTGCATCTTTTTGAGATTCAATGAATTTTCAAGGACTATGATGGAATTTTTGAGATTTTTGAAAATTGGTATGACTTGCTTTTGCCTATGATAAGGTTATGATTTTCTTTTTCACTTTGGATATGATTTTGTCATTCAAATTGGTTGGATTTTATTGAGTAAAATTGTGTATTAAATTGAATATGTTAAGTCTTGGCAATTTAAGTTAATCTTGGTTATGCTTTAGTATTTGAATTTTATTCTACTTTTCTTGTTTGGATATGGAGGATGTGATGAAATAAGGGAAGAGTTGTTTATTACTTCTTGATTCATGGTTATCTATTTGTTTAACTTGGGGTTGTGAATAAGGATGATGAGAATTGAAGAGAGAGAGAGAGAGTGTGTGTGTGTGTGTGTGTGTGTGTGCATTGTTCTTTTATTGAAAAAAAAAAAAGAACAGAAAAAGAATGCTTATTTTATTTGGAAAGAAAATGCTTATCTCATTAGAAAATTGCTTAAAGGGGCTAATAGGGTGGGTTAGTGGAAAAGAAGAAACAAGAAACATCACACTTTCTTGAAGCTAATTCCCAAAAAGCAAAGAAAAAAAAATGTTAGGTGCCAAAACGATGCGTGAAGGTAATGTTCATGCACTTGAGGCTAAAGAAAAAAAAGAGTGATTGAAAAAAAAAAAAAGAAAGAAACATGAGAGTCTCCTTATTTTGCTTAGAGTTTTGCAAATTTGATTCTATGAGTTTTGAAATGGTTGAACAATTTAATTTGTATGATTTGTGTTATCTATATCTTGACTTGACGAGCGAAATAATTTTCTGAGACTAAAGTATAAACTTGTTTAACTTAATTTTGAGGGTCTTGATATATTTAATTTAATGTATGAGTTTACAAAAGCTTTTAAAGTGTTGAATGAATGACAAATCATTAGCTAATGTTGGAAAAAAGTTATGGCTTTATTATGGATGAACTTAAGAAGAAATAAATTGTTTTAAGTGTTTTATTTAAATATTTACTTGAGGATAAGTAAAGATTCAAGTGTGGGGAAATTGATAGGGGCTAAAATCATCATTATTTTCTTCGTTATTTGAGAAATTGAGACACTTTTAATACAATAGCTAGTCATCTTCTTTTCTATTTGATATTTCACTTATAAAAATGCTTTTCTTTAGTTTTATGCCAAAATAGGTGAAATTTGGAGCTAATTGAGTAATTTTTCAGTGCAGATTCGGCACCAGGCCAAGAAGATGGACTTGACGCCGGTCCTAGACTGGAGGAACAAAGGAAAGCAAAAAAAATAAGACGAAACAAAGGAAGGTGAAATTGGAATAGACAAGGAAACAATGGCTAAAAGGACAAAGTCACGGCTCATGGCTTAAATAAAAGACAACATGGAAAAGAAAAGAAGAAGGCTCGGTCAACTACTGAAGGAAAAAAAGCAAACAAAGGAAAAAAGGGAAAAAGACAAAAACTTTTCAGGGGGAGGATGAAAGACATCCTGGGGAGGATGCAAAAGGAAAGGGGATTGCTTCAGTGGCTTGGCTCTACGACAAAAAAAGAAGAAATAGCGGTGGCTCGTTAGCTCGGTTGTTATCGGCTCAGTGGAAAAGAATTCTACTCAGGTGAGCCAAATTCATAAAAGAATGGCTTCCGTGTGGCTCGAATAAAAGGAAAGTGGCTCGGTCAATGGAATTGAAGGAAAAATGGCTTGGACTCCATGACTTCAGTTGGTTTTGCGGCTCAGATGGCTTCAGTGGCTTGGGCGATTTAAGCTTCAACAAGAGTGGTCTTCAATGCATACGACAAAAAGGAAACAGGAGTTTCAAGCACAATTCTCAATTTAAATTAGATTTGCAATTAATTTCAAAAGCCTTTTTAGGAAATTACTTCTTCTTTACTTAGGATTCTTTTAGACAATTTCTGTGTCTATAAATACTAGCCATTCACATTAGAAAACGTGGGCGTGCTAAATGTGGAGACTGAGACATATTTTTTAGAGTGCACCATTAATATTTTCTCTAGAGAAATTACTCAAGGAATACTGATTTTGGAGGAATTTTCATTGAAACTTGAAAGGCTTGTCTATGAGTGTTTATCTTTTTCCTTTGTTTTCTTTTTCTTGAATAATAATGACTTTAATTCTTTAATTATATTTGGATATTATCCTTGAATTTATGATTTTGAGTTAATTTAGTTCTTTGATTAATTAATTATTTTCCTTGGTGTTTGATTACTTGATTCTATTTGATAGGTTGATGGAATTAAATTTATATCTATTGGACTTGGGAAACGAAGTTAGATTGAATTTAATTTAATCAATTCTACATAGTTGTTATTTCTTAACGAACTTAGGAAACGAAGTTAAAACCAAAGAACCTATGTAATCAAAAATTAGTTAATTTCGCCTAGAATATAGGGTTGTTGACTAATTTCATGTTTATAAGGAATTGAGTTTAATGCATCTTTTGGTTGTTTTAGTGCGATTGAGAAATCTGCTAATTTAATCAAGAGATAGTAATTCCATGGATTGGGAAAGAAGTGGAGTTTATATAAGTGGATTCATGACTTGAAAAACGATTGAATTTTACTTTATATTCCTTCATGATGCCAAGATGATGATTAATTGAGATAGTTGTTAAATAATTCATTATCATGTTTTCTAGGATTATTGTCTAAATTGTATATTCCTACATCCTTGAGTTGTATATATTTCTTTATTTTTCTTTTTGATTATTTTATCACTTTATTGGGTCGGTTAAACAATGAATGAAAAGTAATTAGTGTGCACTTATTCCTTTGAGGATCAATACTCGTTAATTTTCTATACTATACTTGCGATGAGTATACTTATTCGTATGTGTATTTTGGAATTAATATTTTAATTAAAACTTGACTAGGGGACGGATTTAAATTTGATGATTTTTATAGGCCCAAAATATACACATCAGTGGTGAAAACATCAACCAGTGAGACCACCCATGACAAGGACCGACCCCCCGCCAGCAAGTCCAACGGTAGTGGGTGTTTCATCTGTGGCGGTTCTCATATCATAAAGAACTGTCCCATGAGGGAAAAGCTGAGTGCTCTGGACGACGCCCCGCGGGTGAATCCTATACAATTGCTAAACACTATCACTGTGGAAGATAATAAGCCCCCTCAACACTATAGACTAATGTGCGTTCACGTATAGGTAAATGGGGTTCGAGCCTTAGCCAGGATGGATACAGGTGCTACTCACAACTTTGTGGCTAAATGGGAGATTGACCGCCTAAAGCTCAATCTAAAAAGGAGTCCCAGTAGAATGAAGGCTATGAATTCAGGTGCCTTGCCAGTGCATGGAGCTGCAAGGGTAACCCTTTCTGTTGGCCCTTGGAGAGGTAATTGTAATCTGATAGTCGTCCCTCTTGATGATTTCGATGTAATAGTTGGTATTGAATTCATGTTGGAAAATAAAGTATCTATTTCTCTATACTTGGGTGGATTTACCATTTGCAAAGACTGATGCACAGGTTTCATTAGTGCTACCTATAACTAGACACCACCCTTTGCAGAGAAATGAGCCCTTTCTGCCTTGTAGGTGAGGGTGGTTTGAAAAGAGAAGAGGAAACATATCTAGCTGCCTTGGTGGAAGTTAAGCCAGACCAGACCCATGACATCCCTGATCAGATTACTGATGTCTTGGAGGAGTTCAAAGACATCATGCCTATAGAATTAGCTAACGAACTTCCACCCAGATGTCCCACGGACCACCGGATAGACTAGTTCCCATCCACCAGCCAAAGCTCCTTATAGGATGTCCCCAGTAGAGTTAGCTGAACTTCGGAAATAGGTAGATAAATTACTAGAAGGTGGGTTAATAAAGCCATTAAAAGCCCCGTATGGTGTTCCTGCCAATTTGATTCCCTGCGTTTTTGTGTAGATTACCATGTACTGAACAAGATAACTATAAAAAAAATAAATATATCCTATTCCTAACACGTTTAACCTGTTTGATAGACTTGTTCATGCCAGGTACTATACAAAGAGTGATCTTCATTTTGGATACTGGCAGGTCCAGATAACTAAGGGAGACGAGGCCAAAACAATGATTGCCATAGATATAGTTTGTTTGAGTTTCTGGTTATGTCATTTGGCTTAACTAATGGCCCATCTACATTTTGGGGATATGCCCTAGAGTCAATTTGTACTTATACTATTGTCATTATGTTTTATATAATAATATGAAGCTTTCCTTTCCATGAATAGTGAGTTTTGTTTTGTTGGTCATCAAGTACGTGACTTGATAGTAAAACCCTACAATGAATACAATGACTATTCTAAAACTGTCCCTGATCGATTATTATTATTGGAATAATAATAAATTAAGATTAGTATGTTTGTGACTTGATGGCTATGTTTTACTGGCCATGGATATTTGTGATATCGAGTCAAGACATAAATAAATGTTAGAGAACATTGTATTAGACATGACCCACTGTGAGAGTACTTCATGGAATATGTCATAAGTACTTTCTAGCCATAATAATATTGAAAGTCCTTCGACCTAAATTCATTATAGTTTCCAACTTGATAAATTCTATATTTTGACATTGTCTAAAGTTGTCTTTAACCAGATAATAAATTAGACTACTGTTGGATATAGAATAAATCAAGGAGAGGAATATGATTGATTGTGAAGGAATTTGTCCCTCTCAGTTATGGGAGAGATATCCATGGGCCCCTTGATAAGTTAGACTGTTAAAAATGCATGGCCGTGCTCAAATATATCAATCTAAGATATTGATATCATTTGTTTGAACAGTCTACTATGAAATCAAGAAATAATTGATTAAGCTTAATAAGGATGACATGCTCCGTGCCTTATGCTTAATCTGGATATCGTGTGATAAAAGGACTAAATATAAAATTATGGTTTGGTTCAAAGAGATCACCGATCTTCATTTAACCTGGATAGTTATAATGTTTTGCTAGAAACCACTTATAACTTGTGGGCCATTTAAATATGATTTAGGCACACTGCCAGTGTTAAATGAACCTATAGGGTTACACAATAAGCGAACTTGTTAGGTTATTTTTCTGGTGACCAGGTTCGATGAATCTGGAAATATGTCTAAGTTAATCGTACTTAGAAAATTTACCAGATACAATGAATCTAGAAATATGTCCACATTCGATGTATCTGGATGATGTCCAGATTATAAGAATCTGACTCGGTAAATTAATTAGTTAAATTACCGAGATAATGGCAGAATCTTATCATATCAGTTTAAATTTAATTTAAATTTAAATTAGAATATGATAAGATATTATTAGGGTTGGACTCTAAGAGGTTCGGGGGTTTTTAAGAAAACCCTAGCCGTCTTTTCAATAGTCCAATTTTCGATTGATATCATTCGTGCCATTCTCTACCAGAAAAGAAAAAAAGAGACCTCTCAAACCCTAGGCGCTAGCATTCTCCGGGTTTCGAGTGAGTTCGCGGTGTGTATCCGATAGAGGACGTTCGCATACTGCAGCGTCTGGTGATTGTTCAGGTTGAACGTACAACAGCGCAATCAGAATCAAAGGATTTCGATTACAGCAACCAGAGGTAATTCTTAAACCTTAGATCATCTTAATCGTTTACTTGGGTCCTCGGGAGGGATTCGTGGATGTTTTCCGCGTTTAGGAGTCCACGAATTCTAACAGTGGTCCAGATAACTAAGGGAGACGAGGCCAAAACAATGATTGTCATAGATATAGTTTGTTTGAGTTTTTGGTTATGTCGTTTGGCTTAACTAATGGCCCATCTACATTCTATAATTTGATGAATGATGTACTGATGATTTTCTAGATAAGTTTGTTATCGTTTATCTAAATAATGTTGTAATCTACAGTGAGACCCTAGACGACTATGTTGGTTATTTGAAACTTTATTCTCTAGGCTGAGAGAACATAAGTTGTATGTAAAGAAAGAGAAGCGTGAGTTTTATATGCTGAAAATCACTTTCCTTGGTCATGTAATCAGTTAAGGGAAAATGTTAATGGAAAAACGAAAGGTGGCTGCTATTGTAGATTAGCAGGCTCCAACAAAGGCAATTGAGTTGCAGTTATTCCTTGGTCTAGCTAACTACGAACATCAATTTATCATAGGCTATTTTAAGATCGGTTCTCCTTTGATAGATTTGTTGAAAAAGGACCAACCATTGGAATGGGGTGTGGACCAGGATGGTGCATTCTGGAAGCCATTTCCTCGGAACTACTTCTTAGGTTGCTTGATTTCTCTTTACCATTTGAATTGCATACAAATGCTTCTGACCGTGCTATTATTGGTATGTTGGTATAGGACAAACATCCAATTACTTTTGAGAGTCGAAAGCTAAAAGATGCTGAACAGAGGTACAGTACCCATGTAAAATAGATGACAGCAGTCATCCATTGTCTCCAAACGTGAAAACACTATCTGTTATGTTTCATTGTCGTGGCTAACAACATTGCCAATACATACTTTAAGTCCCAGAAAAAATTAACCCCGAAGTAGGCACATTAACAAGAGTTTTGGCAGAGGTTAATTTTGAGTGGGTGCATCGACCAAGATATGATAATGTTGTGGCAAACACCCTAAGTCACAAGACAGTGACTGAGTATGTTGCTGCCTTGAGTTTGTTGCAGTCTAACTTTGTTGAGGCAATTAAGACCCATGCCAAAGGTGATGCTGGTTACCAACAACTCTGAAACAAGTAACTGATGGCCTTGTGTGCAATATTAGGTCAAGGACGGACTGCTAGTTACCAAGAGTCGCAGAGTGTATGTTCCCAGTGGTAGTAGTCTGAGACAGCAATTGTTTAGGGAAACACACAATGCTTAGTGGGCTGGCTATCCAGGCATGGAACGGACCCGTGTCCTTTTGTCTTGCAAATTCATTTGGCCAAAGATGGAGGAGGACATCGAGGCTCATATGTGATATTATCTTATTTGTCAACAAGATAAGGTTGAACGAAAAAAGAAGCCAGGTTATTACAACCGTTACCAATTTCACACAGACTGTGACAATTTGTGTCCATGGATTTTATCACCAGTTTTTCTACGGTTAACGGCATGACAAGTATTTTTGTTGAGGTTGACTGGTTTTCGAAGTATAGTATCTTCAATTGATGTAGTTGTTGGGTTATTTTTGAAAAATATGGTGAAATATTTCGAAATTCCAAAAGATATTGTCCGTGATCGTGACTTGAAGTTCACTAGATGATTTTGGACCTCGTTGTTCAACATGCTTAGTTCTAAACTCAAGTTCTCTACTGTTGCTCACCCATAAATTGATGCCTAGATAGAGAGGATCAATAGCTTGTTGGAAGAGTACTTAAGGCATTATGTGATGGCCAGCTAAAAGAATTGGGTTGATTTGTTGGACACGACTTAGTTTTGTTACAATCTTCACCACTCTTCTGCTAATGGGAAGAGTCCCTTCGAGTTGGTTAATAGGCAACAACTTATGACACCCCATGAGATCACTGTTTAATGTAGCATCAACCGGTGTCCTGCTGCATAGCAGCTTGCTCAGGCCAAGTAAGAGATGATTGAAAAGGCAAAAAATAGCTTAGCAATAGCTCTGTTTATGGCAAAGAAACATGTTAACACCCACAGATGGGATGTAGAGTTCAAAGTTAGAGATTTGGTGATATTAAAATTGACCCCGCAAATTTGGAAAAAGATCAACAGTAAGAAAATGCATCATGGCTTGATTCCCAAATATGACGGTCCCTTTGAAGTACTGAAAAAGGTAGGAATAGTGGCCTGTCGGCTCAAACTCCCAGATCGGTTAAGGATACACCCAATATTCCATATGAGTTTTATTAAGCCGTTCCATAAGGATGAGCTGGATAAAGACAGATAGTTGGTGAAACGAGCTCATCCTATTATTAGCTAGCACTATAAGAAAAATATTGCTAAGGTTTTGGCTCACAAGACCCAAGCCCCAGGGACCCCTAATCAGATGACATATTATTTGGTTCAGTAGAAAAGTGATATGTTGAACACTACATGAGAAAGAGCTAAACACTTATGGTAATTTGAGGAGAAGCTTCGAGAATATTAGAATGCATGGAATCCTCCTTTGATGAGGGCGTCAAGCTCTCAAAGGGGGGAACGTTTATAAGGGAAGAAAAATGAGCCGACGGGCGACCGTCAGCTCTTTGGCGCCCGTGATTCCCCAGGCATGGCGTTTACTGAGAGCACCGTGCTAGGCTAGCACGGGGTGGGAATCAGCTGGCCAAAAAGAAACCGAGACCCTTGAGACGAGACCGATAAGCTAAAGGCTAAAAGCTGACGGACCAAGCCGAGGCCGAGTGTTGTACGAGACAGAGTTGGGCACACAGGCTGGTGCCCAGGCCAAGTGACTCAACTTGAGCTGGTACAAGGGCTAACGCCCAGGCTGTAAGGATGGCACGCAGGCTAGTGCCAAGGCTATATGGATGGATATGGGCTAGTGCCAAAATAGCCAAGATGCACCTAGACAACTTCTATAACAGTCAGTACGTTATGGGCAGTTGACACGGTGGTAATGAAGGTTCCATAGGTAGTCCAGACTTCTATAGGAAGACTTGCAAGATAATTGGCTGAGTCCCTAGTGGGTAGTTACGTCGGTTGTCTATTTGTAAACCTTATAGGCATGTTGGCCAAAAGTGTTGAGCGATTGTGGAATAATAGGCATATGGGTTTACCCATTGTAATAACTAGAGATGGAGAGTAGGCAAAGGCTTTGGTCTTAGCTTGTGTACTTACGTTCTTTGTAATATTCGTGTTTTAGTAAAGCAAGGTTGGGCAGATTGCCCGTAAACACTGTGTCCCTTTACTTTCTGTCTGTTGTTTATAATCTAAGTACTAAAAATGGAACGAAATGCTGACTAACTGAAGGTGCTTGGTTAGGCCGTGCATGAGGGATATTGACCCTTTGTAACAGTTAATACCCTTATGAACCTTGCGTGAGCTGAACACTTGTGGCAATTTGTGAAAAAGTTTTGGGAATATTAGAATGCACGAAATCCTCTGCGTGAGCTAAACACTTGTGGTAATTTGAGGAAAAGCTTTGGGAATATTAGACTGCATGGAATACTCTCTTGAATAAGAGGTATTAACAATTACGCATGGTCAATATCCCCTCATGCACGGCCTAACCAAGCACCATCGGTTAGTTAGCCTTTCGTTCCGTTTTTAGTATTTAGATTATAAACAACACATAAAAAGTAAAGGGACACAGTATTTACGAGCAATCTGCCCAACCTTACTTTACTATTAACGAGAACATTACAAGGAATATAAGTACACAAGCCAAAACCAGAGCTTTTGCCTACTCCCCATCTCTGGCTATTACAATGAGTAAACCCACATACCCATTATTCCACAATCACTTAACATCTCTGGCTAACATGCCCAAAAGGTTTACAAATAGACAACCGACATAACTACCCACTAGGGACTAAGCCAATCATCTTACAAGTCTTCCCACAGAAGTTTGGACTACCCATGGAACTTCCATAACCACCCGTACCAATTGCCCATAACATACCCACTGTCATAGAAGTTGTCTAGGTGCATCTTGGTTGTTTGGGCATTAGCCCATGTCTATCCATAAGGCTTTGGCACTAGCCTATGTGCCATCTTTGAGGACTAGGCATTAGCCCTTATACTAGCTCAAGTTTAATATCTCGGCTTGGACACCAGCCTACGTACCCAGCTCCATCTCGTGCAACATTCGGCCTCAGCTTGGTCCACCAGCTTTCAACCTTCAGCTCATTAGTCATGTCTCAAGGATCTCAGTTCTGTCTGGGTTTCCTCGTAGCCAATTGATTCCCAGCTCATGCTGGGTAGGCACGGGACCCCCAACACATGCCATGCCTTGGGGAGTCATGGGTGCCCCGGATGCCAAAGGGATTTTGGTTGCCCATCAGCTCATTTTTCTTCCCCCCTTATAAACTTCCCCCTTTTGAGAGCTTGACGTAGGGTTTTGGGATCTATCCCTTGGACAAAATTCATTCTAAGGTAGATTCAAGAAAAAATCTACATACATTGCATCTGTATTTTGCAATGAGTATAACTCATACATTACCTGAAAATTTTCTATAACCAATACTGATGGTTCCTTTATATTATCAAGAATAATATTTCTCTGGGAGATCTATAATCCCTTTTGGGGTCTCAAAGAAATATTATCATGACTAGTATTTTTACTAGGATGTTTAACCTATTGATCAACTGATTACTATATCTGTGAAGATACAATGTATGTATCATCTTCATATGGAGATGTGTTTTTAACAATTATCTTGATCTACTTAAATAGACCAAATAGTTCTATTTCAAGAACTCCATATCCTCTTATAATGGTTTTCTCAAACTACACATGACTTATAAGCATATCTAAAACTTCCTTAGAGATAGAAGCAAAGTTAGCAATTTCAATAATATTATCAAATGACTGTTGTATTTTGTTGACCTTTTTGCTTATATGAGTTATGAGCTCTATTATATGTAACTTTTTACTAGGGAAATCTTCCATCTCAAGTTAAAAAATCTACACATACATCCTTATTAGATTTAAAAATAGAAATATTAAAAGAGAATTTAGAATTAATCTTTTATATCTAGCTATTAAAGGTAAATTATTTTTAATAAATTTCAAAAGGATCTTTTTTATTAAAAAAATCATTTTATTAAGGTAAAACTAAGATTTTTAAAAATTTTGGACGGAGGGGCACCAACCCCCGCCCCTACCTTTGTCTTAGCGCCAAATTCAAATAGTTAAAAAATCTGAGAAGGTTTTTTTATTAATATGTATATATATATATATATATATATATATATATATATATATATATTCAAATACTAGCATTTATAAGGTTTTTTATATTACCAAGGGATGCACGTAACTAAGCCATTTGTATTTACCTTCTAAGTTCCAAGCCTCCAAGCCTCCAAGCACTAGAATGCATACCTGTAGAGGAGTAATAAAATGTCAGTGGACTTCAAAAGACTTCATATAAACCAAAGATTAATATGATACTCAACTTAAAAAACTAATCCCCAAGTATTGTCCAAACAATGAGAAAATAAGCATCAAGGTTAGTAAAACAATCTAATGATTTCATAATTTTTTTTTTTTTTAGATTGTCGAAGAAAAGCTGTAGCTCATGTAATAATGTCATCTTATCATTAGCAAAGATAGCAAATTTATTTACCTAGGTTTGTTACATATATAATATTTGGTAAAAAAAAAATATAGCATAGAATTGAGTGTCAATTCCAAAAGAAAGCCACAAAAAAAAAAGGTCAAAGGAAATAGATGCAACTGAGAAGAAACATATATTCCTTAATTAGTTGGACATTTGTAAAATTTTTGAACTTGCATGATTATAGAAGAATAAGAAGACGGTATAGGAATATACCCAAAACCTGTGTTAACCCACCAAAATTTAAGGCGTCCACTTGCAGTACTAAATCCCATTTCAATCATGCCTTCATCTATCATACCTGCAACAATAACAACATATATAACTCCACTTTATATTTTGTTGATAGTAAACAAGATATATTAACTTCCCTATTTGGCAACAATTGATAGCTCCTATCTTTTCTTCCTTTACTAGTAGAGTTTTATTCGAATATAAACGAACCAAACATTACATTTTCGAGCTCGAGTTCGAATATAAACGAGCACTGTTTGAGTTCATTCATTTATTATTCGAGTTCAAGTTTATGTTCGAGTTAGTTCAATTATTGGTTAATAATGTTTGAGTTCGTTTAAGTTCGAATTCGAAAAACTCAATTAACATTCGAGTTCAAATTGTTTGAGCTCATTTATTTCATATTTTTCATTTTAAAACCATAAATATTATAATATAAAATAAATAAATATAATAATATAATTAATCTTAATACTCTAATATAAGATTTATTAAGCATAAATCCTAATATTATAAAATATAAATAAATATAATATAATTAATTTTTAAAATATATATAATATGTTCACGAATGTTTGAATATATTCGAGTTCGTTCATTTAATAAATGAACAAGCCTTATTCGAACACGAACGAGCTCAAACAAGTTTTTTTTTGCAAACGTTCCATTCGTTAACAATTCTATTTACCAGTAAGATATTAAACTGCTACCTCTATTGTTGTAGTTATTAAACCACTTGTATACAAAAAATTTTATTTATCCATGGACAATATGATTTTGAAATTGAAAGTAATGGAAGGATTAAAAGCCAAAGGGATTCTTTTTCATTACAATAGATATATGCATCATATTTGTCACTAAATTCAAGTAAGATAACTGAAAGCTTTTTCATTATAATATTTTTCATTCAACAACCACTAAATAAATACACTTAATTACTAATCTTTGGGCTTCCTTAAATTGAAGGGGGGGAAATCCTTTATAACTAACAAATAATGTACCAGAAAACATATACTTTATATCAAGAGACGGCATACTGCAAAAGACAATAATCACAATGATTAGTCAAGTAAATTTTTATATCCTTTTTTTCTCTCAATATCAGTCTTCTAACACTCACTAACAGCTTCTAAACAATCAATTTCAACCTTTAACTTATTAATCTTTCTAATTGAACCTATAATTAGATATCTGCTCTAGGACAAACGAGTGGATCCATTTAAGAAAAAAAATAATTATAACCTCCATTTTACAAATTCAGGCAGATATTAGAAAAAGATTTTTGTTGTATTACAAGGTAATTTGAAGCTAAAATAACTAACCTCAATTTGTTGACAACCAAGAAATCTTATTCTTAGATTAGTATTTGTCCATGAAATCTTTACCATAGCCATCTTTCCACAATTGTATTGAGTACTTATCTCTAAGTTAAATCAAGTTGTTCTTGGTAGATAAAGACTGCCTAAGGCTTTTTCCTCTATTGTTTGATTCCCGTTAGTTCAATAATATTGTACATTTTAACTTTGTCCTTCTGATTGGGATTTTTTATAGGCAATTTAGTCTTTTTGTCTTTTAGGTTGGATGTTCATACAACTTTCAATTTAATTTGTTGTGATGAATAATGGTTAGAGCTACTTGGATGGTAAATTAAGAAAAATTTATAATGTAGACACCAACTAGACTCAATAAAGTTTGAATGGTAATAGGTGGTTTTGATAATACTTAGGATGGCACAATGAATTTTTTGCTTTGTATAAATATGAGAAAGTTTTCTTTAAAAAAGAATTTAATTTAAAAGAGGTTTAAAAAAAGAAAGAGTAAAAGAATGTCTTAGATTGTAGACACCTTGTCCTTGTGACTGTTTTTTTACTCTACTAAACCAATATCAGTAGGAAATATAATTTTCTGGAGTAATTGTATTGAGCAAGATATCAATAGGTAAACTGAGTCCTCTTGCTGGAATTGGCAAAGGAGATGGAGTAGAAGAAGGGAAAATGTTGCAATGATGCGTAAATTTTGGGTGTATAAAAATAATCAAATTTAAATCCATCCCTTAGTCAAATTTCAATTAAAACATTAATCCCAAAATATACATATGAGCAAGTATACTTATCACAAGCATAGTATACAGAATTAACGAATATCGATCCTCAAAAGAATAATTACACACTAATCACTTCTCATTCATTGTTTAACTGACCCAAATAAAGTGAGAAAAAAGAATAAAAAAATAAAGAAATATATACAACTCAAGGATGTAGGAATATGCAATTAGACAATTATCCTAGAAAACATGATAATGAACCAACTAATAATTCTCTTAATTAATTATCATCTTGGCATCATGAAAGAATATAAAGTAAAATTCAATCGTTTTCCAAGTCATGAATCTACTTAGATAAATTCCACTTCATTTTTCAATCCATGGAATTACTATCTTTTGATTAATATTAATAGATTTGCCAATCAAGCTAACATAACCAAAACATGCATTAAGCTCAATTCCTTATAAGCATGAAATTAACTAATAACCATTTGCTCGATGTGAAATCAACTTATCTTTGATTATTTAGTCCTATAATATTAACTTTGTCACTCAAATCCATTAAGATTAGATAAATACGAAATCAATGCAATGAAACTCCTAACATCGTTGTCCCAAGTCAATTAGAAGAACTCAAACACCAAAAATGACAAATAATTAATCAAATAACTAAATTAACATAAAAGCATGAATCCCAAAATAATGTTAAATTACAATAAAAATAATGAATACATCATTGTTAAAGGAAAAGAAAACAAAAAGAAAAGAAAGCACTCATAGACAAACTTCTTTCTTCACCCTTGAAGACTCTCTTGAACAATCCTCCTTGATTAGATGAATTCCTCCTTCAATGAGTAATTTGAATTTTTGCTCTTAGATCCACCTCCACATGTATATATTCTCTTGTGTTTTCTCTTGCTTTTATAGCCCTTTTAGATGCTAAAATTGTTGCTTGAGAGATTTTGGCAGAGTAGGAATTAGAATATACCGAAATCTTTAGAAAATTCCTAAATTCGTGCACAGGATTTTTGCCTTCCAGAGCCGGCCGGCCCCGGGTACCTTCGACCCACCTGGCACCAGGTTCAATTTGTTCTTTCTCTAGATTTTTGTTCTATTCTCACTGGCTGGACAAAATGGACTCAGTGCCTGGTCCACTTGCCCGACCTGGCGCCAGGTCTTTTCTGTTTTCTTCCTAAGGTTAGCTTGATTTCCTCTACTCAACCAAAATGGACTCGGCGCCTAGTCTCTTGGTTGGGCCTGGCGCCAGGTGTATTCTAAAATTGTTCACTTTTTGCTCGAATTTAACTTAAATCTTCACAAATTTTCCCAAAATACTTTTTACAAGTAAAATGTCAAATAGGAAGAAATATGCCTAGTTATTTCAACAAATGTATCACAAAATAACCTCAAATAACTAGGAAAATAATTGTGATTTCAACCCCCCTATCACATACCCCCACACTGAAACATTTGCTTGTCCTCAAGCAATCAAGAACTAGACATTAAGCATTTAGAACAAAATAAAACAAATTAGTAAATTTTTCCTTAGAAAACTCATCCATAATGAAGACATACCTTCTTCCAACCTTAAACATAAATTCGTCATTAATTTAACCTTTTCAAAACCTTATAAACTTATGTATTAAATCAAACAATCCCAAAGCCATCAAAGTTAAGTTAAACAAGCTTATATCTAGTACAAGAAATTATCCCACTCCTTAAACAAAAATATAGATAATACAAATCATACAAGTCAAGCCATTTAACCAATTCAAGTATTATAAACTCAAATTCACAAAACTTAAGTTAATGAAATAAGGAAAACACTCCACTCTCTTTTTTTTCAATGGCTTAGGGAATTGATAGCCTCAAGGATATAGATTTCTCTTCACACACCGTATTCCCCCCCCCTATAGTCATCATCATTTTTTCAACAATTTTCTTTTTTTCTTTCTTTCCTTACCTTCTAGCCTTCAGGATAGCCTTAAAAGAGTGTGATGCTTCTTTGTTTCTTCTCTTCCACTCACTCACCGTATTAGCCCCCTTTTCAGCAAAAGGTCTCTCTTTTTTTTTCTTTTTTCAAAGATAAAAGCATTCTTTTCAACTCACATTCTTTCCTTTTCACTCAAATTTTTTTTTTTTTATTTCTTCACATTCCTTATTCATAACTCAAAGTCAATCAAATTTTACTTCTATAATACAAGAATTAATCAACAATTCTTCCCATATTTCATCATATCATTCATATTCAAACTCAATGAATAAAATAAAACTCAAATACCAAATATAACCAAGGTTAACTTAAATTCTCAAGACTTAGAAAAATGCAACTTAATACACAAGTTTACTTTTTTAAATAAAAATCTGACAATAATGAATGACAAATCTATATCTAAAGTTAAAAAGAAAATCATAACTCCATTATAAACAAATAAGCTTAATTTAGCTCCAAAATCTCCAAACTTCCAAAATTTCAAGATTTTCAATTTTTCAACAAAATTATTTAGTACCAAGAAAACACTAAGATTATACCAAGAAAACACCAAGATCATTGATAAAAATTTGGACAAAAACTATTACTAAACCACTCGCTCACACTCAAATTGGACAGTGTCCTCATTAGCCAAAAATTAACACAAAAAAGCATCTCCAAATGGACCAAAAATGATAAAGGATGAGAAAGTTTAAGCAATACTTCCCAAGTGCAATAAAGTGCCAATAGATATCAAAACTAGAAATAGAGAGAAAAGTTTGTTCAAGAGGACTTTAGTCCTACCTATAAAACAAAACACAAATAAAAGTACAAGGAAAATAATAACAAAATAAAAACACACCTAAATAAAAGAAAACAAACAAAAGAAAACAAACAAAAGAAAAATAATTAAAAAATTCTAAAAATAAAAAATAAAGACACGACTTACTCCCCTACACTTAAGATAGAAAAATTTTTCCTTATTTGGGGGAAATAACACCTAACAACTAAAAATGGAATCTAGATAAAACAAAAGAATGACCAAATGACCTAAAGAAACCCAAATTCAAAACAAACCCAAAACACATAAAAAAAAAAAAACACTCTTTCCACTCATCATGCTTCCTCATGAAACCTTTGTGAGAGAAATTAATGCTCATTGAAAAAGATAGGCATGATGAAAGTAGAAATAAGAGAGGATTTTGAAAAATGGAGGGTTCATGGAAAATATTAGTTGCAATGAATGTAAATGCATGACCTCTTGTTCATAGCACCTTTTTAGACATACAAATCAAGTTCCCAACACAAAGATATAAATTATGTCTAAAAAGTGTATAAATATTAGAATCACCACTTATCCTTTCAAAAGATTTGTCACAATTAAAATTTCACTTAAAACTTAACAGTTGAGTTCTTAAAGATTGGATCAAGAAATCAGTACTTTTCGACACATCTACAAAAACTAAGTTACCTCCCTTTGAATGGGGTAAAGGGTAGAAATTATCACCATCTTCCAAGGACGTCTTACGATGTATTTACAATATAACATGAAGTCAGCTAGTCAATTAAGTCACACAATGTTACAAACAACAAGATAGCACACCAATTTACACAAAGAACATATATACATATTTACTTATAGACATATGGACATATAAATATATAAACATGGTTAAATCAACAAAATTCAAACTTTCATGATATTGATCCCCGACAACAGCGCCAAAAACTTGATGCATAAATTTTGGGTGTATAAAAATCATAAAATTTAAATTCATCCCTTAGTTAAGTTTTAATTAAAACATGAATTCAAAAATACATATACGAGCAAGTATACTCATCGCAAGTATCGTATAGGGAATTAACGAGTATCGATCCTCAAAGAAACAAGTACACACTAATCACTTCTCATTCATTGTTTAACCAACCCAAATAAATTGAGAAAAGAATAAAAAAAATAAATATATACAACTCAAGGATGTAAGAATATGTAATTTAGATAATTATCCTAGAAAACATTATAATGAACCAACTAGCAATTCTCTCAGTTAATTATCATCTTGGCATCATGAAGGAATATAAAATAAAATTCAATCGTTTCCCAAGTCATGAATCTACTTAGATAAATTTCACTTCGTTTCCCAATCCATGGAATTACTATCTTTTGATTAATATTAATAGATTTGCCAACCAAGCTAACATAACCAAAACATATGTTAAGTTCAATTCCTTATGAGCATGAAATTAGCTAATAACCATTTGCTCGAGGTGAAATCAACTAATCTTTAATTACTTAGTCATATAATCTTAACTTCGTCACTCAAGTCTATTAAGATTAGACAAATATGAAATCAATGCAATGAAACTCTTAACATCGTCGTCCAAGCAAATTAGAAGAACTCGCATCAATAACCAATGATAACAAGTAATTAAACTTCAAAGATGACAAAGAATTAATCAAATAACTAAATTAACACAAAATCATGAATCCCAAAATAATGTTACATTACAATAAAAATATTGAATACATCATTGTTAAGGTAAAAGAAAACAAAGATAAAAGAAAGCACTCATAAACAAGCCTCTTTCTTCACCATTGAAGAATCTCTTGAACAATCCTCCTTAATTGGGTGAATTCCTCCTTCAATGACTAATTTGAATTTTTACTCTTGGATCCACCTCCACATGTATATATTCTTTTATGTCTCCTCTTGCTTTTATAACCCTTTTGGATGCTAAAATCATTACTTGAGAGATCTTAGCTGAGTGGGAATTAGAGAATACTAAAATCTTTAAAAAATTTCTAAATTCATGCACAGGATTTTTGCTTTTCAAAGCAAGTCTGGTGCCGAGTACCTTCGACCCATCTGGCACCAGGTATAATCTGTTCTTCCTCTGGATTTTTGTTCTATTTTCACTGGCCGGACAGAATGGACCTGGCGCCTAATCCACTTGCCTGACCCTGTGCCAGGTCTCTTCTATTTTCTTCCTAAGGTTGGCTTGATTTCCTCTACTCAACTAGAATGGACTCGGCACCTGATCCCTTCGCTGGGCCTGGCACTAGGTGCATTCTAGAATCATTCACTTTTATGCTCGAATTTAACTTAAATCTACACAAATTTGTCAAAAACACTTTTTACAAGCAAAATGTCAAATAAGAAGGAATATGCCTAGTTATTACAACAAATATATCACAAAATAATCTCAAATAATTAGAAAAATAATTGTGATTTTAGCCCCTATCATGCAACTTTTGGAAATTTTAGTACGCAAAATATGCTCCTATTGTTTCAATTCTTTTGATTTGCATATAATGTCGTAAAATTCTTAATATATGGAAAATTGCTTTCATACAACCTTTTTTATGGTGCATTTTCTGTGTGTTGCCATTGAAACTTGTTATTCCATTGCTATGGAACTGTGATTTTCTTTTTTATTTATTGATTATGTGGCTTTGTTGGTGATTGGTTTAAGTTACTCTAATTCAATATAGATTATTTCCTTCATAAACCTTTTGATTTCAATTAAGAATCGAAGAACTTTGATTACTTACTATGGTGAAGGAAAACTTCTACATCAGTTGTTGTTGTTTTTTTTGGGGGGGGGTGGTGGGGGGTTGGGGGTATTTTAATCTGATGCTAAAAAAGAATTTAAAGGTGATTTTTTTTTCTTGATAAATCAATGGGAGAATGGTTTCGAGATTTAGTTGTGCTTTTAGTGGTGATTGTTATTACCCATTTTCTTTTGGTTGCAATATAAACTGAAGAAAGTGCTTTTTTGGAAGTTTTTAGCTATGTGAGTTGGAATATGGTTTTTCTTGTGTGTTTATCTCCTAATTACATATGTTTAATCATATAATCTTCTGAAGAAAGTATTGTAATCATCCAAAAGAAGACTAAAAATTGCATTGGTTGAATAAATGTTGTGGAAGACTTGACATGATTCTTTGTGTGATTTCATGAAGGAATAATACATTTGAAAGGATGCACTTCTAGTTGTCTCTACCCATTTTTTATAGTTTGAGATGGTGGTTATTCATGAAAACAGTAAGGCATGAGCCTAATTTTTACGATGTTATTTTTAAAAAATAGAATTTATTTTGAAAAAAATCAAGATTAACAACTGACTTGTGATCGAAAAAAATTTGCAACCATACTTAAAATTCAATCTCTAATTAGTAACCAAAATCGATTTCTAATTAGTGACTACACATAAAATTTGGTCACTAAATACCGACGAAATTTATTTATAAAAATTAATTATTTTCACTAGTCTAGATATTCTTTACTGATGTTTAGCAATGGGTTAGTCAATTGCAAATTAGCTACCGCTTCATTTATTGGCCGCAAATCTTTTAACAACCAACTAAAATACGGTCGATAAATATCTGTTGCTAAATAATCATTAGCAACCGATTAGCAACGAAAGTTTCGATCACTAATTGAGTATTTCTTGTGGTGAGTTCATGGTTTTATTTGGTTCAATTTAACCAAATTAATAATTTTGGTTTGAAAAATTTCAAATCAAATCAAACTATTTAAAACTTCGAACTATTGGATTTGGTTTAATTTGGTTTTGCTTGGTTTGGTTTATCATTTTAATATGTATAGAACACAACACAATACTATGTACTTTGTCAATAATACATATATTCTTTGTTAATAATATATAAACTTTAAACATCTAATATTTTGTCGCTAAGAAAAATTAAAACAAATTAATACAATAATAGCTAATTAGGTTATGAGAACAGTTCTATATGTCACTAAGTTCTTCCCCACAGAAAATACTAACTTTTAGCAATAATACTTACTTGAACTTCAAACAAAGTATTTCAAAACTAATCTATAAGTTAAATTATAAAAATTATGTTAAACTAACATTAAATTCAAATTCCTTACCAAATATATCAACTTGAATTGGCTTAATTTGAGTAATTTTTTAAATTAAACAAAATTTTAGGTTTAGTTAACTTCCAAACCGAACCCAAACCAATCCTCTAATTTGGTTTGATTCTATTTGGATTGGTTTTGATTAGTCAATTTTAGAGTTTCTTGAATATTCTAAGAGAGGAGATAATTCGATTTTAGAGAGATAAAAAGGATAGAATCAAATGTTTGAGTAAGTGGGAAGAGACTGAAAATAATTTTTTATTAATTAAAATGGGGTTGAGGGCAATGGCACGGTCTCAGCTCTTAGTTTCCTGTTGACAACTCTTATAGGAGGAGAAACTCTTGTAATAGTTTGCATATGATCTTTGCATATGGAGATTGCATTCTCCAAGATTGAAGTTGGAGGAAATTGTCGTTGGGAACAAGTAAATAGAATGGGTTTGATTGGATTCTTATCTGGTACCAAAAATGTTACTCCATCCGTCCTAAATAATCAGTCCACTTTCTAGCTTAATATTTGTCCCAAATTCTTTGTCCCTTTAGGAAATCAAAATTTAATATTCCAAATTTACCCCTATTTAATAACATTCTATTTCCTAAACATATTAAAATATAGTTAAAAACTCATTTTACGAGCTTTGTTATTCATGCTCATCCCTTAATTCCCAAGAAACATCAATAGCAATTTGGAGAGAGAATTGAATACTTAGCAATATTTTAACTCATTTTCTAGAAAGAATTAAATATTTAAAAGAAAGCAGTAATTTGGAGTTATATCAAAGTTTTGGAGTTTGTGTACTTTTTAATATAAAGAGAGATATTTATTATTGAATTTTAAGGATAAAAATAAAAGAGAATGTTTAATTAACTAAAAATTTTACTTTTTTTAATTCTCGTATAATTAGTTAAAGTGGACAGATAATTTGGAATGGAGAGAGTAGTAATTCATTAGTGAGCCTATCCCTTTAATACTTCTGTAGGTCAGGCAGAAGTCTACAACCGCTACCCTTTTAAATATGCACGGTGTGAAGTCTCCTATTCCTTTAATACTTGTATCATAATCTACTTAGTGTCATTAGGTTAGATTTTTTTTTAAAAAAAAAGAAATACTAATTTAAACTTATTTTGATGAAAAAATAGATTTGCATATAATTTTTATTTGTAAAATATTGATAATTTTATTATTTAATTTATATAGATTGTAATATTTATGTTTGGATTCAACATCTTTTTATAAAATTTAAAATCCTAGTTATATTTTTTTATAAAAATTGAATGTAATCCAAATCCAAGAAGGATACAACTCGAACCAATTTTTTACTGTAAGTGGTTTCAATATTTTTAAAATAAAAGAAAATTTAAAATTAAAATATTTTCATTATTTGATTAACAAAATTATGATATTTTGATAAATGAAGAGGGGTTGGATGTTATTTGTTAATGAACTTTACAACTGGATTATGCAGTTTGACAAAAATAAAGGGACTAATCTGTAATTTAAGGAAACATCACGGAGCACTACTAGATTAAACTGCTGTCAAAATGTTGTCTTCATTCAGAATTTCCATTAAATGGTGGAATTTTAAGATGATATTACGACAGTCGAGTGGTGTTTTTCGAAATTCCGTTTGTAGCGTGGTCGCATTCTACTAATGCGACCTTAATTAATGTCGCATTATAGAAATGCGACCATAAAATCCCCTAACAGCGCATTGGAGAGCCGAGATTTTGAAGGACAAATAGGTCGCATTAGTAGAATGCGACCTTGGTAATGAAGGTCGCATTACTAAACCCTCCCCCACGACGCGGTTTTCATTTTCTTCTCTTCTTCCCCATTCCTCCCTCTTCTTCCGCGACGAGTTCAGACCATTTTGTCAATGACGTCCCTGTTCCAGCAGCGGATTTCTTCTTCAACAATGCGCCAAGCATTTCGGACCATTTGGGTATAATTATATGATCTTTTTGGCCTAAACTTGTGATATTTTGATTGAATATTATTAGGGCATTACATGACTCGATTCCTTGATATTATATGAAGTTTTTTTGTATGTGAAATCAGGCATAAAACTTTGAGGATTAAGTTGCAGAAATTTTTGGCAAACAATCATGCTAGAGATGCTAATTTATTGTTGAAGTTGTACTCTATTTTGGAGTTACCTTTTGTGTAGTTTTTATCCAAGATTTTAAAGAGAGTTTAGATTGAATTTGTAGTACATATTATACTTTTTAGATGTTGGAAAGTTTGAGAAAAAGTTGAATTCATTTTCTTGAACAAAAAGCTACTTAAATTGCTAATATTTTGAGTATTGCAAAATAGAATTTTCTTGTATATATTAAGCTATAGTTTGCTAGGAATTTTGATAGAAATCAAATGCATACTCGTTTAACTTTGTTCCTTGAAGTTTTGGGATCATTTGGGGAGCTTATATTTGTTCGAATGTATGCCCACTGAGATTGTATTTTTTATGTAATTTTGATTTTTACCTTTCCACCTTCTAACCATTTTCGGTCAAAGTATTACATTAATTGTTTCAATTTACTTTAAATAGGTAAGATGGATCACATGCACATGGATATCCATCCCGGCTCTCCTGTAGATGGTTTATTATCTCTCCAGTCTAGTCACCGTTCTTCATTGGTATGGTCTGGCAATCAGCGTGCCTGTGAGACTCCACTGGTATTTAGACGATACAATTCTGCATTTTAGGAGCACACTCCACTTTCAGGTAGAGTCATGGAGTTGGTAGATAGTGTTGGTTTTGGAGGAGTTAGACAAGTTGGGCATATACAAGTAGATCACGCCCTCATTACTACATTAACAAAGCGATGGTGGTAGGAGACTCATACATTTCATTTACTAGTAGGAGAGGCTACTGTTACATTAGAGGATGTAGCGCTTTTATAGGGCCTTAGAGTAGATGGGGATCCAATCGTAGAGGCTCCTTTTCACTATTCAAAATCTGATTGGATTGATCTTTGTGATAGATTACTAGGTATTAGATCACGAGCAGAGCACATTCGAGGGAACAGGATTAGGAAGGCTCCTATTGAGAAGCACTTGGAGATTCCTCTGGCAGATGACGCTACTGATGACGTTATACAGCAGCTTGCTCGTTATCTTATATTCTTGCTGATCGGGGGGTTATTATTTTCTGATAAGTCTAAAATTTTACTGCACTTGAGATATCTGCCTATTATAGAGGATTTGGATGCCTGTGGCACTTTGAGTTGGGGTAGTGTAGTCTTAGCATACCTGTATAGATGTTTGTGCCAGGCTGCTATTGGGTCCGCCCACGAGATTTGTAACCCAATGGTCTTAGTTCAAGTAAGTTTGAATTTAGTCCATTTTTTATTTTAAAAATTCTTGATAACATATGTAATATTTCTAATACCTTTATGTAAATACGATGTAGCTATGGGTCTGGGAACGTCTTCAGGTTGTGCGACTGGAGCGGGGTAGACCCCTGTTAGGATTCGTGGACTCCTAAACGTGAAAAATATCCACGAATCCCTTTCAAGGATCCAAGTAAACGATTAAGAAGATCGTAGGTTTGTAGAATTACCTCTGTTTGGTGTAATCGATATCCTTCGATTCCTATTCTGTCACTGTACGTGCAACCCGAACGATCATCAGACGCTGCAGTGTGCGAACGTCATCTATCGGATACACACCGCGAACTCACTCATTACCCGAGGAGTGCTAGCGTCTAGGGTTTGAGAGGTTTTTTTTTTTCGATCAATGGAGGCACGAATATTCTCAACAAAAATTGACACACACAAGAAGACGGCTAGGGTTTTCTTAAAAACCCACTCCGAACCTCTTAGAGTCCAACCCCAATAATATCTTATCATATTTTAATTTAAATTCAAATTAAATTAAAACTAATATGATAAGATTCTGCCATTATCTCGGTGAATTAACTAATTAATTTACCGAGACAGATTCTTATAATCTGGACATCATCCAGATACATCGAATGTGGATATAATTTCAAATTCATTATATCTGGTAAATTTTCTAAGTTCGATTAACTTAGACATATTTCCAGATTCATCAAATCTGGTTACCAGAAAAATAACCTAACAAGTTCGCTTATTGTGTGACCCTATAGGTTCATTTAGCACTGGCAGTGTGCCTAAATCATATTTAAATGGCCTACAAGTTATAAGCGGATTCTAGCAAAACATTATAACTATCTAGGTTAAATGAAGATCGGTGATCTCTTTGAACCAAACCATAATTTTGCATTTAGTCCTTTTATCACACGATATCCAGATTAAGCATAAGGCATGGAACATGTCATCCTTATTAAGCTTAATCAATTATTTCTTGATTTCATAGTAGACTGTTCAAACAAATGATATCAATATCTCAGATTGATATATTTGAGCACGACTATACATTTTAACAGTCTAACTTATCAAGGGGCCCATGGATATCTCTCCCATAATTGAGAGGGACAAATTCCTTCACTATCAATCATATTCCTCTCATTAATTTATTCTATATCCAACAGTACTCTAATTTATTTTCTAGTTAAAGACAAATTTAGACAACGTCAAAATACAAAATTTATCAAGTAAGAAACTATGATGAATTTAGGTCGAAGGACTTTTAATATTATTATGGTTAGAAAATACTTATGACATGTTCCATGAAGTACTCTTACAGTGGGTCATGTCCAATACAATATTCTCTAACATTTATCTATGTTTTGACTTGATATCATAAATATCCATAACCAGTAAAACATAGCCATCCAGTCACAAATATACTAATCTTAATTTATTATTGTTCCAATAATAATAAACGATCATGGACAAATTTAGAATAGTCATTGTATTCATTGTTAGGTTTTACTATCAAGTCACGTACTTGATGACCACAAAAAAAAAATGCACTATTCATGAAAAGGAAAGCCTCATATTATTATATAAAACATAACGAGAATAGTATAAGTACAAATTGACTCTAGGGCATATCCCCAACAGTCCCGCAACGAGCTACCAGTGCTTGCACCATATGGAGCTTGATGGGACGTAGGTTTACACCTCTATTGCACATCTACGCATGTTTTGGTGTCGTATCGCTCCCAACTTGATGCCCTCTCTGACAATAATGTGAGTATATATGTTATGTATGCATACTTTATTTATAACTCCATTTATGTGTACGCAAACCTTATATCTATTGTGTATGTTGTAGTTTATTTGGTAGCCATATCAGCCGAATTTAGTGAGCGTCCTCCCCCCGCACTATTTGGATGGAGCCTAAATTTGGAGGTCACGCACAACACTTATTAGTTGGGAGGTCGTCAAGCTTTACTTTTCGGACCGAGCTCTACTTTTCGAACGGGGTCATGTGGCAGTTTAGGATACTGCAGTTTAAATCGATAAATTGCAATACACGAGTTAACCTCCTTGATATTAATAGGCGAAGTAATTCTGCCCAAGATTATGCCATAGGCCATATCTCCATATGTGGGCACATCGACTAGAGTACATACAGACTATTGAGTTAGGTGTCTCGATTGATGGAGCATACATGCAATGGTATAGGGACTATACCCATCTTCAGATCGGGAACCCCATTTCTCACGATGCACTACAATTAGGATATCAGCCTACTGGATCTAGTACAGTTGTATTGGTAAGTACTTATAATTTAATAAGTTATAATATGTTGAAATATATAACTAAATGTTAAATGTTTTTTTCCAGGCTGATATTGTGCGACGTGCTATGGTAGTGGTAGAGCGACATATTCATAATGCCAACGCAGTTTCTTGGAGGGTGTTTATAGAGATACGGGATATGTGTGCTCGAGGATTGATAGCATATCATCAGCCACACGATAGATATCCTGACCCAATCGAGTCAAATGAGCCAACTATTGCAGTGAGTCAACCTATTTCGAGGCTCCGAGAGCCTATTGATGGCCGTGCACATGCCGAGGTGAGGCGAGGAGGCAAGAGACCTCGAGTGCGACCACATCCTCCATAGGACTATCATGACCAGGAGGCCGCTGCAAACCATCACGACCAGGAGGTAGGGGATGGTTTGCCCCTCGAGTTTGGTACGGATGAGTTGCTATGGGATGATTCTATGGTGATTCCGGTTCAGTCTCCGTTTAGGCCTGAGACAGGCATTCATGTAGGTACGGATTCATTGACTACTGATGGGCAGGCGGACCCTATCACACGCATTGATGAGCTTCCTGTTTGTCTATTTCGCGGGATTGTCTATACTAGGCGCGAAAGACAAATTCTAGGTCCTCCTTAGTAGGATGATCCATAGCCCGCTCATTTTCTCCAACAGGATGATCCAGAGCCCGCGCATTCTTCCCAACAGGAAGAACCACAGCCTAATGCTGCCGGGAGACCGAGGAGGAAGATTAGGCCGAGGAGGCCATGTGTACTATCTCCGCATTAGTCGTTCTTTACTTGTGTTGGTGTAATCTGAATGTATAATGTGACTCCATTGACTTTGATTCGAGATATTTTTTTGGATGGTTTTGTGGTGTTTGTATTATGTGTGTTTGGACGGTTTTAGTGTTTGTATTGTGTGTGTTTGGACGGTATTTTGTGTTTGAAAGATATGTGTTTAGATGGTTTTGGTGTTTGGGTTGTGTGTGTTTGGAACTGTTTTGATGTTGGGAAGTTTTTGGTATTTGATTAGTTCGGGTGTTTGGATTTTGATTGAATGGTTTTGGTGTTGGGATGATTATGTATAGGATATATACAGGAAATCTGTTTATGTTTTTACAGGGAGTTTGATTGTGGTGTTGCTGGTACTTAGAAAAAAAAAAAACATAGCCGTAGAGGTCGCATTTTACAAATGCGACCTTCGCGGCTATAAACACTCCAGATCTACGGCCATTTCACAGAAATCTACAAAAAACATTGCCGTCGACTTCAATTTTTCAGTGGGCAATCTCTGCGAATGTTGATTGTGTTCATGGCATTTGATTAGCCATTTTACTAATTTAGGTATCAAGGTAACTTCATCCATCCACATACACTTATTTTCTTTGCATTTTTCCTCTAATGTGCTTTACCATTGTTTTGGTTTTTGAAATTGCTGTGTTTTGGGCTTTGATTTGTAATTTTCTTATAATGGTATATCATCTTGTAAATTTCAGATTGTGCTGACTTAGTAATCATAGATGTTTTGAAATCACCTATTGTACTATGCTTTTTTTGGGATTGTTAAATACAGCACGATTATCGAGGCTTAATATGGTTCGATGGAGCGATTAAAAAAACTTACATTCTCCGACGTCAAATATCTTACTCAGAACTAGTAGACAAGGTTCGTACATATCTTGGATTAGGAGGACAAAATGTGACAATCAAGATTACACTGAGACATCTATTTCTTTATGAATTTGATCAACAATATGCTACAAATGAGTTGAGCGATGATGATGATATGGAGGTTTTATGGATGTTGTCGCATGAATTTAAGTCTCAAAGCATCCAACTACATGTGAGTTATTCTAAGGTGACTTCCCAACGCCCGAGTCATTTATGTGATGTATCCCCAGCAACGGGTTCATTCGTGGCAATGCTAAATCAAGTGGCGGGGTTAGGTCCTTCGATTCAAGAGTAACATAATTCATTTTCTCAACTCCCTATTGGTATTAGAGGGGACACCTTTAACTACATGCAACCCCAAGCATTTTACCAACCAATAGAAAATACAAGAGCTGCCATAAACAGTACAGGAACTGAATACATTAGTTCAACAGGTAGTAATGTTGGGACAATTAATGTTCGGCCCACATCTAGAGGTGATAGATGCAACCTGGTCAACCCAGAACATCTCTTGGGTTCTACACGAAGTCCAGAACCCAGTACATATCAGGAGGAACGGATACATCGTAACACCACCACTCCATCACATGGTAGAGCATCTCGCCCACAAATGGTCACTGATGCAATGAATGTTGATTCAACGGTGCATACATCTGATGGTGAGGGTTTCACAGGCTCCGAGGGGCCAATGAATTGGAGTGATAAATATGATAGGGAAGAAAATGACATTCTAGCCAACAATCCATGTTATAATCCAAGCATTCCCTTAGATGATGATAGGGGTGACGTGGCGGGACCTTCTAACACCACCTGGGAACCTACAAGATTTCCAATATTTGATGATACAGGGTCTGGTGCGTGTGCTAATGAATCGCTTCGTAGACATTCTGTTGATATCACGAGAAGTTGGTCCGACACTGATATTGATTTGCAACTAAACTTGAGGTTTCAGAACAAGAAGGAGGCTATATATGCAGTAAGAAAATGGCCTATTCAAGTAGGACGGGAATTCAGGGTCTTCGAGAATAAGAAGAACTATTGGTATGCCAAGTGTAAGCATGCAAGTGCTGGCAATCCTTACTCTTGGCATATTCGTATTATACATAAGAAGGTCCATGGACAATGGCAGATAACAGTTTTGAACAAGGAATACACACGTGTCATTACAGTTGTGAATAATGTGCATAGAAACATGGATCATCGGTTTATAGCACGTAATGTGACACATTTGGTTTTAAATGACCGTAAATGCCATGTGAGCGATGTTATTGCTGAAGTTCAAAAACTATGGAGGACGGGTTGTTCTTATAAAAAAGCATGGGAAGCCCGGAAAGTAGTTATGGAACTTGTATACGATGATTAGCCCTCTACTTGGATTACGCTACCAAAATACATGCTTGCCTTGCAGGATTCTAATCCTGGGACCATTGTGAAATGGAAACATCATTGGACTAGTGTGGATGATTTGAAAGCTTTTGGTTTCCTTTTCTGGACTTTCAAACCTTCAATTGTTGGCTTTAAATATTGTCGACCAATGGTATCCATTGATGGAACCCATTTAATGGGACTTTATCGAGGCAAATTATTAGTTACGTCCACTTGGGATGCAAATAGTCATCTCTTCTCTCTTACATTTGCCATTGTGGATGACGAGTCATTGGAGAGTTGGAGTTGGTTCTTAAAACTACTACGTCAACATGTCATTATGGAAAGACATATATATCTGATTTCAAATAGACATAAAGGCATAATCAATGCTATACGACATATGAATGAATGGCAAGAACTTTTAGCTGTCCATCAATATTGCCTCGGGCATATTAAGGGAAATTTTCATGCTAAGTTTAAGGACACAAATTTGACAAATTTGATGCATGCTACGGGTTTAGAGCATAAGAGGCCAAATGTCAATCATACTTGGATGAAATCAGGATCTGAAAAGAAGATACATTTAAATATTTGATGGAAATAGATTTAGAGAAATGGACTTTGTCATATGATGAAGGGCATAGATATGGTTTAATGACTACTAGTTTATCTGAATGCATGAACAGTGTACTGAAGAAAGCAAGATCTCTCCCGCTGAAAGTTTTGATTGAAACAGCATTTCATAAGTTGGTTAAGTATTTCAATGAACACAGAGATGAGGCATTTAATTTGAGACACCCTTAGCCATCTAAAATATAGATGTTGTATTCTTATTTTTGAGGACAAATCGAGAGGGGCATGTTATGGCTGAATTTAATGCATAGACCGGCATATATGGGATCAAATCGTCTGTCCAACAAGAGGGTAGAAGTCCAAATATTTACAATGTCAATTTGATGGAAAGATCATGCAGCTGCCAAAATGGAGCATATATAGTATACCTTGTTCGCAATGGGTTTGCAGCATGTCGTCACAGAAGTTGGAACCCCATTGAATATATTTTGGAGTTCTATACCAATCGGAATTACGAGTTAACATATGAATGTCAGTTTTTGTGATGAATAATATTGAAGGCCTTTAACTTTTATGCTTCCTGTGAAAGAAATAGAGGAATGAAGTTCCTGTCTGCGAACATTAATATACCTTGTGATATGGATTATGAACGTCAAACTCTCTTCCAAGCTATAACAACGGTCATAGGGAAATTCCGAAAAACACCGCCCTACTGTCATCTCAAAATCCCACCGTAAATTCCGCTCTTCGTTCAAAGCCCTCTCCGCCTCCTCCTTTCCGTTTTCTTCCCTCCTTCTTCCAATGTTTTGTCAGTTTCTCACTTTCTTGTCGATGGAGGAATCAAATTAGCACATGATACAAATGAAGCCAAAGTCTGCTGCTAGTCAAGTGCATGGAAAGAGGGATTATTTGTCGCTAGTTGCAGAGCTATTGCTAAACGCTATTGACATTTGATTAGTTCTCACTCGATGGTGCACAAGGCATGGAGAATCATCCCAAGGCCCCTTCTCGAAACCGTTTTGAACAACCACGTCCAACACCACCGCGTTCCTCAACCCCTCATTCTTCATGGGCCCCGTGGCGTCGGGAAAACCACCCTCATCGTTGAACGTACTTTCAGCTTCAAGAATTCACTGGAGCACATATGGGTAGCTATGTATGTGTGTAGCTAACAATGTATACTGAATTTTTTTCCCCCTTTTTTGTGGTGGTTTCAGGACTGCTTGATAAATGGAACACTGGGCCTCATGTAACAGCCTATGTGGATTTCGCCGAGGGTGTTAAGGGTCACCATCCAAAAGATGGCTGCTCATTTCCATGGGCATCGTGGTCCAACTTGCCACAGCCACTCCTTTCAACTCTTCGCGCTCAACTTGAGGATAGCCTCGAGTCCATGGTGAGGAGGGGTATAAAGCTGGGCACAATTAGCTCACAGCAAATCTTCACTACTCTAAACAAATGGCACAGTCCCACAACAGCGATTCAAAGGATTCTTGGAAAAAGTGCAGATAGTCTGAGCATTAATTCGAAGAGAAATTTTGTTAAAAGGGGTAATTCTGCAACAAAAAGAGTCAGGACATCTGCTGCTGCAGTTTCCTCTAATGTGGTGAAATTGTGGGATATGGCTGTTTCCAGACTATCTGCTCGATTAAATGCTAAAGAGAGTTTAGGGTGGGATGTGAGAGTGGAGAAGGATTCTTTCTATGAGGAAGCGATGGCTGCATTGATGTTGGCTAAGGAGGTGATAAAAATGCAGCAGGGATGGAGAGCAAATGCTATTAAGGAATTGAATAAGACAGCTGGATTTTCGAGGTCGTTAGCCAATGCAGCCACGGATTGGCCTTGCTTATTGTTGGAATTGTTATCTTTTGCTGCTGAAATAGATTATTTTCAGGTAACATTTAGGTTGAAAAAGTTTTGTTTTTCTGTATACTGTTTTACTGAATGAACTGCTTGTTTTTGAGATATTTAGGTTGTAAGAAAGTAAAAGAACATAGAGAGTACATTCAAATAAAATGTGCAGTGTTTATGCTACCATTGAAACTGGAATAATTGTAAAACTTGTGATTTAAATTTTAGTTATTTATTCTTTTGCATTACTTATTTTTCCATGGTGATATACCTGAATCAGTGTTCTCATTTTTCCTATTTGGTTTCTATTTATTGGAAGAGTAGCCAAAACTGGTGATAAACAACATAGATGTTCTCAAGAATGCAGTTTTAATGGATGATACAACAGTGTCTGCATCCATGTTCCATGACAGTCTTATATGGCGAATTATAGCTTTGTGCGTAAATGAGAGATGTCTTCCTATTATTCTTGTGACGTCGGATAGGTATCACCCTCAATTTCTATATCTCTTTGTAGTGACTTGCAATTATTATCTCTTATGCATTTTGGATTCCAACAATAGTTTTTAGTGTTCTTCTAAGCTTAACTTGGATCTTTCAAGTATATTGTGTTTGCTTTTCTATAACTCTTTTCAGTTGGCCTTTCTGAAGAATAACCATCTAGTATATTTATACAGGCTTCGCCTTTGTTTTTGAAATTTGTTCAGGGTTAGTTATTCAGAAGACTAGAAAATTTGCTTTCTTAGCCTGTTGCTTGATTTTGTACAATCTGAGAGTTGGGTCTTGTTTGGTGATATATATCTTGAAGATTAAAAAAAAAAAAAAAAGTAGTCAATTTTTTGTTGAGTGTTTGATATGTGTTTACAGGATTTTAGGTTTTGAAAAATTTCTTCCGGGAAAAAGTAATGCTGTTTCTTTTCTTTTTCTCTTTGGGCTACTTTTTAAATGAAAAGGCAAAACTCAGTGATACCTTTCCCCTTCCCATCCAAAACAAGAACCTTGAAGTTTTAATTTTCTAAAAGATTGATGGGGTTCAAAGTATAGAAACATAATGATTTCTGTTTCCACAGCTTCAGGCAGTCTATTCTAAAGTATTGTTCTCTACTTTGAAAGGGAATAAAGGACTTCATGGTGTAATACATTCTTTCTGTTGCTACTGGCATTTTGATTTATGTATTTGCTTTATGATCTTTGATGATCATTTAGTTGAGGCACTCTTTAGTGTTATTTGCATGCTTTATCTGATTGTGAGGCTAATGGAAATTAAGCAAGATTTGAGTATAAGTATCCTAAATTATCAATTTCACTATGCTCATGAATCATGAACTTGAGGAATTGTAATTTGAAACAAAAGTAGAAATATACAAAGCCATACTGAAGGTCGTCTGCTTTTTTTCTGCCCTTCAGCAGAAAAAGGAAAAAAAAAAAGGTTTATTTGTATTTAAAATGGAATTAGGAAAATCTTTGTTTACTTTGTTGAAGAAACTTCAAATCTTTCCACAAACTGATACGTACTTGGTCCATGCACCCTTATTTATTTGCAAAAATAATATGCTGTACCTGTACTCTATTTGTGCCATTTTGAAGGTATCTGCTATGTTGTTTCTTTAGTATTCAGCCTTTAATATGATTTTTATGCATAACTAAGTACCATATAGTTGATGTTCTCTCTCTCTCTGTCTCTGGCACAAATCATCTATGAGTGAGGAGTTTTCATTCTCATCTTTTGGCAGTTACTATTCCTATAGAGCTTTTATTGATTTTGGATTCCCAGACCTTTTTGTCTCTCGTGAGGTAACCACTTCAATCATTCTTACCATGCTTTTGGTTCTGCATGTTAAAAAATGAAAAGAAGTCCTTATGATTTTTGAACTTAGAAAGATAGTTTTATCTGCTTCTTCTTTAACTTGTTTCCATGGCAGCAATATTATTCTCCTACAAGTTAAGCTTTTTCTTTTTGCCTTTTACGAATATGATTCTGTGAGATTTCATTTTCATTTGTTCTGGTAATTCATGCCATCTAGTTGGTAGTGTCTCTTGGCTACAAATGCTAAAGGGCACGCACGAGCACACACACACACACACCATATATATGTATGTATATATGTTGGTGTGTGTATACACATTCCAAATTGAATTTACTCTAAAGATTTAAAGAAATTACTGGTGGGGGACCTGGGTGTTAGGGGGCTCATACCCCTTAAATTAAAGAGAATAGAGGTAGATAAACATTTTTATTTTAGAAAAGTAACATTCATTTTGGATGTTAAAATGCGGACCTTCAATTGGGACAAAGTGAGTACTATATACTTGGTTGTCTCTATTATATTTCTAATGCATGGCTATATAAAATTAAATGTCATGGACCCCGCCTGATGTATGATTTGTGTAATCCCTCAGAATTATGGTCAGATTCCTCTGGCCATGCTTTTGTTGACAAAAGTGGCCATCTTCTTCTGACCTGACATTTTTTGTGAATATTGTTATGATAAGTACTATCTGTAGTTTACATCCATTTCTGTCCCCTTTTTCTTCTCCTCTCTCTTTTCTTTTGTCGTTCTCTTTCTGTTCTTGTTGCCTCTTGTCTTTTCTTCTTGGCCACCTCCCTTACCAGTTAGTCTTTAATGGCACCAGGTACCTGCCCACCAGTGCTGTCAAATCCCAACCACTTATTCACTGAAAGTTCTTTCCTGCACAGCGATCCTTTTCTTACTCTCCCTTGCCACAGACAAGTGCAGCCCTGAATACAACCACTGCTCTAACTCCACACTAGTGTAAGTCCACTCTCCAACATTAGGTCGCTATCTCCATCCTCTTTCTCCGTTTCCTTTTTATTGCCCTTTATAATTTCCATGTTGTCAACTGGCACAAGCCACCCTCCCTCTATCTCCACTTTCACTTTATCACCAGCCTATTCTCCCACTGTTCTCCCAGCCTCCAACCCACCCTAAACATGCATTCTTTTTCTTTGCTTCAAATTTTAGCTATTAACAAAACCAATCTTCTTTACTCTCCCTGAATTATGTGAGTTACAAGCAGAAGAAAAGAAGGGGTTGGGGGTACTGACATAGTGCTTTGTTTGTATTAAGGTATTACTTTTTACATCTTACCTAGAAGCAATGAAATGGTGGGTTATGATTCAATCATGGAATTGATTGATAGTAAGAAACGAGATATATTGGGGGTGGAGATTTGAGGAGAAAATTGCACAGGGGAGATGGGGGCTGCATTAAGGTTTGGGATTTGGGTTTTTTTTTTTTTAGTTGGAAATTTTGTTTTATTTTGTGGTAACTTTGTCCATTAAAATAAATGGGTCTTTTAACTGGCCCCTTTTGTGGGAGAGGGGTATAAGTGTAATTATAAAACCTGAAGGGATCTACTTGTAATTTTCTGATACCAGATGGGAGGTCTTTGAAATTATATCATAAAATTATTGCATGGCTTTTCTAAAAAATTGTATGAGTCAGGTGCATTACATTCTCCTAAAACTGCAGACATTTGGATGGACTCCAGCAGAAGCCAAAATGCACACGGTTGCTGACTATTTTAGTCAATCTGAGGTATAATCAAATTGACATTATTCCTTTCAGATGTCAGTTATTTGAAGTAGTTTTGGTGTGGTTATTTTTGCACTGATAACTTTGTATGCTTGTGAAAATGCAGTGGAATATAATTGTTGAGGTGTTAGGGCCAAATCCACGGCATCTTTTTGAGGTTTATGCTCTCAAGCTAAGTAATTATTTTCAGAAGTAAGTCTTAATGCATATTAAATTCAATTTTGCATGATTGGATTATTTTGAAACAATCTTGCTTGCACATTGACTTGTTTCTTGCTATTAGCTTGCTTTGTGTCAATCAGACATGATTAGATTATTGCTTAAATGAAAACTAAGTAGAATGCCTTCCTACGGTTTTTTGTTTGTTGCTACTAGCTAAACAATATTGGTAGCTTTATTTGCAGTTGACATAATATTTATTTCTCATATTAATGGGGCTACAAAAATGTATGCTGATGTTTCATGAAACAAATACATATATTTTGCATTTGGTATTGACTTACTCCCTGCAGATATATCCTACTTCAGTTGGAGGATATTGGAATTAATAGTTTGTTCAGCGGGATGTCAGAATGACTTGAAAATTTTTTATTCCGTAGTTTCATTATTTAAGTGGAACTCCTCATTATACTGCTATTAGCTTGACAGAAGGCTCCACCTCATTTATTTTTAGTTTGATACAATACCAACTATCTTTGTATTTAGAATTTGGGGTGGGACTTTAGTTAGTCACCACACTTTTTTTTTTTTTTTTTTTGGTGGTTGTACATTTACAGCCGTCTGGTTGTATGTTGCAACTGTGATCCTCTATGCTATAAGGCTGACGGAGTTATATTTTGTGCTCGTACTACGGACTTTACAAATTTCAAAAGTTAGCCTGTCCTAAGTGCCAAACTATAAAGTACATAACAGCCTGGTAACATAATACTCCCTCTGGTTTTTTCCACAGGTCATTTAAGATTTTGGCACATAAATGAAGGAGGCCCTTAAATCTATGGAATCTTGAGGGAAAAAGACAAGATTAGACTTAAAATTGAAAATCAATGAATGACATGGTTTAATGGAGTAATAAATGATAAGGGTAGAATTGGAAAAAGCAATAAATAGCTTCTTGAATTTCCAAAACGACATATAATTGTAGTCAAGAAAAAGTTTCTAAAATGACTTATAATAAAACCAAAAGAGAAAACGTGATGATCATTCACAAGTTTGGTCATAAATTCCTTTTTTTTTTTTTGGCCGGGGGGGGGGGCGTGGGTGGGTGGGTGGATAAAGGAATTTTATTAATGAAAAGAAGAGATACAAGAAAGAGGATGAGGCATCCTCAAGAAAGCAAAATAAAATTTACATCAATGCTGCCCTCCAATCCCCTTGTAAATCTATCATTGTTTTGTTCCCAAAAACATCACATGTAATTGCCAAATAGATGACAAGTTCGGTCATAATTGTTCTCAAAATCTTTGGTGGAGCAAACTATAAGTGTCTTTAATCAGATTGTGAAGGTAGATGTGCACTTTAATCTTATGCTTTGGTAACATTATGCATCATCCGAAAAAGAAACATAAACTCTCAAATTAGATACAAGTCCTTTGAGTAAGTTACTGTGATTGAATAGTGCCTCTTGAGTAATACTGTTAGGGAACTCAGTTTATCCTGCAAATGGGACTGTAAACCTTGTGACGGGGATTGGTTCACTGGTGGATTATGTGTATGCAAAACTCCAGCTGAACCTATGACATGGTTTGATTCGGTGTAACTGTTGGGTTCTGTACATGTTTTGTCATACTAGCCAGAAGTTTGTAAGCTGATGAATTTCAAACCCATGACATGAGAAAAGTAAAGACATTTGTTGTCAGTTGGTCAGTACTAGTTTTATGAATGAGTTCCAATATAACTGAAATATATTTTATAGTTGTTTGTTATTTGGTATGAGGTATTTTATCTTCATGCATGGGTTTACTTCCCATGTCGGTTCATGAGTGCAGAAGAATTATTGGTTAAAATGTGAATATGTCATTTGATAGCTTGATTTAAAAAAAAAAATTACAGAACTATTAAGCATCAATCATGGACTATCTAATCAAACAGTCACCATTAGATGCTCAAGTTGAATATTATATAGTTCTCTTGATTTAGAGTTATAGTTGTTAGGGTTAAACCTGTAAATTACACCTTTTTCTAATATCTTAAACATTTGGGTAAGTTGGTGATTTGGCATGGTATTAGAGAGGGAGATCTTGAGTTCAAATCCCTTAGCTACCTATTAAATGTAAAAATATGTTGAGAAGTGTGCATGGTTAGGCTGTTAGTGTTGTATGACATTTCTGAGATTTACCACAGATTATTGTGACTTACTTTCTCAGAAATGATGTATCAGATTTCTTAGAACTACTAATCAAAATATTCTTCTAATTTACATAAATTTCAGAATCCATATCCAGACTGTTTGGCCCAAAGCTTCTAAGTAGGATGGAGAATTTCTAAGCTTTAGCACCTTTATTATGGATGTTGAAGGCTTGCCATGTGGGCTTTTTGGCATCAAGTCATACTGTTTTTACTTGATCACAAAGAAGAGAACAAAGATTGAAAAAGACACGTGTACCCCTGTGTATGAAAATAAGACAGAATTATGAAACATTCTGGAGACTATTACTAACTCTGAAGCACGATAAAAGCACTGCCACAAAGTGAAATGCTGAGATACTAGAAATTGATATTGCCAATTTTAACGGCAGGCATCTGCACTTTTCTTGACCTTGGAGGTCATGTATCATATTGGAGTCCTGATATTACCTGTTTACTTGTCTACAACTAAATGTTCCACAAAAGACAAGAAAAAGGTTAAACAAATAAATGAAAAGGCTTTGCTTCATTTAATAATTGTTCTCAGTTTCATTGGGCTCTTATTTTTTTCTTCTAGCAAGTGTAGACATCATTTTGGGATCAGCTATCATTGAATATATATTTTAGGCGTGCCTTTATATTGCTTACCCTTGTATTCATATTTTGCTTGGGCAATATTCTGGATTTATGATGGGTCTTTTTGATGGATACTATCACTTTGAACAGAGTTGGGAGTCCAATTCCAATAAGCTGATATCTGCTTTGAAGAGGGTATATGCTAGTTGAATAGTAGACTCCCTCAAGATATCAGTTTAGTTATAGTTCTCTCATTCTGTGCTTGCCTTGCTGCACTATGATGGATAACTTTTCTTCCATCTGTGGGATTATAACATTATTGTTCTTGTTGTTTGTCATAACCAAGTGAATGAAATCATATGTTGAATGCATATTCAGCATGAAATTTTCTTAAAGTTACTGCAGTGATGATGCTGTTCCTCAAGTTTCCTATTGCTTTTTTCTCAACTGTAGGATCATGGATGAGAAGGCAAGCATATTTGAGGATATTTTGGATGCTTACTTAGCATATTTGCAAGTAAGTTCCTCATAAGCCATGGCTTCTAGTGCTTCAATATCATATAATGCTTGAGTGCAATTGCCTTTTTATGCTCTTAATTCACACCTGGTTACACTGGTTTTGTCCTTACTTTGTGATGGTCTCACTGCCAGTTGTATCTGGATACTTTCGGAGCCAATTGGAAAGTATAAGTTTAAAGGGGAAAAGGCATATCTATCAAAGAAAAGGGATAACATATAACCCAGAGATAAGTTATATTAGGTTGAACAAATTTCATTAACTACTCTTATGAAAAATAAATTAATAAAGCAACTAAATAATGACTCAGATTAAATTTGTACAGTTCAGCAATTAGCAAAGAAGATCAAAGTAACCTTGATGACGGAAAACACATAAAATGGAATAAAGTCTGAGTATCCCTAAAATAAAGATTCTAAGAATATTCCATATTCAATACTGGCTAGTCATGTTCCAAAGCATGCCCGTCCAACACTGTTAGCAAAGTCCCTATATAAGCCCTTGGTAGTTGACATTGGATAGTCATTACCATTTTGTGAGAGCAGTGATCTCATGATCTAATCTAAGAAATTATTGTTCTATAAGTGTCATCCTAAATTGAGATGCAGTGTGGAAATTTGTGCGGGAGCCCGCTGTGGATGCACTTTTTTGAGTGCAGTTGCTGCTGGTAACCTCATCATTTTGTTGGATGAGCACAAATGTTCTGTATGCAATGCACAGTTCTATATCAATGAAACTTTAACCTGATTTGAACTTGACTGTAGTTTTGCCGATCAGAAAGACAGTACAAGAGGCTGGAGATGCATCATTCCGTGCCAAGATTGATTAAATAGTGATATCTCACTTACTGAAACTAGAGTCTTTTCATCCAACTTTGCAATTTAGTATTATGATTAGGATTTTCACATGGCAATTTGATGCCAGTGTTCAACACCCAACTTCTGTTTCATGATTCAGATAAACTCTCTCAAATATGCACTATGCTTATTCTGATAGTATCACTTTTAAAGTTAGTATATGCTTGTTCTCCTCTGATCCATTTGAAGTACAGGATGCATTCAATATTATTATTACTTTTTTTTGTCTTCTTTGTAATCTGTATGGACATTTTACCCAATATTTTGCGTCATCCATCCTTCTTTACTGCAGGTAACTGTAGTTAATCCTGCCATGGAAAAAGCATTGTTGCTTCTGCAAAAGTTTGCTGTGGATGCACATAGTGGGAAAATTTCAAATGATAAATTGCGGTTTGGTGCTCCTTGGAGGCATCCTCCACGTGTGAACAATCCTGAACTGTGCCGTGAATGGGCTAAAATTCAATTAATGGATTTCGTGCAGTCTCTAGCAAACACAGAATTTGGGGTATTTTATTTATTTATTTACTTCTTTGTTATGAGTGGAGGGAACTGCACTCTAAGCATTGAGTAGTGGTTCTCTAAGGCTTTTGTCTTGTTTATTTTTCACATAGTTTGTTTCTTATTTATTTGAATATACTGGTTGCGTCTGGTGTGTTTCCCAGTAAAGTGGCTTCATAACTTCTTCCATTCTGTTGAAGAATTCCATGTTATCATTACTGTAAGATCTTAGCTACAGGTGTAAATTCTTTTTCCCAGCTATCTTCAAGTTAAGAACTTAGTCTTTTGCTTGTCTAAACATATAATGCCCATAACAATGAGAATCTTTGATATTGCATTAATCTCATACCCCTGCTGCAGTTTTTAAATATTGCATTTCAGCATTGTGGTTTTTAGTAAAGTTATATTCGAGCTGTTAAATCTCTCTAGCTAATTTGTCCTGAAATGCAATAGGGCAAACATAACTGAATGTAAACTACTAACAAACAAATAGATGTGAAGGTTAGCAATTTCCAACAAAGTATCAGGCTAATAGAGTAAGTGGATAAGAATTGATTTGAGAAGAGTTTTGTAAAAAAATATTAAATATGTGGGGTCATGTGGGGTTCAAAGAGAGAGAATATGATATGTTGTGAGTAGATGATAGTTTTTTTGGAAAACAAAAAATACATAAAATAATAATGTATTTAAATTAAAGTAAAATTTTGATTTGGAATGAAACTAAAAAATTGTTGTCCAAATAAGGCATAAATTTTTGGTAATAGTTCTATGATTATATCTATCATTTGCCTCTTGTTTTCATGTATCCATTTAAATTGACTAGCAGAATACAGTCTTTGGACTTGGATGATTTGAAATTTAAGATGGTGTGATCTAAAGATCGTCTTTGTATAAATTCTTATCATTATTATGGGTATTCATTGTTGTCGAAACTTGAAAGTGAGGAGCTTCTTCCCGAACCTTAGATTGACAAGCTGGAATTAACAGTAAAGCATTGTTCTGATCCTCAACTTCTGTGGGCATGTGTAATTTATTCTTGAATGTTGTCATCTGTGCAGTTTAATTATCTAGCTGACTGTAGTCTTGAGATCTTTGATGATCCTTCCGCTGTTGCATTACTAGAGGTACTTTTGCTTCTGTGTATTCTACCAAAACAATTATTACTATTTTCCACGCTCTGTGCTATGCTTTATTTTTTGTTCAACAAAGTTTTGATTGTAGATCTTGCAACGTTTTTTTTTTAAAGATATTTGTTTTATGATGTCAATTAATTCACGGTTGTACTCTTGGTTCAGCAGTAAATTGTTGATGAGCATTAAACTTATATTTCTTTGTTGTACTCATTACATCAAACTTTTGGAGAAAGGCGATTAAGTATCCAATCTTATCCAAATGGAACAAATAAAAAAGTTTCTTTACATTAATTTTTTTTCATGAATATTTCTTTAGATTAATTAGTGAACAAGGCAAGGGAATTTCTGAGATGCAATCATTTTTTTCCGTGTATTTCTCTTATTTACTGATGTCTATTCTCCTTAGGTTGGTCTACTTTATGCCCAAAGGGACCCCTCATTCATTCGCCCTGTATCCCGTGGTATTCAAAGATGCCTTGTGAGATGGTAAGAGATAGTTGCGTGCTTGAAGCAACTTTAAAAGCCTCAGGAATGTATGATGTCCTATGGCCTACTGGTATATTGCAGGCTTGTTCAGGAGCAGCTGCAAATGAACTTTACAGGCTCCTTCCAGTACCTGTGGCAACGATTGATGAGGGGACGTAGTTATCGTCATTTGATGTTACAATTAGGGTACAAATAGTAACTGGAGGTATGACTAGCGGCCAATTGCTTGATCTGATTTCACTTTTTGGTCTATTACCATTATGAAACATAGTTTCATAATTAACAAGATTTTTTTCTTGTGGGTGAGATCAGTGGCATGACTTATAACAAAATATAACTCCCTCCATCTGGATTTGAATGTCCGATTTTGAATTGAATTTGAATAGAAATGTGGACATTTAAATTTGGACAGAGGGAGCATAACTAATGACCAAAAGGAAGTACTCAACGTTTGCATCTGGATATTACAATATATATATATATATATATTATTTTTTATTTTTTATTTTTTGCTCCTTAAGTAGTTGCAGATTCTGTTAGAAATCTTGATTGATTGATAAGTTGAGCTAGTGAGGAGCTTACGGTTCTGGGGAATTTAGCTGTAGCTTCTGTAACCACTTTATTTTGGTGGGCTGAAGGCAAAAGAAATACGTATGTGTTCATTTCCATATGATTCATACTAATTGGCCGCCACAAGATGGGAAGTCCAATTTTTTCTAACTTCTTGTCATCAGTCAATTGCTCTAGGGCTGCACAGTTGTTTAGTTCATTTACTTTTTTGGGCTTTCCAGAGCATGTTTGGACATTCCTGTGACATTTAGTGAATTTTTTTCACATGTTTATACAGAGGTTTTTGGCTTCTGTTTTCAGATCTATATACAAGAATGATACCTGATGATAAAGATCTCCCTGTGGCCTGTCGAAATCAAACTCTACTTAGTTCTTTATCACATACTAATGGAGAGAACAATTTTTTTCCTACAGCGTTTCAGTGTGTACAGGTGCAGGGCGCTTGATGGTCAATCTGGAGATGTTTATCTTTTCCAAGGTATGTAACGTTGTATTCAACATCCAGCCAATGGTATTAAATTCTGCTCTTCATGGAATTTGACATCTATGATCACCACATTGTGCCATGGCTTATTTTGATTTTCATATTGTACGTTGGTCATTGTTTTCAAGTAATGAACTCTCTTTTATATCATGCACTATTAGCTGTTTCTGTGTAGTAGATTTCTCCTTTATTGTCTTCATGCATAAATTCATTGTGGCTCGCTTGTATCTCGCTGCAATACTGCATTTTGCTTTCCAATAGCTATTGTTCAATCAGTGTTACTAGATTTTCTTTTGTCTATATGCTTAAATTCCTTTCGTTGAGAAATAAGGTAAAGGGAGAAGTATGGAAAATCTCTGTAGATGAAGTGATGGGCTCATAAAGATAATTCATAATTAGCCTGCTGCATGGATGCAAAATTGAGTTATTGCAAATTGACGTTGACTTGAAGCATTATCTTTTCTTTTTTTCCTTTCTTTTTTTGCAGTTACCTAGGAAATTTCACTAACTCATGCTTCAGGGCAAAGGAGATTTTGACCTATTTATTCAATAATCTTGGGAACTTCAATATTTTGCCGAGTGTGAACTAGATTTTGAAGAACCCAAAGCTATAGGACAACCCTGAGACTCTTTTGTGATGATCTGTCTTTTCTACTACTGCCCTCTCAAGTTTTTCTGGGAAGCCCACATCTAGCAGCGATCTTCTTACATGACACGATCAGGGAATCAAGAATTCTGTTGAAAATGAGGCATTGACCAGAGAACCAAATAATCTTGTAATGTGCCTGCACATGTTTTCTGGTAAATACCGAAAGTGCCTACCAACTGTATTTCTGTATCCGAAGCGGGAGAATTGCTGCATCCAACTTTGGGTTTTAATCCTGATCTCATACTTGGTGAATGTTGTGTTTTCAGTGATATTGTCTTTTCTTGGAAGTAATGACATAGTGAGATCTATAATCTCTTTTCTCCTATCATTTGCCCTGTTGTGACCTATATTTGGGCTTCCTTTGTTTCCCTGAATACGTGTGAGTTGCTTTTGGGTTGTAGAGGGCTTGTTAGGCAGGGAAAAATATGCTACAAAAAGTGTTCTTATAGGCCAAGAACCCATCTTTCCCCACCCCACCTCTTCCCGCCATTGGAAATTACATAGTATTCTTTTAAGGATTTTAAAATTTCAAGACAAGTCAGGACGGATATTTTGGAATTATAATTTGGGACCAATTCTGAAACTTTGGAAGAACTGAATATTCGGGATGGTACCAGCGATATTGAAAAATTTCTAAACCGTGAGCAACCCTAACACCAAGGCAGAAGATGTATTGTACTTTAAAATCCTTATTTCCAGCCTATAGGAAGAACAAGTTGATCATGAAGCAGCCAACAGTTTAGTGTACACCAACTACACTAACAGCTATCAAACTATGGATCTTCAAACAATTCGACTCAACAGAAAGCCATAAATACATGTAAAATGATCTTTGTCTTGCATTGCATCTAGGAATAAGACAGCCAATATGAAGAAAACAAATAACATTTCTTTTTCCTTTGTCCGTCCATATACAAGGGGAAAAATATCCTCTTAAGTAATTATGCGAAATATCGCCTTGTGAGAAACAGAAGTTATATCGATGCCAACAAGTCTCAGCCAATAGTCCGGCAGAAAAGGAGAGAGCCAGAACATTTTTCAACAACACTTGCCAACCGATAATCAACAGAAACTTCATATGAGATAGACCAAAACCAAAACTCAGTATGGTAAGAAGAGCAACAAAAACGTAATTAATGGAACAATTCTCTGCTCTTCTCCTTTAACTGATGATCCTTTATCCAAGTTCAGTGTTCACAGTTCCACCCCATATCCCTTGGACCTCCACTATTCCAACCACTTGAATTGAATAAGTAGATTCCTTAAGAACTAGAATTCAATAAAACGATTTCTATGAAAAGTCAGGGCACCTCAAACTAGATGAGAAATTTGAAAGCAAATATACCATCATATTGTCCAACCCTTACCAACTGAAATTGAAGGATCATAAACAACAAATTGTTCTGGGAGATTCCTACAAAAATTCAGCAAGAGGATAAATTTGAAGGATGCATTTCCAGTGTGTGGCTCACGAGGGCCAGTGCGGGTTTGTTGCCTGATACATTGAGGAAAACAAGTACGGCCTACATTACCTGAACAATTAAACATTCGAAATCTTGCAATCAATAACTACTTTCACAATTCATCCAAAAAAAAAAAAAAACTACTTTCGTAAAGATTCAAGACATTACTTCCAAATTCACAAGAACATACTTACAGATTAGTCCTAAGTATGTATGCATCTCTTTTTCTTTCTTTTTTTTTTTATTATTCAACGAGTGACGAACCAAAATATATTAAAGGCAACCATTTTAAACAATAAAATCAAGAGTAAAAAATTATAAAGGAAAATGGCTTTCTTTGGCAACTAAGCTCTCAAGTTCCACACCGAGGCATTGCTAACTAGGGTCTTTTAAAACTTCCCTAGTTGTGGACACTGTTAATATATTTGTCAGAAAACTAAATGTGTTTAAAAAAAAAAAAAAAAGACAGAGAGACACCAATAAGAACTCCAATGTAATATGATAACAAAGTGAAATCCATTTGCCCCTGCCAAGTTTCTTCAAACTAGTCTACAATTCATTCTTTAAGGGGAGATTGAAAATGTGTGCCAATGACTAATGATGTGTCAGATTTGAGTATGTAAAATCATTCATTTTTAAGTTCATTCTCAATTAAGTTTTAATTAAAACATTAATCCTAAGTCACATACGTGAGCAAGTGCATTCATCACAAAGCATAGTATAGGGAATTAAAAATTATCGATTCTCAAGGAACAACTATCATTAATTACTCTCCATCCCATGTTTAACTCAACAATTAAATTGATTAAGAAGAAATAAAAGAAAAATAAACAAATAAACATATACCAAACATAGGAGATAAGACATGTAAAGAGATAGAAATCCTTGAAGACATAATAATGATTGACTAGCAATTCTCTCAATTAATCATTATCTTGATATCATGAAGGAACAAATTAGATCCACTTTATTTGCAATCCATGAATTCACTATCTTCCTGGTTAATCAGTGGATATATTTTATCTCACAAATTCTCCCAAAAGATGCATTAAATTCAATTCTTAACAAATATTCCTATATTGTAGGTGATATAAATATGAAATTAGCCAATGACCCTATATTCTATGTGAAATCAACTAATTTTTTATTACTCAAGTTCTTACTCTTAACTTTCTTTTGCAATCCAGTTAAGAAATAAACAAATATGAAATCAATTAAATTCAACTTATTCTTAATCTCTTTTGCAAGTTAATTAGAATGAGGAAACAATTAATCAATTCATTAAATGAAGCAAGTAATCAAATATTAGAAATAACAACCAATTGATTAAAAGGCTAAAATTAATACAAAATCATGAATCCAAAAATATCCTCTAAATACAATTAAAACATTAATCTCAATATTGTTCAAGAAAAAGAAAACAAAGGATTAAGATAGAACTCATAAACAAACCCCCTCATTCTCTTCTTGAAGACTCTCTTAAAGTAATGCTCATCTTGATGAATTCCTCCTTCAAAGCTTGATTCTTCAATTTAATCTCTAAATTCACCATGTGTTTGCTTGTGTTTTTCTTGTATTTATAACTTTCTTGGTTCCCAAAAACGTTCCCTAGAAGTTTTGGGCTGTGTACAAGTTAGATACCAAAAGACTTCTTGAGAAATTTCTAATTCTACTAAAAGAAGGATTGCAAACCGCCTCAGAGCAGAGTAAAGCTATGCCGGTTCAGTTCTGGAATTGCATGTTTGCTCTGATTTTTCCCTCTATTTTGCTCTATTTTTCTAGTATTGAGCTAGGGCCAGTTCAAAAGACTACGGTCGGCATTGGGTTAACACTGGAATACCACAATTAAGTTCTAAATTCTGTAACTTCTGCACAAAATCCAAAGAAAACTTTTTTGCAACCAATTATCGAACTTTCATTAATAAGTAAAGGAATTGACTAGCTATTACATAAGAAATACCACAAAATCACCTTAAATAGTTAGGAAATTATAGATGCATTTAGACCCTATTAACTAATTTTTAAGCTCCCCCACTTCTTTACTCAATACTACCATGCCCAGGGGGCTAAGATGAACTAGCATCATTTGGTTCCTTTAGCAATTAGTGCATTCAAGAAGATGAATCTAGGCTTCATTTGGAATGATGTAACCCCAAATTTCTGAAGAGCAAAATAATAATAATAATAATAATAATAATAATAATAATAATAATAATAATAATAATAATAATAATAATAATAATAATAATAATAATGATGATGATGATGATGATGATGATGATGATGATGATGATGATGATCTGGTGAAACTTGGAACTAACAATAATAAAAACAAAATCAACTCTTCATAATTTCAATTAAGAACAAAAAAGAATCAACAAATAGTTAACCAATTTAATACAATAAAAAGAGAATGCTTGCTCCTAAGCCTAGTGGAAAGGAAAAATAACTAAAAAAAGCATGGCAAAAAGTGTTTTAAGGTCTTTAATTCAACAAAAATTTCCTGATAGAACATAAATACTAAAGAAACCTTGCTGGAAAGAATTACATCCTATATTTTCATATGCATATAAATTTGATGCAATATATTAGTGCAAAATGTTCAGACTATATGGATAGAATTTTGTAATTGTTTCTTTGGCATATTCTAGGGGAAAGAATCAATTTTTCATTCCCTGTGAAGGTGATACGAGCTAAAAATGCAGAAGCCTCTTGATTTTGAAGAACCCTAGAGTTGGTCATTTAACTCCCTACCAAATTCACACGCACAAATGAACTAAATACAAATGCACTTAATCCAATGAGAATTGATGAATCTAGTCTGCTTCAAAACACCTAAATACTCTAATCTATCAAAAGATTAGAACAAAAAGATGGGATTTGAAGGCACCTAAAAACTTAATCTATCAAGAACACTAGCACCCAAGAATAGAAAAAGAGATTTAGATTATCCCTTTGAAATTTAGAGACATGGAATCAAATGTGGGACTAAGCCATTTGATTTGGTCTTGAAATGGGAATCACCCTTTACACACTCTTCTCTAGAGAGAATTTGGTTTCTCTACCAAAATATTCTAATTCTCTAAAAACTTACTATTACAAGAGTCAAGAGGCATATATAAAGATAACAAACTAAACTTAGCAAATGGGAGATGTAATCTCAACTATTCATCTCCTAAGTAAGTCTAAAATATACCTATTATAAGTCAAAAGTTGTGGGAATTCAATTTAAAACAAAATAAAACAAAACAAGAAAAATCAGCAAAACAGGGCATTACCCGAAGTGACTTGGCGCCAGGTGTACTGATGGACCTAGCGCCAGATGTGATCTGCAAATGGAACTGTTCTAATATGAACCTGGCACCAGGTGTACTAGTGTACCCGGTGCCAGGTGCGATCTGCCCTCCTCACACCTCGTTTTTCTTATCTTTTCAACCTCCTCTTGCACTCCTTTGGCCCTCCATACCAATTATTGTCCAAGCTTTGATCTTCTTGGCCCTTCTTTAATCCTCCATTGCAGGACAACCTTCTTCATCCTTGACTTGGAATCTTGAAATGCACCTTGAAGTCTTTTGAAAAGGAGCTTCACCCATGGAGGCATATGTTCTGTCTTTGTTCTCCTTCCCCCTAGAATGGGACGATTCATATCATTTTCCCATTCTTTGTGATGATTTGGCCTCGAATTGTCACTTACATAAAAATTCAAATAAGGAATTTTGGATGAAGGCAAAAATGTCGTCTTTTGAACTTTGCCATGCTCGTTGTTTTCTCTTTTCATTACTCACATTTTTCTTCTCATTTTACCTCCACACTCTTTTTTCTTCTCAACCCCTTATTTATCCCTCATTGTTTTTTTCTTTTAAAGTTGAAGTGGTCACTCTATTTTTATCTTGCTCACCTTTCCTCTTCTCAATTTGATTCCTAACCTCTTTTTTTTTTTTTCCCCTCAACTTCTTTTCTCTTAATCTTTTTCCCCTCTTTTTTCTCTCTCCTTTTGTTTTCATTCTCTCTCAAAATATTTTGATCTTTCAAAACCTCACTAGGGAATAAGGGAGCTAAAGTGAACTTTTTTTTATCTTTGTTCAAGGTATAAGTGTTTTTCCTCCCCTTGTGGACTACATCCCTATCAAACATCCAAGGTCTCTCCAACAAAATATGCCCAACATGCATGGGATAAATATCATATAACACTTCATCATGGTATCCCCCCATGTCAAATTCAACCTTAACTTACTTGTTCACCTTCACTTCTCTACAATTATTCAACCAATGGAGCTTGTAGGGACTAGGGTGTTTTAAGGTTTCTAACTCTAATTCCTCCACCAATGTAGTACTAATCAAATTTTTACAACTTCCCTCATCAATAAGCACACTATATGGTTTTTCCTTGATAAGATACCTTGAAAAGAAGATATTTTCCCTTTACATCTCATCTCCTTCTTTACCCCCCACTAGCATCCCCATCGCTTCTTGCTACTCCAATCAATGGAAAAATTGGATCAATAACCATTCCTCATTTACTACACAGTCTAACCCCTCAAAGTTTCTCTTTTCCCACATGTCTTGATTGTATAAGTGGATGGTTGGCATAAGTGAGTTGCTTTGGGTATACTCTCTTTTGTGGTGGTTTCTCAACATTCACATGTCTCCTTTTTTCGCTTTCTACCCCATAAAATCTCCTATGTGCTAATTTGTTGGGAAAAGTAGCTTTGGTGTGTCTATAGGTGGAATTTTTACTACATTGCAACTTATCCTTCCTCTATTGTGGCTCCTTAGGACAATTGTAAAAATAATGGTCTTTTCCCCAACAATTAGAGCAATCATACTACTTCTTTTGCACAAACTCTCTCTCTTTTTTTTTGCATTCCATTATTTGAATAATTTTGCAATCTACCCTTTACTCTCTTTAAAAGTCCTCCCACAAGAATTCCATCACTCTCATAATCTATCCACCCAATTCTTCCCTTTTCACATCCACCATTTCTATCTTCACTAGTGTTTTGATCTTCATCACAATCATACAATAATGCACAATCATCTTCATATTTCTCATAATCTCATTCTTCCTCATCATAGTTATCACATTCTCCTCTACTTGAGCAAGACATTTCATAAAAATCACTTCACTTTGAGCACTCATAGAAGATGAATCATATGAACTCTCATAAGCCATTTTATTTTTGTTTAAAGAGAAATTTTGAGTAGAAAAACACACAAGAAAAGTTTCTCACTTCATACCCTCACGTGTTTAGCACTCAATTAATGTCACTTAACCCTCATGTTTGCACTCTTCTTTGACTTTTGCAATAATGAGCTCACCCTCTTACCTTTTTCAATCTATTCAAGTGCTTCCCAAACTCAAGACTAATTCAAAGACAAAAAAACTTTCTAGTGGCTACAAGAAAGATTTACTTTACCAAGAATAATCTATTATGCTAGGAGACAATGTAGTTCATGAATGGAAGCTTGAAATAGTCATGTATGAGCAACCATAAGCCATTAATGCAATATATCAAACACCTTTTGTGCACCTCGTAACTCAATTTTGAAGGGCAAACTTCAGCTTGCTTTTAGCCCCAAATCGACAAATTTTGACACCAAATAACTTCCTAAACACCAATATATCATATATGATCAAATTCACAACATTCCCATAGCACAAATTCAAGTTTTGAACCCACAAAATTGCAAGAAATTTAGTTACAGGATTTCTTATGTGCAGAATTTTGTGCAGTCAATCACCTTAAATAACTTCAAATTTTTAACAATTTTAATCCTCAAATAGCTACCTAATCATATACCCCACATATAAGGTTAATTTCACATCAAGTTCATGGCACAATATTGAGCTCTAAGCATTCAAAAATAGCCCCAAAATAAGTGACAAAAATCTAGAAATTTTGACAAGTTCTTGAAGAAAATTGTACCTTTGCTCAAAAAAAGTTATAATGATTAAAATCAATACAATCTTGCTCTGATACCACTTTGATGCGAGTTAAAAACGCGGAAGCCTCTTGATTTTGAAGAACCCTAGAGTTGGTCACCCAACTCCCTACCAAACTCATACACACAAATGAACTAAATACAAATGCACTTAGACTAATGAGAATTGATGAATCTATCATGCTTCAAAACACCTAAGTACCCTAATCTATCAAGAGATTAGAACAAAAAGATGGGATTTGAAGGCACCTAAAAATCCAACCTATCAAGAACACTAGCACCTAAGAATAGAGAAAGAGATTTAGATTATCCATTTGAAGTTTAGAACACATGGAATCAAATGTGGGACTAAGCCCTTTGATTTGGCCTTGAAATGGGAATCACCCCTTACACACTCTCCTCTAGAGAGAATTTGGTTTTTCTACCAAAATATTCTAATTCTCTAAAACTTACTATTACAAGAGTTAAGAGGTACATATAAAGATAACAAACTAAACTTAGCAAATGAGATATGTAATCTCAACCATTCATCTCTTAAGTAAGTCTAAAATATACCTATTATAAGTCAAAAGTCGTGAGAATTAAATTCAAAATAAAATAAAATAAAATAAGAAAAATCAGCAAAACAAGGCATTACCCGAAGTAACTTGGCACCAGGTGTACTGGTGGACCTAGCGCCAGGTGTGATTTGCAAACGAAACTGTTCCAGTATGGACCTATGCTAGGTGTACTAGTGTACCCGGTGCCAGGTGCGATCTGCCCTTCTCACACCTTGCTTTTCTTGTATTTTCAACCTTCGCTTGCACTCCTTTGGCCCTTCATACCAATTGTTATTCAAGCTTTAATCTTCTTGACCCTTCTTTAATCCTCCATTGCTTGACAACCTTCTTCATCCTTGGTTTAGAATCTTAAAATACACTTTGAAGTCTCTTGAAAATAAGCTTCACCCATGGAGGTGTATATTATGTCTTTGTCCTCCTTTCCCCTTCTTTAAATTGGCCTTCATGCCTGAGACAATTCCTATCAGAAGGAAACTACATGATTTCAAACCTATAAAATTACTTGCTTTTGGAATAAGCTTTTGATTTTGTAAGATTTGTAAAGCAATAGAGGAGAAGGCGGGAGTCTAGATGCTGTTCCTAACATAGAGAAGCAAAAAGAAGGGCTTTATTTCATAGAGGATATGGGAGGAATTAAAGATTGTTATATAATCATAAAAGGGCAAAATTGTCATAAAAAATAATTAAAGGCGGCTAATGATCCATTTGTTTCTCTCCAAGGATGGAGAGAAAGAAATGTGGGGATTGGAGGGATCACTACAAAAAAGTGACTTTTGGCAATGCTTTTATTTGTAACATAGCAAAATCTATGGTGAATCTTTAGTTTTTATCACAGTTTTGAATTCCATGGCATATATACATTTTTTGTAATACTTTATTTTGTCACGGCTACATTTCTGTAAGTAAAAGTTCTTTTTTACCACAAATTTAAAAATTGTGTAGGTAAATATAATTTTTTTGCCACAGAGATTTAAAATTGTGGGTAAAGAAATTTTATTATCCACAGCTTTACTAAATTGTGGAAAAAACATATTTTTTTCTTATTTTATCAAATATTAAAAAATGTCAACGTAAAATGGAAGCTTTCATTAGATACCATAGTTGAGGTAATTGTTTATATTCAAGTAGTTGTGTGTACAAATCTTGATATTAATATTTTATTAATTTTTATATAGTTTTTTTGGACTAACTACCTAGTTTTTTTTGGATATTTTTCTAGATATTAAGCTAGATTATGTGTCAAAATATATCCGATTACCTTTAAATTTTGTCATAATACTTTTCTTAATAATTTTAACAAATAGAACCGTTGGATCACTAATTTGATATGCCTTTCTTGGTAAATACGTTAGGTTTTAGATATTTTTTTAGATATTATGCTAGATAATGTGCCAAAATATATCCGATTACTCTCAAAATTTTGTCATAACACTTTTCTTAACAATTTTAACAACTCTAATGATTGGATCGTTAATTTGATATGCTTATCTTTATAAATGCATTAGGTTTTGGATATTTGTTTAGATATTATGATAGATAATGTGTCAAAATATATTTGATTACCTTCAAATCTTGTTATAATACTTCTCGTAATAATTTTAACAAATCTAACGGTTGGATCTGTAATGTAATACGCCTATCTTTATAAATGCATTAGGTATTGGATATTTTTTAGATATTATGCTAGATTATGTATCAAAATATATTCGATTACCTTCAAATTTATCATAACACTTTTCTTAATAATTTTAACAAATCAAATGGTTGGATCATTAATTTGATACTCCCATCTTTGTAAATGCATTAGTTTTTGGATATTTTTTCTAGATATTATGCTAGATTATGTGCTAAAATATATCTGATTACCTTCAAATATTGTTATAACACTTCTCTTAGTAATTTTAACAAATCTAACGGTTGGATCTTTAATTTGATATGCCTATCTTTTTAAATGCGTTAAGTTTTGTATATTTTTCTAAATATTATGATAATTATTTGCCAAAATATATTCGATTACTTTTAAATTTTGTCATAACACTTGTATTAATAATTTTAGCAAATCTAATGGTTAGATCATTAATTTGATATACTTATCTTTGTAAAAGTATTAAGTTTTCAATATTCTTCTAGAGATTAGGTTTTAGATATTTTTCTAAATATGCTAGATTATGTGCCAAAATATATCCCATTACCTTTAAATCTTGTTATAACACTTTTCTTAGTAATTTTATAAAATCTAATGGTTGGATCGTTAATTTGATATGCCTCTATTTGTAAATGCGTTAAATTTTAGATATTTTTCTAAATATTATGTTAGATTATGTGTCAAAATATATCTGATTACCTTCAAATTTTGTCATAACACTTTTCTTAATAATTTTAATAAATCTAACGGTTGGATTATTAATTTAATATGTCTATTATTATAAATGTATTAGGTTTTAGATGTTTTTCTAGATAGTATGCTAAATTATGTGTTAAAATATATTCGAATACCTTCAAATTTTGTCATAATACTTTTCTTAACAAATTTAGCGGTTGGATCGCTAATTTGATATGCCAATATGTATTTAGTGTATATATATTAATACATATTATATATATATATATATATATATATATATATTAAAATAGTATATTCACTACAAGAACAAAGATTTTCTTGACACTTTTTTAATAATTTTTTTTTTAAAATGTCATAATATAATACCTCTAATGACACTATATTTATTTGTGTCATTATAATAAAACTAAAATGATATAATTTTATTAAATTGATTAAATTATTATAATATTATGACACTTTTTAACATTACATAAAATTACATTTTTGTATTGTCAAGAAAGAAAAGGCATGTCTTTCTACACATAGAAAAAATAGCAAGATTTTAAGGGAGATTTATTTTGTTAAATCTATATATTTATAAAATCTAAAGAGGAAACCTACCATTACGATACGTAGAAATATCATAAGGTAATATATGGTTAAATAATTTTTTTTAAAAAAAAATTATATTTGAATTTATTTAAAATCTTAATTAATTAAATTAATTAATAAAAAAAATATATATTTAATATTAATATATTAAAATATATAATTCTTTAAATATTATTTAAATTAATATATTAAAATATATAATTTTTAAATATTATTTAAATTTATTTTAAAATTTTAATTAATTAAATAATAAATTAAATTAATTAATAATATAATACATTAAATATTAAAACATAACAAGTTGTGCAAGGCACGGACATTAACCTAGTGACGGAGGAAAACCTCCTTCTCAGTTGAAAACCCTGTGTTATTTTCTTCTCCTAAAAAACGCTGTGTTCATTTTTGTTCATCTCTATGCTCGAAATTTCTCAGCAACACTTTTAACAGTATCGCCCGTGGTATTATCAATTTTGAGACGGCTGAAAATTCCTCCATTTTATTTTTATTTCTCATATCAATCTTCCCCTGTAAGTTAATGCCCACAACATTCAGTCTTCTTCACCAAGAGATTTCTACACTCGTTTTCCGTTGTTCCATTCTTACTGCTCTTTCTAATTTCAGTTTGATTCCTTGATTTTACATTGTTTGTTTCACTGTTCTTGCTGTTGTCAGTGCTAGGTAAACTAAAGTAGGAGATTGGAGGAGAATTTCGGAGTTTAATTGTTATGAACTTTTCAATATTGCAGTTAAACTTGTCGCATTATAGTTAAGGCTGTTTCTTTATGAGAAGCATCTTTTGGTGTCTGTTGTTGCTGGCGTTAAATTGAAAGATCTGTAGGTTTGTGCATCTTGTTCTTCATATCTGTGATTCCAAAATAGCAACCCCATTTTGAATATCGTTTCCGACCTTCTTAAACTCTTCAATTTATTTCTTTTTCCACCGAAGAAGAACCGAGAAAAGGCCACTAAAGTGAGCACTGTTGTGTATAAAGTCAAAGCTGAGGTAAGGCTATTGTGGTCAAGTTCCCTCAGCATGAAGATGAGAGCTTGCCTTGTTTAAAGCCTGAACCTGATGAGATTGAAGAACAAAATACTAACCCCGGTGTCCTTTGGCAGGTTTCAAGAGTTTCTTCAAAAATTATGCTTTTCTTAGAATTCTGTTTCATTTTATTTGTTGAAATTCAACTATGTTAATTTCTCTTTGAATTGTTTGAAACTTTACATGTTGATAACTTTATTTGTTTACTGGTGGATTGGATTTTTTTATATTCTTACATTAGTATGGAGTGAATTATTTAAAAATTGCTATGTTTTAGATGGATGAGAAGACCGTTTCACACTCTAAACTTGTATTGCTTCTATTTTGCTTCTGATTCCTTACCTATATGTAATACTGTGTTAGATGTTTTACTTGGAGAAGTAGGGAAAATTATTCTATTTTTCCTGGTTTTCCCTATCTAGTTTAACAAAATAGGGAAGGGTTTGAACATTCTATAGAATATATAGGTGTGATTTTTACTCCGTATCTGGTTTTGGTCTTGCTTAAATCCACATATTCAGTTTACCAAAGCTATAATGTTCTGATTTTAGCTTACAAAGTAGTAGTTTAAAAAACAAATGAAGGAATTTTTTAGTGTTCCTTCACTCCATGAAGAAGTTTGCAGTTGACATAAGTTCAGTGGACCCCTTAATTTTCATATTCTTGGGGACAATTTAATGAATATTTATGTCCTGGTGGAAGGTATCATTCGCCAACCAAATTGATTGGTAACTAGAAGTCCATGCTTTATACTTTCCTTTCTATTCAGCTAGGCTTCACTAAAGGAAATTGTTCAAACCACCATCCCGAAAATATGAGTGGTGCTGAAATCTCTTGTCAATTTGTATACTATATATATTTAGTCATGTGCTACTTTCATCATGCAAATTTACTTCCACTATTGACTTCTTTGAAGAGAAAGGGGAGAGAATTAATGGAATATCGAGTAATGAGCTGTAAGTTTAAGGTAGGCACTATGGAGGAAAAGTAGGAGGAGAAATTTAAATGGGATTGATGATCATATAATTTCAGGAAACTTTGGAGCATGCTAAAGCTGACATATAAGTTAATAAAGAAGTCCTTAACTTATATGCATATAAGTTAATAAAGAAGTCCTTTTTTGTGTATATTTTTAAGTTTGTTGCCGTATAGCTCATTTAATATGTAATGGATTTCTTTTAACATTGTTACAAATATTAAAGAGAGGCTTGTTGATCCCAAATTTATCCTTTTAAAAACTAACCTCACAACTTGCAGTTAAAGAGGGGCTTCTTCTTTTTTTTTTTTGCTCTTCTTCATTAAGAGGAAGGAATTTTTATTTAATACAACCAATTTCTTGGTGATTGATTTAGTGAAAAAATCCAGCAAGTTCAGGGATGTTTTTCTTTGAATGCATGCATACTTAGAAGAAATTCGAGGCTAGCTAGCTAATTAATGGAATCATCTATCCATAATCCATGCAGATTAATTAGTAAAGATTCAAGAAGACGACATGGCCAAGGCAACAAAGTACTAATCAATACTATGATCAAGTAAACCCTTGCAATGAAAGGTGTGATGTTTGAGGTGTCAAATAGGGAAAGATTTTATGAAAGAGTAATCAGAACCAATTGTGTAAGATAACTAAATTTTTAGTCAATTGAGTTGCTTTTAGAACTTTTGCTATTGCAAAATTAGTGTAGAAGCCTCTGCTCTCCCACTATTCCAAGCACTTGGTGTTTCCAAAACAATATGGTCAGCTGATTTTTTTTGCAATATATCAACTGCTATTAGGATTTATACCGTGTCATCCTAAACATTTGAATTTTCTTGAGAAGGCCTTATGTTAAAGATTTAGCAAGGAATTAGGCCCTAGATCTTTCATGGCATATTGTTGAAATCTATTATCCAATATTTATCTGTCCTACAGTATTATGTTGCAACTATACTACTTATCTACTATATTATTTTCCTGTGAAGAGAAGAAAAGATCTCTATTTCGTTCCATTTGTAAGTCCTTGGTTCAGCTAATGGTGAATGGGCCTCTCATACTTCACATGCAAGCACTTGGAATTTTTCTGTCTGTTAACGAATGCATCAACGTAAGACAAGATAAACCAATATTATGTTCTTATTTATCCTAGGACGTGCTCATCTATGGATCATAAGCCATTTTGCATGCTAGTAAAAAAGTGAAATGGCAGTTGATGGATGAAGATACTTTCGATTAATACTCATTAGAAGAATTGATCTCATAGACTCTTGTACCATTTCCATTGGAAATTTTGAGGTGGAATTCTACTCCAGTAGACTTTCTAAATATCAATGCATTTCTCATAATTTTATATAATGCACTTAAACTCATATAGCCACAGATAATGCTACTTTGATAGAACTGCATCCAAGTGCTATTGCCACCCCTCCAATGACTACAGAAGAGATAAATGCCATGCCAATTCACAAGTACAACAATAATAGCCCAGTGAAGTAAGTACTTGATATATGTTTTTCCCTATTTTTCTCTTCTAAAAATGATTGATTTTCTTGGTCTTTAGATTTTATTTGCCTGTCATTATACAACTTTATTAATGCTATGCCGAAAAAGCAGGATCAGTTCAATAGCACAGTCTTCTTTCTGCTAATTGACTCATTAGACAATAGGAAAAATGAAACACATTGACTAGCAATTAAAATTTGCTAAATAGTGTGTGCATGAGGTTAAATGTATAGAGGCATATTTGTGGCCCCTCATTTGTTCCACCAAAAAGGAAAGTGATTACAGCCTCACAAGATTGTTGTATGCTAAAGAGGATGTCGTGTCTCATGTGATGTGTGGCTTCAGAGATTAGACAAATGTAATTATATATAAATTCAAGCTGTTTGGTTGGTGCTAAAATTGGAATTTGGCTGTATTTATAATTTCCTAATATTATATTATTTTTTCAACTTTTGATAATAAACTGATAAAAAAAATGGTCCTTTGGAACCAAGATGTATCTTCCTGCCATTCGGACTGTGGCTTCAAGGAGTGAAAAGAATTGGGAGCTTAAATTGGATCTTTTTCGAAATTTAGGATTTTCAAAGGAAGAGATTGTATCTATGTTCCAGAGAAGACCACAGGTATTTGCAATTTCTAGTAGGAAAATTAAGAATGTGGTAGATGTTCTTCTTAAAACAGGGAAGTATGAGCTCTCTTATGTCTTTAATCATCCTAAAGTTCTCATCTGCAGTGTGGAAAAAGGTTTGTACCAAGGCTTAAAGTCATAGATATTTTGGAAACTAGGAATTTGTTTAAGAAAAGGCCTAGTCTTTCAACAATGTATAAGTGCTCCAAACAGATTTTTTTTGAAAAAAAATTGTTTTTCCTTATTTAGATGAAGTTAGTGAGCTTACCATTGAGGGTGCATGGGCAAAGGAGATTCACAACTTTAATGTTAGAGATCTTAGAAAGCAGAATGAGAATTTTGTTTTATGAATCAGTGCCAAAATTTGGCATCTGTGGTACGACAAATTTGATGCCTGTAAGTTCTTGTAGCAGCTGATTGGTCAAACCTCATCTTCCAGCAGCAATTAATTGGTGCCTCTGGCACTTGATGTGAAGTTTGTTTTTTGCAGCTTTTCTATAACATTGAAAATATTTTGAGCTATCTCATTTCCATATGCCATTTGCCATTTAATGTGTTAGTTAATTTACTGTTAATCTTTTTATGATGTCAGTAACTTGGTGCTTTAACTTTCCTGTTTTGTAGCATGCAATATTTTTGCAATAGCTGTTTTTACCCTTTTGCAACCTCAAAAATTTGACTCATAAGGTGCAAAGAAAGAAGAAAGATATATATATATATATATATATATATATAACAAATCCTCATTCCTTTTGATAGGCCTCCTATTGAGAAAGAACTCTAATTTTTGGAAAACAAAAATCCCAAATAAATTTTCTAAAACAAGATTTAGCTTTCAAAAGACTCCAGCAACAATTGCAGGATCCAACAAAAATCTAGAATCCAAGCTTTGGCAAATCACATTCAGCAACATATTTGTTCTGACCTTCCTACTGCTTTCTGGCATAAGAAACAACATATTGTCCGACTCGCTTATGAGCCTGACTTTGATAAAAAATCTATTCCGACCAAGGCTAGACCAATCCAAATGAATCATGAGCTAACCACTCTTTCTCAAAAGGAGATTAATGATTTCTTGCAAAAGAAAATCATCACTATTAGTACATCTCCGTGGAGCTGTGCTTTATTTTATGTCTACAAAAATGCTGAGATTGAGAGAGGTGCTCCGCGGTTGGTAATCAATTACAAATCCCTCAACACAGTACTCAGGTGGATAAAGTATCCTATCCTTAACAAAAAAGATTTGCTCAACAGGTTGTATGCGGCAGTTATATTTTCAAAATTTGACTTGAAATCTGGATACTGGCAAATTCAAATTGATCCTCGAGATCGATACAAATCTGCATTTACAGTTCCATTTGGTCAGTTTGAATGGAATGCAATGCCTTTTGGATTGAAAAATGCTTCTTCTAAATTTCAAAGAATCATGAATGAGATTTTCAACCCTTATTCCCAATTTATCATTGTCTATATTGATGATGTTTTAGTCTTCTCAAATAGTTTGGATCAATATTTCAAACATCTTAATGTTTTACTTTACATCATTAAGCATAATGGCTTAGTACTTTCAAAAATAAAATGTATTAATCTTTTACAAACAAATGTTCAATTCCTTGGACATAATATTCAACAAGGAACTATCACCCCTATTTCCCGCTCAATCCAATTTGCTGATAAATTTCCTGACCAAATTCTTGACAGGACTCAACTCCAAAGATTCCTTGGTTGTTTAAATTATGTTTCTAACTTCATTCCAAGGATAAAAAATCTGGTTAAGCCTTTGCATGATAGGCTTAAACAACCTCCTCCTCTATGGACTAATATCCACACTTCAATTGTTGGGCAGGTTAAGAACCAAGTCAAAAATCTTCCAAAATCACTAACACCAGCACGATGCAATTGGCATCATCAAAGGATCTTTCTTGTGAACCACAATCTGTTTCTTCCAGGCTTTCTTCTTCCCCAGAGCCTGCATACTTCAAAACTTCAGGGGTTCATAAACTCCTTTGAACCAAAATTCTGGAATTCCAATCTTCAGTTAGCAGCTCGGCAATTTTTTAGCCTAGATGTTAACTTTGTCCAAAAATCACCAAAATTCACTCAAAAATATTACGAGTTCATATTCGTAGACACAGAGAGTGCCTCTTTTCCCCATCACAAAGACAAAAAGACTGAATCCTTCATAACAAATACTTCAGTTCAAATCCATTCAATCCATACCCCTTCAGTTTGGAAAGTTTCACCAAACACTTTCAAAGATTTTTCCAACCTTTTGATCCTATAGTTTATAATTATTGGGACTATCAAACAGCCTGGGTAAATGCTTTTACCTTTCAAAACAAACAACAAAGCCATTCGTGGTTTTTCTATTTCAACAAAAAGAAGCCTGCATAGGTTATATTTCCCTATTGGTTTGTCAATCAGTGGTGGCCAGTCTATGGACCAACTGAGGAAATCCTTCCTCAGCCAGCCAGTCAAAGAAGGATTTGATTATTTTCAATCCAGATATGCAAATACTCAGTTAGCAGTTCCCCTGTTACTCCAATTTTTCAGTATATATTCAAGCTTGTCTGGAGATACTCACAGAAATTTGCATACCATAAAGAAGCCAATCAACATGGCCTACCTTATCTTGCCCTCTAAGGACATTGCAAAAGGTGGAAGGATTGGGATGCAAAGAATACTTACATCCCTTCCCTAGAAAAGTGGTTTAAAGCAAATCCAAAACATCTGTCCCTGACAGATAGTCAACAAGTGGAGTTTCTCCAGCAGAAATCTATTGCAACTGCTACTCTTGCAGCCTTTAAATCTAAGGAAGATTTTGTAGCCGCCATACAGATGATGCTACAACAGTTACAAGGACAACCCTCTGCCTCGCCACCTGCAGAAGGAGCTGCGAAATCAGAAGAAGATGAAGCAGAAGAAGAAGAAGACGAAGATTATTATGGTGAATAATAATTAAACAAAATGATGCAAGAATGACTTCACCTATGACATCATTGGTGATATTAGAACAACATCAGCATGACATCACTTGTGACGTAAGTGATGACCTCAGCAAAACATTGTAGCAGTTTTATTAAAATCACTGTATACTATAGCGGCTTTGTTAGGCTACTGTAGACACTTCCAATCATTGCAGCGGCTTTGTTAGGCTACTGTAGGCACTCAGTAGTAACAAAGCCGCTATAGTATACAGTGACTTTAATAAAGCTGCTACAGTGTATATAGTGACTTTAATAGCCAATTCCAATTCATTGTAAGACACACTTGCACACCCTATCACTTGTATCTTACATCTTGCACCCTTTGTATCCCAAAGACCTGCAAGACCCTTTCCGGTTAAAATTCAATTCTAATCTCCAATATTGTAATTTTATTTTAGCAAGAATACTATTTTATTTCAGTTTCATTTGCATATGGTTGGCTAAACTACCTCATTTATTTTCAGTTCATCATTCATTTACTTATACTTTAATTTATTTGTGCATTCTGTATGCAACATTTCTTTAATTTACTTCCCGTTTTCCCCTTTCCTTTCCGGGCAAAGCTTCTCGTACCCTTGGTATCAGGGCCAGATGAGGAAGTAAGGTAGATGATTTGATCTTTGAAGGCATGGAAGGAGCAATAGGATAGGAGGAGGATGAAGAGGAGGATGAAGATGGGGACCTAAAAAGCTAAGAATCATCTACCTTGCCCGAAAAGGAAAGGGGAAAACGGGAAGTAAATTAAAGAAAGTAAGGTTGCATACGGAATACACAAATAAATTAAAGCATAACTAAATGAATGATGAATTGAAAAAAAGAAATTTTTTCATTCATTTAGTCATTGTATCCTACCATTAAAAAAAGAAATTTAGTCACTGTATCCTAATATTAAAAAAAGAAGTTTTAGAAACAGTTTTATGTATTCAAAAATTTCAAGCTGATTTACTAAATCAAAAATTTTTATTACGTATTGATTGCAAAGCTGTAAAATATGTTTTACAAAAAGATGTTAAAAATCTTGCTTCTAAACAAATATTCACTAGATGCTAAGGTATTTTATCCATATTTGATTTTGATATAGAATATATCAAAATATCTTCAAACTCAATTCCTACTTTCTTAACTCAGAAATTCCTGCAGGGTCGATAAATTCACGGTTCCCAAGCAAAAAAATAAAAATCTAAAACTCAAAGAGCTTCTAGCCGTCCCTACGCCTGTACACCAACAGAAACCAAAGAAAGAGTCTTTTGGACTATCCACTGGAAAAATCTAGTTCACAAGTCCAAAAGACTATGCAATGCCCATAGCCTAAACAATTGTGTGTGTGTGTGTGTCTATATATATATATATATATATATATATATATATATATAATGAGGTGCAAATTTCTTTTATCACTGCCTATTCTACACTTCAATCTCATATGGTTACAAAAGAAGTTCTAAAGAGAATCACCCACTTTAGTCTTTTATGGTTAGTAAAGGTGTACGTAGCGTAGAACTTTTATATCTTTTCCTGAATAAGAATAAGATTTTCAGTTGAACTAATGTATTGAATATGCTTATTTGTGCAAATGTTGAGTAGGGATACTGAAAATGCTTAGTAAGATTTTCATCTTTGGAACTTTGAGATGCTGAAAATGCAGACTACCAAATGTTGAGTAGTGATGTGTTGGGGTGTTTTTGTTCACATTCTTAATGGAATAGTCTCTGAAATATTGAGTAGTGATGTGTTGGGGTGTTTTTATTAGAATTAGTCAGTCTTTAAATTTTTATGGTACTGTGAAAAGGATGTAGATGGTGTTTGGCACTGAATGTTGTATCCATTAGATGTTCCGGGTGTAGACTTAGCTATATTAGATGAAATTGATTGTGGTTTAGATGTTGATGCACTTGTGTAATTTTATATGAAGACATGGTATGATTCTGCAGTTTTGTGTTAGAATTTTGTCTTCTACAGTTTAGATGTTAATGCGGGCTTGGCTATATTACAATTGTTGTTGTTCCTTGTTCATTTTGATTAATTTTTGAAAATTTTTTTCAATGAACTTAAAATCTCTCTCCCTTTTACAAAATTGATAATAATTTCATTATTATATATGTAACACTCCACTGCCTACGTACCTTATTAGGGTTGGAGATGTCGCCCCGTCCACAGGGTAAGGGATCTTTATAACTATGAGTCACAAAAGAAAGGAAAGAAACAATCCAAATCAAATTTATTACAACTCAAATAATACATGAACTAATCCCAAAAAATAAATGTCTACAAGAGTCTCTTAAAATGAAATACATAGAAAAAGAAATAAGTTTTCAAAACAAAGGTAATCTCTAATCATTAACCTTCACAACAGGATCGATCTTAAAGTATGGTATAAAAAGGGAGTGAGACATAAATTTCAGTAAGTCTGTGTGTGTTTTGAGTGCTCCAGGTAAAATAGTTTATGTATGCAAGTTAAGAAATCTTCATATAAGTGATGGCAAGTCCCAAATAAATTTCACAAGTGAGGAATAGTGTTTTCCTTTCAAAAGCCATACATGTATACAATAAAAGCAACCAATCAAAAGAGGTAGCCATAGCACCACACTTTGTGCACCATGATAAAAGAACTTTCAGGATGTCACACTTTGTGCATACTGACACAAGGTAGGTGTACGGCTTACCGGATGAGATATTCCTCCATCTTTACACCAAAATTTATCGGTTGTCCATTTCGGAAATATACAGTTCACTTGACTGTACTTGCTAGCTTGGATTGATACAATCTATAGGACTGGCATCCCATCCGAGAAGGACTTACCCTTCAGAGGTGGCTATCTACTGAGAGATTTTCCCTAACCCTTCAAAGCCTAATCCTAGTAGTTAACCCTTATTGAGTACTCAACGTTGTATTTCTTCTTCTTGGAAAAAGAAGGAGAAGTTCTTTGAAATAGCAATTATGATTTTCAAAATTCTTTGTCAAAGTTGGTTTTTAGAAAAAAAATTAGCATTTTGTATAAAATTGTTTATTTAACTTAAAATGGTTTGTTTGACTGAAAAGAAAAGGAAAATTGTCCATAATTGCATTTATAGTACAATTCCTCGTATATATCATGTTTGACTTGCCAAGGTGACTTTGATCATCAAACAGTTTTATGCAAAAACTTAGCCGCAGCCGCTACTTTGACTCCTTTTATGCAATTATGAACTCCACAGAACTTTATCAATTCCAACGCAACTTATCCTTTTGGAGCTGATGTAACAAACTACGCGAGCCTCCCAACGAAGCCAACATAAATCCGATCTGAATAAAAAAAAAATAAAAGGCAGTTGCATTATGGTGGTATACCAGTCGCCTGTTCTGGAACTTCCAGTTCCAATCGAAGCATATAGATCCGTAAATAGATTTATCTTTTACTTTTTTCTGGATACAATAGTCTTCCAAGATAATTCAACGTAACCCCACCTGGGATAAATGTAGGGCATAAGTCTCAATATCTTGACAATACTTGCTTTAAATAAATAATTCCTAGCCAAACATGCTTAAGCTCAATTAGATACAACAACATCTAGTTATGACAACAATGTTTCAAGGTTTAACATTAATTGATAAAGTATTTTATAGAATAAGATTAATTTGATAAGTTAAAATAAATAGGTGTAATAAATAATAAATAATAATATTAATTATTTATTAACAAATAATAAATAATGAGTAATATTAATAAATAAAATTAGTAATAAATAATGAGTACTATTAATAATCAATCTTAAATAATATTGGTAATAAATAATAAATAATATTATTACAAAAAATAAGTAATATTAATAATAGATTATAAATAATTTTAATAATAAATAACAAATAAAATTAATAATAAATAAATTATTCTTATATAAATAATATATTTATGAGTGTAAATAAAAATTTTAGTAACGCTAACTAATAATAATATGAGTATAAAAGACATTTGATATTAATTAATTCTAATATATTATTATTTATATTTAATAATGTTTAATACAAATATTCTATTTATTTATCTAAAAAAAATATCAGTATTTTAAATAATTATTAGTTTTGAAAATATTTGTGTTCATCAAAATTAGTCAATTAAATAAAATAATAATATTAATTATATGAATAATAATAATAATAATAGTAAGAATAATGCTAAAAATAATAAATGTAGTTCTTACAATAATTTTTAATGACCATAGTGAATTACTAGAAAAATTCATGTACATATTCATACACACATGGATCCAACAAATAATATGTCAATTTGTTCAAAAATAGACTTGTATTAACATACATCACAACAAGAGTGATATTTTACTAGCCATAATATTATCTAGGGATTTATTGAAAAATAACATCATGAAGGCATATTCAACAATGGTGATTTAATGTCTATCATACTTCAAACATCCATAAAGCTCTTAATCATAATGAACATACAATGATCTTATAGCATAATCCATACTTCATGAGTCACAACATTCATTTAAAGTTTCATGTCTTAAATCTATTCCCTCTACCCACATACATATCTCCAACCCCACATTTTTCAATCAACCTATTAAATCCATCATCTAAGAGTCTTGAGTTTGAGAATTTAAAGAGGAGATTAAGAAAGAAATACTTGTTTTGATGATTGTTAGTTGAAGATATCGCCTTATTCAATGAAGGTCCTTGAGAGTCCTTCGTTGGTTGAAATTGCTCAAGAATGGCCATCAATGATTTGGCAGGGAGAGAGAGAGAGGGCCTATAAGTGAGTATGGACCGAATCCTAATTGGTTTGAAGGTTCTTGGAGTGATTTGGGATGAATTGAGGTAATTGAAGGTAATTGGTGTTTTTGAGAGGAATGTGAGAAAGAATGTTTTGTGTGTGTCTTGTGAATGATGGCCGAATGGCCTAGCTTGAGGAAAGGATTTCGATTATCCAAGAAAGAGAGAGAGAGAGAGAGTGAGAGTTTCAGTTTTTTTCAAATTTCAAATTGAGGAAAATGTAGAGTTGTTTGAGGTAGAGGATTGAGTAATGGTATTTGTTTCTTGAAGGTTTCTTGTCATTCAATGGTGAATGGCTGAACTAGCTATGTCTTGATCATGGAATGAAGAATTGTTCAGCTTTGTAGCTGGCCGAAAATGGTTGTGAAATAACGGAGGAAATTCTGGTTTAATCCTTTAGCAAGATGAGTGTTTAATGGAAGAAAAATTTGAAATGTAATTTTCAATTTTGAAAAGTTTCGAATAGAGTAAAGATAAGAGTGTTTTAAGGTGTGTTAATGGAGTCCTAATGACCAAGGTAGATGAAGAAGCCAAACTGTTCTGTTTATGGCTATAACATGACCGAAAATATGAAGAAGTTCGATGAAGAAATTGGTTCTTGCTTTAGATAGGCAAAGCTGGGAAAAAAATTCTGGAATTTAAGCTAAGAAACTCTTAGGATTTAAAATGATTTTGAGCAGATTTTTTGGACTTCTTTGAAACGGATTTGCAGCTGGGATTTAGGGGTGTTTGAAGGTCCATTAATGGTGATTTTTCAGCCACCATTTTGGAGAAGAAAGAGGAAGTTTCAGGTGTTCTTGTGTACAAATGAATGGCTCAACATTCATGTCCAAAGTTTGGTTGTTTGTTGGAAAAATTTCTGGTTTGGTGTAGCTTGTACAAGTTGTGAAATTCCAAGGTATTTTCATCTTTCATCTTACACAAGCTGATTAGTTCTTTGCAAGAATTAGGCAGTGAAAGGCTGCTACAAATTTCGAAAACCAGCCATGAAGAATTTCTAAAAAATTTTCCAAAATTTAACCAAAACAAGAATAAGAAGACAATGAAGTTCTTGGAAGAATAGCTATGGTGATTTAATTGAAAATCTCTTCCTATTTTTCCTCCACAATTTCAGTCATCCTCCTATCCCCCAAGAGCTGAAATTTTCGAAACTTCAAGTAAGGAATTATCCATGACTTTTTATAGATATTGAAATGAATTAAAGAAATAAGAGTAGTTTAAATTTGAATATGTTAGGATAAGGTTTGCAAGAATAATTGAGACAAAAATTCTTCTAATTTTTTTTAAGGATAAGATCACATGGTTAAGACATTACCATTGTGTCTTCCCTAAGACAATATTCCTAGCTTTAAGGAATGTAAGAAAAAGAAAAATTCAAATATTGGTTAAGATAATTATGAATAAAACTTAGGTGATGGGATTTAAACTCCAGACCTTAGAGATTAAATCACATAGCTCAACTACTTAACCACAACAACTCTTGACTTTTATTTTCCCAACAAAATTCTCTTCTTATCTAAGCCTCAAGTCATCTTCCTATTTCGACCTCAATCAAAATTATCTTTTTATCCTTACTACTCGACAAGCATTGATAAACCATATAACCCGTATACTACAATTCTAAAGCACATAAAATCATGCAAGATGATATGCTATGCACTCCATCCTTCTTACTCTAGGGTAGGTTTAGGGGGGGTTTTACATCCTCCCCTCCTTAGAAGAATTTCGTCCTGAAATTCAGGTGTACCTTTATCTTAAATTAGGGTATTTTCGTTTCATCCATTCTTCTGTTTCCCACGTGGCATCTTGAGTGTCGTGATGCTCCCACTGCACTTTTACTATTGGTATCTATTTATTCCGGAGAGTCTTAATACTTTGGTCTAAAATTTTAATTGGTTTCTCCACATAGCTCAAGTCGGGTTGCAATACCAATGGTTCGTTGTTCAGAATATGTCCCGGGTCGGCGTTGTACTTCTTCGGTTGAGATAAATGGAATGCATCATGTATTCCTGTCAAACCATCTGGCAAATCTAGCTGATACGCAATTGGTTTAATTCTTTCTGTGATTGGAAATGGTCCCAAATATTTCGGATTCAGCTTTCCACCTTTCGGATGCTTCAAGATTGAGTCAACCTAAAAAATACACTCTCCTACTGGGAATTTTAATTCCCTTCGCCTATTATTTGCATAACTTTTTTGTCGACTTTGAGTCGCTTTCAACCTCTCTCTGATCAGCTTCACCTTATCTGACTTTTCCTGATTGCAGACTTCTCCAAATTTGGTTATGTGACCATCTTCTGACCAACTCCAGTATAGAGGTACTTGACATTTACGCCCATACAACACTTCATATGGGGCTATCCCAATCACAGATTGATAGCTATTATTGTAAGCTAATTTTGCATACGGAATATAATCAATCAACTTATCCCCAAATTCAATATGTAAGCTCTCAGCTTATCTTCTAATATCTGAATAACCCTTTCTGACTGACCATCGGTTTGCGGGTGTATTGTCGTACTGAACTTTAGATTAGAACCTATCGATTCTTGAAATTTGGCCCAAAATCGGGATGTAAACCTTTGGTCTCGGTCGGACACAATACTCGAAGGTACTCCATGCAATTTGACTACCTCCTGCACATATGTTTGAGCTAACTTTTCCATTGAGTCCTTTACATTCACCAATATAAAATGCGCTGATTTAGTCAATCTATCCACCATTACCCATATGGTATCCTTTTGGGTCCTTGTTATAGGGAGTCTGGTAACGAAGTTCTTGGTCACCTCTTCCCATTTCCACTCCGGTATTGATAAAGGTTGCAACAATCCTGCCTATTTTTTGTGCTCCACTTTAACTTTCTGACAGGTCAGGCATGTGGAGACATACTTAACCATGTCCTTCTTCATTCCGGGACACCAATAGGCTTTCTTCAGATCTTGATACATTTTCACTTCTTTCGGATGAATATTGTACTTATTTTTATGCGCCTCTTCTAAAATCTTATTCTTCAGTGGTTGCTTATCAAGCACACAAACGATCTCGAAAATACATCACTCCCGTCTTGTCCTGCCGAAAATCATTGCCTTCCCGTTTAAGTTCTTTGTCCTTGAAAAGTTGAAACTCCGTATTGCTTTGCTGTGCTTTGATGATTTCTTGCCTTAAATTCGGTATCAATTTCAGATTACTGACGATAATCCTTCCTTCTTGTACTTCCGTCCTTTTATCCAGTACATCTTAGATTGCTTGAATCTCTTGAATTCTCAATCTGGCCTTTTGACTTTACGACTCAGGGCATTTGCAACAACGTTGGCCTTTCTTGAGTGGTAGTTGATAGGACAACGATATTCCTCCAAAAATTCCATCCATCTTCGCTGCCTCAAATTCCAGTCCTTCTGGGTAAAAATATATTTTAGACTTTTGTGGTCGGTGAACACCTCATACTCGGCTCCATATAGATAATGTCGTCGTTTCTTCAAAGCAAAGACAATGGCAGCCAGCTTCAAATCATGCGTTGTATAATTGATTTCGTGAGGCTTCAACTTCCGAGAGGCATAGGCTATTACCTTCCTATCTTGCATCAATACTGCTCCCAAACCTTCCTTAGAAGCATCAGTATACAAAGCGTAGGGTTTGTCTCCTTCTGGCAAACTCAGCATTGGAGCCGTCATTAATTTCCGCTTTAGCTCTTGGAAACTCTTTTCGCATTTCTCACTCCAGACAAAGGGTACATCTTTTCTCAATAATCGGGTTATAGGTGATACTAGCGTTAAGAACCCTTTAATAAACTACCTATAATAGCTGGCCAATCCCAATAAGCTTCTAATCTCAGTGATGTTTTCCGGCTGCTTCTAGTCTGAAACTGCTTTGATTTTTACTGGGTCCACTTTGATTCCATTCTTGGTCACAATATAGCCAAGAAACAACACATTGTCAGCTAAAATTTGCACTTGCTAAATTTGGCATAAAGTTTGTGCTCTCTTAGCTTTTCCAATACCAACTTTAGATGTTTTGTATGATTCTCTGGACTCTTGGAATATATACGTATATCTTTGATGAATACTATCACAAACTTATCCAAGTATGGTTGGAAAACACGATTTATCAAATCTATAAACACCGCCGGTGCATTAGTCATTCCAAAATGTATCACTATGAACTCATAGTGACCATATCTAGTGTTGAAGGCCGTCTTGGGAATATCCTCTTCCTTTATCTACACTTGATAGTATCCCTACCTCAAATCTAATTTGGAGAAATAACTAGAGCCTTGCAACTGGTCAAACAGCTCATCAATTAAAGGTAGGGGATATTTGTTCTTGATAGTCAAATTATTCAACAACCAATAGTCAATGCACAACCTTAAGGTCCCGTCTTCTTCACAAATAGCATTGAAGCCCCCCAATGTAATGTGCTAGGTCTTATGTACCCTTACTTCACCAATTCTTCTAGCTGATCCTTTAGACCAATAGTTCTTTTCTACATGGCCCTTCTTCCCATAATGTCGACATGGCGAGAGATTCTACGTAGGACTAGTCGGTGCCGTACGTGCTTGCTTTCCTTTGTTCTGCCATTGCTGGCGGGCAGGTTGTTTATTAGCTTGCTGCCTTTAGAAAGGCCTCGGTGGTTTTCTCGATGGCAAGAACGGTTTTGGTACCATTCTGCTTCTGTCCTCATTCTCTGTTTGAGTCATTACGTCCACCGCCCCAGAATATGTTGTCGATGGAGAAGGTGCCAAAGCCCTTCTCAACTCCTGCTTCAGTCCCTTGACAAACTACCTAGTTCGGTTCTACTCAATATATACCAGTCTTTTGTAATACTTTGACAACTGAGTAAAACGAGCAGTATACTGAGCCATAGTCATGCTCCCTTCAAATTCTGGAACTCGTTTTTCCTTTTCTCCACTATTCACTGAGGGATATATTCCATTTTGAATGCCTCCACAAAGTTGGCCTATGTCCAGTCTTGATCTATTAATTCCCAGTCTTCTTGGACTCACTGCCACCATACCCCAGCTGGGCCTCTTAGCCTAAATGCAACAAATTTAACCATCCGCTTCTCAGTGTATTGAAGTGTAGCAAACATATCCTCCATCTGCTCTACCCACTATTCTGCTTTATGATCTTGTTTGGCTTCTCCCAAGAAGGTGGGAAGTTAGAATTTCAAAAACCTTTCCAGAGCTTCATCTTCCCCTTTCGGGTTCCTTCGTTCTGATAAGGTTAGCAGTATCTCGATCATCTTGTGAAATGCTTGCCCTATTGTCACACTAGCAGGCTCTTCCGACCCTACTTCTTGCTCAGGTTCATTTTCATTCCCCTGATTTGGTGAGGAAAGTTGAGTTACATCATATTTCGGAGTCACGGGTTCTGCTTCAGGAACCCTTCTGCTGGTTGTTGCTACACGACGCTTTGGTGCCATTTTATACCATCGCCCCCCAAATAATGAGTTATGCATCAAAGTGCAAAATATTTAAATCGAGCATGCATTTACATTCAGACTTAAGTAAAAGTAAATTAGATGTAAGTTTTGCATAAATAATTGCATTTTTCAAAATTGGAGTACACAAAGGTACTCTTATTTGCATAAATTTTGAAATAAAGTATTAAACACAAATGAACCCCTAGCATAGGAGTTTATTGAAAGTAGTAAACAACGACTTCCTAAGCATGGAAAAAATTTGGCTCTAATCCTCATCAAAATCCTCAGTGTCGGCATCATACAACCATCCCCCAGTATTCTTAGAAAGGTCTATCCCTATACCATTCACAAATCTATAGTCCAAAGGGTCCTTCCCGGGTCTCCTAGAACTCTCCCCAGTTTCAACATGGTTGGGTGGGGGGGTACAAAAAAAGGTCTAGGTGGAGATTCATAGTCTATCTCTCCCGAATCATCACTATCAGCAGTTAAATTAATCACGGGGTTAGGTGGGTTTGGGACATACTCCATATCAATATCCTCATCCTCACTATTAGTGACTAGGTCTATTACATATATAAGGGGGTGGTTCAATAATTTGAACCTCATCATCATTGCTTCCTTCCAAGGGTATGATTGGTTGAGGTGCGGGTTGTGGCATTGGCAAGTCTTCCGAGTAGATAGGGATTGGTGGATGCCATTGCTACCCCTTCCTTGCGGTTCTATACATTCTAACTATCCTACAACATAAAAAACCCAGATTAGTCAAAAAAGTTTAATCTTAGTGAAATAAAGCAAACACTATCAATAATTACCTAAACTTTGTCTTTGATACCACTTGTAACACCCTACTACCTACGTACCCTATTAGGGCTGGAGATGTCGTCCCATCCACAGGATAAGGGGTTTTTATAACTAGAACTCAAAAAAAAAAAAAAGAAAAAAGAAAAAGGAAAGATACAATCAAAATCAAACTTATTACAACTCAAATAATACATGAACCAATCCCAATAAATAAATAAATAATTGCTAGAATCTCTTAAAATGAAATACAAAGAAAAAGAAATAAAATTTTAAAACAAAGGCAATCTCTAATCATTGACCTTCACAGTAGGATAGACCTGAAAGTATAGTATAAAAAGGTAGTGAGACATAAATCTCAATAAGCCCGTGTGTGCTTTGAGTGCTTCAGGTAAAACAGTTCATGTATGCAAGTTGAGAAATCTTCATAAAAGTAAGTGCTGACAAGTCTCAAATAAATTTCATAAGCGAGGAGTGGTGTTCTTCTTTCAAAAGCTATACATCTATACAATAAAAGCAATTACTCAAAAGAGGTAGCCATGACACCACACTCTGTGCACTATGATAAAAGAACGTTCAGGATGTCACACTTTGTGCATGCTGACATAATGCAGGTGTACGGCCTACCGGGTGAGATACTCCTCCATCTCTACACCCAAACTTACTGGTTGTCCATTCCGAAAATATACAGTCCACTTGACTGTACTTACTAGCTCGGACTGGTACAATCTACAGGACTGACATCCTATCCAGGAAGGACTCACCCCTCAGAGGTGGCCACCTATTGAGAGACTTATCCTAACCCTTCAAAGACTGGTCCTAGTAGTCTACCTTTATTGAGTACTCAACGTTGCATTTCTCCCTCTTAGGAAAAGAAAGATCATTCAATGTGATTTCTTTGAAATAGCAATTATGGTTTCTAAAATTCTTTGTCAAAGTTGATTTTTAGAAAAAATTTAGCATTTTGTATAAAATTGCTTATTCAATTTAAAATGGTTTGTTTGACTGAAAAGAAAAGGAAAATAATTGCATTCATAGTATGATTCCTCGTATACATCATGTTTGACTTGTTAAGGTGACTTTGATATTGAAACAGCTTTATGCAAGAACTTACCTGATCTTTTGCTTTTTCTTGGGTACAATAGCCTTCTAAGATAATTCAAGGCAACGTAACCCCACCTGGGGTAACTATAGGGCATAAGTCCCAATATCCAGACAACACTTGTTTTAAATAAATAATTCCTAGCCTAACATACTTAAGCTCAACTTGATACAACAACATCTAGTTATGACAACAATGCTTCAAGCTTAACATTAATTGATAAAGTATTTTATAGAATAAGATTAATTTGATAAGTTAAAATAAATAGGTGTTATAAATAATAAATTATAATATTAACTATTTATTAACAAATAATAAATAATGAGTAATATTAATAAATAAAATCAGTAATAAATAATGAGTATTATTAATAATCAAATCTAAATAATATTGGTAATAAATAATAAATAATATTATTAAAAATAATAAGTAATATTCATAATAGATTATAAATAATTTTAATAATAACTAATAAATAAAAAATAAAATTGATAATAAATAAATTATTCTCGTATAAATAATATTTATGAGTGTAAATAAAAATTTTAGTAATGCTAACTAATAATAACATGAGTATAAAAGACATTTGATATTAATTAATTTCAATATATTATTATTTGTATTTAATAATGTTTAATAAAAACATTCTATTTATTTATCTAATCAAATACCAATATTTTAAATAATTATTAGTTTCGAAAATATTTGCGTTCATCGAAATTATTCAATTAATTTAAATAATAATATTAATTATAATAATAATAATAATGATAGTAAGAATAGTACTAAAAATAATAAAAATATTCTTACAATAAATTTTAACGACCATAGTGAATTACTAGAGAAAATTCATATACATATTCATATACACATGAATCCAACAAATAACATGTCCATTTGTCCAAAAATAGACTTGTATTAACATACATCACAACAATAGTGATATTCTACTAGCCATAATATTATCTAGGGAATTATTGAAAAATAACATCATGAAGGCATACTCAACAATAGTGGTTTAATGTCTATCATACATCAAACATCCATAAAATTCTTAATCATAATGAACATATAATGACCATACAGTATAATCTATACTTCATAAGTCACAATATTCATTCAAAGTTTCATGTCTTAAATATATTCCCTTCACCCACATACATATCTCTAACCCCACATTATTCAATCAACCTATTGAATCCATCATCTAAGAGCCTTGAGTTTGAGAATTTAAAGAGGAGATTAAGAAAGAAATACTTGTTTTGATGATTGTTAGTGGAAGATATCGCCTTGTTCAATGAAGGTCCTTGAGTTCTTGAGAGTCCTTCCTTGGTTGAAATTGTTCAAGAATGGTCATCAATAATTCGGCCAAGAGAGAGTGAGTGAGATTAGGATGATTATGAAATGGTGATGTTGAGATGAAGAAGGTCTAAGATGTTTAAATTTACCTTCTTGATGTTTTTCTTGTTCTTGACTGAAAAGTGTGTTTGATCTGAATAGAATATCAACTTTGGTATTTTTGATGTTACGGAGTGTCCTATGTGCGAGTATGGACTAAATCCTAGTTGGTTTGAAGGTTTTTAGAGTGATTTGGGATGAATAGAGGTGATTGAAGGTTGAAGAATCTTAATATGTGTTCTTGGTGTTTTTGAGAGGAATGTGAGAAAGAGTGTTTCGTGTGTGTCTTTTGAATGATGGTCGAATGGCCTAGGTTGAGGAAAGGATTTCGGTTATCCAAGAAAGTGAGAGAGAGTTTCAACTATTTCAAATTTCAAATAGAGAGAAATGTGGAGTTGTTTGAGGTAGAGGATTAGGTAATGGTGTTTGTTTCTTGAAGGTTTCTTATCCTTCAATGGCGAATGGCTAAACTAGCTATGTCTTGATCATGGAATGAAGAATTGTTCAGCTTTGTAGCTGGCTGAAAATGGCTGTGAAATAGTAGAGGAAATTCTGGTTTAATCCTTTAGCAAGATGAGTGTTTAATGGAAGAAAAATCTGAAATTTAATTTTCAATTTTGAAAGGTTTTGAATGGAGTAAAGATATGAGTGTTTTGAGGTGTGTTAATGGAGTCCTAAAATGACTAAGGTAGATGAAGAAGCCAAGGTGTTCTGTCCATGGCTGTAACATGGCCGAAAATATGAAGAAGTTTGATGAAGAAATTGGTTCTTGCTTTAGATAGGCAAAGCTGGAAAAAAAATTCTGAAATTTAAGCTAAAGAACTCTTAGGATTTAAAATGATTTTGAGCAGAATTTTTGGACTTCTGTGAAATGGATTTGCAGCTGGGATTTATGGGTGTTTGAAGGTCCATTAATGGTGGTTTTCCAGCCACCATCCTGGAGAAGAAAGAGGAAAGTTTCAGGTGTTTTTGTGCACAAATGAATGACTCAATGTTCATGTCCAAAGCTTGGTTGTTTGCTGGAAAAATTTCTGATTTTGTGTAGCTTGTACAAGCTGCAAAATTTCAAGGTGTTTTCAGCTTTCATCTTACACAAGATGATTGGTTCTTTGCAAGAATTAGGTAGGGGAAAGTTGCTACAAATTTCAAAAACCAGCCATAACGAATTTCTGAACAATGTTCCAGATTTTAACCAAAATAAGAACAAGAAGATAATAAAGTTCTTGAAAGAATAGCTATGGTGATTTAATTGAAAACCTCTTCCTATTTTTCCTCCACAATTTTAGTCATCCTTGTATACCCCAAGAGCTGGAATTTTTGAAACTTCAAGTAAAGAATTATCTAAGACTTTTTATAGATATTGAAATGAATTAAAGAAATAAGAGTAGTTTAAATTTGAATAGGTTAGGACAAGGCTTGCAAGAATAATTGAGACAAAAATTCTTCTAGAATTCTTTTTAGGACAAGATCACATGGTTAAGACATTACCATTGTGTCTTCTCTAAGACAATATTCCTAGCTTTAAGGAATGTAAGAGAAAGGAAAATTCAAATATTGGTTAAGATAATTATGAATAAAACGTAGGTGATGGGATTTAAACTCCAGACCTTAGAGATTAAATCACATAACTCTAATCACTTAACCACAACAACTCTTGCTCTTATTTTCCCAATCAAATTCTCTTCTTATCTAAGTCTCAAGCTATCTTCCTATTTCGACCTCAATCAAAATTACTTTTTTACCCTTACTACTCAACAAGCATAGATAAATCATATAACCCATATACTACAATTTTAAGGCACACAAAATCATTCAAGGAATATATTTTATACAAGATGATATGATATGCACCCCATCCCTCTTACTCTAGGGTAGGTTTAAGTGGGGTTTTACAATAGACCTCAAAACTTATTAAACTTCTACTGCACTTTAAGTTAATAGAGCTTATGGCTTGTAACTACACTGTACTTTTTGACTTATTTTAGGCGTTTAAAAGAAAATGACCTTCTGAGTGGTTTAGGTATATTCTTGCCTCACTTGAAAGTTGAATTTTATGTACGCAATTTGATTTCATGAGAAACAATTTCTTGTGAATTATGCAGCCAACAACACTGCTTGAATATTGAAATATGATGGCATGTCTGTGCATCTTTTGTCTTCCACTGACAATCAACAAGATTTATATACTTTGCATGAGTAAAATGAGATTAGTGGAGTAGGCATAAAAATTGTTGTTGCATTTGATTACTGTTTGGTCTTCAATTGCAATTGAAGTTGGAATTTTGGGTTCTCATTCTTCTATGTTCTAATTTCACTACAGGCTATCTTGCTTCTCTTTGTATGTACTTGCTTAGAAACAACTGATCACATTCTGTAGTTTCTTTTGAATGGTTTAGTAGTGAGTTTAATTTATGCTAGATGAAAAATAGTTTTTTATAAGTTTTATTAAGAAGTAATTTTGTCATTTTTTTTTTCTTAATGATAGGAGAATTGAAGATCAAGGTGGTTGAAGGTTTATTTAACTATGACATTATTTTTTGTCCTTAATGAATTTTTATGACTTTTGATGGATGTCATGGTTAGAATTGTGGTTTTGGTTTGGACTATTTTGAATTAATATCAAGGATTAGATTCATGTTACTTATCAGATTTCATTTAGTTTTTTTTTGGGTGTATATTAAGTTATTATTAATGGAAGATGGTATTTTGAATGTTCAATCAATGGATGATAGTTGATTGTTAATGTTGGAGGTTTTTATAATTGTATATGTATAGTAGATGATGACATTGTTAAAGTAGAGGGAAAAATAGTTTAATATTTTCACTACAGTTTTTCATTTTATGATGGATAATTTCAAATAAGGTTATTAGGATAAATACAATATCACTACATATTTGTATTTGTAGTGAAAAAGATTAATATATAACAATTTAAAAAATTTGTTAAAAAATTGTGACATGATTTTTCCTGATATTAAGAATTCTGTGGCAAAAAGTTTTAATTACAACAGTAAGGAAATCGTAGCAAATAGGGCATTGCTTACGGTTATGTTCATTTAGAAAAGAACCATGACAAAAAGCATTATTTTCAGCAAAAATTTAATTGTAACAAATAATATTCACCACAGTTGTGAAAATTGTAGAAAAATCGTGACAAAAAATTGAAAATTTTGTCCGCAGTTAATAACCGTTGGGAAAAATTGTGACAAAAAGTTAATAACAAATACCACACTTTATTTACAACGGTTTCAAAACTACGGTAAATCCATAGCAAAAAGTATTCCCCACGGTTACACAACAGTGGCAAACTTTTTGCAACGGCCGTAACGCCTACGTCTTGAAAATTGTGGCGTTTTTGTGGCAAAAACGTATTTGGCACAGTTTTGGTCGATTTTGCCACACTTTCTCTGGCGTTGCGAAAACCCATTTTTTTTTTTTTTTTGTAGTGGATCCTCCGTCACCCCATTTCTCTGCCTTTTTTTCCTCAACAAATCTGTCAAATAGGAGAAGAGGAGAGCTTTCTCTCCAATATTGTTCTTTTCTCTCCATTTTTAAACTTCCGAATTAGGCCTTATAGTGGCTTTGGGCCAATGCCTAAAATGCTTATATCAGGATAGCTAAGCCAAAAAGGAGAAACTTTGAGGAATATGAACTTTTTTGGAGAAGTATTCTTGTTATCCCTTCATGAAATAACCATATATAATTGCGGTGTAATGGCTAATTGGTCACGGGTCTAATGGCGAATGGTAGCTCGAAAATAGTATTTAGGATTGAAAAGCTCAAATATTAGCTAAGGATGGAAATATTTTAAGATATAATTGGTTAATTTTTTAATTAGATAATTTTTGAATCTCAAGATTTTGATTTTTAATTTTTTAAAGAACGAAGGGGCGATCAACGCTCAATATATGTGTTTGGATGGATATTCTCAACCCATTTTGAAAATTCAAAATTGGTGACCTATTTAAAGTTTTTGAGTATTTTTTAAATTAAAATATTGTATTTTTTAAAAAATAAAAATATTGTACTTTTTAATATTATTCTGAACTTAATGGTGATTTTAAAGCAAAATAATATTGTATTCGTTATAGGAGCAGATCTAGAGATTGTTTTCTTTACGTAGACAAATTCAGGTATTGAGAGTGTTAAGCATGAAAATGTAATGTTTTCATAACACTTTTCCTTATCTTTTATGTACTCTTTTGTGTGAATATGTATCGTATTTACTCATATTGTGTTATAATGAGTTTCAAGTGAAAAATGAGTAAAATATACTTTAAATGATAAGTTTTCACACAAAAGATGATTGCCTAATATTTGCTGTCTTGGAATACGTGACTTAACAGAGTTTTTAAATATTTGAACAAGGGCATGAGATACACAACCATGCATCATGGTCATGCACAATAAAGCAGTTTCAGGAGCTATGCACGACCAAGTGCATGATGGTGCATGTGCCCATGCAGAACAGGGAAAGGTTTTAAGCTCCCAAAAGTTTGCAATTTTTTTAGAAAAAATCATCTCTCCCAAACCCATGGCCAGTGGCATAGTCATGTGCTTGCCCGTGCAGATGCACGACCAGGATGTATGACCATAGACAGTGACTGTGCCAGTATCAGAAAGATTTTGGAAGTTAGCATGCACGGCTAAGATGTGTGACCGTGCATATAAGTCATGCAACACTCCTAAAAAGGTTTAGAACATCCTAAATTGGTCCAGTGTAGGTTTAAATTTCCCAAATTCAATCAAGGAGGATTTACGAGGGTTCTATATAAGCTAAGGACGTCCAATTCACATATAACATCAATGTACTTCACCAAGAATATAGTTCTCTTGGAGGAAAGCTTCCAAGAAGGATAGGAGGAGGAGAAGAAGGTAAGAAGACTAGAGATTGTGGGCTTTTCAAGTGTTCATCTTTAAGTTTTTCTCTTATTCTTTCTTATTTCCAAGTTATCTATTTTTAGTTTCCTTTGTATTTAAACAATTGAGAATTTTATCTATATTCAAAGGCTATGTTTTGTTATTGACTTTGATACTTTGAGATTAATGTATTAAAGATTCTATCTTTGATCATATTGAGATGCCTCTTGAATATTTATGCAATTTTGATTATCTTTTCTTTCAATTGTGTTAAGTTGTCTATGATTGTGCAACATATTTAACTTGCATGATTGAAAAGCTAAGTTAGTTAATCATTTGATTATTTTAACTAAGTAACATCTATTAATCTTGATTAGGTTGTATCTTTTTAGATTTGGTTAGGATTGATAGGGAATTGCATGGTTCAAGTTGTGTATATTTGCATCTTTTAGGGGCATATGCTAACTTGATATTGATGATGTCTTAATATATTGATCAATCTTGTGATTAATCTATAACAATTGATTAATTGAAGTACTAATATCTTTAAAAAAAGTTAATCAATTTGGATTAGAATAAGAATAAGGTTAGGGATTGAATCAACTTTTGTAAGGATAGGAATTCTGGACTTTTTTGTATGAATTCTAAAATTAACTATTAGGGATATACCCTAAACAATTTGTACTTATACTATAATCATTATGTATTTTGTAATAATATGAGGTATTTCTTTTCATGAATAGTACATTTCGTTCTATGGTCATTAAGTACGTGACTTGATAGTAAAACTCTATAACAAATAGAATGACTATTCTTAAATTGTCTCTAATCGATTATTATTGTGGAATAATAATAAATTAAGATTAGTATATTTGTGACTTGATGACTATGTTTTATTGGCCATGGATATACGAGATATCAAGTTAAAATATAAATAAATATTAGAGAATATTATATTGGTCATGACCTACAGTGAGAGTACTTTATAGGACATGTCATAAGTGCTTTCTAGCTATAATGATATTAAAAGTCCTTCGACTTAAATTCATCATAGTTTCCTACTTGATAAATTCTATATCTTGACGTTGTCTAAAGATGTTTTTAACCAAATAATAAAATTAGACTACTATTGATATAGAATAAATCAGGGTGAGGAATGTGATTGATAGTAAAGGAATTTGTCCCTTTTATTCTTGGGAAAAATGTCCATGAGCTCCTTGATAAGTTAGACTATTAAAATGCACGGTCGTGCTCAAATATATCAATTTGAGATATTGATATTATTTTTTTAACAGTCTAATATGAGATCAAGGAATAATTGATTAAGTTTAATAAGGATGTTATGCTCCATGCCTTATACTTAATCGGGATATCGTGTGACTAAATAACTAAATATTAAATTATGGTTTAGTTCAAAAAGATAACTAATCTTCATTTAACCTGGGTAGTTATGATGTTTTGCTTGAAATAGCTTATAACTTGTGGGCTATGTAAATGTGATTTGGGCACACTATCAGCGTTAAATGAACCTATAGGGTTATACATTAAGAGAACGAGTTAAGTTATTGATGCACAAATTTTGGGTGTATAAAAATTATTAAATTTAAATCCATCCCTTAGCTAAGTTTTAATTAAAACATTAATCCCAAATTATATATACGAGCAAGTATATTCATCGTAAGTATAGTATAGGGAATTAACACGTATCGATCCTCAAAGGAATAAGTACACACTAATCATTTTTCATTCATTATTTAACCAATCCAATAAAGTAATAAAATGATAAAAAAGAAAAAAAAAACAAAAAGTATGTATATATAACTTAAGGATGCAATTTTATGTGACTAGATAATTATCTTAAAAACATAATATTGAATTACTTAGCATTTATCACAATCAATTGTCATCTTGGCATCATGAAGGAACTTAAGTAAAATTCAATTGTTTCCCAAGTCATGAACTCACTTATGTAGACTCTGCTTCTTTCCCAATCCATGGAACCCATATCTCTTGATTAATTTAGCAGGTTTTCCAATCACAATAAAATAGCCAAAAGATGCATTAAATTCTTCCTTCAATAATTACCCATATACTCTATGTGATAATCAACATGAAATTAGTTAATAACCCTATGCTCTAGGTGAAATCAACCAATCTTTGATTATTTTAATTCTTTAATCTTAACTTCGTTTTCCAAGTCCATTACGATCTAACAAATATGAAATCAATGCAATGAACTTATAACATCATTTCCCAAGTCAATTAGAAGAAAACACATCAATAACCAATGATAACAAGTAATCAAATATCAAGGATAACAATAGATTGATCAAAATCCTAATTAACTCAAAATTTTAATCTCCAAAATAATATCCAATTACAATCAAAATATTAAGCATATCATTGTTCTAGAAATGTAAACAAAGGATAAAAGATAGAACTCATAGACAAGCTCTTCTTCTTCTCTTAAAAACCTCATTTGAACAATGCTCCTTTAAGTGGTGAATTTGTCTTTGAAAAATAAGTAACTAGCTTGAATCCTTTAAATCACACATTTCTCTTATATTTTTCTTGTATTTATAAGCTTTCTTGACACCAAAATTCGTGGCTTGAGAAGTCTTGTTCGAGTAGAATTCGAAAAATACCAAAATCTTTTGAAAGATACCAAATTTGAGCACAAAACCGCCCCTGGACAGAATGGACTTGGCCCGTGGTCACTTTGACCAACCTAGCGCTAGGTGTATTCTGGTTTCCTCCTCAACTCATGCTCTATTTTTGCTCTGCTTTTCTAGAGCATACTTGGCACCTGGTGCATAAGCTTGACTTGGCACCAGGTCAAGTCTAGAATTTTTCACTTTTTGCTTGAAATCCTCTAATTCTTGCACAAATTCATCTAAAACACTTTCCACAAGCAAAATATCAAATAGGAAGGAATATGCTTAGTTATTACATCAAAAGTATCTCGAATTAACCTTAAATAACTAGGAAATTAGGGATGAATTTAGCCCGTATCAGTTATTTTTCTGGTTACTATGTTCGATGTATTTGGAAATGTGTCCAGGTTTATCAAATCTAAAAAGTCGCCCAAATTCAATGTATTTGAAAATGTGTCCAGGTCCATTACATATGGGAAGACGTCCACATTCATTGTTTCTAAAAAGGTGTTCAGATTCAATATATCTAGAGGATGTCTAGATTCATAGAATCTAGTTTGGTAAATTAATTGGTAATTTACCAAGACAACCTGAGAATCTTATCATATATTTTTTAAATTTGATTTGATATCGGAATAAGATGTGATAAGATCTTGTGACATGTTGACTTAAAAAGGACCTATGGTTTTATATTCATATTTACTACAATCAAAAGGTTTTCAAGCTAAAATATTATAGTTTTAAAATGCCTTCCAAAATCAAACATTTGTCATTATTTTGATCATCATATTGTCATTCATGCCCAAGTAAGATGATTTTGGCTATCTAAATAAGACAAGATGGAAAATGATTTTCCATATATTTGTTACGATTTAACTTAACTGGGCTATCAAAATGGTTTTGGGCTTTGGGCATTTTATGAGATTTTATAGCCAGGACATATGATGTCAATCTCATTAAAAGTTTTATTTAGTTGTAAGGTTAAAGCCAAAGCTTACTTATGATTATTATAAAATAAATTTTAAAAAAAGTTTTTTTTAATCCACTAAGAAACCTCAAGATGTTGAAGTTTTAAAAGTTTAAATGCTTTTAGTGGGAGTTTTTTTTTTTTAATTAAAGTCTCAAAATTAATTACTTTGCATATTTTGTATATAGATAATGGCAACAAACAGTTGGAATAACTCATTGCGATCTATGCTCAAGAAAGGTAAGTTTAGTGGGACTAACTTTCTTGATTGGACATGTAACTTAAGAATTGTTCTTAAACAAGAAAAAAAGCTCTATGTTCTTGAAAATCATATTCCCCCTGCTCCAGCAAATAATGCCCCAAGAGTTGAAAAAGATGCTTATAGTGAGCACAAAAATGACCCAAACGAAACACTTACCTTATACTAGCAACTATGAACATTGGACTTCCAAAACAGTTTGAAAAAGTAGAGGCATATGACATGATTATGCATCTCAAGGAAATGTTCCAAGAGTAAGCACAACAAGAGATATTTGAAACTTATAAGGTGTTAAATGCATGTAAGATGGTTTCTGGCACCTCGGTAAGTGCTTATATCCTTAAAACGAAGGGTTACCTTGACCATCTTGAGAAGTTTGGTGCTCTAGTAAATTATGATATTGTTGGGAAATATGCCCTCTTGTACTAGGTTTCTGATATAAATATCGAATGTTTTAATAAAAAAAATTTATTTTCAAAAATTATTTGTGAATTTACAATTTTATTTATGTACAATTACGTTTGGAAAAGACCCATTGTATTTAAGTAAGTGGTTCATGTGAATGGAGGTCTTTCACAGTAAGGTATGGATCACAGGTTACTTAACACATAAACATTTGTTCTTAACTGATTGATGAGAATGGAAATTTCGTCATGTTTAGGTTATTATATTATGAATTCCAAATGGGGAATGGCTTACCTTTAGCCAGTGAGTAGTCCACTCACTTCATGACATAAGCGTTTTTCGAATACGTAGAATAGGACCTGTAGTAGTGGTTTCTTAAAAGTACTATATGGCAGAAACCTAGACTACTACCGGTACAGCATGAACTATTACTCTACGACTTGAGTATGAGTTGGTGGTCTGACGAAGCTGGAAGCATGTACTTTGATATGCTATAGTTGAGGTTCTATCGTGGGAACAATATACTTACATGTTGAGTATGTGTGACTAGTTAGTTAAGACAGACTTGTACAAGATAGTTTCTATACCATATTGCCCCTTGTGGCTGTCTGAATGATCTAAATATCTAGGGCATTGGGAAACATGACTTGGATGTTTGCTTTAGGGTAGCTCTATTAGAAAGCGGAAACACTCCAGGAAGTCATGGATCATTGGACTAGAAGCCTAAGGATGGTAGATGTCATTTAGAGAGGTGTTAGTACACTTTTTTCTCTCTAAATGTACGGCGATGTATAAAGGGGTATTTTAGTTATTTCACCTGTAAGTCGGAGATTTTGCTAACGCATCATTATCTTTGGGGTCAATATTTCGTTATGGTGATATTAGGAAATATTTAAAATGTAAAATACAGCTATTTATATAGCAGGAGTATTTTGGTCATTTTAGTAGCTAAGGTGATGTGTCTTTTTGGTCATTGGAATAGCTCGTAAGTCTTAATTATTTTTGGGTTGAGGAATTGGTCTCAGTTAAAGAGAATTTTATTTTATTCAAGAAGTCTAATTTATTATTGGACTGGAATAAAAATCAATTGAGAGAAATTTATTATCTGATTTAATTGGTTAATTAATTATTCATGGCTAGAGTCCAGTTTGAATAATTAGAAAATTAACCTGGGCTTAAACTAGAGGGAAATAAGCTTGTTTAATTATTTATTGGGTTATTTCTACAAGCCCAGAAAATAAATAATTAATGTTTATTATTTTGAACTTTTTGGGTCCAAGAAAAATAATAAATATTATTCTGACCCAATAGCCTGGACCATAGGGTTTTTTTAGATATGGTGCAGAAGAGTTTATGGTTGAGCCAAACTCACTCTGTTAATAACATCTGGGCATTTGAAATATCATATCCTGGGGGATATTGTTATAACATATTAGAGACCTAGGTTTTGGCTAGAGCACTGATGACTCTTTTGGAAAAAGAAAAACCCCTATTTTTTTTCCCTAAGCTCTCTCTCTCTCTCTCTCTCTCTCTCTCTTCCTCTTGCCATTGTTCTTGATAATGTTAATGAAATAGAAAAGAATGAAGAACATTGAGACTACTCCTCCTCACCATTTGTTTCACCAACAAGGATTGAGACAGTGGAATATTCCGAGATCCAAAAAACTTGGTGTTCATACAAACAAGGCATAGTAGGAGGAAAGCGGGTTTTCAACCGGAAGCTTCATCGAGCGGGTTAGAAGGAGCTGTCTCTGTGGTTCAATCCATCCTTTCACAACCAAAAAGGTTTAACGCACACAAAGGTATGCTTTTGAACGCTTTCGTGCTGTTGTCAAGCTATGTTTTTGCCTATGTTTTTTTTGTTTCCTGTTTCCCGCAAGCATGCTCCTATATTTTTTTCCAAACCAACAAATATGGCCACAGATTTGATCTTAGGTTCATTACCTCCTGAGTATGACCAATTTATTATGAATTTTAACATGCATAATATGGAGAAATCCATTACTGAATTGCATGGGATGGTAAAATAAGCTGAACTGAAAATTAAGAAGAATACTCCTAGTGTTTTAATGGTTCAAAAAGGGAAAGGAAAAAAGAACAACTGAAAGGGCAAAGTAATGGCTTGTAAGGAAAAGGATAAGGTGAAGTCCAAGTCCAAGTCCAAACCTAAGGCCAAGACACGAAAGGAGGGAGCTTGCCACCATTATGGTGAATCGAGACATTGGTTAAGAAATTACAAACTCTATTTGGAAGCAAAGAAGAAGAAAGAGAGTGAGACTGTTACTTCAGGTATTTATGTTATATAAATTAATTTATTTACTTCTAATTCATGGGTATTGGATATCGATTATGGATATCACATTTGTGTAAATGTGCAGGGTCTAAAGAAGAGTAGAGCCTTGGCAAAAGGCGAGGTGGACCTACGAGTTGCGAATAGAGCAAAAGTTGCTGCAGTAACTATAGGAACCTTTGAATTAATTTTGTCCAGTGAGTTTATTTTAGAACTAAATGATTATTTTTATGTTCCTGCTATGAGTAGGAATATTATTTTAGTGTCTTGTTTAGATTTGGAAGGTTTTGAATTTGTTATTCGGAATAACATTTGCTCCATTAATAAAAATGGTATTTTCTATAGAGATACCTCATTATCAAATGGACTCTATATTCTTAACTTTCGTGGATCTTCAACAAGTCTATCTATAACATTAATACTAAGAGATTAAAATCTAACGATTTAAATCAAACCTACTTCTGGCATTGTCGTTTGAGCCATATAAATGAAAAACACATAACAGAGCTTCATAATAATGGGTTTCTTAATTCGTTTGATTTAGTAATCTTACAAAATGTGTGATTTTTGTTTATTGGGCAAAATGACTAAGACACTTTTTAAGGGACAAAATAAAAGGGCCACTGATTTATTGGCCCTAATACATATGGAGTATGTGGATCAATGAATACACATGCTAGAGGAGTATTTCAGTACTTTATTACATTTACGAATGATTTCAGCAGATATGGATTCCTATATCTTATGAAACATAAATCCAATCGCTCTAGAACTTTAAAGAATTTCAAAATGAAGTAAAAAATCAGCTTGGTAAAAGTATCAAAATGCTTTGATTAGATCGAGATGGTGAATACTTGAGTCAAGAGTTTGATAAGCATCTTAAGAATTGTGGAATAATCTCCCAATTAACTTTATCAAGAACACCTCAATAGAATGGTGTATCTGAACAGAGAAATCAGACTTTATTAGATATGATTCGATCCATCATGAGTCAAACAGATCTTCTAATCTCCTTTTGGGGTTATGCCCTAGAGATTGCTGCGTTCATACTAAATCGGGTTCCATCTAAAGCAGTTCAAAAGACATTGTACGAGATATGGACTAGGAGACGATCTAATTTGTCATTTTTCAAACTTTGGGGTTGCAAAACTTATGTAAAGCATTTATTATCTGATAAACTTTTACCCAAATTAGATAAATGCATTTTTGTGGGGTGTCCTAAGAAAACTAAAGGATACCAATTTTATCATCCAAAAGAAAATAGAGTAATTGTTGCTCGAAATGATTTTTTTTTTTGTTGAGAAAATGAATTTATTTTCAAAAGAATCAGTGGGAGTAAAATACATCTTGATGAGATTTGAGAACCACAATTAGTATCTGAACCAAATAATGAACCTCGATTAGATGGCTCACAAATCTAAGGTGAGTCTATAGGTGAGCTTACTTCTATAGAACAAGGACCTCGAAGATCTGATAGGGTTCATCAACCACCTAAGAGATATGGATTTCTTATAACTGATGATCACAATGTGGTGCTTATGGTTAATGATGAGCCCACTTCCTATCAAGAAGCCATTAAGAGTTCTGACTCTGAAAAATAGCTAGAGGCCATGAAGTCTGAGATGTAATCTATGTATGATAACCAAGTTTGGATTTTGGTTAATCCATCAAAAGGTTTAAAAACCATTGGACGTAAATGGCTTTTTAAAAAGAAAACAGAGATGGAGGGAAACATGCATACTTACAAAGCACGACTAGTTTTAAAAGGTTATAGACAAACTCAAAGTGTAAACTATGATGAAACTTTTTCACCAATTGTAATAATTAAATCTATTAGAATTCTTCTTGCGATAGCAACATATTATGATTATGAGATTTGGTAAATAGAAGTCAAAATCGTGTTCCTTAATAGAAACTTACCTGAGGATGTGTACATAACACAACTTGAGGGTTTTGTTGATCTTTTGAATTCTAATAAAGTGTGCAAGCTTTAAAGATCTATTTACAGATTGAAGCAAGCATCTCGAAGCTGGAATATTCATTTTGATGAAGTAATTAAAGAATTTAGCTTTACAAAAAATGAGATGAGCTTTATGTCTATAAGAAAACCAGTAGGAATGTAATAGTTTTTTTGGTGTTGTATGTTGATGACATTTTACTCATTGGAAATGACATCCTAACGTTAAAAGTATAAAGACATGGCTGGGAAATTATTTCTTAATGAAAGACTTAGGTGAAGCTGCCTATATTTTAGGCATAAGGATCTATATAGATGGATCAGAAAGCTAATTAGCCTAAGTTAAAGTGTATACGTTGACAAAGTGAGTCCTTCCACAAAGGATGAAGAAGAGTCTATGAATAAGATACCGTACGCTTCCACTATAGGATCTATAATCTATTCCATGTTATGCACTCGACCCGATGTCTCATATGCATTGAGTATAACAAGTAAGTTCCAGTCAAATCTTGGAGAGATACATGCGACTGTTGTCAAGAACATATTGAAGCACTTAAGAAGAACTAAAAGATATGTTATTAGTTTATGGAGGACAAGAAGGCGAGCTAGTTATAAATAGTTACACTGATGCTTGTTTTTAGTCTGACAGATGATTATAGATTGCAATCAGGTTTCTATTTTATATGAATGGAGGTACTGTAAGCTGAAAAAGTTTAAAGTAAGATATCGTGGTCGATTCTACTTTAGAAGTTGAGTACATAGCTACCACAGTTGTAGCTAAAGAAGCAGTTTAGATCAAAAAGTTCATTACAGAACTAGATATAGTTCATAGCATTATGAATCTAGTGGATCTTTATTGTGATAATAATAGAGCCATTGCACAAGTAAGGAACTAAGATCACATCAGTGATCCAAAAACATACTTAGACGTTTTCACCTCATTCGAGAAATTATTGATAGAGGAGATGTAAAAGTATGCAAGGTATGAACTGATGATAATATTGTAGATCCATTGACAAAGCCTCTCCCATCGTCTAAGCATGATAGTCATACTAGATCAATGGGATTATGGTTTATGTCAAATTAGTCTTAGTACAAGTGGGAGATTGTTGGGGATATATCCTAAACAATTTGTACTTATACTATTGTCATAATATATTTTGTAATAATATAAGACATTTCTTTCCATATATAATGCATTTCGTTTATAGTCATCAAGTACGTGACTTGATAGTAAAATCCTATAATAAATGGCTATTCTTAAAGTGTTCCTAATTGATTATTATTAGTGGAATAATAAAAAATTAAGATTACTATGTTTGTGACTTGATGGCTATATTTTACTAGTCATGAATATATGAGATATCAAGTCAAAACATAAATAAATATTAGATAATATTATATTAGATATGATCCACTGTGAGAGCACTTTATGGGATATGTATAAGTACTTTCTAGTCATAATGATAGTAGAAGTCCTTTGACCTGAATTCATCATAGTTTCCTACTTGATAAATTCTATATCTTGACGTTGTCGAAAGTTATTTTTAACCAGATAATAAAATTAGACTACCGTTGATATAGAACAAATTAGGGAGATGAGCCCCTTGATAAGTTAGACTGTTAAAATGTATGGCCATATTCAAATATATCAATTTGAAATATTGATATCATATGTTTGAATAGTCTAATATGAGATCAAGAAATAGTTGATTAAGCTTAATAAGGATGACATGCTCCATACCTTATACTTAATCGGCATATCATGTGACAAAATGACTAAATATTAAATTATAGTTTAGTTCAAAGAGATCACTGATCTTCATTTAACTTGGGTAGTTATAATATTTTGTTAGAAACCACTTATAACTTGTGGGTTATGTAAATATGATTTGGGCATACTGCTAGCGTTAAATGAACCTATAAGGTCACACATTAGGTGAACGAGTTAGGTTATTTTTCTGGCGACTAGGTTCGATGTATTTAGAAATGTGTCTAGGTTTATTGAATCTAAAAAGACTCCAAATTTAATGTATCTAAAAATGTGTCTAGGTTTCTTACATCTGGGAAGACATCCATATTTGTTGTATCTGAAAAGGTGTTCAGATTCCATGTATCTAGAGGATGTCTAGATTCTATGAATCTGCTTTGGTAAATTAATTAGTAATTTACCAATATAACCTGAGAATCTTATCATATCCTTTTCGAATTTAATTTGATATTGGAATATGATATGATAAGATCTTGTGACATGTTGACTCTAAAATGACCATGTGGTTTTATAAGATTAAAACCCTAGTCATCCAGTAGAGAATGCACAACTTCGTCTTTTCAGAGAGAGAAAAAAAAAAAAAACACCCCAGAAACATAAATTTTGTGGAAACCCTAGGCGCTAGCACTCCTGGTTCCTTGGAGTCGTTCACTATGTGAACCAGTAGGGGACGTCGCGTATTGTAGCATCTGGTGATCGTCCGTTGTGCATATATGCCTGGATAATCTGAAGGCAGAAGTCGTACTTTCAGCAAAATAGAGGTAATTCTGAAATATTCCTAATTAACCTAATCATTTAGCCTGGGTCCTCAGAAGTGATTTGTGGATATTTTTCGCGTTTAAGAGTCCACGAATCCCTACATTAACAACCCAAAGTAATCATATTCATGATAAATTTCTTAATTGATTTCATGACATATGCCTAAGAATTTGGTAATTTCTTAATTGGTCTTAAAGTTTCTTATTTCACTTGTTTCTTGTTTTTATTCTTTATTTCTTAATTTGTTTAGATTAGATTTAGGTAGTTTCCATATTCACTTTTCTCTATCTATATGTAAATACTTGTAAATAATTCATTATTAGATCTAATTAGGTTATGTGCTATAAGATGTTTTCATATGAATGAAGTTGATTGTTTTTCTTATAGAGTATATTTCTCTTGTTCCTTGAGGGATCGATACCTTACTTGCTACTATACTATGCTATATCTTTAGGAGTAGGGTTTAAAATTTATTGGTGCATAACGATTACATTTTTTTTCTAATAACCAATTTTTATATCGTAATCTCCTTCCACAATAGATAGAAAAATATTTGATTAAAAGTATATTGCTTACGACTCTTCTTGTACCAAAACACAAAACAAAACCCTTTCTTTCTTTCCTGTCCTCTTTTTACTTTTTTGATTGTCCTCTTCCGACCAATTCTCTTCTATAGCCAATTTTCTCTTTCTCCCTTTCTCTAGCATTGAGCAACAACATTTTTTTAGAGGGTGGGCTGAGGTGTCCAACACCAACAAGGATGAGTTAGGGTTTCCATAACCACAGGTAAAAAGGGGAAGCATCTGCGAAGGGCCAATAGGAACTTTTGGCTCACTGGCGCCTGGTTCCCCAAAACTGGGCATGCTAGGAACCTAATGTTCACTGGTAGATTGAGGATCCAGGATGCCTGCATCCTATTAGCCGTCTGAGCAGACAACTATTGAGTAAAGACTTGAGGATAGAGACATGCAGCTGGGCACCAAGGCACTGTGGTAGAATAGAAAAAATGGTTGTGTTAGTTCACTTTGGCAATTCCTATAGTTGGTTATAACTATTGGGCGCTTAAGGATCCTGACCCTTGGGGTCAACTCTTCCTTTTAGTTCCCTATCCTTTGTTCATTGGTCCTTGTAGCCTATGCATGTAACCTATAGATAGGCTAACTTGTTTTTAGAATGAAGCATGTGACTTTAGATACAAGCTATATTGTAAACATCCCTTATACACATTTTTTGTTGATAAAGATAAAGTTGGCTATTGCCTCGTAATATTGTCCCATTCACATTCTTGGGCATTATTTCATTTCTATCCCTAGATAATGAATCATAAGACATACTAACCAAATTCAATTAGGCCGTATGAGTAGGAAACATGACACATTGTAACAAGTGGCATTTGGTAAAATATCCTAATAGCTTTTTAAAATCCTTTTTTTATAGGTAAAAAGTAGGACTTTGAAGTTGATTTTAAGTTAGACACGACCTTTATACGAGTTCGTGCATACTCAGGTACTCTTGGAAAGTTAATTTTTATAAACAATTGAGGCAATAGTAGTGCACAACTTGGCAAGAAGATGTTTACATGCCTGCATACCTCATATAATTTTAGTTTTCAATGCTCTATTCTGCTCTATTCAGCTTGTGTTGAACATTAGCATAATGTTGTGGGCTATTCAAAATGTTTAAATTTGTGATTTTCAACCCTTCAATCACCTCAAATTTATCAAAAAGTATTCATAAACTTCCTAATTATCCAAATAAGCTTTGAAATTTAAAAATGAACACAAATTAAATATAAAATTGAATAAAAAAATTTGCCAAAGAAGTTAAACACTTTGAAATTATAATGAAAATATAGTCTAATTAGCACATGTCAAACTTCCCTATACCCATGCTTTTGCTTGTCCTTAAGCAAAACTAGACCAAGACAAAAAAAATTTATACGTTCTAAACCCCAGAATCTTTTAGTAACTCATTGAAGCACATTAAACATAGCACTTACCAATTAATCATGCAATTTAATAACCATATGCAAATTTTCAGTACAATCCCCATACTATAAATCATTCACAAGTTAACCTAGCAACTCCATTCAAAACTAGCACCACGATAAAAAAAACCTTACAAGATATTTTTGAGTTTTTGAAGGTCAAAAGCAACAGAATAGAATTTATTACATGCCCTTTTCCCCCCTCAAAACTCTAGGACAAATTTATTGTAAAATAACACAAATTCTAGCTTAATTGATTTTTTATATGAAGAACAAAAACTTGACCAAGGTGCTAGTAATGTTTAGTATTACCAAACTAACACACTTAAAATCCATAATACAAGTTTTATACCCAATCTTCTCATATGATTACCTCATAGCATAATTAATCAATAAGTAATAAATTTTACAACTTAATAAATTGTATCATATCAGAAAGAATTAGCTCATAAGAAAACTTATCTTAATCTGATTAACTTGAACACAAAATTACATGGTCCAACTTACATAAGAGAGAACATTAAAGATAAAAAAGAAAATATAAACATAAAAATATCAAACCACGAGGACTACCTACTCCTCCAAATTAAGATGTACACTAACCCCAATGTATTGAACACACACACACACACACACACACACACACACACACACACACACACACACACACATACACACAGAAGGAAGAACAAGACACCTCTAATACATAAAGGGTATAACCAAAGCTATTACATCAGGGTCATCACCTTCTATGTCCTTACCATCATCCTCATCGTCGGTTGTGGCTAGTCTAGAAGAGTTGTTGGAATGTGGACCAGGATGTGGAGTTTGCTAAAATCTCAAGCTCTAAAAATATTATTCTCATCCAAGTGATTTGATCATTGAGATAAGCTAAAATAACACTATGACTATGTATTGTCTCTACTTGAGTTATTACCTGATCAAAGTCATTTGCATCTACTATTGCTGTATTTGCATTTACTAAATCTAAAGTAAATGATCATGAAAGAAAGGTTGTGGGGTTGTGTAGGTGGTTGGTTCAGACCTGTAAGAGCTTAGGGTGTTAAGAGAATTGGGCCAGTAGGTAAATTAAAGGAGGAGGTGGAACTTTTTCCTCCTGAGCAGGGGCTTTCTTATCCGAGTCTTCATCAATATAGGCTACCTGTAGACCATTTGGCCATCTTTCTAACCATAGCCATATGCCTTATCACTTTTAGGTTCATTGATTCCATTTCAAATGAAGGGTGTGCCTATGGATCAGATCAAATAAATGAAGATTTTTTTTGCCAGTCTAGTAATAAAAAACTCTCCACAAATAGTCTTTTTCTTTTTGGTTGCCATTAAGTCTAGATAAAATATGAACCTATGCCCCAAGTTACAATGGATGTCTTCCATAAGAAATCAAAAATAAAATAAATCCCTATTTATCACCACCCCATACTCTCCTGATGCCCCGACATGATGTAAGTGAGGGCTCTATGAAAGTATTGAAGGAATGAAATATGTATAGGTACTTTTATTCCAGGTAAAATCATATATGTGACCATAAGGAGATATCCTACTCCAAATTATAGTAGAGTGTATAGTTGGGGGAAATTGTACAAATGACTCCCCATAAGTTTCCATCCCCAAGAAATTCTCATTATAAAACACACACACACACACACACACACAAACCTAATTCATCAATTGAAAGATTCACCCAATTTCCAACCACTCTAAACTTGACAACCTCACTATCCTCTAACTAATGTTTCACTTTTGCAAATTGAAAATAGATAAGAATTCTAAAGTCAATTATTAAAAGGAATTCTCATGAATACCAAAGAACATACTTCACCTCGCCTATTCAATAAAATCTTGAACTTCTTTTTCTAAACCAAAACTTGTACACCATCAAAATCAATAAATTGATTGGTTTCAAAATGTTTAGTGCAAATGATTTCATACCTAGCAAGTTGAGGGGCATCTTCGAATTCAAAAAAAAGGTTTAAGAATGACCCATAGCACCATGTCATGTGCGAGTTGAAGAACCACCTTACTTCACTAGCTTTTTGCTTCCAGAGGTTGAAGCACACTTACTCATGAATGGCTTGGATTTTTTACCGTGATATTTAAAAATTTTTGTGTTAAATTGATAGGGAAGAGGTGGATAATGATGGGTAATTGATAGGAATCACCCAAGCGAGGAGGCACAATTGCAAGTAGGGGGAGAGGATGCTTAAGTCAACGCACAAGGGCCATTGACAAAAGCACAGGCTAAGCGATTTCGAGCTAACCTCCAAGCTTATATGGAAACTCACTTAACTTGGGATGGATTGTGGACGATGTTAAAAGACTGCCAAGAGCGTAATTGGATGATCATTTGCATGGCCACTCAAGAGGCACTACAAGAAAATGATACATTGGCGACAAAACTTTAGCTAGGAAAAATTTTTTGTTGCAAAAGGGAGGAAAATTTTCTTTAGCGACAAAAACTTTTTGTCGCTACTTTTTATTTCCTAACTAAAAGTGATGGCTTTAGCTAGGAAATAAGTGTGTTAGCAAGGAAAATTTAAGTTTCCTCGCTAATGATGTATCATCAGCGACGAAAATTCATTTCTTAGCTAAATTTTCCTCGCTACTGCTACATTATTAGACATGAAAATTCATTTCCTATCTAAAAATATGAACTTTTATCACTATTAGTTATATCTTTAGCGACAAAATTTGCATTTCCTAGCTAATATAAACATGTTAGGTTTTGAGCTTTTATACAAATATTATGCTAGATTATGTGGCTAAACATATTTGATTATCTTCAAATTTGGTCAAGATACTTTTTTTTATAGAAATTTTAACTAATCAAATGCTTAGATTGTTAATTTGATGTTCCTATGCTTCTAAATACGTTAGGTTTTGAGCTTTTATACAGAGATTATATTAGATTATATGTTAAAACATATTCAATTACCCCTTAAATATGGTCAAGATATTCGTTATAGTAATTTTAAAAGATCTGACAGTTGGATCATTAATTTGATATTCCCATGTTTCTAAATACATTATGTTTTGGGCTTTTATACAGAGATTATGCTAGATTATATAGCAAAATAGATCTGATTGCCATCAAATCTGGCCAAGATATCTTTTTATCAATTTTAAAAGATATAATGGCTGGATCGTTAATTTGATATTCCTATATTTCTAAATGCGTTAGGTTTTGATCTTTTACACAGAGATTACACTATATTATGTCGCAAAATATATCCAATTACCTTCAAATTTTGTCATAACATGATTTTTTTTACCCGTTTTAACAAATCTAACAGTTTGGTCGTTAATTTGAATATATATATATATATATATATATATATGTGTGTGTGTGTGTATGTATATGAATATATATATATATATATATTCTTAAATACATATGTTTAACTATATATTAATATATACATAAATAAATATATGTATTTATTTAATTAACTATATATTAATATATACATAAATAAATATATGTATTTATTTAAGAATATATATATATATATATATACATAAATAAAACATATGTATTTAAGAATATATATATATATATGTAAATATATATGAATATATACATGTATATCTTTTGCCTAACGACTATTGTCTTTTCTTTGAGTACTTGACCATCTCTCCTGTTATCACTGAACTTCTAGATTACTCTGAGTTGCGAGCTAAGCGTGGTGATACCCCCTGGACAAAACCACAAAAGCAAAAACCGCCTAAGCCTAACTTAACACTTATTCCTTTTGAAGTTAAAACTTGAAAAATAGCATCTATTTTTTAATTTATAAGAAATAGACATATTGCTCATAGTTTTTCCCAAGAAAATCATATCTAACTGGATATTGTCTCCTTCAAATTGACCATATCCATGGGTTTTAACCAAAATTTTTATATGCCTACAAAAATCTTTGATAGTCATATTAAAATTTGGACAAACATAAGTAATTCCTAGATTTTCACTTAAATCAACTTCAAGCATCCCAATAATTTGGTTGGCTTGATTAGAAAACCTGGAATCATAAAGGACTAGAAGTACTTTACCTCCTTTTCCATTCATAGTAAGTCCCCTGAGGCCAATAATAATTAATCCTAAGTGGATATAATTATGTCCTCTGGTTTGAAGTTGTCTGGCTGAATCTTCAATCATTAGAGTCATTCTGACTTCATGTCCTTCTGGCACATGGAGAGGTTCTGCTCTTTGGTGTTTGAAGAGTGAAGTTGTAGAACTGAATCTATGAACCCCATATAGAGTTGTTGGTTGCATAGATCTTAGTTGACTTTCAGAAAATGTATGCATGTCCTGGTTGACATCTACAACATCTTCCAAAGTTTGAGTAGAAGGTCGGGAATTAGATCCAGATCCTTGCCTAAACAATCTTCCAAGGAAATTATCCATGGAGATAGTTTCCGTCCTAATAGCTCATGAAAGAGTCCTGAAAGTACCTAAAAAAGATCTATTCATCTTTATAGGTTAGGAATTTAGTTTGGTTAGGTCTATGCCTAACAGGTTGTCCAGTAGACAACTTGCTTAGATTAGTCGTGATCTTATCAAGTGCTGCTTTCCAACTGGAAGTTTCTGAATTTTTTTTCAGTTAATATGATAATTTCAGTTTCAAGTCTTGTCATCCTGTAATGGAGAGATGTTAGCAGAGCAATTATAATATTATTCTGCTGCACATGAATATGGTCTCCTTTACTGGCTACTTCAAAAGTTTTGGTATACCCTGCTGTAGCTAAGTTATCTTTGTACTGAGTGGTGTACTCTACCGCCTCATCATGGTAAGTATTTTCAAAATTTGTTCTATTCATACCAAATTTTATAAAGCAAGTCATGAATCTCTATGAATTTTTGATCCAAATACGCTTCATGTTTAGTTCTCTGAAGGTTAATCTCTTCCAAAAGCAATTTAGTCTGAGACTCAATTTCTTTTGGTCTTTCAGAAATCTTTTTAGAAAATCTTTGAAAGTCTGATCTTTTTACAGGATCTGCAAGTTTCAGTTTATCAATAGCATTAAAAGAGCTTTTGATATAATCCAGTTTCTGAGAAATTTCAGAAATCAATTGCTTGTAGGGAACTATTGATTTATGAATATTTTCAATCTCTAGTAAAAGTTTCCCTTAGCTATTTTCAAGAGCTCGTCCAAGAAAGATAAGTAAGTCAGTTAATGTATTTAATTGAAAGTTTTCACCATGGAGTGAGTGTTTAAAAATAGTAGGTTTAAAGAAACAATATAACTTTACTTTGTCAAGTGAAATTACGTTCTTTTCTTTAAATCCCAAAGCTAAGTCAAGATAATCAAAATTTTTATATGTATTAAATTCCATAGCAAAAACAGATTACAAGTAAATCATAGCAAACATGTATAAAACATCTGCAATGATTAAAAGTAGTTTTTAAGTAGACAATAAGCAATAGTCCTAGAATGAACCAGGCTCTGATACCAGAATGAAGGGCAAAATTTTTCGGCACCAATTTTGGATAGGAAAAATACGTTTTGATTGGTAAAAGTAGGGAACTGAAGTAGATCAACATGCATTCATATGAAAACATTCGTCTACTATATAGTGGCTCTAGAAATAAGCCTACAAGCTTACCCTAGAGTTGCATAGTCTTCCTACAATCACTAATCATGTAGATAGACTATTCACATAAGTTCTTTGTAGCAAAAGGCTACGGCGAGTCTGTATTATTAGAAGGATGTGGTGAAAATACATAGCAAGTGTTTTGCACTCAAACATTTCCCAAACATATTTGGGTTCATTGAGTAAGTAGTCCAAATTCCAAGGATGAATGGGATCCCAAGGATGGAGTGGTCCAAGTCTTTTGATAGGTTTATAAAATCTATTAGTATAAGTTCTAGCTTGGATCTGGATCCTGATAAGTTCTTGATCACATGCTTCGATAGTTTCCAGGTTATTAAGCTGGTCTAAGTAATAGTACTTACAAGTGCGAGTTTTGATCATGCATTCACACATATGAACTTGATCATGATAATCATACAATAAGTTACTAGGGACAGCTCCCCTAGCATGAAGAGTACTCAGGCAACGGGTTTCAAAACACATGGAATAAGAAATAGAGAAATCAGTTCACAGGCGATTTCATCCAACAAGTATTACTCATTCATGTTAAATTTTAGAGCTTTGATAAGTTAGGTACATGTCTTGACCAGGCTCAAAAGGAAACTGGTAGCCCTTTTGATTTCAAGAAGACATAGGGCCTATTTATCCCTTTCTCTTCTTGGTCCTGCAGACTAGATATCATAACTTATTTAGATCACCCAAAGACTTGTTATTCTTAGCTAACACAAGTAAACATTTATTTCATATATCAAGTTTAAAATCGAGATCCAGATATGAATAGTTTTCTTCCTCCCTTAGATGAACTAGAATCTACACATGCTCCTTAAATTAAAGCTGTTAAAAGAAGGCCAAGGGAAAAAGTACCATCTGCTAAAAGTCGATAAGGTGAGTTCTTTTCAGATCAAATTTGGTCAAGATACTTTTTTTTTTATATAGAAATTTTAACTAATCAAATGTTTATATTGTTAATTTGATGTTCCTATGCTTCTAAATGCGTTAGGTTTTGAGCTTTTATACAGAGATTATATTAGATTATATGTTAAAACATATCCAATTACCCCTTAAATATGGTCAAGACATTCGTTTTAGTAATTTTAAAATATCTGACAGTTGGATCGTTAATTTGACATTCCCATGTTTCTAAATGCATTATGTTTTGGGCTTTTATACAAAGATTATGCTAGATTATATAGCAAAATAGATCTGGCTGCCGTCAAATCTGGTCAAGATATCTTTTTTTTTTTTTTTATCAATTTTAAAAGATATAATGGCTGGATCGTTAATTTGATATTCCTATATTTCTAAATGCGTTAGGTTTTGATCTTTTACGCAGAGATTACGCTAGATTATGTTGCAAAATATATCCAATTACTTTCAAATTTTGTCAAAACAAGTTTTTTTTTTTGGCCTGTTTTAACAAATCTAATGGTTAGATCGTTAATTTGAATATATATATATATATATATATATATATGTATATGAATATATGGATATATATAAATATTCATATATATATATATTTATATATATGAATATTTATATATATCCATATATTCATATACATATATATATGTAAATATATATGAATATATACATGTATATATGAATATGTATATATATATCAAATATATATATAAACATATTATATATATTAATACAATATATTAATATACATATATATATGTATATTAATATATTGTATTTATATATATATATATGTGTGTATATTAATATATGCCAGATGTGTCATATATATATATATATATTAATAAATATATACGTATATATATATATTAATATACATATGTTTATTAATATATATTAATATATTTATACACCAAAAACACACACACACACACACACACCATGCTTTTTTAATAAATTAATAAATACATATATGTGTGTGTAAATATATTAATATGCTACATTAAATATGCGTATATCAATATATTTATGTATGAATATGTGTGTGTGTGTGTTGTAATAATATATACATATATATGTGTGTGTATATGTGTATGTGTGTGTGTATATATATATATATATATATATATATATATATAAATAATAAATTAATATATATATGTATACAATATACATAAGTATATTAATATGTATTAATCTGCATATGAATATATGATATGTATATATACATACATCAATATGCTTGAAGTTGCTATTTATAGGCAAATGAATGAGCTCCAGACGTGAGTCGGTACTCATCGCAGTGTTGAATACTGTGTTAAAAAGTTATATCCGTCCTTGCAAGAATTCCCTGGTTAAGAAATCTGGTAGAAAATTGTTCTCTCATTTGATAAATTCAATGTTAAAATCAAAGTTGGATAAAAGTGCTTACCATCTGGCAAAAATCTGATTAGCAACTAAGTTTTTAACATCTTTTTGTTTGCTGCTTTACAGTCTATTCGAAGTAAAAACTTTTGATTGATTAAATTATCTTGGAATTTAGAAATGTATAAAACTATTGCAAGTATTTCTTTTTTAATAGTACTGTGATTCTTTTGACTTGAAAGCCAAATTCCTGAATGATATTGAACTAACTGTTCGGAAGTAGAATTAAGTTTTCTCTGTTTTAGTATACCTCCATAACCTAAGTCTGAGGCATCTGTTTCTACTATCATAAAGGCTGTTGGATCTGGAATACCTAAACAAGGAAGTCTTTTGACATGAATATAGAAAAAGTAGATTTTATTAAAGAGATAAATGAAAAGTTAAATTTGTTTCTTAGGCCATGACCTAACCTAAGGAACTTATAAACCCATTTGCAGAGCCATAGAATTTGCAGATAAATTTTCCGATGAAATCAAGGATAAAACTCAGCTCCAAAGATTCTTAGGTTGTTTAAACTATATATCAGAATATATATATATATATATATATGTATGTGTGTGTGTGTGTATAATGTATATATTTATTTATATTTTTTTTTATGAATATGAATATATATATATATATGTATGTATTTGTATATAATATAAATACACACACACACACACATGTATGTACATATGAATATTTATGTTTATATATATATATATATATGTATAGATGAATATATATATTTATATATTTATATATGAATATTTATGTGTGTGTGTGTGTGTGTGTGTGTGTGTGTGAATGTGTATATGAATATATACGTGTATGTGAATATGTGAATATTTGAATATATTTGAATATATATGTATAATAATAACTTTTTTTAATATATATTCATATATATGAATGTGTGTAAATCATTTAATAAAAAAGATAATATTTTTGACAATATATAAATATATAAAATAATTTATTATATTGATAAATATGGTTTCATATTAAATTTATATATGGTTATTTTATTTTGTTGTAAGACTTATATTTAAAAAAAGAAAATACATAAAGCATGTTTATAATAGTCTAAATAAATAAAACAAAAAGGATTGCACCAAACATCTGGCATAGCTTAGTGACAAGTCTCTACCTCCACAATGTGGAGGTCTCGTGTTCGAATCTCAGGGGAGGAATTGCTCCTTGAATTTGAGACTGGTATTTGGTGTGACTGGTATGATTGGCCTCTTTTAATGTACTTTAGCGAGGATTTTTTTTTTGGTCGCCATTGACTTCTTTTAGCGACGAAATTTTTTTGCATTGGTGACGAAAATTTTTTGTCACAAAAGGTAATATATTTTCTAACTATTATATTTATTTTTTAATTAAAATTATATTTTGACGACGAAATTTTAGCAACGAATTTTTTTGTCGCTAAAAATCATCACCAACGATAATAGTATAACTTTTGGCGACAAAAAATTTTTTACTTTTCACTAGGAAAATCTTCCTAGCGAAAAGTCTAGGCTTTAGCTAGGAAAAATTTTCCTTGCTAAAGGGTATTCTTTGGCAACAAAACAAAGAATTTTGTCTCCAAGAAGCATTGGCGATGGTGCTTCAGCGAGGAATAGGCGATGAAATTTTTTTCCTCACTAAAGGGCTTTAGCGAGGAAAATAGAGGCTTTAGCTAGGAAAAAGTTTTGTCATGAAGGCTATTTTTTTTTGTAGTGAGGGAAGTGATGGAGACCAAGGAGGAAAGCTTGGAGACCAAAATAGATTAGGCAGGGATGAACCGGCACCGGATATGAAGGACTAACCAGTGCCGGCTTCTTATTGATGAACAAACCCGGTCAGCAGAACTGAACTGGTGCCGGTTGGATCCTCATCTTCAGTGCTGGCCCAAGTCGCTGGACTACATGAGCTGTTTAATTTTTGATGGAATTGAAGCCCAATTGCACCTTTTTAAACCCCAACACTTTTATATTCTAAAGGGTGTTTAATTAGGGACTTTTCATGACCTTTTAGACAACTTTTGATGATTGTAAACACTATTTTCTCTCTAGAGGTTAGGGCTACATAGATTGTTCCTTGTTCTTCCCTTATCCAAGACTAATCAAGGGATTAGTCCTACCTTAGTGAGTTTCTAAAACCTTTTAGATAATTCTATGAATCAACTTAACTTGGGTTTTAGTTGCTCTAGTTCTTCTTTGGTTCTTGTTGTTTGATTTGTTGAATGCCTACACTTTCTATTCCTTTTGTTCTTGGTTTCTTGTTAAACCTTATGTATTTGGGTATTGTGTGATAGATCTTGGTTACTAAATTTAGGGTTCTAGTGGCTGGGTTGCATTAGGGTTCTTGATTTGTGAGTAAAGGTGTTATCTTATAGTTCCATTTTATGTTCTATTATTCTATCTTCTTCTACTCATATCTTGTTTGTCTTGTTTGCCTTTGTTTTTGTTGTTGACTTCCCACACCAGGAGTTTCACCCAAGTGGCAAGAGGGAGCCCTACCGAGGATCATATCAAGTGGTATCAGAGTAAGGCAAGGCTTTGATCCTTATCAAAGCTTGAAGATATCAAAAAAGCCACCAAATCTACAAATCCTGTCACTCAAAATGAGCCCTAAAAAAGTTTCACTTTTTCTTAACATCCCTTGTGATTCTTTGCAAAAACTTACTCCTAGATGATCTGTCAATACTTGGGGCTGAAGATTTTCTTGTTTTTGTGATTATTTAGGCTCAAAAAGTGTAGGAAATATCGTGATATAGAGTTACAAAATAATGCTCAGAAAGTGTTCGATAAAAGTCCTAAGAGAGGTAATGTGGCTTTCTTGAAGACTTTTGAGCTCATGATTTGTTACTTTGTGATCCTTGTTACTGGTATACACTAAATACAAATTAACTTGCTACTTGAATCCACTAATTGTTAATGTCTCTTGAGAATGTTATAATTCATCTATACTAATTCACTTCTAGTTATAGCTAGTGATCTTGCCAACTATTGATATTGAATTGTCCTTTTTCTCTCTTGATCTTATTTGTCTATGCTCTAGTTACTTGTACTTGTTGTTAGCACTCATTTTCATTGAAAATCATTTGGTAGTGCCTTAAATTGCTTGTGCCCACCAAGTGTTTGATCAAATTCCCCTAAGACCCAAATTGAAGAATCTTAAGAGTTTTAAGGGACTATCAAGTGAACTAAACCCTAAGGAGTTAGGGAGGAATTGGTTGAACAAAGAGGATGAGCCTATTGACGAAAGGGTCAAAGAATGCAAACATGAGTGATGAGTGCATACACTAAGGGAGTGTAGTGAGGACTTCTTTACTCTTTTACTAACCAATTGCAGGCACAATCTTACCCTACATTTTATTCTACTATGGAGCAAGAAGATGACTCTTCTAGAACTAACAAAGTTGGTCGTAGTAGACCACAAGAGGCCTTTGATGTTTGGAAAGCCTAAGTCTATGAGGAGGAGTATGGAGGCTATCCAAAGGGAGTTAACAATCTTCGAACTCACTAAGGAAAAGTCTTCATCGTAGCCCAAATAAGGGGATATGAACATAAAAAATTCCCTATCCCTAACATGGGGGGAGGATACAACACACCTCAAGCCAACTTCCAACTGGGAGAAGATTGGGATGAGCATTCTTTTGAAGGTTTTCAACAAGCCCTAATAAGAGGAGGTAGGAACGGGATAAAGGGAGGAAGAGGAAGGTTAGGAGGAAGAGTGGGTGGTGACAACTATAACAATGTAAAAGGATTAGAGAGAGAGTTTGAGAGAAGAGTAGATCAGGATGAGGATGGACGAATTGAGGAGTATGGAGCACCCAATGGGGGAAATGGGATGAGAGCTAGAAGGATAGAGGAAAATGAATATGAGAGAAAAATGAAGAATGGAAAAATGAATGTGCCTACTTTCCAAGGGAAGAATGATCTGGAGGTGCACTTTGAGTGGGAGCGGAAAATGGAGATCTTGTTTGATTACCAAGATTATAGTGAACGTAACAAAGTTAAACTTTTGTTTTGGGATTTTCTAACTACGCTTTAGTATGGTAGGAACAAATCCTTGCTAATAGAAGAAGGATGGGGGAGAACACGGTTGAGAATTGGGAGTTGATGGAGAACTTGATGAGAACACATTTTGTTCCTCTCCACTATTATAGCGAATTATACCAAAGACTAAGCAAGGAAGTAAAAGTATTGAAGACTACCATAAGGAATTGGAAGTCTTCTTGATGAGGGGCAATGGACAAGAGGATCCCCGAGCTACCAAAGCTAGGTTTTTGAGTGGGCTAAACAATCAAGAGATAGCTAATATTGTGGAATGGCATTCATATAACACCTTGGAAGAGATGGTCCACATGGCTATGAAAGTGGAAAAGCAAGTGAGGAGGAAAACATTCATTAAGCCTACACTTAATGCCAACCCTACACCTAGTAAGCCAATGACCAAGAAGGAAGGAGCTTCAAAGCCACCACTTAGGGACTTCAATTGTAACACCCTACAACTATAGGGCCCAAATAGTTACGGATGTCGTCCCGTTGTAATGACAAGGGGTCTTTATAACAATACAATTTAATAAATAATAAACGCAGAGACTTAATAGCTCCAAAAGAGATTATATCAAATACACTGAACATTTACTTACACAAACAGTGGCTATAAAGTCTCTTGGATCTAAACCCGAATGATAGTAAGGTAAAATACATCGAGTAGCTTCTTTGGGTCTTGCCTTTATACAAATCTAGGTGTTCACAAAAGTCTACCTGAAAAGTATGAATAAAATTGTGAGATATAATATATGTCAGTAAGTCCCGTGGTGTGCTGTGAGAAGTTTTAATAACACTGTGGTTGCGAAACATGATTAAAATTGTTGGAACGGTAAAAAGAAATCACTATTTCTCATTTGAGAAGTATCTATAGTGAAATCATTGAAGTATTGCTCTTTTCTTCGGGAAAATATACCATCAACATCATTACATGGTGTAAGATGTAAGCTTTAGGCTTTTTAATAAAAAATCATTTCGTATTTTCAAAATACATTTAAGTATCCAAAATTCTGCATTGCTATTTCATTTGAAAGGAATATTATTCCAACTGATATTGCCACACTGACCTATATAGGATTTACAATCCCACGTCATGCATTACTATCTCATTTGGAAGGAATATGAAAAACTATAGAGGGGTTGAGTAAGGTTTTTGACAAACAAATACAGAATAAAAATTTTGGCCCCCTTAAAAATTTGAACAAAGTAGCGGCTATGCTTTGCAGCTTTGCGATTTCAAGAGTTTGGATAGGTATCTATTAAATCAGCACAAAAATGATAAGAAAATATTATGAAATAAATATAGGTAGTTGAGATATCAAGGATAAGTTTAAATCAAAATGTAAAGGTCATAAGTGAGTTATTGATTTTAGAAGAAAAGATGCAGCATTTAAGATCTAAAAATAGCGAAAAGTGCAGTACACAATTTTGGAGAAATAGCACAAGAAAATGCTCAAAAATTTATAGTGGTTTGATTGTCCAATGATCTACATCCACTATCCTAAGTTCTCACTTAAGAATTTCAACACCACTCACTAAAAACCTTTTTCCAAATCAATGGTTGTAGGTGACACCAATCTTACACAAAAGGATCACCATACTTGGTTTTATTCCCAACCTTTTTAATTACAACAACCAAGGCTCACCCCAATTGGGTTTTACTTTGTCAACCTTGATACAAGTTATATTGAAAGAAAGATTACAGAGATAGCTTACAGATTTGAGTAGAATGCGAACAAATAAACACCAACACCTTTTACCTTTGAAACAATTCTATTTCACTTTGAAACAAAAATAAAAGGGGTTTTTTTTATATTCTAAAGTGTAAGAGTATTTCTTTGAAAGATAGCAAAAAAAAAAAAAAAAAAAATCTATTTCAAAATCGTGTTCTAAAGGCTTTTATAGGAGCTAAACCCGAAGTCCCAACGGCTAGTAACGACTAGTTACTTTCTATCAGGATTTTCAGTGTTTTGGATTCACAAAGTGGAAGGAAGTCCGTCCAAAAGGTGAGTCCAAAATGGCACTTTTTTAGGTAGAATCATTTTAAAAATATTACAGATTATTGGATGGAGTTTTAGATTCAGAGGTCTATCCAAACAACTCAATCCAAACATTTGAAGACCTACCTTTTAAAAATATTTTATTTTCATGCTTCAAAGTAAAAATAAATTGAACCTAAGGTAATGGAGACATAGGAATTTACAAGAAATGCCTTAACAACGATTCCTAATCTATAGTTCTTTCACAAAGGCTTCATGGTATGCAAGCTCTTAAGATGGCGTTATGCTTGATCAATCACTTCTTTAAGTTCCATTTGCTTAAGAGCTGCTTAGTAGTCTTACTTGCATGTCTTGGAAGGGCTGAGGTCAAAATATATCCTATCATATGAAGATCACACAAGTTAGTCCTCATCAATGTTTGTCATAAGTTAAAATGCAGGAGAATGCCCTTGAGCTAACAATCTCCCCTTTTTTAAGTGATGACAAACTTGATGAGATTGTGACATGAGAATAATGATATATATAGTATGGACACGTTAGACATAAGGCTCAATGAGACTATGGCCCAACCAACCTCCTTATCCACCTTCCTTCCATAAAATGACTATTTCATAAGAAAATAGCTGCATAAAGGTCACACAAAAGAAATTTATAGTTATGTATATAAAGGAGTGTAGAAGATAAACCATAGGATATAATGCTCCCCCTATGTATGTACATATATGAACAAAGGATAACGTGATACTAGCTATGAAGTTCGTTTGAAAATAAGGCTAGATTCTAAGGTTTTGGACTTCCAAAACGTGCATCCAAAATGGGGTAAAATAAGGCAGAAGCTAGCCTTTTAAAAGGCCATTTTTGGATTACTATTTCGGATTGAAGAAATGTGGGTCAAAAAACTCTCCTTGAGTATGTGCAAGGTAAAAGAAAATTTCAAGAGTAAAGATCAATGACTTTTCTTGGAATTGATTGAACTTATATTTCTCAAGAAAAATCAACACAAGGATTTTAGTGTGCAACTAGAAGAAAACAACACAGAGTTCATAAATGTCTGCTTAGGTATCCTTATCATCTAAATATTTAACAAAATGCATATCACAACCATAAGCAGAATAAACCATCTAGCTAATTTAAAATTAGATAGAATGCACGATGATCTCATACCCACACTTCAAACTTCTTAATCCATAATAACAATAACGTCTCAACATAGTCTCTATCAAGTCACCTAGTTCTTCACAGTCTGCATTCTCAAACTATAACCATAAATAGTCATCTCAGTCCATATGAATTTTATCATCCTTATAAATAGTCATAATCACAAATCTCTTTAAAGAATATATTCTCAATGTGTAAATTCATAACAATGGTCATATGCTCCATAATCACAATACAGTCAGAATGCACAATTCATAATATATACCATTCACAATCCACTTGTATCGTATTCACAATCCACCTACTTTTTACCATTATTCTCCCCGTTGTCATCAGTCAAAATGCACGAGAGACACAATAAAGAGAGCAAAAAAAGATAGAGTGCATATTGTCAAGCCCTGATCGAGAGAGTAACCATATAATTAAAAGGATTAGCAGGAGGTTAATGCAGAAATAAGATTGTTCAGGCAGAAAAAAAATGTTCAAACACTAAAGCAAAAATCATAAACAGTAAAATTGTTCAAGCATAGGAAGTCAGCAAGCAACACTATGATTTGCCAGTTTGGAAATGTGGATTATTGTAGACTTAGTCCCGGCACCTTTCTTGGAATGTTGTCTAGCAATTTGGTTGGACCTTCTTTTTACTACCACGTGCTTCTGGCGTTTTTCAGAGGAACTTCCAAGTATGGCTGGCTTGGGAGCTTGCAATGTAGTAGGGGCAGTATATGTAGGAAATTCACTCTCCTTCTTCTTAGTCTTCCCACTTTTTTCTACATTCTCTATTTCCTTTTCCTGGTCCTGTTGTACTTCTTGCTTAGTCTGTTTACTAGCTGTGTCTTCAACTTGAGGAGAGGTAGTTTCTTTTCCAGTTATTTGTTTTTTAGAAGGAGCTTGTTCGTCATGAACTTCCTTAGTGGTCTTTTCTTCATTCTTTTCTTCCACATTCCTCAATCTAGTTCCTAAATTCTGCAATTCAATCGTGACTTCTATCCGAAATCCATCAAACTTCATAGTTAAATTGCTTATAGCATCCAAGATGCTTTAAGTCAGATTATTTTCCTCAATCTTTTGCTTGCCATTGTTTGAGGATTCTTCTCCTATTTTAGACTTCTGTTTTATCCTCGTTTAGGCAGGTGCAGTCCTTTTTCCTTCAATCTTAATTTTTAACAGTTTTTCTTTTTCTTCATCCGACACATCTCTAAGTAAGTCCTATTCCTTGTTTACTTGAACAAATCTCATTTTTTCAAAAGATTCCATGCTATACACATTAGTCTTAAACTGACCAGGAGCATAAGTATTTAAATTCACATTGAAATGCCTGAAGACTTTAGTCAATAGATTGCTATATAGGAGTTCCTTGTGAGATATGTTTCTCGACTGAAGCATGAGCTTAATTGTCAGAAAGCCAAAACTGATTTGTCTACCCTCAGACAGGGCCAACATCAGTATCATTTGCATGATACTTACTAATGTTTTATGCCCAAACTTAGAGCAACCATAGTTGACACCATATGGTGTAAAATCCTTGCAGGACCATTCAACCATTTTGAATTTCTATCATTTGAACTTTTAAAACTCGTCCCTCTTGTGAACCATGCCTCAAACCTTCCTAAGTCAAATAGGTCCGATTTCTTAGGGAATTTGTTCATTTTGAAAAATTGAATCCCTCTATTTGTAACTTTAAAAATTCGATTCAACAGCCAATGGTCGAATTCCATGTTTACTGATATGGGCTAAAATTATCATTATTTTACTAGTTATTTGAGATTGTTTTGTGATACATTTATTGTAATAACTACGCATATTCCTTCCTATTTAACATTTTATTTGTAAAAAGTATTTTTGGAAAATTTGTGTAGATTTGAGTAAAAAGCGAGCAAAAAATGAACAATTCTAGAACAGACATGTCGCCAGGCCCAACCAATGGACTTGGTGCCGGGTCCATTCTGGTCAAACAACAAAACCAGAGCAAAATTGAGGAGAAAAATAGATTGGACCTAGTGCCAGGTGGCCCGACCATACCCGGCACCAGGTACACTTTGCATAGAGGCGGTTATGCGCAAATTTGGTATTTTCCAAAGGATTTTGGTATTTTCTAAATTTTACTCAGACTAGACTTTTCAAGTAATGAATTTTGATATCAATAAGGCTTATGAATACAAGAAAAACTCAAGAGAAAGGTGTGATTTGAAGGATCCAAGCTAGTTACTCAATCACCACTCAAAGGAGTATTGTTCAAATGAGGTTTTCAAGAGAAGAAGAAGGGCTTGTTTATGAGTTTTATCTTTTACTCTTTGTTTGCTTTTCTTTAACAATGATGTGCATAATATTTTCATCGTAACTGGATATTATTTTGGAGATTATAATTTTGAGTTAATTAGAATTTTTTATCAATCTATTATTATCTTTGATATTTGATTATTTGTTATCATTGGGTATTGATGTGAGTTCTTATAATTGATTTAGAGAAAACAATATTAGGAGTTTCATTACATTGATTTCATAATTGTCAAATCTTATTGGACTTGAATGACGAAGTTATGGTTATAGGACTAAGTGGTCAAAGATTAAGTTGATTTCACCTTGACAAAGGTTCATTAGCCAATTTCATGCTTTTAAAGAATTGAGATTCATGCATATTTTAGTCAGGACGGCTTGATTGATAAATCTGCTAATTAAATCAAAATATAGTGATGATCTTAATGCATGTTTTGGTTATGTTAGCTTGATTGACAAATCTGTTAATATGAATCAAAATATAGTGATTCCATGGATTGGCAAATGAAGTGGAATTTATCTTTATATTCCTTCATGATGCCAAGATGACAATTGATTGTGATGAATGCTAAGTAATTAATATTATGTTTTTAAGATAATTGTCTAGTTACATGAAATTGCATCCTTGAGTTATATCTATTTTTTTTTACCTTTATTTATTTTTCTTTTTAGTCTCTTCTTATTTTATTGGCTAAACAATAAAGATTTGAGAAAAGTAAGGTGGGAGCCTAAGTTTTCATGTATTCGATACTTGCTATTCCCTATACTATACAATGGGTATACTTGACCATATGTGTGGTTTTAGTGGTTGGTATTTTAATTGAAACTTGAGAAATTGTGTTATTTATTGGTAATATTTTCTACCCTAAAAAAAACGCATTGAGTTTTTGGCGCCGTTGCCGGGAATGGGCACTATCGGAAACACTCGAGTCTTGTTGATTTAGCCTTTGTTGTATTTGTAAATATTACTAACATTTGTATTTAGGTAGTTTGTGAATATTTCTGATTTGTGTATTTTTTTCTTTAATTTTCTATTATTTATTATTTATTTTTCTTTTCAATTTAATCTTTGTTTTTCTTTAAGCACGAGGTTAAAATCATCATCATGGATATCCAACAATACGGACATATGTGGCCATGGACACCAATTCAAAGGAGTAACAGTGATGATAGATTGGCATGGTTACAAGCTTGAATTAATGCTTTTAGTGAGACGTCATTAGAAGCATCAACAAATTCTTTTATTGCTAATTCAAATTCATCCATTAAGTGGCATAAAGAAGCTTCCCAATGATTGAGCCATCAACGAACACAACTAACCACGTTGGTTAAGGATGCCATAAAGGCCCATACACTTGAATAAGAGGACCCCAAAATAGAGGAGAGACGATATGAGGGGCAATTGCACAATGTGGCAAGAGAAGTATGCGATTTTACTCTATATGCTAATAATTCTAATTTCTCATTGTCATATGATTTTTTAGGTTCCTCTCAATTCTTGGAGAATAATGGTCCAAATGATGATGTGTTAAGATTCATATGCCTCAAAGAGTTAGATTTATCTATGCTACATCATAAGAAGTCCTTGGAGGATGGTGGTAATCTCTACCATTCACCCCAATTTCAGGGAGGTAACTTAGTTTTTGTAGACCATGCATTGAAAAGTAAGGATTTCTTGATCCCATCTTTGAAAACTCAAATGTTAAGTTTAAAGGGGAATTTTCATTGTGACAAATCTTTCGAAGGGTTAAATGGTGATTTCGCGTTTGATGCATTCGTTAGAGACCATGTGCATTTATTTATTGGCAAAAATATTTGTGTCTAAAGGAATGTTAGAGAATGAGGTTCATGTGTTTTCTTTTACTGAGAAAATTGTTTTCATAAACATGACCTTTTTCAAAAACCTCCATTCTTTCTATATTCATTTTGCCTATTTTCTACTTTGAGCTTAAACTTCTTTGACAAAGGTTTGATAAGGAAGCATAATGAGTGGAAAGAGTTTGTACCTTTGTTTTGTGTTTGGTATTGTTAGGGCTTTTTCCTCTCCAAATAAGGAAAATATTTTCCATCTTAAGTGTGGATGTGTGAGTTGTGTCTTTATTTTCTTTGTTAGGATTTGTATTAGTATTTGTATTTAGTTTGCTTTCATTTATTTAGGTGTTTTTCTTTTGTTATTATTTTCTTTGTGCTTTATTTGTATTTTCTTTTGTAGGTCAGAATGAAGTCCTTTTGGACAAGCTCTCTTCCCTATTTCTAGTTTTGATATTATTTGGAACTTATTGCACTTGGGGAGTATTGCTTAAATTTTCTATCATTTCATTATTTTTGGTTCCTTTGGAGATGCTTTCTTGTATTAATTTTTTGCTAATGAAGACATTGTCCAATTTAAGTGTGGGGGAGTGGTTTATTAATATTCTTTGTCCAAGTTTTTATCAGTAATCTTAGTATTTTCTTAGTATGATCTTGGTGTTTCTTGGTATCGAACAATTTTGTTGAAAAATTGAAAATTTTGAAAATTTAAAAGTTTTGAAATTTTGGAGCTAAATTACGATTACTTGTCTATAATGGAGTTGTAATTTTCTTACTAATCTTGGATATGGATTTGTCATTCAGTAGGGTTGGATTTTTTATTTAAAAATTAAACGTGTGTATTAAATTGGATTTTTGCTAAGTCTCGAGAATTTAAGTTAACCTTGGTCATATTTGGTATTTGAGTTTTGTTTTATTCTTTGAGTTTGAATGTGGACGATATGATGAAATATGGGAAGATTTGTTGATTAATTCATGTATTATAGATATAAAATTTGCTTGACTTTGCGTTGTGAATAAAGGAATGTGAGGAAAAAAAATTTTGAGTGAAAAGGAAAGAATGTGAGTTGAAAAAAATTTATTTCATTTGTTGAAAAGAAAAGAAAGAGACCTTTTGCTGAAAAGGCGGCTAATATGGTAAGTGGAAGAGAAAAAACAATGAAGCATTACACTCTCTTGAGGCTATCCTGAAGGTAAGAAGGTATGGAAAGAAAGAAGAAAGAAAAAGAAAATTGCTGAAAAAAATAATAAATGATGACTATAATGGGGCCGATACGGTGTGTGAAGAGAAATCCATGCACTTGAGACTATCAATTCCCAAAGTCATAGAAAAAAAGAAGAAGAGTGGAGCGTTTTCCTTATTTCACTAACTTGAGTTGTGTAAATTTGAGTTTATAATGTTGGAATTGGTTAAATGGCTTGACTTGTATGATTTATGTTATCTATGTTTTTGCTTGAGGAGTAGGATGATTTTCTTGTACTAGATATAAGCTTGTTTAACTGAACTTTGATAGCCTTGGGATTGTTTAATTTAATACATGAGTTTGCAAAGGTTTTAAAAGGGTTAAATGAATGACAAAGTTTGTATTTGAGGTTGGAAGAAGATTATTCCTTTATTATGGATGAATTTACTAAGGATAAGTTGAAAGTTTATTTTTGCCATATGCTTAATGTTTTAAATCTTGTTTGCTTGAGGATAAGCAAATGTTCAAGTTTGGGGGTATATGATAGGGGCTAAAATCATTATTATTTTACTAGTTATTTGAGGTGTTTTGTGATACATTTGTTGTAATAACTAGGCATATTCCTTTCTATTTGACATTTTACTTGTAAAAAGTGTTTTTGGAAAATTTGTATAGATTTGAGTAAAAATTAAGTGAAAAGTGAACAATTCTAGAACAGACCTGGCGCTAGGCCTAACCAATGGGCCAAGCGTCAGGTCCATTCTGGTCATATAGCAAAAACGGAGTAAAATTGAGGAGAAAAATAGGTTAGACTCGGCACCAGGTGGCCCAATGTACCCGACGCCAAGTACACTTTGCACAGAGGCGGTTGTGCGTGAATTTGATATTTTTCAAAAGATTTTGGTATTTTCTAAATTATACTCAGACTAGACTTCTCAAGCAACGAATTTTGATATGAAGGAGGCTTATAAATATAAGAAAAACACAAGAGAAAGGTATGATTTGAAGGATCTAAGCTAGCTACTCAATCCCTACTCAAAGAAGTATTGTTCAAATGAGGTTTTCAAGAGAAGAAGAAGGGTTTGTCTATGAGTGTTATCTTTTATCCTTTGTTTACTTTTCTTTAACAATGATGTGCTTAATGTTTTGATTGTAACTGGATATTATTTTAGAGATTATGATTTTAACTTAATTGAAATTTTTGATCAATCTATTGTTATCTTTGGTATTTGATTACTTGTTATCATTGGTTTTTGATGCGAGTTCTTCTAATTGACTTAGACAAAACAATGTTAGGAGTTTCATTGCATTGATTTCATAATTATCAAATCTTAGTAGACTTGAACGACAAAGTTAAGATTATAGGACTAAGTGATCAAAGATTAAGTGGATTTCGTCTTGACAAAGGGTCATTAGCTAATTTCATGTTTTTAAGGAATTGAGATTCATGCATATTTTGGTTAGGATGGCTTGATTGACAAATCTGCTAATTGAATCAAAATATAGAGATAAGTTTAATGCATGTTTTGGTTATATTTGCTTGATTTACAAATCTGTTAATATGAATCAAAATATAGTGATTTCATGGATTGATAAACGAAGTAGAATTTATCTTTATACTCCTTCATAATGCCAAAACGATAATTGATTGTGATGAATGCTAAGTAATTCAATATTTTGTTTTCAAGATAATTGTCTAGTTATATATATTTATCTTTATTTATTTTTTATTCTCTCCTTATTTTATTGCCTAAACAATAAAGATTTGAGTAAAGTAAGGTGGGAGCCTAAGTTCTTGTGGATTTTATACTTGCTATTCCCTATACTATACGATGCGTATACTTCATTATTTTACTAGTTATTTGAGACTGTTTTATGATACATTTGTTGTAATAACTAGGCATATTCCTTCCTATTTGAAATTTTACTTGTAAAAAGTGTTTTTGACCAATTTGTGAAGATTTGAGTAGATTTTGAGCAAAAAAAATAAGAGTTTCCAGAATAGACCTGGCACTAGATCTACATAATGCACTAGGCACCAGGTCTGCTCTAGAAAAGAGCAAATTGAGGACAAAAATAGATTGGACCTAATGCCAGGTGGCCTGACTGGACCCAGCGCTAAGTCCATTCTGCCTAGAGGTGGTTGTGTACGAATTTGGTATTTTTCAAAGGATTTCGGTAGTTCTTGAATTCTACTTGGATTAGACTTCTCAAGTAATGAATTTGGGTATGAAGGATACTTATAAATACAAGTAAAACACAAGAGAAAGGTGTGATTTGAAGGATCCAAGCTAGTTACTCAATCACTATTTGAAGGAGTATTGTTCAAATGAGGTTTTCAAGAGATGAAGAAGGGCTTGTTTATGAGTTTTATTTTTTATCCTTTGTTTGCTTTTCTTTAACAATGATGTGCTTAATGTTTTGATTGTAATTGGATATTATTTTGGAGATTATGATTTTGAGTTAATTGGAACTTTTTGATCAATTGATTATTGTTATTAACTTGCTTGAAAAAGAGGTTAGTAATGACTTCAATTAATTAGGTTCATATTTGTTATCTCTTAATTTGTTTGAAAAAGGAGTTAATTGTCTAGAAAATTAGAAATCAAAGGTGGGTTAATGATTGCTAGAATATGGATTCATTGGCTAATTTCATGTTTATGAGGAATTGAGCTTAATGTATGTTTTAGTTATGTTGACTTGATTAACAAATCTGTTAGATAGTAATTCCATGGATTGAAAAAAGTAGTGAAATTTATTTAAGTAGATTCATGGCTTGAGAAACGATTGAATTTTACTTTATATTCCTTCATGATGCCAAGATTACAATTGATTGTGATGAATGCTAAGTGATTCAATATTATGTTTTCAAAATAATTGTCTAGTTATATGAATTTGCATCCTTGAGTTATATCTGTTTTTATATTTATTTATTTATTTATTTTCTTCTTATTTTATTGGCTAAACAATAAAGATTTGGGTAAAGTAAGGTAGGAGCCTAAGTTCTCATAGATTCGATACTTGCTATTCCCTATACCATATTATGGGTATACTTACTCATATGTGTGGTTTTAGCGGTTAGCATTTTATTAATGCTTGATTGATTGTGAAATTTGTTGGTCATTTTTTCTACACTAAAAACACGCATCAAGTTTTTGGCGCTGTTGTCGGGGAACAATATCATGAAAGTTTGGATTTTGTTGATTTAACCAAGTTTATATGTTTATATGTCCATATGTCTATATGTAAATATGTATATATGTTCTGTGTAAATCGGTGTTCTATCTTATTATTTGTAACATTGTGCGACTTAATTGACTAGCGGACTTCATGTTGTACTGTAAATACCACTAACTTTTGTATTTAGATAGTTTGTGAATGCGTGTGTTTTTCTTTTCTTTAATTTTCTATTATTTGTTTTTTCCTTTTATTTTTTGCTTTTTTTGTTTTTTTATTATTTTTGTTTGTTTTTATTTTCGATTTAATTTTTATTTTTCTTTGAGCGCGAGATTGACATCATCATGGACAATTACTTTTGGGCATAAGATCAAAGGAGCTATAATGACGAGAATTTAGCAAATTTGCAAGCTCGGATTGACGCTTTCTGTGAGACATCACTTGAAGCCTTGATGCATTCTTTTGTCACCAATACAAATTCTTCCATTAAGCGGAATGAAGAAGTATCCCAACGTATGAGCTATCAAAGAACACAACTAGCCAAGTTGGTTGAAGATGCCATAAAGGCCTATACGCTTGAACAAGAGAATCCCAAGAAAAAGAGAGAGGATATGAGGAACAATTATCTAATAAGGAAATGGAGGTATTCAGTTCTCCTCTTTGTGCTAAAAATTCTAATATCTCTTTACCACATAATTTTTTAGGTTTTTCTCAAGTCTTGCAGAACAAGGGTCCAAATGGTGGTGTGTTAAATTTATCATGTCTCAAGGAGTTGGATATTTCAACGCTACATCATAAGAAGTCCTTGGAGGATGCTGGTAATTTTTACCTTTCACCCTATTCAAAGGGAGGTAACTTGGTATTTGTAGATATATTGAAAAGTAAGGATTTCTTGATTTCATCTTTGAGAACTCAAATACTAAGTTTAATGGGGAATTTTAATTGTGAACATTCTTTTGAAGGGTTCAAAGATGATTTCAAGTTTGATGCATTATTTAGAGATCATGTGCACTTATATGTTGAGAAAAATATTTGTGTGTCTAAAAGAATGTTAGAGAAAGTGGTTTATGTGTTTTACTTTGGTGAGAAAAATTATTTTTATAAATCTTCTATTTTTCAAAAACATCTCTTCGTTCTACATTTATCATTCCTATCTTCTATTTTGAGCTTTAAGTTCTTTTACAAATATGTTTGATAAGGAAGTATGATGAGTGGAAAGAGTTTGTATTTTTGTATTTTTATTTGTTCAGTGTCTTTGTCCCCTAGAAATAAGAAAAATAGTTTCCAACTTAATTAAGTGTGGGGGAGTGAGTCATGTCTTTATTTAGATTTTTATTAGTATTTTTCTTTACTTTGCTTTCTTTTGTTTAGGTGTGCTTTATTTTGCTTTTTTTTAATGCTTTTATTTGTGTTTTGTTTTATAGGTAGGAATAAAGTCATCTTGAACAAGCTCTTCAGGCTATTCTAAGTTTTGATAGCTATTGGCACTTTATTGCACTTGAAAAGTATTGCTTAAACTTTCTATGCTTTTATTATTTTTGGTCCATTTGGAGATGCTTTCTTGTGTTTAATTTTTGGCCAATGAGGACATTGTCCAGTTTAAGTATAGGAGAGTGGTTTAGTAATATTCTTTGTCCAAGATTTTTTTCAATGATCTTGGTACCAAACAATTTTGTTGAAGAAAAATTAAAAATTTTGAAAATTTGAAAGTTTTGAGATTTTAGAGGTAAATTAAGCTTATTTGTCTATAATGGAGTGATGATTTTCTTATTAATTTTGGATATAGATTTGTCATTCATTATGGTTGGTTTTTTATTTAAAAACTAAACTTGTATATTAAGTTGAATTTTGCTAAGTCTTGAGAATTTAAGTTAACCTTGGTTATATTTGGTATTTGAGTTTTGTTTTATTCTTTGAGTTTAAATATGGATGATGTGATGAAATATGGGAAGAGTTGTTGATTAATTCTTGTATTATAGATTTAAAATTTGCTTGACTTTGAGTTTCGAATAAGGAATGTGAGGAATTTTTTTTTTTTTGAGTGAAAAGGAAAAAAATGTGAGATGGAAAAAATTGAGTTGAAAAAAAAATGCTTTTATCTTTGAAAAGAAAAGAGAGAGACCTTTTGCTGAAAAGTGGGCCAATACGGTGAGTGGAAAAGAAGAAACAAAAAAAATCACATTCTCTTGAGGCTATCTTGAAGGTAAGAAGGTAAGGAAAGAAAGAAGAAAGAAAAAGAAAATTGCTAAAAAAAATGATGATGACTATAAGGGGGCCAATACGATGTGTGAAGAGAAATTCATGCACTTGTGGCTATCAATTCCCAAAGTCATAGAAAAAAAAAAAAAAGGAAGAGTGGAGTGTTTTCCTTGTTTCACTAACTTAAGTTGTGTAAATTTGAATTTAAAATGCTAGAATTGGTTAAATGGCTTGACTTGTATGATTTATGTTATCTATGTATTTGCTTGAGGAGTAGGATGATTTTCTTGTACTAGATATAAGTTTGTTTAACTTAACTTTGATGGTCTTAGGATTGTTTAATTTAATACAAGAGTTTACAAAGTTTTGAAAGGGTTGAGTAAATGACAAGTTTATATTTAAGGATGGAAGAAGGTTATGTCTTCATTATGGATGAATTTTCTAAGGGAAAATTTGCTAAATTATTTTGTCTTCTTCTAAATGCTTAGTGTTTTAAATCTTGTTTACTTGAGGACAAGAAAATGTTCAAGCATGGGAGTATGTGATAGGGGCTAAAAAATCATCATTATTTTACTAGTTATTTGAGGTTGTTGTGTGATACATTTGTTGTAATAATTAGACATATTCCTTCCTATTTGACATTTTTCTTGTAAAAAGTGTTTTTGAAAAATTTGTGCAGATTTGAGTAAATTTCGAGCAAAAAAAAAAAAAAAAAAAAAAGAAGAGAGTTTCCAGGATGAATTTTACGATTGAATTTTACTTGAGATACGATTGAATTTTACTTTATATTCTTTCATGATGCCTCTAGGATGCAAAAAAAAAAAAAAAAAAAAAGAAAAAAAAAGAAGATAAAAATAGATATAACTCAAGGATGCAAATTCATATAACTAGACAATTATTTTGAAAACATAATATTTAATCACTTAGCATTCATCACAATCAATTGTAATATTGGCATCATAAAGGAATATAAAGTAAAATTCAGTCGTTTCCCAAATCATGAACTTACTTATGTAAATTTCACTTCTTTTTCCAATCTATGGAATTACCATCTTTTGATTAAATTAATAGATTTATCAATCAAGCCAACATAATCAAAACATGCATTAAGCTCAATTCCTCATAAACATGAAATTGGCTAATGACCCTTTGTTCGAGGTGAAATCAACTAATCTTTGATCACTTAGTCCTGTAATCTTAACTCTGTTGTTCAAGTCCATTAAGATTTAACAAATATGGAATCAATGCAATGAATCTCCTAACATTATTTTTTCAAGTCAATTAGAAGAACTCGCATCAATAACCAATGATAACAGGTAATCAAACACAAAAAATAATAAAGAATTGATCAAATAACTAAATTAATACAAAACCATGAATTTCAAAATAATGTTAAATTACAATAAAAATATTGAATACATCATTGTTAAAGGAAAAGAAAACAAAGATAAAAGAAAGTACTCATAGATAAGCTCATAGATAAGCCCCTTTCTTCTCTTTTGAAGACTCTCTTGAACGACCCTTCTTGATCTTGTGAATTTCTCCTTCAATGAGTGTTTGGAATTTATGCTCTTGAATCCACCTTCTTCACTCATTTTCTCTTATGTTTTCTTTTGCTTTTATAGGCCTCTTTGATGCTAAATTCGTTGCTTGAGAAGTCTTGGCCGAATAGAATTCGAAAAATACCAAAATTATTGAAAATTTTCTAAATTCGTGCACAGAATTTTGGCAACCTAGAACAGGCCTGGCTCTGGGTCCAATTGACCCACCTGGCACCAGGTGCACTCTGCTCCTCTTTTGAATTTTACTTTGTTTTCCTCTGGCCGTCCAGAATGGACTTGGCACCTGGTCCACTTGCCAGACTTGGGGCTGGGTGTGCTCTGGAAAATCCACTGTTTTTGCTAAAAGACAACTTAAAACAGCAATTCGTCAAAAACACTTTTTACAAGTAAAATGTCAAATAGGAAGGAATATGCCTAATTATCATAACAAAAGTATCTCAAAACAACCTCAAATAACTAGGAAAATAATGGTAATTTTAGCCCCTATCACCTGTGGAAGAGTCTTTTTGAGTTTTTATATAGAAACTGATGAAATTTAAATTAAAATGTCTAATTTCAAGTATAGACCCAATGTCGACCTAGAGAAGCTGACCTGTTGCTAGCCCAGCACTGGAGGAAATTTGAGAAGTAAAGTAAAATAGAGGGAACCAGTCCAGTGTAGACACAGCGCCGACCCAGTTGAAGTGAACAGGTGCCGGCTCATGTTAGTTAAGCCGGTCTGAAGTCTGATTTTGTGCAGAATTGTGAAATTCCAAGAATTTTTTTGGTATTTTCTTTATACTCGAACCATAAGTCTTCAAGAAAGAATTTGGCACTCTTTAAAACTATAAATACATGAGAATTGGAGAGAATTAGATATACATGAGAGGTGGATACAAAGATCAGAAAAGGAGAATCTGCCAAGAATATAAGTATTGTTCAGGAAGGGTTTTAATTGAAGAGAAAAAGGGCTTGTCTCTGAGTACTTTCTTTTTCTTTTATTTTTTTTTCTAGAATGATAATGAGATTAATGTTTTAATTGTATTTAGATGTTTTTTTTGAATTCATGATGTTGTATTGACTTTAGTTTTAAATTAATTGGTTATTGTTTCTAGTATTTGGTTACTCGATTTATCTGGTTGAGTCAGTTGAATGTTCTTTCTTTCTAATGGACTTGAAAAACGAAGTTAGGAATATGTTCAATTTAATTGATTTCATATATGTTATGCCTTTGCTGGATTGCAAAAGAAGGTTAGGAATAATAACTCAAGTAATTCAAAGATTGGTTGATTTCACCTAGAATATAGGGCTATTGGCTAATTTTATGTTTATATCACCTGAAGTATAGGGGTATTTGTGAAGAGATAGAATATATCCATTAAGTTACTTAGAATATAGGGAATCATGGATTGAAAAAGAAATGATTTTAAGTTATTCTTTCATGATGCTAGAATAATGGTTAATTGAGATATTTGCTAGTCAATCAATGTTATGTCTTCAATAATTTCTATCTATATACAAGTGTAACAACCCGCTATCTACGTACCCCAAAAGAAGTGGGGATGTCGCCCCGTCCTTAGGACAAGGGGTCTTTATAATTAAGTAATAGAAAACATAAAAGGAAATAACTTAATAACGGACTTATTACAATCCCAAAACAATACTTTTACAAGTCTTGAAACAAATAGATGGTAACCAAAATCTCTAACAAATAAATACATTAGGATAAATCTTCTATGCTCATGGCAGCATAAGTAAATCGACATTCCAAGCAGGATCGACTTGAAGACATGATATAAAAGGTGTGAGAAATATTTCTTAGTAAGTCCTGTGTGTGCTCATGGTATTTCAGGAAAGACAGTTCATGTATGTAAGTTTTGAACAAGTCATAATAAAAATTCTGCAAGCCTAAAAATTTATCTTTGAACACTGAGTGGTGTTTTATCAGCATTTGTAAAGTAAAAATGCTCCACTTAAAAAGAAATAACCACTCTAATAAAGTTGAATATGAAGTCATGCATCATGAATGGACATGGCACCACACTTTGTGCACCATGTCAAGAGAACGGTCAGGATACCACACTTTGTGCATCATGACGAGAGAATGATCAGGATGCCATACTTTGTGCATGTTGATACAAGGTGGGTGTACAGCCCGCCGAGTGAGATACTTCTCTATCTTTATACCCAAACATACCGGGTGTCCACTACGAAAATAAATAGTTCACCTGAATTGTACTTCTAGCTCAGACCAGCCTGACCAACAAGAATTGTCGTCTTGTTTAGGTAGGGTTCACCCCTCTGGCCTTCTACTGAGAGACTTACCTAACCCTTCAAAGACTAATCCTAGTAGTCTACCTTTATTGAGTACTCAACATTATGCTTATTCCACATGGAAAATGTAAAATCAATGAAGAGCTTTCTTTGAAGTAGCAATTATGATTTTCAAACAACTTTAGGTAAAATATTGTTTAAGAAAAATTTATTGTTTTGCTAGGAAAATTGTTTGCTTGACAAAAATTATTTTATTTTAGAAGAAGGAATATATTGTCCATAATTGCATCTCAAGGTACATCTTCCACGACAATCAGTGTATTTGACTTGCAGAAAAGCATTTGTTCACAAACATTTTTATGCAAAGGCTTACCTGATCTCTTGCTTTTTCTTGATGCAATAGCCTTCCAAGATTGCTCAAGGCAACCTAACCCCGCTTGGGGTAAATACAGGGTATAAGTCCCAACATCCAGGCAATACTTGCTTTAAATAAATAATTCCTAGCCTAACATGCTTAAGCTCAACTAGATACAACAACATCTAGTTATGACAACAACACCTTAAGCTTTAACACTAGTTGATAAGGTATTTTATAGAATAAGATTAATTTGATAAGTTAAAATAAATAGGTGTTATAAATAATAAATTATAATTTTAACTATTTATTAACAAATAATAAATAATGAGTAATATTAATAAGTAAAATTAGTAATAAATAATGAGTACTATTAATAATAAATCCTAAATAATATTGGTAATAAATAATAAATAATATTATTACAAATAATAAGTAATATTTATAATAGATTGTAAATAATTTTAATAATAAATAATAAATAACAAATAAAATTAATAGTAAATAAATTATTCTCATATAAATAATATTTAAGAGTGTAAATAAAATTTTTAGTAAGACTAACTAATAAAAATATGAATATAAAAGACATTTGATCTTAATTCCAATATATTATTATTTATATATAATAATATTTAATAAAATAATTATATTTATTTATCTAATAAAATACCAATAGTTTAAATAATTATTAGTTTTGAAAATATTTGTGTTCACCGAAATTTGTCAATTAAATTTAACAATAATATTAATTATATTAATAATAATAAATGATAGTAAGAATAATACTAAAAATAATAAAAGTAGTTTTTATAATAATTTTTTAATGACTATAGTGAAATATTAGAGAAAATTTATATACATATTGATACACACATGGATCCAACAAATAACATGTCAATTTATCCAAAAATAGGCTTGTATTAACATGCATCACAACAAGGGTGATCTTCTACTAGCCATAATATTATTTATGAATTTATTGAAAATATAACATCATAAAAGCATAATAAAAAATGATGGTTTAATGTCTATCATACATCAAACATCCATAAAACTCTTAATCATAATAAACATACAATGATCTTAAAGCATTCCATACTTCTTGAGTCACAACATTCGTTTAATACTTCATGTCTTAAATCTATTCCCTTCACCCACATACATATCTCCAACCCCACATTATTCTATCAACCTATCAAATCCCTCATCTAAGAGTCTTGATTTTGAAAATTTAAAGAGGAGATTGAGAAAGAAATACTTGATTTGATGAACGTTTGATGAAGGTTGCACCTTGTTTAGTGGAGATCCTTGAGTGCATGATGGCTTTTAGTGATCCAGAAATAGTCTATGGTTGTTCATCAACATTTCGGCCAAGAGAGAGGGAGAGAGTGAGATGGGAACGAATGAGAGTAGAAGAGGAGAATAGAAGTTGAATAAAAGAAGAAGAACAAAAAGATTGTTCTTATTTTACCTTTTTGGTGTTCTTCGAATCTTCAACAAAAAAGGATGGTTTGATCCATTCGAAAGTTCAATTTTGTGTGTTTTGGTGTTATAAAGTGCAGCAATGAGGAATATGGGTTGAATATTGATGATCTAGAGAGTTTGGGAGTGATTGGAGGTGTTTAGAAGTGGTTTAGGTTTGAAGATGTGAAGTGTGTGTTCTTGGTGTTTTTGAGAGAGTTTGAGAGGAGATGAATTTCGTGTGTGTTTGTGAGTATGATAACTGAATGGCTTAGATTAGGAAGAGCTTTTGGTTATCTAAGAATGAGAGAGAGAGTTTCAATTTTTTTTTAAATTCAAATTGAGAGAGTGGAGTTGTTTGAGGTATATGATTGGTTAATGGTGTTTGCTCTTGGAAGGTTTCTTGTTCTTCAATGGTGTATAGATGAATTAGCTATGTTTCAACCAAAGGATGGAGAGTTGTTTCAAACTTAAGGCTGGCCGAAAATAGCTATGAAATGGCAGAGGATTTTCTGGTTTTATCAATTAGCTAAAGGAGCGTTTTAATTGAACAAAATCTGGAATTTTAATTTGAACTTTGAACAAGTTTGGATAGAGTGAAGATAGGAGCTTTTTAAGGAATGATAATGGAGTCCTATTACTCAAGGTTGGTGGGGAAGCCAAGATGTTCAGTTCATGGCTTTACAAGGGCCGAAATTCAGTGAGGTTTACTGAAGAATTTCGGCCTTAGCATTGAGGAGACAAAGCTGGAAAAAATTCTAGAATTGAAGCTCAAGAACACTTAGAATTGAAATGGTTTTGGTGCAGAATTTTTGGTCCACTTTGGCACGATTTTGCAGCTAGATTTTAAGGGTGTTTGAAGGTCTTTTAATGGTGGTTTTCCAGCCTTCATCTTGAAGAAGAACAGAGGAAGTTCTAGCTGTTCATATGTTTTAATGGGTGGCTTCAAGTTCATGTTCAATGTTGCTAGTTTGCTGGAAAAAATTTCTGGTTTGACATTGTTTGTAAAGCTCCGAAAATTCAAGAAATTTCCAGCCTTCATCCTCACATAAAATGATTGGTTTTCTTGCAAGAATTGGGTAGGAAAGCTTGTTGCAATTTTTGAAAACAGCCTTGAAGGAAATCTGGAAAATTTTCCAAAGTTTTAACTAAAACACGAATAAGATGAAGATGGAGTTTGAAGGAATAGCTATGGTGTTTTTCTTGGAACCTCTACCTATTTTTCCTCCTTACTTTTGGCTATCTCTATCCCACAAGAGCTGGGATTTTCGAAATTCTAAGCTAGGGAATTTTCTCAGAATTTTTATGATTAAAAATGGATTAAAGAATTAAGAGTAGTTTAAATTTCAAAGATGTTAGGATAAGGCTAGCAAAATAAATGGGGACAAGAATTCTTTTTAGGACAAGATCACCTAGTCAAGACATTACCATTATATCTTCCTTAAGACAACATTCCTATCTTTAAGGAATGTAAGGAAAATGAAAATTCAAAAATGGCTAAGATAAATATGAAGAAAACTTAAGTGATGGGATTTGAACTCAAGACATTAGAGATTAATTCACAAAGCTCTAACCACTTAACCACATTAAATCTTGTTTTTATTTTCTTAACCAAATATTTTTCTTATCTAACCTCTAGCCATCTTCCTATTCCCACCCTAAGTAGAATTACCATATTACCCTTTCTACTCAACAAGCACAAATAAATCATATCTCCTATAAACCACAATTCTAAGGCACACAAAAATCATTCAAGTGATTTATTTTATACATGATGACATGATATGCATCCCATCCCTCTTACTCTAGGGTAGGCTTTAGGTGGGATTTCACAACACGACTCCTCTCCTATATCTTGTATCAACTTATTTTATTTTCTTTTTAATAAATTTTGTTAATAGGGTAAACAATATATAAAAAGTTACTAGTGTGTACTTGTTCTTTGAGGATCGATACTCGTTAATTCCCTATATTATACTGAATGATGGCTATAATTGCTCATTTGAGTGATTTGGAGATTAATGTTTAAATTAAAACTTGATTGGGAATGGACTTTAAATTGCATGGTCTTTATAACCTAAATTTGACGCATTAGACACTTTATCCACTATAATTAGGATGTGCTTGTTTTCAAAAGACATAGGGAAAGGACCTATAAAATCAGCACTCCATACCATTTAAAAAAACTCACAAATATGTATACCTATTTGGAACATCTCATCCCCACGAGAGATATTACCTGTCTTTTGGCAATTATCCAAGAAATCATTATACTTTTTGGCATATTTGAACAATGTAGAATAATAAAATCTGGATTCTACAACCTTTTGAGTCATTGCATTGTCTTGATAGACCTATAACTTGTTGGATTTCGGTCATGCAAACTAATTTACATGGAGCGGAAAAATAAAATGAAATCCATTCAAAGGATCACTCGTATTAATTAAATTGATTAGGAGAACGAAGGAAAAAAAATAGTTACCTCGAAAATGCAGCTTCTAAAATTTTTCCTCTTTGCGCGCATAACCCTTCTAAAAGATTATCCAAGCATGAACCATGTGAATCCCCTTTGCAATTTGATCCAATCGAGCCACCAAATTCCAAGCATAGGAATTTCTCTAATAAAAGTCCACACGAGGAATGTATTCAAGAACCACCAAAATTTTCTGCTAGAAAAATTTATTGGCGACTAGGTTTTAATTTTTATAGAAGAAACAAAGAGAAAACATGTTGCTGTGTGTTAACGTGGAAAAAGAAAAGGAAATAGCTACTGTAATCTTCAAGAAAACACCAAACCTCCACGTACTATACACACACACACACACACACACACACACACACACACACACACACACACATATATGTGTCCACCATGAATCTCCACAGAGATTGTCTCCTAAACCCTTTAGGAAACAACTTAGTTTTCCCTTTTTTTTTTCCTTAGTCACGTGAAATTGTTTCTCTTGTTTTCCTAAACCTTTTAGAATACAAAATGACTTTTCCTTTATTCTTTCTTTTATGGGTTTTAGATTTCCAAAATTGCAATAAGGCCCTTTAAATTATAACTAGTTTATATTTCAATCACAAACTTTTTAAATAATTATAATTTCATCCAACTAATTATAACACTTTATATTTATCCCTTAATTATTATTTCTTCTCACAAATTAATACCATAATATTATCATATAATATCTTGAATACCAATTCCTCCATGGTGCATGGCTTGTTAGGTTTTCTAGTCAATTAGTAGCTCATAGGAATTAATTCTATCATAATAGAATTAATAATCCTTTTAATAATTAAAATTAATTTATTAATTCTAATTAGAATTAAATTTATTAATTCTCTAATTAATAAATCCATATTTAGTAGATCATGACTGGTATCTAGCAATACATCATGACCACCCAAAAGTCTAGAAAGTTAAGTGGCTTGACATGAACATTTGAATAGCAAAACGTCTTTACAATAAACTCCTTTCACCATATTATATCTCATTTGGTTTAGAGTATGGAATTAGTGCCAAATCCCCCCAGAATATTAATTAATTCTGACCCGAATATTTTAGTACTTGTTCCCGAAATCTATTACTTATCATGTGTATCAATTAGAACTATTTCCAACACATAGTTATCTTGGCCAAGGACTTCTTGAGTAATGATTCCTAGATATTTGCTTCTACTATTAGGAGTGGTAATCCTTTATTGATCCTCTCAACTACTTTCATTACTTCACATTGTACCCAATGTCCATCCCATAGGTGGTCTTGTAGGGACTCCAGGGATTGGAATCAAAGTACAACACTTAGCAAACAAAGTACCTTGGAGATCTCAAGTCTAAGGATACTTGCACAATTGCTATAATGAGATTCTATCACTACCACTAAATAGTTATCCATGTGACTATCTCATAGTTAGGTCAACCAATGTAATTGTTCAAGTAACAAGCATCCACGTATTAACTTTAAGTATCATAATACTCACAGATGTGAGAACCACTGCTTGATCAAATCAAGAAGTATAACACGTGCTAATCTTAGCGCATTAATGATGTCCTATCTCATTAATACTATAACTACGGATAATTTAAGCACAAAGTCATTTCAATGTAGTAGGAACCTCACATCACAATCTCTATCATGATTTTCTTAACATGGTGTTGTACTTGGGACTTTATCTAGCAGTTTTTATACACATAAACACATGAAACAAAGAAATTGAAAGATAACGAATGTCTTTTATTGATTTAATATGTAAAATACATTGGATAAATGATTGCTTCTAGGGCACAATCCTAACAATCTCCCACTTGCACTAGACTCAATCATTCATGTATCTCATACCAAATCACTAAAAATGACCACCGTATTTCTTTTGGGACAATACCTTTATGAGTGGATCAGCTACGTTCTGATCACTGAAAACTCTCTTTACCTTTACATCTTTTCTATTAATGATTTTTTAAAACAAGTGATAGCTCCTAAGTATATATTTGGATAATTGATAAGACTATGGTTTATTTGCTTGTGCAGTGGCACCATTGTTATCACAATACAAGGGTATTGGATCAACAATGCTAGGTAGCACTCCTAGTTCTGCAATGAACTTCTTGATCTAGATCGCCTCCTTAGCTGCTTCGAAAGCCGCTATGTACTCAGCTTTATTGGTTGAGTCAGTAGTTGTGTCTTGTTTGGAACTTCTCCAACTAACTGCCCTACCTCTAAAAGTGAACAAGTATTCTGACTGGGACTTGTAATCATCCTTATCAGATAGGAAACTAGCATCAATATACCCTTTAACCTGCAAGTCATCATCTCTATATATCAAGAATACATCCTTAGTTCTTCTTAAGTACTTAGGGATATTTTAATAGCCACCCAATGACCTTCTCCTGGGTCAGATTGACATCTACTAGTCAAACTAAGAACACAAAATACATTGGGCCTAGTACATATCATAACATATATGATATAACCAATTGCCGAAGCATATGGTATCTTATTCATTAATCCCTTTCATCATGTGTCTTAGGACACAAAGATTTTGAAAGGCTTACCTAGTGAGTCATGTATAAGAATTCCTTTTTGGATTGATCCATGCTAAACCTCTTTAGCACTTTGTCTATGTATGTAGACTTTAAAAGACCACGCAACCCTTTTGATCTATCACTAGTGATCTTTATTCCTAGAATATATGTTGCATCTCTAAGGTCTTTCATGGAGAACTTCTTAGATAACCAATTCTTGACTTATTGTAGAATAGAAACATAATTTTCTGTTAGCAATATATCATATACATATAGTAATAGGAAAACAATTGCACTCCCACTAACCTTCTTTTATACACAAGGTTCATCCATATTTTGTTTGAAATTAAATTATTTAATTGTTTTATTAAAAAGGATGTTTCAACTCCTAGAAGCTTGCTTTAGTCTATAAATGGACCTTTACAGCCTACACACTTTAGTGTGATCCTTGGATGTAAAACTCTCAAGTTGTGTCATGTATACTTTCCCAGTTAGATTTCTATTAAGAAAAGATGTTTTCACATCCATTTGCCAAATCTCATAATCATAATAGCAACAAGTGCTAGGAGTATCTTAATAGATTTCAGCATTGGTACTGATGAAAAAGTTTCGTCATAGTCAATATTTTATTTTTTTACGGTAACCTTTTACAATCAATCGCGCCTCATAGGTAATCACTTTACCATCCATGTCAGTTTTCTTCTTGAAAACCCACTTACACCCTATAGGTTTTATTCCTTCAGGTAGATCAACCAAAGTCCAAATTTGGTTATTATACATGGAAACTATTTTTGACTTCATAGCTTCAAGCCATTTGTCAGATTCTGAACTAATCAGAACTTCTTTATAAGTGGTAGACTCATTTTCTTTTATGAGTAATACTTCATTATGGTCAATGATGAGAAATCCATATCTCTCAAGTGCCACACGTATCCTACTTAACCTACGAGGTTCTTGTGTATTAGATAGTTTATCTATTTTATCAATAGATTCGGGATTAACTGGTTGATCGTTGTTTGTTTGTACTTCTTGAACTTCACTAAGTTCAATCTTGCTCCCACTATCTTCCTTAAGCATGAATTCCTTCTCTAGGAAAATAACATGCCATGAAATAAACATCTTGTTTTTAAAAGGGAGATAGAAGTAATATCCATGAGATTCTTTTGGATATCTAACAAATAAACACTTGTCAGACTTATTATCTAATTTGTCTGACTTTGTCCTCTTCACATAGGACACATAAGAAGGACATCCCCAAATTCTCATTTGACTTAGCTTTGGTCTTTTACCACAAAATAGCTCAAATGGGGTAGTGTCAACAGTTTTTAACGGAACTCTATTTAGAATATAAACAGGAGTTTCCAGTACATATCCCCAAAATGATTTTGGTAGGTTAGCAAAAGCCATAATGGATCGAACCATATCTAATAAAGTTTGATTCCTTCTTTTAGATACACCATTATGCTAAGGTGTATGTCACTATAAGAAAACAGGACATTAGCAACGGCTGACGGCTAAAGTCATCACTAACTACACTTAGCAATGGCATAGCGCCAGACATAGTATTAGTAAAAATGCTAGTCGCTAAATAAAACATTTGCGACAGCACGGAAAAGCCATCGCTACTTTGTGAGCACACATTGCAAAACAGGTAGAAGTTAAACTTTATATTAGCGAGGGTGTAGCGATGGCGTAAAAAAAATTCTAATTACCAATATTATTGCTTGTCGCTGAACCATCGCTAATATTGCGACAGTTTATTATGTTAGTAGAAAATTTAGTAGCCGTTGCTAAACCCTCGTAAACATAGCTAGGGCTTAGCGACGGTGTATAATTCTAATTTGAAACGTGAATTACCAAACTATCACTAAACCCTAGCAAAGTTTGCTAGGGATTAGCAATGGTTCGTAGCTAAACACTAGCTAATTTGCTAGGATTTAGAGACGATGTTAATTTTAGCTAACAAACATTTTTTTCGTAGCTAAACCATCACTAATGCTTGCCCTTGCTAATTCGTAGCTAATCTATTTTTCCTATAACAGGACCTATTTATTAATTATTTTAAACCCCGACATATGTTTCAAACAATATATGTTATACCAAATTTAAATTCATAATAAAATCAGTCTCATTAAATTGAAATAAAAATAATCATCTCAATAATAGAAAATACATTTATAACTACAAATGTGTAATGTAATAAACATGTAATACACATAATAATATGTATAATAAAATCCCTACACTATGGGAGTAGCGGGCACCAGTTGAAGGAGGAAGGGATGGAGATCGAGGATGAGAATGTATCGAAGGGTGAGGATCCGGGGGCAGAATAAAGCTGTCTCATGTCTTGTCTACCCCACCATCTCTTGAATTGGCTGTAATGGTGGAAGTTGTACACCGAACCTCTCTGATATTAGTGTAAGGAATCCAGTAACTTGATTTTGTATTTGATCCACCTTCTTCTCAAAATCCTTCATCAACTCGTCTCCTACTGCATGCACCATCTCCTCAACCCTTCTCTCTACTATATCCTCTATCTCAGTGGGTGTAGAGGATGTGGATGGCATGGAACCTTGTTGGAGCTGCTGTCTGAATCGTGAAGCCTTGGAGCCCAGTCTATACACATGTCCTCGATTGTACCTATTGGTCACCTGGATAAATAAAGCCCTCTCGTCTGGAATGACAGAAGAGGTAACACTGGTAGATAAAGAGGAAGACGCTTGAGTAAGCCTCTCCTTGGTAGCCATCACATCCTCCTAAAATCAATTTTGAAATTAGTATTTTATAACATAAAATGTAATTAACCAAAAAATAATCTAAAAGTATGAATTTATAAATTATTACCAAAGTCTTATGAGAGCGCTCGCTGACATGATGTCCCCATCTCTCTCTACTCTGAAACGTGTGCAGCCTCTTGTACCATTCGATGTGGCTGAAGTCAGCGCCCATCTTCTGATGCAACAATTAGAAAATTGATTCATAAAAATATTGGCTTGAAAATTATTTACACGAAGTAGAAATAAAAAATCTATAAATAATTGAAAAAAGTACCATGCGGTCCTTTTGAACAGTGAACGAGACCGAGTCTCTAGTATGAGTAGAGGTAGCCTGACCCCTGTTCCTTCGAGCAGCAAAGGAGACCCGCTGAAACTCTTATGTGCTCCAGCACTACTCCATCGCCTCCCAATATCAAGCATCGGTCTAGGAGGGAGACTGGCCAGCCAGGGTCATCCTCCGCGGTCTCAATAGGGCATCGAAAAAGCAGGTTTGACGTTTATACTCCCAGTTGGACCGGATCTTAGCACTATGCTCATCGATCAAATGAAATAACTTTTGCACAAAAATCAATAAAAAATCCTTGCTATTAGTTCAAAATAAATGAATAAAAATATATATATGAAGTAATAATAATAATAATTTTGATTCATTTGTACAATAATTGGTAACTTACTCCAAACTCCTCAAACCAGACATTCTTCACGCTCATCGGGACATCAACATATGTTGTGTAAGGCCCATCAAAGTACCTCTGGAATACCAATGTGATCTCTCATACACACTTATCGGAACTAGCAAATCTTTTTTGAAATAAACATAAAATGGAAATGAGCATAAGCGAAATACAAAAATGAAACCATATCTCCAGGACAAAAATTAATTAATATGGAAATAAATGTAATACAAGTAAAAATATTTAACATCAAATATAGTCAAATATTTAACATCAAACAAGTAAAAATATGTAAAAATATAGTCAAATATATAATGTAGAGTAATATATTCATAAAGTAATAATGTGCATGAATGTATTATACAACTATTTCGCTAGAATAAAAATTATATTAATACATATCTTATAAATTTTAAATGTACCCATCCGCTCGTGGCATAATTAATGGTTGGTGATCCTCAACTTGTGATCTAGGCAGATGCGATGGAATTGCAGGGGACTCTGTGTCCTGCCCAATATGTGCATCTCCTAAGAATGTGTCCTGCACTGGTATAACATGCAAGGGTGATGGCATACGGTCTTGTAACTGTGTACGCTGTGAGTCATCATTAGGCAAATGCTCTCCAGTAGACTTACCTAGGTGAAGAAAAAAAATAGTTACAATTAATAGTAAAAGTATGAAAATTGTAACATATTATCATACTTAAAAAGTTCAAAAAATAGCGAGGTGCTCATTATTTGAAGTACAATACCTAAATGTAATGATGAAAAATAATTAAACAAAAAAAAAAAAAAACCACATGATACGTAGCCAAGTTGTACTATTCACTTGAGTCAAATTCTGAAGTGTATTCCTCGGAATTAACGTCTGTTTCAGAATCTGTTTCCCAATTACCCTCATCATCCTTCTCATTTTGATTCGAATCTCTATCCTAATCTAATATCTGTTCTTGAACATCCAACATCTCATTTAAGCCTTTCATGTATGTTAAGGGCCAAAGATCAACCATTAAAGATATACTCATTGTAGCATTGTTATCAACATCTTCTTGAAAGGCTCTATAAATAATAGGTGCATCAATCACATGTCAAGCTTTTATTTTGCAGACTACCATCCAATTAGAATTTTGTCTTTAAGTTCCTAGATATGTAGCAAAATATACTTGATGTGCTTGCCAAGTCAATACAAAAGTATCATATTTTGGATAGCATCTCTTATGGTTAATATCTACTAACTTATATTGACGGTGTACTCTCAATCTCTGATTTGGTGCAGGATCAAACCAATCACATTTTAAAAGCAAAACTTTCTGTATTGGATGACCAAGAAATTGAACTTCAAGAACCTCTTGTAAGATCCCAAAATAATCAACACCACCATGCTTATTTTCGCCACCTTTTACGCAAACCCCGTGGTTGACACTTTTTCTACATTCTGCATGCTATCTCGTGTGAAATCGATAATCGTTAATTACATATCCTTGAAAGGATTTCACTTCTCTCGACGATACCCACAAAAGGTTTTGCAAACATTAATGCATCACCCTATTAATTGGATCATGCACCTACAAGCAAGTTGTATTTGTTAAGTCTATATTTGAGATATTTAACATAAGTGAATTACGTAAACATACACTTACTAAGTATCATAACTTTAGAGAACTTATGTAATTTTTGAACCATCTATCAAATTCATTCTCTATCCTTCTCTTGACTTCTACTCAGTAATACCGCTATAATGAGATCGTAAACTACTAGAAAAATCCTAATATGGTTGCACCTCTTTACAGTTCAACAAAATGTAGTTTGTGACAGTGTTGAATTCCTCAGAAGTCAGAAATTGAGTTTGAATCTTCCCTAATACCCTTCCTCCTACATTAAAAATTGACAATAAAGATTGTTCCACCCCTTGCTCATTTGAAACTTCTTCATTACGTGTTGCATGTGTATGTCTTGTTTGAACATATGGCTCAAACTAGCGGAAAAAGGACGTTGATGTTTTTTCAACTAGATAAGCATTACAAATTGATCCTAGCCCCTTGCCTTGTTTTTTACCTTCATCTTTAAACGATGCAAAAATCTATAATTTAAAATAAAGCAACTTAGAGTGCACTTTTAAAGAGGGCATTATTATCATGTACTATAATGGAAATAGATCTGTTTAGTGGATGCCTACGTACCTTTCAAATGGATACATCTATCTATATTGAGCTAGACCACAAACCTGATCTTTATAAGGTAAGTGAACTACTAGATGCTCCATTACATCGAAGAAATTGGGTGGGAATATTTTTTCTAGTTTACATATGAACACTAGAATTTCTGACTCCAACTTCTTCGTATGAGCCACTGACAATTTAGGTGAGCACAAATCTCTATAAAATAGACTCAATTCAGTCAACATATTTTATACTTTTACTGGAAGAAATTCTTTTAGAGTAATTAGAAGTAATCGTTCCATAAAAACATGACAATCATGACTTTTCATGTTAGACATCTTCAATTCTTTCAAATCAACACATCTTGATAAATTTAAAGCGTATCCATTTGGAAGTTGTAACTCCATCACCCACTTAAGAAGCACTTGCTTAGCCTCTGCAGTCAATGAATAACATGCTTTAGGCACAAACACCCTTTCTTCGCTTGCTTCACAAACTCTTAGTTTAGGCTTATGGCAATACGTGATACGTGTTTTTTAATATAGAAAATATTACTAACAAAGTTCACAATCAGTCAAGTTTTAATTAAAATTCTAACCACTAAAACCATACATACGGGCAAGTATACCCATATATAGAATAGGGAATAGCAAGTATTGAATCCAAATGAACTTAGACTCCTACTTTACTTTACCCAAACCTTTACTATTTATCCAATAAAATAAAGAAATAGAAGTAAAAAACCTACTAACAAAATATACTAGAGAATAGATTAAGTTCACATAAGAAAAGTCACAAGGATTATCAAGGAGTAAGAATAAGTAGAAAAGACATGTGATAAAGACATTACTCAAAATCTATGACAAGTAAAGGAAATATCTTTAATATATTAAGTTCCAATTCAAATACCAATGAGTTTAAGATAAATCCCACTCTTTCTTGAGTAATGAAATTCTATTGTTGGCTTAATCAAATAGTATCTCTACCTCCCTAATTAATTCCAAGAAGCATTAAGATTAACTTAATTAAACAATTAATTTCCCTATCTCTAAGTAACACTAAAGTTTTTATGGAAGAAATTAATAACCCTATCTCTAGGTGAGATTAACCTCTCTTTGATTACCTAGTCTTTATCCTTAACCTCTCTCTCGAGCTAATTAAGAGATAACAAGTATTGAATTAATTAATTGGTACCACTCGCCTAACCTCTCTCTATTTTTCTCGAGTTAATTAGAAAAGAACCAATGAATTTAACAAAACATTAAATTCAAGTAATCAAATAATCAAAGTTGGAATCACTAGATCAAAAGAAATCCAATCCATGAACATAAACTTAGGGTTCAACCCTAAAATACATTTAAAATATAATAAACTTAGTCAATAAATTACAAAGAAAATGAGAAGAAATCATTCATAGACAAGCAAGCCTTCTTTCTTTTCCTTGAAACCTTCTTGATCAACCTCCTCTTCTTCTTCAAAAATTCTCCTTAATCCTTCTTAATCTCGTTGTTCTTGAGACTCTCTAGGAGTTTTCTAGTTACATTGGGTGAAATCTAGTTTTATAGGTGTTACTCTCTTGTATTTATAGGAGTTTAGGTTTTCAAAAAGTGTGTACAAGAGTCCTTTTCCATGACCAATTCAATTTCCAAAAGATCTGCATTGAAGCTTCCGAATTCTGATATTAAAAGGAATCTTTACCGCCATTGAGTAGTCAAGAGCCGGCACTGGTTCAGATCGAATGGGCCGGCGCTGGTTCTTCTCTGGAAATCTGGTTTTGCTATGTTTTTCCCTATTTCGTCCAGTGTTGAGTCCCGGCTAGTTTAGATACATGGGTAGGCACTGGGTCTATGCTAGAAATTTGATGTTTTGATTCCAATTTCATCCATTACTGCATAAAATCATCATAGCTCATGAACAAGAAGATTTTAGTTAATATGACTATTATAGTAAAGATATTATCCAATCTAGTACCTATTCAACCAAGCCAATTTTCATGTAAACTTGTGTATTAAGCTAGATATAACCAAGGCCATTGAAGTTGAGTTAAACAAGTTTAAATTCATTCAATGTGTTTCACCCCATTCCTTAAGTCAAGAATGTAAACATTGTGATTCATAAAAGTTAGGAATTACAATCAACTTAATATCCAAGTAGCAAACTAGGGACATTCTTACCATTTTTTCTTGGGAATTTATAGTCTCAAGTGAATGGTTTTCTTTTCACTTACCACAGTGGCCCTCTTAATTTCTTGTTTTCTCTTTTTCTTTTCTTTTGCCGTCAAGCTAGCCTCAAGAGAGTGCACTGAACAATACTTGCTACTTTTCTCCATATTGACCCCTTTGTCAGCAAGAATCTCTCTTTTTTTTCTTCTTTACATTCTGCTCATCAATTTTCTTTTCAAGTCTTTTTTCCCCTCTTTTTTCACTCATGATTTAACCACTCTAGTCCCTATTTACTTCAACTTAGAACAAGGACTAGTTTAGAAAACCATAGCACCAAAATTAACCAAATTTCCATACTTATATTTCATCACAAAATCAACATCAATCCTCAAGAAATAGAATGACACAACATCTACTATAACATAAACAAGGTTAATACAAACTCTCAAGACTTAGCCTATATCACACCAAATATATAATTTTACACAAAACTAAACCTAATCGAATAAGTCTTAAACAAAATTCGTATACTACAAGAAAAACAATTCCAATACCATAATAGTCAAAATTTGAGAAACTGTAGTTATTCAAAAATTTCCAATTTCAAATTCTTTCAAATTCCAAAAAAAAAAAAAAATGTTAAATTAGCTCAAAATTTTAAGAAACACTAAGAAAATTAATAATAACTTGGACAAAGAATACCACCAAACTACTCTCCTACACTTAAACTAGACAATGTCCTCATTGGCAAAAAATTAACATAAGAAAACATCTTCAAAGGGACCAAAAATGAGAAAAGGGGGGAGGGTAATGTTAAGCAATACTCCCCAAGTGCAATAAGCTCCAAAATATGTAAGACTTGGAAGAAAGAATTGAGTAGGTTCCAAAAGATTTTATTCAATCTTGCAAAATAAAACACACATAAAATAACAAAGAAAATAATAGTAAAAAAAAGCACTAAAAATAAAACACAAGAATGCAAAATACTACTGGAAAGCCTAAGAAAACAGATAAAAATTAAGACTCACTCCCCCACACTTAAGATGGGACATGGTCTCCTTATTATTAGGGGAAAGAGACTCCTAACAACTTAAACAAAACCAAACCCAAAACAAGGATACAAACCCTTTCCACTCATCATGCTTCCTCATTAAGCTTTTGTAAAATAAATTAAAGCTCAAAATAGAAGATAGGTATGATGAATATAGAAAGAAGGGAGGTTTTAGAAAAAGGGTATGTGACATGAAAGTTAATGTGCTCAATAAAAGTAGATACATGAAACCTATTCCCTTTAGGCTCTTTAGATGCATCAATCAATTTTTCAACACACACATACAAATTAAATCTAAAGAATGCTTCAGCATTGAAATCACTATTTTTCCCATCAAAAGATTTTTCACAATTAAAATTCCCCTTTAAACTTACTATTTGAGTTTTTTAAGATGAGATCAAGAAATCTTTACTTTCTAATACATCTACAAATACCAAGTTACTTCCTTTTAAATAGGGTGAAGGGTAAAATTTGTCAACATCCTCCAAGGATTTCTTATAATGCATTATGGAAAAATCTAACTCCTTGAGGTATGTTAAACTCCACACATCTTTACGGGCAACATTACTCTCCAAGAACTGAGAGGTACCTATAAAATCATGTGACAAAAAGAAATTAGAAGAATTAGCACATAAAGTAGAATCAAATACTTCTCTCTCCACATTGTGCAATTGTTCCTCATAGCCTCTATTTTCTCCTTGGGGGTTTTTTTTTATCTAGATATATGGGCCTTGGCACTCAAGAGGCATAGTTGTTCTCCAATTTGATCCAAAGAAGACTCAAAAGTCATTGTTTCAACTTTTTGGGATAAGGCCGACGTCGCCTCAAGTATCCCAACCGGCACCCCTGTTTTGTTGCGATTTGCAATGTGCTTGATATGAATTTTTCATGAGTCTCCTTGACAAACTTAGCTAATTGTGACTTTTAGTTGCACAATCATTGGGAAACTTCTTTATGCCACTTAATAGATAAATTTTTATTAGCGACAAAAGAATTCACTAACGCTTCTAATGAAGTCTCACTAAAAACATCAATGTGAGCATGTAACCTTGCCAATCTATCATTGTTGTAGCTCCTTTGATTTTGTGCTCTATTCCATGTACTCCTCCAAGGATGATTGTCCATGATGATGACAACCTGGCACTCAAAGAAAAAACAAAAATCAATGTGAAAGGAAAAATAAAAAATAGTAAAATTTTAAATAAAAAAAAAACAAAAGCAAATACTAATAAAAAGGCATAAATATTCACAAAATACCTAAAAACAAAAGTTAGTAACAATTACAAAAATAACAAAGGCTAAATCAACAAGACTCAAGTGTTTCCAAAAGTGCCCATCCCCGGCAATGGTGCCAAAAATTTAATGCAAGTTTTTAGTATAGAAAATATTACCAATAAAGTCCACAATCATTCATGTTTTAATTAAAATGCTAACCGCTAAAACAAAAAATATGAGTAAGTATACCTATCATATAGTATAGTAAATAAAAAGTATCGAATCCATAGGAACTTAGGCTTCTACCTTACTTTACCCAAACCTTTATTGTTTAGCTAATAAAATAAAGTAAAAGAAGTAAATAACCTACTAACCTAATATACTAGAGAATAGATCAATTTCACACAACAAAAGTCACAAAGATTATCAAAGAGTAAAAATAAGGAGAAAAAAAAAAATGCAATGAAGACATCACCTAAAATCTATGATGACTAAAGAAAGTATCTTTAGTCTATTAAGTCCTAATTCAAATACCAATGAGTTCAAGATAAATCCTACTTTCTCTCGAGTTATAAAATTCTATTCTTGGCTTAATCAAATGGTATCTCTACCTCCCTAATTCAATCCAAAAAGTATTAAGATTAACTTAATTAAACAATTAATGTCCATATCTCTAAGTAACACTAAAGTCTTTATGGAAGAAATCAATAACCCTATCTCTAGGTGAAATTAACCTCTCTTTGATTACTTAGTCTTTACCTTATACCTTTCTCTCTCAAGGTAATTAAGAGATAAAAAAGTATTGAATTAATTAGTTGGTACCACTCTCCTAACATCTCTCTTGAGTTAATTAGAAATGATCCAATCAATTCAACATTAGTCGAAGTTGGAATCACTAGATCAAAAGAAATCTAATCCATGAACATAAACTTAGGGTTCAACCCTAAAATATAATTAAAACATAATAAACTCAAATTATCAATAAATTACAAAGAAAAGGAGAAGAAATCACTCATAGAGAAGCAAGCCTTCTTCTTCTTCCTTGAAACCTTCTTGATCAACCTCCTTTTTTTTTCAAGAATTCTCCGTGATCCTCCTTAGTCTTGGTGTTCTTGAGACTCTCTAGGAGTTTTCTAATTACATAGGGTGAAAATTAGTTTAATAGGTGTTACTCTCTTATATTTATAGGAGTTTAAGTTGCTGAAAGTGTGTAAAAGAGTCATTTTTCGTGTACAATTCTGTTTCCAAAAGATCTGCATTGTAACTTATAAATTACGATATTAAAAGGAATTGTTGGAATGTATACCCTCTTAGACTAGATTTTTTGTGTAATTTTGACTTGAATTAATAAAAGTATTTTTTCTTAGAATTTGTTTGTGAAATCTTCTTTATATTTGTGCACGATTTTATTGGAAAAGACCTACTGTGTTTTAGAAAATAGTTCATGTGAATAGAGGTCTTTCACAATAAGGTATGGATCATTGGATACTTAACGCATAAACTACTGTTCTTAACCGAATGATGAGAATGGGAAACCCATCATTGCAAGGTTATTGTGTTATGAATTCTAAATGGGGAATAGCTTACCTTTAGCTAATGGGTAGTCTTCTCATTTCATAACACAAGTGTATTTCGAATACATACAACATGACCTGTAGTAGTGGTTTCTAAACGTACTATGTGGTAGAAACCTAGACTACTACAGCTACAACGTGGACTTGTACTCTATAGCTTGAGTATAAGTTGGTCGTTTGACAAAGCTGGAAACATATTTTTTGGTATACTATAGTTGAGGTTCTTTAGAAGGACCAATATACTTGCTTGTTGGATATATATAACAAGTTAGTCAAGATAGACTTATTCGAGATAGTATCTACCCTATATCGCCCCCTTGTGGTTGTCCGAATGATCGAATTATCCAAGGTCTTGGGGAACATAACTTGGATATTGGCTTTAGGGTAGCTCTCTTGGAAAGTGAAAATATTCCAAGAAGTCGTAGATTATTGGACTAGAAGTCTAAGGATGGTAGATGTCTTTTAGTGATGTGTTAGTACACTCTTTCCTCTCTAAATGCATGGTGGTGTGTAGAGGGATAATTTAGTCATTTCACTTGTAGGCCGAAGACATAGCTAATGCAGCATTGTCCTTGGGGTCAATATTTCCTTATGGTGATATTAAGAAATATTTGAAATGCAAAATACAGCTATTTACATAGTAAGGGCATTTTAGTTATTTTAGTGGAGGAAATGGTCTCAATTAAAAAGAATTTTATTTTATTCAAAAAGTCTAATTTATTTTTAGACTGGAATAAAATAAAGGAATGAGTGAAATTAATTTTATTATTTAGTTTAATTGGTTAATTAATTATTCAGGGCCTAAGCCCAGATTGAATAAAAAAAAAAAAAATTAACCTGGGCTTAAACTAGTTAATAAAAGGCTTAAACAATTATTTTAGTTTATTTGAGCTTATTAATTATTTATTGGGTTATTTTAATAGGCTCCAGAAATAAATAATTATTGGTTATTATTTTTTGAGCTTATTGGATCCAAGGAAAATAATAAATTATTTTTGGCCCCATAGGCTGGACTAAAGGATTTTTTATTCACGGAATAGAAGAGTTAAGGCTTAGCCGAACCTTTTCTGTTGATAGCCTTTGGGAGTTTTCAAATATCAAAACCTCGGTGTTTTGGTTATATGATGATAAGGGAATAGTCGTGTATTATGGATTGAGATTTTTTTCCTACAAAACACACGACACAATCAGAAAAAATATGCCAGAAGCCTTCTTCTCTTTTTCTCCGGTACATATTCCTTTTCTTTTGGTTTTTCTTGATTTTGCTAATTAATAACAAAGGTTCAAGAATTGTTTTGAGATAAGATTATCCCCGCCTAAGTTGTTTCACCAACGAGTAATAGGCAGTGAAATATTCTGAGTTCTCAAGAAGATTTTGGCGTTCATGCCACGAAGGAGCAGAATGTTCATGGGTGAAGAGCTAAAAACATCATCTCACGGGCGAGGGGCAACTCCTGTGATCCAGTTGGCTTCTTCACAGTCAAAGGAAAATTTACGATGCAAAGGTATCAATTAAACTCTTCCGTTGTGCAGTGTTATTTTTTCACTGGTTTTATTCACTGCATGCATGGCTTCTGTGTGTTTTCGAAGCATCAATTAGTATCAGAGCAAGATACTTTGAATGGCATTGGATTAATGGATGCTAGATAATAAAATTAGCAAGACTAATTTGATGAACATAATGAGACCCTTTGCTGTTTTGGTATGGGTAGATCATCTGTACACCTCATCGTGGAAGTATAGGAGGCTCTATAAATTTCTGTTCTAATGCTTAGTTTAGTTTTTGTATAAACCTAATTTGAAAGTTTATAGGTGGATGTGATGTTTTTTGTTGAAAAAATGTAAGAAATTGCCTTGGACTATTGCAAAGCGTTGAAAAGAAGTCTGGAGAAAAATTGCAAACGAAATAGAAAAAAAGAGGACTCGCAGAGAAGATGAACTGAGCCACTAAGCCCAGCCATCAAGCTGAGCTGAGCCATGACTCGGTTTGCCTGGAGTCGAGGCAGTGTCTAGGCCAGCTGCGGCTTCTGGCCGCAACCGAGCCCAGGCGCACCTCGGCTCAGCGGCGCTGGACCAGGATGCAGAAAGCATCTTGGCCAGTATGCTTCCCAAGTCAGAACGCGAGCAGACAGGAGTCGCGGGCACCTGCCGGCGGACCATGGCCCTATGGGTCTTCCCATGGGCCATGATCCAGTGTGGCGGGTGCACTAGACCAAGAAGATTTTTTTTTTTTTTTGGTCCCATACTAGATGAAGTTATTAGTTTTGCAATATTTAATATTCTTTGAATATTTTTGCATGAAAAATAATAGTAAAGGATTTTAGGATTAAACAAGACCATTAATTAATTTAATTAATGTATTTAATTCTATTATTTGGGTACTTAGGATTAAAAATAGAAAATCATGAAAACGTTTATAGTTTTCTAGCATGTTATTTATTTTAAGTCCTATGTGCGCATTTTCTCAAAGACCAAAGTCTTTGGGAAATTTTATTTGACAAGAAAAAATATTTTTCTTTAATTGAATAGTTATTTTAACATAAACAAAAATTAATCCTTGGTTATTTTCTTAAATGTTTTTTACCCTTGATATGGAAAATATTTTGGATCTAGAAATTTTTGTAACTTAAAATGGAAAGCCATTTTAATTCATTTTAGCAAAGGAAAAATTATTTTTGTTAAATAAAACCTTGAGATCAAAATCTCTAGGAATTTTAAATGGAATTTTTTTTTTGAAATTGTTAAGTTTTTAACTTAAATAAAATTAATCCATGAGAAAAAATTTATCAAAGGATATAAACATTGATATAGAAATTTTTATAGGTTTAGATATTTTATTTCAAGTTAAAGGAGAATTTAATTAAAATTCTTCAAATGATATTTTTTCCAAGAAAACCCTTATTTAAAAACTAAGTGGGAGAGGGGATCCAATAGCCCCACGGCTTCCATCACGATCCTTATTAGAGATTATGAGTCTCCTCGCGTCACCTTGGGAATGAACTTGTATAGGATGGAAATACCACAAGAATCTTGAACTAATGGAAGGATGTAATTAATAACCCGGGACACGTACTATGATCAGCTAGTCTACGTTGGAGGTTATAGTGTGAGGTGTATCCATAGAAAATGAGAAGAAATGACCATCCCCTCGATTGAGTTATCTTCTAGATCATTACCTAGAAGGAAAATTAATTTGTGGTGGTTAACACACTTAGCTTAAGTAATTATTAAACTTCCCAAGAAGCTATGTCCGTTTACTTAAGAGCCAAATTAATCATGTTAAAGATAATAGTAATGGGGTTAGCTATTATTAGTTTAATACAAGGATAAAGTGCACAAAATTATTTTGTTTTACAATACTGAGAATTTCTTTTATTTTTCCAAAATTTCAGAAATGGTTGGTGGAGGTTCTTTCAGTCCCTTAGCCATTATTCTTCATTAAGCTAATGGGTCCAAACTATGTGGACTAGAAAAGGAACCTGGATATAATACTCATAGTTGAGGAGTATAAGTATGTCATTTATGAGGCTTGTCCAGTAATCGGGGAAGGTTCCACCACTGAAGAGCGAGAGGTTGAAAAGGCATGGAAAAAGGCACTAACCCAAGTCCCAGCTCAAGGACAAACCCAAGGGCAAATGCTTCAAATGTGGGAAGAAGGGACACTGAAAAAAGGAGTGTCTAGATCTTCAGGCCAAGAAAAACCCCACAGGTAATATTTTCTATCTAGAGTCTATATCAATGGTTGGATCAACTTCTACTTGGATTGTTGATTCAAGAGCCACTGATTATATCTGTAACTTCTTGCAGGGATTTAGGAAGATTAGAAGACTCCAGAAGGGTGAACATGGATTACGCATGAGAAATGGAGCACAAGTTTGGGCCCTTGCTGTAGGAGAACTATAACTTACTTTTGATTGTAATAGAATAGTTGTTTTGAAGGATATTTTATTTGTTCGTAGTTTTAGACAGAATTTGGTTTCAGTTACAAGACTTATAAATCAAGAATATTCTATTTCTTTATATTCTGGTATTACTATCAGTAGAAATGGAGAAGTTATATGTACTAGGTATATGTATAAAAATCTATTCTTCATTAATCTTATTAACAATCATTTGAATAACGCTTAATAAGAACCTTTAAATGGGAAGAGAAAAATCAATGTCAATGACTCATATATTTGGCATCTAAGGTTGCGTCACAATAACTCAACTAGGATTTAGAGGTTAATCCATCCTATAGTATAGAGAACAACAAGTATCCATTCCATAGGAACTTAGGCTCCTACCTCACTTTACCCAAACCTTTATTATTTAGCCAATAAAATAAAGAAATAGAAGTACATAACCTACTAACCTAATATACTAGAGAATAGATCAAGTTCACACAACAAAAGTCACAAGGATTATCAAGGAGTAAGAATAAGGAGAAAAGACATGCAATGAAGACATCACCCAAAATCTATGATAAGTAAAGGAAATATCTTTAGTTTATTAAGTCCCAATTCAAATGCCAATGAATTCAAGATAAATCTCACACTCTCTCACGTTATGAAATTCTATTCTTTACTTAATCAAAGGGTATCTTTACCTCCCTAATTAATTCCAAAAAGCATTAAGATTGACTTAACTAAATAATTAATTTCCTTATCTCTAAGTAACACTAATGTTTTTATGAAATAAATTAACAACCTTATCTCTAGGTGAAATTAACCTCTCTTTAATTACATAGTCTTTACCCTTAACCTCTCTCTTGAGCTAATTAAAATATAACAAGTATTGAATTAATTAGTTGGTACCACTCTCCTAACCTCTCTCTTGAGTTAATTAAAAAAGAACCAATCAATTCAACAAAGCATTAAATTCAAGTAATCAAATAAGTGAAGTTGGAATCACTAGATCAAAAGAAATCTAATCCATGAACATAAACTTAGGGTTCGACCGTCAAATATAAAATATAATAAACTCAAATTATCAATAAATTGCAAAGAAAATGATAAAAAATTACTCATAGACAAGTAAGCCTTCTTTCTCTTCGTTGAAATCTTCTTGATCAACCTCCTCTCCTTCTCCAAGAATTCTCTTTGATCCTCCTTAATCTTGCTGTTCTTGAGACATTTTAGGAGTTTTCTAATTACATAGGGTGAAAATAGTTTAATAGGTGTTACTCTCTTGTATTTATAGGAGTTTAGGTTGCCAAAAAATATGTATAAGAGTCCTTTTCCGTGTCCAATTTAGTTTCCAAAGGATCTGCATTACAACATCCAAATTTTGACATTAAAAGGAATCTCCGCCACCATTGAGCAATAAAGAGCTGGCGCTGGTTCCGATCGAATAGGCTGGTGCTGATTCTTTTTTGAAAATATGTTTTTGCTATATTTTCCCACTGTTTTGTCTAGTGTTGAGCCCTGACCGGTTCAGATATATAGGTTGGTGCTGATTTATTGCTGGAAATTTGATGTTTTAACTCCAATTTCATCTATTACTACCTAAAATCATCAAAAGACCTTTCCACAGGAAAAATATCAAATAGGAAGGGAAGTGGCTAGTTATTGTATCAAAAGTATCACTAAATGACCTCAAATTACTAGAAAAATATGGGTACATTTAGGCCCTATCAATATATCTCGAGGTTATGTCGTGACTTTAGATTGTCTTTTATTTTTCCCTTCACATCCATAATAGTGTTAAAAACATTGTCAAACATGTTTTTTTCATTATGCATGATATCTATATTATGGGACACCAATAGAGTGCACCAGTAAGGCAAGTCTTAGAAAATACCCCTTTTCATCCAGTTATGATTCACATATCTACCATCGCTCCTCCCTAGTTCTCGTCCAGAATCTACTATTCTGGAAAAACAACACACTTTTTCCAACACTTGATCTCCTATTATATGAGCTATTGGCGGTAAAGTTTCTTGGCCTCTGTCACATCTAAATAACCATGTGCCCACCTAAATGGATGATCCAATGGCAAAAAATGCTGATGATAATCAAACCAAGAAGTTTTGCCCCTGAACTATAGATTAAAAGACTTTGTATGCACCATGCAATATGGACAAGAAAATCTACCTGCAGTGCTCTACCCACTTAGCATTCTATAAGCTAGAAAATCATTGATTGTCCACAGAAGAACCGTCCACAACTGAAAATGTTATTTCTTGGATATCTCATATGTGAGAATACCATCAAACCATAAATTACTCAGTTCATCTATCAATAATTGTAGATAAATATCAAATTTGTGTTTAGGATTCTTTGGACCCGAAATAATGACAGTCAAGAACATCACTGGATCCTTCATGCGCATCCACAGGGGAGGATTAAATGAAGTTAATATTACTGGCCAACATGAATACTGTTTTCTAGACATCCCAAAGGGAGCAAACCTATTTGTGTACAATCTAAGTCTTACATTCCGCACCTTCTTTGAGAATTTATGATAACTCTTATCAAAATGTTTCCAAGCCCCACCATTGCGAGGATGACTCATGTATCAATCATCTATTGTGCTCTCTGCATGCCATCTCATGCGCAATGCAGTTGTTTTGGATGTATGCAACCACTGCAATCGAGTTGTTATTGAAAAATAATACATCTTCTTAATAGGTATCCCTTTTTGCCTGTTACTTTCCGACCCCTTCTTTGCATGTACCAAGGATGACCACAAAACTTACAATCTCTATAGGTAATATCATCTTTCCAATAAAGCATACATCTATTCGTTCACACATCTATTTTTTGAACAGGTAAACCAAGACCAGATGCCAATTTCTTGAACTCATAGAAGTTATCCTGAATTTTATTCTTGCCCGAGACGACCTCCTTCATTAGTTGCACCACTTGGTTGAAACATTTGTGGTACATATTATTTTCAGACTCAATATTTAATAGTTGAGATATAAGCAAAAGCTGTGAGTGGCTTGCACACCTTTCCTATATGGGTGTATTAGTAGCTCGCGACATATCATAGAACTTCTATGCTTCTGCATGTGGAGGTTCATCAATAGAATCCATAAATGTCCCGTACTTATCAAACTGAAGCCCTACAGATCTAAAACCAAATCTCAATATGGGTTGCTCGAACAAGTTTCAGCAGCAGAATCCATTGACGTTGAGGTGGGCTCTCTTGATGCTATATGATAAGGTTCACTGTGGCAGGTCCACCGATGATAGTTACCAATAAATCCATATTTGTATAGATGAATTTCCACTTTAGGTGGGACTAAATACTTCTTATTTTGACACTTTGAGTATGGACATCTTATTTTGGACGACACTACCTTCGAAATTGAAAATGTTAGAAACTCTTTAACCTCCTGTTCAAATTCAATAGTAATACCTTTGATACTAGGGATATGACTTTTGTACATCTAATTCTGTTCGTCCATCTAAAACCAACATTAGTAAATGGAGTATGAGAGCATTGGAGAAATGGTAGAATTACCTTAATTAGGATCCAAATAGACTAAATTCAAACCTAGTTATGCGTAATTCTTTTAAGAGTCAACTCTTAAAAGAGTGAAGGAGTCCGTAATACTGTATTCAAGGAATAATTCTTGGTGTAGCAAGATTAGTTTAGGATTATGGTAACTATACTGGATACTAGTTTAGGATTATGTTTCACAAGAAATGTCCACTATTTTTTGATTCCATCTTAGTTTCTTGTTCAGACTATAGAAATTGAAGGTGTTTATATCTTTTTCTTGTTGCAGTATTAGTTAGGAAAGAAAAAGAAAAATGGTATGGAATTTAAAGGAAACAACATTGATTGAAAATTTTGACAGAGTTTCCCTAATAAAATGGACGTTTTCTAGGCACTAAGCCTCCTCAATTCAACCAACATTCATTATAAAATACAAAAAAAAAAAAAAACATAAAATCTCACAGTAATTATTCAACAAGACCAGATAGCAAGGGTAACTATCAGCATTATCTAACAAAATAAAGTTCCTCTTAGAAAGAGTTTCTCACCATAATGTTGCTATGAAAATCAAGCTAGGGTTTAGTTTTTAAGGTTTAGGGTTTAGGGTTCTTTATGTCAAATGTGGTTTCTCCTTCATCATGTTTCACAAACTAAAGAAGCTTTATGTTTTCAGTATGTTGTAAATTTGGGTTTAGAAGATTCCTTACAACTTTAAGGTTTAGGGTTTAGGGTTTGGGATTTTCGGTTTAGGGTTCTTTGTGTCAAATATGCTTTCTCTTTTATCACGTTTCACAAACTAAAGAAGCTTTATGTTCTCAGTATGTTGTAAATTTTGGTTTACAAGATTCCTTACAATTTTAGGGTTTGGGTTTGGGGTTTAGGGTTGTTTAGGGTTTAGGGTTCTTTATATCAAATGTGGTTTCTCTATTATCATGTTTCACTAACTGAAGAAGCTTTATGTTCTTAGTATGTTGTAAATTTAAGTTTACAAAATTCCTTACAACTTTAATTATAAGATTTAATTTCTAAACAGTTTACAATTTATAAATTTTTGAATAAATTTTGATAGAGTTTCCCCCGCAGATTGGGCATTTTCCAGGCACTAAGCCACCTCATTCAACTAATATTCAATAAAAACAACAAAAAATATAAAATCTTATAGCAATTATTTAATAAAAGTAACTGAAGGGTAATCACACTTTACCCATGGGGAGTGATCACCCATCACTCACAGGGATCCAGACATAATAAAGCACAAGTTGAGAATTCATAAATCACACATGTATATTAAATTTCAAAAAATAAAGAACATGTTACACTTGTAAACACACACACACATTAAAAGAAGAAGTATTAGCCTTTTTGTGTACAACACCAATTGCCCAAACCCAAACATAGGTGAACAACATGCTACATAAGAGGAAGAAAACTGCAGCCATTGTTGAAGAATTCCATTTATACAACACCAACTTCCCAACAAAAGATAAAGACATACAGTTCGTGAAGCAAAACTATTCTCAGGAACTATGTAGGAAATTGTTGTTCTACACAACAAAAACAAATTGAAGTGAAAATAGTAAAAACTTAAAAAAGAGAAGCACACTCCTTTAGAGGAATTTGCTATGAGAAAAAAGGCAGACAAACCTAATAAAATCCACTACATTGAACACAAACACCCAAACTGCAAAACAGAAGTGCATACAAGTAACAAAAACTAACAGAAAGGAAGATTATCAACAATCTAAAGATAAAATCAGCTAAATATTCTGAAAATAGTCATAACCATAGAAGATGTAGAATAAAATTCTGTAGCAATGTAGAACATGGTAATGTTGTTAGGATTGGGCTCTAGAAGCAATTATTTGTAAAATGCATTTCTCACATTAAAGTAATAAAATGCATTCTTTATTTTTCAGTTTCGTTGTTTCATAAGTTTATGTGTTTAAAACAGTTGGATAAAATCCCAAATATAACACTGTGTTAAGAAAATCATGATAGAGATCGTGATGTAAGGTTACTATCACACTGGATTGTGTTTGTGCTTAAATTAACCCTAGTCATAATATTAATGAGATAGGACATCATTAACGCAATAAGATTAGCACATGTTATACTTCTTGATTTGATCAAGCGGTGGTTCTCGTATCCGCGAGTTTTGTGATACTCAAAGTTAACACGTGGATACTTGTTACTTGAACAAGTACATTAGATAACCTAGTTATGAGATAATCACATGGATAACTACTTAGTGCCAGTGATAGACTCTCGTTATAACAAATGCGCAAGTATTTTTAGACTTGAGATCTCCAAGGTACTTGTATGCTAAGTATTGTACTTTGATTCTAATCTTTGGAGTTAGATCGAGGGCTGCCTATAAGATAGATATTAGGTACAATATGAAGTAAATGAAAGTAGTTGAAAGGGTCAATAAAAGATTCGGCACTCCTAATAGTAGGAGTGAATATGTCAAGGCCATTTGTAAGAATTTTTACTCAAGAAGTCCATGGCTAAGGCACTATGTATTGGAAATAGTTCAATTGATGCACATGGTGAGTAAGGGATTCTGGGAATAAGTACTAAAATATTCAGGCTAAAATTAATTAATATTATAGAGGAAGTTGGAACTAATTTCATACTGTAAACCGAATAAGATATTGTATAATGAAAGGAGTTTATTGAACTTACATTTTGCTATTGAAAAGTTCATGTCAAGTCACTTGACTTTTGGATGGTCATGATGCATTGTAGATGCCGCTCATGATATGCTAAATATGGATTTATTAATTAAAGAATTAATAAATTTAATCCTAATTCGAATTAATACATTAATTCTAATTATAAATAGATTATTAATTCTATTATGATAGAATTAATTCATATTATCTATCAATTGGCTAGAAAACCTAATAGGTCACACACAATAGAGGAATTGGTATTCAAGATATTATATGATAATATTATAGGGTTAATCTGATAGAAGAAATAATAATTATGGGCTAATTATAAAATGTTATAACTAGTTGGGTAAAATTGTAATTATTTAAAAATATTGTACTCGAGTTATAAATTTGTTATAACTCAAGGGCCAAATTGCAATTTCAAAATTTCAAAGCCCATAATGGAAAAATAATTATTAATGTTTCTAAAAGTTTAAGAATCATACAAGAAAAAAGGTTTTCTGTGAGGATTTCCGTTGGTTTTTCCTGAAAGGGTTTAGGAAACGTGTAAAGTGATTTATCTGTCAACTGAAGGTTTCCAAAACTATGCTGTGTGTGTGTGTGTGTGTGTGTTTTATGTTTTGGACACCAATTGGATAAAAAAAAAAGAAAAAAGAAAAATGGAGACGCACACAGCATATGAAATCTCCTTTCGTTTTATTCCTTCTATAGTCCAACTATTAAATTCCTAACGCCGCAAAAATTATACCAAATAGCATCGGTTTCTTTATGTCGTTCTTGAATACAATTCTTTGTGCGGATTACTGTTAGAGAATTTCTATTCTTGGAATTGGTGGCTCGATTGGATCGACTTTAGAATGGGCTTCGTGCGGAAGAAAAATTTTTAAAGCTACATTTTCGAGATAAATAATTTTTGCTCATTCTCATAATTTGTTTAATTACATATGAGTGATCTTTTGCATGGATTTTATTTTAATTTTCCACTGCGTGTAAATTGGTTTGCATGATCGAAGTCCAACAATGGTATCAGAGCCATCTCGTATGTGTTTTACAAATTTATTATTATTATTTTGAAATTGTTTCAAATTAAATTTATGTGTTAATTGAAATGTTAGTGTTATGCCATAGAGGCAATCACTTGTACATTGTATATGACACATTTTATTTTAATAAAAGGCATTATTTATCTTATAGTTTCTTTTGTTTACTTTAAGTAATATAACTATTCGATAAAGCCCCTAGTACAACACTGTGTTAAGGAAATCATGATAGGGATCATGATATGAGATTCCTACTACACTAGATGGTGTTAGTACTTAAATAGTCCCTAGTCATAATATTAATGAGACAGGACATCATTAATGCGTTAAGACTAGCATGTGTTAGACTTCCTGATTTGATCAAGCGGTGGTTCTCATAATCGTGAGTATTGAGATACTCAAAGTTAACAGATGGATGCTTGTTAATGGAACAAGTTCATTGGATGAACTAGGTTTGAGATAATCACATGGATAACTATTTAGTGCCAGTGATATAATCTCAATATAACAAACGTGCAAGTATCCTTAGACTTGAGATCTCCAAGTTACTTTATTTGCTGAGCTTTATACTTTGATTCCAATCTCCGGAGCTCGATCGAGGGCAGCCTATGGGATAGATATTGAGTACATTATGAGGTAAACGAAAGTAGTTGAGAGAGTCAATGAAGGATTCACCACTCCTAACAGTAGGGGCGAATATCTCACGTCCACTTGTAGGAATTACTACTCGGAAAGTCCTTGGCCAAGGTGATTGTGTATTGGAAACAGTTCCAATTGATACACATTTAGAGTAGTGGGTTCCTGGTACAAGTACTATTGTATTCGGGCCAGAATTAATTCAGAAAGGAGTTGGCACTAATTTCGTACTCCAAACCGAATGAGATATTGTATGGTGAAAGGAGTTAATTGCACTAAAGTTTGTTATTGAATGGTTCATGTCAAGCTACTTGACTTCTTGGACTCTTGGGTAGTTATGATGTGTTGCTAGATACCGCTCATGATCTGGGAATATGAGTTTATTAAATAATGAATTAATAAACCAATCTTGATTAGAATTAATAGGATTAATTCTAATTAATTATGGATTATTAATCTCAAAGACGTTTTGATTAATTCATGTTCACGACCAATTGACCGAGAAACCTAATAGGTCACACACAATAGAGGATTATATACTCAAGATGTTATTTGATAACATAGAGGGGTTAACTGCGAGAAAGAGAAATTATTGTGGACAAATTATAATTAGTTATAATTTGTGGTCCAAGTTGTAATTGTGAAAACTTGATATTTTCAATTACAATTAAAAAATTCTATTTGTTTTAGAATTTCAGATTTTCAGTGAATTTTGGAACATATATTGGATATGCTCGAAACCCTAATCCAAGTGTGATTCACACGAAAATAGGAGCCACAAAACACACGATCTTCTCTCTCTCTCTCTCTCTCTCGTTTTACTGAAAATGTGGAGAAGCCCTAGCCGCCATCTTTTTCTGGTAGCACAGGGAATTTTGGTGCTTGAGTATTCCTCTGTGTGAATTACTGTTAGAGATAATCGCACACTGTGATTATAGTGGTTAGACGTTCAACCCATGTGGAGTTTACACAAGTGGATTGCTAGATCGCGCCTCGACTTGAAGAAGAAATTTTGTTCTTCGGACGATCAAACAAAAGTAAAAAGTTGTTACCTTTATTATCTTTATGTCTTGTTTTCCACACATAGGTAGGTCCTGGGATGGTATCTCGTTTATTTTTTGCTGCACCGTATAGGATACGAGCCTGAGATACCCAACAGTGGTATCAGAGCCATGCTATGTATGGTATACGGACATTGTTTTGGCATGAAAACTGTTTTCATGTATTCGTGCTTGTCTTTGTTTGCTGTGAAAATCGTTTTCACTCGAGTCGAAATCATTTCGAACTTTGTGGGTTGAGTCCGTAGCACAATATGATTGTGTAAAAGTTATAGTATATTTCGAAAGGTACTTTCTTTATGTGTTGAAAATTTTTTGCAAAAAAATGTTTTCTTGAACAGGGTTGTTCCCCTCCGTTTGATCTTGTGAATTTGATTTTCTGTTTTATTTTGTCTAAACTAACAAATTGGTTGTTGTTTTGAGCTTCAAAACAGAAAATTATATTGAGAATTGTTCTCACTAAAATTCTGCAGAAGATTAGGGTACCAGAAATTGTTTTTGGAAAATTTTTCTGAAAATCGCCGCCACTTCCCGACTACAGCCGGCGCTAGCTCTGGCATCCAAATCAGCACCGGTTCCATTCTGTTCATGATGTCCAGAAATCGTTTTTTGGAAGAGAAAAATTTTTGGAAACCAGAACAGAACCGGCGCCAGTGATGCTTTGTTTTGCACAAACCAGCTGTTTAAAAAAAATAATGGAATAGAATTTTGAAAAGGAAAAAATCTCATTTGATGAGAGGTGGCAAAATAAAAAATTTTCCATGGGGGCACTGACCCCCACAAGGGGAACTGCCCCCGCTTACTGACCGGCCAGTGGGACCACCGTTATCTTTGCAAGACGGGACCCAAAAGTATTTTCTCAAAATTAGTTTTGAGACAAACAATTTTATTTTTCAAAATAGTGATTTTGAAAATTTAAAATTAATGTATTTTTCTAAAATATTGATTTTAGATTTTGTTTTATTTTTCCAAAATAATGATTTTGGATTAATAAAAGTGTATGTTTATTTTGGTTAAGCATAGTCAATGGCATGACGGATGGTTATGGACTAAAATTAATTATATCTGTTCATGCATTTTACAGTTTTGGATTTTTTATGAAATAGGGCCTGCGTGTTCTGCCTTCTCTAGAATTCTTGTGTAATTCTCTTCTCATCTAACTCCCCTCAAATGTAACTCGAGGTTTTCTCTCTTTAGGAAATTATGTAATTAGTCTACATAGGTTAGATAGGAATATAATTATTTTATTTTGGAGACGGCAACCAAAACAAGGCGAGAAGGTAAGACCTTCTACTTGAATCATGCATGAACACATAGGGTTAACTATATTAATTTCTTTTATAGCTCAAAGAAATTAATTTACGGTAAAGTCCATAACTATACCACGTAATCGCTTTATTACCATGATTATCAATTTTGTGATTTATTGATTTTTATGCATGTCATCCTATGAAATCAGTAAAAGGAACAAATCCCTCAATTAATATTAAACCTAATTCCTTCCATTAATATAGTAAGAACGAGAGTCTTTTTTCAAGACCAGGTTGTTTGGCAAACCCAAGTCTACTTGACATCGGGCATGTTCAAGCTATGGAATTAAATTCCTGATTAATGGGTCGGGTTTAACTAAATTCTTTATCCCAATTGGGCAAACTCAAGCATAAAAAAATTTAGATGAAAAGTTGGGGTAGCTCAAAAGGGTTTAAGATTAAAAGCTGTTAATCACCTAATGATCTGGTAGTTACATACGATGTAATTGGTATTGGATACCTACCAATGAACTCAAGGGTGGCTTGTTGGGCAAACCCAAGGTTATTCTTGAGAAATTTGGATACTAGGCCACTAGGAAAGCTTCCAACGGGCTTTCCCGAATCAGTTGTGGGGGCTATTGGTTTGAGTAAAATAGTGGAGTAAAAATGCGTTTAATTAGAGTCCTAATTATTTGCATATCATGTGCATATACAAATAGCTAATGTTCTCTATCTTTACATCTAGGTCACTTGCATCATGTAAACAAACCTAAACTTACGTAGCATCTTAGAAACCAACAAGTTAACCAAATCAAACTATCTCGACTGGTATAGAAATTTGAGAATCGTACTCAAATCGAAAAAGTTGCTCTACGTGTTAGATGCTCCTATTCTACCACCACCAGCTCAAGATGCTCATGTTGATGAGCATACTATCCACAAGAGGCATAAGGAGAATAATGATACAACATCATGTATTGTGTTGGCATTCATGACTCCCGAGTTGTAAAAACAGCACGAGCATATGGATGCTCAATCAATTATACTATATCTTTGAGAGCTGTTTGATGCCCAAGCCAGAACTAAGATTCCATATATCTCGGCAGTTGGATCTATCATGTACGCTATGATATGTACTAGGCCTGATGTATCTTGTTTCTCAGTTTGACGAGCAAATACCAATTGGGTAGTTGTAAGGAACATTCTTAAGTACTTACAAAGGACTAATGATATATTCCTAGTATATGGAGAATGTGATTTGAAAATAAATGGGTATACTGATGCCAGTTTTCAATTTGACAAAGATGATTTCAAATTACAATTTGGCTACGTGTTTACGTTGTACGGAGGGGCAATAAGTTGGAAAAGTTCCAAACAAGAGACTATTGCCGACTCTATGACAAAAGTTGAGTTTTTGGCTTTAAAGATTATTCTCTCTCTCTCTCTCTCTTAAAAGAATTAGAAAAATGACCAAGATTCATCTAATAAACATACCAAAATTCAAGATATGAAGGTCAATGGGATTTTTCCTCTTAATTTTGGGAAATAGGATATGGGCAAGTCTAGTAGATCAAGTAGAAATATTATTGTAGGTTGTTTGGATGCATGGTAGGGAATAGCAGAATTGGAATGGTAGAATCCTACAAATGGCCTAAAGAAAATAAACTAGCATACTGATCCATAAAAGATACAATACAAAAGAATCGGTGGCTTTGAGCCAACTTTTTCCAGCAATGCCTACCCAACACATTTGAGATGCTCAGCAATGTTTTGTTATTGTTTTTCATAAAATTAGAACTTTAACGAGTCATTTGCCAATGAAGGGCTTCTTATGTTATAGTAATTGTAGGGATTGCTTCCTGACACTTGCATTGCTGCCATCATTAAGGGCAGTAAATATCTTAGTTATTCTGAGATCACAAGAATCCAATGAGAGAGGCTATTGCATCATAATGCTTTTATGATAAAGGGTTTGCATTCAAATAAGAAATCATTTTCTAGGGCGTTTGGATTTTGTGAAAATATTTGTCCAGAAAATGTTCTTTAGCAGATTTCTTTAATTTAATTATCTATGGAGTCATTTTCGGTTTGAGATGAATGTGCATAGTACTGTTTACTTATTTTGTGTGTGTTGTGTGTCCGATTTAAGTCTAAGAATATAGGTCTAAGCATGCATATGTAATCTTTAGAGAGAGAGAGAGAGAGAGAGAGAGAGAGAGAGAATAATCTTTTAACTGAGAAAGAGAGAGACTATGAACATTGTCCAAGATTCATGTAATAAACATACCAATTTTTCTCACATATTATAGCAGATATTTCTAAAAACAGGACCAAATTATTAGCACATTTGTTATGTCAGAAAACATGCAGAGGAAGCATAAAAGCATAGCTGTTTTGGGTACTTTGGCCAGAGGATCATAAATTACTCAATCAAGGTAAATGATAAGCTCATTTATATATTTAAAAAGATGAGTAACTAACAACGATCAAAATGCCTTGTGAAGAGCATTGTCAAAATTAGGTAAACGCAGTTTGCATTGTTCTAAGGATTCCTCCATGACAAGCATTCTCTAGGGATTTAGATGTAAACAATTAAAATAATAATGTTGATGACTTCCCGAAATAGCCTTTTTCGGAACTAAAAAACCCAATCTCAATCTCACATATTTAAAAACAAACATTTCATCTTTTATTTTATCAATATATGCCTAACGGAGAACTACAAGCATACATCACTAAAAAGTAGATCATGCAAATGAGGATATTGTATCTACTTAATGCAGTAAAAAGGGAAATTTGAAGGGAAATACTCTAGTTATTAAGTAAATTACTGAAGAAAAGAAAAAGAAAAAATCCTCAGTGAAGTCCACTTTGTTTCCTCTCCAGTCATGATCTATTCATTCTCTTATCTAAGTGCCATTTAGTAAGAGAGCTAAGGTACTAAATGGCAGTGAAGTCCCCGTAAATAAACTCCAAACATCCTAAATAAATAGCCAGCAATTGGTTCCAACAACAACAAATAGCAAAAAACAAAATTCAATTCATAATCTCCAAACAAATGGTTCCAACAACAACAACAACAACAAACAGCCAGCAAGCAGAAAATTTTCTCAACTTTAGCTTTGTATTTTGCAAGTTTCTCCAACAAAAATGCTTCAACCAATCACGACTCCAACAAATTAGGCGAGTAATCACAACTCCAGCAAATATGTGTGATTCAATCACTACTCAGATATGTGTGATTCAATCATCTTTTAAATCCAGCTTTAAAAAAAAAAATGCTAAAATAAGTCATAAAATGAAACATGGCAAAACAACATTTTTTTTAATGAATGGATTTAGTTCACTGTGGTTTCAAAAAGAGTAAGCAATGGAGAACCTTATGAACATGAATATAAAAGAATAACAACAAGAACCCATGATCATGGAGTAAATCAATGTAATCGGTATTGAGTTTGCATTGGGTAACAATAATGAAAAATTAATTAATTGTGATATGTATTAAGTCAATTGCACACCAAAACCTATTACATGAATTGGGTAACAATAATGAAAATAATCTAGACCAGAATCTAAGAGAACTACTAACCAGAAAAGACCTTGATCCGAAAGACAATAAAAATGATGATCATTAAGTACATAGTAGCTCAACTAGACTTGAGCTACCAAAGCAATTGAGAACATAGCGTAAGTGTGCTCTTTATCATGGATAACTCCTAAAAAAAAAAAAAAAATTTCTCGAAAATTGCCCCCAAAATAAACGAATCTTATTGCAGATAAGCATAACATCGCAATGCCAGATCTTTGAGATATTTCAATAAAAAGGCAGAATTCATTATAAGTTATGTAATTTTATCTTCCCAATGGAACTCAAATTAAGAAGTTTACAATATTAGTGGAAGGTATGGCCATGTATTTAGGAATTCGCAAGTTAATATGATCAATTTCCAAATAATTCATGGAATAAGATTTTGAGTAGCAAGACTGTTTAATGATATTGGAATCCTTCAAAAGGATACTAGACTCAAGGTCTGTTCAAGGTTCCCAAAGTTACTACAAAAAGAGTGGGACAACATGAGGGAACTAGGGAACAAATAATATCAATTGCTTCTCAACAAGTGGGTAAAGTACCTTGTCATGACATTGAGATTTCAGCTAGCTAGCAATGTAGAGATCTATTAGCCCTTATGTCTCTTTGGTCATAAGAATTGGGTACTTCAAGGAAGAAGAACAAAAAGGAAATGCACAAGTGAGTATTTTAGAAATCTTGATTGTCTATAGCTAGATGATTGAAAAAGAGGGTGAAAGGCAAGAACTTGTTCAGTTTTACCATTTCAAAATAATTAATATCACCCCCAAGTTGCTTGATTGTATAAGGCCAAAACTATTTGCATTCTAGTATGTTAGACTAGGATATACTTTCTTATTATGTTCTATTCCAATATGGTAGGTCCTAAGTCGGTGAACAATCTCTCCTTTTATGTGCCCTAGCACAAAGCTGCACTGAAGGGTGATTGGGAAAAGGCTACAGAAATTAATGCTAATAAATAATGCAAGTCAAGTCCCTGCTTCTAGTAATGCTGTATATAGTAATTTTAATTAGACCATAATAATTGTTTTGCCTCAGCAATAATAGGTAGAGTTCTTTGAAAGTCATATTCTTTGAAATATTTTCCATATGTTACTCTAGTTTTGGCCTAAAATTTAAGTCAATTAAAGCTATTCTCTTTCCTATTTTTGTCTTGTGTATCTCATCTTATAATAAAATCTGCATTGGACCCATTCGATAACTTAAATACATTGGAACAGTTGAGAGTTCAGTGATTATGTGAAAGTCATGATGCAAAAATTAGCAAAGAATACAAGAACACTTATATCCAAGTCTTCAATCAAGAAGTAAACAAAATACTGCAACTAAAGGGCGAAGGAAAAGCACAAGGAAACCTAAAATAATGTGCACATTATTTTGCTTTTGTACTGCCATTTTGTTCTGAGCAAAATAATCACTTGAAAGCAAAATGGAAAAGAACAAAATCATCCTCCACAAAAAGTGAATCCATTAAGCATCGACTTTTGATCCATTTCCCTGAACTGAGATTTCTCCCACTCAATAACGCACAGAATACAGAAAGCATGAGCAGATTAGGCATAAGTTTACTGCTAAACAATAACAAGTATGATAGAACGAATGTAAATATAGCTAAGATAGCAAAGCACTGATAGGGATTTAATTTACTTGCACTAATAAAGGGGGGTTGCAAGGAAGATGGGGAAAAAGGCAGCGGGAGGGGGGGGAGGGAGGGACTGCTTGGGGGAGGGTTGGCAGGAGGGGGAAGTGGGGGCTGCAGGGGAGATGAGAGAAGGGGGGCTGTGAGGAAGATGGGGGAAGGGGCAGTAGGAGGGGGCGGGGAGAGGGCGGGCAGGGGGAGGCAGGAGAGGGAAGTGGGGGCTGCGGGGGAGATGGGAGAAGGGATTGCGGGGGGTGGATGGCAAAGGAAGGCAGAAATTACAAAGTGCAAGAGATTTTGCTCGCTTTCTAGACGGACATTATTGCTCCAAAGAAAGTCTCCAACACCAACATTGTCCAGATATTTCTTCAAGTCGATTCCACAACTCTTGTTCAATTGATGAGATGGTATATGAGGGAGAATTTCAGTCTACAATCAGAGGGCTTAGAGGAAAGGGGTTGAGAAGGAGAAAGGTGATTGACGAAAGGGACAGGTTTGAGCAAGGGGAGAGTGAGAAGAGAGGAATGTCGTTTGGTATTGGAGGCAGGAGGGAATGATTGAGTGAACCTGGTACATGTGAACCATATCTTATGTAGTTGTACAAAATCTTTAGGAAGTTGTACTCTTCTAGAAGTGTACAACTTTATGTGCATGTGGTACAATTATCTGAAGATTAGGTGCACATGCACCGCATGCACCTAAGAATATCTGTTTGACTTTATTTTTTCAATCTCCCGAACTTTTTTGGATGGGTATCCCTCATTTTTTGCAGTGGGTTCTTTCTTTTCCTATAAAACATCTATTATAATATTTTAATCATATGACTACAAGTTATTGAATATCTAAAAGAAAAAACAATGTCTTGACAATTCTCAAAATGTCACAATATAAATCTAAAAATATACTAAATTTTATATTGATAAGCATGGATAGTTTTGATTAGGTCTATTATGACATTAAAATAAAAAAAAAGTCACAAAAATTAAATTTATAATGACATGTTAAACAAAATGTCATAATAAATATATCACAATAGCTTATTTTTCTAGTGGTGTTACAAAATATAATGAATCAAATAAAATTTTTGAAAACTTGTGGTCCTAAGGGTTTCTTTTAAAAATTTTAGGGATTTAGATATAATTATTTAAATGAACTAAGTTAAAACAATATAAAGATTGAAATAATTATTTTAAAAGTTTGTTTATTTATTTTTATAGTTGGCTCGTTATTTTTCAGAAGATATTTAAAATAAGTTGTGCTTAAAAAAATTTATGGTCGTAAGGGTTTCTTTTAGAAACTTTAGGGACTTAAATATAATTATCCAAATGAACTAAGTTAAAAAGTATAAGGATTCAAATAATGACTAAATGCATTAATAATTAACTAATATATGACCTTAAGTCTCATTATACATTCACATATAACTTGAAAATATATAAATTTTATCTATAATAATTATACTTTATATATGTGCATGTATACAGAAAGACCAAATGTGATATAGTAATTAAAAGTATGGGATAAAAATAGGAACTTTACTAAATATTTCTACTTTTTATACTGAAAACTTGTTATTTTTATAATATTTGTTGTATATGATATAAATTTAAAAGTTTATCAATTTGAATATAAAATAAAAGAATCAAATTTACGAATATATTGACAATTTATATGCATTAATAAAGATAATTCTTATTTAATTTTGTATGATTTACAGTAATTACTATTTATATATGTGCATGTATATAGAAAAATATAAATATGATGAAAACACATCCTACACATATACATGACGCCTATATATTTATATTGTCAAACAAATAAAAGTAATAACTTTTACATTATGATAAAAAGAATAACAATTATATCTATTAATAAAATTATGTGTACAAATATAATATAAATTTTGATTGTTAAATTTAAAACACCTAATTGATAAATTGTTTAATGTCTATTTAGTTATGAATATTTACATAATTAAAAAATTATGAACTGAGTCTTCTAAATTCAAAAATATTTATTATATTAAAAAAAATTATAACTAAGAATTTTTTTGGATAACTAAAAGTATGAAAAAATTGCCTACTTTTATTATTAATTCAAAAATAAAATGTATATCATTAGGAATATATGTACGAAATAATTTTATACTCTGATAAATAGAAGCAAATTAAAAAAAACAAAAGTGATAAAAAATTTTACTTTATTTATTTATTTAAATCAAAATTTACAAGTTTTAAAAAGTTTATTTCATATAATTGTAATATTTGCAAGAAGTAAATAATATAATACGTGCTACTAATTTGAACAAACAATGACATAGCACAATGCTTGGAACACTGCGCCTCCACAATGGAGACGCAGGTTTAACTCTTGGTCGCGCGTAGGAAAGGGCTATATTTTCTAGCGCGGTGCCATGTGTGCAGCGAGGTGGCGCCACGTGGTTCCATGTGGCGAACCATTCTGCCACGTGGTATATTTCAATTTTTTAAAAAAATTAAAATTAAAATACCAACCAAAATATCAATCGATTACCAACTGAATATATTACCAACCAATACATTTCTATTAGAAATAGGTTGGTAAAATTTTTAAATTAAAATACCAACCGATTACCAACTGACTAGGTTTACCAACCGAAACATTTCGGTTTGTAGTCGGTTGGTTAAAATTTTAAATTAAAATACTAACTGATTACCAATTGAATATAGTACCAACTGATATATTTCGGTTAGTAATTGATTGATAAAATTTTTAAATTAAATTACCAACGAAAATACTAACCAATTACCAATTGAATATATTACCAATTGATACATTTCGGTTAATAATTGGTTAGTAAACTTTTAAAATTTAAATTCCAACTGATTACCAACTGAATATATTAATAGTCGATATATTTCATTTAGTAATCGGTTGGTAAAATTTTTACATTAAAATGCCAACCGATTATCAACTGATTACCAACTGATACATTTTAGTTAGTAATCGGTCAGTAAAATTTTTAAATTAAAATATCAATCAATTACCAATTAAATATATTACCAACCGATTGTTATCGATTAGTAATCATTTGGTAAATATTTTTCCGCCAAATTACCAGCTGAATATATTTCCAACCGATATATTTCGGTTGGTAACCAGTTGGTAAAATTTTTTCTATTAAATTACCAATCGATTATCAACTGATAATTTACCAACCGAGTGTTATCAGTTGGTATCTTCCTGCTAAATTACCAACCGATTACCAACTAACTATTTACCAACCGATTATGGTTGTTGGTAAGTGGTTGGAAAAGTTTTAAATTTTTCCAATTTTCATTTCGGTTGGTAATTACCAACGGACGTGGTCAATTGGTAATAGTTAGTTGGTATATTGCATTTTTCTAGTAGTGTGAGAGTAAGTCTAATAAGTGTTTGTTTGTAGGATATTCGGCAGAATCTTTTAGGTATTAATTCTATCTGTCTTCTGAAAACAAAATGTTTGTTTTGATGTATGTCGTCTTCTTAGAAAAAGAAGCACATGTTCAAAGGGGACAGTATGAGTAAAATTGAGCTTAGTAAAGTTCAAGATGAACAAACAAACATAGATCAACCGTCTAATCCCACATCTATTGAGAGAATAGATAAACCTTCATCTACACAAAACCTCGTAGGTCAAGTAGGATATGTGCTACTCTTGAGAGATACGGATTTCTCAAAAGTGACCACAATAACATATTGCTCATAGATGAAGATGAGCCTATTACTTACAAAAATATTCTAAATAGTTCAGAATCTGACAAATGGCTTGAAACTATGAAGTTATAGATGGATTCTATGTATGACAACTAGGTATGGACCTTGGTTGATTCACCCAAGGGAATAAAACCTATAAGGTGCAAATGGATGGTAATGTAGTTACCTATAAAGTATGACTAGTTACAAAAGGTTATCATCAACAGCATAGTATTAACTATGACGAAATTTTCTCACCAATTGTTATGCTGAAATCCATTAGGATACTCCTAGAACTTGCCACTCATTATGGTTATGAGATTTGGCAAATGGATGTGAAAATAGCTTTCTATAATGGAAATCTGATTGAGAAAGTGTATATAACACAACCTAAGAGTTTTATATCCAATGATGGTACAAAAGTGTGCAAGCTGTAAAGGTCCATTTTTGGACATAAGTAAGCTTCTAAGAGTTAGAATATTCATTTTGATGAAACAATTAAAATTTTGGTTTCATTCAAAACATAGATGAACCTTGTGTATACAAAAAGGTTAGTAGGAGTGCAATTATTTTCCTATCATTTTATGTAGATGTCATACTGCTAATAGGAAATGTTGTCTCTACTCTTCAATGAGTTAAAATGGTATACTGACACCAGTTTCCAATCTAAAAATGATGACTATGATTCATAATGATACTACGCATTCAATTTGAGCGATATCACTTGATTTATGAAATCATTTACAGGAAAGATGTAAAAGAAAGAGAGAGTTCCCACTGATTATAACATAGCTGATCTACTAATAAAAGCATTATTCCAAAAGAAATATGATGGTCACGTTCAACCATTTGGTATTCGATACATGAATAATTGGGTCTAGTGCAGGTGGGAGAAAAAAGGGGCTTCACGTGGAAGAAAAATTTTTAGAGCTACGTTTTCAAGGTAACTAATTTTTCTTCCTTCTCAAAATCTATTTAATTACATACGAGTGATCTTTTGCGTGGATATCATTTTAATTTTTTACTATGTGTAAACTGGTTTGCATGATCGAAATCCAATAGTTGTTACACAAAAAATAAAGTTAAACAAGCATTTGTTTCAGAGGCCTTTATAATGCATAATATACAAAAATAATAGTTCTTTCTCTATTTTTCTTTCCATTGGTCTGATGAGAGGAAATGAAGAACATTTTCAGCAGTAGTGATAACTAGCAAGTAGTTATTGGCAAATTGCAAAGAGAAAGATAAGCAATTTGACACCTTTCCATTGATTAATTAAGTAAATCAGAAGTCCTTGATGCATCTTCCATAAGAATACTGGTAAGCAAAGGCAAGAAAATGGCTGCTACACGAGAAATAGATCAAGTCCAGATGATTAAGTTTAAGCATGTGCTCTCAAATTCTTGTATGGGAAGCTAAATGAATTGCAGTATTCAAGTGCATTTAAAAACAAATTTGAGCAGACGCTTATAGATATTAATTCTAGCAATATAGTGTCTAAATATCACTTTTAGGAAAATGCCACCACCTCATGCTTTTCCTGTGACAATTGGTCCATCACTATTTTCTCTACTCAAGTTTAGGTACTTCATCTTTGCCAAATACTCAAGACATTGAGTCCTTTCCACTTCTAGCTAAAATCCTAAAACCATCACACATTTCCTACAGTTGAAGAGGATATTTCAAGTTTCACCCAAGACAAAATTTTCAGCAGAAAGTTGCCTAAATCTTGACCTCATACAACTATCTAAATAGTTAAAGTAACATTTCAAAAGTAAGCCTACTCCCAGTTCTTTGATATGTATATAAACTTTGAACCATTGATTATCCTTTCAATCAATCCAACAAAAAAATCACAATGATGATGGTTGCAGCTCATACACTTAGAATACAAGGGTAATTAAATCAGATGGATAGAAGCCCAATCTAAACCTAAAACTAGTCCTAAATATAGAAATTCATTCCAAGTATTCTTCATTTAATTACTTACTCGGCAGCAGCAAAGGAGCTTGGCGACGGCGGTGTTATAGATGGTCAGATTCTGATGGTGCAATAGTGGGGGATGTTGGATAAATCTCGATTCAAAATGGAGATACTGGTGGTGAGTATGTGCTGAAAAGATCAATAATGGTGGCAATGGCACCGCAGAAGGAGGCTGTGTGCAAGAAAATCAAATCGAAAGAAAGGGGAAAGAAAGAGGGTTGTCATAGAAGGATCGGAGATGATGGCCAGAGATGGGAAAGAATAAAATAGAAATTAGGGAAAAAATGACTAAGTGTTGAAGTTAGTATTTAATTTAGCTATGACTTATGTGCCATCGCTAATCCTTTGTGATAGGGGCAAAATTCATCTATATTTTTCTAGTTATTTGAGGATGTTTTGTGATACATTTAGTGTAATAACTAGGTATATTCCTTTATATTTGATATTTTATCTTTGGAAAGGTGTTTTGAATTTTTATTGCAGAAAACGATGAAAAAACAAAAAAATACCGTTGCTGTCAGAGCACAGCCGATGCTGGCCGTAACCCATAGAGCGGGCACCGACCCTAATCTAGAGAAATAGGGGAATTTTAAAAAAAAGTAGAGCATGACCAGGCTGGCCAGAGCACGGCTGGCCAAATAGAGCCAGCGCTGGCCTTGATCTCCCCAATATCGGTGAATTTTCCTTTCAAGTGCAGATTTGGTAATTTTCCAAGAGTTTTGATATTTTCTAATCTCTACTAGGCCCAGAACTCTTAGGGAATAAATTTTCGCCTCTTGGAAGCCTATTTAAACAAGAAAAACAAAAGACAAAGATGTAAATCCAAGGATTAAAGTTGTCAATCACTCACAAGAAGAGGAGATTTATCATTCAATAGGCATTATTCAAGAAGGTTTTCAAGGAGAAGAAAAAGGGCTTGTCTATGAATTCTTTCTTTTACCTTTGTTTTCTTTTTCTAGAAAAATGATGTAATTTATGTTTTCATTATAATTTGACATTGTTTTTAGGATTCATGAGTTCTTGAGTTTATTTAGTCTTTTGATCAATTAATTATTTGTATTGAGATTTGATTACTTATTTTTATTATGGAGTTGATTAATTGATTTTTGTTGTTGACTTATTTGAAAAGGGGTTTGATAATGACTTCAACTAATTAATTTCATATTTGTTAGCTCTTAAATTTCTTGAAAAAGGGGTCAATGGTTATGAACTTAGGTAATCAAAGATTAGTTGATGATTGCTAAAATATGGATTCATTAACTAATTTCATGTTTTAAATCACCTAGAATATAGGGGTTTATATGAGAATTGATTTTAATGTATCTTTTGGGTAAATTGGTTAAAATAGAATATATTCACTAATTTAACTAGAAGATAGTGATTAAATGGATTGCAAACAAAGTAGGTCTATTTTAAATCCTTCATGAGACCAAGATGTTAATTGATTTGTGATATGTGCTAAGTGATTCATTGTCATATTTTCTAAAGTATTTGTCTAAATTGCATGTTTTTACATCATTGAGTTGTATATATATTTTTTATTTTTCTTTTCATTATCTTTTCACTTTATTGGGTCGGTTGAATAATGAATGAAAAGTGATTAGTGTGTACTTATTCCTTTGAGGATCTATACTTGTTAATTCCCTGTACTTTACTTGCGATGAGTATACTTATTCTTATGTGTAATTTGGAATTAATATTTTAATTAAAACTTAGCTAAGGGATGGATTTAAATTTAATAATTTTTATATACCCAAAATTTACTCATCAAGTTTTTGATGCCGTTGCCAGAGAATAATATCATGAAAGTTTGGATTTCATTGATTTAATCATGTTTATATGTTTATATATCTATAGGTAAATATATGAATATGTATATACATGTTCCTTGTATGAATAGGTGCCATACTTATTGTTTGTATAATTGTAATTTAATTTCCTAATTTCACTATATGTAGTAATTTTCCTAACTTAATTTGTGAATGTACCGTAATTGATTAACTTGTGAATTCTATAATCTCACTATCTTCTTTTCTCTGTAGATCTAACTCTTAGTGTATGACCCAACAATCTAAAGACGACATAGTAGATCTTGATTTTAAGATTGAGAGGACCTTAACAAATATCCGAAGGGTGGTTAGACAAAGGGTAAAAGACGACATGGAGGTTAACCAACAAAATAATGGTGGTAATAATGGTAGTAATAGGGGGACTATAGATGATTTTGTGAAGCTCGCAATCTCGAGTACATGCTCGAGTATTACGAGACCTATGATAGAATCCAATAACTTTGAGATAAAGCCCAACGTTATCCAAATGATTCAAAACATGGTACAATTCGATGGGCTACCTAAGGAAGGTCCTAATGCCTATCTTGAAAGTTTTTTAGAAATCTGTGACACGTTTAAAGATGAATGGGGTTTTTGAAGATGCTTTTAAACTAAGACTTTTTCCTTTTTTAATTAAAGATAGACCTAAATCCTGGTTAAAGTCTCTACCAGTAGGGTCCATCACCACTTGGAATGTTTTGGCTGAAATTTTTAGCAAAATACTTTCCCCCAGCTAGAATATCCAAGCTTAGGACTGACATTTTTGCTTTCCAACAGTTAGAATCTTAAAATCTCTATGAGTGTTGGGAAAGGTTCAAGGAAATGCTTAGGAAGTATCCTCATCACGGGTTTGAGCTAGGTATACAAATGCAAATCTTTCATAGTGGCTTAAGTTTTGCAACAAGGTAATTGGTTGATGCATCTACAGGAGGTTCCATCAATTCTAAGCCAGAGGAGGTGTTTGATTTGATTGAAAATCTTTCAACAAATAACTATGCATGGGATAGTTCAAGATCAAAAGCTTGTGTTCATGAAATGGACAAGGTGGATGCAATGGCAGCTTTGAAGGCTAAGGTGGAGGCACTTACACAAAAGATGGAGCAAATGATGATGTCTTCTTCCCAAGGACAGGTAATGAATGTGAGTTGTGATTTTTGTAGGGAAGGATTTCCCAATCTTGAGTGACAAAACATGGGGTCAGCACAAGAATTCTTAGAACAAGCTATGTTTATGGGTAATGGATGACAAGGTAATAATCCTTATAGTACCACTTACAATTCTAGTTGGAGAAACCATCTAAATTTTTCATGGAATAACCAAAACCAACCTAGACAGACTTATTCTAATTTTGGAAATCAAAAGACTCAACCTTCCTTGCCTTACAATGCACCACCGCCTAAGCCATCATTAGAGGACTTGGTTAACGAAATGGTAAGTACCACGGAAGCATGATTTAAAGGAGTGAATGCAACCGTGAGAAATTTGAAGGTGTCCATGCACAATCTGGAAAATCAAATTGGGTAACTGGCTAAACTTCTTGAAGACCATCAAGCGAGATCTCGTCTGGGGACTGAGACCAATCCACGTGATCACGACCATGGAAAAAAAATGATCTTCACTGATTTGGTTTTTGATTTTAGGACATCTATTTAATTTTTATGTGCTTTCATTTATTTTTACGTATTTTTAATTTTTAGAATAATGTCATTTTCTTCATATTTTTGTGGTTGCTATTATTGTATTAAAATAAAAAAAATAATTTTTTTTCTGGCTCGGACAGACCAGGGCCGACACTGACTTGGCCACACAGAGAGGCACCAGCTCCTGTTGGGTGCCTCCTTAAATAGCCGATTTTGGCCATTTGTTTTTGAACAATTCCAATTTCCCTCAATTTTTCTCTCCACCCAGCACTGTTTCTTTATCCCTAAATTCCATGATTCCATTTTTACCATTAAAAGCATCAATCCAACATAAAATCTTTTTTTTTTTTGGTTGAATCTACGAATCAAAATTCTAAAAGTCTCAGTTTTTTCTTCAAAATCCCACGTTCAAATCTTTCCTTTGAAGAAATGATTTCTTTGAAAAGATTTCATATTTTGCCTGCCATGCATTGGAGAACACAAATGTATGATTTTTCTTGAATTCCTACGATTAAATTCTTGCCGTTGAATTTTTCCTATTTTAGGGCATTTTTTGGACGAAAATTGCATATATTAGAATTGTTGGATAAATTTGATTGAATTGATGACGTTATTATGACTAGAATAGCATGAGAGTATGATTCTCAGATTATTTTTACAACTACAAGTCCATATTGTGATCATAGGTGGTCTATTTTTGGGTTATGACAATTGTCTTGTTGATGAATTCATGATAAATGGATAATGTTTATAGCCATTTTTCTTAACTTGGAATATGGACACATTTTTCATGCTTTGATCAGGTTGTGTATTTGTTAGGAATCATGTTATGATTTGAATTGTGGCGTTCCATTGTTTTTTGTAGGTTTTTAAAGGAGATTAGGTTTAATTAATAATGTGGATTGAGGTTGTTGTGGATTGGTTAGAAATTGTGGATTGTTGGGGTTGTGTGTGTTGGAATATATGCCCTCTAGACTAGGTTTCTGATGTAATTATTGAATTTATAAATAAAATAATTTATTCTCAAAAATTTGTTTGTGAATTTACATTTTATTTGTGCACGATTTACGTTTGGAAAAGACCCATTGTGTTTAAGTAAGTGATCCATGTGAATGGTAGTCTTTCACAGTAAGGTATGAATCACGGGTTACTTAACACATAAACATTTGTTCTTAACCGATTGATAAGAATGAGAATCTCATCATGTTTAGGTTATTGTGCTATGAATTCTAAATGGGAAATGGCTTACCTTTAGCCAGTGGGTAATCCACTCACTTCATAGCATGAGCGTATTTCAAATACATAGAAGAGGACCTGTAATAGTAGTTTCTAAAAGTACTATTTAGAAGAAAACCAGAGTATTACTACTATAGCGTGAACTAATACTCTACCGTTTGAGTATGAGTTGGTGATCTAACGAAGTTGGAAGTATGTACTTTGATATACTGTAGTTGACATTCTATCGTAGAGCTGATATATTTGTATGTTGGGTATATGTGACTAGTTAGTTAAGACAGACTTGTACAAGATAGTTTCTGCGCTACATCGTCCTTTGTGACTATTCGAATGATCTAAATTTACAGGGCCCTGGGGAGCATGACTTGGATGTTAGCTTTAGGGTAGCTCCCTAGAAAAGCAGAAACATTCTAGGAGTCGTGGATTATTGGATTAGAGGTCTAAGGATGGTAGATGTCTTTTAGAGTGGTGTTAGTACACTCTTCCTCTCTAAATGTATGATGATGCGTTGATGGGTATTTTAGTTATTACATCTGTAGGTTTGAAACTTTGCTAATGCAGCGTTGTCTTTGGGATTAATATTTCATTATGATGATATTAGAAAGTATTCAAAATGTAAAATACAACTATTTTTATAGTAGAGGTATTTTGGTCATTTTAGTAGTCAAGGCGATGTGTCTTTTGGTCCTCGAAATAGCCTATAAGTCTTGATGGATTTGGGTTGAGGGATTGGTCTTGTATAAAATGAATTTTATTTTATTTGAGTAGCCTAGTTTATTTATTAGGCTAGAATAAAATAAAAGGTCAAAAGAGAAAGAGAATTATATATTGACCCAGTTGGGTTATTTAATTAATTTAATTATTGGGCTTGTATTAGTCCATGAATAATTAAATTAAATTAAAGGCTAAACCCAATGAACTGGGCCAAGGCTTGAGGTTTATATTTGTCCATTTGGTTATTTAATTGGTTTAATTATTGGGCTTGTTTCAGTCCAGGAATAATTAAATTAAATTAAATTAAAAGGCTTAACCCAGTGAATTGGGCCGTAGGTCTAAAGACCTCTTTAATGGCTTAACATGACGTGGGCCTTAGGGCTTTTGTTTGATTTTTGAATACCCAGATAATAACCTATGATTAAGGTTGTTGGGATTCAGAGGGCGACAACAGAGGTTCACTGAAGCACGTTGTTTTTCCTTCTTTCAAGCTTCACGTCTACTTTTTCTCTCTCTCGTGCATTGTCTATGTTTTGAAAACTAGCAAGAATAGAGACAAAAAACTCATCTGATTAATGCTTGATAGAATTCAGTCAGAGTGAGAAGATCATCCTCTTCATCCATAAGCTTTCACCACGCATTTCAGGCAGGGTTATTTTCCAATAGCCAAGGAGAATCATGTTGATGCCCAGAAGAAGCCGTCGGCTTGCGGGACAATAGCCTGAGGAATTGATCTCGAAATCAAAATCAGTTCAGACCCAGGCACTAGCACCCTTAGACCAGTGAAGAAATGCAGAGGTAAACAGCTTTCATGCAATGCTCTGTTTTCGGTTTGTTCTGAAGCATGTTTCGGTGTCTTCATTTTTGCCATATTAAGGTACAAGTGGTATAAGAGTGTGGCTTATATGGCAATACAAGTTGCATGTTAGTCAATAAAACTGGTTAGACGATTATATTTTGTGATGCTTCGTATTTTTTGGTATGGGTAGAATCACTGTAAGTCTCAAGGTTGAGACATAGGATCATTGTAAAAGTTTTTTTTGAAGCTTCCATAGTGTTCTTGTAAGCCTATAATTAAAGGCATAGGCATTTGTGGATAGTTTTGGATGAGTTTTGGTTGAAATCCTTTAAAACATTTGAGACTCAGACGTCTAAAACACACATAGGAATGTTGAAAACAATGATCACTGTAGCAGCCAGCCGCGCTGCAAAATAAGAGAGGAGTCGAAGCTATCCAAGCCAGCTGTAGCTTGGAGCCACAGCCGGGCCCGAATAGGCCTCAACTCCATAGCACTTGCGAGGAAGCTTCCTCGCGGAAGTGCAGGCTTCCTTGCGAAAGCTAGCTTGTCGTGCAAACCTGGTTTCCCAAAAACCAGGCACGGAAGCTGCTGTACAGGGACCCGGGTCATGGGCACCTGCCTGGATTGTGGTCTATGGGGTTTTCCCATGGGCCATGATCTAGTGTGACGGGTGCACTGGACTAGTAGGATTTTTTTTTTATTTTATTTTTGATCCCATACCAGACAAAGTTATTTTTATTGTAATAGTTAATATTCTTTGAATATTTTGCTTGAAAAATAATAGTAAAGGAAATTTAGGATTAAACATGACCATTAATTAATTAATTTGTTTAATTCTATTATGTGGACATTTAGGTTAAAAGAATAGAAAAGTATGAAAACGTTTACAATTTTCTAGTATGCTTATATCTTTTTGTACCCTATGTGTATGTTTTCTCAAAGACCAAAGTCTTTGGAAAATTTATGACAAGAAAAACATTTTTTTAAATTAAAAAAATGGTTATTTTGAACTTGGACAAAAATTAATCCTTAGATATTTTCTCAAAGGATTTAATCGTTAACATAGAAAATATTTTGGATTTAGATATTTTTATAAGTTAAAATGGAAAGCCATTTTTGTTTTATTTTTGCACTAGAAAATTATTTTTGTCAAATTAAACTTGAGAACAAAGTCTCTAGAAAGTTTAAAAGGAAATTTTTGGAAATCATTAAGATCTTAACTGTGTAAAATAAATTCATAGAAAATCTCTTAAAGGGTTTTACCTTGACATAGAGATTTATGAATTTAGATATTTTACAAAGAGTTAAAGGATACTTAATGGATATTTTTCAAAAGGATATTTTCTTTAAAACTCCTTGTTTTAAAAGACTTAGTGGGAGAGGGGTTCTAACGGCCCCACGACTTCCATCACGATCCTCATTAGAGATCGTGGGTCCCTTCACGTCACATTGGGAGTGAACCCGTATAGGATGGGGATACCACAAAGATCTAGAACTAATGGATGGATGTAATTAATAATCAGGAACACGTGTAATGATCGACTGACCCACGTTGGAGGTTATAGTGTGAGGAATGTCCATAGGAAATGAGAAGAAACAGTCATCCCACGATGGAGTTATCTTCTAAATCATTACCTAGAAGGAAAATTATTTTTTGGTGGTTAATACACTTAGCTTAGGAAACTGTTAATCTTCCTAAGAAGCTATGTTAGTTTTTCTAAAAACTAAATTAATCATATTAAAGATAATAGTGATAGGATTAACTATTATCATATTTAGTATGGGGATAAAATGCATAAATTATTTTAGTTTTTTCACAAACTGAGATTTCTTTTATTTTCAATTTTTCAGAAATGGTTGGTGGAGGTTTTTTTAATCATTTGGCCATTATTCTCCAAGAGAATAAGTTAACAGGTCTAAATTATATGGACTGAAAAAGAAACTTGGACATAATACTCACTGCTGAGGAGTATAAGTATGTCCTCTACGAAACCTATCCTGTTATCAGGGAAAGTTCCACCGATGTTGAGTGTGAGGCTGAAAAGGCATGGAAGAATGTCGACGAGATAGCTCGTTGCTACATGTTGGTCTCCATATCTAATGTGCTCTAGTCCAAATATGAGCACATGACCACTGCGTACGACATAAGTCAATCACTAGCCATAATATTTGCCGATAAGAGTCGGCTACAAGGCAGGAAGCTCTTAGGATGATCATAAACACTAAGATGGCTGAGAGAGCATCGGTCAGGGAGCATATGCTCAAAATGATTGTTGTTTTCGAAGAAGCGGAAGTCTTAGGGGCTGTTATTGACCCCGAGAGCCAAGTGGACATAGTTCTCGAATCTCTGCCGGGCTTTTTTACTCAATTCAAGTTGAACTACAACATGAACAAGTTAAACATGAGTTTAACCGAGTCAATAAAAGAGCTCTAGATGGCGAAAAAGGTCATGAAACCACAGTCCAAGGCTATTAATTGCTAGGGCTTCTTCTTCCAAAATTGGACCCAAGCCCAAGAAGCCCAAGAATGATGGAAAATGCAGAAATAGGGAGCCATGGACGAAAAAATTAAAACAGAGAGAAAAATTAAATGCGAGCCATAAAGGCCATGCGGAAGCGTGAAGATCATACCTTTGCATTCCTTAACCCTCCTAGGTTGCGAAGGAACAGATTGTACGGCTGGAATCGCCTCGCTTTGCACACTTGAAGGAGCTTCTGGTTGAACACCCGCTAGCCTTCGACTTCGTCTTGTTTGCATTAACGCTTAGCTCTTCAGCTCTCGGGATATTCCTCAGCCTAACCTCTAGTCGGTGAACACTATGGTGAAGAGGAAGGGTCTCAATTCTCCTTGGTTTACCTGCTATTGGTTAGCAAAGTCCAAGGAGAAAACAACGAAGAAGGAGAGAGACCTTGAGAGAGAGAGAGACCCACGTGAGGTGTGGCTTGGGAAAGGAAAAATTAGGGTTTTTTCCTTTTCAAAGAGTTGTTTATATTTAGCCTAAACTAGGTCTCTCAATCTCTGATAAACATCTCCCCGGGATTTCAAAATACCGGATGTTATCTGAGAAACGAGTTTGGCCTAACCTTAAACTCCTCTTAACAGTATCCGGAAAAAACCCTAAGGTCCAAGCTATTGGGCAGGATAAATATTTATTATTTTTCTTGGACCCAAAAGGCCCAAAATAATAAATATTAATTATTTATTTTCTGGGCTTACATAAGTAACCCAATAAATAATTAATGAGCCCAAATGAACCATAATAATTAATCTTTAATTATTTATTTCTTGAGCCTACATAAATAACCCAATAAATAATTAAACATTAATTATTTCCCCTAGTTTAAGCCCAGGTTAATTTCTTAATTATTCATACTTGGACCTAGGCCACTGAATAATTAATTAACCAAATAAACTAGATAATTAATTTCTCTCAACTCCTATTTTATTTATTTATTTATTTATTTTATTCCAGTCCAATAATAAATTAGACTTCCTGAATAAAATAAAATAAAACAAAATAAAACAAAATCCTCTTCAACTGAGACCAATTCCTCAACCCAAAAATAGTTAGGACTTACGGGCTATCCCGAGGACCAAAAAGACACATCGCCTTGGCTGCTAAAATGACCAAAACACCCCTGCTATATAAATAGCTGTATTTTGCATTTTAAATATTTCCTAATATCACCATAAGGAAATATTGACCCCAAGGACAATGCTGCATTAGCAAAGTCTCCGACCTACAGGTGAAATGACTAAAATACCCCTCTATACATCGCCGTACATTTAGAGAGGAAGAAGTGTACTAACACCCCTCTAAATGACATCTACCATCCTTAGGCTTCTAGTCCAATGATTCACGACTTCCTGGAGTGTTTCCGCTTTCCAAGAGAGCTACCCTAAAGCAAACATCCAAGTTATGTTTCCCAGGGCCCTGGATAATTTAGACCATTCGGACAACCACAAGGGGCGATATAGTGCAGAAACTATCTTGTATAAGTCTGTCTTAACTAACTAGTCACACATACCCAACATGCAAGTATATTGGCCCTATGATAGAACCTCAACTACAGCAAATCAAAGTATATGCTTCCAGCTTCGCTAGACCACCAACTCATACTCAAGTCGTAGAGTACTAGTCCACGCTGTAGCGGTAGTAGTCTAGGTTTCTACCATATAGTACTTTGAAAAACCACTACTACGGGTCCTGTTCTACATATTCGAAATACGCTTATGTCATGAAGTGAGTGGACTACCCACTGGCTAAAGGTAAGCCATTCCCCATTTGGAATTCATAACATAATAACCTAAACATGATGAGGTTCCCAGTCTCATCAATAGGTTAAGAACAAATGTTTATGTGTTAAATAACCCGTGATCCATACCTTACTTGTGAAAGACCACCATTCACATGGATCACTTATTTAAACACAATGGAGTCTATTCCAAACGAAAATCGTGCACAAACAAAAAGTAAATTCACAAACAATTTCTGAAAATAAATTCTTTTATTAAATAATTCTATTTTACATCAGAAACCTAGTCTAAGAGGGCATACAATCCAACAATCTCCCACTTGCACTCTAAGACTAGGTAAGTCCATAGGTGCCCACCCCTATGGCGTCTAAGTGTCTCTTGAAGACTCTCTCGGCCAAAGGCTTGGTGAATGGGTCTGCTAGATTGTTTTACGAGGTAATATGTTCCACCACGACTTCCGTCTCCGGATGAAATCCCGGATCGGGTGGTACTTCCTCTCGATGTGTTTCCCCTTCTTGTGGTTCCGAGGCTCCTTAGATTGTGACACTTTGCTCCGGTGTTGTCGCAATACATCACAACCGGCCTATCCATATGTGGTACGACTCCAAGTTCTGAAAGAAACTTCCGGAGCCAGACTGCTTCCTTGGACGCCTCCGAAGCAACCACATACTCAGCTTCCATGGTTGAGTCGGCAATACAAGATTGCTTGATACTCCTCCATGAAATTGCTCCTCCGGACAAGGTGAAGACATATCCACTAGTGGATTTTCTCTCATCCTTATCCGCTCGGAAGTACGAGTACGTGTATCATGTAGGAACCAAATCATCGGCCACGTAAACCGACATATAATCTCTCGTTCCCTTGAGGTACTTGAGAATATGCTTTACTGACTTGCCAATGAACCTCCCACGGGTTTGAGCGATATTTGCTAACTAAGCCTACGGCAAAGCAGATATCTGGCCTAGTACATAGCATGGCGTACATGAGACTTCCCACCGCCGAAGCGTAGGGAATCCTACTCATTCTGTCCTTTTCTTCTTGAGACTTAGGACAGGTCCTTCGAAGAAAATGACAACCCATGTACGCAAGGGATTAGAGCTCCCTTGCATGAGTCCATGCTTGTACTTGGCCGACATCTTGTCAATGTATGTCGCTTGGGATAATCCTAACATTCTCTGCTTCCTATTTCTAAGAAGCCTAATCCCGAGAATGTAGTCGGCTTCTCCCAAGTCCTTCATCTTGAATTGACTAGACAGCCAAACCTTTGTAGATGACAATGTCCCTACATCATTTCTAATGAGTAGAATGTCATCCACATAGAGGACAAGAAAAACCACATTGATGCCTTCAAGTTTCCTGTACACGCATTTCATCTTCGTTTTGAATAAAACCATAAGACTTTACAGTCTCATCAAAACGAATGTTCCATGCTCTTGATGCCTGCTTAAGTCCATAAATGGACTTCTTAAGCTTGCAAACCATGTGTTCCTGGTCTTCAGCAATGAAGCCTTCCGGTTGGGACATATAGATGTCTTCGCTAAGATGGCCATTCAAGAATGCCGTCTTGACATCCATTTGCCATATCTCGTAGTCATAGTGACAGGCGATGGCAAGGAGGATGCGAATAGATTTAAGCATAGCTACCGGGGAAAAGGTTTCCTCATAGTCGATACCTTCTTTCTGAGTATACCCTTTTGCCACAAGCCTAGCTTTGAAGGTTTCCACCTTCCCATCCGCTCCTCTCTTCCTCTTTATACCCACTTGCACCCAATGGGTTTTATCCCTTCAGGTGAAGCTACAAGATCCCAAACCTGATTGAGGTACATAGACTCAATCTCGGCTTTCATTGCTTCATGCCACAGATTTGCATCGGCATCAGCAATAGCCTCCTCGTATCTAGCGGGGTCTTGTTCACGATGGTCGGAAACCAGCTCAAAGGCTTCTCCGAGTCCATCTATCCGGAACCCTAGACACTCTCCCACTACTACGAGGCTCCATTTGTACAGGCTCTTGAGGCTGTGCCTCTTCTTGTTCCAAAATCGGGTCAGTAGAAGTTGATTCCATAGATAACTTCTCCTGCAGTTCTAGCCTCGTTGAACCTTTAGTGGAAGTACCTTGATCATCTTCCAAGTATCTAGCATTGAGTACTGACTAGTACCTTCTGCTCCTTAGGATGATAAAAGTAGCCTCCTTTTGTCCCTTTTGGATACCCAACAAAATAGCATAATTCGATCTTGGTTCCAACTTGTCTCCCTTGATCGGTACATAAGGCTGGACACCCCCAAATCCTGAGATGATTCGGACTTGGCTTACGCCCGGTCCACATCTCATAGGGAGTCCTAGGTGCTGACTTGGAAGGCACCAAGTTCGAGAATATATGCCGCTGTTTCCGGGGCATATCCCCAAAAGGACAACTGGAAGAGTAGCATGAGACATCATGCTTCGGACCATTTCCATCAACGTCCTGTTCCTTCTCTCGGCTACTCCGTTCTGCTAGGGGTTCCGGCGCGAGAGGCTGGGATACTATCCCATGATGTACCATGTAGTCCTTGAATTCACCTAGGAGGTACTCTCCACCACGATCCGATCGTAAGGTTTTGATTAATTTACATGTCCGATGCTCCACTTGACCTTAAACTCTTTGAACTTGTCAAAAGAGTCAGACTTGCGTCTCATCAGGTAAATGTAACCATACCTCGTACAATCATCCGTGAACGTGATGAAGTACTCAAAACCTCCCCTAGCTGGTGTAGACAATGGACCGCACACATCAGTGTGAACAAGACTCAACACCTCCTTGGCTCTATCCGCCTTTGGTGTAAAAGACATTTTGGTCATTTTTCCCATCAGGCAGGATTCACACTGAGGCCAACTTTCCAATCTCAATGAGCCCAAAGGCCCATCATGGATTAGCCTCTGAATCCTGGTTGAGTTAATATGACCCAACCTCAGGTGCCAAAGGTATGAATCATTGATATTGGTCTTTCTCTTCTTAGTTAAAGGTTCAGACTGAGCGTTATTTGATTGGTTGTTAATAGGGTTTAAAAAGAACAAATTTCCATACATGTGCCCAGTACATAAAATTTCTCCATCTCTACTGATAGAAATACCAGAATGGAAAGATACAGAATATCCTTGATTAATAAGTTTTGCAATTGAAATCAAATTCTAACGAAAACCAGTACATATAAAATGTCTTTTAAAACCACTATCTTATTACAATAAAAAATAAGATCTAGCTCTCCCACTGCAAGGGCCTAGACTTGTACTCCATTACCTACTCGAAGCCCATGTTCGCCCTTCTTGAGTCTTCTTATCTTCCTAAACCCCTGCAAGGAGTTACAGATATAATCAGTGGCTCCTGAATCAACAATCCAAGTGGAAGTTGATCCTACCATTGATATGGACTCTAGATAGTAAACATTACCTGTGGGGTTTTTCTTGGCTTCGAAGATCCGGACACTCTTTTTCCGGTGTCCCTTCTTTCCACACTTGAAGCACTTGCCATTTGGTTTGTCCTTGGGCTGGTTCTTGGGCTGGGCTGCTGCATTCCCCTTCTTCCTCTTGAACTTTCTGGGCTTAGGCCCAGTTCTTGAAAAAGAGGCCTTAGCAATCATGGCCTTAGACTGTGGCTTCATGACCTTCTCCGCCATCCGGAGCTCCTTCATCGGTTCGATCAAACTCATGTTCAACTTGTTCATGTTATAGTTTAACTTGAGGCGAGTGAAAGAGCCCGATAGAGATTCAAGAACCATGTCCACTTGGCTCTCGGGGTCAATGACAGCCCCTAAGATTTCTGCCTCCTCGAAAGCAGCAATCATCTTGAGCATATGCTCTCGGACTGATGCTCCCTCAGCCATCTTAGTGTTTACAATTGTTCGAAGAGCCTCCTGCCTTGCGGGCCGGCTCTTGTCCGTGAACATAGTTGCCAACGATTGACTTATGTCATATGCAGAAGCCAAGTGCTCGTGTTTTGACTGGAGCATATTAGACATGGAAGCTAACATATAGCAACGTGCCATTGCGTCAGCTTTCTTCCATGCCTTTTCAGCCTCTCGCTCTTCAACGGTGGAACCTTCCCCGATAACAGGGCAGGTTTCGTAAAGGACATACTTATACTCCTCGAGTTGTGAGTATTATGTCCGGGTTCCTTTTCGATCCACATAGTTTGGACCCGTTAACTTATTCTCCCTGAGAATAACGGCCAATGGACTAAAAGAACCTCCCACCATTTCTGAAAATCGAAAATAAAAGAAAGAAATTAGTTTGTGAAAACAAAATGAAATTTGTGCACTGAAAATAATTTGGCTCTTAGGAAAACTGACATAGCTTCTTGGGAAGATTAACAGTTTCCTAAGCTAAGTGTATTAACCACCACAAATTAATTTCCCTTCTAGGTAATGGTCTAGAGAATAACTCCATCGTGGGATGGCCGTTTCCTCTCATTTCCTATGGACATACCTCGCACTATAACCTCCAACGTGGGCTGGCCGATCATAGTACGTGCCCTGGGTTATTAATTACATCCTTCCATTATATCTAGATCCTTGTGGGATCCCCATCCTATACGGGTTCACTCCCAGGGTGACGCGAGGGGATCCACGATCTCTAATGAGGACCGTGATGGAAGCCGTGGGGCTGTTGGAACCCCTCTCCCACTTAGTCTTTTAAAATAAAGGTTTTCTGAAAAATATCCTTTTGAAATTTCCATTAAGTTTTTCTTAACTCAAAAATAAAATATCTAAGTCCAATAAAATCTCTATGTCAAGGCTTATATCCTTTGAGAGATTTCCTCCATGGACTAATTTTATATAAGTTAAAAAATAATGATTTCAAAAATTTTCCAATTAAAACTTTCTAGAGACTTTGGTCTCAAGTTTATTTGACAAAATCATTTTTCTAATCCAAAACAAAACAAAATGGCTCTCCATTTTAATTTACAAAAATATCTAAATCTAATATATTTTCTATGTCAAGGATTAAATCCTTTGAGAAAATATTTAATGATTAATTTTTGTACCAATTAAAATAACCATTTAGTTTTAAAGAAAAATATTTTTTCTTGCCGAAACAAAAAGTTCCCAAAGACTTTGGTCTTTGAGAAAAGCACACATAGGTACATAAAAAAAATAGCATGCTAGAAAACAATAAACGTTTTCATGCTTTTCTATTTTTTAAACCTAAGTGCCCAAATAATAGAATTAAACACATTAATTAATTAATTTATGATCTTGTTTAATCCTAAAATCCCTTACTAATATTTTTTATGCAAATATATTCCAAGAATATAAATATTGCAAAAATATTAACTTCGCCTGGTATGGGACCCAAAACGAAAAAGGAAAAAAAAAATAAAAAAAAATTGCAGAAAAAACTCTGGCGGTCCACTGCACCGCGCCGCACCGGATCCACGCCCGCGTGGCCTGCGGTCCACCGCAGCCGCGCCGCACCAGATCGCATGCCAGCCACGACCCGTGGACTTCGCCCGTGACCGTGACCCGCGCCCGGTTCTCTTCTGCTACCGACCCGCGATTCAGCCTGCGAGCTGCCTCGGTTGGATTTCCTCTGACCCGCGCGCGAACCCGAAAGCCAAACGAATTCAATTGCAAAATTTGCAATTGAATTCGGCTCAAATCACCTCCCAATTGGCTCAGCTTCGCGGCTCCAGAAGCACGGCTCCACTCACAGAACAGAAGCGGCTCGGCTCGGCGGCTCGGCTCCACGCGGCGGCTTATGAACAGTGTCATCTTCTTCATTTTTCACCGCGCGAATTTGCAGAGCATTTTTTTTTCAATTTTTTCTGTCTTCTTTGGCTTCTTTGGACATTTTTACTTATAAAAACTCATCCAAAACATAACCACAACCACCTATACCCATTAAAATTGGGTTTACACGATTAAAACATCAAAGCCAAAAATTTACAGTATGCTCCTATGCTTCAAACGGTGAAGCTTACATCAAGCCTATCCCATACCAAAACAGCGAAGGATCATAGGTATAATCATCTTCTCCATTTTATTAACTACCATGCTCCCTATATTGATCAAAACCAATGGCTCTGATACCACTTTGATGGAAAATGCATAAACAGGGAGCCATGGACGAAAAAATTAAAACAGAGAGAAAAATTAAACGCGAGCCATAAAGGCCATGCGGAAGCGTGAAGATCACACCTTTGCGTTCCTTAACCCTCCTAGGTTGCGTAGGAACAGATTGTACGGCTGGAATCGCCTCGCTTTGCACACTTGAAGGAGCTTCCGGTTGAACACCCGCTAGCCTTCGACTTCGTCTTGTTTGCATTAACGCTTAGCTCTCCAGCTCTCGGGATATTCCTTAGCCTAACCTCTAGTCGGTGAACACTATGGTGAAGAAGAAAGGTCTCAATTCTCCTTGGTTTACCTGCTATTGGTTAGCAAAGTCCAAGGAGAAAACAACGAAGAAGGAGTGAGACCTTGAGAGAGAGAGACCCACTTGAGGTGTGGCTTGGGAAAGGAAAAATTAGGGTTTTTTCCTTTTCAAAGAGTTGTTTATATTTAGCCTAAACTAGGTCTCTCAATCTCTGATAAACATCTCCCCGGGATTTCAAAATACCCGGATGTTATCCTGAGAAACAGTTTGGCCTAACCTTAAACTCCTCTTAACCGTATCTGGAAAAAACCCTAAGGTCCAAGCTATTGGGCTAGATAAATATTTATTATTTTTCTTGGACCCAAAAGGCCCAAAATAATAAATATTAATTATTTATTTTCTGGGCTTACATAAGTAACCCAATAAATAATTAATGAGCCCAAATGAACCATAATAATTAATCTTTAATTATTTATTTCTTGGGCCTACATAAATAACCCAATAAATAATTAAACATTAATTATTTCCCCTAGTTTAAACCCAGGTTAATTTCTTAATTATTCATACTGGACCTAGGCCCTGAATAATTAATTAACCAAATAAACTAGATAATTAATTTCTCTCAACTCCTATTTTATTTATTTATTTCTTTATTTTATTCCAATCCAATAATAAATTAGACTTCCTGAATAAAATAAAATAAAACAAAATAAAACAAAATCCTCTTCAACTGAGACCAATTCCTCAACCCAAAAATAGTTAGGACTTACGGGCTATCCCGAGAACCAAAAAGACACATCGCCTTGGCTGCTAAAATGACCAAAACACCCTTGCTATATAAATAGCTGTATTTTGCATTTTAAATATTTCCTAATATCACCATAAGGAAATATTGACCCCAAGGACAATGCTGCATTAGCAAAGTCTCCGACCTACAGGTGAAATGACTAAAATACCCCTCTACACATCGCCGTACATTTAGAGAGGAAGAAGTGTACTAACACCCCTCTAAATGACATTTACCATCCTTAGGCTTCTAGTCTAATGATTCACGACTTCCTGGAGTGTTTCCGCTTTCCAAGAGAGCTACCCTAAAGCAAACATCCAAGTCATGTTTCCCAGGGCCCTGGATAATTTAGACTATTCGGACAACCACAAGGGGCGATATAGTGCAGAAACTATCTTGTATAAGTCTGTCTTAACTAACTAGTCACACATACCCAACATGCAAGTATATTAGCCCTATGATAGAACCTCAACTACAGCAAATCAAAGTATATGCTTCCAGCTTCGCTAGACCACCAACTCATACTCAAGTCGTAGAGTACTAGTCCACGCTGTAGCGGTAGTAGTCTAGGTTTCTACCATATAGTACTTTGAGAAACCACTACTACAGGTCCTGTTCTACGTATTCAAAATACACTTATGTCATGAAGTTAGTGGACTACCCACTGGCTAAAGGTAAGCCATTCCCCATTTGGAATTCATAACATAATAACCTAAACATGATGAGGTTCCCAGTCTCATCAATAGGTTAAGAACAAATGTTTATGTGTTAAATAACCCGTGATCCATACCTTACTGTGAAAGACCACCATTCACATGGATCACTTATTTAAACACAATGGGTCTGTTCCAAACGAAAATCGTGCACAAACAAAAAGTAAATTCACAAACAATTTCTGAAAATAAATTCTTTTATTAAATAATTCGATTTTACATTAGAAACCTAGTCTAAGAGGGCATACAATCCAACAAAGAAGCCCAAGAAAAGAAACGCAGTAGCCCAGCCTAAGAACCAGCCTAACAAGCCAAAGGGCAAGTTCTTCAAGTGCGGGCAAAAAGGACACTAGAAAAAGGAGTTTCTGAGCTTCAGGCTAACAAAAAACCCTACAGGTATTGTTCTCTATCTAGAGTCAGTTTCAATGGTTGGATCAACTTTCACTTGGATCATTGATTCTGGAGCCACTGATCATATCTGTAACTCCTTGTAGGGGTTTAGGAAGATAAGAAGACTGCAGAAGGGCGAGCATAGACTATGAGTAGGAAATGGAGTGTAAGTTAGGCCCTTGAAGTGGAAGAGTTGGATCTTATTTTTTATTATAATAGAGTAATTATTTTGAAGGATATTTTATATGTACCTAGATTTAGACGGAATTTGTTTTTAGTTGCAAAACTTATAAATTAGGGATATTCTGTTTCTTTCCATTCTGGTATTACTATCAATAGAAATGGAGAAGTTCTTTGTTCTAGGCACATGTATAGAAACTTATTCTTCTTAAATCCTACAAACAATCAAATAAATAACGCTCAATTTGAACATTTAAGTAAGAAGAGAAAGACCAATGTCAATGACTTATATTTTTGGCATCTAAGGTTGGGTTATATTAACTCAACTAGAATTCAGATGTTAATCCATGATGGGCTCTTGGGCTCATTAAGATTGTAAAGTTGGCATCATGATAAATTTTGCCTTATAGGAAAAATGACCAAAAGGTCGTTAACCTAAAAGGCTAATAGAGCCACAGAGATATTGGGCCTTGTTCACATTGATATGTGTGGTCCTTTGTCTGCACCATCTAGAGGGGGTTTTAAGTACTTCATCACTTTCACAGATGATTGTACAAGGTTTTGTTATGTCTATCTGATGAGGCGCAAGTATGACTCTTTTGACAAGTTCAAAGAGTTTAAGGCTGAAGTGGAGCGTCGGACAGGTAAACTGATCAAAACTTTACGATCGGATCGTGATGGAGAGTACCCCCTTGGTGAATTCAAGGATTACATGGTATATCATTGGATAGTATCCCAACTTTCTGCACCGAGGACTCCCTAACAGAATGGACTAGCTAAGAGAAGGAACATGACATTGATGGAAATGGTCTGAAGCATGATGTCTCATGCTACTATTTAGGTCTCTTTTTGGAGATATGCTCTGGAAATAGTGGCATGCATTCTAAACTTGGTGCCTTTCAAGTCAGTACCTAGGATGCCCTATGAGATGTGGACTAGGCGTAAACAAAGTGTGAACCATCTTAGGATATGGGGCTATCCAGCTTATGTACTGATCAAAGGAGATAAGTTAGAACCAAGATCGGAATTATGCTATTTTGTTAGGTAACCAAAAGGGACAAAATGAGGTTACTTTTATCATTCCAATAAGCAAAAAGTACTGGTAAGTAGTAATTCTAAATACTTGGAGGATGATTAAAGTACTTTCACTAAAGGTTCAACAAGGTTGGAACTCAAGGAGAAGTTATTTTCGGAATTAACTTCTTCAGACCCGATTGTGGAATAAGAAGAGGTACAACCTCAAGAACTTATACAAATGGAACCTCGTCGTAGTGGGAGGGTATCTAGGGTTCTAGAAAGATGGACTAGAGAGACTTTTGAGCTGGTCTCTAACTTTCAAGAACAAGATTCCACTAAATATGAAGAGGCTATTGTTGATGCTAATGCAAATTTATGGCACAAAGCAATGAAAATTGAGATTGAGTCTATGTACTTCAATCAGGTTTGGGATCTTGTAGCTTCACCTGAAGGGATAAAACCCATTGGGTGTAAGTAGTTATATAAGAGGAAGAGGGGAGTGGATGGGAAGGTGGAAACATTCAAAGCTAGGCTTGTGGCTAAAGGGTATACTTAGAAAGAGGGAATCGACTATAAGGAAAGCTTTTCCTCGGTAGCCATGCTTAAGTCCATCCGTATCCTCCTTGCCATCGCATGTCATTCTGACTATGAGATATGGCAAATGGATGTCAAGATGGCATTTCTTAATGACCATTTTAAATAACATATCTATCTATCCCAACAGGAAGGTTTTATTGCTAAAGGCCAGGAATGTATAGTTTGCAAGGTTAACAAGTCTATTTATGGACTTAAGCAAGCATCTAGAGCATGGGACATTCGTTTTGACGAAAATGTAAAGTCTTACGGTTTCATTCAAAATGAGGATGAACCAAGCGTGTACAAAAAATTAGAAGGCATAAATGTGGTTTTTCTTGTCCTATATGTGGATGACATTCTACTCATTAGGAATGATGTAGGAACATCGTCATCTATTAAGATTTATCTATCTAGTCAATTCAATATGAAGGACTTAGGAGAAGCCAGTTATATTCTCGAGATTAAGCTTCTTAGAAATAGGAAGTAGAGAATATTAGGATTATCCCAAGCGACATACATTGACAAGATGTTGGGCAAGTTCAACATGGACTCATACAAGGGAGCTCTAATCCTTTACAGACATGAGTTGTTTTTTTGTTCAAAGGACTGTTCTAAGTCCCAAGAAAAAAAGACAGAATGAGTAAGATTCCTTACGTTTCAGTTGTGGGAAGTCTCATGTATGTCATGCTGTACACTAGGCTAGATATCTGCTTTGCCATAGGCGTAGTTAGCAGATATCAGTTAAACCTTGGAGAGGTTCATTGGTAAGCTGTAAAACATATTCTCAAGTACCTCAAAGGTACGAGAGATTATATGCTGGTTTACAGGGCTGATGACGTGGTTCCTATTGGATACACGGACTCAAACTTCTAGGCAGATAAGGATGAGAGAAAATTCACTAGCAGATATGTCTTTACCTTATCTGGAAGAGCTATTTCATGGATGAGTATCAAACAGTCATTCATTGCTGAATCAACCATGGAAGCTGAGTATGTGGTAGCTTCAGAGGTATCCAAGGAAGCAGTTTGGCTCCAGAAGTTTCTTTCAGAGCTTAGAGTCATGCCACATATGGACAGACCGATTGTGGTGTATTGCAACAACACTGGAGCAGTCTTACAATCTAAAGAACCTAAGAACCACAAGAAGAGGAAGTACATCGAGAGGAAGTATCACCTGATCTGGAATTTCATCTAGAGACAGGAAATCGTGGTGGAATAGATAGCCTTGGAGAACAACCTAACAGATCCCTTCACTAAGTCTTTGGCTGAGAGAGTCTTCAAAAGACAATTAGACGCCATAGGGGTGGGCACCTACGAACTTTCTTAGTTTTAGAGTGCAAGTGGGAGATTGTTAGAATGTATGCCCTCTAAACTAGGTTTCTGATGTGATTATTGAATTTATTAATAATTTATTCTCAAAAATTTATTTGTGAATTTATATTTTATTTATGCACGATTTACATTTAGAAAGAACCAATTGTGTTTAAGTAAGTGATCTATGTGAATAGTGGTCTTTCACAGTAAGGTATAGATCACGAGTTACTAAATACATAAATATTTGTTCTTAACCTATTGGTGAGAATGAGAATCTCATCATATTTAGGTTATTGTGTTATGAATTGCAAATAGGGAATGGCTTACCTTTAGCCGTGGGTAATCCACTCAGTTCATAACATAAGCGTATTTCGAATATGCAGAATAGGATCTGTAATAGAAGTTTCTAAAAGTACTATTTAGAAGAAATCTAGACTATTATTGCTATAACATGGACTAATACTCTACCACTTGAGTATGAGTTGGTGGTCTAATGAAGCTAGAAGCATGTACTTTGATATGCTGTCGTTGAGGTTCTATCATAGAGCCGATATACTTGTATATTGAGTATATGTGACTAGTTAGTTAAGACAAACTTGTACAAGTTAGCTTCTGCGCTATATCGCCCTTTGTGACTGTTCGAATGATCTAAATATATAGGGTCCTGGGAACATGATTAGATGTTAGCTTTAGGGTAGCTCTCTTGAAAAGTGGAAACATTTCAGGAGTTGTGGATCATTAGACTAGAGGTCTAAAGATAGTAGATGTCTTTTAGAGAGGTGTTTGTATACTCTTCCTCTCTAAATGTATGGTGAAGCGTAGAGGGGTATTTTAGTTATTATACTTGTAGGTCGAGACTTTGCTAACGCAGTATTGTCCTTGGGGTTAATATTTTCTTATGGTGGTATTAGAAAATATTTAAAATGTAAAATAAAACTATTTCTATAGTAGGGGTATTTTGATCATTTTAGTAGCCAAGGCGATGTGTCTTTTGGTCCTCGGAATAGCCCATAAGTTCTGATAGGTATGGGTTAAGAGATTGGTCTTGTATAAAAGGGATTTTATTTTATTTGAGTGGCCTGGTTTATTTATTGGACAAGAATAAAATGAAAGGTCTAATGAGAAAGAGAATTATATATTGGCCCATTTGGGTTATTTAATTAATTTAATTATTGGGCTTGTATTAGTTCAGGAATAATTAAATTAAATTAAAGGCAAAACCTAATGAACTGGGCCAAGGCTTGAGGTTTATATTTGTCTATTGGGTTATTTAAGTAGTTTAATCATTGGACTTCTTTTAGTCCAGGAATAATTAAATTAAATTAAATTAAACTAAATTAAAAGGTTTAACCCAATGAATTGAGCCGTAGGTGCAAAGGCTTGTTTAATGGCTTAACATGATGCGGGTTTTAGGGCTTCTGTTTGATTTTTAAATGCTCGGATAATAACCTATGATTAAGGTTGTTGGGATTCAGAGTGCAACAACAAAAGTTCACTAAAGCATGTTGTTTTTCCTTCTTTCAAGCTTCACATCTTCTTGTTTTCTCTCTCTTGTGTTCTCTATGTTTTGAAAAACAGCAAGAGCAGAGACAAAAAACTCATCTGATTAATGCTTGCTAGCATTCAGTCAGAGTGAGAAGATCATCCTCTTCATCCATAAGCTTTCACCACACATTTCAAGTGGGGTTATATTTCGATAGCCAAGGAGAATCACGTTAATGCCTAGAAGAAGCCGTCGGCTTGTTGGACAACAGCTTGAAGAATTGATCTCGGAACCAGATGAAGAAATGCAGAGGTAAACAGCTTTCATATGATGCTCTATTTTTGATTTTGTTTTGTAGCATGTTTCGGTGCCTTCATTTTTGCCATATTAAGGTACAGTGTGAGGAGTTTTGTTGTGGTGGTTTGATCCTATTGGGTGTTGTTACATTGTGGTGGTACCTGGTAGGGGCTAAATAAGTCATATTTTTTCTAGTTATTTAAGATTCTTTTATGATACATTTTGTTCAATAACTAGTCGTATTCCCTCATATTTGAGATTTTACCCTTGGAATGGTATTTTGTTTATTATTTCAGATTTTTAGGGTAAAACAAAGCAATAACGTCGCAAAACAAAGGAGAGGCGGCGTCGGCTGGGACAGAGGAACCAGCGCCGGCCATGCACTGTTAACACGAACTGCGAAGCGACGAAAAAATTGCAAAACAAAGTGGAACAGAGTAGAACCGGCTCTGGCTCCGAGACCCAAGGCGGCGCCGGTTGTGCCCTTAAGTTAAGGCGGTGCTTTGATTTTTCTTCACGATTTTTGATAATCTGTAGAATTTTAGTATCTTCCAACTTCTACTCGGCCAAGAACATTGTACCAACAAGTTTAGGCACTTCCTAAGCCTATAAATAGATGGAAAACACAAGGGAAAGGGGAGAAATTCATTGATCATCATAGAAAATCACTTAATCAAAGGAGGAATTCTTCAATTCAAGGAGGGTTGTGCAAGAAGGTCTTCAAAGGAAGAAGAAGGAGGCTTGTCTATGAGTGCTTTCTTTTACTTTATTTTCTTTTTATTGAACAATGATGTGTTAATTGTTTTATTGTAATTCGACATTGTTTTAGATATTCATGATTTTTAGAGTTATTTGATCTTTTGATTAATTGATTGTTCTTCTCGGTATTTAATTACTTGGGCGTATTACGAGATTAATTGGTTGTTTCTTTTCATTAACTTGCTAGACCAAAGAGGTTGATGGTGGTTGCAATTGATTAATTTCATATTTATTAGTTGTTAACTTGCTAGATCAAAGAGGTTAATTGTTGAGGATTGAGTAATTAAAGGTTAATTGATGTTTGCCATACCAAAGATTTATTGATTAATTTCATGTTTTAAATTTCCCAAACCAAGGAAATTTAATCAAGGAATGTGTTTAATGCATCTTGAGGATGAATTAGTTGAAACAAACCAAGTGATGCTAATTTATCTTAATCCTCTATGGCGCCAAGAAAATAATTAGTTATGATAATGGTTAGGTACTTTATGATCATGGTTGTCTAAACAATGGTTTGCGTTATATACTTCTCCATCCTTGACATGTATATATTTTTATTTTTATTTTTTTTGTTTGATTTTATTTCTTTTTCACTTTATCGAGTTGGTTAAACAATGAAAGAAAAGGGATTAATGTCTACTTGTTCCTTGAGGATCGACACTCATTTAAACCCTATGCTCGGTTAATGATGAGTACGCTTGCTCATATGTGTAGTTTGGATTTAACGTTTTAATTTAAACTTGATTGAGAATGTGCTTATTTTTATATGATTTTTATACCCAAATCCATATGCACCAGTACCTCAGTTATATTCTTCATTAACCATCTTCATATTCTTTCATCATACCTAGAGAGAGGGGCCAATCTTCTAAAAGGGCTAGAGCTTCATCTTCTTCTACCCCAACATCCATAGACTTGTTGTTCCTACACTCTGCTGATTTCATTAATTCGTCCTACCAAGAGTGGTACATTAAGAGGGCTGCCAGTAAAATCATTGTAGAACGCAACTTTGCGTCGTCCTTAGAACGTGCCCTCAAGTTAGAACTCATGTTTAGACGTTTGGGCTGGGGACCAATACTTCAACTAAAGAGACCGTATTGCCCTGTGCTGATCAAAGAATTCTATGCTAACATGGTCTAGAAATGTAATAACCACCTTAAAACCATTGAGACTAGGGTAAACGAGACCCCTATCTTTCTAGGTAGAGAGAGACTCACTACCATCCTCCTTGTTAATAATGAAGGTCCTTGGTTAGCTATAGATCACAACAATCAAAAGATACTATCTGATCCTGAGTGGGGAATAAGTGATACTAAAGCTATTTTGAGGATCTATAGGAGAGGTCTAGTAGGGCAAGTAGATTTTTACTCTAATAATGATATTGAAGCCAACCTACGTGCCCTAGTCTATGTATTTGTTTACAATGTTGTTCCAAAGGCTAGTAGGTTCAATGAGTCCCGTGTGATTGACCTGTATATTCTTCATAGGATGATGCACAATCAGCCCATCCCGCTTACTCCTTTAATTATCCAATCCATGCAGGATATGGTCTATTCTCGCCTTTCCACCAAAGCCTTTATTTTCCCCCTCGTGAGAATGAAAATTCTGGAAGCTTTTAGTATTAGGTTAGAGGGGAAGCTTACTAAAACTACAACGAAGCGTGATCTAGTTACTAAGCAAACACTTACTAGTTATAGTTATTAGTACAACACAGAGGTGAGATATTGGTTACGGCCTTTTGATGTGCAGCACACGGGACAAGTTGAGCTTCCACCTGAGGAAGAAGAGCATTTTGTACCACCACCTCGAGCTTGTGCTAGAAGTTCACAATCCTAATCTAGGGGTGACTTTGAGACTGAGGTGAGAGGTCAATTGGAGTAATTGAGAGTTGGCATGGAGACCCAAACAGAGATATTGCTACAGCTTCGTTAGTCCATGACTGCCCTCACTAGGAGGCAAGATGCTCAGGAACAACAATAGGTGTAGTGGATGCAAAGATTTCTTGGAACTCAAAGAGGTAATGGTAGCTATGGGGCCAATAACGAGGATAACAATGATGAGGATTGAGCATTCTTCCTCTAATATGTATTTCTTTTCTTTAGCTTTCTTTGCTATTAATATTTTCATGACTTTTCTTAGAATTTCTTTTTAGTTGGTTTTACTTGTCTTTTCTTTTATTTTGATTATCTTTTTCTTTTCTAGATTTATGTTTTCTATTTTTGTTTCTTGTGTTTTTATCTAGGTACAATTTCCCTAATGACTACTTATGATAGATTCCCATTTAATGGAACTAATCTGCAATGGAAGTATTTTCTTTTTTCTATTCTTCCTCTTTATTTATTTTGGTCTATTGGCCTTACTTTTATTGTTATATTTTTTGCCATTGAGGACAATGTTTAGTTTAAGTGTGGGGGGAGAGTTTAGCATTGAAGATATTTTCCATTTATACAAATTTTGGATTTTGGATCGATTTTTCTGAAATTTTTCAAAAGTTTTTGTGGTTTTCATTGCTTTAGCAAGGTTGTAATTCTCTTTCTTACTTAGATATGAGTTTTGTCATTCATGTGAAGGATTTTTATTGACAATAAAATGATTTATTGGATGAGATATGTTTAGGCTTGAGAATTTGGATCAATCTTGTTTATGCATTAGTGTTTGAGTATTATTTGATTCAACTAGTTTGAATATAGATAATGTGATGAATGTGGGGAAAGTTGTTGGCTAACTCTTGTATTATGGGTTTAAACTTTGCTTGACTTTGAGTTGTGATAAGGAATGTGAGGAAAAAATCTTTAAGTGGAAAGAGTGAAAAAAAAACTGATTGTGAGTTGAAGATTGAGAAAAATGAGTTGATTGTTGTTTCATCTTTACAGGCGAGAAAATACTTTTGCTTGGTTACGAGGGCCAATACGGATAGTGAAGAGAAATCCACTTTCTTGAGACTATTAATTCCCGAAAGAAAAAGAAATAAAGAAGAACATTAAAAAAAAAATTATGAGTGATAACTATAAGGGGATCAATAAGGTGCATGCAGAGAAATCCATTTACTTGAGCTATCAATTCCCTAAGTCATTGAAAAAATTGAGAGAAAAAAAATTGTAGTGTTTTCTTTTAATCATGACTTGATTTATGCAATTTTTGGATTTATAATGCTTGAGTTAGTAGATAGCTTGGCTTGTATGATTCATGTTATCTATGTTTTTGCTTGAAAGGTGGAATAATGTTCTTAGACTAGAGTATAAACTTGATCAATTTAACTTCGAGGGTCTTGATATATCTTGTTTGGTACTTTAATTTTTGAATATTTTCAAAGGGTTAAAAGAATGGCAAGGACATATCTAAAGTTTGAAAGGCAATTGTGGCTTTGTTCTAAGTAAACTCTATAAAAGATTGTCTTATTTTTCTTTGTTTTAAAGGCTTTGCTTGAAGACAAGCAAAAATTCAAGTGTGGAGGAATGTGATAGGGGGAAAAATTCATTTATATTTTCCTAGTGGTACATTTGAGGATGTTTTGTGATACATTTGATGCAATAACTAGGCATATTCCTTTATATTTGATATTTTATTCTTGGAAAGATGCTTTGGATTTTTATTGAAGAAAATGACGAAAAAAATGAAAAAAATCCAGTCGTTGTCAGAGCACAGCTAGCATCGGCTGTGACCTACAGAGCCGGTGCTAGACCTTATCTACCCAATGTCGGCAAATTTTCCTTTCAAGCCCAGATTTGGTAATTTCCCAAGAGTTTTGGTATTTTTCAATTTCTACTCGGCCCAGACTCTTAAGGAACTAATTTTGCCCTTTTGAGAGCCTATTTAAACAAGAAAAACACAAGACAAAGGTGTGAATCCAAGGATTAAACTTGTCAATCACTCACAAGAAGAAAAGATTCATCATTCAAAGGGCATTATTTAATAAGGTTTTCAAGGAGAAGAAGAATGGCTTGTCTACGAGTTCTTTCTTTTGTCTTTGTTTTCTTTTTCTAGAATAATGATGTAATTAATGTTTTCATTGTAATTTGACATTGTTTTTGGGATTTATGATTCACAGAGTTAATTTAGTCTTTTGATCAATTAATTATTTATCTTGGGATTTGATTACTTATTTTTATTACGAAGTTGGTTAATTGATTTTTGTTGTTAACTTGCTTGAAAAAGGGGTTGATAATGACTTCAACTAATTAATTTCATATTTGTTATCTCTTAACTTGTTTGACAAAGGGGTTAATGGTTACGAACTTGGGTAATCAAATGTTAGTTAATAATTGCTAGAATATGGATTTATTGACTAATTTCATATTTTAAATTACCTAGAATAAAGGAGTTTATATGAGGATTCATTTTAATGCATCTTTTGGATAAATTTCTTAAGACAGAATATATTTACTAATTTAACTAGAAGATAGTGATTCCATGGATTGCAAACGAAGTAGGTCTATTTTAAATCCTTCATGAGACTAAGATGATAGTTGATTGTGATATGTGCTAAGTGATTCATTGTCATGTTTTCAAGAGTATTTGTCTAAATTGCATATTTTTTAAATCATTAAGTTGTATATATTTTTCTTTATTTTTCTTTTCATTATCTTTTCACTTTATTAGGTCGGTTGAACAATGAATGAAAAGTGATTAGTGTGTACTTGTTCCTTTGAGGATCACACTCGTTAATTACCTATACTGTGCTTGTGATGAGTGATAGGGGCTAAATTAGTTATATTTTTCCTAATTATTTGAGGTTCATTTGTAATACATTTTGTTCAATAACTAGTCATATTCTTTCATATTGGAGATTTTACCCTTAGAAAGGTATTTTGTTCTTTATTTCAGATTTTTAGGGTAAAACGAAATAAAAACATCGCAAAGCAGATGAGAGGCGGCACCGAATAGGACCCTAGCACCGGTGCCGGCCATGCATTGTTGAAATGAACTTCGGAGTGACAGAAAAATTGGTGGAATAGAGCATAATAGAACCAAAGTGGTGTCAGCTATAAAGCTAGAACTGGCGCCGGCTGCATTCTGGAACACATTGTGCAAAGTTCGAAGAAAAATCGACAACCGAGTGAAGGAACAGAACACAACTGGCGCCGGCTCCCAGAGTCAAGGCAGCGCCTACTGTGCCCTAAAACTAAGGCGGTGCTGTGATTTTTCTACATGATTTTTGGTAATCTGAGGAGTTTTAGTATCTTCCAACTTCTACTCGGCCAAGAACTTTGTACCTACGAGTTTAGGCATTTCCCAAACCTATAAATAGATGGAAAACACAAGGGAAAAGAGGAGAATTCATTTATCATCATAGAAAATTACTCAATCCAAGGAGGAATTCTTCAGGTTCAAGGAGGGTTGTGCAAGAAGGTCTTCAAATGAAGAAGAAGGAGGCTTTTCTATGGTGCTTTTTTTTTTTTTTTTACTTTGTTTTCTTTTTCTTGACAATGATGTTTTAATTGTTTTATTGTAATTTGACATTGGTTTAGATATTCATGATATGTAGAGTAATTTGACCTTTTGATTAATTGATTATTATTCTTGGTATTTAAGTACTCGTGCTTATTACAAGATTAATTGATTGTTTTCCATTAACTTGCTTGAAAATAGGGTTGATGGTAGTTCAATTGATTGATTTGATATTTGTTGTCGTTTAACTTGCCTAAAAAGGGGTTAATTGCTAAGAATAGAGTAATTAAAGGTTAATTAATATCTGCCAGAGTATGGATTCAATTGGTTAATTTCATGGGTTAAGTTTGCCTGAGAATAGGACTTAATCAGTGAATTATGTTTTTTGCATCTTTTGGGCAAGACTGGTTGAGACAAAGTATGTGATACTAAGTTTCCTAGAAGATAGGGATTCATGGATTGGGAAAGAAGTGAGTCTACTTTAATTCTCCATGATGCCAAGAGAATAATTTGTTATAATAAAGGTTGGATACTTTAAGATCATGTTTGTCTAACCAATGGCTCGAGTTACATAAATATACATCCTTGACATATAAATATATATATATATATATTTTATTTTATTTTTATTTTTATTTGTTTTTCAATTTATCGAGTCAGTTAAACAATGAAAGAAAGGTGATTAATGTCTACTTGTTCCTTGAGGATCAACACTCGTTTGAACCCTATGCACAGTTAATGATGAGTACGCTTGCTTATATGTGTGATTTGGGTTGAATGTTTTAATTTAAACTTGATTGGGAATGTGCTTAGTTTTTGTATGATTTTTATACCCAAGTCCGAACACATCAATGAGTATACTTGCTTGTATATGTAATTTAGGATTAATGTTTTAATTAAAACTTGGCTAAGGGATGGATTTAAATTTATGATTTTTATACACCCAAAATTTATGCATCAACTCACATTGCGAGGGTTTCATTACATATTCAAATAATTTTGCTAGGGCTTATATGCCGTCACTAATCCCTCACAGATAGCAAGGGTTTACCAAGGGTATAATATAGATTGTTTTTTTTTTTTTGGGCATCTCTATATTTTTATAATTTAATTTTATATGAATATCTAAGGTTAGATCTTAATTTGACTTGATATTTCATGTAGAAAGAATGATTTTTTTTTTATAAAACTAAACTCAAAATTAAATAATTAATTATTTATTCAATATATTAAAAATGAACATATTAGAATCATTATAATTTGCTACATATTTTAACAAAAGTTGAAGTATTATAATGACAAGACATTTATAATATACTATCAATATATATATACACTATATAATTACAATTGGCACATACATAATTATATAAACACTAATATATAACATACACATCTAATATATATATATATATATATATATATGCATATACAATAATCACATTAACATATAAATATATATACTATATAACTACAATTGACACATACATAATTATATAAACACTAATACATAACATACACAGCTAATATCTATATATGCATATACAATTATAACCATTAATATTTCAGTATAGTATATAACTACATTAAATGCGCGCGCGCGTGTGTATAGTTATATAATTATATAAACACTAATACATAACATACATAGTTATAATATTCATATATGCGTATACAATTATAACCATTAATATATCAATATAGTATATAACAACATTAAATATGCATATATAGTGATTATCTAACATTTCAAGTATATTGAGATATATATAATTATTGTATAATGACATTACATTTTAAAACATATCAAAATATCTATCTATACACAAATATGGCAATCAAATAAATTTAAAATTTGAATAAACTAGAAAAATGTATACAGCCGTAGCTAAACCCTAGCAAATAGCGAAGGTTTAGCTACAGAAATCCAATATTTATTTCCCGTTAAATTTTTTTTCCCAAAAATTTAAAATGCCATAGCTAAACCCTCACTATTGCTAAACCCTCACTATTTGCTAGGGTTTAGCTACAGTTGCCTCACATTAATTTCCCTCTAAGTATTTTCCCAAAAAATAAAAATGCCATAGCTAAATCCTAGCAAATAGCGAGGGTTTAGCTACGGAAGTACATAATTTATTTCCCTCCAAAATTTTTTTCCCAAAAATTTCAATAGCCATAACTAAACCCTAGCAAATAGCGAGGGTTTAGTTATGGCTGCCATATATTAATTTTCCTCTAAATATTTTTCCAAAAATTACTAATACCGTCACTAAACCTAAGCTAATAGTGAGGGTTTAGCTACAATGGCTGCATAATAAATTTTCCAAATATTTATTTCAAAAAATTACATGGTTTCATAGCTAAACCCTAGAAAATTGGCGACTGTTGTTACTATGCTAGCAAAGCCATCACTAACGACAAGAGTTTGGCTACGGCTGGTCAACTCATTGCTAAGTTGTCCTTTCTTTTCTCGCCGTAGCAAAACTCTTGTGATTTAGTGATGGTATTTTTGTCATCGCTAATTGCCATCACAAAAGTACTGTTTTATTGTAGTGTGTGGTGGAGTCCATTGAGATAATATTCTATTATCTTTAAGGTAACTTAGAAACTCTTGGCTTAAGTATTCACTATTTCGATCGGATCTTAGAGTTTTAATAATCTTACCAAGTTGTTTCTCTACTTCATTTCTGAATTGTTTGAACTTGTCAAAGGTTTCAGATTTGTATTTCATTAAATACAAATACCCAAATCGAGAATAATCATCAATGAAGGTTATGAAGTATTGATAACCTCTTCTTGCCTGTAATGTCATTGGTCCTGTAACACCCCACTACCTAGGCCCGACAGGGCTGCGGATGTCGCCCCGTCTAAAGGACAAGGGTCTTTATAACTAGGTCACATATTCACAATAATGGAATAAAACAATACTTAAAACTTAAAACTTATACAATCCAAGAATTCAAAATAAATCTAGAAATAAATTTATTCACTCAGCTCCCAAAGAATTACATAAAAATAAAAAATAAAATCTCTTCCAAGGCGGACAACACTAGCTACTCATCCCCACAGCAGGATCGACCTGAAATCATGGTAAAAAGGGTGATGAGATAAAAATCTTAGTAAGTATGTGTGTGCTTCGAGTGTCCAGTGGAAACAGTTCGTGGATGCAAAGTATAACATTTTCATAAGAGAAGTACTGGCAAGCAATAAACAACAGTTAAAATCAAGAGTGGTGTTTTGGCTTTTCCAACCATACATGTACAATAAAATCAATCACTCAAAAAGGTGGTCATGGGTTACCACACGTTGGGCCCCATAACCATACAACGGTCAGAATGCCACACTTTGTGCAAATTGACAAAAGTAGGTGATCGGCCTACTGGGTAAGATATTCCTCCTTCTCTATACCCAAACAACACCGATTGTCCATTCCGGCAACACACAATCCACTTGACTGAAAACTGCTGGCTCGGACTGGCATGACCTACTGGATTGACATCTTATCTGGGAAGGACTCACCCCTCAGAGGTAGCCACCTACTGAGAGACTTACCATAACCCTTCAAAGACTAGTCCTAGCAGTCCACCCTTATTGAGTACTCAACGTAATTAATCCCACTTGGGGAAAAATGAACAAAACATAGTTCCACTTGAAAATGGCAGTTAAGGATTTCCAAAGTCTTTGTCAAAATCAGCTTTAGAAAGAGTTTTAGGATTTGAGTAAATCTGTTCATTAATTTTTCAAATAATTTGTTTGACTAAAATGGGAAAGAAGGCAATCCTCAATTGCCTTTACAGAAGTGAGTGTCCATACACTCTACATTTGGCTTGCCATAATAATCATTTTGCATCAAACGGTTTTTATGTAGGAGCTTACCTGATCCTTAACTTGATATAAAATAAAGGTCCTCAACAGTTGACCTAACCCCGCTTAGGGCAAATATAAACCATAATTAAACTCAAGCCAAAATTGACTTTCACAAATAAAAATAGCTCAACTTACTACCATCATGTCCCTAGTGTCCCAAGTTTTAAGGCTAGATAACAAATAAAAGGGTTTATAAAATAAGTCTAGCTTGATATTAAAATAACTAGGGTTTGGAAAATAGATACTATAAGTTGAAAGTTTAAATCTTGCTAAAAGTAAATTAGGGTTTATTTGATGAAGGGTCCTAGGACCTAGATGTAATTATTTAAAATAATAATCTATTGATAATTAATTATTAGAAAATAATTGGTAACTAAAATTAGTTGTAAGTAAATTTTAATAGGTTTTGATTAAAAGATAATGAATAAATTTTAATAGTATTTATGAATATAAAACTTACAAAATTAATATTTCACTTATTATGAATACTTATATAAAAGGCTTTATTTGATATTATTATTTTATATAATATCTATATATTTTATTTCTTTAATAAAATCTATCATTTATTTGACTAAAATATCACTATTTTATATATAAGACCAAATCCACATTTTCCTAGGGTTTTTGAAATTTACTAGAAGAAGTCATAGTATTAATCATTTTATTGATGAAATAAAATTAGTTTAGGGACAACAAGGTCATGATCATATCTCCACTTGCTAACCACAATCATGAACATATACTCCACTCCAATTCATCAAATCATCCAAATCATGAATAAAGGCATAAGTCTAAATTTAACAAGACATGATCCAAACTCTACTAACATAAACATAATCATGGTTTTAACAATCATACATGAACATAAACCTTATTCACCAAAGGTGATATAATCTCTAACATGCTTGATCACATATACTACTCACGATATGGAGACATGCATTAAACCCTAAAAATGCCATACAATTAACCAAGACAATCAACTCATGCATCAATCCCATCTCCATCCTATACACACATTTATTCATGCTTCAATCTCAACTCATCACAACAACACTTGCTCAAACCCTAATCATAATCCATCTCCTTCCAATATTATCCTAGAGACATGAATCTAGAATTTAAAGAAAAGGTTGAAGAGGCTTACTTGATTGATGACTACCTTGGAGTAGTTTCGAAGGGATCCAACTTCTAGGAGACTTGATTCGACCAAGAGAGATGAAGGATCCATGGCCATGGTTGAAGAAATCATTCGGCCAAGAGAGAGAGAGAGAGAAGAGGAAAAGAGAGTCCATTACCTGCTTATATATACATATATTCATTAGAAGTTGAAGATGAGAGAATATGGGGTGATTGATCATGCTTACCTTGAAGGTGTTCTTGAGCCTTCACAAAATACTGGTTTTTCGATCCAAAAGAGAGAGTTGGATTTCGAAGTTTGATGTTAAAAATTGCAAAAGTGGTTTCAAAGGGTGGCGTAGGTGTGATTTGGAGTTTTTGGAGAAGATTGGAGTGGTATTAGGTGTATGGATGCTAGTAGGTGTTCTTGGTATTCTAGGTGTTCTTGAAGGTTGAAGAGAATGGAGAGGATTTGATTGAAGCTAGTCGAAATTCTGTGGGATTAGAGTGGCCGAATTGTTTGAGAGGTTTTGGTAGTTGATTTTTCTAGTTTGAGAGGAAAAGGATGGCTGGTTGCTTGAAATCCTAAAAGAATATTTTAGGGAATCAAATTTGGAAACAAAATATGGCAAGAAGATCTTTGATAGAGGAGAGCTTTTGGGAAGCTCCAATGGCCGGCTGAGTTGGCTAGGGATTTTGCTGGAATGAAAGCTGTTTGAAGAAGCTTAATGGTGGTCGAAAATATGGTGAACAATGGTGAAGGAATTTCTGGTTGTTTGAGGGTTGATTTATGGTAGTTTACTAATTAGGTTTGCTGGAATTTTGGTCTCCAATCAATGGCTTGATTGGAGTGATTGTTGGAGATATTTTAGGGGCAGCCATGACTGTTTTTTGAGCAGACTACTGGAGAAGATGATGGAGCTCAGTTCATGGCTATTCAAGGGAATTTTGTACAGAAAAATGGTGAAGTTTCGGTTAGGGCTAAAGAAGGAAGAAAGCTGGAAATTTCTATTTAGGATTTTCGCAAGCTGGCTAGAATTTCTGGGTAGATTTTTCTGCCATTGTTCAGTCAATTTGCAGAGAATTTGAAGAGGCATTCAGAGGTCCTTCAAGGCTGGTTTCCAACCTTCGTTATGGAGGGAAAACGTGGCTAAGGTGCTGGATGAAAAACTGGAAGAAACAGCTTGGTGTAGGTTCACCAAAGCTGCGAATTTGCCTAGAAAATTTTCTGGTTTGCACAGCATTTGTGCAGTCTAGTTTTGGCCTTATTATTTCAGACTTTAAGTTGGTCAAGGGGGCTATTTTTCTGGCAGCATTTGGGAGGGAATGATGACTGAAAATTTTGACACATGGACTGAACAAGAAGCTGAAAAAACTCCAGGTTACTTCATGAAGAAAATGAACATAGCTAGGGTGGAGTTTTGAAGATTCAACCATGGAGATTAATCTCTTGGGAACATTCCACAACTCCTATCCATTTTCGGCCCACTAGATGTCTTACACTTAGAAATTTTTGAACCTTTAAAGCCACAACACTTTGCTGCAATTTTCTGGAATAGAATTGGCTTGAATAAATTGAACAACTTAATGAATTGAGAAGTAAGAAAAAATAAGGATCAAGAAGGGTATGAATTCCCTTAGAAATTTTTGTAGGGCACAAGGGTAGGATTAGGATACTCTTATCATGACTCCCTTAGGACTACACCTCTACTCTTCCCTAAGGCATACAAGGCCAAAAATAGCCTCCCTAAATAAAAATAAAATTCAATCATGCAAAAACTCATATGATCGAATTTGAACCCAAGACCTTAAGAATTTATTCTAAAGCTCTAACCACTAAACTACAACAACTCTTGTTCTTATTTTTTCTTCAAAATATTTTTCCTATTTAATCCTCAAGCTATCTCCCTATTTTCTTCTCAAGCAAAAATTACCATTTTGCCCTTCTTACTCAATAAACACAATTAAGCCTTCTAGGCTACAAATCACAAATCCAAAGCACATAAAATCATATAAAAATATATTTAAGCATACAATAAAATATGATATGCATCCCAACCCCCTTACTCTAAGGTTGGTTTCAACTGGGGTTTCACAGGTCCACATACATCAGTATGTATTTATTCCAATAATTGCTTAGCCCTTTTTCCTTTTCTTAGAAAAAAAGGTTTTAGCCATTTTTCTTAGTAAGCAAGACTCACAAGTTTTATATGATTCAAAATTAAATAAGCCTAACTCACCATACTTGTGTAACTTAGAAATGCAGTTCTCATTTACATGGCCTAAACAACAATACCATAAGTAAGATGGATACGTGTTATCTTTTCTTAGGCTTTTATTGTTTATATTGAGAACTTGATTTTCCATTTCTAGAACATATAAATCATTCATCAAAGTTGCAATACTATAATAGATATCATTTGATGAAAAAGAACAACTTTTATTCTTAAAAATTAAATGAAATCCAAGCAAATCCAAATAAGCAGCTGAGATGATGTTTTTAAGTAAAACTGGTATATATGAATAGTTTTCTAGTTCTAGAATTAATTCGAAAGGCAGGTGTAGATGATAAGTCCCTGTAGCAAGTGCAGTAACCTTTACTCCATTTGTTGTCCAAAAATCCACATCACTTCTCTCCAACTTCCTACTGCTTTTTAGCCCTTACAAATTATTGCACAAATGAGTTCTACATCCGGTATCCAATACCGATATCTTATTATTAAAGGTAGTATTGATCTCAATTATAAACATACCAAGATTAAAAAGTAGAAGTGCTTGCAAGCTTCTCCTTCTCCTTCTTTTCCTTAACAATCTCCAGGTAGCTTTTCCAGTTGCATCTCCAATGGCCAATTTTCCCATAATGGTGACATTCTTCTTCTTCTTCATCACACCTATAGGTTTAGTTGGATTCTTCTTCTTCTTTTTAGAAACATTTTTCTTCTTAGAAGAAAAATCAACCAATAAGACTACATTATTTTCTTTCTTCATAAAAGACTCCACAGTCTTAAGAAGGTTGATCAACTCAGGTATAGTGGTCTCAATCTTATTCATCTAGTAGTTCATCACAAACTATGAAAAACTAGCTGGCAATGATTGAAGAATTAAGTCTATATTTAATTTGTGATCTATAGTGAACCCAAGTGATCCAAGTTTCTCAATTAATCCCAGCATCTTAAGTTTATAAGTGGCCACTGAAATGGCTTCTGCCATCTTAGAACGAAATAACTGTTTAGAGATCTCATATCTCTCCTTCCTTTCTTACTTATTAAAAAGCTCTCTTAGATGGAAGATAATAGTATGAGCATCCATATGCTCATGCTATTTTTGATGCTTAGTGGTTATTGATGATAGCATAATATAAGATGTTGTGCCACTATCCTCTTAATGCTTCTTGTGGACTTTGTGCTCTTCAGCAAGAGTATCATCAACTGGTGGTGGTGGAATTGGAACATCTAACACATAGAACAACCTGTTGGATTTAAGAACAATTCTCAAATTTATATACCAGTCTAAGAAGTTTGATTCGGTGAGCTTTTTTGTTTTCAAAATGCTATGTAAGTTCAAATTCGTTGTCATGATGCAATGACCTAGATGAAATATAAGTGATATTAGACTATGTATATGTACATGAAATGCATTTAATTAGATCTTTAATTAAACACATATTTATCCACTATTTTCTTCAAATCAATAGCCTCCACTATTGACTTTGGAAAGCCCATTGGAAGCTTTCTAGTGGACCGACATCTAAATTCTTTAAAAATGACCTTAAGCATGCCAAACTAATAACCAATTCGGAGCACTAGCAAGTGTACTAGATCTCGTTTATAGTAACAAGGTCGCCCCATAGAGATTAGAAATTAAAACTCCTTCTAATGAAATTAATTCTAGCTTGAGTTAAAAGAAAACACAAATTCCAATGATTGTTGTTTATAAGAACTAAATTGACCTAACTAAACTAGCACTTTCTTTGGGTAAAGATTGTAACGAGAAGATCTAAGGCACATGAATTCACTAGATTAACTGTTATATTATCAAATTGAACCATTATTCTAAAGTGTACTTTGTCAGTCAATCAATGCCCAGAGTTAACCAATATCCTTTTTCAAGATGTATTAATTCTATTCCTTTAAATAACCCAACTATATTTCTATGTCAAATTCAATCCAAAGGAATGCATTCAAGAACATGGCATTATAATGATCACACAAACCATGCAAATATATTTCTATTTCACATGTAATTCGTGGTCTGATTACCTGTTCTAATTAACTAAGTCATCTTTCGAATTTTTCCAATTAATAATAAATAAATCTGAATGGTGATCAGATATTCCAATGTTCTAAGTACAATAATTAGACAAAGACTTGGTAACACCCTTCAAATAACAAAATCAAAAGATAATGTAACCATTAATAGTAGCTACATCATGGCCTTAGAATAATAAATTAATGCATAATTGAAGAGAAATTTAAGAATGAATTAAAAGAGAAGATATGAGAAAACATCAAAGTGTCCTAGTAAAATCTCCAACTTTGTTCCACGAGTAGCCTCTAATATGCGTCTAATTGATAGGGGCTAAATTAGTCATATTTTTCCTAGTTATTTAAGGCTCTTTTGCGATACATTTTGTTCAATAACTAGCCATATTCCTTTATATTTGAGATTTTACCCTTCGAAAATTATTTTGTTCATTATTTCAGATTTTTGGGGTAAAACGAAGCAAAAACGTCACAAAGTAGATTAGAGGCGGCGCAGGCTAGGGCACTAGAACTGGCGCCGGCCATGCACTGGTTGCACGAACTTTAAGGCAATGAAAAATTGGTGAAATAGGACGGAATAGAATGGAACCGACGCTGGCTGCATTCTGGAATATATTATGCGGAATTCAAGGAAAAATCGGTGAACAATTGGAGAAACATAACATTACCGGTGCCGGCTCCGAGAGCCAAGGTGGCGCCGGCTGTGCCCAGAAGTTAAGGTGGTGCTTTAATTTTTTTCTACGCGATTTTTGGTAATTTGTGAAGTTTTAGTATCTTCCAACTTCTACTCGGCCAAGAACATTGTACCTACGAGTTTAGGCACTTCCTAAGCCTATATATAGATAGAAAACACAAGGGAAAATGAGAGAATTCATTGATCATCATAGAAAATTACTCAAATCAAAGGAGGAATTCTTCAATTCAAGGAGGGTTGTACAAGAAGGTCTTCAAAGAAAGAAGAAGGAGGCTTATCTATGAGTGTTTTCTTTTACTTTATTTTATTTTTCTTGACACTGATGTATTAATTATTTTATTATAATTTGACATTGTTTTAGATAGTCATGATTTTTAAAGTTGGTTGATCTTTTGATTAATTGATTATTTTTCTTGGTATTCAATTATTTGTGCTTATTACGAGATTAGTTGGTTGGTTCTCTCCATTAACTTACTGGACCAAGGGGGTTGTGGTAATTTCAATTTATTAATTTTATATTCTGTTGGTTATTAACTTACTGGACCAAGGGGGTTGATTGCTTAGAACTGGTAATTGAAGGTTAATTGATGTCTTCCGAGACCAAGGGTTTATTGATTAATTTCATGTTTTAAATTTTTTGAGACCAAGGGAATTTAATTGAGGACTGTGTTTAATGCATCTTTTGGATGAATTAGTTGAGACGAGACCAAGTGATTCTAATTTATCTAGAAGGTAGTGATTTCACGGATTGACCATCAAAGTGAATCTACTTTAATCCTTCATGATGCCAAGAGAATAATTAGTTATGATAATGGTTGGGTTCTTTAAGATCATATTTGTCAAAATAATGGTTTGAGTTGCATACTTCTCCATCCTTTACATGTATATATTCTTTTATTTTCCTTTTTTATTTCGTTTTAACTTTATCGAGCCGGTTAAATAATGAAAGAAAAGTGATTAATGTCTACTTGTTCCTTGAGGATTGACACTTGTTTGAACCATATGCTATGTTAATGATGAGTATCCTTGCTCATATGTGTAATTTGGGGTTAACGTTTTAATTTAAACTTGATTGGGAATGTGCTTATTTTAATATGATTTTTATACCCAAATCCAGACACATCACTAACACTGGAAAACCCTCTCTAAATACAACAAAAAATCCCAAGGAAAATAATGCCTAAATCTAATATAAAGGAAAACAAAAGTCTTCTCTACTTCCGAACTCCCCTAAAAACCCCTCTTCTTCAGTTTTTATACTTTTTGCCTCATTGAACTGAACTAAAACCCTTACTGGAATCTGTTGGAGAGTTTAATCTGGCTCTTGATTGATGAATCCATCCCTTGATTGCACTCTCCTAATAGTGTGATCTTTTGTAATTCACTCTTCAGCCATCCAAGTGGTACATTTTTCGTTCAAATCACTGGAAAAACTAATTAAACACAAAAGAGAGTAAATTGTCCAAATCAAACTCAAATTGCATTAAATTATAACACAATTTATCTAGAAATCAACCAATATATTCAATGAAATATCAATACATCAAACTCTCCCACAATTAAAGGTTTGCTGGTCCTCAAGAAAAAAGTAAGTTTAAACCAAAATGTCAACACACAAAGGCTTCAAGATCATATCTCAAATGCTTCCTCTATTCATGCCGATAAAACAAATGCTCAAGTGCTTCTCATAACAAATGCAAGACTTATGGTAGTGAAGTAGTGACCAGTAGTGCAAAACAAATACCCAACACTGTTCTCAAGTCATTTGAAAAGTAGAGTTCAAACAAAATATGCATTCCATAGGCTTACACTCTATACCCTCTCTCCACTAATTGAGGAATATCATGATTCCACTTAGATCAGGTAGGACTTTAACACTTGTAATGTAAGGCTAGGGAGTTGGCTAATAGTTGAAAGATATAAGATAACAAAATACAAAAGAAGAGAGCTTGCAAGAAAAATGTGGTAGCAAAACATAGCAAAGACTCCAATCCTTTGCTTGCCCCAGTACATACCAACATCCATGGCCAAATTCTCATACCATTATCAAAATGCACATTGAGCAATCGTCATATCCTTACCCTTACAATTGTTGCAATAATCATCAACACTATGAAAATTCAGTACCATGACTGGCCTTACAACCAGCCTAGATCAACAACTGTGCTCTTTTTTTTTCAGTGAAATGCTATTTATTTATTTTTCTTTTTTTTATTTTTTTCTCAGCACTTACACATAGTTCACTGGTTTCAGTAAGTGCAATTTTGATGTTCCCGACACTAGTACCACGTGACATAGCACATAATACCCTGCATACTCTTAAGAGAATTTCCAACTCTAATTCCACCATAGCATTTAAGTTTGGCCCCAAAAATGATATTAATCAAGGAAAACAAAGGGGTATCAACCAAACCTAAAATAACACTGTGTAAACAAATCATGATACTCTCCCGAGATCTTCTTACTTAAAGCTGTAATGTTTTTTCATAAACTTGTACCCTTACCCTAAGGAGCAATAAAGGAATTTGAGCTTAAATCAAGTCCTCACAAAGAGATAACAAGTTAATAAATTCACTAGTTCTTGAAAGAATTGAATACATTTAGGCACAAAAAGGGCACTAGAGATAATTCACAAGGTAAGCATGAAAGGCCCAAACTGTCCAAAGAAGGCCGGTGACTGTCGTTTCTAAGCAAAATCATGAATGCCTTCTTATTTCGCCTCGTGAGGTATTAAAGTAAGTTTTAGAATGATTATAGTATCATAGATTTTTTCTAGAAAATCTAACTTAAGAAGAATGGAAAGCATTTGTAAAGCATAACAATGGTCTATGGTGCGTGAAAAGAGTTATAAATAAGTTATAAAAAGTATAGTACACATGCGTTAACAACATAAACAAGAGACATGCACTAAGAAGATCTTGAATCCATTTAAAAATAATATAGGAGAAGGAAAAGGGTACAACAGACTAATGTATGCATCACTATTTCAAAAAACAACCCCAAAGACACTAAATAAGTTAAGCATGAAGCATGTAATGCCTCCCCCAGACATAAAGCGAGTAGTGTCCCTAATGATAGCAACAAAAGCAGAAAGAAATAGAAAATAAACCAACTTCCTGGTCAGCAAGGGCAAAAAAGCAAGAGGGCATTAGGCATTACGATCATTAGAGCCACCGGAGCCCTCATTATCATCTGAATCCTCAGCAATGTCCGAGTTACCGCATCATCACTAGAAGCACGAGTGGGGCCACTAAGAGGTTCAACAGGGAAAATGTGTTGGTAAAGGCGAATAAGCATGCATTCTTGGCAATCCAATCATGTTATAATGTGTTGTTGTCCTTGTTATATTTGCAAAAGTAAAGCTTGCACATGTCTCAAAGGAACAGCAAGATTAGTAGGTAAAGAGGAGAAAATAATAGATAGAGCCATAGGAGGTAGAGGAATAGAAGTGGGGGTAGAAAGAGAATGTGATGGGGGCTGAGTAGAAGTAGAAGGTACAACGGAAAAAGATGGCATAGAAGGAGTTGGGGCACTAGAAGGAACTAGCTGACCCTTATATTGCCACACACTAGTGGCTAAGCGGGAATAACCGAGACTTGTGATACTGGCCATACTCAAGATTGGAAGAGGTGGTGTCCTCTTTTAATTCCCCTGTAACATCAATATTAGAAGACTAAAAAACATGAGAAAGTAGTCGAGGAAAACATAAGGCTTTGTCAGGACTTGCAGCACGGGCAGAAGCGAGGAGTTCCCTCACAATCACTTTGCCTAGAGGTGTAGGAGACGCACCCATAGCATTGAGAAGATTATACAATATATAGACATCACAATTTCTAATCTCATTGAGGCTACTAGCACGGGGCATAACATAAAATATAACAAGGTAAGTAAGGAGGGGAGTAGTGAGACTGAGGTGGTGAGCATGAACAGATGCTCGCTCAGGATTGGATGGGCGGGGGGTGATTTTGGCACCTAAATGGTCTAGAGTTTAAAGAAGACTGAAGGTCAAATTAGTATACACCCTGTTAATGCCAGAGTAAATGTCCCCCCTCTTATCAGCAAAGTGAAATATGGTAGCCAGAATGGAACGGGACACTGTGATGGGAATATCTTTAACAATAGAGTGAATCTCAGTGACCCGTATACCTCTATCCTCAATGTTGGCACAGAATTGATGCACCAGATTAGGGTAGTAATACGAAGGAAGATGGAGAAGTAGTTCCCACCCTAGTCAACGAAAGGGAGCAAGCAAATGAAAAGAAGCATCAACCTCAGAATGGATGGTTTTCTCAATGATTAACTTGTAGCGTTTGTGTGTTTTCGTACCATGCCCTACTAGCCTCTTTCTGAAAATGGGTAAAAGATTTGGAGGAGAAATAGGGGTGATTGGTGAGGTAGAGGAAGATAGTTGATTGCGCCTATTATTAACATTTTTAAGCCTAGCACTAGCCCACTAGCCATGATAATGACTTATTAAATAGAAGAGACATTTGAACAAAGTGATCAGTGTACTAGCTAGAGAGAACCCCTCTCAAATCATCTAAAATTACCACAAGGCCACCAGTCAAACAACAGCAAAATAAAAACGAGAAACACACTTGGGACTACGCTACCCGGACCAAAGTTCGCGAACACCAGTGTTAAACCTAGCCAACAATCACACTAATATCACCCCCACCACCACAGGTTTATTACAAGAAAATTTAGAAAGTCACACTGAATAAATGGCAACACAAGAAACATTAAAAAATGACCCTATGCAGTGGGTACACAACACATGCTTCACAATCTCAAAGGCAAACTCATAAAATAGATGTGCAGAGTTAAATACCCAACAAGGCCAAGAGAGTTAAAAGGACCATATTTACTGGAGAAAAAAGAAATGTCTTGACACTAAAGTCATTGTGGTGTAATAGGTTGAAGAAGAGCACCAACAATTGCAGCAATCGGCAGAGGAACGACGGTGGCAATGAAGTTTTAGGCACTATTTCGGTTATGAAAAAGTGAGAAATAGAGAGTTGAATCCTGAACAGATTGACGAAGTGACAAAGCTGTGCCTGATTGAAGTAGCGAGCTGAATCCCAAACCGGTTTGGATGAATTCTGGCTCTAAAATGTTTCTGCTTGGGATGTTTTGTTGTGGTGGCTTGAATGGCCTTGAACCGGCACCTAAATAGATATAAAGGGGTGGATGCAGCTGGCTGAGCTCATTCCCGTGCTGGATTGAGCTCGATCATAATTCTATCTCCAAAATTAGCTTGGGTGGATCTCGTGCCAGACGTGGTGGATTTTGGCATTGGAAATTGTTTGCTTGGTATGCCTCTACTGTTACACTAACTTGGAATTGGTTCCAACACCGGATTTCTTAACCTGGTGCCTACGTAAATTAGCGCAAGAAGTTTAGAGTCGGATTTTATTCATTCAAGCATGGGAAAGTATCTGTCCATGCATGGAGTGAGTGGGTGAAAGCCAGTTGAAATCAACTTCAGATCCAGATTACTTTCCTACAAGGAATCCAGTATCGGGTTGGAATTTTTCAGGCACTAGAATTTTTCTACCTTCTAACTCACAGGTTTCCACCGTGCAACCACCTAACTGAATTGAATCCCAAGAAAGAAAATAATAAGAATTAAAAGAATAACAATAATATAGAAAGACAAGCATGGAAACACAAATTATAGTAATGGCTTCTCACGTGAAGTTATAGAACGTGCATTAGCATGCAAACTAAGAAAGAATTACCTTTCTTATAGAGTAGTATCATCCACTGTTTATTTAACGATGCCTTACCTGAACTTTGTTAGTAAGGTGTGTGAAGTGTGTAACTCGCTGTATTTCTTTCCAAGTTGTCACCAAAATAGTGCTTGAGTCTCTAGCCATTTACTTTAAATGTTCCCGTAGATCCATCAGAAAGCTCAACTGCACTATAAGGGAATACATTAATGATAGTGAATGGGCTAGACCATCTAGATCTCAACTTACCTGGGAACAGTCTAAGAAGAGAGTTATAAAGTAAAACTTGTTGTCCAACTTTAAACTCACGCCTCAAAATTTTCTGGTCATGTAGCCTTTTTGTCCTTTCCTTGTAGATTCAAGCATTTTTATAAGCTTCTAGGCGAAGTTCCACTAGCTTATTTAATTCCAAAATGTGAGTTTCACCTGTAGCTTTCAAATAATGATTTAAACGCTTTATAGCCCAAAAGCTCTACGTTCCAAAACGACTAAAAATATTTTTCTGAAGAAGTTTTACCACCACTTTCTCGTCATTAGCAAATGTAGCAATAGCCTCCACCCATTTGGACACATAATCAATATCCACTAAGATGTATCCATTGGAGAAAGATTTAGGAAAAGGTCCCATAAAATCTATGCCCCAAACATCAAACAGTTCTACTACAAAAATATTAGTTTCGAGCATCTCATTTTGTTTAGATATGTTGCCGCTCCTTTGGCACCTATCCCAGGAACAAACAAAGTTATAACAATCCTTAAACAAAATGGACCAATAAAACAAAAATTCAATACCTTAGCTGTTGTTCTTGTAGAACCAAAATATCCTCCAACCTCTCCAGTATGGCAATGATAAAGGATATCATATACTTTGAACTCAGGAATACATCTCTGAATCACATTATTAGCACATATTTTATACAAAAAAGGATCATCCCAAAAATAATGCTTAACATCAGAAAGAAATTTTTTCTTTCGTTGAAACTTTAACTCATGAGAAAGAATGTTACTGGTTAGGTTGTTTGCAAAGTCTGCATACCAAGGAGTGCTAGAGGTCATTATTGCAAAGAGATGCTCATTAGGAAAAGATTCATTAATAGGGACAACTTCATGGACTTGAGTCAACCTAGAAAGATGATTAGCAACTACATTTTCTAAACCCTTGTTATCTCGAATTTCTAAGTCTAACACTTGTAATAACAAAATCCATCTAATAAGCTGAGGTTTAGCATCATGTTTTGCAAACAGATACTTTAATGCAGCATGATCAGTGTAAATAATAACATATGAACCTATTAGGTAAGATCTAAACTTGTCACATGCAAAGACTGCAGCCAATAACTCCTTTTCTGTTGTAGCATAATTTTGTTAGGTAGCATTCATGACACAACTAGCATAGTAAATGACTCGATATACCTTGTCTTATTTCTGGCCTAAAACTACTCCAACTGCTACAACACTATCATCACACATAGTCTCAAATGGCAACCTCCAATCTGGTGTGGTCACAATAGGTGCCGAGATGAGTTTTTTCTTCAGTATTTGGAAAGCCTGCAAACAATTCTCATCAAAGTTAAAGGAAGCATCTTTAATTAGTAAGTTATACAAGGGTTTAGAGATGAGAGAAAAGTCTTTTATAAAACGTCTATAAAACCCTGCATGGCCCAAAAAACTCCAAACATCCTTAACTGTCACTAGGGGAGGCAATCTCTCAATCACTTCGATTTTTGCACGATCTACCTTAATGCCTCTAGTAGAAATCTTGTGCCCAAGTACCATCCCATCTCTTACCATGAAGTAGCATTTCTCCCAATTAAGAAATAGGTTGGTCTCTTCACAATGCTTCAGAATCAATGTTAAATTGTCTGAACAATGAGCAAAAGAGTTACCAAACACAGAAAAATCATTTATAAACACTTTAATGCATTTTTAATGTAATAAGAAAATATTGCCATCATGCATCTCTAAAAAGTAGCAGGAGCATTACATAATCCAAAAGGCATTCTCCTATATGCAAAAGTACCTTATGGACATGTAAAACTAGTCTTTTCCTAATCCTCAGCAGCAACAACAATCTGATTATACCCTTAGTACCTATCTAAAAAATAATAAAATTCTTGTCCGGCTAACCTTTCTAACATCGAGTTAATAAATCGGAGAGGGAAATGGTCCTTTCTTGTGAAGGAATTCAATGGTCTATAGTCAATACAAACTCTCTACCCTGTAATAGTTCTAGTGGGGATTAATTCATTATTTTTATTTTGGACTGCAATGAACCCCCCCCCCCCTTTCTTAGGAACTACTTGGACAAGACTCACCCATGTAGAATCAAAGATAAGATAGATAACACCTACTGCAAGAAGTTTCAAGATCTTAGCTTTAACAATCTCTTTCATATAAGGATTTAAACGCCTTTGAGGTTGAACTGTAGGCTTGAAATTTTCTTCCATGTTAATCTGATGCATAAAAACTGTAGGACTAATGCCTCGAATATCGGCTATAGTCCACCCCCAATGCTTTCTTGTGAGCCCGTAAAACTCTCATCAACTTTTGCTCTTGAGTACTTGTTAAAGATGCAGCAATTATCACGGGTAAATAAGATGTTCCATCCAAAAATGCATACTTCAGATGAGATGGAAGAGGTTTAAGTTGAAGTTTAGGTGGCTTCTCTATAGATGGCATGAGTCTCTCCAAGTTCTTTCCCCATTCTTTGTATTGCCATCTTTTGTATGAAGGATAAGGAGGAATTACATCCAGGTACAGGACATATTTCTTCATTTCCTTAACTGCCTCTAATTCTTTATTTCCTTCCTGCAAATAAAGCTCCAGAAGATCATTAGATACATTCTCTTTTACCATCTCTTAAACCATTGGAGAAATAGAATCAATGAAGTAACAAGAATCACTTTTGGTAGGATATTTCATACCCTTGTATACAATAAAAGTGACCTCTTCCTCGTGAACTCTAATGATCACCTTACCTTGATGAACATCTATCAAGGTTCGCCCAGTAGCTAAAAAAGGTCTTTCTAAGATAAGAGGTATCTTCGCATCTTCCTCCATATCCAAAACAACAAAATCAGCAAAAAATATAAATTTATCCACTTTTATCAAAACATCTTCAAGTACATCCCAAGGACAAATTAATGTCCTATCTGCTAGTTGTAGAGACATGTTAGTTGGTTTTACCTCCCTAGGACATAACTTCTTGAAAACAAACAAAGGCATTAGGTTTACATTTGCACCCAAATTACATAATACCTTATTAAATTGCATTTGCCCAATAATACATGGAATAGTAAAACTCCTTGGATCTTCCATCTTCTGAGGCAACTTCCTTTGTAGAACGGCAGAGCATTCTTTAGTTAACATCACCGTTTCATAATCATCAAGCTTGTGCTTGTGAGTGAGAATGCCTGTCAACAACTTGGCATAGCTCGGCATTTGCTCCAATGCTTCTGCAAAAGGAATGTTAATATGCAATTTTTTAAAAACTTCAAGAAACTTAGAAAATTGTTTGTTCACATTTTGCTTCTTGAGTCTCTGAGGAAAAGTAATTGGGGAAACGTAAGGTTTAGGAGGTGTATAAGGTTTAGAGTCTCCCTCAATCATCCTCCTCAGATACATTCACTGTTTCCCCTTCATTGCTATCCCTCTATTCTTTTTTTCTACTCCACTTCCTTGAGTAGTTAACCACTGCAAAGAGTTGCTCTTTAGGATTTTTTTTTTTTTGCATCACTAGGAAATATCCCTTGAGCTGTTTCCTTTATAGCACCTGCAAATTGACCCATTTGGACTTCTAACTTGTGGATGCAAGCTTGATTGGTCTAAGCCACCTGATCTATCTTTGCCTTCAACTTGGACAGGTATTGGATTGGTACCCTATTCTGTTGGAAACCAGGAGTTGCTCATTGCCTTTGGGTATTCTGATCCTTCCAAGTAAAATTCGGGTGATTCCTCTATTGGGATGTATGCCCTCTTAGATTAGGTTTTTGATGTAATTTTGACTTGTATTAATAAAAATATTTTTCTCAAAAATTATTTGCAAGATCTTCTTTATATTTGCGCATAATTTTCAATGAAAAAAACCCATTGTGTTTAAGTAAATGGTTCATGTGAATCGAGGTCTTTTACAGTAAGGTATGGACTATGTGTTACTTAACACATCAACTATTGTTCTTAACTGAAGATGAGAATAAGAATTTCATTGTAGTAAGGTTATTGTGTTATGAATTCTAAATAAAGAATGCCTTACTTTTAGCCAATGAGTAGTCTTCTCATTTCATAACATAAGCTGTGAAACCCCACCTAAAGCTAACCTTAGAGTAAGGGGGATGGGATGCATATCATCATCCTGCATAAAAATATACTTTTTGATTGATTTTATGTGCCTTGGAATTATAGTTTATAGGTTAAATGGCCTATTTATACTTGTTGGGTAGAAATGATAAAAAGGTAATTTTTCTTGAGGTCAAAATAGGAAGATGGCTTGAGGTTTAAATAAGAAGAATATTTGGTTGAGAAAATAAGAACAAAAGTTGTTGTGGTTAAGTGGTTTGAGCTTTGTGAATTAATCTCTAAGGTCATGAGTTCAAATCCCATCACTTAAGTTTTATTCATGATTATCTTAAACATGTTTGAATTTTTTATTTTCTTATATTCCTTAAAGATAGGAATGTTGTCTTAAGGGAGACATGAAGATAATGTCTTGATCATGTGATCATGTTCTAAAAAGAATTCTAGAGGAATTCTTGTCCCCTTTAATTTTTCTAGCCTTGTCCTAACCTTTTTGAAATTTAAACTATCCTTAATTCATTAGTCCATTTTTAATCCAAAAAATTCTGTGATAAACCCCTAGCATTGGAATTCAAAAATCAGCTCTTGAGGGATAGGGAATGGTTGAAAATAGGGAGGAGAGTTAGGAAGAGGAAAAAAAATCACCATGTTTTGGTAATGGAAAATCTGGAAAATTTTCCAGAATTTTTGCAAGGTTGTTTTCGAAAGTTTCAGCCAACATTCTTACCCCAATTGCTACCAGAAAAATGGTCATTTCATGTAAGGTTGAAGGCTAGAAATTCAGTAAATTTTTGGACTGCACAACCCTTGCAAAACCAGAATTTCTCTTCAGCAATTTCGTTGCATTGAAGCTGAATTTTGAAGCCACCTTTAGGACATAAGAACAGCTGGAACTTCCTCTGTTTTTCTTCAAGGGGAAGGCTGGAAAACCATCATTAAAAGAACTTCAAACACCCTCAAGAACCAACTACAAATTGGGCTAAAGAAAGCAGAAAATTCTGCACCAAAATCATCTCCATTCTAGGTGCTCTTGAAGCATTAAAAACCAGAAAACTGTCCAGCTTGTTTTCTCAAGGCAAAGGCCAAAAATCTCCACTCAAAACCTCTGCAATTTGGACCTTGTTCAGCCATGGATTGAACCTCTTGACCTCCATAGTAACCTTGAATTTTGGGACTCCATGATCACACCTCAAAAAGCTCCTAAGATTACTCTATCCAAAACTCATTTAAACTTCAAACTAATTCCAGATTTTTTGCTCCATTAAAGCACTCTTGTAGCAAGTGATCAAACCAGAATTTCTCTGCCATTATAGAACAATTTTTGGCTAGCCTTATGAACTGAACAAACCTCCATTCTTTGCATTAAGCCTAGCTTGTTCAGTCTTACACCATTGAAGAGCAAGAGACCTTTCATGAACAACCTCCATTAACTAATCCTCTACCTCAAACAACTCCTTATTTTTCTCCATTTGAATTTAAAAAAAAAATTGAAAATTTTTCTCTCCTTCTTGCTAAACTGAAACTCCTATCTACACTAGGCCATTCAGCCAACAACAATTCCAACAATTCTCAAGCCATTTTCTCTCAAACTCTCTCAAGAACACTAAGAACACACACTTCACATCTTCAAACCTAAACCTATCATAAACATCTCCAATCACTCCAGATCATCTATATTTAATCTCTAGTCTTCATTTCTGGCCTTTATAACATAAAACCACACAAACCAGAATTTTCGATTGGATCAAAACCAACTTTTTTGTTGAAGGTTCCAAGAACACCAAAAGGTAAAACAAGAACAATCTCCTTGTTCTTTCTCTTCTACTTAACTTCTAATATTCCATTCTAATGCCATTCATCTCTCTCTCTCTCTCTCTCTCTCTCTCTCTCTCTCTCTCTCTCTCTCTCTCTCTCTCGACTGAAATGGTGATGATCAACCATGGCTATTTTTCGGATCACTAAAGGCTCTCAAGATCGTGTAGACCTTCACTAATCAAGGAAACCTTCATCAAGCGATCATCTATCAAGTATTTCTTGAATCTTCCTTTTTAATTTCTTAATTCATGTCTCTTAGATATTAATAGGTGATTGAATAAAATGGGGGTTGAATATATGTATGTGGATGAAGGGGATGGAGTTAGGACATGAGAGGTGGAATGTATGATTAGACCTTATGGATTTTTCTTTTGAATCAATGTATGCTCATCATGATTAGAGGGATTTATGAATGTTTTGATGCATGGTAGATGTTATGACACCAATGGTGATTAGACTTTTATGTTCTTAATTTTTAATGAAGCCATGGATGATGATTATGCCTAGTAGGAGGTTGGCCATGTGTTGGTATATGTTGATTCAAGTATATGTTCATGAATAGATTAGCATATTATTTAATGTTTGGGAATGTGTTCATGGATCTTTTCTAACAATAGAAAATTATGATAAAAATTATTTTCTTTGTTAATTCTGAAATTATTTTTATTAACAAATTTTATTAATTTAATTGGAATTATTATTATATTTACTCTATAAAGTTCGGAATCACTAGGAAGGTTTGGAAATATGGTATTAATTAAAATATTAATATTTTATTAGTTAAATAAATAAAATCTTTTATTCGAAAATAATAATAATAAATAATAAAATATTAGAATTAATTTCAAATGACCTTGTAGACCATATTAATTAGCCTTACTAAAATTTTTATCTAAATCTATAAGTATTATTTATATTAAAATTTATTTATTACTTATTAATTAAAAATTAAATATAATTCATTTATTATTAATTTTATTGGTTATTTATTAATTATTAATTAAAAATTAAGTGTAATTTATTATTTATAATAATACTATTCAAATATTACCAATTACCAATATTATTTAGGATTTATTAGTATCCATACTTTAACACTAAATTTTATTTATTATCAATATTACTTATTATTTATTATTTGGTGATAAATAGCCAAAACTATGATTTATAATTTATTTATTTATAACACCTATTTATTTTAATTCATCATAAAATATTTTATCAACTAGTTTTAAAGCCTAAGACATTATGGTCATCGTTAGTTGTGGTTGTGACTAGTTGAACTAGGAATTATTTATTTACTGCAAATATGGTTTGGATATTGTCTTATACCGTGTATTTACCCCATGCGGGGTTAGGTTGCCTTGAACTTTCTTGGAAGGCTATTGTATCATGGAAAAGCAAGAGATCAGGTAAGTCCTTGTATAAAAATGTTACTGAACAAATGCTTTTCTGCAAGTCGAAATACACTGTTTATCATGGAAGATGTACCTTGAGATGCAATTATGGACAATATATTCCTTCTTCTAAAATAAAATAATTTTTGTCAAGCAAACAATTTTCCGAGCTAAACAATAAATTTTCCTTAAACAATATTTTACCTAAAGTTGTTTGAAAACCATAATTACTACTTCAAAGAAAACTCTTCATTGATTTCACATGTTCCAAGTGGAAAAAGCATAACGTTGAGTACTCAATAAGGATAGATTACTAGGACTAGTCTTTGAAGGGTTGGGCAAGTCTCTCAGTAGGAGGCCACCTCTAAGGGGTGAACGCTACCTAGACAAGACAACAATTCTTGTTGGTCAGTCTGATCCGAGCTAGCAGTACAGTTCAGGTGGACTGTTTATTTCTGGAGTGGACACCAATCATGTTTGGGTGTAGAGATTGAGGAGTATCTCACTAGGTGGGCCGTACACACACCTTGTGTTAGTATTCTCAACGTGTGGTATTCTGATCATTATATTGTCATGGTGCACAAAGTTTGGTGCCATGTCCATTTATGATGCATGACTTCATAGTCAACTTTATTAGAGTGGTTATTTCTTTTCAAAGTTGAGCATTTTTACTTTATAAATGCTGATAAAACACCACTTAGTGTTCAAAGATAAATTTCTAGGCTTGTAGACTTTTTATTATGACTTGTTCAAAACTTATATCCATAAACTGTTTTTCCTGAAATACCATGAGACCACACAAGACTTACTGGGAAATATTTCTCACACCTTTTATATCATGTCTTCAGGTCGATCCTGCTTGGAAGGTCGATTTACTTATGCTGCCATGAGCTTAGAGGATTTATCCTGATGTATTTATTTGTTAGATATTTTGGTTACCATCTATTTGTTTCAAGTCTTGTAAAAGTATTATTTTGGGATTGTAATAAGTCTTTTATTAAATTATTTCCTTCTATGTTTTAATATTACCTAGTTATAAAGACCCCTTGTCCTAAGGACGGGGCGACATCCCCACCCCTTTTGGGGCTACGTAAGTAGCAGGGTGTTACACAAGCGTATTTTGAATACGTAGAACAAGACCTATAATAGTAGTTTCTGAAAGTACTGTGTGATAGAATTTTAGACTACTACTACTATAGCGGGGACTTGTATTCTACAACTTAAGTATAAGTTGGTAGTCTAATTAAGCTGAAAGCATATACTTTGATATACTCTAGTTGAGGTTTTTTAGAAGGACCAATATACTTGTTGTTGGAAAGTATATCCTCAAAGATTATGTATTCTATACAAATATATTGTAATAAAATGTTTATTCATTCAATTTAGTTTGTTTCTTATATTATTGGATATTTAAGATTCAAGTATGACTAGTAATGGTCTATGTATTAGGTCGCTCTTCACAGTAAATATAGATTATGGGTACTTGTCATACAAGTAAAATTGAGTTATTAGTCATTTGATAGAATTGGGCATTTCATTAAGGTAAGACTATTATGCTATAAGTTCCAATGAGGAATGGTTTACCTTGAATCAGTGACTAGTTTACTCACATCACTGGCATAAGTGCATTTTGAATATGTAGAACTGGACCTGTTGTAGTAGTCTCTTATAAAGTACTATGATTATAAAGACCGGGCTATTATTGCTACAGTGTGGATGGATACCTTCATACTTAAGTATGAATTGGTGGTCTGGCGAAGCTAGGGTTTTATACTTTAATACATGTTGGGTGAGATTTCTTTTGTAAGATCAATATCCTTGTATGTTGGGTGTAATACTCTAGTTAGTTAAGACGGACTCTTGCAATAGAGTTTCTATACTTCACTCAATGAAGTTAAATCACCCCTTTGTGATTGTCTAGAATAATCTAATAATTCAGGGCTTTGGGAACGTGACTATAGAATGTGAGCTTTTGGGTAGCTTCCAAAGATAAGCAAGTACATTTGAGTGAGTCATGAATTATCTGACTAGAGATCTAAGGATGGTAGTTGTCATTGAGATTAGTGTTAGTACATTTATCCTGTCTTATTGATGGGTGTTACATAGAGGGGTGTTTTTGTTATTTCACCAGTAGATCGAAGACGTTACTTTAGCAATATTATTCTTGGGGTTAATATTTCCATATAGTGATAAATAGGAATGTTTAAAATGGTAAAATGCAGCTATTTAATAGTAAGGTCATTTTGACCATTTTAGTAGCCATGAATAATATATCTCTTGGTCCCTCGAATAGCTCAAGTTACCTTGGTGTTGTTTAGACACAATCTGAGCTTAATAAATAATTATATGGAAGAGAATAAAATTTATTCTAAGAGTTCAATTAGAATTAATTAATTAGTCTTGGGTTTTAATAAGGCCCAAAAAAGATAATTAATTAATTAAGAGAATTAGATTGGAATAAATTAATTAATTGGTCTGATATATTTTAACATATATTAAGAGTCCAATTAGAATTAATTAACTAGTCTTGGGTATTTAATGAAGCCCAAAAAAAGATAATTAAATAATTAAGAGGATTAGGCCAATCCTGGATTGATTTATGAGCACAGTACCAAGCCCATTAAGGCTTGATGATTTCGGCCATTAGGGCTTCAGGAAGCCTTAAAGCTGGCCGAAATTTAGAGGCGCAAGAGAGAGAAAAAATAACGTGATTGTCTGAGGTTTTTCCCTTCTCTAAGAGTGTCGTCTCTCCCTTTCTCTCTTGTGAACGTTTTTTTTTTCTCTTCCTCCTCTCTAGAAGGAGAGTATTTTGATTATCCAAAGAAGGAATTTTCACCAAGCTAACCTAAGAGTAAGATAGAGTCATGCTCCAAAAGATGAAGAGAAAAAGTTTGGAGACGTTTGATGCGTAAGAGTAGAAGATTGGTGGGAATACTGGTCGAACCGCTGATGCCTCCTTCTCCCCTTCCAACACAAGTTCCAATGCAACCCAACCCCTTGTTGGTTAATCCACAGCCAATAAAGAAAAGTAAGTACTCTCTCCTAGATGTGGCTCGGAAAACTAAAAAATTTTCCGCTGTGTTTTCTTTGATGTTTTTCGTTTTTATCCTTCAAGTTGTATTAGAGCCACGGCTTTCATCTAGGAGCATGTACTAGGGTTAAAACTAGAAAAGGTGATTCATTTACTATTAAAAATGAATCTTTTGTGATTTCATGTGATCCCTGATACATTGGTTTCTAGAGTTCTTGTACACTTCGCGGTTAGAGGCATATGCTCATGTATTCTAATGGTTTTCCTATTGTTTTTCTAGTTTTGAGTAGATACGATGTACTCCTCATGGTTAGAGGCATAGGTACTTGTAAAGGCATAGTTTTATGCCTTTTTTTGCATTCTTGTTGACCTATAAATTTTGGAGACTGAAGAACATGATTGTTGGAAGCGTTGAGGAGCAAAAAATGGTTGAAAAGTAGGATTTTTCTAGAAATCGGTGAACTCCAGAATGGACCTAACACCAGGTGGCCAGATTGGACCAGGCACCAGGTCCATACTACCTAACTAGAGGTTTTGGAGAAACAGAGTAGATTCGGTGCTAGGTGGGCCCAATGGACCAGGCACTAGGTCCATTCTGCCCAGAGGTGGATGCATGCAATTTTGTCCAAGAAAAAGGAGGGCACTGTTGAAATTTTGTACCTCAATTTTTCCTTGATATAATCATGTTTTGAAACCATTGTATGAGGTAATTTTCTACAATAGTTTTATTTATCTTTGGATGAATAATTGCATAAAAATGAATAATAAAGGATGAAACCACCTTAGGATTAAACAAGATTATTAATTTTTAATTTGTGATGTTTAAACCATTGTTTGGTCACTTAGAAATAAATAAATAGTTTGAGCATGAAAAAGTTTACTTTTGTTATCATGCTTATTTTATTTTTGTGATCAAATGCGCAAGTTCTTGTAAGAGCAAAGTCTTAATAGATTAGAATGGTTTTTTGATAAAACGTTTTAATATAAGAAACTTTAAAATGAAAGAGTTCATGGTTTATTCTCTTAAAGGGTTTTATCTATAACATAGATAATAATGTTGAACTTAAGGTTATTTAATAAAGTTTTACTTGATTATTAACTTAGAATAGTAAAATAAATTCATAGTCTATTCTGTCAATGGATTTAATCATTGACATAGAGAGTAATGTTGAAATTTAGTTTTTTTTTTTTACTAATTATAGAAAACGATTTTGGGCCTAAAACCCTATTTTCAATAAAAGATTAAGTAGGAGAGGTGTTCCAACGACCCCATGGCTTCTACGAAGCTCTGTTAGTTTTTTTAAGAGCTAAACTATTTTTATTATTGATAATGATTTTAAGAGTTATCTATTATTAAAGAAATAATATAAAGAATGTGCATTTTTATTTCTTGCAAACTAAATGAATTTTTTTGCAATATTTTAGAAATGTCTGGTTTCAGTCCATTATCAATCATTCTCAAAGAGAAAAAGTTGACAGGCCCAAATTATGTGGACTGAAAAAGGAACCTAAACATTGTATTTACTGCCGAGGAGTACAAGTATGTTCTTACGAATCCCTGTCCTGAGATTGGGGAAGAATCCTCTAATCAGGAAGGAGAGGCCGAGAAGGTATGGAAGAAAGCTGGTGAGATGTCTAAGTGCTATATGTTGGCTTTCATGTGTAGTGTGCTTCAATCTAAACATGAGCACATGGCCATTACGTACGACATGAATTTATCATTATGTACCATTTTTGTTGATAAGAGCCGGTCCGCAAGGCAGAAAGCTCTTAGAGCAATAATGAACACTAGGATGGCTGAGGGGGCATCGGTTCGAGAGCATCTACTTAAGATGATTGCCTACTTCGAGGAGGCCGAGGTCCTAGGCGCAACGATAGATCTTGAAAGCCAAATTAACATGGTTCTTGAAACTCTGTCTGATTCATATTATTAGTTTAAGTTAAACTACAACATGAACAAGTTGGATATGAATCTCACGGAGCTTATGAAAGAGCTCCAGGCGGTAGAGAAGATCATGAAGCCTATGTCAAAGGTTTTGGTATCTCATTTTACTTCTTTTTCTGGAATTAAGTCAAAGCCCAAAAAATTCAAGAAGAGAAAGGTTCAGAATAACGCAGGGGCCAAACCCAAAGTAGCTGGTCAGGCCAAGCCCAAAGGCAAATGCTTCAAGTGTGGCAAGAAAGAGCATTTGGAAGAAAGATTGTCTGAACTTTTTAGCCCAGTCAACTTCAGGTATTACTCTATACCTAGAATCTATTTTGATGGTTGGATCAATATCTTCTTGGATAGTTGATTTTGGAGCTACTGACCATGTCTTTAACTCTTTGCAGGGGTTCAGAAAGACAAGGAGACTCAGCAAAGGTGAGCATGGACTTCAAGTAGGCAATGGAGCAAGAATATAGGCTGAAGGATTGGGAGATCTTGAGCTTATTTTTTATGGTAATAAGAAGTTAGTTTTAAAAGATACTTTATATGTTTCTTGTGTTTAAACAGAATTTGATTTCAGTTTCCAAATTAATGAATTAAGGATATTCTATTTCTTTTCAGTTGAGATGGTAATTTAATTTGTATGGAAAACATGTATGGAAATCTCTTTTATATACATCATATTAGAAGTCAAGTAAACAATATTCAAACTGAATTTGATAATAAAAAGATAAATGTCATATCAAATGAATCGTATTTGTGGCATCTAAACTTGGGACATATAAATCCCAATCGGATTTAGAGGCTAATCCATGATGGGCCTTTAGATTCATTGAGATTGGAAGAACAGCCTCAGTGTGAATCTTACCTTAAAGGTAAAATGACCAAAAGGTCATTTACCAAAAAGGTTGATATAGCCATAAAAATACTAGCACTAGTTCATACAGATGTTTGTGGTCCGATAACTACACCAGCTAGGGAAGGCTACGAGTACTTTATCACTTTCACAGATGATCACACTCATTTTGGTTATATTTATCTTACAAGGCACTAGCTTGACTCTTTTGATAAATTTAAGGAGTTTAAGGCTAAAGTAGAGCGTCAAACAGGTAAATTAATTAAAACTCTGAGATCAGATCATGGTGGAATATACCTCCTCGGTGAGTTTAAGGATTACTTGGTACATCATGACATAGTATCTTAGTTAACTACACTTAAGACTCTCCAACGGAACAGAGTAGCTGAGGGAAGAAATAGAACTTTAATGGAAATGGTCAAAAGCATGATGAGTCATACGCCTCTTCCTATTTCTTTTTAGGTGTATGCCTTAGAAACTGTGGCATATATTTTGAACTTGGTCCCTTTCAAATTAGTACCTAGGACACCCTATGAGATGTAGACTAAACGAAAGCCCAGTTTAAACCATCTCAAGATAAAGGGTAGTCCAGCTTATGTGCTGACAAAAGGAAATAAGATGGAACCAAGATCAGAATTATGCTACTTCATTAAATACCAAAAGGAACAAGAGGTGGATATTTCTATCATCCTTAAGAGCACAGTACTTGTTAGTACTAATGCTAGATACTTATAGGATGAAAAAGTTACTTCCACCACGGGTTTAAGTAGAATAGAGTTAGAAAAGAAATTGGTCACTAATTCAACTTTAGGTAGTTCTAACACTCCGATCGAGGAACCAAGAGAAACACTACAGGATGTTCCTATACAAATTGAGCCTCGTCATAGTGGGAGGATCACAAAAGTTCCAGAAAGGTAGACTGAAAAGATCTATGATCTAGTCTCTGATCATCAGTAACAAGATCCTATTAGATACGAGGAGGTCATTGTTGATGCTGATGTAGACAAATGGCAGCTAGCAATGAATGTCGAGATTGAGTCCATGTACCTCAATCAGGTCTAGGATCTTATCACTGTACTTAATAGGATAAAACTCATTGGGTGTAAGTAGATATACAAGAGGAATAAAAGTGCGGATGGAAGGTTGAAACCTATAAAGCAAAGTTAGTTGCTAAAGGTTATACTCAGATAGAATGAATCAATTATGAGGAAACCTTTTCACCAGTAGCCATGCTTAAGTCTATTTGAATTCTCTTAGCTATCACATGTCATTGTGACTATAAGTTATGGAAATTGGATGTCAAGATGGCCTTCTTAAATAGCTATCTTAGTGAAGACATCTATACATCCCGGCTAGAAGGTTTTGTTGCTAGAGGTCAAGAATAAATGGTCTGTAAGTTTGGACTTAAGCAACTGTCACGAGCATAGAATATACATTTTGATGAAATTGTGAAAGCTGATGGTTTCATTCAAAACGTGGATGAACTATGTGTGTATAGGAAATTAAAAAGTGGTAAAGTGATTTTCTTGGTACTTTATGTAGATGACATTCTACTCATTGGAAATGATGTAAGGATATTGTCATTAGTTAAGGTTTGGCTATCTAGTTAATTTAACATGAAAGACATAGGGGAAGCTACCTACATTCTAGGTATTAAGCTTTTTATAGATATGAAGTAAAGAATGTTAGGTTTATCCCAGTCTGCTTACATTGGCAAGATATTGGTCAAGGATAACATCGATCAATGTAAATGGGCTATTATACCCTTTAGACAAGGATTATCCTTATCTTCCAAGCAGTGTCCTCAGACATAAGAAGACAAGCAGAAAATGAGCAAGATTCCTTATGCTTCGGTTGTGGAAAGTTTCATGTATGCTATGCTTTGTACTAGGCTAGATATCAACTTTACAATAGGCATGATTAGTACATATCAATCAAACCCAAGGAAAGCTCACTGGCAAGCTATCAAGCATTTACTAAAATATCTCAAGGAAACGAGAGATTATATGCTTTTATATTGTGCTGAAGATTTAGTTCCTACCAGTTACACAGCCTCAGACTTTCAAACAGAAAAAGATGAAAGAAAATCCACTAGTGGATATATCTTTACTTTGTTTGGAGGAGTAATTTCATAGAGAAGTATCAATTAATCCTGCATTATTAATTCTACCATGGAAGCTGAGTACGTTGCTGCTTCAGTAGCTTCTAAAGAAGCTGTGTGGCTTTGGAATTTCCTCACAGAACTTGGAATAGTACTGCACATGGACAGGCCTGTCATGATTTATTATGACAACACTGGAGTGGTGTCACAATGCAAGGAACCTCGAAACTATAGGAAGGGCAAGCACATAGAGAGGAAATATCACCTCATCCGGGAGTTCATTAAAAAATGAGAGATTATGGTCGATTAAATTTTCTCTATCAATAATCTGGCAGATCCTTTTACCAAGCTTTTGATAAAAAAAAAAAAAAAGGTGTTTTGCAGACACTTAGATGTCATAGGGGTAGGCACTTATAGACTTTCTTAGTCTTTGTAGCGCAAGTGGGAGATCGTTGGAAAGTATATCCTCAAAAATTATGTATTTTGTGTAAATATATTGCAATAAAATGTTTATTCATTCAATATAGTTTGTTTCTTATATTATTGCATATTTAAGGTCCAAGTATAACAAGTAATGATCTATGTGTTGGGTCATTTTTCAGAGTAAAGAATAGACCATGGGTACTTATCATACATGTAAAATTGGGTTCTTAGTCGTTTGATAGAATTGGGCATTTCATCAAGGCAAGACTATTATGCTATGAGTTTCAATGAGGAATGGTTTGCCTTGAATCAGTGAGTTGTTCACTCACATCACTGGCATAAGGGTATTTGGAATATGTAGAGCTAGACTTGTAGTAGTATTCTTTAATAAAAGTACTATGATTATAGAGACCGGGCTATTACTGCTACAGTGTGGATAGATACCTTCATACTTAAGTATGAGTTAGTGGTCTGGTGAAGCTAGTGTTTTATACTTTGATATATGTTGGGTGAGATTTCTTTTGTGAGATCAATATCCTTGTATGTTGTGTGTATTACTCTAGTTAGTTAAGACGGATTCATGCAACAGAGTTTCTATGCTTCACTAAGTGAAGTTAAATCACCTCCTTGTGAATGTTTAGGATAATCTAATAATCCAGGGCCCTGAGAATGTGATTCTGGAATATGTGTTATTGGGTAGCTTCCAACGATAAGCAAGTACATTCGAGTATGTCTTGGAATATCGGACTAGAGATCTAAGAATGGTAGATGTCTTTGAGTGAGTGTTAGTACATTTATCCTATCTCATTGATTGATGTTACATAGAGGGCTATTTTTCGTCATTTCACCTATAAGTCAGAGATGTTGCTTTAGCAATACTATTCATGCGGTCACCATTTTCATATGGTGATAAATAGGAATATTTAAAATGGTAAAATGCAGCTATTTAAAAGTAAGGGTATTTTAATCATTTTAGTAGCCATGAATAATATATTTCTTAGTCCCTGGAGTAGATCAAGTTACCTTGATGTTGTTTAGATACAATCTGGGTTTAATGGATAATTATATGGAAGAGAATAAAATTTATTCTAAGAGTTCAATTAGAAATAATTAATTTATCTTGGATTTTGATAAGGCTCAGAAAAGATAATTAATTAATTAATAGAATTGGGCTGGAATAAATTAATTAATTTGGCTGATATATGTTGACATATATTAAAAGCCCAATTAGAATTAATTAATTAGTCTTAGGTATTTAATAAAGCCCAGAAAAAGATAATTAATTAATTAAGAGGATTAGGCCAGTCTTGGATAGATTTATGAGCACAACACCAAGCCCATTAGGGCTTCATGATTTCAACCATTAGGGCTTGAGGAAGCCCTAAAGCTAGCCGAAATTTAGAGATGCAAGAAAGGGAAAAAATAACGTGGTTGTCTGAGGTTTTTTCCCTTCTCCTTTCTCTCTTGTGATTTTTTTTTTCTCTTCCTCCTCTCTAGAAGGAGAGTATCTTGCTTATCCAAAGAAGAGCCTTCACCAAGCTTACCCAGGAGCAAGGTAGAGTCATACTCTAGAAGACGAAGAGAGAAAGTTTGGAGACGCATGATACGTAGGAGTAGAAGATTGGTGGGAATACGGGTCGAACTGTAGGTGCGTTCTTCTCGCCTTCCAACATAAGTTCTAGTGTAACCTAGCCCCTTGTTGGTTAATTCGCAACTAATAAAGAAAAGTAAGTACTCTTTCCTAAATGTAGCTCGAATAACTGAAAAATTTTTCGCTGCGCTTTCTTTAATGTTTTCTATTTTGATCCTACTTGTATATTATGTATATGTAAATAGTTAGTCAAGACAAACTTGTACAAGATAGTGTCTACACTATATCACCCCTTGTGGTTGTCTGAATGATCTAATTATCCAGGGTCCTGGGGAATATAACTTGGATATTGACTTTAGGATAGCTCCCTTGGAAAGTGAAAATATTCTAAGATGTCGTGGATCATTGGACTAGAAGCTTGAGGATGGTAGATATCTTGTAGAGAGGTGTTAGTGCAATCTTTCCTCTCTAAATGCATGGCGGTATATAGAGGAATATTTTAGTCATTTCACCTATAGATCGAAGACATAGCTAATGCAACATTGTCTTTGGGGTCAGTATTTCCTTATGATGCTATTAGAAAATATTTAAAATGCAAAATATAACTATTTATATAGCAATGATATTTTAGTCATTTTAGTAGTCAAGACGATGTGTCTTTTTAGTCCTCGGAATAGCCCATAAGTCCTAATTATTTTAGGTCGAGGAAATGACCACAATAAAAAAAGATTTTAATTCATTCAGGAAGTCTAATTTCTTTTTAGACTAGAATAAAATAAAAGAATGAGAAAAATTAAATTTATTATCTAGTCTAATTGGTTAATTAATTATTTAGGGCCTAAGCCTAGATTGAATGATTAGAAAAATTAACCTAGGCTTAAACTAGTTAATAAAAGGCTTAAATAATTTTTTAAGTTCATTTGGACTCATTAATTATTTATTGGATTATTTTAATAGGCCCAAGAAATAAATAATTAATGATTATTATTTTAGGCTTATTGGGTCCAAGAAAAATAATAAATTATTTTTAGCCAATAGCCTAGAAAAAAAGGTTTTTTTTTTTATTCACATAACAGAAGAGTTAAGGTTAAGCTAAACCTCTTCTGTTGATAGCCTCTAAATGTTTTTGAAATATTAAAAACACCGGGGTTTGGTTATCAGGAGAGTGAATAGTAGTCATGGGCCTCAGTTGAGCATTACACATAGAACACACGACAGTGAAAGAAAAAAAAAACCAGAGCTTTTCTCTTGAAAGTCTCTCTCTCGTTCGTGTCCTTTTTTCCTTCTTGATTTTGCTAATCAATAGCAAAGGATCAAGAAAAGTTTTTCCTCGCCTAAGTTGTTCCACCAACATAGATTAGGCGGTGGAATATTTTGAAAAGCAAAGACTTCGCGTTCATGCCCTAGAGGAGTAGGCAGATTGTTGGTTTTCAATCGGAATTGTTGTCGAGACAAGATGCCACTCTAGTGGTTTGCACCTCTTCTTCTTAGCCAAATAGATCAAAGACACACAAAGGTATTGTTTTTTTTTTTTTTTTTTGCCTCCGCTGTACCGTGTCTATTTTTTTTCTGGTTCAGTATCATAGCATGCATGGCTTCTATAAGTTTTCGAAGCTTCATCCTCCACCCTGGATTATACATGTTGGAGAATGGATCATTCCTCTAAGTTGGTCTCAGCCTTTGAGCTCTCATGTAATTTGTTTCCTCCAACATAGACGGGTGGAAATATGCATTTATATAAAAATTAGTTGTGTGACCATGCCTTCCACACATTACAAATACCTCTCTATTGCTGCTGCCTTCTCGAGTCATCAAAAGACTAACTTGGTTCACTAGCTCTGCAAGCTTTGAAGTAATGTCAGGTTGAGTGTTGATCTCATGAATTGTAGCTCTTCTACCTCTCATTGCTTTTTGTAGAAAATTCCAATATCATGCTTAAAACACATTAAGCAAAAATAAATAAATCTACATAAAATATTAAATTCTAAAATCATTATTTTAGAAACTTAATTAATTAGTCCCAAAATCAAAATTTGGGAAAAATCTTGGGGCCCTTTTGGAAGAAAAACATTTCATTGGGTACTCAAGAAATTAATTAGGAAAACCAGCGATCAAAAAGAAAAAATTAAAAAATGAAATTTTTTTAAATTAAAAGGCACATGCACAAGTTGCTCGCGACTATGCTTTAGCTACGGCTGGCTATGTACAAGCCGGTCGTGGCTTGTGCATAGCCGTATACGGCTCTCTCATGGAGTCTTTCAGCTTGAACAATTTCAAGCCAAATTTTTTTTGCTAAAAATGCCGTTTTTCCTTTTTTTTTTTTGTTGTTATTTTAACCAACAACAAACTCAGAATCAAAAGAAACTAATCCATGTTAATTTCCAATTTTGTTCCAGCTTATAGAAACCAAAAGAATTCATGAAACAATTTCCATACATGGCCCATATATAATTTTGAAACAATTTCATAAAGCCAAATTTATTTTGAAACATTTTTCAAAACCAATAATAAACCCGTGGACACATACAAGATGGCTCTGATACCACTGTTGGATTTTGATCATGCAAACCAATTTACACGTAACGGAAAAATAAAATGAAATTCACTCAAAGGATCACTCATATGTAATCAAACGAATTAGGAGAATGAAGGGAAAAAATTAGTTACCTCGAAAACGCAACTTTTAAAATTTTTTCCCTTCGCGTGCCGAACCCTTCCGAAACGTTGTCCAAGCACAAACCACGCAAATCTCCTTCGTAAGTCGATCCAATCAAGCCACCAAATTCCATGTGTAGGAATTTCTCTAAAAAAAGTCCATACAAGGATCATGTTCAAGAACCTCCAAAATTTTCTGTTAGAAAAATTTATTGGCGGCTAAGTTTTTATTTATAGAGAAGAAACAAAGAGGAAACACGTTATGTTTTAACGTGGAAAAAGAAAAGAAAATAGCTACTGTAATCTTTAGGAAAACACCAAACCTTTGCATACTGTACACACACATATATAAGAGTCCATCACGAATCTCCACAAAGATTGTTTCCTAAACCCTTTAGGAAACAACTTAGTTTTTCCTTCTTTTTTTTGACTTTGCCACATGAAACTGTCTCTCTTATTTTCCAAAACTTTTTAGTAAACAAGAAGACTTTTCCTTTATTCTTTCTTTTATGGGTTTTGGATTTCCCAAAGTGCAATAAGGCCCCTTGAATTATAACTAGTTTATAATTCACCACAAACCTTTTAAATAATTACAATTTCATCCAACTAATTATAACACTTTATAATTAGCCCATAATTATTATTTCTTCTCACAAATTAACCCTATAATATTACCATATAATGTCTTGAGTACCAATTTCTCTATTGTGTGTGACATGTTAGGTTTTCTAGTTAATTGGTAGCTCAAAATGAATTAATCCTATCATAATAGAATTAATAATACTTTCAATAATTAGAATTAATTTATTAATTCTAATTAGGATTTAATTTATTAATTCTCTAATTAATAAATCCATATTTAGTAGATCATGAGTGATATTTAGCAATACATCATGACCACCCAAAAGTCCAGAAAGTCAAGTAGCTTGATATGAACCTTTCAATAGCAAAACGTTATTGCAATAAACTCCTTTCACCATACAATATCTCATTCAGTTTAGAATATGAAATAAGTGCCAACTCCTTCCAGAATATTAATTAATTCTAACAAGAATATTTTAGTACTATTTCCCGAAACCCATTACTCATCATGTGTATCAATTGAAACTATTTTCAACACATAGTTGCCTTGGCCAAGGACGTCTTGAGTAATGATTCCTACAAGTGGCCTCGAGATATTCTCTCCTACTATTAGGAGTGGTGAATCCTTTATTAACCCTCTCAACTACATTCATTTACTTCACGTTGTACCAATATCTATCCCATAGGCGGTCCTGTAAGGACTCCAAAGATTGGAATCAAAGTACAATACTTAGCAAACAAAGTACCTTGGAGATCTCAAGTCTAAGGATACTTGCACATTTGTTATAATGAGATTCTATCACTGGCACTAAATAGTTATCCATCTGACTATTTCATAGTTAGGTCGTCTAATATACTTGTTCAAGTAACATGCATCCACGTGTTAACTTTGAGTATCACAATACTCAAGGATATAAGAACCTCCGCTTGATCAAATCAAGAAGTATAACACGTGCTAATCTTAGCACATTAATGATGTCCTATCTTATTGATACTATAACTAGGGATAATTTAAGCACAAACACATTCAGTGTTGTAGGAACCTCATGTCACAATCTCCATCATGATTTTCTTAACACGGTGTTATTCTTAGGACTTTATCTAATAGTTTTTATGCACATAAACATATAAAAAAAAAGAAACTGAAACATAAAGAATGCCTTTTATTGATTTAATGTGCAAAATACATTGTAGAAATGATTGCTTCTAGGGAACAATCCTAACATGAATGGCCCCCTATAGTAATTGTCCAAAATATATATTTATGGTCTTTGGATGTGCCACGCATCTCTGTATGATTTGGCCTGCACAGACATGAAAGATGTATAGATCTTTCTAAAGGTAAAAGGTAAAATTAGCAAAGAATTTCTTTTTCTTTTTTTGGTTGATGAAACATCACTTTTGGTAAGACTCGTCTTACTAGAAAGTTAGCAAAATTAACAAGCCACTATGTATCAGTATCTATACTATCCACATTATATAATTTATCATCTAGAAATGAATCATTGATGTCCTCCTTCAAAAGTTTCTCCGTATTACAAAATTTCAACCTCAAGAGATGGTTTGATACCAAGTTTTCTCCATATTTTTTGTCCCTAATCCCAAGATCGAAGTCCTGCAGCAATACAACCCATCATATCTGTTGGGAATATGCCCTCTTAGACTAGTTTTTTGATGAAAATATCGAATATGTTAATAAAAGAATTTATTTGTCGAAAATCATTTGTGAAATAATTTTCTTTATTTGTGTATATTTTCGTTTGGAACAGACCCATTGTGTTTAAATAAGTGATCCATGTGAATGGAGGTCTTTCACAATAAGGTATGGATCATGGGTTATTTAAACACATAAACAGTTGTTTTTAACCGATTTATGAAAATGGGAATTTCATCATGTTTAGGTTATTATGTTATGAATTTTAAATGGGGGATGGCTTACCTTTAGCCAGTGAGTAGTCCACTCACTTCATGACATAAACGTATTTCGAATACGTAGAACATGACCTATAGTAGTGGTTCTAAAAGTACTATATGGTAGAAACCTAGACTATTACCGCTACAGCGTAGACTAGTACTCTATGACTTGAGTATGAGTTGATGGTCTGGCAAAGCTGAAAGCATAGGCTTTAATATGCTATAGTTGAGGTTCTATCGGAGGGCCAATATACTTGCATGTTTGGTATGTGTGACTAGTTAGTTAAGACAGATTTGTACAAGATAGTTTCTATACGATATCGCCCCTTGTGGTTGTCTGGATGATCTAAATATCCAGGGCCCTGGGAAACATGATTTGGATGTTTGCTTTAGGGTAGCTCTCTTGGAAAGCAGAAAAACTCCAAGAAGTTATGGATCATTGGACTAGAAGCCTAAGGATGGTAGATGTCATTTAGAGAGGTGTTAGTAAACTTCTTCCTCTCTAAATGTATGGCGATGTGTAGAGGGGTATTTTAGTCATTTCACCTGTAAGTCGAAGACTTTGCTAATGCAGCATTGTCCTTGGGGTTAATATTTCTTTATGGTGATATTAGGAAATATTAAAAATATAAAATACATATATTTATATAGTGGGGGTATTTTGGTCATTTTAGTAGCCAAGGTAATGTGTCTTTTTGGTCTTCAGAATACCCCGTAAGTCCTAATTAATTTTTGGATTGAGAAAATGAACTCAGTTGAAAGAGTTTTATTTTATTCGGGAAGTCTAATTTATTATTAGACTAGAATAAAATAAATGGAGAGAAATTTATTATCTGGTTTAATTGGTTAATTAATTATTTAGGACCTAGGTCCAGTTTGAATAATTAAAAAATTAACTAGGACTTAAACTAGAGGAAACTAATTATTACTTAATTATTTATTGGGTTATTTATTTAATTAAATACTAAGAAGTAAATAATTAAAGTTTAATTATTTTTTAGTTCATTTGGTTTCATTAGTTATTTATTGGGTTATTTATTTAATCCCAAGGAAAATAATTAATGTTTATTATTTTGGGCTTTTCGGGTCCAAGAAAAATAATAAATATTATTTTGGCCCAATAGCCTGGACCATAGGATTTTTCTGGACATAGTTCAGAAGAGTTAAGGGTGATGCCAAAATTTATTTTGTAAATAATATTCGGGTATTAAATCCCGGGAATATTATTTTTATCAAAATAATTATTTTTGGTTTCATGACTCTTGGCTTTCTGTGTGAAAAAATAAAATAAAAGGAAAAAGAAAAAAATTAATAATAATATTTTTCGATGACTTTTGGCTCTCTCTCTCTCTCTCTCTCGTGGCTGTTTAGCTTTCCTGGCTTTTAGTTTTCTTCACGTTTTCTATAACAGAAAAAACCATGCCTGGGAAATGTATGGTCAGGGCTAAGGAAAAACTGAGAGTGATCATCTACTTCTCTTCCAAATTGAGTGCAACCGGAAAATTAGGCTGTGGAATATTCCATGAACTGGAAAACAAGCATTCACCGGAGGAGAAGGAAGGAAGGATGCAGTGCACTGGTGATCATGGATGGATGAAGAAGAAATCTGTTCTTCAGGTTCAATCCGTTCTTCAAGTTTTAAGGCTCCAAGAGGTATGTTTTCAAGCCACCATGCTGTGCCAATACTCCGTTTAATGTTCATGTTGTCCATTTTCATTCACTGTGAGCATGCTCTGTAAATTGTCAATTCCTTCAATATCAACTTTGACTTGGCATCATTTTTGCTAAGCAAATAGTGAAGGATTGAGTGATCAATATTATCAAAAGCAAAAATCACAAGAAAAAAAATTCTTTTTTTGCCATGCTTTAGTTAGCTTGTGCTTCAATTCATGTTTTGCTTACATAATATATAGGTTGAAAGTGCATGTCCCTTCTTTGTCCAAGTATTGCTCTAACTGTGAAATCCCTAGTATCACATTAGTTCAAAAAAATATGGTGCAACCATGATTTGAGAGTTAGTTAACAAATCTTTCAAAATGCTACTAAAAGAAATTGATACATTGATGACCAAACTTTAGTTAGGAAATATGTTTTCTCACTAAAAATACCTATTAGTGAGGAAAAGTTTTTTTAGCAACAAAAAACTTTTTGTGGCTACTTATTATGATCTTTAGTGACAAAATTTTTATTTCTTATCTAAAAGTGATAGCTTTTGCTAGGAAATGAATGTATTAGCGATGAAAATTTAAGTTTCCTTGCTCATTATGCATCGTCGGTGATAAAAATTCATTTCCTAACTAAATTTTCCTCACTAATGATGTATTATTAGCGACAAAAATTCATTTTCTAATTAAAACTATTAACTTTTATCACTATTAACTATATCTTTAGCAACAAAATTTAGATTTCCTAACTAATACCTATTCTTAAAATTTTTAAATATTTATAATATGGTCTCAAAACTTTTGCAAATTGATCCTTAAATTTTGTATAATTGGAAAATAACTCAAATTTGCATATTAGTCTCTAAATTTTAGAATATTTACAATATGATCCCAAAAATTTTATAAATTGGTCCTTAATTTTTTTTGAAATTGTAAAATGACCCCAAAAATTTATAAATTAGTCCCTAAATTTTAAATATTTATAATATATATTGCGTGTATATATATATATATATATATATATATATATATACACACACACACATATATATTGTGTGTGTATCTTTATGCATACTTATATATAAGTATATATATGTATGTTTATATACACATACATATATATACACACATATATGTGTGTATGTATGTGTGTGTGTGTGTGTGTATACATATGTATGTATATGTACACACACACACACACACACACACATATATATACGCGTATATGTACGTGGTGTATATACACACACATAAAATGACATTATTTTGTTTTCCAATTAATGATGCATCAGATTTAGGTATTGTTATAGTGGAGTATGACATAAAAATATGGGTTCTTAGAAAAAATGTTGTTGTCATGTATCAACAAATTTTAAACCTTACTTCTAAAGATGAAGTATAGCATCGTAGCAAGTAAGGTATCGATCCCACAAGGAACATGAGAAGTGTACTTAATAAAAAGAAGAACAATCAACTAACTTCATTCTTATGAAATCATCTTATAAATACTTGACCTAATGAATTCTAATGATGCATTATTTACAAATATCTACACATAAAAAAGGGGGAAATTAAAATAAGATGCTATCTAAACTAATCCTAACAAATTAAGAAATAAAGAATCAAAATAGAAAGCAAGAACAAAATAGGAAACTTCAAAACCAATTAAGAAATTACCATATTTTTAGGCCAATGTCATGAAACCAAATTATGACACTTATCATTAAATTGATTACTTTGAGTAATTGATTTTATAGAAAATGTTGAACACTATGAACCCTATCCTTTCATAAAGGGATTCATTTTTTTTATTTTAACACCTCCAATTAATCTCTAATCTAATTATTAACGTGCTTTACTTTTATTAATCTTTTCTTAAAGACCTTAATACTTCAATTAAACAAGTGTCATATATTAGCAATTAAGACTGAAAATCATATCAAGGCATCATTAACATCAAGTTAACAGATAATAATGAACTTCAATTTCATGCACCTTAAATTATATAATTTCCAATCAACCAAATTAAGCTATGAACTGCAACTTAATTTAAATTAATAGATGCTACTTTGAGAATTAACCAAAAGATTAATTTACTTAGCCCTACAATCATGTGACACAAATATGTTGTGCATACATAAAAGAAATCAACATAATTAATAGAGAAGAAAGCTAGAATTGCGTAAATACTTTAGGGGCAATCTATATAATATCAAAGATTTCATCTTTAATATATGAATCTCAAAGTCTCAAAGACTATATCAAAACAAAGCCTTTAAACGTAGATAAACTTCTCAATTGTTTGAATGTAAGGAAAACTAAGGAACATAAGAGGTTAGAAACAAGAGAGAACAAGAGAAATAGTGAAAAGTAGAAAATGGGAAGCTTACAAACTCTAGTCTTCTTGCCTCCTTGACTTCTTCGCCTTCTCTTGGCCTCTTTGATGCTTTTCTCCAAGAAAATTATGTTTCAATGAAGTATCTATATGTGTCTCCCGAATTTGAATATCCACCACCTTTATATAAAGTCTCTAAACCGTCCTTGATTGAATTTGGGAAGTTTAAGTTGCTTTTGGACTTGTTTATACTTTCTAAAACCTTTAGGAGACTTGCACAGCTTGTAGGCATGGGCATACATAGAAGCGTGCATAATTTCTACTCAAAATAGCTCGATGGTGGCACGAGGAGATGTATGGCCGTGCACCCTACACGGGGTCATGCATGGTCATGCACATGATTGTGCATCTTGCAAAGTGACTTTTTCCTCGATTTTTGTAGAAACTCTCCCTTATTATTCACAAGCAAATGCACATGAGTGCATCATCCCGTGCATGTCCCCTAAAAGCTTTTTTATTTTACATTTCTTGATGCATGATGTATGTCCATGCATCAAGTTATGCATGCATGTGTATCCTCAAAAACCTGCTTCTAAATCCAATCAACCGACAATTGATCCTAATGTGATAATATTGCATTAAAGTCCAAGTTCTACTCATTTTTTTATCAACAAGACTGAAAAGCATAAGAGAACATAATATGAGTAGAAGCCATTCATTATCCACAAAAGTATGCATAAAAGCTAAGGAAAAGTACTATAAAAATGTGACTATTTCACATCTAACAAGTATATAAAATCATTCATATTTAAACTTATTCCTAATCAAATTTTAATTAAAATATTAATCTCAAATCACACATATGAGCAAGTATACTTATCGAAAAGCATAATATAGGGCATTAACAAGTATCAATCATCAGGGAACAACTATCCACTAATTACTTCTTATCAAATATTTAACCTATCAATTAAGTTGATCAAAAACAAACTAAACGAATTATCTACAAAATTAAGGATATAAAAGTCATGCAATTAGATTGATACTCTTAAAGACATGACAATGATTAATTTTGCAATCTTCACAACCAATTACCATTATAGCATCATGAAGTAATGAAATAGAACCTATTCTCTCTCGAGTTATGGCTTCACAATCTTATAGCTAAATCAGTTGAAGTCTCTACCTCACCAAAACAACCAAAAGATGCATTAATACAATTCCTTTAACAAAAAATCCCTATCTATAAGTGACACAAAAATATGAAATCAATTAATTCCCCTATCTCTAGATGAAATCTACAAACCTTTGATTACTCAAGTTCTTTACTTAACCCCTCTCTCGAGTTAGTTAAGAAAAAAAAATTATAATTAATTAAATTTAAACCACTACTAACCTCTTTCCCAAGTTAATTAGAATGAAAAAAATAATCAATCCATCTACAAAATAAAATCTAAGTAATCAAATATTATAAATTAGCAATTAATTGATCAAATAGCTAAAACTAATACACAGTCATGAACTTAAAAAATATCATCTAAAATTAATTATAATATTAAGCTCAACATTGTTCAAGAAAAGAAAATAAAGGAAAAAGATAAGAACTTACAGATAAGCCCTTCTTCCACTCCTATGAAGACTTTTCCAAAAACAATGCTCCTCTTGATCAATTCTTCCTTTAATGAGTGATTTCCAATTCCAAAATTTTTATGTTTATCTTGAGTTTTTCTTGTTTATATAAGCTTCTTGGTTGTAAAAAATGATCCACAGTTGTGCATAGGTTGATTTCCAAAAGAATACTTCAAAAATTGCCAAATTCTGCTCAAACAAGAATTTTTCACCGACTTGAAAATAGAGCAGGGCCAATGCTAGTCCAGCTTCTCCAAGTCGACACTGGGTCAACTCTATAATTCTTGAACTTTGACTATTCAATTTTGCTATTTTGCTCTGTTTTTTCCAGTACTGAGTCATCGTCGGTCAACCTTCAAGGGCAGGCACTGGGTTAAAACTGGAACACCATCAATTCACCTTCTATTTCTATAATTTCTGCACAAAATTTCAGAAAAGGCTTCCTATAATCAAGTATCTCAAATATCAAAAAGTAAAGGAATTGACTAGTTATTATATTCAAAAACATCATAAGTCCACTTCAAATAATTAGAAAAATATAGATATATTTAGGCCCTATCAATTCCCCCATACTTGAGATTTTGCTTGTCCTCAAGCAAACAAGACATCAAAACCATCAAGCACACTGTCTCCTAACAAGAAATTAACCTAAGTGACTCATATCTAATATATCAAAGAGATTAGCCTTCTTTCTACTTGAGAATCCTAGTCAATATTCATCCAACTAAGCTAAACTCATGTAAAGTCACCTATTTAGATAACTATAACCAAGGCCATCAAAGTTAAATTAAACAAATTTATTCTAAATTATTGAAAGCTACCCATTCTTACAGCCACAACTAAATTGTCAATGTAACTAATATAATTCAAGATTATCCAACCAATTCATGTTTCATGACTCTAAATTTTTCAAAATTTGATAAGCAAAATAGGGCCATTCACTCATTTTTTTTCCTTTTTTTTTTCAAGAAATTAGGGAATTTAGCCTGTAGTGAATGGATTTCTCTTCACTCACCATATCGATCCCCTTTCAAAATAATTTTTTCCAGTACTCACAATTTTTTTTCAACATTTTTTAGCAACAATATTTTTTTACATACTAAAAAATAATAATAATAAATCACACGTTGTTTTTTCCCAAGGGATATGCGTTTTGCATTCCCAGAATTTTTTTTTTCTTCACACTTTTTCTAGAATGGGTACATACACCTTTCTGACTCTCATTTTTTGACTTAATTTTTTTTTCCAAACCTCACTAATCCTATCTACTCAAAATTAGAAAAGTTTAGAAAGACACAAAACATAAACCAATCTCTACTTATACTTCATCGCATCACCTTTTAACCAAAAATACAAGAAAAAGTACCTTCAACTACTAAAGACTAAATAAGGTTATCTTAAATTCTCAAGATGTACCTATATCATACTAAATAAATAAATTTACACAAAACTCAACTCAATCCAATAAATGCCAAACAAAATTCTTAACAAAAAAAAAAGAATAATGACATTGGTATATTAGACAAAAAATTTAGTCCAATGTAGTCTAAACAATTCAACCCAACAAACATTATTATTGCAAAGAGTAAACACCAATCTCCCCCCCCCCCCCCCCCTCCCCCCTTCTCCAAAACTTAAGTTGAATAGCGTCTCCAATGGCCTAAAATATCACAAGATAAAGCATATCAAATGAACTAAAAAGATAAAAGAGGAAAGGGAAATACTCTTTAAAGCCATTAAATTCCAAAAAAAAAAAAAAAAACACACACACACACACACACACAAAGCTAGTTGAATTCCAATCTAGAAGAGTGTTTTTGTTTGACAATATTGCATACCTAAAGACAAAAAACAAAAGAAAATATACCATAAAATAGAAAAGTTGTAACACCCCTAACAGAAATCTTAGCGAAAAGCATGTAGCGCTGTTAGGGGTCACCCCATCTAATTTCCTATACCAGGGGCCTTTATAACAAATAGAGCATTTTATTTTTGCCCTAAACTTTTCCAGTATAGAGGTGATTGACATTTTCTTCCATACAATGCTTCAAATGGAGCCATCCTAATTGTTGATTGGTAGCTGTTATTATATGCAAACTCTACATATACCAGATTATCAATTCATTTTGCTCCAAAGTCCAATGCACATGTCCGCAATATATCTTCCAAAATATGAATCACACGTTCTGATTGTCTATCTGTTTGCAGATGTGCAGTTGTATTAAACGTCAATTGTGTCCCACATAACCGCTGCAATTTGCTCCAAAATTTTGAAGTAACACTCGAGTCGCGATTAGACACAATACTGGAAGGCACTACATGTAGTTTGACCACTTCTTCCATATAAATCTTACTTAGCTTTTCCAAAGAGTCTCATTGATTTATAGGAATAAAATGAGTGGAGTCAACCGATCCACTACAACCCATATAGTATCCCTTTATCCTACAGTCATCGGCAACTCTGTTACAAAATCCATAGTGATCTCATCCCATTTCTATGAGAGTATCGGTAATGGTTGTAATAATCCTCCCGGTCGTTATTGATCTGCCTTCACCTTTTGGCATGTAAGGCACCGAGCCACAAATTGAGAAATGTCTTTCTTTATCCCAATCCACCAGTAATGCTATTTTAGATCTCGATACATCTTGACTGCCCTAGGTGGATCGTATACTTATTCTAGCGTGCCTCAGCTAAAACTTCATGTGTTCAAACAAGATTGCTTTGGTATATAATATCGGTCTCGATAATGAAGAATTCTGATATCATCGACATGGAAATCACTTTTCCTTTCATCTACTGCTTTCTTGGATAACCTTTGAAATTCTTTGTCTTTCTCCTACTTTTTTTTCAATTGTTGCAAAAAGACAGGTTGAATTGAAATATTATTCATCCTTATTCCCCTTTCAGTCACCCATGTTTCCAATTCTAGAGTTTGTACCATATGAAGTGCAGACAATCTCACTTTCCTACTTAAGGCATCTGCAACTACATTTGCCTTTCCAAGATGATATTTAATCGGACGGTGAAATTCTTCTAAGAATTCCATCCACCGATGCTATCTCATGTTTAAATCCTTTTGGGTGAAAATATATTTCAAACTCTTATGGTCTATGAAAATTTCAAACTCAGCACCATACAAGTAATGTCTCCATTTCTTCAAAGCAAACACAATTGCTACCAACTCCAAATCATGAGTGTTAATGCAAGAAAGAAAATTGATAGCATATATCTTGAGGAAGTTGAAACTGCTTTTACCTTCTGTTTGCTTATTTCAAGAGCTAAATAGCCCAAGCCCTTCATGGTTTTCTTTTTTCTCTTTCTCTGTCCTTGCTTGAATTAAAGTTGTTATTTGAAGCATGGTGATCATTTTGATATGAATATTACAAGAGGTTATGCATGAATTATGGAATTTATTTGCCAAAAATTCCATGTGGTGGGCTGTTTTGAGTAAAGCTATGTGGTGGTGAATATGGTTGTGCTTTTGCTGTGATTATGTGAAGTTTAAAATTGATTTGAAGGTGTTCAATTAGGATGAGCATGGCTGATCATATAAAAGAAAGAAAGGAAGAAGAAATGAAGTTATACTTGGAGGATTATTGAAAATAAATAGAAGGTTTTTATGATCATGCAAGCTACCGATTTTCTTGTTGTACTAGATTGATTTTTTTGTTTATGGATGACTAAAAATTAGTGGGCTTAAGGGTGTTAAAAGGGAGATTAGATCGAATTCATTAGTATTCATGTGCTATAATGAACAAGAAATAAAGCTATAAGGTATTTTGCTGGAAAATGGTTTGTTTCCAGAAAATGCTAGACTGTTTTAACCCCAGTAAATCTGTAACGTTTTTGGAACTGAGTGATTTCACTCACATCTATTTCGCTTTATTTCTCTTAGGATTAGAAGTTGGAACTCAATTGACGTGAAGACTATTCTTTTTGTGGAGTCAGTAAACTCCTTTATTTTGTATATGTATTATATAGATATAATGAATGGACCTTTGCACTCTATTTTGAGATGTATAATACCATATGAGTTTTGTATAGGTGTGTGGTATTTATTATCACATTGCTCTGTTTGTTATAAGGACCCCTAGTCAGGGAAACCAGTGGGGTGATCCCCAACAGTGCTTCACGCTTCTGCCATGATTTCTGTTAGGGGTGTTACAAAAGTAAAATGAACTAAAAAAAAAAAAAAAGGAGACGTTTTACAATAAGAAACAAAAATAGAAACCTAAGCCTAATTAATGGTCATGAAAATTTAAAGTGAAAAAGAACTAGTAGAAGAAAATAAGTTTAGAACTGGTACAATCAGTCGCATCATTAGCATCATAATCATCATCAGCAGCATGAATGTCCTCAAGGCCTCTCCCAGCTCCAACTAGGGCACTACCGTGTTGTCCTTGAAATTGCTATATCCACAAGGTCCACTGTTGCCCTTAAGCATCCTATCTCCTACTTATCGTCTTCATGGAGTCGTGAAGCTGAAGAAGTATAGTCATCTGAGTCTCCATCCCCACTCTAAACTACTCTAGTTGGGTGTGCACCTCAATCTCAAAATCAACAAAAGATCTAGAATTACTTGTGTATGCCTCGGTGCTCGTGGAGGCTAATCATTATCCTCCACATGAGGGAGCTCCTTCATGCCAAGATGCTGCATCTCAAAAGGTCTCATCAACCTTTTCTCCCTTTCATTAAATTTATACCCATAAATAACCTGAAGCTTGAAAATAACAGAAAGCCATGCATGCACCAAAAATAGAAGCAAAACCACATGGAGAAAGAACGCAGTAGAAGGATTTTCAAAATTTATACCTCTGTGCTTTATGGTTTTCTTTGGCTGTGAGGAAGTTGATTGAACCATAGGGATTACTTCTTCACGGCTCGTTGATGCTTTTGATTCAATGCCTGCAATTCTTCTACTTCTCTGTGGCATGAACGCAAGCTTCTTGTTTCTCAGAATATTCCACCGCCTAATCTCTTGCTGGTGGAGCAAATAGACGAGGAAAAAATAGTCTCTATTCTTCTTGATTCTCTATTATTAATTAATAGAATCAAGAATATCAAGAAGAAGAACGAACAAGGCAGAGAAATAGAAAGGACAACTACCTTGGTTTTTTTTTTTCTTCTATTTACCGTAGTGTATTCTCTGAGAATGAAAAACACATTGCTCACCTTTGATAACCAAAACACTGGAGTTTTGATATTTCAAAACACCCGAAAGTTATCAATAGAAGATGTTTGGCTTAGCCTAAACTCTTCTGTTCCGTGATTTTTTTAAAAAAAGAAAAAAAAAAACCTTTGGTCCAGGCTATTGAGCCATTAATTATTTTTATTATTTTCCTTGGACCCAATAAACCCAAAAATAATAAACATTAATTATTTATTTTTAGGGCTTATAAAAATAACCCAATAAATAATTAATATACCCAAATAAACCAAAATAATTATTCAAGCCTTTTTATCTAGTTTAGCCCAGGTTAAATTTCTAATTATTTAATCTAAGCTTAGGCCCTGAATAATTAATTAACCAATTAAACTAGATACTAAATTTAATTTAATTTCTCTCGTCCTTTTATTTTATTCCAATCCAATAATAAATTAGACCTCTTGAATAAAATAAAATCCTTTTTAACTGAGACCATTTCCTCAACCCAAAATTATTTAGGACTTATGGGCTATTCTGAAGACCAAAAAGAAATATCACATTGGTTACTAAAATGACTAAAATGCCCATACTATATAAATAGTTGTATTTTGTATTTTAAATATTATATAATATCACAATAAGAAAATATTGACTCCAAAGACAATGATGCGTTAACTATGTCTCCGACCTATAAGTGAAGTGACTAAAATATCCCTCTACACATCGACGAGCATTTAGAGAGGAAAAAATGTACTAACACCTCTCTAAAAGACATTTACCATCCTTAGACTTCTAGTCCAATGATCTACGACTTCTTAAAATATTTTCGCTTTCCAAGAGAGCTACCCTAAAGCAAATATCTAAGTCATGTTCCCAAGGCCTTGGATATTTAGATCATTCGGACAACCATAAAGGGCGATATAGTATAGAAGCTATCTTGTACAAGTTTGTCTTGACTAACCTGCTACATATACCCAACATACACGTCTATTAATCCTACAATAGAACCTCAACTATAGTACATCAAAGTATACGCTTCTAGTTTCGTCAGACCACCAACTCATACTCAAGTATAGAGTACGATTCCACGCTGTAATTGTAGTAGTCTAGGTTTCTACTATATAGTACTCTTAGAAACCACTACTACAGGTCTAGTTCTACGTATTCGAAATATGCTTGTGTTATAAAATAAGAAGACTACTCATTAGCTAAAGGTAAGCCATTCCATATTTAGAATTCATAACACAATAATCTTACCATGATGAGATTCTCATTCTCATCATTCGGTTAAGAATAATAGTTTATGTGTTAAGTAACCTATGGTCCATACCTTACAGTAAAAGACCTCCATTCACATAAACCATTTACTTAAACATAATGGGTATTTTCCAATAAAATTGTATACAAAAGTAAAGAAGAATTCATAAACAATTTCTAAGCATAAAACTTTTATTAATACAAATCAAAATTACATCAGAAACCTAGTCTAATAGGGCATACATCCCAATAATCTCCCACTTGCATTCTAAGACTAAATAAGTCCATAGGTACCTACCCCTATAGCGTCTAAGTGTCTTCTAAAGACTTTCTCAGCCAAAGGCTTGGTGAAGGGATCTGTTAGATTGTTCTCTGAGATAATCTATTCCACTACGACTTCCTATCTCTGGATAAAATCCTGGATCAGGTGGTACTTCCTTTTAATGTACTTCCATTTTTTGTGGTTCCTAGGTTCTTTAGATTGTGAGACCATGTCAGTATTGTCGCAATACATCACAACTGGCCTGTCTATCTATGGCACAACTCCAAGTTCTAAACGTAACTTTTGGGGCCAGACTGCTTTATTAGATGCCTCCGAAGCTACTACATACTCAATTTCTATGATTAAGTCAGCAATACAAGATTGTTTTATACTCTTCTATGAAATAGCCCTTCTAAACAAGGTAAAGACAATCCACTAGTGGATTTTCTCTTATCTTTATTTGTCTGGAAGTCTGAGTCTGTGCATCTTGTAGGTACCAAGTCATCAGCCCTGTAAACTAGTATATAATCTCTCGTACCCTTAAGGTACTTGAAAATATAGTTTACAGCTTGCCAATAAACCTGCTTAGGGTTTGACTGATATCTACTAACTAAGTTTAGGACAAAGCAAATATCTGGCCTAGTGCATAGCAAGACGTACATGAGACTTCCCACAGCCGAAGCATAGGAAATCCTACTTATTCCATCATTTTCTTCTTGAGACTTTGAGCAGTCCTTTGAAAAAAAAAATAACCAATATCTATAAGGAATTAACGCTCCCTTGCATGAGTCCACGCTGAACTTGTCTAGCATCTTGTCAATGTATGTAGCTTGGGATAATTCTAACGTTTTTTGTTTCCTATTTCTAAGAAGCTTTATCCCGAGATTGTAACTAGCTTCTCCCAAGTCCTTCATGCTGAATTGACTAGATAGCCAAACCTTAGTAGATGACAGTGTCCCTACATCATTCTCAATGAATAGAATGTTATCCACACATAGTACAAAAAAAGCACATTTATGCCTTCCAATTTTCTATACTCACATAGTTCATCCTTATTTTGAATGAAACTGTAAGATTTTACAGTCTTATTGAAATGAATATTCCATGCTCTAGATGCCCACTTAAGTCTATAAATGAGTTTCTTAAGCTTACAAACCATATGTTCCTGGCCTTCAGCAATAAAGCCTTTTGGTTGGGACATACAGATGTCTTCACTAAGATAGCCATTCAAAAATGCTATATTGACATCCATTTGACATATCTTATAGTTATAATGACATGCAATGGCAAGGAAGATGCGGATGGACTTAAGTATGGTTACCGGGGAAAAGATTTCCTCATATTCGATACATTCTTTCCGAGTATACCTTTTCACCACAAGCCTAGCTTTGAAGGTTTCCATCCTCCCATCTGCTCTCCTCTTCCTCTTGTATACCCACTTACACCCAATAAGTTTTATTCTTTTAGATGAAGCTATAAGATCCCAAACCTAATTGAAGTACACAGACTCAATCTCGACTTTCATTACTTCATGCCATAGGTTTGTATCGGCATCAGCAATAGCCTTCTTGTATCTAGTGGGATCTTATCTTTGATGGTCGGAGACTAGGTCAAAAGCCTCTCCAGTACACCTTTCTAGAATCCTAGATACCCTCTTATTACAATGAGGCTCTATTTGTACAGGTCCCTGAGGCTATGCCTCTTCTTGTTCTATAATCGGGTTAGAAGAAGTCATTTCAAAAGATAACTTCTCTTCCAATTCCAACTTTGTTGAACATTTAGTGGATGTACTTTGATCACCCTCTAAGTATCTAGCATTAGTACTCACAAGTACTTTTTGCTCCTTCAGATGATAAAAGTTATCACCATTTGTTCCTTTTGGATACCCAACAAAAAAAACATAATTCTAATCTTCGTTCTAACTTATCTCCCTTAATCAGTACATAAACTGGACAATCCCATATCTTGAGATGATTTAGACTTGGTGATGCGTGTTTTTTAATGTAGAAAATATTACCAACAAATTACACAATCAATTAAGCTTTAATTAAAATGCCAACTACTACAACCACACATACGAGCAAATATACCTATCGTATAGTATAGGGAATAGCAATTATCGAATCCCCGAAAACTTAGGCTTCCACCTTACTTTACCCAAATCTTTCTTGTTTTGTCAATAAAATAAGAAGAAAATAAAAAGAAAAATAAATAAAGATAAAAATAGATATAACTCAAGGATGCAAATTCATGTAACTAGATAATTATCTTGAAAATACAAGATTGAATCAGTTAGCATTCATCACAACTAATTGTCGTCTTGGCATCATAAATGATTTAATATAGACCCACTTTGTTTGCAATCCATGGAATCACTAATATAGACCCACTCCTAGCACTGGGTCTAACTATTTTTGTCCTCAATTTTGCTCCGTTTTTACTATTTGACTAGAATAGACCTGGCGCCTAGTCCTTTGGTTGGGCCTGGCGCCAGGTCTGTTCTAGAATTGTTTATTTTTTGCTTGAAATTAACTTAAATCTACACAAATTTGTCAAAAACACTTTTTATAAGTAAAATGTTAAATAGAAAGGAATATGCATAGTTATTACAATAAAAAAATCTCAAAAAAACCTCAAATAACTAGTAAAATAATGATGATTTTAGCCCCTATCACATGTCCCCACATTTGAACTTTTGCTGGTTGATAGGGGATCTATTCTTTTCCTAGTTATTTAAAGGTGTTTTAAGATACATTTGTTGTAATAACTAGGCATATTCCTTCCTATTTGAATTTTACTTGTAAAAGGTGTTTTTGGTAAATATGCGCAGATTCAAGTTAAAATCGAGCAAAAAGTGCATAGAACCAAAATGTACCTAACGCTAGGTCCAGCCAGTGGACCAGGCACCGAGTCCATTCTGTCTAGCAATAGAGTTTGAGTGAGCTTCAGGAGTTTTACCAAAACAGACCTAGCGCCAAGTCTAGCAAGTGTACCTGGCACCGGGTCCATTCTGCCGCCAAGGAGAGATGGCCAAAAAAAGAGCAGAAATAGAGGAAGAATAGAGTGCACCTAATGCCAGTTGGGTTGAAGGTACCCGGTACCTAGTATGCTCTAGAGGTAAAAATTCTGTACGTGGAATTAGGGCTTATCCAAGGATTTTGATATTTTTCTATTCCTACTCGGCCAAGACTTCCTCAGCTATGAAATTGGCATCCAAGAGGCCTATAAAGGAATAAGAGAACACAAGGGTTTGAGATATACAACTTAGAGAGGTGAATTAAAGGGTAAAAATTCTGATTCTCTCATTGAATAAGGTATTCACCTAAATGAAGGAAGATTGTTCAAGGGAGTCTTCAAGGAAGAAGAAAGATGATTGCCTATGAGTGCTTTTTTTTCTCTTTGTCTTCTTTTTCTTTAGCAATGATATATTCAATGTTTTTATTGTAATTTAACATTATTTTGGGATTCATGATTTTGTAGTAATTTAGTTACTTGATCAATTCTTTGTCGTCTTTGATGTTTGATTACTTGATTTCATTGGTTATTGATGTGAGTTCTTCTAATTGACTTCGGCACAATGATGTTAGGAGTTTCATTACATTGATTTCGTACTTCTTAAATCTTGATGGATTTGAACGATGAAGTTAGGATTTCAGAACTAAGTGATCAAATGTTATGTTAATTTTACCTTGACATAGGGTTATTAGCTAATTTCATGATTTTAAGGAATTGAGATTCATGTATGTTTTGGTTAACATAGCTTGATTGACAAATGCACTAATTAAATCAAGATATGAATGGTGAGCTTAATGCATGTTTTAGTTATGTTAGATTGATTGACAAATCTATTAATATGAATCAAAATATAGGATTCCATGAATTAACAAACGAAGGGGAATTTACTTAAGTAAATTCATGACTTGACAAATGATTGAATTTTACTATGTGTTTCTTCATGATGCCAAGATGATAATTAGTTGAAAGAGTTGCTAATTAGTTCGTTGTCTTGTTTTCTAGGGTACTTGTCTAAATTGCATAAACCTACATCATTGAGTTGTATATATTTCTTTTGTTTTTCTTTTCATTCTTTTCTCACTTTATTTGGATTGGTTAAATAATGAAAGAAAAGTGATTAGTGTGTACTTATTCCTTTGAGGATCGATACTCGTTAATTCCCTATACTATGCTTGCGATGAGTATACTTGCTCACACGTGTATTTTGGGATTAATGTTTTAATTAAAACATTAGTGTTGGATTTAAAATTGATGATTTTATATACCCAAAATTTATGCATCAAGTTTTTGGCGCCACTACCAGGGAACAATATCATGGAAGCTTGGATTTTGTTGATTTAACCATATTAATATGTTTATATGTAAATTTGTAAATATGTATATATGTTCCTTGTATGACTAGGTGCTGTATTTTTGTTTTCTTGTATACTTGTACTTGAATGTGTCTGTATGTTGTAATTCCTTGTAACTTAATTTGCAAACATACCCTAACTGTTTAACTTGTAAATTCTATATGTATATATGTCTATATGTAAATATGTATATATGTACTTTGTGTAAATCGGTGTTCTATCTTGTTGTTTATAACATTGTGCAACGTAATTGACTAGCTTACTTCATGTTGTACTGTAAATAGCACTAACTTTTGTATTTAGAAAGTTTGTCAATGTGTGTGTTTTTCTTTTCTTTATTTTTCTACTATTTGTTTTTCCCTTTTGTTTTATTCTTTTCTTTGTTTTTTATTATTTTTGTTTGTTTTTATTTTTTATTTTATTTTTGTTTTTCTTTGAGCACGAGATTGACATCATCGTGGACAACTACTTTTGGGCACAAGATCAAAGGAGCTATAATGACGAGAATTTGGCAATTTTTCAAGCTCAGATTGACGCTTTTTGTGAGATGTCACTTGAAGCCTCAATGCATTCTTTTATCACCAATACAAATTCCTCCATTAAATGGCATGAAGAAGCATCCTAACGTTCTTCTCAATTCTTGGAGAGCAAGGGTCCAAATGATGATGTGTTGAATTTATCATGCCTCAAGGAGTTGGATCTTTCAATACTGCATCGTAAGAAGTCTTTGGAAGATGGTAGTAATTTCTACCCTTCACCCCATTCAAAGGGAGGTAGCTTAGTTTTTGCAGATGTGTCGAAAAGTACTGATTTCTTGATCCAATCTTTAAGAACTCAATTGCTAAGTTTGAAGGGAAATTTCAATGTGACAAATCTTTTAAAGAGTTAAAAGGTGATTTCAAGTTTGATGCATTCTTTAGAAACCATGTGCATTTATATGTTAACAAAAATATTTGTGTGCCTAAAGGAATGTTAGAGAAAGAGGTTTACGTGTTTTGCTTTAGCAAGAAAAATTGTTTTCATAAACCTTCTATTTCTCAAAAAACCTCTCTTCTTTCTACATTCATCATGTCTATCTTCTATTTTGAGCTTTAATTTCTTTTTAAAAGGTTTGATGAGGAAACATAATGAGTGGAAAGAGTTTTTGTTTTTGTTTTTTTTTTTTGTTAAGTAGTTTGTTTTTCCTCTCCCAAACAAAAAAAATATTTTCCATCTTAAGTGTGGGGGAGTGAGTCGTATCTTTATTTGCTTTCTTAGGATTTTTTTTTTTAGTATTTTTCTTTAGTTTGTTTTCTTTTATTTAGGTGTCTTTAGTTTGTTATTATTTTCTTTATGTTGTTATTTGTGTTTTGATAGGTAGGAATAAAGTCCTCTTGAACAAGCCCTTCTATATATTTCAACTTTAAATCTCGATCGGAGCATTATTGCACTTGGAGAGTATTGCTTAAACTTTCTACCGTTTTATTGTTTTTTGGTCCCTTTGGTAATGCTTTAAGGTGTTAATTTTTTGTCAATGAGGACATTGTCCAATTTAAATGTGGGAGAGTGGTTTGGTGATATTCTTTAACCAAGTTTTTATCAATTATCTTGGCATTTTCTTGGTATTGAGCTACTTTGGAAAAATTTAGTTCTCACCAATTCTTTCTTTGGAAAAAATTTGTTTTAAAAGATTTTGATTGAAAAATAACTTTGTTGCAAGTTCCTTGAAAGTTTTGAAAATTTGAAGATTTAAAAGTTTGGAACTTTTGGAGCGAATTTGCAATGGAAGTACTTTCTTCTCTTTCTTTTTCCTCTTTATTTATTTTGGTCTTCTTGGTTGTACTTTTATTGTTTTATCTTTAGCTATTGAGGACAATGTCTAGTTTAAGTGTGAGGGATACTGAGGTTGAAGAAATATTTCTATATCATTTTTGTGAAAAATTTTCAAAACTTTTAGTGGTTTTCATTGATAAGCAAGGTTGTTATTTTTTTTCTTACTTGGGTATGAGTTTTGTCATTCATGTGGTGGAGTTTGATGAAATTAGTTTATTGGAAAAGATATTTATCAAGATTTGAGAATTTTAATTAATCTTGTTTATGCATTGGTGTTTGAATATTATTTGACTTATCTAGTTGAAATATAGAAAATATGATGAATATGGGAAGTGTTATTGGCTAACTTTTGTATTATGAGTTTAAATTTTTCTAGCTTTGAGTTATGATGAAAAAAAATGTGAGTTGAAAAAAAAAAAAATCTTTGAGAGGAAAGATTGAGGAGAATGTTGAAAATTTTGATTTGAGTTGAGACAATGAGTGCAAAGAACACTATTGTTGGTGTGAATTGAGAAAATGCTTTTATTGATGATCTTTGAAGACCTTTAGCTGAAAAGGGGGTCAATATAGGGAGAAGTAGAAAGTGTATTTGTTGCATTATCTTGAGATTATCCTGAAGGCAAAAGGCAAGCAAGAGCATAGAAAAAAAGAATTGCTGAAAAAATGATGAGTGATGACTGTAAAAGGGGCCAATACAGTGTGTGTAACACCCCACTACCTAGGCCCGACAGGGCCGGGGATGTCGCCCCGTCCAAAGGACAAAGGGTCTTTATAACTAGGCCACAAAATCAAAATAATAGAATAAAAACAATACTTAAAACTTAAAACTTATTACAATTCAAGAATTCAAAACAAAGCCATAAAAAAAATTATTCACTCTCAACTTCCCTAAAGCATTACATAAAACAGATAACAAAATCTCTTCCAAGGCAGACAACACTAGCTACTTATCCCCACAGCAGGATTGACCTGAAATCATGGTAAAAAGGGTGATGAGATAAAATCTCAGTAAGTCCGCGTGTGCTTTGAGTATTCAGTGAAAACAGTTCGTGAATTTAAAGTGTAAAATCTTCATAAGAGAAATAATGGCAAGAAATAAACAATAGTCAAAATTAAGAGTGGTGTTTTGGCCTTTCCAACCATACATGTTCAATAAAATCAACCACTCAAAAGGTGGTCATGGGTTACCACACGTTGGGCCCCACAACCATACAACAGTCAAAATGCCACACTTTGTGCAGACTGACAAAATGTAGGTGATCGGCCTACCGGGTAAGAGTCTCCTCCTTCTCTACACCCAAACAAAACCGGTTGTCCACTCCGGCAACACACAGTCCACATAACTAAAAATGGCTTGCTCAGACCGGCATGACTAAGTAGTACTGACATTTCTCTAAGTTGAGTTTAATCTTCTGGAGGTGGCCTTCTGCCAGAAGACTCACTCTTGCTCTTCAAAACTAGTACTACCAGGCCACCCTTATTGAGTACTCAACGTAATATATATATATATATATATATATATATATATATATATCCCACTTGGGAAAATGAATAAAACATAGTACCACTTGTAAATGGCAATTAAGGATTTTCAAAGTCTTTGTCAAAATCAGTTTAGAAACAGTTTAGTGTTTGAATAAAATTGCTTGCTGATTTTCAAATAATTGGTTTGACAGAAACAAGAAATGAAACAGTCTCTAATTGCCTTTACTAAATTAGTGTTCACAAACTTCGGGTTTAGCTTGCCATAATAACTTTTTGCAACAACAAGTTTTATGCAGGAGCTTACCTGATCCTTAGCTCGAGATAAAACAAAGGTCTCCAACAGCTGACCTAAACCCGCCTGGGGTAAATATAAGTCATAATTAAACTCAAGCTGAAATTCACTTTTACAAATAAACCTAGCTCAACTTACTACAACCATGACCTTAATGTCCTAAGCTTTAAGGCTAGATAAATAAATAAAAAGATTTATAAAATAAATCTAGCTCAATATTAAAATAACTAGAGTTTGGAATAATAGGTAAAATAAGTGGGAAGTTTAAATCTTGCTAAAAATAATTAGGGTTTATTTGATTAAGGGTCCTAGGTCCTAGATGGTATTATGTAAACTAATAATCTAGTAATAATCAATGGTTAGAAAAATAATTAGTAGCTAGAATTAGTTGTAAGTAAATTTTAATAGGTTTTGATTAAAAGATAATAAATAAATTTTAATAGTATTTATGAATATATAAAACTTACCAAATTAATATTTTACCTATTATGATTATTTATGAAAAAGGATTTATTTGATATTCTTATTTTACATAATGCCTATATATTTTATTTCTTTAATAAAAGATATCATTTATTTGACTAAAATATCATTATTTTATATAAGAGACCAAATCCACATTTTCCTAGGGTTTTCTAAATTCACTAGAAGAAGATATAACAATAATCATTTTATTGATGAAATAAAATTAGCTTTGGGACAACAAGGTCATGATCATCTTTCTATTGCTAACCATAATCATGAACATACACTCCACACCAATTCATCAAATCATCCAAATCATGATTAAAGGCATAGATTTAAATTTACCAAGGCATGATTCAAACTCTACTAACATAAACATATTCATGGCTTTAACAAAAATACATGAACATAACCCTATTCACCAAAGGTGACATAATCTCTAACATGCTTGATCACATAAACCATTCACGACATGAGGACATGCAACATACCCTAAAAACGCCATACAATCATCCAAGACAATCAACTCATGCATCAATTCCCATCTCCATCACATACACACATTTATTCATGCTTCAATCTCAACTCAACCCAACAACACATGGTCAAACCCTAATCATAATCCATCTCCTTCCAATATCATCCTAGAGACATGAATCTAGAATTTAAAGAGGAGTTTGAAGATACTTACTTGATTGATGACTACCTTTGAGTAGTTTCGAAGGGATCCTAACTCTTAGGAGATTTGATCCGTCCAAGAGAGATGAAGAAAATATGGCTATGGTTGAAGTCACCATTCGGCCAAGAGAGAGAGACAGAGAGAGAAAGAGAAAAAGAGAGTTCATTAGTATGTTTACATATACATATATTCATTAGGAGTTGAAGATGAGTGAAGATGGAATCGATTGATCATGCTTACCTTGAAGGTGTTCTTGAGCCTTCACAAAAATACTAGTTTTTTATCTAAATGAGAGGGCTTGATTTCCGAGTTTGATGTTAAAAGTTATAGGAATGGATTCACAGGAGTGAGTAGGTACAATCTGGAGTTTTTTTTGAAGAAGATTGAAGTGGTTTTGGTAGCCATAGGCGAGAGAATGTTAGTAGGTGTTCTTGAAGATTGAAGAGAATGGAGAGTATTGAGGGAGAGCTAGCCGAAATTATGTGGAAGAGAGTGGCTGAATTGCTTGAGGGGTTTTGGCAACTGAATTTTCTGGTTTGAAAGGAAAAAGAAAGCTGGTTGTTTGAAATCCAAAAAGAATATTTTAGGGGATCAATTTTGGAAACAAAATATGGTAAGAAGATCTTGGTCAATGGAGAGCCTTTGGAAGCTCCAATGGCCGGTTGTTTGTCTATGATTTTTGCTGGAATGAAAGTTGTTTGAAGGAGCTTAATGGTGGCCGAAAATATAGTGCATAATGGTGAAGGGATTTCTGGTTGTTTGAGGAATGATTTATGATAGTTTACTAAATATGTTTGCTGGAATTTTGGTCTTCAATTAATAGCTTGATTGGAGTAATTGATGGAGATATTTTAAGAGCAGCCATGGACTGGTTTTCTAGCAGAATGATGGGGAAGATGATGAAGCTCAGTTCATGGCTGTTTAAGGGGAGTTTGTTCAGAAAAAATGGTGGAGGTTTCGGACAAGGCTGAAGAAGAAACAAAGTTGGAAAATTCCTGAATAGATTTTCACAAGTTGCTGGAATTTTTCTAGGCAGATTTTGCTACCATTTTCCAGTCAGCTTGCAGAAGATTTGAAGGTGTATTCAGAGGTCTTTCAAGGCTGGTTTCCAGCCTTCTTTATGGAGGAGAAACAGCTTGGTTTAGGACCACCAAAGCTGTGAAAGTTGTTTAGAAAATGTTCTGATTTGCACAGCATTTGTTCAGTCCGATTTTGGCCTTATAATTTCATACTTCAAGCTGGTCAAGAGGGCTATTTTTTTGGCAGCATTTGGGAAGGAATGATGGCTGAAAATTTCAACACTTGGACTGAACAAGAAGCTGGAAAAATTCCAGATTCCTACATGAACAAGATGAATATACTTAGGTTGGAGTTTGAAGGTTCAACCATGGAGATTAATTCTCTTGGGAACCTTCCACTACTCTTCTCCATTTTTGGCCAACAAGATGACTTATTCACAACCATTTTCGAAACCTAAATCTCACAGAACTTTGTTGGAATTTTTCTAGATTGAAATTGGCTTGATCAAATTAATCAACCTAATTGATTAAAAATTAAGGAAAGCTAGGAAATCAAGAAGGGTATGAAACCCTTAGATTTTTGTTTTGTTTTGTTTTGTTTTTTTTTTTTTGTATGGCACAAGAGTAGGATTAGGACATTCCTATCATGTATCCCCTAGGACAACACTCTACTCTTCACTAATTCATGCAAGGACCGAAATATAGCCTTCCTACACAAAAATAAAATTTAATCGTGCTAAAACTCCAATGATAGAATTTGAACTCTAGACTTCAAGAATTAATTCCAAAGCTCTAACTACTAAACCACAACAAATCTTGTTCTTATTTTCTCTCCCAAATATTTTTCCTATTTAATCCTCAAGCTATCTCCCTATTTTCACCTCAGGCAAAAATTATCATTTTGCCCTTCTTACTCCACAAGCACAACTAAGCCATCTAGGCTACCAATCTCATATCCAAAGTACATAAAATCATATAAAAATATATTTATGCATGCAATAAAACATGATATGCATCCCAACCCCCTTACTCTAAGGTTGGTTTCAACTGGGGTTTCATAGTGTGTGAAGAGAAATCTAGGCATTTGAGGCTATCAATTCCCTAAGCCATTGAAAAACTTTGAGAGAAAAAATATTTGGAGTGCTTTCTGCACACCATAACTTGAGTGCACAATTTTTGGATTTGTAATGCTTGAGTTGGTAGATAGCTTGACTTATGTGATTCATGTTATCTATATTTTTACTTGAAGAGTGAAATAATTTTCTTAGACTAAGGTATGCACTTAATTTGTAATACCTCACCATTTTACCTTCGATTAGCTACTATTTATAATAGGATGAAAATTTGTAACAATAGCCAGAACAAAAGTTGATTAGTGTAATGAGATGAATATTTTAGTATGATAATATTTGGTTGGGACCTGGATGTAATTATTCAATTTGTTTTACCCGTATCCTAAATCTTCAAAAGGCTACAATTATTAATAAAATAAGAATTTGAGGATACAATGAGAAGAGAAATTGATTAGTGCGAAGAAACGCATGTTTTGGTGTGAGTTATGCTATCTGGGTCACCGAGGGCATTTTCGTCATTCTGACTGCACCCACGACTTTGATCGCAAATTTGACTAAATAGAGAAGGAATTGAAGAATTTAAGAATTACCAATGGATTGTATAGAATTTTTGGAGTTGAATGGTGAAATAAAATATTTTTCCGTTCCGAATCCAATTTTGGTCATTTCTAAGAAAAATTAGAAATGCGAGTAAAACATGGACGTGTGGCATTGTGTGAATAGTGGATGAAAACAAGTGTTAAAATACCATTGGGGGAGTGAAATATTTGTGGGATATTAAATTGCAAAATCTTATTGAATAAGTTTAAGAATTATCCATTTAAATTAAATCCACCAATAGGAATTTAGCTTTAAAATGGATAGCCCACAGTGTAATTAATGTTGGTTGACTTGAGGCACTACAATGGCGGTGGAAGGGTAGTAAAACAGCCATAAATTCATCCAAGAAAAGAACAAAAGGGAGGAGAGGAAGAAAAGAAAGGAAAAGGAAAGAAAAGCTAGAAAAAAATAGAGAAAAATGGGAGAAGTGAGAGAAGAAGAGTTCTTGGAGAGAAAAAGGGAAACTTGAAGCATTTTTCAGCCAAATCAAGCTACAAACAAGGTAAAATCCTATGCTTTAAGAATTAAAGTATAGATTTCACTATGGTGATCATTATGATATCAATTTTAGTATGAAAACATTATTTTCATGTCTTGATTTTGGATTAAGCTAGGGTTTGTAAACTTTGTGTATGAACCTTGTACATACCTATGTGTTCTATGTGTGTCGGCTGCCTAGACACCTTATGGATACTGTTTTGTGTAAAAAAGAACTGAATAATTATGGTAGTATGAAGGCTTATTTTCGATTGAAGAGTTGATGATTAAAGTAGAGTAAAAATAGAATTTACTTGGTTGGGAAAATAGATCAAACTAGCTTTTGATTAGAAGAGATGAATTTGTGTTGAATAACTGTGACTTTTGTGAGCTACTGAAAATCTAGAAATTCAGAATTAAAGCTGATTTGAAGGAAAATTGAATAAATTAATGGTTCTAAGGTGTTAAAGATTAAAGGAGGACAAAGGAAAGCATGAATAGTAAAAGTGAGGTAAAACTACTGTGACTGTTTTTGCCCAGTACTGTGCCTTGGGAACTCGAATTCTAGAAAAGGCTTATACAAAATTAAATTTAAGAGTCTTATGGTCATTTTGGTATATCATAAAGCCAAAATAGAGTTGTGGATTGAAAGTTATGTCAGAAACAAAATCATGTGTCAAAGCAGTAAAATTTCAGAATTTTGCTTGGAACATGGACGAATTTAAGGATGATTAACTATGTGATTTTGGATGAAATGATTGGTGAAATATGAAGTGAATCCCTTGTTTATAAAGGGAGAAAGGATATTGAAAAAGGATGTGAACGAAAGTTGGACGTTTTCTTTAACTGTCAGCCCTCGTCGGCTAGCCGTTAGCTATTTTTTAGCCGAACGTGAATTGACCCAAAAATGATGAGTGGTGTAGGTTTATTGGTAAACAGCCAAGAGTTCATTAAAAACGGTAGAAATGGTGGTCGAATGGCCGTGAACAGAAAAGTTTAGTCAGGACACGAGGTGAGTCCCTTTGATTTCTAAAACCTTTTGAAAGCTAGTGTGCTTCATTTTTCCATGAAATGTTGTGTTTTATACTATTTTGAAAATCCCTGAATATATTTAAGGTTTATTTGAGCAAGATTTGTTTTGCGCTATTTTGGGCTCGAATGAACATCACATTTAGCTTGGAAACCTTAATGGATAATTAAAGCATGAATTTTGTAAATTTAGTCCGTTTTGGATTAAGTACTTGGGATTTTCGGAAAATGGTAAATTCTAGAATAGGGTATTCATAAATTGACTGAAATTCCCTTATTGGAACATTTTATGGAAATGTGTTTGGAAACATTGATTTTAATCCTCTTTTGGAATTAGAATTTTAGATTTCTTGAAATGACTTCCTTTTGGAATCGGATATTTGAAAAATGATCCAAATGTCCTTATTGAAATGTTTTATGAAAACTTTTGGAATTGAGTATTCGGTAAATGACTAAAATATTCTTATTGGAACTCTTGTGAACACTTTTCAAATTAGGTAAGGATAAAAAGACTCGAATACCCTTGGAAATGACTTATATGATCGAGTACGGGAAAAATAACCCGAATACCCCTAGAAACTTGTTTTGATGTGTGAATAGCACTCTTTATCCTATTTCCACATAATTTTGAAAAATGATCTCTCGTGATGAGATTGACTTTTGAAAAATAACATTATGATCTCGAAAATTATTTTATTGGCCTGATGTGCCTATGGAATGAATTGATTGGCTCTGCGGCATTTATGGAAATTATTAACTGACTTGCGAGTTAGTAGGACCAAATTCTAAAAAATAATATTTTGCCCCCAATAGTGTTTTTCTTGATATGGAAAACGGTTTCATGATGTGTTCAAGTACGAGCCTTTTTTTGGATTTGGAAACATGGTGAACGAGACGAATCTTGAATTATTCTTGATTTTTTGAACTTAACAATCCTTGAATACTTGGCATATGTACTAACTTGAATGCTTGGCATAAGCACTAACTTACTTGGTGTATGCAATAACTTGAATACTTGGCGTAATTACTAACTTACTTGGTGTATGCATTAACTTGAATACCTAGCGTATGAACTAACTTGAATTTTAGCGTAAGCACTAACTTACTTGGCATATGCACTAACTTGAATACTTGGCGTATACACTAACTTGAATACTTGTCATATACACTAACTTGAATACTTGGTATAAGTACTAACTTGATTCTTGTTAGTATGTTGCGGTGTACTTACCCTTTTGACGATGTATGGTTGAGTACTGTAGGTTGCGGTCTAAGCATAATAATACGTGGCACCGAAGGCAAAGCCTTGTGAGCTTTGCATACAAGCCGACCCTCTGTTGGAGGAATGCTTGTGATTTAGAAATTGGGGTAATGATTTGAAATTGAGACATAGTTTTCCAAAAATGACTAAGTTTTGAATAAACTCTTCTTTAAAGAGTTTTGGAATTGTTTCCAGTGAACAAACGAAATGCTTTCCCGTATGAGTTTAATGTACTCTATCTCTTTACTAAAGCACTAGCACACATAAGACTCACTAAGTGATTTTCACTCATACGCATGTTATCTCTTTTGAAAAATTCAGGATTAGAGGCGCAGCGAAAGTGCGGTGGACTCCCAGAGGCTCATACTACATCTTGAACCTATTATACCCTTCAGTGAATGTATTAGAAGCCAAATTCTTGTAATTTCTATGTTGGAAAAAAATTTCCACTGCCTATTGAGTAAAATTTGTTATAAAGAGCCCTTGTTTGAGCAATCAAACGAGGCTACATCCCACAAAGTTACAACCCACTACGTTATGGAAATATGGGTGTTACAAGTGGTATCAGAGCATAGCAAATTTCATAATAGAGCTTCTGATGGAATATATCTGAGCCTCTAACGAGACATTGGAGAGTCCATCATTGTATAAGTAAACGTGATTTTATAGAGATAGTGTTTGGATATTGGAGTAGATATGCCATTTGACCTCGAGGTGTAATTTATTCTGATGAGCCAGAAGAAGAGTGATTCGAGACAAATCCAATATCTCTGAAAAAGGTCTATTACCCCGAATTCAGACAATAGTAATGGGATGGAGGTCAGAGAGACCTTATATAGGAATTATTTCCTAATTCTGAACATTCTATTTTGGGACCAGTAATAGTGAGATGAGGAATAAAGGAGGTTGACCACTTAAGGCCCCGTGTATATAGTGTGATATGAATTGTGTGAATAAGAATATGCACGCTTGTATAGTGTTCCAGTGTTCTATTTGAGTACTAAAAGTCCTAGTTTATTGTAATGTGTGAAAGGTTATGATTATATCAATAATAGTGTACCAGAAATCATTAGACATTTGAAATTAAACGTGCTTGGGTTAGAGAAATTCTACGATGGTTGACCGTTGGGAAGTGCCCATGAAAGTTGAAATGAAGTGATTTATGGCCGTTTAAGGAAACGAAAGTATGATCTATGCGTAAAATGATATAAATCCAAGAGGTCTAATTATAGGTCGTACAAGGACAATGAAAATGAAAGTATATTATTAGGTTGAAAGAAATGAGAATATCTCAAGAGATAATGTTTATATGTGCTATAAAGAATTAAGGCAAATATAAATTTTGAGGGCGAAATTTTTATAACGAGGGGAGAATGTAATACCCCACATTTTTACCTTCGATTAGCTACTATTTATAATAGGATGAGAATTTGTATCAATAGCCAGAACAAAAGTTGATCGGTGTAATGAGACGAATATTTTGGTATGATAATATTTGGTCGGGACCTAGATGTAATTATTGAATTTCTTCTACTCGTACCCTAAATCTTCAGAAGGCTACTATTATTAATAAAATAAGAATTTGAGGGTACGCTGAGAAGAGAAATTTATCAGTGCAATGAAATGCACGCTTTGGTGTAAATTATGCTATTCGGGTCACCGAGGGCATTTTCTTCATTTTGACTGCGCCCGCGACTTTGACCTCAAATTTGACCAAATAGAGAAGGAATAGAAGATTTTAACAATTACCAATGGATTCAGTAGAATTTTTGGAGTTGAATGGTGAAATAAAATATTTTTCCGTTCCGAATCCGATTTTGGTCATTTTTAAGAAAAAATTAGAAATGCGAGTAAAACATGGATGTGTGGCATTATGTGAATGGTGGATGGACATAAGTTTTAAAATCCCATTGGGGGAGTGAAATAGTTGTGGGATATTAAATTGCAAAAGCTTATTGAATAAGTTTAAGAATTATCCATTTAAATTAAATCTACCAATAGGAATTTAGCTTTAAAATGGATAGCCCACAATGTAATTAATGTTGGTTGACTTTGGGCACTACAATCGTGGTGGAAGGGCTGTAAAATAGCTAGAATTTCATCCAAGAGAAAAACAAAAGGAAGGAGAGGAAGAAAAGAAAGGAAAAGGAAAGAAAAGCTAAAAAAAAAAAATTGGAAAAAATGGGAGAAGTGAGAGAAGAAGAGTTCTTGGAGAGAAAAAGGGAAACTTGAAGCATTTTTCAGCCAAATCAAGCTACAAACAAGGTAAAATCCTATGCTTCAAGAATTCAAGTTATATATTTCATTATGGTGATCATTATGATATCAATTTTAACATGAAAATATGATTTTCATGTCTTGATTTTGGATTAAGGTAGAGTTTGTAAACTTTGTGGGTAAACCTTGTATATACCTATCTGTTCTATGTGTGTCGGCTGCTAAGAAGCCTTATGGATATTGTTTTGTGTAAGGAAGAACTAAATAATTATGGTAGTTTGAAGGCTTATTTTCGGTTGAAGAGGTGATGATCAAAGTATAGTAGAAATGGAATTTTCTTGGTTGGAAAAATGGATCAAACTAGCATTTGATTAGAAGAGATGAATTTGTGTTGAATAAGTGTGACTTTTGTGAGCTACTGAAATTCTAGAAATTCAGAATTAAAGATTATTTGAAGGAGAATTGAATGAATTAATGGTTCTAAGGTGTTAAAGATTAAAAGAGGACAAAGGAAAGCATAAATAGTAAAAGTGAGGTAAAACTACTGGGGCTGTTTTTACCCAGTTCCTTGCCTTGGGAACCTGAATTCTAGAAAAATGCTGATAAATAATTAAATCTAAGAGTCTTATGGTCATTTTGGTATATCATAGAGCCAAAACAGAGTTGTGGATTGAAAGTTATGTCCGAAACAAAATCATGTGTCAAAGTAGTAAAATTTCAGAATTTTGTTTGGAACATGGACGAATTTAAGGATGATTAACTATGTGATTTTGGATGAAATAATTAGGGAAATATGAAGTGAAACCCTTGTTTATGAAGGGAGACAGGATGTTGAAAAAGGAAAATGAAAGAATCGGACAAACGACGAAAAAACAATGTAAATGAAAGTTTGACGTTTTCCTTAACCGTTGGCTAAACATCGGCCCCTATCGTCTAACCGTCAGTAAATGTTTGTTGGACATCGGCTACCCGTCGAGCACGTCGGTTGGACGTTGGCTAACCGTCACCTATTTTTTGGCCAAACACGAATTATCCCGAAAACGATGTGTGGTGTTGGTTTATCGGTAAACAGCTAACAGTTCATTGAAAACGGGAGAAACGGTGGACGAATGGCCATGAACGAAAAAGTTTATTTAGGACACGAGGTGAGTCCCTTTGATTTCTAAAACCTTTTGAAAGCTAGTGTGCTTCATTTTTCCATGAAATGCTATGTTATATGTCTTTTTGGAAATCCCTGAATATATTTAAGGTTTACGTGAGCAAGATTTGTTTTGCGCCATTTTGGACTCGAATGAACTTCATATTTGGCTTGGAAGCCTTATTGGATGATTAAAGCATGAATTTTGTGAATCTAATCCTTTTTGGATTAAGTACTTGGGATTTTCGAAAAATGGTAAATTTTGGAATCTGGTATTCATAAATTGACTGGAATGCCCTTATTGGAACATTTTATGTGTTTGGAAACTTTGATTTTAATCCTCTTTTGATATTAGAAGTCTAGATTTCTTGAAATGACTTCCTTTTGGAATCGGGTATTTGGAAAATAATTTAATTGTCCTTATTGGAATGTTTTATGAAAACTTTTGGAATCAGGTATTCGGTAAATGACTGAAATATCCTTATTAGAACTCTTGTGAACACTTTTCAAATCAGGCAAGGATAAAATGATCGAATACCCCCAAAAAGTCTTTCAGAATCGGGTATGGGTAAAATGACCCGAATACCCTTGGAAATGATTTATATGATCGAGTACAGAAAAAACAACCCAAATACTCTTGGAGACTTATTTTGATATATTAATGAACTCTTTATCCTATTTCAACATGATTTTTGAAAATGATCTCTTGTGTTGAGATTGACTTTTGGAAAACGATATTATGATCCCAAAAATTATTTTATTGGCCTAATGTGCCTATAGAATTAATTGATTGGCTCTGCAAAATGTATGGAAATTATTAACTAACTTGCGAGTCAGTGGGATCAAATTTTAAAAAATAATATTTTACCCCAACAATGTTTTTCTTGATATGGAAATCGGTTTCATGATGTGCTCAAGTACGAACTTTTTTTTGGATTTGGAAATATGGTGAACAATATGAATCTTGAATTTTTGATTTCTTGAACTTGACAATCCTTGAATACTTGGTGTATACACTAGCTTGAATACTTGGTGTAAGCACTAACTTATATAGCGTATGCGCTAACTTGAATACTTGGTGTAAGTACTAACTTACTTGACATACGAATTAACTTGAATACTTGGCGTAACCACCAACTTACTTGGCATATGCACTAACTTGAATACTTAGCGTAAGCACTAACTTATTTAGCGTATGCACTAACTTGAATATTTGGCATAAGTACTTACTTACTTGGCATATGCACTAACTTGAATACTTGGCGTAAGCACTAACCTAATTCTCAATAGTACACTGCGGTGTACTTACCCTTCCAGTGATTCACGGTCAAGTGTTGTAGTCTACGGTCTAAGCATAATGATACGTGGCGCCGAAGGTAAAGTCTTGTGAGCTTTGCATATAAGCTGACCCTCTGTTGGAGGAATGTCTGTGATTTGAAAATTGGGGCAATGATTTGAAATTAAAACACAGCTTTCCAAAAATGACTGAGTTCTTAATAAACTTTTCTTTAAAGAGTTTTGGATTTGTTTTCAATGAACAAACGAAATGCTTTCCCATAAAATTTTTATGTACTCTGTCTCTTTACTAAAGCACTAGCACACACGGGACTTATTAAGTGATTTTCACTCACAGGCATGTTATCTCTTTTGAAAAATTCAAAATTAGAGGCGCAACGAAAGTGCAGTAGACTCCCAGAGGCTCATGCTATATCTTGAACTTGTTATACCCTTCAGTGTATGTATCAAAAGTCAAATTCTTGTACTTTCTATGTTGGAAAAAAAAATTTTCTGCTTATTGAGTGAAGTTTGTTATAAAGACCCCTTGTTTAAGCAATCATACAGGGCGACATCCCACAAAGTTATAGCCCAGTATGTTATGAAAATATGTGGTGTTACATGATTAATTTGACTTCAAGAGTTTTGTGATGTCTTGGCCAATGTTTTAAAGTTTGAAATTATTTTCAAAGAGTATGAATGGCAAGGGTTGTATCTAAAGTTCGAAAGGAAGACATGATATTTGCTATGATGAAGAACCTTTTGAATGAAAAAAAACCTTGTATTGTCTTGATAATTTTTATTGGACTAAAGTGTTTTACCTGAGGACAAGCAAATGTTCAAGTGTGGGGGTATATGATAGGGGTTAAAATCACCATTCTTTTCCTAGTTATTTGAGGGTGTTTTAAGATACATTTATTGTAATAACCAAGCATATTCCTTTCTATTTGACATTTTACTTGTAAAAGGTGTTTTTGAAAAATATGTGCAGATTTAAGTTAAAATCGAGCTGAAAGTGCATAGAACCAAAATGTACCTGACGCCAGGCCTAGCCAGTGGACCAGACGCCTGGTCTATTCTGTCCAGCAGTAGAGTTTGGCATGAGCTTCAGGAGTTTTTCCAAAATAGACCTGGCACTAGGTCTGGCAAATGTACCTGGCGCCGGGTCCATTCTGCCTGCCAAGAAGAGATGGCTAAAAACAGAGCAAAAATAGTGGAAGAACAGAGTACACCTAGTGCCAAGTGGGTTTAAGGTACCCAGTACCAGGTATGCTCTGGAGGTTCCAAAAGTCAATCTCATACAAAGAGATCATTTTCCAAAACTGTGGTGAAATAGAGTGAAAGTTCTTTTTGCACATTAAAACAAGTTTCCAAGAGTATTCAGGCCATTTTGCCTACACGATCTTAGAAGTCATCTCCAAGGGTATTCAGGTCATTTTGCCCATACCCGATTCCAAAAAGACTTCCCGAAGGTATTTGGGTCATTTTACCCTTACTCGAGTTGAAAGTATTTACAAAAGTTTCAATAAAGATATTTTGGTCATTTAGCGAATACCTGATTCCAAGAGTTTCCATAAAACATTCCAATAAGGACATTTGGAGAATTTTCCAAATACCCGATTTTAAAATAAACTTATTTCAAGAAATTCAAAATTCTAATCCTAAAAGTGGATTGAATTTCAAGTTTCCAATCACGTTTCCATAAAATATTCTGATAAAGACATTCTAGTCAATTCGTGAAAACCCGATTCCAATAATTTTTATTTTTTGAAAATCCCAAATATTTAATCCAAAAAGGTCTAAATTTACAAAATTCATGCTTTAATCATCCGTTAAGGTTTCCAAGCTAATTATGATGTTCATTCGAGCCTAAGATGGCATAAAAATAAATCTTGCTCAAATAGATCTTAAATATATTGAGATAAACAATCTCCCTCTTTTTCAATTATGACAAACTTGATGGATTGAGATAGGAAGAGCAATGTAAGCTTGTATGAATCATGTGAGACTGAGAGATAGTGAATGTTATGATCAATTTAAATAAGATTTCTCATCATGAGACTCAAAGAGTGTTTATGAGTTTAGAATAAAAATTTAAGCATAATCTCATAAACAAGGCTCAATGAGCCTATGACCCAACCAACCTCTATATCCTCCTTCCTTCCTTAAGAGGACTATTTCACAAAAGAGCATGAAGCTTAAGTATATCAGAATGTACAAGTGAAGGTGTAGAAGATGGAACTTATAAAACAACGCTCCCTATATGTTTGCGCATATAAGTAGTAGATAGAAAGATGCTATTGTTGGAGTGCGTTAGAAACTAAACTAGGATTTGAGATTTTGGACTTCCAAAACGTGCATCCAAAATAGGTTAAAATAAGGCAGAAGATAACATCTTTAAAAAGCACTTTTGGACTGGTGTTTTAGATTAATATATATATATATATATATATATATATATTGAGGGTTCAAAACTCCCTTTGTGTCTATGCAGAGTTAAATAGAGATTTTCCTAAAAATAGATCAACGTTTTAACAGAATCAATCGGAAGATTTATAGAACAATCCTACAATTTTTCACTATTCAGCTAATAAAATCATCACAACACAATAGCCATAAGCATTCTACTCAAATATCCTCATCCTATTTTACACAATCATAAAAATCAAGTATACCTTTCATCATCTAGCACTTTTCATTTTTATTTTCAACACAACACAACACATTGCAATTTGCAAACAACTCGACAATCCATATCATATATATATATATATATATATATATATATATATATAATAAAATTTATCCTCTTTTGTCATCAATCAAAAAGAACAATAAGTAAAATAGAGTAAGCAACTAGGTGGCAACAAAAAAAGTAACAAAAAGTAAGCAAAGCAGAGGCAACAAAATATTAGTAGCATTATTAGTCCAAAAACCAAAAAAAGATTGTTCATGTGAATATAGTGCAGAAAACATGAAACAAAGTAAAGGTCCATGTGCCATCAGAATAAAATTAGTCAGAAAAAGTCATCAGTCAGCTGTCTTCAGGTGCCACAGCTCGTGGAATGAGGATAGTCTCAGGCTTATCACGTGCACCCTTCTTTGTGCGTTGTCCAGTAATTCTATTGGACTTTTCTTTAACTACAACATTCTTCTGTCTGAGAGTTGATGAGCTACTACATGGAACTGTTTTATATTTCTTAAGAGCAACTAGGTCAGTAGAAGGTGTAGTAGTTATGTTTTCAATAGGCTGAGATGGAATAGCTTTAACTGTAGGTTTTGTAGTTGGTGGAGCTGGAATCTCATCAGCAGTGGGTTTTCCAATATCCTTTTCAAGAAAGGGAATGACAGGTTTATTCTCTTGCTGTTGTGAAATGTCTTGTTCTTTTGAGACACCTCCAGTACCATTTTCTACTTTATTCCCTTCCATGTCACTTAATCGATTGCCCAAATTGTGTAATTCATACTTGACTTCTGCACTAAAACCATCAAAATTTTTCAAACAAGATATTCAAAGCATTCAAAATGCTTTGTGTCAGTCCACTCTCATCAATTTTCTACTTGCCTTTACTTGAGGATTCTTCTGCAATGTCAGCTTTGCGTTTCATCCCAGTGGAGGCAACAAGTACAACTTTCTTGCCTTCAGCTTTGATCTTAATAAGCTTTTCCTTTTCTTCTTCTATAGCATCTCTAAGCAAAATCCATTGATTGCCTATTTGGACAAAACCCATTTTCTCAAATGAATTTGTGATGTAGACATTCATCTTAGATTGTCCAAGGGCACTTGTACTGAGTTCCATATTAAAGTATTTGAAGACCTTAGTCAAAAGGTTTCCATATGGCAAGGCTTTGTTCAAGGTATTCCTTGATTGGAGCATCAACTTCACAGCTAAAACCAAAACTAATCTGCCTGCCTTTTGATAGGGCCAACAACAATATCATCTGCATGATGTTTACTGAGGTTTTGTGCCCAAAATTGGGTGCCGCCATTGTTGAAACCATATGGTGTAGTATTCTCCCAATTTCATTTAGCCATTTTGTGTTGCGATTATTTAAGTTTTTAAATCTCTTGCCTCCAATAAACTTACCTCAAATCTTCCCAAATCAAACAGGTTAGACTTCTTTGAAAATTTATTCATTTAAAAAAACTGATTTCCACAGTCTCTAACTCCAAATATTCTATTTAGTATTCGATGATCAAACTCCAGGTTCACATAGCCTACCCGGAGGTATACCATTAAACCATGAACCCATCCCCTGTTTCCTCATGTCTCCATTTTCTTAGATTCAAGTAAAATTCCTAGACCAACACAGTGCACAATTTTTCGTTGACAAATAATTGTTCTCCCCAATCGACCGATTTAAACATAGTTAGCACAATCACAAAATTTAAAAATGCATCAGGGTTAACCCGATAGCCTACAACAATGGTCTTATTTCTCAACACCCATTCATTAAATTCTGATTCATACTTAAAGTCAAAGAAGCGAGGTACTTGAATGTTCAACTATCATCTTTAGGACGTTGATTTGATGACGTAGTTTGAGAGGCTAGTTCTTTAGCAACTTCTTTTCCATTCTTTTTGGTGAGCAATTTGGTGGCAGCAGTAGATTTCTTTTCAGCCACTTTGCTTTTCTTTAGTTTCTTTGACTTAGGCTCAGTTCCTTGACTAGTTTTAGGGGTTTTAGCCATGGCAGATGAAGGATAAAGATTAGGGTTATTAGGTTTTATAGAGAGCACGAAGATTTGCAAGGACAGAAGGTGAGAGGTTAATGATGATTCCATATTTTTGAAAAGAGAGAGAAACTTAAATAGTTTTGAAGGTCTCTTCAGGATTTCCATGATATTTGAGAGGATGAATAATATCAAGTACATGGGAAAAAGTAACTTTTTAGAGATATGAAAAAGCTATTCTAGAAGGGCGTGAGAGATATGAAAAATGGATAGGATTTGGACCCAAACATTTCCATCAGTTTTTCTGCCTAAGAGATATGTTCACGCACGATTTTTTGGCTATTGCCATTTGGACTTGAAGCCCAATCCAAAATGACTGGTCAATATAGATACAGAGGTTTTTGGCTAGAAATGTGATTTTAGTGAAAGGTTTTGGATTCACGTTGTCCAAGAGCTATATCCACAATCTTCATCTAAAAAAAAAAACTTTTGGAAGTCTACAAGAATAAAAAACCAATCTCTAGCAAAATCATTAGTTACACAATCTAGTAATTCCCAAACCTGTTAGCAAATCATTAAATCTTTCTTTAGCCAGTGGTTTGGTGAATATATCTACAAGCAAATCATTAGTTGGAATATATTCCACATAAACATCACCCCTAAGCACATGATCTCTAATAAAATGATACTTAATTTCAATGTGCTTAGTTTTAGAGTGCTAAATAGGATTTTTGGTTAGATTATTAGCACTGGTATTGTTGCACAACATAGGCACGCAGTTCAAATTTAGGCTAAAATGAGGTAAAGTATTTTTCATTCCTATTGCTATGTATTCTGCTTCGGTTATTGAGAGTGAAACACATGCTTGTTTCTTACTGTACCATGAGACTAGAGAATGTCTGAGAAATTAACAATGTCAACTTGTACTTTTTCTCTCAACTTTGCAGCCGGCATAGTCAGTATCCGTGTATCTTATAAGATCAAAAGAGTTAGTTCGTAGATATCATAGACCATAATCATATGATCCAACCAAGTACCTAAGGATATGTTTTACAGCATATATATGGGATTCTTTAGGATATGATTGAAATATTGCACAAAGGCAAATCGAGAAATGATGTCGGGTCGACTAGCAGTGGGATATAGAAGACTTCCAATCATACATCTATACTTTAATTCATCCACTTTCTTACCTTTTTCATCTTTGTAAAGTTTTAATGATATGGTCATAGGTGTACTGATTTCTTTAGCTTCATTCATTACAAACCTTTTGAGCATTTCCTTAGCATACTTAACTTGATTTAGGAAGATCCCATCCTTGGTTTGCTTAACTTGTAACCTGAGGAAGAAATTAAGTTCCCCTATTATACTCATCTCAAATTCTTGCTGCATAGTATTTGCAAATTTCTTGCATAAAGAATCATTAGCAACTCTAAAGATAATGTCATCAACATATATTTGAACAATTAAGAGATCATCAGAATTTTCAGATTTAATAAACAATATAGTGTCGATTATACCTCTTAAAAATTCTTTTGAAAGAAGAAAACCACTAAGACTATCATATCAAGCATGTGTAGCTTGTTTTAAGCCATAAAGAGCTTTAAAATTTTTAAAGACATAATTTGGAAAATGTTTATGAATAAAACTAGGGGGTTGTTCCACATATATTTCTTCTTCAATAAAATCATTTAAAAAGGCATTTTTAACATCAATTTGATAGAGCATAAAATCTTTGAAGGAAGCAAAAGCAAGCAGCATTATAATGGACTCTAATCGAGCTACAGGAGCAAAAGTCTTATCATAATCGATGCCTTCTTCTTGATTGAATTCTTGGCTGACAAGTCTAGCTTTGTTTCTAATAACTACACCATGCTCATCAAGTTTGTTTCTAAAAACTCACGTGGTACCAATCACGTGATGATCAAGTCGTTTAGGAATAAGTTTCCAAACTTGATTTCTCTCAAATTGATTCAATTCTTCTTGCATGGCCAAAATCCAAAAGTCATCACGCAAAGCCATATCAATGCAATCAGGTTCTATATTTGAAAGTAAAGCAAAATTATCAATGAAATACCTTCTTGTTTTTACACGACAGCTTAGATCACCAATAATCTGCTTTTTTAGATGTCTAGTTTTGTACTTCCAATCTTTTGGTAGGTTTTTATTAGTGTTCTCTTTACTTCTTTGCTCACTTTCTTCAAATTGTTATTCTTCCAATTCCTCTTCCTTGGTATGGATGTCAAGTGAAGCAGCTTTGTGATGATCATTGCATTTTTCTTTTATGGTTCCTACATAATCATCTTCTTTTCTAGGAAATTATATGTTGGATTTATCAAATATGACATATACAGATTCTTCCACACTTAGATTTCTTTTATTGTACACTCTATATGCCTTTTTGTTGGAAGAGTATTCAAGAAATATAGCATCATCCGATTTGCTATCGAATTTTCCAATATTATCTCGAGTGTTAAGAACAAAACATTTGCAACTAAAAACTTTGAAATAAGAAATGGATGGAATTTTGTCGACCATTAGTTCAAATGGTGTTTTTCTTAGAATGGGCCTTAGCATAATATGGTTAACAATGTAGCACGTTGTATTCACCGCTTCAGCCCAAAAATATTTTGGAAGGGGGTTTTTACAAAGCATTAATCTTGTCATTTCTTGCAAAGTTCTATTTTTCCTTTCAACTACATCGTTTTGTTGAGAGGTTTTTGCTTCTAAAAAGTTGTGAGAGACACCATTCTCACCACAAAATTTTGTAAACTCATAGTTGCAAAATTCTCTACAATTGTCACTTCTAATTTATATCAATTTGCACTCAAGTGAATTTTGAACACGTTTGAGCAATGTCATAGAATGCCTCATCTTTTTATACAAGAAATAAAGTCCAAGTGAATCTTGAAAAATCATCCACAGTACATAAGCATACCTCTTACCACCAAGACTAGTAGTCCTCATTAGTCCAAATAGATCCATATGTACAAGTTCAAGAGGTTTTAACGTTGAAATCATTTTCTTAGGTTTAAAAGAGGTTTTAGTTTGTTTTCCAAATTGGCATGCATCACACAATCGATTTTTGTCAAATTTCATTTTGGGTAATCCTCTAATAAACTCTTTCGAAGATAATCTATTTAGAAAATCAATAGACACATAACTTAGTCTTCTATGCCAAAGGTAACCATCATCATTATTTACGAAAAGACACATTATATCATGCTCAATAAGATCATCAAGATAGAGTATATAAATATTTCCACTTTGTTTGGCAGCAAAAATTGTTTCATTACTAGAGCTATTCATAATAGTGCAAGAACCCTTTTCAAAAATAACTTTGCAGTCATTGCCACAAAATTGGCTAATGCTAAGTAAGTTATATTTTAATTCATCTATTAACAGCACTTGTTTAATAAAAGTAGAAGATCATTTACCAATATTACCTATTCCGAGTATCTTCCCCTTTTTCTTATCTCCAAATGTGACAAATCCATTATTTGTGGCTTGAATATTTTCCAAGAGTGCTGCATTACTTGTCATATATCTAGAGCATCCACTATCCAAGAACAATTTTGTGGAGCTCATCTTTTGTGGAAAATGTTCCTATACATAGGAAGGAGGAGTAACTTTTGATACCTATATTTTCTTAAGTCTATAGGGGTTAGTGAAGTTTCTTTTCACTCTCCAAACAGTTTTTATGCCCAATTCGACTCCTTTCCTAACGTGACACCTAGATGCATTGTGTTCATATTTACCACAATAAGTATAGCACATATGATTTGTATGTGAGTAGCTAGCTTTATCAAATTGGAATTTGTAAATCTTAGCTTTGCTTACTTGCTCAAAACCAATACCATTTCTATTTCCAGCCACACGCTGCATTCCAAGCAATTTGTTTAGATTGTCTTGTCCATTTGTGAATTTCTCAATACATATGGTAAGATCATCAAATCTCTTTTTCATGTTATCAAAATCATTGAGCATAATTTTAAGAGAAAAGACTTTATCACTCAAGCATTTTTTTCTCAAGTGTTAAATAGTCCAAAGAAGTATAAATGACTTCTTTTTCAACATTTAGGTAACAAATGGAATCAAGAAAAGTTTTGTTCTCACTCATTAGCTTGTCCTTTTCATCTAACAAGGAATTAATCTTTATTTTCATTTTCTTGTTTCGTCTGGATAGCTTTTTTAGTTCATGGAACATATCAACGACAAGCTCACTTGGATCATTAGAAATTTCACGAGTGGAATCGTGCAATTCAGTTACAGAATTAGGAGTAAGTTTTACATTTTCTCCTATGGCCATGCAACATATGTTAGCTATTTCGGGTTCAGATTCACTGTGTTCTTCAGTTCCTGATTCTTCTTAATCCCAAGTTCCAATCAACCCCTTTTTTTTCTTAGCTTTAATGTCCTTTCTTCTTTTCTTGTTGTGCTTGGCTTCTCTTTTTTTAGCTATTTGACAGTTAGCAATAAAATGCTCCGTACTCTTGCATTCATAGCACTGAGGTTTGAAGGATGAAGTTTATCCTTTCTTTTTGACAAACTTCTTCCCTTTGCTAAAGTTGTCTTTTTTGAACATCTTTTTAAATTTTCTAGCCTCTATAGCCAATTCTTCATTTGCCAAATCAGTGCCACAATAACTTTCAGATTGTTTACTGATAGCTTTATTGTTTGCACTTTTAAGGTAGTTCCTCTTTTTCCTTTATCATCATCGTCATCATCATGTTTTTAAAACCTTTTAAGTTTCATTTCATGTGTTAAGAGAGATCCAATCAACTCTTCGATTGGTAGAACTTTCAAGTTCTTAGATTCTTCCATAGCTAAAATCTTAGACTGCCAACTTTTTAGCAAGAAATCAAGTATTTTTCTATTTTGTTCCCCGAGGGAATAGACTTTCCCATAAGCCTTTAATCCATTCACTGTGTTACTGAGTCTAGTGAACATGTCAGTAATATTCTTATTTGATTTTGTGATGAATAGCTCACTGTGTTAGTGAGTCTGGTGAACATGTCAGTAATATTCTCATTTGGTTTCATGATGAATAGCTTATAGTCATTGACTACGAGTCCTAGTTTTGATTCCTTCACTTGATTTGTCCCTTCATGGGTGATTTTAAGTAGTTTCTACATATCATGGAATGAATCACAACCACTAACTCTGTTGTATTCATTCGCATCAAAAGCACAATCATAATATGTTCATTACCTGAAAATTCATTGTCATTTTAGCATTACCTTGGTGGTCATAATCATCACTATGTTTAAAATTGGTGTTGCCTACCACCATTAATTTGGAAAAAAGGTTTTAGTGGTTGTGTTGCCCACCACTAAAAAAAGGTTTTAGTGATTGCGTTCCAAATCTATTGATTTGACATTATCTTAGCTGTCATACTCATACTCATCACTCTGTCTAGCAAGTCTAAGATTCTTCTATATCTTCATAGTGTGCAACTTCTTTGGATTGATTGCCTCTTTTAATCAACCTTCTCAAGCTTTATTGACTATGACTTTCTTGGCAATCTTATTGCAAGACTTTGAAAAACAGAGGTCAAACATATCATATCCAAAAATCCTATCATATATAAATACACATGTTAGTCCACATTAATATTTTCATAAATCAAAACACAAGAGAATGTCCTTTGGGCTAACACTAAACAAAAATGATTGTTGAAATAGATGCCTTTGATATTAGTTACAAAGGTATTCTTAAACAAATGGTTGCTTTTTTAGAACAATTAGTACGATATCATTCTAGCATTTAGCTCAGAAGTTAGAGGAATTAAATTACTATTAAAAAGGAGATTTTATCTATAATTATATACATTGCCAAATTTCAAGATGATTTGATAAAAAAATATTTTACTATGGATCGATTGCAAAACTGTAAAAGTAGTAAAAATTCTAGTTTCTAAACAAATTTTTACTTGTCGGCATGCAATTTTATCTAACTTTGATTTTGAAATAGAATTTCTTAAAGATGTTAATAATCCTTTACCTAATTTCCCTATAAGAGAATTTTTATAGAGAAAATAAGACCAATCACAATAACACTGATGAGAGCAACAATATAATGCTCCTCTCTTGAGAAATTTTTAAATACAAAAATTGTTGATAAAAAGAAGAATATATATAACAATGTATATATTCATTAAATGTATGGGTGATTGATAAGGAGTTAAGAGGAAAAATATTGTGGACCATAGTGGGCCATACTATATAAATATGGTGGGCTATTCATTGGGCCCAAAAAGATAAAGTTTGGTGGGCATTTATATATAAAATTTCATAGGCCAAGGATAAGATTTTGGTAGGCCATTTATATATAAAGCTTTGTGGGCCATGTATGAAGATTTGGTAGGCCATTTTAGTTAATGGACTTTAGCTAAGATTAAAGCCCATAATTAAGCCCAATTGATGTGCATGATTGAGAGAGAATTCTACAAGATTCTCAAGCTTTCTACAAGTTTCAATTAGCTTCCTTGAAGTTCTATAAACTTCCATCATATTCTAATATGTTTTGGCCTTGCTTAGTCATCAAAGTTAATTAATTAAACTTGAGAAAGCTATATAAAAGATCAAGAAAAAGGTCAACCAAGGGAAAAAAAAAGGGAATAAAAAACGAGGGAGAAAAGGAAGGGAAGAAAGAAAGGAGAAAGAAAGAAAGAAAGAAAGAAAACCGAGAAAAAGAGAGTGTGTGGACTGTGAGTAAGGAAGAAAGGAGAAAAAAGAGGAAGGAAAGGAGAAGAAAAATTTGCAGCTTGTTTTCTCACTTTTAAGGAGGTAATGATCCATCCTTAAGAGCTAAAATGATTACTTATATGATAGGCATTACTATATAAATTTCATTTCAAGAAAGCATGATTTTATGATATTGTTGTGAAGAAAATTCTGTTTTGGAGAGGAATGATGGCCGGCTATTTTAGGGAAGAGTTTGCTATGTTTTTAGCTTGTATGCTAGCCTTTGAAGTGGTAAACAATTGATAATTTGCTCAAGATAAGTAGTGAAGAACTTATAGGAGAAGGAAAGCTAGAAAGTTTTTCTTTGTAGCAAAAGAACAACATACATGAATTGTTTGATAACTTGTGAAGGATTCTTGAATAAAGCCAATTGTGACCTGAATTAAATAATCCTAAACATTTCTGGAATGTTAGGAAAGGTTCAAAGCAAGTTTTATGGACTGTTGATGGCTATGGAATTAATAATAACAAGAACACCTAAAGCTACCTATGAAATTCTATTTTGGCAACCTTGGTATAATAGCTATGTTAGAGTAGTTGGAGAAGTGTTGGGCTTAAAAGAAGTTGGAACTCTATTGTTGGGATATTAAATGGGATATTGGAAGGCTTAGATATGGTAGGTTTTGTTGAAGAAAACATAGGGAAGATCTAAGAAAATTGAGCATGGAAAATGCCTGTTTTGCTTATTTGGAAATACAATAATATTACAGTCAGAACTGAAATAAATAGGGAAGGGAATTGGTATTTCATAAAGGGAAATTTAAGAGGGATGTCTTAGGAGTATTTTGGGACTAGTTTGATCTCATTTGGAGTTGTATAGCAAAAGTGATGGAGAAAAAACTAAGTTGTTATAAAGCTGAAAATATTGATTACTTCAATCTCTTTAGGCTTTTAATATACCATTTGCTCTTAGTGTTATATAAGCTTTAAATTAAGAGCATTGAATGATATTCTATGGAAAAACCTTATTATTGTAGGTGATCCAATTCAGGAAAGGTCCTAAGATTGTGAAAGTGTGAGTAGCCGATACTATTAATCAAGGTGGATCCCTTTAATTTTGAACTCCTGTTTAGGTAAGTGTTTTTTGAGAAAAGTTAAAACTTTTCCAGATATGATGAATTCTTTTATTGACATGTCCAAGAATCAAATTTTCATTTGAATTTGAGATCATTATTTGCTAGATCCAAATGAATATTCTTTTCCTTGAAACTTATGCATAATGAAGCTTTTATGCATTTTTATTTAACCATTAAAGATGGTCGTTATGCAAGTTTTTTATGAATTCTAAACTTTTTTAAATGTATACCTTAGGAAAAAGTTTATTTAAGTACATTATCATGCCATGAATATTTTGGCCCTATAGGGGATTATGTATCTTTATGAAATTACATGCTCTCACAAATATTACATTTCAATAAAGGAAAGAATTTTCACAATGATGCATGATGGTGTTTTGTTTAATTATATACCAGAGCATGTTACGCAATGATTGCAAGGCATGTGATCTTTATATTTTATAATCTTCGAGGATGGTTACTCAGGAAATGATAAACATTTGGAAAATTAATAGGCTTTAATGCCTAATGAATTCTCAGAAATGATCTTAGAAAAAATTAATAAGCTTTTATGCTCAATGGATCTTGGAAAACAGTCTTGGAAAATATGATGAAAATTTGGAAGATGATATTTTGGCCCCAAAAATAGTTTTCTTGATCTTCCTTCCAGAAATGTGAAATTGGAATGGTCTTGTGAACTGGTGAAGACGTTAAGTACTCAGTAAGGGCTTTGACTTTTATACTAACTTCTATTAGAGATAGATGACCTCAAGTAACATAGTTTTAGTTGTGGGGTTCATCTTACTGCAAATGCGGCGAGAGAACATTCGAATTAGCCAGTTCCCCAAATAGCATTGTCCTTATGCGTAAGAAAATTAGGCATAAGCCACTGATTGATATTGGGCAAGATACTCAGTGATCAATCCTTGCCAGATCTCGTATGAGAGGAGCATGGGAAGTTGGGGAGCTCGTGCTACTACAAGTAAAATAATTTCCAGACCTCATATAAAGGAAGCATAGGAGTGGAAGAGCATGCACTACTAGAAATCAAACGATTAAGTTTTAATATGAGGTGATGTGCTTGTGTTACTCACCACTCTAGCATGATCCGATTAAGTACTGAAGGTGCAGTCTCTGGTGTAATAAGACCGTGATAGTAGAAAGTGAAGCCTTATGAGCTTTACATGTGAGTTGTTCTTCTATTAGGAGAAGTTCCTGCTTTTCTTGACATTGGAGCTATATGCTTTGAAAAAAAATTCATATTTTTTCAAATGCGCATAAAATCTAAACTGAATTAGCATGGTTTCTACTACTCAACTTGTAAAGTTGTTTTTAGTGGAAATATGAGATGAAAATCCTTTTATCTGTTTTCTAAGGAAAAATACTAGTACACACAGGACTCACTGAGTGTAAAACTCACACATATCTTTGTTTTCTCCTATTTCTTAGGACTCAGAGCTAGAGATACATGACAGTGATGCCAAGATCAATCATTTGGCTCAATCTAGCAAAAGTTTTTATGACTTTACCAAATGCAAATAGGAGATATGCTTATTTTATGTATTTTGGGATTAGTATATATGTAGCATTCCCTAATTGCTATGTGAGATGAATGGAATAGTTTAATTCTTTGTATCTGCTCAAAGTTTTATTTTGTTATAAAGACTCATTGTCTGAGAGAAAGACAGGGTGACATCCCACAAAGATAGAGCCCACTACGACTGGAAATGTAGGATGTTACAAACAAAGCCCATTTTACCACAACCTAAGATGTATTCTTTACTAGCTAATTTTCCACCATCATTAAGACCAAATATACCTCCCAATATGCCTACCTCTTCTAGCTCTACCCTGTGATCAATCATTAAAGAAAAGAATAGTTATATATTACAACTTTCCAATGTTGGGAAATATGCCCTCTTAGACTAGGTTTCTGATGTAAATATCGAATATTTTAATAAAAGAATTTATTTTCAGAAATTATTTGTGAATTTATATTTTTATTTGTGTATAATTTCGTTTGGAAAAGACCCATTGTGTTTAAGTAAGTGGTCTATGTGAATGGTGATTTTTCACAATAAGGTATGTATCACGGGTTACTTAACACATAAATGTTTGTTCTTAGCCGATTGATGAGAATGAGAATCTCATTATGTCTAGGTTATTATGTTGTAAATTTCAAATAGGGAATGGCTTACCTTTAGCCAGTGAGCAGTCCACTCACTTCATGACATAAGCGTATTTTGAATACGTAAAATAGGACCGGTAGTAGTGGTTTCTAAAAGTACTATATGGTAGAAACCTAGACTATTACTGCTACAGCAAGGACTAGTACTCTACGACTTGAGTATAAGTTGGTTGTCTGACGAAGCTGGAAACATGTACTTTGATATGCTATAGTTAAGGTTCTATCGTAGGATTAGTATACTCGCATGTTAGGTTTCTGTAACTGGTCAGTTAAGATAGACTTATACAAGATAGTTTCTATACTATCTGGCCCCTTATGGTTGTCTGAATGATCTAAATATCCAGGGCTCTGGGAAACATGACTTAGATTTTGCTTTAGAGTAGCTCCCTTGGAAAGCGAAAACAATCCAGGAAGTCCTAGATCATTGGACTAGAAGCCTAAGGATGGTAGATGTCATTTATAAAGGTGTTAATACATTTCTTTCTGTCTAGATCATTGGACTAGAAGCCTAAGGATGGTAGATGTCATTTATAAAGGTGTTAATACATTTCTTTCTCTCTAAATGCACGGCGATATATAGAGGGGTACTTTAGTCATTACACCTGTAGGTCGGAGACTTTGCTAACGCAGCATTGTCCTTAGGGTCAATATTTCCTTATGGTAATATTAGGAAATATTTAAAATGTAAAATACAACTATTTATATGGCAAGGGTATTTTAGTCATTTTAGTAGCCAAGGCGGTGTGTCTTTTAGTCCCCAGTATAAACCATAAGTCCTAATTAAATACAAGCTAAGAAATTGGTCTTAAATTAAATTAAATGAAATTTATTTTATTTAAATAGTCTGATTTAATTATTGGCTAGAATAAAATAAAGGTCCATGGAGAGAGAGAATTAATTAAATTAGTTTGGTGGGTTAATTAATTGTTCAGGGCTTTGGCCCAATTTGAATAATTAAAGATTGACCTAGAACTAAACTAATATAGGCTTGTTAATTGGACTAGTTTATTTGGGCTGAAAATTTAATTATTTATTGGACCATTTATTTGGTTCTAATTAGAATAATTAATTTAGTTCAAAATGCTAAACTAAGAGTCCAATGGGCCAGTCCAATTTAACCTAGGTTTTTATTTAGGTTAAACAGGAAAATAGAGATGTACATTATTTTTAGACTGCTTCTTCTCTGATGGAAAAAGAACGACACAGCCTTCTCTCTCTCTCTCTCTCTCTCTCAAAAATATATTCCTAAGCCCTGTAAGTTGTTCACCAAATGGGATTAGGCAGGCCATATATTGGAAGATCGAGAGATTGGCATTCACCTACATGCACAGACGGAGTAGGAGGCTTGCAGGAATCGCACCAGAGGTTTCCACCAATGCACCTATCGCGGTTCCACACATTTCGGTCCAGCCAACTTTGAGAACAAGAAGAAAAGGTTAGAAATTTTTCTCCTCGGAATCCCGCTAGAGCGTGACTGGCGCCAGCTCTGTTCGGGTTGTTTTCCTGTTCTTCAGTTTTCTTCAATTTTTTGCTTCCGCTACGTGCTTTGTTTGCTTTCCCCTTTCTTTAAGCCTTCATCCAATTCTTATAGTAAAGTTGTTAAACCACCACAAATACCACCACATAAATCCCTTTTGGTTATAATACTATTTCAATTAATCTTTTGCTTCCAATAGAATATTCTCAAATATAACACTCTCTACAAGACTTTACAAAAATTAATTTTCATCCCAAAAATTATTTGTTTACAGAAGACCATGAATATTATGAGTATATTTTAGTACTAGCCAATTCTATTACAATAGAAAATTTTATAAAAAATGATAATCCTAATAATATTGCTTATTTAAACTTTACTATCAACAAAATCCTCAATCTAGAAAATTAGCATGTTATAGGATACTTAACTTGACCCTGGTTCAATTTAATTTTCGTTACTTAAAACCATATACCCATAGTTGGTTAATCACATATGGTGAAGCCATATCAAAGATTATTCCCAAATGATTTTATGACATGTGGTTACTGTTTGGAGGAAATGATACAGTATTGTATAATTTTTACAAAGATTAGTTCACCAAATACATCATCGGCAATCAACTTGGAAATTTACCACGACATATTCAATATTGTAAATTCTTTTGTAAGAACAATATTTTCAATATTACATCATTGCTTGAAACTTCTATTTTCATAAATTACATGAGATCAAATCTTTTTCTCATGAGGTTCGCACTAAAGGATGGACTCTAAAAAGCAAGACCAAAACAGACAACGCCAGTTATTACAGATAAGCCTAAAATGTACAAAGCTGAAGTTAAAGCAAAACTCCAAAAAGCTTTATTGGATATTGAGTTGTTAGAGGATGAGGAATCAAGTCATTTTTTACAAGATAATGGTGTAATAGAGGCATTAAAATGAATGACCCTAGAATATGTCCACCACAATTGTTAAAGATTTCTAATAGTCAAGCATTTTCAAGATGTTCAATATCACCATAATGAATTGTTAGGCATCTTTAACTTTATTAAAGAATAGTAGATGTGAATCATTAGGTATGAATTACAAGAAAGCAATGAATAGTAAGTTTAAATTACAAGAAAAGATTGGTTGGTGAGTTCATTCTATTTGCCATATGGTAAGAATTACAAATAAAGTTGATTGGTAGGTACGAAGACCTTCAATTTTGAATTACAAGTGATAGAGCCTAATTTTGTCTATATTTTTCTAATTGTTTGGGTTGTTTTGTGATGCTTTTGATTTAATAACTAGTCATTTCCCTTCTAATTTGATATTTAGCATGTAGAATGGTGTTCTTATGATTTTGTGCAAAAATTACAGAATTTATAGTTAAATTATGCAAATTTAGAATGGACCCGGCGCCTACCCATAATGCTAGAACCGGCCCTAGCTTGGTTTTGTAAAAATATAGTAGAAACAGAGTTGAACTGGTGCTAGGTTAAGATCCTGAACTGGTAGCTAGCTCAACAAAAGAACGAAGAAGAAAATTATGTTGGAAAAGCTACGGGTGGTTGCACATGAGCCATGCCCGACTTTGAAGAAATTATATGAGAGGAGCCATGATTGGTTGCATGGAAGCCACGAGTAGGTGGCTTGAGAAATGATAGAGAAACCATGGCTAGCTTTACACGAGCTATGGCCAGATTGAAGAGAAGTCAACTCGCACAACTGACTTGAAAAATGAGTGATGTGGTTGACAGCATCAGTCGGCTCAAAAAGGAAAAGAAGAAATGGCTTAGTGGCTCAAGAAGCTAGCTTGAAGAAGAAAGATGTGGCTCCAACAAGAAAAATGTAACAGCGGCTCAGGAGCTTGGCTTTGATAAGAAAGAAGAGGAAAATGGCTTCGTGGCTTCAGCAAGGAAGTGGCTCGGTCAGCTTAAAAACACAAGAAGTCTTCAGCCTACACTTACACATTAAAGTCAGTGGATTTGTATAGAATTTCAGAAACTTTTTAGGAAATTACTTCTTCTCACTATGGAATTTTTAGGAAATCTCTATATTTATATATACTAGCCAAAAACATCCAAAACATGTGTGTATATAGTAGGGCTAATTCTTTCAATTATTTTCATGTACAAAATATGAATCCAAGGAGCAAAAGCTGAAATCATTCATTGAAGGGGAATTCATCACTAAAAAGAGCATTGTTTGATGGAGGTTCTCAAAAGAGGAAGAAGAGGGCTTGTCTATGAGTTCTTTTTTAAGACCTTTGTTTTCTTCTTATTTGAACAATGATGAGATTAATGTTTTAGTTGTAATTGAATGTTATTTTTAGATTCATGATGTTGTAATTTATTTAATCTTTGATCAATTAGCTATTGTTCTTAGTATTTGATTACTTGCTTTTATTTGATAGATTGATAAAGTTGAATTTATGTCCGATAGACTTGGGAAATGAAATTAGATTAAGTTCAATTTAATTAGTTCTGTATAATTGTTATCTTAATTGGATTGGGAAAGAAGGTTAAGAATTGAACTTGAATAATCAAATGTTAGTTAATTTCTTCTAGAGTATAGGGTCATTAGCAAATTTCATACTTATAATGCCTATAGTATCGGTCAACCCCACTATGTTATCAAATAAGATCTTGAGTATATAATCCTCTATTGTGTGTGACCTATTAGGTTTTCCAGTCAATTGGTAGTGAACATGAATTAATCCAAACGTCTTTGAGATTAATGCTCCATAATTAATTAGAATTAATCCTATTAATTCTAATTAGGATTAGTTTATTAATTCATCAATTAATAAACCCATATTCCCAGATCATGAGCGGTATCTAGTAACACATAATGATCACTCAAGAGTCCATGAAGTCAAGTGGCTTGACATAAATCCTTCAATAACAATCTTCAGTGCAATTAACTCCTTTCATCATACAATATCTCATTCAGTTTAGAGTACGGAATTAGTGCCAACTCCCTCCAGAAATAATTTTGGCCCGAATACAATAGTACTTGTACCAGGAACCCACTACTCTAGATGTGTATCAATTGGAACTATTTCCAATACACAATTGCCTTGGCTAAGAACTTCTTAAGTAGTAATTCCTACAAGTGGCCGTGAGATATTCGCCCCTACTATTAGGAGTGGTGAATTTTTTATTGACCCTCTCAACTACTTTCGTTTACCTCACAATGTACTCAATATCCATCCCATAGGCGGCCCTTGATTGAGCTCCGGAGATCGGAATCAAAGTACAAAGTTTAGCAAATAAAGTACCTTAGAGATCTCAAGTCTAAGGATACTTGCACGTTTGCTATATTGAGATTATATCACTGGCACTAAATAGTTATCTACGTGATTATCTCAAAGTTAGGTCATCCAATAAACTTGTTTCATTAACAAGCATCCATGTGTTAACTTTGAGTATCTCAATACTCACGGTTATAAGAACCACCGCCTGATCAAATCAGGAAGTCTAACACATGCTAGTTTTGACACATTAATAATGTCCTGTCTCATTAATACTATGATTAGGGACTATTTAAGTACTAATACCATCCAATGTAGTAGGAATCTCATATCATGATCTCTATCATGATTTTCTTAACACAGTGTTATACTAGGGACTTTATCGACCAGTTATATTATTTAAAGTAAATAAAAGAATCTGTAAGATAAATAATGCCTTTTATTAAAATAAAATGTGTCATATATAATGTACAAGTGATTGCCTCTAGGGTACAACACTAACAAACTCCCACTTGCACTAGAGACAATCATTCATGTATCTAATACCGAATGACTCAACATGACAATCATGTTTCTTTTGGAATAGTGCTTTCATAAGCAGGTCAACTATGTTCTCCTCTGTGGGAACTCTCTCTATCTTTACATCATTCCTATCTATGATCTTCCGGATCAAATGATAGCGTCGCAGTACATGTTTGGATCGTTGGTAAGACCGCGGCTTTTTTGCTTGTGCAATGGCTCCGTTATTGTCACAATACAAAGTCATTGGACCAACAACACTAGGAACCACACCTAGTTCCGTTATGAACTTCTTGATCCAAATAGCCTCCTTAGCTGCTTCAGAAGCAGCTATGTACTCAGCTTCTGTCGTAGAGTCGGTAATAGTCTATTGTTTGGACTTTTCCAACTTATTGCCCCTTCATACAATGTAAACACATAGCTGAATTGTGATTTGAAATCATTTTTGTTAGATTGAAAACTGGCACGTAAGTACTTAAGGATGTTCTTTACAGTCGCCCAATGACTCTCACCAGGGTCAGATTGGTATCTGCTCGTCAAACTGAGAGCACAAGATACATCGGGTTTAGTACATATAATAGCATACATGATAGATCCAACTTCCGAGGTATATGGAATCTTACTCATCTGATCCCTTTCAACTTTTGTCTTGGGAGAAATCGACTTTGAAAGGCTTACACCATGTGACATGGGTAAGAATCCCTTTTTGGATTGATCCATGCTAAACCTATTTAGCACTTTATCTATATATGTAGACTATGAAAGACCAAGCAACCTTTTTGATCTATCTCTATAGATCCTTATTCCAAGAATATAGGTTGTTTCTCCAAGGTCTTTCATGGAGAATTGTTTGGACAACTAAATTTTAACCATTTGCAAGACAGGTATATCATTTCCTATTAGCAATATGCCATCTACATAAAGTAATAAGAAAATGATTGCACTCCCACTAACCTTCTTGTATACACAACGCTCATCCATATTTTAAATGAAACCAAACTATTTGATTGTTTCATCAAAATGGATATTCCAACTCCTAGAAGTTGCTTAAGTCCATAAATAGACCTTTGCGGCTTACACATCTTTGTGCCATCACTGGATGTGAAACCCTCAGGTTTGTCATATACACTTCCTCAGTCAAATTTTCATTTAGGAAAGCTGTTTTCAGATCCATTTTCCAAATCTCATCATAATGAGCAGCAATAGCTAGGAGTATCCTGGTGGATTTTTACATGGCTACTAGCGAGAAGGTTTCATCATAGTTAATACCATGTTGTTGACGATAACACTTCACCACTAGTCGTGCTTTATAGGTAACTAAGTTACCATCCATGTCTGTTTTCTTTTTGAAAACCCACTTACACCCAATAGGTTTAATTCCCTTGGATGGATCAACCAAAGTCCATACTTGGTTATCGTACATGGAATCCATCTCTGACTTCGTGGCCTCAAACCATTTCCCAAATTCTAAACTATTCAGAATATCCTTGTAGGTAGTAGGCTCATCTTCATCTATGAGTAATACATAATTGTGGTCACTAATGAGAAATCCATATCTCTTAGGTGCCACACGTATCCTACTAGATCTACGAGGTTCTTGTGTATTAAAAGGTTCATCTATTCTTTCTATAGATGTGGGGTTAGATGGTTGATCCTTGTTTGTTTAATCTTCATGAACTTCACTAGTTCAATCTTACTCCCATTGTCTCATTTGAGCATGTGCTCCTTCTCTAAGAAAACGGCATGCTTCGAAACAAATAATTTGTTTTCGGAGGGTAAATAGAAGTAATATCTGAAAGATTCTTTTGGATATCTCACAAATAAATATTTGTCAAACTTACTATTAAGTTTGTCTAACTGTGACCTTTTAACAAATGCAGAACAACTCCATACTCGCAAATGAGATAACTTTGGTCTCTTACCAAAGAACATCTCAAATGGGGTAGTATCAACTAATTTTGTCGAAACTCTGTTTAGTATATAAACAGAAGTTTCTAGTGCATACCCCCAAAACGATTTTGGTAGGTCTGCAGAAGCCATCATGGTCCGTACCATGTCCAGAAGGGTTCGATTCCTTCTCTTAGATACACCGTTATGCTGAGGTATATGTGGTGGAGTCCATTGAGATAATATCTCATTATCTCAAAGATAACTCAGAAACTCTTGGCTCAATTATTCTCCTCATCGATCAGATCTTAGAGTCTTTATACTTTTACTAAGTTGTTTCTCTATTTCATTCTTGAAGTCTTTGAACCTTTCAAAGGCCTCAGATTTGTATTTCATTAAATACAAATACCCGTATCGTGAGAAGTCATCGATAAAGGTTATGAAATAGTTGTAACCTCATCTAGCTTGTATTGACATTGGGCTACATACATCAGAATGTATGAGTTCTAATAACTCCATGGCCCGTTCTCCTTTTCCTGGAAATGGAGTTTTAGTCATTTTACCTAGTAAACAAGATTCGCATGTGCCATATGATTCATAATCAAATGACCCTAAGTCACCAAGCTCGTGTAACTTAGAAACATGATTTTCATTTACATGGCCCAAACGACAATGTCATAAATAAGAGGTGTTAGAGTTATCCATTTTAGGTTTCTTATTGTTTATATTGAGAACTGGATTATCCAAGTCTAGAACATATAAACCATTAACCAAAGTTGCTAAACAATAGTGAATATCATTCAAAGAAAAAGAACAATATTTATTCTTAAATATTAAATAAAATCCACAAAAGTCTAAACACGCAACTAAGATAATGTTTTTTTTGTTAAAACTAGTACATCATAACAGCTTTGCAGCTCTAGAATTAATCCCGAAGGCAGGTTCAGCTCGAATGTCCCCACAACAAGTGCAGCAACCTTTGCCCCATTTGCAATACGTAGCTCCACATCACCTTTCTCTAGCCTTCTACTACTCTTTAGCCCCTGCAAGTTATTGCAGAAATGAAATCCACATCCGGTATCTAATTCCCATATCTTATTTCTAAAGGTAGTATTTATCTCAATCATAAACATACCTGGAAAAGAAATAGAAGTATTTGTAAGCTTCTTCTTCTACTTCTTGTCCTTAATGGTCTCCAAGTAGGCTTTGCAATTGCGTCTCCAATAGCCCATCTTTCCACAATGATGGCATGGGCCCTTAGTAGCTGCATCCTTCTTGTTCACACCACCTTTGGGCTTCATGGGAGCCTTCTTCTTCTTCTTTTGAACTTTCTTCTAAAAGAGGAAGATTCTACCATTAAAATTGCATTAGAATCCTTCTTCATGGAGGACTCTGTAGTTTTGAGAAGATTGATCAACTCAGGAATGGTGGACTTAATCTTGTTCATCTGATAGTTAATCACAAATTGTGAGAAACTATTAAGCAAAGATTGTAGAATTAAGTCAACACTTAAGTCATGATCCATTGCAAACCTGAGAGATCCAAGCTTCTCTATTAAGCCCAACATCTTTAGCCCATGAGTGGCCACAGAAGAACCCTCTACCATTTTGCAATGAAACAGTTGCTTCGAGATCACCTATCTCTCAATTCTGGCTTGGTCATCAAACAGCACTCGAAGATGTAAAATGATCGATTAAGCATCCATATGCTCGTGCCATTTTTGCAACTCAGCAGTCATAGATGCCAGCATAATACATGATGCTGTATCACTATCCTCCTTATGCCTCTTGTGGACAAAATGCTTATCAGCATGAGCATCTTGGGCTGGTGGTGGTGGAATAGGAGCATTTAGCACGTAGAGCAACTTTTCCGATTTGAGAACAATTCTCAAATTTCTATACCAGTCAAGATAGTTTGATTCGATTAACTTGTTAGTTTCCAAGATGCTACGTAAGTTTAGGTTTATTGACATGATGCAAGTGACCTAGATATAAAGGTAGAGAGCATTAGCCACTTGTATATGCACATGATATGCAAATAATTAGGACTTTAATTAAGCATATTTTTACTCCACTATTTTACTCAAACCAATAGCCCCCACTACTGATTCGGGAAAGCCCGTTGGAAGCTTTCTTAGTGGACCGGAATCCAAATTCTTCAAGAATAACCTTGGGTTTGCCCAACAAGCCACCCTTGAGTTCAATGGTAGGTATCCAATACCAATTACATCGTATGTTACTACTGGATCATTGGGTGATTAACAGCTTTTAATCTTAAAGTCTTTTGGGTTACCCCATCTTTTCCTCTAAATTTCTTTATGCTTGAGTTTGCCCAACCGGGATAAAGAATTTAGTTAAACCCAACCCATTAATTAGGAATTTAATTCCATAGCTTGAACATGCCGAATGTCAAGTAGTCTTGGGTTTGCATAACAACTTAGTCTCGAAAAAGAACTCTCGTTCTTACTATATTAACATAAGGAATTATGTTTAATATTAATTGAGGGACTTGTTCCTTTTAGTGATTTCATTGAATGACATGCATAAAAATCAATAAATCACATAATTGCAATCATGGTAATAAAGAAATTACGTGGTATGGTTATGGACTTTTCCTAAATTAATTTCTTTGAGCCATGAAAGAAATTAATATAATTAACCCTATGTGTTCATGCATGTTTAAGTAGAAGGTCTTACCTTCTCACCTTGTTTTGGTCGCTATCTCCAGAATAGAATAATTATACTCCTATCTAACCTATGTAAACTAATTACATAATTTCCTAAAGAGAGAAAACCTCGAGTTACATTCGAAGGGAGTTAGATGTGAAGAGAATTACACAAGAATTCTAGAGAAGGCAGGACACGCATGCCCTATTTCATAAAAACCAAAATTGTAAAATGCATGAACAGATATAATTGGTTTTAGTCCATAACCATCCACCATGCCATTGACTATGCTTAAACAAAATAAACATATAATTTTATCATTCCAAAATCACTATTTTGGAACGACAAAACAAATTCTAAAATCACCATTTTAGAAAGATACACTAATTTTAGATTTTCAAAATTATTATTTTGAAAAATAAAATTGTTTATCTTTAAACTAATTTTGAGAAAATGCTTTTGGGTCTCGTTTCTCATCAAATGAGATTTTTCCCTTTCAAAATTCTGTTCCAGAAATTTTTTTTTTTTTTTTTGAAATCCCTGGAAGTCGCAAACAGACCAGAACCAGCACCGGTTTGGAAGCCAAAGCCTGTGCCGGCTCTGTTCTGATTTAAAAAAAAAAAAATCCTTTCCAAAACTGATTTCTAGACATCGCGAATAGAATAGAATCGGTGCTGGCTTGGAGGCCGAAGCCGGCGCCTCCTGTGTTCTGAAACAATGGTGGCGATTTTTTAAAAAATTCTAGAAACAATTTCTGGTGCTTTCTTCTTCTGTAAATTTTCAGTGAGAACAATTCTCAACAGTAATTTCTATTTTGAAGCTCTAAACAGCAACCAATTTGTGAGTTTAAACAAAATCAAAACGGAAAATTAAGATGAAATGGAGGGAAACATCCATGTTGCAAGAAAATGTTTTTCCTGCAGAAATTTTCAGCACCAAAGAAAGCATCTTTTCGAAATACGTTGTGATTTTTATACAATTATATTATGCTACAGACCCAATCCATAATGATCAAAATGATTTCGACTCAAGTGAAAATGATTTTCACAGTAAACAAAGATAAACACAAAAATAGTTTTTCATGCCAAAACAATGTCTGTAGATCACACATAGCATGGCTTTGAAACCACTGTTGGGTATCTCAGGCTTGTATCGTATACGACGCAGCGAAAAATAAAACGAGATACCCTCCCAGGACCCGTCTATATGTGGAAAACAAGACATAAAGAAAGTAAAGGTAACAGCTTTTACCTTTGGGTGATTGTCTGAAGAATAAAAAAATTCTTCTTCAAGTTGAAGCGTGATCCAGCAATCTTCGTGATCAGTCTCAACGTGAGTTGAACGTCTAATCACTATAATCACAGTGTGTGATTATCTCTAACAGTAATCCACACAGAGGGTACACTCAAGCACCAAAATTTCCTGTGCTAGCAGAAAAAGATGGCGGCTAGGGTTCTTTGATCAAGATCAAATCGAGAGAGATAGAGAGAAGAAAGAATGTTCGTAGCTGTTATTTTATGTGTTGTTCAGCTAGGGTTTTTCGTGTGCTACATATACTATATATTACACGAAATTTCCCTCCCAAAACTGAGAATTCTAATCCTATTAGAATTCCCAAATTGTAATTGGAAACATCAAGTTCTCATAATTACAACTTGGACCACAAATTATGACTAATTATAATTTATCCACAACAACTTCTCTTTCTCTCAATCAACCCCACTATATTGTCAAATAACATCTTGAGTATATAATCCTTTATTGTGTGTGACCTATTAGGTTTTCCAGTCAATTGGTAATGAATATGAACTAATCTAAACGTCTTTGAGATTAATAATCCATAATTAATTAGAATTAATCCTATTAATTCTAATCAGGATTGGTTTATTAATTCATCAATTAATAAACCCATATTCCCAGACCATAAGCGGTATCTAGCAACACATTATGACCACCCAAGTGTCCAGGAAGTCAAGTGGCTTGACATGAACCCTTCAATAACAAACTTCAGTACAATTAACTCCTTTCACCATACAATATCTCATTCAGTTTGGAGTACGGAATTAGTGCCAACTCCCTCCAGAAATAATTCTGGCTCGAATACAATAGTACTTGTACCAGGAACCCACTACTCTAGATGTGTATCAATTGGAACTATTTTCAATACACAGTTGCCTTGGCCAAGGACTTCTCGAGTAATAATTCCTACAAGTGGCCGTGGGATATTCGCCCACACCCCTACTATTAGGAGTGGTGAATTCTTTATTGACCCTCTCAACTACTTTTGTTTACCTCACAATATACCCAATATCCATCCCATATGCGGCCCTCGATCAAGCTCCGGAGATTGGAATCAAAGTACAAAGCTCAGCAAACAAAGTACCTTGGAGATCTCAAGTATAAGGATACTTGCACGTTTGCTATATTGAGATTATATCACTGGTACTAAATAGTCATCCATGTGATTATTTCAGAGCTATGTTATCCAATGAACTTGTTCCATTAACAAGCATCTATATGTTAACTTTGAGTATCTTAATACTCACGGTTATAAGAACCGCCGCCTGATCAAATCAGGAAGTCTAACACATGCTAGTTTTGACGCATTAATGATGTCCTGTCTCATTAATACTATGACTAGAAACTATTTAAGTATTAACACCATCCACTGTAGTAAGAATCTCATATCATGATCTCTATCATGACTTCCTTAACACAGTGTTGTACTAGGGACTTTATCGAACAATTATATTACTTAAAGTAACTAAAAGAAATTGTAAGATAAATAATGTCTTTTATTAAAATAAAATATGTCATATACAATGTAAAAGTGATTGCCTCTAGGGCACAACACTAATACCTTCACTGATAAAAAAATGTGAGGAATGGTATAATGGTCGAGTTTTAAACAAAATCATTGTTGAGAGAACAATCAAGCCTTTTCTTGATCGATCTTTGCATATAACTGAAATGTTTAGAAGGATTGGATAGGGGTCCATTGCAGAGTTAAAAGGTGATTTTTATCCTACTCTTGTGAATGAATTCTATGCGAACATGAAAAATAAAAAGAGAAGACATCTTAGACAAATAGAAACATCAGTCAAAGGCGTCCCAATAATTCTGACTAGTCATCAATTGGCAATTGTTTTGGGTGTTGTTGATGATGGCCCTTAGGTAGAAAATGACCATTACAATAAATAAATCTCTTCTAAGCTAACTTAGGATTTTAATTCTGCTTGTCATTATTTGGGCTTGGAATTGAGAACATATACCAATGGTTCTTTCTTTCTCTCTAGTAATGATCTTGCTCCTCAATTAAGGGTTATTTTGTACCTTTTTGTGCTTCAATGTGTTCCCTAGATCGAGTAGTTTGAATAAAGTAAGGATTATTGATGCTTGTATATTGTATAAAATGCTTCATGGAGAATCTATTCCCCTTGCTTCTCTATTACTAACTACTATGAAAGACGTAGTGGCTTATGGTCTTTCTACTAAAGCCTTTGTGCTTCCCTTGTAATTTCATAGCTTTTTAATGTGTTTGATGTTTGCATAGATAATGAACTTGTGGAAACTACAACTAGACATCATATGGTCACTACTAAAACTTCTTTGCAGCTTTGCAATCAATTCATAATAAAAATGTTTTATTTATCAAATCATCTTGAAACTTGGTAATGCATAAAACTATAGATAAAATCTCTTTTTTTAAATAGTATTATAATTCCTTTGACTTTAGAGCCAAATGCTAGAATGACATCGAAGCAATTATTCTGAAGAAGTAGAAGTAAGTAATCATTTTATTAAGGGTACCTCTATATCCAATATCAGAGGCATTTGTTTCAATGATCATTTTTGCTTTGGGATATGGAATTTCAATTTGAGGTAGATTTTGAAGAATAGCTTTAATTTGTTGACTAATTTGGGTTTGTTCAGAACCCCAAGAACTTGGATTTTTGAACAATCATTGACATAAGGGCTCACATAATTGTCTAAGACGAGGAATACAATCAGAAATATAATTAGGACATCCTAAAAATCTTTGTAATTGAGTTTTATCTGTATTTTATCTAGAAACTTAGACACAAATTATGTATCTCTTCAAATGGCTTATATGTACCCTTTGTTAGATTATGTTAGATTATGTTCTAAAAATCTTATTTCAATCTGAAATAACGTAACATTTTTAGCAATTACTACTAATCCATTAGTCCTAACAATATTAAAAAATCATTTTAAATGTTTAGAGTATTGTTCTATATTTTCAAAATAAACCAAAATATCTTATGTATAAACTAAAATGAATACAAGGATTGAATATACTATTTGTAATATTTTAAAATTCAGATGGTGCATTCTCTAATTCAAAAGACATAACATTCCATTTATATTATCCAAAAGGTGCGTTAAAAGTAATTTTACATCGATCCTTTTCTTCTATTTGTAGTTGCCAAAATCATAACTTTGTATCAAATTTACTATAAATAGTAGCATTGTAAGTTCTTTTCAGTAAATCTCGTTTATTAGATACATTGATGAGACTTCGCTTCATCATGAAGGTTAAGATAAAGGAGGGGGAGGTGTGGCCATGCAAGGACAAGGGCCGGCTGTAACACCCCACTACCTAGGCCCGACAGGGCTGGGGATGTCGCCCCGTTCAAAGGACAATGGGTCTTTATAACTAGGACACACAATCAACATAATGGAATAAAAATAATAATTTAAACTTAAATCTTATTACATCCCAAGAATTCCAAAATAAATCCAGAATAAAATTATTCACTCTCAGCTCCCAAAGCATTACACAAAATAAATAATAACATTTCTTCCAAGGCAGGCAATAATTAGTTACTTATCCCCATAGCAGGATCGACCTGAAATCATAGTAAAACGAGTGATGAGACAAAAATCTTAGTCAATCCATGTGTGCTTTGAGTGTCCAGTGAAAACAGTTCGTGAATGCAAAGTATAAAATCTTCATAAGAGAAATATTGGCAAGCAATAAACAATAGTCAAAATCAAGAGTGGTGTTTTGGCTTTACCAACCATATAGATACAACAAAATCAACCACTCAAAAGTGGTCATGGGTTACCACACGTTGGGCCCCATAACCAGTCAAAATGCCACACTTTGTGCAGGCTGACAAAAGGTAGATGATCGACCTACTGGGCAAGATACTCCTCATTCTCTATACCCAAACAACAACTAATTGTCCATTCCGGCAACACAGTCACTTGACTGAAAACTACTAGCTCGGACCGGCACGACCTACTGGACTAACATCCTATCCGGGAAGGACTTACCCCTCAAAGGTAGCCACCTACTGAGAGACTCACCCTAACCCTTCCAAGACTAGTCCTAGCAGTTCTTATTGAGTACTCAACGTAACTTACCCCACTTGGGGAAAAAAGAAACAAAACATAGTTCCACTTGAAAATGGCAATTAAGGGTTTCCAAAGTCTTTGTTAAAATCAGTTTTAGAAAGAGTTTTAAGTTTGAGTATATCTGCTTATTGATTTTCAAATAATTTGTTTGATGGAAATAAGACAGGAGACAATCCTCAATTTTCTTTACAGAAATGAGTGTCCATGCACTCTACATTTGGCTTGCCATAATAAACATTTTGCATCAAACAGGTTTTATGCAGGAGTTTACCTGATCCTTAGTGTGAGATAAAATAAAGGTCTTCAACAGCTGACCTAACCCCACCTGGGGTAAATATAAACCATAATCAAACTCAAGCTAAAATTCACTTTCACAAATAAAACTAGCTCAACTTACTACAACCATGATCCTAGTATGCCAAGCTTTAAGGCTAGATAATAAATAAAGGGTTTATAAGCTAAGTCTAATTTGAGAGTTAAAATAATTAGTGTTTTGGGAAATAGGTACTAATAAGTTGAAGGTTTAAATTTTGCTAAAAATAAATTAGAGTTTATTTGTTGAAGGGTCCTAGAACCTAGATGTAATTATTTAAAATAGTAATCTATTGATAATTAATTGTTAGAAAATAATTGGTAACTAAAATTAGGTGTAAGTGAATTTTAATAGGTCTTGTTTAAAAGATAATAAATTTTAATGGTATTTATGAATATAAGACTTACAAAATTAATATTTTACTTATTATGATTATTTATATAAAAGGCTTTATTTGATATTATTATTATATATAATATCTATATATTTTATTTCTTGAAATAAAAGCTATCATTTATTTGACTAAAATATCCTTATTATATATAATAATCCAAGTCTACATTCCTAGGGTTTTTGAATTTACTAGCAAAAATTATGATATTAAATATTTTATTGATGAAATAAAATTAGCTTTGGGATAATTAGATCATGATTATATTTCTATTGCTAACCACAATTATGAACATATACTCCATTTCAATTCATCAAATCATCCAAATCATGAATAAAGGCATAGATCAAATTTTACCAATACATGATCCAACATTTATTAGCATAAACATAATCATGGCTTTAACAATCATACAAGAATATAAATCCTATTCACCATAGGTGACATAATTTCTAACGTGCTGGATCACACAACCCATTCACGACATGGAGACATGCATTAAACCCTAAAAACACCATACAATCAACCAAGACAATCAACTCATGCATCAATCCCATCTCCATCATATACACATATTTATTCATGCTTCAATCTCAACTCATCACAACAATACATGCTCAACCCTCAAACATAATCCATCTCCTTTCAATATCACCCTAGAGACACAAATCTAGAGTTGAAAAAGAGAGTTGAATGGGCTTAATTTGATTGATGAAAACCTTGGAGGAGTTTCGAATAGATCTCAACTCCTAGGAGACTAGATTCGTCCAAGAGAGATGAAGAAAGCATGGCCATTGTTGAAGAAATTATTCGGCCAAGAGAGAGAAAAGAGAAGAAGAGAGTTCATTAGTGTGCTTATACACATATATATTTATTAGAGATTGAGGATTAGTAGAGATGAAGTTGATTGAACAAGCTTACCTTGAAGGTGTTCTTGAGCCTTCACAAAAATACTGGTTTTTTATCTAAGAGAGAGAGTTAAATTTTGGAGTTTGATGTTAAAATTGGTATGGATGGATTCATGGCAGTGAGTAGATGAAATTTGAAATTTTTTTGAAGAAGATTGAAGTGGTTTGGAGTGGTATTACGCGTATGAAACTAGTAGGTGTTCTTAGTGTTCTATGTGTGCTTGAAGGTTGAAGAGAATGGAGAGATTTTGATTGAGGTTGCCGAAATTCTGTGGGATTGTAGTGGCTGAATTGTTTGAGTGGTTTTGGTAGATAATTTTTCTGGTTTGAAAGGAAAAGGAAAAGCTGGTTGTTGAAATCCTAAAAAAACATTTTTGGGAATCAAATTTGGAAACAAAATATGGCAAGAAGATCTTTGATTAATGGAGAGCTTTTTGGAAGCTGTAATGGCCAACTGTTGCTCAGTGTTTTTGCTGGATGAAAGCTGGTTGAAGAAGCTTAATGGTGGCCGAAAAGAGGGAGTACAATGGTGAAGGAAGGTCTAGTTGTTTAAAGGATTTTTTATGAAAGTTTACTAAATTAGGATTACTAGAATTTTGGTCTTCAATTAAGGCTTGATTGGAGTAATTTGTTGGAGATATTTTAGGGCAGCCATGATTGGTTTTTCGAGCAGAAGGTTGGGGAAGACAATGTAGTTCAGTTCATAGTTGTTCAAGAGAAGTTTGAATAGAAAGATGAGGGAGTTTCAGTCAGGGCTGGAAAAGGAAACAAAACTGGAAAAATTCCTGTACAGGTTTCGCTAGTTGCTGGAATTTTACAGGAATTTTTCCTAGTAGTTTTAGCAGCCATTTTCCAGTCAGCTTGCAGAGGGTTTTAAGAGGCATTCAGAGGTCTTTCAAGGCTGGTTTCCAGCCTTTTTTATGGAGGAAAAATGTGGCTAAGGTGCTGGGAGAAAATTGGAAAAAAATAACTTAGTTTAAGCTCACCTAAGCTGCGATTTTGCCCAGAAAATTTTTTAGTTTTGCACAGCATTTGTGCAGTCCGAATTTGGCCAGAAAATTTCAGATTTCAAGCTGGTCAAGAGGGCTATTTTCTAACAGCATTTGGGAGGAAATGATGGCTGAAAATTTCGACACTTTGAATGCACAGGAAGTTGGAAAAATTTCAGATTACTTCATGAAGGAAAATGAACATAGCTAGAGTGGAGTTTTAAAGGTTCAACTATGGAGATTAATTCTCTTGGGAACTTTTCCCAACTCCTACCCATTTTTTGTCCATAAGATGTCTTACACTTAGACATTTTGAACCTTCAAAGACACAGCACTTTACTGAAATTTTCTGGAATAAAATTGGCTTGGATAAATTGAACAACTTAAGGAATTGAGAAGTAAGAAAAACTAAGGATCAAGAAGGGTATAAATTCCCTTAGAAAATTTTGTAGGGTACAAGAGTAGGATTAGGGTACTCCTATCATGTCTCCCCTAGGACATCACCTTTACCCTTCTCTAGAGTACTCAAGGTCGAAAATACAACCTTCCCAGACAAAAATAAAATTTAATCATGCTAAAGCTCCAATGATGGAATTTGAACCCAAAACCTCAAGAATTAGTTCCAAAGCTCTAACCACTAAACCACAACAACTCTTGTTCTCATTTTTTCTCTAAAATATTTTTCCTATTTAATCCTCAAGCTATCTTCCTATTTTCACCTCAAGCAAAAATTACCATTTTACCCTTCTTACTCAATAAACATAATTAAGCCCTCGAGACTATAAAACACGAATCCAAAGCACATAAAATCATATAAAAATATATTTAAACATGCAATAAAATATGATATACATTCCAACCTCCTTATTCTAAGGTTGGTTTCGACTGGGGTTTCACACTTGCGACAAAGACGGATGAAACTCGACCAAATAGAAGGCCACCAGAGGACGGTCGGCGCCAGCTTCAAGCAGCCAAACCGGCGCCGGCTCCAATCTGCCCCAGCAGCTGCTTCAAATCACAACAAGACCGACCCAAAGACAGAACACAGCCGACGCCAGCTGTGATGTCCAAACCGGTGCCGGTTCCACCCTGGGCAGCCAACGACTACCCCGTGTTTTTAATATTTTCTCTGGTTTTCTTCAATTTTAATTATTTGTAAAGACTTATTATGATCCTAAAATGTAATAAAATCTCAGGGATTACTTAACTAGGGTTATGATAGTATAAATAGCACCTTTAGTGATTTGACAACACGATACACTTTACTTCAATTCAAATTTGAGAAGATAATCTTGAGAGGCCCTAGCCTCCTTGTTCATTTTGTTCAAGACCAAGCTAAATGGTTAGTCCTCCTTTTGTAAGAGTCTATAAATCTTTTGGATAATCTAATGTTATTTCTTTGAATGGGTCTTAATTATTTTATTCTTCTAAGGTTTGTTTGAAATCTAATATTTAGGTGCCTATTTTCTCTATTCTATTTGTTCTTGTTTGCCTTTGTTGCTTCAAGGATATTGGGGTGAGATTATAGTAGAACTATTTATGCACCTTGAGGGTCTTTAAGGCTTTGTTCTTCAAGGGTTTGAAAGAGTGTAGGTTGTTAGGTTACTTTCTTCTCTTGTCACAAGAAAAATCTCTATTTTGGGTCCCGTTGTTTGAACTGAACAGTTAGTCAATTAAAACACCCATAACACCAAGAAAAGCCACTAATAATTCATATCAAAGAGTTTAGTATCAAATCAAGGAAAAGCTTGATTCCCATCAAAGCTTGAAAGCAAGAAAAAGGAGCCCTACAAAGTGAAGAAAAAGAAAACAAAGAAAAATCCCATCACTCAAAAAATTACTCCAAAAATGTCTTGAAATTTTTGTTATATCTTGATTTTTCTGTTGGGAAATTGCCCCTTGATGTTGTTATAATCTTTAGAAACAAATTTATCTTGTGATTATGGTGCAATTTGGCTTCAATATGGGTGAAAATGCTGATTGTTCTTAAGTGACGAGAATTGCATCCAAGGTGTTTGATAAGTGTTCTATGAGAATATTTTTTGCTATAGTTGGGATCTTTGATTCTTAATTTTCATTCCTTGAGATATTGAGACTTAGTATATCACTCTATTGTTGAATTCCATGTTCATTGAACTCAATTTTCTATTGCACCTTTGTGATCATCTTGTTCTTCATCATCCTAGTTCTAGTTGTTTTTGTTTCTTTGTTTTTGGTAATTCTTGTTTGTTTCTTGCTTAAGAGTGTTTCTTTTGCGTCTAGTGCTTATTCTTTTGTTGATTGAGTCCACTTTTTCCTGAAATTCTTGATTAAAAACTTGTTTGCTTGAGGTGCCCGACAAGTGTTTGTTGAAATTTCCCTAAGACCCCCTACTTGGAAAATTCATTTGATTTGTGTGATTCTCTAAGTTGGACTAAAATTTTAGCTATTAGGGAGAATTGGGATTGAACAAGAAAACTTGAGTGTTGAGAAAAAGGTAAGAGGGAGAGACTAATATTAAAAGAGCCTAAGAGAGCAAACACGAGCGTAGAGTGATCAACCTTGAGAGCCAACACGCAAGGAAGTGAAGTGAGGATATATTTTTCTTTCTAATCTCTTTGTTTGCAGGTATAAGTAAATATTCCATCACCATGGACCATGAACAAGAGATCTCTAGGCCTAACCCAAGTGGACCTAGTAGTACCCATTGATGCTAGGGGTTTGTGTGAGGACTTGCAAGCTATGATGAGGACTATGCAAAGTGAATTCCAAAACATGATGAGGGAGTTGATAAATCATCTTGGACAATCTTCTACCGTTGCATAAAGGAGAGGCCAAGAGCGATTTGAAGTGCCAAGTCCAAGGATGGGGGATGGTGATGCCCATACTCCTCTGTTACATGCCCAACAAGGGGAAGAATGGGATGAACACTCTATTGGGGGTTTCCAACAAGCTCCTATGAAAGGAGGGAGACATGACTTGAGAGGAGGATGAGGAAGGGGCCAAGGAAGGAATGGAGGGATCAATATAAGGGGGTTAGAAAGAGAATTTGAGGGAGTTGATGGGTGGTATGAGGGGGAACAAGTTGAGGCCTTTGGGGAACATCATAGAGGATAGGATAATTAATAGAACAGGAAGGAGAGAAGGAAATGATGTGGAAAGGGAGTTGAGCTGTATTAAATTGAAAGTGCCCACATTCTATGGCAAGAATGACCCCGAAGCTTATTTTGAGTGGGAGAGCAAAATGAAGATATTCCTAGAAAGCCATACCTATAGTGAGAGGTTCAAAGTGATGTTGGCTATCTTGGGATTTTCAGAGTATGCTTTGGTATGGTGGGAGCAAGTTAGCACTCAAATGAGACAAATGGGAGTGAAACTCGTGGCTAGTTGGAATTTGTTGAAAGATATGATGAGGGTAAGGTTTATACCACACCATTACTATAATGATCTTTACCAAAGGTTCCAATCACTTAAGCAAGGGAACAAAAGTGTGGAAGACTACCATAAAAAAATCGAAGTAATGTTGATAAGAGCTCAAATCAATGAGGATCCAAGAGCAACAAGAGCAAGGTTTTGGGAAGGATTAAATAGAGAGATTTCCAATTTGGTGAAATTGCACCCCTATGATCATTTGGAGGATATGGTACATGCCGCTATGAAGATTGAGAGGCAATTAAAGAGAAGGGCAATTACTAGACCATCACTTACAAACCCCAACATTTTTAGCAAGTTGCCAATTGAGAATGATGAAGCCCATTCCAAAGGGACTTCTACAAGCCTAGAGAGATTAGAAACCTAGGGAAGGATAGAACAAGGATAAGGAAAAAGCCATAAAGAGGCCAGAAAGGAATAGGGATATCAAATGTTTTAAGTGCCTTGGATATGGACATACTTCCCATGAGTGTCCAAGCAAGAGAACGATATATACTAACCTCTATGGTAAGGTTTCCACTGATGAGGAAGAAGAGGGCAAAAGGTACTAAGGAGACCAAGAGGGAAGAAGGGATAAGGAGAGTGATGAAGGGGAAGTTGTTGGTCAAAAATACTCATTGGTGGTAGTCACAAGAAGGTCATTGAATTCACAAGCCATTGGGGATCAAAATCACCAACAAAGAGAGAACATTTTCTACACTAGGTGTCTAATCAACAATACCCCTTGTAGTGTCATTGTGGATAGTGGGAGTTGCACTAACTTGATTAGTGCAAACTTGGTTGAAGAATTGGACATGAGTTGGATTAAATACCCCAAGCTCTACAAATTACAATGGTTGAATAATAGTGGGGAAATGAGAGTAAACAGACAAGTGTTGGTGTCTTTTGAAATGGGGAAGTATAAGAATGATGTGCTATGTGATGTAGTACCCATGAAAGCGGGTCACTTACTATTAGGGAGGCCTTAGAAATATGATAGGCATGCAAAACATGATGGGAGGAAGAACACTTATTCCCTACTCAATGAGGGAACTAAGTTTACCCTCACCCCCATGGCCCCTAGTGAGGTGAACAAAGATCAAAGAATCATGAAGGAACAAGAAAAGAAGAAGGGAGTTTAGGATGTTAAACCAAAACAAGAAATTGAGAGGAGAGAAAAAGAGAGGCAAGAAAAAGAGTTTGGTATGAGTGAGTAAGGACAAGACAGGGGAGGTAAAAGAAGAGTGAATTTTTTTGCAAAAGAAAGTGAGGTCATGGAGGCTATAGTAGCTAAGCAACCGGTTGTTCTTCTTTTATGCAAAGGTTCTTATGTCTCTACTAATGATTTTTCATTATCTTTGCCTAATGAGATTACAGTTGTTCCTCAAGAATTTGAAGTTGTCTTTTCAAGAGAGGTGGCCAATTGAACACTTACCTAATTCTTGTGGACCATAATCAAGGAGAACTTAACCAATTGGGAGGAATGTTGGACACACCTTGAGTTTGTTTGCAAAAAAGCTTTTCACTCTATCACTTTTTATTCTCTTTTTAAAATTGTGTATGGTTTTAATCCCCTAACTCCTTTCGAATTAATTCCCTTGCCTATAGGTGAACGAATAAACCTTGATGGAGCTAAGAAGGTAGCAATGGTGAAAGCATTCCATGTAGATGATGGCAATGATTCGCAGATAAATCCTTTGCAAGAAGGGGGAGATGATGAGACTCCACTTCATCATGGAGGTCAAAATAAAGGAGGGAGAGGTGTGGCCATGCAAGGACAAGGGCCGGCGACAAAGACGGACGAAACTCGACCAAAGAGAAGGCCACCAGAAAACGGTCGGCGCCGACTCCAAGTAGCCAAACCGGCGCCGGCTCCAATCTACCCCAGCAGCTACTTCAAATTAGAACAAGACCAGCCCGAAGAAAGAACACAACCGGCGCCGGCTGTGATGTCCAAACCGGCGTCGGCTCCACCCTGGGTAGTCGACGACTACCCCACGTTTTTAATGTTTTCTCCGGTTTTCTTCAATTTTAATTATTTGTAAGGACTTATTATGACCCTAAACTATAATAGAACCTCAGGGATAATTTAGCTAGGGTTAGGGTAGTATAAATAGCACCTTTAGTAATTTGACAACACAATACACTTTACTTTAATTCAAATTTGAGAAGATAATCTTGAGAGGCCCTAGCCTCCTTATTCATTTTGTTCAAGACCAAGCTAAAGGGTTAGTCCTTCTTTTGTAAAAGTCTATAAATCTTTTGGGTAATCTAATGTTATTTCTTTGAATGGATCTTAGTTACTTTATTCTTCTAAGGTTTGTTTGAAATCTAATATTTGGGTGCCTATTTTCTCTATTCTATTTGTTCTTGTTTGCCTTTGTTGCTTCAAGGATATTAGGGTGAGATTATAGTAGAACTATCTACTCATATTGAGGGTCTTTGAGGCTTTGTTCTTCAAGGGTTTGAAAGAGTGTAGGTTGTTAGGTTACTTTCTCCTTTTGTCACAAGAAAAATCTTTGTTTTGGGTCCCATTGTTTGAACTGAATAGTTAGCCAACTAAAACACCCATAACACCAAGAAAAGCCACCAAGAATTCGTATCATACATGGTACCTAATCAATCCATTTTAAAACTTTATTCAAATGTTTGTAATTTATTACTAATCTAGGTTCTCTTCTTTCCTTTTTAGCTTGATTGTTGACATAAAAGGTTGGACAACTTTAAAGGGATTTGAATGGTCTAATAATTTTTTTAGTTAATGATTCATTTATTTCCTTTTGCAATATTTCATTAATTCATGATTCATTTGTATAGGTCTTGCTCTAGTAAGGATATTTTTCTCACTAAACCCATTCATATATGGTAAACTAATTGTATGGGTTTTCCTATCCCAAAAGACATTAGGAATATTAGAGCAAACTTGTTCTTCTAACAAATTTTGACTAAGAGAAAAGAAATTTTCAAATAGATATTCCTATTGCATATATGAACATTTGATAATTTGTATTTAATTTCTAAATTTGATCCAAAAGTCGAATATAATTTTTCTGTATTTTTTGTTGTAATACATGAGTGGTACTAACCCTTTAGCTATACAATTTTAATCAGCTCTTGAATTGATAAGGGTTGCAACTTTAATCATAAAACTATCTCCTATCTTAATTGTAATAGGTAAATACCATTTTTGAAATTGAGTATTAGTTATAGTTGTAATAAATTCTTCCATATTTCTTCCTTAATTATATATTTTTCTTTATTTTGTGAGCTTCATTTTCTAATTTCAAAGTTAATATATCTATTTTTTTCACTATTTTTCTTTTCTTAAATCTTAAATTTCTTGTTTTATTTGATGAACTTTTGTTGTAAATTTTATATAAATATTTTTATTTTTAAAGGTATAAATTTATTAAATACTTATTTTACATCAAAAGATTCTATACTTTCATATTCTTGTAAAACTATCTCTCTAAGTTTTTAATAAATGTTCATTTTTAATATCTTTATTATTTATTTTGTCAATTAAGTAAAAAAAAAAAAATTTGTTTACTTTCCTTTGTAATAACATTTATAGTTCTAACATCACAACTACATAATCCTATACGCTCACAATCACTTTTTTTACTAGTAAAATAAAAAAAAATTGAATAGCATATATTTGATTTTCATCATTACTTTTTGTTAATATATAACTATTATCATCCTGATCTAATATTTGAAATTTTTTTCTCTAATTTCTTCTTCTAATTCTAACTCATTCCTTTTTTTTTTTTTTTTTAGATTTTGCTTTGCAATTATTAGCTAGGTATCCTTTTTTTCCATGGCTATAGCATTTTGATCTATTATTTCTATCATCTTTTGTAACTTTAATTTTTCTAAATTTTCCCTTTTTATAGGTTTTATCAAGATTATTTTTTTTTCAATGATTTATATTTCTTGTATTTTTTTTAATAACTTTAGATGAAGGTGCCGTAACTTTTAGGTATCTAAGATCTTGACAAACATTCTCTAATTCTTTTATTGAAATACTATATTCTTTCTTAATTTGAGATCTTAATTTAGTGTTTGTACATAACTTTAATCCTAACATATTCACATAATCAACTAGACCTCCAAATGTTAATATATCATATTGTATCTCTTAAAATTAGTTTTAAGTTCCTATCTTACATTATCTTCAAATAATGGGGGTAATCTTGCTATAATTTTTTTTTCCCAAAAAGCATGATGATAATATGTGCTAAGCATAACTTTATTGAGGAACATATCTTTATATCGTGTAAAGTCTTGTAATTTAGGACAAATTAAATTTGTAAGAGTTTTAGAACTTCTTTAACATTTGTGGTTCTCTATAAAATATTTTGTAATAGCATATAATAAAGTAGCAGATGTATCTTGTTTCAATTCTTGCCTAGTTTGTTCACCGTTCCTTCATTTATTTTATTTTTTTTTTTACTACTGTAATAAGAGTATAGGCTGTAAGGATTTGTTGGCAATAGGTGGGGTGGGGAAGGATAGGATGGTGATCATGCAATCCTTGCACCTAGACTGTCCTTGGCTGGAGGCCCGAGGTATTAAGCCCAGTCCCGTCCTCATCCCCACTTAAATCAGAGAATCCCTAGTAGTGGCGAAGCCATACTAGGGTAGAAGAGGCCATGGCCCCCAAGATTTTTCTAAAAAAAGTACTCACTATATATAATATATATGTCATTGTTTATGGCCCCCTCTATATATGAAATTAACTCCTAAATAATTATTATAAAGTACTTAATATAATAATAAAAGTATTTTAAAGTAACTTACCTAAACAAAATAAAATTTTTATTGCTTAAGTTTTGAATAAAAAATTTTAAAATTTCAACAATGAAAATGTCTTTAAAAAACTCATCCTCTCCTTAAAAAAAAAAAAAAAAACTCGACTAAAAATTGAAAAGTTAAACTTTTTTTTTAAAATCATGGCCCACGCATCATTCATCACGCCAAACGTACCTTGCACTCTTTTGGACAAAGAAGACAAAAAACACCTTTTTGTCTAGGAAATCAAAATAAAAATACTTTACCATTCAGCTACTCTCTCAAATTCGCATTCACTCAGAGATTCCATTACTGACAATTCATTTACCTCTTTACTCATTTGCTTTGTGTTATGTTGTTGATAGTTGTGGTCTATGGAGCTGTAGCTCAACATTTGCTAATAACCCAAAGCTTTTTAATGGTATTTAAAGATTACATCTTTTTTCCATTTTTTTTTTTTTTGTTGAGTAAATCTTTTCATAGTTTTATAAAGAGAAGAGGGAAGACTAGGACCACTTTTCAAGCTCTAAAAAAAGGAAGTGAGGACCGCACTAATAGACTAGTATTCTATTTATTGGATAGAAAATGAGAGGAAATCTAATTGGTTTTGGTCTTTATAGTGGCAAAAATAAGAGAAGAAAAATGGGTCTTTGTGTAGCTATTTTTGCTTGACAACTATAGGGGTTTTTGTTGTGGGTTTTTAGCTGGAAATTTCATGCAGAATAGAGCTGGTGGTGGTCGAAATTTTGAAGGTCTTGGGGAGGGAATTCTAGTATTTTTTGGGCTAAAACCAAGTCCTAATTGGTTAAGGTTTTCTTGGTTAACTCTAGCTAGGTTTTGGAGAGTTTTAGATAAGCTATACTTACTCTATGTGTGGCGGCAACTATGAGGGGATTTTTTAGAAAATTATAGAAAGGAATTAGGTCATCTATTTAGGAAATAGTTTAATTAATTTCCTATATTAATTTAAGTAATTTTTAAATAGCTATTAAATAATTATTTGGTAAGGAAAATTCTGGTTTCCTAATCCCTTTGTAGCTATTGAAATTCCTCTTCCTTTTCCTTCAAATTTTTGAAAATCTTGAACTTAATTCAAGAGATAAATACTTCATTTAAATCCAGCCCTTATCCTTTTATTTTCTAAAAAATAATATTATTTGAAGAAAATTAAAATATGGAGATTATTTCCTTGAAGACAATACCTATATAATTTCATATATTTTATCTCCTAATATATTACTTGGATATAGCTTTTAAAAATCTATATTAGTAATCTTTAAAATTCTCTAAAAGATTATGATAAGATATTAGGAATAAAAATTTAATTTACTCTCAATTATTTTATAAAATAATTTCTAAGATAAATCACACTCCTAATTTTTTTTAGGAAATTGGTTTCCAAGGTGACGGCAACCTTAAGGATTTTGGCTAAGGCTAGGAAAAATTAGGAAAGAAGAAAAATAAAAGAAAGGGAAGGATTTGAAATAGCTAAGATTCGAACTCAAGTCCACCAAGAATTAAATACCAAACTTTATCCACTAAACCACATTAATTCTTAGTAAATATTCTCCTAATAAATTCTCTTGATTCCTACTCACTTGTTCCATCCCTTTTTCTAATAAATTCTCCTCAATAAAATAAAACTCAACTAACTCAAATAACACAACCACTTCAAGAACAAATTAATTCATGCAACAACAAATTGATATTTTCATGAAAATAGTTCAAATAATCAAATGTAGTATAAAATAATGTGACATGCATGACTTTTCCTCACAAACTAAAGATGGTCTAATATGAGGTATTACATCGACATACTGAGAACATAATATCAGGCCTGCTAGCGATAAGATAGAGGAGACTTCCAATCATACCTCTGTATTTTGATTCATCCACTTTATTATCTTTTTCATCTTTGTCAAGCTTTATCGAGGTGCTCATAGGTATACTTATTTCTTTTGCTTCATTCATACCAATCATTTTGAGCAGTTAATTGGCATACTTGGCTTAATTTAAGAAGATTTCATCTTTGGTTTGCTTGATTTCAAGACCGAGAAAAAAATTAAGTTCTCTTATCTTGCTCATTTCAAATTCTTCCTGCATCGTCTTAGTAAATTTCTTGCACAAGGAATCATTAGTAGCTCTAAAAATAATATCATCAACATATATTTGCACAATTAAGATATTATCAAAATTTTCAGACTAGATAAATAATATGTTATCAACTAAACCTCTTGAAAGTTCTTTTGAGAGAAGAAAACCACTTAATCTTTCATACCATGTTCTTGGAGCTTGTTTTAAACTATAAAGGGCTTTTGAGAGTTTGAAAATATGGTTTGGAAAACGTTCATGAGTGAAACGTGGAGATTGTTCCACATATACTTCTTCTTTAATAAAACCATTTAAGAAAACACTTTTGACATCCATTTGGTAGAGCATAAAACCTTTGAAAGAAACGAATGCAAGCAACATTCTTATTAATTCTAATCGAGCAATGGGGGCAAAGGTTTCATCATATTCAATGCCCTCTTCTTGATTGAATAATTGAGCAACTAATCTGGCTTTATTTCTGATAATACTACCATACTCATCAAGTTAGTTTCTAAATACCCACTTAGTGCCAATTACGGGATGGTCAAGTGGTTTAGGGACAAGCTTCTAAACTTGATTCCTTTTGAATTGATTCATCTATTCTTGCATAGCCATAATCCAAAATTCATCATGTAAAGTTGCATCAATACAATTAGGTTTCGTACTAGAGAGTAGGGTAAAATTATCAACAAAATACCGTCTAATTTTGACTCCACAACTAGGATCACTAATGATTTGCTCTTTTGGATGGACAGTTTTGTACTTTTAATCTTTTGTTAGATTTTGATTTGTGAGTTTTTCAGTTCTTTGATTGTTTTCTTCAACTTGTTGTTCTTCTAGTTCCTCTTCTTTGGCATATATATCAAGTGGAGGAGCTATATGCTATTTACTACCCTTTTCTTTTGAGACACCTATATCATCATCATTATTTCTATAAGACTATGTATTCGATTCATCAAACATAATATGTACGAATTCTTCCACACATTGTGAAACCCCAGTCGAAACCAACCTTAGAGTAAGAGGGTTGTGATGCATATCATACTTTATTGCATGTTTAAATATATTTTTATATGATTTTTTGTGCATTGAATTTGTGTTTTATAGTCTAGAGGGCTTGATTATGATTATTGAGTGAGAAGGGTAAAATGGTAATTTTTGCTTGAGGTGGAAAAAGGGTGATAGCTTGAGGGTTGAATAGGAAAATATTTTTAGAAAGAAAATAAGAACAAGAGTTGTTGTGGTTTAGTGGTTAGAGCTTTGGAATTAATTCTTGAGGTCTTGAGTTCAAATTCCATCATAGGAGCTTTAGCTTGATTAAATTTTATTTTTGCTTGGGAAGTGTTATTTTTGGCCTTATGTGCTTTGGAGTAGGGTAGAGATGTTGTCCTAAGAGAGACATGATAGGAGTATCCTAATTCTACTCTTTTGCCCTACACAAAATTCCTAAGGGGAATTCATTTCCTCTTAATCCTTAATTTTTCCTATTTCTCAATCCATTAGGATGTTCAATTTGTTCAAGCCAATTTTATTCTAGAAAAATTCCAGCAATGTGCTGTGGCTTTGAAGGTTCAAAATGTCTTAGTAAAAGATATCTTATGGACCAAAACCATGGAAGAGGGGGAAGGATTTCAAGTGAATTAATTTCCCTAGTAAACTTTTTAAAACTTCACTCTAGCTAGGTTCATTTTCCTTCATGCATAGAACTGAAATTTTTCCAGCTTCTTGTGCCTTCAAGGTGTCAAAATTGTTAGCCATTATTCCCTCCCAAATGCTGCTAGAAAATGGCCTTTTGATCAGCTTGAAACCTGAATTTTTCTGGCCATTTTCGGACTGCACAAAGGCTATGCAAAACCAGAAAAATCCCTGGGCAAAATCACAGCTTTGGAGGTCCGAAACCAAGCTGTTTTCTTTCAGTTTTTGTTCAGCATCTTAGCCACGTTTTTCCTCCGTAAAGAAGACTGGGAACCAGACTTGAAAGACCCCTGAAATCCCCTTAAACTCTCTACAAGCTGACTGGAAAGTGGCAGCCGAAAACTGCCCAGAAATTCCAGCCTTGTGAAAATTCTGTGTAAGAAAACTTTCCAGCTTTGTTTCCTAATTCATCCCTAGCCGAAACCTCAACTTTCTTCTGTACAAACCCTTCTTAAACAGCCATGAGCTGAACGCCATTGTCCTCCCCAAGCTTCTACATGAAATTCAGACATGGCTACCCGAAAATCTCTCCAATAAATCTCTGCAATCATGCTTGATTAGTTACCAAAATTCCAGCCACCATAATTTAGAAACCTTCCATAAAATATCCCTCAAACAACCAGACCTTTCCTCCACCACTATACTCCTTATTTTCGGCCACCCTTAGCCTCCTTCAACTAGCTCTCATCCAACAGAAATACTGCACAAGCAGTCGGCCATGGCAGCTTCCCAAAACCTCTCCAATAATCAAAGATATTCTTGTTATATTTAGTTTCCAAATTTGCTTCCCAAAAATATTCTTTAAGGATTTCAACAACTAGCCTTTCCTTTTCCCTTTCAAACTAAAAAATCATCTACTAAAACCCTACAAGCAATTGGCCAACCCTAATCCCTTTAGAAATTCGGCAGTCTCCAATCCAAAAGCTCTCAATTCTCTTCAACCTTCAAGAACACATAGCACACCAAGAATACCTACTCATTCCTTTCACCTAATACCTCTCCAAATCACTTCAAACTTCTTCTAAAAATTCCATATTTCATCTATACACTATCATGAGTCCATCCATACCATTTTTAACATCAAACTCTAAAATTCAACTCGCACTTTTGGATCAAAAATTAGAAATTTTGTGAAGGCTCAAGAACACCTTCAAGGTAGGTTTATTCAATCAACTTCATCTTCGCTAATCGTTAATCTCTAATGAACATATATGTGTTTAAGCATGCTAATGGACTCTCTTCTTCTCTTCTCTCTCTCTCTCTCTCTCTCTCTCTCTCTCTCTCTCTCTTGACCGAACACTCCCTCTCTCTTGGCCGAATGATTTCATCAACCATGGCCATGCTTCCTTCATCTTCTTTGGACGAATTTAGACATTTAGGAGTTGAGATCCATTCGAAACTCCTTCAATGTATTCATCAATCAAGTAAGCCTTTTTAACCCTTCTTTTAAATTCTAGATTTATATTTCTAGGATGATGTTGATAGAAGATGAATCATGAATAGGGTTAAGTATATATTCTTGTGATGAGTTGAGAGTGAAGCATGAATATATGTGTGAATATGTTGGAGATAGGATTTATGCAAGAATGGATTATCTTGGTTAATTGTATGGTGTTTTAGGGTTTAATGCATGTCTCCATGTCATAGGTAGTATTTGTGATCAAGTATGCTAGAGGTTATGTCACTTTTGGTGAATAGGATTTATATTCATGTTGGATTATTAAAGCCATGATTATATTTATGCTAGTAGAGGTTAGATCATGTCTTGATAAATTTAGATCTATGCTTATATGCATGATTTGGATGATTTGATGAATTGAAGGGTTGTATATGTTCCTGATTGTGGTTAGCAATAGAAATATGATCATGATCTAGTTGTCCCTAAGCTAATTTTTATTTCATTAATAAAATATTTAATAATATGATTTTGCTAGAAAATTCGAAAAACCCTAGGAAGTATATTTGAATTATTAAAAGCATATTTTAGTCAAATAAATGGTAGCTTTTATTCAAGGAATAAAATATATAGATATTACATAAAATGATAAAATCAACTAAAGCCTTTATGAAAATAATCATAATAAGTAAAATATTTATTATTAAAATTTTAATTATTACCTTTTAATCAAAACCTATTAAAGTCTATTTATTATCTTCCAATTAAGACCCATTAAAATTTATTTTCAACTAATTTTAGCTAGCAATTATTTTCAAACAATTAATTATTAATAAATCATTATTTTACCTAATACCTAAGACTCTTCACCAATTAAACTCTGAATTTAGCTTAGCAAAATTTAAACCTTCAACTTATTAATACTTATTTCCTAAAACATTAATTATTTTAAATATCAAATTAGGCTTAGCTTATAAACCTATTTATTTATTATTTGACCTTAAAGTTTGGGACGCTAGGATCATGATAGTAGTGAGTTGAGTTGTTTTAAATTGAGAAAGTGAATTTTGGCTTGAGTTTGATTGTGGTTTGTGTTTGCCCATGCAGGGTTAGGTCAGCTATTGGAGACCTTTTATTGTGAGCAAGAATTAGGTAAGCTTTTGTATAAAACCCGATTGATGTAAAATGTTTATTATGGCAAGCCAAATGTAGAGTGCATGGACACTCAGTTCTGCAAAGGCAATTGAGGATTAACTTCTTTCTTATGTCAGACAAACAAACTATTTGAAATCAATAAGCAGATTTACTCAAACTCAAAGCTCTTTCCAAAACTGATTTTGACAAAGACTTTGGAAACCCTTAATTACCATTTTCATGTGGAACGGTGTTTTGTTCATTTTCTCCCAAGTGGAAAACGTCGTTGAGTATTCAATAAGGGTGGACTACTAGGGCTAGTCTTTGAAGGGTTAGGGTAAGTCTCTCAGTAGGTAGCCACCTTTAAGGGTGAGTCCTTCCCGGATAAGATGTCAGTCCAGTAGGTCGTGCTGGTCCGAGCTAGCAGTTTATTTTTCAGTCAAGTGACTGTGTTTTGCCGGAATGGACACCCAGTTGTTGTTTGGATATAGAGAATGAGGAGTATCTTGCCCGATAGGCCGATCACCTATCTTTTGTCAGTCTGCACAAAATATCAGCATTCTGACCGGTTATGGGGCCCAACGTGTGGTAACCCATGACCACATTTTTGAGTGGTTAATTTTATTGATTATGTATGGTTGAAAAATCCAAAACACCACTCTTGATTTTGACTAATATTTATTGATTGCCAGTGTTCTCTTATAAAGGTTTTATACTTTGCATTCACGAACTATTTCTACTGGACACTCAAAGCACACACGAACTTACTGAGATTTCTGTCTCATCACCATTTTTATCATGATTTCAGGTCAATCCTGCTATGGGGATGAGTAGCTAGATATTGCCTGCTTTGGAAGATTTTCTGATAATTTATTTTGTGTAATGCTTTGGGAAGATGAGAGTGGATAAATTTTATTATGGATTTATTTTTTTGAATTCATGGATTTATTCTTGGATTTATTCTTGGGTTGTAATAAATTTTAAGTTAAATTATTATTTTTATTCCGCTATTTTATTTGTGTGACCTAATTATAAAGACCTCTTATCCTTTGGACGAGGTGACATCCCCGGCCCTGGCGGACCTAGGTAGTGGGGTGTTACACATATAGAGTTCTCTTATTATATACTTTATATGCCTTTTTGTTGGAAAAATATCCAAAAAATATAACCTCATCAGATTTGTTGTCAAATTTTTCAAGATTGTTATGATAATTAAGGACAAAGCATTTGTATTTAAAAACTTTGAAATATGAAATGGATGGAACTTTGTCAAATATCAGTTCAAAAGAAGTTTTTCTTAGGAATGGTCTTAGCATAACTCGGTTGACAATATTGTAGGTTGTATTCACAGCCTCAACCCAAAAATATTTTGGAAGGGAGTTTTTACATAGCATTGATCTAGCCATTTCCTACACGATTCTATTTTTCCTCTCAACCACACCATTTTGTTGAGGAGTTGTAGCAGCTGAAAATTTGTGTGAAATACCACTTTGCTCACAAAATTTATTGAAATTATGGTTGCGAAATTCTCTACCATTGTTACTTCTGATTTAAATCAATTTACAACCAAGGAATTTTTGAACACGTTTGAGTAGTTTTGAAAATTCAGAGAAGGCTTCATCCTTTTGAGCAAGAAATTCCAAGTGAATCTTGAGAAGTCATCCATAATTACATAAGCATACCTCTTACCATCAAGACTAGTAGTCCTCATTGGTCCAAACAAATCGATGTATATGAGCTCAAGAAGGTTTGATGTTGAAATCATTTTTTTTTTTTTTTTTGCTTGAAAGAGGTTTTGGTTTGTTTTCCAAATTGGCAAGCGTCACAAACCTAATTTCTATCAAATCTCATTTTGAGCAGCCCTCTAACAAGTTCTTGTGAAGATAATTTGTTTAGCAAATCAATAGATACATGACCTAGCCTTCTATGCTAAAGATAGCTATCATCATCATTCACAGAGCGGTATCTAATATCATGTGCCATAAGATCATCAAGATAAAGAATATAGATATTTCCAACACGATTAGCAATAAGGATAGTCTTATTGTCAGAACTGTCCATGATGATGCAAGAATCTTTTTCAAAAATAACTTTGCATCCATTATCATATAGCTGACTGATACTAAGAAGATTGTACTTTAATTGATCAATTAAGAGCACATGCTTGATGGCGGTTGAAGACCCCTTACCAATATTACCTATGCCAAGTGTTTTTCCCTTCTTTTTGTCTCCAAAAGTGATAAATCCATTGTTTGTAGCTTGAATACCTTCTAGTAGTTTAGCATTTCTTGTCATATGTCGTGAGCATCCATTGTCCAAAAACTATTTTGTGGAGCTTCCCTTGTCCTACAAATGTTCCTATACACAAGACAAAAGAGTGACTTTTGGTACCCATATTTTCTTGGGGTCCATAGGGGTTAGTGATGGTTCCTTTTACCTTTCAAACAGTTTTCATGCCAGATTGCACATTTTTCCTAATATGACACTTAGATACTTTATGTTCAAATTTTACACAATATGTGCAATAGCTATGTGTTATATGTGATGAATCAATTTTTACAAAGCAAAATTTGTGATTTTTAGTTCTAATATAATGTCTATAGCCTAGACCATTTCGGTTTCCAGTAGTATGTTGTGCTCCTGCAATTTTTTCAAATTGTTTTTGCCATTTGTAAACTTTTCAATGCATGAGGTAAGATCATCGACTCTGCTTTTCATATCGTCAAAATTACTAACCATAATTTCAAGAGAACAAATTTTATCATGTAAATGTTTATTTTCTAAAGACATATGATGCAATGAGGTGGTGATAACATTTTATTTAATGTCCGAGCGCATATATGACTCAAGTGAGACTTCATTTTCATTTAACGACTTTGTATTCTTATTTAAGAAGGAATCAATGTTCAACTTCATTTCTTTCTTTCTTCTAGATAATTTATTTAGTTCATGAAACATTTCAAAAAGTAATTCACTGGGATCATCATGCTTTTCATAATAAAAAACATGCAGATCAGTTATTATGTCTGGAGATGTAGGATTTACCGTATCCTCCATAGCCATGAAGCATATGTTGGCCTTTTCATTTTTTGAATCGTAACTTTCTTCAGTTTTAGATTCTGCTTGATCCCAAGTTCCAATTAGTCATTTTCCTTTCTTCAATTTTTTATCCTTCTTTTTATTTCTAAACCGCTTAGTCTCATTCTCTTTGGCCACTGGACAATCAGCAATGAAATGTTCCGTGCTTTTGCATTCAAAACATTAAGGTTTGAAATAGGAAGTCTGTTATTTCTTTTTCACGAACTTCTTATCCTCTTTGAAATGCCCTTTTCTGAATATTTTTCTAAACTTTCTGGCTACCATGGATAATTCTTCTATGTCTAAATCAGTGCCATCAACACATTCAGATTCATCACTATTAGTCTCTTCATCAATTGCTTTTAAGGCAGTTCCCTGTTTTCCTTTCCCATCACCATCATATTCTTGAAACCTCTGAAGTTTCATTTCATGGGTCAAGAGAGGGCCAATTAGCTCTTCAGTGAGGTAAGTTATTCAGATATTTAGATTCCTCTGTAGCCAAGGTTTTTGGCTGCCAACTCTTTGGCAGAGCATCAAGCAATTTTTTATTTTGTTCTCCAAGAGAATACATTTTCCCATATGCTTTTAGACCATTCATAATATTTGTGAACCGAGGGAACATGTCATTACGTTTTCACTTGGCTTCATAGAGAAAAATTCATAGTCTCAGATAAGGAATCCTAGCTTCGATTCTTTCACTTCATTGGTCCCCTCATGGGTGACCTCAAGTAGTCTCCACATTTTATGAGTTGAATCATAGTCACTAACCCGATTGTATTCATTAGCATCAAGAGCACAACACAATATATTTATTACCTAAAAATTCAGGGTCATTTTTGAAATGTCCTTATCATAGTCATCACTTTGTTTAGGTACATTTCTACCTTCAATGAACTTTGATGGAACATATGGTCCATTATCAATCAGATTCCACAACTTAAAATTGATTGAGCAGATATAAATCTTCATTCTATTTTTTTAGAATGTATAGTTTCTTCTATTGAATAAAGGAGGTCGATTTGTTGAAGATCCTTTAACATAGGGAAGAGCAGATGTGTTTGCCATAAGGATCTTTTCTACATAGTTGTTAGACCAAAAATAGAGTAGACCAAATTTGTGATACCAATTGAAAAACTTTAGAGGGGGTGAATAAGGTTTTTGGCAAACACGAGTTGATTTAAAAATTTTGTTCCCAAAATCAAAATAGTTGAAACACTTTGTGGCTTCAGGAAGGTTTTGATTTAGAGAATGTAGCTGGAAGAGTTTTAACACAATACAAGATGTTATCAAATAGAGATGAGTTGTAGAGATCTTAAATGATAGGTTTAAATAAAAAAAGAGAAGATCATAAATGACTCACTAATATTTAGATAAAAAGGATAGAGCATTTAAAGTAATGATCAACAAAGAATTTTAAGCATGAAAGGCATAAAGTAAAGTTCAGGGATTTTTAGTAGTTTGATCCACAAAAAGATCTACATCCACTACCATAAGTTCTTACTTAAGGATTTTAACATAATTTGCTAAGAACCTTTTTCCAACTCATTGGTGGTAGGTAACACTAATCTTACACAAAAGGATTACCACACTTGGTTTTACATCTAACCTTTTTAATCACAACACCTAAGGATCACCCCAACTGGGTTTTACCTTCTTAACCTTGATACAAATTAGATTGAATGAGAGATTATAGAAAATGGCTCACTGATTTGAGTAAAATGTGTATAGATAAGAACCAACACCTTTACCTTTGAAACAATTATAATTTCACTTTAAAGCACAAATAAAAAGGGATGTTTTTGTAATCTGAAGTGTAAGAGTGTTTTTGAGAAAGATAACACAAAAATCTACTTCGAAATTAAGTTTTGAAAACTTTTATAGGAGCAAAAAATAAGACAACAACGGCTAGTAACGGCTAGTTTTTTGCTGTTAGATTTTTCAGAGTTTTGGACATAAGAATTAGAAGAAAGTGCGTCCAAAAGGTCAGTCCAAAACAACACTTTTTAAGGTAGAAATATTTTGACACTGTTACAGAGTTTTGGACGAAGCTTTTGGATGCAGAGTCCATCTAAACTAATAAATCCAAACATCTGAAAGCTTACTCTTTGAAATCATTTTATTTGTGTGCTTGAAGGTAGAAATAAATTGAATCATAAGGTAAAGAGACATAGGAATTTTAAAAGTAATACCTTAACAATAATTTCTAGTATAAAGTTCTTTCATAAAAACTTCATGATCTTGCAAACTCTTAGGTTGAAGTTGTATTTTGATCAATCACCTCTTTAGATTTCATTTGCTTAAGAACTGCTTAGCAACCTCATTTGTATGCCTTGAAAGAATTGGAGTCAAACATGTCCTATCCAATATAAGTCACACAAGTTAGTCCTCATTAATATTTGTCATAAGTCAAAACACAAGAGAATGCCCTTAGGGCTAACATCCTTAATTTAAATATTTAATGTAGCTAGGAGAATATTTAGAGGGGATTACTAGGTTTCTAGAAGCCTAGTAGCCGCCACCTAGGAGAAGGAAAAGAAGGGAAACCCAATTCTTGTGTAATTCAAAAATTATATTAAAAGGGATTTTATATTTTTCCAATCCTTTAATGCTTAGGAAAAATTAGAGAATATTCTCTTTCCCTTTTCCTCTCCTTGTGCCCCCACCTAGCTCTCCAAACCCAATAGGTTTATGATAAATTAATTATAGGAAGCTTTTTAATTAGATAAAACCTAGAGAAAAATAAGATTTTTCATAATTCTTTTTCTATTTCTTAAACCTATCATAATTTATCTATATAAAACCTATACAATCAGATTTTTGAGCCATTTTCTACCCTAGCAGCCATCTCCCTCTCCCTCTCTCACCACTCACACAAAATTCCCCTCCCATTGCACTCAAGAGTTAATTGTTTTGCTTACGAAAAATTCTGCACATTTCTACACCATTGAAGCATCATTCTTGGATTGAAAGCTTGAAGATTTAGGTGAAATCAAAGGTTAGAAAATACATTATTTCTTCCCTATGAGTGATCAAGAATGTTGAAGCAATAGATAATAACAAAAGCCTTCTTTTCCTCTAAATCCTAATACCGACGATTTTGGGAAAATTAGAGTTCTTGCGTCATAAATTGTTAAAGTAATTTTTCTAGGAAAAAGATGATTAAAAAATTATGTTTGAGGGTCATAATTGTTTAAATCTTGAAAAAGAAACATTTTTTCAAAGGATTGATACAAAATAAAACACCTTTTTTTAAAAAAAAATGTTGTTTTCATAAAAAGTTAGAATTTTTCCTAAGAAAAGATGACTTCTTGATGTGTTCTTGAAAGATCTTGATGTGTGTATGCCAAGGGTTGTGTTGCCTCATCTAGAGTACCCTAGGGATGTGTTTTTCTTGAAGTAATAAAACCAAGAAGTTGATTTCTTGAAACCTAGAACAAATTACATACTTGCTGAAATTTTTGTAAATCTGTGATACTTGTTTGTTTTAATTCAAAATAAAATAGAAAAGTAATTTATTATTGTAGGGAATTTTTATATTGTTTACTATACATGTTTACAATGTTAAACTTTGGGATAAAACCCAGTAATTTTCGAAAAAAAAAACTAAAGGGGCAAGGTACCCTGTTTTTGTCGATTAGCCTGTTTGTAACTAATATTCTGGTGTGATAAAGTCTAAATTCGGAGAAGGTCAAAATAGAGAAAACGTAGATTTAGATGTGTAGAAGTTAGCTATAAAATTAAGAATTTTATGACTTAGGAATTAAAAGTTATGAACTTTTTCTTTCAGACTAGTCTGTTTTGAACAGAATACTCTAGTAGCGAAAAATAATTTTTTGAGTGTAAATAAGGTCTGATTTCCATGGAAAAACACTTCTATTATGTTGTATATGTGTTTGTATATGTCTCTATAAAATTTGAGATTAATCCAAAATGTTTTTATATGTATTATATTATTAGGAAAATGTATTACTTAAGCTGGAAATTGTGTCCAATTTAGGAAATTTTAAGAAAACTTCTTATTATCAATTTATATGTGTTCCTTAAGTGTAAAAATTGCATGTGTCGATATTAGGATGTAATAACAGATTTAATGTCATCAATACTAATATTACCATTATTTATTATCACTCTTAATAATAATAATAATAATAATAATAATAATAATAATAATAATAATAATATTATAATGATATTATTATTATTATTATTATTATTATTATTATTATTATTATTATTATTTGTTGCTCATCAAATTACGTATCCATTAATTGATATATTTCCTTAGTTATTTATTTTTGTATAGTTACAAACAAACAGCAATTTAATTAGCTAAGCAAGTAATTAAATAATTTTTTATTTACTTAGTTCTTTAGTTACTTAATATTTTTACACATTAACTAGCTTATTTATTTGATTGTTTATTTACTTTCACGAGCAACATTTATTTTAATTAACTAATTATTTATTTATATAACTATATAATTACTCAGTCGTTTTTTCGCTAACCTATATATGAGCTTATCATTTATTTAGTAATTGTCTTAGTATACATTAAATTGCTAGTACGCAATATTTCATGTCTAGCCTGCTATGTTTGAAATGGAGTTGATAGTTGGTCTATATTGTATGATGACTCGATGTTAGAAGTTGAGCTATTTTTGGATACTATGGCAATATAAGGATTATATGGAAGTTTATGACATGATCTTTGTAATTTCTCTATACGGGACTAGAATCCATTAATCAGGTTATCGGAAGAATCTAATATTTGTGAGGCAAACGAATTAGGTAAGTTCTTGCATTAAAACTATTTGCAAAACATAGCAATTGCAAGTTGTCAAATATTTTATGGTATCAATGAAAACATGGTTTAACGTGATAAAAGTTTAGCATGGCTAGTTTTCTTATTCTATTTCAACTCACGCACTGTTTCTTAAACAAAAAGGATTTCAAAACACCTCATTTGACTTTTGCACCAAATGATTTAATAAAGGTTTACCAAGTCAGGCTTGATACTTTCTTGTTGGTTACTACTTGATGCTAATGTGTCTTATTGTGGCAAAATCATTGAGCACTCAATACTAGCCAATTCGAACACTAATACTAGCCTAAGAGAGGGTGAGCTAGTTTTCTAGTAGGCAGCCACTTCTAGAGATGAGCTCATTTTTTATTAGGCGATAGTGTTAGTGAGTCAGGCCAGTTCGAGCTAATAAACTAGTTCCAAGTAGGACTGCATTTATACCGACATGGACAACCAAAAGTTAGCAGGGGTTTGGGAGACGGAGGAGTATCCCTACCCAGTAGGCCAAACACCCGCGGTATTGTGGTGCAAAAGTATTATAGTACAGTTAGCAGGGGTCATGATGTAGATGACTCAGAGCTATGAGGCATGGCTTTATAGTCTATGTTTGTAACACCCCACTACCTACGTACCCGAATAGGGCAGGATGTCGCCCCGTCCAATGGACTAGGGGTCTTTACAACGAGGTACGTATGGAAAATGAATAGATAAAATAAAAACGATAATCGTATTACATTTGGAATCAAAACTTACAAGTCTAAAAATTTAAAAACTAACAATCATCTATCAAACTAAATACAAAGCAAAATAAAATAAAATGAACGATCATCTCTTATTCCTTCAACTTACTCAATAAAAGTACTCCCTAGAAAACATGATATAAAATAGGGTAAGGTTGGAATCACAGTAAGTCCCTTGTGTACGGTTGTTACATTTAAATATTTTGTGCATGTAAGTTTATCAAAACCACAAAATATGTTTACAAGTCAATTTTGGTCAATAAACAATCATTGAGTGGAGCAATGCTTACCATATTCAAAACAACTCTCAATAAATAATCTAATTATCAATATTATAGATTCATAAAGTAGGGATTAATAATGATTCAATATCAATATCAAGCCAATATTAGGACTACTATCATGATAGCTCCCAGTGTAACTGTTCAACACTGGGCAGTAGGTTATCCGCCCACTAGGGTGAGATACTTCTCTATCTCTACACCCAATACACCAATTGTCTAATCCGAAAGAATAAAGTCCACAAGAACCAACATACTAGCTTGGACTGGCCTGACTAAGTAGTACTGCAGTCTCTTTAAGCAGAGTTTATCTTCTGGAGGTGGTTGCCTGCCAGAAGACTCACTCCAACTCTCCAAGACTAGTACTACAAGCCTACCTCCATTGAGTACTCAACGATCTCCATTTAGGGGCAAAATTATTTTTTTTGTTTTCACAATCATTGATTATCCTGTTTTTGCAAAACGTGATTTTCACTTCCAGCTTTTCAAAATGCTTTAGTGATAAGAAAAAGGAAATCGTTTTCAGTTAAAAGTTGAGGTTTGGCAAAATCATTTAGAAAATAAAATATCTATGTTCTCAATCCAAGTAGTAAATACCACAATAATGATTCATCATGTTCAACCGCCATTTTAATCATCATACTGACTCCATTTTAATATCATTGTACAAAAGACTTGCAAACATGTAATATTTAGCAAAACAGTTATGCAGAAACTTATTTGGATATTCTCAATAATCAACCAAAGCAATGCTTGATCTTTTTTTCACTCTCTTTTTTATCTAAAATCAATGATTCTATAATTAGAAACTAAATATGCATCCACTTATCTTTTCATGAATCATGAATCCCTATGATCATATTAATCATCTAATTCATTCATACATTTAGATGGAGTAATTCATTAAATCCCCTCTATACTTTCTATGGTCATACATCTCATCCATACATGCTTACAATCGGTTCACATTAATCAACTACCATCAATTCCATATATTAACCTTAACTTCATTAAAAGATCCCGTCTTTATTCAACATACAATAGTTTTAGGGCATTATAGGAATATTGAACCAAGCTTTACTCCATATACCCCTAGTTCACAATATTGTACCATCAAATCTCATCAATCCTATCTATTCATGCTTTTCATGCAAGACTTCATACATAATAGCATTGCTATAAGGTCAACCTTATTTAAATTAGTAAAGTTAAGCCTCTAATACCTCTTTGATGGCACAACAAGAGCAAATGTGGAGTTTTTGGTGCTCGATTGAGTTTACTTTGGAAAGAAGAGTCGTATGATTACTCCTGGTTTTCATGATTTGAAGATCACGAGTGATACGGGTAAACCAGTTCCCTTTGTTCCGAAATTTAGAAGATAAGAAGTAGCAGAATTGAATAAAAGTTGGAGGAGGTTGAAGAGTTGCTTACCTTGCTCTTAGGTTTTGATTTTGGCAGAGATTGGTGCTGTTTTGGCCGCGCTAGGGAAGAGGGTTGGAAGCTAGAATTTCTGGGTAGTAGAGGGTGTTTAGGATTTGATTGAGAGCTGCTTTGATGAAGGGAATAGGTTAGGGTTGGGTGTTTTGTCTTTATTGCTGTAGCCAAAATCCAGTAGGGTTTAAGTGGGGATTAGGTATGGTTTTTAAGTTGCTAATATAGCCAAAAATAAGAGAGAAAAGAAGGGGAAAGTTGGATGGTTTTTCGGCTCAGGTCTTTGGGGAAAATTGAGAGGTGAATAATGAGGTCTTGTGTTGTTGTTTTTGCCTAAAGAGAGGGATTTGAGAGGAAGGGAAGTTGGAATTTTCTGCAGCTTGGGGTGTGCTAGGGTGGCCAAACATAAGATGGGAAGATGGGTAAATTTCTGGTTATTTTCTTACCTTGAAAGAACTTTGATTGGTTAAAATTACCTAAGGTAGACTCCCATATTTTAGAGAGTTGGAGAGTAGTGAAAACCACCCTTAGTGGTGGTTAGGGTGTGGTGGTTAGGGTTTATTGTTTTTCCAGAATTTTTCGGAAACGAAGATAGGTTATTAGTCCAAGAATTAATTTAGTTAATATCCTAATTTATTTTAGGCAAAAATAATTAGTTAAGGCATAATTATTTTTGATGATAAAATCCGGTTTCCAAAATCAAAGTTCTATCTTTTTCTTTCCATAATAAATTCTTTGAATAAGATCTTTTAGGAAACTCTAGATATTGGAATATTCAACTTCCTAAAAGATTAGAATAAAATATTAACTAAGGAATATTAGGAATTTTAATTTACCATAATTCCTTTTTAGCAAAATCCCAAAATAATCACATTCCTATATTTTAGGAAGTAGGAAATTAAGAAGGCAGCAGCCCTAGGATTTTTGGCCAAGGGAGGCAAAGATAAGAAGGAAAATGTTTGCAAGAGTTAGAGATTCTAACTCAAAGTCGCCAAAGAATACACACCAAACTCTAACCATTATTCCACAATAATTCTTGTGATAATATTCATCAAATTAATTACCATAAATCTAATTCAACTCACTTCCTTCCTCTTTCATTAACTTCTACTCCACAAGTACAAAAATTCTATCACATCATATAGCATAACTATGCTCAAGTAAATAACTTAATAGAACTTCAAATGCATAAATCACATAGACTTCACAAAAATAGTTCAAATTTTATCATATAAAATATAATAGGCTATGCTATGCATGACTTTTCCCATAAACTAAGGGTGGTTCAAGGCAGAGTATGACATCCTCTTTCCCTTAAGAGAATTTCATCCCGAAATTCAAAGGTCATACCTTTAGAGCAAGTTTGGATATTTCTTCTTCACCCAATCTTCAATTTCCCATGTGGCATTCTGAGTACCATGATGATCCCACAAAATCTTCACCATAGGTATCTGTTTACTCTTCAACACCTTGACACTCCAATCCAAATAATCGGTTTCTCAACGTAGCTCAAATCTAGCTATAGAATCAATGGCTTCTCGTTCAATACATGCTCCGGGCCAGAATTGTATTTCTTCAACTGGGATACATGGAACACATCATGAATTCCTGCCAACCCTTTCGGCAACTCCAATTAATATGCTACAGGTTCAATTTTCTCGATCATTGGAAATGGTCCTAACTCAATTTCCCACCTTTGGGATGTTTTAGAATCCTCCTGCTAGGCATTATCTTCAGAAAGATCCTATCTCGCACTTGAAACTCCAATTCTCTTCTTCTGTTGTCTGCATAACTCTTTTGTCGGCTTTACGTTTCTTTCAGTCTCTCTTCACGGTTTACCACCCTAGACTTGCCGATTTGCCCATCCTCTGTCCAACCCCAGTATAATGATACTTGGCATTTTTGTCCATATAACGCTTCATAGGGTGCCATCCCAATCAATGTTTGATGACTGTTGTTGTATGCCAACTCAGCATAAGGTATATAATCTAACCACTTTTCTCCAAAATCCAAAACACAAGCCCTTAGCATGTCTTTCAATATCTAGATGACTCTCTCGAACTGTCCATCAGTCTGCGGATAAGCAGAAGTGCTAAGCTTCAGTTGTCTCTATTGACTCTTGAAACTTGGTCTAAAATCTTGAAGTAAACCTAAGATCCCTATCGGATATGATTCTCGATAGTACACCATGCAATCTAACCACTTCTTGAATGTAAGTCTTAGTCAGTTTCTCCATAGAATCCTTAACATTTAGCAGAATAATGTGAGCAGTCTTGGTCAACCTGTCAACCACAACCCAAACAGTATCCTTCAAAATATTTGACATCAAAAGTTCGGTAACAAAGTCCATTGTCACCTCCTGCCATTTCCACTTGGGAATAGGCAACGGTTGTAGTAACCCAACTGCTTTCTTGTGCTCCGTCTTTACTTTCTGACATATCAGACAAGTAGAGACGTATTGTGCCACATCCCTTTTCATCTCCGACCACCAGTAGGCCTTCTTTAAATCATGGTACATCTTCACTTCTCCAGGATGAATAGTATACTTGCTCTTGTGGGCCTCATCCATTATCTTTCTCTTCAACACTGGGTCATCCGGTACACATATCTGTTCTGGGAAATACAACACTCCAGCTTCATCATTCGAAATTCCTTATTTTTTCTTTTGCTTTCCTTTGCTTTAAAAGTTTGAAAGTCTTGGTTGCTTCGCTATCCCTCACTAATCTCTTACCTCAGCTCAGGTTCCATCTTCAGGTTACACAGGTTAATCTTTCCTTCTCCTACTTCTACCTTTCATTCCAAGAGTTCTTGTACTATTTGTACCTCATGGACCCTCATACTAGCCATCCTCACCTTGCGACTCAGTGCATCAGCTAGCACATTAGCCTTCCCCAAGTAGTAGTTAATTGGACACTTAAATTCTTTCAAAAACTCCATCCATCTTCTCTGCCTTAGATTTAAGTCTTTTTGCGTGAAGATATACTTTAAACTCTTATGATCTGTGAAGACTTCATACTCCGCTCCATATAAATAGTGTTGTCACTTCTTCAAGGTAAACATTATCGCAGTCAACTCCAAGTCATGCATTGGATAGTTCATCTCGTGCAGCTTCAACTTCCTCGACGTATAGGCGATAACTTTCTAATCTTGTATCAACACTGTCCCTAGACCTTCCTTAGAGGCATCTATGTACAAGGAATAGGGTTTACCTTCCTCAGGTAAACTCAATACCAGTGCCGTCTTCAATCTTCTCTTGAGCTCTTGAAAACTCTTCTCACACTTAATACTCCAGACATAGGATACGTCCTTCTTTAGCAGTCGGGACATTGGTGTAGCCAGTGTAAAGAAGTTCTTGATAAATTGACGGTAGTACCCAGCCAATCCAAGAAAACTCCTAATCTCAGTTACACTTTCTGGTTGCTTCCAATTTGAGACAGCTTCGACTTTTGCTAGGTCTACCTTAATTCCATCTTTGGATATCACATGACCGAGAAATGCCATTGAATCTAACCAAAACTCACATTTGCTGAATGTAGCATAGAGCTTATACTCTCTCAACTTCTCCAGCACTAACTTCAAATGCTCAGCATGTTCCTCTGAACTTTTAGAGTAGATCAAAATATTGTTGATAAATACCACTACGAACTTATCTAAGTACGACTGAAAACTCTGTGCATAAGGTCTATGAAGACTGCGGGTGCATTAGTTACTCCAAACAGCATCACTACAAACTTGTAATACCTATATTTAGTGTTGAAGGCTATTTTGGAAATATCTTCCTCCTTGATTCGCACTTGGTAATAACCTTGCCGGAGGTCCACTTTGGAGAACTAACAAGAGCCTTGCAACTGATCGAACAACTCATCATCTTTTTTCTTTACAAACAACACTAGGCTTCCTTAAGACGAAATACTTAGTCTTATATACCCCTGTTTAGCCAATTCCTCCAATTATTCCTTCAACTTCTTTAATTTTGCAGACGCTATCTGATAAAAAGTCTTCGATACCTACTCAACTCTAGGAATTAGATCTATAGTGAACTTGACTTCTTGCAGAGGAGGAAGAGAAGTAAGTTCAGCAGGGAATACATCTGCAAAGTCCTTCACCATCTCGGTGCTTTTCAAGGTACATTGATCCTTTGGCTTGTTGATTAAGTAAGTCAAATATCCTATACAACCTTTCTTAAGCATCTTCATTGCCTTTACTCCCATTATCAGAAATTTTAACTCTCTCAACTTTTTCCCGCTAAACTCTAATACATCACATCTGGGTCTAATGAATTGCACTGTCTTAATCTTACAATCCACTCTTGCTCTATGTTTCGCTAATCAATTTATACCCAAAATTAAATCATAGTCATCGATAGGTAGGATTATAAGGTCCGCCTTCAAAATCTCTTTCCCTACCATAATGTCACACTCTTACACTACCCTACTCGCATCTCTCTGCCTCTCCTGGAATGTACTCATTAACATGATATAAGGTAATTTTATCCCATCCTAACCCAAATAGCATGCACACCTATTGTTTACATATGAATGAGTCAATTTGGGGTCTATTAAAATAGAAATAGATCGACCTTGAACAGAATGCGTACTTTCAACCACTGCTGAATCAGCTCCAACCTCTTCTCGGTTCAGAGAGAAGACCTTAGCTTTCACTTGAGGTTTTTACCTACTCCTCCAGTCGTCCCAGCGGGTGCACCTTTGTTCACCCCAGCTAGTTGGGTGGTAGCTCCTTAACCTATCTTAGATAGTTTAGGGCAGTTGTTTCTCAAATGGTTCTGATCCCCATAGTTAAAACATCTCTTGGTTGCTCCTGTTGACTAGCAATCCATATCAACATGACCACATCTCCCACAGTTCTGACACGTAGGAGCATTTGGCATAGGACCTGCTGGAATTGTCCTCGACTGTTTTCCCTTGTTCCCCCACTGCATTGGACCAGCAGGTTACTTGTTATTCGGAGGTCTTATTGGTGGATAACTTAGTTGGAAGGGCCGGTTCATCGATCGGTTCCTATTCTCGTTCTCTGTTCGGGTCGCTGAGTCCACTGCGGCTGTATATGTTGTCAATGGAGATGGAGCTAATGCTTTCCTTAGGTCCTGCCTGAGACCTTTCACAAATTTTCGCGTCCGTTTCTGCTCGATGTCCACTAAGCACTTGCAGTACTTAGACAGTTGGGTAAACCGTGCAACATACTGGGCCACAGTCATACCCCCTTGCTTGAGGGTTTGGAATTCATCCTCCCTCTTCTCAGCTATCCATCGTGGAATGTACTCTATTCTAAAAGCCTCAACAAAGTACTCCCACATCCAATCATACTCTTCCCTCTCCCAGTCTTCCTGGACTCGTTGCCACCTAGCTTGGGTAGGTCATTTCAACCTGAATGTAGCAAACTTCATCATTCTCTTCCTGGTATATTGCATAGTCACAAAAATGTCATCCATTTACTCAATCCATTGCTCTGCCTTCTTTTCTTGTTCCACCTTTCCTTGGAACGTTGGAGGTTGGAACTTCAAGAATCATTCCAGTGCCTCATCTTCATCCTTAGGTGCCTTCTTATCCATCTTGTCCACCTTCTTAGTCAAATTTTGAAGAATGGCTGCCATCTTGTCAAAGACTTGCCCCATGGTCACCTCTCCGGACCCTCCCGATGTCAGCTCCTACTCTTGCTCGGAATCCTCCTCTACCTTTGGTATGGATCGCTGTGCCTGCTCCGACTCGGGAGCTGATGACTCACTCTCTCGAGCAACCCTACCTCGTCCTGTAGCCCTACGTCTTGGTGCCATCTATTTGCACCCAATACAAGGTTCATTAGGATAAAAGTTCATGACATGCAATGAATTGATTCATAGATTGGAAACAATTTGCAATTCGATGGAAAAATAATTTTGTGATTAACACTCCAAATAGAATAGAGAAATTGATAAAAATCATGCTTTTATTAACCAAATCTAACTTAGTACAAAATAAGGGAGTATCCTGCTAGGTACCCCTTTTATTGTTGCAAAACAAAATTCAAAATAAAGGATAAATACTGAGTTAAATAAATAAACGAACATCTCTTCATGAAAATAAAAGAATAAACACTAAGGGTCCTTTAAACTCTAAGCTTCACTAGTGTCCATGAATCTTTAGAAGTTTCAGGAGAAGGTTCCACTATCCATCCTGCACTATTGTTGGGATGATCTTTCACACGATCCTTAGCGAAACCATAAGATCGAGGCTTCTTCTTAGGTTGACCTAAAACGTACTCCTCATCATCCCTACCCCTCAGCTTGGCCCTCAACTCTACATCCCTACGTTTTTCTATAGCTAACATCGATGCACTCTTAGGCCCTCCAGATTCTGACTCGTATGACTCACTTCCCAAAAGTGTCGGGATTCCTTCCTATATTGATGGGGTCGCAGGTATATCAATTCTATCCTCCCCCTCAATCACTTCTGCTTCACCTTCCCTCTCAAGCTCTCCTATCTCCTACTCAATCCTAAGTCCTCCTATCTTGTCCTTACTTTCATCACCTATTGCTACTCTATCCCCTATCTCCCCCTCATCATCTCTCTCATTCTCTACCATATCCCCATTCTCCTCAAGTGCAAGCATCTCAGGTATTGGGTCCTTGGGTTCTTCCTCTAATCCAAAGTCTTCTATCATAGGTGGCTCATGATCTTCCTCGTCCTCACCTAAAAACCACCCACTCTCGAGTTCTATCTCTGAATCAGATGATGATGAATATGGTACAGGGATGGGGTTAGGTGCTCTACCACTCATGGGACCACACATAAAAGGCCAATCTCTGGTCACCGCTACAGATCTTCTAGTCATCCTACAAATAAAACATAAAGAAGTTAGAACTAAATCTTAATTCCTAGAGTTTAAGTATTATTCAATAAATCTTAGTTCCTAGGGTTTAGGTACTATTCAATCAAGTCAATCGCCTAAACCAAATATCTGATACCACTTGTAACACCCCACTACCTACGTACCCGTATAGGGTGGGATGTCGCCCCGTCCAATAGACCATGGGTCTTTATAACAAGGTACAAAACGAAAATGACTAGATAAAATAAAAACAATAATCACATTGCATCCGAAATCAAACTTACAAGTCTAAAAATTTAGAAACTAACAATCATCTCTCAAAAGAAATACAAAGCAAAATAAAATAAACTGAACAATCATCTCTTATTCCTTCAACCTGCTCAATAAAAGCACTACCCTGAAAACATGATGTAAAACAGGGTGAGATTGAAATCTCAGTAAGTCCCATGTATGCAGATGTTACATTTAAACATTTCATAAATGCAAGTTTATCAAAACCACAAAATATGTTTGCAAGTCAATTTTCAACAATAAACAATCATTGAGTGGAGCAATGTTTACCATATTCAAAACAACTCTCAATAAATCATCCAATCATCAATATCATAGATTCATAAAGTAGGGGTTTGTAGTGATTCAATATCAAGGTAATATCATGACTACCATCATGATAACTCCCAGTGTAACCGTTCAACACTGGGCAGTGGGTGATCCACCCACTAGGATGAGATATTCCTCTATCTCTATACCCAACACACTGGTTGTCCAATCTGAAAGAATAAAATCCACATGGACCAACATGCTAGCTCGGACCGCCCTCACTAAGTAGTATTGTTGCCTCTTTAAGCAGAGTTCATCTTCTAGAGGTGGCCGCTTGCCAGAAGACTCACTCAAACTCTCCAAGACTAGTACCACTAGCATACTCTCACTGAATACTCAACGCTCCCTATTTAGGGGCAAAATCATTTCCCTTATTTTCACAATCATTGATTATTCTGTCTTTACAAAATGTGATTTTATATCGAGCTTGTCAAAACGTTTTAGTGATAAGAAAAAGGAAATCATTTTCAGTTAAAAGTTGAGGTTTGGCAAAATCATTTAGAGAATAAAATATCCACGTTCTCAATCCAAGTAGCAAATACCACAATAACGATTCATCATGTTCAACCATCATTTCAATCATCATGCCAATCATCATATTGACACCATTTCAATATTATTATACAAAAGAATTGCAAACATGTAATATTTATCAAAACAGTTATGTAGAGCCTTACTTGGATATTCTCAATAATCAACCAAAGCAATGCTTGATCTCTTTTTCACTTTTTTCCTTATCTATAATCAATAATTCTATAATAAGAAACCAAATATGCATGAATCCCTATGATTATATTAATCATCTAATTCATCCATAACATTTAGATGGAGTAATTCATTAAATCCCCTCAATGCTTTCCAAAGTCATACATCTCATCCATGCATGCTTATAATCGGTTCACATTAACTATATAATGACTTCCATAATCAACTACCATCAATTTCATATATTAACCCTAACTTCATTAAAAGATCCTATCTTTATTCAACATACAATAGTTCTAGGTCATTATAGCAATATTGAACCATACTTTACTCCATATATCCCTAGTTCATAATATTATACCATCAAATCTCATCAATCCTATCTATTTATGCTTTTCATGCAAGATTTTATGCACAATAGCATCATTATAAGGTCAACCTTATTTAAATTAGTAAAGTTAAGCCTCAAATACCTCTTTAATGACACAACAAGAGCAAATGCGGAGTTTGGGTGCTTGATTGGGTTTACTTTGGAAAGAAGAGTCGTGTGATTACTCTTGGTTTTCTTGATTCAAAGATCATGAGTGATACGAGTAAACTAGTTCCCTTTGTTTCGAAATTTAGGAGAGAAGAAGTAGAAGAATTGAATAAAAGTTGGAGAAGGTTGAAGAGTTGCTTACCTTGCTCTTAGGTTTCAATTTTGGTAGAGATTGGTGCTGTTTTGGCCGCACTAGGGAAGAGAGTTGGCAGCTGGATTTCTAGGTAGTAGAGGGTGTTTAGGATTTGATTGAGAGCTGGTTTGATGAAGGGAATAGGTTAGGGTTGGGTGTTTTAGTATTTAGGAGAAGTTGATCTTGCTTTAGTCTCTTGATCACGAGAAGAAAAAGATGACAACTTTTGTCTCTATTGCTGTAGCTGAAATCCTGCAGGGTTTAAGAGGGGTTTAGGTCTGGTTTTTGAGTTGCTAATATGGCCAAAAATAAGAGAGAAAAAAAGGGGAAAGTTTGATGGTTTTTCGGCTCTAGTCTTGGGGAAAATTGAGAAGTGAATAATGAGGTATTGTGCTGTTGTTTTTGCCTAAAACATGAGAGGGATTTGAGAGGAAGGGAAGCTGGAATTTTCAGGAGCTTGGGGTGTGCTAGGGTGGCCAAACATAAGGTTGGAAGAAGGGAAAATTTCTGGTTATTTGCTTACCTTAAAAGAACTTTGATTGGTTAAAATTACCTAAGGTAGACTCCCATATTTTAGAGAGTTGGAGAGTAGTGAAAACAACCCTTAGTGGCGGTTAGGGTTTATTGTTTTTCCAGAATTTTTCACCAAAAAAGATAGGTTATTAGTCCAAGAATTAATTTAGTTAATATCCTAATTTATTTTAGGCAAAAATAATTAGTTAAGGCATAATTATTTTTAGTGATAAAATCTAGTTTCCAAAATCAAAGTTCTATCTTTTTCTTTCCATAATAAATCCTTTGAATAAGATCTTTTAGGAAACTCTAGATATTGGAATATTCAACTTCCTAAAAGATTAGAATAAAATTAACTAAGGAATATTAGGAATTTTAATTTACCATAATTCCTTTTTAGCAAAATCCCAAAATAATCACATTTCCATATTTTAGGAAGTGGGAAATTAAGAAGACAACAGCCCTAGGATTTTTGGACAAGGGAGGGAAAAAAAATAGGGGAAAAAGAGTTTAATCAAAGATAAGAAGGAAAAGATTTGCAAGAGTTGGGGATTTGAACTCAAGTTACTAAAGAATACACCCCAAGCTCTAACCATTATTCCACAATAATTCTTGTGATAATATTCATCAAATAAATTACCGTAAATCAATTCAACTCACTTCCTTCCTCTTTCATTAACTTCTACTCCACAAGAACCAAAACTCTATCACCTCATATAGCACAACTATGCCCAAGTAAATAACTCAATGGAGCTTCAAACGTATAAATCACATAGGCTTCACAAAAATAGTTCAAATTTTATCTAATAAAATATAACAGGCTATGCTATGCATGACTTTCCCCATAAGCTAAAGGTGGTTCAAGGTGGAGTATTTCAACATTATCTTTGAGTGGTTGATTTCCTTGAAGTAAAATTATTTATTGAGATTGAAAAATAAAAAACGCCACTCTTATGTCTGAAACTGTTGTTTATGATTACAACTGCATTTTTTGGTATTTTAAATTTGCATGTCACGAAATTGTTTATAATGTACACTCACATACACACAGGACTTACTGGGAAATTTATTTCTCACTTTCTTTGTGCATGCTTTTAGGTCAAGAGCACTATTTACAAGGTTGGGCTAGAGTTCGAGATCTTGTACTTGATATTTTGGTCATTTTGATTCGAGACAATGTTTTATTATCCTTTGTTTTGAGATCCTGTATAAGTTTTATTTGGATTGTAAACCGTTTAAGTTTTAATTGAAGTATTTCTTTGGTTAAGTGCCTTATTACTTCTTTATAAAGACCCATTGTCCTTTGATCAGGGCGACATCCCCACTCTTTTTGGTACGTAGGTAGCAAGGTGTTTCAAACGCAAATTCTTATCTTTTCTTTTCTATTAAGTACATGGTCATTTAAAACAATTGCAACTATTTGTTCTTTTCTTTGATTGAGTAAACTGGATCTACCTGCCTCAGATCCAATATCAGATACTTTTGATCCATAACTTATCTAGTTCATATATGGTGTACAACTACATGAATAATTTTACCAATGTCTAACAATTTCTCTCTAGATATAACCTAATAAATGAAAATATATTGTCCAATCTGCCTTTCTCAAGAAAGATTCACGTTTCACTATATTCTACCGCCTAAACTATTCTTCTTATCAATTTTCATCATCTTCAAATCCCTAAACCCTAGAAACCTAGGCTCTAATATCAATTGTTGAAAAAAAATCTAAATCTGGATAGTTAACAAGAATAGAAAAATGAACATAAAGAATAAAATAAGGTGAAAAATATTTACGTGGTTCGACTTATCTAACCAAACCTATGTTCATAACAAAGATTATAAAATACTTTAATAATAGCCGCCAGAAGATTTAGACAAGGTATTTTCTCAAGCTTTACCTTCCACCACTCATACACTTATCTAACTTACATCCATACGTCTCATAACACTAGATATACCTGAACAAATCAAGATACTATAGAAAACTTATGACTCCACCAATATATAGGTACCAAGTTATAAGATTCCTAATCAACACGGGATATAGTAGAAGTAACTTTCTAATTATAATATACATAGAATAATAATAACTTCTTAATTTTAAATACACTAGGAATATCTTTTTAATCAAACCATTTTATTCTAATCTTATTAGAAATGTAAGACAAAACTTTATATATATGTATGTATATGCCATATTTATATTATAATTTATGAATCATCGGTGTAGTATATTTAATCTATCAATGTTAAATGGATGAAAGAATGAATCGTGTCATGTGATGCATAAACTGGACGTCTCTTATTTAAGAAATATAAATTATCGTGTTAAGTAATTTAGATATCACAAAGAATAAAGTATATTTATTAAGATAATATATTATATAACATTTGAATGGACTTATTACAAGGACGTGTGGTGCATTTATATACATATAACTAGAGTAAGTAAAATACAACATATAATAATAAAAAACAAATGTTTAGAACTCTATTTTAGCGATTTATATATCTGATGAATAAAATGTGATACATGTTAATTTGTTTAATACTAAATCTTTTAAATTGGAGAATTTCTTTTCATTTTTTTCTTTTGGACCACTTATTTGCCTTTTTTTTTTTTTTTAGATTTTGTAACCCCTTTTTATTAGTTTGTATTTCTTTCTCATTTCTAAGAGCAATTACTATAAATAATTGAAAATCTAATTTACTTGTCGTAAAATAATCTTAATTTTTTTTTCTTTTTTATGCCGAAAATCTACCTTTTTTCCCCCTCTTGTATTACCATTATATCGGGAACTGGTAGAGCCAAGTACGCTAGGCTTACATGTGGATGCATTGAATGGCAAAATGGTTTAATCAACAAAATAATTTGCAAAAATTTTCTTAAATCTATTTTATTTGTAACAATTTAGTTCTCTATGTCTCTTTAATTTTTTTATTCTCAAAATTATTATTATTTTTCCCCATGTGATGAAGAAATAAGTTATTTGCATTGTCTAGAGTTTCTTAATATATTTTTGGATAGTGTTAATTACTCTACTAATCCTTTTAGTAACCACGATGAATTTACAATTACATATAAATTGCAATTCAATATTCTAAGCTAACTACATGTTAATTGTATGTGTATGAGTTTTCTAGATTGTTTAATAGTCAAATTTTTAATTCAATTTGTGAGTTTAATAGCACATTCATTTAAACTTTGTAATTTGTAGATAATGCTATTAATTAACACTCACAATTAATAGAGTAGACTAAGGAATTGTTTGACAAAGTCAAAGTTAGAGACTTAAATTTGAATATTTAAGTATTAAATTTTGAAATTTGAATATTAAAATCTAATGTCTAAATTTAAAAACTGAATTAATTATAATTTATTTTTACACTATATTTTATTATAATTTAAATTATATATAATAATAATTTTTACTAAATGAGTATTTACCATATTTAAAATTTATACTTAAGCAGCTTTTATTTCACTCAAAATTTATAACAAGATTTCAATACATTTTAATCAATTCAGTGTTACAAAAAATGTTATTAAATACACTGAAAGAATTAAATAATTAATATTATTAGTTATCAAATATACTTAGTTACATAAGTATCTAATTAATTTTGAGTACGTATTTGAGTTATAAACAAGCCTTTATTCTATTTAGTCACACATTTTAGAAGAATAGATTCAATCAAATCAAATATAATGGAAGGCTGCTAATCCTTAGCGATAGCATCATGTTATTGTTAAGGCGTGAATATTTAGCATTAGAGTTGGTTGATTAATACGGCCTGACTGCCTGATATTTTGTTATGAACTATACTAGAGGAGTTCTATCATGGAGGAGGAATTTGTGATTAAAAAAACCATTAACTTATTTCCAAAGTTTCAAGGGCCATTTTGAGGATGAACTCCACAATCTTTTTCATCTAAAAGAAGAGATGTATTGTATTATTGTGAAGTTATTATCACATTGTGAAACTGCCATATTTCTATACCTTAGTCATTATTGTTTTGAAGACTTTTACGTCAATAATTTTTTGATGCGTGTTTTTTAGTATAGAAAATATTACCAACAAATTACATAATTAATCAAGTTTTAATTAAATTACCAACCACTAAAACCACACATACGAATAAATATATCCAGGGACTAGCAAGTATTGAATCCATGAGAACTTAGGCTCGCACCTTACTTTACTCAAATCTTTATTATTTAGCCAATAAAATAAGAAGAGAATAAAAAAATAAATATAGATAAAAATAGATATAACTAAAGAATGCAACTTCATGTAACTAGACAATTATCTTGAAAATATAATATTGAATCTATTAGTATTCATCACAATCAATTGTCATCTTGGCATCATGAAGGAATTTAAGTAAAATCTAATTGTTTCCCAAGTCATGAACTTACTTATATAGATTCCACTTCTTTCCCAATCCATATAATCATTGTCCCTTGATTAATTTAGCAGATTTTCTAATAAAACCAAAGAAACCAAAAGATGCATTAAACTCATACCTTATAAATATAAAATTAGCCAATAATCTTATGCTTTAGGTGAAATCAACCAATCTATAATTACTTTTGTTCTTTAATCTTAACTTTGTTTCCCAAGTCTATTAAGATCTAACAAATATGAAATCACTGCAATGAACTTTTAACATCATTTTTCATGTCAATTAGAACAAAACGCATTAATAACCAATGATAACAAGTAATCAAACACCAAGGACAATAATAGATTGATAAAAAAAAAATCCTAATTAACTCAAAATCATAATCTCCAAAATAATATCCAATTACAATCAAAACATTAAGCACATCATTATTCTAGAAAAGTAAACAAAGGATAAAAGATAGAACTCATAGACAAGCCTTTCTTCTTCTCTTGAAAACCTCATTTGAACAATTCCCTTTTTAAGTGGTGATTTTGTCTTTGAATAATAAGTAGCTATCTTAGATCCTTCAAATCACACATTTATCTTGTGTTTTCTTGTTTAAATAGGCTTCTAAGAGGTTAAAATTCATTCTCTAAGAGTCCTGGTCCAAGTAGAGATTGAAAAATACCAAAACTCTTAGGAAATTATCAAATCCATGCAAAATTGGAAAGCTCACCGACATTGGACCAGAGTAGAGCCGACGCCGGCTTGGAGGGTCACGACTGGTGTTGGCCGTGCTCTATCAGTCTGATCGTACTCTGTTTTTTTTTTCCTGGCCTTTTCCTCCCTTCCAGAATGGGGCCAGCACTGGCCGTGCACTCTACCGGCCGTGTACTGCAATAGCGACGGTTTTGTCATTTTTTTAATATTTTCTATAATAAAGTTCCAAAACACCTTTCCAAGGGTAAAATATCAAATATGAAGGTATATGCCTAGTTATTACAACAAATGTATTACAAAACACCCTTAAATAATTAGAAAAATATAGATGAATTTTGCCCCTATCATTCTCCCACATGTTTAGAGATTTTTGGTGATATTCATACGTCTTAATTTGTTGATAGATGTTCAGAATTTAGAAGCATCAAACATCTAGGAGCTAACGTTGACATGCAAGTCATCTTCCCCATTGTCGTGGATGATTACAAAACACATTCAAAGTCAAGTTTCATGACATCATTTCGAAGCCAATTCAACTAAAAGAAAGTATACATGTTGGGTGCATAACACCTTCCACAATGCAGTACAACATCGTAGAAAGCTCTTGTTCTACAAATTTTAGGGCTTTTCAAGAGAAACATATAAATGCCCCACATCTTGGTCATTTCTAGAGAGAGCAACACGAAATATACCTCTGAAAACCCTTTGCAAAAAATTAAGGAGTATTAGAAGAGAAGATTAAGGTAAGATTAAGGAAGAAGAGGAGCATCCTAAAGAAGATCCCAAAATGACGAAGGGCACTTGTCTATGTGTTTCTCTTTTCTTTCACATTGTAATTTTGATTTGGTGATGTTTATTTTGCTTGGATTTAATTATAATTAAAGGGTTGTATCCTAATTTAGTCTTGTATTGGATTATTAGTATTATTATTATTATTATTATTATTATTATTATTATTATTATTATTATTATTATTATTATTATTATTATTATTATTATTATTATTTAATTTATCAAATTTTATTTGAGTAATCTATCACTTGGGTTTGTTGATTGAATTGATTGATTGGGTTGCTCTGTTGTATTGAAATTGAGAAATGGATTTACAAGATGGGTTTCCATTTATATTAGTCCAATAGATTTATTTTCCTTTGATGAACTTGAAAAGGGATTTGAGGGATGAGAACTTTGTGATAGATTGATTTGTCGGGTCACTTAGAGATAAGGGCTTGGCACTTTTTGTTTTGATAATTGTGGGTCTTTGATTTAAGTACTTCTTAGGTTTGATTTGTATGATAGAGATGTCTATGGGTTTACCTCAAGGATAGGAAACTCATTACTTGAGAGAAAAAATGGGTTATACAATATTGGGGGTCTTTTGATAATGCATGAATTTGGATTCAATTGATGGAGTAATGTTTGATACATGATTATTATTGAGGTAATTCACTTTTATTACATGGCCAATCTCCTTTTCTTTCTTACATCTTGCTATTGTGATCTTCTAGACTCTACCTTGTATTTGGATTGATGTATTCTTGTTGTACTCATTAGTAATTAGTTAGAGTTAATAGTAGTTAGTGACTATATTTCTCTACTTTGGTTGATTGAATAATGAAACAAAAGTGGAAATGGGGATAGTTGATGTAATTCATAGTGATTCTTCGATACTTACTAATGCAACATTGTACTACATGTTGCGTATACTTGTCTTTGATTTGTGTGTATTGTGGGTTAAATTGGTATTTTAAATTAAAACTTGATTAAGCTTTGACTGAATTTCTCTATTATATGAGAGCACACACAAACAAATAAACAACAAGTTTTTGACATCGTTGCTGGGGATCAGTTGTTAATATCCTAAAAAACACTTAAGTTTTAGTGACTCAGTCTTTGTTTAGTTTGTTAGTATCTTTTATTTTTATTTTTCTTAGGTAGTTGCTATATTTATTTTCTAAGGCACTTTGATTTTAGATGTTTTTGTTTTTACACTTTTGTTTTATTGGTTTCTTGTAAATATTTGTCATGCACCTTTGCTTAGTTTTTAATATACTTGATCATTATCTTATTGTTACTATATCTGTTTCTTTTAATTTGAATAGTTTACTTTAGATTGCTAGTAGTTGTGTTTCTCTTTACTTTATTTCTAGGAAAATTATTCATGTATGTATGCATAGAAGAGATTGTGGTACAGAATTGGCTGAATTTCAAAGTAAAATAGAAAAGAATTTCAAAGGTTGTGTAGAGAGCAAAAACAAAGAGCTTCAAAATTTTTTGAACAACTAGATAGTTTAAGTGAAATTAGTGAAAAGATGGAGGTTAATCAAGGAGGTAATGGTAATGATAATGAGAGGAGAACAATGGGTGACTATGTTGGACCTACGTTCGGGTACTAATTCAAGTATTACTAGGACTATAGTTGATACTAATAATTTTGAGACGAAGCCTAATGTTATTTAAATGATTCAACAAATTATTCAATTTGATGGATCACAGGATAAGGATCCTAATGCTTATTTGGTAGCATTTTTAGAGATTTGTGATACTCTTAAGCTTAATGGTATATTGGAGGATGCTATCCGGCTTAGGTTATTTCCATTTTCTTCAAGAGATCAAGCAAAGTCATGGTTAAAGTCTTTACCAATCGGATCTATCACAACATGCCAGCAATTAGTTGAGAAATTCCTTGGCTAAATACTTTCCTCTAGCTAGGGTAGCCAAGTTATGGAATGACATCTTCTTATTTTCTCAATTAAAGGGACAGATAATTCATGATTCTTAGAAGAGGTTTAAGGAGATGATAAGGAAATGTCCCCAACATGGCATTGATCTTTGATTGCAAATGTTAATTTTCTAAAATAGGTTGAATTTCTCTTTTAAATAAATGGTTGATGCTTCATCAGGAGGTACAACTTCCTCAAAGACTCTAGAAGAACTTTCTAAGTTGATGGAATATATTGCTTTGACCAATCATTCACGGGGCATGCAAGGGCCAAGAGCTAAGATACAAGGAATACACAATATAAATGCTATGGCTTCAATGGATGTGAAACCCCAGTTGAAACTAATCTTAGAGTTAGGGGGTTGGGATGCATATCGTGTTTTATTGCATGCATAAATATATTTTTATATGATTTTATGTGCTTTGGATGTGTGATTGGTAGCCTAGATAGCTTAGTTATGCTTGTGGAGTAAGAAGGGTAAATTGGTAATTTTTGCCTGAGGTGAAAATAGGGAGATAGCTTGAGGATTAAATAGAAAAAATATTTAGGAGAGAAAATAAGAACAAGAGTTATTGTGGTTTAGTGGTTAGAGCTTTGGAATTAATTCTTGAGATCTAGAGTTCAAATTCCATCATTAGAGTTTTAGCATGATTAAATTTTATTTTTGTATAGGAAGGCTATATTTCGGTCCTTGCATGATTTAGTGAAGAGTAGGAGTGTTGTCCTAGGAGAGACATGATAGGAATGTCCTAATCCTATTCTTGTGCCCTACAAAAAAAAAAAAAAAAAATCTAAGGGTTTCATACCCTTCTTGATTCCCTGGCTTTCCTTAATTCTTAATCAATTAGGTTGATTAATTTGTTCAAGCTAATTTCATTCTAGAAAATTCCAGCAAAGTTCTGTGAGATTTAGGTTTCGAAAATGGCTATGAATAAGTCATCTTGTTGGCCAAAAATGGGGAGAAGTAGTAGAAGGTTCCCAAGAGAATTAATCTCTATGGTTGAACTTTCAAACTCCAACCTAAGTATATTCATCTTGTTCATGTAGGAATCTGGAATTTTTCCAGCTTCTTGTTCAATCCAAGTGTCGAAATTTTCAGCCATCATTTCCTCCCAAATGCTGCCAAAAAAATAGCCCTCTTTACCAGCTTGAAGTCTGAAATTAAAAGGCCAAAACTAGACTGCACAAATGTTGTGCAAACTAGAACATTTTATGGACAACTTTCACAACTTTGGTGATCCTAAATCAAGCTGTTTCTTCCAATTTTTCACTCAGCATCTTAGCCACATTTTTCCTCCATAAAGAAGGCTAGAAACCAGCATTGAAAGACCTCTGAATACCCCTTCAAATCTTCTGCAAGCTGACTGGAAAATGGCATCAAAATCTGCCCAGAAAAATTCCAACAACTTGCAAAAATCTGTTCAGGAATTTTTCAGCTTTATTTCTTCTTCAACCTTGTCCAAAACCTCCACCATTACTCTGTACAAACTCCCCTTAAACAGCCATGAACTGAGCTTCATCATCTTCCCTAGCATTTTGCTCGAAAACCAGTCCATGGCTGCTCTTAAAATATCTCCATCAATTACTCCAATCAAGCTATTGATTGAAGACCAAAATTCCAGCAAACATATTTAGTAAACTACCATAAATCATTCCTCAAACAACTAGAAATCCCTTCACCATTATGCACCATATTTTCCGCCACCATTAAGCTCCTTCAAATAACTTTCATTCCAGCAAAAATCACAGACAAACAACCAGCCATTGCAGCTTCCAAAAGCTCTCCATTGACCAAGATCTTCTTACCATATTTTGTTTCCAAAATTGATCCCCTAAAATATTCTTTTTGAATTTCAAACAACCAACTTTCCTTTTTCTTTCAAACCAGAAAATTCAGTTGCCAAAACCCCTCAAGCCATTCGGTCACTCTCTTCCACAGAATTTCGGCCAGCTCTCCCTCAATGCTCTCTATTCTCTTCAACCTTCAAGAACACCAAGAACACCTACTAATCTTCTCTCACCTAAGGCCACCAAAACCACTTCAATATTCTTCAAAAAAATTCTAGATTGTACCTACTCACTCTTGTGAATCCATTCCTACCACTTTTAACATCAAACTCAGAAATCAAGCCCTCTCCTTTGGATAAAAAACCAGTATTTTTGTGAAGGCTCAAGAACACCTTCAAGGTAAGCATGATCAATTGATTCCATCTTCATTCATCTTCAACTCCTAATGAATATATGTATATATAAACATACTAATGAACTCTCTTTTTCTCTTTCTCTCTATCTTGGCCAAATGGTGACTTCAACCATAGCTATATTTTCTTCATCTCTCTTGGGCGGATCAAGTCTCCTAAGAGTTAGGATCTCTTCGAAACTACTCAAATGTAGTCATCAATCTAGTAAGCATCTTCAAACTCCTCTTTAAATTCTAGATTCATGTCTCTAGGATGATATTGGAAGGAAATAGATTATAATTAGGGTTTGAACATATGTTGTTGGGTTAAGTTGAGATTGAAGCATGAATAAATGTGTGTATGTGATGGAGATGGGAATTGATGCATGATTTGATTGTCTTGGATGATTGTATGGCGTTTTTAGGGTTTGTTGCATGTCCTCTTGTCGTGAGTAGTTTATGTGATCAAGCATGTTAGAGATTATGTCACATTTGGTGAATAGGGTTATGTTCATGTATTTTTGTTAAAGCCATGAATATGTTTATATTAGTAGAGTTTGGATCATACCTTTGTAAATTTAGATCCATGCCTTTATTCATGATTTGGATGATTTGATGAATTGGTGTGGAGTGTATGTTCATAATTATGGTTAGCAATAGAAATATGATCATGACCTTGTTGTCCCTAAACTAATTTTATTTCATCAATAAAATGATTATTGCTATATCTTCTTCTAGTGAATTTCGAAAACCCTAGGAAAATGTGGATTTTGTCTTTTATATAAAAAAAATGATATTTTAGTCAAATAGATGATAATTTTTATTAAAGAAATAAAATATATAGGCATTATGTAAAATAAGAATATCAAATATAGCCTTTTTCATAAATAATCATAATAGGTAAAATATTAATTTGGTAAGTCTTATATATTCATAAATATTATTAAAATTTACTTATTAGCTTTTAATCAAAACCTATTAAAATTTACTTACAACTAATTCTAGCTACCAATTATTTTCTAACCATTAATTATTACTAGATTATTATTTTACATAATACCATCTAAGACCTAGGACCCTTAATCAAATAAACCCTAATTTATTTTTAGCAAGATTTAAACTTCCCACTTATTGCACCTATTTTCCCAAACTCTAGTTATTTTAATATTGAGCTAAATTTATTTTATAAACATTTTTATTTATTTATCTAGCCTTAAAGCTTGGGACACTAGGGTCATGGTTGTAGTAAGTTGAGCTAGGTTTATTTGTGAAAGTGAATTTTAGCTTGAGTTTAATTATGGCTTTTATTTACCCTAAGCGGGGTTAGGTCAGCTATTGGAGACCTTTGTTTTATCTCGAGCTAAGGATCTGGTAAGCTCCTGCATAAAACTTGTTGTTGCAAAAAGTTATTATGGCAAGCTAAACCCGAAGTTTGTGAACACTGATTTGGTAAAGTCAATTAGGGACTGTTTTCTTCCTTATTTCTGTCAAACCAATTATTTGAAAATCAGCAAGCAATTTTATTCAAATACTAAACTGTTTTTAAACTGATTTTGACAAAGACTTTGGAAATCCTTAATTGCCATTTACAAGTGGTACTATGTTTTATTCATTTTCCCAAGTGGGATATATATATTATATTGAGTACTCAATAAGGGTAGGCTAGTAGTACTAGTTTTGAAGAGCAAGAGTGAGTCTTCTGGTAGGAGGCCACCTCCAGAAGATAAACTCAACTTAGAGAAACGTCAGTACTACTTAGTCATGCCGGTTCGAGCTAGCCGTTTTCAGTCATGTGGACTGTGTGTTGCCAGAGTGGACAACCGGTTTTGTTTGGGCGTAGAGAATGAGGAGAATCTTACCCGGTAGGTTGATCACCTACCTTTTATCAGTCTGCACAAAATGTGACATTATGACCGTTGTATGGTTGTGGGGCCCAACGTGTGGTAACCCATGACTACCTTTTGAGTGGTTGATTTTATTGAACATGTATGGTTGGAAAAGCCAAAATGCCACTCTTGATTTTGACTATTGTTTATTGCTTGCTAGTATTTCTCTTATGAAGATTTTACACTTTGCATTCACGAACTGTTTTCACTGGACACTCAAAGCACACACGGACTTACTGAGATTTTTTCTCATCACCCTTTTTACCATGATTTTAGGTCGATCCTACTATGGGGATGAGTAGCTAGTGTTATCTGCCTTGGAAAAGATTTTGTTATCTGTTTTATATAATGCTTTGGGGAAGTTGAGAGTGAATAAATTTTTTTTTTTTATGGATTTGTTTTGAATTCTTGAATTGTAATAAGATTTAAGTTTAAAGTAATTTTTTATTCTATTATTTTGATTGTGTGACCTAATTAAAAAGATCCCTTGTCCTTTGGATGGGGCGACATCCCCGACCCTGTCGGGCATAGGTAGTGGGGTGTTATAATGGAGGTATTGACAAGAAATGTGGATAAGATGAATGTACATTGTCAAAAATAAGTTATGAGTTGTAACTTTTGTGGTGGAGGACATCCTAATCACGAATGCCAACGAATGGAAATTGGAAATGAACATTTTGAGTACGTGGATTATTTGGGGAATAGAAAACAAGATAATACTCCTTTTAGCAACACTTATAACTCAAATAGCACAGTCATCCAAAATTTTCATGAAATAATCAAGGACAAAATTAAGTGAAGCCACAAAATGTACAAGCAAACTTTGCCCTTAGACCTCAAGCTCCTATGCCATACCGGCTCCACCTCTACTATTTCTACAAGTACAACCTAAACTATTTTTTGGGAATCTAGTTGTTAAATTGGTTACTTCCACAAATACACATTTCCAAGGTATTGAAGCATCAAAAAGAAATCAAGAAACTTCTATCTACAATCTAGGGAGTTAAATTGGACACCTTGGCAAGATGTTTCTGAAAGACAAATGGGAAAAATGCCAGGAAACATTGAAGGCAATCCACGTGATAAACATGGAAAACCTTGATCTCTTCTTTACTATGCTCATACACATGAATAATGTTTAGTTTTCTTTTGTTTAGTTTTGTTCTATTTTTGTTATGTTTATTAGTGTTTTATTTTTTGTCTTACTCTTTTTATGTTCTTTCATTAATCTTTGAGCTTAGTGTTTATATGAAAGCTTTATTTACTTTAATTACACACACACACACACACACACACACACACACACATATATAAAGAGTATGTTTTTCTTTTTCTAGAAGTCCATGTCATGGTGGCTGTCATAGTCCACGACATTGTAGCCTTTAAAATATTGAAGTTCTGAGAGTTGACAAGGCCATGCAAGTCATGTGTGATGTCGTCGTGTATCTATTTGGATGAAAATGTTGTCGTTTAGTTAAAAAATTACGGGGTCTAAAAATTTACACGACATGTGCATTTGTTGCATAAGCTTGATGACATCATTTTGTTTTAGGATTTCAAAGTACAACAGTTGACGGCGACATACAGGTCAATTTTCATAGCACCATGCAAATTTGAATCTCAGAAAAATAAAACAGAACTCTTTTTTTCTATTTTCCCCATTTCTTTTAAAAAAAATCCTTTGATAGCATACTTCTTCCCCTCCCCCCCCCCCCTCCTCCCCTTCCTCATCGCCATGTAGCTATTTACCATACCTATTGCTCAAATTACTCCGCACAACCTTCTTTCCCATGAAATTCAAACCCTTTCACTGTTTCAAAAGCTTTTAAACAGTTTCCCTCTTCCTTAATAGGCGACAAAGACCCTTATTTCAGTCATGTTTTCTCTTCCCTCTATGAATTGTAGTAATAGAAATCACGGGAACAAGCCTTTACAATCTTTCAAGACAGTTAAAGCACCATCAATCTTGAATCGTACCTTAACTAGTTCTGAAATCATTAGATACTTGGGGAAAATTTTGAGCTACTTTTGGTGATCTCTAACCTAAAAAATCTTGTTTTTACTTTGAATGTTAAGTAATTGAAGTAAATTGAGAATTATTAAGCTGTTTATGTTTCTTGGAATTTGGTTATTTGTGAGCTAGGTTTTTTTTGAACATCTGAGAACTAGATTGTCATTTTCTTTATGCTATGCTGCTTGAGTTGAATTTGTATTAAGCTACATCTAATTTATAAGATTATATTATGGTTGATTTGGTTAAGTTGGCTGAATTTATTGGTTGAGTTGGTATGGTTACATTGGTTGATCTGATTGATTGATCGGTAAAGTTTGAGAATTTGAATTGAGTTGTCTGTGTTGAGTTACACTTGATGTTGTGTTTGTCATTTGTATTTTGAGAAGACATTGATCAGTTGAATTGTTAACATGCTTGAGCTTAAACTGGTATATATTGAGCTGCATTTGGTTTGATTTGTTAAGAAAATATTGGGTATTTTGGTTTGTCAGATTGTTGATAGGAGTGGTATTGTACATTTAAACAGAGGAGCTTATTTATGTTGTTGAAATTGGTGAATTGTGTTGTGATTTTTTGTGTAAAATGTGGGGTGAAGTTGAATTGGTTTGGAGATATTTTGAAGAATTGTTTGAGAGTTACATTACCTTTGTGATTTTCTTTTTTTATCAACTTCTTTTCAATCCTTTCCTTCCCTTTTCTTTTCCTTTCCCCCTAACATATTGCTACCAATCATTACCTTCTAAAAGAAAGAGAGATTAAGGTACTTCTTTTTCTTCACAACCATCATCTAATACAAACAGGTTTGTGAATGTTGAGACTGAGGAACGGTTTCATAAGAGAGAAACCAAAAAAATGATTGTTCAAAGACTTTAGACCTTATTTTGGACCATGAGCTCAAAATTTTTGCTATGTTTAGAAAGGGTGGATAGAGTCCTTAAACTAAAGGATATGTACTACCCCAATTTGGTGAAAGAGTTCTACACAAATATATAAGATAAGAAGCATCTTTGAGGAATATTGACACAACTATGAGAAGAGGGATCCCTATCCATTTGTCTAGGGAATTGTTAGCTGATATTTTGGGTATAAAAGATGAAGAAGCTTAGGTTGATATTGACACCTACAACAAGAAAGTGATGTTTCACGTAGATTAGAACTTTAAAAATGCCAGGACTGAGCTGCACTTGGTGTATCAGATTGTTGGCTAGGCTAAGGAGTTTCATATGACTAACCTCCCTCCACCCTATAGATTGATTATGTATCTACCAGGCTTCAATGTGGCCTCTAGGGCAAGTGGATTTAATGAGGGTAGACTGGTAGATATTTATGTGCTAGTAAGTTGATGTATGCTCAAACTATTCCCTTAGCCTCCCTTCCAATCTCTTACATGAGAGATGTTATTTTCTCTACCCACCATTCAAAGGCATTTGCTTTCCTTTAATGATTACCAAGATTCTTTAGCATTTTAAGGTGCCTATAAAGGTGAGGTGCTAGCCACCATTAGCGCAAGTGAGATTGTGATAGATAGGGTATTGATGAGCTGTAAATATAGCTATAATGAGTATGAGAAGAGGTGGCTAACCCTAAGTGAATTAAAGGAAAAGACAAGCTAGACATCATTATATCAATAACATCCCCTAGCAGCAGAGTCTTCACGAGCTTCTTGCCCTAACACAGGATGTTCTACTACTACTGTGGATTTCTAGGCTAAGGTATGCACTCATTTTGCTACTCTAATCATGAGGATGGATGCACACTATTGCTTAGTAGAGTCAGATGATCACTTAATAGCAGGGATGATCACTAGCCTAATGGAGTTGGTGGAGAAGCAAAACCAGTCATCTTTTGACCTTAGGAAGCAGCTAGAGTAGATCAGAAGTACATAGAGGGATACCAACAATAGTCTAGAGGTTCTTCAAAAGAAGCAAGATGGAGCTTATATCATTACGGTAAAACAACAAATTAGAGACGAAAATTTTGAGACATATTCATTTCGTCTCTAAATAGAGACCCATTTGAGACTAAATGGAGATGAACTAATTTTAAAAAATTTAAAATGAGATATTTGAAATAAATGAGAGACAAATATTTTTTGTTTCTAAACAAAATATTTCTATTTAGTCTCTAAATAGATGCAGAATAGAGACGATAGTAACATCGTCTCAATTTTGTCTCCAAATAGAGTCAAAACAGAGACGACTCTTAATGCGTCTCTAATATCAAAGACTAATTAGCAATGTATATATTTCGTCTCTAAATAAAACATTTCTATTTAGTCTCTAAATAGATGCAAAATAGAGACAAAGTAATGTCGTCTCAATTTTGTCTCCCAATAGAATTGAAACCAAGATGATGGTCAACGCGTCTCTAATATCTGAGACTAAATGGAGACGAAAAAAATTTTAATCTCTAGTTTGTTTAAAGTTGGAAACTAATTAGAGACCAATATGTTCGTCTCTAAAGTTTTATTACTATATTTATTTGGGTAATTGGTCTCAAAATTGAAGACAGTAAATGTCGTCTCTAATTGGTCTCTAAATAGAGACGATTTATAGATTTTCAAATCTGTCTCAAATATTTGAGACTAATTAGAATCTATATTTTTATCTCTAAAATATAGAGACGGAAAGCATGCTTTATGTTTGGTCTCTAAATTGACTATAATTTCAAGTCAATGGTCACAGTCTCTATTTAGTTTTAATTTTCTATTTTAGAAACAAAATAGAGATCAATTTGAGTCGTCTTTATATCTCTAAGTATATTTGACAAATTCAAAAAAAAATTATTATGTTAAAAGCATAATAATTATACGAGATTGCAAATTGAACACGAAATTATAATGTAATTCATTTGAGGTTTTAGAGGCAATTAAATAAAAACTATATTTATCATTCTAAATAATTTTTAATGTAAGAAGTTTTTGAGCTTCTATGTAGAAATTTGTTGGAAAATATACCCTCTTAGACTATGTTTCTAATGTAAATATTGAATATTTTAATAAACGAATTTATTTCAGAAATTATTTGTGAATTTACATTTTTATTTGTGCACAATTATATTTGGAAAAGACCCATTGCATTTAAGTAAGTGGTCCATGTGAATGGAGGTCTTTCACAGTAAGGTATGGATTACAGGTTACTTAACACATAAACATTCATTCTTAACCGATTGATGAGAATGAGAATCTCACTATGTCTAAGTTATTATGTTGTGAATTTCAAATAGGGAATGTCTTACCTTTAGCCAGTGAGTAGTCCACTCACTTCATGACATAAGCGTATTTCGAATATGTAGAATAGGACCTGTAGTAGTGGTTTCTAAAAGTACTATATGGTAGAAACCTAGACTACTATTGCTACAGTGTGAACTAGTACTCTACGACTTGAGTGTGAGTTGGTGGTCTGACGAAACTAGGAGCATGTACTTTGATATGCTATAGTTGAGGTTCTATGGTATGACCAATATACTTGCATGTTAGGTATGTGCGATTAGTTAGTTAAGACAGACTTGTACAAGATAGTTTCTATACTATATCACCCCTTATGGTTGTCTGAATGATCTAAATATCCAGGGTCCTGAGAAACATGACTTGGATGTTTGCTTTAGGGCAGCTTTCTTGGAAAGAGGAAACAATCCAGGAAGTTGTGGATCATCGGACTAGAAGCCTAAGGATGGTAGATGTCATTTAGAGAGGTATTAGTATACTTCTTTCTCTCTAAATGTACGGCAATGTATAGAGGGGTATTTTAATCATTACACCTGTAGGTCGGAGACTTTGCTAATACAGCACTGTCCTTGGGGTCAATATTTTCTTATGGTGATATTAGGAAATATTTAAAATGTAAAATATAACTATTTATATTACAAGGGTATTTTGATCATTTTAGTAGTCAATGCGGTGTGTCTTTTGGTCCCCAATATAGACCGTGAGTCCTAATTAAATACAGGCTAAGGAATTTATCTTAAATTAAATTAAATTTATTTTATTTAAGTAGCCTGATTTAATTGTTGGGCTAGAATAAAATAAAGGTCCATGGAGAAAGAGAATTAATTAAAATTAGTTTGGTGGGTTAATTAATTATTCAGGGTTTTGGCCTAATTTGAATAATTAAATATTAACTTGGGACTAAACTAATATAGGCTTATTTATTGGATTAGTTTATTTAGGTTGAAAAATTAATTATTAATTGGGTCGTTTATTTTGTTCTAATTAAAATAATTAATTAAGTCCAAAAGGCTAAACTAAGAGTTCAATAGGCCAGTCCAATTTAACCTAGGATTTTATTTAGGTTAAATAGGAGAATAGAAATTAACGTTGTTTTCACGACTTCTTCTCTGTGAAAAAAAGAGACGCCTCTCACTCATTATCTCTCCAGGAAAAGTTCCTTAGTCTATGAGTTGTTCATCAAATGGAATTAGCAGGCCATATACTGGAAGATTGAGAGGTTAGCGTTCACATACATGCAAAGACGGAGTAGAAGGCTTGCAGGAATCGCACCAGAGGTTTCCACCAGCACATCTTCCCCAGTTACACACATTCCGGTCCAGCCATCTTTGAGAACAAGAAGAAATGGTTAGAAATTTTTAACCTCGAAGTCCTGCCAAAGCGGGACCGGTGCCGGCTGAGGCTGCCGGAACCGGTGCCGACTCTGTTCGGGTTCTCCAGTTCTTCAATTTTTTTTTCTAGTTTTTTAGTTTTCGCTTCTGCTGCGTGCTCTGTGTTTTCCCCTTTCAAGGTCTTCAATTGGTTTTCGAGCATGAAGGTTTTGTGAAAATATAGTGAGCATGCATTTAGATGAATAAAACTGAACACGTATGTGTGATTAAACTGTGATCCTTCGCTGTTTTGGTATGGATAGATTCTTTGTTAAACCTCTCGGATTGAGGTATAGGAGATCTGTAATTTACTGTTTTTCTTAGCAAATCGTGTAAGCCTAATATTAATGGGTATAGGCAGTTGTTGGTTTTTATTGATTTCATTGTATTTGGGTTGAAATCGGAGAGTCAACGACGCCAGAAGTTGAGCAGAAAAATAGAGGCAATTTGCAGGAAAAAAAAAACTGCGGGAAGAAGATTCGGCAGACCGCAACCGGCGCTAGCTCGGGTCTAGGATCCGGTCCGCTCGCTGGTTGCCTATGGGTCCTAGTTCTGTGTGGCGGGTGTAGTGGACCACAGTGCAGATGGGTGGCTGATCCAGTGCGGCGGGTGCAATGGACCAAGAAGAAAATTTTTAATTTTTCTTGTAATTTTTCTTGCAATTTCTTTTGGTTTTGGGGTCCATACCAGGCGAAGTTAATATTTTTGTAATAGTTAATATTCAAGGAATATTTTTGCATGAAAAATATTAGTAAGGGATTTTAGAGTTAAACAAGACCATTAATTAATTAATTAATTAATGTGTTTAATTCTATTATCTGGGTACTTAGGTTTAAAAATAGAAAAGCATGAAAATATCTACTGTTTTCTAGCATGCTATTTATTTGTATGTGCCTATATGCACGTTTTCTCAAAGACCAAAGTCTTTGGGAATATTTTTGATAAGAAAATATTTTTCTACAAATTAAATAGTTATTTTAACTTGAACAAAAATTAATCCTTGGATATTTTCTCAAAGGATTTAATCCTTGACATAAAAAATATATTGGATTTAGATATTTTGTAAGTTAGAAAAATTATTTTGTCAAATAAACTTGAGGCCAAAGTCTTTAGAAAGTTTTAATTGAAAATTTTTTTAAATCATTAAGTGTTTAACTTAAATAGTCCATGGAAAAATCTCTCAAAGGATATAAACCTTGACATATAGATTTTAACGGATTTAGACATTTTATTTTTGAGTTAAGGGAAAATTTAATGGAAATTTTCAAAAGGATATTTTTTTAGAAAATCCTAATTTTAAAAGACTAAGTAGGAGAGGGGTTCCAACGGCCCCACGGCTTCCATCACGATCCTCATTAGAGATTGTGAGTCCCCTCGCATCACCCTGGAAGTGAACCCGTATAGGATGGGGATACCACAAGGATCTAGATCTAATAGAATGATGTAATTAATAATCCGGGGCACGTACTATGATCGGCCAGCCCCTCGTTGGAGGTCATAGTGTGAGGTATGTCCATAGAAAATGAGAGGAAACGGCCATCCCCTCGATAGAGTTATCTTCTAGATTATTACCTATAAGGGAAATTAATTTGTGGTGGTTAACACACTTAGCTTGGGGAACTGTTAATCTTCCCAAGACGCTATGTCAGTTTTCCTAAGAGCCAAATAAATTATTATCAATTTTGATAATAAGGATAAAGTGCACAAATTTGTTTTATTTTTACAAACTAAATCTTTTTCTTTTATTTTCGATTTTTCGGAAATGGTAGGAGGTTTTTTTAGTCAATTGGTCGTTATTCTCAGAGAGAATAAGCTAACGGGACCAAACTATATAGACTGGAAGAGGAACCTAGACATAATACTCACAGCGGAAGAGTATAAGTATGTTCTTTACGAAACCTGTCCTGTTATCGGGGAGGGTTCTACCACTGAGGAGCATGAGGCTAAGAAGGCACGAAGAAGGCCGACAAGATGGCTCGTTGTTACATGTTGGCTTTCATGTCTAATGTGCTCCCGTCCAAACATGAGCATATGGCCACTGCGTATGATATAACTCAATCATTAGCCACGATATTCGCGGATAAGAGTCGGCCCGCAAGGCAGGAACTATCATTAATACTAAGATGGCTGAGGGAGCATCAGTCAGAGAGCATATGCTCAAGATGACTGCTGCTTTCGAGGAGGCAGAAATCTTAGGGGCTGTTATTGACCCCGAGAGTCAAGTGGACATAGTTCTCGAATCTCTACCGGGCTCTTTTACTTAGTTCAAGTTGAATTACAACATGTACAAGTTAAACATGAATTTAGCTGAGTTGATAAAGAAACTCCAGATGGTAGAGAAAGTCATGAAGCCACAAGCAAAGGCTATGATTGCTAAGACTTCTTCCTCTAGAACTGGGCCCAAGCCCAGAAAGTTCAAAGAGAAGAAAGAAAACTTAGCGGCCCAGCCCAAGACCCAGCCCAAAGACAAACCCAAGGGCAAGTGCTTTAAATATGGACTGAAGGGACATTGGAAAAAGGAGTGTCCATATCTTCAAGCCAAGAAAAGCAGGTAATGTTTTCTATCTAGAGTCTATATCAATAGTTGGATCAACTTCCACTTGGATTGTTCATTCAGGAGCCACTGATCACATCTATAACTCCTTGCAGGGGTTTAGAAAGATTAGAAGATTCCAGAAGAGTGAACATGGACTATGTGTAGGAAATGGAGCACAAGTTTGAGCCCTTGTAGTGGGAGAACTAGATCTTGTTTTTTTATTGTAATAGAATAGTAGTTTTGAAAAATATTTTATATGTACCGGGATTTCGACAGAATTTGATTTCAGTTGCGAAACTAATAAATCAAGGATATTCTGGTATTTCAATTTGTAGAGATGCGGAAATTTTATGTACTGGGCACATGTATGGGAATCTATTTTTCTTAAACCCTATTAACAATCAATTAAATAATGCTCAATCTGAACTTTTAACAAAAAAGAGAACGACTAATGTCAATGACTCTTATCTTTGGCATCTAATGTTAGGTCATATCAACTCAACTAGGATTCAAAGGTTAATCCATGATGGGCCTTTGAGCTCATTGAGATTGGAAAATTGGCCTTAGTATGAATCTTGCCTAATGGGAAAGATGACCAAAAGGTCATTTACCCCTAAGGCGGATAGATCCAATGAGGTATTGAGTCTTGTTCACATTTATGTGTATGGTCCCTTGTATACACCTGCTAGAGGGGTTTTTGAGTACTTCATCACTTTCATGGATGATTGTACAAGGATTGGTTTTATTTCCCTGATGAGACACAAGTCTAACTCTTTTGACTAGTTCAAAGAGTTTAAGGCTGAAGTGGAGCATCGGATAGGTAAATTGATCAAGACCTTATGATCGGATTGTGGTGGAGAGTACCTTCTTAGTGAATTCAAGGACTACATGGTACATTATGGGATAGTATCCCAGCTCTTTGCGTCAAGGACATCCTAGCAGAACGGAGTAGCTAAGAGAAGGAACAAGACATTGATGGAAATGGTCCGAAGCATGATGTCTCAAGCTATTCTTCTAGTATCTTTTTGGGTATATGCCTTGGAAACAGCAGCATACATTCTGAACTTGGTGTCTTCTAAGTCAGTACCTAGGGCTCTCTATGAGATGTGGACTGGGCGTAATCCAAGTCTAAATCATCTCAGGATATAGGGTTGTCCAACTTATGTACTGGTCAAGGGAGATAAGTTAGAACTAAGATCAGAATTATGCTATTTTGTTAGGTATCCAAAAGGGACAAAGGGTGGTCACTTTTATCATCCTACGGAGCAAAAAGTACTGGTTAGTACAAATACTAGATACTTAGACGATTATCAGAGTACTTCCATGAAAGGTTCAACTAAGTTGAAACTTAAGGAGAAGTTATCTTTGGAATCAACTTCTTTTAACCCGATTGTGGAACAAGAAGAGGCACAGCCTCAAGAGCCTGTATAAATAGAGCCTCATCGTAGTGGGAGAGTGTCTAGGGTTCTAAAGAGATAGACTGGAGAAGTTTTCGAGCTAGTCTCCGACCATCAAGAACAAGACCCCACTATATACAAGGAGGTTATTGCTAATGCCGATGCAAATCTATGGCATGAAGCAATGAAAGCTGAGATTGAGTCTATGTAATTCAATCAAGTTTGGGATCTTGTGGCTTCACCTGAAGGGATAAAACCCATTGGGTGTAAGTGGGTATAAAACCCATTACGAAGACGTCTATATGTCCCAACCAGAAGGTTTTATTGCTAAAGGATAAGAACATATGGTTTGCAAGCTTAAGAAGTCCATTTATAGACTTATGCAAGCATCAAGAGCATGGAACATTCATTTTGACGAGACTGTAAAGTCTTATGATTTTATTCAAAACGAAGATGAATTATGCGTGTACAGGAAACTTGAAGGTATTAATAAGATTTTTGTTGTCTTGTATGTAGATGACATTCTACTCATTAGAAATGATGTAAGATCATTATCATCTACAAAGGTTTAGCTGTCTAGTCAATTCAGTATGAAGGACTTGGGAGAAGCCAGTTACATTCTCAGGATTAGACTTCTTAGAAATATGAAACAGAGAATGTTAGGATTATCCCAAGTGACATACATTGATAAGATACTGGCCAAGTACAACATGGGCTCATGCAAGGGAGCTCTAATTACTTGCAGACATGAGTTGTCATTTTCTTCAAGGGACTGTTCTAAGTCTCAAGAAGAAAGGGACAGATTGAGTAGGATGCCTTACGCTTTGGCTGTGGGAAGTCTCATGTACGCCATGCTATGTACTAGGACAGATATCTGCTTTGTTGTAGGCGTAGTTAGCAGATATTAGTTAAACCCTGGAGAGGTTCATTGGCAAGCTGTAAAGCATATTCTCAAGTACCTCAAGGGAACGAGAGATTATATACTGGTTTACAGGGCTGATGACTTGGTTCCTACAAGATACACAGACTCAGACTTCTAGGCAGATAAGAATGAGAGAAAATCCACTAGTGGATATGTCTTCACCTTATTTGGAGAAGCTATTTCATGGAGGAGTATAAAGCAATCTTGAATTGCTGACTTAACCATGGAAGCTGAGTATGTGGCAGCTTCGGAGGCATCCAAGGAAGCAGTCTGACTCTAGAAGTTCCTTTTAGAATTTGGAGTCGTGCCACACATGGATAGGCCAATTGTGATGTAATACGACAACACTGGAGCAGTATCACAATCAAAAGAACACAAGAACCATAAGAAGGGGAAGCATATCGAGACAAAGTACCACCTGATCCAGGATTTCATCTAGAGACGGGAAGCCATGGTAGAACAGATTGCCTCTGAGAACAATCTAGCTAATCCATTCACTAAGCCTTTGGTTGAAAGAGTCTTCAAGAGACACTTAGATGCCATAGGGGTGGGCACCTACGGACTTACTTAGTCTTAGAGTGCAAGTGGGAGATTGTTGGGAAATATGCCCTCTTAGACTAGGTTTCTAATGTAAATATCGAATTTTTTAATAAAAGAATTTACTTTCAGAAATTATTTGTGAATTTACATTTTTATTTGTGCAAAATTACGTTTAGAAAAGACCTATTGTGTTTAAGTAAGTGGTCTATGTGAATGGAGGTCTTTCACAATAAGGTATGGATCACGAGTTACTTAACACATAAACATTCGTTCTTAACCGATTGATGAGAATGGGAATCTCATCATGTCTAGGTTATTATGTTGTGAATTCCAAATAAGGAATGTCTTACCTTTAGCCAGTGAGTAGTCCACTAACTTCATGACATATGCGTATTTCGAATACGTAGAATAGGACCTGTAGTAGTGGTTTCTAAAAGTATTATATGGTAGAAACCTAAACTACTACTGCTATAATGTGGACTACTACTCTACGACTCAAGTGTGAGTTGGTGGTCTGACGAAGCTGGAAGCGTGTACTTTGATATGCTATAGTTGAGGTTCTATCGTAGGACCAATATACTTGCATGTTGGGTATGTGTGACTAGTTACTTAAGATAGACTTGTACAAGATAGTTTCTATACTATATCACCCCTTGTGGTTGTCTGAATGATCTAAATATCCGGGACCCTGGGAAATATGATTTGGATGTTTGCTTTAGGGTAGCTCCCTTGGAAAGCAGAAACAATTCAGGAAGTCGTGGATCATTAGACTAGAAGCATAAGGATGGTAGATGTCATTTAGAGAAGTGTTAGTACACTTCTTCCTCTCTAAATGTACGGCGATGTATAGAGGGGTATTTTAGTCATTATACCTATAGGTCGGAGACTTTGCTAACGCAGTACTGTCCTTGGGGTCAATATTTTCTTATGGTGATATTATGAAGTATTTAAAATGTAACATACAGCTATTTATATGGCAATGGTATTTTGGTCATTTTAGTAGCCAAGGCGGTATGTCTTTTGGTCCCCAGTATAAACCGTGAGTCCTAATTAAATACAATCTAAGGAATTGATCTTAAATTAAATTAAATTTATTTTATATAAGTAGCTTGATTTAATTGTTGGGTTAGAATAAAATAAAGGTCCATGGAGAGAGAGAATTAAATAAAATTAGTTTGGTAGGTTAATTAATTATTCAGGGTTTTGGCCTAGTTTGAATAATTAAAGATTAACCTGTGACTAAACTAATATAGGCTTATTTATTGGACTAGTTTATTTGGGCTGAAAAATTAATTATTAATTTGGCCATTTATTTTGTTCTAATTAGAATAATTAATTAAGTCCAAAAGGCTAAACTAAGAGTCCAATGGGCCAGTTCAATTTAACATAGGATTTTATTTAGATTAAACAGGAGAATAGAAAACAACGTTGTTTTCACGGCTTCTTCTCTGTGAAAAAAGGAGACGCCTCTCACTCACTCTCTCTCCAGGAAAAGGTCCTTAGTCTGTGAGTTGTTCATCTAACGGAATTACGCAGGCCATATACTGGAAGATTGAGAGGTTAGCGTTCACATACATGCAAAGACGGAGTAGGAGGCTTGCAGGAATCGCACCAGAGGTTTCCACCAGCACACCTACCCCGGTTACACCCATTCCGGTCCAGCCATCTTTGAGAACAAGAAGAAAAGTTTAGAAATTTTTAACCTCAGAGTCTTGCCAGAGTGGGACTGACACCAGCTGAGGCTGCTGGAGCCGGCGCCGGCTCTGTTCGGGTTCTCCAGCTCTTCAGGTTTTTTTTCCAGTTTTTCAGTTTTCGCTTCCGCTACGTTCTCTGTGTTTTCCCCTTTCAAGGCCTTCAAAATTATGCCAAATCATGTAGCAAAACATATCCAATTACCTTCAAATACTGCGTAACTCAGAGGTTTTGGGTTTTCTCTTTAAGTAGTTGGTGCTTAATGACTATTGAATTAAATGGATTCCTATGCTCATGAGAAGTTTAGGTACCTTGTAATTTCGCAACTATTTTTTTGACTGTGCTAGTTAAGAATTGGTTTTCAGTTTTCGTCTCCAACTTTGATGTTGGCATGTTATAGGATTTAACCCTCTTATGTATTCGAATTGATAGATTGAGGTATAAGAAGAAAGAAAGAAACTTGTGAGGGTTGGGTACTTTTTAATTTTATTGCAAGTACCCTACATGTGCAAAATTGATATCTTAACATAGGATAATCAAAAAAACAAAAAAAAAAAAAAATTGGGCACATAATCTGCTAGTTCCCTTAGTTCTATGCAAAGAAGTTTTAAATGTCTATACCTGGGTCTCAATTTTTTGCAGCTAACTTCTATGGATCTCTTTCAATTGTCTCAGAATTGTCTCAGACTTGTTATAATTTCTGGTTGTCTAGCACTATGTTCTGCTTGTTTGACATATAGGGTGATTATCTGTTAGTTTTTGTTGGGAAGCATGCTTGCTTTAATTTGTATTCCTTATCGTAACATACATAGGCTAATTTTGATTCAAAGAAAAGCGAAGAGGAAGAAGAAGATTCTGATTACGATTCGGAATAGAGTTTTGATTTCAATGAAGATGGAGACTGAACATATGATTTTTGGGTAAGTTAAGAATTCTGATTTGCTAATTATACATAGCTAAAAGATGATGATTGTTTTAAGGTTTCAATTAAAATTCCTTTCTATTTTGTAGATGTTTGTAAATACCAAAAGATGTTTGATAAAAGTAAACTAGTTCAACCAAATCTTTCTAGTTTCTATTTCCTTTTTCTTTCCTAGAATTTCTGCTATGTAAGAGAGACCTACATGCAAGCAACTATAGTTGGATATCTTTTAGATCATTGATTGCTCTATTTTTGCTATCGTCTTTCTGTTGTTAATAGGCCAATGAGACCTTGTGTGCTAAATTGGAGGAATTGTTTGAGAGAAGTGTTCTAAGCTTGGTCCTATGGATTCAATCAAGGTATTGCGACTATCTTGCTAACCACTTCAGTTGATTGTTTTCCTTGCATTCTAGTTTTATGGATGCTACCACTGTTTGGATGGCCTACAAGGATTTAGAGGAGTGTTTGACCTTTACAACCTCAACTTTACTGAATTAATATGGTATCCATGTGTGATAATGGCTTCATATCCATCCTTTTGGCTGAGAGTACGTTTAGTTTAGAAAAGTGGATATTCATTTTAAGACACTCCAAAGTAGAAACGTGACACTAAATTTGAATTAGAGGGAGTATTACTTAGCTATTTGGGTTTCATTTACCTTCAAGTCCTCATGGCATCTGGATGGACATGACTTCTTCAAGCTTGAATACAGTTTAAAGCTTAAATGAGCATAACACCAACACTTAGCATATATGGTTTTTTGTTCCCTGGAGTTTTTTTTTCTAGACTTCCTTCGAGACCTTTTGGACTACCTACTTTGCTGTACATATTGCTGTGATTTTTTGCATATTTTGAATTATTAATGGAATATTGGGTGAAAATGGAATTATATGAACTTACAAAAGGATTGTGTAACCTTAAATGGCTTTGTGTTATCTTAAAAATTGAGAAATCTTTCCTTTTAAGCTGACCAACCTTACTGTCCATATTTTTTGGAAAATGCTTTGATGAATATGTTGTTTTGAGTGGTTTTAGACTAGACTTAGCACATACAAGGATTTTATTTGCTTTGAGAAGCTTTGAGGATGTAGACAATCATGAAAACTTGTTGTTGATTGATTTTGAGAAAACTTTTAAGAAAACTCCTCTATAGTGTCATCAATGAAGGTTATTACTACTGATATTTTAAGCTCATTTTAGTGTTAATTCCCAATGGAAATTTGGATGAAATTTAGTTTTGTTTAACTCCTTAAAGTGTTATAATGAATTGGGGTGCATTGTGAAGTTTTAAAATGCAAGAAAATACCTTAAAAACTAGCTAACACTTCTTGCCTTGCTGTTGTAAAACTTCTGTATGAATTTGAGAGAAGTTATTGCTCAAATGTTGATGCTTGGGGAAGTTTTTGGTAAATTCTTGATTGGATAAATCTACTAAGATGTTGTTAAAGAGTCTATTTAAGTTTGGATTATATTTTACAGCATTGGATATGTGAATTAAGTGCTAAAACTACTTGAACTCTTAGCTTATCAAAGTTGAAATTTTGGTTTCCTTATGTGTAATTGCTTTGAATGAATTTTTTTGCTATGTTGGATAGTTTTATGTAAAAAGAGAGGGGCTACAATGTGATATGTTGTTTTGGGTTGAGGTTATTTGAAATGTTCGAATTATACTTAGAGTTGGAGAAAAATAATTTTATTATGATTTAAGACATGAAGGCATGATGTTTACAAAATATTCCCTCAAACACTTTTCTAGAATTGGTAATAATTAAACTAAACCCTATTATATGTTTTCCATAGAGGTTTACTACAAAATGAATACTTATTTTTACACCTACAAAAATTATTTGGAAATGTACAAGAATCATGTTAATGACATTAGTCTTTGCCAACACAATATGCTTTTGAATTGCTAACTGATTCAAGCTATCTTGGATGCAATTTATGGTCACTCCTATTAATAGTAAATATAAATATCATCTTGTTGATTTTGAAATATTGGCTAATGCTCTTTGATTGTCCTACTACCCTTCATATGCAAGTTGCTTATGGCGTTCTGAAATATATTAAGTAATCTCCGAGTCTTTAATGTGTGCTTTTTGTTTTTATATTGTAAGGGACAATTTCTGATGATGTATGCGAACAAAGAAAGGATTCCCAAGAGTCCCAAGAGGCAACATTAAAGAGATGATGGCCATGATACACCTGAAAATGATGAGTAAATAGAGATTGTAGTAATATCTCTGTAATTTTTGTAGACCTTTTTGGTACTATACTTTATTTCTAATGTTTTGTAATGTTACATATTTTATTAGGATTATTGAATATAGTATTATTTTTGTCTCTAAAATAGAATCACATATTTTTGTCTATATATTCTATCAAAGTAGAGTTAGAATGGAGATGAAAAAATGGTCTCAAGATAGTGATGGACAAATTGGTTTCCATTTTTTTTTTTTCTAAATGGAGACAAAAGATTATTTTGATTGGTCTAAAAAATTTGTCTGCAAATCGAGTCAAAAAATAGTGACAAAAAGTCTATCTCTAATAAGTGGTGGAAGAATTGGTCTGTATTTTTTTGTTTCTAAATGGAGAAAAAAAAATTATTTTGGTTAGTCTAAAAAATTTGTTTCCAAATAAAGTCAAAATGGAAACAAAAAGTCCGTCTCTATTTTAGAGAAGAAATATTTTATGTCCGTCTATACATTAGAGATGACTTAGAGACGAAAGTTTGGACTCTAATGAAATGTTAACTTCTTTATTTGACCTGATAATTTAGAGACAGATACTAATATTTTTCAGACGAATTATTTTCAACTCTAAATTTTAGCAACCAATATTTCTATTCGTCTCTAATTAGAGACACCATGTTTAGTGACAAAAGCCAATTCATCTTTATTTCGTCTCTAAATCCAATTTAGAGATGAAATTCAGAATTTAGAGACTAATTTTATCCGTCTCTAAACAATTGTTTTCCCGTAGTTATGAGAGATGTGGGATTGCTCGTAGCAATCTGGTATTATAAGACATTAAGGAGTTGGCTCGAGTCATTATGGAGGGCAAGGACTATGAAAGGGATAGGATTTTCTTAGTTCATTAGGATCTTTTTAGTATTCTATTTTGATATAACAATTGACTTCAGTGTTTATTTTGTTCTATTTCATTTTATTTCCTTTACTCAGTACTTTTTCTCTTTTTTATGATTGTAGATATAACTTTCTTTATGGATGGTCTTCTTTTTTCTTCTAATGATCAAATTGGGCCTCTAATTACTTTTCCCTTTTATCTTTCTCAGTTCCATTGGATTTATTAATAATGCATATGTTGTTGGCCAATGAGTACATTGTCCATTTTAAGTGTAGGGGAGAGGTTGAAAGTGTATTCTCTGTAAGTTTATTTATAAGTTTTTTAGCTATATCTTCAAAAACAATCTTGGAAATTCCACTTGAAAATTGGGCAATTTTTTTTTTTTTTGGATTAGTTTAGCTATGATTAGTATTGTTATTATGTCTCATTTGGCATAAGAATTTAGTTAAACCATTTTTGAATGAGTTTGTTTTAGTTAAACTTATGTATTTTGTATGAATGACTAAGTTTTCAGAATTTATATTAACCTTATTTATATTTTAGTAAACATTGTGACACATTTTCTCTTGGGAATAGATGAGAAACTTATGATGAATTATGACTTTGGACTTTCCAATTATTTATATTCCATGATCTTCTAGTTAGTCCTAACTCCGGGTTTAAGTAAATGTACATTGGGATAAGAAAATGAGAGAATAGAATAAGGTAAAGCAAAAGTTGAAAAATAATTATTCACATACTGTTACTAGGTTTTTGCATTACCTTACCCAAAAAGAAAATGAGAGTTTAATGAGGGTGATGGAAAAGCTAAAATATCTTTATTTATTCATCTTTACTAGGTATTTACATTAACTTGCAAAAGTGACAACATGGACCAATCCTCTATTTACTACTTATGATTGCAGTAACTTTGGAAGTCAGAGAACGTAAGTTAACTCATTATTCCCTATTTATAAGAATCACTTAATTTGTATTCTTGACTTAAGAAATGGAGTGGAACATGTTGAATAAATATAAACTTGTTTAATTCAACTTTGATGGCCTTAGTTATATCTATCTTAATATATTAATTTACACGAAAATTGGCTTGACTAATTAGGTATTAGATTGAATTCTTAAATTAAAAGAAAGATAATACCTTTAATATACTTGCTAAACATTTTTCAAAAATCCTATTTTGTAAAAAATTTATTTTGAAAAATCTATTTGCTTGTGGGATTTAGTTCTTATTTGCTTGAGGACAAGCAAAAGCTTAAGTATGGAGAAGTGATAATTGCTCATTATATACATATTTTACATATCATTTGTACTTTAAAGTCTTTAGAAATTTGCTATAGATTGCTACTTCTCCCTGTATTTTCTCTTTATTTGATGTAGATTGTAATTATTGGAAATTAGGAGTAGATTTAAGGAGAACAAGATTGCAAAAGAGCAGTATTGAGGCTATATGGCATTGTCGAGGTCACCATGCACGTCATCGTGGCATCACCTAAACTCAGAGTCAAACTTTTAGGACTTCATGGTGCTGTGACCGACAATCTACATGGCGCGTATATGTTCAGACTTCAGAAGCTTCAAGCATCTGGGAGCTGACGGCGTTATGCAAATCATCTTCTACACCGCCGTGCATGATTACAACACACATTCAAAGTCAAGTTCTATGATGTCATTTCAAAACCAATTTAACTAAAGGAAAGCATGCACGTAACCGTGAATAACATCTTTCACGGTGCCATGCAACATCACAGAAAGTCCCTATTCTATGGATTTTAGGACTTTTCAAGAGGAACCTATAAATACCCCTCATCTAGTTAATTCTAGAGAGAGCCACAAGAAATACACCTCTGAAAACCCTTTGGAAACATCAAGGAGGGCTAGAAGAGAAGATCAAGGTAAGATTGAAGAAGAAGATGAGCATCTCAAAGAAGATCCCAAAGTTAAGAAGGGCACTTCTCTATAAGTTTCCCTTTTCTTTCACTTTGTAAATTTGATTTGGTGATGTTTGTTTTGCTTGGATCTAATTGTAATTAAAGGGTTATTGTAATACCCCGCCTAAGATCATCTTTAGAGATAAGAGAGGTCATGCATTGCATAGCATTTTATAATAATAATAATAATAATAATAATAATAATAATAATAATAATAATAATAATAATAATAATAATAATAATAATAATAATAATAATAATAATAATAATAATAATAACAATAATAAATTTATTAGACGTGTATATGTGTATGTAGAGCATACATATTTTATGTGCATAAAATTTTACTCCTGCCTGGTATTTGAATGTTGTGAGTTGAGATAGTGAGCAAATAGAATGTTGGTGGTTAGAAAGAACACAAGAATTGATGTGGCTGATAGGGGCTAAATTTATCTATATTTTCCTAATTATTTGAGGTTCTTTTGTGATACTTTTGATGTAATAATTAGTCATATACCTTATTATTTGATATTTTACATTTGAAATTGTATTTGGATTTTATGCAAAATTGGATGAAAAATGGAGCAAAAACTTCGGTCGTACAGAGTACAGTGCCAGTCGTGCATAGCACAATCAGCATCGGCCCTTTACTGGGAGAACGAGGTTGGCATAGAGGCATGGCTAGTGTCGGCTTCGAGGTACAGTCGGCGTAGGCCGTGTGCCGACCTAAGGTGGCGAATTTCTTTTTCCAAGTAAATTTTGGCAATTTTAGTTAGATTCTTTTGGGAAGTCTGTCAACCATGGAAAATGACTCTTGTAGGCATTTTTTGGTAATTAGAGCTCCTGCACATACAAGAGAATTGTATTGTGCAAATGAGTTTTCATAGTTTTCAATTTTTTAATGTAATATCTTTAGAAAACTCCTAAAAAAACACAAAGATTTAGGTGGATCAAAGGAGAATTCTTAGAGAAGAAAAGGAGGTTGCTTAATAAGGTTTCAAGGAATAAGAAGAAGGCTTACTTGTCTATGAGTGGTTTTTTTTTTCTCTTTTTTGTAATTTATTGACAATTTGAGATTAATGTTTTAATTGTCTTTAGATGATATTCTTTTAGATTCATGATTTTGTATTGATTTTAGTTCTTTGATCAATTTATTACTATTCTTGATATTTGATTACTTGAGCATAACATCTTGTTGGATTGATTAATTCTCTTCTAATTAACTTGCAAAACGATGTTATGAGAGAATGACTAACTAATTAATTCAAGACTAGTTATTCTTAATTTGCTTGAAAAAAATGTTAACGGTAAAGACTAAGTAATCAAATGTTGATTGATGATTGTTAGAATATAGATTCATTAGCTAACTTTATGTTTAAGTCACCTAAAATATATGAATTTATATGAGGATTGATTTTAATGTATCTTTTGAATAAGACTGGTGAGATAAAATATACCCATTAAGTTACTTAAAATATAGGGAATCATGGATTGCAAACGAAGTGGTTCGAATTTAATTCTTCATAATACCAAGATAATAATGAATTGAGAAATACTAATCAACCATTATTGTGTATTCAAGGATTTCTATTTATTTACATGTCTTTTCTCCTTATTCTCACTCATTGATTACCCTTATGACTTTTTTTGTGTGACTTAATTTTCTCTAGTATATTAAGTCAGTGTTTTATTTATTTCTTCTTATTTTATTAGGTAAATAATAAAGATTTAGATAAAGTAATAAGGTGGGAACCTAAGTTCTTGCGGATTCGATACTTGCTAATCCCTATACTATATAATGGGTATACTTGCTCGTATATGTAGTTTTAGTGATTAGCATTTTAATTAAAGTTTGATTGATTGTGGGCTTTGTTGGTACTATTTTCTACACTAAAAAACACGCATTAGTGGAACCTGAGTTCAAATCTTATCCTTTCTTTAAAAAAATAAAAATTCCTTTTTCTAGTTTTATTTGTCCTAGCTGCCACCCTCCAATTCCTTAGATCTCACAAATGTTATTTTCCTTCCCTAAAATAAATCTTAATATCTTGTAACTAGGAATTTTCTTTTAAATAAATTTCCCTTGATGAATCTTTACTAAAGTCGTGTTTCTTTTAAGAGCTTCTCGTTCCTATAATTCTTCTTCTCTTGAATTTTAGTTGGGAATTATTCTCTATCCCTCCTTTCAACCTCAGTTTTTGACTCCTAATCTCCTAAGTTTTTGCTTGTAGCCTACATCTTCCTTTTTCTTATTAATCTTCTAGAGTTTTAAAAATTAATCTCTTCGTAATTCTCCTTACCTTTTCGGCTGCCATTTCTATGAGCATATTTTTCCTAGACTTTAACTTAGAACTACTTCTTGTTTATCTTTATCTAGCCACTATATTTGACTATATCTTGTTGAAGTTTTGAAAACATCTTTTTCAAAGCAACCATACTTGATTTGGACTTAGGAGAGCAATCCTTTCTTATTCATTTCCCTTATTTGCCGAAAACTTTGACCCTAACGGTTCTCCAACTCCTAAGGGATTAAACCCCATTTTGAAAGTTTTTTTTTAAAAAAAAAAAGAGAGAAAACCACAAATTTCTCTTGAAGTTGTTGTAATTCAACATCACTGTAAGCTCAATTTAAACACATTATGTTCCTTAAAAATATCATAAGGGATCCTTTCAACCAGCTGACATAACCTCACTAATCATTCAAACTTCAGCTTTTGAGTTGAAACCAAATTTCAGCTTTTGACCCTTAAGCTTTACGTCCTTTTTCCCAAAGGTTTTATCCAATTTTAGAGATCAAGCTGTTAGGATTATGCCCTAGAAGCAATCATTTGTATAATATAATTTACATGTTAAATCAATAAAAAGCATTCTTTATTGATTTTAGTTTCTTTGTTTCATATGTTAATGTGTATAAAACTGTTAGATAAAGTCTCAAAGCACAACACTGTGTTAAGAAAATCATGATAGAGATCGTGATGCGAGATTTCTACTATACTGAACTGTTTTTGTGCTTAAATTATCCCTAGTCATAGTATTAATGAGATGAGACACCATTCAAGTGTTAAGACTAGCAGGTGTTGTACTTCTTGATTTGATCAAGCGGTGGCTCTCACATCTGTGCGTATTATGATAATCAAAGTTATCACGTTGATGCTTGTTATTTGAACAAGTATATTAGATGACCTAACAATCAGATAATTATATGGATAACTATTTAGTGTCAATCTCATTATAGTAAATATGTAAGTATCTTTAGACTTGAGAACTACAAGATACATTTTTTGCTAAGCATTGTAATTTAATTCTAATCTCTAGAGTCCTTACAAGACCGCCTATGGAATAGACATTGGAAATAATGTGAAGTAAATAAAAGTAGTTAAGAGGGTCAATAAATGATTCACCACTCCTAATAGCAGGAGCAAATATTTCAAGGCCACTTGTAGGAATCATTACTCAAGAAGTCCTTGGCTAATGCGACTATATATTGGAAATAGTTCAAATTGATACACATAATGAGTAATGGATTCTAGGAACAAGCACTAAAATATTTGGGCTAGAATTAATTAATATTCTGGAGGGAGTTTGTAGTAATTTCATACTCTAGACCGAATAAGATATTATATGGTGAAATGAGTTTATTACACTGATGTTTCACTATTGAAAGTTTCATGTCAAGCCACTTGACTTTCTAGAATTTTAGGTGGTCATGATGTATTGCTAGATACCGCTTATGATCTGCTAAATATGAATTTATTAATTAAAGAATTAATAAATTCAATCATAATTAAAATTAATAAATTAATCCTAATTATTAAAAATAATTATTAAAAAGAATTATTAACTCTATTACAATAGAATTAATTCATATTAGCTACCAATTGACTAGAAAACCTAATGGGTCACACACAATAAAGGAATTGATACTTAAGACGTTATCTGATAATATTATAGGGCTAATTTGTCAAAGGAAATAATTATTATGGGCTAATTATAAAGTGTTATAATTAGTTGGGATTGAATTGTAATTATTAAATCTCTATAGGTAAATTATAAACTTGTTATAATTCATGGGGCCTAATTGCAATTCTGGAAAAAAAAATCCCAAGCCCATTAAATTACTATTGTTTTCCAAAAAGGATTTAAGAAACAATATTTTTGTACGTGAAAAGGTTCAAGCCTTAATTTTGTTAGTGTTATGCTCTAGAGACAATCACTTGTACGTTGTATATGACACATTTTATTTTAATAAAAGGCATTATTTATCTTACAGTTTCTTTTGTTTACTTTTATGTAATATAATTGTTAGATAAAGTCCCTAGTACAATACTGTATTAAGGAAATTATGATAAAGATCATAATATGAGATTCCTACTACACTGTATAGTGTTAGTACTTAAATAGTCCCTAGTCATAGTATTAATGAGATAGAACATCATTAATACGTTAAGACTAGCATGTATTAGACTTCTTGAGTTGATCAGGCGGTGGTTCTCATATCCGTGAATATTGAGATGCTTAAAATTAACACATGGATGCTTGTTAATGGAACAAGTACATTAGATGACCTAACTATGAGATAATCATATGGATAACTATTTAGTGCCAGTGATATAATCTCAATATAGCAAACGTGCAAATATCCTTAGACTTGAGATCTCTAAGATACTTTGTTTGCTGAGCATTGTGCTTTGATTCCAATCTCTGGAGCCAGATCGAGGGCCGTCTATGGGATGGATATTGGATACATTATAAGGTAAATGAAAGTAGTTGAGAGGGTCAATAAAGGATTCACCACTCCTAATAGTTGGAGCGAATATCTCACAGCTACTTATAGGAATTACTACTCGAGAAGTCCTTGGCCAAGGCGACTGTGTATTGGAAATAGTTCCAATTGATACACATCTAGAGTAGTGGATTCCTGGTACAAGTACTATTATATTCGGATCAGAATTAATATATATTCTGGAGGAAGTTGACACTAATTCTATACTCCAGACTGAATGAGACATTGTATGGTAAAATGAGTTAATTACACTGTAATTTGTTATTGAAGGGTTCATGTCAAGCCACTTGACTTTCTGGACTCTTGGATGGTCATGATGTATTGCTAGATATCACTCATGATCTGGAAATATGGGTTTATTAATTGATGAATTAATAAACCAATCCTAATTAGAATTAATATGATTAATTCTAATTTATTATGGATTATTAATCTCAAAGACGTTTGGATTAATTCATGTTCACTACCAATTGACTGGGAAACCTAATAGGTCACACACAATAGAGGATTATATATTTAAGATGTTATTTGATAACATAGTGGGGTTAATTTTGAGAAAGAGAACTTATTGTGGCCAAATTATAATTAGTTATAATTTATGATCTAAATTGTAATTGTGAGAATTTGATGTTTCCAATTATGATTAGGGGATTCTAATTGTTTTAGAATTCTCAATTTTCAGTGATTTTTCGTTATATATGAGAGATATACATGATGCCTTAGGGGAGATTGATTCATAGCAAGCAATTCTCCCAAAAACCCTAGGGCACACACGAAAATCCTATCTTCTTTCTCTCTCTCTCATTTTTCTAAAAAATAAGAAGAACCCTAGCCGCCATTGTTGTTTTTCTGCTAACACAAAAAATCTTGGTGCTTGAGTGTCATCCTCCGTGTGGATTTCTGTTAGAGATAATCACACACTGTGATTATAGTGGTTGGACCTTTAACCCTCATGGTGTTTGATCAAGAGGATTGCTAGATCGCGCCTTGACTTGAAGAAGGAAAAATTTTGTTTTTCAGATGCTCAGCAAAGAAAGGTAAAGTTGTTACCTTTGTTCTTTTTATGTCTTGTTTTCCACACGTATGTGGATCCTGGGTTGGTATCTCATTTTTATTTTTTCGCTGCGTCATATGTGATATGTGTGAGATACCCAACAAATTATTTCCTAAAAGGTTTAGGAAATTCAAATGCGGTAGGAAAAATAAAAGTTATATAAATGTATATACAGTGTTAAATAAGATGTTGTTGACTTTGTGAAAATCCTTACACTTTCTGCTTTTCTATTTTCTTTTCTGGAAAATTGTTTTCCCTTTCTTCTTTCCAAATTAATACCAAAGCCACCATATATTACCTACTAGCATAGGGTTTTGGTGCCTAACTCAAGTACAATTCCTTATGTGGATTACTGTTAGAGAATTCCTATCCTTGGAATTTGGTGACTTAATTGGATCGACTTTTAAAAGGGATTCATGATGCGTAAATTTTTGGTGTAGAAAAATCATACAATTTAAATCCATCCCTAGCCAAGTTTTAATTAAAACATTCATCCCTAAATTACACATATGAGCAAGTATACTCATTGCAAGTATAGTATAGGGAATTAACGAGTATCGATCCTCAAGGAACAACTATCATTAGTTACTATTTATTTATTGTTTAACTGACCTAATAAAATAATAATAGATTAAAAAGGAAAATAAAAAATATATATACAATTCAAGGGTGAAAGAATATGTAATTTAGAAAAATATTCTTAAAGACATGGTAATGAATTACTTAGCAAAATCACAGTTAATTATCATCTTGGCACCATGAAAGAATTATAATAGAATCCAATCATTTCACAAGTCATAGACTCACTATCTCATGATTAAATTAGCAGATTTTCCAATCAAACAAACATAACCAAAAGATGCATTAAACTCATCATTGAACAATTATCACAATACTTCAGGTGATAATGAATATAAAATTAACTAATGACCCTATACTCTAAGTAAAATCAAATAATCTTTGATTACTTTGGTTCTTTGTTCTTAACTTCGTTTTCCAAGTCCATTAAGAGATAAAGAATATGAAATTAACGAAATTAAATCAACTCCTAACATCGTTTTCTAATTCATTTAGAAGCAAATCTAAATTCATCAATTCTTTAATAATCACATGTAATAAAAAAACTAAGAATGATAATAAATTGATCAAAGAGCTAAATTGACACAAAAAACATGAATCCCAAAATAATGTCATATTATAATGAAAACATTAATTACATCATTGTTCTAAAAGAAGAAAATAAAGGTAAAAGAAAGACCGCATAGACAAGCCCTCATTCTTCTCCTTGAACACCTTCTTGAACAATGCCCCTTGATTGATGAATCTCCTCTTCAATGATTGATTAATAGCTTTGATTCTTGGACTGTATGTTTCTCTTATGTTTTCCATGCATAGATAGGCTCCAAAGATATAAAAATTCATTCTCTAAGTGTTCTAGGCCGAGTACAAGTTGAAAAATACCAAAACTCTTAGGAAATTCCCAAATCCGTGCATGAATAGGAAAATCGCCACCTTGGGACAGCCTTGAGCCGGCACGGGCCCAGCCCCTCACAGCTAGCATCGGTTGTGCACTGTCGGCCCTGACGTGCTCTGTTTTTTGGCTTTCTCCCCTACTTCTAGCATAGGGCCGGCGACGGCTTTGTGGGATACGACTGGCGTCGATCGTGCATTGTAACGACGACGATTGTTTTCTTTATTCTGCAATAAAATATCAAAATACCTTTCTAAAGGCAAAATATCAAATATGAAGGAATAAGACTAGTTTTTGCAGCAAATGTATCACGAAATATCTTCAAATAACTTGGAAATTATAGATGAATTTAGCCCATATCACATTCCCCCACACTTGAATCTTTGCTTGTTCTCAAGCAAAGTACTAAAGACAAGACAACACAAGGGAAACTTTCAAAATTTCTAACTTATAACAAAGCTACAATTCTCCTTCAAACTTAAGATATGATCTTGTCAATCTTTCAACCGTTTGGAAACATTTACAAATTGAAGTACTAGATAAAACATACTAAGGCCCTCAAAGTCAAGTTAAGCAAGTTTATATTTTAGTCTAAGAAAATTATTTCACCTTTCAAGCAAAAACGTAGATAATATGAATCATACAAGTTAAGCTATTTATCAATTCGAGTATTATGAACTCAAAAATTGCACAACACAAGTAATGATTTAAGGAAAACACTCCATTCTCTTTTTTTTAAAAGACTTAGGGAATTAATAGTTTCAAATGAATGGATTTCTCTTCACACACCATATTAATCCCTTTTTTAGTCATTATACAGTTTTTCATCATATTTTTCAACATCCACTTTCTTTGCTTTTTCTTGCTTTTTTGGCTTCGAGATAGCCTCAAGAGAGTGCACCGAACAATACTTGTTACTTCTATCCATATTAACACCCTTTTTAGCAAAAGGTCTTCAATAATAAAAAATAAGAGCATCTTTTCAACTCAAGTTTTTCTAACTCACAAAAAATAATGAATTTTTCCACTCAATATTTTTTAACTTCTACACATTTCTTACTCATTACTCAAAGCCAAACAAATTACAAATTCATAATACAAGAATTAGCCAATAACTTTCTCTACATTCATCACATTATCCACCTTCAAACTGGATGAATAAAATAACATTTAAACACTAATGCATAAGTAAGATTAACTCAAATTCTCAAGAAATAATATATCTAATCCAATAAACCAATTCATTATTAATAAAGATCGAACCAATTGAAAGACAAAAATCATATCCTAAGTAAGAAAGATAACTAGAACCGCATTATAAGTCAAAACAATGAACATAAAAAAAAATGTCAAAAACATTTTAGCCAATGTAGCCCAAAAACTAAAGTATATGGAATATATCTTCAATGCAAAATTCTCTCCCATACTGAAACTGGACATTGTCCTCAATGGAAAAAAATTTAACAATGATAGCAAAGCCAATGGACTAAAATAAATAGAGGGGAAGAAAATAAGAAAAGAAAATACTTCCATAATGGAGCAGCCTCAACAAAGATGAATCCATCACAAGGAGTCATTGGGAAATGTACCTAAAAAACACAAAAAGAAACAAAAAACAAAAAATTAGAAAAGGACAATAACTACAATGAAACAATACAATAAAAAGAAAAAAGAATTGAGAAAGATAAAAGGAAGAAAAGGTCATGAAGCAGGGAGTGTGACATCTAGATGCTCTAAAGTGTTAAGCTCTTCACCTAAGTATGGCTTAATTCGACTTCTATTTACCTTAAAGATCCACTTAGTTGGGTGAGATACCTCAATAACTCCAAACAGGCAAATTCGATGTATCTCTTATGACCCCGACCACCTTAATTTTAACTTACCCGGAAAAAGTCTAAGCTTAGAATTAAATAATAACACCTTGTCCCTTTCTTTGAACTCTTAGGGGGAGTGAATGTGCCTATCATACCAATGTTTCATCTTATCCTTATAAATCCTTGAATTACTATAGGCATCATTACGCTACTCCTCCAACTCATTCAATTGAAGCCATCTCCGTTGTCGTACAAGCTGAAGATGAAAATTGACAGGTTTAATTGTCCAATGAGCCCTATGTTCTATTTTCACAGGTAGATGACAAGATTTCCCATACACCAATCTATAGGGGATCGTACTTACAAGAGTTCTGAAAGTAGTCCTATTAGCCCAAAGAGTGTTGTCCAATTTCAAACTCCAATCCTTTCTTGTATGATTGACCACTTTTTCCAAAATTCTTTTGAGCACTCTATTTCCTACCTCAATTTGGCCACTTGTTTAGGGGTGATAGGTGGTAGCAAACTTATGGATAACTCCTAAGTGTTTGCGAACCTTTTCCATTTGGCTATTACAAAAGTGTGTTCCCTTATCACTAATGGGTACTTTAGGTATACCAAATTGGGTAAATAGTTTTTGAAAAAATTTCAGTACAACTTGTGTGTCGTTAGTGGCCAAAACTTGCCCCTCCACCCACTTAGACACGTAGTCAACTACAACCAAGATGTATTTGTTACCTAAGAAATTAGAAAAAGGACCCATGAAATCTATCCCCCAACAATTAAATATTTCACAAGCTTAAAAAATCAACAATGGCATCTCACTAGATTTAGAAATGTTACCTGTACGTTGACACCTATCATAATTTTGAAAAACCTTATGAGAGTCCTTAAAAAGTGTTCACTAATGGAATCCAAAATCAAGCACTTTTCTTGCATGTTGTTAGCTTGGTAGTGGCTTCCCATTGGTCCTTCATGAAAATGTTTTAAGATGTTTGCACTTTTCTCGAACTCCACACACCTTTGAATAATTTCATCCGCTTAACACTTGAACAAGTAAGGATCTTCCCAAAAGTAATACTTCACTTTGGAGAGAAATTTCTTCTTTTGTTGCGATGTGAAATCTACAGGAATAATTCCTGCAACCAAGTAATTAGCAAAATTAGCGAACCAAGGAGTTTGAGAAATCTCACTATCAACAAGTAGAAGTTATTCATCCGGGAAGGTGTCCTTGATATCTTCTTTGGCTAAAGGTTCCAAGTTGGGATTTTCTAACCTAGATAAGTAATCTACAGCCAAATTTTCTGCTCCCTTTTTATCCCTAATCTCCAAGTCAAATTTTTACAGCAATAAAACCCATTTTATCAATCTTAGTTTGGAATCATACTTGGTTAATGGGTATTTAAGGGCGGAATGGTCCATATACACAATAACTTTGGACAAAATAAGATAAGAATGGAATTTGTCAAAAATAAACACTATTGCAAGCAATTCTTTTTCCATTGTGGTGTACTTCTCTTGTGCCGCCGTAAGAGTCTTACTTGCATAGTAGATTGGTTGAAAATATTTATTCCTCATTTGTCCAAGCACTGCGCTTACTACATAGTCACTTACATCAAACATTAATTCAAAAGGAAGAGTCCAATCTGGTACAATTAAAATAGGAGAGTTGATTAATTTCTTTTTGAGCATGTTAAAAGTATTGAAACGTTTATCATCAAAGTTGAAAACAACATCTTTTTTAAGTAAAGAAGTAAGAGGCTTAGAAAATTTTGAGAAATCCAAGATAAATCTCTTATAAAAACCCTATATGACCAAGAAAGCTTCGGATAGCCTTCACTGAAATAGAAGGAGGGGGTTTCTCAATGGCTTCAATTTTTGCTCTATTAACCTCAATACGTTTCATTGAAATCTTATGACCTAACACAATACCTTCTTGTATCATAAAGAGACATTTTTCCCAATTGAGTATAAGGTTGGTTTCTTCACACTTTTGGAGCACCTTTTCTAGATTGGCCAAGTACAAGTCAAAAGAATCACAAAAAATAGAGAAGTCATCCATAAATTCCTCCATGATGTTTCACACAAGTCCTTCGAAGATAGCCATCATACATCTTTGGAAAGTTTCTAGACCATTACAAAGACTAAAAGGCATACGACGATATGCAAAAGTATCAAAAAGGCATGTAAAGGTAGTTTTCTCTTGATCCTCCAATGCTATTGGAATTTGAAAGAAACTGGAAAAACCATCTAAGAAATAATAAAATTCATGTTCGGCTAGTCTTTCTAGCATTTGATCAATGAAAGGGAGAGGAAAATGGTTCTTCCTAGTTGCCTTATTTAATTTCCTATAATCGATGCAAACCCTCCAACTAGTTACAAATTTCATTGGGATCAACTCATTTTTTTTCATTCGGGCTCACCGTTATTCCTCCCTTCTTTGGTATCACTTGTGTTGGACTTACCTAACACTATTAGAAATGGGGTATATGGTGCCTGATTCTAAGAGTTTAATTACCTCACATTTTACCACATCGCTTATATTTGGGTTCAACTTATGTTGGGGTTGCACTCTGGGCTTTGCTCCCTCTTCTAGCAATATTTTTTGAGTGCAAAAGGAAGGGCTAATTCCCTTAATATTTGTGATATTCTAAGCTATGACTCCCTTATATTTTTCTAATAAGTTTACCAATTTAGTCTTTTACTCCAAAGTAAGGTCTTTTACTATGATCACGGGTAATTTTCTTCCGTTAAAAAATGCATATTCCAAGTGCTCGAAGAGGTCTTCTAGGTCCAATTCTCGTGGTTCCTCAATGGATGATTTCATCCTTCCCAAACTACTTTTTTTTGTTTCTTTGAACTCTCCCAACTCAAGGACTTTATTTGAATCCTCCAAATATGAAATTGATTGCTCCATCAATTCCATAGAGAGATTGGCCAAGGATTCATGTACAAAATTAAAGATAGACTCATCAAGAATATCAACTCTCAAATAAGAATCATCAGAAGATATAGGATGTTGCATGCTTTTGTGCATTTAAATAATAACTTATTCATCCCCAACCCTAAGTGTTAACTTTTTCCCATGAACGTCAATTAAAGCTTTGGCAGTAGCTAGAAAGGATCGTCCTAGGATTAAAAGAATTTTAGAATCTTCATTCATATCCAGAATAACAAAATCCACAAGAAATATAAATCTATCCACTTTAACCAATATATCTTGGACTATTCCCCTAGGGTATTTAATAGATCTATCTGCAAGTTGAATGCTCATCCTAGTGGGCTTAAGCTCACGTAGGCCTAGCTTCTTGAAAGTTTTGCATGGAAAAAGATTAATGCTGGCACCTAAGTTAGCTAATATATTGCAAAATGTAAGAGTGCCAACTAGACAAGGAATAGAAAAACTCCCTGGATCATTTCTTTGTGTGGAAAATTCTATTAGTCTTGAAAGATGGCAGAGCATTCTTTATTCAAAACCACAATGAACAATTCTTCCAACCTCTTTTTATTGACAACTATGCTTTTGAGTAACTTTGTATATTTGGGCATGTATATCAAAGCCTCACTGAGTGGGATGTTTATGTGCAATTGTTTAAAAATTTCTAAAAACTTATCAAATTGTGCATCCTTTCTCGCTTTTTGTGTTTGAGTGGGGTAAGGAACCAGTGGTTGAAAACCTAGATTTTTACCTTGCGTTTAGAGTGGTGCACAGAGAAGGGCCAGCACCGGCCCAATTTCTAGAGCTGGCATTGATTCCTTGCTAGAATTAGGCAGCTCTTTACCTCTCCTCAATATAATGGCAGCTGAATCCTCTTAAGTTTCCAACCCCAATGTTGCCCTTTCTTGTGATTTTAACACTGAATCCATTAAAAATCAAATTTATCTCTCCATTTTTCAAATAATTCCTCAATTTTGGCAAGTGTGTCATCTATTTTGTGAAATCATTTAGTCATATGGGTTGCAAATGTTCCCAATACCCTTTCTAGAACAGTTGAGTCTGATGGCCAAGGTATCATCTCTTGAGAATTGTAAGGGTATTACCCTGTGTTCCAATTGGCCATGTTACCTGTATATAGTAGCTTGTTAGTATCATAAAGACAAAGTACAATATTGAATCAAGTTAGTGAATTAAAATATAATTGTACATAACAAGATATGGTACTAATTTACACAAAAAACATATATACATCTTTACATATATACATATATGTATATAAACATAGTCAAATCAATGAAATCCAAGTTTTCATGATGTTGTTCCTCAGCAACGGTACCAAAAACTTGATGCGTAAATTTTGGTTGTAGGAAAATCAAACAATTCAAATCCATCTCTAGCCAAGTTTTAATTAAAACATTAATCCCCAAATTACATATATGTGAAAATATACTCATTGTAAGCATAGTATAGGGAATTAACGAATATCGATCCTCAAGGAACAACTACCATTAGTTACTATTCATTCATTGTTTAACTGATCCAATAAAATGATAATAGAGTAAAAAGGTAAATAAAGAAAAATATATATAACTCAAGAATGAAATAATATGCAATTTAGACAAATATTCTTGAAGACATGGCAATAATTTACTTAGCAAATATTACAATTAATTATCATCTTGGCATCATAAAAGAATTATAATAGAATCTAATCATTTCCTAAGTTATAGACTCACTATTTCATGATTAAATTAGCAAATTTTCCAATCAAACATAACTAAAAGATGTATTAAACTCATCCTTCAACAATTATCCCTATACTCCAGGTGATAATGAACATGAAATTAACGAATGATCCTATACTCTAGGTGAAATAAACTAATCTTTGATTACCTTGGTTCTTTGTTCTTGACTTTGTTTCCCAAGTCTATTAAGAGATAACAAATATGAAATTAACGAAATTAAATCAACTCCTAACATCGTTTTCCAAGTCAATCAGAAACAAATCTAAATTCATCAATTCTTTAATAATCACAAGTAATCAAATACTAAGAATGATAATAAATTGATCAAATAGCTAAATTGACCCCAAAAGCATGAATCCCAAATAATATCAAATTACAATGAAAACATTAATCATATCACTGTTCTAGAAGAGGAAAACAAAGGTAAGACAAAGAGCGCATGGACAAGCCCTCATTCTTCTCCTTAAAGAACTCCTTGAACAATGCCCCTTGATTGATGAATTTCCTCTTCAATGATTGAGTAGCAGCTTTGAACCTTGAATTCATATATTTCTCTTGTGTTTTCCTTGCTTAAATAGGTTCCCAAGATGCCAAAATTTGTTCACCAAGTGTTCTAGGCTGAGTACATGTTGAAAAATACCAAAACTCTTAGAAAATTTCCAAATCCGCGCGTGAATAGGAAAATCGCCACCTTGGGACAGCCATGAGCCTATGCTAGCCCAGCCCCTCACGGCCAGACCCGGCCATACACTATCGTGTTAGTGTTATGTCCAAGAGGTAATCACTTGTACTTTATATATGACATATTTGTTTTATAATACAAGGCATTATTTATCTTTCAATTTGTTTTCTTTACTTTCATGTAAAATAAATTATTAAATAAAGTCTCTAGTACAACACTATGTTAAGAAAATCATGATAGAGATCGTGATGTGAGATTCCTACTATATTGTATAGTGTTAGTACTTAAATAATCTCTAGTCGTAGTATTAATGAGACAGGACTTTATTAATGCATTAAGACTAACACGTGTTAGACTTCTTGATTTGATTAAGTGGTGGCTCTCACATCCAAAGATTAAAAGCCCAAACACTTCTTACTTATGGCATCACCGTTTAGGCCATGTAAATGAGAATCGTGTCTCTATGTTACACAGGCTTGGTAAATTAAGGTCATTTGATTATGAATCATATGGCACTTGTGAGTCTTGTTTATTAGGTAAAATGGCTAAAACCTCTTTTTTTGAAAAAGGAAAAATGGCCAAAAAGTTATTAGAACTTATACATTCTGATGTATGTGGCCCAATGTCTATACAAGCAGGAGAAGGTTATAACTATTTCATAACCTTTATCGATGATTTTTCACGAGATGGTTATTTGTATTTAATGAAATACAAATCTGAAGCTTTTGAAAAATTCAAAGACTTCAAGAATAAAGTAGAGAAATAATTTAGTAAAAGTATAAAGACTCTAAGATTGAATCGAGAAGGTAAATATTTAAGCTAAGAGTTTTAGGTTTATCTTAGAGATAATAGGATATTATCTCAATGGACTCTACCACATACACTTCAACATAACGGTGTATCTAAAAAAAGGAATCGAACCCTTCTAGACATGGTACGTACCATGATGGTTTCTGCAGATTTGCCAAATTCGTTTTGAGGTTACACACTAAAGACTTCTGTTTCTATTCAAAACAGAGTTCCGTCAAAAGCGGTTTATAATATCCCATTTGAGATGTTCTTTGACAAGAGACCAAAGTTATCTCACTTGAGAGTATTGGGTTGTCCTGCCTTTGTCAAAAGGCTACAGTCAGATAAACTTGAAAGTAAGCCTGGCAAATGTTTGTTTGTGGGTCATCCAAAAGATCTTTTGGATATTACTTCTATATCCCCTCTGAAAATAAAGTATTTGTTTCGAAGTATGTGTCTTCTTAGAGAAAGATCACATGCTCAAAGAGGACAATAGGAGTAAAATTGAACTTAGTAAAGTTCAAAAAGAACAAATAAATAAGGATCAATCGTCTGATCCCACATCTATTGAGAGAATAGATGGACCTTCTATTACATAAGATCCTCGTAGCTCAAGTAGGATATGTGTGGCACCTGAAAGATATAGGTTTCTCATAAGTGACCATAATGATGTATTGTTCATAGATGAAAATGAGTCTACTACCTACAAGAAAGTTCTGAATAGTTTAGAATCTGACAAATGACTTGAGGCCATGAACTTAGAGATGGATTCCATGTACTGTAACACCCCACTACCTAGGCCCGCCAGGGCCGGGGATGTCGCATCGTCCAAAGAATAAGGGGTCTTTATAACTAGGCCACACAAAATAAAATAGCAAAATAATAATAATAATAATTTAACTTAAAATTTATTACAACCCCAGAATAAATCCAAGAATTCCCAAAAGAAAAACAAAACCATAAATAAAATCATACACTCTCAACTCCACAAAGCAATACATAAAAATAAAAGACAACATTCTCTTCCAAGGCAGATAACACTAGCTACTCATCCCCATAGCAGGATCAACCTGAAATCATGGTAAAAAGGTGATGAGACAGAAATCTTAGTAAGTCCGTGTGTGCTTTGGGTGTTCAGTGAAAACAGTTCGTTGATGCAAAGTATGAAATCTTTATAAGAGAAATATTAGCAAGCAATAAACATTAGTCAAAAGTAAGAGTGGTATTTTCCTCTTTTTGAAACCATACAAGTGCACAATAAAATCAACCACTCAAAAAGGGTGGTCATGGGTTACCACACATTGGGCCCCATGTCCACATGGTCAGTATGCCACACTTTGTGCAGACTGACAAAAGGTAGGTGATCGGCCTACCGGGCAAGATACTCCTCATTCTCTATACCCAAACAACAACCGGGTGTCCATTCCAGCAAAACTTAGTCACTTGACTGAAATAAAAACTGCTAGCTCGAACCGGCATGACTAAGTAGTACTGATGTTTCTCTAAGTTGAGCTTATCTTCTGGAGGTGGCCTCCTGCCAGAAGACTCACTCTTGCTCTTCAAAACTAGTACTACTAGCCTGCCCTTATTGAGTACTCAACATAACGTATCCCACTTGGGAAAAATGAACAAAACATAGTTCCACTTGAAAATGGCAATTAAGATTTTCCAAAGTTTGAGGCAAAATTGGTTTTAGAAAGAGTTTTAGGTTTTGAGTAAAACCGCCCCTTGATTTGCAAATAATTTATTTGTCTGAAATGAGAATGGAAATATTCCTCAATTGCCTTTACAGAAATGAGTGACCATGCACTCTACATTTGGCTTGCCATAAAAAAAAAAATCATTTTTCATCAAACATGTTTTATGCAGGAGCTTACTTGATCCTTGCTCACAACAAAGGTCTCCAACAGCTGACTTAACCCCGCATGGGGTAAATACAAACCACAATCGAACTCAAGCCAAAATCTACTTTCACAAATAAACTAACTTAACTCACTACTACAACCATGATCCTAGTGTCCCAAGCTTTAAGGCCAAATAATAAATAAAAAGGGTTATAAGCCAAGGCTAATTTTGATATTTAAAATAATTAGAGTTTTGGAAATAAGTACTAATAAGTTGAAGTTTTAAATCTTGCTAAAATAATTTAGAGTTTATTTGATGAAAAGTCCTAGGTGGTACTAGGTAAAATAATAATTTGTTAATAATTAATTGCTAGAAAATAATTGATAATTAAAATTAGTTGAAAATAAATTGTAATGAGTCTTGATTGAAAGATACTAAATAAATTTTAATAGGTTTTGGTTAAAAGATAATAATTAAATTTTAAAAGTAAATATTTTACTTATTATGATTATTTTCATAAAAGGCTTTATTTGATATTATCATTTTATATATAATATCTATATATTTTATTTTTCTAGCAAAAGCTATTATTTATTTGACTAAAATATCCTTATTACATATATAATATTCCAAATCTACCCCTCCTAGGATTTTCGAAATTACTAGCCAAAAATCATAATATTAAATATTTTATTGAAGAAATAAAATTTAGCTTAGGGACAACTAGATCATGACCATAGTTCTATTGCTAACCACAATCATGGACATATATAATCCTTCAATTCATCAAATCATCCAAATCATGCATATAAGTATAGATCTAAATTTATCAAGACATGATCTAACTCCTACTAGCATAAATATGATCATGGCTTCAATAATCCAACATGAATATAAATCCTATTCACCAAAGGTGACATAATCTCTAGCATACTTCATCACAAATACTACATATGACATGGAGACATGCATTAAACCTCAAATCATCATACAATCAACCAAGATAATCCATCCATGCATAAATCCCATCTCCTTCATATACACACATTCATTCATGCTTCAATCTCAACTCATCACAACAACACATGCTCAAATCCTATTCATAATCCATCTCCTACCAATAACGTCCTAGAGACATGAATCTAGAATTTACAAGGAGGGTTGAAAAGGCTTACTTGATTGATGAATACCTTGAAGGAGTTTCGAATGGATCTCAACTCCTAGAAGTCTAAATTCGTCCAAGGAAGGTGAAGGAAATATGGCCATGGAGAAGGAACCATTCGGCCAAGAAGGTGAGTAGTTCGGCCAAGAGAGAGAGAGAGAGAAAGAAAAGAGAATAAGAAAGCTCATTAGCATGCTTAAACACATATGTGTTCATTAGAGATTGAAGATTAGTGAAGATGAAGTTGATTGAATAATCCTACCTTGAAGGTGTTCTTGAGTCTTCACAAAATTTCTGGTTTTTTATCCAAAAATGCAAGTTAGATTTTGTAGTTTGATGTTAAAAATGGTACGGATGGACTCACAGCAATGAATAGATGAAATCTGAAATTTTTAGAGGTAGTTTGAAGTGATTTGGAGAGGTATTAGGTGAAAGGAAATAGTAGGTGTTCTTGGTGTACTTTGTGTTCTTGAAGGTTAAAGAGAGTAGAGAGCTTTTGGATGGGAGGCTGCCAAAATTCTGAAGAGATTAGGGCTGCCAAATTGTTTGTAGGGTTTAGGAAGATGATTTTCTGTTTTGGAAGGAAAAAGGAAAGGCTAGTTGTTGAAATCCTTAAAGAATATTTTTGGGAAGCAAATTTAGAAACTAGATATAACAAGAATATCTTTGATTATTGGAAGGCTTTTGGGAATCTACCATGGACAAATTTTGGAGCAGTATTTCAGCTGAATGGAAGCTGGTTGAAGGAGGCTAAGGGTGGCCAAAATTAAGGAGTATAATGGTGAAGGGAAGGTCTGGTTGTTTGAGGGATATTTTATGGAAGGTTGCTAAATCATGGTGGCTGGAATTTTTGGTATCCAAATCAAGGCATGATTGCAGAATTTTTTGGGAATCTTTTAGGCAGCCATGACTGGATTCTTTGTGCAGAACTTAGGGAGGATAATGGAGTTCAGTTAATGGAGGTTTAAAGGTGGTTTGTGCAGAAAAAGGATAGAGTTTCGGCTAGGAGAGAATTAGGAAACAAAGCTGGAAAATTACTGCACAGAATTTTCGCAAGGCTAGAATTTCTGGGCAGTTTTCGGCTACCATTTTCCAGCCAGCTTGCAGATAGTTTGAAGGAGGTTTTAGGGGTCTTTCAAGGCTGGTTTCCAGCCTTCTTTAGGGAGGAAAATGTGGCTAAGGTGCTGAGCAAAAACTGAAAGAAAACAGCTTGGTTTCGAACCTCCAAAGCTGCGATTTACCCAGGGATTTTTCTGGTTTTGCACCTCCTTTGTGCAGTCCGAAAATAGGCAGAAAAATCCAGATTCTAAGCTGATCAAAAGGGCCATTTTCTGGCAACATTTTGGAGGGAATAATGGTTAAGAATTTCGACACATTGAAGGCACACAAAGTTGGAAAATTTTCAATTCTATGCAGGAAGGGAAATGAACCTAGCTAGGGTGATTTTTTAGAAAGTTCATTAAGGAATTTAATTCACTTGAAATCTTACCCCCTCTTCCATTGTTTCAGTCCATATGATGTCCTTTACTAAGACATTTTGAACCTTCAAAGCCACAGCACCTTGCTAGAATTTTTGGAAAGAAAATGCCTAGAACAATTTGATCAAACTAATGAGTTGAGAAATAGGAAAAATTAAGGATCAAGAGAAAATGAATTCCCCTTAGGAATTTTGTGTAGAGCAAAGGAGTAGGATTTGGATATTCCTATCATGTCTCTCTTAGGACAACATCTCTACCCTACTCCCAACACATAAGGCCGAAAATGATACTTCCCAAGCAAAAATAAAATTTAACCAAGCTAAAGCTCCTATGATGGAATTTGAACCCAGACCTCAAGAATTAATTCTAAGGCTCTAACCACTAAACCACAACAACTCTTATTCTTATTTTTCCTCTAAAAATATTTTCCTATTCAATCTTCAAGCTATCTCCTTTTTTCCACCTCAAGCAAAAATTACCATTTTGCCCTTCTCACTCAATAATCATAATTAAGCCCCCTAGACTATAAAACACAAATTCAATGCACATAAAATCATATACAAATATATTTAAACATGCAATAAAATATTATATGCATCCCAACCCCCTTACTCTAAGGTTGGTTTTGACTAGGGTTTCACATGTACGACAACCAAGTATGGACTTTTGCTGATCCACCCAAAGGAATCAAACTTATTGGGTGCAAATGGGATTTCAAGAAGAAAATCAACATGGATGGTAACGTAATTACTTATAAGCACGACTAGCGGCTAAGGGTTATCATCAACAATATGGTATTGACTATGACGGAATCTTCTTGCCAGTAGCTATGCTAAAATCCATCAGGATACTCTTAGCTATTGCCGCTTATCATGATTATAAGATCTAGCAAATGGATATGAAAACAGCTTTCCTAAATGAAAATCTAACTGAGGAAGTATATAAGACACAACTTGAGAGTTTCATATCCAATGACAACACAAAAATATGCAAGCAGCAAAGGTCCATTTATAGACTAAAGCAAAATTCTAGGAGTTAGAACACCCATTTTGATAAAACAATCAAAAAGTTTGGTTTCATTCAAAATATGGATGAGCTTTATGTGTACAAGAAAGTTAGTGGGAGCGCAATCATTTTCTTATTGCTTTATGTAGATGACATATTACTAATAGGAAACGATATACCTATTCTTCGATCAGTTAAAGTTTGGTTGTCCAAGAAATTCTCCATGAAAGAACTTGGAAAAGTAACTTATATTCTTGAAATTAGGATGGATCTATAGAGATAGGTCAAACAGGTTGTAGGTCTTTCACAGTCTACATGCATAGACAAAGTGCTAAAGAGGTTTAGCATTGATAAATCCAAAAAGGGATTTTTACCGATGTCCTATGGGATAATCCTTTCAAAGTTGATGTCTCCCAAGACACATGTTGAAAGGTATCACATGAGTAAGATTCCATATACTTCTACAGTTGGATCTATCATGTATGCTATGATATGTACAAGGCCCGATGTATCTTATGCTCTAGTTTAACGAGCAAATAGCAATTTGACTCTGGTGAGGGTTATTAGGCAGCTGTAAAGAATATCCTTAAGTACCTTCAAAGGACTAATAATGTGTTCTTGGTATATGGAGAAAGTGATTTGAAAGCAAATGGGTATACTGATACCAGTTTTCAATCTGACAAAGATGATTTCAAATCACAATTTGGCTACATGTTTACGATGTGTTGAAAGGCAATAAGTTGGAAAAGTTACAAATAAGAGACTATTGCTGACTATGCGACAGAAGCTGAGTACATAGCCGCTTCTAAAGTAGCTATGGAAGCTGTTTGGATCAAGAAGTTCGTGACGGAACTGGGTGTGGTACCTAGCATTGTTGGTCTAATATCCTTGTACTGTGACAACAATGGAACCATTGCACAAACAAAGGAGCCATGGTCTCACCAATAATCCAAACACGTGCTACGACATTATTATCTAATCTGGGAGATCATAGATAGACAAGATGTAAAGATAGAGAGAGTCCTCACAGATAAGAATATAGCTGACCCGCTTAAAGAAGTACTATCTCAAGAGAAACATAATATGCATGTTGAGTCATTCGGTATTAGATACATGAATGATTGGCTCTAGTGCAAGTGGGAGTTTGTTAGTATTTTATCCTAGAGATAATCACTTATACTTTGTATATGTCACATTTATTTTATAACACAAGGCATTATTTATCTTTCAGTTTATTTTCTTTACTTTCATGTAAAATAAACTGTTAGATAAAGTCCCTAGTACAATACTATGTTAAGAAAATTATGATAGAGATCCTGATGTGAGAGTTTTACTACACTGTATAGTATTAGTACTTAAATAATCCTTAGTCATAGTATTAATGAGATAGGACTTCATTAATGCGTTAAGACTAACACGTGTTAGACTTCCTGATTTAATCAGATGGTGGTTCTCACATTCGTGAGTATTGTAATATTCAAAGTTAACACGTGGATGCTTGTTAATAGAATAAGTAAATTGGATAACCTAATTATAAGATAATTACATGGATAACTATGTAGTGCCAGTAATAAAATCTCGTCATAGCAAATGTGCAAGTATCTTTATACTTCAGATCTCCAAGGTACTTTGTTTACTGAGCATTGTACTTTGATTACAATCCCTATAGCCAGATCGAGGGCTACCTATAGGATGGATATTGGGTACAATGTGTCGTAAACGAAAGTAGTTAAGAGGTGAATATCTAACGACCACTTGTTGGAATTACTACTCGTGAAATCCTTGGCCGAGGTGTTATGTAATGGAAACAGCTCCAATTGATACACATATAGAGTAGTGGATTTTGGTACAAATACTAATATATTCGGACTAGAATTATATATAATCTGAAGGGAGTTGGCGCTAATTTTGTACCCAAATCGAATTAGATATTGTATGGTGAAGGGAATTTATTACGCTGTAGTTTGTTATTGAATAGTTCATGTCGAGCCACTTGACTTCCTAGACTCTTGGGTGATCTTGATGTGTTGCTAGATACTACTCATGATCTGATGAATATGGCTTTATTAATTGATGAATTAATAAACCAATTCTGTTTAGAATTAATAGGTTAATTCAAAATTATTAAGGATTATTAATCCCTAAGACGTTTGGATTAATTCATATTTGCTATCAAAAGACCGAAAAACCTAATAGGACACACACAATAAAGGATTATGTACTCGAGATGTTATTTGATAACATTGTGGGATTAACTGTGAGAATCAGAAGTTTTTTTAGGCCAAATAATAATTGTGAAAACTTGTAAGTGCCAATTACAGTTAAAGAATTCTAATTCTTTTAGAATTCAAAAGGACATGTGATCAGAGGCTATTTTTCTGGGATTTTTCCTTTAGAATAGGCCGTAGCTGTTTGATCTAAAAAACACAGAGAAAATTTATTTTACTTAGGCTTTTGATACACACATTTTTCTGCTCTCTCTCATTTCTCTTCTGTATACAGAAACAAACCTTAGCCATCAAGAGAGTCTTCTAGCAGAGACTTTGATTTTCTTGAGTCCCTCATGTGGAAACTCTCTAAGCCAACCTCACACTGAGATTGGAGTAGCTCGTCTTGGACGCCGGTGTAGATTGGTCTTTGAACGAGTGTATTTGGATCGTGCCTTATTCATTCAACAAGAAAGAAAAATTTTGAACAATAGAGGTAAAACCCGTGCTTATTTCTTTTGCCTGTTTAAATCATATGCATGTGATTTTGGGCTGGGATTTCTATTTTTTCACTGCTATAAGTGTTATAGCATTTCTAAAATCCCTTCATGTCAGCCCCAACACACTCTGTTTTTCGGCTTTCTCCCCTACTTCCAACATAGGGCTGGCGCCGACTCTGTGGGACATGGCCAGAGCCGTCCATACATTGCAATGGCAATGATTTTTTCATCGTTTTTTCCTTTTATTCTGCAATAAAACACCAAAATACATTTCTAAAGGTAAAATATCAAATATGAAGGAATAAGACTTGATATTGTAGCAAATGTATTACAAAGTATCCTCAAATAACTAGAAAATTATAGATGAATTTATCCCCTATCAATTCACGCGAAAGGAAAAATTTTTAAGCTACAATTTTTAGATAATTAATTTTTCATCCTTCTCATAATCTGTTTAATTAAATATAAGTGATCTTTTGCGTGGATTTTATTTTAATTTTTCACTTTGTATAAACTGGTTTGCATAATCAAAATACAACACAAGCCTCAGAGTTTCAACTGGATAGAAGAATCGGATTCTTTTTCCCTTGAAAAGATGACACCACTTTCAATTTCAAATCTTACAACACATATCTGCTGACCAAAACTCTTCTAGCTACCAAATCATTCACGCTATTTTTTCCCTTCTTCTTTCTCAATAACTTTACTTAACTCCTCTCTATCAGTTGAGTTCTATTGTTGTTTTCAGAGATCATAAGTTTGGGAAAAGTAAAGAATGTAGCTCTTACATTCCTATTACTTAAACTTCCAGCCCCCTCTCTCTCTCTCTCTCTCTCTCTCTCTCTCTCTCTCTCTCATGAACACCACTGATTCCTTTTCTCACAAAGCACAAAAAAAACTTACGTTATGGGAGGATGGGTTAACTCTTAAATTTTTAGAGACATTTCCATTCAAGTTATTGGCAAGAAAAGGTGAGCGAATTTTGTATAATCCCATTTACTTTTAAAAACAACCTTACGTTAAAAAAAAAAAAGAAAAAAGTTGTCAAAAATTTTCTTTATTCACATTTGGTGTTTGTAGTTGCTCGTTCTCCTTAGTTGGAGAAATATGAGTATGTGTGCATGTGTTGATTAAGAGCATATGGATAGATAATTGAGATTCTTTTTGTTGACCGAAGCTAAGGGAATGTAAGTTTGATGAATATTTATTATACACATATATTATACATCATTTGTGCTTAAATTGTTGGGAAATTCACTATGGATTGCCATTTATCCCCCTATTTTCACCTTATTTAATGTAGGATGCATTAATGAGAGATTAGAAGAGGAAGTAATGTGAAAAGCACTATAAACTGTGAAGTTGAAAAGCATTAGTGTGCCATTGCTATCATTGTGCATGGAACTGATCTTCAGAAGTCAAAGTTCTGGACGTCCATGGTAGCATACCTCTCAAAGTGCACGACTGCATGCACTTTTAGAAATAAAAAATGTCAAGTATCCTGAGAACCAATGGGGCAATGCACATCATTTTTCATGGCGTCATATCTGTTTCCAGCACATAAAGAAATTAAGGCCCAGGACATCGTTTTAACTTGGGTTTAGCACATCAGAGTATGCACGATGGCGTGCATGTCACCTTCTATGGCATCATACAACTTCACGGAATATACTATGTTATGCAGAATTTTAGGGATCCAAGAAAGTAACCTATAAAGACATTTTATCTGGGCTCTTACTAAAGGGATAGCAATGAGAAACACAAGAAAAACCTCTAAAAAACCCTTTGGAAACATAAAAGGGGGTTGAAAAAGAAAAGTAGCACCCAAAGGAGGATTGCAAAGAAGAAGAGAACCCTTGTCTATGAGTTTTTTCTTTATCCCCTTTGTAATATGACTTTGTGGTTGCTATTTTTACTTGATTTGAGTTGTAATTAAAGGGTTATACCTTATTTTACTATTGTAGTAGCTTATTTTTTGATCTATTAATTCTATTTTGAGTAATTTATCACTTTGGTTTGATTGATTAGATTGTATATTTGGGTAATTCTCTTATATTGAACTTGAGAAATGATCTATAAGATGGTTTCCCTTTTATGTTAATCTAATAAATTTATTTTCCCTTGATGAACTTTAAAAAAAAAAAATTAAGGGATTGAGAACTTTGTGGTAAATGGGATTGTGGAATCACCTAGAGATATGGATTCTATGGTTTTTTGTCTTAATTATTGATTTCATTGATTGCATTCTTGGACTTGATTTGTATGATTGAAATATTTATGGGTTGGGCTCAGGGATAGGAAATTCATTACTTGAGAGAGTGTTAATTTTACATTATTTTGGGAAATTTTGCCAATATTTGAATGTGATTTCAATTGATTAATTGATGTTTGATACTTGGGTTTAAATGGGGAATTCTCTTTATCTACATGGCTAATCTCCTTTTCCTACTTTAATTTTACATTTGTGATCTCTTGGTTTTTTCTTCTATGTTGGGTAGAGTTATCCTTGTGGTACTCTTTTGTGATTCATTAGTGGTATTTAATTACTTTATTTTGCTAGTTTGATAAGTTGACAATGAAACTTGGGAGTAAATAGTGATAGTTGACGTCCTTTCCTAGGAATCTTCGATACTTACCAACTAAACTCTAAACTATATGATGGGTATACTTGTCCAATTGTGTGTGTATGTGTGTGATTAACTTGGTATTTTAATTTAAAACTTGAGCAGGCATTGGGTATAATTCTTTGCACATCATTTACATTATTTGAGGAACACATTACATAAACAAGTTTTTGGCGATGTTGCCGGGGATTGTGCATCAATATCTAAAATCATTTGATTTTTATTGATTCCATTGTGCTTTTAGTTTGTTAATATCTTTACTTTTGTTTTTGTTAGTAAATTGTTAATTTGTTCTCAGTTTAGAGTACTTTGATTTAGAATTATATTTTTTTGTTCTTTGTACTTGTCATGTGGATTTCTTTTAAACATTGGTTATATTCATTTTTTAAATTTTATTGTTGATATTATTGTTTAATTTATAGCTATTGACAGCTTTTGGAGTTATTTTAGTTGTATTGGGGATATTGGCATGGTTTTGATTTGATTAGATCTTCCACTCTTTTGGAAATACCATTTTGAGGAGAAGTGGTTCAATTATCTTTAGACTCAAGAAGCTTAAGTGCAACATCTTGAAAAATATTGGGAGTATTCAATGGAGCCACCCATTGAAGATTTATTTGTGGTCTTTGCCATTACAACAAATGTACATTTCCAAACAATGGATGAATTTCTCAAGAAACAAAAAACCTTATTGGTTAAATTGGAACATCAACTTGGACATTTGGCAAAAACCATTCGAGAGGGATATGAAGAACATAATTAATGTTGGGGATATGCCCTAGAGTCAATTTGTACTTATACAATTGCCATTATGTTTTATATAATAATATGAGGCTTTCCTTTCCATGAATAGTGAGTTTTGTTTTGTTGGTCATCAAGTACGTGACTTGATAGTAAAACCCTACAATGAATACAATGACTATTCTAAAACTGTCCCTGATCGATTATTATTATTGGAATAATAATAAATTAAGATTAGTATGTTTGTGACTTGATGGCTATGTTTTACTGGCCATGGATATTTGTGATATCGAGTCAAGACATAAATAAATGTTAGAGAACATTGTATTGGACATGACCCACTGTGAGAGTACTTCATGGAATATGTCATAAGTACTTTCTAGCCATAATAATATTGAAAGTCCTTCGACCTAAATTCATCATAGTTTCTTACTTGATAAATTCTATATTTTGACATTGTCTAAAGTTGTCTTTAACCGAGATAATAAATTAGACTACTATTGGATATAGAATAAATCGGGGAGAGGAATATGATTGATTGTGAAGGAATTTGTCCCTCTCAGTTATGGGAGAGATATCCATGGGCCCATTGATAAGTTAGACTGTTAAAAATGCATGGCCGTGCTCAAATATATCAATCTAAGATATTGATATCATTTGTTTGAACAGTCTACTATGAAATCAAGAAATAATTGATTAAGCTTAATAAGGATGACATGCTCCGTGCCTTATGCTTAATCTGGATATCGTGTGACAAAAGGACTAAATATAAAATTATGGTTTGGTTCAAAGAGATCACCGATCTTCATTTAACCTGGATAGTTATAATGTTTTGCTAGAAACCGCTTATAACTTGTGGGCCATTTAAATATGATTTAGGCACACTGCCAGTGTTAAATGAACCTATAGGGTCACACAATAAGCGAACTTGTTAGGTTATTTTTCTGGTGACCAGGTTCGATGAATCTGGATGATATCCAGATTATAAGAATTTGACTCGGTAAAATAATTAGTTAAATTACCGAGATAATGACAGAATCTTATCATATCAGTTTTAATTTAATTTGAATTTAAATTAGAATATGATAAGATATTATTAGGGTTGGACTCTAAGAGGTTCGAGGTTTTTTTAAGAAAATCCTAGCCGTCTTTCAATAGTCCAATTTTTTGGTTGAGAACATTCGTGCCATTCTCTACCAGAAAAAAACCTCTCAAACCCTAGGCGCTAGCACTCCCCGGGTATCGAGTGAGTTCGCGGTGTGTATCCGATAGAGGACGTTCGCATACTGCATCGTCTGGTGATTGTTCGGGTTGAACGTATAACAGCGCAACCAGAATCGAAGGATTTCGATCACAGCAACCAGAGGTAATTCTTAAAGCTTAGATCTTCTTAATCGTTTACTTGGGTCCTAGGGAGGGATTCGTAGATGTTTTCCGCGTTTAGGAGTCCATGAATCCTAACAATTAAAGGGGACAAGCTAAGGCAATCATATTGTGTAGTGGGAAACAGTTTCAAGGTGCAAATAGGCTTGTACAAGTAGAACGTGAATAGTGCCCTGTAGTAGAAAATGAGGAGATCAGGGGGTCCACGACGCTGTGCAAGGTGACCACAACAATGCTATTCTTCTAATAGGAGAAATAGGGAGATGACAAAAAGTTGCCAGACTCCATCCCTCTTATTCCATATCTAAATCGGCTTAAAAAGAGAAAGATGCTGAGTAATTTTAAAATTTTTTGGAGTTGTTTAAGCAAGTATAAATCAACATTCCATTAGTTGAAGCTCTCAAATGCCTAAGTATGCTAAGTTCTTTGAGGATATTTTGTTAAATAAAATGAAGCTTGAGAAGTTATTTCTTGTAACTCTAAATGAAGAGTGTCCTGCCATTGTACAATGTAAGGAAATGTTACTAAAAATATTGAGGGATTCAGAAAGTTTCTGTCCCTTGCATGATTGAAAATGTTATTTTTGGTCCTGCAGTAGCTAATCCAGGAGCTAGCATAAATTTGCTACCATATGCTACTTTTAAAAGTTAGGCCTACGTGAACTGACACCCACTAGAATGAGTATCCAGTTTGCAGATAGATCTATAAAGCATCCTGAGAGATTGTTGAAAATGTGTTGGTAAAAGTAGATAAATTCATTTTTCTTGTGGATTTTGTCATTCTTGACATGGTTGAAGACTCTAAAGTTCCTTTGATTCTAGGTCGTCCTTTCCTTGCTACTACTAGAACTATTATCGATGTTCATGGAGGGAAGTTGATATTGAGAGTTGAAGATGAAGAAGTTGTTATTAGAACTTCTGAAAGCATGAAGCATTCATATGTGCAAGATAATTCCTATTTTATGGCTGATATTTTTGAAGAACGTATTAATGATTTAGTGCATGAGCATTTTATTAAAAAAGCATAGGTTGCAACATGGATAGAAAAGGATAAATATTGATAGGGGCTAAATTCATCACCATTTTCCTAGCTATTTGAGGTTAATTTGAGATACTTTTGATGTAATAACTAGGCATATTCCTTCCCATTTGATATTTTGTTTGCGGAAAGTGTTTTGGATGAATTTGTGTAGGATTTAAGAGATTTCAAGCAAAAAGTTATAATATCCAGCCTTGACTTGGCGCTAGGTCAAGCTAATGCACCAGGCGGCAGATCTGCTCTGGAAAAATAGAGCAAAAACACATCACAAGTTGAGGAGCAAACTAGAATGCACCTGGCTCTAGAAGATTGAAGTGACTAGGTGCCAGGTCCGATCTGTAAGAGGCGGATTTTGTGCATAAATTTGGTATCTTCCAAAGGATTTTGGTATTTTTCGAATTCTACTTGGACAAGATTTCTCAAGCCACGAAATTTGGTATCAAGGGAGTTTAACAAGACAAGAAAAAACACAAGAGAAAGTAGTGAATCTAAGGATTAAAGTTGCTAAGCACTCAAAAAAGGAGGAGATTTATCATTCAAGGGGTATTATTCAAGAAGGTTTCCAAAGAGAAGAATGATGGCTTGTCTATGAGTTCTTTCTTTTACCTTTGTTTTTTTTTCTGGAATAATGATGCAATTAATATTTCCATCATAATTTGACATTATTTTTAGGATTCATGATTTCTTGAATTAATTTAGTCTTTTTGATTAATTGATTATTTGTCTTGGGATTTGATTACTTGTTTTTATTATGAAATTGATTGGTTGATTCTAACTTGCTTGAAAAGGGGATTGATAATGACTTCAACAAATTAATTATATATTTTTTATCTCTTAACTTTCTTGAAAGGGGGGTTAGGAATAAAGAACTTAGGTAATCAAATATTAGTTGATGATTGCTAGAATATGGATTTATTGACTAATTTCATGTTTTAAATCACATATATAGGGGTTTATATGAGGATTGATTTTAATGCATCTTTTAGGTAAATTGGTTGAGACAGAATATGTTCACTAATTTAATTAGAAGATAGTGATTTTATAAATTGCAAACGAAGTGGGTTTATTTTAAATCCTTCATAAGACTAAGATGATAATTGATTGTGATAATTGCTAAGTGATTTATTGTCATGTTTTCAAAAGTATTTGTCTAAATTGCATATTTTTACATCCATGGGTTGTGTGTGTGTGTGTGTGTGTGTGTGTGTGTGTGTGTGGTGTATTAATTTTATTTTTATTAACTTATCACTTTATTAGGTCGGTTAAACAATGAATGAAAAGTAATTAGTGTGTACTTGTTCTTTTGAGAATTGATACTCATTAATTCTCTATATTATGCTTGTGATGAGTATACTTGCTCGTATATGTAATTTGGGATTAATGTTTTGATTAAAACTTGGGTAAGGAATGGATTTAAATATAATGATTTTTATACGTCCAAAATTTAGGGGATTCCAAAATAGAGGGAAAAAGTAGAGTAAATCGGGATTCCAGAACCGACTCGGCACCGGCCCGAAGTGGCTAACCCTGTGCCGACCTTGCTTTGTTTTTTAGGTGGTTTGAAATCCTAATGCAAGCAAAATTGGAAATTTCTCAAGAAGACTTTTGGTATCTAACTTGTACACGGCTCAAAACTTCTAGGGAACGATGTTGACAACCTAGGAAGCTATAAATACAAGGAAAACACAAGCAAAAAGGGGGAATTGAAGGATCAATGTTAGAATTCATTCATTCAATGAGAAATTCATCAAAAGGAGTATTGTTTCAAGAGAGTTTTTAAGGGAGGCATAATGAGGCTTGTCTATGAGTTCTTTCTTAAACCTTTGTTTTCTTTTTCTTGAACAATGATGAGATCAATGTATTTATTATAGTTAGATGTTATTTTTGGATTCATGATGTTGAATTAATTTAGTTCTTTGATCAATTGATTATTATTCTTGGTATTTGATTACTTGTTTTTATTGAGGAATTGATGAAATTGAATCTTTCTTCTAATTAACTTGGAAAAGAGGTTAAAAGTTGGTTTCAATTAATTGATTTCATATGTTTTGTTTCTTAATATATTTGGGAAAGAAAATTAAGCATAAAAGAACCTAAGTAATCAAATATTAGTTTATTTCGCTTACAATATAGGGTCATTAGCTAATTTCATGTTTTATGTCTCCTAGAGTATATGGATATTGATTAAGGAATGAGTTTCATACATGTTTTGGTTGATTGGTGAGATAGAGTATATCTATTAATTTAACTAGGAAATAGTGAGTCCATAACTTAGGAAAGAACTAGATTCTATTTTATTCTTTCACGATGCCTATATAATGATTAATTATAATAATTACTAGTAATTCATTATATGTTCAAGAATTTCTATCTAAATACATGTTTTTTTCTCTCCTAGAGTTGTATATATTTTTATCTTTCATCTTTTATCACTTTAATTGGTTGGTTAAACAATGTATGAAAAGTAACTAATGGTAGTTATTCCTTGGGGATCGATACTCATTAATTCTTTATATTATGTTTTTTGATAAGTGAACTTGCTCATATGTGTGATTTAAGGATTAATGTTTTAATTAAAACTTGATTGGGAATGGACTTGAAATTGTACAATTTTATATACCCAAATCTAATGCATTAAGTTTTTGGCATTTTGCCGGAGAACAATATCATGAAAGCTTGTATTCCATTGATTTAACCATATTTACATCTTTTTATGTATGTATGTATACATACATATATATATATATATATATATATTCTTTGTATAAATAGGTGCCATATTTTGTTGCTTGTATGATTTATGAATTAATGCACTAATTGTTGTCTTTGGTGTACTAACTGATCTTACTATGTATTTATGAACCTAATAAGAGTATTATATGTAGATAATATGGTCGATTGGAACTTAGGCTAGATGAACGACGAGCAAAACCCTTATACGTTACAAAGGATGATACCACAACTATTGAACCCAAACATTTTGGAAACTATATTGGAAAATTTTACAACTATGATAGCACGATTACAAGAGATAGATGAAACCCTTAAGACATTTGAGGTTATGATTCAGAATATGGAAAAACAGATCTGGTTTTTAACTGATTTGGTGTTAGAATTGCAAGGACAATCACTTTTGGTTACCACTAGGTTAGATACTCAAGCAAAGTTAGCAGCCATTACTTTGAGGAGTGGGAAAGAATTGATTGAAGAAATAGACATGATCTAGCATCGGTATGACCAAGACACCCAATGTTAGCTTCTACTTGAAGAAAAATAGGGTGAAAATAAAACAAAATCGATGCCGGCCTAAGAAGATGAAAAGGTGCCGGCGCAACTCTGGATGCCAACAAGGAAAAAGAAAAATTACCTATTTTTAAACCTTCAGTTCCTTACCCTTCCAAAACACAAAAAGCAAAGGGTGATAAGCAATTTGGTAAATTTTTGAAAATTTTTTAAACAATTTCACATCAACATTCCACTTAGTGAAGCTCTAATACACATGCTTAACTATGCAAAATTCCTCAAAAACATGCAAACGGAGATTGGAAGACCCATCCACCATAGTCTTGAATGAAGAATGTTTAGCCATCTTGCAAGACTAAAGGAAATTTCCACTAAAAGAAAAGAATCCAGGAAGTTTTTCTATTCCTTGTCTTATTGGTAGTCTTATATTTGGCAATGCATTAGCTGACTTAGATGCTACAATTAATCGTTTTCCATATCAAACTTTCAAAAAGTTATGCCTAGATGAATCTAAACCCACTAGGATAAACATTCAATTGGAAAATAGATCTATTAAATATCCTAGGGGAATAGTAGAAGATGTGCTTGCTAAAATAGATAGGTTCATATTTCATGCAGATTTTGTTATTCTTGACATGGATGAAGACTCTAAAGTCCATTTAATTCTAGGAAGGCATTTTCTAGCTACTACCAAAGCATTGATTGATGTTCATGGGGGAAGGTTAACACTTAAAGTTGGGAATGAAGAGGTTACTATTCAAATTCATAAAAGTATGAAGCATCCCATGTTTTCTGATGATTCTTGTTTTACAATTGATATTTTTTATGATTGTATGTTTAATTTTATGCAGAAATCATTGGCTAACATCTCAGTGGATTTGATGTTTCACATAGGAAGGAAATATGAGCATAAACAATCATTCATGAAGAGTATGATTGCATATTTGGAGGACCCAAATGAACTTGAGTTAAGGGATTTCAAAGAGATTGAAAAAAGTAGTGTAGGGAGAATAAAGTCTTTCATTGATGAACCACTAGAGTTAGAACTAAAAGACTTGCCCAAACACTTAGGATATGTATTCTTACCTAAAGAAAGGAAATTACTAGTGATCATAGCAAAAAAAAAAACCTACCTTGGGAACAAAAGACCAAATTGGTAAGTGATAGGGCTAAATTATGTCTATATTTTCCTAATTATTTGAGGCCATTTTCTGATAATTTTGATACAATGACTAGCCAATTCCCTTCCTATTTAATATCTTGGCTGTGGAAAATTTTTCCTGAGATTTTATGTAGAAATTAATGAAATTAGAGAAAAAGTGAATCATTTCGGCATAGACCCGGCGCCTGCTCAAGGGAAGTGGACTGGCACTGGCCCAGCACGAGAAGGAATTCGAGAAACAGAGCAAAATAGAGTAAACTGGTCCAAAGTTAAACTAGCACCAGCCCAGTCGACATAAACCAGCGCCAGCTCTGTACTACTTAATGGTGGTGGAGATTCCTTTTAATATCAAAATTCGGAAGTTCCAATGCAAATCTTTTAGAAACTGAATTGGACACAAAATAGGACTCTTGTATGCTACTTTTTGCAATCTAAACTCCCATAAATACAAGAGAATAATAGTCCCTAAATGATTTTTCACTCTTGGGTGCAGGAGGATCCTAGAGAACTCCTAGAGAATCTAAGAGCACAAAGTTTGAGAAGGATCGAGGAAATCTTAGAGAAGACGAGCTTTATCAAGAAGATTGCAAAGGATAAGGGGATTACACTTGTCTATGAGTTTTTCTTCTATCCTTCTTTGTAATTCTATTTTGTAAAAATTGAGCTTATATATTTTAATTATATTTAGAGAATATTTCTAGATTTGTAGTTTTGTATTGATTTTAGCTTTTTGATCAATTGGTTATTATTTTTTGTATTTGTTTACTTGATTTATTTGATGAATTAATTGAATGTTTCTTCTTTCTAATGGACTTGAAAAATGAAGTTAGGAGTGGATTCAATTTAATTGATTTTGTATTTGTTATATCTTAACTGGATTGCGAAAGAATGTTAAGAACAAGAACTAAAGTAATTCAAAGGTTGGTTGATTTCACTATAATATAGAGCTATTGGCTAATTTTAGGTTCATATCACCTATAGTACAGGGGTATTTGTCAAAGACTAAGTTGAATGAGTCTTTTGAGTAAGACTAGTGAGATAGAATATATCCATTATGTTACTTAGAAGATACGGAATCACGAATTGCAAACGAAGTGATTCCGATGTATTCTTTCTTAGTACCAGGATGATGATTAGTTCTGATAATTACTAATTAATCATTGTTATAACTTCAAGGATTTCTATCTTTTTGCATGTGTTTTCTCCATATTCTCACTCTTTGATTATCCTTGTGACTTTTCATGTGTGACTTGATTTTCTCAAGTATATTTGGTTAGTAGGTTATTTATTTTTATTTCTTTATTTTATTAGCCAAACAATAAAGATTTGGGTAAAGTAAAGTGGGAGACTAAGTTCCTGCGGATTCGATACTTGTTATTCCCTATATTATATGATGGGTATACTTGACCGTATGTGTAGTTTTAGTGGTTAGCATTTTAACTGAAACTTGATTGATTGTAGACTTTGTTAGCAATATTTTTTATCCTAAAAAATACGCATCAAGTTATTTGTGTCGTTACCGGGGATGGGCACTACTGAAAATACTCGAGTCTTGTTAATTTATCATTTTTTGTATTTGTAAATATCACTAACTTTTATTTTTAGATACTTTGTAAACATTTATGTCTTTTTTAAGTACATGCTTTTGTTTGTAATTTGTTTGAATTTTTACTATTTTTATTTTTATTTTTATTTAATTTTTATTTTTCTTTGAGTGCGAGGTTGACGTCATCATGGATAATTATTTTTGGGTACAAAATCAAAGGAGTTACAGTGATGATAGATTGGCCAGGTTATAAGCTCACATTGATGTTTTTAGTAAGACATCATTAGAAACATTATTAAATTCTTTTGTGGCCAATACAAATTTATTTGTTAAATGGCATAAAGAAGTTTCCCAACGATTGAGCGACCAAATGACACAATTAGCTAAGATTGTTGAGGAGACACATGAAAAACTTTCATCAAGCACATTGAAAATCGAAGAAAATTAGGGGACACCTTACAGGAATGAACTGGTGCCGGATGGAGTGCTTGAAACGGTGCTGGCTAATCTAATAAACCCCATAGACCCACCACAATGTCGAGATGACATACTTGAAGGAGCACTTTTTGTGCCACTATTGGAAATATTTGGAAAATTTTTGTTTCATTTAAGCAATGAGTCTATGATGACCTATACAATTGATCAAGGAGAAGAGAAAGGCTATAAGGACCAATTGCAGACTGTGAAAAAAGAAGTATTTGATTCTACTCTATGTGCTAATAATTCTAATTTCTTTTTATCACATAATTTTGTAGGTTCCTCTCAATTTTTTAGACCAATATTACCCATAATGATGTGTGGAGTTTGATATGCCTCAAGGTGTAACACCCCACAACCTAGGCCCAGCAGGGCCGGGGATGTCGCCCCGTCCAAAGGACAAGGGGTCTTTATAACTAGGACACATAACAAAAATAAAATAATACTTTGAAATTAAAACTTATTACAACCCAAAAATTCAAGAACAAATCCAAAATAAATTGTTTACTCTCATCTCTCAAAGCATTACATAAAATAAATAATACAATATCTTCCAAAGCAGGCAACAACTAGCTACTCATCCCCACAGCGGGATCGACCTGAAATCAAGGTAAAAAGGGTGATGAGATAAAGATCTCAGTAAGTCCGTGTATACTTTTAGTGTTCAGGTAAAACAGTTCATGTATGCAAATTAAAATATTTCATAAGAGAAAATGCTGGCAAGCAATAAATAAAGTTAAAATAAAGAGTGGTGTTTTTCTCTTTTCAAACTATACAAGTGCACAATAAATACAACCACTCAAATAGGCGGCCATGGGTACCACACATTGGGCCCCATGTCCATACAACAGTCAGAATGCCACACTTTGTGCAAACTGACAAAAGGTAGGTGTACGGCCTACTAGGTAAGATACTCCTCATTCTCTACACCCAAACAAAATCGGTTGTCCACTCCAGCAACACACAGTCCACATAACTGAAACTTGCTAGCTTGGACCGGCATGACTAAGTAGTACTGTCGCTTCTCCAAGTTGAGTTCATCTTCTAGAGGTGGCCTCCTGCCAGAAGACTCGCTCTTGCTCTTCAAAACTAGTACTACTAGCCTACCCTTATTGAGTACTCAACGTTAATTGCTCAACTTGGGAGAAAATTGATAAAACATAGCTTTACTTGAAAATGGCAATTAAGGGTTTCTAAAGTTCGTGACAAAGCTAGTTTTAGAAAGAGTTTAGTGTTTGAGTAAAACTACTTATAGATTTTCAAATAATTTGTTTGACTGAAATAAGAAAGGAAACAGTCATCAATTGCCTTTACAAAATCAGTGATCACATACTTCGTGCTTCGCTTGCCATAGTAACCTTTTACAACAAACAAATTTTATGCAGGAGCTTACTTGATCCATTGCTTGAGCTAACTCAAAGATCTTCCAAAGCTGACCTAACCCCGCCTGGGGTAAATACAAGTCATAATTAAACCCAAGCCAAATTTGCTTCTATAAATAATCCTAGTCCAACTTCCTACAATCATGACCCTAATGTTCCAAACTTTAAGGCTAGATAATCAAAAGGATTTTATAAAATAAATCTAGTTTGATAATAAAATAACTAGGGTTTGTGAAATAGTTACTAATAAGTTGTAGGTATAAATCTTTGTTATTAATAAATAAACTAAGGTTTATTTGATAAAATGCCCTAAGTCCTAGATGATATTATTAAAATAATAAACTATTACTATTCTCTTAATTAATAATTAATAGTTAGAAAATAATTGATAAATAAAATTAATAATAAGTAATTTTTAATATATTTTGATTAAAAGATAATAAATAAATTTTAATAGTATTTATGAATATATGACTTATAAGATTAATATTTTACCTATCATGATTATTTATATAAAATGCTTTATTTAATATTATTATATATAATATTTTTATATTTTAATTTTAATTTTAATAGAAGATATCATTTATTTGACTAAAATTCCACTATTTCATTTCACAGTCCAATTCCAAATCTTTCTAGGGTTTTCGAAATCATTAGAAGAAAATATAGCATTAATTTTTATTAAGGGCAAAATATGTCAGCCACCCTTGAACTTTTACAAATTTTAATTTCCACATTCGAACTTTAAAATACTTGATTTTAGCCCTCGAACTTTTAAAACACATAAAAAATTACTCTTTCAACAATAAAAGCCCAAGTACAATACAAAATCACTAGATTTTAGCTCTCATTCTCCTATTTTTATTTCTAAAATATTATTCTTCAACTTTAATCTCGCTTTCTTCTCTTCGAATTAGCTCTTCCATTAATTAAAACTATTAAGTGTTCACGGAAGTTCATCACATGACTTCCACATGACCTATTTTATAGGTATTTTCATTTACTCAACTCTCACAATGTGGTGTCATCCTTCTAATTCTTATAAAGTAACCTCTATATATGACAGGAAGAGACTAATGCAACTTGCGCATCTCTCACTTCTCTTTTTAGATTTTTTTTTTTTATATAATTCACTTCTACTTTCAAATTTATTCTTCCTTCCTGTAGAAATGCCAAGAAAATTAATATTCGTCAAGAACTGAATCGATATTTTTTCTTCTTCATCTTTACATCTTAGTTTTGTTTATTAAAGAGTAAAATATGTTATTTTTGTTATATGGTTAGATTCAAAGAAGTGTGAAAGAGTAATCTCAAAATTATTGAGTCACATAAAAGGTTTGAAGTTATATCTTAAAATTGTTGTTGATAAATGAATAAATTCGAAGAGAAAAGAACGAGATTAAAGTTGAAGAATAATATTTTAAAAATTAAAAAAAGGGGAATGAGAGCTAAAATCTGGTGATTTTGTATTGTACTTGAGCTTTTATTGTTAATTTTTTAGGTGTTTTAAAAATTCGAGGGCTAAAATCACACATTTTAAAGTTCGAGGTTGAAAATCAAAATTTATAAAAGTTTAAAGGTAGCTGATATATTTTTCCCTTTTATTAATGTAATAAAATTAGCTAACTTAAATAGTTTAGGAACAACAAGGTCATGATCATAATTCTCCTATTGCTAACCATAATCATGAACATAGACTTTAACACCAATCCACAAATCATTCAATTCATGAATAAAAGCATATATCCATATCTACCATCACATTATCCAAACTCCACTATACATACTCATATTCATGGCTTCAATAAGAATACAAGAACATAAAACCCTATTCACCAAAAGTGACATAATATCTACCATGCTTAATCATCCACACTAACTCACGACATGAAGAGCATGCAATAAACCCTAAAACATCATAAAACTCAACCATGACAAATCATCCTCATACTTCAATCCCAACTCCATCATATAAACACATATTCAATCACCAATCATATTCCATCATTTTCTAATTATATCTAAGAGACATGATTTTAAAATTAAGGAGAGGGTTAAAGAGACATACTCGAATGATGACTACCTTAATGAAGTCTCCAGAGAGTCCACACGCTGGGAAGACTTGATCCGACCAAGAAGAAGAAGAGAAAATGGCCATGGTTGAAACAACCATTTCGGCCAGAGAGAGAGAGAGAGAGAGAGAGAGAGAGAGAGAGAGAGAGAGAGAGAGAGTATTAGTATATTTCATTAAAGATCGAAGAGGAAGAAAGATGAACATAATCGTTCATGTTTACCTTGAGAGTGTTCTTGAGTCTTCAAGAAAATTCTGGTTTTTTTATTCGAAAGTAGAGTCTTGATTTCAGCATTTGATGTTATAAATTACAGAAATGGATTCTAGAGGATGAGTAGATGTGATCTAGAGTTTTTGGAGAAGATTGGAGGTATTTAGAGTGGTCTTAGGCTTGGAGAATGGTGGTGTGTATTCTTGGTGTTCTTTGGAAAAATGGAGAGAATGGAGGAAAGCCTGGACGAAATCTGTTGAGTGGTGTTGGCCGAATGGATGGAAGAATCCTTGTGATTGAATTTTCAGATTAGGAAAAAGAAGGAAAGCTAGTTGTTTGAAATTCAAAAGGTGTAATTTAAGGAGTGAATTAAGGTAGAAAATATGATAAGAATAGCTTGGTTGATGGAGGTTCTTGGAGCTGCTATGGCCGACTGGATTGTGCTGGAGTTTTGATGAGTTGAATAAGGTTTGAATGAGCTATAGGGTGGTCGAATCATGGAGTGCAATGGTGGAGGAAATTTCTGGTTGGTTGATGCTTAATCCATGGAAGTTTTCATGGAGTAATTTGCTGGAATTTTGAATTCCAAATGAAGGCTTGATTGTAGTGATTGAATGATTGATTTAAGGAGTGGCTATGGTGTTCATTTCGTGCAAATCAATGGAGAAGATGATGAAGTTTAGTTCATGGCTGACTAAGGTTAGTTTTACAGAAAATTGGAGTGAGTTTCGGATAAGGTTGAAGAGGGAACAAGGTTGGAATTTCTGGTTGTTCATTCAAGAGGTTTGATGGAATTTTTTTGCAAATTTTTCTGCAATGGTCCAGTTGACTTGCAGAAGGTTTGAAGAGGTATTGAAAGGTCATTTAAGGCTGGTTTCCAGCCTTCTTTATGGAGGAAACACAGAGATGAATTACTCGTTTAGAGGCTAGAAGAAACAGCTTGTTTTTTTTACTGTTATGCTGTGAATTCTGCCCGGAATTTTTTCTGGTTTGCATAGCTTTGTGCAGTCCGAATTTTGGCCAAAGTTTTTAGTCTTCAAGCTGAGTAAATTGGCTATTTTTCTGGCAGCATTTGGGTGAGAAATGTGGCTGAAGATTTTGAAAGTTGAATTGACCAAGAGGCTGGAAAAATTTTCCAGATTACTACATGAAGAAGATGAACACTTATAAGGTGGAGTTTGAAGGTTCAACCGTGGAGATTAATTCTCTTGGGAACCTTCCATAACCCCTTCCCTATTTTTAGTCAATATGCTATCCTCACATAGACATTTTCGAAACTCCAAGATCAAAGTGTCTTGTTGGAATTTTTTGGAAATAAAAATGGTTTGGATAAATTAAGTAACTTAATTGATAAAGAATTAAGGAAAGCTAGAGAGCAAAAAGGGGTATGAATCCCTTAAGAGTTTTTATAGGGTACAAGAGTAGGATTAAGACATTCCTTTCATGTCTCTCCTAGGATAACACTCTTACTCCTTCTTATGGCCTACAAGGGACGAAAATATCCACCTATCTAAAATAAAATTCAATCATGCCAAAACTTAAATGATGGGATTTGAACTCAAGACCTTAGAGATAAATTTCAAAGCTCTAATCACTAAACCACAATAACTCTTGCTCTTATTTTCTCTCCTAAATATTCTTCCTATTCAATCCCCAAGCTATCTCCCTATTTCCACTTCGAGCAAAATTACCACTTTGCCCTTTCCTACTCAATAAGCACAATTAAGCCTTCTAGACTATAAATCACGATTCCAAAACACATAAAATCATTAAAAAATATATTTATGTATGCAAAAAAAATATGATATGCATCCCGACCCCCTTACTCTAAGGTTGGTTTTAGATGGGGTTTCACACAAGGAGTTAAATTTTTCAAGGGTCTATTATAAGAATTCCTCGGAGGATGTTAACACCTCATACCCTTCCCTCCAATTTCAGAGCGATAACTTGGTATTGGTCAATATGTTACACAGTAAGAATTTCTTAATCCTATCTTCAGGAACTCAAATGCTAGGTTTCAAGGGGAATTTCAATTATGAAACTTCTTTTAAAAGGTTAATGGGTGATTTTAATATTGATACATTCTTTGGGTGTCAATTGTGTTCATGTGTTGGAAACTTAATTTGTGTACCTCAATAAAAACAAGAGAACAAGGTCCATGTGTTTAGTCATATTGGCATCTATCATTTCCATATACTTTCTCCCATTCAAAAACCTCCATTCTTTCTACATCCATTATGCCTAAATTTTGCATTGAGCATTATTTTGTTTTGCAAAGGGATGATAAGAAAGCATGATGAATGGAAGGAGTCTACCTGTGTCTTGGCTTGGTCTTGATTTTATTTGGATATTGGTTTGATTTGCTTTCTATGGTTTTTAATTGTTAAGTGTTTTTTACCCCGTAGTAATAAGAAGACTATGTCCCAGTTTAAGTGTAGGGGATTGACTCTTTGTGTTTGTTCTTAGGAGTTTTATTAGTCTTTCCTGTGTCTTATTTTTTGTATGTTTTTATTTTGCTATTATTTTCTTTATGCTTTTATGTGTGTTTTATTGTGCAGGATTGAATAAAGTCTTCTTGGAACCAATTCTCTTCTTTCTTCAAAATTTCTACATCTTATTGAGCCTATTGCACTTGGGAAGTATTACTTAACTTTCTACCCTCTTTATTATTTTTGGTCCCTCTTGGAGATGCTTTATTGTGTTGATTTTTGGCCAATATGGACATTGTCCAGTTTAAGTATGGGAAAGTGGTTTGGTAGTATTCTTTGCCCAAGTTTTTATTTATTTTCTTGGGGTTTCTTAACATTTTGATCTGATTTTTTAGTTGATTTAAAAAAAGGGGGGAATTTTGAAATTTTAAAGAATTTGGGATAATTTTTTTTATTTTTACATGATTTTGACATAAATATGATTTTGGCTTGAAATTGAGTTTATTTGCCTATGATAAGGTTATGATTTTCTTTTCAGCTTTGGATATGAATTTGTCATTCATTTTGGTTGGATTTTTTTTGAAGTAAACTTATGTATTAAGTTGGATTTTGCTAAATTTTGAGAATTTAAGTTAACTTTGGTTATATTTTGGTATTTAAATTTTATTTTATTTCTTAAGTTTGAATGTTGATTATATGATAAAATATAGGAAAATTTGTTGATTAATTCTTGTTTCATGAATTCATAATTTGTTTAACTTTGAGTTGTAAATAAGGAATGTGATGAGAAAAAATGTCCGGGGAATGCAAAGTGAATGTTTTTTGGCAAAAAACAACGTGGGAAGAAAAAAATTGCTGATATGTGAGTTGAAAAAATTGAGTTGGAAAAATGAGTGAAAAAAAAACATGCTTTTATTTTCTAGATAACTTTTTGTTTAAAAGGAGGTCAATACGAAGAGAAGTAACAAGTATTATTCGGTGCACTCTCTTGAGGCTATCTCGAAGGCAGAAGGCAATCGAAAAAAGAAAAATAATGAGTATAATGGGGCTAATACGGTGCGTGAAGAGGAATTCATTCACTTGAGTCTATCAATTCCCTAAGTTATTAGAAAAAAAAGAGTGGCGTGCTTCCTTATTATACTATGTAAAGTTGTGCAAATTTGAGTTTATGATGCTTGAATTGGTTAAATGGTATGACTTGTATGATTTGTGTTGTCTATATTTTTGCTTAAGGGGTGGAATGATTTTCTTGTATTGGATATAAGCTTATTTAACTAAACTTTGATGGCCTTTGAATTATTTAGTTTAATACATGAGTTTGCAAGGTTTTGAAAGGGTTGAGTGAATGACAAGTTTATGTTTAAGATTGGAAGAATATTATAGCTTTGTTATGCATGAGTTGTTGAAAATTTGAGTTTGTTAATTCGTTATTGCCCTTTCTTAAGCATTTGCTTAGGGACAAGTAAAGGCTTAAGTGTGGGGGAATGTGATACAACTAAATTGTGTCAATATTTTCCTAGTATTTGAGGTCATTATCTGATACTTTTGATATAATAACAAGCCAATTCCCTTCCTATTTGATATTTTGGTTGTGAAAATTTTTTTCTGAGATTTTATGCAAAAATTGAAGAAAATGGAGAAAAAGTGAAGCATTCTAACATAGACCCAGCGCCTGCTCAAGGGAAGTGGACCAGCACCAGCCTAGCACAGGAAGGAATCTGAGAAATAGAGCAAAATAGAGTAAACCGGTCCAGAGTTGAACCGGCACTGACCCACTCGATGTAAATTGGCGCTGGCTCTGTATTACTCAATGGTTGCAGAGATTTTTTTTAATATCAAAATTTGTAAGTTGCAATACAAATCCTTTGGAAACTGAATTGGACACGAAATAGGACTCTTGTATATGCATTTTAGCGATCTAAACTCCTAAATACAAGAGAATAATAGTCCCTAAACGAGTTTTCACTCTTGGGTATGGGAGGACCCTAGAGAACTCCTAAAGAATCCAAGAGCACTAAGTTTGAGAAGGATCGAGGAAATCTTGGAGAAGAAGAGAAGCTTTATCAAGAAGATTGCAAAGGAGAAGGGGATGACACTTGTCTATGAGTTTTTCTTATATCCTTCTTTGTCCTTCTATTTTGTTAAAGTTGAACTTATATGTTTTAATTGTATTAGAGGATATTTCTGGATTTATAGTTTTGTATTGATTTTAGCTTGTTAGTCAATTGGTTATTATTTCTAGTATTTGATTACATGATTTATTTGATGAATTAATTGAACGTTTCTTCTTCTAATGAACTTGAAAAATGAAGTTAGGAGTAGATTCAATTTAATTGATTTTGTATTTGCTATGTCTTAACTGGATTGCGAAAGAAGGTTAAGAACAAGAACTCAAGTAATTCAAAGATTAGTTGATTTCACCTAGAATATTGGGCTATTGGCTAATTTCATGTTCATATCACCTATAGTATAGGGGAATTTTTCAAATACTACGTTTAAGGCATTTTTTGAGTAAAACTGGTGAGATAGAATATATCCATTAAGTTATTTAGAAGATATAGAATCGTGGATTGCAAATGAAGTGATTCTAATGTATTCTTTCTTAGTACTAGGATGATGAATAGTTGTGATAATTGCTAATTCATTATTATCATGGCTTCAAGGACTTCTATCTATTTGCATGCCTTTTCTCCATATTCTAACTCTGTGATTATCTTTGTGACTTTTCTTGTATGACTTGATTTTTATTACTAAAGGCCAAGAACATATGGTTTGTAAGTTTAAGAAATCCATTTATGGACTTAAGCAGGCATCTAGAGTATGGAACATTCATTTCGATGAGACTGTAAAGACTTACGGTTTCATTCAAAACAAGGATGAACTATGTGTGTATAGGAAACTGAAAGGCATAAACGTGATTTTTCTTATATTGTATGTGAATATTCCACTTATTAGAAATGATGTAGAGATACTGTCATCTACTAAGTTTGGGTATCTAGTCAATTCAGTATAAAGGATTTGGGTAAAGCCAGTTATATTCTCGAAATAAAACATATTAGAAATAGGAAGTAGAGAATGTTAGGCTTATCCCAAACTACAAACATTGATAAAATACTGGCTAAGTTCAGCATGGACTCATGCAAGGGGGCGTTGATCCCTTGTAGACATAGGTTATCATTTTCTTCAAAAGACTGTTCAAAGTCTCAAGAAGAAAAAGATAGAATTGAAGGCATAGGAAGTGGAAAAACACAGGACACGCAGCGAAAGCAAACATAAAAAAAACTAAAAAAAACACAACAGGGGATTCCAGGACAAGACCGGTGCTGGCTCTGACTGCCCTAGCCGGCGCCCATTGTGCCCTGTCCAAATCCCGAGGTTTTAAAATTTTTACCTCTCCTTCTGGTTCTCAAAGGTAGCTAAACCGGAATGTGTGCAACCGGGGTAGGTGTGCTGGTAGAAGCCTCTGGTGCGATTCCTACAAGCCTCCTACTCCGCCTTTGCATGTATGTGAATGCCAAACTCTCGGTCATCCAGTATATTGCCTACCTAACTACCGTTTGGTGAACAACTAATAGGCTAGGGAATTTTTCTGGAGAGAGAAAGAGTGAGAGAGACGCCTGGCCTTTCACAAAGAAGAAGCCGTCTCTTAGAGTGTGTGTTTTGTAACAACGACATTTTTTCAATCCTCCTGTTTAACCTAAATAAAATCCTAGGTTAAACTAAAATGGGCCATTGGACTCTTAGTTTAACCTTTTGGGTTTAATTAATTATTCTAATTAGAACCAACCTAATGGCCTAATTAATAATTAATTTTTCAGCCTAAAAAACTAGTCCAATTAATAAGTCTATATTACTTTAGTCCTAGGTTAATCTTTAATTATTTAAATTGGGTCAAAGTCCTGAATAATTAATTAACCCACTAAATTAATTTAATTAATTCTCTCTCTCCATAGACCTTTATTTTATTCTAGCCCAATAATTAAATCAGGCTAACTAAGTAAAATAAATTCCATTTAATTTAAGATCAATTCCTTAGCCCGTATTTAATTAGGACTCACGGTCTATACTAGGGACCAAAAGACACACCACATTAGCTACTAAAATGACTAAAATACCATTGTCATATAAATAGTTGTATTTTGCATTTGAAATATTTCCTGATATCACCATAAGGAAATATTGACCCCAAGGACAGTACTGCGTTAGCAAAGTCTCCAACCTACTGGTGTACTGACTAAAATACCCCTCTATACATCGTTGTACATTCAGAAAGGAAGAAGTGTACTAACACCTCTCTAAATAACATCTACCATTCTTAGGCCTCTAGTCTAATGATCCACAACTTCTTGGATTGTTTCCGCTTTCCAAGGGAGCTACCCTAAAGCAAATATCCAAGTCATGTTTCCCAGGACCCTGGATATTTAGATCATTCAGACAAACATAAGGGGCGATATAGTATAGAAACTATCTTGTACAAGTTTATCTTAACTAGCTAGTCACACATACCCAACATGCAAGTATATTGGCCCTACGATAGAACCTCAACTATAGCATATCAAAGCATATGCTTCTAGCTTCGTCAGACCACCAACTCATATTCAAGTTATAGAGTACTAGTCCACGCTATAACGGTAGTAGTCTAGGCTTCTACCATATAGTACTTTTAGAAACCACTACTACAGGTCCTGTTCTACGTATTCGAAATATGCTTATGTCATGAAGTGAGTGGACTACTCCCTGGCTAAAGGTAACCCATTCTCCATTTAGAATTCACAACATAATAACCTAGACATGATGAGATTTTCATTCTCATCAATCAATTAAGAATAAAAGTTTATGTGTTAAGTAACCCGTGATCCATACCTTACTGTGAAAGACCTCCATTCACATGGACCACTTACTTAAACACAATGGGTCTTTTCCGAACGTAATTGTACACAAATAAAATTATAAATTTAAAAATAATTTCTAAAAATAAATTTTTTATTAAAACATTTAATTTTTTACATTAGAAACCTAGTCTAAGAGGGCATACATCCCAACAATCTCCCAATTGCACTCTAAGACTAAGTAAGTCCGTAGGTGCCCACCCCTATGGCGTCTAAGTGTCTCTTGAAGACTCTCTCAGCCAAAGTCTTAGTGAATGGATCTGCTAGATTGTTCTCGGAGGCAATCTGTTCCACCATAACTTCCCGTCTCTAGATGAAATCCTGGATCAGATGGTACTTTCTCTTGATGTGCTTCCTCTTCTTGTGGTTCCGAGGTTCTTTGGATTGCAATACTGCTCCAGTGTTGTCGCAATACATCACAATCGGCCTGTCCATGTATGGCACGACTCCAAGTTCTAAAAAGAACTTTCGGAGCCAGACTGCTTCCTTGGATGCCTCCGAAACTACCACATACTCAACTTCCATAGTTGAGTCAGCAATACAAGATTGCTTGATACTTCTCCATGAAATAGTTCCTCCAGACAAGGTGAAGATATATCCACTGGTGGATTTTCTCTCATCATTATCTGCCTAGAAGTCTAAGTCTGTGTATCCTGTAGAAACCAAGTCATCAACCCTGTAAACCAGCATATAGTCTCTCGTCCCCATGAGGTACTTGAGTATATGCTTTACAGCTTACTAATAAACCTCCCTAGGGTTTGACTGATATCTACTAACCAAACCTACGGCAAAGCAGATATCTGGCCTAGTACACAGCATGGCGTAAATGAGACTTTCCACAGCCGAAGTGTAAGAAATCCTACTCATTCTGTCCTTTTCTTCTTGAGAATTAGGACAGTCCCATGAAGAAAGTGACAACCTATGTCTGCAAAGAATTAGAGCTCCCTTGCATGAGTCCATGTTGTACTAGGTGTAACACCCCGCTACCTAGGCCCTCCAGGGCCGAGGATGTCGCCCAGTCCAAAGGACAAGGGGTATTTATAACTAAGCCTTGTATGAGTCCATGCTATACCTGGCCAGCATCTTGTCAATGTATGCAGCTTGGAATAATCTTAACATTCTCTACTTCCTATTTCTAAGAAGTCTAATCCCGAGAATATAGCTGGCTTCTCTCAAGTCCTTCATACTGAATTGACTAGACATCCAAACCTTTGTAGATGATAATGACCCTACATCATTTCCAATCAGTAGAATATCATCCACATACAAGACAAGAAAAATCACATTAATGCCTTTAAGTTTCTTGTATACGCATGGTTCATCTTCGTTTTGAACAAAACCATAAAACTTTACAGTCTCATCAAAACAAATGTTCCATGCCCTTGATGCCTGCTTAAGTCCATAAATGGACTTCTTAAGTTTGCAAACCATATGTTCTTGGCCCTTAGCAAAAAAACCTTCCGGTTGGGACATATAGATGTCTTCACTAAGATGGTCATTTAAAAATGCCGTTTTGACATCCATTTGCCATATCTCGTAGTCATAATGATATACGATGGTAAGAGGGATACGAATAGACTTAAGCATAGCTACCGGGGAAAAGGTTTCTACATAATTGATTTCCTCTTTCTGAATATACTCTTTCGCCACAAGCCTAGCTTTGAAGGTTTGCACCTTCCCATCTATTCTCCTCTTTCTCTTGTATACCCACTTATACCCTATGGGTTTTATCCCTTCAGGTGAAGCTACAAGATCACAAACCTGATTGAGATACATAGACTTAATCTCGACTTTCATTGTTTCATGCCACAAATTTGCATCGGCATCAGCAATAGCCTTCTCGTATCTAGTGGGGTCTTGTTCCTGATGGTCATAGACCAGCTCGAAAGCTTCTCCTGTCCATCTCTCCGGAACCTTAGACACTCTCCTACTATGACGAGGCTCTATATGTACAGGCTCTTAAGGTTGTACCTCTTCTTGTTCCATAATCGGGTCAGAAAAAGTTGCTTTCGAAGATAACTTCTCCTCAAGTTCTAACCTAGTTGAACCTTTCGTGGAAGTATTTTGATCATCCTCTAAGTATCTATCATTAGTATTTACCAATACCTTTTGCTCCTTAAGATGATAAAAGTAACCACCCCTTGTCCCTTTTGAATACCCAACAAAATAACATAATTCTGACCTTGGTTCCAACTTGTCTCCCTCGACCAATACATAAGTTGGACAACCCTATATCCTGAGATGATTCAGACTTGGCTTACGCCTAGTCCACATCTCATAGGGTGTCCTAGGTACTGACTTGGAAGGCACCAAGTTCAGAATATATGCCGCTGTTTCCAGGGCATATCCCCAAAAGGACACTGGAAGAGTAGCATAAGACATCATGCTTCAGACCATTTCCATCAATGTCCTGTTCCTTCTCCCAGCTACTCTGTACTGTTGGGGGGTCCCTGGCACAGAGAGCTGGGATACTATCTCATGATGTATCATGTAGTCCATGAATTCACCAAGGAGGTACTCTCTACCACAATCCGATCGTAAGGTCTTGATCAATTTACCTGTTTGACGTTCCACTTCAGCCTTAAACTCTTTGAACTTGTCAAAAGAGTTAGTATTTTTACACTACACATACACACAAGCAAGTATTGTGGAATCTCTCGACTAAATGAGTTGAGTTTAGTGAGAGAAGGAATGGTTATTTATAACCATCCTTACTTGCCCTTTCGAAAAGTCAAGAGACAAATGACCTTTTGAAAAAAGTAAAATGACCATTCGAAAAGCCAAAAGACAAGTGGCTCTTCAGAAAAGCTAAAGCTAAATAGTAAAATGACCTTTCGAATAACCAAGAGGCAAATGGCTCTTCGAAAAATCTATTTAAAGTAGTGGGGACACAATTCCACTTACTTTACTAAAAGACGCATCCCATCAGTTTTTCTTTTCAAATGAAAAGTAGTGAGTAAAGTGGGATTCACAAAGACTGGACAGAGACTACTAGTCATCAACATCAAGGTCTTCATCATCAATTCTTTCTTCTGCATCAAAAGGAGGGTCATATTCATGATGCATAGTTTCTCCATGGACAGTTACGCTTGTCCTAACTCTGACCATCCTGTAGAATTCTGTCAATATGGGATCTTGATTGAACAGGCTTTGGTACGGAACATAGAGATTTCCTTGGAAGATATCTTCTGCAAAGATCTTCATATTTCTTGATTCAGCCAGGAGTCTATGATAAACTCCAAAAGAGTATTCAGCTATGACCGTCAAACTGGCTGCCCTGTAATTATATATCTGGTCTACAACAGAAACTCCTTTGTCAGGAATGATAATCAGGTTTCTTGTGTTCATAGACAGGATTTGGCTTAGCCCTTGGATATCTTGAGATAAGAATCTCAGTTCGACAATCATCTGGATAGTTAGGACTAAACAGGGGGGGAATGGCATGTAGTATAAGTCTTACATAGCCATCTCTGCAAAGATCTGCTTCCATCATGTGGTCACAGCAGTGACTAAGCTGTCTATCTCTAATCAATTTCCGTTACTTCAAATAAAATTTCACAAAATTTAAAGATAGGTGTGAAATTTGTTTAAAATTCTTAGTGGAGAAACATAGGACTTATTGTATAAAATGTAACATAGCAGTATGTCGATTTTGTACAAGTCAATACTTAGGCTATGATATGTCTTCTCAAAAAGAAATAGAAGTAAAAGGAGAAGAAACCCAAGATGTAAGTTATAAGTCCCAAGTAAATTTACATCTTAAAACCATCGGAATAATGCAAAAAGTACATAGATAATCTGGAAGAAAGTCTTCGAGATTGTATATGTAAAGATAAGAAGAAAGACAGTAAGCAGAAAGGAATTGTGATTGAAGAACAAAACAGTTTTGAAACAATCCTTAAACCCTGCAACCAAGAGCAAAACTTAGTATTAGGAAAAAACAGAACAAATAATTTGCTCAATACTGTCTGTGTTATAGAATTCCCTGATAAACATACCCTTACACTATCAGGAATAATTGATACTGGTGCCACCATGTGTCATATACACAAGGATTTAGTACCGTAAAAATATCCGAGAAAATCAGAAATAGGATCTATGGTAATGGATACGATGAGGTAATACTAGAAAAATAGATGAAAGGTTAGTAGATTGCACTATTAGATTTAATAGTGAAAAGTATCTTTTACCAACAACATGG